>CM060406.1:64620991-69430991 GCA_030545235.1 Helianthus tuberosus
TTCAATCTCGAACAGGGTACGTAAATTCTCAGAGACGCCTCTGTAAGTTGAAGAAGAGAATCTTTTCAGATCCAGAAGCCCATGTTTGTGGCCTATGAGATCACTTTAAATAGGTCGTTTTGTTTCCAAAAATCACGAGTAGTTGATTTCAGTTCTAGAATATCAAATTACAAAAAAAAAAAAAAAAAGTAGTGGCCAAAAGTACATATAATTAGTTTGCTCAAGCTCAACTCACAATACCTTTTATAAATAAGCTAAACGTCTTGACCAATCTTGCATATCAAAACTCATTGTGTCTAAAAAGCCTAAGAAGGCATTTAAGTTGTTGGATTAGAGTGTTGGATGGACGAGATTGATGGAGTAACATTTTGTAATATGTGTTATATATTAACGAGGGTTATGTGTACATCAAGGATAAAAAAATTTTGGAGTAACCCAAAGTTGAAATTCATTTTTTTTTCTAAATGTTAATAACTTTTTTATACATTAATATTTATTTAAAAGTTTTATATCATACAAACTAGCATTTTTTTTTTATCTTAATCTGAGTTTAATATTGTTATAAATAAAGTGTTTTTTTTTCAAATGTGTTGAAGTGATTGTGTTATTTTTCAAATGTGCTACGTAAATGACAAATAGAGTGCTAGCATGTTTTCTAGCATGAACAACTTAAGCATAACAAATAGCATGTTTGGTGGATTGAGTGATTGAATATGATTGATTGTGTGCATTGCGAATTTTGATCGATTATACATGTTAAACCCAAAAGTGCATTAAAGCATAAAAAGGGTCAAGTATACTCACGGTTTGCTAAAGCTTCAAAAACGTGAGTTGATATGAATGAGGGGATTGGAACACCAAAGTTACCCTACAATGGGAAACGAAGGTGTGTGAGTCAATGGAGTTTGATTATGAGTTAGATTCAGAATTTAAGAATTATAACAAGAAAGTATGATATTGTATAAAATACATCTTGTCTGGACACTCATTCGGACACTAGGTTTTAGTGTGTTTTTATGGGTACCAAATCACCCATTAGAATACGAAGTGAGGAATCAAGAAGTAGGATGACGAACACCATAATTTATAACTTTCAATCATGAATTGGTTGAAGTTGGGGTTCGATTTTATAAGTATATTATGTATAGATGTTAGTTTAATTAGTCATGTATGGTCATGTATGAAGGTAGGATGAATTCCATCCATTTAACCTCATTATTAAGGTTAACCAAAGCACACAATCATCAATTTAATTGATGATTTCGGTGAGTCATGAACATAAAATCTCCTAATTCACCAAGACAACAAAGTGAGTAAACTAGACGAGTGCATTTCAAACATGAATAGTGCTTGAAGACTTGGTGTAGTTTGTTCACTTTGTTTTCTTAAAAATTGTTTGGTGATTTGGATGGTATGAAAGTAAGCTAATTAACTAAGTAATCTAGTGAGGTAGGTGGAATCTAAGTTGTAGAACCAATGTTCCATTGTTCACACCGTTACCATAACTCAAATCTTTCAACATTGCAAGTTGAAGACTTGGTTCGGTTCCTCTCACTTTGTTGTATTGTGGAGATTACTCAGGGTCTTTGAAACATTAAGAATGAGGCATATGAACCTCATGTTTGTTGAAATAAACCTTAACTCAAGCCCCTCAACATGAAGATTAGTTGGGAACTCGGTTTGGTACATAATATCTCAAGAAAACAATGTAGAAAAGAATAAGTATGAAAGTTTCAACAAAACTTAGAAAAATAATCCTAACTTTGGACCTCAAAATGGTGATGTACCAACTTTGTTTACCTTGGTAAACATGTGGAAACACTCGTAGAGGTTGTCTTAGTAGGAGGAAAACAAGAAACAATAAAAAAATGAAAAAACAAGCTTAAACTCACTTTTTTAACTTAGAATTTTCTGCCCAAAAGTGGAAGATGTGACAACCGGCAAAATTACAATCAAATTCATACCAACCCAATCAATATTTGTTAAATTAATTACGTGTATTTAGACTTAATTATAGGTTAATTGAGTTCATAAAGTCTAGCAAGGTCCGGGTAAATGCATGGGATTGCATTAGTTAACTGTTAGATATTGTCATATCGTGTAACGCTAAAATTATACAAAACGAACGTTGGTGATAGGATTTTCAGAATTTCAAGATACAATGTATTAATTATTTTATGCATGAATGTATTATACACATTTAATAATTAAAGAGTTTCACCTAATCTTTTCATGTTAATATGCGTATATACATAATATAAACAAAAATTCGAGATCACGAACATACGCACGTATATAATCATAAATACGCAACAGCTGATAGGCATAAGTAGAAATTTCATGTTTGTTTTTAAAGATATTAAATAAAGATTTACAAGCAGGGGCGGACCCAAGTTATGGGGTGGGTGGGCGGCCGCACCCCTTGAAAAAAAAATTTAGTGGTATTTTTCGCGAAAAATCCAGACCGCACCCCTTGAAAATTTGCGTCCGCACCCCTAGAAAAATTCCGACCGCACCCCTTTAAAATTTTCGTCCGCACCCCTTAGAAAAAAATGTTAGGAATTTATGTAAAAAAATTGTGAACACGGATTGAAACCCGATCAAATTATGTAAACAAGTTAGCCTACTAACCCCTTTAATAAAACTTAAATTCAATCCATCAAGCCCAATAACTTAATACCCATTCAAGCCCAACCCAACTACTAGTTTTGTTAAACAAACCAGTCCACATAATAAAAAAAAACCCCAAATCGTTGCCACTTGCTAGCGACTACCGCCCTCCCTCTGCCTCACTTCAGCGCCCAACGACAGCATAATTCCGGCCGGCGACTGCAAAATTTCGGCTACAAACTGGTTAATTCAGGACGCCCCTGACAGGTACATGTTTTTTACTAGGGCTTATAATAATTACTAGGGCTTGAAATTCAAAATTTTAGTTGGCAAACATGTTTGTTGATTATATGATTGTTGGTTGGCAAATAATAATTACTAGGGCTTGTAATTCAAAATTTTAAATTGAAAATTAAGGAACATGGACTATGGTTGAACACTTGAAGATCCTTGTTTATTTTGTATGTGATATGATTAGGAATGAACAATGAGTAGGGAAGTTATGCCTGATTTCTCAAGAGGAATGGGGTTGAACCACTTTTTTTCGCCGGATTATTCTAGTTAAAGACCAAAGTATGTTATAGATAAGTTTTTTTGTTCTTTTATTGAATGATTAAGAGAAATAAAAGTAGGGATGGTTTGAAATTTGATGTTTTTTTGTTTGTTAATGTGATATGAATTTAGGAACTAGGGTTTGATTGTTTGAGAATTGAAATGGACCCGACCCGATCTGATTCGACCCGCTATGAAACTTTGTTTGTTTGTTTTTACTTGTTTTACATGACCCGACCCGATCCGACCCGCTATGAACCGATTTTTTTATATAGCTAGGAGTCTAAAATCTTTAAAAAATTTCCACACCCCCAGGAAAAAAATCCTGGGTCCGCCACTGTTTACAAGGCTTAATTTATTTAAACTATTTTAAATTTCATGGATTTGTTATAAGTTGTGATTTTTTTCATAACTAGTCTTGTTTAATCACCTAGCATTGTCTAATATGTTGCAAGACTCCAAACCATTCATATATCTCGATCCGAACCTTTTAGGAATTTAGAGTTTTCACTTTGTTCTAGTCAATACAAGAAAAAAAAAACATAATATGTGATGATGGACCACTAGTACACTCCATAAGCATACTTGTACTTTTACATAGTAAAAGCTATATGTTAATACATAGGACCTATATTTTTCCTTGTATGCTTCTGTCGATTATGGGGAAAATAATAGAGCCAAAATACTTTACAGTCATGACCACCAATTCATCACTCAACATTTACATGCTTGCGTTTAAATAATAAAAGAACCATGCTTCCCATCATCCATGCATAATACTAGGATTGATCATGTCCTACCTATCGGCAATGTTGTAGAAGGCGCTAGGCACTAGTCGGGCGGTGAGGTACCGCCTAGGGATTAATCAGGATTAATCGGGATTAATCGGAATGGGATTTTTATATGTATTTTTTCAAAATTATATATATATACACAATAATATAAAAATAATACTTTAAAATTCACATAAATACTTCAAGTTTCAGATAGTATGGTTCGATTTTGACCGATTTTGACCAATTTTGACCGCCTAGGACCGATTTTGACCGATTAATATAGTCCGATTAATCCAATTTTTGACCGCCTAGGTACCGCCTTTGACCGACTTTGACCATGGCCGATTAATTGACCGACTAGCTCAAAATTAGGCAGCAAGTGGCCGCCTAGCGCCTAGGCGCCGATTAATCGGCCGCTTAGGCCGATTTCTGCGACACTGCCTATCGGTTCCTTTCTTTAGTCGAACCCACCAAACTATGTTCACCTTCCCCATGCTTTAGTATTTATTTATTTGGTTGGAAGCCTTGTGGCTTTGATGATAAATCTACACTATCAAAATACACAACACTTTCAATCTCTAAAACTCTCCCTCTCGGCTCTACATACCCAAACAGACCCCCATTTTCCCACCATACAATCTTGTGTTTTCTTGTTTAAATCCACAAGAACTAAAGACACAAGATCAAGTTTAGTGGTGTTCGAGTGTAGCGAGCTTTGTTCATCTCAAAGGTTCAAGATTGAGTATCTATTTTTCACTCACCTTCTCCTTGCTTACTTGTGGTATGGATACCATTCCAACCCTCACTTTTTTGCTTTAAAAGTCTACTAAAGTACATGTTGGTTTACCTAAGTGTGTGATGTTTCTCAAAGTTTTTTATAGAAACTTAAAGAGTTAAATGCCTGGATAGTCTATGTGGTTTGCTCTTTTTTCACCTTTAGTCCCTAACTTTCTAAAATTACAGCTATAGTCCCAAACTTTTCAATTTTCATTCCTGGGTAGTCCATGTGCCTAACATCAGTTATGAAGGGGTATGGTCCCAAATCTCGCACCAGGCTTGGGCGCGAGTGACCATCACCCAGCTCATTACCCCTACCGACAAGGACTCACTTGCGTTCGTGTGGGCACGCGCGAACCCATTTTGTTTTCCTACTCAAGGAAAGATAAGAAGACTCACCTTGTGTATAAAAATGGATGTTTTCGTCAAAATTCAAGGGGTGCGGTAACCTCTACCAAGAATGATAGTGGCTACTAACATTCACTTTCTGTCAAACACATTTCCAGGCTACGGTTATGTAACGCCCTACGTCCTTAAACTTTTGGCTTTTGTCAGTTTTAGTCCCTATACTATGTGACTCTTGACACTTTGATACCTGTAAATCTTTAAGCTATGATACTTGAATCTTATTCATACTTGATACTTAATTCTATAAAGCTAGATTCTTGAGACTTGATTTTTAATACTAGATTCTTGATGCTTAACTCTAGAAACTTGATTCTTGATACTTAATACTATGATTCTTGATACTTGATTCTTGAAACTATGATTCTTGATACTTGATTCTTGAGGCTTGATTCTTGATACTTGGTGCTTGACTCTAGAGACTCGTGAAACTTGAGACTTGGTAGAACGAGAGACTAGAGACTTGTCACTGGTGGAAACTTGGAAACTTTTGTGTTAATGATATAATCTAGTTATGTGATACTATTACACAATAATACGCAACGCAACGCTTAATCTAACTCGCAAAACGAATCAAAGACGGGAAAGGTGGAAAGGATGGGTAGTCTATTTGTTGAAATACGTGGTGCTACTGTGGATCAACTCGAAACTAAGTCTGATGGACTTCAATACTATCTAAATCGCATCTGAGTGCCAGATCGCGATAACCTTCGTGAGCTCATTATGAATGAGGCTCACAAATCCTGTTACTCTATTCATCCTGGCACTGATAAGATGTACCATGATTTGCGTATGACTTATTGGTGGCCTGGTATGAAGAAGGACATTGCTGCTTACGTCTCGAAATGCCTTACTTGCACGAAGGTAAAGGCTGAACATCAACGTCCTTCAGGACTCTTAGAACAACCCGAAATCCTAGTTTGGAAGTGGGATAGCATTGCTATGGACTTTATTACTAAACTACCCCGTACACCTACTGGTCATGATAGTATCTGGGTGATCATTGACCGTTTGACCAAATCCGCTCACTTTCTTCCTATTTGTGAAGTTTATAAAATGGAGAAACTTGCTCGAATCTATACCGATGAGATTATATGTCGTCATGGCATACCCCTTGACATAATCTCTGACCGTGATGGTCGTTTTACTTCACGCCTTTGGCTAACCTTTCAGTCCTCTATGGGTTTTCATTTGAATCTTAGCATGACCTTTCATCCTCAAACGGATGGACAGACCGAGCGTACTATTCAAACCCTAGAGGACATGCTCCGTTCTTGTGTAATCGACTTTGGTGGTAATTGGGATGTACATTTACCATTGATTGAGTTCTCGTACAACAACAACTATCATTCTAGTATTCAGATGGCTCCTTTCGAGGCTTTGTATGGTCGCAAGTGCCAATCTCCTCTCAGCTGGCATGAGGTTGGTGACAAGCAACTTACTGGCCCTGAAATCATTCAAGAGACAACGGGTAAGATTCTTCAGATCCGTGATAACTTGATCAAGGCTAAGAGCAGACAAAAGAGCTATGCTGATAAAAGGCACAAGCCTCTAGAGTTTGATGTTGGTGATCGGGTTCTTCTCAAGGTATCTCCCTGAAAGAGAGTAGTTCGTTTTGGCAAGAAGGGAAAGCTCGCTCCTCGCTATGTGGGTCCTTTCACGATACTCGAAAGGATTGGCAAGGTGGCATATAGACTCGACCTGCCACAAGAACTAAACAATGTACATCCGGTGTTCCACGTATCTAACCTACGTAAATGCCTAGCCATCGAGGAACTGCAGGTCCCCCTCAAAGACTTGCAAATAAATGAAGCTGTACACTTCGTGGAGAAACCGGTCGAAATCATGGATCGAGGCGTCAAGCGATTAAGGCGCAACAAAATTTCCATCGTCAAGGTTCGATGGGAAGGAAAGCGTGGCGCTGAATTCACTTGGGAGCTCGAAAGTGAAATGAAGACCAAGTATCCACAGCTCTTCGAGCAGTCTTCCTCTTAGATTTCGGGACGAAATCTCCTAAAGGAGGGGAGACTGTAACGCCCTGCGTCCCTAAACTTTTGGCTTTTGTCAGTTTTAGTCCCTATACTATGTGACTCTTGACACTTTGATACTTGTGAATCTTTAAGCTATGATACTTGAATCTTATTGATACTTGATACTTAATTCTATAAAGCTAGATTCTTGAGACTTGATTCTTAATACTAGATTCTTGATGCTTATCTCTAGAAACTTGATTCTTGATACTTAATACTATGATTCTTGATACTTGATTCTTGAAACTATGATTCTTGATACTTGATTCTTGAGGCTTGATTCTTGATACTTGATACTTGGAAACTAGATTCTTGATTCTTGATTCTTGATACTTGGTGCTTGACTCTAGAGACTCGTGAAACTTGAGACTTGGTGGAACGAGAGACTAGAGAATTGTCACTGGTGGAAACTTGGAAACTTTTGTGTTAATGATATAATCTAGTTATGTGATACTATTACACAATAATACGCAACGCAACGCTTAATCTAACTCGCAAAACGAATCAAAGACGGGAAAGGTGGAAAGGATGGGATTGACTGAATGACCATCCGATCGGAGGGCCATTAGATCGAGCTGCCATCTGATCCGTGCCACACCGCCTTATTCCCCACTCTTGCACTATAAATAAGACGTGTCACATCATTCTTCACTGATGTGACAGCCTCCTTCGACCAGACGCACGCTCTCACACTTTTCTTCCATTTCTCAGCGAATTCGGTATGTTTTACACTAGATTTTTGTACATCTTCGATCTATACACTATCCTCTACATGATTCTTCTTTGAAATCACACTTTTCACCGTGAAATCTCTAAGATTTGAGCTCTTGAGGGTGACGTCATCGTGGCGGTTGGTACAAATAGTCGTGTGATGTCATTCCAGTCAAGACCTAGCTCAGATCTAAGGGATCTCATGTGTTATTACACCAAATCTGTGCTAAATCTAGACCTTTTCAGCTAAAACTCATGTTTCCTTCATCTTTTCTTAAACGTTTACTTAAAACAGTGGAATCCAGATCTAAACGGACTGTAGACTTGATGATTAGTCTGGAGTCGGCTTAGAAATGGATCATCGCCAGAAAAGATGGCCGGAGTACGGATTCGGACATGAACACCGTCAAGAATAGACACCTGAACGGACGGGGTGCTTCCCATCCGATCAGTCAGGCTGAGCTTTGATGTGTTTACATTTGTGTCAATACGTACCATGTCGTCACCGTTAAACTAGAAACTTAGAAATTTTACAAGGTTGCAAAAGGAACGAGGTCACCTCAATCGAATGACAATCCGATCGGACATCCGATTGAAGTGGCAATGTGATTTATAACCTTCAAACACTTGAACTATTTTTTGAAACAGACACTTTAAACTATGAAACTTGCACACGAAGGGTCATTCGACCGAACGACCATCCGATCGGATGACCGTCCGATCGAAATACCTGGTTTGAACACTTGGTGTAAAATTTGAACTTTTGGAAACTCAATCTTGGATCGAATGACCATTTGATCGAATGGCCATACGTACGGATGACCATCCGATCGGATGGCGGTCCGTCCCACTCACTTGTGTCATCCGACCGGATGGCCATCCGATCAGGTGGCTGATCCGACACTTGCACAATTCTCGTTATTTTTGCTCGACGCTTATCTATTGTACTCTAATCAGGCTAACTCTAATAGCTCCCTTTGATCCAATAACAGTTTTACTGTTAAGCAATCACTGTGAGTATACTCGATCCCTTTTTGTTTTAAACTTTTGGGATGCACATGTATTCTATGAAACTTGATACTTTTGAATCTAAACTCTATCCTCTGTGAATGTGAAACTTGATACTTGTGATTCTTGATTCTTGATTCTTTATGCTACGTGAACGTTTTGTGTGTAGTTCCGCCTTAACAATAGTAGCGCTATAGGAAGATGCACTTCCCCATTATTCTCAGGGGTATTGTTAGGAGGATTCTATTTGCTTTCCTTGATTCTTGGGAAAGTGGTTAAAGCATCGGGACACTTGGGCTATCACTTGGACTGCGAACACAGCATGGCTGAAACTATTTTTATCATTTACATGATGGATATGAGTCTTTTAATCTGCTATGCTATATACTCAACCTTGTATACTCGCCAGTACATTTTGTACTGACTTTATTTTAATACATGTTGCAGGCTGATAGGATGCTATGGTCAGGAAACAAGCTAGGTTGCTGCTAGAAACACACGCCTAGACAATCTAGAAACTTTGAAACTGTTTTAATGATTTGTAATTGATGTTTTGTGGTTGATGCTTTAGACAATGATTATGCAATGGATTTAATCTATATTGAAATATCTAGTGTTATGGAAACTCATGAGCAATCTGAAGGCTTAGTGCCGCACCCTGATGTTTCCGCCATTGGTTGGGGTGTGACAGATTGGTATCAGAGCCATAACTATAGGGAATTAGAATAAGTAGGAACACTTGCCCTAGTCTATAGTTCTAGGAATCTTGACTCTTATTTGTTGTTTAAGACTTATGCATTCTACCGTATCTGCTTCCTAGCAGCACATTTCCTGTTAAACTTACATGTCTTTCCTAAGGCTGACACAATATACACTTGGATACTTTGAAAACACTGTTAATCAGTGTTTGTGTTTTGCACGAGATTTTCCCTTAAGTCAAGAGTGACATCCGAACCTTGATGGGAATTCTCCTTTTTATATTCTAGTGGGTCTTATCTGCTGATAAGTACCGAAACTATTAGGGTACGATGTTGTCAAGTTGGAGGTGAAACTCAGACCTTGATAACTAGTCCCACTCTTTGATGTTATGTCTCGCCATAGTCTCGAAACTCCCAATCAATTAGGAACGTGGAATGACCAAAAGGACTAATATCGTAGGCCTAACATCGATGACGTATTTGTCTAAGTAAGTCAGGACGCTTTGCCTCAATTCGAAAGGGATTCGAATCACTTTGGTTAGTCACCGTTCCTCTACCTAGAACAATCCGATATTTTATGAGCCTATATTTTATGTTATCTCGATTTTATGTGTGGTTTTAAACTTGATTCTTCGTTTATTCTCGAGACTTTTACACAAATCGCACGTATGTCCGCAATCTAAAACTCTAATCATAATCTTTCAGGATCAAACTAAATTTACAAAGCTTTCTTTATCATGATTAATCTATGCGGGAATCTTAATCGACTATGATACTATGTGAAGCCATATGATGAATCTATGTGTTATTGTGGTTGTGGAACACTAAACGTAATATGGCATAGAAATACGAGACAAAAGTGACATGTCTGAAACATGGTGGATACGCCGCTGGTACTTCCTATATATAAGTGTTTCCGACATGTTACCAACTTTCGTATCACGTGCCATGCGAAGCTTAGTGTTTTGCAGACCGGTGATAAGATTGTTGAACTCTAAACTATGGGAAACTACTTGTGTAATCTATGTGTAATCTATGAGTACTCTAGCGTAATCTATATGTAATCTATGTATGAGTTGTTTAGAGTAACAAAATACGAAACGTAGCCTAGCGCCGAAGATGAGGCGGACGTGGCATGTCCGAAACATGGTGGATACGCCGCTGGTACTTCCTATATATAAGTGTTTCTGGCATGTTACCGAACCTTCGTACCACGCGCTAAGTGAAGTTCGTAGTTTTGTAGACTCGGGTTGAGGTTGCTGAATCTATTTGGTTAATCTATGTGAAAGACTTGTGAGAATGATGGAATCTAATGTTGTGGTTAGCGAAGCATGACACCGATGACGAGATGGACGTGGCATGATCGAAGCATGGTGGATACGCCGCTGGTACTTCCTATATATAAGTGCTTCCGTCATGTTGCCGAACTTTCGTAGCACGTGCCATGTGGGAATTCGTTGTTTTATGGACTGTGATGAGGCTGTTAACGCTAATCTATGTGAATCTATTGGGTTAATCTACGTGTGTATGATGATGATGATGAGTGTGATGTTATGTTTGGAAATTGCAACACGTAACATGACACCGAATACGAGGCGGAAGCGATGTGCCCGAAGCGTGGTGGATACGCCACTGGTACTTCCTATATATAAGCGTTTCTGACATGTTACCAAACTTCGTACAATGTGCCATGCAAAGGTCGTGGGTTTGCGGTGTTGAATCTATTGGAATCTACGTGAAACTTGTTGGAAACTTGAATATTCAAACTATGTGAATCTTGAGTCTTAATCTATCGTGTGTGAATCTATACTGTGAGACTTTGTGATCTAGACTTATACGATCATCTTGTTGGATCTTTAGATGTCTTCCCGTAAGCTATCCGACACTCTCAAGAGATCGAGGGAGAAGTCTCAGAAAAAGATGATGTCCTTCATGGCCGACCAAATCGCTCACGTCGTGCCAAAGATCATCTCTGAGATCCAGGGATCCAACACTCCTCCATTCTCTGCTGATTCTAAGACGGAGAAGGTGAAGCCTACTAAGTTCAGCTACAAACACTTTGTCTCTTGCAACCCTAAGCCTTTCACGGGCAGTGATGGGGTAACTTCTATGCTAGAATGGTTTGACAGCATCGAGGCTACCTTCATTAACAGCGAGTGCCCAAAGCATTTAAAGACTAGGAGTGCAACAGGAATGTTTCAAGGCAGAGCTCTGGAGTGGTGGTCGAATGAGAGAAACATCCGTTCTAACGAAGAAGCCTATGCTCTTCCATGGGCCGAGGTGCGAGAATTAATGATGCTTGAGTTTTGCCCTCCCCATGAACAACTGAAGCTTGAAGAAGAGTTTTGGCATCTCAAGCAGATTGGTGATGACAATCTGGCTTATACTACCCATTTCAAGCAACTCAGCATAATTGTGCCTTACTTGGTTTCTACTCCTAAGCGTATAATAACCAAGTACATTGATGTGGGGTAAAATACACATATTTGTCCCGTGTAAATTGTATAATTTTTGTATAGTTTTTATTTGTTCTTTTTAGCTTTTAGTATTATATTATATTGATTTGTGTTTTGCTAGGTCCTGGTGCAAATGGAGCGAAAAAGAGTAACAATTAATAACCAGCCAGTTGGGCAGAGTGGGGTGCTAGTGACCGAATAAAAATCGCAGTCATTTTCCATGATTGGGCCGAGCTCTCTATCTCTATGTTATTAAAATAGGCCAGGCCATATATATTATTATTTCACATATTAATTAAAGTTGAGAGTTGGGCTGTTGGGCGATACAAGTGAAAAAGAAAAGAGGCCATTTATCATTTGGAGGTGCAGACAATAATTATTATTGTTGTTATTTTCAAAAGGCTGCTATTAGATGGAAGATGCCATCTTGAATATTATTAATTTAAAAAGGGGTGCAAAGCCAACGAAGTTCAATTACAACATGTTTATTTAGGTGGATTTCAAGTGTGGGCCGTGAATATCTTAATTAAATACATATTTTGGGTCGTGAAAGTGGATAAGCCCAAATATTGGACGGATAACTTGGACGAAGTTGGAGGACCCTATGGGATATAATATCAACAGTGGACGGCTGAATATTATCAACACAGCATCGATCAAAACAGGAGCACATCAGACGCACGAAGTCAGCCGGGACAAATCTTTTAGAGAATATTGACAAGGGTTCAAGGCTACGGAATCATTGGGGTTGAAAGAGGGAAGCTTGGAAGTCAAAGAATTTACGGGTTCTACCTTACGGATTCTTTATTTTCTAGTTTCTTTTATTCTATGTCAATGAATTCGTGTTTGAAACTTTGTTTATTTGTTTTTAAAACCATGCTTGGCTAAATTTATAAACCACCTAGACTTGATGAATGGATTAATATAAAGTTTTTACCGTTTTCGTTATTTGCATGAATATTATGGGTTGATTGTGTTTAGTAAGCGGTTTGATTTAATGATTTGATGTATATGCATGCTTTGAGTTGGTTTATTGTTATTATTTGCTTCATATGATTCTTAGTGACGGTCTATATCACAACATTGAGTCATATTAGGGTTTAGGATTTCGGTGAGTGTCTATATCACGTAAGAAAACCTTAACTCTTTAGGGAGAATTGCGCAATAACCCCTAGAAGTAACTGGTAATAATTTGCTAAGTCTTAGTGTTCTACTAGTCCCAATACCTGGAAAGTGAGGGGCTATTGGTAGGTCTTACCCGACGAATTGCTTTAGATAGTCTTTGGAAAAGGTCATGTCTTGGTTTACCTGTCGGTCTTATTAGTCTATCAAGTCAAATTAATTACTTCAGACTACCCTAGATCTAGGATTGGAAAAGAATAGGTCAACATTAGGGTACTTGCACAATAATTAGACAACTGGAAAGGCGTCTAATAACCGGTAGGATTAACGGCCTAGGTAGTTCCACAGGTTTCTCCTTGAGAAGGGTCGAAGGGCCTCGTTGGTTCTTAATAGGTTTAGTACTTTAAGATCCCGGTTCCATAACTCGTGCATTTAACTTAATCGGTAATCTCTTAAAAAACAATCCAGGATTCTTGTCTAGGTGGTCTCGTTCTCATATAAGAAAAGTCCGCAGTCGTCATTCGTTTTTAGTATAGCTCTAGTTTAATTTAGTAGTTTAATATAGATTTCCTTAGTTTTCCGTAACCCCCCCCCCCCCAAAACAAATAAACAAGTTTGAGTCGTGTCTGTCAGCGTCTGTCAGAGTCTAGTTTACGTGATTCATAGAGTCTCGTGGTTCGATATCCGGACTTCCTAGGTTTATACTACATTGATCAGTACACTTGCCGATTGTGTGGTTTAGGTCGAGTCTAGAATTAAAGCTTTTTAGTGTCTAGCTTAGAGAGTCTAATATAGTTAGTTTTTATAGTCTGTTTAGCACACATCATACATCAAACGGTTTCATCCTGCTATGCGTGATTCTATTGAAGCAGCTCAGCTCGAAACTATTAAGGAAGTCTACCATCTCGTAGCTAGTCTCAACAACAACCACGTTCGTGATAAGAAGTTTGCTAGTCATGCTCCCTCTGAGTCTGCACACCAACTTACCCAGCAGGCTAGTGGCAGCAAGAACAAATCTTAGGGTTCAGGATGCAATGCTATTGTTCATGCTACAAACCCTGCTGCTAAGCCTGCCCTGCTGCTGCTATTCCTAACCCTGCTGCTCCTAAAATCAAGAGGCAGTACACTGGGCCTCATCCCAAGTGTGCGACTTGTAATTTTCGTCATCCTGTTGCTTCTACATGTCGTTTGTGTACCAACTGCAATCGCTATGGTCACACAACTCCCTACTGCCGTCAAGTTAACCCGGCTCAACAAGCTTAGCAAGCCCTAGCTCAGGCAGCCTTACCAGCTCTTCCAGCACCTTAGCAGAATCCAAGTGTAACACCCCGTGTTACGAAAGTCAAAGTCAAAGTCAAGATTGAAGTCAAAGGAAGAAAAGATTGCTAATTGCGATCTGACACTCCTTGCTTAATTACTGATTTGACTTGTAATCGAATCATTTATTTTAATCGCTTTAGTTGTATTATGTGGAGTATCTGTGAATAATCGAGGTTTAATCGCATGTTTTATCGCTTTATCGCTTATCGCATCGCAATCGCATTCGCAACTCGAATTATGCGTTCTGGATATTGTTTTATGTGTGTATGCTATTTATGTGTTACTTGTGCGTGTTTATTTATGTTTATGTTTTGTGGTGATTAATCGAAACGTAATCGCAACTCTATCGCAATGCAATTGAATCGCAAACGTTAAACGCAAACTTACTTAGGATGATTCTATGTTAGATATAGTATTTGTGTGTTTATTATTAATCTATCGCGTCAAACCTCGCTTAAACGCATTGCAACACTCAACACGCGAAACGAAATGCCAAAACGCAACTCGTCAGAGCCACTCGATCGAGTGACCGCTCAATCGGATGGCCATCCGATCGGATTGCCATCTGATCGGATTACCATCCGATCGGAGTGTCATCCGATCGGGGTGCATCCTATCCGTCCCTTGGCCTCCTTTCCCTTTTTGGCAACCTATAAATACCCCTCCTGTCACATCACTTGATGTGACAACTCTCTCATTCGACCAGCCGCACTCAAGCCCTCATTTCTCTCGATTTCTCGCGATTCTTGTAAGTTTTCAACTTAAATCTTGTACTTCCATGATCTACACACACTTCTTCATCTTTTTCACCTTTGAATCTTAACTTTTAACCATGAAATCAGTGGATTTGAGGTGTTCTAGGGTGATGTCATCATGGAGTTCTTATGAACTTCAAGATTTCGCTTCATTCCACCAAGAACAACTTAGATCTGAAAGATTTCCACATGATTAAACAATGTTTTCGCATAGATCTACACATTTCCATGATTAAAAGGATTGAAAGATGTTTTTTCAACTTTCTTTCAACTCTTTTACACTTAATGCACTCAAAACCGATAGAATCGGAGCTCGTTCTGATCTTCTACTCTTTCTTAGTGATGTGTTGGTCCAAGATCTGAATTCTATCCAAGAGACAACTGATTTCGGGTTAAACATGAACAACCGTCTCGAACAGTTAACTGATCGGACTAGGGTGATTCCTGTTCGATCGGATCACTTGGGTCATGATGGGATTTCTGTTGTTTAGCACGTTGTCATACTGTCTCAATCAAACCACAGAAACTTTCAAAATAATCAAATGCCAAGATGATCAGATCGTTGGGATGGATTGCCATCCGATCGGATTGCCATCCGATCGAACAGCTATCCGATAGGATTGCACTTGAGGTTTAACACTTAACAATTTTCAACATGTTCAATGCCTAGTCAGTTCTAAAGGATTGCCATCCGATTGGCAGACCATCCGATCGAGTGGCAATCCTGCTATGAACTTGTTCTCTGAGAAATACCTCGCCGAATGGATCGCCATCCGATCGAACTGTCGTTCGATCGAACGACCTGAAAGGTAGAGATACTTCTCTGTTTTCAAAATGCTACAACGAAAACTTCAAAGCCATCATACACAAACACATCATTACCAAACGAATGTCAATCCAATCGAATGGCCATCCGATCGGATGGCCATCCGAACGGATTGACATCCGATCGAATGGCAAACTGATCGGATTGCCATCCGATCGGATTACCGTTTGACACTTGGTCACTTTGCACCGTTTTACGTGCCATTCTTTCGCTTATGCTACCGTTAACTATTCAGGCTAATCTCTCAGTGCTCCCTTCAATCCAAGACAGTGTTTATGTCGCAACCCCCGCCCCCAATCTGTCCCGGGAACTGGCGGCCATGAACTCAGTGTCGGTAGTATCGGTGTTTATTAATTTGGCAGCGGAAATTACATCAGGACCGTAGTTAGGAAATATTTTATCAGAGTGAAACACCACATTTTATATAAATAAACATATTGGGATGAAACCCAAGTTTTCATTACAAACTGATTTATAGGGATAAATCCCCTTTTATTGAAATAAAACGCCTTCTTTATTTAGGTAACTTTTATAGCAACTTTTCCAAGCCTTCAGTGCTGTCCAGTGATGTGTGCAAAATGCAACATATAAATTACATCAATTGTGGCATAAAACTAACCCTTTTTAGTACTAATGTTGGAAAAAGTGTGCTTTTGTCTTCCTTTTGTATTTTCAGGATTAAATGAGCTCAAATTAACAAAAGAAGCAAAAAGACAGCAAAATCTAACATAAATACAAGAAAAGGAACAAACGTGACATGCCCGACCCCACAACAGCATCTTCCCAAGCAAAACAAGAAGACAGAAGACTGAATACGCCCCATGCTCAGCCAGCACGGGGGCATGCCCACGTGTCAGCAGAAAAGACAAAGTGGTAGAAGCTTCTATTGCCCACCACACCACGGGGCCGTGGTCAACTATAAGATTCGCAGAATCTAGGCAAATCTTCATAGTACATATATGCTTCTGCACACGAGGTTGTGCTCAGCGGACACGGGGGCGTGGTCAACTAATAAGACAAAGCTGCAATAAATGAAGAAAGAGAAGGATGTGGACACGGGGCCGTGCCCACTGGACACGGGGCCGTGCCCGAGCTTCTGTTCTGCCTATAAATAGGAGTGTTTGGCTCAAGCTCAAACCATCCCTTGGCACACCACCTCTCTCACACTTCACCCACCACCCACCACCACCATAACACCATCATCCACCACCATCATCCATTGTCCATCGTAGAGTGTGTGAGTCATCTCGGGATCCAAGATTGATCGTAAGAGTTCTTGACAATCAAGGCCATGTTTGCCTAAGTCTCTTACATCATTTGGTGAAGACAAAGTGTCTAGTGTAATACTTTTTATTTTTAATCTTTTCGCACTTTTTAATTGGTTATGTATTAATGACTTTAATAACTAGTTTCTTATGTTGAAGGTGATTCTTCCTTATCGTTTGTCCGTGGTGTCTTGGCATTATTTTACTGTCTATATAAAATAAAAGATTTTCACCATTCATATCTCCACGGTCTATATGGAGGTATGTTGGCTACCTGGTCGGGGGTTAAGGGAACGGTTTGGTAAGAGTCTTGCCGTTGTTCAGCGTTTAGAGATCCTGCAAGGGACCTGGGTCAAATTTAGTAGGACCTTGGATGGCGGGGGTCCAAACTCTTTGATCCCCTCATAAGTTAACTACTATTAATACTATAACCCGGCTACTTAGGACTGTATCCTTGCTGACTCAGACTACTTAGTCGAGGGTAACGTCACCTTCAAAAGAGGGGCCTACCATAATTTGCATTAATAACTTAATTAATTATCTTTCAATAATCCGACCCTTTAGGATTGTATCCTTGCTGACTCAAACTACTGGGTTGAGGGTAACGTCACCTCCAAAAGAGGGGCCTACTACAATAACTAAGATAATCTCTTAAATAAGTGCAAAAGTGCGGAAATAATCAAAGGTTACACTAAACACGAGTCGAAACCAAGTGATTCATCTTGTCTATCTGTTTTTCTTTTATTTTTATTTTTCAGCATTTTAGTTAATTTTTATTTTCTTAGTTTAAAACATTTTTCTAAACTTTTGATTTGATTAGACGTTGAGGATAAACTGGTACTAAAAGCTCTTGTGTCCTTGGACGACCTCGGTATCTTACTAACACTATACTACGCTCACGATGGGTGCACTTGCCCATATGTGTGTTTAGTGTTAGTAAATATCGTGTTTTATAAATTTAAAACTTGACTAAAAAGTGTAAAAGGGATTAAAATATATTTAAACTTATATATACACTTCACACGCATCAAGTTTTTGGCGCCGTTGCCGGGGACACAAGGATTTTAAGAAAGTTAGGAATCAGCGGCCTAATCGTTTTTTCTTATTTTTCATTTTTTTAGGATTTTTCTTAGTTTTTCTGTTTCTACAGAGCTCAGCACGGGCCGTGCCTGGTCGGACACGGGCCGTGCCCAGCACTATCACTGGCAGTTTTTATTTTCCGAGTTACAGAGAGCTGAGCACGGGGCCGTATCGGTGCAACACGGGGCCGTGTCCAACTCCCAGTAACAGGGATCCGGAAAACAATCACTGTACCTCTGACCACGGGCCGTGCTCACTGAGCACGGGGCCGTGGTGAACCTTCTGACCAACGTTCTTTTCTGTTTTTATTGCAGGATTTGGAACCCAGGCGCCACATTTGAACTTCCTACGTAGTGCATGAGCTCCAGTTCTAGTAGAGACATAAAAGAACCTCTAGAAGAACCCGAACGCTTTCTCGGAAAAAAACTTAAAGCTAAAAATCAAGAGAAAGTTTCGGGGGACCCACTTCCAATGGCGGATCAACGTACCCTCATGGATTACCTACGGCCCACCGTAGGTAATCTCGGCGCCGCTATCAATACACCGAATGTCGAAGCCAATAACTTCGAACTTCGACCACATTTGATACAGATGCTTCAAAACTCCGCAACCTTCCATAGGCTTACGGACGAGGATCCCCATCTACATATTACTAATTTCTTATAAATATGTGATACCTTCCGGATCAATGGAGCATCAAATGACGCCATCCACCTTCGAATGTTTCCATTTTCGCTAAAAGACCGAGCTAAGGCTTGGCTTAACACCCTCCCAGTTGGATCGGTAAACACCTGGGATGAACTGGCCCAAAAGTTTCTATATAAGTATTTCCCTCCTGCTAAAACGGCTAAATTAATGACTGAAATTAATACATACTCACAAGAGGATGTGGAATCCTTATATGAAAATTGGGAAAGGTTTAAGGAGCTACTAAGAAAGTGTCCTCATCACGTTCTTGCGGTATGGCAACAAGTATCCACCTTCTACAATGGGTTGTTGCCACACACAAGACAAACACTTGATTCTAGCTCCGGGGGACTTCTAGGTAATCGTCGTCCAAATGAAATATATAATCAAATTGAGGAAATTGCGCTAACCAATTTTCAGTGGCACACTCCCCGAGGCAATAAATCTATTGCCCCGAGCGCCCATAAGGTTGATGAAAGCACTTCTTTACAAGCCCAAATCGAGGCCCTTTCTTCAAAAATAAAAAAAATTAGAAATGGCTAAAACGGCCTCGGTTATGGCTTGTGAAGGGTGTGGTGGACCACATGAAAATTGGAGTTGTATGAAAGAAGTTGATGATCAAACAGAAACGGTAAACTACATTAACAATAGACCTAGGCCGTCGGGTCCACCAACGGGTACCTACAACCAAGGATGGCGTAACCACCCTAACCTTGGTTGGAGAGATCCCGACAATAGTAGTAACCTACAAAACCAACGAACTAACTTTCAACAACCACAAAATTTTTCTCAACAACAAGGTGGAAGAGAAAGGCTTGAAGATACTGTATCTCGCCTCATCTCCGAAACCGAAAAGAAAAACTCGGATCGGTTTTAACAATTGGAATCGAATTTTAGAAATCAACAAGCTAGCATTCAAAACATCGAAAAACAATTAAATCAATTAGCTCAAAATTTCTCCGAGAGACCACAAGGCGCGTTACCAAGCAATACCGAAACCAACCCAAAGGCCCAAGTACATCTCATCACATTAAGAAACCGAACCGTAGGTCCCGAGGAGGCTCCATCACCTCCAGCGGAGAAGGACCAATCCAGCCAAACCACGACTCCACCCGGTCCCCAACCAGAAACGGTTTCTCCACCAACTCAAGAGCCCACTAAGGCTCTTACGGTTCCGTACCCCGGTCGGTTAATTCGTCAAAAGACCGATGAGCAATTCGCAAAGTTCGAAAATTTACTAAAACAATTGCATGTTAATATTCCTTTTATAGAAGTCCTAACACAAATGGCTAAATATTCAAAATTTATGAGGGACTTCCTCACTCACAAAAGGAAAATTGAATCATTGCAGTTAGTTAACTTAGGCGAGGAATGCTCCGCGTTAGTACTCAACAAACTCCCACAAAAGAAGATTGATCCTGGAAGCTTCACGATTCCTTGCTCGATTGGGGAATCCCCCATTCGCAATGCGCTAGCCGATCTTGGGGCTAGCATCAACCTCATGCCTGCATCAATGTTCAAATGACTCGCCTAGGGAAAACAAGCCCCATAAAGATGAGCATACAACTGGCCGACAGATCCGTCAAATTTCCACAAGGTGTCGTTGAAAATCTATTAGTCAAAGTCGGCAATTTCGTCTTCCCGGCAGACTTTGTCATACTAGACATGGAAGAAGACGCCGAAGTCCCTCTCATCCTCGGGAGGCCATTTCTAGCCACCGCCCAAGCAGTGATAGATATGAATGACGGAACACTAACATTGATGTTTGGTGATAAGGAAGTGAAGTTTGGAGTTGGAAAAAGAGTAGAAGACGAAGACCCGATCAACTACATGACGGTCATAGACTCAAGTTTGGATGACGCTCTCCGACGGTGTAACATGGGATGCAAAACATCCCACTTGAGTAACATATGACCAGGCTTTGGGACTAGCCAAGGACCCTTATAAACGTGGCGCACCACCGAGGCATTCCGCGGAACTATCCTTAGTTTAGTTTAGATTAATTTCTATGTTTTCTAGTTAGTTTTAATTTTCAGGAATAAAACACACTTGAGATGGCAAAGGAAACAAGGGAAACTTGAACCAGCACCCCATGCAAGAAAACGGAGCCATCCGACGATTTTCTTCGTTTACAGTAAGCTCGGCACGGGCCGTGTCCGCCCAACACGGCCCCGTGCTACACAGTCTGCAGAAAAGACCCAGTTCAGGTAACTGGACACGGGCCGTGTTCACCCAACACGCCCCCGTGTCCAGGCTTCTGTTTCTCTTGATTTAATTTTGTTACTGGCACTTGAACACGGGGCCGTGCCCGGACACCACGGGGCCGTGTTCAGCGCCCAGTAACACAAAATTTTTGTTTAAATCACACCTTTTACACATTCAATCAACCTAAAAACTTATTTTTGGGACACATTGAGGACAATGTGTAATTTAAGTGTGGGGGGGATGCTAAAACCTTGAATCTTGCAAGTCCTAAATACAAGCCTTACACAAAACTCTATTGGAAGGTTTAACTTGGGAATTTCAAAGTTCTAAAAAGGTTATATTTTTACAAATTTACAACCGATAGCGTCGTGATAAAAAGAACCAACATAAGAAAATTATGAAAAGGCATAACAAGCTTAGTTAAAATTTAATTATATATACTTGATCACATAAAAACCCATTCCCACAAAAGTGAGTTTTGAGCCTTTATTGAGCAAACAAATATATATCCGTTTCTTGTGTGAATAGCCGCTTGGTTCTTACGACTCTAGAACTTGCCATGACGATACATTCCCGGTCCTTACCAACTTAAACCCGAGTAAGTAAATGATGGAGGCATTAGGACTAACTCTTTTTATTTCTACACCATTATTTTTTTTACCACCTACCCAAAATCCCCCTAGTTAGCCCCTTTGAGCCTAAACCTTTTCATTTCATAACCCAAACCAAACACCCTTTCACCCACCAAAACCTTTTTCATTTTTAACCCTTTATTTTAGTAACTAGCTCGGTTTTTCGTATGATTTTTCAAAAAAAAAAAAAAAGAAGAGAAAAAAATATATATTTAGTGTTGTTGATGAAGCAAAAGAAAAAAATAAACAAACAAGTTCATCAAAAACAACTTTGTTTGAATAATAGCTTCATCAAAATAAAAAGTTGAAAAATAGAAAGTCTTACGAAAACCGATGCTTTTTACGCTTTTTTGCCCTTTCTACTAACCACTAACCCAACCACCTACCTTTAACCCAAGCCTAACCCTTCACCAAAAAAAAAGTCCTCTTGATATTTACAAAGGTATATAGTTAAAAAGGAGGAGGATTGATTGCTTGGCAAACCTATGGAAGGAGTAAGTTCCATGCTGCTCTCGAGTGATCCACTAAAATACATTTTCGGCCGAGTGTTGAGTGATCCCCCGTGAGGTATGTGAACTTGTATATAAAGAGAATTTTAAAGAGGCATGTTATGCCCTAATAAGTAGTTTATCTTATGAAAAGTTTTAAATAAATCATGATGAATAGGATTGTAAATAAATAAAAATAAAACTTAATAAAGAATCTTGGAAATCCCGACACTCTACGACAAGCCTAAAAACTTTCTCTTCTACCCATTCCATTTAGGAGTGTAAAGCCACATTATTTGATGTGTGCTCAGCCAGCACGGGGGCGTGCCCAAGTGTTAGGAGAAAAGACAAAGTGGTAGAAGCTTCTATTGCCCACCACGGGGCCGTGCTCAGCGGGCACGGGGCCGTGGTCAACTATAAGATTCGCAGAATCTAGGCAAATCTTCATAGTACAGATATGCTTCTGCACACAGGGTCGTGCTCAGTGGACACGGGGGCGTGGTCAACTAATAAGACAAAGCTGCAATAAATGAAGAAAGAGAAGGATGTGGACACGGGGCCGTGCCCGAGCTTCTGTTCAGCCTATAAATAGGAGTGCTTGGCTCAAGCTCAAACCATCTCTTGGCACACCACATCTCTCACACTTCACCCACCACCCACCACCACCATAACACCATCATCCACCACCATCGTAGAGTGTGTGAGTCGTCTCGGGATCCAAGATTGATCGTAAGAGTTCTTGACAATCAAGGCCATGTTTGCCTAAGTCTCTTACATCACTTGGTGAAGACAAAGTGTCTAGTGTAATACTTTTTATTTTTAATCTTTTCGCACTTTTTAATTGGTTATGTATTAATGACTTTAATAACTAGTTTCTTATGTTGAAGGTGATTCTTCCTTATCGTTTGTCCGGGGTGTCTTGGCATTATTTTACTGTCTATATAAAATAAAAGATTTTCACCATTCATATCTCCACGGTCTATATGGAGGTATGTTGGCTACCTGGTCGGGGGTTAAGGGAACGGTTTGGTAAGAGTCTTGCCGTTGTTCAGCGTTTAGAGATCCTGCAAGGGACCTGGGTCAAATTTAGTAGGACCTTGGATGGCGGGGGTCCAAACTCTTTGATCCCCTCATAAGTTAACTACTATTAATACTATAACCCGGCTACTTAGGACTGTATCCTTGCTGACTCAGACTACTTAGTCGAGGGTAACGTCACCTTCAAAAGAGGGGCCTACCATAATTTGCATTAATAACTTAATTAATTATCTTTCAATAATCCGACCCTTTAGGATTGTATCCTTGCTGACTCAAACTACTGGGTTGAGGGTAACGTCACATCCAAAAGAGGGGCCTACTACAATAACTAAGATAATCTCTTAAATAAGTGCAAAAGTGCGGAAATAATCAAAGGTTACACTAAACACGAGTCGAAACCAAGTGATTCATCTTGTCTATCTGTTTTTCTTTTATTTTTATTTTTCAGCATTTTAGTTAATTTTTATTTTCTTAGTTTAAAACATTTTTCTAAACTTTTGATTTGATTAGACGTTGAGGATAAACCGGTACTAAAAGCTCTTGTGTCCTTGGACGACCTCGGTATGTTACCAACACTATACTACGCTCACGATGGGTGCACTTGCCCATATGTATGTTTAGTGTTAGTAAATATCGTGTTTTATAAATTTAAAACTTGACTAAAAAGTGTAAAAGGGCTTAAAATATATTTAAACTTATATATACACTTCACACGCATCATCCAGCTTGCTTTTAATTGGCTTTCACATTGTGTTACCTGAAACGCGTTTTAAAAACATTTGTCAGTGGGGAAATACTTGTGAGTGAATCCCAGTTTAATCAAGAAATGTTAATTTAATTTAAACAGTATTGAGAGCGATTACAATGTTTACATCTACCCAATTACTCATTCAATAATGTCAATCCTGACTGGTGGGTCATATTACACATTGGCTAACTCGTCGTCCAATGGTAACGTGTTCCACATTTTGTATACAAAACCCCAACATACCGGCAGTAATTGTAGAATTATAAATACTCAATCACCGCTAAATTGCATTGTAAAATAATTAAGGTTTTGTAAAAACTGTTTACAAAAAGGAGATTACTCACAAAAAGGTTTACACAAAAAGAGGATTACTCACATTGCTCTCTTAGGTTTTCAGTAAGGATTTCCTGGGAATAATATATAAATTACACAAATGCACACGTGTTCATATAAAAACCCATTTTAACATTAGCAATACCCTCCCCGAGACGGCATTCCAACGACTACGTCGGGCAGAACCACGACAGCCGTTACGGAACCCTAGATCAATCGGGCAGAGTATCTAATACGTATCCAGGGGTTATGATACTTACAACGGAGCAGAACCTTGTTATTTAGGGGGGTATTAGACCCGAGTATAATGCCTACTATCAGAAAATTTGAGTGAGAGAGAAAGATGTGAGCGATTTGAGACTGAAGCCCCAGCTCCCATTATATAGGGGCTGATTTTGACTTTTACACGGCCCGCGTAAGAGTAGGCTAAGGCCTACGCGGCCCGCCTAGTAGGTGGTTAGGGCTGTAGCTGAATAGGGTCATTGTATAGGGTCGACGGGTGTTGGGCCACGTGGCAGCACCGGGCTGCGCCACATTTTCGATCTCTCGCGGCCTGCGTAAGATCCCTAAGGGGTCTACGCGCCCCGCGTTAAACCCAAAAATTTAATTTTTAATTATTTTTAATAATATTAAAGGTATTCGGGGTCAGTTTTCACGTATGGGGTTTATTTTAGGACATATTGGGATATTTTAAATATTTTTAGGGTGTCTGAAAATATTACGAGGGTGTCGGTTTAATTTAGGGTTGTTATATCCTCCCCACCTTGTTTTAGAGCTAGTCCTCGAGGTCTACTGGAACAGGTGTGGATATATCCTTTGCATTTCTGTTTCAAGCTCCCATGTGTATTCTGGTCCTCTTTTGGAGTCCCACTTCACTTTGACCAGAACTAATCTCTTGTGCTTGAGATTCTTGACTTTCCTGTCTTCAATTTGTAGAGGCCTCTATACAAACTTTAACTGTTCATTTACCTCTATGTCCTTAAGAGGTACCATCAGTGATTCATCAGCTAAGCATTTCTTGAGATTTGATACATGAAATACATCATGTATTCCTGCCATTTTCTCTGGCAGTTGTAGCTGATAGGCTACAGGTCCTATTTTTCTAATAATCTTAAAAGGTCCAACATACCTGGGACTTAGCTTTCCTCTTTTGATGAATCTTACCACTCCTTTCCAAGGAGAGACTTTCAACAACACTTTATCTCCTACTTGGAATTCCAATGGTTTGCGTCGGTTATCAGCATAGCTCTTCTGTCGATCACATGCTGCTTTCAGTCGTTTCTTGACTTGAATGATCTTGTCAGTTGTTTCTTGCACTATCTCAGGTCCAGATAGTTGCTTTTCCCCAATTTCTGCCCAACAGACTGGGGTTCGGCACTTTCGTCCATAAAGTGCTTCGAATGGTGCAGCATTGATACTTGTGTGATAACTGTTATTATAATAAAATTCTATTAATGGTAAGTGATCGTCCCAATTACCTCCGAAATCAATTACACAAGCTCTAAGCATGTCTTCCATTGTCTGAATTGTCCTTTCGCTTTGTCCGTCTGTTTGAGGATGATATGTTGTGCTTAGATTTAGTTTGGTTCCCATTGCTTTTTGGAAACTTGACCAAAAATGAGAGGTAAAACGACTATCTCTGTCTGAAACAATTGATAAAGGTATTCCATGTAATGAAACTATTTCATTTACATACAACTTAGCTAATTGTTCCATATTGAAAGTTTCCTTCATTGGTAGGAAATGAGCTGACTTGGTTAGCCTATCTACAATCACCCAGATTGTATCATTACCTTTCCTTGTTTTGGGTAATTGATGTGCGTAAGTGTGTATAGTTTTTAATGTATATTTTTAAGCCCTTTTACACTTTTTAGCCAAGTTTTAAATTAATAAAACACGATATTTACTAACACTAAACACACATATGGGCAAGTGCACCCATCGTGAGCGTAGTATAGTGTTGGTAAGATACCGAGGTCGTCCAAGGACACAAGAGCTTTTAATACCGGTTTATCCTCAACGTCTAATCAAATCAAAAGTTAGAAAAAGGTTTTAAACAAGTAAAAATAAAAACTAACTAAAATGCTGAAAAATAAAATAAAAGTAAAAACAGATAGACAAGATGAATCACTTGGCTCCGACTCGTGTTTAGTGTAACCTTTGATTATTTCCGCACTTTTGCACTTTTTAAGAGATTATCTTAGTTATTGTAGTAGGCCCCTCTTTTGAAGGTGACGTTACCCTCAACCCAGTAGTTTGAGTCAGCAAGGATACAATCCTAAAGGGTCGGATTATTGAAAGATAATTAATTAAGTTATTAATGCATATTATGGTAGGCCCCTCTTTTGAATGTGACGTTACCCTCGGCTAAGTAGTCTGAGTCAGCATGGATACAGTCCTAAGTAGCCGGGTTAAAGTATTAATAGTAGCTTACATATGAGGGGATCAAAGAGTTTGGACCCCCGCCATCCAACACCGGTGGGTATTGAAGGAGGTCCTACTAAATTTGACCTAGGTCCTTGCAGGATCTATACACTGAACAAGGCAAGACTCTTACCAAACCGTTCCCTTAACCCCCGACCAGGTAGCCAACATACCTCCATATAGACCGTGGATATATGAATGGTGAAAATCTTTTATTTTATATAGACAGTAAAATAATGCCAAGACACCACGGACAAACGATAAGGAAGAATCACCTTCAACATAAGAAACTAGTTATTAAAGTCATTAATACATAACCAAGTAAAAAGTGCGAAAAGATTAAAAATAAAAAGTATTACACTAGACACTTGTCTTCACCAAGTGATGTAAGAGACTTAGGCAAACATGGCCTTTGGTTGTCAAGAACTCTTACGATCAATCTTGGATCCCGAGACGACTCACACACTCTATGATGGACAATGGATGATGGTGGTGGATGATGGTGTTGTGATGGTGGTGGGTGGTGGGTGGTGGGTGAAGTGTGAGAGAGGTGGTGTGCCAAGGGATGGTTTGCAAATGAGCCAAGCACCCTTATTTATAGGCTGAACAGTAGCTCGGGCACTGCCCCGTATCCATTGGGCACGGCCCCGTGTCCATCCACTTCTCTTCCTTCATTAATTGCAGTTTGTCTGCATTAGTTGACCACGCCCCCGTGTCCGCTTGGCACGCCCCAGTGTGCAGAAGCATATCTGTACTATCAAGATTTCCTCAGATTCTGCGAATCTTAGAGTTGACCACGGCCCCGTGACCGCTGGGCACACCCCCGTGGTGGTTGATAGAAGCTTCTATAGCTTTGTCTTTTCTGCTGGCACTTGGGTACGCCCCCGTGTTCACTGAGCACGGGGCGTGTTCAGCCTTCTGTTCTCTTGTTTTTGCTTGGGAAGATGCTGTCGGGGGGTCGGGCATGCCACGTTTGTTCCTTTTCTTGTATTTATGTTAGATTTAGCTGCCTTTTTGCTTCTTTTGTTAATTTGAGCTCATTTAATCCTGAAAATACAAAAGGAAGACAAAAACACACTTTTTCCAAAACTAGTACTAAAAAAAGGGTTAGTTTTATGCCACAATTGATGTAATTTATATGTTGCATTTTGTGCACATCAGTAGTTTGGTAACAAAATCCATTGTTATCAATTCCCATTTCCATACTGGCATTTCTAACTGTTGCAGCAATCCTAAGGGTTTCTGGTGTTCAGCTTTAACTTGTGAACAGGTTAAACATTTAGAAACATAGGCTGCTATATCCTTTCTCATTCCTATCCACCAAAAATTCTTTCTTAAATCCTGATACATCTTATCATTTCCTAGATGCATCGTATATTTGGACTTATGGGCTTCTTCTAATATACGATGACGCAGGTTCCCTAATTTAGGTATCCACATTCTCTTTTTATGAAATCTCCAAATTCCATCTGTTCCTTGTTCTAATTCCTTAATCATTCCTTTTAGTTTTTCAGTATCATCCTTGATTACTGATTCTTGTGCTTTTCTAATTTGATCATTTATCCACTTGTAGATTTAATTTAAGAGAACATACCCTTTTTGGCTTTTCATGATACTTTCGGCTTAAAGCATCAGCCACTACATTTGCCTTTCCTGCATGATACTGGATATCACAATCATAATCACTAAGAATTTCCATCCAGCGTCTTTGTCTCATATTCAACTCCTTCTGCCTGAAAACATACCTTAAACTCTTATGATAAGTGAATATGGTAAACTTACTACCATAAAGGTAATGTCTCCAAATCTTAAGGGCAAAAATTATAGCTCCTAACTCTAGATCATGGGTTGAATAATTCTCTTCATGATTCTTAAGTTGCCTAGATGCGTAAGCTATAACCTTTTGACGTTGCATTAATACACATCCATAACCTAGTTTGGAAGCGTCACAATAGACTACAAAGTCTTCAGTTCCTTCTGGTAATGCTAGCATGGGTGTATTAGTTAATCTTTGCTTAAGAATTCTAAATGCTTCTTCTTGTTTTAGTCCCCATTCAAACTTAATGGATTTACAGGTTAACTTAGTTAAAGGAATGGCTATGCTAGAAAAATCTTGAATAAACTTTCTATAATAACCAGCCAATCCTAAGAAA
The DNA here is from genome assembly GCA_030545235.1 of Helianthus tuberosus. Classification (NCBI taxonomy): domain Eukaryota; kingdom Viridiplantae; phylum Streptophyta; class Magnoliopsida; order Asterales; family Asteraceae; genus Helianthus; species Helianthus tuberosus. The sequence goes on from CM060406.1 coordinate 64,650,091, forward strand.
CTTCTAACCTCGGTTGGTGATTCAGGGGTTTTCCATTTGGTAATCGCCTCGATTTTTGTGGGATCCACATGAATTCCTTCATGATTGACTAAATGTCCAAGAAACTGTACTTGCTCTAACCAAAATTCGCATTTTGAAAACTTAGCATAAAGTTTTTCTTTTCTTAATAGACTTAAAAGTGCGTGCAAATGCTTTGCATGATCTTCCTTACTTTTAGAATAGATGAGAATGTCATCAATAAAAACAATTATGAATTTATCCAAATATGGCTTACATATTCGGTTCATCATGTCCATGAATGCAGCTGGGGCATTGGTTAAACCAAATGGCATGACAGTAAATTCATAATGGCCATACCTTGTTCTAAATGCGGTTTTAGGAATGTCCTATTCCTGTACCTTTAATTGATGATATCCTGATCTTAAATCAATTTTTGAGAAAAATCGAGCTCCTTGAAGTTGATCGAACAGATCATCGATTCTCGGTAACGGGTATCGATTCTTAATTGTGACCTTGTTCAATTCACTGTATTCAATGCACATACGCATTGATCCGTCCTTCTTTTTAACGAATAAAATTGGTGCTCCCCATGGCGATGAGCTTGGCTGTATGAATCCTTTTTCCAACAATTTGTCTAATTGTTTCTTCAGTTCCTGCATTTCTGCGGGTGCCAAACGGTAAGGTGCTTTGGCAATTTGTGTTGTTCCTGGTAATAGGTGAATTCTGAATTCGACTTCTCTGGCTGGCGGTAGTCCTGGTAACTCTTCTGGAAACACGTCTGAAAACTGAGACACTACTGGAATGTCCTTTAGTTCTTTTCCCTTAGTGTTAGTGATTATAGAAATCAAATATACTATAGAACCTTTTCTTATATAGCTTACAGTTTTCATCACAGAGATGAATTTCGTGGACCTAGATGGTTTGTCTCCTTTAATTGTGATCTTTTCACCTTTTGGTGAATTTACTTGGATTGACTTTTGATCACATAAGATACTGGCTTTATTGGCTATTAACCAATCCATTCCTAATACGACATCAAATCCTGCCAGATTCATGGGATAAAGGTTTGCAATATATTTTTGATTTAAAAATTCTATTCTTACTCCCTGCAAGATTTCAAAAATCCTAACCGTCTCTCCATTTGATGTCTCGACTAGACATTCTTGTGATAGTTTAGTTAATGACTGATTTAGAAGTTTGCAAAATAAAGTATTAATAAAACTTTGGTTCGCACCAGAGTCAAATAATACTTTAGCAAAAACATCATTAACTAAAAACGTACCGGCTATTACGTCCGGAATCATTTTGGCTTCATCTGCAGTCAGGACGAATGCTCTAGCCTTTTTTAGTGCTTTTGTTGTTTGTAGCTGGAGCTAATTTCGGATAATTGGGCTTGATGTGTCCTTGTTCTCCGCAATTGTAGCGTATCCTGTTGTTGGCTTTCTTCTTGCAGTCTTCTTCCTTGTGTCCTGATATTTTGCAGAAATTGCAATATATGGAGCATTTTCCAGAATGCTTCCTTTTTCAATACTTGCAATAAGTTGCAGATGTAGAATCTACATTTTTCCCACGGTTGGAATTTCCTGATCGGAATTCCTGGGTAAGCCTTTGAGCTAGGTTTCTCCTCTGGTCTTCTTCTCTAGTACGTATTAATTCATCTGTCAAGGTATTTGCTAGTTCTACAGCTTCTTCTATAGTTTGGGGTCTAGCTGCCTTGACTACATGCCTAATCTCTCCAATTAATCCCTAGATGTAACGGGAGATTAATACCGGTTCAGGTGATGCAAGGGTTGGTACTATTCTAGCATATTCAAAGAATGTGGTAGTATACCCCTTACTATCTACCCCAGTCATTCTAAGGTTCAAAAACTTATTCGCTATCTGTTCCTTTTCATTGGGAGGGCAGAATTTCCTTTCTACCATATTCTTAAATTCCTCCCATTCCATGTTGTAAACCCTATCACTTCCTCTTGACTAGAGGATAGTGTTCCACCATTCTAAGGCTGAGTTTTTGAACAGATTAGAAGCAAACATTATCTTGTCTTCTTCAGCACACTTGCTTATCTTTAAAACAACCTCAGTCTTTTCTATCCAGCGTAGAGCTGCAATGGGTCCTTCATTGCCCGAGAATTCTATTGGTTTGCAGGACCAGAATTCTTTGTAAGAACAACCATAAGGCATGGTTCTTCTTCTTTTGGGAATTGGCACTTGAAGTACGGGTCCATTGTTCACGCTGTTTGCAGGTTCAGAGGGTCGCTTACTGCTATGTTTACTTTTATTTTCCGCATCCTTAACAGTTTGAAGAATATATGGCATTGCATCTATAATTCCTTGTGCCACTATGTGTTGGATGACACTATTATCCACTTGGTTCCCATTGTTATTGTTGTTCGGATTCTCATTATTCAGATTATCGTTATTTGGGTAGTTATCACTTTGGTTTTCCTGGTTCACTTCATTGTCCATCTGAATTTTAAACATTTACCATGCATCAATATCACAAAATAATATAGCCAATCTCATGACACGCACTTTGGTCAAAAACGTCGATCATTGCGACTTTACTCTATTTTTATATAATATGCATCTACTACAAACCAACACTGGAAATTAAAATTACAATACCAACTGAAATAAAAATTACACTAATAGTAGTAGGCATCCGTAGTTTTTTTTTCATACACATACACACATATTTTATTATTATATTAATATTATTATTATAACCTTCTCCACCATCACTTCTACGGATATGGATTCATCCAGAAATCCATATTGCGCTCGTCGTACTTCCAGACGAGTCGCTCTTCCACCTGTCTCATCCTTTCACTATTCTCTAAAATTTCCTCACCAAATGTCCTAAGTTCTTGTACGTTTTCTGCACTCATTGGGGGTGCAGGTTCTAGGACTGGGTTCGGAAACTGGGGTGCGGGTTCCTGGTACGGAGGTGTTGGTGCCTGGTATGGGTAAGGATTTTCTAGAATCTCCCTAATGAATACATCATTATCGTAATAGGGATCTAGAGGATCTAACCCTGGGTAGGCTCCTAGGTTCTGCATGGGCATGTCTTCGTGTATCGGGTAACGTTGCACATAGTCCCTATTGTCGTCCCACCATGGCTCGTAATTTGGGTCTAAGGGATTTGGTGCGGGTACCATTGGTATTTCCTCTGGATTAAAATCATGCATTTCTACTTGATTTTCAGGGTTTTCTATTTCCATTGGTTGGCCAGGAATCGGTGGTTGTGGTTGGGGTGCTAATATTTGCTCCAGGTTAGGGTCAGCTGCAGTGGTTGCTAGGATGTGGATATTGGCTATACCCCTATTAAGCATATCCTGGGCATAAGCATCGGTTTCTCTTTTAGCTGCTGCTAGTCCTCTCTGGTCTTGTAACTTTTTCATACGCTTCCTACGCTCATATGCCCCTCGACTGAACCGTCCTCTCTTTTTCTAAGGGAATGGCTCTTCAGACTGAGCCTTAAACATGAATATTCCTTCTTCCGTATCAGGAGAGTACCCTGAGAGGGCAGGCTAAGAAGAGGCACCTTCGCTTCTAGGCGAACCAGACAATTGACGGTACACGTCAGATGGTCCTTGGTCGCTCATACTATAAACTAACAAATAGTCAAATAACACATAACAAGAAAATACAATTATAAATGTATTCCCGTAATTTATTTCCTAACACTTTGAATTTTGGTGTCAGCAGAACACTTTTGTGGCTGAATCAGTGGCTTAGCTCTGATACCACCTTCTGTCGCAACCCCCGCCCCTTATCTGTCCCGGGAACGGGCGGCCGCGAACTCAGTGTCGGTGGTATCGGTGTTTATTAATTTGGCAGCGGAAATTACATCAGGACCATAGTTAGGAAATATTTTATCAGAGTGAAACACCACATTTTATATAAATAAACATATTGGGATGAAACCCAAGTTTTCATTACAAACTGATTTATAGGGATAAATCCCCTTTTATTGAAATAAAACGCCTTCTTTATTTAGGTAACTTTTATAGCCACTTTTCCAAGCCTTTAGTGCTGTCCAGCTGGCTTCTAATTGGTTTTCACATTGTGTTACCTGAAATGTGTTTTAAAAACATTTGTCAGTGGGGAAATACTGGTGAGTGAATCCCAGTTTAATCAAGAAATGTTAATTTAATTTAAACAGTATTGAGAGCGATTACAATGTTTACATCTACCCAATTACTCATTCAGTACTGTCAATCCTGACTGGTGGGTTATATTACACATTGGCTAACTCGTCGTCCAATGGTAATGTGTTCCACATTTTGTATACAAAACCCCAACATACCGGCTGTAATTGTAGAATTACAAAGACTCAATCACCGCTAAATTGCATTGTAAAATAATTAAGGTTTTGTAAAAACTGTTTACAAAAAGGAGATTACTCACAAAAAGGTTTACACAAAAAAAGGATTACTCACATTGATGTCTTAGGTTTTCAGTAAGGATTTCCTGCTGCTGCTATTCCTAACCCTGCTGCTCCTGAAATCAAGAGGCAGTACACTGGGCCTCATCCCAAGTGTGCGACTTGTAATTTTCGTCATCTGTTGCTTCTACATGTCGTTTGTGTACCAACTGCAATCGCTATGGTCACACGACTCCCTACTGCCATCAAGTTAACCCGGCTCAACAAGCTCAGCAAGCCCCAGCTCAGGCAGCCTTACCAGCTCTTCCAGCTCTTCCAGCACCTTAGCAGAATCCAAGTGTAACACCCCGTGTTACGAAAGTTAAAGTCAAAGTCAAGATTGAAGTCAAAGGAAGAAAATATTGCTAATTGCGATCTGTCACTCCTTGCTTAATTACTGATTTGACTTCTTTGACTTGTAATCGAATCTTTTATTTTAATCGCTTTAGTTGTATTATCTGGAGTATCTGTGAATAATCGAGGTTTAATCGCATGTTTTATCGCTTTATCGCTTATCGCATCGCATTCGCAACTCGAATTATGCGTTCTGGATATTGTTTTATGTGTGTATGCTATTTATGTGTTACTTGTGTGTGTTTATTTATGTTTATGTTTTGTGGTAATTAATCGAAACGCAATCGCAACTCTATCGCAAACGTTAAACGCAAACTTACTTAGGATGATTTTATGTTAGATATAGTATTTGTGTGTTTATTATTAATCTATCGTATCAAACCTCGCTTAAACGCATCGCAACACTCAACATGCGAAACGAAACGCCAAAACGCAACTCGTCAGAGCCACTCGATCGAGTGACCGCTCGATCGGATTGCCATCCGATCGGATTGCCATCCGATCGGATTGCCATCTGATTGGAGTGTCATCCGATCAGGGTGCATCCTATCCGACCCTTGGCCTCCTTTCCCTTTTTGGCAACCTATAAATACCCCTCCTGTCACATCACTTGATGTGACAACTCTCTCATTCGACCAGCCGCACTCAAGCCCTCATTTCTCTCGATTTCTCGCGATTCTTGTAAGTTTTCAACTTAAATCTTGTACTTCCATGATCAACAAAAACACTTCTTCTTCTTTTTCACCTTTGAATCTTAACTTTTAACCGTGAAATCAGTGGATTTGAGGTGCTCTAGGGTGATGTCATCATGGAGTTCTTATGAACTTCAAGATTTCGCTTCATTCCACCAAGAACAACTTAGATCTGAAAGATTTCCACATGCTTAAACAATGTTTTCGCATAGATCTACACATTTCCATGATTAAAAGGCTTGAAAGATGGTTTTTCAACTTTCTTTCAACTCTTTTACACTTAATGCACTCAAAACCGATAGAATCGGAGCTCGTTCTGATCTTCTACTCTTTCTTAGTGATGTGTTGGTCCAAGATCTGAATTCTCTCCAAGAGACAACTGATTTTGGGTTAAACATGAACAACCATCTCGAACAATTAACTGATTGAACTAGGGTGATTCCTGTTCGATCGGATCACTTGGGTCATGATGGGGTTTCTGTTGTTTAGCACATTGTCATACCGTCTCAATCAAACCACAGAAACTTTCAAAATAATCAAATGCTAAGACGATCAGATCGTTGGGATGGATTGCCATCCGATCGAACAGGTATCCGATCGGATTGCACTTAAGGTATAACTCTAAACAATTTTCAACATGTTCAATGCCTAGTCAGTTCTAACGGATTGTCATCCGATTGGCAGACCATCCGATCGAGTGACAATCCTGCTATGAACTTGTTCTCTGAGAAATACCTCGCCGAACGGATAGCCATCCGATCGAACTGCCATTCGATCGAACGACCTGAAAGGTAGAGATACTTCTCTGTTTTCAAAATGCTACAACGAAAACTTTAAGGCCATCATACACAAACACATCCTTACCAAACGAATGTCAATCCAATCGAATGGCCATCCGATCGGATGACCATCCGAACGGATTGACATCCGATCGAATGGCCAACCGATCGGATTGCCATCCGATCGGATTACCGTTCGACACTTGGTCACTTTGCACCGTTTTACGTGCCGTTCTTTCGCTTATGCTACCGTTAACTATTCAGGCTAATCTCTCAGTGCTCCCTTCAATCCAAGACAGTGTTTATGTCGCAACCCCCGCCCCCTATCTGTCCCGAGAACTGGCGGCCGCGAACTCAGTGTCGGTGGTATCGGTGTTTATTAATTTGGCAGCGGAAATTACATCAGGACCGTAGTTAGGAAATATTTTATCAAAGTGAAACACCACATTTTATATAAATAAACATATTGGGATGAAACCCAAGTTTTCATTACAAACTGATTTATATGGATAAATCCCCTTTTATTGAAATAAAACGCCTTCTTTATTTAGGTAACTTTTATAGCCATTTTTCCAAGCCTTCAGTGCTGTCTAGCTGGCTTCTAATTGGCTTTCACATTGTGTTACCTGAAACGCGTTTTAAAAACATTTGTCAGTGGGGAAATACTGGTGATTGAATCCCAGTTTAATCAAGAAATGTTAATTTAATTTAAACAGTATTGAGATCGATTACAATGTTTACATCTACCCAATTACTCATTCAGTACTGTCAATCCTGACTGGTGGGTCATATTACACATTGGCTAAATCGTCGTCCAATGGTAACGTGTTCCACATTTTGTATACAAAACCCCAACATACCGGCAGTAATTGTAGAATTACAAAGACTCAATCACCGCTAAATTGCATTGTAAAATAATTAAGGTTTTGTAAAAACTGTTTGCAAAAAGGAGATTACTCACAAAAAGGTTTACACAAAAAGAGGATTACTCACATTGCTGTCTTAGGTTTTCAGTAAGGATTTCTTGGGAATAATCTATAAATTACACAAATGCACACGTGTTAGTATAATAACCCATTTTAACATTAGCAATACCCTCCCCGAGACGGCATTCCAACGACTACGTCGGGCAGAACCACGACAGCCGTTAAGGAACCGTAGATTAATCGGGCAGAGTATCTAATACGTATCCAGGGGTTATGATACTTACAACGGAGCAGAACCTTGTTATTTAGGGGGTATTAGACCCGAGTATAACGCCTACTATCAGAAAATTCGAGTGAGAGAGAAAGATGTGAGCGATTTGAGACTGAAGCCCGAGCTCCCATTATATATGAGCTGATTTTGACTTTTACGCGGCCCGCGTAAGAGTAGGCTAAGGCGTACGCGGCCCGCCTAGTAGGTGGCTAGGGCTGTAGCTGATCCGGGTCATTGTATGGGGTCGACGGGTGTTGGGCCACGTGGCAGCACCGGGCTGCGCCACATTTTCGATCTCTCGCGGCCCGCGTAAGATCCCTAAGGGGTCTATGCGCCCCGCGTCAAACCCAAAAATTTAATTTTTAATTATTTTTAATAATATTAAAGGTATTCGGGGTCCGTTTTCACGTATGGGGTGTATTTTAGGACATATTGGGATATTTTAAATATTTTTAGGGTGTCTGAAAATATTACGAGGGTGTCAGTTTAATTTAGGGTTGTTATAGTTTATTAACTTAAACGCTATCTGTGACTATACTCGATCCCTTTATGCTTTACGCACTCTTGGGTGTTACATACGTTACTTATTCTAAATCACAATCGACACACAACGCAAACACTATTTATACGCTAACCGTTATTGCATGTTACGTGTTATTCGATGAATGCTTGTATGTTATGTTAACACAATGATTGTTTCCTGACACCTTAGCAACGATAGTACTATAGTTTGGACTCAGCACCTGTCGTGGATAGGGGTTGTTAAGGGCTTTACTTCACGTGTCCCAGTGGGGATATGTGTTGCACATTCTACAACTCGCAGTCACGTCTGTGTATATTTCTCTGTCGATAACCTACTAGCTTTCACTTTGCTACATGTTACATGCTGGTTATGCGTAAACGATTTCGAACTCTATTAAACTATTAAACTTTTATGCTCACCTTTACACTGTGTGTATTGATCTTTATTTTAACGTATGTGACAGGTGTTTGCGATGCTAGGATGTTGCCTGCTTTTATGGAATCGAGTAGGGTGGAGTCTAGAAACAAACAAAGACAAATTATTTAAATCTGAGTTGTCGGAACATGTTTTGTTTTGAGAATATCTATGTCTGTAATAATTTGATTACTTGATGGGTTATGGTATAGGACATAATATTAACTATTTGGTAATTTAGTTGTTATGAAATTTCTCTTGACAATCTATTTCGCTCAGTGCCGCGCCCCGATGTTTCCGTCATCGGTTGGGGTGTGACACCAAGGCCAGTCAACGCTGTTCGTGCATGCTACAAGTGTGGAGATATTACTCACCTCCGTAATCAGTGTCCTCAGCTGAACCAGGACCAATAGCCAGCCGCTCATGGACGAGCATTCAAACTCCATGCTAACCAGGCTCGTAACGACAATGACGTCGTTAATGGTACGTTTCTCGTCAATAACCTTTACGCTTCGATACTATTTGATACTGGTGCCGACAGAAGCCTTGTGTCCGTAGAATTTGAATCTTTATTAAACTGTGCACGCTCTAAGTTACCTAAGTCGTTTTCGGTGGAGATTGCCGATGGTAAATCGATTCTAGTTGATTCTATTCTCTGTGGTTGTTCCTTGACTCTTAACGACCACGTATTTACTATTGATATAATACCCATGCAATTGGGTAGTTTTGATGTCATTATCGGCATGGATTGGTTACGTAAGAATCATGACGAGATTGCTTGTCACGAGAAGTTTGTTCGTCTACCTCTCCCGTCCGGTGATATTTTGCACGTCTATGGAGACCGACCTTCTAGGGGACTGAAGTTGATGTCGTGCACGCAAGCGAACAGATGCTTACGTAAATAGAACTTTGACTTCTTGGCCCACGTGGTGGAACAAAAGGGCAAAGGAATGAACATAAGCGACGTTCCAGTAGTATGTGATTTCCCTGACGTCTTCCCTGAAGATTTTCCTGGTCTTCCTCCTCCTAGATCCGTTGATTTTCGTATTGATCTCATACCTACTGCGACCCCTGTCGCCAAGGATCCTTATCGACTTGCACCTTCCGAGATGCAAGAGCTGTCTAGTCAACTGCAAGAACTGCTCGACAAGGGATTTATTCGTCCAAGTACCTCTCCGTGGGGTGCTCCCGTGCTATTCGTCAAAAAGAAGGATGGTTCGTTTCGTATGTGTATCGACTACCGTGAACTCAATAAGCTTACCGTTAAGAATCGTTATCCTCTTCCTCGTATCGAAGATTAGTTCTGGTCAAAGTGAAATGGGACTCCAAAAGAGGACCAGAGTATACATGGGAACTCGAATCAGAAATGCAAAGAAAATATCCACACTTGTTCCAGTAGATCTCGAGGACGAGCTCTAAAACAAGGTGGGGAGGATATAACAACCCTCGAAATATTTTTCGACACCCTAAAATATATTAAAATATCCCCATATGTACTAAAATACACCCCATACGCGAAAACGGTCCCCAAATACCTTAATTTTTATTAAAATAAATTAAAAATAAAATTTATTGGGCTGTCGCGGGCCGCGACAGTCTTCACTTAAGTCTACGCGGGCCGCGAGCGCCTGGGCAAGTGGCGCAGCCCTGAGCCGCCACGTGTCGAGTGCGTGTTGAGGCTAGTGACCAAGTCAGCCAAGCTAGGGCCTACCCTAGCTGGCGTGGCGGGCCGCGAAGGCCCTGGCTGTGTGCTACGCGGGGCGCGACGAACCCAAAGATCAGCCCTATAAATTGCATGCATCGGGCCTTCAGTCAGTTCGTTCGTTTCTCGACTTTCTCTCTCAATTTCTACATAGTGTACACTATACTCGGGTATAATACCCCCCCTAAATAATGAAGTTCTGCTCCATTGTAAGTATCATAACCCCTGGATACGTATTAGATACTCTGCCCGATTGATCTAGGGTTCCGTAATGGCTGTCGTGGTTCTGCCCGACGTAGTCGTTGGAATGCCGTCTCGGGGAGGGTATTACTAATGTTAAAATGGTTATTATACTAACACGTGTGCATTTGTGTAATTTATAGATTGTCACCAGGAAACCCTTACAGAAAATCTAAGACAACAATGTGAGTAATCTCCTTTTTGCAAATTGTTTTTACAAAACCTCACTTAATTAATTATATATTAAACAGTTATTGAGTATTTGTAAGGATACAATTATCGTCAGAATGTTGGGGTTTTGTATACAAAATTTGTTACTGCCTTGCGAGGGGTAACATTTCCACAAGTCGGGTTGACAGTACCGTGGGTGGTAATTGATATGCCTTGGAAACAAATGTAATTGCGAGACCGCCCTCAATACTGTACAATGGTTTTTACTTAAACATGATTAAACTGGGATTCACTCACCAGTATTTCCCACTGACAAAATGTTTTTAAACGCGTTTCAGGTAACAAAATGTGAAAGCCCAATAGAAGCCAGCTGGACAGCACTGAAGGCTTGGAAAAGTGGCAATAAAGTTACCTAAAATAAATAGATGTTTTATTAAATAAAAATAGGATTTGTTCCTATGAAAATGTGTGTACTTAAAACTTGGATTTTATCCCATGCATTTAGTATATTGAAAGGGTGGTATTTTACTCTGATAAAATATTTCCTAACTACAGTCCTGATGTAATTTCTGCTGCCAAAATAGACAAACACCAGATACCACCGGGTTGTTAGGGGACGGGGGTTGTGACAGAAGGTGGTATCAGAGCCAAGCCATTGATTCAGCCACATAAGTGTTCTGCTGACACCAAATTATTATTTAAAGTGTTAGGAAATAAGTTACGGAAATACGTGCATAATTGTATTTTATTATTGTGTGTTATTTGACTATTTGTTAGTTTATAGTATGAGCGACCAAGGACCATCCGACGCGTATCGTCAGTTGTCTGGTTCGCCTAGAAGCGAAGGTGCCTCTTCACAGCCTGCCCTCTCAGGGTATTCTGCTGATAATGAAGAAGGAATATTCGTGTTTAAGTCTCAGTCTGAAGAGCCATTCCCTCAGAAAAGGAGAGGATGGTTCAGTAGGGGAGCACATGAGCGTAGGAAGCGAATGAAAAAGTTGCAAGAGCAGAGAGTCCTAGCAGCCGCTAAAAGAGAGACCGATGCCCATACACAGGATATGCTTAATAGAAGCCTAGCCAATTTCCATATCCTAGCAACCACTGCAGCCGACCCTAATTTAGAGCAACTGATAGCACCCCAACCACAGCCACCATTTCCTAACCAGCCCATGGAGATAGAAAACCCTGAAAATCAAGTAGAAATGCATGATTTTAACCCGGAGGAGATACCTAGGGTACCAATACCTAATCCCTTAGACCCAAACTACGACCCATGGTGGGACGACAATAGGGACTATGTGCAGCGTTACCCGATACCAGAAGAGATGCCCATGCCGAATCTAGGAGCATACCCAGGTTTGGACCCTCTAGATCCCTACTACGATAGTGATCAGTACATTAGGGAGATTTTAGAGAATCCATACCCCTATCAGGAACCCATGCCTCAGATTCCGAACTCAGTCCCAGAACCTGCATCCCCAATGAGTGCAGAAAATGTGCAAGAACTCAGGACATTCGGTGAGGAAATTTTAGAAAGTAGTGAAATGATGCGACAGGTGGGAGAGTGACTCGTCTGGAAGTACGACGAGCGTAATATGGATTTCTTGATGAATCCATATCCATGAATGTGATGGTGAAGGAAGTAATAATAATAAAATAATATAATATGTGTGTATGAAAAAAAAAACTATGAATGCCTACTACTAGTAGTGTAATTTTAGTTTCAGTTGTATTGTAATTTTTAATTTCAGTACTGGTTTGTATTAGATGTATATTATATATATAAAAAGAGTAAGTCGCAATGATCGACGTTTTTGATCAACCTGCGTGTAATGTGATTAGCTATATTAAATATTATCTTGTGATATTAATATGTGATAAATGTTTAAAATTCAGATGGACTACGAAGTGAATCAGGAAAACCAGAATGATAATAACCAGAACGACAATAACCCGAATAATGAGAATCTGAACCCCAATAACAATGGAAACCAAGTGGATAATAGTGTTATTCAACACATAGTGGCACAAGGAATTATAGATGCGATGCCATTTATTATTCAAACTGTTAAGGAAGCTGATAATAAAAGTAAGCATAGCAGTAAGCGACCAACTGAACCTGAACACAGCGTAAACAATGGACCCATACTTCAAGCGCCCATTCCCAAAAGAAGAAGAACCATGCCTTATGGTTGTTCCTATAAAGAATTCTGGTCCTACAAACCAATAAAATTCTCGGGAAATGAAGGACCCATTGCAACTCTACGCTGGATAGAAAAAGACTGAGGTTGTCTTAAAATTAAGCAAATGTGCGGAAGAGGATAAGATAATGTTTGCTTCCAATCTATTTAAGAACTCAGCCTTAGAATGGTGGAACACTATCCTCCAGTCAATGGGAAGTGGTAAGGTTTATAATATGGAATGGGAGGAATTTAAAACCAGGGTAGAAAGGAAATTCTGCCCTCCCAATGAAAAGGAACAGATAGCAAATAAATTTCTGAACCTTAGGATGACCGGGATGGATAGTTGTAACACCCTTCTAATTACTACTTGAATTTAATAATAATTCATACAATTTTATATAAAAGATGTCCAACTTATAACATAAGTTCCATAGATAAAGTTCATAAGTATCAAAACATTAGTCAACTAACAACTAATTCAAACATTCATAAGTTGTTTAGCAAATAGTCTACATTTTCAAAAAGATTGTCTATTAGAGTTAGATAACGCGGAAGCTTCAAAAGTTCGTGTTCGGTTCTTCAAAAAGATGCTTGATCATTGTCCACATACTTGCAAAACCTGAAAACTGAATATTTTTAACAAATCTTAGTGTTAGAGTTCTTATAAATATTACATAATCGAAACTACAATCAAAACGGATTCGATTAACTATAATATGCAAAAACTTATAAAAATTCCAGGACTCTACCGTAACTTACGGTATCTACCGTAAGTTACGGTAGTCCCTTGAACTTTCTGGTCTACCGTAAACCAGTAGAAAACCACCGTAAGACTTTTATTTTCCACCGTAATTTACGATGGACTCTGCAACTTTGCCATTTGACTATTTTTGTTAATTTCACCCTATTCCACACATTGTTTTAGGCGATTCTTTTCCTGTATATATGTAAATCTATTAAGGACATGTTCCTTATGATTATCATACCAAAATTTGACTCACCGATTAATACGGCTAAAAGCCACTATACTATCATTCGACCCATTCTAACTTTTTTTTCTATTTTACTACATTACACTAGTAAGCCTATGGCGCCTTAGACCCATCATCCAGGGCTTAGCATCACTTGCGCTTCTTTACCAATTCCATGGTTTAACGCTCTTGTGATTTTATCGCCAATGCTAACTAATTAGAACACCAATACTACAATTTACACTATTGTTTGACCCGTTGGCTCATCTTGTGGAAATCCTCCAATGTGATGACTACCAAACGGTTCCTTATTAATTTTAACTCTATTAATTCAAGTAGCGATCATACATAATATAACCACAAATTTCTATTCTAAAATGCGACTATACATAATATAACCACAAATCACTTAATGTAACGGGTCAAGTTACATACCTTCAAACTACGCCCTTCAAACGCAAGTCGCCACCGGCTTGTCCACTCGACGCTCCGGTGTCCTTTCCTATAGAGTTCAATCTTAACATGTTTAGAACTCTTTTCGATTCATAGTTCGCATATTTTTGCCGAAACATCACAATCATGCTGTATAACTTAAATTTTCAGATTTAAGCCTTCTTTGAGGCATTTTTACAAACACCTTAAGGGCAGAATTTTAAATAATTCATTAACAAGCTCATAACTTGTCATATAACCCTAAATTTCCATCAATCAAGCTTTCATATATAAGGTTTAACATTCAGATTTCAATAATCTCTTCCTATGAATCACATTACACTAGAATAATGCTCAAAACCCTAGTGTTCATCATTATCATACAAAACCCATGAACCACCTTCAATGAGTTCATGAAATTTCCTGAATTTAGACATGATTTCACATGTTATTGTCTAGGTTTTATCCCTAGACACTATATCATCCCTATTCTATCCAAATAACAAACATGCAACCTCTAATTTGGGATTTCCCAAATTCATGAGAATTTCAAACAGAGAATTAACATCAAATTTTATATACCTTACAACCCCCTTGTAATGGGGGTTACTAATCTTAACTCAGATTTCGATTTGGGAGCGAATTTGATCTTCAATTTGTGGGATTTAGCATGAACTAGGGTTTTGAAAGAACCCAGGTTGCCCCCTCCTTGCTCTGGTCGATCCCCGTACTAAATTTTTGGTTTGTGTTTTAATAAAATAGTTTTTATTAAAACTATTTTCAAGTTTAATACTTTTGGTCCCTCTAGTTTCTTTTATTTTATTTCTATGTCTTTAACTACTCATAAGTGATAAACTAACTAGGTTAGTTTCATTCCTGGTTTAATCGAAATTTAAGAATTTGTATTTTTTTCGGGATGTTACAAGTCCACCCCTCTTAAAAGGGTTTCGTCCCCGAAACCAGAGTACGTACCGAATACTGTAGGGTAGAGACGTCGCATCTCTTCTTCGGACTCCCACGTAGTGTCCGAACCTTTCCTATGTTCCTACTTGATCTTGACTTGATCGATTTGTTTGTTTCGCAAGTGCTTAACCTTTCGATCCAAAATCTCTAATGGCCTTACCGCATAATTCAGGCTATTATCCACCTTGATATCGTCGTAATGGACATAAGTTCCTCCACTAGACATTTTCGTAGTTGTGATACATGGAACGTGCCATGTATTCCATTTAATTCTTTCGGTAGTTCAAGGCGATAAGCTACCTTGCCAACCCGTTCGATGACTTTAAATGGCCCAATAACTTCGGGCTTAGTTTCCCTCTCTTTCTGAACCTGATAACGCCCTTCCATGGGGAAACCTTTAACATAACTCTGTCGCAAATCTGAAATTCAATCGGTCTTCGTCTTTTATCGGCATACAACTTTTGTCTATCTTGAGCCGCTTTCAAGTGTGCCCGAACCACATCAATATTTTCATTAGTGGCTCGTACTATATCTTGGTGGGCGAGTTTACGTGGGCCCACTTCACCCCAACATACCGGGGTTCGGCATTTCCTACCACAGAGCATTTCGTACGGTGCCATCCCAATACTAACATGGTAACTGTTATTATATGAAAATTCGACCAATGGTAGATAGACATCCCAACTATCTCCGAGATCGATAATGCATGCCCGTAACATATCTTCTAACGTCTGTATCGTTCTTTCGCTTTGTCCATCCGTTTGTGGATGGTACGCGGTGCTAAATAACAACTTAGTTCCCATTTGTTCTTAGCATTCGCGCCAAAAGTTTGAAGTAAACCGAGTATCTCTGTCGGACACAATGGATACCGGTACTCCGTTTCGCGCCACTATTTCATTAGTATATACTTCTGACAACCTTCCTTAAGTAGTCCTTTCGTCTGGACCCAACTAGCTTAGTTTCATTTTTAAGTCATTGTTTCTTCTAGTCAAAAGTTATCATACGCATGTGTCTTTCACGAGTAAGTCCTCATGGACTGTAACTTTTATCTTGTATTTCTTATTTTGTTACCTATTTGACCCAATTGTCAATTGACCACTCAATAGTATGAGTTCATCAACATGTTCGCCCCATACTAATCTTATATTGACAAGTGTTTTGTATAAATCACATCACTATTTTTGACTCTGGATGGTCTTGTCGGCTAGATTGATTAATCACCGTCATTTTATGCCCCATAATTCGGGTCTTAAATATTTTCATATTCGGTCTCACATGAGTTTATGATTTCCGATCCCGTAACTCGCGTTACGACGTGATTATATTATGTATTTCTATGTCACTTTTGTGACTATGATCGCATCGCATCACATCATGTCTAAGTTTTCATTAGTTCTTCATTATCATGAATCTTCTTTCGAACATAGTATTTCACACCTATCGGTGTTGAGATCTACATTCATTAATATTAGCTATGTTCTAATTTCTCTATAACATTCATATTTGTTAAACGCCACTTCTTACTAAAACTGAATTTTAGTTTAACGTCTATCTATTTTACTTATGTCAATTACTCATATCCAGGAATTGACGACAAGAATTTATTCTTTTCCATTATCATATTGCGCGGGGAATCGTAACCAGCCCTCATGCTTAATCCCAAGTGACCAGTAGATTCCTTCACTTTGCCTCGTAGTCTATTTTATTAGATCTTCACCTTTTTAAGGTGGGACCCTATAGTTTGTTTCTTCGTATTTGTGACCCTAGGGTCACTTTGATCCCGTAGACCTTTATATTGTTTATGACCCGAAGGTTATAGTGATCCCGTAGATCACTTTCTACTTGTGTCTTTATTTAATTGTATATAAATACATATGGCGTCAAGGCGCCCCTTTTATGTTTAGAGTAATTTATTTTCACTTTTGAAATTCATTTGACCTTAACCATAGTCTAAGGCTACACTCATTTTCTTTCGGATTATCTTTCCGACTCTTTGACTTCTTATGTCGTATTCACGACTGTTTATCCCACTCGTTCCGTTGTTTGGTTTGTGCCCCTACTTTCCTTTCAACCCGTTACCCGGGTTCTTTATCTTACTATTTTTAATACTTCGGTTTCATTGGTTTGCATTTTCCTTTCCATACGCTTTTACGACCTATCACATAGATTCAGTAATATTTCGCACTTTCACTATTCGGTTTGCACTTACTTGGAATATCAAGTATTATACTTTATTCAGCCCTATCAACATTGAAATAGTTGAACATAGCTTTCAAAATTTATGTTTTGTGAAATTTTATTGTCTTTTAGTCACAACTCTAAATTCGAGTCTTTCATCTTTTTAATCCGCGTTCCCGTCTCTTTGTTTATGCATATATCTGAAATCATACCCATCCATCGGGCATTTTACTGACACCATTATCAAAGCAACCACTTCGGCATGCATTTAGACTTCATTTAGATTTATTTGGTCGTATTAGCGAAATCCATCGCCTTTATTCAATCGCATAGTTTATTTTTTTATTTATCTTGTTTGACTTGTAGCCTTTTCATTATTCTGGATTAAACGACTTCAGTAACCTTTCCGACTTTCCCATAGATCTCTTCGCGTATCTCCTCAGTCATGAGGGATACCGTATTGTCGCCAACTATGGTTGACACCATATTATTGTAACAATAATAGAAATCATTTCATTTCATTTTATCATTCCATGTCGTTGTATGGAATTTACCCTCATCGTTTATCAATATGAACGATGTTTCTACATGTTTTTATTTGGTTTGGCCAAGTCTATAACCTTGTCCTTGTCATCTGTTTTGTTGCAAATTTCTGGGTTCGGGTGTTATTACACTCCTTCCCAATACGTCAGTTATTCACTTTATTAAGTTCCCGGGTTCGAGTGTACGCGCACTCCTTCCCATGACAATATTGACCGTGATTACTTTTGCCTTGGTTTCACATGCTCACCAAGTCACCATTGTTTATTTTCTTATGCATATATATTTCTTTCACATAATTCTCCCGTTTGACTACTCATGTATGCCCGTATGCAACTATTGTTCACACTAGTATTGAATAAAATTTATAATGGAATTAAATTTGTAATAAGCATACCTGGAACAACATCAGGTTCAGCTTTAGCCTCCGCGGCTGTCGTGTGGGAAGACCTTGTCTTCTCTTTCGGGGTATCAGGCTTTGATTTCTTTACGGGTCTTGGGTCCACATCCGACTCACTCCCGTCATCTTTTTCTTGTGAGAGACTATCTTTTAATTCAGTTATCATATCCTCTACTGCTAGTAAAATTGTGGTTTGTAGTCTCTCGGCGAACTGCGGTAGACTGGCTTCTATTGCCTTTCTGACTTCTTCAGAAATTTTAGCTTCCATCTCTTCAGTTAATTGAGATGCTAATTCGCTCTCGGTTACACTGGACATTTCTTTCATCTGTTCGGTGACCTTCGGCACCGTATCATTATCATTTCTTTCCGACATCTTTTAACTGAGATGTTTGCATTAAACGTTAAACATTTCATTTATAACATAGCTTTATTTTCTTCGGTTTAGCCAAGTTCCTAACTTTCTTTAACCGTTCACTTTGGTGCACTTTCCGGGTTTGAGTGAGTTAACACACTCTTCCCATGCACATCAATTCACATTTCATTTCTTACATAAGATATAGTCTATTAAAATAATAAATTAATTCTTACCGGACGATCGATCAAGCTTGAACCGAACACTTTGTTGACAACCTTAAGCTCTGATTACCAACTTGTAACACCCTTCTAATTACTACTTGAATTTAATAATAATTCATACAATTTTATATAAAAGATGTCCAACTTATAACATAAGTTCCATAGATAAAGTTCATAAGTATTAAAACATTAGTCAACTAACAACTAATTCAAACATTCATAAGTTGTTTAGCAAATAGTCTACATTTTCAAAAAGATTGTCTATTAGTGTTAGATAACGCGGAAGCTTCAAAAGTTCGTGTTCGGTTCTTCAAAAAGATGCTTGATCATTGTCCACATACTTGCAAAACCTGAAAACTGAAGATTTTTAACAAATCTTAGTGTTAGAGTTCTTATAAATATTACATAATCGAAACTACAATCAAAACGGATTCGATTAACTATAATATGCAAAAACTTATAAAAATTTAAGGACTCTACCGTAACTTACGGTATCTACCGTAAGTTACGGTAGTCCCTTGAACTTTCTTGTCTATCGTAAACCAGTAGAAAACCACCGTAAGACTTTTATTTTCCACCGTAAATTACGGTGGAGACCGTAATTTATGGTGGACTCTGCAACTTTGCCATTTGACTATTTTTGTTAATTTCACCCTATTCCACACATTGTTTTAGGCGATTCTTTTCCTGTATATATGTAAATTTATTAAGGACATGTTCCTTACGACTATCATACCAAAATTTGACTCACCGATTAATACGGCTAAAAGCCACTATACTATCATTCGATATTTTACTACATTACACTAGTAAGCCTATGGCGCCTTAGACCCATCATCCGGGGCTTAGCATCACTTGCGCTTCTTTACCAATTCCATGGTTTAACGCTCTTGTGATTTTATCGCCAATGCTAACTAATTAGAACACCAATACTACAATTTACACTATTGTTTGACCCGTTGGCTCATCTTGTCGAAATCCTCCAATGTGATGACTACCAAACGGTTCCTTATTAATTTTAACTCTATTAATTCAAGTAGCGATCATACATAATATAACCACAAATTTCTATTCTAAAATGAGACTATACATAATATAACCACAAATCACTTAATGTAACGGGTCAAGTTACATACCTTCAAACTACGCCCTTCAAACGCAAGTCGCTACCGGCTTGTCCACTCGATGCTCCGGTGTCCTTTCCTATAGAGTTCAATCATAACATGTTTAGAACTCTTTTCGATTCATAGTTCGCATATTTTTGCCGAAAAATCACAATCATGTTGTATAACTTAAATTTTCAGATTTAAGCCTTCTTTGAGGCATTTTTACAAACACCTTAAGGGCAGAATTTTAAATAATTCATTAACAAGCTCATAACTTGTCATATAACCCTAAATTTCCATCAATCAAGCTTTCATATATAAGGTTTAACATTCAGATTTCAATAATCTCTTCCTATGAACCACATTACACTAGAATAATGCTCAAAACCCTAGTGTTCATCATTATCTTACAAAACCCATGAACCACCTTCAATGAGTTCATGAAATTTCCTGAATTTAGACATGATTTCACATGTTATTGTCTAGGTTTTATCCCTAGACACTATATCATCCCTATTCTATCCAAATAAAAAACATGCAACCTCTAATTTGGGATTTCCCAAATTCATGAGAATTTCAAACAGAGAATTAACATCAAATTTTACATACCTTACAACCCCCTTGTAATGGGGGTTACTAATCTTAACTCAGATTTCGATTTGGGAGCGAATTTGATCTTCAATTTGTGGGATTTAGCATGAACTAGGGTTTTGAAAGAACCCAGGTCGCCCCCTCCTTGCTCTGGTCGATCCCCGTACTAAATTTTTGGTTTGTGTTTTAATAAAATAGTTTTTATTAAAACTATTTTCAAGTTTAATACTTTTGGTCCCTCTAGTTTCTTTTATTTTATTTCTATGTCTTTAACTACTCATAAGTGATAAACTAACTAGGTTAGTGTCATTCCTGGTTTAATCGAAATTTAAGAATTTGTATTTTTTTCGGGATGTTACAATAGTAAGGGGTATACTACTACATTCTTTGAATATGCTAGAATAGTACCAACCCTTGCATCATCTGAACCAGTGTTAATCTCCCGTTATATCTGGGGATTAATCGGGGAGATTAGGCATGTAGTCAAGGTAGCTAAACCCCAAACCATAGAAGAAGCTGTAGAACTCGCAAATACATTGACAGATGAATTAGTGCGTATGCGAGAAGAAGACCAGAGGAGAAACCTAGCTCAAAAGCTTACCCAGGAATTCCGTTATGGAAATTCCAACCGTAGGAACATAGGTTCTACCTCTGCACCTTATTGCAAGGCTTGTAAGAAGAAGCATTCTGGAAAATGCTCCACCCACTGCGATTTCTGCAAGATGCCAGGACATAAAGAAGAAGACTGCAGGAGGAAATCTTGTAATGGAATGTGCTTCAGCTGTGGAGAAAAAGGTCACATCAAGCCCAACTGTCCGAAACTAGTTCCAGCCATGGGCAACAAGAACACTAAAAATGCTAGAGCATTTGTTCTGACGGCAGATGAAGCCAAGATGATTCCGGACGTCATAGCCGGTACGTTTTTAGTTAATGATGTTTTTGCTAAAGTATTATTTGACTTTGGTGCAAACCAAAGTTTTATTAATACTTCATTTTGCAAACTTCTCAACTAACCATTAACTAAACTCCCACAAGAATGTCTAGTAGAAACAGCCAATGGGGAAACCATTAAAATTTCTGAAATCTTGCAGGGAGCAAGAATAGAATTTTTAAATCAAAAGTTTATTGCAAACCTTTACCCAATGAATCTGGCAGGATTTGATATTGTATTAGGAATGGATTGGTTAATAGCCAATAAAGCCAGTATTTTATGTGATCAAAAGTCAATCCAAGTAAACTCACCAAAGGGTGAAAAGATCACAATTAAAGGAGATAAGCCATCTAGATCCACAAAATTCATCTCTGTGATGAAAACAGCAAGTTATATAAGAAAAGGATCTTTAGTGTATTTGATTTCCATAATCACTAACACTAAAGGAAAAGAACTGAAAGATATTCTAGTAGTATCTCAGTCTTCAGATGTCTTTCCGGAAGAATTACCAGGACTACCGCCGGACAGAGAAGTTGAATTCAGAATCCATCTGCTACCCGGGACCACACCAATTGCCAAGGCACCTTACCGTTTAGCACCCGCCGAAATGCAGGAGCTGAAGAAACAATTAGACGAACTGTTGGAGAAAGGATTCATACAGCCAAGTTCATCACCGTGGGGAGCACTGATTTTATTCGTTAAAAAGAAAGACGGATCGATGCGTATGTGCATTGATTACCGTGAATTGAACAAGGTCACGATTAAGAACCGGTATCCATTACCAAGAATCGATGATCTATTTGACCAGTTGCAAGGAGCGCGATTTTTCTCTAAAATCGATTTAAGATCAGGATATCATCAATTGAAGGTACAGGAAGAGGACATTCCTAAGACCGCGTTCAGAACAAGGTATGGCCATTATGAATTTACTGTCATGCCATTTGGTTTAACCAATGCGCCAGCTGCATTTATGGACATGATGAACCGAATATGTAACCCATATTTGGATAAATTCATAATTGTCTTTATAGATGATATTCTCATTTACTCTAAGAATAAGGAGGAACATGCAAAGCATTTGCACGCACTTTTAAGTTTATTGGGGAACGAAAAGCTTTATGCTAAATTTTCAAAGTGTGAGTTTTGGTTAGAACAGGTACAGTTTCTTGGACACTTAGTCAATCATGAAGGAATTCATGTGGATTCCACCAAAATCGAGGCGATTACCAAATGGAAAACCCCTGAGTCACCAACCGAGGTTAGAAATTTCTTAGGATTGGCCGGTTATTATAGAAGATTTATTCAAGATTTTTCTAGAATAGCCATTCCCTTAACTAAGTTAACCTGTAAATCTGTTAAGTTTGAATGGGGACCGAAATAAGAAGAAGCCTTTAGAAATCTTAAGCAAAGACTAACCCGTGCACCCATACTAGCATTACCAGAAGGAACTGAAGACTTTGTAGTCTATTGTGACGCTTCTAAATTAGGTTATGGATGTGTGTTGATGCAACGTCAAAAGGTTATAGCTTATGCATCTAGACAGCTTAAGAATCATGAAGAGAATTATTCAACCCATGATCTAGAATTAGGAGCCATAATTTTTGCCCTTAAGATTTGGAGACATTACCTCTATGGTAGTAAGTTTACCATTTTCACCGATCATAAAATTTTAAGATATGTTTTTGGGCAAAAAGAGTTGAATATGAGGCAAAGACGCTGGATGGAAGTTCTTAGTGATTATGATTGTAATATCCAGTATCATGCAGGAAAGGCGAATGTAGTGGCTGATGCTTTAAGTCGAAAGTATCATGAAAAGCCAAAAAGGGTACGTTCTCTTAAATTAAATCTGCAAGTAGATTTAAATGATCAGATAAGAAAAGCACAAAAATCAGTAATCAAGGATGATACTGAAAAGTTAAAAGGAATGATTAAGGTATTAGAATAAGGAACCAATGGAATTAGGAGATTCCATAAGAAAAGAACGTGGATACCTAAATTAGGAAACCTGTGTCACCGTATATTAGAAGAAGCCCATAAGTCTAAGTATACGATGCATCCTGGAAGTGATAAAATGTATCAGGATTTAAGAATGAATTTCTGGTGGATAGGAATGAAAAAGGATATAGCAACTTATGTTTCTAAGTGTTTAACCTGTTTACAAGTCAAAGTTGAACATCAGAAACCCTCAGGATTGCTGCAACAGTTAGAAATGCCCGTAAGGAAATGGGAATTGATAACAATGGATTTTGTTACCAAATTACCCAAAACAAGAAAAGGTAATGATACAATCTAGGTGATTGTATATAGGCTAACTAAGTCAGCTCATTTCCTACCAATGAAGGAAACTTTCAATATGGAACAGTTAGCTAAATTGTATGTAAATGAAATAGTTTCATTACATGGAATTCCTTTATCGATTGTTTCTGATAGGGATAGCCGTTTTACCTCTCATTTTTGGGCAAGTTTCCAAAAAGCAATGGGAACCAAGTTGAATCTAAGCACAGCTTATCATCCTCAAACGGACGGACAAAGCGAACGGACGATTCAGACAATGGAAGATATGCTTAGAGCTTGTGTAATTGATTTCGAAGGTAATTGGGATGAACACTTACCTTTAATAGAATTTTCTTATAATAACAGTTATCACACAAGTATCAATGCTGCCCCATTCGAAGCACTTTATGGACGAAAGTGCCGAACTCCAGTCTGTTGGGCAGAGATTGGAGAAAAGCAACTATCTGGACCTGAGATAGTACAGGAGACGACCGACAAGATTATTCAAGTCAAGGAACGACTGAAAGCAGCACGTGATCGATAAAAGAGCTACGCTGATAACCGACGCAAGCCATTAGAATTTCAGGTAGGAGACAAAGTGTTATTAAAAGTCTCTCCTTGGAAAGGAGTAGTAAGATTCATCAAGAGGGGAAAGCTAAGCCCCAGGTATGTTGGACCTTTTGAAATTATTAGAAAAATAGGACCTGTAGCTTATCAGCTACAACTGCCAGAGGAAATGGCAGGAATACATGATGTGTTTCATGTATCTAATCTCAAGAAATGCTTAGCTGAAGAATCACTGATGATACCTCTTAAGGATAGAGAGGTAAATGAACAACTTAAATTTGTAGAAAGGCCTCTACAGATTGAAGACAGAAAAGTTAAGAAACTCAAGCACAAAAGATTAGTTCTGGTCAAAGTGAAATGGGACTCCAAAAGAGGACCAGAGTATACATGGGAACTCGAATCAGAAATGCAAAGAAAATATCCACACTTGTTCCAGTAGATCTCGAGGATGAGCTCTAAAACAAGGTGGGGAGGATATAACAACCCTCGAAATATTTTTCGACACCCTAAAATATATTAAAATATCCCAGTATGTCCTAAAATACACCCCATACGCGAAAACGGACCCTAAATACCTTAATTTTTTTTAAAATAAATTAAAAATAAAATTTATTGGGTTGTCGCGGGCCGCGACAGACTTCACTTAAGTCTACGCGGGCCGCGAGCGCCTGGGCAAGTGGCGCAACCCTGAGCCGCCACGTGTCGAGTGCGTGTTGAGGCTAGTGACCGAGTCAGCCAAGCTAGGGCCTACCCTAGCTGGCGTCGCGGGCCGTAAAGGCCCTGGCTGTGTGCTACGCGGGGCACGACGAACCCAAAGATCAGCCCTATAAATTGCATGCATCGGGCCTTCAGTGGGTTCGTTCATTTCTCGACTTTCTCTCTCAATTTCTACGTAGTGTACACTATACTCGGGTATAATACCCCCTAAATAACGAAGTTCTGCTCCTTTGTAAGTATCATAACCCCTGGATACGTATTAGATACTCTGCCCGATTGATCTAGGGTTCCGTAACGGCTGGCGTGGTTCTTCCCGACGTAGTCGTTGGAATGCCGTCTCGGGGAGGGTATTACAAATGTTAAAATGGGTTATTATATTAACACGTGTGCATTTGTGTAATTTATAGATTGTCACCAGGAAACCCTTACAGAAAATCTAAGACAGCAATGTGAGTAATCTCCTTTTTGCAAATTATTTTTACAAAACCGCACTTAATTAATTATATATTAAACAGTTATTGAGTATTTGTAAGGATACAATTATCGTCGGTATGTTGGGATTTTGTATACAAAATTTGTTACTGCCTTGCGAGGGGTAACATTTCCACAAGTCGGGTTGACAGTACCGTGGGTGGTAATTGATATGACTTGGAAACAAATGTAATTGCGAGACCGCCCTCAATACTGTACAATGGTTTTTACTTAAACTTGATTAAACTGGGATTCACTCACCAGTATTTCCCACTGACAAAATGTTTTTAAACGCGTTTCAGGTAACAAAATGTGAAAGCCCAATAGAAGCCAGCTGGACAGCACTGAAGGCTTGGAAAAGTGGCAATAAAGTTACCTAAAATAAATAGATGTTTTATTAAATAAAAATAGGATTCGTTCCTATGAAAATGTGTGTACTTAAAACTTGGGTTTTATCCCATGTATTTAATATATTGAAAGGGTGGTATTTTACTCTGATAAAATATTTCCTAACTACGGTCCTGATGTAATTTCCGCTGCCAAAATAGACAAACACCATATACCACCGAAACTGGCCGTGGCAGCCCGTTCCCAGGTTGTTATGGGACGGCGGTTGCGACACAAGGCGCGTCCTGTTTCTCTAAGATCGATCTTCGATCTTGTCATCATCAGCTCCGTGTTCTCAAAGATGATGTACCCAAAACCGCTTTTCGCACTCGTTATGGACACTACGAGTTTGTAGTCATGCCTTTTGGCCTGACCAACGCACCCGCCGTGTTCATGGATCTTATGAATCATGTTTGTAAACCCTATTTGGATCGTTTTGAGATAGTCTTTATTTAGCTTGTAGACATGATCTGGATTAAATGGATCCTCAAAGCCAGGAGGTTGACAAACATATACCTCTTCTTGAATCTTACCATAGAGGAATGCACATTTGATATCCATTTGAAACACCTTTATGTTGTGGTTGACAACAAAGGCCAGGAACAGTCTGATAGCTTCCAATCCTGTTACAGGGGCAAGAGTTTCATCATAATCAATGCCCTCTTCCTGTCTGAAACCTTGAACCACTAGCCTTGCTTTATGATGTGCACAAAATGCAACATATAAATTTCATCAATTGTGGCATAAAACTAACCCTTTTTTAGTACTAATGTTGTAAAAAGTGTGCCTTTGTCTTCCTTTTGTATTTTCAGGAT
The DNA here is from genome assembly GCA_030545235.1 of Helianthus tuberosus. Lineage (NCBI taxonomy): Eukaryota > Viridiplantae > Streptophyta > Magnoliopsida > Asterales > Asteraceae > Helianthus > Helianthus tuberosus. Next base: position 64,676,691 of record CM060406.1, read on the forward strand.
TAAATGAGCTCAAATTAACAAAAGAAGCAAAAAGGCAGCTAAATCTAACATAAATACAAGAAAAGGAACAAACGTGGCATGCCCGACCCCCCCGACAGCATCTTCCCAAGCAAAATCTAACATAAACATGTGGGACCCTAGGGTATGGTGGTTGACCTTTACCTCTTCGGTATTGGTTTGCAGGGGTGCATCAGTCACCTGAACTTATCTTTTAACAGAGGTTTGGTTCAGCTGTTTTGTAACAGCTGTTTGAACTGGAACAAACAACGGTTGATTCTTGACAGATGGTTTTGATGAACTCATTGGTGTCTTTGAAATGTACTCTTCCTTTTTTACCTCAAAGGTTTCAAGTACACACACTGCTGAGTAGAATGGTTTGTTTTACCACAGATGGTGCAAATGCTTGAAGACACAACAATACTTGTTTTGTTAAGATCATAAACTTTTAAGTGAAAACAATCTTTGGTCAAGTGATTTTTCTTTTCACAAAAGTCACAAAACAAGTTTTTAATCTTTTCTCTTTTCTTCCTCTTTTCAGACTCCTTTGCAACAGAGTTTTGAACAACTGTTGGGATGTCCTTAAGAGGAATGACCTTGGCCTTAGGAGCTTTTACACCATCAATGGTTGTGAAGTCCATTGGTTTGAAATTTTCAAGAATGTCACACTCATCAGACCATGTGGGTTTGAATTGGTATTTCTCAATCTCCTCAAAAGTTGAGGACCCCACAGATCTTTCCAAAGTGATTTTGTTACCAAGTTTATCAGTTATTTTAACTTCTTGGCCATTCTTGTTAGTTGGTATGATTTCAACAGAACCAACTTGATTTGCAGCAGTGTTTTCAACTTGGTCATTTTTTCTAAACCCTATGCCAAATTTTACATTACTTTCAAGCTGTTTTTCAAGCATAATTTCATAACCTTTGTAGGATTCCACCCATTTTTCACAAGTGATTTGGGTGGCTTCCAACTACTTTTTGCAAACTTGATATTTTTCTATCATTGTTTGGAGTTGGTCCTTGGTTATGCTATGCTCTTGTTTGAGACTGCAGATTTCATTATCTTTTTCAGCCAATTTGATTTTTAACTCTTTTAAAGAATTTTCAAATTGAACTTCATCATTTAAAACTCTATCCCTAAGGTTTTCATTCACCTCTTTAATGTTAGCAAATGCTATGATGCATATGTCTGAACACAGGTTTTTAAGAACCTGAGATGATACCTTAGCTGCAGCCATCATGACACAATCACAAACATGCTCTTTTTCATCAGCCACCTTCTCTTCCTTTTCACCATGTTTCTTCTCTTCTTCTTCAGACCATGGGTCAGACAGTGGTTCCAACAGGGGTTCTGAACTTTCTCCCAACAATATTTCACCAACAACAGCAGTAACCACTGCTTCAGCAATTTCATCCACTGTTTCAACATTTGACTGTCCTTCTTCAGTTTCCAGCCCTTCTAGTATTGACTCTAATGCCATAAAACAGTAATCATCATTAGAAGCATCATTAGTAGCATAGAGTGCAAAATTTTCATCACCTAGCTCATCAGGTAAGCTACTCCAGTCAACAAAGCCTTGGGTGAAAAAGCTTTGCTGATCTGGTTGAACCACTGCTGGTGCAGCTTGTTGAGGTGCAACTGGTTGCACTTGAACCTGAGGGACAGGAGCTTGGACATACTGAATTTGTGGGACAGTGGTTTGGACATAATGCACAGGAACAGGGGTTCCAGGATTTGCATAGTGAGCAATGTTTACATGGGCAGCAGGGGTATAATGGGAATACTGCACAATGCTTTGGTTATTTTGTGGTCTTGGACTAGGGTGTGTGATAATAGGTCCATTGGTTTGACTCCTACATTCCCTAGCAAAGTGACCTAACCTGTTGCACTTGTAGCATTTGATTTTTGACTTATCTAACCCTACTTTTAGATTCCCATGCAACCCTGGGAATTTTCTCCCTGTCCTTTTGTAAAACTTGCTGGTTCTAACACTCAGCAGTGCAAGTTGGTGTAATATGTCCATTTCCTCTAAGTCAGTTGGATCAAAATGCTGAAGGTCATTGAGTTCAAAGCACAGATTATCAGAGTTCTGGCTTTCTCCATTTGCTGTGAAAGCATAATTGGATGAGTGAGGATCAGAGTTGAAGTTTCCACCAGCAGTTATGTCAATAAAGTGATCATAACTCTGATCCTTACTACTGCCAGACTCTTCCTGACCCAAAAGAGTTGTGTTGCCAAATGAGTAGTCATCTGCAACTTTGCCAGACTCTTGCAACTTCTTTTTCTAGTTCAACTCCCTTTCATAGGTCAGGAGTCTACCATGAAGCTGGGTCAGTGTCAGATCTTTGAACTCAACAGAGTTTCTGGTTACAAAAGCAATTATGTCCCATTTTTCAAGAAGTGATCTTAAAAACCTGCTGTTAACAGTTGATTTAGGAAATTCAGTTTTAACAAGCTTAAGTTCGCTTATGAGACAACTAAATCACTCAAACTGCTGTGTTAATGTTTCACCCTTAATGTGACAAAAGGTTTCATACTGTTGGCTCAAAATTTCCCTGTTGTTTTCAATTACTTCTTCAGTCCCCCCAAACTGTTCCTTAAGTGCATCCCACAACTCTTTGGCACTATTACAGTGTAACAGTCTAGCATAGATCTCATTTGGTAGTCCAGATGCAACTATGCTGAATGCCTTGGCATCTAGTTCAAGTTTTTGAAAATCCTGATCAGTGTAGTTCTCTAATTTCTTAGGAACAAAAACCTTTAGATCCTCAGCACTCGGTACCATTGGAACATGTGGTCCATAGATAACCGATTTCCAACATCCGGTATTCTGTTGAGCAAGGATGTGACCCATCATTCTCTGCCAGATGTTGTACTCATTTCGCTTCAACATGGGTGGTTTGAAGAGTGAACCGATGCTATTATTAACATCTTGTGATTGTAACGTCATCCTGGTTGTTTTACAGGCACTGATTAATCAACTTTGCTCGTGATTAATCCTTACTCTGTTTTTCAACAAAACGAACAATTAAAAGTATCAACGATTATGAGTTGAACTTTTACGTCAAAATGATTGTTAGATCAAATTTGACTATCCTAGCTCTGATACCAATTGTTAGGATCTGAGTTTCTTATGACTGTGTTTGTTTAACTAAAGTGAAGATGAATGATAAACAATTTGCAGCGGAATTAAATGGAATAAACTTTCAACACAATCAAATGGAAGAATTGCTTTCAACACACATGTTTAGCATGAAATCGAATGATTATATTTATTACAATGATTCAATAACAATGCATGCATGCAATACAATCTCCCCCTCAGCCTGAGCTCACAGATAGTTTGTTTGTACAGAATGACTTGGGATGAAAGAGCTAATAGAACAGTACAGGGTACTGTTCTATTTATAGTACAGAATAAACCACTGTGGCATCTTTGCTGACGTCACCATGATAGTGACATCTGACCTCCTAACAAACTCAAACTACTGACCTATTACAACCACTGATTACAAACAACTGATTACAATATACAAAGCATAAACAAAACAACTGATTCTTCATTCCACTGCTTAGGCTCCAGCAGTGCTTTTGTCTTCAGCAGTACTTGAGACATAACAGTTGATTGAACATCAGCACTTAGTCTTCATCAGTCTTTTGGGTCAGCAGTAGTTAGGAAGGACAATACTTGAATCCATCAGATGTTAGAGCCACTGTCAAGGGGAAAGATTGAATACAAACATCTGCTTATTCTGAATCCACTGATCTGATATAGTTTTGGCTTTAATCAACTGTTCCTCTGTAGGGTTCAATCCCAACAATCTCCCAACACCACACACGCATACCTGAACAATGACCACCTCCACAACCCATTATGCCCACCACCGTCATCAAACTACCACCCACCCCTACCCCCACACCTCATGGCCATTCTCTTCAACCAAATCATCGGACAACTTTTTTTCTACCGATGAATTCTACCAATTCCGACCACTACACAGGGCACCACCCATACTTCATCTCCACCCCTAAAGTTTTTTAGGTAGGCCTCAAGTTTTCCTACTGACATCGATTGTGATGGGAAAAATTAGGTGGCCAGATATGAAGAAAATGGGAGAGTGAAAAGTAAAGTAAAGGATACTAGTATTGTTTTGGCAATTTTTAGAACTAATGGACTGTAATGATTATTTTTAACAACCACAGGAACGAAAAACGTAACTAGCTCTTTATTTATTTTAATTTTAGTTTTAATAACAGGGGCATTATGGTCATTTTAAATAAACTAACAGAATAACTGGATGACGTTAGTGTGAGTGGACTGTAATAGTTACGAAAGTGAAACCACAGGGACTATTTTGACAATTTATAAACTAATGGACTGAAATAGTAATTTAAAAAAAAATAAAGACGAAAAACGTAATTAACTCTTCTATACTTAAAACTATATTTAGTTTTTGGCCTTGTCTTTTTCAAATAACTATACTTTTTCATTGTACAAGTAGTTATTTAGGAAACGAATATCAACAGCAGCGTTTGTAGTCCAACGGTTAGGATAATTGCCTTCCAAGCAATAGACCCGGGTTCGACTCCCGGCAAACGCATCTTTGTTTTTTCTTTTCTTTTTTTCCTGAATTTGCAACTTTAAAATCTTCTTTTGAAGACACAAAACTAACCGCTGAAATTAAAACTTGAATCTTTTCGTTTGCCGCGATGTTGAATAAAGTTGAATGAATCAAAAGTGAAAACCATTGATTCGAATTTGGTTTTTCATCGGTTGCTGAAGTATCTGCTCTTCCATTCTTTCTTCGGCTACAAGCGGAATCGATGTAAAAGGTTAGAAATACAACAATACCACTTTTCTGCTACTCGTGTAAAAGTTAACCAGTTATTTTCAACATTTATTCTATGTTTGATGCAGCAGCCAAATTAGGTATTCCGATAGTAGAAACTCAGTTAGGGTTCTGCTATGTGAGTTTTGGTATATATGCATGCATCCTCTGGAACTGTTAGCTTCATAACATGTTATCTGTATGAAAAGTAAAAATATAATGAGATTAAGTACAATCAGATAGAAATTTTGTTTTTACTAGCAAGCACAAAGGCATATTTCTTCTGTGGTTTTAATTCAAGGGACTCTAATAATTTAATTTAATTTAATTTAATTGATTGGCTTCATGAATTGTGAGTTCTTGGCTCATACGTCGAAGTGTGTGCATTATTATTAGACTATTATGTGTTGCGGTGAATGTGAAATGTGAAAAAAAAGTGCGCCATGTAGGCAGTGGGGCTTTCACATCTCCCACACATTAACATGTGTTGTGGTAATGTGAATTAGGGGCATTATTGTAAAGTCTGATAATCTAGGTTGAAGATGCATACGCTAGCGCCCTCTTTGTGCTTTAGTTGTGGCGGTGTTGGGCGCCCCGGTTGCCTACGTGGTCTCCCCTTCGCACCCCACACTTCTACCACAACACACATACCTTATTATTACTATCACACAACATTTTTCTTAGGTTTGTTTGCTTAATTTAAGATGATAAACTGATAATGCTGCAATATTGTAAGATTCAGGGACAGAATCTTGTCAGATTACAAGTGAATGTTTCTATTAATGTTTTTAGCTGACTTGGGAGGAAAGTATATTCTAAATATGAAAAAGGACAAGTAAAGTGCTGATGACTTCATTTAGTTCATTTCGAGAATCAAAATCGGTTCCTCCTTTACCCAAAACAAGTGTATACTACAAGACCAAATGCCGATATGACTTCTTAGGCAAAATTTTCAGAGTTAATAAGTTATTGTATTTCAAGTATTTACATAATATTAAGGGATCATATAACATTCTGCTTTCGTATAACCATTACTTTTGTTGTTTTGGGCATAATGTGGAGATTAACTGCTGCAGCCAACCAAAACAGTCACTCTTTGAAAGTTTATATATTTATTGTTTTATTGTAGTTTGTCTACTTTCAAAAAGGTTCTCTTGAGAAAGTATATGTTTCAGTTTTATTAATGTATGCAATATATAAGTTACTGTTAGAAGCCTTTCATTGATTTTGAATGGCAAAAAAGCTTTATAGAAATTCAGATCACAGCTTGTCTGCTTTTAGATGATAACTTCTAAATAGAGCAAGAACAAGTGACAAGAATATTGTCTGATTCATAGTTATTAAGGCGCGCAACGCGCAAAAAAAAGCAAGGACATGAGAAAAAAAGTTCACAATGAAAAAAAATAAAAAATATCTTATGTATTAGAAAAATAATACTAATCTTCATAAAATAAACAAAAGCCAAATGCCCAAAATAACATAAAATTAACATAGTTTCTTAGTACGGACAAAAAGTCAAAATAAGATGTGACAGTTTCTCAAAAAATGGGGCATTCCGAGAATTGAACTCGGGACCTCTCGCACCCTAAGCGAGAATCATACCACTAGACCAAATGCCCACTTGCTTTATGTGCCTGTTTTTATTTGTAATCACCATGATTGATATATGAGTTTACCATCATTACATTCTTCAAAGTATGTAAGATGAGTGAAGTCAAGGTGCTTCAATCTTTAGTTGTGGACTTTTATGCTAGATATTCAGGTGTAGAATCTCTGCTAAGTTTGCTTGTTACCATCCATCATGCCCATATCATTTCGACCCGAACCCTTTCAACTCGCACGTTTTGACCCAAACCATTTAGACCCGCACCATTCCGACCCGAACCGTGTCGACCCGCACCCTGCCAACCTGTACGTGTCGACCCTCAACGTTCCTACCTGAACCGTTTTGACCTGCATCGTTTCGATCCGAACCGACACCATTTTGATCCGTACCATTTTGATCCGAACCGGCACCATTTTGACTTGTACCATTTCGACCTGAACCTAGGGTGGTAGGTTCCGATTCATTTGGCAACCAAAAACATCAAAAATGGAATTGAGATTCCAATTCCAACAATTTCCAATTCTTATTGGAATGTTTAAATTCTAATTCCTCCAAATTCAAATTCCTATACAAATTCCAATTTCCAAATCTAAAACATTTCGTGAACCAAACGCATCTCTAAAGTTAAATGAACTTAGAGCTCCTTAACACTAATGAGGGGGGAATGATGTCTGTGTGTGGCTTATAATCAAAAACTCATGCACAGATGCATTCAACAAGCAATAGCATTTTAATGTCTTCCGCTAAGTAGTTAATGCGGTAAAATATCGGATATCGGTCAAGGACTGATATTTTAGATATCGGTTATCGCGGTAGGATATCGGTGGGATATCGGTAATTTTAATATCATGCTAAATTTATATATATAGCAATTTAACACTAACAATTCAGTATTCTCTCCTACCATTAACAAATTAACCTTTTGCAACTTGCAAAACATTAATAATTGTTGTAAGTAGGAACTTACTAAGACTTAAAACACTAACATTTAACAATAACAACTAATAATTAAGACTTAAAACACTAATAGCAACAATAAGAAAAAAGACAGATAGTAGAACTAAGAAGAAAGGTACTGATATCGGGAAAAATGGTGATATATTGGTCAAATCTCGGTCCAATATCGGTCAAATATCGCTGATATTATCGGTACCGATACTGACTGATATTTTGTACCGATATCTCAGCAGGGGACCGATAACCGATATATCACTGATATATTGGTTGATATATCGGGATATTAACTACATTGGTCTTCCGGTTTTGATCTGTTTTCTAGGTTTGGTATCTGTTTTAGCTTGAGTCTTGATGTGTTGGTTATGTTTACTTATTCTAGTATTGCTGTTGCCAACTTGGTGCCTAAGATTAATGGCAAAAAATAATGACCTTACATTGCCTAATCTAGTTACATATGCTTGTCATGAGGTGATTTTTTGAGAGAATGATCCAGAGTCACATGTATGTAGCATATGGGATCACTTTAATAGGTAGTTCTGTTTTCAAAAGTCATGATCTGATGTCAGCAAACTACAAAAAAACAACAACAGTGGCATTATAAGATACATGTGAAATGAATGGAATGTTTAAAAAAGGGGGCATTCCGAGAATCGAACTCGGGACCTCTCGCACCCAAAGCGAGAATCATACCACTAGACCAAATGCCCTCTTGTTAACTACTCTCATATCTTTATTTTTATATTTGCTTTTTAGACATGAGCTATTATTGCTGTTGTTTTACATTGTTGGAGTTGTAAATATCTGTTTATTTGGATATTCTGATAACTGTGATACTGATATGTGTGTTTATACAAGGATCTAAAGAAGCAAAATTTTAAGATGTGTGTATTTATGAATGTATATGTACATACATGTATAGTAGTTTAAATAGTCAGCAATAATCATATCATCTTCTGTTTTTTATTTGTTTAGCTGGTTTGGTGATAGAAGTACCATACGTTTTGGTTTATGATTGCATATTCTGGTAATTCGCGTAACTCGGTGCCTAAGAATTTTGGGAGAGAATAGCAAATTTACATTTGCATAATCAGGTAATGTAGCTGTTCCTATTTGTCATGATTAATGCGTATTGGTCAACAATGTACATAGTTGAATTTGTAAACATTATCTTTTCATATATACAACTATACAAGCACATGTTTGCTAATGTTTTAGTAGGTAGATCTGTTTTTAAAGTCATGAGTTGACTTTAGCTCATAAATTATAGAATTAAACAAAACAGTGGTACTTAAATTATTAATTATAAAACGTGTAAGTTTTATAAAAAAAGGGGCATTCCGAGAATCGAACTCGGGACCTCTCGCACCCAAAGCGAGAATCATACCACTAGACCAAATGCCCACTTGCTATATATGCCTGTTTTTTAATTTATAATCACCTTGAAATATGAGTGTACTGAAATTAATATATTCAGAGTATGTAAAATGATTGAATTTGAGGTGGTTTAATTTTAGTTCTAGACTTTTATGTTATAAACTCGGGTGTAGAATTCCTTGCTAAGTTAGCTAATTTGAAATTTTCTAATAGTGAAATAACAAACCTGAAAATTATGCTAGTGTGCTTAAGTCATCAGAGGTGTTTGGTTAACAAATAAGATCTGTATGCTTAAACGATACACACACATACTTCATCAGAGACAAAACTTAAAAACTACTTCTGCAGCATCGTTTAATCACTTGAAGTGTAGGAAGACCATAAAAACGTCACTACAAGCCTTGGTACAATTAAAGGGAAGATCCTTAATATACCAAATTTTCTTATCCGATTATGGTGACACCCTTCATAAATAATCAGAAGAGTATATTAACATATGCTCACAAACCACCATGACAAAAGTGCCTAGCATAACCCTTAATAGTGTTGATTATGTCGTAAAAAAGTTAATCACCTGTGGTAGTTTCAAGACCCTTTTTTGATGTGCAAATGGCAGCTTATCTCTTCAAACCTAAGCCAAAACTCCGTATATGCTTAAGTGAACGTCTTTGTGACTGTAGGACATGTTTAGCATAGAACAATACTGACATTAAAGACATTTTGAATCAGAATACTTGAATTTAATCAACTTAAGCTATTGGCTTCATGATTTGTGAGATTGTGGCTCATACATCGAAGTGTGTGCGTTATTATTTAGACTATTTGTTGTGGTGAATGTGAAATGTGAAAAAAAGTGCGCCATGTAGGCAGTGGGGCTTTCACATTTCACACACATCAACATGTGTTCTGGTAATTTGAATTGTGAACCAGATGCATTATTGTAAGATCTGGCAATTTAGGTTGAAGATGCATACGCTAGCTCCCTCCTCAGTCCTCACGCACTAGCCGTGGCGTTGTTTCGCACCTTGGTTGCCTATGTGGCTTCTCCTTTGCACCCCACACGTCTACCACAACACATAGTTTTATTATTACTATAACACAACATATCTCTTAGGTTTGTTTGTATAACTTAAGATGATAAACTGATAATGCTGCAATATGGTAAGATACTGCGACAGAATCTTATCAGATTACAAGTAAATGTTGCTACTAATGTTTTATAGCTGACTTGGGAGGAAAGTATATTCTAAATATGTAAAAGGACAAAGTAACTGTTGACAGCTAGGGATGAGCAAATGGTATTGGGTACCGGTACCGAATTTACCGAACCGGGTAAGGCGGGTACATTTTCTTTACCGATTCGGTACCGTACCGGGTCGGTACCGGAACCGGTACCCACTTTTGGGAATTTTCGGTACCGGTTGGTACCGAGCTCACCCCTATTGATAACTTCATTTAACTTAGAATGCAGTGGCTTGAGGTGGGGTATTTCGAGAATCGGAATCGCTTCCTCTTTCACCCAAAACGAGAATCATACTACTAGACCAAATGTCCATATGACTTCTTAGGCAAATCTTCAAAGTTGATAATAAATTATCATAGTTCAAATTATTTACACAGTTTCAAGTGATCATATAACGTTTCACTTTCCTGTAATCATTAGTTTTGCTGTTTTAGGCATAATGTGGAGATTAAATGCTGCAGCCAACCATAACAGTCACCCTCTAAAGTTTTATATCTTTATTGTTATTGTAGTCTGTCTACTTCCAAAAACGTTCTCATGAGAATTGAGAAGGAATCTTTAGTTATGTTTGCAATATGCAAGTTACTGTTAGAAGCTTTCTGTTGATTTTGAATGGCAAAAAAGCTTCGTTGAAATTCAGATCACAGCTTGTCTGCTTTAAGATGATAATTTCTAAATAAAGTAGGAACATGTGATAAGTATATTAAATATATGATTACTAAAGTGATGAAAAGAATATGATCGGGACTCAAAAATAATTAAAAGTATATTTCTTAGTAAAAATAATTTACTTAGCATGGGCAAAAGGTTAAATAAGATTGTGATAGTTTCTTAAAAAAGTGGGGCATTCCGAGAATTGAACTCGGGACCTCTCGCACCCTAAGCGAGAATCATACCACTAGACCAAATGCCCACTTGTTTATATCATCATTCTTTACTGTATTTATGTCCTTGATGAGAAATAACTGCTACCACAAAGATGTTAATCTGAAATGGTAAGAAATCTTATAATGCCTTATAATATGTTTTAAATATAACTACTGTCAGAAAATGTGTTGACTGTGGTCCACTTCATGTTGTACAGAAGTGAATAGCCATTATTGATTAGTTTTGAACTAGGCTTGTTGCAAGGATACAGTGATACTCAGGACCAAGATGTTATAAATAATTCTATCATGTCCTTAATCAGATCATTTATATTATGCTATGCAACTGATTACATATTTTAAGTGTTTTGTAAGGTAAAGAATATCTAGAGTTTGTTGGCTTCTCTTTCATACTTGAATAAGACACTATCACACTAAAGCAATAACATAGGATTATTCACAGAATATTTGTCGAATCACTGATATATAATCCAAATAAGCGTGAGGGGGCTCAAGGTTTTTGTTATATGCTGCTACATATCATCTGTGTTTGATGAATCAGCCATTATTGCAGCTGTCAATTTATCTTTTTCGAATCTCTTAAATTCTAAATGCAGTCACTTTTCTTGTTAAATGACTAGGAATCTTTTCAGTATCATACACACACATACACTTACTTATACACACAAATAACTAACAAAATAACACAGGCTTGATTTATGATTGCTTATTTCAGTATATAATGGCATTTTCACCAACTTGAATTTGGTGCTTAAATAAAATCTTTCATAATAATGAGTTATATTTCTTGTCAAAAAATCTTGTTAGATCAATTGTCATATGTTTTAGCATCTAATATCATTTTAACAGGAAACTTTGTTCCCAGTTGTCAAGTTGACCTTTGTTTATTTTTTTAATATAGTAGAATATGAGCCTAAATGAAAATTGTCATAGAAAAACAAATATAAAAATGAGTTGATTATTTTGAAACGGGGCATTCCGAGAATCGAACTCGGGACCTCTCGCACCCAAAGCGAGAATCATACCACTAGACCAAATGCCCATTTGCTTTATATGTATGATTTTATTCTTTAAAAGTGTTATTGAAAACTGAATTCACCGGTGTTGCATTGTTTATATGTTATCTTTCACTAAATGCACAATTGTTTGAAGTATGTAGAACCATGTTGTGCATACATCTACAATTTTTCATTATATGTTTTATATTCTTGTTTAGAATCAGTGCATTTAACTGTCAGTAGTTTGAGGTTACAATCTCTGAAGCAAGAAGGTTTTGGTGCTTATTGTCTTTAATTTGCTATCTGACCACTGCAAAGTGAAATACTGCATATTATAGTTGCAAACTAAGATCATTGTATTGCTACCAACTTTAAGTGCATTTTTTTAGTCGTTGCAAACCAACATTTACGCAGATGTATTGCTTTTGACTTAGACATATGGAGCCTTGATGAAAACAGAAAACCTTTGTATTGTTGTTACAATAACATATAGCAACGATTGAAAGCTCATATCTCATTGATGGTAGATTATAGGTTCAGATCTGTATTCTCGCTTTTGACTTTAAGCCAACTTCACTCGGTATTAAGTATGACACTTGTTAGAGAAATGAAGATGCATCTTTTTACCAAGTTGGTGCCTAAATATTGACTGCTGTACCCCTGAGTTAAATTTATTGACAAAAAATAAGCATATTTTTTGGCATATCCTATCATTGTAGTAGGTAGATCTGTATTAAAAGTCTTCAGTTGACTTTAGTTTTTAATATTTATTAGGATACCATTTTTCAATAAAACAGTAGCAATTATAAGTTCATATAAAATGAGTTGAAAAAGGGGCATTCCGAGAATCGAACTCGGGACCTCTCGCACCCAAAGCGAGAATCATACCACTAGACCAAATGCCCTGCTGTTATCTATCCTCATATATTTATCTTATATGTGCTTTTTAGACATGAACTATTTCTGGTGTTGTACACTTTTTACTTTTTTGGGTATTGTATGCTAGTAGGAGGATTAACACAAGGACTTGGAATTCTTTTATTTCTTTCTATGTTTATATTATTGCTACTCGACATCAAATGCATTTTTGTAGTTGAAAACAAAAATATTGTTTAATGGTTTGTTTTTGTTCCAAGTAATACGGGTCCTGTTGTGACGTGTAACGTCTATTTCTAATCAAAACCTCGCATCTTGGTGATATTGTTCATACTTTTATTTATGATAATTTGTGACTTGTGATCCAAATATTGGGCGATCTATACTCTCTCTTTTAATCCTTTTTGCAAGTATTGCATTGACAAGCTGGCTTATGATTACTGAATTCGGTAATGCTGTTAAAACTTGGTGCCCAAGAATATGGACAAAGAATAGTAAGTTTAAATTTGCCTGATTCAGATATGAAGTTACATATGCTTGTCATGAAGTTGCATCTTCTCACAGTTCATTGTTATTACTGAAGTTATATATCCATGAGCTGAATTTATTGATAGAATTTATTCTGATATACAAGCAAGCACTTGTTTGTGGCATATGGTATCACTTTATGTGTTTGGTTATTTGCAGGTGTCATGAAATGACTTTAGTTGATATAAGTAGTAAAGTTCCATAGATAGTAGCAGTAAAAAATGTTTATATAAAATGAGGATATTTTACAAATATAACGGGGCATTCCCTCAGGTGTAGAATCTATGCTATTTTTTCTTGTGTGAATTTTGAAGTTTTTCATTGCTCATAAGGAGACATGAGACATATCTGTATCTTATAGTGAATTCAGGACAGATGTTTGACTGTTCTGCAGATTATGATAGTATTAGACTATGTCGGCTGACTTAGATTATTTTTATTAATTTGTTATATTGTAGAGGGTAGCTAAGTGTATTTAGTTATTCCTATATATTCAGATGTAATCTTCCTCTTTTGACATAATAACAAATCGATCTTATTCAATCTTCTGATTTGGTATCAGAGCGGTTGTATATTCTTGTACCCGGCAAAGATAGTCAATAGGTTTTTCGTCCCCCTTCATAGTAATACGAAGGAGTTGGCTTCTAAGGGCGAATTCATGAGAGGCAGTGACGGGTGCATAAGCCCGTTCCAGGGATAGCCATACTTCACGGGAAGTTTTTCTCTGAACATGCTGATACGATTCTTCAGAAACAGTTGAGATAATTAAGGTGCGGATGTGAGCATCATTAGAGATCCAGGGAACATAACTGGGGTTATCGGTGGTGGCAGCTTCAACAGTAACTTTTTGTTCGGGACAAGGAATTGTTCCATCAACATAACCGAAGAGGTTATGTGATGTTAAGAAGGATTCGATCATGGATCTCCAGTAGCCATAATTGGTAGGTTTGAGAGTAAAAGCGAATTTGTGTGAGTTATGGGTGGTCTTTTCTTGGTTTGAGAAGATGAGGATGGCTGCCATTGTAGAAGAAGATGGCCGGAATTAGTCGTCGGCTGTAGAAGAGAGGGTAGGCGGCAAGCAGGGTGATTTTAGGGTTAGAGAAAAGATAGGCTGATTTGGCTCTGACTCACCTACTGCCACTGACTCACCTCCTTCTTCACCCCATCAGCCTTCAAATGTTGATCCCACTCCTATGACCGATCCCCCTACAGTCTCCCAAAACCCCACAGCCTCCCCACCTACGGCCCAGCCTTGTCTAGCCCAGCCTACACACCCGGAACAGCCCACTACTGTCCAACAGCCTTCCCAAGCCCACCAGTCCAACGACCCACCACCCAACGCCACTCGCTCCCGTCCGTCAAACCTTCGCCAAAAACCCAAACCACCTGATCGGTACGATCCGGCAGCCTATATAGCCAAACTCACCTCATCGTTACCCATTGAACCTACCGGTTTTACTATTGCCAACAAATATAGTGAATGGCGCCATGCTATGTCCGAAGAGTTGGACGCGCTGCACAAAAATGGCACGTGGACTCTTGTGCCACCTGTCCCTAATGCTAATATTGTCGATTGCAAGTGGGTTTACAGGTTAAAAACGGATGAAAACGGGAAAATTAGCAGGTTTAAAGCCCGTTTGGTTGCAAAGGGTTTTCATCAGCAACACGGTGTGGACTATCATGAGACATTCAGTCCAGTAATCAAACCTGCTACTATTCGGACCATTTTGTCATTAGCCGCTACGAACAAATGGTCCCTGCGCCAACTGGATATTCAAACTGCTTTTCTGCATGGTGATCTTGCGGAAACCGTTTATATGCGCCAACCACCGGGATTTGTTGATCCTTCAAAACCGGATCATATCTGCCTTCTGAACAAATCTTTATACGGTCTCAAGCAAGCTCCTCGTGCCTGGTTCAACAAATTATCAAATGCTCTTCATCAGTTGGGGTTCCATGGGTCAAAGACTGATCCATCATTGTTTATTCTCAATTCCCAGGGCTCCTTAGTGTATCTTCTTGTAACAACCCGCACTTTTGGCGCGTTGTTACTACTCGATATACTCGTTACGCCTAGCACCAGAGATTCGGATCATAATGTAACTATATCGTATATATCGCTATTCGAAGGATAATCGCATATTTTCAAGCTACAATGTCACTATACTACACTATTATCACACTAACACTCACGGAGGCATTGAGTGAGGACCTATTCTACCCTCCTCAGTGGCCGTGATGTGTCGAACGTGAACAATTTACGCTAACAAGGGCCCTCGGGTGAGTGCTGTAGCTCCAGTCGTCATGACGATGACGACAATGCGAGTAAACGGTACCCCGTCAGTCTTTGTGGCACTACACGAAACTACGTTCACGATGTCATCAAGAAAGGACCTGTACTATCCTCATTGATGGCCGTGAAACGTCGCTAATAATCGAATACTCGAATCGAAACCGATTGTTAATTATCGAAACTTTGGATTACGGATACGTAAATACGACCCCTAGAGATATATAATAATATAATAATAACAATATATTGATAATATAAACTAATTATGGACGTACACCCTTCGAAAACTATCAAAACGACCAAAATCGGGAAATTCCAAGCGTCAGGATGTCTATCCGGACGGATGGACCATCCGGACGGATGGACATGCGCACGGATGGCCATCCGCACGCATGGGCCATCCGCACGGATGGGCCATCCGCACGGATGGGCTATCCGGGCCTGATCCCACTTCTTCTCCTCTTTCGCCTATAAATAGCCTGCCACACCACTATTCAAGTGATGTGACAGCTCCTGTTCAACCACACGGGCACCAAGACCCTTTTCTCTCGATTTCCTCGCGATTTCGGTAAGATTTCAACCTAAAACTTGTACTTCTACAATCTACACTCGATCCTACATCATTCCATCTTTCGAAACTCAAATTCTAACCGTGAAATCTGCGGATTTAAGGCGTTTTGAGGTGATGTCACCAACAGTTCTTATGAACTTCAAGTTGGGGTCTCATTTCACTATAAACGACTCAGATCCGGGTGATTTCCACATGTTTTAATGACAAATCTCACCAAATCTGTGTGATTTCGAGTTAACCATGAAGAACCACCATGAACGGCTAGATCTGATGGAACGGGGTGATTCCCGGCCGTAAGAATGAGTCGGAAATTGACGGAACTTCAAGTGTTAATGCGAAATTACACTACCCTAGTGAAAACGAACGTATTTCCTTCCGTTAAACACTCGAAACAGTGCTCAGAGTGCGAAACAGACGTGTCCGTCCGCACGGACAACATGTCAGCCCGCACGGATGACACAAGTCCGTACGGATGACATGTCAGTCCGCACGGATGACATGTCACCCGTACGCACATGTCACCCGCACGCACATGTCATCCGCACGGATGATATGTCACCCGCGCGCACACCAATCCGCACGCACAAGGCCAATCCGCACGCACACCCATCCGGACGGATGACTTGTCATCCGGACGGATGACCTGTCCATCCGCACGGATGGGAACAGTCCAACCAAATGTGTAACTTTTCAAGGCCAATCTCGTTTAACCGTATATCGTTTACTCTATTCTTCAAGGATCAGTACAGACATACTCGCCACCGACTCAATCAAGTTGTAATCTCGCTAAATACGCACTGTGAGTATACCTGACCCCTTTTTAATCGAATTTTGGGTGTAACATACGTTTCTAACGAATCGAACTTATCAATCGAAATATTCAATCAATCGAATTATCACTTGCGAATAACTGTTATGCATAGTTATACGTGATGCTAGTTGCATATGTGCTAGGGCTTATACTCGCGACGTCCCACCACGACTAGTATAGTACTATTGCGCCCGACGGGGTCTAGTTATGCCATCGTACATTCGAGCATCGAGGACTTAGTTGGTAGTATCAGTTTTGTGAGTATATATGTCGTGTATTACGTTTATGCATATGGAAATTCGCTACACTTTTATCTACTATGCTATACTTATCAAACCTGTATACTCGCCAATACTTTTGTATTGACAAATATTTTAACGTATGTTGCAGGTTAGATCGCAGACTATGTCAAATCAAGCTAGGAAGTCTAGAAACTCAACTAAAATCTAGGTTGTCGGATTTGCATTGTTCGAGAGGACATTAAATCTGTGATAACTTACGTGATTGTATTATTTGTTAGTATGGGATAACGAATGTATTAAATATTATCGCAATATAGTTGTTATGGATTCTCTTGAGCAATCTGATTCGCCTAGTGCCGCGCCCCGATGATTCCGCCATCGGTTGGGTTGTGACAGATTGGTATCAGAGCCATAACTATAGGGAATTAGGTCAGACTCGACCTAGTCCGGGTCGACGTCTTAGAAATTGACCTAGTCTATAGTCTAAGTACCAACAGGCCGACTCGTACGAACCCAGTGGGGTTTGTATTGGGCTTACTTGATACTCTCGATCGAAATTGCTAAAAGCTACAACTTTGTGTGAACGCCGCATACTACAACTTCACACGAAGAAGCCTTTCCTAAGGCTAAAATGCTACCTAGCTTTTCCTAAGGCCGACACAATACACACGTTTTTGAAAATACTCGCATGTCGAAACCAAGCGATCCAGTCGAGATCAGGTGTGAAAACCAAGAACTCTCGGTAGGATTGCTCACTCAGCGCATTTTTCTAGCACGAGAACCTTTCATCGAGTTAGGAGTGACATCCACATCTCGACAAAAGTCTCCATTTCTAAATCTAGTGGAACTCACGAATTTATTCGAGGAGCATAACCACAATTAGGAACGAAACTGTTAAGCCAGGGGTGAAACCCGTACCTTAATAAGTCGTTCCACTCTCTATAAAATGGTTTTCAAAAGCTCTCACCAAGGACTCGACTATTGTAACAACTCGAGCCACGCGATGACTAGGAAGGCGAATGCCATGAACTGCATCCCAGTGGAAGCATGGAGTCTTCTAGGTCAACGCGCGCGCCCGAACTTGTAGATATAGTTGGGTTACCTTGGGTAGTCAACGCCTGAACACCCAAGGCACTCTATTATACGACCCGCCAATTTTACAATGATTGGAACTTATTTACGTTTTGAAACTTCACGCTTTATCGAATTCTCGATGTAACGATTTTCACTCCCTACTTTATAAACGCACGATTCGCACAGCCATCGCAATCTAAAACGAAACCCGAATGTTCGCAACAAAACTAATGCATAATCTATCGCATTCGCTCTCGTTTTCTCACTTCAACGCGACCTCGCTTATCCTAAATCGACCTGTATGTGTATGATTACAAATTACATCTATATAAATATATATATATATATATACGTATAAACAAACAAGTCATTGTGTGAGAACTTAGGAAATTCGTGTCTCCTATGTGGCTCCTATGTGATTCGTATTACTACTATACTATCGCACCAAGTTTTGAACGTGCTCAATCGCAACGCAAAACTCAAAAATCATTATGATCGAATCTCACTCCAAGTCTCCTTCTGTCTAGATGCCTTCCAACAACTCTACTTCGAGAATGATAGCAAAGAGACGAGCCAAACGAAGGAGCGAAAAGAGGATTGCTTCACTTGTGACCAGGGAAGTGGTCAAAGTCATTCCTCAAATTGCCACACGAGTTCACTCTCTCAACCATTCTCCATTCTCGAGCTTCGGAAGACGTTAAGACAGGAGAGCCGCAATCTACTTTTCTCTACAAGCACTTCAAAGCCTGTGACCCGATGGAATTCACGGGTGAAGAAGGTGCGACTCAACTACTCCAGTGGTTCGACTCTATCGAAGTTACCCTTCGTCAAAGCGGGTGTCCCGATAGTCTCCGTACTACTTGCGCCACCGGAGTATTTCAATCGCGAGCACTCGACTGGTGGACCGCCGAACGTAACAAACGTGGGATCTCCGCAGCTTACGCTCTCTCTTGGAATGAGCTGAAAGAGCTCATGGAGAAAGAGTACTGTCCTCCCCACGAGATTCAGAAGTTAGAAAACGAATTTTGTGAAATCAAGCAAACCGAAGGTGACAATGCTGGCTACACCGCAAGGTTCAAACTGCTTAGCATAATCTGCCCAAGTCAAGTCAACACTCCAGGGAAGGCCATCGCGAAGTACATTCGTGGCTTGCCTGAGTGTGTGGGTGATTTTGTCGAAGCTGCAAGGCCCACTACCATCGAAGAAACATACCGCTTAGCCGCAGAAATCAACAACAAACGATTCGTGGAAGGATTATTCTCAAAGAATCCTGTCAAGAAAGCTCATCAAGCAATCGCCAGTAATCCTTCAGGCGAATATGTTGACGAATCTTCTGATGGATCTACTGACGAATCTACTGACAAATCTGCTGGCGATTCTTCTAAGGAATCAGCTAACGATTCTTCTGACGAATCTGCTAACGATTCCTCGGACGGATCTGCTGCCGATTCTTCTGACAAATCTGCCGACGGATCTTCCGATAAATCAGCCAAAGACTCCGCAAGCGAGTCTTCAGACGAATCCTTCAACGACGACACTTCTTCGCAAGACACCGACAAACCCAGCCGCAAACGAAAGACTCCAAGCCCAAACTCATCAACAACCGAACTGCTGCAACCGGAACCTCTTCGAACAGTTCCAATGTTTCCAAAACGAGCCTACACTGGATTTCATCCTCAGTGTTACTCGTGTACCTATCATCACCCAGTTGGGGCTGACTGTCGCTATTGCAATAACTGCAACCGTTACGGTCACTTCACCCGCAACTGTCGCATCGAACCGTGAACTTGAGTACGACAACAACAGCTCCAGCAAAAGTCTTCAGCATCCGACATCTAGCAAGTGTAGGATAAAGTTGTAATGATACGATTTTCGACGTTAATCTCTATGTTTTGAACCTACTCTATTACTCGATATTGTCTCTATGCGTAACGTTAACTCTCGTCTCCATTTTCTCTCACTCTTTAATCGCCGCACTTAGACTAGATTCACACACATACTATATACTATATCACGGAATAATGTGTTTTACCCTCACTACACTTCTAGAACGAGGTACGATAAACGTGCAAGGAACGATTAATCGCGGGTGCACACGGGATTATTTGGCTCAGTGCACGGTGATCGTAGTGAATTCTAAAAGTGCCATAGCGTTTGACAAAAGGTGACACCAAAACACGGGATGAAAGTAGTAGGGGTCGGGCGAGGAATGCCTTACCATACTACCGAAGTTCCGTGAAGAAAGTGCCACGTGGAGTTGAACGTTATTAGACCTATTATACTGTTGTGATTATTTTCAACACACTACACTCAATCGCAAGACGTAACAAACCGTATCCTCGCAAGACTTGTCGTAAGTCTGCAAACGCAATGCAATCGCCTCATCGATGGACTCTGGGGAGTCCACCTCGCAGGAACAATTGCATCGACACAAGACTGGTCGTAAGTCTGTTGCAACGAATCTCAATCAAGCAAATAAACGCTCACGATATTGTTGAGTGAGGACCTATTCTACCCTCCTCGATAGCCGTGATGCGTCATAACGAAACGTTAAGCCTATTCGAAACAAGAATCGAACTCGACTAATCGCAATCGCTTACCTCGTGTATCTCGCAACCTCTATCGCTTATCACGCGAGCCTGTACCTTTTTGCTGTGTATCGATCTATCGCTATCGCCTACCGTTATCTGTGATATTCGTGCTAAGTTAGAACGCATGACCTCGCCTCACGAGAGGAAGCTCGTATGGTTAAGGCAGGGTGTTTTAGCCATATCAGCGACCTTTCATGGAAAAAGGCCATGTGGGGTCTAATGCTAGTCAAACTCTGTGGTGATAATCAATCGAACCGAACCGCGTAGATCAAATCGCATACCTCCCTCGCTCGCAACGCAACTATCGACTATTGTAACTCGTCGATCATCGCCGGCATCACAAGTGTTGTGTGTTTATTCGTCTAATCACCAAATCGCTGATCGCCTATCGTGTATAATCTACTGCCTATCGCTCGTATGGTATTAAGTACACATGACACCGCTTCACGAGGCAAAGCTAACCTGGTTAAGCACGGTGTTTCGCCATGTTAGTAAACCCCCGTGGAAACGTGCCATGTGGGGGTAATGTGGAATCTAATCGAAAACGCGCTATTCGCTTCTCGCCTATCAACTCGCTGGATTAATCTATTCGATCCTATCTTATGCTCGGTCCGACTTCCTATCGATTGGGTCGGGTAACGCAATTCTACCCGAATCATATCGGCACACCTGACACTGCCTCACGAAACGGAAGTAATATGGGCAAAACATGGTGGATACGCCGCTAGGTACTTCCTATATATAAGTGTTTTAAACATATTAACGCACTTCCGTGGGAAGGTGCCAAGTGGGGCTTGATGCCAAAATTATTCTTTTCAAAAGGTTAAAACTGATTTTTATAAAACTTTTATTAAAACCATGGAACAAACGAAATCCCTCACAATATGGAGTTAACATCGAATCAGCTTAACTCCATGTTCAAAGGGAGCTTCATGAGTTCAATTTTTCCGTAAAACCTTTTTCAAGATCAAAAACCAGACTTTCTTGAGATGTTGGTTCAACATCGAGTTCAACTGGAACCATGTCATAGGAGAGTTTACGTAACCCTTGTTTTCATTTTCGAACTCCTTAAAAATATTTAAAAACTTTAAACTTCCTTGCAACATCGGTTAACATCGACACTGTTGACAGCACGTTAAAAGGAAAATTTTCAAGGATTTTCATCGTAAATCCCTTTTTAATATCTAAAACGAACGCTTCTTGAACGTTGGTTAACGATCGACTCAGTTGACTCTACGTTGTGAGAAACCTTTCAAGTTACTATCGCATCGAACTAGCGAACTCTACACAAACTAGGTACTTTGAAATGCCAACTCGTGGGATTAATACTTTCGTCTTTACGTCGCCTTCTCGCTAATCGCAGCCGATCTCTCTTATTCGAAACGCTCTTGTTTGTCAACTCTCGGTCAAATCACTCGCTGTACCGCTACTCGTACTAGATCAACTCTTAGAAGTCTACCTATTGGATTAATTTCGGGACGAAATTTCCTAAAGTAGGGGAGACTGTAACAACCCGCACTTTTGGCGCGTTGTTACTACTCGATATACCCGTTACGCCTAGCACCAGAGATTCGGATCATAATGTAACTATATCGTATATATCGCTATTCGAAGGATAATCGCATATTTTCAAGCTACAATGTCACTATACTACACTATTATCACACTAACACTCACGGAGGCATTGAGTGAGGACCTATTCTACCCTCCTCAGTGGCCGTGATGTGTCGAACGTGAACAATTTACGCTAACAAGGGCCCTCGGGTGAGTGCTGTAGCTCCAGTCGTCATGACGATGACGACAATGCGAGTAAACGGAACCCCGTCAGTCTTTGTGGCACTACACGAAACTACGTTCACGATGTCATCAAGAAAGGACCTGTACTATCCTCATTGATGGCCGTGAAACGTCGCTAATAATCGAATACTCGAATCGAAACCGATTGTTAATTATCGAAACTTTGGATTACGGATACGTAAATACGACCCCTAGAGATATATAATAATATAATAATAACAATATATTGATAATATAAACTAATTATGGACGTACACCCTTCGAAAACTATCAAAACGACCAAAATCGGGAAATTCCAAGCGTCAGGATGTCTATCCGGACGGATGGACCATCCGGACGGATGGCCATGCGCACGCATGGGCCATCCGCACGGATGGGCTATCCGGGCCTGATCCCACTTCTTCTCCTCTTTCGCCTATAAATAGCCTGCCACACCACTATTCAAGTGATGTGACAGCTCCTGTTCAACCACACGGGCACCAAGACCCTTTTCTCTCGATTTCCTCGCGATTTCGGTAAGATTTCAACCTAAAACTTGTACTTCTACAATCTACACTCGATCCTACATCATTCCATCTTTCGAAACTCAAATTCTAACCGTGAAATCTGCGGATTTAAGGCGTTTTGAGGTGATGTCACCAATAGTTCTTATGAACTTCAAGTTGGGGTCTCATTTCACTATAAACGACTCAGATCCGGGTGATTTCCACATGTTTTAATGACAAATCTCACCAAATCTGTGTGATTTCGAGTTAACCATGAAGAACCACCATGAACGGCTAGATCTGATGGAACGGGGTGATTCCCGGCCGTAAGAATGAGTCGGAAATTGACGGAACTTCAAGTGTTAATGCGAAATTACACTACCCTAGTGAAAACGAACGTATTTCCTTCCGTTAAACACTCGAAACAGTGCTCAGAGTGCGAAACAGACGTGTCCGTCCGCACGGACAACATGTCAGCCCGCACGGATGACACAAGTCCGTACGGATGACATGTCAGTCCGCACGGATGACATGTCACCCGTACGCACATGTCACCCGCACGCACATGTCATCCGCACGGATGATATGTCACCCGCGCGCACACCAATCCGCACGCACAAGGCCAATCCGCACGCACACCCATCCGGACGGATGACTTGTCATCCGGACGGATGACCTGTCCATCCGCACGGATGGGAACAGTCCAACCAAATGTGTAACTTTTCAAGGCCAATCTCGTTTAACCGTATATCGTTTACTCTATTCTTCAAGGATCAGTACAGACATACTCGCCACCGACTCAATCAAGTTGTAATCTCGCTAAATACGCACTGTGAGTATACCTGACCCCTTTTTAATCGAATTTTGGGTGTAACATACGTTTCTAACGAATCGAACTTATCAATCGAAATATTCAATCAATCGAATTATCACTTGCGAATAACTGTTATGCATAGTTATACGTGATGCTAGTTGCATATGTGCTAGGGCTTATACTCGCGACGTCCCACCACGACTAGTATAGTACTATTGCGCCCGACGGGGTCTAGTTATGCCATCGTACATTCGAGCATCGAGGACTTAGTTGGTAGTATCAGTTTTGTGAGTATATATGTCGTGTATTACGTTTATGCATATGGAAATTCGCTACACTTTTATCTACTATGCTATACTTATCAAACCTGTATACTCGCCAATACTTTTGTATTGACAAATATTTTAACGTATGTTGCAGGTTAGATCGCAGACTATGTCAAATCAAGCTAGGAAGTCTAGAAACTCAACTAAAATCTAGGTTGTCGGATTTGCATTGTTCGAGAGGACATTAAATCTGTGATAACTTACGTGATTGTATTATTTGTTAGTATGGGATAACGAATGTATTAAATATTATCGCAATATAGTTGTTATGGATTCTCTTGAGCAATCTGATTCGCCTAGTGCCGCGCCCCGATGATTCCGCCATCGGTTGGGTTGTGACAGATTGGTATCAGAGCCATAACTATAGGGAATTAGGTCAGACTCGACCTAGTCCGGGTCGACGTCTTAGAAATTGACCTAGTCTATAGTCTAAGTACCAACAGGCCGACTCGTACGAACCCAGTGGGGTTTGTATTGGGCTTACTTGATACTCTCGATCGAAATTGCTAAAAGCTACAACTTTGTGTGAACGCCGCATACTACAACTTCACACGAAGAAGCCTTTCCTAAGGCTAAAATGCTACCTAGCTTTTCCTAAGGCCGACACAATACACACGTTTTTGAAAATACTCGCATGTCGAAACCAAGCGATCCAGTCGAGATCAGGTGTGAAAACCAAGAACTCTCGGTAGGATTGCTCACTCAGCGCATTTTTCTAGCACGAGAACCTTTCATCGAGTTAGGAGTGACATCCACATCTCGACAAAAGTCTCCATTTCTAAATCTAGTGGAACTCACGAATTTATTCGAGGAGCATAACCACAATTAGGAACGAAACTGTTAAGCCAGGGGTGAAACCCGTACCTTAATAAGTCGTTCCACTCTCTATAAAATGGTTTTCAAAAGCTCTCACCAAGGACTCGACTATTGTAACAACTCGAGCCACGCGATGACTAGGAAGGCGAATGCCATGAACTGCATCCCAGTGGAAGCATGGAGTCTTCTAGGTCAACGCGCGCGCCCGAACTTGTAGATATAGTTGGGTTACCTTGGGTAGTCAACGCCTGAACACCCAAGGCACTCTATTATACGACCCGCCAATTTTACAATGATTGGAACTTATTTACGTTTTGAAACTTCACGCTTTATCGAATTCTCGATGTAACGATTTTCACTCCCTACTTTATAAACGCACGATTCGCACAGCCATCGCAATCTAAAACGAAACCCGAATGTTCGCAACAAAACTAATGCATAATCTATCGCATTCGCTCTCGTTTTCTCACTTCAACGCGACCTCGCTTATCCTAAATCGACCTGTATGTGTATGATTACAAATTACATCTATATAAATATATATATATATATACGTATAAACAAACAAGTCATTGTGTGAGAACTTAGGAAATTCGTGTCTCCTATGTGGCTCCTATGTGATTCGTATTACTACTATACTATCGCACCAAGTTTTGAACGTGCTCAATCGCAACGCAAAACTCAAAAATCATTATGATCGAATCTCACTCCAAGTCTCCTTCTGTCTAGATGCCTTCCAACAACTCTACTTCGAGAATGATAGCAAAGAGACGAGCCAAACGAAGGAGCGAAAAGAGGATTGCTTCACTTGTGACCAGGGAAGTGGTCAAAGTCATTCCTCAAATTGCCACACGAGTTCACTCTCTCAACCATTCTCCATTCTCGAGCTTCGGAAGACGTTAAGACAGGAGAGCCGCAATCTACTTTTCTCTACAAGCACTTCAAAGCCTGTGACCCGATGGAATTCACGGGTGAAGAAGGTGCGACTCAACTACTCCAGTGGTTCGACTCTATCGAAGTTACCCTTCGTCAAAGCGGGTGTCCCGATAGTCTCCGTACTACTTGCGCCACCGGAGTATTTCAATCGCGAGCACTCGACTGGTGGACCGCCGAACGTAACAAACGTGGGATCTCCGCAGCTTACGCTCTCTCTTGGAATGAGCTGAAAGAGCTCATGGAGAAAGAGTACTGTCCTCCCCACGAGATTCAGAAGTTAGAAAACGAATTTTGGGAAATCAAGCAAACCGAAGGTGACAATGCTGGCTACACCGCAAGGTTCAAACTGCTTAGCATAATCTGCCCAAGTCAAGTCAACACTCCAGGGAAGGCCATCGCGAAGTACATTCGTGGCTTGCCTGAGTGTGTGGGTGATTTTGTCGAAGCTGCAAGGCCCACTACCATCGAAGAAACATACCGCTTAGCCGCAGAAATCAACAACAAACGATTCGTGGAAGGATTATTCTCAAAGAATCCTGTCAAGAAAGCTCATCAAGCAATCGCCAGTAATCCTTCAGGCGAATATGTTGACGAATCTTCTGATGGATCTACTGACGAATCTACTGACAAATCTGCTGGCGATTCTTCTAAGGAATCAGCTAACGATTCTTCTGACGAATCTGCTAACGATTCCTCGGACGGATCTGCTGCCGATTCTTCTGACAAATCTGCCGACGGATCTTCCGATAAATCAGCCAAAGACTCCGCAAGCGAGTCTTCAGACGAATCCTTCAACGACGACACTTCTTCGCAAGACACCGACAAACCCAGCCGCAAACGAAAGACTCCAAGCCCAAACTCATCAACAACCGAACTGCTGCAACCGGAACCTCTTCGAACAGTTCCAATGTTTCCAAAACGAGCCTACACTGGATTTCATCCTCAGTGTTACTCGTGTACCTATCATCACCCAGTTGGGGCTGACTGTCGCTATTGCAATAACTGCAACCGTTACGGTCACTTCACCCGCAACTGTCGCATCGAACCGTGAACTTGAGTACGACAACAACAGCTCCAGCAAAAGTCTTCAGCATCCGACATCTAGCAAGTGTAGGATAAAGTTGTAATGATACGATTTTCGACGTTAATCTCTATGTTTTGAACCTACTCTATTACTCGATATTGTCTCTATGCGTAACGTTAACTCTTGTCTCCATTTTCTCTCACTCTTTAATCGCCGCACTTAGACTAGATTCACACACATACTATATACTATATCACGGAATAATGTGTTTTACCCTCACTACACTTCTAGAACGAGGTACGATAAACGTGCAAGGAACGATTAATCGCGGGTGCACACGGGATTATTTGGCTCAGTGCACGGTGATCGTAGTGAATTCTAAAAGTGCCATAGCGTTTGACAAAAGGTGACACCAAAACACGGGATGAAAGTAGTAGGGGTCGGGCGAGGAATGCCTTACCATACTACCGAAGTTCCGTGAAGAAAGTGCCACGTGGAGTTGAACGTTATTAGACCTATTATACTGTTGTGATTATTTTCAACACACTACACTCAATCGCAAGGCGTAACAAACCGTATCCTCGCAAGACTTGTCGTAAGTCTGCAAACGCAATGCAATCGCCTCATCGATGGACTCTGGGGAGTCCACCTCGCAGGAACAATTGCATCGACACAAGACTGGTCGTAAGTCTGTTGCAACGAATCTCAATCAAGCAAATAAACGCTCACGATATTGTTGAGTGAGGACCTATTCTACCCTCCTCGATAGCCGTGATGCGTCATAACGAAACGTTAAGCCTATTCGAAACAAGAATCGAACTCGACTAATCGCAATCGCTTACCTCGTGTATCTCGCAACCTCTATCGCTTATCACGCGAGCCTGTACCTTTTTGCTGTGTATCAATCTATCGCTATCGCCTACCGTTATCTGTGATATTCGTGCTAAGTTAGAACGCATGACCTCGCCTCACGAGAGGAAGCTCGTATGGTTAAGGCAGGGTGTTTTAGCCATATCAGCGACCTTTCATGGAAAAAGGCCATGTGGGGTCTAATGCTAGTCAAACTCTGTGGTGATAATCAATCGAACCGAACCGCGTAGATCAAATCGCATACCTCCCTCGCTCGCAACGCAACTATCGACTATTGTAACTCGTCGATCATCGCCGGCATCACAAGTGTTGTGTGTTTATTCGTCTAATCACCAAATCGCTGATCGCCTATCGTGTATAATCTACTGCCTATCGCTCGTATGGTATTAAGTACACATGACACCGCTTCACGAGGCAAAGCTAACCTGGTTAAGCACGGTGTTTCGCCATGTTAGTAAACCCCCGTGGAAACGTGCCATGTGGGGGTAATGTGGAATCTAATCGAAAACGCGCTATTCGCTTCTCGCCTATCAACTCGCTGGATTAATCTATTCGATCCTATCTTATGCTCGGTCCGACTTCCTATCGATTGGGTCGGGTAAACGCAATTCTACCCGAATCATATCGGCACACCTGACACTGCCTCACGAAACGGAAGTAATATGGGCAAAACATGGTGGATACGCCGCTAGGTACTTCCTATATATAAGTGTTTTAAACATATTAACGAACTTCCGTGGGAAGGTGCCAAGTGGGGCTTGATGCCAAAATTATTCTTTTCAAAAGGTTAAAACTGATTTTTATAAAACTTTTATTAAAACCATGGAACAAACGAAATCCCTCACAATGTGGAGTTAACATCGAATCAGCTTAACTCCATGTTCAAAGGGAGCTTCATGAGTTCAATTTTTCCGTAAAACCCTTTTCAAGATCAAAAACCAGACTTTCTTGAGATGTTGGTTCAACATCGAGTTCAACTGGAACCATGTCATAGGAGAGTTTACGTAACCCTTGTTTTCATTTTCGAACTCCTTAAAAATATTTAAAAACTTTAAACTTCCTTGCAACATCGGTTAACATCGACACTGTTGACTGCACGTTAAAAGGAAAATTTTCAAGGATTTTCATCCTAAATCCCTTTTTAATATCTAAAACGAACGCTTCTTGAACGTTGGTTAACGATCGACTCAGTTGACTCTACGTTGTGAGAAACCTTTCAAGTTACTATCGCATCGAACTAGCGAACTCTACACAAACTAGGTACTTTGAAATGCCAACTCGTGGGATTAATACTTTAGTCTTTACGTCGCCTTCTCGCTAATCGCAGCCGATCTCTCTTATTCGAAACGCTCTTGTTTGTCAACTCTCGGTCAAATCACTCGCTGTACCGCTACTCGTACTAGATCAACTCTTAGAAGTCTACCTATTGGATTAATTTCGGGACGAAATTTCCTAAAGTAGGGGAGACTGTAACAACCCGCACTTTTGGCGCGTTGTTACTACTCGATATACCCGTTACGCCTAGCACCAGAGATTCGGATCATAATGTAACTATATCGTATATATCGCTATTCGAAGGATAATCGCATATTTTCAAGCTACAATGTCACTATACTACACTATTATCACACTAACACTCACGGAGGCATTGAGTGAGGACCTATTCTACCCTCCTCAGTGGCCGTGATGTGTCGAACGTGAACAATTTACGCTAACAAGGGCCCTCGGGTGAGTGCTGTAGCTCCAGTCGTCATAACGATGACGACAATGCGAGTAAACGGTACCCCGTCAGTCTTTGTGGCACTACACGAAACTACGTTCACGATGTCATCAAGAAAGGACCTGTACTATCCTCATTGATGGCCGTGAAACGTCGCTAATAATCGAATACTCGAATCGAAACCGATTGTTAATTATCGAAACTTTGGATTACGGATACGTAAATACGACCCCTAGAGATATATAATAATATAATAATAACAATATATTGATAATATAAACTAATTATGGACGTACACCCTTCGAAAACTATCAAAACGACCAAAATCGGGAAATTCCAAGCGTCAGGATGTCTATCCGGACGGATGGACCGTGCGCACGGATGGCCATCCGCACGCATGGGCCATCCGCACGGATGGGCTATCCGGGCCTGATCCCACTTCTTCTCCTCTTTCGCCTATAAATAGCCTGCCACACCACTATTCAAGTGATGTGACAGCTCCTGTTCAACCACACGGGCACCAAGACCCTTTTCTCTCGATTTCCTCGCGATTTCGGTAAGATTTCAACCTAAAACTTGTACTTCTACAATCTACACTCGATCCTACATCATTCCATCTTTCGAAACTCAAATTCTAACCGTGAAATCTGCGGATTTAAGGCGTTTTGAGGTGATGTCACCAATAGTTCTTATGAACTTCAAGTTGGGGTCTCATTTCACTATAAACGACTCAGATCCGGGTGATTTCCACATGTTTTAATGACAAATCTCACCAAATCTGTGTGATTTCGAGTTAACCATGAAGAACCACCATGAACGGGTAGATCTGATGGAACGGGGTGATTCCCGGCCGTAAGAATGAGTCGGAAATTGACGGAACTTCAAGTGTTAATGCGAAATTACACTACCCTAGTGAAAACGAACGTATTTCCTTCCGTTAAACACTCGAAACAGTGCTCAGAGTGCGAAACAGACGTGTCCGTCCGCACGGACAACATGTCAGCCCGCACGGACAACATGTCAGCCCGCACGGATGACACAAGTCCGTACGGATGACATGTCAGTCCGCACGGATGACATGTCACCCGTACGCACATGTCACCCGCACGGATGACATGTCACCCGCACGCACATGTCATCCGCACGGATGATATGTCACCCGCGCGCACACCAATCCGCACGCACAAGGCCAATCCGCACGCACACCCATCCGGACGGATGACTTGTCATCCGGACGGATGACCTGTCCATCCGCACGGATGGGAACAGTCCAACCAAATGTGTAACTTTTCAAGGCCAATCTCGTTTAACCGTATATCGTTTACTCTATTCTTCAAGGATCAGTACAGACATACTCGCCACCGACTCAATCAAGTTGTAATCTCGCTAAATACGCACTGTGAGTATACTTGACCCCTTTTTAATCGAATTTTGGGTGTAACAGACGTTTCTAACGAATCGAACTTATCAATCGAAATATTCAATCAATCGAATTATCACTTGCGAATAACTGTTATGCATAGTTATACGTGATGCTAGTTGCATATGTGCTAGGGCTTATACTCGCGACGTCCCACCACGACTAGTATAGTACTATTGCGCCCGACGGGGTCTAGTTATGCCATCGTACATTCGAGCATCGAGGACTTAGTTGGTAGTATCAGTTTTGTGAGTATATATGTCGTGTATTACGTTTATGCATATGGAAATTCGCTACACTTTTATCTACTATGCTATACTTATCAAACCTGTATACTCGCCAATACTTTTGTATTGACAAATATTTTAACGTATGTTGCAGGTTAGATCGCAGACTATGTCAAATCAAGCTAGGAAGTCTAGAAACTCAACTAAAATCTAGGTTGTCGGATTTGCATTGTTCGAGAGGACATTAAATCTGTGATAACTTACGTGATTGTATTATTTGTTAGTATGGGATAACGAATGTATTAAATATTATCGCAATATAGTTGTTATGGATTCTCTTGAGCAATCTGATTCGCCTAGTGCCGCGCCCCGATGATTCCGCCATCGGTTGGGGTGTGACACTTCTGGTTTATGTGGATGATATAATCATCACCGGTAACAATGCTGAAACGGTGTCCAAGCTCATCACCCGTCTTCACTCTCTCTTTGCTCTTAAAGACTTGGGGCAACTACACTATTTTCTTGGGGTGGAAGTCATTCACAAGAAAGCTGATTTCGTTCTTTCTCAACGAAAATATATCGGAGATATTTTGCACAGGTCGGGTCTAACAGATTGCAAGCCTATTTCCACTCCTATGAGTACTTCTCATGTCTTGCTTCCTGATGATAGTCCTCCTTTGGACGACCCCTCTCGGTACAGACAAACAGTTGGCGCCCTCCAGTATGTGACTCTTACCCGCCCCGACATTGCCTTTGCGGTCAATCGGGTTTGTCAGTTCATGCACGCTCCAACAGAAAACCACTGGGCTGCTGTCAAACGCATCTTGCGTTATCTCAAGGGTACAATGAACATGGGTCTTTGGTTCCGTCATAACACAGGATATCGGTTGCAGGCCTTTTCAGATTCTCACTGGTCCACCAACGTGCAAGCCTTTTCTGACTCTGACTGGGCTGGTTGTCCAATCGATCGTCGATCGACGGGGGGATTTGCCATCTACTTGGGTTCAAATCTGATCTCCTGGTCTGCTCGCAAACAAAGAACTGTTTCTCGCTCATCAACTGAATCTGAGTACAAGGCTATTGCCGACACCGTTGCTGAATTAATTTGGCTAAAGTCTCTTCTTCAAGAACTCGGTTTACACAACGAAGCACCAACACTTTGGTGTGATAATCTTGGTGCTACATATCTCACTGCCAATCCGGTGTTTCATGCTCGTACCAAACACATCGAGGTTGATTTTAATTTTGTTCGTGAACAGGTTGCCCGAGGTCATCTCAATGTCAAATTCATCTCAACTGATGATCAAATTGCCGATATCTTCACGAAGCCCTTGTCGTCTCAAAAGTTCGAATTCCTACGGTCCAAGTTACAGATCGCGAACCGCCCTGAACTTGCGGGGGAATATTAGACTATGTCGGCTGACTTAGATTATTTTTATTAATTTGTTATATTGTAGAGGGTAGCTAAGTATATTTAGTTATTCCTATATATTCAGATGTAATCTTCCTCTTTTGACATAATAACAAATCGATCTTATTCAATCTTCTGATTGATAGTGTGCCTAAATCACCAAAGCTGTTTGGTTATTACATACTCCATTAGAGACAAAAACTTATTATAAGTGTGAAGAGTAATCCATAGACTCCTTCTGGCAGCATAGTTTAATTAACTGAATACTCGGAAGACAAACTTGAAATCATTCGGAAGATCCTTAATCCACCAAATTATCTTTTATCATATTTGGGTGACTGTGCTCAAGCTCTACTCATGATAAACAGGAAAATCGATTATCATTATGCCATAAGGGCAATCACCCTTAATAATAATAATGATTTTCTTTAAATAGTTAATAACTTGACTCAATTCTAAGCCCCAAACCTGCTTTTCGGTCAGCTTATCTGTTCTAACCTAAGAGAAAACTTCTAAATGCATAAGTGAACAATCTCGGGACTATCAGGACATGTGTAGCATAGAACAATATCAACAGTCATAGACACATTGAATCGAGATACTTAAATTTAAATAAACTTAGAGCTCCTTAACACTAACAAGGGAATGTTGTTTGTGTGTGACTTATAATAAAAAAAATCATGCACAGATGCACTCAACAAGCATTTTACTGTCTTCCGGTTTTGATCTGTTCTCCAGGTTTGGTAACTATTTTAGCTTGAGTCTTGATGTGTTGGTTTATGTTCGTTTATTCTAGTATTGCTGTTGCCGACTTTTTACCAACTTGGTGCCTAAGACTCTTAGCAAAAAATAATGACCTTACATTTGCCTAATCTGGTAATGAAGTTACATATGCATGTCATGAGTTGAATTTTTTGATAAGTTGATGTCAGTAAATTACAAAAAAAAAAAAAAAAAAAAAATAGTAGCACTTCTAGATGCATGTGAAATGAGTGGAATTTAAAAAAAAAGGGGCATTCCGAGAATCGAACTCGGGACCTCTCGCACCCAAAGCGAGAATCATACCACTAGACCAAATGCCCTCTTGTAAACTACCCTCATATCTTTATTTTTATATTCGCTTTTTAGACATGAACTATTGCTGGTGTTTTACATTGTGGAGTTGAAAGTCATTGGTTAGTTGGGTATTCTGATAACCATGATGCTGATATGTGTATTCATACGAGGATTTAAAGAAGCAAACTTCTAAAGGATTGAATATATTTAAGATGTGTGTATTTATGAACATATATGTACATACATGTGTAGTAGTTAAAATGGTCAGCAAGACTCATATAATCTTTCATTTTTGGTTTGTTTATCAGGTTTGGTGATAGAAGTACCCTACGTGTTAGTTTATGATTGCTTATTCTGGTAATTCGCGTAATTCGGTGCCTAAAATTTTTGCGAGAGATTAGCAAATTTACATCTGCATATTATGTAGCTGTTCATATTTGTCATGAAGTTGCATCTTGTCATGATTTATGTATAATAGTCAATGTACATAGTTGAATTTGTAAACATTATCTTTTTATATATGCAAGCACATCTTAATTGAATATAATATCATTTTAGTAGGTAGATCTGTTTTTAAAGTCTTGAGTTGACTTTAGCTCATAGATTATACAATTAAACAGAACAGTGATACTTAAAAAAAATAATTAAATGGCTATTTAGAAAAAAGGGGGCATTCCGAGAATCGAACTCGGGACCTCTCGCACCCAAAGCGAGAATCATACCACTAGACCAAATGCCCACTTGCTATATATGCCTGTTTTTGTTTGTAATTACAATGCTTAAGATATGAGTTTACTGACATTGCATACTCCAAAAAATGTAAGTTGAGTGAATTTGAGGTTCTTTTTTCTTTAGTTTTAGACTTTTATGCTATATACTCAGGTATAGAATCACTACTTTAAAACTCTTTTAATGCATAAATGACAAGCCTCTGGACTATGAGGACATATGTAGCATAGAACAATAACAAAGGGGGATGTTCTTTGTGTGTTTAACTTATAATCCAGAAATCATGCACAAATGCACTGAACAGCCATCTTACTGTCTTCCAGTTTTGATCTGTTCTGCAGGTTTTGTTAACTATTTCCGCTTGACGTGTTCGTTTATGTTTGCTTATTCTTGTAACGCAGCTGCCAACTTTTCACCAGCTTTTGCCTAATCCAGTAGTGAAGTTGCATATGCTTGTTAATAGATTAGATCGATTTTGTATTTTAGAATAGATCTATATCTTGTATTATTAGAGATAAATCTGTATTTATTTTGTGGTTATCTTCTCCTAAAATAGTGGAGAGCCATTTGTATTTATAGGGATGTTGAATCAATGAGAAGGATATCGAATTATTCAAACCTTCATGGTATCAGAGCCTAATCCGATCCTCTGACTAATCTTCTTTCTCTGTTTCTTCTCAAACCCGATTCTCCTCTTCATCCCTATGGCTTCACATCTGCACCCCGCAGTCACAGTTTCTAATATCCGTACCCTCATTCCGATCACCCTTGACATCGAAACCGGCCATTACACCACATGGTCGGAACTTTTCAAAATCCAGTGCAAATCCTTTCAAGTCTATGATCACCTACAACCTCTTGTTTCTCCTGCTACCTCTTCATCGAACAAAGACAGAAAAAGAACAAGCACCGGTTGAGAGTTGGGAACGATTGGGTTTGATCGTTCTTCAATGGATTTACGGTACAATCTCATCCGATCTCCTCCACACCATTTTGAAGCCCAACACCACAACTTATGACGCCTGGACCACATTATCCAACTTATTTCAAGACAACAAGGCTTCTAGAACAATCGACCTACACAACCGATTTGCCAGCACTCCCCTTGATCAGTTTCCATCCATGTCCTACTGTCAAGCCATGAAAGTCCTCTACGATCAGCTCACAAATATTGGTTCCCCGATCATCGATGAACAATTAGTATTACAAATCCTCACTGGACTCACTGAACAGTACGAGAGTGTAGCTCTCATTCTTCAACAAACCAAACCCTTGCCCAACTTCTATGAAACCCGATCTCAACTGTGTATGGCAGAGACCAGAAAAATTAATCAAGCCAAACAAGCTGGCTCACATCGCTGGCACTGCCCTAACCGCCACAACCGATCGCAGCTCTTCTTTCACATCTCAAGACACTCGTCAAGCTGACAATCGGACTGATTCCGAACGCGACCGTGGCGCGGCCGTGGTAGAGGTTGCGGAAGGGGCAGGGGATCTGCTTCTCGTGGACGTGGCGGCTGGAATTCATTAGGTCACAATGTTTCTTCACAACATCAGCTCACATGGCCTTTTCTCTTCTCACCTTGGGCCGGTCAACAACAGGCTTGGGCCAGTCAACAACAACCTTGGGCCCAATGGATGGTACCCCCATGTCCCTACCCAATTGTTCCAAAACCAAACAGCGCTGGGCCCGGAGTTTTGGGCCCTCGGCCAGCTCAGAATTATGCTGCCAGTCAGGCCTCATCCACTGCAGATGGCTACACTCCAACGGATCTGACCCAGGCTCTATATCACATGGCTCTTAATCCGCCCGATAAAAATGGACAATGGACACACATGTGCGTCTGATCATATGACTTCCACTTCTAATAGTTTCTCGTCTTTATTTAAAAATTGCATGTCTCGTACTATTGTAGTAGGTAATGGCAAAACCATACCCGTTCTTGGACAAGGTAACCAAATCTTACCACCACCCTCCCACCTTTCAAATTAACTAATGTCTTTTATGCACCATCTTTAATCAAAAACTTGCTTTCCGTCTGTCGTTTCACTAAAGATAATCATGTTTCTGTGGAATTTGGCCCCTTTGGTTTTATTGTGAAGGATCTCAAGTCCCGGACTTCTATCCTACGATGCAATAGTTCCGGTGACATCTACACATTGGATCCCACACAAGTGTCCAAGTTCACCTTACAATCTACTTTCACTGCTGTGACTCAAGACCTTTGGCATCAACGCCTTGGCCACCCTGACTCAAATTTATTGCATTCACTTAAAAATTCTAGTTTTATTGATTGTAATAACTTAAAATCTAAATTATGTCAATCTTGTGGTTTTGGTAAACAAGTTCGACTTCCGTTTATGGATTCTTTTAATTCTACTTCTTTACCTTTTGATATCGTACATAGTGACTTATGGACTTCCTCGATTCTTAGTAGTGGTGGTCACCGTTATTACATTTTATTCCTTGATGATTTTACTAACTTCTTATGGACATTTCTCATTAGTAAAAAATCACAAGTCTTCTCAATCTTTCACACCTTTTCTACTTACATTACAACCCAATTTGAGCGTAAAATCAAACAATTTCAATGCGATAATGGCAAGGAATAAGCAAATGCTCAATTTAAACAATTTTGTGATACACATGGCATGAAATTCCGATTTTCTTGCCCACATACATCGTCTCAAAACGGTAAAGCCGAGCGGAAAATTCAAACAATTAATAACATTATTAGAACTCTCCTTGCTCAATCCTCTATGCCCAACACCTGTTGGCATCATGCTCTAGAGGTGGCTACTTATCTTCTTCCTAGTATTCTTCTCAACCACAAGTCCCCTACTCAACTTCTCTACCTTACTCATCCCTCCTATACTCATCTTCGTGTTTTTGGTTGTTTGTTATCCTTTAATTCCTCACACCACCATCAATAAACTTGAACATAGGTCCATGCCTTGTGTTTTTCTCGTATATCCCCCTAATCATCAGGGTTATAAATGTCTTGACCTTGCTACCAACAAAATTATCATAAATCATCATGTTATCTTTGATGAAACAACTTTTCCTTTTTCCACTTCTTCACAAAAGTCCTTTCCATCATATGACTTTCTTTCCACTCATGTTCATCCTTTCTTTTGGACACACATTACCACCTCGGCCTCACCTAATTCGGCCCAAACTACATCACCAGCCTCACCTACTTCTACTAGACCATCCCCTCACATTGGCCCAACCACTTATACCCACTCACCACCGACCCACCAACATCCACCCGAGACATCTGACACCCGACCAGGTAACCCTCCCCCTAAACTGCCCATTAACCAAACTTATACTCGTCGGCCCAAATCACACACCAACCCGATACAACCACCACCCATCTTCCCATTGTAACGAACCAACCTCCACCCGGTTATACCATACGCCCTCGCTCTATGGACGATATCTCTAAACCAAAGCAACCATTCAATCTTAACGCCTCTCTTGTTACTCCCTTGACTAAAACCCCCCACTGAAGCCTTGTCTAAACCGGATTGGTACAATGCCATGACTACTGAGTTCAATGCTCTTATTAAAAATAAGACATGGGAATTAGTCCCTCGCACATCAGATATGAATGTGATCCGTAGTATGTGGTTGTTTCGGCATAAATATCGCTCTGATGGCACGCTGGAGCGATATAAAGCTCGGTTGGTCTGTGATGGTAGTACACAACATGTGGGTATTGATTGTGGGGAGACATTTAGTCAAGTTGTTAAGCCGACCACTATTCGGACTGTCTTGACTCTTGCTTTATCTCAGTCATGGCCTATACATCAGCTGGATGTTACTAATGCCTTTTTACATGGAAATATTAGTGAAACAATTTACATGTATCAACCCATGGGATTTCGTCATCGACAATACCCTGATCATGTGTGTTTATTAAAGAAATCATTATATGGGTTAAAACAGGCATTGCGAGCATGGTACCAGCGGTTCACTGATTTTGTATTGTCCATTGGGTTTCAGCAAAGTAAATGTGATAACTCGTTGTTTATATATCATCATGGTTCTGACATGGCTTATTTACTTATTTATGTTGATGATATTATCCTTACAATGTCTCATGATGCACTGATACGTGGTCGAAAACCGGTGTTCGTATTTGTTTAAAATTGTGTTTTTACATGGTATTTAATTCCGAATAGCCTACTTTTGATTAAAATTGTGTTTTGCAGGTTTAATGAAGTTTAAGGAGCTATTTGGGAGCTTTACGGACCACCGGGACGCGAAAAGGGTCAACCGGGACCAAGAGATGTGAAAAATGGAGATCAAGGTTTGGGGGCATCGTCGCCGACGTCGTGGAAGGCTGTCAGCGACGCCATCTAGTGAGTCCGTCGGGTGAAACGTGCCATAAACAGGCAAATAGGTCGTCGCCTGATTTTTGGAATTTGACAGCCGGCCGTCGGCGACGCCCCCTATTTTCTGTCGACGCGAAAATCGTGAAATTGGGTTGTTGGACGAGTTTAAACATGTCTTTCACTCATGAAACGGGAGTTACACCCCAATTGAGTTTGAATATCATTCTTGGGAGCCAAAACCTTCAGCAATTCATCCATCAATCGATCCATTAAATCCATCTGTCATTTGATTCCATCATTCATCATCTTTATAACCTAATTCATCCATTTTATCCATCCATTCATCACCATCAATTCACATAAATCCTAACCATCATATCCATCCTTCTCCAAGATTCAAGATGCTCAATCTCAAGTTTCTATCATCCGGTGCTCGTATCCTTTCGACTATGAGCGGTTAATTCGCGGAGGTTTCACCCCGGTGTATACATTTGTAAGGATTTCTAGGGTTTGCTACTTGTTTAAACATTCGGTTTGTGACTAATTGAATTGCATTTGAATCATTAGATAATTGTCTTACGTTTGTATTGTATTTGCGAATTGTCGAATGAACTGTTAAATTTGACTTTGTGAATTGAATATGCGTATTTATGCCTTGTCTTTTGATAGGATTTACTTGTCCAAAGTAACGAAGTGCATCGTGGTCCGTTGTCTATAACGTCGATAGCGATTGGCACCTAAGCATTGTGATTCTAAAACCGTTAATGAACTAATTTGATTAAACCAAGTTAAAACGTGTAGTAACCCTAGATCTTGCATTTGTTGAACCGGGTGTGAACCTTGTTTACTTAGATTGTTTAAAATCATCAATTACAATTTCGTGCATGTGTTTAAGTTCTTGTTAGTTAATAATCAAAAACCAAATTTTCGGTTCATTCCGACCCATTTTCCAACAAACAAAATTCATATAAATTATAGCAAAGCTTCATAAGTTTTGACAACCTTTAAGAATCAATCAAGTCCATTCGCAAACCACAAACTCTTCGTGGTTCGAACCCTTACTACCTAACATATTGTTAAGGGTAATTTGGGATTATAAATATTATCTTTGACCGGAGCGCGACATTCCGATCAAATTTTGGCGTCGTTGCCGGGGAGTTCGTGCGCTTTGTGTTTAGATTTTGTTTGAATTATGTGATTAACTGTTTAAGGTGTTATTTCTTTTTGTTACTTTCTATTTTTCCTTGTTATGCGGGGTGTGTTATTTGTGCAGGTCACATGTAGTGTATGCATACAAGGAATTCCGGGCGAATATCACCGTTAGTCTACGAATCGGAAATCGAGCGAGTAGCAAGAAGAAACTTAGCAAGCCGGTTAGAGACAACAATTGTCTTTAATCAAGTTACCCAAAACTCACCATCTACACCATCCGTTGAACCCAATTCAATGGAACACCAAATTTCAAACCA
Organism: Helianthus tuberosus; assembly: GCA_030545235.1. NCBI lineage: Eukaryota > Viridiplantae > Streptophyta > Magnoliopsida > Asterales > Asteraceae > Helianthus > Helianthus tuberosus. The sequence goes on from CM060406.1 coordinate 64,717,013, forward strand.
ACACCTCAACCAAAACCAATTCCAATACTGAGGCAACCTTCGCCCAAATCAAAATATCCAACAAAACATTCCGCAAGATCAACCGGGTGGTGGTAACAATTCGAGACCACCTACACCACCGTTTCAAAACCGAGGCCCCAACAATAACCAAAGAACACCTCCACATCAAAACCTTAATTGACAAAACTCTTTACCCACCAACCTTGATGACCGAAATGTTAACTCCGATCGTAGAGGTAACCGTGATCGCGACAATCCCGCGAATGAAAACCCATTCTTCAACATTGATGACTTGAGGAATGCGATCCCCGATGATGAACCACATTATCAATCGCCGGAACACGTGCGTATTCACTCGGAATACTCGGATGACGGGGGAAATTACGATGAGAGAGAAGACGATGGTTGGAGATATGTGAACTTGGATAATGCTTACAACGCAAGGGGGTTCGATAATGAGGATTTTGTCTATCAAAACGCCAATTATGTAGGCAACGAGGGTTATGGTTATGGGAATGTTCGGAATGATGGGTACGGAAACAACTGCCAATCATGAAACAATAACCAAAGGAACCGGGATGACGCTTACTACAACAACAACAACAACAATGCTAACTGTAACCGGATTCCTCGATTCGTGGGAGGTGGTAATCAAGGTGGAAATAGGAGAGGAAATCGAAGACCAGTGGATCAAGAGGTCGATGGTCTACGTCGACGCCAACAACATGTTCCGATGGGGGTTAATGATCGTTTTAGACCGGTGGTCTCCGAAAACGACTCACCGATCGTTCCCCCTCCAAGAGGAAGAGTTGCTTTTGATTGTAAGCCGAATTACATTAACATCCTTCCTCATTTTAATGGGCGAACGAATGACGAACCATACACACATTTAGCGGAGTTTTCGGCTATATGTAGTACCATCGGGGGTGGTCACTTTTCGCAAGATGAGGTTCGTTTGTGTTTATTCCAATTCTCTTTGAAGGATAAAGCCAAGCTATGGTTTTTGACACTACCTAATAATAGTATTCACACGTGGGTCGAGATGCAACAAGCCTTTCTCGATGAATACTATTCAATGGCCAAAACTGATGATGCACGTGATGAAATTAGAGCATTTAACAATTATCGAGTGAACCGTTACATGATGCTTTCATCCGGTACAAGGAATTGATCTGAAAATGCCCTCCTCACCAAATTGAAAAGTGGGAATTGGTAAAATGTTTTATGAGGGGTCTGGATGACTTAAGGGCTGTTTGGCAACATCTGAATGGTTAAGTGTTGAACCAGTAAGAGGTCTGAACCATTAAGTGCTAAACCAGTAAGAGATCTGAACAATTAAGAGCCTCTATAATGTTTAACCATTCATAGGCAAATGTCTAACCAATGCAGATTAGAGGTCCTAACCATTCAGACTCTGTATAATGCTTAACCATTCAGAGGTAAATGTCTGAACCATTCAGACATCTGCTCGTGAAATAAACAGTTTGAACCATTAAGTGCTGAACCAGTAAGAGGTCTAAACTATTAAGAGCCTCATTAAGATGTAAACAAACAACCCTTTAGAACAAGATTTTATCTAGGTTTTTCAAGTGGTATTAGAGCAATAGGCTCATTCTACTTGTGATTTTGCAAGAATTGGACAAGAAATGGAGTATTTTGGTTAATTTGGACATTTGGACCATTTTTTCTATTTTTCGGACTTTAGAATGTATTAAACTGATAATTCAAGCTGTCATAATCCTCTAAAATCAACCTACATCATAACTTGATCAAATTTGCACGTAAAAGTAGCCAAAATTCAGACTTAGAAATCTCAGTTTCAAACAATAGCATGATCACGCATATCTATTTTCTGCATCGTGCTTGTCTCATACGTCACACATGAGACATACGTAGGTTGATTGATCAGCGAAAGAATCATACGTTACAGCCTTTGTAACGCATGTGACATATGGAGCGCAAGAGACGTACACTGGGATTAATGTGCACTAGGGTTTTGTGTATTCTGTGACATACGTGAATAATTAAGACATTCGTGAACTTGAATTCTCGGAAATTTGCAAAGTGTTTTGATAATGGCTGATTTGCAAGTGTTGATGGTTCAAATTCGAGGGTTATATTTTCGGATTAAATACAAATTTGTGGATCGCAATTGAAAAGGAATTTATTAGACCAGCAAAGGAGGTTACAGGGAAAGAGATACCGATATCTAAATTGGGTGAAGATGATAAGTTTAAATTAGAAAGAGAAAAGAAGATGTTCAATCATCTTCAACAAGCTCTCACAGACAACATGCTTCATTTGTTTACAACTCCAAAAACATCAAGGTCAATGCAGAATGCTTTAGACTATCCACACTCACAACCTAACCCAACTTTTAATAAAAAAACTAATTTCTCTCTCTTCCACCTAACCAACCCAACCTATCCCAATATTTCACGCCCATTAACAACCCAACCTAAACTATTTTTTTACTAAATATATTATGATTTAGATTTTAAATTATTATATAAAATTTATTATAAGTGATAAAATTTTTTATTTTTTAATCTATATTATTTTAAGTATAAAAATTGATTAAAAAAATTATATGCATCAAAATACTTAATTAAATAAATAAATCAAGTTACAATCGGAACATGGAATCTAATAATACAATTACAGACGATACAAACTACATAATTATTTGTCAACGGAATTTTTTTTGCCATATATGCTCAATCAGATCATTTTTTTAAAGCATTATGAGCTTCTCTATTGTGAAGTTGTATCCTATTAGTCATATAACTTGATAGATCTGTAATTCGTTCAGTTGAGTATTGAAAAGATTGCTCATCACCTTCAGTAGAGCTTGTTTGTTGTCGGTTTGTAGGTGTGTCATTTAGAAATTTAGATGGATCATAATAGTGAAGGTACGTGTCTCGCTCATCCTCAACGATCATATTATGAATGATTATATATGCAATCATAATTTTCCCCATGATATCCTTGTCCCACACAAGACATGGGTGTTAAAGAAATGCGAACCGAGCTTGTAGAACTCCAAATGCTCGTTCAACATCTTTTCTAACGGCCTTTTGATGTTGAGCAAATAATTTATGTTTCCGAAGCTGTGGAGAAGTTATGGACTTCATAAAGGCAGCCCATGAAGGATATATTCCATCAGTGAGATAATATGTCCTATTATATTCCCGACCATTCACAACGTAACTCACATGTGAGGCTTGACCTGACAATACATAATAAAAAAACAGGAGATTGCTGAAGGACATTAATGTCATTGCACGTACCTGGTGTTCCGAAGAATGCATGCCATATCCATAAGTCTAATCATGCAACGACTTCTAAAATAATTGTTGGTTTGCCGCTTCTACCTGCATATTGCCCGACCCAAGCAGTGGGACAATTTTTCCATACCCAGTGCATACAGTCAATACTGCCTACCATTCCTGGGAATCTACGTTCTGCCCCAACATGGAGTAGTCTTGCTAAATCACCATTATTTGGCCTTCTAAGGTACTCTTGATCGAAGCATGCAATAACAAATTCTACGAACTTTATAAGATAGGCCCTTGTTACAGTTTCACTCATTCTCAAATATTCATCATGTGCATCTACTGATGTCCCATACGCTAACACCCACATAGCTCCAGTACACTTCTGCAATGGTGAAAGACCTTGTCTACCTGTGGCATCACGTCTTTGTTGAAAATATATGTCGTTGGCCGTAATGACAGCCACTATACGTAGGAATAATGGTTTTTGCATTCGAAATCTATGCCGAAAGGTTGCTTGATCATACGTTGGGTTATCATCAAAGTAGTCTTGCATTAAACGTGCCTCACCATGCTCTCGTTCCCGATTGCAGTACCTCCTTCTTGCACGAGGTTGATCTTGTATGATCATATTAGGCACACTTATGAGTAATTCAATCATGGTGTCCTCAAGTTGATGATTTGTTTGAATAACTCGTTCGTGCCATGCATTAAAATCATTCGAGTCCGATGAATCGGAACTCGAGCTCTCTGATAAGCTTTCATTATATGACATTTTAAAACAGATGGAATCGAGAAGTTTGGGTTGGATGAGAAAATATTTCAACATAATAGTCTATTTATACAGGAAAAAATGAATATTATGATCAGATAGAGTTAAATTATCTTATCTAAATAAAATCTAAGCAACCAATGAAATTTTGACAAATGGAAAATCAAAGATAATGTTAATTTGACCGGATAGAGTTAAATAATCTTATCTAAATAAGATCCAAGGAACCAATGAAAAGTTGACAAGTAGAGAACCAAAGATAATGTTAAATTTGACCGGATAGAGTTAAATTATCTTATCTAAATAAGATCTAACGAACCAATGAAAAGTTGACAAGTGGAAAATCGAAGATAATGTTAAATTGACCGGATAACGTAGTTATCTTATCTAAATAAGATCCAAACAACCAGTGAAAAATTGAAGATATGTTACAATAAGCAGATAATATTAGATTGTTATATCTTACACATACATGAAATACATAACTTGATAATAAATATCTTACAAATGCATTAAAACATAGTGTTTTCATTGTATTGACTATTCGGGTAATCTCCAGAATCTCCAAGATTCACATAAAAATTTGGAAATGAAGAACCCATGTTAAAAAACACGAAATTAAAAGACAGTAGAAATAAAAAAGTAGGATTAGATATGAATATATGCCAGTTATGTGTCATATTTATAACAAGTTTCATCCATTTTCAAATTATATAATGTTACATTTTAGATAACAAATTTATAAAAAAAATCTAACAAACCAATAGAATGTGGACACATGGCAAATAAGATAATGTTGAATTTATATAAAAAAACCCTTTTTTAAAAAAAATCAGTATATTTAGTTTCATTTTTGAACGAACTCTGTTTATAATAAAATTTATACCGTTATGCTCACCAAAAAAAAAACTAAGAAATACAGTATATATAGTTTCATTTTTAAGTTTAAATCATAAAAGTTATGTGAGTAATTTATTTGATAGGGGAAGAAGTTGTTAAAATAAAAATTGAAAAAGAACATTAATTTGGTGTACCAAATAAAGTAGGACAAGTGGCAAGAAAAAGTGAGCAAAATTTGGGATGGTTGGGTCGTGACTTCGGTCGTTCAAGTGACCAGCTTGCCATCTTCTTTTTCTATTTTGTTTTATTTATTAAAATGAAACCAATATATATTTGCCAAGTGGCAACCTAACTCATATGAGGTTACCAATGGGAGTGGTCTTATATGATCGATATTATACAAAGCAAGAAAAGTTTAGTTAAAAAGGAGTTCAAAATTTTTATGAGCATGAAAAACAGAACGTTGGTGGGTTGCTCTAGCATCGGAATGTGATAGCTTTTTACTAGTGTTAAAAGGAAGTGCAACCTCATGAACTTGAGATAAGAAAGAAAGCAAAAAATGCAATCTCAATATGTTCAACAAGATCCGAGCTTGTATAGAGCATTGGATGGGTCATCGGTTGCTACTGTTCAAGGACCTAAAATTCAGACAACATTTTATTCAAGTTTGAACGTTAATGCTTCTAATTCCTCAAGTGGTTATACATATATTGTTGTTCCAAATAGTTCGGGTGGTTATAATTATACGACTGTTCCAAAGGTTCCAAGTGGTAATTAAAGTGGGGTTTCTAGTGGTGCTCAAGAATCTACTTCATCTTATAAATCAAGTGCTCCTTAGGTCCAACAACAATTATTTTCGTCTGTCATCATCATCATCATCATACTCAGTATATTTCACCAATAGCAAAGTTAAGGTAGGGTCTGAGGAGGGTGAGATGTAGACAACCTTACATCTATCCTGTAGGAATAGAGAGGTTGCTTTCAATGAGACCCCTGGCTCGATAATTATTTTCGTCTGTAAATGTGTCAAATCTCCAAAATTCATCTGTACTTAATGCACAAGAGCATATGGCGCTACTCTCAGTAGTCCTCACGTCATATGACTGTTTGGTGGCAGGAAAGACCGGAAACTACAATATGACAAAGGAAGAGGGTAAAGCTAATGATAGAATTTATGATGATTTTTCTGATGATGATAATAGCAATGGTGCTGGAAGCAAAGGTGGTTCTAATGTTGCTGATAAAGTAAACAAAGAGTTGAACAAAGATGATGCTCATAGTAGTGATAAATCTCCGAGAGAACTAGATAATGTTGACAAAGACGGTGAACCGATTAGTGCTTATGAGGGTGAAACCAGAACCAAGTCATTTCATGGTGAAAATTCGTCATATGAGGCATGTAGTTCTTCAAATGTTCAAGGGGAGTTTGAGATGCAAATGGAGTTAGTTGAAGAACCAATTGATGTAATTCCTATTGTTGCTTACTTTATGGATAATGATTATGAAATTGAAGAGGGTGAGTTTATTCATAGCAAGTCTAAAGAGGAAGTTGCATAAATGTTTGGGATAGAACCTAAGAAAGTTGTGATTGATGATACTCCTATTCCAACGAAAGATCATAGTTAAGATGAATATGTGTCTGATGCTGACAAGTATGACATGGTGGAAGTAGAGAGTGCTTCAGATGATGACGACGAAGTGTTTTATTTAAACAACAAAGGTGAAGAGTCGGCCGATCGAGCCAAAAATCATCCTATTTCTCGATCACTTCCCGACCTCGATTCTAGTTCTAAGGATCAGATTGCTCAATCGGAGAGAGAGTTGGCTCGCGTGAATAGAAAAGAGGTGAGTTCGGTGCAATTTGCGGTGTGCGAAGATTGTGGGGAGATTGGTCATCGGGCCGATCAATGTCAAATGGGCACGGGCGAATACACCGCAAATGTAAATCAAGTGTTCGGCGTTCGAAAAAATAACGATATCAATTCGAACACTTATTATCCTGGATTGAGAAACCATCCCAATTTCTGATATGGAAATGCCGCGAATCAAATGAACCCGAATTTTCAATCGGGTAATCAAAGCGGGTTTTCATATCAAAACCGACAAGGTGGTAATCAAGGAGGTTACCAACGTAATTACAACCAAGGGTACCAAGGTCGGGACAACAACTATCAAGGTGGGTATCAAAGGAATTACAATAACCAAGGTGGTAATGGGAATGGGTCGAACAATCAATGAGGGGGTGGTAGTGATTTGAATGCCAAGATGGATGCAATGCTCTCAATGATGCAAGAGTCCAAGAAAGAGAATGAAATTCGTAACAAATCGCATGAAGCATTGGCAAAGCAAGTGGGCCAACTTGCGAAAGAAATGGCTCAATTGAGCAGAAGTGTAGGAAGGCTTCCGGGTGACACCACGGTAAATCCGAAGCATCAAGGGTCATCCGGCAAGAACACACGAGAGGTACCAATTAATAAAATATCTTTGCGTAGTGGTCGAGTCGTTGATAATGGTGTCAAAACACCACCACCTCAGTTTGTTGAAGGAGTGGTGGAAGATGCAAGTGATGATGGTCAAACGGGTCAAAACTAAAATGATTTAAAGATTAATAAAAACACACCCGTTGTGACCATCCTCGTCCCAAAGGCTAAGGAAAAGGGTGTGGAGGTTAATACCGCCCCTTATCCCGAAGCATTGAAGGGACCCGTGAAAAAATTGTAAACAAAAGAGGTCCACATCAAGAAGAGTTGTTGGAAGTTTTTAGACAAGTAAAAATAAATTTACCTCTTTTGGATGCAATTAAACAAGTACCGTCGTATGCTAAGTACTTGAAAGAGTTACGTACCCAAAAGCGAACTCACAAATTTCCTAGAAAATTAGACTTAACTGAAAATGTGAGTTCGATTTTTTCGGTTGCACTTCCACCTAAGCTCCAAGATCCGGGTGCAACTATCATTTCAATTCAAGTGGGCGATTTTAAAATCAATCGGGCACTTCTAGATCTTGGTGCGAGTGTGAGCATTTTCCGGGTAGTTTGTATGATCAATACGAGTTTGGTCCACTTCAAGCGTCAAACACCACTGTGGTGTTAGCCGATTTAACCCCCAAACTACTCCGTGGGATAGTCTCGGACATGATAGTGAAAATCGAGGATTTTTACTATCCGGTGGACTTTTTAGTACTCGATTATGTGACCAAGGACCCAACCAAGCAACCTATGGTGATTTTGGGTCGACCGTTCCTAGCAACCGCAAACTCTCAAATCGATTGCAAAACCGGAACGGTTGACATGATATTTGGAAACCGAAGGTTGAGGTTGCATGTTTTTTCGGGATTGATGAATACTTCAGTCGATGATGAATGCTATATGGCAGACATTGTTGATAGGTGTATACCTCTATGCGACACTGTTGTAGATGAGGAAAACACAATGGAGGACTATTCTATGTTTGACAGGTCACAGATGGAGATGAATCGAAGCATAGACGAGGAGGTTAAGAGTTTGGAGGTGCTCGCGGTAAAAGAAAGAAAACTGATATGGACGCACCAAGTGGAGAGATTACCGGAGACAATTGATACAAAATTGAAGATGTCATTGGTGGAGCCTTCGGAAGTTGAGTTGAAGGTGTTGCCGAAGCATCTCAAATATGTTTATCTTGGTGAAGGCAACACGCTCCCGGTCATAATTGCATCGAATTTGATCGAGGAGCAAGAAAGAAAATTGATGAAGGTATTGTTCACCAATAGGGCGGCAATTGGGTGGACCATTACTTGAAGGGAATTAGTCCCTCAGTGGTGATGCACAAGATCCTCACGGAAGACGGCATCACTCCTTCTCGCGACGCACAACGGAGATTGAATCTGAACATGCGGGAGGTGGTCAAGAAGGAGGTATTGAAGTGGTTAGATGTGGGTATTATATACCCCATTTCTGATAGCCAATGGGTGAGCCCGACACAAACAGTTCCTAAAAAGGCGGGCATTCAAGTCGTCACAAATGATGCAGGTGAAGAGGTCGCCACTCGGCCGGTAACCGGGTGGCGTATTTGTATTGATTATAGAAAGTTAAACGCTGCTGCTTCTAAAGATCATTTCCCTTTACCTTTTATTGATCAAATTGTCGATAAATTGGCCGGACAAAAATTTTATTGTTTTCTGGATGGTTATTCAGGTTACAATCAAATTGTCATTCATCCGGAAGACCAAGCAAAGACGACTTTTACTTGTCCATACGGTACCTTTGCATTTAGGCGAATGCCTTTTGGACTATGTAATGCCTCCGCCACCTTTCAGAGGTGTATAATGAGTATCTTTTCAGATATGGTGGGGGAGTCTTTGGAAATCTTCATGTATGATTTCTTGATATTTGGGTCATCGTTTGACGCATGCCTTGACCAACTTGAAAAGGTTTTAAAAAGATGTGTTGAAAAGAATTTGGTTTTGAGTTGGGAAAAGAGCCATTTTATGGTTCAAGAAGGGATTGTGTTGGCGCATGTCGTCTCGAGTCGTGGGATAGAGGTGGATCGAGCAAAGGTGCAAGTCATATCCACTTTGCCTTATCCCACAAGTGTTAAGGGTGTTCGATCATTTTTTGGTCATGCGGGGTTCTATAGGAGGTTTATAAAAGGTTTTAGTGATATAACAAAACCCCTATGTAACTTGTTAAAAGATCAACCGTTTGATTTCAATAAAGAATGTCAAAACGCTTTTAACATTTTGAAGAAAAAGTTGGTTGAGGCCCTAATCTTGCAATCACCGCATTGGTCTTTACCTTAATCATGTGTGATGCAAGTGACTATGCGGTGGGGGTCATGTTGGGTCAACGGGTGGATAAGAAACCGGTTGCCATATATTACGCAAGTAAGACTCTCTCGGATGCCCCAATTAAATTATACAACTATCGAGAAAGAGCTACGTGCGGTGGTATATGCATTGGATAAGTTCCGGGCTTATATATGGGGTACTAAAGTGATTGTGTATTCTGATCATTCTGCTGTTAGGTACTTCATGGACAAGAAGGATGCGAAGCCGCGGCTAATCCGATGGGTTCTCTTATTGCAAGAGTTTGACCTCGAGATCTGGGACAAGAAGGGGTTAAAATGTGGTTGCGGACCACTTGTCTCGGTTGTTAGTGGAGGAGGATTCTTCACGTGTGGAGATCAATGAAACCTTCTGAGATGAGCAAATTTTAAAAGTTTCGATATTGCCTTGGTATCCTAATATTGTGAATTTTTTTGTTACAGGTGATCTACCAGCTCATTGGGATAGAAGAAGGAGGTTGCACTTCCTTGCACATATCAGGTACTACACGTTGGAAGAACCAGACTTATTCAAGATATGTTTGGATCAAGTCGTTAGAAGATGCATCCCAGACGACGAGATTCCTATTGTCATATTCATTTGCTTGTGGGGGCCATTTCAGTGGTCACAAAACCGGGCACAAAGTGCTCAATAGTGGGCTTTATTGGCCAATTATTTTCAAAGACGCGTTTAACTTTGCTAAGAATTGCGTTAAGTGTCAAAAACTAGGGGGTATTTCTAAACGGGATGAGATGTCCATGCAACCGATCCTGATTGTTGATATTTTTTATGTATAGGGGATCGATTTCATGGGCCCATTCCCGAATTCGCATGGCAATCTATACATCTTGGTGGCGGTCGATTATGTGTCAAAGTGGGTCAAAGCGATCGCTATCAAGACAAATGACCATACCGTGGTTTGCAATTTTGTACAAACCAACATTATTTCTCGATTTGGAATTCCCCGAGTAATCATTAGTGATGGGGGATCTCATTTCAAGAACTTTAATTTTGGCAAACTATTGAAACGGTATGGTGTTGACCATCGAATAGCTACCCCCTACCACCCTCAAACGAGTGGTCAAGTGGAGGTGTCAAATAGGCAAATAAAAGAAATTTTGTAAAAAACCGTTCGATCGGACCATAAGGATTGGTTAATGAAGTTGAATGATGCTTTATGGGCCTATCTAACGGCTCATAAAACACCTATTGGCACCACACCTTACCGCTTGGTTTACGGTAAAAATTGTCACTTACCGGTGCAACTTGTACATCGTGCTTGGTGGGCTATTAAAGAAGTTAACATTGAATACGATGATGCGGGTAAAGAAAGGAAGTTAAAGTTATGCGAGTTGGAGGAGCTTCGGGAAGAAGCATATAAGTGTGCCTCAAAATACAAGGACGATATGAAGAGAGCACATGATGCAAAGTTGAAGCCGAAGGAGTTCGTGGTGGGTCAAAAGGTGTGGCTCTACAACTCACGACTCAAGTACTTTCCCGGGAAGCTCAAGAGTAAATGTATGGGCCCGTATGTGATTACACGGGTCGGGAAGCTTGGAGATGTTACCATTGAGGATCCGAAGGATGGACCGAACCAAACGGTTAATGGTCACTGCGTTAAACCGTTCCTTGATGGTAACGAGGAGAAAAAGGATGCAAACGTGGAGTTGGTAAGCTTTGTGGTAAGCGTGCCAACATACGAGGTCAATTAAAGGACCTGTAACAATTTTTATAGAGTTTTGTACATTTCTATTGATTGTTTCGTGTCATTTATGGTTATAATCGTTTCCGTTTCGTACTAACCCCTTGGATGTATGAAGTCCGGACATCACGAACGGGCCATGAAGACGTAAGGTATGTTTTTAGACTTGTTTTTGTGTATTGAGGACAATACACAACTTTTTTTTGGGGGGGGGGGGGGGTAGGACCTTTAAACGGTTTTTTAAGTTTAAATTTTAACTTATAAAAAAATCACAAAAATATTTTTAATAACTTTTAGGAATTTTTATAGCATAAGGTACTTTTGTAAAAAGTTCATAATTTTTCTCCTGTTTTTCAAAAAAAAATTAAAAAATAAAAAAATGGAATATCCGAGTACCGTCGCCGGCGAGGTCTCAAAAAGTGGCGTCGGGTGTATCGTTCCGTAAACAGACGAATAGGGCGTCGCCCATATTGACCTAACGCAAGGGGCGTCGGCGACGGGGCTTCAAGCCGTCGCCGACGGTGGCTGGTTATCGTTCCGACGATGGTTGTCCTTTAACTTGTAATATCGAACCAATTCCCATAATTACCTTATCAAACTCACACCAAACTCAATTCTAACCACATATGTCACCCGAATTCATACCCACCTTATCCCAACTTCACTAATACATAAAAAATCCCTGCTTCTCTTTCATAACTCTTCATCTTCATCTTCCCAAAAAATTCCTCCAAGAACCCTAACCTTCAAAACCTCATAACTTCTTCAAATCTCCACCAAATCAAACGATTCTTGAGCCCATTCCGATTAGTTTTTTGAGAGGAACAAAACCCCTATCATATTTTCCTGTTTGCAAGATTTCTGAGCGTGTAATTTCGGGTTTTTGAAAGGGTGTTCATCAAGCTTCTTGCTTTACATCTTTTTCTAGTTTTTCTTGTTCTACAACACTAAAGGTATGAACTTTTCTCTAATTTAAGCATGAGTATCATATGGTACATTGATTTCTTCTGAAAATTTGAACTTGTTGTTTAAGAGTAGGTTGTTTATTACAATGTGTGATGTTTTAGCTTGAATTTGAGGATGAATGTTTGATTTGGGTGGGTTTTGGACATGCAATAGCCATAGTGAAGTGATTACACTCGTTATTTGCATGATTGAACATTGATATGATGGTTGAACTTTGTTGAAACCATATAAATTTGTGAGTAAACATGAAAGATTAATGTTTAGATAATAAAATGTGCAACTTTGGAAGTTTAAATAGGCGATTTTACATCTATTGACGAATTGAAGTTCAACATCATATGTTATGATCAAGGTTTGAGATTGTGTTGAGGTTTGAGTTTGTACTAATTGTTCCTTTTGTTTTGTGATTGTAGTATGGCAAGCCAAAAAAGATTTAAGACCACGGGACAAGGGTCGTCATCTGGGGCTGGATCATCTTCGGGGTTACTACCGAAAATATAGGAACAATTTAGTACCATAGAGGAAGGTAACGGGCGACTGAATAGACAAGACTGGGCTTGGGAGAAATTTAGGGATAGTCGCAGTGCGAATGTTTGGGACTGTGACAAGAAGAGGCCCTTCTACGTTTAACGACAAGAAGTTGGAGATTAAACTGTGGAAATGGAAAATGGTCACAGGGGTGAAGACTTCGACTCCGGAGAGAGTTGTTCCGGAAAGGACGGTGAATGTGGAGGAGTTTAGGACGATTGAGATCGTCCAAATGTTTGAGCGGTTAAGATGGGAAAGAGTGCTTGATTGGTGTGAAGACAATACACCACAGATCTATTTGACAGCGGTTTGTGAATGCCTCGCGTCTCTTCGGTTTCAAAATAGAGATGGTCCCCCAAGTACATGGCAACTGGTTGGTAACTCGGGGAGGGGGGAAATGACCATTTTGTTTGAAATGATGAACTGTATTGCTCGGTTTGATGCCTTGGGGATTGATGCTTATGATTATCTGAGAATGGATTGTTTTTTTCGATAATAAGACGAATGTGGATGATCTTGGGGGTATGATTGGATCTGTGTTGCCATATTCTGATGTCGGGGCGCCTTTGAAGAGCCATCTATCAGTCGAGGGAAAGATCTTACAGGGCATTTCCCTCGAGAACATAATGGTGCGGTTTGGGGAACGCGGGAAGGTGAAAGCACTAGATTATCGGGTCATCCATGCTTTGATGTACGGGTCACTTACATTGTCTTGGAGGCATATTGTAATGATGAACACGTGGGATACTACGGAGGCGTGTACTTGGAGGATGATACCATACGCATGGTTGATTAGTGCGATGATCCTTCAGTAAAACTGTCTACCTTCGGAATCACTATGGGTTTCTAAACCCGTGGAGGAATTCAGTTTGGCATCGATGAAAAGACATTGGAATATCCAAGTGCAAGTCTACGGTCACCAACACACGTTGACCGATGATGTGGGGCACAAGTGTCAGTTTACCGATCCGAGTGCGGCCCAAAAAGTCGTAGGCGACGAAGAGATGTTGGATGAGGAAGATGAGGACGAGCCTGCCGGTCCAAGGGGACCGCGTCAAAGATACTTACGGTCACACCATGAGATATCCGGGGGTGTGGCAAACTTCATAACATGTCGGCGTACACCAGGGTATCCCAGTTTCAACCGCGGTCAACAGCCGGTTTTTGACAATGTCTCCGCGGCCATTGGGGAGGGCTGGGAGTATGAGGCAAGGAGAAAAAACTGGGAGCAAGAGCATCAGGCCCGGTTGCAAGCTCGTTGGGATGCCGAAGATGCTCACCGAGCTAAGGTGGAACAATACTGGGAGAAACCACAGTTGTTCCAAGCTATGCAACGATCTCAGTGGGAGCAAATGGAACAACACTGTATGCAAGAAGAGGCTCGAAGGCGAGCATGGGAGGAGGAGCAAGAAAGGATCCGAACTGAGCAAAACACGCGGGAAGATAATCGATGGAGTGCCTTGGCGACGGCCCACGAGTTGGCAATCAATAATGCCAAAGTCCTCCATGATCAAGAAAGGCATCACAGGATTGGTTAGCCGGTCTTCCAAATAGCGAGCACACGGGTTGGACATCCTATGCAGACCTTCCTGTTCCTCAAGGACCTTCCGACCCATCGCCTCACTGGCCCGAGGGAGTGGGATCCATCTTCATCTCGCCACAGTTTCAAGCACCGGCTGAAGGGGAACGAGGTCCCTTAGATAATTACCAGGAGATGTTTGGGGCCGTCACCGGTTACCCGTACCACTCATACCCCCCAGTGGACCCGAACGAGCGCTACCAACGCTAGTGGTGTGGTATGTCTTATGTCTTATGTTGTTGTATATTTATTTTTTCTTAGTTAGTTTTTATGTTTTTAGTAGTTTAATTTGTAGCTAAATGAACTTTGTGGGTGTGTTCTCTAGATAACCCTCATGAGACCTACTCGTCCTTCCGAGCTATCGGGAGGTTTAAAAGGGCTTGTTGCATAACCTAAATGCAACCGTGATTCCTACGAAAGTGAGTTAGATTTGTTGTTATTGTACATTAATTTTTCACATAAATCAAAGTGAAATAACATATGGCTTGGTAATGTTTTCATAAAAGTGGTAGAACAAGGTAACTAACAAATTTTGATGGTTGTGAGAAGCATGCTTCTACAAAAGGGTGGAGATTTGTAGATACACCATGTTCGTGAGACGGCCACTTTGTTGAAAGAGGAAGAGCACACGAGGAACGAGGGAAAAACCAGGCGCATACGTTTCTTTTTATCTTTGATTTTTAGTTAGCAAATAAGTGGATTGTAAATTGTATTTTATTTTCCGGGGCGAAATTTTGGGAGAAGTTAGCTGTGTCACATCCCTTGTGCGTTTTAAAAGCTCTATTCTTACACATTGAGGACAATGTTTTCCTCAAGTGTGGGGATGAGGGAATAAAAGTTTTTCAATTTTTGATCCGTTTATTTAAACACTACACATTGAGGACAATGTTGACCTCAAGTGTGGGGATGGGGGAAAATTTCAAAAAATTTTCAAAATGTATTTGTTTGAAGCGATCTAAAAAGCACAAGTAACTAAGTTAACGAGGGATTACACAACCCAATTGGTCCTTTGTCATGGTCAAGTTCGAGTTAATAGCATGACGAGTATTTAGCGGTTGGTTATTTGGGAATAATCCGCCTAAGAAACTTGCAATTTATGTATATCATATTCCATACCCTTATACGTGAGATCTTGAGCCACTTGTATACATCATATATACACATATTTCTTTGTTTGAGTGGACCATTCGTCAAGTATTGTAGAACTTGCATCTTTTGATATGTTTGAGACCATAGACCGAATACAAGCACGCGAATGATCAAGGCATTAGGTAAACCTTTTCCTTTTACACCACTTATCTATCCTTACCCGAAATCGATCCCTTAGTCGCCAACTTTGAGCCTAAACCTTTCGTTTGATAACCCATTTAGCCCACAACTATAAACCTTTTCTTTTTAAACCTGTGTGATGAAAATTAGATTATAGGAGTATATGTTTGTATAGTTGTGATTTATTTATGTGAAAAAAGCAAAAATTCAGAAAATGTTGCGAAAAAGAATAGAAAATCATTGAGAAAAATACAAAAATATGAGTTAGTAGTTGTTGAATAAAAGGCTAAAGTTATTGTGTGACAACCCGAACTTTCAAGGTTAGCATAATCTAATTCCACAACCTTGTAGCTAGCATCGTTACGTTTTGTCGGTCGACATACATTGTGATTATGTGCACATTATGTAAACTTGTTTGATTATTATATGAATTGGTTATTAAAGAAAATGAAATCACACACACTTTACCGAGTCGCACACCCCTCACAGTCGCACACATGGGTCTCTCTTGTTCTCGGCCCAATTACAACGAGCCCAAACCGAGCCCGACTCCCCTTAATAAACAGTATGGTGTGTGGTTTTCTTTTATCACAAACACATTGGTTGCAAACCCTAATCCTCCTGATTCTCCTCTTTGTGGTCGACGACAACTCTCTTCATCGAAGCTCTCTCTCTCGGTTCTAACACTCCGATGCACACACAACTCCTCGGTTAGTTACCATCATTGCTTAATTGTTATATGGTTTCTTGATGGATCAATACATCGATTATGATTTAAGTTTTGGTGTGATATCATGTTTCGTATATGTGATTGTGATTGATGAAAGTTTTGTAATCTTGTGGAATGCTAGTAACATGTATGATTAGAATATGATTTAGGGTTTCGCCTATAGGTTGATCGATGTTGATTAAACGGAAGAATGTTGTTAGTTAACTAGCATGGTATAACAATAGAAAGGTTGTGATGAATCGGAAAGGATGTTAATGGTTATCACAAAACTAGAAATTGTTTATGATGTTTAATTGATGACTTAGGGTGCATGTACATGTTAATATTAGTGAGCATGAAGAAAATGACAAGTGGACGAATCTGACTTTGTGGTTTGATCTTAGTGCCGATGATCTAGGGATTGTTCATACATAAACTGTTGGTGATTATTATGAATAGAACAATGATTCTTCTTCTTGGACAATACATGAAAACTAGGATAGACTAATGATGAGTGTTTATTGTATTTGTGGTAATAATTGATATGCTTTGATTATGAATGATGGTGATGAAACTGTTGGTGGATAATTAAAGCTTGTGGATTTAATTGTGTAACTGATTTGATTGAAATTAGTGGGGTGTCGGTTACGGAAATTGTGGGGAAGGGTTAATTGGGTCAATCGCACACCATGGCCAAGGGTACCCAATCGCACACTTGGGGATTTGTCGCACACTCTAAGTGGGCTATTCCCGAGTGGGCTGCACACCCGGTTAGTGGGCCAAAATTTTGGGCCGCACACCTTATGATTGTGCCCGGTCGCACAGCTGATCACACACCTTAATCCAATCGCACATTACCTAGGTCGTGGACTATTGGGCTGGGTAACTTAACTAATCTTACACCGAGGACTTAGTCGCACACTTGAATTCGGCCGTACACTTCATTGGGCTGAACCACAATAATGGGCCGCATGTTAACATAGGGTCACATATTATGTGGGCCGTGCATTGAGTCTGGGCCGAAGTAACTTGTGCACCATACAAGTCAGAACTAATCGTACACTCTAGTGAACAACGTGATAACTGTTAGGTGTTTGGTGAAACATGAACATGTGATGTGAACTATGCATATGACTCGAATACTTGTTAAATAATGGTATGGATTATTGTGTTACATGATTTCTTGTTACGATTTGCATAATGATGTGTGATTTACTTGTACGCTACCTTTGTAATGTGTACGAAGAATACGGGTCGGCTAGAATGAAGGCTAAGGAATTTGCAACTCCTGATGCTTAAGGCCTATGATGTCTAAAGCTCTGTTTATTCGATCCTGCCTGTGGGCTTGTATCGAATGCTTGTAATACATTTATATATTCAAGCTTTATTGAATTTTATATTTTCACTCTAATACTTCCGCTGCATATTATTATATTGTGATAACTGTTATCCAACCATCACGACTATACCCATCCGGCCCACCGGGAATCGCGGTGTGACAGTTTCCCTCTTAGGGTAACTTCGGTGTTCCAAAACTCAAGACTCGTCAACTCACTAAGTGGAATTACTTCGCAAACTGTGAGTATACATGAACATCTTTCCGTTTTCACACTTTTGGGTGCAATATATATACCGTATTAAAACTCACATGAACAGACTTATGCAAATACATTACTCACACAAACGAGTCCGTTATACATGCTTTATACGTTTTTACTTTAGGAATACATGCATGCTAGAAGCCATTCTTGCACTAGATTTTGTCATTGACTTCTTATAAGCCTACCTTAACATGTATAGCGCTATAGGAATAGCACACCGCCCTTGTTGGGTCTATGTTAAGTAATCATACAAATGGTCTTGTCGTTACGACGACAAGATTACGATAGTGGAATCTTTGTGTTGACACGTATGTGATGCATGCTAGTTCATGATATGTTATTGTCACACCCCGATATTTCCACATATCATCGGTGGGCCCGGTGGGGAGTATCGTAACGTAGTTGATATCATCATGGTCAATCATACACAGAATAGCACAGCGGAACTCTTGGAATATAAAATATTATTACAAACTCAAATGTCTGGAAATATCAAAGTATTTATTATAGACGAGTCTGTAATATCAAATCCACGGGAGGATCATTACAGAATGTATAAAATGAAGTTTAGCAGACTCTAAGGCATCTTTAAGGATTTGCAAGATCCTCTTTTTCGATACCGAGCAACTCCCAGCCTATTACGAGTAGTACCTGCCACTTAGTCTTTGGAAAATACGTCAGTTTTCACTGGTAAATACAATTAACTGACTCTTTTGAAAAGAATTCATGAAAATTGATTTAAGTGCACAAGGAACAAACCATTTATAACTTGGGACAATCTTTAATAAAATCTTGTATACTGTTTCACATGTTTGTCTTACATATGGGGCCGGTTTGGAAGCCGGTCATGATTTACCGACTCACCACTTACAAAACCCACGAAGGAGTTATCCCCAACATGTGGGTTATTTATATTTTAGCATTTGCATCTGTCGGGTGTATGCCTACACCCAGTGCATAGGTCGTGGCCATTTTTAACTTTAATGAGCCGAGGATATCCAGGACACGGTCGTTAACCCCCAATGCTTATGTTATCAAACAAGACAGATTAAAACGGGTTATGTAATTTATTAATCACAATCCGATTAAATGATTTCATACCCGACCAAGTGGTATTATTATAATACCATATCCCAAGCCCGTATAAGGGAAAATAAGTTAAAAGTATTTACCTGAGCTAATACTTGATTCACAGCATAATAACTCAGTCGTATCCAATCTACCTAAATGCAGGTAGCTTTTACCGGGTGGCTCTAGTCTGGAGTGATGGTAATATATAACCAAATTCAGAATGCTAACGGTCTTATTTAAGTTATAGACCTAGACCGACTAGCTTAAAGTATCTAAAGCGGTACGCTAGATTATGCGATGACCGGAATAGAATGTTATTTAGACCCAACAAGTATGAAGACTTGTATATTATGGGTAAACTAAACACATTCCGGATTTTGAGATAAAAATGATAAGGTTAAACCCGTTCCGGCAAACTTACGTAAACTAGCTACATAAATCGATCCGAACGCGTAAATGCGTAACGGGCAACCAAATGAATTATATACAAGTCCCATATGTTATTATGCTTAGAATATGTTAATACATCAGTAGGATGTTAACATCTATGCCCAAAAAGTATTTAAAACCAAATTAAGTCCCGTAGGGGCATTTTGGTCATTTTACCCTTTATAAAAGAGGTTTTAAAACAAACCGAGGTTCTGGTCTTTGGTAATCAGTAAAAATATTTATTTTATCACATTACATCAGTAAGATATCATACATATGTGAGGTTTACCATTCATGGCCAAACTATGCCCCGAAAGGGTATTTTGGTCATTTCACATATGCTTTTACGGACATTTTTGGAAGTCTGAGTTCACGACTTATACCTACTGTAATAATATTTAATATTTTAATTATAAATCAGTAGGTAACGAGTCTTAGATGTTAAATATGGTTTAATAACCATACTATGCACCTAAGTAGCATAAAATCACTAATTGACGATAATTAAAGGGTTTTATGGAAATCTGAGATTTTGATCAGTTTTGAATGCCCAAAATAATTTATTTAATATATGAAATCAGTAGGAAAAGGTTTGGCATTCAAATCATTTGTAAATCTCATTTTATGCTTGAAAAGGGTATTATCGTCCTTTACCGAATAATACGAGAACTCTATGATATGATCAGTTTATAATCTGATCAATAATTCCAACAATCCTTAAAAATAATATCTTAACAGTAGGTAATGAGTTTTGGTTCAAAATTTAAGTTTAAACATGCCTTATGCAAGATATCGCAATTTTCTTAATTAAAAGCTTCCAATTACGATATCGAGCATAACTCCTATTTGGGACCAAGAACTGATGTCAAATTTTCAGGACAAGCTTATGTATCAATAAAAAAAGGTTTTTGTCCTCTCACATTTCTAAAAATCTCATTCAAATGTTAGAAGGGCAAAATGGGCGTTTATAAGCATAATAACGGAAACTAGTGTATAATTCAAACTACTAAGGACCAGGTAATATAACCTTAGGGGGTTATACTACAACATAATACGGTCCTAATAGAAGCTTATAACATGAAAGAATCAAGCTTAATCGGGTCAGAACTGAAAAGTCAAAGCAAAGTCAAGCTTTTGCGACTTTCGGTTGCGAACCGACCCTAAACTCATAATTGTCGGGTTGGACCAGCTTAGACATGCTTTAATAATTATTACTAAGTTATTAGAGTGTTAAAATATAACTTATAACCTCTGCATCTATGGTTTTAATTAATATGCACAAATCTGCCAAGTTTGACTTTTTACCTAAACGGTTTGACCCGACAATTAACTAAGCAAACGAAGGAATTGGGAGGTGCCCTTTCAGGGGTTAATCACCTACCTAACTATGGTCTTATACCCACTTTCAATTCGATCAGTGGCTGGACCATGAGAGTATAAACCGAAAGTCAAAGTTTATTTGCGATATTTGACTTTTCGGTTCCTAAATCATAAAACTGAACTAATGAGTGGGCTAAGGCACTTACAAAGGGTCCATGCTATCTTTTCTACTAAGATTATGTTCCACTTCAGCTTAGGAAGGTCCAGATTTGAAAGAAAGAATGATAGAATGAAAGTGGTGTGAAGAAATGAATGAAAGCTTCAAGTATTTATAGGTTTTGGGTGAGAATTTGGATCAAGACATGTCACACCCCTAATTTCCACGTGTCACCGGTGGGCCCGGTGGGGAGTTTCGTGACGTAGTTGATATCATCATAAGTCAAACAACACAATATATAAATGCACAGCGGAAGCAAAAATAGATTCATTTCAACTTTAATAAAATGTAATATTAAATATCACGAATAGTTGAAACGGATCCACAGGCGGATCAAAATAAAATAAGATATTGTTCAACAGTTTAATTGACATCCAAGCTTGCGAGACTTATTGAGGATGCTAGAAGACAGCCAGCCTAGTACGAGTAGCACCTGCACTTAACCTTTTGGAAAATACGTCAGTTTACACTAGTAAATACAATTTAACTGACTCATTTTGAAAAGGTTTGAAAATTGATTTGAATGCACGTGGCACAAAACATTTTATAACTTGGGATAATTATATGAATATAATACTTGTAAACGAATTACATGTTACTTATGCGTTCAGTAGCCCGATCCGTAGACCGGGTTAAAGATTAATAGACACACCACATTATTTGGTTCGGCACTGACGAGTGTACGCCTACACTCCGTGCTTTGGTCGTGGCCATCTCGTAAGATGATGCCAAGGATATCCGGGACATGGTCATTAACCCCCCAAAGGCTTTAAGCAAACAAAACATTTCAAAACGTAGCATATCAAGGATTTAACCACTATTCGATTAAAGATTAAATGCCGGACCAAGCGGTATTTTATATACCGTACCCCAAGCCCGTATAGGGAAAATAAGTTAAAAGTATTTACCTTTGTAAGTATAAATCACAATTAGCGAGTGAAGGTAGCTTTTACTGGTTCTTCTATTCTGGAACAAAGGTTTATAATAACCTATTAGATTTCTAACGGGTCTTTATTTAAGCCTAAGCTTAGACCGGTTAGCTTTTAAGGACGATACGGTTCAAACACACGATTAAGCGAAGACCGGATAGAATGTGATTTAGACCCGAAAAGTTTGAATACTTGTATAATATGGGTATACTAAATACATTCTGGATTTTGAGACAAAGATGATAAGGTTTGACCCGTTTCGGTCAATTTATGCAAACTAGTTACATAAACCGAACCGAGCGCGAAAAGGGCGTCACGGGTAACCATGAGAGTCATATGCAAGTTCCCTGAGTTAATATGCCTTAAACATGTTGTAATATTAGTAAGATATCTTCTATTATGCCCAAAACGGACTTAAACACAAATTATGCCTTATAAGGGCATTTTGGTCATTTAAAAGATTATAAAAGAGTTTAATTAGTAATCTGAGTTACAGGTCTGATTTATACAGCAAATACATTTAATTTAATAAGTTATAACAGTAGGGTATGACCTATATGTGAAATTTATCATTTAAAACCAAATTATGCACCATAGGGGTATTTTGGTAATTTCACTTAGGCTAAAAGGTCAAAACTGGAAACCTGAGTTTATAAACTTTTACTTACTATTATTATATAAGAATATACTAAAAATATCAGTAAGTATCAACCTTATATGTTTAATATTGTTTTAGTACATACTATGCGTTAAAAACGCTTAAAAAGGCGATTTGGAGCCATTTCCGGGTTTTCACAGGAAAGCTGATATTTTTATAATTCCAGAAGGCTCAAAATATTTTATTTATCAAATAAAATCAGTAGAAAAAGGTTTGGGGTCAAAAGGATTTGTAAAACTCATTTTATGGCTAAAAAGGGCAAAGCCGACATTAACCGAATTAAACTTAGAGACCTATGTTATGCCCAGCCAAAAATTAAATAAAAATATTTAAAAATCCAAAAATATTATATTATACCAGTGGGTAAAAAGTTTGATATCAAAAAGTGGGTTTAACTAGGCTATACGCTAATTACGCCGTTTAAGTAACATAAAGCTTTCAAATTACGCTAATGAGCATAACTCTTAATCTAGACCTCAAACTGATGTCAAATTTTAGGTGCAAGTTTATAAATCAGTAACTAAGGTTTCTACTCTTTTAATTTTTCAAAAATCACGTTTTATAGTCAAAAGGGCATAATAGTCAACAATTAAGCGTTTAACGGAAACATGCATATGAATCGTATAACTAATGAATCAAGTTGTGTGACCTCAGGGGGTTACACTAGTATGAAACCTGGTCCAACTAAGGCTCTAAGGCATTTCTAAACAATGCTTAAACGGGTCAGAACTGAAAGTCAAAGCAGAGGTCAAACTATGCGACTTTCGGGTCCAACCCGAGCCTAAACTGAAAATTGTCGAGTTGGACATGTTGGGACATGTTCTTACATTAATTACCAAGTTATATTAATGATCAAACAGGTTGCAAATATCCTACATTGCTAATTATGCTTTAATTTGAAATTAAACATTCTGTTGACTTTTTAAAGTAAGCTTTGACTCGACAATTAACATAGTTAGAGTGGGAATCTGGAAGTACCCTTTTAAGGGTTTATTACCCACCTAAATACCTACTTAAAGGTACTTTTAATTCGTGATTAGACTGAGCACATATTAATTAATCACGAAGTCAAACCTTAATTACGATGGTTTGACTTTTAGCTAATTAACTAAGCTAAAACGAATTTAGAAAGGTTAAGAATGCTTACAAGAGTCCTAATTATGATTAGGGACCACTAGGAAGATTGTTGCTGATCAGGAGAGCTCCAGAAACTCACTTGGAAGAAGTTGCAAATAAAATGTCCAAAATGTAGCAAGTTCATCTTCTTATATAGTGCATCCAAGAGCTTAAGATCATCACACATAAGTCTAGGAAGGTTGCAAGATGTCCCCAGGTGTCCTATAATGCTAAAAACCGGGTATAGGAGCCCCTGAATTCGTATACCACCTAAATAAGTCGGTGTAACCGTTTGGACAGGCATCTGCCAGTAAAATCGCCTAGATACACTGCTTACGCACCGCAACATTCTGGTTGTTGAGGTGCGCAAGCAGTCTTGCGCACCGCAGCGCTCTGGAGGTTGAGGTGCGCAAGCCTTCGCCAGAGATCAAAATTTTGTTTTTATTCAAGCTATGACCATGCAACCTTTTCAACTCCGAATCTCATGCACTTTAATCAATATGGGGACCATGTTTTCAGCCATTGCATGTCTAGGCATGCATTTACTCATCTTGTACTCTTGTGGGAAGTTTAAATTGACGGAAACACCAAGGTTTTGCATAGGATCCATGTTTATAAAATAAATTCATTATTTAGAATGGCCAGATTTATAAGCATAAATCAGATGTTGATAAATATATCCTGGTTAGGGATTTATTAAAAGGTCGCTCAGAGGTATAAATTAATATGTCGACGTTTAAATCCTACCGTACATCTTTATCTAGATCCGTATTCATGACACGTTTGCATAACATAACACGTGTCTTTATTTTACTGGACATGAATTTTCGAGGTGTTACATCCTCACCCCCTTAAAAGAAATCTCGACCTCGAGATTTACTGGAACAAATGAGGGTATTTTTCCTTCATGGTAGACTCTACCTCCCAAGTATATTCGGGACCTCTACGGGCATCCCATTTGACCTTAACAATAGGCACATTCTTCCTTCGAAGCTTCTTTACCTGTCGATCCTCAATCGACAATGGTTTTTCTACAAATTTTAAACTCTCATCTATATGCACATCCGTATGCGGTATGACCAGTGAGTCATCAGCTAGACATCTCTTCAGATTGTAGATGTGAAAAACATTGTGGATAGCACTGAGCTCCTCAGGCAAGTTTAATTTGTAGGCAACTGACCCGACACGTTCGATAACTTCGAAAGGTCCTATGTATCTCGGGCTTAACTTGCCCTTTTTACCAAACCGCATCACTCCCTTCTAGGGTGATACTTTAAGCAATACCTTGTCACCTACTTCGAAGTGAAAAGATTTACGTTTTGGATCCGCATAACTTTTCTGCCTATCCCTAGCAGCTTTCAGGCGATCGCGAATCTGGAAAATCTTGTCCGTCGTTTCAAAGACCAAATCGGGTCCTGATAATTGAACTTCTCCTACTTCTGCCCAACAGATAGGTGTTCTGCATTTCCTACCATATAACGCCTCAAAAGGCACAGCCTTAATACTAGTATGGTAGCTATTATTATAGGAGAACTCGATCAATGGTAGGTGGTTATCCCAACTGCCACCTAAATCAATCACACATGCTCGAAGCATGTCTTCCAGCGTTTGGATGGTACGCTCACTCTGTCCATCAGTCTGTGGATGGTAAGCCGTACTAAAATTTAAGCGCGTGCCCAAAGACTGTTGGAAACTCTTCCAAAAATGAGAGGTGTACCTTGTATCTCTATCAGAGATAATTGACACTGGTACGCCATGCAAAGCTACAATCTTATCTACGTACAATTGAGCTAACATGTCAGAGCTAAAAGTTTCCTTAATGGGAAGAAAATGTGCTGACTTGGTCAGCCTATCTACTATGACCCATATAGTATCGTTTCCCTTTCTTGTCTTTGGCAACTTGGTGATGAAATCCATTGTCACCATTTCCCACTTCCATGTGGGAAGTTCAGGCTGTTGTAACAAACTTGACGGCTTCTGATGCTCAGCTTTGACTTGCGCACATGTCAGACATTTAGCTACATAGGCAGCTACAGACTTTTTCAAACCAATCCACCAATAGTTTGTCTTCAAATCCTGGTACATCTTATCAGCTCCAAGATGAACGGAATATTTGGAACTGTGGGCTTCCTGGAGGATAACATCTCGAAGTCCTCCATAAACTGGAACCCATATTCGTCCATTCAATCTTAGCATTCCGTCCTTGTCATAGGATAACTGCTCCTCAGTTACTCCTAGCTTTTCTTCAGGATAGTTAGCTTCCAACACAGCTTCCTTCTGTGCAGCTAACACCCTTTCGTTCAAATAATTCCTTATTTCAATGCGCTTGGCATTGATTCTTATCGGCTTCATTATTTCTTTTCTGCTTAAGGCACCAGCAACTACATTTGCCTTGCCTGGATGGTATCTTATCTCACAATCATAATCATTTAGAGTTTCCATCCAGCGTCGCTGCCTCATGTTCAAGTCCTTCTGATTGAACAAGTGTTGAAGGCTCTTGTGATCTGAATAGATCACACACTTGGTTCCATACAAGTAATGTCTCCATAGTTTTAATGCAAATACAACGGCACCCAGCTCCAAGTCATGGGTGGTGTAGTTCTTCTCGTGCACCTTTAGCTGTCGTGAAGCGTAGGCAATAACTTTGCCTTTCTGCATGAGTACACAGCCCATACCAGTGTGTGATGCATCACAATATACCACAAATTCTTCTATACCATCGGGCAATGTTAATACTGGTGCATTGCTCAACTTTTTCTTAAGAATGTCAAAAGATTCCTGCTGCTTAGGGCCCCAATCAAACTTAACCTTCTTACATGTCAACGAAGTTAGGGGCGCAGCAATCCTTGAGAAGTTTTCGATGAATCGTCTATAGTATCCTGCTAAACCCAGGAAGCTACGAATCTCAGTAGGCGTCTTTGGTTCTTGCCAATTCATAACTGCTTCTACCTTAGCGGGATCCACTTGGATACCACGCTCACTTACCACATGTCCAAGGAATTGGACTTCTCGAAGCCAAAATTCGTACTTCGAAAATTTGGCGTAGAGTTTCTCACGATGTAGAAGTTTAAGAATGCAACGGAGGTGTTTCTCATGGTCAGCTTGGCTCTTCGAGTAAATGAGAATGTCGTCAATGAAGACGATGACAAATTTGTCCAAGTAAGGCTTGCAGACGCGATTCATGAGATCCATGAATGCGGCCGGTGCATTAGTGAGCCCAAAAGGCATCACTAGGAACTCGTAATGACCATAACAAGTTCAAAATGCAGTCTTGTGCACATCTTCATCTTTGACCTTTAACTGATGATAGCCTGACCTCAAGTCGATCTTAGAGAAGTAGCTTGCCCCTTGCAATTGATCGAACAGATCGTTGATCCTGGGCAAAGGATACCTATTCTTGATAGTGACTTTATTAAGCTCACGGTAATCGATGCATAGACGCATCGACCCATCCTTCTTTTTGACAAACAAGATCGGCGCTCCCCAAGGAGACGGACTAGGTCTAATAAAACCTTTGGCTAGCAGATCATCTAATTGTGTCCTTAACTCCTTCATCTCTGTTGGTGCTAACCTATAAGGCGCTCTTGCTACTGGTGCAGCACCAGGGATGATGTCAATTCGGAATTCTACTTGCCTATCTGGTGGTAAGCCAGGTAGTTCTTCAGGGAAAACTTCAGGATATTCCAAAATGACTGGGATGTCTTCAATCTTGGGTCTCTGCACATCAATAGTAACCTGTGCCATATAAATGACACAACCTTTCTTCAAGCATCTAGATGCCTTGAGCATGGACACTTGCTCAGGCAATCCATGCTGGGTATCCCCCTGAATGGTAAGTGATTCACCAGACGGAGTTTTGACTACCACTTGCTTTCTGTTGCACACAATCTGGGCTTGGTTATGCGATAACCAATCCATTCCTATCACTATATCAAAACCGGCTAGCTTAAAGGGAAGTAAGGATAAAGGAAAAGAGTGATTCCTAATGGATATAACACATCCATCTAACACAGTTGAGGCGGTTTCTATGGTTCCATTAGCTAATTCCACCTCATATTTCACACTTAAGGCTTTTACAGGTAATTTCAACAACTCACAAAACTTATTATCCACAAAAGACTTATCTGCTCCAAAATCAAACAATACTCTAGCAAAAACATCATTTACGAGAAAAGTACCTGTAATCACGTTCTCATCCTGAACAACTTCCTTAGCGTCCATCTTGAAGACCCTTGCGTTGGTCTTTTTCCCTTCCTCGGTTTTCTTGGTGTTCTTTGGGCAATTGGACTTAATGTGCCCTTTTTCATTGCAACCGTAACATGTTGCATCTTTCAGCTTTTTGCACTCCAGAGTCTTATGTTATGAAGATCTACAAATCCCACAGGGCCTCAGCTGAGGCTGGGATTTCGACTCAAGTCGACATCTCCCAAAATGGTTTTTCTTACAAGTTTTACATTTGGGCTTATCCCCAGATTGTTGCCCGTCCTTCTTAGACCCTGACCCTTTCTTGTGGTCGTTATTTCCTCGGTGCTTTTTATCTGATCTTCGTGAGGTATCGTCCTCACGCTTCCTCTTACTTTCGTCTGAATTCCTGAGCTATCTCAACCTGACTACGTCCAAGGTAAGAGATAGGGATAGATCAGCTGCTGATCTAAAGGTAGCAGGCCTTGATGCCTTAACACTAGCTTTAATTTCTGGGGCTAAACCCCTAATGAAGCGAGCAATCCTTTTAGGTTCTGGGGTTACTAAGTAAGGAACCAACCTAGATAGGGTATTGAAACTGGTGAGGTAAGCCTGGCAGTCTAAATTCTTCATCACCAAAGATAAGAATTCTGACTCGATTCTTTCTATTTCGTGCTGCGGGCAATAATTATCCTTAATGAGAGCAACGAACTGATCCCATGACAAGTTGTAGAGAGGGATCTTTCCGGCAGCTTGAATGAGAGACTTCCACCATGCCAGTGCTTCTCCTTTAAACGATTGGGACACATATTTCACTACGTCCCTTTCAGCACAACCGCTGATGTCCACTACCGTGTCCATCTCGTCCAACCAGGTCATGCAGTCAACCGATCCTTTCTCCCCAGTAAAGTCTCTGGGTTTACATGAGACGAAGTATTTGTATGTACAGGACTTACCACGCGGTTCCTGCTTAAGCTCGACCTTCCTTGACGGGACACTGTGTTGGTTCGAGGAGTGATGATCCTCATCATCCTTCTTCGGCTTCTCTATCTTAGAGGGTGGCTTACTATGAGCCTCAGAATGTGTTTTTGGCTTGGAATGGGGTCCTGATCGGGTCCTGCTTCGAGTACTACCCGATTCACAATATTGCCTCTCTATGGCTCTAGTAACGGCGTTATCAATCAACGATTGGAGTTCTGCACCAGTTATATTGATTCTGGTGGTGTCATGATTTTCCTTGGGTTGACTGTTGACCTCGTCAGATTCGGCCATGTAGTTGAACTGCTACATAAGATGATGACAATGATTCATTTAAGGAATA
Organism: Helianthus tuberosus; assembly: GCA_030545235.1. Classification (NCBI taxonomy): domain Eukaryota; kingdom Viridiplantae; phylum Streptophyta; class Magnoliopsida; order Asterales; family Asteraceae; genus Helianthus; species Helianthus tuberosus. Next base: position 64,746,297 of record CM060406.1, read on the forward strand.
TAATATGTCTGTCATCTTGATAATTAACCATGGTAATTAAAGAGCCATACTAGTTAATTTGTTAAGTAATTTCATTCAGGACTTTTTATTAGTAAGCCTATCTCAAAATGAAATAAAATATTGGCACAATAGGCCTAGCCACGTTGACAAATTTCTAAATTATAAATTTAGATCTTATAGGATTAAAGTTTGAATAAATTAACAATCAATCCTTTATTGGCAGGGAGTCTATAAACTACGGCTGCCTTTTGTTTTATATGACATTAGTTATAGCCCGTAGGCATTATGTCACAATCAGATATATATATATATATATATATATATATATATATATATATATATAAATTTGGATAATTTATTTAAAAGGGTGACATGTGTGATTTTGCGGATCACACTAGTCAAGAATGTTAACATGTTTGCAGATGTTAACAGAGATTTGAATCTTTTTAAACAGGTTCTACCATATTGGCCAGGTCTTTAATGTGACATTCAAGCTAGGTTTCACCTTTTTAAGATTCTTATAAAAATGGTAAGTCTACAAAATAACTGTTATTTCCATTTATTCATTTATTATATTCATGTATATAATTTAAAAAAATGAAAATTTGAACTAACCATACCATTAAAAATTAAACTAGTACAAGTTTACCCTAAACAGGACTTTTACATAAACAACATGCCCACGCAGGGGCCAACTAACAAACAAACCCACGCAGGGGTCAAAATTGAAAGACATGCCCACGCAGGGGTAGAACATGAAAATATGCCCACGCAGGGGCAGAGTACTGAAACAAATGTCCTCGCAGGGACATGATTACAACACTAAAATAAACAAACAAACGAAGGATTTAGTGATCCTTCTTGCTTTTTCCCTTGATCAAATCCACCATTTTCTTGAACATCCCTCGGTTATGCCTTCGTTCTTCCCGCAGTTCATGCCGCACCTCTTGTCGCACCTCATTTATCCCTTGAAGGATTTCTTGAAACTGTGGCGGTGACATCACCGGCGCCTGAGGTGGTTGCTGATAATGCGGAGGTCGAGGAGGCGGCGGTTGCTGATACCCATATGATGGGTATCCATAGGTCGGGTGTCCCGTAGTCCAGGGACCTCCATAGAGACCTTCCGGCTGGAGAGAGTTCGCAGCTACCCAATAGGGATCCTCTGCAAAGTTGTAGTTTGTGTGGATCGGCTGCTCGAAGGGATTGTACGCCGCCGCACCAGTGTAAGTAGGAATTGGGTCTCCAAAACCCAGTGGTGGTTGTGGCGCGACTGGCGCAGAATTTACTTCTGAGACGGGGTGTGAAGATTCTCCCGTCTCTGGTTCTTCGTGAAGTGGCGAGTATCGGCTGCCACTTGAAAGTGGAGGGGTGCTGATGCGCACTCCCCCTCGTGCGGATATTCGCACGGTCGTTCTCCTTCGCCTCGGGGGCGAGGGAGGCTGAAGCTGAGGTGGTGGTGGCGGCGGAGTGACCGCGACAAGTCGGGAATCCTCGGAAGCATTCTGCTGCTGCTGTGGCTGCTGCTGGGGGTGCAAGGGAGAGTTGTGGTAACTGGGGGTAAACGCCCAGTCACAAAGCCTAAACCTCTCCTCGTAGCTGTCGGGACCATTGTAAGGTAATCCCACGAAAGGTGACCCATCTGAGATTTCGATGGGGTAGTTTGGAGTTCCGGATGGTGGCATTGAAGGATCGGTGTCCTCGTCTATATCCATCGGGTTGCCACCGGAAAAGTGATCTTCGGGTCCAAGTGGGTTAAAACCCACTTGTGCTCCAAGGTAGTCAACAGGGTTGAACTGGCCCTGGAAGACAGGAGACAGGTGGTCGAAGGGTGAGTCATTTCCTTGAAGAGGTATGTAGGATTGGTGAGAGTTGTGGGGCTCATTTTGAGAATGAGGCCCAAAGGAGTGTGGAATAGAAGGGGAGGTACTCAGTGAAACTGAGCGCCTAGCTGGTTCAATCAAAGCCCTCCAGAGATCTTGAGGATCTGTGTTATAGGGATCTGAAGGTGTTCGCCGGTGCGAAGGTCCGGCTTCATGGTCATTTGGGGCGACGAGTGGCCCTTTTCCTCTTCCTCTCATTTGTGGTGGCATTTTTTCGACCTGTCAAAAACAAACAAGTGATACAACAAGAAAAATTATATAAGACAAAGTTAGAAATAAAACAAATTTGGAAAATTCCTAAGTTCTTTGTCTAGACTCAAGAATCGAGAAATGTGCAATTGTGTAACTGACATTAAACACAAAAGGCTAGTGTTTAATTCACTCAGAGTTGGCTCTGATACCAACCTGTCACATCCCTATTTTCCACGTGTCACCGGTGGGCCCGGTGGGGAGTTTCGTGACGTAGTTGATATCATCATAAGTCAAACAACACAATATATAAACGCACAGCGGAAGCAAAAATAGATTCATTTCAACTTTAATAAAATGTAATATTAAATATCACGAATAGTTGAAACGGATCCACAGGCGGATCAAAATAAAATAAGATATTGTTCAACAGTTTAATTGACATCCAAGCTTGCGAGACTTATTGAGGACACTAGAAGACAGCCAGCCTAGTACGAGTAGAACCTGCACTTAACCTTTTGGAAAATACGTCAGTTTACACTGGTAAATACAATTTAACGGACTCATTTTGAAAAGGTTTGAAAATTGATTTGAATGCACGTGGCACAAAACATTTTATAACTTGGGATAATTATATGAATATAATACTTGTAAACGAATTACATGTTACTTATGCGTTCAGTAGCCCGATCCGTAGACCGGGTTAAAGATTAATAGACACACCACATTATTTGGTTCGGCACTGACAAGTGTACGCCTACACTCCGTGCTTTGGTCGTGGCCATCTCGTAAGGTGAGGCCAAGGATATCCGGGACATGGTCATTAACCCCCCCAAAGGCTTTAAGCAAACAAAACATTTCAAAACATAGCATATCAAGGATTTAACCACTATTCGATTAAAGATTCAATGCCGGACCAAGCGGTATTTTATATACCGTACCCCAAGCCCGTATAGGGAAAATAAGTTAAAAGTATTTACCTTTGTAAGTATAAATCACAATTAGCGAGTGAAGGTAGCTTTTACTGGTTCTTCTATTCTGGAACAAAGGTTTATAATAACCTATTAGATTTCTAACGGGTCTTTATTTAAGCCTAAGCTTAGACCGGTTAGCTTTTAAGGACGATACGGTTCAAACGCACGATTAAGCGAAGACCGGATAGAATGTGATTTAGACCCGACAAGTTTGAATACTTGTATAATATGGGTATACTAAATACATTCTGGATTTTGAGACAAAGATGATAAGGTTTGACCCGTTTCGGTCAATTTATGCAAACTAGTTACATAAACCGAACCGAGCGCGAAAAGGGCGTCACGGGTAACCATGAGAGTCATATGCAAGTTCCCTGAGTTAATATGCCTTAAACATGTTGTAATATTAGTAAGATATATTCTATTATGCCCAAAACGGATTTAAACACAAATTATGCCTTATAAGGGCATTTTGGTCATTTAAAAGATTATAAAAGAGTTTAATTAGTAATCTGAGTTACAGGTCTGATTTATACAGTAAATACATTTAATTTAATAAGTTATAACAGTAGGGTATGACCTATATGTGAAATTTATCATTTAAAACCAAATTATGCACCTTAGGGGTATTTTGGTAAGTATCAACCTTATTTGTTTAATATTGTTTTAGTACATACTATGCGTTAAAAACGCTTAAAAAGGCGATTTGGAGCCATTTCCGGGTTTTCACAGGAAAGCTGATATTTTTATAAATCCAGAAGGCTCAAAATATTTTATTTATCAAATAAAATCAGTAGAAAAAGGTTTGGGGTCAAAAGGATTTGTAAAACTCATTTTATGGCTAAAAAGGGCAAAGCCGACATTAACCGAATTAAACTTAGAGACCTATGTTATGCCCAGCCAAAAATTAAATAAAAATCTTTAAAAATCCCAAAATATTATATTATATCAGTGGATAAAAAGTTTGATATCAAAAAGTGGGTTTAACTAGTCTATACGCTAATTACGCCGTTTAAGTAACATAAAGCTTTCAAATTACGCTAATGACCATAACTCTTAATCTAGACCTCAAACTGATGTCAAATTTTTGGTGCAAGTTTATAAATCAGTAACTAAGGTTTCTACTCTTTTACTTTTTCAAAAATCACGTTTTATAGTCAAAAGGGCATAATAGTCAACAATTAAGTGTTTAACGGAAACATGCATATGAATCGTATAACTAATGAACCAAGTTGTGTGACCTCAGGGGGTTACACTAATATGAAACCTGGTCCAACTAAGGCTCTAAGGCATTTCTAAACAATGCTTAAACGGGTCAGAACTGAAAGTCAAAGTAGAGGTCAAACTATGCGACTTTCGGGTCCAAACTGAGCCTAAACTGAAAATTGTCGAGTTGGACATGTTGGGACATGTTCTTACATTAATTACCAAGTTATATTAATGATCAAACAGGTTGCACATATCCTACATTGCTAATTATGCTTTAATTTGAAATTAAACATTCTGTTGACTTTTTAAAGTAAGCTTTGACTCGACAATTAACATAGTTAGAGTGGGAATCTGGAAGTACCCTTTTAAGGGTTTATTACCCACCTAAATACCTACTTAAAGGTACTTTTAATTCGTGATTAGACTGAGCACATGTTAATTAATCACGAAGTCAAACCTTAATTACGATGGTTTGACTTTTAGCTAATTAACTAAGCTAAAACGAATTTAGAAAGGTTAAGAATGCTTACAAGAGTCCTAATTATGATTAGGGACCACTAGGAAGATTGTTGCTGATCAGGAGAGCTCCAGAAACTCACTTGGAAGAAGTTGCAAATAAAATGTCCAAAATGTAGCAAGTTCATCTTCTTATATAGCGCATCCAAGAGCTTAAGATCATCACACATAAGTCTAGGAAGGTTGCAAGATGTCCCCAGGTGTCCTATAATGCTAAAAACCGGGTATAGGAGCCCCTGAATTCGTATACCACCTAAATAAGTCGGTGTAACCGTTTGGACAGGCATCTGCCAGTAAAATCGCCCAGATACACTGCTTACGCACCGCAACATTCTGGTTGTTGAGGTGCGCAAGCAGTCTTGCGCACCGCAGTGCTCTGGATGTTGAGGTGCGCAAGCCTTCGCCAGAGATCAAAATTTTGTTTTTATTCAAGCTATGACCATGCAACCTTTTCAACTCCGAATCTCATGCACTTTAATCAATATGGGGACCATGTTTTCAGCCATTGCATGTCTAGGCATGCATTTACTCATCTTGTACTCTTGTGGGAAGTTTAAATTGACGGAAACACCAAGGTTTTGCATAGGATCCATGTTTATAAAATAAATTCATTATTTAGAATGGCCAGATTTATAAGCATAAATCAGATGTTGATAAATATATCCTGGTTAGGGATTTATTAATAGGTCGCTCAGGGGTATAAATTAACATGTCGACGTTTAAATCCTACCGTACATCTTTATCTGGATCTGTATTCATGACACGTTTGCATAACATGACACGTGTCTTTATTTTACTGGACATGAATTTTCGAGGTGTTACAAGACATGTGTTAGAAGGGTTATTCAGATCATAACACCTGTTGTTACAGCTGTTATAATTGTCTTGATGCCCAAGAAAATCGTTTTGATTGGTTGGAGGTTGATAGGAGTGGTAGGCAAGCAAGAACAACAAAAATAAAAATAAAAAATTTTCTGCAGATATGGCCCAGGCGGCCCGCGTAAGGGACAGCCCAAAGTCCACGCGGCCCGCTTGAAGATCCGGCCCAGCCCCAGTTTGCTGTTTATGCAGTTCTGGTCCCCGATCCATGCTTGTCTTCAAAACAGCGCTTAAAAGGCTGCTGTTTGTTTACACGGCCCGCGTAACCAGGTGGCCCAGGCCCACGCGGCCCGTCTGGATGTCAGGACCAGCGAATTTATCTTTGTTGTTTTGCGGTTTTGGTCCCTGTTCAATGCAAAACGTCAAGACAGCACTTAACTGTTGCTGATTATATAATCGGCCCACAAAAAGGCAGCCCCCCACTTGGGTCACAGACCCACGTAACAGAGTCCAGCCCAAGCATATATCAGGTTATTACAACATCAGTCCCTGATCTACTTTCAGCTACTTATAACTTTCGAAGTTTGACATTTAAAGCACATAACTTCCAATCTTGCATGTTTCATCATTGTAAGGTATACAAGATGTTCGTGGCCCACCTTCGGCACACCCGGAAGTTCTACTGAGTATCGCGAAGCTCTCGGTTCATTCGAAAGGCTTCTTAAAGGCGTAGTTTCTCACATTGACGCATTTAGTCCTTTTAACGCGTAAAGTTGCGCGTTACACCATTTATTGCCATTAAGGCCTTCCATGGCCCATACGAGGCATTCCCGAATGTATGCCCAATTATTACAACTCTCTGGTTCGCTTAAAAGGTCCTCGAGAGGCGTAGATTCAAAAGTTGACGCTTTTGGTCCCTCTAATGCGCAAACTTATGCATATCATCGTTTAATAGCATCGAAGCCTTATCTAGTCCATGTTGGGCATTCTTGAGAGTATTATAGTACATCACGATGCTTTGGGTTCGTTAAAAGGTCATTCAGAGGTAAGAATTAACATGTTGACACTTTTAACCCTTTATTGCGCAAACTTTTAAATAATTACGCAAACGGCTCCTCTCGTCCAACAAGTGGCTCGTTTAAGTATACGGACACCGTATGAGGTCACTCAGAGGCCTAGTTTAGGCATGTTGACACTTCCAGTCCTTCTATAATCGAGGTTTTTGATTTTGACGAAAATAGTCCCTCGTAGTCAACGTTTGACTTTATTAGGGTTCATTACACATGTCAACACATCATTGGACACGTTTTTACGAGGTGTTACATCCTCACCCCCTTAAAAGAAATCTCAACCCCGAGATTTGCTCTAAAAGATGGAAGTGCTTTCTGTCGTATAATAGGCTTAACTTCCTCAGTAATTTAGGGACCTTTACGGGTATTCCCGTTGACCTATTCCATAGGTACATGCTCCTTTTTGGAGCTTCTCAATCTGTCGATCCTTGATTGATATAGGTCCATCAATAAACCTCAGGCTTTCATCAATCTATACGTCTTTACAAGACATTGCTAGCGATTTATCAGCTAGGCATTTCCTTAAGTTGGAAATGTGGAACACATCGTGAATTCCACAAAGCTCCTTAGGCAAGTTTAGCTTATGAGCTATACTGCCATCACATTCGATGATCTAGAATGATTTATATACCCAAGGCTTAACTTACCTTTATATCGAAACGTATTGTACTTCCTCATATTGGATATTTTCGATAGAGTCTTGTTCTCCATTTGGAACTTTAAGAGATTTGCGCTTCTTGTTTGCATTTCTCTTCTGCGGATTACTGGTAGTTTTCAAATAATTACGGATTCATATTATCGTATCCGTCATCCTTAAGACAAATCTCAGATCCTGATAATTGGGATTTCCCAATTTCCTGCCCAACAAATGGGCGTTGGCTATTTCTCCCAAACAAGGTCTCCAGAGGAGCAACCTTTATGCTTATATAATGCTATTGGTTATAGAAGAACTTATTCAGGGTGAGATAGTTATTCCAACTACTATCCGATTCAATCTTAAGGAAATCAACTATCCTCATGGTTAGTCGAACAAGTCGACGATCCTGGGCAGCTAATAACGATTCTTAATCGTTTCTTAGTTAGGTTGCAATAACCCATGCACAAGCGTATTGCATCGTGCTTTTATCAACAATATAGTCGGAGCTCCTAAGACAATGAGCTAGGCCGTACAAGCCTTTTCTCATAAACTCATCTGGTTAGCCCTCGGTTCTTCCATTTCCGTTGATGCTAACCGATATAGGGCTAATAAATACAGCTCTTAATAGGATGTAAATCCTAATTCCATCTTGCCTCTCAAGAGGTGAAACAGGGTAGTTCTACTGAGAAGAAACCAAGCTATCCAAATATGATAGAGGTAGCTTCAATCTTCGACCTTGGTCCACTTACCGACGCTTGTGCCATACAAATGACACATCTGATTTACGAGTGCAAGAATGCCTTAAGTAGAGACGCCTACTTAGGCATTTCCATTATGGATATCTTCTTTGAATACCACTAGCTGACTTTAGTACAATATGACCATTGGTGTATCTTAGTGGTTCCATGCATTAAACCTCCATACTGATCAGGCATGGAAGCAATCTATGGGACACACTAGGTTACACCAATTCTCATATGGCGCTTTTATCAAACATAGTTGGCACTCGCAGTTGATAAAATCAATGAGGAAAATAATTAAAATAACATATATTGTCGTACTCTATTCAAAGAAAGAGTACTCTTAGATTTTTACAGAAGGATCATCGCCGATAATAGAAGAATCGGTCTCTCAGATTTCATTGGTAAGTTCTGCCTGACTTAAAATCTGGAGTTCTTATGAATATCATCAAGGTTTTGCTAAGCTTATGGTCTATGAAAGACTTATTATTGCCTGTATTAAAACATAACACTTAGCAGAGATTATCATTGGTACATGATAAGGAATGTACTTGATGACATCATGTACTGCCTTTTGGCATTTATCAGGCGAGTTCAGGCATTTCCTTCCTTAGCTTTTCAAGGCCTAGCTGCACCTTCTTTGGCAGCTTTATGGCATCTAGTTCTGATGTGGCCTTACTCACCACAGTCGTAACAGATTGTTATTCCACATGTCCCTACATTCATGGGACTGATGACCAGTTCCTTTGCAGATGTCACACTGCTTTGGTCTTTGATTCAATCGGCACTATCCCCAGTGTCTTTTATAGCAATTCTTACATACAGGCTTCTTAATGAACTTATGTTGGTTCTTATTAAGCCCGTAATTGCTCTTTTTCTAGATTTTTGGGAGTTATCCTCCTCCCTCGGTTCATCCTTCACAATCGAAATGTGAACAAAAGCTCTTTTCATAAGCAATTGGTTGAGGTTTTGAATGAAATTTAGAGCGAGAAGCATTCGGCTCTTTGAATTGCTTTTGATAACCTTTCCCATGGTCTTTCAAACTGCTGCGTCTACCACAGCTTGGAGATTAACTCCATTAATATTGAGGTTTACGTTTGTAGCATTATTAGCTTTTGTCGCATTAATAGTATCGCGACTGCTATCCTCCTCATTCGAGTTTGCCATACTCGAAACTTGGCACTAACCACCACGTTAAGAAATTTTTAGTCATCATCCTGATGATCTGACATAGATCAGCCACGGCATCCTATAACCGTATAGGCTATTATTTCCAAAACATTCCTAATGAATGTTATTTGAATGTATATCCATTACATTTAGCCTAGGTCACCAAAGGACCATTAATGGCACTTAAATTTTGGAGCGAGTTCATTACCTGTTTGACAGAGGATCATAATGTCACAACTGTCTTTGTCACAAGGACGATTATGAATAGCTCGAAGGCTAGCCTTACATGACTTTTATTATAATTATATACTTATATGGCATAAATGCCCGTCGCGAAGGACATAAAAATATATGGCATAAAGCTTAGTCATGAAGAACATAAATGATTATATGGCACGAAGGCCTTGTCGCAAAGGACATTTAGATATGGCTCAAAGGTAAACTAATTGACATCACTAATGGATGTTCATATATCATCATTGCATTTGATGATATTAGTCATGATTACACTGATCATATAGACTGTTAGTGTTGGGTATAACTCACCACTTTGGATAGGGAATTATGAGGATCACCACTATCTTTGTCTTATCGACAATAGAGTAGAGTATAGCCCGTAGGCATTTCATCACGAGGGATGTTAATATTATGATCATCATACTGATGATACTAGTCAGGATCGCAATGATCATATAGACTATGGGATTTGAGCATAACTCACCCCCTTGGGCAAGGAATCACAAAAGATTACCATTGCCTTGTCTCAATTGGACAACATAATATAGCCCTTAGGTAAAACATCGTTAAGGATGTCAGATTTAATCATCGTACTAATGATTTTGGTCATGGTAGCATTGATCATGTAGACTATTAGGCTTGAGCACAACTCATTACCTTGGACAGGGGATCATAAAGATCACAATGTCAATGTCATAGAGACGTCCTCATATAGCACAAGGCTTGTCTCGAAGGGCAGTTAGATGGCACAAAAGGCCTTGTCACAAGGACAATTAAAACATAATCAATGATCTCTTGGATCAGTGATCTTTAAGGGTCGAACATAGTTCATCGCCTTTTGACAAAAAGTTTATAAAATAAAACTATCATTGTCATGAGTACACCTTCGCCCATAGGCATACATCTTAATTGGATGTTTTGATGTATACTTCATACTGTTGTTTGATAGCCGTGATTCGTATTGATCATATAGGCTATGAAGGTGGCTTGGAAAAATCCAAGTACTTTTGGAAGCTAGTGTGGTCTCTCAAGTCACACAGCCAGGAATGTTAACATGTTCTTAGATGTTAACAAGGATTAATTATCTTTAGAGGGTTTTACCATCACAGCCATGTTCATAGACATATAGGCTAGGTTATACCATTAAGAAGATCTTTTTGAAATTTTCGGCTGATCGATAAAGTTCGAGTAAAATTCAGAACTATTGTTGGATAAAGGACAAAATGAATACCTACATAAAATTTTCAAAACTTTCCTAAATCATTAGGAATTTACAATAGTGCCTTAACCAGGACTTTTAGTAATATATTTGTCCACAGAGGACTAAGATGAAAAATTATAAGTCCGTATAAGGACTATAAAATATTACAATTCTATATAAGGGTTATAACGAAATATCAATGTCCTCAAAGGGACTATTTCGAAATAACGTATCCCCAAAGGGGTTTTAATGAAATAACATGTCCTTAAAAGGACTATATTGGTACAGCGTGCACAAAAAAGGGCTTTACTGTACAGATGTCCTCACAGGGACTTAAAGCAGCTTTAGTCCGCGCAAGGACTAAAAGGAAATATGGGTCCGTAAAGGGACTATAAGATATGTCCGCATAGGGATTATTATGATATAACATGTCCATGAAAGGACGTAAATAAACAATTGTCCTCGTAGGGACTTTATGTCGAAAGACATGTCCTCAATGGGACTTTTTAATGAAACAATATGTCCTTAAAGGGACTTATAATAAAATATCATGTCCACAAGGGATCTTAATGGAATAATATGTCCAAAAAGGGACTTCGATGAATCAGTATGTTCATCAAGGGACTACGATGAAATAATATGTCCGCGAAAGGACTATAATGATTCATTATGTCCGCTAGGGGACTTTGATAAAATAACATGTCTATGAAAGACTTTTAATGAAATACTATGCCCATGAAAGGACTAGGATGAAATATAATGTCCATGAGAGGACTATGTTAAAATATCAAGTCCATGAGAGGACTATTTTAAAATAGTGTGTCCACGAAAGGGATTTTAATAAAATCACACGTCCATGAAAGGACTATATTGAAATAGTATGTCCACCAAGGGACTTTATTGGAATACAATGTCCACAAGGGACTATATTGAATTATAATGTCCATAAAAGGACTAAATAGCAAATGCCCATATAGGGTATTATGTAAAAAGGTATGTCCACACAGGGACAAAATAGAAGAGATAGGTCCTTATAAGGACTTGAAAGACAAAGAATATTATGAAAGAAGGATTTTTATAACGCCTTCCTTGCTCCATTTCGATTGTTTCTCTTCTTTGTTTACCATACAAGGTAGGGACGCTGAAGACCTCAGTGGATATGATAAATATTCCAATCGGGATCCGTTATAAAAGTGGAATTCAAGGATTCAATTGTTAAGGAATGATATGGATCACGGATTGGGTTTTGACTGATATAATCCAAGCCTGGGATTCCAAAACTTGGAGGTAAGAAATAAGGGTCATCAGCATTCACAAGCATTATTTTCAATACGGGAGCCCCAGGGACCACCTGGTATGGACTCTACTGGCACAGACTTTAAAATTTGAGCCTCAGGGACCTCCGGTATGGACTCTGAAGTCTGATTGCAATTAAAATGGGTTTGGTTTTAGGAATGAGTCCTTAAAGGTCTTTCCTCCAAACTAGTCACACGCTTATTCTAGCCGTATTGTGAAGCTTGACATTTCTTGGCTTCGGATGAAGAGAATCTCTATCAACGACTTCCTTGCTTGGCGACTTATTCAAAATACATAAAATCGAAAACAATGTTTACTTAATAGGGATGAGAGTATTCCTGTGTGAAGTCTAGACTCAAAAGGTCTAAGGAATATGCTACTGTGTCATTGAGATTAAACACAAAAGACTAGTGTTTAATTCACTCAATGTTGGCTCTGATACCAACCTGTCACACCCCGATATTTCCACATATCACCGGTGGGCCCGGTGGGGAGTATCGTGACGTAGTTGATATCATCATGGTCAATCATACACAGAATAGCACAGCGGAAGTCTTGGAATATAAAATATTATTACAAACTCAAATGTCTGGAAATATCAAAGTATTTATTATAGACGAGTCTGTAATATCAAATCCACAGGAGGATCATTACAAAATGTATAAAATGAAGTTTAGCAGACTCTAAGGCATCTTTAAGGATTTGCAAGATCCTCTTTTCCGATACCGAGCAACTCCCAGCCTATTACGAGTAGTACCTGCCACTCAGTCTTTGGAAAATACGTCACTTTTCACTGGTAAATACAATTAACTGACTCTTTTGAAAAGAATTCATGAAAATTGATTTAAGTGCACAAGGCACAAACCATTTATAACTTGGGACAATCTTTAATAAAATCTTGTATACTATTTCACATGTTTGTCTTACATATGGGGCCGGTTTGGAAGCCGATCATGATTTACTGACTCACCACTTACAAAACCCACGAAGGAGTTATCCCCACCATGTGGGTTATTTATATTTTAGCATTTGCATCTGTCGGGTGTATGCCTACACCCCGTGCATAGGTCGTGGCCATTTTTAACTTTAATGAGCCGAGGATATCCAGGACACGGTCGTTAACCCCCAACGCTTATGTTATCAAACAAGACAGATTAAAACGGGTTATGTAATTTATTAATCACAATCCGATTAAATGATTTCATACCCGACCAAGTGGTATTATTATAATACCATATCCCAAGCCCGTATAAGGGAAAATAAGTTAAAAGTGTTTACCTGAGCTAATACTTGATTCACAGCATAATAACTCAGTCGTATCCAATCTATCTAAATTCAGGTAGCTTTTACCGGGTGGCTCTAGTCTGGAGTGATGGTAATATATAACCAAATTCAGAATGCTAACGGTCTTATTTAAGTCATAGGCCTAGATCGACTAGCTTAAAGTATCTAAAGCGGTACGCTAGATTATGCGATGACCGGAATAGAATGTTATTTAAACCCAACAAGTATGAAGACTTGTATATTATGGGTAAACTAAACACATTCCGGATTTTGAGATAAAAATGATAAGGTTAAACCCGTTCCGGCAAACTTACGTAAACTAGTTACATAAACCGATCCGAATGCGTAAATGCGTAACGGGCAACCAAATGAATTATATACAAGTCCCATATGTTATTATGCTTAGAATATGTTAATACATCAGTAGGATGTTAACATATATGCCCAAAAAGTATTTAAAACCAAATTAAGTCCCGTAGGGGCATTTTGGTCATTTTACCCTTTATAAAAGAGGTTTTAAAACAAACCGAGGTTCTGGTCTTTGGTAATCAGTAAAAATATTTATTTTATCACATTACATCAGTAAGATATCATACATATGTGAGGTTTACCATTCATGGCCAAACTATGCCCCGAAAGGGTATTTTGGTCATTTCACATATGCTTTTACGGACATTTTTGGAAGTCTTAGTTCACGACTTATACCTATTGTAATAATATTTAATATTTTAATTATAAATCAGTAGGTAACGAGTCTTAGATGTTAAATATGGTTTAAGAACCATACTATGCACCTAAGTATCATAAAATCGCTAATTGACGATAATTAAAGGGTTTTATGGAAATCTTTGATTTTGATCAGTTTTGAATGCCCAAAATAATTTATTTAATATATGAAATCAGTAGGAAAAGTTTTGGCATTCAAATCATTTGTAAATCTCATTTTATGCTTGAAAAGGGTATTATCGTCCTTTACCGAATAATACGAGAACTCTATGATATGATCAGTTTATAATCTGATCAATAATTCCAACAATCCTTAAAAATAATATCTTAACAGTAGGTAATTATTTTTGGTTCAAAATTTAAGTTTAAACTTGCTTTATGCAAGATATCGCAATTTTCTTAATTAAAAGCTTCCAATTACGATATCGAGCTTAACTCCTATTTGGGACCAAGAACTGATGTCAAATTTTCAGGACAAGCTTATATATCAATAAAAAAGGTTTTTGTCCTCTCACATTTCTAAAAATATCATTCAAATGTCAGAAGGGCAAAATGGGCGTTTATAAGCATAATAACGGAAACTAGTGTATAATTCAAACTACTAAGGACCAGGTAATATAACCTTACGGGGTTATACTACAACATAATACGGTCCTAATAGAAGCTTAAAACATGGAAGAATCAAGCTTAATCGGGTCAGAACTGAAAAGTCAAAGCAAAGTCAAGCTTTTGCGACTTTCGGTTGCGAACTGACCCTAAACTCAGAATTGTCGGGTTGGACCAGCTTAGACATGCTTTAATAATTATTACTAAGCTATTAGAGTGTTAAAATATAACTTATAACCTCTGCATCTATGGTTTTAATTAATATGCACAAATCTACCAAGTTTGATTTTTTACCTAAACGGTTTGACCCGACAATTAACTAAGCAAACGAAGGAATTAGGAGGTGCCCTTTCAGGGGTTAATCACCTACCTAACTATGGTCTTATACCCACTTTCAATTCGATCAGTGGCTGGACCATGAGAGTATAAACCGAAAGTCAAAGTTTATTTGCGATATTTGACTTTTCGGTTCCTAAATCATAAAACTGAACTAATGAGTGGGCTAAGGCACTTACAAAGGGTCCATGCTATCTTTTCTACTAAGATTATGTTCCACTTCAGCTTAGGAAGGTCCAGATTTGAAAGAAAGAATGATAGAATGAAAGTGGTGTGAAGAAATGAATGAAAGCTTCAAGTATTTATAGGTTTTGGGTGAGAATTTGGATCAAGACAAGTGTTAGAAGGGTTATTCAGATCATAACACCTGTTGTTACAGCTGTTATAATTGTCTTGATGCCCAAGAAAATCGTTTTGATTGGTTGGAGGTTGATAGGAGTGGTAGGCAAGCAAGAACAACTAAAATAAAAATAAAAAAATTTCTGCAGATATGGCCCAGGCGGCCCGCGTAAGGGACAGCCTAAAGTCCACGCGGCCCGCTTGAAGATCCGGCCCAGCCCCTGTTTGCTGTTTATGCAGTTTTGGTCCCCGATCCATGCTTGTCTTCAAAACAACGCTTAAAAGGCTGTTGTTTGTTTACACGACCCGCGTAACCAGGTGGCCCAGGCCCACGCGGCCCATCTGGATGTCAGGCCCAGCGAATTTATCTTTGCTGTTTTGCGGTTTTGGTCCCTGTTCAATGCAAAACGTCAAGACAGCACTTAACTGTTGCTGATTATATAATCGGCCCACAAAAAGGCAGCCCCCCACTTGGGTCACAGACCCACGTAACAGAGTCCAGCCCAAGCATATATCAGGTTATTACAACATCAGTCCCTGATCTACTTTCAGCTACTTATAACTTTCGAAGTTTGACATTTAAAGCACATAACTTCCAATCTTGCATGTTTCATCATTGTAAGGTATACAAGATGTTCGTGGCCCACCTTCGGCACACCCGGAAGTTCTACTGAGTATCGCGAAGCTCTCGGTTCATTCGAAAGGCTTCTTAAAGGCGTAGTTTCTCACATTGACGCATTTAGTCCTTTTAACGCGTAAAGTTGCGCGTTACACCATTTATTGCCATTAAGGCCTTCCATGGCCCATACGAGGCATTCCCGAATGTATGCCCAATTATTACAACTCTCCGGTTCGCTTAAAAGGTCCTCGAGAGGCGTAGATTCAAAAGTTGACGCTTTTGGTCCCTCTAATGCACAAACTTGTGCATATCATCGTTTAATAGCATCGAAGCCTTATCTAGTCCATGTTGGGCATTCTTGAGAGTATTATAGTACATCACGATGCTTTGGGTTCGTTAAAAGGTCATTCAGAGGTAAGAATTAACATGTTGACACTTTTAACCCTTTATTGCGCAAACTTTTAAATAATTACGCAAACGGCTCCTCTCGTCCAACAAGTGGCTCGTTTAAGTATACGGACACCGTATGAGGTCACTCAGAGGCCTAGTTTAGGCATGTTGACACTTCCAGTCCTTCTATAATCGAGATTTTTGATTTTGACGAAAATAGTCCCTCGTAGTCAACGTTTGACTTTATTAGGGTTCATTACACATGTCAACACATCATTGGACACGTTTTTACGAGGTGTTACAGTTATGCCTTTTTTTTAACGGTATGATATGGTATGCCTTAGTGTATGTTTTTTTCATGTGGATCTCGTTAAAATTCTTTTATACATATGCTAGTACACTAAACTTGTATGCTCACCATTGCTTTTGTGTTGACATGTTACTTTAATATATATTGCAGGAACTTGATGTTGAGGCGTTAGAAAGAAATCTAGTAGGAAGGACTAGAAACGCACTTAGTTTAAATTTATATTTTGTTGTTTAAGTTGTTATATTCTAAATGGTGTATTTTCCTTTGAAACAATGTATTTCCTTTAGCATGAAATGAAAATTGTTACTTTAGTTACTTGTCACAATTAGTAGTTATAAAGTCTCGAGCAATCTCGTTTTCGTCTCACTCCGATGTTTCCGCCATCAGTTGGGGTGTGAGACCCCCCTTCATCATCTACAACCACCGCCAAACAACCCGTTCATCTGAATCCCTCCTTTATGACATCGTTTTGTCACCTAAAAAAAGCCCTAATTCAAATCCACACAATTGTTCATTAATCACTCAATCAAGCTTCTATAATTAGAACTTTTTGTCGTTCGATGGCTTACCTAAATAAAGGTGTAGATTGGTTGTGGGGGGGATGTGGTGGATGACTGGCTAATATGGACGACAGCCAACGGTACGACATCAGTGAGTTTTTTTATTTGTTGATTTCGCCAATTTCTTAGATGATTTAACCGGTGGAAGAGAGAGGTGAGAAGAGACAGAGGGTGTTTCCGGTGGGAAGTTGTGTTAGGGGTTTAAGGTGTGGTAGGGTTTCAGGTGGGAGGTTGTGGCAAGGGTTTGGTGGTGGGTTGGTTGGTGGTGGTGGGTGAAGGTTGTGTGGGTGGTGGTTTTGTGTTGGCATGGCAGGGAGTGGTGGTGTGAGCAGTGGCAGTGGAGGTCTGGTGGCAGTGGAAGGCTTGTGGGGTGGTGGCAGTGGAAGTCTTGTGGGGTGGTGGCAGTGAAGATGGGTGTTGTGGTGGTGATAATGGTGAGGTGTTTTACTGAGAGATAGAGATATGAGAGTAAATTGACAAAATTACCCTCGTGTGCAAGTCACATGTGACATAACTAGATTTAACAAAAAAAAATCTAACTGGGTTAGGGTAAAGGACAAAACGTGCAACAAAATTCCCTGCAAAGTGCAAAACATGTCAAAATTCGTTGAAAATGACACTCCTGATATATGGTGTTAAGATAAAGGACAAAACTTGTAATTTTCCCTTGATAATAAACAAACATATTCCAATAATATTTTGAAATAGTCATGGCTTCCGGTTGTCACTTCACCTTTCGCTCTCTTCATCCTCATAACATTGCTTGAAATATACACGTTAGTAGGCATCACTTGATCCCTACCATTGTTACTATTATCTTTTTATCTCTTTTCACTATATATATTAAATATTGAGTACTTTTAAAACTCAGTGCATAAATGTTTTGATTTATTGATATGACCAGAACAACCATAAACTTATGTCCCATCTAAACAATAGTTTAGGATCAGATACAAATGACCCTAAAAATAAGAAATCGTACAAAGGGTGTCAAACAGAGTCCGATTGACCTCATTCAAGAGGCACTGAGATCGTCTCATCAAACTCCACGATGCGATATTTTAGGTTTTCACTTTTGGATTTATATGTTGTAGGTTTTAGAATTTTTGTTTATTAGGATTGTGTTTTTTTATTTATCTTTATGTCTTTTCTATGTGTTGCGTCATTGTGTCTTTTTCCTCGACATTCTATTATATTTTTCGGTAACGTGTTATATTTTGTTCGACATTGTATCATCTTGTACGATATATTGAATATTTATACACTTCTTATTTTTAGTAGTTTTCATAGAATAACTTAACCCTCTAAACAATATCTTCATCTTTTTTGCAAACCATTTAATTCCCTAACAGCAACAAAGTCTTCATCTCTTTTAACAAAGCAATGAAGCATTATATTCTCTAACAGCTACAGAGTCAACATAGCGTTTGTAGTCCAACGGTTAGGATAATTGCCTTCCAAGCAATAGACCCGGGTTCGACTCCCGGCAAACGCATTTTTTTTAAATTTTACAATTTTTTATCACATAATTAACCGCTAAAAAGTGAAAACCATTCGAATTTGCCTTTTCATCTGCAACAAAACGAAGTGTCGTCGGACGCCTTTTAGCTTTTCCAGTCTTTCACCGGCTGCAAGGCGGGGTTAAAGGTTAGAATCAGTTCCTCTTCGTCTTTAATGTTTCACTTTTCTTCGGTGTTTCTACGAGTTATTATCAACATTGAAACTATGCTGAAGGCTATTTTTGATAAGTTATCAGTCGCAAAATTAGGTATTCGGATAGTAGACTTTCGATTCTGGAATGGAGGAGTATATATACATGTTCTGGATTTATATTTGTTATTCTGAGTTTATTATTAGCACAGCCACAGTTAGGGTTTTGCTATGTGATTTTTATTAGAGTGTGCATTATTATTAGACTATGTGTTGTGGTGCATGTGAAACGTGATAAAAAGTGTGCCATGTAGGCAGCGGGGCTTTCACATTTCACACATATTAACATGTGCTGTGGTAACGTGAATTGTGAACCAGAGGCATTATTGTAAAATCTAGCAATTTAGGTTGAAGATGCATACGTGGCAATCATTCACCTCCCCCTCGCACCCCCATGATCTGCTACTCATGCTTTAGCTTTCTCGCCCCGTTGGCCTATATGGCTTCCCCTTCCCACCCCACACTTCTACCACAGCACAGTCTTTTTATTACTGTAACACAACATTTTTCTTAGGTTTGTTTGCATAATTTAAGATGATAAATGATTGTAAGATTCAGGGACAGAATCTTGTCAGATTACAAGTAAATGTTGCTATTAAAGTTTTAACTGATATGGGAGGACAAAGTAAGTATTGACAACTTCATATAACTGTGCAGTGGCATTTCCAGAATCGAAATTGGTTCTTCTTCGACCCAAAACAAGCGTATACTACTAGACCAAATGCCCATATGACTTCTTAGGCAAATCTTCATAGTTTATAAGTTATTGTACTTCAAAGTATTTACACAATTTCAATTGATCATATAACATTCTGCTTTCTGTATAATCGTTAGTTTTGCTCATAGTCACAGGAAACGCTAAAAGACCCGCGTATCGCGTACCAGACCGGTCGTACCGCATCGCGGTACAGAGTCGTCCCAATCGCCTCTGGTACGCGTACCGGATCGCTAAATTGGACCGTTCCCGATTGTCTATTATAATAGTGTTCCAATCGGTAAATACACGTTTTTAATCAATCCGAAACGCGTTTCTGTTTGTAGTGGCCGGTGTTCCGCTATGGCCAGATTCATATACCGGAATTTGAAAAGCCATAACTTGTTTCCGCTTTTTATATCATTCGGCTACACATGGAAAGGCCACTTGTGATGACCTGGTGGCCGCGCAGGAGGCTTACAATAACCTACATTTACTTGCTATGGACCTCGTGACTGAAGCCAAATATGACAATTATGTTGACCGTTTGAAAAAAATATTTTTGAGCTTCCTGAGGATCTAGACATGGGCGTTGGAGGTGGTGAAGGCGAAGCAGATGCTCCCGCAAATTGAAGCACCTGGCCTGCGCCGCGTGTATAGGTCGAGAACCCTTGTAATATTCAGGATGTATGAACATTATACACCCTGCGCTGCCTCTGTTGGGGCGCAGGTCATAGACAATTTTAACATTTGAATAATTTAACATGTTAAAATTCAGTGTTAAAAGAAACCGGATAACTAATCAGTCATAAATATCAATCTTAAAAAAGATAATGCAAAAAATTAAATAACATCCTCTATTCATACGCCAGTTCTGTTTCTGATTATTTCGTTCATAAAAACCACAATCGGAAACCTAAATGTGGATTATTTATCGTCTATAACACACAATTCGAACATTTCAACAACTATAACGAAAGAACAAACCAACAAGCGACAAAGACAATTTAGTTTTTAGAACAAAATAATTGACCTTCAAGATAAAAAACTTACACCATTTGAAAACGAACTGTTGCGCTTGACCCTGCTCTACACGCTCCAGATCAGATCTGATCTGCTTGACCGAAAAATTGACCTTCCAGCTCTCCATCTTCCATAGCTACTTGTCCACCTCATCCTTCGCCCATACCTGGACAGCAGAGTCTGCAGTTGCTGCAACTCCACTTGTCCACCTCATCCTACGACATGAAAATTAGAAGCATCAGATCAGTGGTCGTTGAGTGTCATTCCATATTCAGCTTTCAAACGCTTCACATTTCCATCTGCTTGCACACCATCAATCAGCTCATACTTCTTGTAGTTCGTTTTCAGGGTCTCGCTTTGCTGTTTATGCAGCTTCTCTTCTTCTTCAAGTTGTAGCTGCACAAAAAGAAATAAACTTCATTTACTTGGCATTTATACAACACAATATTTCACAGTTTAAACCAAAATACCAATTAGTACTTAGGGTAAAATGTCATTTTTGTCCCTAAGGTTTGACCAGTTTTGCGACTTTCGTTCAAAGGTTTGTTTCGCATCTGGATCCAAAAGGTTTGAAATCTTGCCATTTTCATCCGGTTCGTTAACTCCATCCAATTTTCTCCGTTAAGTCAGAAGTCTTTCCGTCTTTTCCGCTAACTTAAAGGGCAATTTGGTCTTTTTCAAGGGTATTCAGTCTTTTTACATAAAGTGAAAAAGACCAATTTTCCCTTTAAGTTAGCAAAAAAGACAGAAACATCCCTGACTTAACGGAGAAAAATGGATGGAGTTAACGAGCCGGATGAAAATGGCAAGATTTAAACCTTTTGGATACGGATGCGAAAAAACAAACATTTGGACGAAAAAGTCGCAAAACTAGCCAAACCTTAGAGACGAAAAATGGCATTTTACTCTAGTCTTTACCTCCATTATATATTGAGCCTCAGCAGCATGTTTCTTTGTCAGATCCTTGATCTTCTTAGACAGCTCAAAGTGTAGATGACTTGGATCCATCCAACGGCACACAATCGTTCTCTGATGCTTCATGGGCCAGTCCTCGAACATTTCACCTTGGGCTTTTCGGGCTCTCACGGGCCTGGGCATTCCGGATATCATAAGAGGAGAATCACCCATCTCACAGATGATTTCTTCAGCCTGTTTGGCTGATTCCATCTCCACCAGAGCAGCACAAACACCGCCAGACGCAAAATACGTGGGAACGAACTGAACTTCTTTCACATTCCCAAACTGATTGATTGCATTTTCTAAAACGGCTTTCGTAACCTGAGGGGATAAGTTGTCGATGTAAATCGTCTTCTTCACCTTCTCTTCAAACGCCACGTATTCAGTCGATGGCTCCATTAGGTAGTGATAGTGCCAGATATTATCTAATGTAAAAGATATTACAGTATTAGAAACCAGATTTGCATATGGATGTAAAAGTAACCAAATTCGGTGAGTACAAAAACAGGTTTCCAGATAGATAACAATATTCACAGAATCACGACCACATATTGTTTAAAAAAAACACCACAAGAACATGAAAGTAAGTTAACTTCAGGATAATATATGATTCTCACGAAAGTATGTTGATGACAGGACATTGAACAAGATACATAGTAAATGACAGCTAAATATTTAATTTAAAAAACAGCAGACAGTTGGATAACAAGAAAAGCAGCAGCAAAAAAGCATCCATTGAGCAACAAATATATAGATACTACACTACTGGAACAAACACACTGACAAATTTTGATTAACATAAAAACAATAACAGTACCTTACCGACTTCCATAATAACAAGATTTCAAATTCACAATTTGCAACTAACAATAGCACAATGAAATTAACAAAATCGTATGCATAAAACAGTATTTCTTACTTTCAAAATCATAAATTCACAATAAACGATCAGCACATCCACAGTAACAAAGTAGTACAGTAAAAACCGGAAAAGAACAACAATCACAAATTCACAATCACACAATCACATATTCATATCATTATTCTATAACAGCAGCTACCACATAGAAGATTTAAACAATTCCACTCTAATGTAAAATTTACAAAATATAGGGTTCAGTTACCAGATATCAAAATCGGTCAAAAAACTGAGAGAGGCGGAGAAGCGACGAGTCTTGTAAGGTAGGGTGCCTTCTTATTTTTCATAAAAAAAAAACCATTTTTTTATGAAGTAAAAAAAATCAGATCAAACTCATTACAAATTTGGTCAACTGGAATTTGGATGAGTATGTATCAACTATATATATGTACAGTTAAAAAGGTAACTAAACTGAAAAACTAATTTTTGTGTAATCTTCTTTTTCCAGTTTAGGCTCTGGTTCAAGAAAATATAAACCTATGAAAACTACATTAACTTATTTTCCTACCTTAAATACCTCTAAAAGCACACACAAAACATTTAATTACGCTATTCTAGCACTTTTAATGATTAAAAGCCACATCAAAAGTTCCTATTTTATTATTTTTGCCCTTATACTAAAAAATAAACAGAAAGAACAAAAATCCTACAATTAGAATCTCAAAACTCACAATAAAATCATCTATCAAAAGTAATATGTCAACCGCTAACCATCAATTAGGTAAACATCAACCGATCGTATCGACTCAAAAATCATATAAAAAAAAACAATAAAGATAACTTGCCTAATCAGTACTGTGCAATCATCACATGAACACTCCACGTGATTTATAAACAATATTGGCCTGTGCAAAACGAATTTCGCTTCATAACTTAGAGCCGTACGGATCTATTTGTAATCATTTGTTGATCATTGAAATAAATTATCATAAAGCATGCGGTTGTAGATTTTGAAAACGATAGTTGCAGCAATAATTCGTCGATTATATAGAAAACATGTAATCGAATGAATATAGATTATGAAGAACGGTAAGAAAGATACCTAAATCATATGGTTGTTGAAGAAAATCGGAGCGAAAACAGAGAGAAACCCAAACCCTGGTGGCTTATAAAAACACATACTGTTTTTGTACCCGATTGTCACTAAATTCGTTCCGAATCATATAAAAACACGTTTCCAATCGACTAATTCTGCATTTCGAAACGCTCCGATAAGCGTACCGGAAATGAACAGGTTGATTCAAACTAGTAATTAGACTTTTGGAATAAGAATTAAAATCTGACTATTCGATTATGTCGTTACATGCTCTTCTTTCCCGTCGTTTTTTAATGGTGCCAATTCACACCTGGGTATGTATAGATATTTATTATAAAATGTGTTATTTTAAATTGGATTTTTTTTGAAAAAAATTATTAACTGTTTTGTATACGATACAACGTACCAAACTATATGGTACACGTACCCGTTTTCATTCCGGGTACCGGAGCGAACCGCAATCCATGTGACTGTGATTAGAAGTACTTTGGTTAGATGTCTATGATTTCATAATTATGCCTATTATTATCACTGCTTAAAACATGGATTAATGTTTTTTTAATTCTATTATTTTTGCTCTGATGAATTTTTTATCAAAACCTTAGCATAACCTTAAAAAATCTCCAAATTTATGATCTTAAAAAAAAGGTGATATTATTTAAATGTTGAAGCCGGTTGTTTGTTATAACGTTTTGTTGTATGAGACTATGAGTTAAACATGTATAGAAAATAAAACACAAATAGACTCTTTTAATTAAAACCTATTTTACCTTACATTTTCAACATCCCGCGCAACACACGGATTGCGTCAACTCGATTTAGAACAAAAAGCATCTAGTTCATACAGAAACCAAATTTGCACGTAAATGTAAAAACAGTTTTCCAGATAGATCACATATTATTAAAAAAACTACAGTGATCATGTAATCAAGTCCTAGAAACATACCGAGTTGCTTATCACTTAAGATGTGACTATGTTACGCATTAAAGGCACCGCGAAAACCCTAACTACAATGTATTTAATCTATACACCATTTATTCATTTCTTGATCACTAAGGTTGAATACTAGAATGAACCCTAATTTAATATGATGAATCTATAAATCTCAACCCTAAAATTAAAGTTTAATGCCAAATTTCTGTTCTCACATGATTGTAAAACAAAACAATGTGAAAAAATCCAACTCTCACCAGTCACCACCATTGATAATAACACATGTACGAACATCTAAACCCTAATGTTAGAACAAAGAGCCTCTAATGCATTCTTTCCATTATATTATCCTACCAGTTCATTTAAAATAACGGATGAGAACTGAACAGACTACAAATGCAACCTATAATCGTTGAAAAATACCTAGAAAACCGCAAACAATCGGAACAAATTAAACGATTCGATAGATGAAAATTGTACCTGTGGAAGTTCGATCGGTGATGGTGTAACGTCAACAGCGGCGATACCAGTGAACTATTGTGACGAACAAATTTTGAAGAACTCAGTAACTGAATGTAAAATTTTATATATTTAATTTGATTGATGTAGGGGAGATTTGAATTTCTAGAAATTTCCTGTAGCCCGTCTCATCAGCCCATTGGGCCAAAGATGATGGATGATTTTATGCTTTCTCTATAATATGATGAGTAGTGGTGGGTTAGTTTGAAACCCTTTTATTGGACATGTGATACTTCAGTCAACAAAAAGTCATTATGAGGTTTAAAGTTAAAATGAGTATAATAGTATAAGGGTGAGGGTATTGGTACATCCCCCAAAAGTAATGACACCCCCCTCCCCCAGCAGCCCCGTATAAGGCAATGAGGGTTGTATAGGGGTTGAGTGCATTAATTATGTCAGAAAAAGTAAAGTTATACGACCCTCATTGCCCTATGAGCGGTGTATTAGAAAGGTGGTAGTTGGAGCATTAAACCCTATACGCCTCTCATTGCTTTATACACTGCTCATTGGTACTATAATATCTGAATTTAAGGTATATTGCTGACAAGACAGCGGAGTTCAGACTGAAAAGGCTGAAAAGGTGATCCGCATATACGCGCTCATGGCCCTATACGCTGCGTATTGTTTCGAATTTTTTCCCTTTACCCCAAGCTTACGGGATTCATGTAATACAAATGTTCAAAAATCCCAAAAAAAGTGATGAAAATGATAAAAATTTTCAAATAAACGGTCTGGTTAAATTAGATTCGAATCACGATGTCAAATTGGGACTTTGGATATTTTTTTGGTGAAATTTCGAATGAGTCATACGTCTCCGAAAGCGTTTGGTTACCCGGCGTTGATCGAGATGAGGAAGAGGTGGTTTCCGTGCGTCGTTGTGATGAAGGGAGTGTGCGGCCCGTGATGCCTGATTTGAACCAGGTAAAAAATTCATATTGGCGTTATGGTTATTAAAGTCTAACCATTAAGTTGTTTCAGGTCGTAGAGGAGGCGGGACCATCTTACGTGGCTCAAAGCTATCCGCAACACGCCGGAACTTACCATTCGCATCAGGAAGGGAGTGTGCGGTCCGTGATGCCTGATTTGAACCAGGTAAAAAATTCATATTGTCGTTTTGGTTATTTTAGTATAACCATTAAGTTGTTTCAAGTCGTAGAGGAGGCGGGACCATCTTACGTGGCTCAAAGCTATCCGCAACAGGAAAAACACGCATACGGGACTTACCATTCCCATCAGGAAAAACAACGCAAGAAAAAGTCCGAGGAAGGTGCTTTTGACTTCGAGGAAGACGAGAACGAAATCGAGAAAGGTGTTACACACTTCGAGGAAAGTGATCAAGACGAGGAAGATGGTGGTGGCTGGGACGATGGTGGTGGCTGGGACGATGGTGGTGGCGGGGACGATGGTGGTGGCGGGGACGATGGTGGTGGCGGTGACGATGGTGCTAATGACCCGAAAAAACAAGGAAAGGTATAACATAACCGTCACTTACGTGTTATTCGTTATGTATAATGTTTATTAAATTTTAGACAATTTTGATTTTGTATACGTGTTATTCGTTATGTATAGGTTTATTAGAAGGGTGCCTATTAGAATTTAGACAAAGTTGATTTTGTTTACGTGTTATTCGTTATGTATAAGGTTTATTAGATTTTAAACAAATATAGTTTAAACATAGTTTTAAATTCCCGTTGTTTCAGGTATTTGCGACACTTCACGAGTTAAAGAATTGGGCGTACAAAACAGAAATTGCGAAAGGTTACGTCATTGTGACCCAAACGAACGGTAACAAAAGGTGAAGATTCGTCAGCAAGGACAGTGAAGATATGGTTGCAATGCGACCGTGGAGGCACATGCAAAAGTAAAGCAACAGTTCGGCGTTCTGGTAGCAAGAAGATTGGGTGTCCTTTTAAAATGATAGGGAAACTAGACGCAAGTAGTGGCAATTGGAGCTTAGTGGTGAAGCAAAAGGATCATAACCATGAGCCTGCGGTATTTCTCGAGGGTCACGCGTTTGCAAGAAGGTTGACCCCAGACGAAGAATCATTGGTAGAGAGACTTTATATTCAAAACATGGAGCCTACGAACATACATTTAACCATAAGAAAACAAAACCCACAGAGCGTGTGCATTCTACGAGACATACAAAACGTGATAAAAAAGATTAAAGTCAAAATGTACGGTGATCGGACTCCAATGCAGATATTGGAGCAAATGTTGCATGAAGGAAGGTATGTTTACCACACCCGGGTGAATCCCGAAACAAATGCGGTCGAGGAGGTTTTTTTTGTTCATCGGTACTCGTACGATATGTGGCGTGCTTTCCCACATGTGTTGATGATTGATACCACTTACAAAACGAATGAGTATAGACTTCCGTTTGTTCAAATTGTGGGTGTGACATTGACACACAAGTCGTTTTGTGTCGCTCATGCTTTTATCTCTAACGAAAAACAGGATCACTTCTTGTGGGTCCTACAGAAGCTCAAAGGATTGTTGGAAGAGGGTATGGAACCGCGCGTGATAGTAACAGATTGCGATAAAGCTTTGATGAATGCTTGCGATAAAGTATTCCCAAAAGCATCCAAATTGCTATGTAGGTGGCACATCTCACAAAATATTCTAAAACACACCAAGGCAAAATTTGCAACGGCTGAAGAATGGAAAATATTCAAGCTTTCTTGGTCTTGATTGTGTAATTCTCCCACTGAGACGCTATACAATTATAACTTTGAGCGGCTATTTACGCGACTGACTGACGACCATAGATCAGGTACGTATTATATTACAAACTATAGGGGCCTATTTTGACATTTTATGAAACTATAAGTTGAGGGACTTGTTTGTCATTGTTTGAAACTTGCTTAAAAAATGGTTAAAACCAATTCCAGGGACTAAACTGTCATTTATTGAAAGTTATAGTCTAGGGGTTATTTTGACATTATTTAAAAGTACAAAGTATTGGGCATAAAATGTAATTATTGAAATCTAAAGTATAAGGGTTGAAATAGCCTTGTTTGAAACTTATTTTAACTCTAAAATCTTAACCAAGTTAAATGTTGAATAAGAAATCCTTTAAAAAAAATTAACTTAGTTAACTATGTTAATTAGAATAACAAAAAGGGGGGTTTCTTGTATAACCCGCCCCTTAGCAAGGATCGAACCCGGACCACTCGTGTAAAAGCACCCCTTCTTTACCAGTTTATCCTCCTGTACAGGAGCTGATAGATACCCTAACATTAGTTGTTTTATACTTTAAAAAAAAAGTTAACTTAGTTAACTACGTTAATTAGAATAACAAAAAAGGGGGGTTTCTTGTATAACGCGCCCCTTAGCAAGAATCGAACCCGGACCACTCGTGTAAAAGCACCCCGTCTTTACCAGTTTATCCTCCTGTACAGGAGCTGATAGATACCCTAACATTAGTTGTTTTATACTTTAAAAAAAAGTTAACTTAGTTAACTACGTTAATTAGAATAACAAAAAAGGGGGGGTTTCTTGTATAACCCGCCCCTTAGCAAGGATCGAACCCGGACCACTCGTGTAAAAGCACCCCTTCTTTACCAGTTTATCCTCCTGTACAGGAGCTGATAGTTACCCTAACATTAGTTATTTTATACACTTCTTAAAATCCAACCGGGCACACACCTTTTATTTTATTTTTATGTTTTTTTATCACTTTTATAAAAACTAACAGTTTTATAAACTCATATACATCAAACCTGATTTACTAAAAATATAAACTATAAGTATTTCCGGTTTTATCTAATTATTATGAATTAAGTTAGTTTTAATCTTATTAAATTCAATAAAAATAGTAAACTAATTTTATAAAACCTGAAAATTTTTATATAATTATTTTAACATCAGAATGATGTTCGAAAATATAAAATTGATATTTTTCCCAAAATTTGATTTTTAACCAATTTAATCCAATAATTACATAGTTTTATTTGTTTAATTAATTATTTAAAAATAGTTAATTTATCAGAAAAATTTTGTTTCAGCCTTTGGTCGGGGTGTTACAATACAAACATTACAAATCGTTATATTCTGTTTTTTTTTTCAGGAGTTTTGGACTATTTGTATACTGTCTGGCTACTACCCTATAAAGAAAAGTTTGTTTCAGCCTGGACTAACACAAGCCCTAACTTTGGTCAACATACAACCAACAGAGTTGAAAGCCAACATGCTAAGTTTAAGAGATACCTTAAGGGGCCAAACAGCTCGCTCCATAGACTTGTGTGGCTTGTTGACAAAGTTGTAGAGTCACAACGCATACAAATAAACCTCACTTTTCAGGATAGCCGGTCCTTGAAAATGGGGGACCACATGATATCATTCTTTGATAACCTACGTGGTAATGTTTCCCTGAAAGCACTAGATTTGTTGCTTGTGGAGAAGAAAAAGATACGTACGTTGCTCGCAGCAGGGGGGACTTGTGGTCATGTGCTTTTTACGAGTTGTGGGTTGCCATGTGCTTGTCGGATGGAGTGGTGGGAAAATACAAGTAATAAAAACAGGCTTCAACCGCTTATTCTACTTCATATGAATACCCACCCCCCCTCATTTCTAACTATTGTTTTTAAAATACAGATTGCAAAATTCCTCTTACCGCCGTAGACAAATTCTGGACAAAACTAGATTTCAATGCTGAAGAACTTAAGGAAGACGATAATAATCTTCGGGAGGAAATGGACAGAGTCATGCAACAACTGAAGGCGCAACCATCGATAGTGTTAAAAAGTATGTTGTCGAAGATAAAGGAGGTGGTGAATCCAAGTATGACTGACCATCAACCGCCTGAGGTACAACAAGATACTCGAGGGCGCCCAACCTCTAAAGCACAACAAAAAAAGAAGGAGGAGGTTGCGAGACATAAAGATACCCGGTCCGAAGCAAAAGGCAAAAGCCAAAAGAAGGACGAGGACGCTCAAAAGCCAGCAGTGCAACGCAGTCATTCAAAGAAAAATAAGGCTAAAAAGACAGTTGAAATTATAGATGAAGATTTTCCACTGTTGGTGGGGGATAGGTACGTCAACAATCATTGACCTATATAATATCCTACGTATTTCCATACATACATTTTCCCTGATAAAGATTTTCCACAATATATTTTCCAATTATAGGTACAAAAACATGATCGATCGTTTTAAGGACTGGCTTCCATCTATGTATCGAAGATACATAACACATATGGAAGATGCCCAGCCTGACGGTAACTGTGGGTTTCGATCAGTGGCTATGGGTTTGGGGTTGGACCAGAATGCTTGGATGTGGGTCCGCCAAGAGCTACTGGATGAGATGTTCATTAACAAAGCCCGGTGGTGGCCTATTCTTGACTCTTTTGATCCGGGATTTTACACTACAGTATATCGATCAATAAACTGGTTGCACGTGGAACCTGCACCAATGGCATGTTGGATGTTCTTGCCATACGCCGGAAGCAAAAATTTGGTGTGGTTGTTCAACATTTAAGCAATGGTGTTTGTCAAACATACTTTCCCATGTTTGATGGTCCGGCGGAGGGCCATTCTGTTCTTTCGATTGCCTATGTGGAAGATGGCCATTTCATCATGGTTAAGTTAACGGATGATGGTCCGATGCCTCCACCGAATGGACTATGGAATATGTATCGAAGTACTGAAGCTATGGAGTGGGAGACAATGTACATGTCTCGTCTTTCAGAGGGTAAGAAGTTACTTCGTAGTAATAGAAGTGTTCGAAGAGACTTTATTAACTTGTTGTAGGTTCTCGTTGTAACACGTAAAACTGTTTAATCGTATTATTATGTTTTATTTTTTTTTTAATTTACATTCTATTATCTTTTGAATATAGTGTAAGCAACATTTATTTTATAAAAAATGTTAATTACATTGTTTTATAATGTAAAAACACTTATTTACATCACTATTTTTATTAAAAGAAAGGCATCATATGCAGCATATTGGGCAATGAGAAGTGTATACCAGCCTCTATATGCCGCTCATAGCACAATAAGCGGCTGCTGGTAAGCAATCTATAAGCCACGTATTGGCCAATGAGGAGTGTATACCAACACAAACAACATTTCAGCTCACTAAAGAGGGAAAACTAGAACAAAATCAATTCAAACACACACACACCAAAACACCAAAAACACACACAACTCTCTCCCGTATACCATTTCTATCCCGTATCGAACCATACGGTGCGAATTTTCACAAGAAGTTAGTAACATCTTCATCTTTCCTTTTTGTTATTGTTTTTTTACGGGTTTTTTTCTGAAATATTTTGGTTGTGGTGTTTGGCGGTAGAGGTGTTTGACGGTGGTGGTTGTTAGAGTGGTTTAGGTTAGGACGGTGGTGGTTGTTAGAGTGGTTGAGGTTAGGACGGTGGTGGTTGTATCTATGGGTTAGGGTTTGACGGTGGTTGTGGGTTGGCTGTGGTGGTTGTGGGTTGGCTGTGGTGTTTGTGGGTTGTCGTAATTTTATTAATATTTTGACAAAATATTAACTTTTAATTGTTGCAGATATGTCGTCAGATGAGGAACAACAGGCACCAAATGGTGGTCCGGTATTCAATCCGATGGCCGGGGGTAATTGTGAGCAGTACGATTTTTTAGACTTCCCCCAGAGCAGTATGGAATACAGACGTTTTGCCAAGTTCCGGGGTATGAGAGTGAGGCAGCAGAGGGCGTTGTGTTGGGACGCATTACGGGAGTGTGACGAGGAGCAGAGGGCCCGGGGTATAATCGGGGAAAATAACCTGTGGGATCGTATGTTTTTTTATGCGGCTGGGCCTTCTTATAGGCCTATGGTGGTGGAGTTCCTCTCCACGTTTATCTATCGACCACGGCCTGCTGAGCAGCCTAACTCAGATATGGACGATCCGATGGTGGAACCACCCCCTGCTGAGGTAACTTTCTGTTTATTCGGGGAGCGACAGAATATGTCGCTGCGTCAGTTTGCTTTGGCCACCGGATTCTACACTGATGAGGAGTTGGTTCAGGATATTTATACCACCGCGATCACATCTATGCCTGATGATCAGTGGCTTGCTTGGTGGCCCACCCTCTGTGATGTACCCTTCGGTCATAAGGCCCGTGTCTCGTTGATTACTGACCCACTCGTTCGCTACATACACCGTTGCATTGCCACGTCGATATCTGGGCGTGGCAAAAGCAACGAGTGGGTCACAAAAAACGACCTGTTCTATCTTTACTGTTTATTCACGGGGACGCCGTGCGCCCTCCATCGCTGCCTGGCGGAGTATTTCGCCTCATTTTCCCGACGTCAGAAGCGTGGCGGATTGCACGGAGGGGCGTTCATCACGCGTATTGCCCAGCATTGCAGTCGGTATTTTCCATTCATCGGTGAGTTGCCACCGCCTGCCCCTTTCGAGTATTTGGGTATTAGGACGATGAGAGGGATGAACTTGGCGGTGAACTTTCCGGGCATTGGTTATCGGTTTGTCGGTGAGAACGATCAGATTTCGTAGCCCAGCCGTTAGTACATCAACATCTGCTGGACGCTGCGGAGGTGGATATGCCTCATGTTGTTGATGAGCCTATTGGAGAGGGTGACGTCGAGCCTGAGGTTGAGCAGGGGCATCCGCAGGAGCCGCCACAGCATCCTCGGCGCGTCTATCATGTGGTGAGGTTGCCTCAGTCCACTCAGCGTCTCCTCGAGAGGCTTGTGGCGGGTCAGACGGCTGTGATGGGGAGGTTGGCGCTGCAGGATCGGCGGATGGACCGGATGGAAGATATGATGGAGTGGATGATGGCTAGCGAGGTTGATAGGCGTAGCGAGGCGGGGTTGCCGGTTCGAGACCCGCCACAACCACGAGTGTATCCGGGGTCCGGCTCGGAAGCCGGCCCGTCCGGCACGCAGGCAGGCCCTTCCGGCATGCAGGCAAGCCCGTCCGGCACGCAGGCAGGCCCGTCTGACACGCAGATGCAGTTGACATGTTATGATGATAGTGGTTCTGATGACGGTGACGAGGAAATGGCTTAGGAGTAGTATTTATCTGTTTCGTTTGGTTGTATTTTGGGTTTAATGTGGCTGTACGAACAAATATTTATTCGTCTTTTGTTATTTATGTTTAGTTGTATGCCCGGTTGTTTTTGTATAAACGTTTAATCTTTTATCAGCATGTATGGATGGTAACATGTTTAATATTTTATCAGCATCTATGTTGTATTTTGGGTTTAATGTGGTTGTACGAACAAATAGGTATTGGGATTCTTATAACGAAGGGGTATATTTGTCTTTTTTAAAGGTATTGGGATGTGCAGAAGGGGTATAAACGGTTATAAGAATTTCAGGGACTGGATTTGAAAAATTAGAATTACAGTTAGTTTTTAATAACTGTGCAGGGACTGTTCTTGTGCAAAACAAACCTCAGGGACTGGATTTGAAAAATTAGAATTACACAAATAAAAAAGGGTTTAATGTGGTTGTACGAACAAATAGGTATTGGGATTCTTATAACGAAGGGGTATATTGGTCTTTTTTAAAGGTATTGGGATTCTTATAACGAAGGGGTATATTGGTCTTTTTAAAAAAAGCTAAGCATGTGCAGAAGGGGTATAAACGGTTATAAGAATTTCAGGGACTGGATTTGAAAAATTAGAATTACATTTAGTTTTTAATAACTGTGCAGGGACTGTTCTTGTGCAAAACAAACCTCAGGGATTGGATTTGAAAAATTAGAATTACACAAATAAAAAAGGGAGGGGTCCTTCTGTATCGGACTGGCCTCCCATGGGATTCGAACTTGTACACCTCGCATAGAACACACAAGCCTTAACCAGTTTATCCTCCTGTACGATAAACTGGTTATAGTATATCCTTTATACTTGATTTGAAAAATTAGAATTACACAAATAAAAAAGGGAGGGGTCCTTCTGTATCGGACCGGCCTCCCCAGGGTTTCGAACTCGCACACTTCGCATAAAACACACATGCCTTAACCAGTTTATCCTCCTATACAGGAGCTGATAAATTGGTTATAGTATTTCATTTATACACTTCATACACTTTAAGGTGCTCATTGAACCATACGGCTCTCATTGAACACAAACACTTTCCCAACTTCAATAAAGGGGTAAACTAGATCTAAAATTTGAAAACTCACACTAAAACACCAAGAACACACACACAAACGCTCTGGACCACACGATTTTCACAAGACAAACTCTGGACCACACGATGAAGGTTAGTTTGTATTTCAAATGTTATTGCTTAATCTTCAAACTTTTTTTATTTTTTGGTTTTATTTCCGCCGTTTGTGGTGGTGTTGGGTTTGACGGTGGTGGGGGATTGGTGGCGGTGGGGATTGACAAAGGTGGGGGATTGACTGTGGTGGGGAATGGTGGTGGTTGTGGTGGTGGTGGTGGTTGTGGTGGTGGTGATTGACGGCTGTGGTGGTGGTGATGGTTGTGGTGGTGGTGGTGGTAGTGGTAGTGGTTATGGTTGTGGTGGTGGTGGTTGTGGTGGTGGTGGTGGTTGTGGTGGTTGTGGTGATTGACGGCTGTGGTGGTGGTGGTGGTGATTGACGGCTGTGGTGGTGGTGGTGGTGGTTGTGGTGGTGGTGGTAGTGGTTATGGTTGTGGTGGTGGTGGTTGTGGTGGTGGTGGTGGTGGTGGTGGTTGTGGTGGTTGACGGCTGTGGTGGTGGTGGTGATTGACGGCTGTGGTGGTGGTGGTGGTTGTGGTGGTTGTGGCGCTTGACGGCTGTGGTGGTGGTGGTGGTGATTGACGGCTGTGGTGGTGGTGGTGGTGGTGGTGGTGGTTGTGGTGGTGGTGGTGGTGGTTGTGGTGGTGGTGGTGATGGACGGCTGTGGTGGTGGTGGTTGTGGCGGTGGTGGTGGTAGCGTAACCCTACCCGACTCCCAGCCCGACACGTTTGTCGGGTCTAGACTTATATCATCGTTTTTTTTAAATGTGCATATGTTATTTTATTATTATATTTATGATTTTTAACAATATATTTTCGGATGTCGGGTTTAATGCTATAATTGTATGTTTTATTAACAGGATATCGAAAGTCGGTGTTTTGACGGTGGTGGTAGCGTAATTCTTATGGAGAAGTACACTGCGTTCATATTTCAGATTCAAACGCTTAACTGCGTTCGTATTCCAGATTCATGCACCGGAACGTCCACCAACAACAATGCTTCTGCACCCACAGTCTGTGACGGTGGAAGTAGATATTTACCGGTGACTGTGAGAGTGAACTGGAATGTTCTTCCACCTCCTCCAACGACAATGCTTCTGCGTCAGCAACCTCGAGGGAGAACTCCTTCTGTATGCATTGGTTCTTCATGCTATGGAACCGGTTACTGAGAATTCTTCTGCGACAACGAGGGAGCGCCAGATCAGGTCGGAGGTTTACCGTGGAACGCATCCTTAAACTTGATAGCAACAATATGGTGACCGAATAGAGATCTGAATAACCGATACAGTTTGCAAGAATTTAATAATATGTAACAGTTAGCGATTTAGGGATTAGGGTTCAGGGTTTAGTCGTTACATTTTGTATTAAAATGACATGTTTTGTGTATTAATATAAAACGATGTTTCGTGTATTTATTGCGTTATGGTTAATAAATGACAATTGAAAAATAAGTAAAGACATAATAATAATTGATAAATAAAAAATTTGACATTTTATAATACACAAAATTCATTTCATAAAATATCGTCATGGGTCAAAAACCCTACCCGACCCCCGGCCCGACCCGTTTGCCGGGACTAGATATAACATCGTTTTTTTTTAATGTGCATATGTTTTATTATTATAAGTTGCATAAACTCTCAAGACATAACATTCCGCTAAATCACCAAAATACGAGAGTCATTACATTCGTTTACATAAGTTGCATAAACTTAAATACGGCTAAAGACAAATACATATACGGACAAAAAAAAACAAAATCCAACAGATTATCAAACAGGTGTCCCTCTTACGAACGACCCTTGAATTTTTATTTTCCATTTCTGCTACTTGCTCTTTATACATTCGAACCTCCTCTCTCAAATGCTTGACTTCGTCTTCAAGTACTCCTTTCGTATCCAGCAAACCTCGGATGACTTGAACTGCCCGAGGACACATGGGAGGGTCGATCCACGCAAAGAATTTGCACCGAGAACGCTGAAACCGAAGGCGAATTAGTGTTTCTAAGTGTAAAAAATACGTCCCATTAATAAAAAAGACATATTTTGAATTTTCAAAGTATTTATTTATAAACTTTGACTTTAATTATCGATTTTTTGTGTTATATAAAACTTGATGAAAATTAACCCGATAAAAACACTTGTAAAACACACTCAAATCATATAACTTTCATCAAGTATTATCCAACACAAACAAAATTATTTAAGGTCAAAGTTTATAAATAAAGACTTTGAAAATTCAAAATATGACAATTTTAATGGGACGGAGGTAGTAGTGCTTAAGTACATACCAATTGAGAGCAGGTGTAAAATTGACGCCCGGGATTAATATCCGTCCAAGATGTTTTTATCCCAGCTTGCCTTCCACATCTACAAATAACCATTGTGAATGTAAAAATGGATATGGATTACACTTTCTCGTACGTAATATTAGAAGAAAAAAAAAGACTCAATACGCCACTCATAGCACAATGAGATGCGTATAAAGTACAAAATCCAACAACTTTTTCAGAAAAAGTAAATACATATGCCTCACATAGTGCTATGAGGTCCGTATAACAAAAAGTTAGGTGGTGTATATGCCTCACATTGACCTATACGGTCGTATACGCTGACACCTTTTCAGAAAAAGTAAATACTTGCGTTTTGTTTGACTTATTTACCGAGGAGCCAGCTCTTTGACGGATATTCACCCAACTAGATCCCCCAAAAAGGTCTTGGATCACAGGAGACCAACGTTGGACCACACGATGAAGATCCGAAAGTACACACACACGCACGGATTTTTTGTCTCTCGTATTGTTATCGCTCTCGTATCGCTTCATACGCTTGGAGTATTTAAGGTTAGTTTGTATTCTGTATTTTTATGTTTAATTTTCATTTTTTCTCTGATTTTTGTGGTTTATTTTGGTCGGGTATATTGGTGTTGGGATGGTGGGTTTTTGTGGTTGACGGTTGTGGTTGTGATTGTGGTTGTGTTGTTTTGTGGGTGGTGGGCTGTGGTGTTTGTGGGTGGTTAGGTGGTGGTTGACGGTGGTGGTGGTGGTGGTGGTGTTGTGTAGTCGGTGGTAGGCTGTGGTGTTTGTGGGTGGTGGGCTGTGTTGTTGGTTTGTTAAGGTTGACGGTGGTGAGGTGGTGTGTTGTGGTGGTTGAGGTGGTGGGTTGTGGTGGTTGACGGTGGTGAGGTGGTGTTGTGTTGTGGGTGGTAGGCTGTGGTGGTTGTTGAGGTGGTTGAGGGTGGTAGGTTGTGGTGGTGGTGGTGTGTTGTGGTAGTTGGGATGGTGGTTAGGTTGTGGGTGGAAGGTGGTGGGCGGTGGTGGGCGTCCGACTGGTGGTGGTGGTCGGCTGTGGTGGTAGTGGGTGGTCGGCTATGGTGGTGGTGGGTGGTCGGCTGTGGTGGTGGTGGTGTTGTTTGTTTATTTTATTTTATAATATAATTTCTAATATCGAGTCTAACACTATAATTCTATGTTTTTTAACAGGATATCGAAAGTCGGTGTTTTGACGGTGGTGGAAACGTAATTTTTATGGAGAAGTGCACTGCGTTCATATTTCAGATTCATGCGCCGGGACGTCGGTCTAGGGTGAGGTGCTTGGCGGTGGGGGATGCATCATCCAACATTAATTGCCAAGTCACCCGGAACTCCGACATTGTCAGATGTTACCGTGCAAATAGCACGGAACTCTCATATTGTCGATTCCTGGTGTAGTCTTGATAGCATCTACCGACGCGCGGTAGTTCCGTCACCGGCATCTCCCGACACCCGGTAGTTCCGTGACCACCATATACCATCACGCGTCTGAACCGGCTTTTAAACCGGACGGAATCTACGAAGAAACTGTTCGATTTCACGGTTTGTTTGAGAACCTGATTCAGATACACACCGGTATCTATGCTTCATCCACTAGAACTATTTGTGTATGCATTCTTTTGGTAGTTACCAAAAGAATGCATACATAAATAGTTCTAGTGGACGAAGCAAAAAGACCGTTGTGTATCTGAATCAGGTTCTCAAACAAACCGTGAAATCGAACAGTTTCTTCGTAGATTCCGTCCGGTTTAAAAGCCGGTTCAGACGCGTGATGAACTAACCGATTCTATTCCCAACTCACGACATTGCCTTGTATTTAAAATCTCAATTGATGAAGGGTTTGTCATAAGAACAGGTTCATCAAATCGAGAATCAACTTCTTCATCATATTTTTCATGCATTTCCATTAGCCACAGTTGTACGAAGAAACTGTTCGATTTCACGGTTTGTTTGAGAACCTGATTCAGATACACAACGGGTTCGTGTGAATCTAAGTAATAATATGTAATAGTTAGCGATTTAGTGTGTAGGGTTTAGGGTTTAGGGTTTCGGCAATGTATTGTATTACATTTTGTATGAAAGTGTTGTGTTTTGTGTTATTTTATCAAACAATGTTCACTTACATTTGCGTTATGGATTATAGAGAATTTGACGTTTTATAATAACACTTGATAAAAAATGTAGGCGTTTTATAATACTAATTAAAAAAAATGTTGGCGTTTTATACTAACACTTGATAAAAAAATGTAGAAGTTTTATAATACTAATTTAAAAAAATGTTGACGTTTTATAATAATAATTAAAAAAAATGTTGACGTTTTATACTAACATTTGACAAAAAAATGTAGAAGTTTTATAATACTAATTAAAAAAATGTTGACGTTTTATAATAATAATTAATTAATAAAAATGTTGCCATTTTTCTAAATATATTAAATAAAAAAATGACATTTATATACCTTCCTTTTATAACAATAAATAATAATAAATATAAATGTTTATATTTTTTTTATTTTAACAACAATTAAAAAAAAATATATAAAGTTTTTTTAAATAATATTTCACCCCAATGAAAACCCTCCATACCCTTCAAATTTATTCCACACAAAAGAGCCAATGATTGGGCAATCATTGGCTGACACCCAATCATTGACAATTAATAGGATGTGTGAAAAAGTAACCAAAAAGTAAACGTATAGGGCAATGAGGGGCTTATTAGGTGGGTCCATTTTCAGGCGTATAGGGCAATGAGGGGTGTATAGGGTTAGGGGATGTGTGGATAAATTGAGGGGGATGTGTGGATAACCAAAGCCTAGTATAATGTCTCGTAATGCTCCATGCATTAATTACCCAATCATTTATTTTTATTTATTTAAAAATTAAAACAAATAATATTTCATTAAATAAATAAAAGAGTAAATTGCCACAATCGTCCATAAGTTTTAGGTCTGTTTGCCAATTTCATCCAAAATGACTTTTTGGTGCCAAATCGCCCTTCATTTTTTGGCATTTTTGGCATTTTCATCCAAACCACTAATTTAGTTTAATTTTTCTGTTAAGTTGAATGATATTTTGATGAAACTGGTGAATATAAAACCTCAGGGATGATTTTGGTAATTTACTTAAATTCTTTTTAATTTCTTTTTTTGATTAATTTTGTCACACATATATATAAAACAGAATATACATGCAGTTCTTATAAAAAATGAATAGTTTTGTCACGTAATTTTTATAAATTTTCCTTCAACCACTAACTCAGTTATTTTTCTCTATTAAGATGAATGATCTTTTAAATTTTATAAAATAAGACAAAAATTAATTTCCAATTTTTTTTATATACATCAGTTTTATAAAAATAAAATCTACTTCCAGCTTCTAAATTTTATAAAACTAAAATGCTAGTGAGCTTATAGAAAATGTCAAATAAACAAATCTTATCATATGTACCAAGTTTGTAATTCATCTTCTACTCTTTTAAATTCGCTCCTAAAAAAAACATAAGCCACTGCCCCCCCCCCCCCCCCCCCCAATCAAACTACGTATCGTTACCAAACCTTAAAATTACCCACCAAATAGTAAGTATAATGCCATGAACCAAAAGTTTCTTTACTCAAACCACTCGGAATAAATATTAGTTAGTTACCTCATAATCTTAATCTATCTATCTATACTTTCTGTAAAAGGAGAAATCCCAATGACATAAGAAAAGCTGATGTGGCAGTCAGAGAGGTTGTCCAACAATGCTTTTCTTATGTCATTACTGCATCATAAAGCCTAATATATAAAATCAGTTTAAAATCTATCTAAAACTCTGCCATCAAAACCTCTGCCCATATCCATCCATACTTTAAAGCCAGCAGAGGTTGATGGTTCATATAATGCGTATATATCAGCAGATGTTAATTGCCGGTAATTTCAAATTCAAAATGCCTAGGAATACGTAATTTGCAATTAATGCATGTCACTCACTCACTTCTGTCAATCATCTTCTTATATAAAGGTTTTTTCTCATTTCTCTCTTCATATTTTATTACACTCTCGTGTTCTCTGCTTTTGTATTTTGAAATTTGAATTCATTCTGATTTCCGAATTAAAAGCATGTCAGCATCAGTTGATGAAAGCGAGGGTCATCCGAAACTGGAATCAAGGTTATAAAATGGATCTCATCTTCATTGATGAAAAGGTAATGTGTATTTGTGTTTTTTCGTTCGTGTATAAATGATTCCATGGATGTATATCTGTGAATTCCTGTTTCTATGCTTTATAGGTTCTATTATAAATGTTCCTGGGAAATATTTGTGGCACATGAAAGTGAGGGTCATCCGAAACTGGAATCAAGGTTATAAAATGGATCTCATCTTCATTGATGAAAAGGTAATGTGTATTTGTGTTTTTCCGTTCGTGTATAAATGATTCCATGGATGTATATATGTGAATTCCTGTTTCTATGCTTTATAGGTTTCTAATATAAATGTTCCTGGGAAAGATTTGTGGCACATGAAAGCAAGGATCATCCGAAAATGGAATCAAGGTTATAAAATGGATCTCATCTTCATTGATGAAAAGGTAATGTGTATTTGTGTTTTTCCATTCGTGTATAAATGATTCCATGGATGTATATCTGTGAATCCCTATTTCAATGCTTTATAGGTTTCTATTATAAATGTTCTGATACGTGGTCGAAAAACGATGTTCGTTAATGTTTAAGTTCATGTATTTGCTTAACTTTTAATCTTGAATAGCCTACTTTTAATGGGATTTGTGTTTTGCTTAACTATAACGAAAGAACAAACCAACAAGCGACAAAGATTATTTAGTTTTTAGAACAAAATAATTGACCTTCGAGATAGAAAACTTGCACCATTTGAAAACGAACTGTTGCGCTTGACCCTGCTCTACACGCTCCAGATCAGATCTGATCTGCTTGACCGAAAAATTGACCTTCCAGCTCTCCATCTTCTATAGCCATTTGTCCACCTCATCCTTCGCCCATACCTGG
Organism: Helianthus tuberosus; assembly: GCA_030545235.1. Classification (NCBI taxonomy): domain Eukaryota; kingdom Viridiplantae; phylum Streptophyta; class Magnoliopsida; order Asterales; family Asteraceae; genus Helianthus; species Helianthus tuberosus. The sequence goes on from CM060406.1 coordinate 64,787,665, forward strand.
ACAGCAGAGTCTGCAGTTGCTGCAACTCCACTTGTCCACCTCATCCTACGACATGAAAATTAGAAGCATCAGACCAGTGGTCGTTGAGTGTCATTCCATATTCAGCTTTCAAACGCTTCACATTTCCATCTGCTTGCACACCATCAATCAGCTCATACTTCTTGTAGTTTGTTTGCAGGGTCTCGCTTTGCTGTTTATGCAGCTTCTCTTCTTCTTCTTCTTCTTCAAGTTGTAGCTGCACAAAAAGAAATAAACTTCATTTACTTGACATTTATACAACACAATATTTTACAGTTTAAACCAAAATACCAATTAGTACTTAAGGTAAAATGTCATTTTCGTCCCTAAGGTTTGACCAGTTTTGCGACTTTCGTTCAAAGGTTTGTTTCGCATCTGGATCCAAAAGGTTTGAAATCTTGCCATTTTCATCCGGTTCGTTAACTCCATCTAATTTTCTCCGTTAAGTCAGAAGTCTTTCCGTCTTTTCCGCTAACTTAAAGGGCAATTTGGTCTTTTTCAAGGGTATTCAGTCTTTTTACATAAAGTGAAAAAGACCAATTTTCCCTTTAAGTTAGCAAAAAAGACAGAAATATCCCTGACTTAACGAAGAAAAATGGATGGAGTTAACGAGCCGGATGAAAATGGCAAGATTTAAACCTTTTGGATACAGATGCGAAAAAACAAACATTTGGACGAAAAAGTCGCAAAACTGGCCAAACCTTAGGGACGAAAATGTCATTTTACTCTAGTCTTTACCTCCATTATATATTGAGCCTCAGCAGCATGTTTCTTTGTCAGATCCTTGATCTTCTTAGCCAGCTCAAAGTGTTGATGACTTGGATCCATCCAACGGCACACAATCGTTCTCTGATGCTTCTTGGGCCGGTCCTCGAACATTTCACCTTGGGCTTTTCGGGCTGTCACGGGCCTGGGCATTCCGGATATCATAAGAGGAGAATCACCCATCTCACGGATGATTTCTTCAGCCTGTTTGGCTGATTCCATCTCCACCAGAGCATCACAAACGCCGCCAGACGCTAAATACGTGGGAACGAACTAAACGTCTTTCACATTCCCAAACTGATTGATTGCATTTTCTAAAAGAATCGTATATGTTCACAAATAGGTGTGTTATTAAATGTCAACGTAACCAACTCGGTACGATCCGAAGAGTTACACGTTGGTACACGAATCGTATATGTTCACAAATAGGTGTGTTATTATTTCTGAAATAATAATATTTGAACTCGAGAGACTTAATATTAATTAGATTATTATTGAGAAGGTTATAAGAGTATAATCTCAAGGGGTTTGGTGTAAGTTTGAGTTTTATAAATATAATGTATCAAATATTAGATAATTTGATAAGTGTTATATTATAACTCAAATAAATCAATATGGCTTCATAGGATTGGCAATTTTATAAGATAGTAAGTGCCCACTGATAATTGTCCACTAGAACTAGAAGATAATTGCCTATTATGATGTTGGCCATTGTGGAAAAGAAAAAATGCTTTTTAAAATAGGAGCACATGCCAACAAAAGAATAAATGATGAAGCAAAACATACACCTACTCCTCCAATACATTACTACTCGAGCATTCACATCTTCTGCTCTTTAAAAAGGCAATCACTCAAAGGAAACCAGGTGATTAACTGGTTCAATCTTTGGGTATCAAGTGATTGGTTGTGTGAACTTCCTACTAGCGAAGATTCGTTGTAACCCGCGTGTTACAATCCCGGTGTAGTCGTCAAAGGTTGATTACTAAACTCTCTATGGTTGTTTATTTATTTGTTTATACGTGTGTAATCTTGATCCTGATTGGGAATATTTATTAACCGGGTTAATAAATTTAACTTTGAGTTTTTATATATAAAATCGGACTTAATGAGTTTTATATATAAACCGCTTCCGCTATTTTGAACCACTGATTCCCAACAGTGGTATCAGAGCCACGGTTACACGCGTATAGATGGTTAAGGATATAAATTTTGATCTATGTTTTATTTGTCAAAAGTTTTTTTTTTTTTTGACAAAAGATCAAAACTTTTGGTTGTCTTTGGATTGTGATGTGAATCGAGCCCTAGGTTACGACCCTTGTCATGGTTGTGTTTGTTGTATTTTATTATTTTATTTTATTTTGGTTTGTATTATTTTGCGGATATTTGGATTCGATGTAATAATTTTATTTTATTTTGATTTGTATTTTTGGCGGATAATGGATCCGATGTAATAGATAGGATTAGATTAGATTTGTTTTATTGTAATTACAAATCTTATTGTAATCTCAAAAGTACAAGATCAAGATAAAGATAAATATCTAGATAAAGATAAATGGCGAACAGGTACCATGAAGATAAAGATCGTGGGTCAAGTGGGAGATTTCAATTTTAGATTTTGAAACCCTTTAGACTAGTTCGTTTTGTTTCTGGCTAAAACGAAACGGGCAACCTACTAGGGGCTCGATTCAATTATTTATTATTGTGTGGTTGTGTTTTATTTATCGTAAATAATATAGATAACCCAAAACTAAATAATTTTACAATCAAGACAACAGTTTTATTAAAACAAGGTTTATAAAACTGAAAAGTAAATTTAATAAAAGAGTTTTATTAAAATTTAAAACAAGATTATTCGCGATATAACGACCAACATAGTTTAATAGGGTATTTAAAACTATATCGAGTTGAGTGTGGAAAGGAGTTCCTATTATCACGAATCAAATAAAATTGGATTTTATAAACCATTGTATAACTCGCCTCATGCTACGAGTTATTCAAAATATTTTGATAAATATTAAAATAAATCCCAAATTTTAAATTGATGTTTTATGCCACCCTTAACAAATTAACACTTCATTCTAAATTGAACCCAAATGTTAGTGCCATACCCTGCATCTGGGAGTCCATCATGAAAGAAGGTAATCATCGCGTTTCCTGTGTAACATAGGTCGGTGTTACAGTTAATAGTAAAGGACAAAACATCACTTGTTTGACAAGTGGGCATAGTTGGGGTTAAACATACTTCGTTTTTAAACGAAAACCCCAAATGGAGAGTTGTGTAGTGGACACAATTAACAACCGTTGTTTACCTACATAATCATACCAGTGGGTAGTGCTTTAGACAGTTCACTGTGTTTTGATGAATCAGGGTCTCATCTTAATTAAAAATTTTGTTTTTGGGTCATAAAATTATATTAAGATATTTAAAACATAAAATACTAATTAATTAATTTTGAATTTTGAAGATGTCAAACGAAAACAATTCCTCCCAATTCTCTCTCAAGTCCATCTTAGAGAAGGACAAACTTAACCAATCGAACTTCATGGACTGGCACCGCAATTTGAAAATTGTTCTCAAAGCGGAGAACAAACTGTACGTTCTTGATACGCCACTCCCTGATGAACCCATCAATCAGCAAAGTGTTGCATACAGAAACTATGCAAAGCATTATGATGACTCTATGAAAGTCTCATGTCTGATGCTGGCATCAATGATCCCTGAACTTCAAAAGTCCATGGAGGATATGATGGCATACGAGATAAATGAGCACCTGGTAGAAATGTTCCAACAGAAGGCTCGTCATGAAAGGTTTGATGTGATGAGATCACTCATAACCACTCGTATGCAAGAGGGTACATCAGTTAGCGCTCATGTGCTAAAAATGAAGGCATATGTTGATCACTTGGCTCGTCTGGAATCCCCCTTGAGTGATGAGTTAGCTGGAGATATTATCCTCAACTCATTGCCCAAGTCGTATGATCAGTTCACTATGAACTACAATATGAATGGGATGGAGAAGACACTTGCAGAGCTGCATCAGATGCTTAAAACTGCTGAGGTGAATATACCCAGCAAGACTGCACCAGTGCTGATGATCAAGGAGGGTCAGATCAAGAAACCTAACACCAAGAAAAAGGGCCATCAGGGCAAAGGAAAGGGCAAGGGCAAAGGTGTTGCAAACAAGAAGTCTCATAAGGATGCCAAATGTTTTCATTGTAATGAAATTGGGCACTGGAAGAGAAACTGTCCTAAGTATTTGGCTGAACTGAAGCAAACCAAGGCTTCAGGAGGAGAGTCCTCAGGTATATTTGTTATTGAAATCTTTTCTTTTTCTGGCAAAACATGGGTGTTTGACACAGGATGTGGTTTTCACATTTGTAATGCTTTGCAGGGGCTAAGAAAGATTAAGAAGCTGAAACAGGGCGACTTGGAGGTCCATGTTGGCAATGGACAAAGAGTTGTTGTGAAGGCAATTGGAGAATATGTTCTTTTACTTCCTTCTGGTTTAGAACTTGTTTTGAACAATGTTTATTTTATTCCTAGTGTTACTAGGAATATTGTTTCGGTTTCTGTTTTGCATGGACAAGGTTTTAATTATCATTTTAATGGTGAATTTATTTCTGCTTATTTTAATGATATATTTTACTTTAATGCAAAACCAAACAATGGAATCTATGAGATAGAAATCCAAGACAATAACTTATTATACAACATCTCTCATAAACATAATAAGTTAGACTTTAATGATATGTATATGTGGCATTGTAGACTTGGTCACATAAGCGAGGACCGTGTTAAACAACTCAAAACCGCAGGAATATTAGATTCAAAGAGTTCTGAGTCGTTTGGGAAATGCGAATCTTGCTTAAGTGGAAAGTTAACAAACGCACCTTTTTCAAATGTTGGAGAAAGAGCTAATGATCTGTTAGGACTTGTACATACAGATGTATGTGGTCCATTCAGAACAATGTCAAGACATGGAGAAAGATACTTTGTTACATTTACTGATGATTTCAGTAGATATGGTTACGTTTATCTTATGAAGCATAAACATGAAACATTTGAAAAGTTCAAGGAATACCAAAACGAAGTAGAGAATCAGCTAAATAGAACTATTAAGATGCTTCGATCAGATCGAGACGGTGAATATCTTAGTCAGGAGTTCATCGACCATCTAAAGGATTGTGGAATAGTTTCACAACTCACTCCACCTGGAACACCACAACATAATGGTGTGTCTGAGCGGAGAAATCGAACTCTATTAGATATGATTCGATCTATGATGTGTCGAACAACCCTCCCACGCTCCTTTTGGAGTTACGCTCTAGAAACTGCCGCAAGAATTTTGAATATAGCTCCAACAAAGAAGGTTGACCAAACGCCTTATGAGATATGGCATGGAAAGAAACCTAAAGTATCCTATCTTAAGGTCTGGGGATGTGATGCTTATGTCACTCTAGAATCTTCGGATAAACTAGATCCCAGAGGTGAAAAAGTGGTTTTCGTCGGATATGCCAAAAAGATCGGTTACCTATTCTACCACCCCACTGAAAATAGAGTTTTCACTAAACGCAGAGGCACTTTCTTGGAAGAAGAGCTTCTGGCGCGGGGGATTGGAGAAAACCATGTGGATCTTGAAGAAATTCGAGAATCACAAGTGACTGAATCAAATGTTGAGTCAGAACCAAAAGTAACTGATCCAGTTGTTGAAGTTGAGCCTGGAAGGACTCAAGAAACAACAGAAACACCAAGTGTTCGAAGAAGTATTAGGGATCGTCGTGCACCTGAAAGGTATGACGATATCTTCATAATTGATGAAGCTGAACCTGCTACTTACAAAGCTGCAATCTTGGATTCAGAATCCAAGAAATGGCAAGAAGCCATGAATACAGAGATGCAATCCATGTATGATAACCAGGTCTGGGATTTGGTTGATCTTCCTACCGAATGTCAGACTGTAGGAAACAAATGGATCTTCAAGAAGAAGACCGACATGGATGGAAATGTGCAAACCTACAAAGCAAGGCTTGTAGCAAAAGGGTTCACTCAAACTCAAGGAATTGATTATGAGGAAACTTTTTCGCCAGTAGCCATGCTTAAGTCTATTAGAATTCTGCTTGCTATTGCTGCATATTATGACTATGAGATATGGCAAATGGATGTCAAGACCGCGTTCCTTAATGGACACTTACTTGAAGATGTCTATATGGTTCAACCTGAAGGTTTTGTTGATCCAAAGAATCCTAATAAGGTGTGCAAGCTAAATAAATCCATCTATGGACTAAAGCAAGCATCTCGCAGCTGGAATCTTCGTTTTGATCAGAAAATCAAAGAGTTTGGTTTCATTAAAAACGAAGATGAACCATGTGTTTACAAGAAATCTAGTGGGAGCTATATCACTTTTCTTATTATGTATGTAGATGACATACTAATCATTGGAAATAATATCCCTATGCTAAAAGAAGTTAAGACTTGGTTGGGTAAATGTTTCGCAATGAAAGATCTTGGTGAAGCCGCTTATATTCTAGGAATAAAGATTTATAGAGATAGATCAAAGCGGTTATTAGGTTTAAGTCAAAGTACATATATTGATAAGGTCATACGACGCTTCTCAATGCAAGACTCAAAAAGGGGGCTCTTGCCCATGGCACATGGAACCATTCTTAATGGCAAGCAGTGTGCTAAGACCGAAGAGGAAAAGAAGAAAATGGAAAGAGTTCCATATGCTTCGGCTGTCGGTTCCATCATGTACGCCATGTTATGTACCAGACCTGATGTTTCGTATGCTCTTAGCATGACGAGTAGATATCAACAAAATCCAGGAGAGAGCCACTGGGCTGCAGTGAAGAACATTCTTAAGTACTTAAGAAGGACTAAGGACATGTTCTTAATATATGGAGGACTGGATGAGGAGCTGTCAGTTAAGTGTTATACTGATGCAAGTTTTGAGACTGACCGTGACGATTCAAGATCACAGACGGGATATGTTTTCATTCTGAATGGTGGGGCTATTACTTGGAAGAGCTCAAAGCAAAGTGTGGTTGCTCAATCCACCTGTGAATCAGAATACAATGTTGCATCGGATGCTGCTAAGGAGGCTGCCTGGATGAAGAAATTCATTACTGATCTCGACGTTGTGCCTAGCATAAAGAAACCAATCGAGATGCTGTGTGACAACACTGGTGACATTGCTCTTGCAAAGGAACCAAGGTCGCATAAAACCACAAGGCATATACTCAGAAAATTCCACTATATTAGAGAGATAATAGAGCATGGAGACGTCGTAATAAGCAAAGTTCATACGGATCTAAATCTGGCTGACCCCTTTACTAAGCCTTTGCCTCAAGCTAAACATGAGGAGCATGCTAAAAAAATAGGGCTTAGATTTGCTAGACAGTGGGCATGATCTGTAGTTAGTATTGGTGTTTTAATCTTGAACTACAACAGTTACATTGAAATAGTTATTTGATTTATTGGTTAAATGCAAGTTTAATTATTTTGTTACTGTGTTCGTTATTTGTATGTTTATATCCTTGAATAAACGTATTCAAAAATATCTGTAGTCGATCAAATTACATGGGAATGAATTTGAATGTAAGACTATTGTGAATTGAGATGATTGTATTCATGAGGTGAATAACTCAAGAGTTTGAGAATCAGAATTCACAGATATCACTTGGGAATGATATTGGATGTGACTCGCTTCAAAACGATCTCCATGGATCTAAGTCATGAGATGTTTTGATATTGATATGTTCAATCTGTCTTTTTCCTTAGGCACATATTAAACTTCGTTGATCAAGGACAATCTTTGATGTTATCTAACATTGTCCTGAAACATGGGTAGTAATCCGGGTAGCATTGGGAAAAATCCAAGATTAAGTGGGAGTTGTATGATGCTGATGGAATTCTGTACTTCAATGTGATTAGAAGTTTAGGCATTCTGGCGCCCTCGTTAACTCAAACTGGAATAAACGCGTGGCCACGCCCGGACTAAAGAGTTCGGTAGACCATTTTGAATTAAGGACGAGAATAGAGAATGGTTGATCACTATATAAGAATGAATGATCCATGTCTTATGATCAACGAATGTTCTATACAGAAGGGACTTATTGATAGGAATATCAGGGCTAAAGTATTTGGTTAAGTAAAGTGTTACTTGAACTCAAAGAACTAGTTGACGACTGTAAATTGTCATACCGTGTTAGGAGCAGTGCGATGAAGCTAGTCGTCCACCTCTGCACACGTTAACTCATTTTAATTAAAATCGTCCAAGTGGGAGATTGTTGGAGATATATGTCCAATGTAATTATATGTCAACGTAACCAACTCGGTACGATCCGAAGAGTTACACGTTGGTACACGAATCGTATATGTTCACAAATAGGTGTGTTATTATTTCTGAAATAATAATATTTGAACTCGAGAGACTTAATATTAATTAGATTATTATTGAGAAGGTTATAAGAGTATAATCTCAAGGGGTTTGGTGTAAGTTTGAGTTTTATAAATATAATGTATCAAATATTAGATAATTTGATAAGTGTTATATTATAACTCAAATAAATCAATATGGCTTCATAGGATTGGCAATTTTATAAGATAGTAAGTGCCCACTGATAATTGTCCACTAGAACTAGAAGATAATTGCCTATTATGATGTTGGCCATTGTGGAAAAGAAAAAATGTTTTTTAAAAAAAGGAGCACATGCCAACAAAAGAATAAACGATGAAGCAAAACATACACCTACTCCTCCAATACATTACTACTCGAGCATTCACATCTTCTGCTCTTTAAAAAGGCAATCACTCAAAGGAAACCAGGTGATTAACTGGTTCAATCTTTGGGTATTAAGTGATTGGTTGTGTGAACTTCCTACTAGCGAAGATTCGTTGTAACCCGCGTGTTACAATCCCGGTGTAGTCGTCAAAGGTTGATTACTAAACTCTCTATGGTTGTTTATTTATTTGTTTATACGTGTGTAATCTTGATCCTGATTGGGAATATTTATTAACCGGGTTAATAAATTTAACTTTGAGTTTTTATATATAAAATCGGACTTAATGAGTTTTATATATAAACCGCTTCCGCTATTTTGAACCACTGATTCCCAACATCACGACCACATATTGTTTAAAAAAAACACCACAAGAACATGAAAGTAAGTTAACTTCGAGATAATATATGATTCTCACGAAAGTATGTTGATGACAGGACATTGAGCAAGATACATAGTAAATGACAGCTAAATATTTAATTTAAAAAATAGCAGACAGTTGGATAACAAGAAAAGTAGCAGCAAAAAACATCCATTGAGCAACAAATTTATAGATACTACACTACTGGAACAAGCACACTGACAAATTTTGATTAACATAAAAACAATAACAGTACCTGAAGAGGTATGGTCCCAATTCCTTGCCCACATGGCAAGGACCACACCACTTTTCCATCCTATGTGGCGCTGACATCAACGAGACCATCCAGAAGCTTCCGGAAGCTTCTGGAAAATATGAAGGTGGCACCAAAGATGCTCCATCCGACATAAAGGACAACACGTGTGACCAGTCATCAAGCGCCAGGTAGGCCTGCGACGAATCCAGGAGCAGTCCGACAACACCAGTACAACGTCTCCAAAATAGGCAAATGCAGGCGCGCCACGTGTACCACTACACTGACCACAGCAGAGGAGACCAAGAGGATATTCCCCTTGGTCGGACAGCTGGCACCGCTGCTCCTCCCTCTTTCACCCTCCGGCTATAAATAGGACCCTTCATCATCCAGGTTGAACACCTTGCCCTCTATATTCTCACACATAACACACACTGTTTATTCTCCCTCAGAGCAGTACTTATTATCACGCCGGAGCCTGGTTAAGAGGGAAACCCCCATATTCCCCTCTTAACGAGACTAACGGTGTTGCTGTTTTGCAGGATCCAAGTCACTTCACGAGTAGGAAAAGAGGTTGAACCCACAGAAGAAATAACCCCACTGATTAACCCTGGTGTTAATTGGTGTTTCATCATTGGCGCCATCCGCTTTTAGCAAAACCATTTTCATCTCTTTTCTTTTCGAAAAACACTCGTCAAAATGGCTGAACAAAACCCTTCTCACCCGGTAGATGGAGACGTTTCTTCCTTTGAACTCGTTTCGGACAACGTACACGTCCAACGGAGTCAAAGAAACGAAATTATCCAGGAAGGGCCGATGAACAACGATTTTCCTAGTATCTTCGGGAGTGCATCCAGGGTCGTCACTCAAAACACAACTGGTGCTACTTTCCAAACTCCACCTAGGATCATCACTCAAACCACAAACGGAGCTACTTTCCAGCCTCCGTCAGAGATAGTCCAACAAACACCCCCACCAGTGCAAACACAGAGCCATGGAGCTGGTCCCTCAGCTCCATCGGACCAAGCACAACTAAACTTCTCTGCACTACTAGGGCTACCTGAAGGAAAAACTCTGGCTTCCTGGTATGCCGAACAAGTGGCGTCTATAAACCTTGTTTACACACAACTCAGTGCGCAGCAAGCCCTGCTTCAGGCACAAGCCAACCAGTCCGCATTTGTCACTCCGCTGCAAAGGCCTTTGAGCGCGCCAATGCCTCAACAGACCAATGCATTCAATTTACGCCCTGAGTCAGTACCTCCACCACATATTAGAAGGCCAAGCGCGCATGACACGCGTGACACTTACGGCGAGACGGAAAGCAATTACGTGCAGTACTCTCACCAACCAAAAAAGCTGATACAAAGTCGTTTAGGTCCGCGCAACATAAATGACGAATTTGAAGATGACGAAGAGACGTACAAAGAAAGCACAGTGTTCAGCAGACTGCCACCAGAGCATGAAGCGTACAAACCTCGCAAGCGCGCAGGTTATGACCCAAAAGCGGAGCATGATTACACTTTGAGCTATCGTCCAGACGACATGGCTGAGAATTCAAAATTCATTAGAGAAATCGCCACGGCTGCCATTGACAAAACGAAATTGCCACACAACGTGGGCAAATACAACGGGTTGACAGACCCAGACGATCACCTTCAAGTTTTTAACGGTGCTGGAGCAACAGGCGGATGGAATTTACCAACCTGGTGTCATCTCTTCGCTCAAACCTTCATAGGCGCAGCGCGCGTTTGGTTTGACAGCCTGCCAGCAGGAAAAATCAAGTCATGGGTCGATTTCCGAGAGAAGTTCCTTGCACATTTCTCTCAGCAACGTCGACACACCAGAGACCCAGCTGATTGTTTAAACATCTGGCGCAGAGACCACGAGAGCGTGGAAGATTTCATTACAAGATATAACAAAGAATGTTTGGAGATTGGTGATGTGGGCAAGAAGATGATGTGCGCACACTTCATGAGGGCAGTCAAGTGCGATGATTTAATCAAGCGTGTAAAAGGAAGAGACGGAGGACCCAAAGATTGGGAAACCTTCATTGAGGCAGCCAAAACTATCGCCCAGTCCGACAGACAGTTGACCGGTGACGACCACCGTCAGCGCGGATACAACCATAATGACCGGCATAGCAAGAAAGGCAGAAGCCAACCATGGAAAGCATCCGGTCACAGAGAAAGAAGCCCAGTAAGAGAGGATGCGCGCCACACGATCAATCAAATCGCTCACCGGAAAGAGGTGAAAAGAGAAAACAGGGAGAAACAGTGGACACCACTAACAAAGACCCCTTCCGAAGTCTTAGCCACTGAGAATCACCAGTTCAAACCACCCCTTCAAATGCGAAACAAAAGGGGTCAAGATCCCAATCTTTTCTGCGAGTTCCACAAAGACACGGAGCACTTAACTGACGATTGTTTCAGTTTAAAGCAAGAAATAGAAAGGTCCTTGAGAGATGGAAAACTCACTCATTTGGTAAAGGGCGGAAAGCGCGACTACCGCCAAATACAAAGAAGAGATGAAGGACCAGACAACAAAAAACTCCGGAAACTAGAAACCCACATGGTTCAAGGGGGTCCACGAAGGCCAAGAAAAAAACTACAACAAGCGCGCGCAAGATGACTCATGGCGCGAGAAACAAGTTGTTTTTCCGGTTGTAAGAGGAGGCCCAAGAGAAAGACGACCCATAGTCATCTCAGGCGTGATCGGGCACTACCAAACTGATTACATTTTCATCGATCCAGGGAGCACCGCGGACATCATATATGAACAATGTTTCAATCAATTCGATCAGGAGGACAAGGCGCGCTTGGAACCAGTTGATTACCCGCTCACTGGTTTCTGCAATGAAGCCGTCTTTCCCCTTGGACATATATCATTCCCGGTGTTACTCTCGGATGGGAAGAATTCAAGAACAGAAGAAGTCACATTCATGGTGCTGCCAGCACATTCAAGGCACGATATTCTGCTGGGAAGAGAATCCCAAGGCGACTTTAGCATGATCTGCTCTGGCCCACACTCAGTTGTGGGATTCCCAACAGAAACGGGAGTAGCCATCATATATGTAAGCAAAGAAGTATTAGCAACAGATGAGCTCAGACCTGTAAAAGCAAGTAAACCAGCGCCACGCGTGGAAGCAGAAAAATGGGTGTTAAACAGCGCATACCCGGAACAGACAGTAACATTAGGACCTGCAATGTCCGATCTAACGAGCGCGGCGCTAAAAAAGCTGTTGTTCCAAAACATGGATGTTTTCACCTGGACACCAGCAGATATGGTAGGTGTTCCACGGCACATAGCCGAGCATCGATTAAACGTCTCAGAAGAAGCAAAACCAGTGGTGCACGCCAAGCGCCACTTGGGAGACATAAAACATGATGCCATGAAAGAGCAAGTGATGGAGCTGTTAAATGCGGGAATCATCAGAGAAGTCAGATACCAAACGTGGGTAGCAAGCCCAGTGATGGTCCAAAAGAACAACGGTAGCTGGAGAATGTGCGTAGATTACAAGGATCTGAATAAGGCATGTCCACGCGACTGTTACGCCTTACCAGACATTGATGAAAAGATTGATTCGCTTGCCACATTCCGATGGAAATGTTTCCTCGATTGCTATAAGGGGTACCACCAGGTACAGATGGCTGTGCAAGATGAAGACAAAACCGCGTTCCGCACACCGACAGGGCTATACTGTTACACCAAGATGCCTTTCGGTTTGAAGAACACGGGCGCAACTTATCAGAGGCTCATGAATGAAACTTTCCACGACGCTATCGGCAAGTACATCGAGGTGTATATGGACGATTTAGTCATTATGAGCAAAGAAGAGAACACTATGCTGATGAACATCCAAAAAACGTTCGACACCTTGCGCGGAGTAAGTATCAAGCTGAACCCAGCGAAATGCTCTTTCGGCATGGAAGAGGGGAAATTCCTGGGTTTCATCGTCACGAAAGATGGCTTCAAGGTGAATCCTGATAAAATACAAGCAATTGAACGCATGCCTTCACCTTCGACAATCAAGGAGATGCAAAAATTGGCAGGGCGGTTGGCAGCACTTAACCGTTTCCTGGCCAATCACGCAGCCAAATCTTTCCCATTTATAAAAACTCTCCGAAATTGCATGAAGAAGAGCCAATTTCAGTGGACTCCGGAAGCCGAGAGCGCATTCCGCGAGATGAAAGATTGCCTCATCAAGCTGCCAACATTAACTGCACCAGTCAAGGGAGAGCCTCTGGTGCTATACTTATCAGCCTCCGACAGAGCAGTGGGAGCAGTGTTACTCGTTGATCGACAGGGTGTCCAAACACCAGTCTACTATGTGTCACGAACCTTGACCGATCCAGAAACCCGGTATGCCATCATGGAGAAACTAGTACTCGCATTGATACATGCCTCAAGACGGCTGCGCCGGTACTTTGCCAACCACGTCATTCACGTGTTAACAAACTACAATATTGGCAACATCCTCGCGAGGCCAGAGATTTCAGGGAGACTAGCAAAGTGGGCAATAGAGCTCGGAGGCGTGGTTTTCAGGCCAAGACCGGCAATCAAGGGCCAAGTACTAGCAGACTTCATGACAGAAGTACCCGACGACAAGGATCGGGAATGTAAAGCGATGGAAAAAGCTGAAAGACAACAAGTCGAAGAACCGTGGTTGTTATATACAGACGGCGCAGGCGCAGGGCTCCGGCTGGTAAGTCCTGACAAACATGAATTCACCTACGCCATACGTCTGGATTTCAAGAGCACGAACAATGAAGCTGAGTACGAAGCTTTCCTTGCTGGTCTAAGATTAGCGATCAAAATGGGAGTTAGACACATTGAAGCGCATGTGGACCCCATGTTAGTGGCCGGACAAATCAACGGGCAATATGAAGCCAAGGGAGATACAATGGCGCTCTACCTGAGCCAAGCAAAGACGTTGCTACAAACCTTCTATTCCTACAAGGTGCACCACATTAACAGGAGCGAGAATAAACCAGCAGACGCGCTGAGTAAACTCGCATCTACAAGTTTTCAACACCTAGCGAAGGATGTGCGCATAGAAGTTTTGAGCAACCCGTCAGTGCCACTGCGAGAAGTAAGCGTTATCCAAGTGGGAACAACGTCATGGATGACTCCGATAATAGCATACCTTCAATCTGGAATACTCCCAGAAAACAAAGCTGAAGCAAGAAAAATCCAGTACAAAGCTGAGCATTATCAGATGGTTGATGGAATCTTATATCGAAAGTCATACCTTGGGCCACTGCTAAGATGCGTCGATCCCGAAGACGCAAACTATCTGATCAGAGAAGTGCATGAGGGAATTTGTGGTATACATGCCGGACCAAGAATGGTGGTGGCAAAAGTCATGAATGCGGGGTACTATTGGCCCGGGATGCATTTAGATGCGGTTAAAGAATTGAGGAAATGCAGCGGGTGCCAAAGACACGCCCCCAAAACGATGCGCCCCAAGAATGAATTGGTGCCAGTCACAACGGCGTGGCCCTTTCAACAATGGGGAATAGACATGGTCGGACCTTTCCCCGAAGCCCCAGGAGCTGTCAAATTCATAATAGTCGCAGTCGACTATTTCACCAAATGTGTAGAGGCAAAGGCCCTCGCATCGACCACAGCCACCGTCGTCAAAAAATTCATCTGGGAACAAATCATATGCCGTTTTGGATTACCACTCAAGATCATCACGGATAACGGAACCAACTTCGCCGAAGACAATCTTCAACAGTGGTTCAAAGAATTACACATTGAGCACACCTTCTCCTCGGTCGCGCACCCGCAGGGGAATGGTCAAGTTGAAGCCGTCAACAAGAGTATTGTCGATGGAATTAAGGCAAGGCTGGGAGAAAAAAGACGAGGTTGGGTAGATGAACTACCCAGCATCTTGTGGGCTCACAGGACGATGCCCAAGACAAGCAACGGAGAAACACCGTTTAGCTTGGTTTACGGGTCAGAGGCAGTAATACCAGCGGAGATAGGATTGCCGTCACCACGAATGCTCTCCGTGAACCTGATCAACAATGAAGAAGAGGAGGATCGACCTTGACCTCCTAGAAGAAGGAGAGAAATGGCGGCAATAAATGAAGCGAAGTACAAAACAAAGCTGGAAAAATATTACAACTCCAAAGTCCGAGTCTGCACCTTCAACCCGGGAGAATACGTCCTCAGAGACAACGAGGCTTCAAATGCTGAAAAACCCAGAAAGTTGGCTCCCAAGTGGGAAGGTCCGTATGTTATCGACATAGTACTCGGAAAGGGAGCCTACAAGCTACGCACCATTGACAACAAAGAGGTTCCACGAACTTGGAACGCTCAACAGCTGAGAAAGTGTTACCTGTAAAAAGCTTATGTAACTGCAACGACCGAATCGCCAACACATTTATAGTAATACAAGAAGTGTTTGGCTATTTTTTCTATCATGCAAATTTCCTGTCACAACTGCATATATTACTTTGGGCATACACGAAAACATCAATGGCTCGACCATTAGGAAACGTTGTAGACCTCCAAGGCCTGTCACAAACAAGTGCACAGCCGGGTCAGACACACGACTAAAGCCTAACAAACGCCAAACAAATACTTCGTGCCCACATAAACACGAAAGCATCGAACACAGGACAACCAAACATTGTAAGAACCCCCAAGGCTGAGCACAGCTGGGTCCACACAATAGCCTGTAATTCGATCACTTCGTATTCACGAACCAACCCGCGCACGTAAACGACAGAATAAAACGTTGTAATAAACACAACACAACCTGTCAACGCCATCATTCATTCGTGATACCTGAATCAAAGTAATTATACATGCACATATTATGACGATAACAAAATTCGCATAAAACAAAGACAACTATTAGCATAACAAATGTCAAAGCATAGCCAAATATCCACAAGCATAACAAGAGAAAATTAAAATTGTTCATGAAATTGTCAAGTACAGGACCAACCAAGGTCATACGCGGCGCACAGGCCGGAGTCCCTCATTCAGGATGACTGGTACCAGCACCTCCAGCCGCACTACCTTCATCGCCAAGAGCCTTTTTCAGCAAGGCAACTCCATCAGGTCTGCGAGCCAATTTTTGCGCAGCCTTAACAACAGCAAACTCCAAAGACGAAAACTCTTGTCTTTTCGCGGCATAAGCAGCGCTACAATCCTCCTTCCATAACTCGAAGTGATGCTCCTTCTCCTTATTGACAGCCGCAGCTCTGCCCTCGATATAACCATCCTTGCGCCCGCTATTATAACCAGCTTGCCCCAACTCGTACATATAGTTGGCAAGCTCATGGGAGTTAACTATACGATTGGCAATCTACAAAAAACACACAAATAAGAGAAACAGTTCACGAAAACCATAACATAAGATAAAAGAGGTTACCAGAGGCACCGCGCGAGAAAGCAACCACTTGCAATCAGCTGATGCTTCCTCAGCAAGGAGTTCAGAGGCCTTACATTCAACAGTCTTCTCTTGAAGAAGACGATCAGCAGTCTCATACTGTCTAGCAAGGTCTTCCAGTTTTGCAATACGGTCAACATACTCTTTCTCCTTCCTTTCAAACGCCTCGCGTGCCTTTTGAGCTTCCTCAGCAAGCTCTGTTTTCTCACCAGACAAGCGAACAATAGCGTCACGTTGAGTTTTAAGCTCCACATTAGTACGCTCGCACGCAGCTTCCCAATTTTTCTGCTTATCAGCATTGGCTTGTTTCTCTTGGGCAAGTTTCTCTTCCGCATCAGATACCCTCCATATCAACCCCTTCTTCTCAACATTGAATTTTTCTCTCTCTTCCGCAAATAGCTTCTTCTCATGCTCAAACTCAAGAGTGTCCTCCCCCATCAGCTTCCACTCACGGACAATCTCCTGAAAAGTGGACCAGAAGTTAACCCCGGCTTGAACATGTTCATCAAAAAGTTCTAACCGACGGCGCCTCTTCTGAAATAACCTTTCAGCTGGGGGGAGAGACAGAGAGAAAAACTCATGACAATTTCCAAGATCGTTCATCCGGGAGCCCTGGGTTAAGTGCCAGCGAGGCGCATGGGGCAGATCATCGCATGCTGGATTATGGGTGTCCCAAGAACCACCCCGAGCATACTCAACATCAGGACTCCGGACTACCCCGGAAGTTGCACCACCACCATCACCCGGTGGGCGTTTGGTATATATCGTGTGACGTGGAGTGGTCTCACTCGTCTCCACCTCGACTTCAATATTCTTACCACGATCACCACCACCAGCACCACCCGCATCACCGCCACCCTCCCCAACCTGCTCCACAGTCACAACATCCTCTTTCCTCTTCTCACCAGGGGTCTCGCGAGGAGGAGACAACCCAAATGTCCTCAACGGCGGAGATTCTGGAGGAGTAATTTTGGAAATATCAACCTTGTGTCCAGTCTTGGCTGGTTTGGCACCTGCTCCAAAACGAGCAACACATTCAGAGAAGAGAAAGAAAAACAAGCAAAAACAAAAAAGACAAACTAGAAACTGAAAAAACGAATACCAGAAGCCTCAAAAATCTTCTGCAGCAAATCCCCAGGTTTTTCAGCAAAAATACCCATGTCAACCTCCGACTCAGAAGGGACAGGAGGATCCTCCTTTTGGAGTTTAATCCTTTTCGACGCGAGCATAGCAGCGGCCTGCTCGTCAAGCTTCCGTTTCTTATCATCAAACATCTTCTTCTGCATTATCTCCGTTAATGTAGCACGGTCTTCAGGATCAGATTCTTGACGTTTCTCTCCGGCCCCTAAACCGGACAATGTATCAGAAACTACAACGTAATCTAGGACACGAGGGGTATGAGGTCGCTTACGAGGAGTCTCAGTGGCAGTTTCCTCAGCTTTTTTCCCTTTCCCTTCTGGTTTGTCAGCTTTTGTTTTTCTCTTTGTTTCCAACTGCGCAGCAGTCTCAACCGGAATCTCCACATCATCACCAACAGGCTCGTTCACCGGCTCATGCACAACCCCCTGCGCCGGACCTGCACGCGCGGAACGAGAGGTTAGGTCTTCAAAAGATCTGCCAGACCCATCACTCGAGAGAACGATAACTTCCTCTCGAATGGAATCAAATGCATCATCATCATTCTCACTATCTTCACCTAAGACAGTGTTAACATAGGTGGTATAACTCTCATTGCTCGGATGCAGAAGACAGCCACGGATCTGATCCAACCAAGGTCGTTTCTCAGGCTTTTGTATCGCCTCAACCATGGCACCACCGGCCTTAGGATCCAAAACGTTCAACAAGGTGTACCCCACTGGAAAAACCACAAAGATAAAAAGTAATGAACAATACGAGGCAAAAAATATATACAAAAGAGAGGCAAAAGAATATGGAAAGACACGTACATTTGCCATCATAACCATAAACTGGGACCCCCAACGGATGCTTAGGAACCCACTTCATGCTCATACCGGCACCCACCAACGCCATCTCCTCAAGTTGAATAATCGGAGTGGCTTTACGAGTCAACTTTTTATACCAGTCTTGGTCAGCAAAACCTGTAACCAGGTCAACCTTGGGGATACCCTCACCCACCGACCTGTAATGCATATCCACAGGAACAACACCCCGGTGAATATAAAAAAACTTTTGTTTCCAGTCATGGAGACTCTTCAACGGCACAGAGCAAACTGGAGAAACGCCGGTACGAGCACTAAAGGAGTAAAAACCACTTGTATATGAAACGGTATAGAAGACGTTGAACATCTCAAACGTCGGATTCAAACGGTTAGCCATACAAACGAACTCAAAGTGAGTAATACGAGGGAGCCCGATGGCATTGATCTGAGAAATGTGAAGACCATAACCCCTCAGCACATCAGCAGTAAATCGAGTCATTGGAAGCCTGAAGTTGCCTTCCCGGAAGAAAGCAGCATACAAAGTCATATACCCGGGAGGAGCGTCCATGGCGGTGGAACCAGAGGTAGGGTACTGAGCACCCCACTCAGGAAGAAAACCCATCTCCCTTACCAAGTTGTGGAATTCCTCCTCCTTCCACCCTATTACCGCCTGATCCGGGCCAGGTGGAGTTTTACCTTTATTCCTTCTCTTCCTCGAAGAAGGATTTGCAGCAGACATTGTGAGAAAACAAACAATAATGCAGATGAACTCAAGAGAAGAAGAAAGAAAATAAAGGAGGAAGATAGAAATCCGGAATTCAAATTTTGAAAAGTGAAGGTTAGAGGAGACTGCCCTTGAATTTATACCCATCGCATTTAATGCGATGGGCAGTAAACCGTCAGAGGTGCAGCTGGAAATCCAATCAAGGTAAGACACGTCAGAGGAGAGAGAAGACGCCATCATCTTTTTTCGGAAACGTGTGCAACAGACGCCTGCCATCATGACATAAAGTAACTGACATGACTGAAAAGACGCCTGTTCACCTGACACCAGACAGTCACATCAGCCCACTCCTTCCCAAGACAAACAAAGCTTCCTCCTGAAGACAACAGCAAGTGGCATCGCGCCGTACGCCATACGTCCATTTGGCTCAGCTTTACCAAGTAGCCAAAACCCATGCGCCATACGCCATGCGTCCATTTGGCTCAGGTTACCAGGAGCCAAAACCCATGCGCCGTACGCCATGCGTCCATTTGGCTCAGCTTTACCAAGTAGCCAAAACCCATGCGCCATACGCCATGCGTCCATTTAGCTCAGGTTACCAAGAGCCAAAACCCATGCACCGTACGCCATGCGTCCATTTGGCTCAACCTTTACAAGTGGCCAAAACCCATGCGCCATGCGTCCATTTGGCTCAATTTTTACAAGTGGCCAAAACCCATGCGCCATGCGTCCATTTGGCTCAATTCTTACAAGTGGCCAAAACCCATGCGCCATGCGTCTTTTTGGCTCAACTTTTACAAAGCTGCAAACCCACGCGCCATGCGCGCAACAGGTGCAAATTCTTCAGGTCTCCCACAACAACCTCACGCCATAAGAACCACTATTTTCATAAGTCCAGAATCCCTCCTAGACGATCAACTCAACTAGAAGGCACACTGGACTGGGGGGACTTGAAGAGGTATGGTCCCAATTCCTTGCCCACATGGCAAGGACCACACCACTTTTCCATCCTATGTGGCGCTGACATCAACGAGACCATCCAGAAGCTTCCGGAAGCTTCTGGAAAATATGAAGGTGGCACCAAAGATGCTTCATCCGACATAAAGGACAACACGTGTCACCAGTCATCAAGCGCCAGGTAGGCATGCGACGAATCCAGGAGCAGTCCGACAACACCAGTACAACGTCTCCAAAATAGGCAAATGCAGGCGCGCCACGTGTACCACTACACTGACCACAGCAGAGGAGACCAAGAGGATATTCCCCTTGGTCGGACAGCTGGCGCGCGTCTACAGCTGGCACCGCTGCTCCTCCCTCTTTCACCCTCCGGCTATAAATAGGACCCTTCGTCATCCAGGTTGAACACCTTGCCCTCTATATTCTCACACATAACACACACTGTTTATTCTCCCTCAGAGCAGTACTTATTCTCACGCCGGAGCCTGGTTAAGAGGGAAACCCCCATATTCCCCTCTTAACGAGACTAACGGTGTTGCTGTTTTGCAGGATCCAAGTCACTTCACGAGTAGGAAAAGAGGTTGAACCCACAGAAGAAATAACCCCACTGATTAACCCTGGTGTTAATTGGTGTTTCATCAGTACCTTACCGACTTCCATAATAACAAGATTTCAAATTCACAATTTGCAACTAACAATAGCACAATGAAATTAACAAAATCGTATGCATAAAACGGTATTTCTTACTTTCAAAATCATAAATTCACAATAAACGATCAGCACATCCACAGTAACAAAGTAATACAGTAAAAACCGAAAAAGAACAACAATCACAAATTCACAATCACACAATCACATATTCATATCATTATTCTATAACAGCAGCTACCACATAGAAGATTTAAACAATTACACTCTAATGTAAAATTTACAAAATATAGGGTTCAGTTACCAGATATCAAAATCGGTCAAAAAACTGAGGGAGGCGGAGAAGCGACGAGTCTAGTAAGGTAGGGTGCCTTCTTATTTTTCATAAAAAAAATAACCATTTTTTTATGAAGTAAAAAAAAAATCAGATCAAACTCATTGCAAATTTGGTCACCTGGAAGTTGGATAAGTATGTATCAACTATATATCTGTAACAGTTAAAAAGGTAACTAAACTGAAAAACTAATTTTTGTGTAATCTTCTTTTTCCAGTTTAGGCTCAGGTTCAAGAAAATATAAACCTATGAAAACTACATTAACTTATTTTCCTACCTTAAATACCTCTAAAAGCACACACAAAACTTTTAATTACGCTATTCTAGCACTTTTAATGATTAAA
Organism: Helianthus tuberosus; assembly: GCA_030545235.1. Taxonomy (NCBI): domain Eukaryota; kingdom Viridiplantae; phylum Streptophyta; class Magnoliopsida; order Asterales; family Asteraceae; genus Helianthus; species Helianthus tuberosus. The sequence continues at coordinate 64,809,193 of CM060406.1, forward strand.
AGCCACATCAAAAGTTCCTATTTTATTATTTTTGCCCTTATCAATAATATATTAAAAACTAGAAGTGATGGACAAAATTGTAATTTTGTATCACGTACATATTTTAATGCAACATGTACAAAGGAATTATGGTGGAATTTTAAGGGTAAAATAGTCCGTACAGAATAAATTAAGACGCCTGTAGGGACATTATAGTAATTTAAGCATTTCCTCCAAATTTATGACGCATTTATTCATGGCTTTCCTTCATCAATGGAGCCCCAGGTAAGAGAGACAGTAGTGACCCCTCCTTTTCCGGTACACACGCTTCCATATCTTAAGAGAGCCACCTCTATTCTCATAAATTCCCCCAATCTCAAAATTTGGGTTCTCTGGTTACAAAATCATTACCAACAATCATCCTAAAAATTCCGATCATCAAATACAATCGTTTTAAGAAGTTCTGATGGAGAAACAATCGAGGTCGACGTGGCTATTGTGTACTGTAAGAAGCATGTGGAGACTTTGAATGCCAATGAGAAGGTCACTAAGAAGATGCTTTATGTGCGGTTCCACAGAAGGGAAGGGAAGGGGAGCGGAGCCGATGTGTCCAGCAACGGCGGTGCAGCGAGCTAGGGCTTCTAACGACAACAATTCACTTTTGTAATTTTGGGTTTTGGTGATCTTCTATTCTGCTCCCAAGCAACCTGGATTGAACATCTACTCTGTTTGATGACAATTAGGGTTTGGAGTATGCGATTCAGATGGAAGATGCCTCCAGGTAAGTTCACACGAAATTAGGTAAGTGTTGTTTGTGCTCTTGATTTCAATTATATTTCTTCGAATTGAATTCGAATTTAGATTTACAAGCCATTGATAGTTGGTATGTGTGTGCTTACTGAATGTACAATAATCCTGGTATATTAAGATGCTTTGATTATACGATTGGACTTTTCAGTCATGTCGATTGCATCCGTTGGACTTCTGCTGCACAACTACCTTTGCTTGAAGATGAAATGCGGAGGGTTGAAAGAGTGAATGTAAGCCTTATTGTTAATTATTATCTTACATTTTGCTGGAAATGTTCTTGATTGTATTATCTTTGTAACTTTGTTTAAAATGTTATATGCTTACAGCAACACAGGAGTCTAGATTGAAACTATACGCCTACTGACAGGGTACGTACATACTGCAAGTAAATGGTCTTGATTGTACCTAATGGTTATCAGATTTGTCAGCAACCTAACTGGATCTTCCATGCTTGAGCTTTTCGTACTTTCGGCAATATTTCCTGTACGTTTTCTATACGATGTGTTCTCGATCGAGTAGTTTTCAAAAGTTTGTTTATCAGATTGTTTACCTTCAGTAGATGCTTGAAGGGATCAGTGGCTTGCCAACAAGAAAGCAATTGCTGAGAGAAACGTCTACATGCTCTTAAAAGAGAGGCATACAGTTTTCTATATTACATGCTGTTTTCTATATTACATGCAGTTTTCATTATTATGTTCACATTATCATGGTTATTTTCGCCCCGCTTGCGGTATGCTCATATAATGTATATATGCGTGGGCGCTCGGGGGGCAAAAGTGAAAGTGCACTAATTTTAACGTTATTTTACTAATTTCGTGAAAATAACGTTAAAAGAGGGGGACGGTTAATCATGCATCATGTGGTGGCGTTGATAGCCAAAAGACAAAGGGGTGCATGCACTAATCGGCGTTTGTCTCAATTGCTGAGTGTTATGTGCCTTATGTCCAAGGCTTGATGCAAAACCACAATCGAGCCGGGGGTCTCATTGGAAGCAGCCTCTCTATTCCTATGGGGTAGAGGTAAGGCTGTCTACATCTCACCCTCCTCAGACCCTACCTTAGCTTTGCTATTGGTGGGATATACTGAGTATGATGATGATGATGATGATGATGATGATGATTATCATGGTTATTTTCTTTTTTTTTTTTTTTCAGCAATCATTTTTTCCAGCAATTTTCTATGAGAGATAAGCTTGAGTCATGTGTAAGGACCTGCAACATCAAAGCAAGATGTTATGGTATGTTTTAATTATATGTCTGCGATTTGATTTCAATCTCTCATTTTGCTCTATGTGAGTATGTTTGTGTGTGCGCCCTACACATTTGATCATGTGTAACAACTTGGAAACTTGAGGAGATGAATAGTGTGGGGATTAGTGGGGTGGGACAACCTGAAGCACCTGATGGGAAGTCGTGGTATTGGTGGTTATGCTCCACCTGTTAATGGACCGGGGTCCTATATAGATTCTTCAGGGTTTGCACCTGACTCAGACCACCAATATTCTGAGCATAACTCATCTGGTGGTTGGTTGGACGAGTGATTAGGTTTGGTAAGGGGCGTCATTGGGTACCCCTACCTGATTTGGTTGGAAATTTTGGTTTAATAATGTTGAAAAGGCTAGGCTAGAAAAAAAACTTTTTTAAGTTAGTCGACTAAATTTCAGAGCAAGTTAGAAAAAGCTAGGCTGGAAAAAGAAATTTTTTTAAGTTGGTTGACTAACATTTTCAGAGCAAACTTTTTGGTCAACCTTTTAAAAGGTCAATGACAGTCAACCGGTGAGGGTTAGTGGGGTTAACAAGTGTGATTACATGCGTGATAAATTTGAGAGGGGTTGCTTATTATTTTGGGCGTGTTTAATTGAGTTGGTTTGGTATTTGGAGTGTTGGTGTGTAGGTACGTCCTGTAAACATATCGGAAAAGAAGAATGGTGGAGCTTGGGTCATGAGATTTATGGTAGTAATTAGAATCATGTTAATTTGGCCCATGCTCTTTCGTATGGTGCAGCAGTGGATTGAGCCAAATGGTTATTTTAACGGAAATGCAATTCGGCTATTTTTTACGTCGGATGCTTCATGTTTTGGGTCGGAAGCCTATTTTAGGCAAAATAGGAAAATGGAAAGAGGTTGTGAGATTTATATGCTTTGACAAGATATGCTGATGCTAAAGACCGAGCAATCGGAGCAAATGATGAGGAATCTGAGCTTAGGTTAGCACAACTTCAGGACCAACTTCCTGCTAATGAACCTGGTGCATTAATGCACCTTGTTGAAAACGTTGCTGATGATAACGAAGATGATGAAGAAACAATAGCCTGCAAAACACTCTTTCAGAATAAAACATTTTTCTTGGGTCGTGATGTAAGATCATTAATTGGGAGGAACTTTTCTTCATAGTTTAAATTTTGTGAAATAATTTAACTGATTTTGGGTGGAATTCTGATTGTGCTAATTTGGGTCTTCTTTGTTCTTGTTGGAATTGTCTTGTAGATGTGATCTTTTGCTATGCAATGGGAAAAACAAAGATAAATTAGCATCTGGATTAGTGGAGCCTTTCATATCTCACTTGAAATTGTTTAAAGATCAAATTTCGAATAGGGGTTATTCGATCACTCTTCGTCCACCAACCACTAACGCTTTTTGGTTCACCAAATCCACTTTTCAAAGGTATAATTTAGTCTTGACTTTGTGTCCTACCCCTCCTCTAGATTTGATATACAGATAGAATATCACATCACTTGATGAATATTATAACGATTAAGTAAACCTTAAGGAATGAGCTTTATCTTGCGTCGAACTAACGGTCATTGCTTATGTTGACCATCTTCTCTCTCGGGTTTCTAAGGAATGAGCTTTAATGTTTTTTTGACACACACGCCTGTGCAACTACTTTGAAGTTTAAAGCTTATTTTTTTCTGGAATGTATATAAAACGTCAAATATAAATGGGTCAAATGAAAAGATTAGCTTTAGAGGGAATGAGCCAAATGGGTCCAATAGGTTGAAAGTCGCCCAAATATACTAACGGGTCAAAAAGGTTGAAAGTCCGCCAAAGATAATCTATCGCAAACTACCTTCTAAATCTTGCTATCAAAGATTTAAGTAATTGTTTTTTATACTTTGGTGCTTAATCACAAGATTCCGGTGAAAAGGAGCAGATGGCCGGAATACAGGAATCGCCCGCTGTTTTTGCGACGTCGCTGGCGTTGGGAGCAGATGGCCGGAATACAGGAAGCGGTTCGAAGTATGAAGACTGTTTTAAGGCCTCAAGTTTAATATGTGAGTGCTTATAGTAACTTTAATTCATTTTTCCTTTTTATGGATTTGGCTATCTGCTGTGTTGGATATCGTTTTTGTTTAAAATTAAAAAGAGTTTATTTAATTTGCAAGCTTTTTATGGGGACAGGGCTTAAAATCAAGCATAAGGTTGACTCACCGGTGTACAATCACACGCTCACCACGATTTTGGTGGAATATGCTTCTGCAGTAAGCTCACTCTATCACTTAGCAACATATTATTGTGAACATTGTGGATCTGTTATTTTCTTGAGTTAAACACAACCATGTATGATAACCAGAAGTTGCCTTTGTCCATGTACGTTTACATTTCAGATTTAACAGATCTTTTTGCATGGACCTGTTCAAAATGTGATGGCCTAACCAAGGTATTTGTTGGTGTGGTACTTATTGTAAATTTGAACACAGTGTTCACATCAATGCTCATGTTTGATGTTATCTTGAATCAGGGATTCGAAGTTATAGAGCTCATTGTTGATGTTCAGAACTGCTTGCAGGTACATGTGTTTTGTTCTGTTTTAGTAGCATCGGCTTGAAATGGTTTCTTCATTATGTCGTAATCTTTCCTGGATCTCGTACTTGTATATACTATATAATGACTGAATACTTAATTACTGATTGCAGGCATTTGTTGGGGTTGCGGATGATCTTGATGCTATTGTTATCGCATTTAGAGGCACTCAAGAAACCAGGTATTAATTCAACTGTTGCCTGTTTATTTCTTGATCAATGTAGTATGGTCTTTAATATAAAATAAGATATACGTTCAAAACGACAAAACCTCGAATTCATGTTTGAGTAACATATATTTGGTCACAGTATACAGAACTGGATTGCAGACCTATTCTGGAAGCAGCTTTACTTTGATTACCCTGGTTGCACAGATGGCAAGGTGCATGTGGCATAATTTTGTGTATCGTGTTTGCACCTGTGATATCGTTGTCTAATATTTGGTTCCATTGCTTCTGGTGCATCATGGATTTTTTAATGCTTACAATAATACAATTATGCGTTCGGGAATTCTTGATGGTGTCAGTAGAGCAAAAGAGGCATATGGAGATCTCAAAATTATGGTGACTGGGCATTCAATGGGAGGTGCTATGGTGGCTTTTTGTAGATTGGATCTTGCGGTAACTATGATAATTCCATCTCTTAATATTTATCTTTTGGATCAATATTAACTGATTGTTTACCTTTCTACAGCTTATTTATGGATCAAAGAACGTCCAAGTCACGACCTTTGGCATGCCAAGAATCGGCAATGCTGCTTTGGCATCGTATTATAGCCAAGTTGTACCAAATACGTTTAGAGTGACACATGGACACGACCTCGTCCCGCATATGACTCCTTATTATCATCATTTCCCACAGAAGACATATCATCACTTACCAACAGAGGTAATCTTGCTTGACTTTCTTGACTTTTAGCATCTGTTTGTCCAAACAGTTCGCGTCGAAACGGTACGTGCAGAAACGGTACGAAACTCGTCCCGACCCGAAACTCGTCTCGTGCGGAAAACTCATGTCGGCCCAAAACTCGTTGCGATCCGAAACCCGTCGAGTGCAGAAACCCGTGTCGGCCCGAAACCCGACCGAACCGACCCCATTTCGATCCAAAACCTGTGTCGTGCCGAAACCCGTCTGGGCCCGAAACTCAATTTGAACTGAACCCGTTCCGATCCAAAACCCGTCTCGTGCCGTAACCCGTGATGGTTGCACTTGGAAACACCCTAGAATATATGGTTTTTGATGTAGTTTTTTTGTTTTAATGGAGTTTTAAATGGAATGCATGTGTTTAGTGCAGGTCACACACGCTCCCAAGGACATTTTGAGAACAAGATTTTGACAAATTGTTTCACAGACTAATAGATTATAGATGGTCCCTTCTGTATGATTCACTTGCTGAAATTTTATTGGACAGACTAACGATTAGTATGTTATTTTTTGTATCATTCGAATCTAGGTATGTAGCAAGTTTGACATCAACCGTTTCCTCCCATGAAGTGAGACTATTCTCCTCCTACAGCCTTTATAATATAATGATTTGGCATGACCTAATGTGACTTGTTATAGGCTAAAACAACACATTTACTGAAAATGCCCATTTAAGGCCCAGTTAGTGGACTTACGAATTAAATAGTTGACTTATGATTAGTAGTAGCAGTCACTAATCCATTTGTGATTAGTGATTACCGAAGGATTACGGGGTGCATTACATTTGCGATGGATATATCCGTTGGTAAATTATGTCAGTATTTTGGATGACTTTAATAAGCAGTTGGTCTCTCACTCACTCTCCTATATCCCTCCCTTTTCGCCCACTCTCCCTTCTCACTCCCACTCTTGCCCCAACCACCCTCACTATCGACTCACAACCGCAGCTAACCACCACCACCACTAACACTGCCTTTTTGATCACTCTCCCTTCTCGTTCCCGTCATCCCTCTTAACAATCTCGATGCTTAACCACCACCACCACCACCACCACCGCCATTTTCTCCCTTCTCACTCGCGTCATCCTTCTTAATCAACAGGCTGTTTCCTGCCTTTGTTTTTTATTTCAAGATCTAATTTGCATGCATGTTTATAATCTTCAAGATTGTATGCATATGTGTATATGGTTACTTAAAAATGTAGGTATATAAGCCTATGTATGTTATTGTTAATGTATATATATGGCCTTGGTTGTAGATATTGATTATGTCGATATCCAAATATAGAGAATAGATATATAGAAAGAATGACATCCACAGATATCTTAGCATTGATGGAAGGTTTTCAAAGTGTATGGTGCTTAGAAACACTAATTTATTTTTGAGTTAATTGCCATTTTCGTCCCTGTGGTTTGGTCACTTTGGCCATTTCAGTCCATTTTTCAAAAATGCGCCATTTTCCTCCCCGACGTTCTGGAAAGGTGCCATTTCAGTCCAAAAATCATAACCCAGTTAAGTCGGTTAGTAAATAAGGACTGATTGTGTAAATTTGTAACATAAAGGACTGATTGTGTAAATTTGTAACACCACCACCACTAGCCCTGCCACCACCACCACTCCGCTGCCGCCACCGCCACCACCGCCACCGCCACCCCGCCACCACAGGCGACGAAAATATGGCATTTTACTCACATATTTATAGAAGTGGTTTTGGGCCAATTTAAATGAACTTTGAGAACATTATATGCACACCCATCTCCATTTAAGTGGTTAATATAATTTTCTTGCTTTCAGTAATTAAAAAACCGAGTGTGAAGATGTTGAACATACCAATTATAGTACCTCCACCCCCATCGCCAGCCGGTGAATCGAAACCGGCTTTCTCGTTCTTTGAAGGGTTAAAAAAGTATGCAGCTGCACAAGCTCATAAACAACATCAAGAAAGTCAAAGAAGTCTAACAACCACGAGTCAAAAGTCAACTTCAGAAGACCAGAAATCTTCAAATCAAAGAGAATCGCGAGCATCGGTTTTAAGCCAGAGGATCAAAAGACTAGAGAAAGAAGTAAAAGGAAGAAAGAAGAACCACAGGCGGTGAGCGTTTGGTATTTAATCTTTATCGTTATGATGATGATGGGCGTCAACGTTATACGGCCCATTGAATAATTGTAATAAGGCATTCATCATATTCTTTTTGGTCAATTTTGACATTATATATCTACTGCTTGGCTGGTTAGAGGGAAGCGGGAGTCTTCGTTTTGGCAGAGGAAATTAGAGGGGGTATTCAGATATTGGCGAAGTCAATTCTCTAAAAGGACGTGGTAGCAGGTCGGGTTATGTATGGAATGGTGGTTCGAAGAACTGTTGATGATGATCAACGTGATGATTGACGATGATGATGAACTCTTGATCGCACAAGCCAAAGATAATCGCACAAGATCCCGTAGTCGCGGTGGTGGCGGTGGTGGCAGTGGCTGTGGTGGCGGTGTGGCTGTGGTGGCGGTGGTGGTGGTGGTGGCAGTGGCTGTGGTGGCGGTGTGGCTGTGGTGGCGGTGGTGGTGGTGGTGGCAGTGGCTGTGGTGGCGGCGGTGGCTGTGGTGGCGGTGGCGGTGGTGGCGGTGGTGGTGGCAGCGGAGTGGTGGTGGTGGCAGGGCTAGTGGTGGTGGTGTTACAAATTTACACAATCAGTCCTTTATGTTACAAATTTACACAATCAGTCCTTATTTACTAACCGACTTAACTGGGTTATGATTTTTGGACTGAAATGGCACCTTTCCAGAACGTCGGGGAGGAAAATGGCGCATTTTTGAAAAATGGACTGAAATGGCCAAAGTGACCAAACCACAGGGACGAAAATGGCAGTTAACTCTTTATTTTTTGTTGTTTTCTCTTTTGTTTTGCAAACGGTACCGTATTTGATCGAAATTGGTGTTGTTTTTTACGGTATTGACATAAGTTTCTATGGTTATCAAACGATAGAGCTATCGGGTCGGTAATATAGATAACTTATATATAATTTATTTATCGTTTTAAGGTTTGAATTATGTTTCCGCTCCATATTGTCGACTCCGCTGCAACACGCGGGTTTCCCACTAGTCCTAAAAATAAACAGAAAGAACAAAAATCCTACAATTAGAATCTCAAAACTCACAATAAAATCATCTATCAAAAGTAATATGTCAACCGCTAACCATCAATTAGGTAAACATCAACCGATCGGATCAACTCAAAAATCATATCAAACAAAACAATAAAAATAACTTGCCTAATCAGTACTGTGTGAATGTGTGATCATCACATGAACACTCCACGTGATTTATAAACAATATTGGCCTGTGCAAAACGAATTTCGCTTCATAACTTAGAGCCGTACGGATCTATTTGTAATCATTTGTTGATCATTGAAATAAATTATCATAAAGCATGCGGTTGTAGATTTTGAAAACGATAGTTGCAGCAATAATTCGTCGATTATATAGAAAACATGTAATCGAATGAATATAGATTATGAAGAACGGTAAGAAAGATACCTAAATCATATGGTTGTTGAAGAAAATCGGAGCGAAAACAGAGAGAAACCCAAACCCTGGTGGCTTATAAAAACACATACTGTTTTTGTACCCGATTGTCACTAAATTCGTTCCGAATCATATAAAAACACGTTTCCAATCGACTAATTCTGCATTTCGAAACGCTCCGATAAGCGTACCGGAAATGAACAGGTTGATTCAAACTAGTAATTAGACTTTTGGAATAAGAATTAAAATCTGACTATTCGATTATGTCGTTACATGCTCTTCTTTCCCGTCGTTTTTTAATGGTGCCAATTCACACCTGGGTATGTATAGATATTTATTATAAAATGTGTTATTTTAAATTGGATTTTTTTTGAAAAAAATTATTAACTGTTTTGTATACGATACAACGTACCAAACTATATGGTACACCGTACCGCGTACCGAATTGGCGTTCCGAATGAACCTACCCCGCTTTGTACCGAATTTTAGAAATGCACGGACCGCGTACCCGTTTTCGTTCCGGGTACCGGAGCGAACCGCAATCCATGTGACTGTGATTAGAAGTACTTTGGTTAGATGTCTATGACTTCATAATTATGCCTATTATTATCACTGCTTAAAACATGGATTAATGTTTTTTTTAATTCTATTATTTTTGCTCTGATAAATTTTTTTTCAAAACCTTAGCATAACCTTAAAAAATCTCCAAATTTATGATCTTAAAAGAAAGGTGATATTATTTAAATGTTGAAGCCGGTTGTTTGTTATAACGTTTTGTTGTATGAGTTAAACATGTATAGAAAATAAAACACATACAGACTCTTTTAATTAAAACCTATTTTAACTTTCATTTTCAACATCCCGCGCAACACACGGATTGCGTCAACTCGATTTAGAACAAAGAGCATCTAGTTCATACAGAAACCAAATTTGCACGTAAATGTAAAAGCAACCAAAATCGGTGAGCACAAAAACAGTTTTCCAGATAGATCACATATTATTAAAAAAACTACAGTGATCATGTAATCAGGTCCTAAAAACATACCGAGTTGCTTATCACTTAAAATGCGACTATGTTATGCATTAAAGGCAACGCGAAAACCCTAACTACAATGTATTTAATCTATACACCATTTATTCATTTCTTGATCACTAAGGTTGAATACTAGAATGAACCCTAATTTAATATGATGAATCTATAAATCTCAACCCTAAAATTAAAGTTTAATGCCAAATTTCTGTTCTCACATGATTGTAAAACAAAACAATGTGAAAAAATCCAACTCTCACCAGTCACCACCATTGATAATAACACATGTACGAACATCTAAACCCTAATGTTAGAACAAAGAGCCTCTAATGCATTCTTTCCATTATATTCTCCTACCAGTTCATTTAAAATAACGCATGAGAACTGAACAGACTACAAATGCAACCTGTAATCGTTGAAAAATACCTAAATAAAACCGAAACCCTAACCCTAGAAAACCGCAAACAATCGGAACAAATTAAACGATTCGATAGATGAAAATTGTACCTGTGGAAGTTCGATCGGTGATGGTGTGACGTCAGCAGCGGCGATACCAGTAAGCTATTGTGACGAACAAATTTTGAAGAACTCAGTAATCTATACTATCTATATCTATATCCCCGTGGGCTGCAACGGAGGTGTGAGGGTTTACTTCTTTGAAGGTTCCCGCACAGGTGGCTCCGGACTGACCCCAGATCGTCCGGTAGTTGGGAGCCTGGCTAGACCCAGGGTTGAAAAAGGTCCCGATAGATCGGGCCCCACCTAAAAAAGCCGTTCCAAAAAAAAAAAAAATCTATATCTATATCTATATCTATACTACTTTATAATACATATTAGAAGGACTTCTTAAAGTCCAAAAAATTTTCCTTAAAACACCCCTAAAGCATAATGTACAAGTCTTTTAAACACCATAAAACATCACTTTCCACTTATACCCTTTGACACTTTTAAAGCATGGTGTACAAGTCTTATAAAGCACACCAACCTTTAAATCTAATTTTGAGCGGCCATTTTTGTTAAAAATTTGAATGCCCGCTCATTCCCACTTCCCCATAGATCCTGTCTTTTCATTTCACATTTCACAAAGCACAAACCGTCCTCTGCTTTCTCTCCGATTTAGGGTTTCTTACTCATCCCTGTCTTTCTTTCTCTCTCTCTCTACAAACCCATTTGTGAAAGCGAAAAGTAGTGATTGTTGGTAGATGGAGTTCTGATTTTTATCCCCAGCCGACCTCTCTTTCCCCTCAAATCGCACAACCCTGAGACGATCGACCATCACTACTGTTGCGTTTGAGAAGACCACAGCCGCCGCCGGATGTACAGGTCGCCACCACTAGCCTGATGTCGTTTATTTCAGAAGATAGGGGTTGTATTCTTATTTTGTCGTTGTGATTCTACCATCATTTACCTTTAACAAGGTGCAGACACTAAAAATCGGAGTCTCTGTAGGTAATATATCATTTCTACTATCCTTTTCATTAATTTCATAGTCCTTTTTGTGATTTATTTCAATATCGGCTGCATACTCGATTTCAGGTAGGCTAGGGTTTGGTAAGTGGAGATTCGAGTAGATGGAATTTGAGAAAGGTTCGATTTTAGAACACTATTTTGAGTTTTGTTTCTTGTTGTTTTAGGTATCATATGTTTTTTGAAGGCGAGAAGTTATACTGTGATATTCAAGGCCTCTCATGTTCTCAGGTCAGTGTTTAGTTCAGAATTAGGCTATTTGAGTTCAGAATTAGGCTATTTCATTTATTGTCGAAGAATTTTATTTAATTTTTTTCGTTAAATATATTTTTTTTTCTCTTCAAGAGATGTAGTTATTTATATTTTTTCCTTTGATTTAGATGGTTGGTCTTCGGGTGTGATCTCAATCCAACTCAAGCATGCTTATCTCTTGAGTTTGTAGGCTATTGGTTTTAAATTTCAGAGAAACAAAGGGAGATATGTGTTTCTAGAGTTGGGATCAGAAGCTTTCCAAATCATCTATACTACTTTATAATACATATTAGGACTTCTTAAAGTCCAAAAAATTTTCCTTAAAACACCCCTAAAGCATAATGTACAAGTCTTTTAAACACCATAAAACATCACTTTCCACTTATACCCTTTGACACTTTTAAAGCATGGTGTACAAGTCTTATAAAGCACACCAACCTTTAAATCTAATTTTGAGCGGCCATTTTTGTTCAAAATTTGAATGCCGCTCATTCCCACTTCCCCATAGATCCTGTCTTTTCATTTCACATTTCACAAAGCACAAACCGTCCTCTGCTTTCTCTCCGATTTAGGGTTTCTTACTCATCCCTGTCTTTCTTTCTCTCTCTCTCTACAAACCCATTTGTGAAAGCGAAAAGTAGTGATTGTTGGTAGATGGAGTTCTGATTTTTATCCCCAGCCGACCTCTCTTTCCCCTCAAATCGCACAACCCTGAGACGATCGACCATCACTACTGTTGCGTTTGAGAAGACCACAGCCGCCGCCGGATGTACAGGTCGCCACCGCTAGCCTGATGTCGTTTATTTCAGAAGATAGGGGTTGTATTCTTATTTTGTCATTGTGATTCTACCCATAGTTGTCAAAGGCGCGAAGCGCACTCTAGGCGCATAGGCACCGATTAGGGCCTAGGCGATAGGCGCAAAAAAAGCGTGGGCCCGAGAAAAAAAAAGCGCACTTATAATATAAGCCTTTAACTCATCTTTAACTTCTTGAGAGCACTTAGAACAATCTTTCACGTTTCTATTACCCATAGTTGTCGATAGCGAATAGCGACAAATAGTATATTACATCAAAATACCCTTGTATATATGTTATTTTACATGTATATTTAACAAAAACTAATAGTTAGTAGCAAAGGACTTATATGTTGGGTGTGTGAATGAAAGTCTCAAAAGGTGGTAAATACTTTGTCCCACATCGGTGTGGGGACAAAGTGAGTGGTTGTTTATAAGGTAAAGTCTTTACTACTCCATTGTAGCTTTATGACATGTTTTACCACAAGTCCTACCCGCGCGCAGGGGGGGTGCAAAAAATGAGTTTCTAAATTGAAATTTAATTGAACTCGTGCATGCCCGCACGTCCTGCGGACACGAATGCAGCTCCGAAACCCCAGGCACGAGAGAGACTAAAAAAATAAAAAATTTTTTTTTAAACCTGCGCCTTATTTATTTATTTTTTTAAACCTGCGCCTTAAACACCTAGGAACCATAAGCGCATTTGTTTTTTTTTTTTAAACCTTCGCCTTATTTATTTTTTTTTTTTAACCTGCGCCTTAAACACCTAGGAACCATAAGCGCATTTGTTGCGAGTCGCCCAGGAAAAACGCCTAGGCGCCAAAAGCGCTCGCTTTTGACAACTATGATTCTACCATCATTTACCTTTAACAAGGTGCAGACACTAAAAATCGGAGTCTCTGTAGGTAATATATCATTTCTACTATCCTTTTCATTAATTTCATAGTCCTTTTTGTGATTTATTTCAATATCGGCTGCATACTCGATTTCAGGTAGGCTAGGGTTTGGTAAGTGGAGATTCGAGTAGATGGAATTTGAGAAAGGTTCGATTTTAGAACACTATTTTGAGTTTTGTTTCTTGTTGTTTTAGGTATCATATGTTTTTTGAAGGCGAGAAGTTATACTGTGATATTCAAGGCCTCTCATGTTCTCAGGTCAGTGTTTAGTTCAGAATTAGGCTATTTGAGTTCAGAATTAGGCTATTTCATTTATTGTCGAAGAATTTTATTTAATTTTTTTCGTTAAATATATATTTTTTTTCTCTTCAAGAGATGTAGTTATTTATATTTTTTCCTTTGATTTAGATGGTTGGTCTTCGGGTGTGATCTCAGTCCAACTCAAGCATGCTTATCTCTTGAGTTTGTAGGCTATTGGTTTTAAATTTCAGAGAAACAAAGGGAGATATGTGTTTCTAGAGTTGGGATCAGAAGCTTTCCAAATCATGCTTGTCGTTCCTCCAGGATCTGGTAATGTGCATCAGGTACACATTTTTCATTATTCTTCTATAAAATTTATAGGTTGATGTGATTATGTTATTAGTGAAGGAATCAGTATCAATTTAATTGAAACAATCCAGATAGTGTTGTTGGAACTGATTCCCACACTACTACAATTGATGCGTTAGGTGTTGCTGGTTGGGAGTTGTAGGAATTGAAGCAGAGGCAGCTATGAGTGGCAGGTAAGAATTTAGCAAAATCTTATTCTACCATGATGAATACCAGATGATATTTTGAATTCTACTGTTTTATACAAATTTTCTCAATCGAGCACGTATCCAGATCGATCACTTCTCAGTTAACCTGTTTCATACATGGTAAGTATGCTGAACCATTTAAAACATATAGATTTGGTCTTCATACTTAGACGTTTTTACGTATAGATTTGGTCTTCATAATTGGATGTTTTTACATATAGATTTAGTCTTCATTGATGTCGTTGCCGATGAGCTCAAAGTAGACTCTCCAGCAAATAATCATGGTATGTAGAATTAATTTTTATTTGTTGGTCAATTAATTATTAAATCGCTAATGTCTTGAAGTCTTTGACCCGACTTCTAGCTCCTAAAGAGTTACTTTATGTTGTAAAAAAGATGGTAATTTTGACTCATTTACTTGCAAACAAGTAGATTTCGGCTCAGTTTTTATCTAAAACGGCTTAAATGAGTCAAATAATACACTTTGAATTAAAGTGGTTTGAGCAAGTTAGTGTTGTTGCTGTGAGCAAGTTAAATTAGCTACATATACATTTGGTTCGCATCTTAATTCGGTTTCTTGAAAAATCATATGTAACACGGGTCAAAATCATTTTTTTTTGTATTATCTTGTTTGCAGACTGGTAGATTTAGCGAGGACATGATCCTGACAGTGAGTTCTCTTTTAATCTTACTCAATTGCTCTTTGCGGAGATTTTAGTTCTATTATTGCATCTTGTAAAAAGAAAATTGTCATTTAGGTGGGATTTAACATGCACAAGGTAACTAAAGGAAATGTAACCATAAAGTTGTGGGATCTTGGAGGGCAACCTCAATTTCGAGATATGTAAGATATTTTCACCAAAACACTTTTTTTGAAAACATTTGACTTATGATTTGTGAAAAAATAGTTAATTTTTTAGATTTCAGTGTGTGTAGTTATGTTGTGGACGCTGCAGATCATGATCACTTCAGCATCTCAAAGGGTACTCATCTTGCTGTAATCTTTTTTTTTTTAATTTGTTGTTTTAGTTTGGTTATGATGTTGTCGTATGCACGTCAAGGTGGCAGGGCCAGGAGGTATGTTAAACGGGTCGACTTGGCGGGTCAAACTGACACAAATATGGGAAAAATAAGAGCTATGAAAAGGAACATAGCTAAAATGGTGGTGTGGGATCGGGCCAAATGGTTGACCCGTAATAAAAGTTACTCATTTCTAATGTAGAACTGATGCACAGCGTATTTCAAATTTAAAGTCTAGAAGTGGTAGATTCGTTATCAGAACTCAAGACACCTAATAGCCTTTTCTCTTAATTTCAAAATGTACTGAATAAAGTTCATGTTGGTTTGGCAGGTAACAAGCGTTAGTCGTCATCGAGAAGATTAATTGTATGATAATCTCACCAGTGGATGAATCAGTACACATTTTCACATTAGGGCCTGCAGCTGGAAACTTCTGTTGGTGCCAGCATGGGATTGTTGAGGATCACATATTCATTGTTCGGGAACCAACTGGTCAGGTCTGGTGCAGTTTTTTACTTTTATTTAAAACTAAAACTGTCAAAACCGAGCAATGACACCGGGTGGTTTGGTTTGTCTTTCTCTAAATTTATTATTACTTCATTTCAGATTTTGTATTTTCACATGGACAACTTCATGTGCTGTTGTCAAAAGGGATATCATGCGAAAATACAAAGGTATTTTAGACGAGACGAAGTACACACCTCAAATATTGTCTATCGCGAAGTGCTACGTGATAATGAATTGCATATGTATCAATACTTAAAGATATATATATTTTTTAGATTTTGTCTCTTAAATTTTTGTATTCAGAAAACAGTTTGTGACTTAAAGCTCATAACTTAGATAGATTACACCCATGTTGCTAACTCGAAAACTTTATGAAAAATATAGCAATAAAGTAATCTCATGTGAAGATTGATAAACTAACATAAGCGAGTAAAAAACATATATGTGCCCAGGCTCTTTTGTTCCGATAGCTGGTTATCTTATTTGTAATTTTGTTTTTGTACTTTGGGAGTCTAGCTACTGGCCAGGCTCTTTGTTTCTAATGATAATGATAATTCGCTTTGACTGTTCTAAAAAATACACATTTGATAATGTGTGCCCAGACTCATTAATATGAACCAATTGGGATTTGTTTTTTCTCCTTTGAATTTATGCTTAAAGTCTGCTTTTTGTGTGTAGAAGGTTCACAAACTAGGCTAGCTAACCAAATCATGTGAGTTGGGCTTAACTTGTGGGATTGTCCCAACCCCCCCCCCCCCCAAAAAAAATAATAATAAAAATAAAAAAAGAATTGGATTACTCTCCCTCATAAGTTCCCCCTTAACTCAAGAAAGAAAGAAGAAAAAAAAAGCCATAAACATCTTCAAATACGGAACAAGTTTAGGCATCTTGAATACTATTATTTGTTTTCTTTTCAAAATGAAGCATCTTGAATACTATTATATGTTTTCTTTTCAAAATGAAGCCTAAATATGACTAGAGTAATCACAAATAGCTGATACTTGATACACCAAACTATGACTAGGAGTAGAGACCAGCTGTGAGGCGCGGTGGGACTTTGGGTGGTTCATGTAGGTTAGGTAACGAGTTTGAATTAAAATGGGTATAGGATTAGGGGCAACGTGAGAAGTTGGGTGGGTTATTCAGGTTGTGCTCAGAAGTAGAGGCTAACTCGCAATCACATATTTATATGGTCATATATATTATAAAACCAAAGCATATGTTAACATACGTCGCACAAGTGATAACCCACATTAAAGAGAACTTTAGTTGCGATTGGAGTTTAATCTAAAATTAATTAGTTCATTTAAAAATTCAATGTATTGAATATGGACAAAAACAGACCCAATTGCACCTAGCCTACTTCCATGATGACTAATTACGTTGTACAGAGGTTTCATAGCACCAAGCCCGAGTCTATACAATTTTTTTGGGTTTGACGTAGAGTCTAGATTTTATACAGTTTTGGATCTATTGTTACTATATAACTTGTCGCTATTCTAATTATCCTTTGAATTCGATTGACGAATAGTACAATGCCCATTGGTAAATGATAAACGACCTTAGTTTAGTGCAAGTATGAAAGGCATTCTGTATTCAAAATGATGTTCGAGAAAGAAAGTTGCGTTCTTGAAGTTAGTTAAACTCACCAACCTAAGTGAATTTGGTTTTGTTTATGGCTCAAAATCGAACCGCCCCGTATATAGCTCTAAACTCACCAACCTAAGTGATATGTTTCCCGCCGCATCGCGCGGGTAAACGACTAGTCATTCAACTGAATGTAAAATTTTATACAAGAGTTAATTGCCATTTTAGTCCCTGAGTTTTGTCCAAATTTACCATTATAGTCTAAATAGTTTTTTTTTCGCCTCTAGGCCCCTGACTTTTCCCTTTTGTTGACATTTTGATCACAAACCCTAACTCCATCTAAAAACCCCATTTTTAACCAGGGGTATTTTAGGAATTTTCATTTTAAATCTTTTCAATTGCCATTTTGATCCAATTCTAAAAAATAAAAAAAAAATTCTAAAAATAAAAAAAATTCTAAAAATAAAAAAAATTCTAAAAAATAAAAAAAAATCATAAAAATAAAAAAAATTCTAAAAATAAAAAAATTCTAAAAAATAAAAAAATCATAAAAATAAAATCTAAAAATAAAAAAAATCTAAAAAATCATAAGAAAATTATAAAAAATCATAAAAATTCTAAAAAAATCAAAACAATTCTAAAAAATAATAAAAATTCTAAAAAATCAAAAAAATTATAAAAAATCAAAAAAATTCTAAAAAATAAAAAAAAAGATCATAAAAATTCTAAAAATTCAAAAAATTCAAAAAAAGTCTAAAAAATCTAAAATATTCTAAAAAATCTAAAAAATCTAATAAAAAAACTAAAAACTCAAACAAACATATTTTAAAGTTTCAAATTCAAATAATGACTATATATTCCTCGTCCAGACGAATATATTTTCAAGTTTTATCTATTTTGTTGAGTGAATGAATGGTTATGATGAGATAGAACCACTAACTAACGAACATGCATGTTATGTTTTAGTTTATAAAATTTATATTTCATGATATTTATATTTAGTAAATTATATTAATTGATACAAAACTAAAGATGAAAATATTATTGTAATAAATAGTTTTGTTATGAAAACATATATAAAAAGGCCAAAATAGTGATATTTAATGGGCAAATTGGAAAATAATAATCCCACCATTGTGAAATTGGCCAATAATAATCCCAAGTCAGGAATTAGCCAATAATAATCCCACCTCGTCCATTTTTGGAAAATAATAATCCACAATCACTAAACGACAAAAGTGCCACGTCAGCATTTGGAGTATTATTTTCCAAAAATGGACGAGGTGGGATTATTATTGGCTAATTCCTGACTTGGGATTATTATTGGCCAATTTCACAATGGTGGGATTATTATTTTCCAATTTGCCTATTTAATGTGGAAATGTAAAAATGTTTGTGAAAGATGTCAACTTAAAATGAAATTTGTTTTTTTAAATGGATAAATGGTTTTATCTCATCATAACCACTCATTCACTCAACAAAATAGATAAAACTTGAAAATATATTTGTCTGGACGAGGAATATATCGTCATTTTTTGAATTTGAAACTTTAAAAAATGTTTGTTTGGGTTTTTAGATTTTTATTTATATTTTTTTTAGATTTGTTTTTGATTTTTTAGGTTTCTATTGATTTTTCTGAATTTTTTTGATTTTTTAGATTTTTTAGAATTTTTTGATTTTTTATGATTTTTTTTATTTTTTAGAATTTTCTTATGATTTTTTTTATTTTTTAGTGTTTTTGATTTTTATATTTTTTTTTATTTTATGATTTTTTATTTTTTAGAAATTTTGATTTTTTAGAATTTTTTGGATTTTTTGGATTTTTTTTTTGATTTTTTAGAATATTTTTATTATTGGAAAGTTTTTTATTTTTTAGAATTTCTTGGATTTTTTAGAATTTTTTTCTATTTTAAATTTTTTTTTGATTTTTTAGAATTGGATCAAAATGGCAGTTGAAAATATTTAAAATGAAAATCCCCAAAATACCCCTGGTTAAAAATGGGGTTTTTGGATGGAGTTAGGGTATGTGATGAAAATGGCAACAAAAGGGAAAAGTTAGGGACACAGAGGCGAAAAAAAACTATTTGGACTAAAATGACAAATTTGAACAAAACTCAGGGACTAAAATGGCAATGAACTCTTTTATATATTTAATTTGATTGATGTATTAGGGGGAATTTGAATTTCTAGAAATTTCCTGTAGCCCGTCTCATCAGCCCATTGGGTCAAAGATGATGGATGATTTTATGCTTCTCTACAAGTTTCTAGAGACGGGCATAATAACCGATTCCAAACTTGAACCCGTAGAACTGACCCGTACCCGGTTCATGTTCCAACCTGATGTATAGACGAACCGGGTCCGGGTTCAAATTACCCGGCGGTTCTTACCCGTTCCATTTTTCTTGATAATAAACGGGTCGTACCCGGTTCCTAGCTCGTACCTGGTTAGTACCCGTACCCGGTTCTTCCAGTACCCGGTCCCACTAATCTTGGAGGTTGCAAAAAGCATTAAATGCCAAATGTGACCGTTGGAACCGGTTACTATCCGTTAGACCCGATTACTAGCCGTTGGAATCGGTTATTATAAATTGTTTTCAATTTTCATTTGTTTAAAAAAAGAGTTAATTGCCAAAATCGTCCCTGAGGTTTGGGCATGTTTGCCATTTTCGTCCAAAATGACACTTTTGTACCAAATTGCCCCCAACGTTTGTAACATTTTGCCATTTTCATCCAAACCACTAACTTAGTTTATTTTTTCTGTTAAGTTGAGTATATTTGGATGAAACTGGCAAATATAAAACCACAAGGAGGATTTTGGCAATTTACTCAAACTCCTTTAAATTTCTTTTATTTAATTAATTTTGTTACATATATAATAAAAAAGAATATACATGCAATTTTTATATGAAAAAAATAATAGCTTTGTCACATAATTTTTATAAATTTTCATACAACCACTAACTAAGTTATTTTTTCTATTAAGGCGAATGATGTTTATAAACCAAGACAGAAATTAATTTCTAATTTTTTATATAGATCAGTTTTATAAAAATAAAATCTACTTAAACCTCTAAATTTTATAAAACTAAAATGTTGGTGTCCTTATTGAAAAAAGTCAAATAAAAAAATCTTATCATATGTACCAAGTTTGTAATTCATCTTCAACTATTTTAAATTCGCTCATAAGAAAAAAAACAGAAGCCAGTGCCCCCCTATCAAACAACGTATCGTTATCAAACCTTAAAATTACCCACCAAATTGTAATTATAATGCTATGAACCAAGAGTTTCTTTACTCAAGCCACTAAGAATAAGTATTAGTTAGTTACACTCATAATCTTAATTAAATAAATATTTTATTTCTACCAACATATATACATTTAAAAAATATGTAACGTTTTACAATTTTTTTCTATCTCTACAACTGATAAATACTAAAAGTTGTAATCGATTGTTATGTGTTGCACACCAATGACGTTTTCTCTTTATAAAACTGATTTATATAAAGAAGCTGTAAATTAATTTTTGTCTTAATTTATAAAATTTAAAACAACCTTCACCTTAACAGAAAAAATAAACCGAGTTAGTGATTTGGAGGAAAATTTATAAAAATTATGTGACAAAACTATTAATTTTTTTTTTCTAAAAACCCCATGTATATTATTTTTTATTATATATGTAACAAAAATAATTAAATAAAAGAAATTAAAAAGGGTTTGAATAAATTGCCAAAATCGTCCCTGTGGTTTTATATTTGCCAATTTCATCTAAATATCCTCAACTTAACAGAAAAAATAAACTAAGTTAGTGGTTTGGATGAAAATGGCAAAAAGTTACAAACGTTGGGGGCAATAGTGTCATTTTGGACGAAAATGGCAAACCTGCCCAAATCTCATGGACGATTTTGGCAATTAACTCTAAAAAAAAAAAAAAAAAACCCTCATCTTCTTCTTATATCATTTTCTTCTACTTCTTGACATACTTTTCTACAATGGCTTCAAAGAACTCTAAAACCACAAATTCCCCATCCGTAAATAATGTTCCTCAAGCTCAAACCGCTCCATATGTTGTTGGAACATTATCACATAGTCGCAATGTGGAAGTATGGTGCAATTGGGACTTGGTCGAAATGAGTGACGGTTCTCAAAAGGCCCAATGCAAACATTGTGGCGCCTTGTTAAGCAAGGACTCTAATTCCACGTTAACGAAGCATGCTAAAAAGTATTGTAAAGCTTTAAAAGATTTGACACCCGGTCAAGTTCAACTATCAAAAGATGGTACGATATTCCGTTATGAACAAAAAATAGCTCGTGATAGGATGGCGAAGTTGGTGATTCAAAAAGCGTTGCCGTTTGGACACTTCGACGACCCCGATCTTACTAAGCTTATTAGGGAAACGCTTCAACCTCGCTACAAACATGTAAGTCACCGTACTTTAAAACGTCATTGTTTAAATTTATGGGAAAATGCAAGAAAAGATTTAATTGTTTTTTTTTAATTAAAAAACTAGAGTAAACTTAACTAGTGATATGTGGTCGGCTCCACACGGTTTACCGAAATCGTACATTTGTGTCACCGCTTATTGGGTTGATCCCGATACATGGCAAATGATGAAGCGTACAATTGCATTTGACGAGTTTCCTTCTCCTCGTACGGGAGAAAATATTTATAAAATTATAAATGCCACAATAATTAAATGTTGTTTAGAGGATAAAATATTTTCAATATCATTTGATAATGCTTCAAACAACTCAAATGCGATCGATAAATTAAAGTTGAAGTACAAACCAATTGTTGATGGTGTTTTTTTCCACACACGGTGTGTTTCACATATTATTAATTTAGTTGTGCAAACCGGTTTAAAAGATAAATTTGTATCGGATTTTATTATAGCTTTTAGAGCTATGCTTCAAGATGTTTTCAAAAGTGGTAAAGAAAGATATCAAAATTATAAAAAACTTTGTAAAGATGTTAACCAAAAATAATTGGACCTAATTGGGATATACCAACTCGTTGGAATTCAACTTGTCATATGTTTGAAATGGCTTTAAAACAAATGGGCACTTTAAAATCATTTCATACAACTTTAAGTGATGACTACCAAGTCGACCCTTTTCCCGACACGGCTTGGGCTAATATTCAAACACTTAGTAATTTTTTAAAAGTTTTCAAAACCTCAACAACTTTGATTTCCGGTGTTTATTATCCTACTAGTTCTAAAGTTCTATCCGAATTGTATTTGATAACAACAAAATTTAAAAAGTTTGAAAATTCAAGTGACATGTTGAGGAATATGATGAAACCAATGATTGAAAAATTTTAAAAATATTTTTTGGATTTACCACCCGTTTTTCTATGTGCCGCCGCTTTAAATCCAATTTTAAACGTACCGGGTGTTGAAGCTTTAGCTGAAGAAATTTATGACAAGTTGGATATGCATGAGGAGAATCCAACATTGAAAGATAAAACAAAAAAATAATTCAACAAGTATTTGTCCAAGCTTTATGATCATTATTTAAAAAAATATGGGGAAAAACATCATACCAATTTGTTTGAGTCTCGGTCGTCGGCCTCTAACGATGAAACGTTCGGAGACCCGATCATAACCATGTTGAATGTCGTTAGAGACGAAACGGCCAAGCAACAAAGGGGTAACGAACCATCTAGTGAACTCGGTCGATATAAAATAACGAATTATTCGCGTACTATGACCGCCGAGGAATATACCAACTTTGATATTTTGGCATGGTGGAAATCAAAAGAATCGGAATTCCCGATTCTAGCCACCATGGCTCGTAATATACTAACGGTCCAAGCTTCCACGGTAGCTTCGAAAAGTGTCTTTTCTCTTAGTGGTAGGTAATAGCCGCTAAAAAGATCAATTCCAAATTTACATACTGTTGACCCATTATTTATTGTTGTAGAGTATTTTTGTAAAGGAGTAAATTACTCCTATAATAGTGGTAAACTTCTGTATATATTTGATATTCATTTTAATGAGAAAATCATCTCTTTGAAGTCTTTCATGGTATCAGCCAGTAAGACACAACCCTAGCCTCTCTTTTTCTTTTCTGTCGCCTATTGTTCCCTTTTTTTCCATGGCTGGCTCCTCTGCTTCTCCTTCATCTGACCCAACAACCACTCCTCTTCACACCCTCCTCCATCTCATAACCATAAAACTCTCATCTTCTAATTACCTCTTATGGAAAAATCAAATCTACCCGGTTCTATCCTATCTCAATCTTCTCAAGCACATTGATGGCTCCACTCCTACTCCCCAAGAAACCATCACAACTGATGGAAAATCTGAACTGAATCCAACATTTGTTACCTGGAAAGAGGCTGACCAGCGGGTTCTCCTGCTGTTGCACTCCACTTTAACTGAAGACGCAATGGCTGAGGCCATTGGACATACTTCGGCTCATCAGGTTTGGCGAGCCCTAGAACATGCTTATAGCCATCGATCCATTGAAAGGATGCATACACTCAGAGACTCCCTTCGCCAATTGCAGAAAGGTACCTCCTCAGTCTCAGACTATGGTCGAAAATTTAAGTTATTATGTGACCAATTAGTTGCCATTGGTCACCCAATTTCTGAGGAAGACAAGCGCCATTGTTTCTTGTGTGGACTCTGGTCCTCTTTTGAAACTTTCTCCACAGCCCAGCGGATGGTTCACCCTTCCCCTCCTTTTCGTGATATTCTGGACCAAGCAGAAAATCATGAAATTTTCTTGCAAACCCTACACACCCAATCCACACCCAAGCAGCTTTTTCGGCCCAAAACAACCGTTTCTCACATAACACCAAACCCAACCGTGACTCCGCTACACGTGGTCGGTTCCGTGGTTCTTCCGGTCGTGGCCACACCACTACAAACCGCAGACCAGCTCACTGCCAATTGTGCAGAAAAGATGGGCACTATGCGAGTTCCTGCCCAAATCTCGCCACCTATGCTCAACGAGCCACCCCACTAGATGCACATCTCGCCCATACTTTCAATAACCAATGCAGCATTAATCCCGATTGGACAGCCGATTCAGGTGCCACTACTCACATGCTCCGCTCAACTGGCGGCCTTGATGTATCACACAATGATACGGGTAATAATTTTGTAACATTCGGTAATGGTCAAACATTACCGGTCACTCAAATCAGTAAATCTAAACTTCATAATATACCATTACATAATGTGCTTGTGGTCCCAAACATTACCCGAAATCTACTATCCATTAGTAGGTTAACAAATGATGCTCATGTTGATGTTTTATTTTCTAATCATTATTTTCACATTCAGGACCGAAAAACGGCGGCGGTCCTTGCTAGAGGTACATGTGAAAATGGATTTTATGTTCTTTCCCAAAGTCACAAGTCGTTTGTTGCTGCTCTTGCTGCTCCCCACTTTCGTGCATCTTTTGATAAACTTGGTCATGTCTCGTTTAGGCCATGTCTCGTTTGATGTAATTTCAACTTTAACTAAACTTGGTCAAGTGTTTGTTACGTCTTTATTACCCAAACTGGGATTATGTTCTTCGTGTCAACTTTCTAAGGCACACCGTTTACCTTTTGTTGAAAATAATAAACGATCCGCTCATGTGTTGGATTTAATTCATTGTGATCTTTGGGGTCCAGCACCAATTCCCTCTATGGATGGGTATTTATATTATGTCATTTTTGTGGATGATTTTTCTCGTTTCACTTGGTTTTATCCATTAAAATTCAAGTCGGATTTTTATAATATACTCATCACTTTTCTAACCTTTGTTCATAATCAATTCTCACGCACCGTTAAAGTTTTTCAAAGTGATGGCGATACCGAGTTCACAAATAATCGAGTAAATAACCTTTTTCAACAACATGGAATTTTTCATAGGCTATCATGCCCACACACACCACAACAAAATGGACGTGCCGAACGGAAGCACCGTCACATAACCGAAACGGGCTTAGCCATGATGTTTATGCTCATGCACCGACTCAATTATGGCTTGATGCCTTCACCTCCGCCACCTATATCATAAATCGTCTTCCTACCCCTCTCCTAAACAACAAATCCCCATTTGAACTTTTATTTCATCAACCCCCATCATATTCCAACTTTTGTGTGTTCGGATGTCGTGTATTTCCATACCTTCGGGATTATGCTAAACACAAACTCTTTCCACAAAGTGAACCTTGTACTTTCATCGGCTATAGTCCCAAATATAAAGGTTATCGTTGTCTAGATACAACCACTTCTCATGTCTATATAACACGTCACACCAAATTTGATGAAGAAAATTTTCCTTTCTCGGGTGTCGTGTCCAAAATCGATGAAGCACAACTCCTCTTTTCAAATTTTGAGGAGTCAATTCCTCCACCCGATCCTCCATCATTACCCACCAATACTACACCAACTCCCACTCCAAGTACATCTTCTGTTTGTACCATATGCCCAGCACCCACTTCAAACATATCCACAAACTCACCTCAAACAAATCACACCACTCAAATAAATCCCACTGCTCAAACAAATCCCACTGCCCAAACAAACACACCCGCCCAAACAAATCAAACTACCCAAAATAACCCCACTGACCAAATAATTCCAGACAATCCAATAACCATTACCAGCCCACCACCTTTAACATATACATCAGCCGATTCACCACCCCAACCTACACACGGTCAAAACCAACCCACCTCCACCCAACCGACTGGTCCCACTCATCCCATGCGCACTCGCTCAAAATCTGGAATTTTTAAACCAAAGCATTTCACGGATTTGACCGATTTTTCCAGAAACCAATTACATCATGCTTTGTTCACCTCTCACATTCCAAATGGTATTAAAACCGCTTCAAAAAATTCAAACTGGGTCTCGGCAATGAAAGATGAACTTGAGGCACTTCGAAACAATGACACATGGGAGCTTGTTAAACGCCCCATTCACTCAAATGTTGTCGGCTCGAAATGGATATACCGTATAAAATATAAAGCCGATGGCACACTTGACCGTTACAAAGCTCGTCTAGTTGCTCAAGGTTTTACCCAAGTTCCCGGTCTTGATTTTTCTCATACATTCAGTCCCGTCATCAAGGCCTCGACAATTCGAGTCGTTCTTAGTCTTGCCACCATCTATAATTGGCAACTTCGTCAACTCGATGTCAATAATGCTTTCTTAAATGGACACCTAAACGAAACCGTTTACATGGAACAACCACCATGTTTCGTGGATTCAAATTTCCCAAATCATGTGTGTCGTCTCAAGCATGCGCTTTACGGTCTCAAAGAAGCCCCAAGAGCTTGGTTTCATCGACTAAGTGCATTTCTCAATACTCTTGGTTTTCAATGTAGTGGCTCCGATCCGTCTCTTTTTGTTTACAAAACTGAAAAGGTATTAATTTATCTACTTGTTTATGTAGATGATATTATACTAACAGGTAACAATCCACAAGCTATCAAAACCTTTACTGAATGTCTACATAAGGAATTCAAAATCAAGGATTTGGGCACTTTGAACTACTTTCTTGGCCTTGAAATTATTTCAAACTCCTCCGGGCTCTTTCTTGGTCTCTTGGAGCACAAAGAAACAACCAACCGTTGCACAGTCAAGTTGCGAATCTGAGTATCGGGCCATGGCAAACACCGCAGTTGAAATCATTAGGATAACTCATCTTCTATGTGAATTACATGCATTGCCACCCGATCGTCCGACTCTATTGTGCGATAATAAGAGTGCATTGTTTTTAAGTCAAAACCCGGTGTCACATAAATGTGCCAAACATATTGATATCGACTATCATTTCATCAGAGAATTGGTCTCCACTGGTCGTTTACATACGGAATTTGTTCCTACCACGCTCCAGGTAGCGGAAATATTCACCAAGATCTTACCAAGACCATTGTTTGAACGATTTCGCTCTAAGCTTCGTGTTGGCCCCCTACCTGTTCGCTTGAAGGGGGTAATAGCCGCTAAAAAGATCAATTCCAAATTTACATACTGTTGACCCATTATTTATTGTTGTAAAGTATTTTTGTAAAGGAGTAAATTACTCCTATAATAGTGGTAAACTTCTGTATATATTTGATATTCATTTTAATGAGAAAATCATCTCTTTGAAGTCTTTCAGTAGGGTATTGTCAATTCGAAGAACAAGACTAACACTGGAATCGCTAGAGATGGCAATTAGCCTAAAGGATCATTTGGATGTCGTTGACCGTGTTCAACATAAATCGAGTCTAGAAGACGAAGTAGAGTTAGAGCACAGGATTATTGATGAAGAGGAGGAAGACGAAGTAGAGACTAATGATTCCGAAGATGATTGTACCGAAGTGCCCGCACCAAAGCGTAACGCATGTGAAAGTGCCGGATACTGTTGCAAATTTTGAACCGTTTTTTTTTAATTCTAGGAACCGGTTACTGTTATATGTTTGTTTAAGTACTTAATGTGATTTAGTTTTTTAGAACCCGTTACTAAACACACCATATATTTATTTCAAACGGATACATCATAACTAAACAAACATAACACACCAAACATAACTAAACATAAGACACCTAACATAACTAAACATAACACACCAAACTTAACTAAACATAACACACCAAACTTAACTAAACAAACGGGTTACATAAAACACACTAAACATTTGAAGAACAGGTCCCGGATCCTTCACCCTTTTTCATTTTTCGCCTTAGTCACGGGGCAATGGCGGTCGATGTCTTTCTTTAGCGTCGAGTTGGCGGCCGCTTTCATGAACTTTCCGCAACCTTTGCACCTAGCCATCTCATGGTTATCGTTCATCAAACACAAATCGAAATGCTTCCAAATTGACGGGTTTCGTTTGGTTTCGAAAACCATAACAACCTCGTCATTGCATGCCATTGTATCTTCGAAAATATGAAATCAAATGTTGAAGTGTTGAATGTTTGTAGTAGTAAGGAAAGGGAATGGAGAAGATGGGATATTTATACAAAAAAATCGATTTTTATATTATTTAATCGGTTTCCAACGATATTATATTCATTGGAACCGGTTCCAACAGTAAAGTGGCAGCTTTTTGATTTGAAAAACCCGAGAAACCCAGTTCCAAACAGTCCCGGACCCGGGTCCACAGTACCAGTAGCCGGTTACCTCGGTTCTAGTTTTATTGACGACTAACTGGGTTCAACCCGGACCCGGTTTTTCAGAGAATCCGGTTCCCTAACTAGTATCACTACCCGGTGTAACACCCAGCGTCCCTAAACCTTAGGCACATGGCAAGATCAGTCCCTAAACTTATGTAACTTGTCAGTTTTAGTCCCTATAGTTTTGTGATATTGATATTTTGAAACTTTAGCATGAATCTTATCATGATACTTGACTCCTTAATCCAGATGCTTGATTTTGAAACATAAACTATGAGACTTGATACAGATACTAGACTCATGATGCTTGACCCTTGATACTTAATCTAGATACTTGAATCTTTATGACTTAACTTGATACTTAGACTCTTGATTCTTGATATTTGATACTTGGACTCTTGATTCTTGATGTTTGAGAAACGATGATTCTGGACCCTTGAGACTCAAATTGGTGCTTGACTCCTTAGACTCGTGAAGCTTGATTCTTGGTTAAACGAGAGACTGGAGCCTTGTCACTGGCGGAATCTATGAAACTTTGAGACTCCGATGCTTACAATGTAATCAAATTAATAAAGATACTTTACGTAATCTATATAACGCAACGCCTAACATAACGCGAAAAACGAAACATAAACTGGAACGCGAGAAGGCTAGGTTGGCAAGAGTGACCAGCCGATCGGCTAGCCGGCCGATCGGACAGTCACCCTATAGGCTGACCAGGCGATCGGATAGCTGACCGATCGGACAGCCGGCCGATCGGACAGCCAGCCGATCGGACTGCCAGCCGAACCGAACCACCTTCCCTTCCTCCTTTCTCCCCTGCGCCTATAAATAGGCTGTCACATCACCATTTCAAGTGATGTGACAGCTCTGACCAAACCAGACGCACGCGCTCGCTATATTCTCCATTTTCTCATCGATTTCGGTACGTTTTAAGCTAGATTCTTGAACTTTCTTGATCTACACGTCATTCTCTACGTGATTCTCACTTGAAATCGCACCTTTCACCATGAAATCTCTCAGATCTGAGCTCTTGAGGGTGATGTCATCATGGTGGTTTGTACAAACCACAATGTGATGTCACTCTGAGCAAGATCTAGCTTAGATCTAAGGGAATTTCATACGATTTTACTCTAAATCTAAGTTAAATCAAAGAGATTTTTGCACTTAAGCATGAGTTCTTCATCTTTTCTTCTAATTTCTGACTTACTTTGGTGAAAAACGTGACTAAACGGGCTGTAGACTTGATCGGTGGTCTAGAGTTGGTTTAAGAACGGATTGTTCACTGACCAAGACGATCACGGGATGGATTCCGGCATAAAACCGTCACCAACGGACAAACGGGTCGGACTGGGGTGATTCCCGACCGATCAGAATGTCGGTGAAATGATGTGTAACTGTTGTCTAAATGCGTGCCGTGACGTCACCATTAATTTCCAAAACTTAGAAATTTTACGAAAATGGTAAACAAAAACAAGAGGCCAGCCGATCGGACAGCCGTCCGATCGGGCAGCTTTCTTCACAAAAGGCCAGCCGATCGGAGCCTTTCTTCACAAAAGGCCAGCCGATCGGACAGCTGTCCGATCGGGCAGCCGTTACCTCCTTACATCACATGTCAACCGACCGACTGACCATCCGATCAGTTAGTCAGCCGATCCAGTGACCAGTATAGCACTTTATTCAGCCTCGTTACTCTGTCCGACACTTATCCTATTGTAATCTAATCAGGCTAATCTCAAAAGAGCTCCCTTTGATCCAATAACAGTTGCGACTGTTAAGCAATCACGGTGAGTATACTCGATCCTTTTTTGCTTTAAGCACCTTTGGGATGCAACATGTATTCTATATTTAAACACGTGACACTTGAAACTTATTTGAAACATACTCTATCCATTTAAACATGAAACATGAAACTTGTGATACTTGAGACTATTTTGTGCTATGTGAACGTTTAATCCCTGTGTGTAGTTCCACCTTAACAATAGTAGCGCTATAGGAGTAATGCATCTCCCCGTTAGTCTTTGGGGTATTGTTAGGAGGAGACATATAACCTCCCGTTAGACTTTGGGAAAGGCACTTAACGCATTGGAAACTTGGGCTATCACTGCGTGGACTGCGACACTAGCACGGCTGAAACTATTTTATTTGCTTACACTATGGATATGAGTGGTTTTAATCTATTATCCTATTATCAAACTTGTATACTCGCCAATACTTCTTGTATTGATATTTTAATACATGTTGCAGGCTGATGAGATGCTTTGGAATGCATGGAATCCAGCTAGGAGATGCTTAGAAACGTCACCTAGTTAACTTAGAATCTTTTGAACAACATGAACAGTATTCGCTATGGTTTGTATTTGGTAATTGAATTTGGTTGTGTATGTTTGGGACAACGTTATGATGAATTTTATATAAATTATATTGAAACAAATAGTGTTATGGAATCTCATGAGCAATCTGAACGCTTAGTGCTCGCACCCCGATGTTTCTGCCATCGGTTGGGGTGTGACAGATTGGTATCAGAGCCATAACTATAGGGAATTAGGATAAGTAGGAATACTTGCCCTAGTCTATAGTTCTAGGAACTTGACTCTTATTTGTTGCTTAAGACTTATGCATTCTACCGTATCTGCTTCCTAGCAGCCCATGTTCCTCTTAAACTTACATGCCTTTCCTAAGGCTGCTATAATATACACTTTATACTATAAAGACACTGTTACATAGTGTTTATTTTTAGCACGAGAGTTGCCCACAGGATAGGAGTGACATCCAAACCTTGATGGGAAATCTCCATATTATTCTGGAAGGTCTTGTCTGCGGATAAGAGCCGACAACCTTTAGGGTACGATGTTGTCAAGTTAGAGGTGAACCTCAGACCTTGATAACTAGTCCCACTCCTTGATGATTTGATGTCTCACCAAAGTCTCGTAACTGCCAATCAGTTGAGTGCGTAGAATAACTAAAAGGACAAATATCGTAGGCCTAACATCGATGACGTATTTGTCTAAGTAAGTCAAGACACGTTACCTCAATTCGAAAGGGGTTCGAATCACTTTGGTTAGTCGTCGTTCCTCTACCCGGAACAATCCTGTGTTTTGAGAGCCTATCTCGTTTTTATGTTATCTTGATTTTTGTGAAAGTGGTTTTATCTACGAGGTTTTGAACTTAATTCTTCGTTTATTTGTAAAACGTTTTTACGCAAAGCTTGCACGTTGTCCGCAACCTAAAACGTTAATTCTAATCTCAGATCAAACTAAATTTATGAAGCTTTATTCTATGTGCAATCTATGTGGTAAACATTGATCGTCTATGGTATGATGTGTTGTGGTGGTGTGAAACACTAAGATGACATGGAAGTATGGGACAGAAGTGGTGTGTCTGAAGCATGGTGGATACGCCGCTGGTACTTCCTATATATAAGTGCTTCCGGCATATTACCAACTTCCGTACCAAGTGCCATGTGAGATTTAGTGTTTGCAGACCGTTGTGGAACGTATATGAATCTATGGAACGTCTCTGAAATCTATGGAACATCTGTATAAGCAATGGAACGTCTACACAATCTATGGAAAGTCTATGTAATCTATGAGAATTCTAACATGATCTATGGTTAATCTATTCGTGCTAATCTATGACAATCTAGCGCGATAATCTATTTTGAGCTAAACTATGTTAAACTACCTTGAATTGTTGGTTTAATCTATGATCATTTACTTGGTTAGTCTATGTTAAACTATCTACTTGAGCAAGCTATGATAATCTATCAATGTCAATTTATGAAATGATTTATGTTAATCTATCTGGGCATTCTACGATTATTTATTTTGAGCATTCTATGTGATATAATTGAGTGATCTAAGAGTAATCTACGGTAATCTATTAATCTATGTGAACATATGATAATGATGATGACGATGTGTGGTAAAAGTGACACGTAGCATGACACCGAGTACGAGGCCAGGCGATGTGTCCGAAGCGTGGTTGATACGCCGCTGGTACTTCCTATATATAAGCGTTTTTGGCATGTTGATCAAACTTCGTACAACGTGCCATGTGAAGGTCGTGAATTTTAGAGATGGTTCAATCTGGATTCTTAAGTCTATTGTGTGAGTAATCTATGTTGTGAGGAATTCGTAATTTAGACTTATACGATCCCGTTTGTTGGATCTGTAGATGTCTGCTCGTAGAACATCTGATGCTCTCAGGAGATCCAGAGAGAAGTCTCAGAAAAAGATGATGTCATTCATGGCTGACCAGATTGCTCGAGTCATGCCAAAGATCTTCACTGAGCTTCAAGGATCAAACACTCCTCCATCCTCTGTGGATTCAAAGGCTGAGAAACAAAAGCCTACAAAGTTCAACTACAAACATTTCATATCTTGCAACCCTAAGTCTTTCACGGGAAATGATGGGGTGACTCCTATGCTCGAGTGGTTCGACAGCATTGAAGTTACCTTCATTAACAGCGAATGCCCAGATCATCTAAAGACTAGGAGCGCGACTGGAATGTTCCAAGACAGAGCATTGGAGTAGTGGTCAAATGAGAGAAACATCCGTTCAAATGAAGAAGCCTATGCTCTTCCATGGACTGAGGTGCGAGAACTCATGATGCTCGAGTTCTGCCCTCCTTATGAGCAATTAAAGCTCGAAGAAGAATTCTGGCATCTAAAGCAAGTTGGTGATGACAAACTGGTGTATACTACTCGTTTTAAGCAGCTGAGTCTCATCGTTCCTCACTTGGTTTCGACTCCTAAGTGGATAATAACCAAGTACATCAACGGCCTACCGTCTGCAATGCGTGATTCTATCGAAGCAGCTCAGTTGGAAACTATTGAAGAAGTCTATCGTTTGGCAGCAAGTTTGAACAACAATCGTGTGTGTGATAAGCAGTTTGCTACCCCTGCACCTTCAAAGTCCGCTAACCAAGTGACCCAGCAGCCTAGTGGCAGCAAGAACAAGAAACGAAAGTCTCAGGGTGCGGGATGCAATGCTATTGTCCCTACTGCTAACCCTGCTGCAAAACCTGCTCCTGCTGCTACTGTTGCTAACCCTGCTGCTCCCGAAGCTAAGAAGCAATACACTGGGCCTCATCCCAGATGTACCACTTGCAACTATCATCATCCAGCAAACTCTGCATGTCGTTTGTGCACCAACTGTAACCGCTATGGTCACACGGCTCCCTACTATCGTCAAGCTAATCCTGCTCCTCAAGCTCAGCAAGTTCCTGCTCCACCAACTCAAGCAGCTCTACTAGCTCCTCCTCTACAGAATCCTAGGCCAGTCAATGCTGTTCATGCATGCTACAAGTGTGGAGATACTACCCACCTCCGTAACCAGTGCCCTCAGCTGAACCAGGATCAGCAGCCAGCCGCTCGTGGACGAGCGTTCAACCTTAACGCTAATCAGGCTCGTAATAACAATGACATTGTCAATGGTATGCTCCTTGTTAATAACCTTTATGCTTCAGTCCTATTTGATACTGGTGCCGATAAAAGCTTTGTGTCCGTAGAATTTGAGTCTTTGTTAAACTGTACACGCTCTAAGTTACCAGAGTCATTCTCGGTTGAGGTCGCCAATGGTAAGTCGATTCTTGTGAATTCTATCGTGCGTGATTGTTCCTTGATTCTTAACGATCACGTATTCACTATTGATCTTATACCCATGCGGTTGGGTAGTTTTGATGTCATTATCGGAATGGATTGGTTGCGTAAGAATCATGCCAAAATCGTGTGCCACGAAAAGCTTGTCCGTCTTCCTCTTCCATCTGGTGATCTTTTACATGTCTATGGGGACCGGCCTTCGAATGGACTAAGGCTGATGTCATGCACACAAGCGATCAGAATTTTACGTAAGCGGAACCCTGCCTTCTTGGTCCACGTGGTGGAACAAAAGGGCAGGGGGAAGAGCATAAACAATGTTCCAGTTGTGTGTGATTTCCCTGATGTCTTTCCGGAGGATCTGCCCGGTCTTCCTCCTCCTAGATCTGTTGATTTTCATATTGATCTCGTACCTGGTGCGACTCCCGTCGCCAGGGCTCCTTACCATCTTGCACCTTCCGAGATGCAAGAGTTATCCAGCCAGCTACAAGAATTGCTCGACAAAGGTTTTATTCGTCGGGTGCTCCTGTTCTATTTGTCAAAAAGAAGGCTGGTTCATTTCGTATGTGTATCGATTACCATGAACTTAATAAGCTTACCGTGAAGAATCGTTATCTGCTACCCCGTATTGATGACCTGTTTGACCAGCTACAAGGCGCGTCCTGTTTCTCAAAAATTGACCTACGTTCTGGATATCATCAGCTACGTGTTCTTGAAGATGATATTCCTAAAACCGCGTTTCGTACACGATATGGACACTACGAGTTCGTAGTCATGCCTTTTGGCCTGACCAATGCACCTGCAGTGTTCATGGCCCTTATGAACCGTATTTGTAAACCCTACTTGGATCGTTTTGTTATAGTATTTATTGATGATATCCTCATTTATTCTAAGACTAAAACTGATCATGCTCGTCACCTACGTCTAATGCTTGAACTTTTACGTGGCGAGCGTTTGTATGCTAAATTTTCTAAGTGTGAGTTTTGGATCGACGAAGTGCAATTTCTTGGTCATATTGTTAGTAGGCAGGGTATTCACGTTGATCCTTCGAAAATTGAAGCAGTGAAGAATTGGTGTACGCCAAAATCCGTGTCAGAGATTGGTTCTTTTCTAGGATTGGCGGGTTATTACCGCCGGTTCATCGCGGATTTCTCTAAAATCGATGTTCCTCTTACTACGCTAACCCAAAAGGAGAGGCCTTTTGTTTGGGGTCCCGAGCAAGAGAACTCCTTCCAAACCCTTAAGAATCTTTTGTGTAATGCCCCTGTGTTAACTCTACTTGATGGCAACGACGATTTTGTGGTATATTGTGATGCCTCGAACCGGGGGTTGGGCTGTGTGCTCATGCAACGGGACAAGGTTATTGCTTATGCCTCTCGTCAGCTCAAGGTACATGAGAAAAACTACACTACTCACGACCTGGAGCTTGGTGCAGTCATTTTTGCGTTAAAGATCTGGCGACACTACCTGTATGGTATGAAGTGTGTGGTCTTCACCGACCATAGGAGCCTTCAGCATATCTTTGACCAAAAAGAGCTGAACATGAGACAGAGACGTTGGGTGGAATTACTTAACGACTACGACTGCGAAATTCGCTATTATCCCGGCAAGGCGAACGTAGTGGCCGACGCTCTTA
Source organism: Helianthus tuberosus (assembly GCA_030545235.1). Lineage (NCBI taxonomy): Eukaryota > Viridiplantae > Streptophyta > Magnoliopsida > Asterales > Asteraceae > Helianthus > Helianthus tuberosus. The sequence goes on from CM060406.1 coordinate 64,844,915, forward strand.
GTCGTAAGACTCATGTTAAGTTCATCCGTATCTCCAATGACCTCCATGCTTGTATTCGAGAAGCCCAGTATTCATCAGCCAACGAAGGTAGTATAATCGAGGAAGTCCATGGTGCCCGTATTGACCAACTGGTAACAAAACCCGATGGACTCCAATACTACCTCAATCGCATCTGGGTGCCAGATCACGATAATCTTCGTGAGCTCATTTTGACTGAGGCTCACAAATCCCGTTACTCTATCCATCCAGGTGCCGACAAGATGTACCAGGATCTGCGTACAACTTATTGGTGGCCTGGCATGAAGAGGGACATTGCTGTCTATGTATCTAAGTGCCTTACCTGCTCGAAGGTAAAGGCTGAACACCAGCGTCCTTCTGGACTCTTGGAGCAACCTAAAATCCCTGTTTGGAAATGGGATAGCATTGCTATGGACTTTATTACCAAACTACCCCGTACCTCTAAAGGTCACGATAGTATCTGGGTGATTATTGATCGTTTGACCAAATCTGCTCATTTTCTTCCTATTCGTGAAGATTTCAGAGTGAAGAGACTCGCTCGAATCTATACCGATGAGATTATAAGCCGTCATGGCGTACCTCTTGACATAATCTCGGACCGTGATGGTCGCTTTACTTCTCGCCTTTGGCAAACGTTTCAATCCGCTATGGGTACGCACTTGAATCTTAGCACGACCTTTCATCCTCAGACAGATGGTCAGACCGAGCATACTATTCAGACCCTCGAGGATATGCTTCGTTCTTGTGTCAATGACTTTGGTGGTAACTGGGATGTACATTTACCATTGATAGAATTCTCTTACAACAATAGCTACCATTCCAATATTCAGATGGCGCTTTTCGAAGCTTTGTATGGGCGAAAATGCCGATCTCCTCTCAGCTGGCAGGAGGTTGGGGAAAAGCAGTTCACAGGCCCTGAGATTACTCAAGAGGTAATGAATAAGATTCTTCAGATCCGTAATAACTTGATCAAGGCTAGGAACATACAAAAGAGCTATGCTGATAATAGGCGAAAGCCTCTGGAATTTGCTATTGGTGACCGAGTTCTACTCAAGGTATCTCCCTGGAAGGGAGTAGTTCGTTTTGGGAAGAAGGGAAAGCTTGCACCTCGCTATGTGGGTCCTTTCGTGATACTTGAAAGGATCGGCAAGGTGGCATACAGACTCGACTTGCCACAAGAGCTAAACAACGTGCATCCAGTGTTCCACGTGTCCAATCTACGGAAATGTCTAGCCGATGAAGGACTGCAAGTTCCTCTAGAAGACTTGCAAATAAACGAAGCTGTTCAGTTTGTGGAGAAACCGGTCGAAATCATGGATCAGACTGTCAAGCTTTTGAGGTGCAGCAAAATCCCCATTGTTAAGGTTCGATGGGAAGGAAAGCGTGGCGCTGAATTTACTTGGGAGTTGAAAAGTGATATGAAGGCCAAGTACCCGCATCTCTTTGGGCAGTCTTCTTCTAAGATTTTGGGGATGAAATCTCCTAAAGGAGGAGAGACTGTAACCCCCAGCGTCCCTAAACCTTAGGCACATGGCAAGATCAGTCCCTGAACTCCTGTAACTTGTCAGTTTTAGTCCCTATAGTTTTGTGATATTGATATTTTGAAACTTTAGCATGAATCTTATCATGATACTTGACTCCTTAATCCAGATGCTTGATTTTGAAACATAAACTATGAGACTTGATACAGATACCAGACTCATGATGCTTGACCCTTGATACTTAATCTAGATACTTGAATCTTTATGACTTAACTTGATATTTAGACTCTTGATTCTTGATACTTGATACTTGGACTCTTGATTCTTGATGTTTGAGAAACGATGATTCTGGACCCTTGAGACTCAAATTGGTGCTTGACTCCTTAGACTCGTGAAGCTTGATTCTTGGTTAAACGAGAGACTGGAGCCTTGTTACTGGCGGAATCTATGAAACTTTGAGACTCCGATGCTTACAATTTAATCAAATTAATAAAGATACTTTACGTAATCTATATAACGCATCGCCTAACATAACGCGAAAAACGAATCATAAACTTGAACGCGAGAAGGCTGGGTTGGCAAGAGTGACCAGCCGATCGGCTAGCCGGCCGATCGGACAGTCACCCTATAGGCTGACCAGCCGATCGAACAGCTGACCGATCGGACAACCGGCCGATCAGACAGCCAGCCAATCGGACTGCCAGCCGAACCGAACCACCTTCCCTTCCTCCTTTCTCCCCTGCACCTATAAATAGGCTGTCACATCACCATTTCAAGTGATGTGACAGCTCTGACCAAACCAGACGCACGCGCTCGCTATATTCTCCATTTTCTCATTGATTTCGGTACGTTTTAAGCTAGATTCTTGAACTTTCTTGATCTACACGTCATTCTCTACGTGATTCTCACTTGAAATCGCACCTTTCACCATGAAATCTCTCAGATCTGAGCTCTTGAGGGTGATGTCATCATGGTGGTTTGTACAAACCACAATGTGATGTCACTCTGAGCAAGATCTAGCTTAGATCTAAGGGAATTTCATACGATTTTACTCTAAATCTAAGTTAAATCAAAGAGATTTTTGCAATTAAGCATGAGTTCTTCATCTTTTCTTCTAATTTCTGACTTACTTTGGTGAAAAACGTGACTAAACGGGCTGTAGACTTGATCGGTGGTCTAGAGTTGGTTTAAGAACGGATTGTTCACTGACCAAGACAATCACGGGATGGATTCCGGCATAAAACCTTCACCAACGGACAAACGGGTCGGACTGGGGTGATTCCCGACCGATCAGAATGTCGGTGAAAGGATGTGTAACTGTTGTCTAAATGCGTGCCGTGACGTCACCATTAATTTTCAAAACTTAGAAATTTTATGAAAATGGTAAACAAGAACAAGAGGCCAGCCGATCGGACAGCCGTCCGATCGGGCAGCCTTTCTTCACAAAAGGCCAGCCGATCGGACAGCTGTCCGATCGGGCAGCCGTTACCTCCTTACATCACATGTCAACCGACCGACTGACCATCCGATCAGATAGTCAGCCGATCCAGTGACCAGTTTAGCACTTTATTCAGCCTCGTTACTCTGTCCGATGCTTATCCTATTGTAATCTAATCAGGCTAATCTCAAAAGAGCTCCCTTTGATCCAATAACAGTTGCGACCATTAAGCAATCACGGTGAGTATACTCAATCCTTTTTTGCTTTAAGCACCTTTGGGATGCAACATGTATTCTATATTTAAACACGTGACACTTGAAACTTATTTGAAACATACTCTATCCATTTAAACATGAAACATGAAACTTGTGATACTTGAGACTATTTTGTGCTATGTGAACGTTTAATCCCTGTGTGTAGTTCCGCCTTAACAATAGTAGCGCTATAGGAGTAATGCACCTCCCCGTTAGTCTTTGGGGTATTGTTAGGAGGAGACATATAACCTCCTGTTAGACTTTAGGAAAGGCACTTAACGCATTGGAAACTTGGGCTATCACTACGTGGACTGCGACACTAGCACGGCTGAAACTAGTTATTAAAGTCATTAATACAAAACGATTAGGAAGAATCACCTTCAACATAAGAAACTAGTTATTAAAGTCATTAATACAAAACCAAGTAAAAAGTGCGAAAAGATTAAAAATAAAAAGTATTACACTAGACACTTGTCTTCACCAAGTGATGTAAGAGACTTAGGCAAACATGGCCTTTGATTGTCAAGAACTCTTACGATCAATCTTGGATCCCAAGACGACTCACACACTCTATGATGGACAATGGATGATGGTGGTGGATGATGGTGTTGTGATGGTGGTGGGTGAAGTGTGAGAGAGGTGGTGTGCCAAGGGATGGTTTGCAAATGAGCCAAGCACCCCTATTTATAGCCTGAACAACAGCTCGGGCACGGCCTCGTGTCCATTGGGCACGACCCCGTGTCCACCTTCTTCTCTGTCTTCATTAATTGCAGTTTGTCTGCATTAGTTGACCACGCCCCCGTGTCCGCTGGGCACGACCCCGTGTGCAGAAGCGTATCTGTACTATCAAGATTTCCCCAGATTCTGCGAATCTTAGAGTTGACCACGGCCCCGTGTCCACTGAGCACGACCCCATGGTGGCTGATAGAAGCTTCTACAGCTTTGTCTTTTCTGCTGACACTTGGGCACGCCCCCGTGCTCATTGAGCACGGGGCGTGTTCAGCCTTCTGTTCTCTTGTTTTGCTTTGCTTGGCAAGATGCTGTCGGGGAGGCTGGGCATGCCACGTTTGTTCCTTTTCTTGTATTTATGTTAGATTTAGCTGCCTTTTTGCTTCTTTTGTTCATTTGAGCTCATTTAATCCTGAAAATACAAAAGGAAGACAAAAATACACCTTTTCCAACATTAGTACTAAAAAAAGGGTTAGTTTTATGCCACAATTGATGTAATTTATATGTTGCATTTTGTGCACATCAAATACCCCCACACTTGAATCTTTGCTTGTCCTCAAGCAAAACTCTTTATAATGTGGCTTTACACTCCCAAATGGAATGGGTAGAAGAGAAGGTTTTTGGGCTTGTCGTAGAGTGTCGGGATTTCCAAGATTCTTTATTAAGTTTTATTTTTATTTATTTACAATCCTATTCGTCATGATTTATTTAAAATATTTAATAAGATAAATTACTTAATAGGGCATAACATGCCTTTTTAAAATTTCACTTATATACTAGTTCACATACCTCACGGGGGATCACTCAACACTCGGCCGAAGATGTATTTTAGTGGATCACTCGAGAGCGGCATGGAACTTACTTCTACCATAAGCTTGCCAAGCAATTAATCCTCCTCCTTTTTAACTATACACCTTTGTAAATATCAAGAGGACTTTTGGGTGAAGGGTTAGGCTTGGGTTAAAGGTAGGTGGTTGGGTTAGTGGTTAGTAAAAGGGCGAAAGGCGTAAAAAGCGTCGGTTTTCGTAAGACTTTTTATTTTTTTGAAGTTTTTATTTTGATGAAGCCATTATTCAAACAAAGTTATTTTTGATAAACTTGTTTGTTTATTTCTATTTTGCTTCATCATCATCAAAATTTTTTTTTGAAAGTCATAAGAAAAACCGAGCTTGTTACTAAAACAAAGGGTTTAAAAATAAAAAGGTTTTGGTGGGTGAAAGGGTGTTTGTTTTGGGTTATGAAATGAAAAGGTTTAGGCTCAAAGGGGTTAACTAGGGGGATTTTGGGTAGGTGGTAAAAAAAAGAAAAAAATAATGGTGTAGAAATAAAAAGGGTTAGTCCTAATGCCTCCGTCATTTACTTATTCAGGTTTAAGTTGGTAAGGACCAGGAATGTATCGTCGTGGCAAGTTCTAGAGTCGTAAGAACCAAGCGGCTATTCACACAAGAAACGAAAAATGAGCATTTAGTTTAAAGATATATATTTGTATGCTCGATAAAGGCTCAAAACTCACTTTTTATGGGAATGGGTTTTTATGTGATCAAGTATATATAATCAAATTTTAATTAAGCTTGTCATGCCGTTTCATAATTTTCTTATGTTGGTTCTTTTTATCACGACGCTATCGGTTGTAAATTTGTAAAAATATAACCTTTTTAGAACTTGAAATTCCCAAATTAAACCTAGACAAGGGAAAAAAATGAAAATTTTTTGAAAAAATTTGGGGTGATTAGCGGTTCCAATAGAGTTTTGTGTAAGGCTTGTTATTAGGACTTGCAAGATTCAAGGTTTTAGCATCCCCCCACACTTAAATTACACATTGTCCTCAATGTGTCCCCAAAATAAGTTTTTAGGTTGATTGAATGTGTAAAAAGGTATGAAAAAGCAAAATTTTATGTTACTGGGCGTCTGGACACGGCCCCGTGTCGGATGGACACGACCCCATGGTTAGAGTGCCAGTAACAATTACTTACAGAAGGTGGACACGAGGGCGTGTTGGCTGGACACGACCCCGTGTCTGGCAAACAGCAGGTCTGGGGAAGTGGGCACGGGGGCGTGTCGGCTGGACACGACCCCGTGTAGACAATCTGCAAAGGTGAAAAACAGGTTTCTGGCTTTGGTTTTCCTGTCCCGGCTTTAGTAGCACTAATGTTTAGTGCTCTAAGCCTCGTATGTACCTGTTTTATCACTAAACACTACACCAAACCATAACAAGCATCCTAAATTACCATAGTTCAACATCCAAATCACAAAGTTAAAAAGAAAAGAAAATGCAGAAAATAAAAAGAGTTAAAGGAAGTAAATTGTTCAACACACGGCATGCAGGCCGGAAATTGTTCAAAAGAAAAGGGGTTAACCTGTGGGATCACCAACCATCTGCTCCTGCCTCTACTCCTCCCGCCTAGTCCATGTCCTCGTCCCCATCGTCATCACCTCCTCCTCCTCCGTGCCCCGCCATGTACTCCCGGATATTCCCAATGTCATCTTGGATGTCGGATATGTTTCTCTCGATTGCTCCGACCAGGGTATACGTGTTGCTCGCCATGTTATAGGTGTTCCTGGTGCACATGAGGTTTTCCTGCAATAAGTCATGTAAGCTTTGAAAATTAGGAAAACCGCCTCCTTGTGAGGAGGATTGGCCCGGATCACCGTGGGGCTGGTATTAGAAGTGAGGAGGTTGTTGAAACTGTGGAGCGTGAAGGACGAGTGCCTCTTGCGGGTTCCATGCATGCCCTTGGACTCTTTGGAAGCTAACCGACCCGTCTTCGGCTTCATAGATCAAATTCATGGAGCGGCAGATGTGTATGTCCACTCTTCCCGACCATGGGCTCTTTTGGAAGGACCTAGGCATGTTCACGAAGTTCTTGAAGAGACGGTAAATCCACCCCCCAAAGAAGATAGGGGTTGGTGGAGTAGCAAGCCGGTTCCAATGCATGTTGCGGAGCAGGAGGTACGGAACATTGAGGTGTCTGCGGTTATGAATGCAATGAAGGACCACTAGATCTCTCAACCCAACAACGCCACTACTGTCATGCCTTTGGCTAAGAGAGTAAGTGAGGACTCTATGGATGTAACGGTAAAGCGGGTCCCTCAGCTTAGTGCTCTTAGTGTTGCTCGGGTTGTAGTGCCCTTCTCCAATTTGAGCCCAAGCGACTTGGCGCTTGTTTTCATCCAACTCTTGCACCCCTCCGGTGTTCTCTTCATTACCCGCATCTTCCTCCGGATACAACCCAATTATCGACCCAAACTGTGCCATCGAAATTGAGTACTTAGTCCCACCACATCGGAACTCTACCCCATCATTATCAAATGGGTCGCATCTTTAGTTGAACACGAAGGTGCTATAGAACTCCAGATTGTACTCGTGGACCGAGCAAAGTCGAGTGGTTAGGGCAGCTCTTAGTGGGCCGGTAACGAGGTTGTTAAACCGGTCAAGTTGGTTCACCATTGCCAAAAGATCCATGCATACTTGTCTTGGGTATTCTTCCGGTCTGGTTCGAAGCACATCGTATCTTGCTTTAGCATCCTGCTCAGTTGCATTGAACCTTGTGAATTTCTTTGATATCTGAAAGAATACACCAAAAGTTAGCAAGAAACAGTGAAAATTTCGGAGAAAACTGAAAACAGTTAGCTGGACACGGCCCCGTGTTCAGCGGACACGACCCCGTGTCCAGGCGTCTGTTACTCAAAAACTTCAGTTTTCGATCCGGTCCCGAAAACTTGAAAATTTTTGGTCCATTAGGTGCGGTTTCCCCCGAAAATGAAACCCCAAGTGCCGTTTTTCCCAAAACAAACCGTTTACCCCTTCGATTTTATCTTTTTTCGGTTCAAAAACAAGGGTTTGGGGTTTTTGTGAGAAATCGGGCAAATCTATGAATAATACAAATGGATTCACTTCCTATAACACTAATCTAAACTAATGCTAACAGATTTATGCAAAAATTTGAGGTTCAATCCAGATGAAGTTCAAGAACCCTAGATTTTCCCCAAATTTTTAATGTTTTAACTACATGCAAGTGCTTAATCTAACTACTAATGATGATAGAATCATACCTTGATGTTGTTAGAAGTAGAGGAGACGTCAGAATTCTGCGGAAAAATCGCCTGAACCAGAGCGTTTTTGGGGAAACGGGGCGTGTGGAAATGAAGAAACTGTTTTGAAAAAGGGTTTTATCCCGACAGTTGCGCGGACACGGCCTCGTGCCGAGCAAAGTTTTTTTTTTTTTTTTTTAAGTGCTCGTGTGAGTGCCCTTATTTCCCAAAAACTTGGTTAGAAGACTTACCGATTTAGATGTCAACCCATTTGTTCGTAACTTACCAGGTATGATGTTGATGCTTTCATTCTTCGACCGTTTGAAGCGAGATTTCTTCCTCTTTATCCTCAATGAATCCTTGATAGAGCTTCAGCCGTTGGCCATTGACTTTGAATGGAGGTCCATTCCAAGATTTAATTTCTACTGCACCGTGTGGGAAAATATGGGTGATGGAAAAAGGTCCTGACCACCTAGACTTTAATTTACCAGGAAATAATCGAAGTCGTGAATTAAACAATAGAACTTGATCTCCTACTCGAAATTCATTAGGTTTAATGTGTTTATCGTGCAAGTTTTTCATTCTTTCTTTATAAATTTCAGAGTTTGAGTATGCATAATTCCTTAATTCGTCTAATTCATTTAATTGACAAAATCGATTTCTACCAGCAAATTCTAAATCTAAGTTTACATTTTTAATTGCCCAGTAGGCCTTGTGAGCTACTTCTACTGGCAAATGACAGCTTTTTCCATAGACGAGCTTATATGGGGTTGTACCTATTGTTGTTTTATAAACAGTTCGAAAAGCCCATAAAGCATCATCTAATTTATCGGCCCATTCCTTTTTATTTAACCCTACGGTTTTTTCAAGTATTCGTTTTAAACCTCTATTAGTCACTTCGGCTTGTCCGTTTGTTTGAGGGTGATATGCTGTTGAGACCCTGTGATAGACCCCATATCTTGTTAATTTTTTTTCAAGTTGATGGTTGCAAAAATGGGTACCTCTATCACTTATTAACGCTTTAGGTGTTCCAAAACGAGAGAATAATTTTTTCCAAAATCTTACCACGACTCTTCCATCATTTGTTGGAAGTGGCTCGGCCTTGGCCCATTTAGACAAGTAATCTACTGCCACAAGTATATATTTGTTTCCTTTGACGGTGGGAAAGGTCCCATAAAGTCGAGTCCCCACACATAAAAAATTTCACAAACAAGAATGCCATTTTGTGGCATTTCGTTTTTGGAAGAAATATTACCTGTTCTTTGGCAAGCATCACATGTCTTGACAAGACTTTGGGCGTCTTTGTAAATGGTTGGCCAATAAAACCCTGAATCAAATACCTTTCATGCGGTACTAGCGACACCATGATGTCCTCCGTACGGACCTTCATGACAATGGCGGAGAATTCTTCGTGCTTCGCTACCATGTACGCATCGTCGGATGAGTTGGTCGGCACACATTTTGAAAAGATAAGGATCTTCCCAAAAGTAGTGTTTTACATCAGCAAAGAATTTCTTTCTTTGATGATGTGGCCAACCTTTTGCGACTATACCGCAAGCTAGGTAGTTAGCATAGTCGGCGTACCATGGTTCTTGTCTGTATTCCACCATTTCTAGGGACTCTGTTGGAAATTTTTCATTGATTTGCTCGTCCCTGGTTGCCTCCAAAGCTGGGTCTTCTAAGCGTGAAAGATGATCTGCTGCGGTGTTTTCAGCTCCTCTTTTGTCTTTGATTTCAATATCAAATTCTTGGAGGAGTAGAATCCACCGAATCAAACGTGGTTTTGCGTCCTGCTTTTTGAAGAGATATCGAATGGCTGCATGATCTGTATAGACTATTGTTTTAGAAAGAACAAGATAAGAACGAAATTTATCAAAAGCAAATACCACAGCTAGTAACTCTTTTTCAGTTGTTGTGTAATTTTCTTGTGCATCGTTAAGTGTTGGGATTGAACCCTATCAGAGGAACAGATAATTAAAGCCAAAACTGGATCAGAGCAGTGGATCCAGAATAAGCAGACGTTTACAGATTAGTTCATGCAAATCTCTCCCCTTGAAAGTGGCTTTGTATCTGCTGATCTCCTATCTACTGATCTTACCAAGTGCTGATCCACAACTGCTGCCTTGCATCTACTGCCAAGTGTTAAAGACTGATAGAAGACCAAAGCTCTGCTGACTCAATCTACTGTCTTGAGTCAAGTACTGCTGATCCGGACAAGCATTGCTGGGTTCACAGCAGTGGAAGGATGCAGCAGCTGTTTATGTGTCTTTTATGTATTAGATTGTAATAGCAGTAGTTAGTACATCAGTGTTTGTATAGATCAGAGGTTAGAGTTTGTTAGGAGGTTAGATGTCACTTTCATGGTGACGTCAGCTAAGATGCTCAGTGGTTTGCAAGTGCCTATAAATAGTTCAGTACTTTGTACTGTTCTATCAGCTCTTTCACCACATCGTCTTCTTTACACGAACAAACTACTAAGCTCTGGCTGAGGGGGAGTTTGCATTCTTACATCAATCACTGTAATCGTTGTTGAAATAAATTCAATCTTTCGATTCATTGTGTAAAGATGTTTGATTAAAGTATTACTCTCATTTGATTGTATGCAAAGTTTGCTTTCATCTTATTTCCGCTGCACAACTCTTTCATTTTCCATCTAAATTTCAAACAAAAGTACAATAAAAAAGAAACTCAGATCCAACAATTGGTATCAGAGCTTGGACAGTCAAATTTGATTTAACAATCATTTTGACGTAAATAGTTCAGCTCATAACAGTTGATACTGATCGTTTGTTCGTCCGTTGAAAAACAGAGCAAGGATTAATCACCATTAAAGTTGATTTCTCAGTGTCTGTAAAACAACAAGAATGACGTCACAATCTCAGGATGATAAAAACAACATCGGCTCACTTTTTAAACCACCTATGCTAAAAAGAAATGAGTACAACATCTGGCAGAGAAGGATGGGTCACATCCTTGCTCAACAAAGCACAGGTTGTTGGAGGTCTGTCATTTATGGTCCCCATGTTCCTTCAGTGCCAAGCGCTGAAGATGCTAAAAAGTTCGTTCCAAAACCAGTTGAAAATTATACCGAAACCGACTTTCAAAAGATCGAACTAGATGCTAAAGCTTTTAGCATCATAGCATCAGCGCTGCCCAATGAGATATATGCTGGACTGTTACACTGTAACAGCGCCAAAGAGTTATGGGACGCACTTAAGGAACAGTTTGGGGGAACTGAGGAAGTCATAGAAAACAATAGGGAAATCCTGAACCAACAGTATGAAACATTTTGCTACGTTAAAGGTGAATCACTAACGCAACAATTTGAGCGTTTCAGCTGTCTCATCAGTGAACTGAGGCTTGTTAACACCACTTTTACAAACTCAACTCAAAATAACTGGTTCCTCAGGTCACTGCCAGAAAAATGGGACACCATAGCTTTTGTCACCCGAAACTCACCTGAATTCAAGGATCTGACCTTGACCCAACTCCACGGTCGACTCCTGACCTACGAAAGGGAGTTGAACCAGAAAAGGAGGTTACAAGAGTCAGGAAAAGTTACCGATGATTACACCTTCGGTAATACTGCTCTTCTGGGTCAAGAAGAATCTGGGAGCAGTGGTAAGGATCAGGGTTTTGATCACTTCATTGACATAACTGCTGGTGCAAATTTTAACAACCCTGATCCTCACTCTGCTAGTTATGCATTTACTGCAAATGAAAACCAGATGTCAGACAATTTAAGCTTTGAATTAAATGATTTGCAACATTTTGATCCCACTGATTTAGAGGAAATGGACATCCTGCACCAACTGGCTTTGCTAAGTGTTAGAACTAGCAAGTTTTACAAAAGAACAGGGCGAAAATTCCCAGGTTTGCATGGGAATCTAAGGGTTGGGTTGGATAAATCGAAAATCAAGTGCTACAAGTGTAATAGGTTGGGACATTTCGCTAGGGAATGTAGGAGTCAAACTACTGGTCCCATCATTACTCATCCTAGCTCAAATCCTAGACCTCAAAACCAAAACACTGTGCACTATGCCCAATATGCCCCAGCAGCTCAAGTGAACACTGCTCACTATGCTGCTGCCCCTGTGCCAGTACATTATGTCCAAACTACTGTTCCACAAATCCAATATGTTCAAACCCCTGCTCCACAGGTACAAGTGCAACCTGTTGCACCTCAAACCACTGCTCCAGCAGTAACACAACCAGATCAACAAAGTTTTTTCACTCAAGGGTTTGTTGACTGGAGCAGTATGCCTGAAGACCTTAATGATGAAAATTTTGCACTCTATGCTTCTAATGATTCTTCACATGATGAATTTTGTTTGATGGCATTAGAGTCAATACAGGAGGGGGTTGAAACTGAGGAGGAACAGCAGTGTTTTGAAACAGTGGAAGAGGTGACTGAAGCAGTGGTTACTGCTGTGGCTGGTGAAATACTGTTGGGAGAAAGTTCAGGTACCCTGATTGAACCATTGACAGATCCATGGTCCGTAGAGGACAAAGAAGAAGAAAAAGAAGAAAAGGCTGGTGAAAAGAAGGTGAAAGCTGATGATGAAGAAGATCATAAATGTGATTGTGCAATGATGGGAGCTGCCAAGGTATCTCCTCAAGTTCTTGAAAAACTGTGTTCTGACAATTGCATAATTGCTTTTGCAAACATTAAAGAGGTGAATGAAAACCTTCGGGATAAACTCTTGTCTGATGAGGTCAAATTTGAAAGCTCTTTAAAAGAACTTAAAAACAAATTGACTGAAAAAGAAAAAGAAATCAGCTGTCTAAAAGAAGAGCAAAGCATCACCAAAACCCAACTTCAAACTATGGTAGAAAATTACCAAGTTTGCAAAAAGGAGTTGGAGTCCGCCCAGATTACTTGTGAAAGATGGGTGGAATCCTGCAAAGGATATGAGGTTATGCTTGAAAAACAGAGAAAAAGCAATGTGAAGTTTGGGGTTGGGTATAGAAAACATGATGATGAAAACACTGCTTTTGAAAACTCTGTTCAAACCACTGATGTAACCACTGAGTTCATCCCCAAAAACAAGAATGGCCAAGAAGTGAAAATCACTGACAAACTTGGTAACAAAATCACACTTGACAGACCAATGGAATCCTCTACTTTTGTGGAGCTTGAAGAATACCAGTTTAAACCAAAATGGTCTGATGAGTGTGACATTCTTGAAAATTTCAAGCCAATGGACTTTACATCAATTGATGGTGTCAAGGCTCCAAAAGCTAAAGTCATTCCTCTCAAGGACATACCAGCAGTGGTTAAAACCTCTGCTGCAAAGGAGTCTGAAAAGAGAAAGAAGAAAGAAAAAATTGATAACTTGTTTTGTGAATTCTGTGAAAAAAGGAATCATCTAACAAAAGATTGTTTCCACTTGAAAGCTTATGATTTAAACAGAACGAGTGTCATAGTTTCAGCTGAAGGTTGCATTGTCTGTGGTAAAACAAACCACAAAACTCAAGCATGTGTGTATCTCAAAAACTTTGATGTGAAAAAGAATGAGTACATTGCTAAAACATCCTTGAGTCCATCATCATCATCAACATCTGTCAAATTCACCAAGAAACAACCACTGTTTGTGCCAGTTCAAACAGCTGTTACAAAACAGCTGAACAAAACATCTGTCAAAAGAGATGTTCAGGTTACTGATGCACCACCTGCCAATCAGTTCAGAAAAGGCAGAGAAAAACAGTCTTACCAAAGGATTCCTCACGTTTATGAGGCCTACAAAAGGCCTTCTAAACCCAAAGTGAACAAGCATCCTTTTGGTTACCAGCAGATGATTGGTCAGGACCCACAACAGTGGTTAGAGAAACACTGTCCTAAAACAGTTCAAACCCCTGACCTAACCACTGTCCATCATCTTGCATCCATCCCAGACACTGTTGAGACCCCATCCAAAGCCTTGTTGGCTTTGGAGACCTTAATGAACTAATCCTTTTACTTCATGTGCAGGGAGCTTCTGCATGCTTTGATAGTCTTTGGTATGTATATAGTGGAGGCTCCAGGCACATGACAGGATGTAAAGCCCTCCTCAAAGACTTTAAAATCCATGGAGGGGGTGATATATCCTTTGGGAATAATAGTAAAGGAAAAGTTCTGGGGTCGGGTACAGTGGAGTCTGGAAAAGTAAAATTTGAAAATGTCAATCTAATAGACAATCTAAAATTCAACCTTCTGAGTGTGTCCCAAATGAGTGACAAGGGTTTTGGGTCATTCTTCACAAAAGATTGTTGTAGGATTGTTGGACCAGAAATGGTCAAAAAGATTGAAGCAATAATCAGAACGGGTCAAACTAAACTTGTTGCTCAAAGAAGTGGCAATGTTTATGTTGTTGACATGTCAAAAGAGTGTCCCAGAGCTGATGCATGTCTGTTCTCAGCTGCCTCTAACAAAGAGACAGAACTTTGGCACAGAAGGCTGGGACACACAAATCTTAAGACAATCACAGAAATTTCAAAAAATGGTTTGGTAAGAGGCCTACCACAAAAATTGTTTTCATGTCCTGAACATTGCATTTCCTGTTTAAAAGGAAAATAGCATAAAAGTTCTTACAAGTCCATTGAAGAGTCCAAAACAACCCAGTGTTTGCAAATGCTACACATGGATTTGTTTGGCCCAGTTCAAGTCATGAGCCTCAAAAAGAAAAGATATTGTTTGGTTATTGTTGATGACTTCTCTAGGTTCACATGGACTTTCTTTTTGCACTCAAAAGATGAAACTGCAGGCATTTTGCAAGACTTTGTAATACAGGTTGAAAAACAATTTGACCTTCCAGTAAAAAGCTTCAGGAGTGACAATGGCACAGAATTCAAAAATAGGGAGTTAGATGCCTTCTGTGTGAAGAAAGGGATTGTAAGGCAGTACAGCATCCCAAGAACACCAGAGCAGAATGGGGTAGTGGAAAGGAAGAACAGAACTCTGATTGAGGCTGCCAGAACCATGCTTGCAGATTCAGGTTTGCCATTAACTTTCTGGGCAGAGGCAGTAAACACTGCTTGCTATGTTCAGAACAGAGTTTTAATAAACCCCAGGCACAAAAAGACTGCCTATGAAATTCTGTATAAAATCAAACCACTGATCTCATATTTCAAAGTGTTTGGCTGCCCATGCTTTATTTTGAACTTAAAAGATTCCATTTCAAAATTTGCAGCCAAAGTTGATTGTGGTTATCATCTGGGATACTCAACCACTGCCAAGGCCTACAAAGTGTTCAATACACGGACCAAGGCAGTGGAGGAGACTTTGAATGTAAAGTTCAATGAGCTTTCATCAATGAAAATCCCAGCAAACCCTGCAGATCTGTTTGATCTTGAAAAATTCACTTTTGAAAATACTGCTGTCAAGACTAACAGTGCAGGTCCATCAGAGGATACAACACCAGACTATGGGTATGAAATCATCATCCCTCAAAGGTCTGCCACAAAGGGAAAAGCACCAGCTGTTCAAAACAGTTGTCAAAGCTCAACCACTGCTACCTCAACAGTTGTTGACCAAAGTAGCCCATCAACCACTGCTTCCACATCCTCAAACACTGCTGACAAAAGTCCTCAAACAGTGGATAAAAGTCAGCAGTTGTCCACTTCATTACCTCCTATACCACCACCTTTTGAAACCACTGCTGGATCATCAAAGTCCCCAGCAGTGGTTAGCTCAGATGATACACATTTGCAGCCTTCACCAACCAATGCCATCATACCATACCAAGGAGATTTAATCTTCTTGAGATCTCATCCACCTGATCAAATCATTGGCAACATAAATGAAGGGGTGCTCACAAGAAGCCAAACCCAAAACATTTGTTCACTGCCGATGCACCAATCTATTTGGCTACCCAAAGGGAGTTCTGGAAAAATGCAACCCTTGAAAAACAAGGAGACACTGCAACCACCATAACCTCTCTTATAAAGGGTAAAGCTGTCCAAATCACGCCACAATCCATTTCAGAGGTCTTTCAACTCGGTGATCAGGAAGGTAAAATTTCTTTCACTAAAACCGAGTTACAAACTGACTTCATTGAGAGAGGGTATGAAGCCACAATGATGAAGAAAATTACCTTAGAAAAAGGTTATTTTCCTTCTGCAACCAGATTTTTATTTCATACCCTCCTATTATGTGTTTCAAACAAAACCACTTCTTTTAATGAAATCCCTTTAAAGATTCAAAATCTGGGATATGCAATTCTTCAAGGAGAAAATTTTAACTATTCTCGGGAAATTTTCAAAGATTTGGTTAATAATGTTGAAACAAAATCATTCTTACTGTTTCCAAGGTTTTTAAGTTACTATTTTTCAAAGAAATTCAGTAAGGATGATTTAGCTATAATAAACCAAGGTGATTCTACTCAAATAAACAGTTTAACAACTGAAACTTTTTCAAGAATGTTAGCACCTTGCAAAACACAAGCAGAGGTGCCTGAGCAGATTTTAGCAGTTACAACTGCTCCTCAGGTATCTGCTGCTGAGCCCACTGCTCAAGGTGATCAAAGCAGCAACACAACTGTTTTGAAACCCACACCTAAAATCACCAAAAAGCCAACAAAAAAGAAAAACACAAAAACCCCCCCAAAACCATCAAAAAGGCATCTCTGGAGGATGAGATACCAGAGCTTCTGCCAGTGACAACACAAAAGTCACAAGAAACCACTGCTGCTACTTCCTCACAGCAGTTGGTACAAATATCTCAAACCATAACCGAAACTCCTCCTGATTCTTCACAAAAAGAACAGGTTGTACAAATAGGGCCTCCACATCATGATGCTCTGGAAACACTCGTTTCTATCATCCACAGTCCAATGCCCGGGACACATCCTATTTCTACACCAATCCTCACATCCAAAATTCCCTCACCAATAAAACCACTGTTGGATGCAATTGATTTGAACCAGGCATTATCCAGTCCTTCTCAATCACCTATTAATGAGAATATACCTCAACAACTGACTGGGTCTGATGTATCAATCTTTGCTAACCCACCAACACAACCTGAGGAGGTTACACCCCTTGAGTTACAAGTAACTCTTGGTGGTAATCCAAGTGAAGCAGCCACTACAACTGTTACACCCACTGGGTTACATTTGGACAGTGGTTACATTCATAAGACTTCCTTGGAGGCAATTCCTTTTATAGCACCTCTGCCAACCACCAGTGGATTTATTTATCCTACTGGCACCATCAAAAGGTTGTCAAGTGTTGAAGGAAGAAGACCCCAGTACCAAGAAAAAGGGGCGTCAGTGGTTAATGTTTGGAGTATATTCCCTACATCTACCACTGATAAAACCACTGCTAGTGGGAAATCAGATGATCCCATTAACTTAGGTGATGGTTTAAAGTACCAGAAATTGACGGATCGCATTGCAAAGCTTGATAACTCTGTTGCAGAACTCAAAAATATGCTACAACAGGTGTTACAAGTTCAGAAGGTACAATCAACTGCTGTTCCACCTCAAGCACCTGCTCCACAAAGGGCACCTGCTACAAATGAGCTCTGGAATCTATTTCACTCTTTTCTCCAACAACAAGCACAATTAGCAGATCAGCAACATGAAAAACATGTACAACAGCTGAGAAATGCAATGGAGTCAAGGTTCAAGAACACTCAGGCTGAGTTAAAGGCTCTCAAAACTCAGATCTTGCACACCACTGGCACTGCTCCTCCAAAAGTACGCTTCATTTATGACCTCCCAGAAGATAATGCCAAAAAGGGGGAGAAAATTAAGGAGTGGAAAAAGAAGGGTATAGAAGATGGTCTTTATCTTGAACCAGAGAATTCAAACATGACCAAAAAGATCCCTTTGCCAGATGGCAGCAAGAAGATTGATGTGACAACAAATGCACTAGCAGAAGCAGTTGCAAGTGTGAAAAGAGATAGAGAGGCCAAAAGGAAAGCCAGGGTAGACAGAATGGATCATCCAGATCAGGGTACTTCTGGGTCAAGGGATCAGGAAAATCCTGTTGAGGAAAAGAAGAGGCCTACTAGAAAAGTAAGGCAACCCAAATCCATTCCTATCAGACGTTCAAAGTCTGCTCAAAAACCACCATACAAAACAGCTGATGCAGCAGGAGTTACAAAAACTACTGTTTGTCAAACAGTTGTTCCATCAACACACACCACCTCAACACACACAACATCCACTGCTTTACCATCATCACCACCAAAAACAACACCTGCTGACATAAAGCAGAAGACAGCAGATGTTATAACATCTGTTGTAATGACAACAGTGGTTGAAACACCAGTTGTTTCAACAGCTGTTAGTCAATCACAATCCACTGCCACAACATCTACCACCATTGTCCCATCCAAAACATCATCAGTCTCTCCTAAACCAAAAAGGAGAAGGCTAATTTTAAAAGATGATGACACACCTCCATCACCAACATCTTCAAAATCCCTATCACTTATCACTATTCCAAAACCCATACCTCTCTCTTCAGCTCAAATTGTAAAACCACTACCTCCTGCTGGTGTCTCATTTCCTCTGGAACTCATTGCAGTCAGAGAAGAAATCAAATCCTTTTATTATGAAGATGACCCAGCTAAAAGGAGTTTACCATCAATTGCAAATTATCCCAGGCCTAACAATATTGAAGAATACTTGAAACTCAAGGCTAAACAAGCAGAGGATATTGCAATCAAAAATAGAAAAGGGAAATCTGATAGAGAATTTCAACAAAACTATCAGTTTCTACTCTCACAGGTCAATGCTATGGAGCGTTTTGCCAAAAATGTATGTCAGAAAATTTCTGAAAGGGCAGATGAGTCCTTAAGGAAAGACTACATTGAAAACATCATGACCTACAAGAAATACAAGGGGGAGAAACACATGTACAAGAACTGGACCATTCTTGAGCTTGAAAAAGAAGCAGCTAGGATTCAAAACATGATAAAAAATAAGGTCAAGCAGACTCCTCCTGAAAAATTCAAACAATTTGAAGCTGAGAAGATGTTAGAGTTGAAGAGAATGAAAGAGGAGCTCATTGCAGCTGATTATGGGTCAAAGAACTCTGTGACAAAGTGGGGAGAAGATAGAGTCAGGGCAACATATAAGAAATTGGAGGAACTTAGAAAGAAAGATCCAAGAGTTCCACAAAAGCCTGACTATTCCAAAGCAGAGGTTTCAAAAAGACCACCAAAGCTGCAAGTCAAAAGAACCACTGCTCCAGCTGGTGCTGCCATCTACAAAAGAAGGAGCAAAAACCAGTTTAGCATGGAAACAATTCAAGATCTATTAGCTGGAGATGCCATTGTAAAAGCAGGCACAAACGTAATGATTAAAGAAGATCTTGAATTGGAACAAACTGCAAGTGCTGCTCAGCCAGCCATGAATAGGCCAGCCTCTCCAAATACTTCTGCAAATAAACATCTCCCAAGAAACCCACCAGGCTCAAAAATACAAAAGTGGGAAACTGACAAACAGACCTGCGTATTGACTTTGCTCAGGTCTGGTGGAGTAGTGGAGAAAATATCAAGGGAACAAGCTCTTGGCCTGAGTCTTGAAGATTTGCAGGATCTCCTTGATCTTCCACTTAGCAGGGATGATGAAGATACAGATGCCCTAGACTTTGAATTACAATTTAAAGGTCAGATAAGGGAACTGTTGATGAGGCAATAAAGATTTCCACAAATAATGAAGAGTTTTGGCATTATCTGTTCCAGGGGGAGATTGTTGGGATTGAACCCTATCAGAGGAACAGATAATTAAAGCCAAAACTGGATCAGAGCAGTGGATCCAGAATAAGCAGACGTTTACAGATTAGTTCATGCAAATCTCTCCCCTTGAAAGTGGCTTTGTATCTGCTGATCTCCTATCTACTGATCTTACCAAGTGCTGATCCACAACTGCTGCCTTGCATCTACTGCCAAGTGTTAAAGACTGATAGAAGACCAAAGCTCTGCTGACTCAATCTACTGTCTTGAGTCAAGTACTGCTGATCCGGACAAGCACTGCTGGGTTCACAGCAGTGGAAGGATGCAGCAGCTGTTTATGTGTCTTTTATGTATTAGATTGTAATAGCAGTAGTTAGTACATCAGTGTTTGTATAGATCAGAGGTTAGAGTTTGTTAGGAGGTTAGATGTCACTTTCATGGTGACGTCAGCTAAGATGCTCAGTGGTTTGCAAGTGCCTATAAATAGTTCAGTACTTTGTACTGTTCTATCAGCTCTTTCACCACATCGTCTTCTTTGCACGAACAAACTACTAAGCTCTGGCTGAGGGGGAGTTTGCATTCTTACATCAATCACTGTAATCGTTGTTGAAATAAATTCAATCTTTCGATTCATTGTGTAAAGATGTTTGATTAAAGTATTACTCTCATTTGATTGTATGCAAAGTTTGCTTTCATCTTATTTCCGCTGCACAACTCTTTCATTTTCCATCTAAATTTCAAACAAAAGTACAATAAAAAAGAAACTCAGATCCAACATTAAGTGTTTTACTAGCATAATAAATGGGGTGAAAATGCTTTTCTTTTCTTTGTCCCAAGACAGCTCCAACTGCAAAGTCACTTGCATCACACATGATTTCGAAAGGAAATTTCCAATCAGGCGCTATCATGATAGGTGCATTGACTAGCATTTCCTTTAGGGTTAGATGTGCTTGATTGCAATCCTTGTCAAAGATAAAAGGGGCATCTTTTTCAAGTAATTTTGTTAGAGGCCTTGAAATTTTTGAAAAGTCTTTCATAAACCGCCTATAAAATCCGGCATGCCCTAGGAAACTTCTGATAGCTCTAACGGAGGATGGGGGTGGTAATCGAGAAATAGTGTCTATTTTGGCTCGATCAACCTCCATTCCTTCGCTTGAGATTTTATGACCGAGTACTATTCCCTCTGTTACCATGAAATGGCATTTTTCCCAATTAAGGGCGAGGTTAGTTTCCTCACATCGGGATAGCATTCGTTCAAGGTTATCGAGGCATTGGTCGTATGAATCCCCAAAGATAGAAAAGTCGTCCATGAAGACTTCCATTGTCTTTCTATCATGTCATGGAAAATGGCTACCATGCAATGTTGGAAGGTTGTAGGGGCATTACATAGACCAAATGGCATGCGTCGATAGGAAAAAGTTCCATAGGGACATGTGAAAGTTGTCTTTTCTTGGTCTTCGGGTGCTATCGGGATTTGAAAGTAACCTGAAAAACCATCCAAGAAACAGTAAAATTTATGACCGGATAATCTTTCTAACATTTGATCAATGAAGGGCAAAGGAAAGTGATCTTTCCTTGTTGCTTCATTTAATCGTCTATAATCTATACATACCCTCCATCCTGTGACGGTTCTCGTTGGTATTAATTCATTCTTTTCGTTAGTTATTACCGTCATACCTCCTTTCTTTGGAACTACTTGGACGGGACTTACCCAAGGACTATCGGAGATAGGAAAAATTAGTCCGGCGTAAAGTAATTTGATGACTTCGTTTTTAACCACTTCTTGAACATTTGGATTTACTCGATGTTGTGGTTGTATTACCGATTTGTAGTCATCATTCATTAAAATTTTGTGCGTGCACATGGAAGGACTTATTCCTTTAGTGTCTACAAGCTTCCAAGCAATTGCATTTTTGTGTTTTTTCAAAAGTTTAATTAATTTTTCTTTTTCTAAACTACCTAATTTAGACGAAATAATTACAGGTGATTTACCATCTTTGTCTAGAAAAGCATATTCCAAACCTTTTGGAAGTTCTTTGAGCTCAAGAGGTGGGTCTTTAGAAGACTCCTTATTGGGTTGCGCATTTTGATCAAGAACTTTAAAAGTTTGTTCTATGGCGACCTCTTCTTCAACAAAGTGGTCAATCTTTTCACTTGTATCGGGTGGTTCATCTTCATCTTCAATTAGGGGGTCATTATTGCCGAAAGGATATTTCTTTGATCGCTCAAGATCGACACTTTTTTTAAATGCCCCTAATTGAATAGATAGATTGTTGTACTTCCGGTTTTTCAAGGCTTCGTGGGTTTTTACAAAGGGTCGTCCCAACACTAGATGAGCGTCATCGAGGATGACAAAGTCGGTTGGGATTACCATTTGATTTGTTTGAACCAAGACATCCTCAACTACACCGATTGATTTTATTACTTTCCGATTGGATAGAAAAATGGGTATTTGAAGTGGAGAAAAATCACTAATACTTAATTTTTCGAAAATGTAGTTGGGCATTATGTTAACACAAAGATCTTTATCGATTGTGACATTACTAATAAACGAATTTTGAAAAAAACATGGAACCGGTGTAATGTTGATTTCAAACGGGTCTTCTTTTATTAGTGAAGTTTGTTCGTTGGTTAACTTAACGCCTACCGTTTCGTCAATTTTAGTGTTAGTTTTTAACTCTTTTAAAAACTTAGCATGAGTAGGTACTAAACAATGATTTTCAAAAGAAGGTGACAAGAGATTAATTTCTTCAAAATTAGACTCTTCTTGAATTTTAACGTTAACGGACTCTCCTTTTTCGTTGTTTAACTCATGTGTCAGTTTTTCACTTATTTGTTCTTCCATTTTTACCTCTTCAACTATCTCTTCTTTATTACAAGTTAATTCTTCTCTTGCGCAGGACTTCTCTTCCCTTGCGCGAGATTCTTTTATGTAGCGTTCGATAGTTTTAAGGTGTTCTAATACCCTATCGGTCACTTCGGTGATAGAGTAAGGATCAGGATTTTCAAAGCTTGAATCCGGTTGTTCGATCCTTTGTTCCTCATAATACTCATAGGAAGTAGATGGTTCACACCATTTTCCTTCATTGTAAGTATATGATGGATAAGCGTCGTAATTTTGTTCTTCATAATACTTATATGAGGTGGGTTGTTCACGCCATGGTTCCTCATAATAAGTATACTAAGGTGGTGGCTCATATCTTGGTTCCTCAAAGTATGAGTATGAAGGCTCATACCTTGGTTCATCAAAATATGAGTATAAGGGAGAAGGTTCATACCTTTGGTCTTCATAGGATGTGTATGAAGTTGATGGCTCGTACCTGGGCTCCTCATAGTAGGTGCATGAAGTGGATGGTTGCAATAAGTTACAATATTGAACCTAGTGAGTGTTACCGCAATTGGTGCAATAATATTCCCTATAATAATCCTCCTCATAGGTGTAGTTGTAACCTCCTGAGTATTGATCCATAAGAATCACTCAGCAGACCACAACAACGTCTCGAGACCAGAAAACAAAAAAATGAAAACGGAAACAAAGGCTGGACACGGCCCCATGTTCAGGGTCTGTATCTGGGCGTTTTAATTAAAGTTACTGGTTTCGTTGAGCACGGGGGCGTGTTCAGTGAGCACGACCCCGTGTTCAGGCTCTGTATCTGGGTGTTTTGTGAAAAATATGCAGCACGGCCCCGTGTTCAATGAGCACGGCCCGTGTTCAGGTTACTGTAAATTTAAAACTAAACTAAAATGCAGAAAAATGTGCGCGCGTTTTGAAAAAGTTTTGAAAAACTGATTAGGCCGTCGATTTTAAGCTTTCTTAAAATCCTTGTGTCCCTGGCAACGGCGCCAAAAACTTGATGCGTGTGTGATGTGTATATAAATTTAAGTATATTTTAAGCCCTTTTTACACGTTAGTTAAGTTTTATATTTATAAAACACAATATTTTACTAACACCAAACACACATATGGGCAAGTGCACCCATCGTGAGCATAGTATAGTGTTGGCAAGATACCGAGGTCATCCAAGGATACAAGAGCTTTTAGTACCGGTTTATCCTCAACGTCTAATCAAATCAAAAGTTAGAAAAATGTTTTAAACTAGAAAAATAAAAACTAACTAAAATGCTGAAAAATAAAATAAAAGTAAAAACAGATAGACAAGATGAATCACTTGGCTCCGACTCGTGTTTAGTGTAACCTTTGATTATTTCCGCACTTTTGCACTTTTTAAGAGATTATCTTAGTTATGGTAGTAGGCCCCTCTTTTGAAGGTGACGTTACCCTCAACCCAGTAGTTTGAGTCAGCAAGGATACAATCCTAAAGGGTCGGATTATTGAAAGATAATTAATTAAGTTATTAATGCATATTATGGTAGGCCCCTCTTTTGGAGGTGACGTTACCCTCGGCTAAGTAGTCTGAGTCAGCAGGGATACAGTCCTAAGTAGCCGGATTAAAGTATTAATAGTAGCTTACATATGAGGGGATCAAAGAGTTTGGACCCCCGCCATCCAATACCGGTGGGTATTGAAGGAGGTCCTGTTAAATTTGACCCAGGTCCTTGCAGGATCTATACACTGAACAAGGCAAGACTTTTACCAAACCGTTCCCTTAACCCCCGACCAGGTAGCCAACATATCTCCATATAGACCGTGGAGATATGAATGGTGAAAATCTTTTATTTTATATAGACAGTAAAATAATGCCAAGACACCACGGACAAACGATAAGGAAGAATCACCTTCAACATAAGAAACTAGTTATTAAAGTCATTAATACAAAACCAAGTAAAAAGTGCGAAAAGATTAAAAATAAAAAGTATTACACTAGACACTTGTCTTCACCAAGTGATGTAAGAGACTTAGGCAAACATGGCCTTTGATTGTCAAGAACTCTTACGATCAATCTTGGATCCCGAGACGACTCACACACTCTATGATGGACAATGGATGATGGTGGTGGATGATGGTGTTGTGATGGTGGTGGGTGGTGGGTGAAGTGTGAGAGAGGTGGTGTGCCAAGGGATGATTTGAAAATGAGCCAAGCACCCCTATTTATATCCTGAACAGCAGCTCGGGCACGGCCCTGTGTCCATCTTCTTCTCAGTCTTCATTAATTGTAGTTTGTCTGCATTAGTTGACCACGCCCCCGTGTCCGCTGGGCACGACCCCGTGTGCAGAAGCGTATCTGTACTATCAAGATTTCCCCAGATTCTGCGAATCTTATATTTGACCACGGCCCTGTGTCCACTGAGCACGACCCCGTGGTGGCTGATAGAAGCTTCTACAGCTTTTTTCTTTTCTGCTGACACTTGGGCACGCCCCCGTGCTCAATCTTCTGTTCTCTTGTTTTGCTTGGGAAGATGCTGTCGGGGAGGCTGGGCATGCCACGTTTGTTCCTTTTCTTGTATTTATGTTAGATTTAGCTGCCTTTTTGCTTCTTTTGTTCATTTGAGCTCATTTAATCCTGAAAATATAAAAGGAAGACAAAAATACACTTTTTCCAACATTAGTACTAAAAAAATGGTTAGTTTTATGCCACAATTGATGTAATTTATATGTTGCATTTTGTGCACATCAAATACCCCCACACTTGAATCTTTGCTTGTCCTCAAGCAAAACTCTTTATAATGTGGCTTTACACTCCCAAATGGAATGGGTAGAAGAGATGGTTTTTGGGCTTGTCGTAGAGTGTCGGGATTTCCAAGATTCTTTATTAAGTTTTATTTTTATTTATTTACAATCCTATTCGTCATGATTTATTTAAAACATTTCATAAGATAAATTACTTATTAGGGCATAACATGCCTTTTTAAAGTCTTCCGTAATTTACGGTAGGTACCGTAAATTACGGTAGAGCCAGTGAGGAAAAACGTAACTTCCCATATTAAACCGTTTTCAAGTGTCTTTTCATATCATTCATCATCGGAGACGTTTCTCTGCAGTTGTTGGGCGATTTTTAGCTTTGGATAGTGTTTGTGAACAGTTTCTAACATTTCGGTTTGTCTTTCGATTCGTATGAACTCTAATCTTGATGTTATGATGATCCACCAAACAATGTCCGGCTAAACTTTCGGTGATCATCTTAGGTGAATGTTTTTCTATGACTCTTGTGTGTTTTCCTTTATTTCTAGAATGATAAATTTGGTGTGTTTGCTATGCTTATCATGGTGTATGAATGTTTATTTGTAGCATGTTAATTGATGTTTTAATTCTAGTCTAACTCGTACGTTCTTGGTGTCGTTGACAATCGAGATATCACGGGAAGGGTTAGGGTTGGATATTGATTAATTGATCATCGGGAAACAACCTCGCGTTAATATAATCCGAGTACTTTGTTCCCTTTTATCACAACAAATGTTTATGCATGAGTTATGTCTTTGTAACTCTTTCTAGTTGGAATTTTGCACAATTTAAAAGAAACCAAAACCTAAGATGGTCATTCTCTCATAATCTGATTAACAATCCAATTTTGATTAGCAATTAGTTAATAATTTAGTTCTTAAATCAAACAATCCAAACTCTTGAATTTTAATTTCTGCAAATTAGTTTAAGATTTAATTGCCATTTTAGTCCCTGAGGTTTGGTCACGTTTGCCATTTTCGTCCAAAATCACACTTTTCGACCATTTAGGCCCCAACATTTGGTCATTTTTGCCATTTTCGTCCAAATTGCCTAACCCAGTTACTTTATAGCATCAGAGGGGTAATTTTGAAATTTCTCAATTAAAAGGGGTAACTTGTAATTTCTCAACGTTTGGTCTCGACCCGAATCGAATCACCGACGTCCGGCCCGAACATACCACCTCGAAACAACGCGATAGAATTTTTTTTTCGGACCGGTTCCTTCCGACCTCCCGGTGGAAATTTTCAAGCTTCGCCATTGAACACACACCACCTCTGTAATCCACACCTTTCTGATTTACATTCTCTCTCTCTCTCTCTCTTTTGTGCACAATAATCCCCCAAAACCTACAAAACCTTCGATGGTAGTTCATGACGGTGGTTAATTGCGGTTCACAATAATCCCCCCAAACCTCACACTTTTTCACACACATATTTCTTCCATCATTTACATTCAAAATCATACACCCAAAACACACATTATCACTTTTATAAATCAACAAGCAGAGAGAAAGAGGGAGAGAGTATGAAGGCCGATTGTGCCATTTACGGCGACCAGAGTGAGAATCCGGCCTGGCCGACGGATGTGGGTGTTTTAGAAGATGACTTCAATTGTCTGGGTTCTAGAAGATGGGTCGGCGTCCAGGCCAACACACATCTAGGGTTCCTTGCTTGCTCTAGGGTTGGGGTTTAGCCACAACATTCCAGATCCAATGGTGTCTGGTGGAAGATACACGTTTTTCAGCGATTGATGAACAAGACGAAATGGTTCTCTGGTTTGTGGTTCAGATTTGGGTTCAATATCTAGATCCACGTTTGTTACCACACTTTGAAGCAGAGTGAGAGTAAGAAAGATGTTGGTGAGGTGGTTGTTGATGATGGAGAAGACAGAGAGAATGTATAGAGAGAGAGAGAGAGTTACAGATGATGAAGATAATGATGATGTTATGTTCTTGCAGATGATGAAGATGATGATGATGTTTGAAGATGTATGCATTAGCTACTTTACAATTTACCCCCTTATCATTTTCAAATTTCAAAAATACCCTAAAGTGGGTAAAAAGTAACATGGTTGGGCATTTGGGTAACTAGGTTAGGCATTTGGATGAAAATGGCAAAAAGTGACAAACGTGGGGGGCTAAATAATACCAAACTGTCATTTTGGACGAAAATGGCAAATGTGCCCAAACCTCAGGGACTATTTCGGCAATTAACTCTTAGTTTAATTATAGTTAATTTACAAGGCTATAGAATCAACACATTTTCCACAAACTCCCTGTGTTCGATACCCACTTACCGCTATCTATTTAGTAGTAATTGGATTAAATTTGCGTGTGACTACGACAACACGTCAAATTTTGGCGTCGTTGCCGGGGAGTAGTGCGCAACGTGTGTTAATTTAGTAGTTTTGTTTTGTTGTTTTCAGGTTTACGCTGGTTGTGTTTAGTGTGCAGGTACTACATGTGTATGCATACTAGGGGCTCTCACAAGTCATCACCGCTATCGTTCGATCCGGAAATTGAAAGAACTTTGCGTCAAAACAAAGTTTTGTTGAGAGAAAAAAAGGTCATTGGTTCACCTACTTCACCCATTACACCAAGGAACATTATGACTGATTCACAAATCCCACCCACTACGGGTCAAACAACACAACCATTTATTCCATCATCAACGCAACCTTCACCAAATACCACCATGCCTAATTCCACTACCGAACCTACTCCACCACATGATGTTACACCAACCAACACCACTACATCACCTATTACTACCCAAGTTGAACCCACTCTTACTTTTAGCCCCTCTACTACAATCCCACCATTCTCACATTTTTTCCCAACTACGGGTCAATCAGCCTCTACTTATCCACTACCACAAAGCTCAACCGTCATTCATGCTACTTCTACATATCGACCACCGAATCCATCGGGTTTTCAATATTCGTCTCTTCCATTCGGGCAATCTTCGGGAATAGGAGGAGATGGGTATGATGGGGGTTATGAAGAAGAATTTGGAGGGTACGAAGATGAAGGTTTTTACTATGTGGGTGAGGGAGGTAATTTGGGACCTCAAGGAGGAGCGAGTCAACAAAGTCAACCGCTACAACAATTTCAAGACACGGGTAGATTACCGGTTGGGGTACAACATATTAGACCACAAGGGCCACAATTGCAATGCCCTACACCGCTACATCAAGTGCGTCCACAAAATACACAACCTCAATTTCAAAGGCCGATTCAACAACAACCGCCAATGCATCCATACCAATTTCAGCCACCATTTGCTCCTCAAGGACCTATGCAAGGGCAAATGGGTCAACCAAGAGCACCATTGGGTGCCCCTCGAAGACATCACCAGGAGGTAGTACGGGGAATTGAAGCTCATTTCCGGCCTATTATCACTAACAATCCTTCACTGGTAGTGATTCCTCATCATGCGGACGGAAGAACTTTTGAAGTTAGAACAACCGCCCTCCAAAGTTTACCAAAGTTTAAGGGGTTAGCAACGGAAGAACCTTACTTTCATTTGGAGACATATGACTCCATTTGCAACACTATTGGAGGTTAAGGGTTCTCATCGGACGATGTCAAGTTGGTCCTTTTCCAATTTTCTTTGGAAGACAAAGCAAAAAGATGGTTTCACACTTTGCCTTCTGCGTCGATTTTTACATGGGCCGACATGCAACAGATTTTCTTGGATGAATTTTACACTTCTCAAAAGAGTAATGATGCAAGAAGAGGTTTGAGAAGTTTCCAACAACAATCGGGGGAAATGTTTCACGAGGCTTTTGAAAGGTTGAATATGATGCTACGGAATTGCCCTCATCACGGTATCCAACTTTGGGAGTTGTTGAACGCGTTTCACGAAGGGTTGAGTTCGGAGGATGCTCGTGACTTGATGTCGATTACTAACGGTACATTCGGTACAAACTTTGAACAAGATGATTGGGCATTTTTAGAGCAAATGGCGGTGACTTCCAAAAGGAAGGCCCAATCCTCAAGACGGGCAAGGCATGTGATAGCAAGGCCATAAGTGCATGGAGTACAGAGTGGAGGTGTTCAAACCACGAACCAAGTGTACAACGTGTGCTCTAATTGCAATGAAATAGGCCACACGGCAGAAGTTTGTTTAGTAGGAGTGGTTGAAGAACAAGTAGAAGAGGTGAATGCTATTCAAGGGGGTGGTCGAAACTTTAACATGAATTCGAACACATACCACCCGGGTTACGAAACCATCCTAATTTCCGTTACGGGAACCCGGCAAACCAAGCTAACCCAAACTTTCAAGGAGCTCAAGGTAATTTTGCACCTCGCCAACAATTCAATCAAGGTAACTATCGGGGTGGAAATAATTATGGCTACCTAGGGCAATTTCAACAAACGGGTCAAAGTGGTTCGGGTCAAACTTCATCAAGCGGGAATGAGGTCATGGATATGCTTCGGGCAATGCAACAAGACATGCAAAAACAGAATCAACTTGATGAAGTCCGGATGCAAAAAGATGAAGTTCGTGACAAAAGCATTCAAACACTAACAACCCAAATGGGTCAATTCGCAACTGACGTGGCGGAGTTGAAGAAGAACAAAGGTCAACTTCCTAGCGACACTAAGGTAAATCCTTCCCATAGTTCGTCATGAGGTAATAATGTTAAAGTTCATCATGTTAGTGTGTTAAGAAGTGGCAAAGAATTTAAAGCCAATTTGTCACCGGGTTTGGTTGAAGGGGTGGTTGAGGATGTAACGGGTAATGAAAGTGAAGACGATGAAGTTTCACCGGTTGTATCTAAAGAATTAAATGTTGAAAAAACGGGGTTGGGTGAAAATGAAAAAGATAAAAAAGATGAAGGTGAACCGAGTCAAGTCCCTTTTCCATCGGCTTTACTTGACCTGGGTAAGAAAAACTTTATTGCATCAAGAGGTCCCCAAAAAAGAGGAGTTGTAGGACATTTTCAAACAAGTTAAAGTTAACCTTCCACTACTTGATGCAATAAAACAAGTACCCGCATACGCTAAATTTTTAAAAGAATTGTGCACACAAAAAAGGAAACAAAAGAAGAAAATGCCTAAGCGGGTAGACATAACCGGGCAAGTGAGTGCGGTGTTGAATGGGGAGCTTCCTCCTAAGCTCCAAGATCCGGGTACGCCATTAATTAATATACAAGTTGGTAACTTTCAAATGGCAAAGGCGTTACTAGATCTTGGAGCTGGGGTGAGCATTTTACCAGGGGGCTTATATGACCAATATGACTTTGGTCCGTTAGCAAGGGTTGTTGTGAAAATTGATGAGTTTTACTACCCGGTTGACTTTTTAGTCTTAGACTACTCATCCGCGGACCCAAAACAACAACAAAATGTTATTTTGGGTCGACCATTTTTGAGCACCACGCATGCTGTGATCGATTGTAGATTTGGTACAGTCGATATGACTTTTGGAAATCTAAAAATGAGATTGAATGTTTTACTAACAATTCTAATGCTGTTGGTGTTGATGAGTGTTTTATGGCAGATTTAGTCGACGGATGCAACCCGCATGAGTATGAGGCGGATAATATGGATGTGTGTATTTGTGATTTGTCTGAACAGGTACATGCTTGTGCACTAAGGATTGAAGAGGAGAAACAAGATGCTATGGCATTGAAGGAAGGTCGACCACCATGGACCCACCAATTTGAAAGCTTGCCGGTGGAAATTAATTCGGGTACCAAACCATCATTGGAAGAACCACCAAAGTTGGAGCTCAAAGAT
Organism: Helianthus tuberosus; assembly: GCA_030545235.1. Lineage (NCBI taxonomy): Eukaryota > Viridiplantae > Streptophyta > Magnoliopsida > Asterales > Asteraceae > Helianthus > Helianthus tuberosus. Next base: position 64,875,895 of record CM060406.1, read on the forward strand.
TTACCAAGCCATTTGAAGTATGCTTTTCTAGGGGATAATGACACTCTACCGCCATTATTGCCTCTAATTTAGAGATGGCGCAAGAGCAAGCTCTATTGGAAGTCTTGAAAGAAAACAAAGGAGCTATCGGATGGACGATTGCTGATTTAAAAGGAATTAGCCCATCAATCGTCATGCACAAGATCATCACCACCGAAGAAGCAAAACCAACAAGAGAAGCACAACGAAGATTGAATCCGAACCTACGGGAGGTAGTAAAGAAAGAGGTAATTAAATGGTTGGATGCGGGAATTATCTATCCTATTTTGGATAGTGCTTGGGTAAGTCCTACCCAAGTTGTGCCTAAGAAGGTCGGCATTCAAGTAATCAAGGAAGAAAACGGTGAACAAATAGCCACCCGACCGGTCACCGGGTGGCGAGTGTGTATTGATTACCGCAAATTGAATGCCGCCACTTCTAAGGACCATTTCCCGCTACCTTTTATTGACCAAATCATTGAAAAATTATCGGGTAAAAAATTCTACTGCTTTTTGGACGGGTATTCGGGTTACAATCAAATCGCAATACACCAGGATGACCAACACAAGACCACCTTCACTTGTCCATATGGCACCTTTGCCTTTAGGCGAATGCCCTTTGGCTTGTGTAATGCACCGGCAACTTTCCAACGATGTATGATGAGTATTTTCTCGGACATGGTTGGAGAGTCGCTTGAAGTTTTTATGGATGATTTTTCAATTTTTGGCACTAGCTTTGAATCTTGTCTCAACGAGTTACAAAAAGTTTTAAAAAGATGTGTTGAGAAAAATTTAGTGCTTAGTTGGGAGAAAAGTCATTTCATGGTGCAAGAGGGTATTGTGTTAGGCCATGTTATTTCGGAGAGGGGTATGGAGGTGGATAAGGCAAAAATACGGGTAATATCATCTTTGCCTCCACCGAAAAATGTGAAAGGGGTAAGGTCGTTTTTGGGACACGTGGGATTTTATAGACGTTTCATAAAAGGTTTTAGTGTTATCACTAAACCTTTATGTAATTTGTTGTTAAAGGATGTTCCATTTGATTTTACTAATGAGTGTTTGTAAGCATTTAATGTTTTGAAGGAACACTTGGTGAAAGCTCCCATCTTGCAACCGCCAGATTGGTCAAAGCCATTTGAAATCATGTGTGACGCAAGCGACACTACAATTGGTGCAGTTTTGGGTCAAAGAATTGATAAAAAGCCGGTGGTGATTTACTATGCAAGCAAGACGTTGTCCGAAGCGCAACTGAATTACACCACAACCGAAAAGGAGTTATTAGCGGTGGTGTATGCTTTGGATAAATTCCGTTCTTACATTTGGGGGAGCAAAGTGGTTGTATATTCGGATCATAGTGCGGTCCGGTATTTGATGGAGAAAAAGATGCGAAGCCCCATTTGATCCATTGGGTGTTGTTGCTATAAGAATTTGATTTAGAGATTCGAGATAAAAAGGGAAGTGAAAATGTAGCGGTGGATCACTTGTCTCGAATTCCGGCGGAAGGAATTGATGATTTGAGCGAAATAAACGAAAGGTTTCCCGATGAGCAATTACTAGCCGTGTCCACTTTCGTTGCATCGTGGTATGCCCACTATGTGAATTACTTAGCCACGGGTGCCATCCCAAATCATTGGACCAAGAAAAGAAGACAACAATTTATGGTCCAAGTGAAGCAATACATTTGGGATGAACCAGACCTTTTCAAGATTGGGCCCGATCAAGTTGATGTATGCAAAATGCAACATATAAATTACATCAAATGAGGCATAAAACTAACCCTTTTTTAGTACTAATGTTGGAAAAAGTGTGCTTTTGTCTTCCTTTTGTATTTTCAGGGTTAAAAGAGCTTAAATGAACAAAAGAAGCAAAAATGCAGCCAAATCCAGCATAAATACAAGAAAAGGAATAAATGTGGCATGCCCGACCCCTCGACAACATCTTCCCAAGAAAAACAAGAGAACAGAAGGCTGAACACGCCCCGTGCTCAGTGAGCACGGGGGCGTGCCCAAGTGTTTGCAGAAAAGACAAAGTTGTAGAAGCTTCTATCACCCACCACGGGGGCGTGCCCAGCGGACACGGGGCCGTGGTCAACTCTAAGATTCGCAAAATCTGAGGAAATCTTGATAGTACAGATACGCTTCTGCACACGGGTTCGTGCCCAGCGGACATGGGGGCGTGGTCAACGAATGCAGACAAACTGCATTTAATGAAGAAAGAGAAGATGGGTGGACACGGGGCCGTGCCCAATGGACACGGGGCCGTGTCCGGGCTTCTGTGCAGGCTATAAATAGTGGTGCTTGGCTCATTTGCAAACCATCCCTTGGCAAACCACCTCTCTCACACTACACCCACCCTCCACCACCATCACAACCCACATCCACCACCATCATCCATCATCCATCATAGAGTGTGTGTAGTAGTCTCGGGATCCAAGATTGATCGTAAGAGTTCTTGACAATCAAAGGCCATGTTTGCCTAAGTCTCTTACATCACTTGGTGAAGACAAGTGTCTAGTGTAATACTTTTTATTTTTAATCTTTTTGCACTTTTTATTTGGTTCTGTATTAATGACTTTAATAACTAGTTTCTTATGTTGAAGGTGAGTCTTCCTTATCGTTTGTCTGTGGTGTCTTGGCATTATTTTACTGTCTATATAAAATAAAAGATTTTCACCATTCATATCTCCACGGTCTATATGGAGGTATGTTGGCTACCTGGTCGGGGGTTAAGGGAACGGTTTGGTAAGAGTCTTGCCTTGTTCAGTGTATAGATCCTGCAAGGACCTGGGTCAACTTTAGTAGGACCTCCTTCAATACCCACTGGTATTGGATGGCGGGGGTCCGAACTCCTTGACCCCCTCATATGTAAACTACTATTAATACTTTAACCCGACTATTTAGGATGGTATCCCTGCTGACTCAGACTACTTAGCCGAGGGTAACGTCACCTCCAGAAGAGGGGCCTACCACAATATGCATTAATAACTTAATTAATTATCTTTCAATAATCCAACCATTTAGGATTGTATCCTTGCTGACTCAAACTACTGGGTTGAGGGTAACGTCACCTTCAGAAGAGGGGCCTACTACAATAACTAAGATAATCTCTTAAAAAGTGCAAAAGTGCGGAAATAATCAAAGGTTACACTAAACACGAGTCGGATCCAAGTGATTCATCTTGTCTATCTGTTTTTATTTTATTTTTCAACATTTTAGTTAGTTTTATTTTTCTAGTTTAAAAACCTTTTTTTTAACTTTTGATTTGATTAGACGTTGAGGATAAACCGGTATTAAAAGCTCTTGTGTCCTTGGACGACCTCGGTATCTTACCAACACTATACTACACTCACGATGGGTGCACTTGCCCATATGTGTGTTTAGTGTTAGTAAATATCGTGTTTTATAAATTTAAAACTTGGCTAAAAAGTGTTAAAGGGCTTAAAATATACATTAAAAACTATATAACACTTCACACACATCACAAGTCATTCGGAGGTGTGTTCCCGAAACGGAGGTGTTAGAGATTTTGACTCATGCCCATTCATCCGCTTGTGGAGGTCATTTTAGCGGGCATAAAACGGGCTACCGGGTTCATTCGTGTGGGTTTTATTGGCCCACAATTTTCAAGGTGGCATGCGAGTTTGTAAGGAATTGTGTCAATTGCCAAAGAATGGGAAGTATTTTGAAGAGGGACGAGATGCCATTGCAGCCAATTTTGGTTGTGGAAATATTTGATGTATGGGGCGTTGACTTTATGGGTCCCTTCCTAAATTCTAATGGGTTTTTATACATTCTAGTGGCGGTGGATTATGTCTCGAAGTGGATTGAGGCTATTGCAACAAGAACAAATGATCATTCGGTTGTTTGTAAATTTGTTCAATCTAACATCTTTGCCCTTTTTGGTATTCCGAGAGTTATCATTAGTGATGGTGGGTCGCATTTCAAGAACTTTAATTTCGGAAAATTGTTGAAGCGGTACAACGTGAACCACCGGATTGCTACACCGTACCATCCGTAAACGAGTGGATAAGTCGAAGTGTCCAATCGTCAAATTAAAGAGATTCTCATGAAGACGGTACGAACGGATAGGAAGGATTGGTCAAGTAAACTTGATGATGCGTTGTGGGCATACCGGACGGCCTACAAAACTCCAATTGGTACAACACCTTACCGGATGGTGTATGGAAAGGGTTGTCACTTACGAATGGAGTTAGCTCATCGGGCGCATTGGGCAATCAAGACGGTGAATGCGGACTATGATGAAGCGGGGAAGATGAGGAAGTTACAACTAAGTGAAATAGAAGAGATTCGAGACGAAGCTTATGAGTGTGCATCGGCATACAAGGATAAGCTTAAAAAGGTCCATGATGCAAAGCTGAGAAAGAAGACTTTCGAAGTGGGTTAAAAGGTGTGGTTGTACAATTCACGGTTAAAAATGTTTGCGGGCAAATTGAAAAGCAAATGTATGGGCCCATATGTCATTCGGCGAGTCGGTAGATTTGGTGATGTGGATATTCAAGATGAGCAAACCAACAAGCAACAAACAGTGAATGGACATCGGTTAAAGCCATACTTGGAAGGAAACGACATCAACAACTTGGAGCTTGACAAAGCGGGCTACATTCTACGCCCGGTAGATGATGAACAACCATGAGAGGCCCAGGTTTAGTAGTGTACATAGTTAGTATTTTATTTTGTTTGTTTTGTTTAGTTACACATTTACCGTATTCGCTTGAAGCTCGTGTTTGAAACAAGTGTGGGGACGTTCGGGTTACGAATAGTTCTAGCATCGTGTTGAGGACAACACGGGATTTTCAAGGGGGTAGGGTAATTTTCCATGCTTTTGAAAATATATAAAAAAACATAAAAAATTAGAAAACTTAAAAAAACAACTTAAAAATTGCAGTTTTGGGGAAGTATAAACGCCCAAAAGCTACCGTAATTTATGGTATATACCGTAATTTACGGTAGCTCTGGGAAAAATTAGGGATTTATGCTGAGAAGCTACTGGTTTACGGTGGGTGTTTGTGCCAGAGGTCCACTGTAAATTACGGTGGCTACCGTAATTTACGGTAGCCTCTAGCGATGAAAGGACGTGTTCGGTTACAACTTTTATATAAAAAAAATAATAAGGTCACGTGAGTGCAACCCCAACCATTCGTTTCCTGCCATTATCCCTAACCACACATCTCACCTATCTCTATCATCTTCCCCACCAAATCTAAAAAAAACCCCACAACCATTCTAACCTTCAAATCTCCATAACTTCTTCAATTCTTGGTCAAATCAAGTGAATTTTGGGTTTATCTTGACTGAAATTTCACGAGCATTCTGATTTTGAGGAGAGATTTACAAGAAAAACTCGTTTTCTTGGCCGATTGACAAACCCTAGGAGCCGAAATTTTTGGGGGTTTTTGGAGTTTTTGATTTTTCTTGTGTTCTTGCATCTCAATTCTAAGGTATGTGATGTTTATGTTTTATTTTTGATGATGCATTGTGAAGATGAAGGTTATTGTTGTTACTTGTTCATACACACTTGCTTGTTCTTAGTTTTCATCATGAAAAATTGTTACTTGGAACATTGTTATGGTTGTAGATGTATTGATGTTAAAGTTGTGAACTTTTGGGGACCTCTATATTGTAGAGGCACCATGCCCAAATTTTGTGAAAATAACTTATGAAATTCGGTGTTCACTAGCATCTACAACCATAGTAATAAGCAAGTGTGGGGATGTTTGGAAAAAGGGGACTGATTTTTGTGTGTTTGTTTGGTTGTTTTGTTTGCAATGTGTGTAGGAAATGGTGAGGACTAAGGAAAGAGCGGGAGCTAGTTCTTCAAAAGGCAAAGGCAAACAACCTGAACAACAACCGAAGAAGCGAAGATATTTGGGTAGAGATGATGACAGTGATGATAGCGATGAGGAGGAGGTGATGGAGTTGGACCCGACTGACAAGCCAAAGTGGGAAGCGGGTCTGTTAGATAATCAGCCGGAAGAATGGCAGCCAACATTATTTAATGATCGAATGAACAAATTAAAAGATAAAGCTGCTGCCTTTATTTGTGAAAGAGAGGTTAGAGAAGTAGAGTTCGGGTCGTTCAATGTGTTTGCTCAGTTTCGCGCCTTGGGTTGGGAGGTGGCGCTTAACTGTTATGACAAAGACAACAAGAACTTGTTTATGGCTGAGATTCAGGAATGGATGGCTACTTTGACATGCAATAAGTATGAGAGGCCATCTCAGATGAAGTTGACTGGTACTGTGAATGGGATAGAAGTGGAGATGTCATTCGATACATTGCGGAAATTGGCAAAGTATGACAGTCTGCCTGCCCGTGATTATACAATTCCGAGTCTTGATTATTTGCTTATCAAACCGGAACAACACCCGAGGTGGAATGACATGTTGGCAGCCTTGTTCTTACCGGGTACTTTTAGTGGCACGTTGTATATAAGGAATTTGAAGATTGAGCCAAAATTGTTGCTCATTATTTGTATCTTGAATTTCATTCCAAGGAGAGGTGATAAGCAAGAGGTGAGGTACCCGGAGATACCCGTTATTTACTCGTTGCTTCACGGGTCTCCCCGTTTTCCAATACGTTATTTGATAATGAATCATGTTTGGATATGCCGCAATAAAGTTGGGAGAAGCATCATTCCGTATTGTCGGATTATTACGGGGTTGTTGAAACAGTTCAAGGCTATAACATCGGAAGACAGGGGAGCACCAAACAGGCACAAACCATTTGACATACGGAGGATGGGTGTTGGATGGACCTACGATGAGTCGGAAAGATACCACAAGCTTAAGTCGGAAGGTCAAAGATGGAGAGCTTTGAAGGTTGATGCAAGGGCACTCTTACCGGGCGAAGAAGATGAGCCTGAGAGTGAAGACGAGCCCTCGAGTGGGGATGAAGATTATGCGGATGAGCCTCATGGTGAGCATATGGATGTGGGCCAAGGGGGCCCAAGTCGGGGACATGGTGGTGGTTTCTTTAACTATACGGAACGCTGATGCGTGTCGAGTGTTATATATATTAGGTGTATATTTTAAGCCCCTTTAACACTTTTTTTAGTCAAGTTTTAAATTTATAAAACACGATATTTACTAACACTAAACACACATATGGGCAAGTGCACCCATCGTGAGCGTAGTATAGTGTTGGTAAGATACCGAGGTCGTCCAAGGACACAAGAGCTTTTAGTACCGGTTTATCCTCAACGTCTAATCAAATCAAAAAGTTTAGAAAAATGTTTTAAGCTAAGAAAAATAAAAACTAACTAAAATGCTGAAAAATAAAAATAAAAAGAAAAACAGATAGACAAGATGAATCACTTGGTTCCGACTCGTGTATAGTGTAACCTTTGATTATTTCCGCACTTTTGCACTTATTTAAGAGATTATCTTAGTTATTGTAGTAGGCCCCTCTTTTGAAGGTGACGTTACCCTCAACCCAGTAGTTTGAGTCAGCAAGGATACAATCCTAAAGGGTCGGATTATTGAAAGATAATGAATTAAGTTATTAATGCAAATTATGGTAGGCCCCTCTTTTGGAGGTGACGTTACCCTCGACTAAGTAGTCTGAGTCAGCAGGGATACAGTCCTAAATAGCCGGGTTATAGTATTAATAGTAGTTAACTTATAAGGGGATCAAAGAGTTTGGACCCCCGCCATCCAATAACGTTAAGTATTGAAGAAGGTCCTACTAAATTTGACCCAGGTCCATTGCAGGACCTCTAAACGCTGAACAATGGCAAGACTCTTACCAAACCGTTCCCTTAACCCCCGACCAGGTAGCCAACATACCTCCATATAGACCGTGGAGATATGAATGGTGAAAATCTTTTATTTTATATAGACAGTAAAATAATGCCAAGACACCACGGACAAACGATAAGGAAGAATCACCTTCAACATAAGAAACTAGTTATTAAAGTCATTAATACAAAACCAAATAAAAAGTGCGAAAAGATTAGAAATAAAAAGTATTACACTAGACACTTGTCTTCACCAAGTGATGTAAGAGACTTAGGTAAACATGGCCTTGATTGTCAAGAACTCTTACGATCAATCTTGGATCCCGAGACGACTCACACACTCTATGATGGACAATGGATGATGGTGGTGGATGATGGTGTTATGGTGGTGGTGGGTGGTGGGTGAAGTGTGAGAGAGGTGGTGTGCCAAGGGATGGTTTGAGCTTGAGCCAAGCACTCCTATTTATAGGCTGAACAGAAGCTCGGGCACGGCCCCGTGTCCAGTGGGCACGGCCCCGTGTCCACATCCTTCTCTTTCTTCATTTAATGCAGCTTGTCTTATTAGTCCTAATGCCTCTGTCATTTACTTACTCGGGTTTAAGTTGGTAAGGACTGGGAATGTATCGTCATGGCAAGTTCTAGAGTCGTAAGAACCAAGCAGCTATTCACACAAGAAACGAAAAATGAGCATTTAGTTTAATGATATGTAATTGTATGCTCAATAAAGGCTCAAAACTCACTTTTGTGGGAATGGGTTTTTATGTGATCAAGTATATATAATCAAATTTTAACTAAGTTTGCCATGCCTTTTCATAATTTTCTTATGTTGGTTCTTTTTATCACGACGCTATCGGTTGTAAATTTGTAAAAATATAACCTTTTTAGAACTTGAAATTCCCAAGTTAAACCTAGACAAGTAAAAAAAAGAAAAACTTTTTGAAAAAATTTGGGGTGATTAGCGGTTCCAATAGAGTTTTGTGTAAGACTTGTATTTAGGACTTGCAAGATTCAAGGTTTTAGCATCCCCCCCCCCCCACTTAAATTACACATTGTCCTCAATGTGTCCCAAAAATAAGTTTTTAGGTTGATTGAATGTGTAAAAGGTGTGAAAAAGCAAAAAAATTATGTTACTGGTTACCTGGGCACGACCCCGTGTTGAGTGGACACGACCCCGTGCTCAGGTGCCAGTAACGAAAACTTACAGAAAGTGAACACGGGGGCGTGTTGGGTGAGCACGACCCCGTGTCTGTCAAGGTCTGCAGAATTAAAACAAACAGCAGGTTCAGGGGAGTGGGCACGGGGGCGTGTCGGCTGGACACGGCCCCGTGTGGACAATTTGCAAGGTTGAAAAACAGGTTTCTTTCTTCGATTTTCCTGTCCCGGCTTTAGTAGTACTAATGCTTAGTACTCTAAGCCCTCGTATGTACCTGCTTAATCAATAAACACTATACCACACCATAGCAAACATCCTAATTTTTACCAAGTTCAACATCCATGTCAAAGAAAAATAAATGCAGAAAATAAAAGAAGTTAGGGAAAGTAAATTGTTCAACACTTGGCACGCAGGCCTCAAATTGTTCAAGATTAGAAAGGGTTAACCTGGGGAATCACCAACCAACCGCTTCTTCCTCCGCTCCTCCCGCTTAATCCATTTCCTCATCATCATCATCATCATCATCGTCATCCCCTCCATGGCGCGCAATGTGGTCCCGAATATATCCAATATCATCTTGGATGTCGGATATGTTTCTCTCGATAGCTCCAACCCGGTTGTACGTGTTGCTTGCCATATTGTAGGTGTTCCTGGTGCACATGAGGTTTTCCTGCAACAAATCATGTAAACTTTGAAAGTTAGGAAAACCGCCTCCCGAGGAGGAGGATTGGCCCGGATCACCATGGGGTTGGTATTGGTACTGATGATGTTGTGGAGCGTGGAGGACAAGTGCTTCTTGCGGGTTCCATGCGTGACCTTGCATCCTTTGAAAGCTTACCGTCCCGTCTTCCGCCTCATAAATTAGGTTCATTGAGCGGCAGATGTGTATATCTACCCTACCCGACCATGGGCTCCTTTCAAATGACCTAGGTATGCGGGTGAAGTGCCTGAAGAGACGGTACACCCATCCCCCAAAGAAGATAGGGGTCGGTGTACTTGCAAGGCGGTTATGATGCATGTTTCGGAGCATGAGGAACGGAACATCAAGCGGCCTGCGGGTATGGATGCAGTGGAGGACAACCAAATCTCTTAACCCAACGACGCCACCGCTATCGTGTCTTTGACTAAGAGAGTAGCCGAGGAGCCTATGGATGTATCTATAGAGCGGATCCCTCAACTTCGTACCCTTAGTGCTGCTCGGATTGTAATATCCTTCACCAATCTGAGCCCACGCGGCTTGGCGGTCGTTTTCACCTATCTCTCGCATCCCTCCGGTATTTTCCTCGTTTCCCGCATCCTCTTCCGCATACAACCCGACAATCGATCCAAATTGTGCCATAGAGATCGAATACCTAGTTCTGCCACATCGGAATGCTACCCCATCATTGTCGAATGGGTCGCACCTTGAGTTGAATGTGAAGGTGCTATAGAATTCCAAAGTGCATTCGTGGACGGAACGGAGTCGAGTTGTTAAAGCGACTCTGAGTGGTCCCGTGACAATGTTGTTGAAACGGTTGATTTGATTCACCATAGTTAACAGTTCCGTGCATGCTTGCCTCGGGTATTCCTCCGGCCTTGTTTGAAGTATCTCGTATCTAGCCCTAGCATCGAGCTCATTGGCGTTAAATCTTGTGAACTTCCTAGCCATCTGAAAGAATACACCAAAAGTTAGCACGAAACAGAAGTATTTTCGGACAAAACTGCAAACAGTGGGCTGGACACGACCACGTGTTCAGCGGACACGGCCCCGTGTTCAGCGGACACGGCCCCGTGTCCAGGCGTCTGTTACACAAAAATTCCATTTTTCGTCCCGGTTTCGAAAACTTGAAAAATTTTGGTTCAATAGGTGCGGTTTCCCCCGAAAATGAAACCCTAAGTGCCGTTTTTCCCAAAATAACCCGTTTACCCATTCAATTTTATCTTTTTCGGTTCAAGAACAAGGGTTTGGGGGTTTTGTGAGAAATCGGGCGAATCTATGAACAATACAAGTGTATTTACTTCCCTTAACACTAATCTAACTAAATGCAAACAGATCTAAACAAAAATTTGAGGTTCGATCCGGATGAACTTCAAGAACCCTAGATTTTTCCCCAAATTTTTGGTGTTTTAACTACATGCAAGTAACTAATCTAACTACTAAAAGCGATAGAATCATACCTTGATGTTGTTAGAGTGATGGGAGACGTCGAAAATCTGCGAAAAGTCGCCTGGAACCAGAGCTTCTTCGGGGAAACGGGGCGTGTGGAATGTTGTAACTGTTGTGGAAAAGGGGATATATCCCGACTGCAGCGCGAACACGACCCCGTGTCCAGCGGACACGGCCCCGTGCCGAGCAGAGTTTTTAAAAAAAATTTTTAAGTGCTCGTGTGAGTGCCCTTGTTTCCCATAAGCTTTGGTTAGAAAACTTACCGCCTTAAATGTCGTCCCAATCGTTCGTAACTTACCAGGTATGATGTTGGTTTCATTCTTCCATCGTTTGAAGCGAGATCTCTTCCTCTTCATCCTCAATGAATCCTTGATAGAGTTTCAGCCGTTGGCCATTGACTTTGAATGGAGGCCCATTTCGAGATTTAATTTCTACTGCACCGTGTGGGAAAATATGGGTGATGGAAAAAGGTCCTGACCACCTAGACTTTAATTTACCAGGAAACAATCGAAGCCGTGAATTAAACAAAAGAACTAGATCTCCTACTCGAAATTCATTAGGTTTAATATGTTTGTCATGCAAATTTTTCATTCTTTCCTTATAAATTTCAGAGTTTGAGTATGCATAATTCCTTAGCTCGTCTAATTCATTTAATTGACAAAATCGATTTTTACCAGCAAATTTTAAATCTAAGTTTACATTTTTAATTGCCCAGTAGGCTTTGTGTGCAATTTCTATGTCACACCCCGACCACGTAAAACAACAAAACATGGCGGAAACATCGAGGCGTGTTGTAACAGAATTAATGTTTCATAACCATGGATACCAAAGAGTGTTTCGTTTTATTAAACATTGAATAATTACATCGTCTTGAAATCTAAATACACTATTTAAACATAGTCTATCATTATTATTGAGTCACTAAGGCCTTGTCCAGTCCTATGTGAGCATGCATCTTATCAATCGATATCATCCAACAATACCTGAAACATATGTGAAAACGAGGTCAGCAAAGAAATGCTGGCGAGTACATAGGTTTTGTGAAAATAAGATTCATGACCTCTGTTTAAGAAAATGTTTAGTCATGAACCTTGTAATTTGCTTTGTCTTTGTAAATCATTTGAAAAATAATAAGTTTAGGTGATATGTATAAATAAGAGAATAATGCATGATTAAATGAATAACCATGTAAAATGAGTTTGTATAATATAAGTTGTTTGTAAATAAATGTCTTGTGAAAAGTATGTTACTTGTATAAAATGTTCTATGTCTCAAACTGAAATGATTCAAATAACGCTACAATATGTAATACCATACAAACACTTATATATAGGAAGTACAAGCGGCGTATCCACCATGCTTGTATCATATTCCATACGCATTGTTACTTAATCACTTAATCCAAACCAAACCACCAAAGTAATGTTCATGCCCAATGTAAATCATGTAATATGTAACCAAAACCCAATCGTATATCGCTTTGAATCCAATCGTTTACCCAATCGTTAAAACATCGTGTGAAAACCAATTGTTTACCCAATCGTTAAATTCGTTTTAGGTCGTGAAACTACTTAAATGGTCGTCTCGCTAATAACATTCAAACCTTCTTGACTCGCATTAATAAACCCTTACCAAAGGATAGATTAATAATTCGCATTAATAAACCCTTACCAAAGGATAGATTAACATCTCGCATTAATAAACCCTTACCAAAGAGTAAATTAAAAATTACAGATTCAGTCGCTACCCACAACACCCACACATAACTACGGGTGTAGTAAATAACGGGACTTGTCAGATCCTATGGTACCATAACCTAATACTGGTTGGCTTGATCATTGCTAATGAATGTCATTTGTTATGTAACTACAACCAACAAGTTTGTTCACTTTTTGAAATCGTTATTAGTTTTGTATAAATCGTCTTAATCGTTTTTGAAACCATTGTTATAACATCGAAAACATTTAGCACATATGAGTCACCCCAAAACAATTGAAAGCAGTAAAATAGGGGAATAATGTACTCGCCTGAGAATGCTTGGAGGTCTTGAACAACAACCAAACAAAGCTAGAGAGAGCACGGAATCAGTCGGCAATCTAAAACTATATAAATAAACCGGAGTTAAATCGGGAGATCGGATAGGATGAGGCTTGGTAAACCAAATGAGTGTTGGAACTCATATGATATGGTTTAACAAGGCCTACATACTACAATGAAACCAAACCTAATTGCTTTCGACCCATCGCGACCCATTAAGGTAACATATGCTACTTTAACGCGTCGTGCGCGTGAAACGCGTTCAGACCGTCTAACTAGTCCTATGACAAGTGTTATATGCCTAAACATGTTACATAATCAGTTATGTGACAAAAGTTTAGGTTACATATGCTTAATTACCAATTATACATGAAAAGGGTATTCTGGTAATTTACCTAAGGCATATAAACTACCTATCATACAACTACTTAAACGAAGCGACCATAGGGTATAACCTCGGAAGGTTATTCCCTACCTACTATGGTCACCTAATGTATTTGGTCGGATCCTAATGATCGACCAAATGGGTCGAGTTCGAAGGTATAGGCGATTTATTAGATCGCCTACCCTACGACCCTAGACAACGTGGTAATCAGTGGGCATAGTCCCAAGGGACTATGACCAACGTGATTACAATCACGTTGCGAAGTTCAAACGAACTTCGCATTGACCATAACTGGTCAATGTAGAAAGTCAAACAAAGTTTGACTTTCAGACTCGAAAGACTCGAAAAGCAATAAAAGAACGAAAGAATACTTACGAAGGGTCCCCGAATGCTAACTTTGATTCAAAAATCTCAGGTATGAAACAATAGTTTCAACTTAGAGTTTCTCAAATCAAAGTTCTTGTAATTTTGAAGCATGGGGGGGTGGGGTATTTATAGGATTTCCCGAACCGTTAGGATCGTTTCTTGGAAAAAGTGCTTCAATCTTGGCCATACACTAGCACCCATGGTATTGTAATACCATGTGCCCAAAATACTAGCCCATAGATTCCCAAAACCATGTGCAACAAGTGGGAAGGACTAGATTCGATGTATAAGCAAACATCTTTCAGAAATGACAGTTTTGGTCCCTGTTATGTGTTTATGCCATTTCCGACACTTCTAAGGCCCGTAAAGCCAACTTTAAGGCCCTAAAATGATGTCTAAACATTGTGGACATGAAACATACTCAAAAATATGCCGGGTGTTGGTTCGTTTGGTCGTACGAACGCGATGTTCGCTTAATTACGACGGAATGCGCATAAGCGCGAAAAACGATCCAAATGACGTAACGAATGGATTTTTGGTAATCCAAACACTAAAGCATAATATAGTCATGCTTACATAAATTTTTGGATGTCCGGATGTATTCAGAACGTAAGTTATGCGCGAAAATGCAAACTTGTGCACTTTTTGACACTTTTAGTCTCTGAATGATCCAAAAGTTTATTTTAGCACACCGAACACCTCAAAGGTTATTTCTAAGCTATGTAAAGGATATTTATGGTATGTTTAACTTATGGTCATGTTCCGGAATGTCTGTTACAGTTCAAATTGGCATACTTTCGCAGTTTGTCAACTTTAGTCCCTGTAAGCGATTTAACTTGATTTTGCCATACCAAAGCCTTCAAAACTTATTTCTAAGTTATGTAAAGGTTATTTAAGGTATGTTAAGCCTATGTCACTATTCCGGAGTGTTTTTTGCATTAAACTGGTTATATTTACGCATCGGTGCGCGTATAACCTTCCAGAAAGCGATTTAGAGTTTGAAATTGAACAAGAATTGATATGTGCAAATGATACACATATTTTTACAAATCCCAAGTATGAAAATATAATATTTCATTGGTTTGGTATTGGTTTGATGGCCGTGGAGGCACAGGTGTTACAGTCTCCCCTACTTTAGGAAATTTCGTCCCGAAATTTATTTAGAGGAAACTTGTGAGAGCTTGGAAATATGAAGTTGAAAAGATCAAACAACATTGGTTAGGGTTCTGAACTTCTAGTAACCTTTAATAACATCATGATTGCAATGTAAGAGGGATACTTATATACAAGTATATGAAGCGTCATTGGTGCGTCCACCGTACCTCTATTACATCGTTCTCATTTCGTTATTGTTGTCACTATCGGCTCTTACACATAATAAATCTTACTGGGTTTCTGTGCACTAAATTTCATAATTATGTACGCGTCCATAATTAGACAATTCCTTGCACAGTTCACACAGTCTATTTTATAGTGTGTAGGGGAAAACCAAATGAACAAACCGGTGATGAGCGTGACTAGACCACCATAGAGTCCTTTAAATTAAATCAATAAATGATCTAAATAGACTATCAAGGAGTCTGTTCAGCTACATCACTAGATGTCGTTCTTTAACCAAATTGTGAATCAATCTTTTTGACTAGACCACTAAAGGGTCTCTTATGAATCATGGAGTGGTACTATATAATCCAAGGGTCTTAACTATTACATAGAAGCCCATTAAGGATTGAAGGTAGTACCTTTTGAATATCCTGCTACGAATCCCTCATATGAAGATATGAAAGATTCTGCGAGGATTTGAATAACGAATATCCAGAGTATTAAAAACAAAAAAATGCATAAAAGAAAACATAAGATGAATAAACACATAGTCACATAACCACAAAATTGTTTGTTAATTTGTCTTGTAAATTGCGTACATGCATTTAAAGCACACTAGGAATCCATTCCGTGGATTTCATTTGGTACTTTAAATGTTATCGAGAATCCAACTATAAAGATAGAAAGATTCAAAAAGAAAATTCGATTTCGATTACTAGGAACCGAAGTGTTCGAATTAAGGTACATAAGGAATCCAATTAAGGACTCTGATTTGAACGATAATCATCGACAAGGATCTAATTGTAAAGATAAAAAGATCCCATATGAATTTTAGAAGTTGAAGATGTTTTGAAACCTTGCACTGGATGTGCTTAGGTCAAAACATGATGTAAAATGCTTATGAAGTTGAGATGCTTGATATGTCAAGGCGACATATGAAGCAGAATTTTGAAGGTTAAGTCAATGTATGAAGAAAATATTTTTGAAAACTATGCATGGGGTTCTTTTAAGAAAAATGTGTTTAACGTTTTTGAAACCTTATATATAATACTTTTTGAAATCATGAAGTAGGTGTATTAGGTAGATATATTTACAAAAATGTTTTAAAATCATGCGAGATGAATTTTGAAATTATGTATAAGGTTTTTGAAAGACATGAATGATGCTTTTCGAAATCATGCACTTGATCAGAAAATGTATTGTGTTAATATTGTCTTCAGACTATATGAAATATTTTGAAATTAGAAAGGTTGGTTTTGATAACATGGCCAATGTTTTTGAAATAACATAGACAATGCATCTAGAAAAATTGTTTTCAAACTATATGAAATGTTTTGAGATCATGAAGATTGTTTTGAAATACTGGTACTGTGTATGTTGAAAAATCAAAACGTAATGGGTATGAGATTTGAAAATACCCTTAGTTATCTAACCAAGGATTTAAAGGCACAGATGTGCGAAAAGCACGATTACTCATAATGTCACTTAATTTTCTGTACTTTGTTTCTTAGAGTGAAACGAGTACTTAAAATTTTCGAGGGAATCATGAGCAATCATTTGAAAGAGAGAAATCACAAGAGTAGTTTGTAAGGTACATAGTTCCTTGATGTAGGTATCATAGGAAAAGCCATACACACCTAGCAGGGGGTTGAGCTGGTTGGTTGGGGACTGCTTTACCATTGTGAGCGACCATGGCGAAGTTCTGAGAAGCCTTTCGCTTCTTTGACTTCTTAGGGGATCGTTCATCCATGGTCTTTGATTCCTTGATTGGTTTATTGGCTGATGGTGTTGTCGCCTGACTAGGTCCTACCTGTCTTGGTGACTCTTGAGTGGCTTCATCCTGGAGATGATACATGGCAGTAGCTAATTCAACAGTCTTCAGGACTACTTCGCCTATTCGCTGAGCTAATTTGGCTGCTTGCTCAGATATCTGGGCGTCATCGTGATGAAGAGACATTCTTGAAGAAAAAGAAAGGCGTAGGGAGAAACAGGTGAAAGATTATTGGACAATCAAAACAGAATGATAACGCATGAAGATTTCGATCATTTGTTTGTTACCTAAGGCAAACAAATGAGACGGTGACTAATCAAAGTAAATGGGTCAAAAATAATGTATCGCGAAGACATGCTCGCCTATAAGTGAACACTCATCCCAAGAATTACCAGGTAAGCACAACTGTTCTCGCGTCTGATGAGATGTATACGAAGTGCTTGCCTAGACAGAAAACCCAGAATACAGGCATTCACCCTTCCAGTTTGCACGTGTTCACATTATTTAAAACCCAAAACCTTGACGAAGTTTTGAAAACTCAAAGGGGTTCAAAACCATATACTAGAGAGTTCAAAACCTTACCATAGAGGGTTCAAAACCTAGTAATCAATCATCCTAGAACAGATGATTAGTTTTCAAAGCGGTTTTGAAATTTATGTTCTTGTTGTGGTCATCGCCTAAGGATAGGTGACGGTATTGTTTTATGACTAAATGCAAGTAAACTCGCGTTAGGGTCCTAAGAAGGTTATAGACTAGGTCAAAGCATTACTAATAACCTAATTCCCTATAACCATGGGCTCTGATACCATCTTTTCTGTCACACCCCGACCACGTAAAACAACAAAACATGGCGGAAACATCGAGGCGTGTTGTAACAGAATTAATGTTTCATAACCATGGATACCAAAGAGTGTTTCGTTTTATTAAACATTGAATAATTACATCGTCTTGAAATCTAAATACACTATTTAAACATAGTCTATCATTATTATTGAGTCACTAAGGCCTTGTCCAGTCCTATGTGAGCATGCATCTTATCAATCGATATCATCCAACAATACCTGAAACATATGTGAAAACGAGGTCAGCAAAGAAATGCTGGCGAGTACATAGGTTTTGTGAAAATAAGATTCATGACTTCTGTTTAAGAAAATGTTTAGTCATGAACCTTGTAATTTGCTTTGTCTTTGTAAATCATTTGAAAAATAATAAGTTTAGGTGATATGTATAAATAAGAGAATAATGCATGATTAAATGAATAACCATGTAAAATGAGTTTGTATAATATAAGTTGTTTGTAAATAAATGTCTTGTGAAAAGTATGTTACTTGTATAAAATGTTCTATGTCTCAAACTGAAATGATTCAAATAACGCTACAATATGTAATACCATACAAACACTTATATATAGGAAGTACAAGCGGCGTATCCACCATGCTTGTATCATATTCCATACGCATTGTTACTTAATCACTTAATCCAAACCAAACCACCAAAGTAATGTTCATGCCCAATGTAAATCATGTAATATGTAACCAAAACCCAATCGTATATCGCTTTGAATCCAATCGTTTACCCAATCGTTAAAACATCGTGTGAAAACCAATTGTTTACCCAATCGTTAAATTCGTTTTAGGTCGTGAAACTACTTAAATGGTCGTCTCGCTAATAACATTCAAACCTTCTTGACTCGCATTAATAAACCCTTACCAAAGGATAGATTAATAATTCGCATTAATAAACCCTTACCAAAGGATAGATTAACATCTCGCATTAATAAACCCTTACCAAAGAGTAAATTAAAAATTACAGATTCAGTCGCTACCCACAACACCCACACATAACTACGGGTGTAGTAAATAACGGGACTTGTCAGATCCTATGGTACCATAACCTAATACTGGTTGGCTTGATCATTGCTAATGAATGTCATTTGTTATGTAACTACAACCAACAAGTTTGTTCACTTTTTGAAATCGTTATTAGTTTTGTATAAATCGTCTTAATCGTTTTTGAAACCATTGTTATAACATCGAAAACATTTAGCACATATGAGTCACCCCAAAACAATTGAAAGCAGTAAAATAGGGGAATAATGTACTCGCCTGAGAATGCTTGGAGGTCTTGAACAACAACCAAACAAAGCTAGAGAGAGCACGGAATCAGTCGGCAATCTAAAACTATATAAATAAACCGGAGTTAAATCGGGAGATCGGATAGGATGAGGCTTGGTAAACCAAATGAGTGTTGGAACTCATATGATATGGTTTAACAAGGCCTACATACTACAATGAAACCAAACCTAATTGCTTTCGACCCATCGCGACCCATTAAGGTAACATATGCTACTTTAACGCGTCGTGCGCGTGAAACGCGTTCAGACCGTCTAACTAGTCCTATGACAAGTGTTATATGCCTAAACATGTTACATAATCAGTTATGTGACAAAAGTTTAGGTTACATATGCTTAATTACCAATTATACATGAAAAGGGTATTCTGGTAATTTACCTAAGGCATATAAACTACCTATCATACAACTACTTAAACGAAGCGACCATAGGGTATAACCTCGGAAGGTTATTCCCTACCTACTATGGTCACCTAATGTATTTGGTCGGATCCTAATGATCGACCAAATGGGTCGAGTTCGAAGGTATAGGCGATTTATTAGATCGCCTACCCTACGACCCTAGACAACGTGGTAATCAGTGGGCATAGTCCCAAGGGACTATGACCAACGTGATTACAATCACGTTGCGAAGTTCAAACGAACTTCGCATTGACCATAACTGGTCAATGTAGAAAGTCAAACAAAGTTTGACTTTCAGACTCGAAAGACTCGAAAAGCAATAAAAGAACGAAAGAATACTTACGAAGGGTCCACGAATGCTAACTTTGATTCAAAAATCTCAGGTATGAAACAATAGTTTCAACTTAGAGTTTCTCAAATCAAAGTTCTTGTAATTTTGAAGCATGGGGGGGTGGGGTATTTATAGGATTTCCCGAACCGTTAGGATCGTTTCTTGGAAAAAGTGCTTCAATCTTGGCCATACACTAGCACCCATGGTATTGTAATACCATGTGCCCAAAATACCAGCCCATAGATTCCCAAAACCATGTGCAACAAGTGGGAAGGACTAGATTCGATGTATAAGCAAACATCTTTCAGAAATGACAGTTTTGGTCCCTGTTATGTGTTTATGCCATTTCCGACACTTCTAAGGCCCGTAAAGCCAACTTTAAGGCCCTAAAATGATGTCTAAACATTGTGGACATGAAACATACTCAAAAATATGCCGGGTGTTGGTTCGTTTGGTCGTACGAACGCGATGTTCGCTTAATTACGACGGAATGCGCATAAGCGCGAAAAACGATCCAAATGACGTAACGAATGGATTTTTGGTAATCCAAACACTAAAGCATAATATAGTCATGCTTACATAAATTTTTGGATGTCCGGATGTATTCAGAACGTAAGTTATGCGCGAAAATGCAAACTTGTGCACTTTTTGACACTTTTAGTCCCTGAATGACCCAAAGGTTTATTTTAGCACACCGAACACCTCAAAGCTTATTTCTAAGCTATGTAAAGGATATTTATGGTATGTTTAACTTATGGTCATGTTCCGGAATGTCTGTTACAGTTCAAATTGGCATACTTTCGCAGTTTGTCAACTTTAGTCCCTGTAAGCGATTTAACTTGATTTTGCCATACCAAAGCCTTCAAAACTTATTTCTAAGTTATGTAAAGGTTATTTAAGGTATGTTAAGCCTATGTCACTATTCCGAAGTGTTTTTTGCATTAAACTGGTTATATTTACGCATCGGTGCGCGTATAACCTTCCAGAAAGCGATTTAGAGTTTGAAATTGAACAAGAATTGATATGTGCAAATGATACACATATTTTTACAAATCCCAAGTATGAAAATATAATATTTCATTGGTTTGGTATTGGTTTGATGGCCGTGGAGGCACAGGTGTTACATTCTACTTGCAAGTGACAACTTTTTCCGTAGACTAGCTTATATGGGGTTGTACCTATTGTTGTTTTATAAGCAGTTCGAAAAGCCCATAAAGCATCATCTAATTTATCTGCCCATTCCTTTTTATTTAACCCTACGGTTTTTTCAAGTATTCGTTTTAAACCTCTATTAGTCACTTCGGCTTGTCCGTTTGTTTGAGGGTGATATGCTGTTGAGACCCGGTGATAGACCCCATATCTTGTTAAAAAAATTTCAAGTTGATGGTTGCAAAAATGGGTACCTCTATCACTTATTAATGCTTTAGGTGTGCCAAAACGAGATAATAATTTCTTCAAAAATCTTACCACGACTCTTCCATCATTCGTTGGAAGTGCCTCGGCCTCGGCCCATTTAGACAAGTAGTCTACTGCCACAAGTATATATTTGTTTCCTTTCGATGGTGGGAAAGGTCCCATAAAGTCGAGTCCCCACACATCAAAAATTTCACAAACAAGAATGCCATTTTGTGGCATTTCGTTTTTGGAAGAAATATTACCTGTTCTTTGGCAAGCATCACATGTCTTGACAAGACTTTGGGCGTCTTTGTAAATGGTTGGCCCATAAAATCCTGAATCAAATACCTTTCGTGCGGTACTAGCGGCACCATGATGCCCTCCGTATGGACCTTCATGACAATGGCGGAGTATTCTTCGTGCTTCGCTACCATGTACGCATCGTCGGACGAGTTGGTCGGCACACATTTTGAAAAGATACGGATCTTCCCAAAAATAGTGTTTCACATTGGAAAAGAATTTTTTTCTTTGATGATGTGGCCAACCTTTTGCGACTATACCGCTAGCTAGGTAGTTAGCATAGTCGGCGTACCATGGTTCTTCCTTATATTCCACCATTTCCAGGGACTCAGTTGGAAATTTTTCGTTGATTTGCTCGTCCCTGGTTGCCTCCAAAGCTGGGTCTTCTAAGCGCGAAAGATGATCTGCTGCGGTATTTTCTGCTCCTCTTTTGTCTTTGATTTCAATGTTAAATTCTTGGAGGAGTAGAATCCACGGAATCAAACGTGGTTTTGCATCCTGCTTTTTGAAGAGATATCGAATGGCAGCATGATCTGTATAGACTATAGTTTTAGAAAGAACAAGATAAGAACGAAATTTATCAAAAGCAAATAACACAGCTAGTAATTCTTTTTCAGTTGTTGTGTAATTCTCTTGTGCATCATTTAGTGTTTTACTAGCATAATAAATTGGGTGGAAATGCTTTTCTTTTCTTTGTCCCAAGACAGCTCCAACTGCAAAGTCACTAGCATCACACATGATTTCGAAAGGAAATTTCCAATCAGGCGCTATCATGATAGGTGCATTGACTACCATTTCCTTTAAGGTTAGAAATGCTTGATTGCAATCCTTGTCAAAGATGAAAGGGGCATCTTTTTCAAGTAATTTTGTTAGAGGCCTAGAAATTTTAGAAAAAGTCTTTGATAAACCGCCTATAAAATCCGGCATGCCCTAGGAAACTTCTGATAGCTCTTACGGAGGATGGAGGTGGTAATCTAGAAATGGTATCTATTTTGGCTCGATCCACCTCCATTCCTTCGCTTGAGATCTTGTGACCGAGTACTATTCCCTCCGTTACCATGAAATGGCATTTTTCCCAATTAAGGGCGAGGTTAGTTTCCTCACATCGGGATAGCATTCGTTCAAGGTTATCGAGGCATTGGTCATATGAATCCCCAAAGATAGAAAAATCGTCCATGAAGACTTCCATTGTCTTTTCTATCATGTCGTGGAAAATGGCCACCATGCAACGTTGGAATGTTACGGGGGCATTACATAGACCGAACGACATGCGTCGATAAGCAAAAGTTCCATAGGGACATGTAAAAGTTGACTTTTCTTGGTCTTCGGGTGCTATCGGGATTTGAAAGTAACCTGAAAAACCATCCAAGAAACAATAAAATTTATGACCGGATAATCTTTCTAACATTTGATCAATGAAGGGTAAAGGAAAGTGATCTTTTCTTGTAGCTTCATTTAATCGTCTATAATCTATACATACTCTCCATCCTGTGACGGTTCTCGTGGGTATTAATTCATTTTTTTCGTTAGTTATCACCGTCATACCTCCTTTCTTTGGAACTACTTGAACGGGACTCACCCAAGGACTATCGGAGATAGGATAGATAAGTCCGGCGTCAAGTAATTTGATGACTTCGTTTTTAACCACTTCTTGAACATTTGGATTTACTCGACGTTGTGGTTGTATTACCGATTTGTAGACATCATTCATTAAAATCTTGTGTGTGCACATGGAAGGACTAATTCCTTTTATGTCTACAAGTTTCCAAGCTATTGCGTTTTTATGTTTTTTCAAAAGACTAATTAATTTTTCTTTTTCTGAGCTATCTAATTTAGACGAAATAATTACAGGTAAATTACCATCTTTGTCTAGAAAAGCATATTCCAAACCTTTTGGAAGTTCTTTGAGCTCAAGTGGTGGGTCTTTAGAAGACTCCTTATTTGGTTGCTCATTTCGATCAAGAACTTTAAAAGTTTGTTCTATGGCGACATCTTCTTCAACAAAGTGGTCAATCTCTTCACTTGTATCGGGTGGTTCATCTTCATCTTCAATTAGGGGGTCATTATTGCCGAAAGGATATTTCATTGACCGTTCGAGATCGACACTTCTTTTAAATGCCCCTAATTGAAGAGGTAGATTGTTGAACTTCCGGTTTTACAAGGCTTCGTGAGTTTTTACAAATGGCCGTCCCAACATTAGAGGAGCGTCATCGAGGATGACAAAGTCGGTCGGGATTACCATTTGATTTGTTTGAACCAATACATCCTCAACTACACCGATTGATTTTATTACTTTCCGATTGAATAGAAAAATGGGTATTTGAAGTGGAGAAAAATCACTAATACTTAATTTTTCGAAAATGTAGTTAGGCATTATGTTAACACAAAGATCTTTATCAATTGTGACATTACTAATAAAAGAATTTTGAAAGAAACATGGAACCGGTGTAATGTTAATTTCAAATGGGTCTTCTTTTATTAGTGAGGTTTGATCATTAGTTAACTTAACACTTACCGTTTCGTCAATTTTAGTGTTAGTGTTTAACTCTTTTAAAAACTTAGCATGAGTGGGTACTAAACAATTATTTTCAAAAGAAGGTGACAAGAGATTAATTTCTTCAAAATTAGACTCCTCTTGAATTTTAACGTTGTCGGACTCACCTTTTTCGTTGTTTAACTCATGTGTCGGTTTTTCACTTACTTGTTCTTCCATTTTTACACTTTCAGTTATCTCTTCCTTTTTTAATTCTTCTCTTGCGCGGGACTCCTCTTCCCTTGCGCGAGATTCTTTTATATAGCGATCGATAACTCTAATGTGTTCTAATATCCTATCGGTCACTTCGGTTATAGAAAAAGAATCAGGATTTTCAAAGCTTGAATCCGGTTGTTCGATCCTTTGTTCCTCATAATACCCATATGAAGTAGATGGTTCACACCATTGTTCTTCATTGTAAGTATATGATGGATACGGGTCATAATTTTGTTCTTCATAATACTCATATGAGGTGGGTTGTTCATGCCATGGTTCCTCATAATAAGCATACGAAGGTGGTGGCTCATATCTTGGTTCCTCAAAGTATGAGTATGAAGGCTCATACCTTGGTTCATCAAAATATGAGTATGAGGGAGGAGGTTCATACCTTTGGTCTTCATATGATGTGTATGAAGTTGATGGCTCGTACCTGGGCTCCTCATAGTAGGTGTATGAATTGGATGGTTGATATGAGTGACTATTTTGAACCGAGTGTGAGTTACGACAATTAGTGCAATAATTACTCCTATAATCATCCTCCTCATAGGTGTAGTTGTATCCTCCTGAGTATTGATCCATAAGAATCACTCAGCAGACCACAACCAAGTCTCGAGATCAGAAAACAAAAATAAAACGGGAACAGAGGCTGGACACGGCCCCGTGTTCAGTGAGCACGGCCCCGTGTTCAGGGTCTGTATCTGGGCGTTTTAATTAAATTTACTGATTTCGTTGAGCACGGGGCGTGTTCAGTTAGCACGGCCCGTGTTCAAGTTACTGTTACTGGGTGTTTTATGAAAAATCTGCAGCACGGCCCCGTGTTCAGTGAACACGGCCCCGTGTACAGGTTACTGTAAATGCAAATCTAAACTAAAATGCAGAAAAAATGCGCGCGTTTAAAAAGGTTTTGAAAAACTGATTAGGCCGTCGATTTTAAGCTTTCTTAAAATCCTTGTGTCCCCGGCAGCGGCGCCAAAAACTTGATGCGTGTCGAGTGTTATATATATTAGGTGTATATTTTAAGCCCCTTTAACACTTTTTTAGTCAAGTTTTAAATTTATAAAACACGATATTTACTAACACTAAACACACATATGGGCAAGTGCACCCATCGTGAGCGTAG
This sequence comes from Helianthus tuberosus, assembly GCA_030545235.1. Classification (NCBI taxonomy): domain Eukaryota; kingdom Viridiplantae; phylum Streptophyta; class Magnoliopsida; order Asterales; family Asteraceae; genus Helianthus; species Helianthus tuberosus. Next base: position 64,901,273 of record CM060406.1, read on the forward strand.
TATATTGTTGGTAAGATACCGAGGTCGTCCAAGGACACAAGAGCTTTTAGTACCGGTTTATCCTCAACGTCTAATCAAATCAAAAAGTTTAGAAAAATGTTTTAAGCTACGAAAAATAAAAACTAACTAAAATGCTGAAAAATAAAAATAAAAAGAAAAACAGATAGACAAGATGAATCACTTGGTTCCGACTCGTGTATAGTGTAACCTTTGATTATTTCCGCACTTTTGCACTTATTTAAGAGATTATCTTAGTTATTGTAGTAGGCCCCTCTTTTGAAGGTGACGTTACCCTCAACCCAGTAGTTTGAGTCAGCAAGGATACAATCCTAAAGGGTCGGATTATTGAAAGATAATGAATTAAGTTATTAATGCAAATTATGGTAGGCCCCTCTTTTGGAGGTGACGTTACCCTCGACTAAGTAGTCTGAGTCAGCAGGGATACAGTCCTAAATAGCCGGGTTATAGTATTAATAGTAGTTAACTTATGAGGGGATCAAAGAGTTTGGACCCCCGCCATCCAATACCGTTAAGTATTGAAGGAGGTCCTACTAAATTTGACCCAGGTCCATTGCAGGACCTCTAAACGCTGAACAATGGCAAGACTCTTACCAAACCGTTCCCTTAACCCCCGACCAGGTAGCCAACATACCTCCATATAGACCGTGGAGATATGAATGGTGAAAATCTTTTATTTTATATAGACAGTAAAATAATGCCAAGACACCACGGACAAACGATAAGGAAGAATCACCTTCAACATAAGAAACTAGTTATTAAAGTCATTAATACAAAACCAAATAAAAAGTGCGAAAATATTAGAAATAAAAAGTATTACACTAGACACTTGTCTTCACCAAGTGATGTAAGAGACTTAGGCAAACATGGCCTTGATTGTCAAGAACTCTTACGATCAATCTTGGATCCCGAGACGACTCACACACTCTATGATGGACAATGGATGATGGTGGTGGATGATGGTGTTATGGTGGTGGTGGTGGTGGTGGGTGAAGTGTGAGAGAGGTGGTGTGCCAAGGGATGGTTTGAGCTTGAGCCAAGCACTCCTATTTATAGGCTGAACAGAAGCTCGGGCACGGCCCCGTGTCCACATCCTTCTCTTTCTTCATTTAATGCAGCTTGTCTTATTAGTTGACCACGCCCCCGTGGCCGCTGAGCACGACCCCGTGGTGCAGAAGAATCTTTGTACTATGAAGATTTGCCTAGATTGTGCGAATCTTATAGTTGACCACGGCCCCGTGTCCGCTGAGCACGGCCCCATGGTGGGCAATAGAAGCTTCTACCACTTTGTCTTTTCTGCTGACACTTGGGCACGCCCCCGTGCTGGCTGAGCACGGGGCGTGTTCAGTCTTTTGTCTTCTTGTTTTGCTTGGGAAGATGCTGTCGTGGGGTCGGGCATGTCACGTCTTGTTCCTTTTCTTGTATTTATGTTAGATTTTGATGTCTTTTTGCTTCTTTTGTTAATTTGAGCTCATTTAATCCTGAAAATACAAAAGGAAGACAAAAGCACACTTTTTCCAACATTAGTACTAAAAAAGGGTTAGTTTTATGCCACAATTGATGTAATTTATATGTTGCATTTTGCACACATCAACGCTCGTACGAGCCAAATTGGGCATATGATGGAACTATGCAACAAAAACCAACGTCCACCGGCATCGGTTTTTGACACATGGTCGGGGCCCGAGCGCACGTTCTTCGATAATCAGACATGGATGGGGGCTAGTATGGAGCGGGCATTGAAGAACAACTTTGACCAACATGAGTCGTAGAACCGCACACATGCCTATTCCTTTGAACACGAGATGAACACAGGTACAATGATGATCAAGCCCGACGGATGCATGCGGATTGGCATGCGGGGCAGCCCGTGGTTGTGGATCCACCTCTGGTGGATTATGCGTCTCTACCACTTTATGATGGTAGTGTTTCGTATCCGACACCGCCGCTTCATCATTCGCAATGGATGGACCCCCGTCAACACCAACAACATGGAGCTTCACAACAAAGCGGAGGTGGAAGTGGTAGCGGCGCGTTTGCTTTCGGAGAATGGAATGATATGATGTCTTCCATTTTCGGGCCTCCTCAGCCGCGATACTACTAGTCAGGTCGTGTTCCTTCCTTTTTGTACATGTTTGTGAATATTTGTTTGTTATGTTTATGGTTGGGTGGATGGGTGGTGTTTGAGGTTTGATGTGTTGGGTTGTGCGAGTTGGTGGTGTTTGTGTTTTTGAAAAAAAAAAATAGAAAATGAAAAACCAAAAAGAAATTTGGGGTTTGAGATTTAAAGCTTTTGTTGATGTTGAAGGGTTTTAGCGATCAATTCCTCCCAAAACCATACATTGGGGTCAATGTATCCCAAGTGTGGGGATGGAGGAAAATTTTGAGGTTTTTAAAATTTTTTAAATCAAGCGAAACATTGTGAGAATTTGAACACCTTGGACTACACCCGAATGATGCACCGGCAACCCTTAATACCTTTGTTCTTGGTGAGAGTTGAAGCCACACTTGTATATAAATAATGCTTGTCTTTGATGAGAGTGGCAATGGGTGGGGGTGCATTAGAACTTGTGCTTGAATTCGGTTTAAGGCCTTAGCTTGACATGAATGTAGAAAGGATAAGGGCGTTTAGGTAGCCTCGTCATAGTGTGTGCGAGTGTGGGATTTGGGGGGTTGGACCTCATAAATTATATATATGAGCTTGGTAGTGAGAGGGACGGGGGTTTGGACATTTATTTGCCCATTTTGTGCCTAAAGCCGATCATTTGTTACCCCTTAGCTAGTTCCCTAAAAATTTACCTGACTTAACCCGGTCTTATAGTGTTAGTAGTCGTTTTAGTTGTGTTTAGATATGTTATGTGAATGTTTCTCTTTATGGTGAAAAAAAAGCGAAAAAGCAATGAAAAAGAAAAAAATGAAAAAGAAGGATGTGTGAGTTGTCTTGTATACAGTAGTTTATGTCTTGTTTATTTATTTCATTGTGTAATAAAAAGACCGGGTAAAGTCCTTCGCTACTACATACATATTCCATTTCCTACCCGTATGTCTAGCCACGTTACAACCTTAAAGCCCCTTTGATTTGCATTCATGTTTGGCACTTGTTAGGAAAATGACCGATTTAGGTACAAGCATATAGTTGTGCAAGCACCCGTTTGCCTTTTGTGTGTCTAGCTTATATTTGCTAGTGCTTACTTGTTGCCGAGAGGAGAGATATAGTGAGGGGTGTGTTGTTTGGGTGTTAAGAAAGGGTTAGTAAAAGGATAACATGTTTATGCTTGATTTATGTTGATCGCTTATGCGTTTGAAAGTGGTTTTTAATGGGTTGCTTGGGACAAGCAACGGTTAAGTGTGGGGATGTGACGGGTGGTCCATAGGACAACCCTTAATGGTGTTAAAAGACGAGTTTATCCCTCATTTAATCATGTAATTGTCTTGAATTAGATGACTACAGTTGCTTATGTTTCAGGTGCGTTTTGGAGCTTAAAATGTGAGAAAACGCTGCTTCGGATGGAATGGAGTAGAACGGGTCACACGAGGATGGAAAGAAGAAACAAAACAAGAAATCCAGGGGCCCACCGTAAATTACGGTGGCTACCGTAATTTACGGTAGCCCCTGAAAGTCTACAGTTCCACCGTAAGACAGTAGAGCAGCAGCGTAACACTTTGAAGTCTACCGTAATTTACGGTAGGTACCGTAACCTACCGTAAATTACGGTAGAGCCAGCGAGGAAAAACGTAACTGCCCATATTAAACCGTTTTCAAGTGTCTTTTCATATCATTCATCATTGGAGACATTTCTCTGCAGTTGTTGGGCGATTTTTAGCTTTGGATAGTGTTTGTGAACAATTTCTAACACTTCGATTTGTCTTTCGATTCGTATGAACTCTAATCTTGATGTTATGATGATCCACCAAACAATGTCCGGCTAAACTTTCGGTGATCATCTTAGGTGAAGGTTTTTCTATGACTCTTGTGTGTTTTCCTTTATTTCTAGAATGATAAATTTGATGTGTTTGCTATGCTTATCATGGTGTATGAATGTTTGTTTGTAGCTTGTTAATTGATGTTTTAATTCTAGTCTAAATCGTACGTTCTTGGTGTCGTTGACAATCGAGATATCACGGGAAGGGTTAGGGTTGGATATTGATTAATTGATCATCGGGAAACAACCTCGCGTTAATATAATTCGAGTACTTTGTTCCCTTTTATCACAACAAATGTTTATGCATGAGTTATGTCTATGTAACTCTTTTTGGGTAAAGATGTCTATGTAACTCTTTCTAGTTGGAATTTTGCACAATTGTTAAAAGAAACCGAAACCTAAGATGGTCATTCTCTCATAATCTGATTAACAATCCAATTTTGATTAGCAATTAGTTAATAATTTAGTTCTTAAATCAAACAATCCAAACTCTTGAATTTTAATTTCTACAAATTAGTTTAATTATAGTTAATTTACAAGGCTATAGAATCAACACATTTTCCACAAACTCTCTGTGTTCGATACCCACTTACCGCTATCTATTTAGTAGTAATTGGATTAAATTTGCGTGTCACTACGACAACACGTCACCCGTTAAAATCCATGTATGGCTCCCAAGATCACATGATGATTTTGATTTAATAATGATCGTTTATATTTCTCTTGCATATTTCCTACACTTTATAACCCAAAACGCATCCCGAAAATTACCAAGTGCTGCATTTATCAATCTTAAACGTTCTGCTTCGTCTTTAAACCCGCTAACTTCTCCGAATTAAGCAATTAACCTGTAAAACCACAATTTCTCACAGTTATCTTATAAAACACATTTAATTACTTAACACCGAATAAAACACGCAAATTAGACATTTTAAAGCTCGGGTTTCACCCGCTACATCAATAGGTTTCTATTATAAATGTTCCTGGTAAAGATTTGTGGCACATGAAAGCGAGGATCATCCGAAAATGGAATCAAGGTTATAAAATGGATCTCATTTTCATTGATGAAAAGGTAATATGTATTTGTGTTTTTTCGTTCGTTTATAAATGATTCCATGGATGTATATTTGTGAATTCTTGTTTCTATGCTTTATAGGTTTCTATTATAAATGTTCCTGGGAAAGATTTGTGGCACATGAAAGCGAGGATCATCCGAAAATGGAATCAAGGTTATAAAATGGATCTCATCTTCATTGATGAAAAGGTAATGTGTATTTGTGTTTTTCCGTTTGTGTATAATTGATTCCATGGATATATATATATATGTGAATTCCTGTTTCTATGCTTTATAGGTTTCTATTATAAATGTTCCTGGGAAAGATTTGTGGCACATGAAACAAAGGTTCATCCGAAAATGGAATCAAGGTTATAAAATGGATCTCATCTTCATTGATGAAAATGTAATGTGTATTTGTGTTTTTCCGTTCGTGTATAAATGATTCCATGGATGTATATCTGTGAATTCCTGTTTCTATGCTTTATAGGTTTCTATTATAAATGTTCATGGGAAAGATTTGTGGCACATGAAAGCGAGGATCATCCGAAAATGGAATCAAGGTTATAAAATGGATCTCATCTTCATTGATGAAAAGGTAATGTGTATTTGTGTTTTTTCGGTTCGTGTATAAACGAGTTACATAGATGTATATGTGTGAATTCCTGTTTCTATGCTTTTTAGGTTTGTATTATAAATGTTCCTGAGTTTTGTACGGTAGTTTATTGAGGATGTATATTCTTTGATTTTTTTCTTTTTATCACAAACTGTAGGTTTGTATGCTAAAAAATACTATGTTTAAATGTTCTTCAGGTAGATGTTGCTGGATCTGTTATTTGGTGTGGATGTCTTGAATTCGTTGGCCGACCTCCAAAAGAAACTAAGAGGATGAAAAGCGATATTCACGAGTTGGAGTAATGGTGATGTGTTTTAGAGAGAGATAGAGATATGAGAGTAAATTGACAAAACTACCCTCGTGTGCAAGTCACATGTGACATGACTAGATTTAACAAAAAAATCTAACTGGGTTAGGGTAAAAGGACAAAACGTGCAACAAAATTCCCTGCAAAGTGCAAAACATGTCAAAATTCGTTGAAAATGACACGCCTAATATATGGTGTTAAGATAAATGACAAAACTTGTAATTTTCCCTTGATAATAAACAAACATATTCCAATAATATTTTGAAATAGTCATGGCTTCCGGTTGTCACTTCACCTTTCGCTCTCTTCATCCGCATAACATTGCTTGAAATATACAAGCTAGTAGGCATCACTTGATCCCTACCATTGTTACTATTATCTTTTTATCTCTTTTCACTATATATATTAAATATTGAGTACTTTTAAAACTCAGTGCATAAATGTTTTGATTTATTGATATGACCAGAACAACCATAAACTTATGTCCCATCTAAACAATAGTTTAGGATCAGATACAAATGACCCTAAAAATAAGAAATCGTACAAAGGGTGTCAAACAGACTCCGATTGACCTCATTCAAGAGGCACTGAGATCGTCTCATCAAACTCCACGATGCGATATTTTAGGTTTTCACTTTTGGATTTATATGTTGTAGATTTTAGAATTTTTGTTTATTAGGATTGTGTTTTTTTATTTATCACTTTTGCAAACAATTTAATCCCCTAACAGCAACAAAGTCTTCATCTCTTTTAACAAAGCAATGAAGTATTATATTCTCTAACAGCTACAGAGTCAACATCAGCGTTTGTAGTCCAACGGTTAGGATAATTGCCTTCCAAGCAATAGACCCGGGTTCGACTCCCGGCAAACGCATAATTTTTAAATTTTACAATTTTTTTATCACAAAATTAACCGCTAAAATTTGTTTCTGAGATTACAACTCAAAACCTTTTCGTTTGCTGCAAAAAGGTGAGAAAACCGTTCGAATTTGCCTTTTCATCTGCAACAAAACGAAGTGTCGTCGGACGCCTTTTAGGTTTTCCAGTCTTTCACTGGCTGCAAGCGGCGGTTAAAGGTTAGAATCAGTTCCTCTTCGTCTTTAATGTTTCACTTTTCTGCTAAATTGAAATCCTTCACTTTTCTTCGGTGTTTCTACGAGTTATTATCAACACTGAAACTATGCTGAAGGCTATTTTTGATAAGTTATCAGTCGCAAAATTAGGTATTCGGATAGTAGACTTTTGATTCTGGAATGGAGGAGTGTATATACATGTTCTGGATTTATATTTGTGTTAACTTTCATATCGTGCCTTGTTATTCTGAGTTTATTATTAGCACAGCCACAGTTAGGGTTCCATAACCATCTGTGCTTGTCTAGTTGTCTGTTCATTTGGAAGTGCTCTAGTTTCATGATGTGCTATGCTAAGTAAAAGGAATGAAATAAGTTATCTAATTCAGACTTTTTGAAATTCTGAACGATAATGAGATTGATGTGAGTCAAGTACAATTAGATAGAAATTTTGATTTCATTATCTATCACAACGGCATGTTTCTGTGATTTTACTGTTTTAGAAAACAATTTAAGCTATTGGCTTCATGACTTGTGAGATTACACCGAAGCGAGTGCATTATTATTAGACTATGTATTGTGGTGTATGTGAAATGTGAAAACAAAGTGTGCCATGTAGGCAATGGGGCTTTCACATTTCACACACATTAACATGTGCTGTGGTAACGTGAATTGTGAACCAGAGGCATTATTGTAAAATCTAGCAATTTATGTTGAAGATGCATACATTATTGTAAAATCATTCACCTCCCCCTCGCACCCCCGTGATTTGCTTCTCATGCTTTAGCTTTCTCGCCCCGTTGGCCTACATGGCTTCCCCTTCCTGCCCCACACTTCTACCATAACACATAGTCTTTTTATTACTGTAACACAACATTTTTCTTAAGTTTGTTTGCATAATTTAAGATGATAAATGATTGTAAGATTCAGGGACAGAATCTTGTCAGCAGTCAGATTACAAGTAAATGTTGCTATTAAAGTTTTAGCTGATATGGGAGGAAAATATATTCTAAATATATAAAAGGACAAAGTAAGTATTGACAACTTCATTTAACTTAGAGTGCGGTGGCATTTCAAGAATCGAAATTGGTTCTTCTTTGACCCAAAACAAGCGTATAATACTAGACCAAATGCCCATATGACTTCTTAGGCAAATCTTCATAGTTTATAAGTTATTGTGCTTCAAAGTATTTACACAATATCAAGTGATCATAACATTCTGCTTTCTGTATAATCATTAGTTTTGCTGTTTTATGTATAATGTGGATGTTAATTGCAGCAGCCAAGAGCCAACCTAAATAGTCACTCTATATTTATAGTTATTGTAAGCTGTCTACTTCCAAAAATGTTCTCATGAGAAGGAATCTTTTCAGTTTTATTAATGTTTGCAATATGTAAGTTATTGTTAGAAGCCTTCCATTGATTTTGATTGGCAAAAATGCTTTATCGAATTCAGATCACAGCTTGTCTGCTTTAAGATGATAATTTCTAAATAAAGTAGGAACAAGTGATAAGTATATTAAAGATATGATTGCTAAAATGATTAAAAGAATATGATCGACTCAGGAATAATTAAAAATATTTTTCTTAGTATGTGATAGTTTATTAAAAAATGGGGCATTCCGAGAATTGAACTCGGGACCTCTCGCACCCTAAGCGAGAATCATACCACTAGACCAAATGCCCACTTGTTTATATCATCATTCTTTACTGTATTTATGTCCTTGATGAGAAATAACTGCTACCACAAAGATGTTAATCTGAAATGGTAAGAAATCTTATAATGCCTTATATGTTTTAAATATAACTATTGTCAGAAAATGTGTTGACTGTGGTTCACTTCATGTTTCATAGAAAATTAGAAATTAATAGCCATAACTGACTAATTTTGAACTAGGCTTGTTGCAAGGTTACAATGATACTCAGGACCTAGATGTTATAAATAATTCAATCATGTCCTTAATCAGATCATTTGTATTATGCAACTGATTACATATACTAAGTGTCGTGTAATGTAAAGAGTCTCTGGAGTTTGTTGGCTTCTCTTTCATGCTTGAATAAGACACTAATGCAATAACATAGGATTATTCACAGAAAATTTGTCAAGTTACAGATATATAATCCAAATAGGTGTGAGGGGGCTCAAGGATTTTGTTATATGCTGCTACATATCATCTGTGTTTTGATGAATCAGCCATATATTGCAGTTGAAAAATTAAGGTCATTTATATCTTTTAAATTATAAGTGCCGTCACTTTTCTTGTTAAATGACTATGAATCTCTTCAGTATCATACACACACATACATAATTACATATACTTATACACAAATACAATTACACACAAATAATTTAAAAATAAAGCGGGCTTGATTTATGATTGCTTATTTTGGTATATAAAGGTATTTTCACCAACTTGAATTTGGTGCCTAAATAAAAGCTTCCATAATCATGAGTTATATTTCTTGTCAAAAAATCTTGTTAGATCAATTGTCACATGTTTTTATCATCTAATATCTTTTTAACAGGAAAACGTAATCCCAGTTGTCGAGTTGATCTTTTTATTTTTTTCCTTTTAAAATAGTAGAATATGAACCTAAATGAAAAATGTTATAGAAAAGTATAGAGTAAAATGTCAAAATCGTCCATGAGGTTTGGTCATATTTGCTTGTTTCATCCAAAATGGCTTTTTTGTGCATTTGAGTCCTTTAGGTTTGCGTTTTATTGCCATTTTCATCCAAAACACTAACTCAGTTTATTTTTTCAGTTAAGATGAAGGGCATTTTTATCCCTTTGGATGGAACAAGCAAATATGAAATCTCAGGGACGATTTTGGCATCTTTTACAATTTCATTTCATATTAGTACTTGTTTCCATTTTAATATTTATTATTTTTTAATAACTTCTTTGATATATATGACATTTTGATAAAAAAAAGTTATATTATGTATTAAAATCCATTAAAATACCTATAAGAGACTTGAACCGGACCGAAAAATCATAGCGATAGACAAACAACACCTAAAAATTTCCATTCCTGGGTCCGTCACTGGTGATTTTAATAAAGTTATTAAAAATAATAAGCTATATAAAGGGGATATATAAAACAAAAATGTAAGATTAAAATGCCAAAATCGTCCCTGAGGTTTGGTTATGTTTGCTTGTTTCATCCAAAAGGACAAAAATGATCTTCACCTTAAAAGAAAAAATAAACTTAGTAATTTGGATGGAAATGGAAATAAAACTCAAACCTGAAAAACTCAAATGTACAAAAAAGTCATTTTGGATGGAACAAGAAAACATGACTAAACCTCAGGGGCGCTTTTGGCATTTTACTCAAAAAATATATATAGTTGAGTATTTTGAAATGGGGCATTCCGAGAATCGAACTCGGGACCTCTCGCACCCAAAGCGAGAATCATACCACTAGACCAAATGCCCATTTGCTTTATATGTATGATTTTATTCTTTAAAAGTGTTATTGAAAACTGAATTCACTGGTGTTGCATTGTTAATATGTCATCTTTCATGAGATGCACAGTTGTTTGAAGTATGTAGAACCATGTTGTGCATACATCAACAAATTTTCATTAAATGTTATATATTCCTGTTTAGAATCAGTTCATTTAACTGTCAGTAGCTTGAGGTTACAGTCTCTGAAGCAAGAAGGTTTTGGTGCTTTTTGTCTTTAATTTGCTATCTGAGCTCTGCAAAGTGAAATACTGCATATTCTAGTTGTTGCAAACCAGCATATATGCAGATGCTTTGCTTTTGACCAAGACATCTGGAGCCTTGGTGAAAACAGAAAATCCTTGTATCGTTGGTACAGTAACATCTAGCAATGATTGAAAAGTCATATCTCATTGATGGTAGATTATAGGTTCAGATCTGTATTCTGTGCCTTTGAGTTTAAGCCAACTTTGACCCCGGTATTAAGTATGACACATGTTAGAGAACTAGAGATGCATCAAATATGATAGTTTTCTGAATTGTGATTACATTTGGCCACCTTCTGAAACCACTAAAGATTACATTTAGTCAACTTTGGTTTGCAATTTAAACTGTTGAATACATATAAAAATCTCATCTTTTCAGAAGTTTAAGACTGCACTTGTGAAAATAGTCATAAAACTAAAGAGAACAGCGAACTGGCAATTTATGGGCAGAGGATTGAATATTATAAATACACATGTATATGTAAATACATGTATAATAGTTTAAATGATACTGTATAACTTGTAATTGAGAAGTTTTGGCTGTTAAAGAAAATCAAACTTTCTTCTGCCATTGAAAAGCACACTACCTAAACGTCTTGACATTTGATCTCTTATTTAAATTTCCTTAACACTAACAAGGGAATGTCGTTTGTATGTGACTTATAATCCAGATATCATGTACAGATGCATTCAACAGGCATTTTACTGTCTTCCGGTTTTGATCTGTTCTCTAGGTAGCTGTTTTAGCTTGGGTCTTGATGTGTTGGTTTATTTATTCTGGGATTGCTGTTGCCAACCTTTTACCAACTTGGTGCGCAAGATTCTTGGCAAAAAATAATAACCTTACATTTGCCTAATCTGGCACTGAAGTTACATATGCTTGTCACGAGTTAATTTTTTTTGAAAGAATCTTTTCAGATCCAGAAGCACATGTTTGTAGCATAAGAGATTACTTTGATAGGTAGTTTTGTTTCCAAAAGTTATGAATTGACTTGAGTTGATGCCAGTAAATTAAAAAAAAATAGTGGCACTTCAAGATACATGTGAAATGAATGGAATGTTTAAAAAAAAGGGGCATTCCGAGAATCGAACTCGGGACCTCTCGCACCCAAAGCGAGAATCATACCACTAGACCAAATGCCCTCTTGTTAACTACCCTTATATCTTTATTTTTATGTTTGCTTTTTAGACATGAACTATTGCTGGTGTTTTATATTGGGGAGTTGAAAGTATATGGTTATTTGGATATTCTGATAACCATGATGCTGATATGTGTGTTCATATGAGGAATTAAAGAAGCCAACTTTTAAAGGATTGAATAAATTTAAGATGTGTGTATTTATGAATGTATCTGTACATACATGCATAGTAGTTTAAATGATCAGCATGAATCATATCAGCTTCCGTTTTTTATTTGTTTAACAGGTTTGGTGATAGAAGTATCATACGTGTTGGTTTAAGATTGCTTATTCTGGCAATTACCGTAAATCGGTGTCTAAGAATTTTGTGAGAGAATAGCAAATTTACATTTGCATATTCAGGTAATGTAGCTGTTCATATTTGCCATGAAGTTGCATCTTGTCATGATTAATGCATATTAGTAAATGTACATAGTTGAAGTTGTAAACATTATCTTTTCATATATAATAGCACATGTTTGTTGAATATAATATCACTTTAGTAGGTAGATCTGTTTTTAAAGTCTTGAGTTGGCTTTAGCTCATAAATTAAACAAAACAGTGGCATTTAAAATATGTATTATAAAAAGAGTAAGTTTTTTTTTTTTTTTTCTATAAAAAGGGGGCATTCCGAGAATCGAACTCGGGACCTCTCGCACCCAAAGCGAGAATCATACCACTAGACCAAATGCCCACATGCTTTATGTGGCCTGTTTTTTAATTTATAATCACCATGAAATATGAGTGTACTAAAGTTAATATATTCAAAGTATGTAAAATAATTGAATTTGAGGTGGTTTTACTTTTAGTTCTAGACTTTTACGCTATAAACTCAGGTGTAGAATCATTGCTAAGTTAATAGTGAAATGTTTTATATTCTGCGGCTCTGCGCAGATGTTTAACAAATCTGCAAATTATGCTAGTGTCCTTAATTCATCAAAGTTGTTTGGTTAACAAATAAGATCTGTATGCTTTAAACGATACACATACATACTTCTTCATAAGCAAAACTTAAAAACTACTTCTGCAGCATAGTTTAATTACTTGAAGAATAGGAAGACCATGAAATACCTCACTACAAGCCTTGGTACAATTAATTGGAAGATCCTTAATATACCAATTTTTTTTTCTCAGATTAAGGTGACATATTTTATAAATAACCAGAAAAGTCTATCAAATACCCACAACCCACCATGACACAAGTGCAGAGCGCCTAGCATCACACCCTTAATAGTGTTGATTATCTTGTAAACATATTAATCACCTGAGGTAGTAATGATTCATAATCATGTGGATTTTCTTCTTGTGTAGGCTTGCACGAACCGATTAAGTCCAAAAGGGAATGCGACATGTTTAAGATTGTTTAGATCAAAGACACACAATGATCTGCATAAATATTAAGAAAAGACTCAGTGTTTAGAGCAAAATGAAAGGGCACTAATGCGTATTATTCTTCTTAAAAGAGCAAAAGATCTGCAATGTTAATGCAGGCCCCTAGAGTAAAAGATATAATATAGTCATATGCTCTAAAGACAGGTGATCACCCTCTTTGCTCGTGGAAACACAGACCTGAGGCTCTCATCATCTGTCATTCAGTGATCAACTCTTTTGTTTATGGTAACATACGACTTAGAGCTCTCATCACTTTTATAATCCTAATCTTTTTGGTATACATCTCAAAAGGTCCTGAGAATTGAAAGGTTCATACCAAGCAAGTGTGGGGTCCACAAGCATTACTGATAAACTCACAAAACATGATAATACAGACCCAAACCCTCTTTTTGGGTGTGCAAATGCCAGCTTATCTCTTCTAACCTAAGCCAAAACTCTGTAAATGCTTAAGCGAACGGCCTTGTGACTGTTAGGACATGTTTAGCATAGAACAATACTAACATCAAAGACACTTTGAATCGAAATGTTTTAGTTAAATCATTTTAGGTCTCCTTAACGCTAACAAAGGAATGTTGTTTGTGTGTGTAACTCATAATCCAGAGATTATGCAGACACTCAACAAGCATCTTGCTGTCTTCTGGTTTTGATTTGTTCTTCAGATTTGGTAATTGTTTTTGCTTGGCGTGTAGTTTTTGTTGGCTGATTCTGGTAATGCAGTTGCCAACTTTTTAACAACATGTGCCTTCGAATCTTGGCAAAAAGTAATGAAGTTACATTTCCTAATACGGTAGTGAAGCTACATGTGCGTGTCAAGAGTTGAATCAACTGAGAAGCATATGTTTGTGGCATAGAATATTACCTATAATAAAAATAAGATTTTTTTTAACAAAAAAGGGGCATTCCGAGAATCGAACTCGGGACCTCTCGCACCCAAAGCGAGAATCATACCACTAGACCAAATGCCCTACTGTTATACACCTAAATATATCTATCTTATATGTGCTTTTTAGACAGGAACTACTACTGCCAGTTTACATTGTTGAGTTGTAAATATTTGGGAATTGTGATAATCGTGATGCTGATATGTGGGTTCACACGAGTACTTGAAACAGCCATCTTAAGACGTGCTTTTTATGAATGTATATGCACGTACACGGCACATGTATAGTAGTTTAAATGGTCAGCAAGAATCATACCATCTTTCGCGTTTAATTTGTTTTGCAGGTTTGGTGATAGAAGCACCTTGTTGCTTTATGATTGCTTTTTCTTGTAATTCGGTTGCATGTTTTCATAATTCGGTTACATTTGCTTACAGCTTATTCAGGTAAATGTAGCTACATATATTTGCTATGGAGTTGCATCTTCTCATGAATAATGGACATTAGAAAAGGCACACAATTGAATGTATGAACAGAATCTTTTCAGAAATAGAAGCACATTCTAGTTGCATTTATATAATATAAGTTTAGTAGGTAGATTTGTTTCCAAAGTCTTGAGTTGACTTTAGGCTCATTTAATATAAAATTAAACAGAACAGTGGCACTTTAAAAATAATAATTAAATTGCTATTTAAAAAAAAGGGGGCATTCCGAGAATCGAACTCGGGACCTCTCGCACCCAAAGCGAGAATCATACCACTAGACCAAATGCCCACTTGCTTTATATGCCTGTTTTTATTTATTATTACAATGCTTAAAGTATGAGTTTACTGACATTACATTAAGTTGAGTGAATTTGAGGTTCTTTCACTTTTAGTTATATACTTTTATGCTATATACTCAGGTATAGAATCACTGCTAAGTTAGCCTTTTGAAGTTTTTATAGCTCTAATAGTATGATATTTCATATTCTGCGCAGATGTTTGATTAATCTGCAAATTATGCTAGACTAGATCCGTTCACAAGTGCCTATTGAAGAATCAAATCTTAGCCACGAGAAGACTCAGATCCGTTCAACCTACAGACGTCCCTGAGGAAAGCTTGAGCGTACAATCACCGGATTAATCTGCAAAACAAGAACACCGTTAGGCTCGTCACAAGATGGGATTCCTCCTTGTGACCATCCATGGGCATGAGAATAAGAACTCGTTTGAGGCGAAATGACGGTTTAGTGAGAAAGTAAGAGAGAGAGTGTACCTTGTGAATGTAGATCTTCTGACTTCTTCCTATTTAGAAGTCACTTTCATTCAGGCGAGATGGTCCCCACTCCCCACGGCTCTGACCATTTTGGTGACACCTGGCATGCCTCTATTGGTGGAAAACATTCCATGCCCAATGTGTGCATGTGGGTGCTGACGCTATCCTTGCTCTGATTGGTAGAAAGGGAATCTACACTCGGGATGTGGATGGTGTGTGATCTGCTGTGCGCGGGACCACTGTAAGGTAAGAAGTGTAACACTATTATTAGATGTGTTGCAGATATGCTGCCACGTGTCTCGGGTGGTATTATCATCGGTTGATCGGGTATATTCCTCTATACCTATCATCACCCTTATTGATGTTTATGTTGTAAAACTTTTCAATCGCTTGACTTATTTTTAAGACCCAAACCCGCTTTTTGGGTGTGTGCAAATGTAAACATCCTCAGGAGCTAGGACTATGAGGACATATGTAGCATAGAACAATAACAAGGGATTGTAATTTGTGTGTGTAACTTATAATCCAGAAATCATGCACAAATGCATTCAACAACCATCTTACTGTCTTCCGGTTTTGATCTGTTCTGCAGGTTTTGTTAACTATTTTCGCTTGATGTGTTGGTTTATGTTTGCTTATTCCGGTAATGCAGCTGCCAACTTTTCAGCAGCTTTTGCCAAATTTGGTAGTGAAGTTGCATATGTTTGTCTTGAGTTGAATTTATGGAGAGGATCTTTTCAGATCCAGAAGCACATGTTTGTACTTTGATAGGAAGTTTTGTATTGACTTTAACAGTCTTAAAATATCAAATTACAAAAACAGTATTAAAATATTGTCTTGCTCTTTCAGTTTTTTGTTTCATAGTTATGTAAGAATCATTGTCATCAGTGACGCTATTATGTGTGAAGTAGAGGTGTTCACGGTCCGGTTAGTCTTTGTGGCTTGTAATATCTACATTTGCTGGTTTGGGATAGAACCTGTTAACAATCTTTCGGTTGCCGATGGCCTCTTCAAGTCCCATCCATAATCAAACGAATAACACACGATGAATTTGAATTGAATAACTCTCAATCTTATTAACCAGAAAAATATAACTCTAAAACGATTACCAACTCATAACCATAATCACAACTTTGGTTAGGTTATATGGACCATGACTCGGTATAATCAAAGATGGACTTAACTCCTAATTAGACTTTAAAAAAAACCCACATGTTTATCTAATAATCTAACTAGCTATCTCTAATTAATTGATTAATTTATTACTTGAACCTAATATCCATATGCTCGAAATTCGGCCCAACCCGTCACTGCCTTGTGATCGGGAATTACGTCCAACACCTCTTAGCTTAGTGACACCAAATGTTTTTCCCCCACTAAACTGGTGCCACAAATTAGGCAATAGATCATGGATTTTAAGAGACCATTTTTTTGGTTAACGATTTAACTTCACGTGCATTTGTTCTTAAATGTAACTACATTATTTCTTTTGTGAACTTTCAATGAAAGAAATATTATTATAATTATGTGAAGTATCTGGGTAGGTTGTGGAGAATCAAATCAATGTACACACACAACACACACAAAAAAAAAGAAAAGAAAAGAAAAAGCTATAAAAATACAAGTTCTGGGGCATTCCGAGAATCGAACTCGGGACCTCTCGCACCCGAAGCGAGAATCATACCACTAGACCAAATGCCCAGTTGTCTGTCTTATATAGCCTGTCTTATGATTTATGTATTGTAATGGCTTCGGTAATTATGCAAGCATTTATACTAGATGACTACAACTTGTTCAAAGATAAAATAGCTATGATTTTAAACTATGTAAAATTAAAAAAGAAAAATAAACATTTTGAAGCTTTTTTTCTATGACATCTAATTTAAATTTAAATAGGTATGATTAGAGGAACATTCATATTTTAAAATGGATAAACACGAATGGGACATATTGAACATATAAAATTTATGGACCAATCTAAACGAGTCATATTATCGGAATACTCCTTCCCACTCTTATATGTGTTGGATGCATACCCTCTAGCCATCACATCAGTCCATTAGTCATATGTGATACAAACATGACAATTTTTATAAGACCGTATACCTTTATATGAGCATATACACGTTGGCTGCTCTATACAGGCATATCCCATACCATACAACACTCTATAGTCTACGTGAGCATATACAGGTAACATACATGCCGTATATGAGAGTGTACAACCGTATAACCTCAAATCAATAAGGGGTTGATTAGTAACGTAGATGGCTTGTCTTATAATCTCTCCTGGTTTAACTTGGTGTGGTAGAGAGTACGAAACTAGATCCCTAATTGTATGCCAATTGACTCTCTTAATCATGTTAGTCATGTAATACTATTAGATTTTAGAATTTTCTTGGTATCCTTATTTCTATGTTGTTTCAGATAATAGTTCACCTTTTATAATTTTCCATTTTGTTTTTGGACAAAGAGTCATAGAAAGGGTCATGCTATTTACACACGGAGAAAATTATTTTCACACCCCAAAGCGCCGCGCTATGGCCAAAGCGGGGCGCTTTGGTGTAAAGTCAACCGACAAGGACTGACGCGGCCAGACCTTGTCTGTTGCTTTACATCAAAGCGCCCCGCTATGGCCAAAGAGGGGCGCTTTGAGGTTTTTTTTTTTTTTTTTTTTTTTTTTTTTTTACATTTTTAAATTTTCGGGCAAAACGCACGCCCCTCTTAGGTCAAAGCGCAGCGCTATGGGCCTTTTTTAAATTTTTTAAAATTGTTTTTAATTCACAAACGCGTCGATAATAGTCTAAATTTTACGCTTTTTCCATTATACATTATTTTTTAATATATATGGACTATACTGCAAGTTCCGGATCAAATCGGTTACGTGTGATGTCGTATTCCATTATATCGTATCATTTTGTTTTGAAAGCACAAGTACTCCTATGAGTAGTGTTATGTGTATTAGCCGCCTACCGTACATGTACATGACGTATTTTTTCATTAATTGTAGTATTATGATGTATATTGTCATTTTGGGTCATACAAGTGCGTATTGAATCTGATTGGGTCGTGTCAGTGACATTCGGTTTTTAACGTGATGTAACGCATATATTGAACAAACACAAACGTACTCTTGGATTGTAAAAGAATTAACGTGATTATTATTAAACACATTTAACATACATCTTGAACATATGGGGTTACATTAAGGTCAGGGGGACGATACGTAAGCATTTCGTACGCGTTGATCTGATCCCTGTATAATGTATGCCAGGTGGAGAGAGATGTGAAACAAAAGTATTATTTTTATTTATTCTTCAAAAGAGATTTTAGAAAATTTAATATTTGTAGTTTTCAAGAATTGTGGGGCCCGAGATTGTAAGGCACAGTTGCTTTATCAACAACTTTCTGATATTTTTATTTTTCCAATATAAACTTTATGATGCAAGGCACAGTTGCTTTATCAACAACTTTCTATT
Source organism: Helianthus tuberosus (assembly GCA_030545235.1). Taxonomy (NCBI): domain Eukaryota; kingdom Viridiplantae; phylum Streptophyta; class Magnoliopsida; order Asterales; family Asteraceae; genus Helianthus; species Helianthus tuberosus. The sequence goes on from CM060406.1 coordinate 64,920,159, forward strand.
TTTTTATTTTTCTAATATACTTTAACTTTTTTTGAGGCACAAAATGCACCATTACTAGAGAGAGAGAGAGTTCATCGGTTTCCACAGTGATTAGGAAAGCATGGTTTGAGAGATAAGCAAAGCATGGGTTGAGATGAAAATGATGTCTTGTGTCAGACATAAGATAAGGCTTCATTGAAAAATATCACCAATCTTACCAACTTTCTGTCCTTTTTGTGATCTTATCCGAAAGTCCTTTTATTTACGTCACATTACAAACTGATTTCGTCGAAGTGTTAATACTTTTGTAATTTTTTTTTTATTTTTTTATTTTTTATATTTGAAAGGGTTGTACGCGACAGTGAGATGCCTCAACAAATTAAATATTGAGATGGGACTTCACCTTTAGATATATGTGCACAAACAAATTAAATATTGTAAAATTTGGACCAAAAATGTAAAATTTGAACTTAAACGTAGACCAGTCACCAGTCAAAAATACGCCCAAAATGTAAAAAAAAAAAAAAAAAAAAACCCAAAGCGCCGAGCTTAGGCCAAAGCGGGGCGCTTTGGTGTAAAGTCAACAGACAAAGACTGAACCTGTCAGACCTTGTCTGTTGACTTTACACCAAAGCGCCCCGCTTTGGCCATAGCGGGGCGCTTTGGAGTGTTTAAATAGACTAAGGGCGTGTGCGAATAGACCCTACCTCATAGAAAAGGTAATAATTGTACGATTCAGTTATTTAATTTTATATTCTCATTTTCAGTAAAGATTTTAGATTTTTTGAAATCTTTTTATTGGTGACATAGTTTCTAAAAATATCGGAGGAAGGAAAGGAAAGGAAAACAACAGGACAGGAAATGCATGAAGATCGGATCAAAGAATGGGTGTTGATAACTCTTTTTTTTCCTTAATTTGCTGCAATCCACACACCAACAAATTTTTCATCTCTTTTTAAAGGACATGAAAATCATGATTCAAGTACAAAACAATAAAGGAGTTTCTTGAGAGTTCGGAGTTCTTTTTCTTGCGTTATTTATCCAAATAACAAGAGAAAAAGAACTCTTTCAATAACCAGAAGAAAAAAATGAAATCATTCACAGGAACAACCCAAAAATGCACAGTTTGCGAAAAAACTGTGTATTTGGTTGATAAATTAGTAGCTAATCAACGTGTTTATCATAAAGCCTGCTTCCGATGCCATCATTGCAATAGTACCCTCAAGGTCATATATTACTTTTTATTTGTTCCGACCCCTATATATTATATTTTATAAAACATTTTATATATATATATATATATATATATAGGGGAAGGTTAAAATGAGAACCACCTCGAGTTGTAAGAACCCGCGAGAACCACCCCCGCGGGGGGCCGTTGACCACGATTTTTTTTTACAACTAGATGTGTATATTTTAACAACCTACGTAAAGTTTGGGTTTAAACGGTGCGCCCGAGGGGGTAGTTTTTTACGCCCAAAGTTTGGGTTTTTTTATTTTTTTTTAATTTTTCTTTTTTTTTTTAACCAAACTTTGGGCGTAAAAAACTACCCCCTCGGGCGCGCCGTTTAAACCCAAACTTTACGTAGGTTGTTAAAATATACACATCTAGTTGTAAAAAAAAAATCGTGGTCAACGGCCCCCCGCGGGGGTGGTTCTCGCGGGTTCTTACAACTCGAGGTGGTTCTCATTTTAACTTATTCCTATATATATATATATTTATTTATTTTTCTCACCAAACTACCATATGTTGCAGCTTAGCAACTTCAATTCTTTCGACGGAGTGGTTTATTGTAGGCATCACTTTGATCAACTCTTCAAGAGAACTGGCAGCTTGGAAAAAAGTTTTGATGGTAAAATTATATTAACACTTATTATTATTATTGTTATTATTATTAGTCGTCGTCGTAGTAATAGTATTGTTATTATTATTTTTTTTTCCAACATAACAACACAAGATTTCTATTTGATGTTGTGTTTTAGGAACACCAAAGTTCAAGCCAGAAAGAACATTTAGTCAAGAGGTAGTTTTCCACCATTTGGACAGATTTACCTTTTATTGTGACCAATTGAGCTCATTTATATTTTGCTTTCTTTGTACCAGACTCAGAGTGCAAACAGACTCTCAAGTTTCTTTGAGGGTACCCGCGACAAATGTAATGCGTGTGCCAAGATCGTTTATCCAATCGAGCGGGTAAACAAACATCATAACTACCATTGCATTTTCGCAACGAGTTTCATGTCACTTATTCTAATATTATTTATGATAATGAAATAAAGGTTAAGGTGGATGGAACTGCATACCACAGAGCTTGTTTCAAATGCTGTCATGGGGGGTGCACTATAAGCCCATCAAACTACATTGCTCATGAAGGCAGGCTTTATTGCAAGCACCACCACATCCAACTCTTTAAGAAGAAAGGAAACTACAGCCAACTCGAGGTCGAAGAAACGGTTGCAGCTCCTGCTGAATCCGAAACCCAAAACGCCGAAACCCAAAACGCTGAAACCCAAAACGCTGAAACCCAAAACACTGACACCCAAAATGCAGCCGTTTAATAGCTCGATATGATGAAGTTTCATTGCTCCGAGATCTTAAGTTCATGTCGTGTTATAAACTGAACTAGCTCGCGATTTTGTTTTTGTCCAACACTTGATTGTGTTGTATTCAATCTAATAAATTTTGTTCTCAAAACAAACCCCTGAGTTGGAATACCTGTATTTTAACCAACATGTTTCCTGTATTATTAAAAAAACATGGCGCGGTTGACACAGAATCACATAAGCATTTGTATGTAATGGCGTGAGAGCGAAAGGGAGACGATTATGCGGTGATACAACAACACATCATCTATCATGGTTTTTTTTGACGACTAGATCACCTAAGGACATTGCCTTATATCACCCAAGTCCCGAGTAAGAATCCAAAAGTTGCTACAACAATCCATGCCAAAAATTGCCCCTGGATTCGACCACAGGACCTCCCGGGCAGGAACCCCATATAAGTGGGTAAACATTCTCACCTCTGACCAGTTGGACGGGCCGTCACTGGGATCATACTATCATAGTTAACAATAGGTATAATTATTTAAATATGGCTTTGTATTCAAAAACCATTAAAGCTAGCAAGGATAATATTCAAATGGAAAACTAAAAAGACGACTAGAGTATTTAATGGATTATATTAAATAAAGTAAATTTAATAGCAAGGATATTATACAAATGGAAAACTAAGAAGACGACTAAAATAGTTAACTTAATAAATGATTTCAAAAAATGTCACGTTTCAACACCATATCATCACTCGAAAATATCATTTTTAATCAAAATTGATTGTTTTATTATTTTCTAATAAATCGGTCAAATAACATGTAATGTTAAGAGTTAAATGCCATTTTAGTCCCTATGATTTGGATCATTTTGTCAGTTTAGTTCAAATGTTTCATTTTTCGTCTGTGGGTCCAAAAAGATTACACCGTTGCCATTTTAGTCCACTGGGTTACCTTCATCCATTGTTTCTATTGACGAGAGGGCAATTCAGTCATTTCATATGGCCGAATTGCCTTCTAGTTAACATAATTACAAAACGAACAAACCTAGATTAACGAATCAAGTATAACATATGCATGCATGTATTGGATTGTTTATGCATAAAGGTAAAATATAAGTGTTTGTGATTTTAATAAGCTAACATGTTGCACCAAAAAATGTGTAAAACGTAAAATGGGTCAAGTGTACTCACGGGTTTAGAAAGCTTTAAACTTTAGAATCCCGTGAAGAGTTGTAAGTTGGAGGATGGAATCACCAAAGTCACACGACATGGGGGAAACGAATGTGCGTAAGTAATGGATTTAGAATGGAGAATTCGGATTGGAATTTAAAGTACAAAAAGTATGTATTTACAAAAGTATTATCTAGTTCTATGTACTCGTTTTTGACACTATGTTGTAAGTGGTTTCATGGGTCCTAGTTTGCCCATTAGAATCATCAACGAGAATCTTAGATAATAGCCTAAGTGTATGATGGTTAATCATGGTCCGATTATCATCACAAATTCAGCCTTGTTATATATATATATATTTACATAGTTATAATATTAACCTACAACTAAGTACATCACAGATATCATAGATTGTCATATAAGTCAAGCATGGAGGATTAACCTCTTTGTATGATTCACCACTACACAAACCATCACAAGGATGATTCAGAGGGTCACGAATAATAAGAAATAAATCTAACTAATGTAAGCTCAAGTGACCAAGTAAGTCTCTAACCTGGGTGAGCCAACACGACATGGAAAGGTAATCCTAAGTGTCGGAGGCGAGGCGGGGTTATGTTACTTTGATTCTAGGAAATCACTTGAGTGTTTATACACAAAGTTTCACAAATGAAGGAGTGGAACCAGATTGGAAAGCCAAAGCTCCCATGGTTCACACTCACAAGTCATAAGTTCATCATATGGAAGATGATGAATCATGCTTGTTTTCATTACTTTGATTATGATATGTATAAACTGAAATTAAAGAGTTTTGAACTCATAACTTGGTAAAATCACCTCAACAAAAAGCCACAACCATAGACTAAGTTGTGAGCTTGGTGGATACAAGATTCCACCAAGTTTTATCAAGAAAGATGAAATTACAAGAACAATAAACAAAACAGAAAGGTTAACTCACTTTGGACCTCAAATGTGGTGAAGTTTCACTTTAGATTACCATGGTAATCTTGTAAAAACCTTCCTAGAGGTTATCCAAGTGTTTTAGAAGAAGAAACAAGCGAGAAATAAATGAGGAAGTGAGCTAGAACTCACTTTGAATCCCTTAAAACTTTCTGCCAAACTTCAGTGAAATTAGAGGATTTTGGAGAGAATTTGAGAGTGATTAGAAGGTTTGTAAAGTGGAAATGAGACTTAGAAGTGTTGTTTATATAGGGAGGGATTAGGGTTAGGTGCTGGAAGTGATTAAATGTGATTAGTTGGGAGAATGGTGGCCAAAAGTGACCAATGCACGCTGTTAAAACAAGTTGTTCCGGATTGAGTCGCGCCGCGAGTCGCGCAAAGAAAAGTGGAGGGGTGTTCCGGATTGAGTCGCGCCGCGAGTCGCGGCCTGGTTCCAACAACACTAGTTTCGAATTTTGTCAATTATAGCCCCTTTGGTTTGTTGTTTGGCACATTTTATGTTATTTTAAGTAGATAAAACATATAATTTAACATTAAATAAGTATAATACATGGATTAAGTATTGTATATGAACAACCAAATAGTTGTACGAGACATACGTATGAAATCACGTAATTTTGATAGTTGTTTGTAAGTTAACACGTTTACGAAGTTACGAATACGCATCAAGTTTGAATTAAACGTATAAGTATATAATTTGAATGTATAAGTGAGTACGAATGAACAATGTATATTTCACACAAAATGATCAATTTTATTACGATCAAAGTCTTGGATTTACAACGTTTCGAAACGAAATACGATTACAAGATGAACAAGTTTCCTGAAATAGACATACGAAACAAGCTTTCTAAATACGAAAGGTTACATAAAACGAGGCGTTACAACAGAGTTAAAATGGCATTTAACTCTAATGTTAACATTGTTTATTATAAAATCTTTATCTTAATATCCTCTAGTACTTCAAACATTTTTGTTTAGAGTAGATAGCTAAACTTTCCCACAAATTCGCTATTACTTCAAAATATATTTTTGGATGATATAATGATATTTTTGAATTAAACCTCACCAAAATACAGATTTTTTTATGAATTTTTATATATTATATTTATAATGTAATGATATATTTTAGCTAAATTACCCAAATAATTTGTAGAACCTACAAAATTTTAAGTATTTACTATACATATATTTACCAAATGGGGGAATAGTGCCAGGCAGCTGCCTGACACTATCCCATTGGACCAACCAGTTTATTATTATTTTATATGTATTTTAAAATTACGTTTTTGCTCATATTTAAAATTACCGTTTTGTCCCTAGCTCAAAATAAAATTATGCTTTTGTCCCTATCTCAAAACTACGATTTTGCCCTCAATTCAAAATTACGATTTTGCCTGGCACTCTCCCATTGGACCAACCAGTTTATTATTTTATATCCATTTTAAAATTACGTTTTTCCCCATGTTTAAAATTACGGTTTTGCCCCCAGCTCAAAATAAAATTCGCTTTTGTTCCTAGCTCAAAATTACGATTTTCCTCGATTCAAAATAAAATTGTGGTTTTGCCCTCAGCTCAGAATTACCTTTTTGCTCCCAGTTCAAAATAAAATTATGTTTTTGCCCCTAGCTAAAAATTACGATTTTTCCCTTTGTTCAAAAATGTAATTTTTCCCTGTTTAAAAAATTATGATTTCGCCTCAGTTCAAAATTACATTTTTTCCCCGGTTCAAAATAAAATTATGCTTTTGCCCCCAACTCAAAATTTTGATTTTCCCCTCGGTTCAAAATAAAATTGTGGTTTTGCCTCCAGCTTAAAGTTACGATTGTGCCCTTAGTTCAAATTTATATTACGTTGTTACCCCAAGTTCAAAATTACGAATTTTCCCCTGTGAAAAATTACAATTTTGCCCCTGGTTCAAATTTACAGTACTGCCACCACTTTAGCTTTTGGCAAATTACGATTTTACCCCAGTCAAAAAATACAACTTTCCTTCAGTTAAAAATTACAATATTGCCATTGTTTTAGTTTTTTTTTATCAAAACTATAAAAGTGTTTTGTTTTAATTGGTTGACTCGATTTAATTGTTTTTCGTGTCAATGAGCTGCCTAACACTCGCTCATTATTCGGCCATCGCCCAACAACGCGGGCGGGGCATCAACTAGTTATAATATAAACCCAAGTATGAGTTTATATATTTTCCACAAGCCATATTACGTGATCAACAATTTGATCTTTTTATTTAAAAACTTATACGTTTATCAATATATCCCAACAGTTTATTAATATAGCACAACAATTTTTGAAATTATACGTAAGGCAAGATGAGTTAATTATATAACAAAATAAGGGTGAATAAATTTATAGATTATCTAAATATTTTTTGAGTGTTTAATTACATCGTGTAAAAGTATTTAAGACGCTTGATGATTAAGCACTTTAAAAGCGGGTTAGATATTCATAACTATGTGCAAGAGATTGCAAACATGTGGGATGATATTAAATACACCTATTTGCAAACAAATAGTTTTTATTATTCAACTCGTGTAATACATGAAACTATAAGCTATTACAATTATAAAGCTAAAGGGTATGGGGGTCATGGTTAGGATATGATTTGCCACGTAGGAACATGAATGGAAGGCTACACCACCCCATTGCATGATCCACCATGGTTTGCATGGATTAGACCATGGCAACCATGGTCCTTCTTTCTATTTTTCAAGAACTCGTTTCCTTTTTCTTTATACAAAGATAAATTAAAATAAATAAGAGGATAATGGTTTGGTCATGACTACACCCTTAGGATATTGGTTTTGGATAGTGTATTAGAGGTGGGTGACATGACACTGATGTGGAGAGTCATGGTGGTCATGACCACACCCTATAGCCTAATTTAACAGAAAATCTTAGGATGTACTTTTCAAATATAAAAAAAATAGTGGGAAATTTGTGTTTAATAAATTACTAAAAGATCAGATTTGTCCAACCTAAGTTAGCATTATAAGGATAAAAAGATTTTAACATGTGTTTTAATGTTTTATCTTCCTAAAATTGATATGTGTAAAATGCAACATATAAATTACATCAAATGAGGCATAAAACTATCTCTTTTTTTAGTACTAATGTTGGAAAAGGTATGTTTTTGTCTTCCTTTTGTATTTTCAGGACCAAATGAGCTTAATTGAACAAAAGGAACAAATATGCAGCCAAATCTAACATAAATACAAAGAAAAGGAATAAATGTGGCATGTCCGACCCATCGACAGCATCTTCCCAAGCAAAAACAAGATATCAGAAGGCTTACCACGGCCCCGTGCCCAGCAGACATGGGGGCGTGGTCAGGTGCCTGCAGAAAAGACAAAGCCATAGAAGCTTTTATTCCCAGCATGGGGGCGTGCCCAGCTCAACACGAGCCGTGGTCAACGCTAAGATTCGCAAAATCTTGCAAATCTTGATAGTACAGATTCACTTCTGCACACGGGGCCGTGCCCAGTGAACACGGGGGCGTGTGGAGCCTAATAAAGACAATTGCAATTAATGAAGAAAGAGAAAGAGGATGGACACGGGGCCGTGCCCAATGGACACAGGGCCGTGTCCGGGCTTCTGTGCAGGCTATAAATAGGGGTGCTTGGTTTACTTCAAACGCATCCCTTGGCAAACCACATCTCTCCCACTTCACCCACACTCCACCATCACAACACCCACATTGTGACAACCGTCACTTTTCCGTACATTCCGTACACGAAATAAACAGTAATTTGTGCTTAAATGACTGTGCATGATCTGGTTTACCAGACAAATAAATTTCTGAATTCCATGCAAGTGAATTCATGCACATTTTGTGCTACAAAATATAGCTTTATGCATAAACGAGAGCGTTGCGTCAGAAATATTAGTAAACTCACCGGTAAGACACATTGTGTCAACAGAACTGCAGAAAGCAGTCAGACATTAGAATTGAGGCCTAGGTGTAGGTCCGACGACAAAAGTATATTAAAACCCAAGAGTGCATATAAGGGTTTAATTTATAGACATTGCGAAAGCAAAAATAAGCACTAAAAAGCACCCGAAACGCACTTTAAGTGCAGAATGTATATAATTCAGCATTTAAACATATGAATATTTTGCAGAAATGTCGTTTTATTATCCAGAATACTTCCCCAAGCGTTGGGAATTAAAAGGTACTTAAAGGGTACTAAAAAGTGTAATTTAGCACTTTAACGAATCGGTATCTAACCAAACAACCGGACATTACCCGGAACACTAAATTATTATTAGAAGCATTGTTTTAATGTTTCTGAGCTAGTTATGGTCCCCGAATACCATAACACCCCTTATAGCATAATAACACACTAAATCCCTAAACCCTTTTACTTGAAACTCAACTTATAATTGCAATTAGGGTTTGGAACTCACACTTTACCCCCCCCCCCCCATACCAATTTACGGTCACAAGGACCCCACCCCATAAGATTTCCATAATCTTATACAATCTTGCCAAGATCCTACATATCTTTCTTGGATTCCATAGGATCTTACAAGATCTCTCAAAGATCACAATCTTGGATTTGGATAATTCTATAACTAAAAATTACACATAGACCCCTCCTACACCTTAATAAAATCGGCCACATGGCCTTGTTAAAAGATCTTGAGGATTTGGTTGTAAGATATGCCATGTACATCTTAGACACAAGGTCCTTTGGTTAAAGCACATGATGGGGGATATATGAATAACACACTAGATCACAATCTAGCATAAATCACCAACACCACCATCTTCTTCCCTCATTCAAAGCTCACGGCCACACCACCATCTCTACCTCCTCCTATTTTCATTCATCCAACAATGTTTCCAAGCTTGTTCTAAGGTGTCTCGAGCTTAATTAGGAAGGTTGCAAGCAACGAATCTTGAAGGACCTCTCCCGATTGCTTTTATCCACCTCATTTGCACTCTTGAACTTCCCTAGCCTTGTGCTAGTAGTAAGTACTCTAAAACACCATCTTGTTCTTGTTTAGAGTGGTTAATAAGAGATTTAATGGTTAGAAATCAAACACACACAAGATCGAAACTAAAAGTCTACATAAATGATGAACATGTTGGTTAAAAGCATAAGAGTTGTGTAAAACTTGTAAGACTTGTTTTGTGGTGATTATTTAGTGCCGATCTATGTTGTGGTAGCTCGGATCATCATCTAACCCGGATTAGTCATGTTCATGAAACATGACATAGAATATGTTAAGAATGAAAAGGGTTAAATGATGAAACTCTACTACACACTAAACATGAACTTGAGTAAAAGTAATTTTTCTTGTAAAATAAGACTCTAAACATGTAGATCTAAAGATCTACAAGTGGTTTTTCGGAAGAACCAAGCAAAAATATTAGTCTTGTTTAAAACCCGGATCTTACATGAACTAAATATATTTTTAGTGAATAAACAAGTGTGTAAACACTTGTGTAACAAGGAAGTCCGACAAAGAAATATTTTTGTGAATCTTGACTAGAAGTTGTGAAACTTCAAGATCTTTAAAAATAAAGTTTTTAAGAAATTAAACTTATTTTTAAAGATAACAAGACTTACTAAAGGTGCTAGTAAGTTACTACACATTTTTGTAAATATTCAAGTTCATGAAATGGAGAAATTAGTGATTATTGTTGATGATTATTGTTGATAATTGTTGTTGATGATTGTTGACAATTTAAAAGAAAATAAACACATGTTTTGAAAACATGGGAAACCTCCATTTTTAGGGGAAACTCTGTCAAAATTTTTATAAATTTTGACACTTAGAAAAATATAAGTTTTTGGGAAACTTATTCCCTAAAAATGTATTTAAAGTATTACCAAGGTTTCCCTAATTTTTGGTGATAAGAAATGAGGATTTCTTCAAGAATAAAAATGGATATAAGTATGTATATTTTTGAGAGAAAAATATATATTATTTTATCACCAACTTTTGTGCTAAGTGTATATAGTATGTGTTATACGTGCTAGTGTATTAAGACTTAAAAATACACTAAACACTCATGAGGAGTATAAACATAAAATACACATACAACATACAAGATACATAATTCGGGTGCAAAGTGCAAAACACGAGATACTTATATTAATTTTAGAGAAAATAATATAAGTAAGATACGTAGTTAAAAATATAGAATATTTTTAACACAAGAATACGTACACAAGAGATAGTGACTGTACTTGTGCGACGCAAGTCTAGTGACTAACGTTAAGAAAACGCGTATAGGTTACGACGTTAATTAAGCAAATCCGGTGAAGTTTACGACGCAAGGAACGCAAAGTTGTGAGTTCATGCTCCCCCTTTTCTCTAACTGTTTTTGGTTTTATAACTCTCGGGGGTGAAATACATGTTACAAATATTACAATTTTTACAAAGGGTAAAAATACAAAAAGCACTCTTGGTGAGAACGAGAACCGAGCGCAATATGATTTGAGAATACGAGAAGCACTCATGGTGAGTGCAATATGATGAGCTTTAAGAAAAGCCTAGAAAATACTAGATCATGTGAGCTTAAACTAAATATTGAGATGCCATTAATACTTAATTAGGGACGAGGGTTAGATCTAACGGGTACGGCCGAGCCCCACTCATGGTCCTTATGTGACCACTTGAGTGCTTCGGTGTCCCAGTCGAGGGAAATCGACGCAATCGAGGTTAATCGACACAGTCGAGGGTAATCGACACAGTCAAGGGAAATTGACACAGTCGAGGTTAATCGACACAGTCGAGGGAAATCGACATAGCTAGAGGGAGAATATACTAATGCTCCCAATGTCCTCACATGCCTTGAGGGAGAAAATACTAATGCTCCCCATGTCCTCACATGCCTTGAGGGAGAAAATACTAATGCTCCCCATGTCCTCACATGCCTTGAAGGAGAATATACTAATGCTCCTATGTCCTCACGTGCCTTAATGTCCTTGTATAAACAATCATTTAAAACGTGGGGTACACAAGAAAACTTGAATGATACTTGAGTACGTGGGGTACTCAAGAAAACGGGAATTATACTTGAGTACGTGGGGTACTCAAGAAAGACTTGAAATATACATGACAAATACTATGTTTTCATACAAAGTATAAAAACATGAAATACAAAAACGCATGAACTCGCTCAACTTTATGTTGATGTTTTCCAAAATTACATGTATTTCAGGTGACAGGATGGATCTTGGGCGCAAGTGTCGTAACTAGAAGTAGACTACAAGTTTAGATGTCATCCACTTTTGTTGAACAGTAACCTTGTCAAAGGTCGTGTTTTGAAAACTTAAATAACAAGTGTTTGTAATACTCAAATTTTCATGAATGGATGAACATCGTTTTGATCATGTAGTTGTTTATTACGATTGAATGCAATGATAACAAGCTAGTCACACATCATACGCTTCCGCAAAAGACAGGGTGTGACACACATCCACCACCATCATCCACCTAGAGTGTGTGTAGTAGTCTCGGGATCCAAGATTGATCGTAAGAGTTCTTGACAATCAAAGGTCATGTTTGCCTAAGTCTCTTACATCACTTGGTGAAGACAAACATTTAATGTAATACTTTTGATTTTTAATCTTTTCGCACTTTTTATTTGGTTTTGTATTAATGACTTTAATAACTAGTTTCTTATGTTGAAGGTGAAACTTCCTTATCATTTGTCCGTGGTGTTTTGACATTATTTTACTGTCTATATAAAATAAAAGATTTACACCATTCATATCTCTACGGTCTATATAGAGATATGTTGGCTACCTGGTCGGGGGTTAAGGGAATGGTTTGGTAAGGTTCTTGTCTTGTTCAGTGTATAGATCCTGCAAGGACCTGGGTCAAGCTTACTATGACCTCCTTCAATACCCACTGGTATTGGATGGCGGGGGTGCGAATGGTTTGATCCCCTCATATGTAAACTACTATTAATACATTAACCCGGCTACTTGGGATTGTATCCCTGCTGACTCAAACCACTTAGCCGAGGGTAACGTCACCTTCAAAAGAGGGGCCTACCACATTACGCATTAATAACTTAATTAATTATCTTTCAATATTCCAACCCTTTAGGATTGTATCCTTGCTGACTCAAACTACTGGGTTGAGGGTAACGTCTGCTTCAAAAGAGGGACCTACTACTATAACTAAGATAATCTCTTAAAAAGTGCAAAAGTGCGGAAATCATAAAAGGTTACATTAAAGGCGAGTCGGATCCAAGTGATTCATCTTGTCTATCTGTTTTTATTTTATTTTTATTTTTCAGCATTCTTAGTTTTTATTTTCATGTTTAAAATCTTTTCTAAAACATTTGATTTGATTAGACGTTGAAGATAAACCGGTACTAAAAGCTCTTATGTCCTTGGACGACCTCGGTATCTTACCAACACTATACTACGTTCACGATGGGTGCACTTGCTCATGTGTGTGTTTAGTGTTAGTAGAATATCGTGTTTTATAAATTTAAAACTTGACTAATGTGTTAAAAAAGGGGCTTAAAATATAAAGAAAAACATAATACATCCGACACACACCAAAGATCAAAATTTAACATAACAATAATTTAATGACCACTTGTTAGTTAATCATAATAACTATCTAAAATGTACTTATATAAGGTAATTCAAAAACAAAATCCATACATATCATGTAAATACATTTGTTATAAATCTTTTACTAATAAAAAACATTACTTTATTGTTAGGATCTGAGTTTTAAACCTTGTAAACAAATACTAATTATCACAATATAATTCACAAGTAGAGATACATTATCAATAACTGTTTTTTCGTGATTAATAAGATTGAAAAGTTTTATAGTAATGATTTTACAACTCCCCCTCAGCCTGATCATTCACTAGAACTATTCGTATAAAAGAGAATGTGTGAAGTGATAGAATAGATCTCTATCATGTGAGATCTATTTATACTAAGTACTAAAACTCTGATCGTGATAGACTGACATCACCCTGATAGTGACATCTAACATTCCTAACAGAAAATATTCTATAGATGTTGCAAACATCTGTGCAAATCCTAAAATCTGTTCTAACTAGTCTAAACACTGTTACAAGATAAGTACTATTACATTCGAAAACCAATGTCTAGACTATCCTCTGTTGCAGTGATTCAAACATTTGTTTCGCCAGATAGATGTTTGATCTTCGTGACCTTTGGCTTCAACAGACTTTAGCCTTCAACAGATGTAGTTTCTTTTTGAACAGCGGTTCCAAGACTTGAACAGATGTTTGCTTTGTTCTTCAAAAGATGTTCTGACTAAGTGCTCAAGATTTACTATACCTGGGGAGAGAATTGTTTCACCAACTATTTGTTTGTTGATCTTAGTGTTATGTCTTGACTTTTGGATATCATCTCTTCTTTTGTAGGTTTAACATTTATTTTTCATTATTTTTCTGTATTAAAAAAAAAAGCAAATCACATATCGCCCTATGTAGAAATTCTTTACATTATAGTATATTATACTTATGTTCGTCATTGACTTGACCATCACACTTTTCGTATGTGATAAATGGAGGCTAAAATTTGTATTAAGTAGGTGTAAAGTTACATTATATATATCTATGGAACCCATTAAGTCTAACCAACTCTCAAATCAATATCCACCATTGGATTTGGCTAAGATTAAATCTCAGCCACTTAAACTCATAAAAATAACCTCTCTAATGGCAGTTCAAAGCAGTTTCCTGGGCCTCCACATTTTCCTGCCCATGTTCTCCCCAAATCACCACTAATTGTAACTGCAATTTGGAAGAATCTGGCTATTTAAAGTCCCTAACTTTTGTTATGAGCCATTGAAAGTCCTTGAAATGGCAGTTTTACAAGCTCCTTCCTCAAATCGGCGGTTTCCGTCCACCCCACCCACGTTTCCCGCTTTCTCCTCCCCAACCGCCCAGGTCACCCACTATAAATCCTCCCCTACCCAGCATCATCAAGGCCTCGCTCTTTCCTATTTTGCATCGGTTATCAAGGGTTTCTCTATTTCTCTGGATCCCCTTCCACAAGTCGTGGCGGCTCTCTATGCCATACATACACAAATCAACCTTCTCTGATCTCTCTATGCCATACAATCAAAGATGATGATTATGAAGACAAAGAGGAAGGAGTCGAGGAGTTAATTCCGTCGGATACAACGTCGCCTAGGGTTTCAAGTTCGATCGTACGGACGATAATGGATAAAAAAAGTGAGTTGAATAGAGGTGAGATCAATGTTTGCCCTTTGAAGCTTCGCCTGCTTGTGGAGATCTTTGATTTTGGTATGAATAGTCAAGCTACTACATTGTTATAATCTTACTGTTTCTTTATTATGCTAGAAATCGATTTGTGCATTCAGTCACTTTTTAGTACTTGCAAAGGAAGAAAGGAACAGGCTTTAAAGTTAACTGAAAAAAAAATATCTTTGATTTGATAATGAAGATAGGTCAAACAGATAATCATGGACCAAATTGTGCATAAAGTTATGATTTCACAAAAGGTTTGGTTAGATCCCCAATACGAGCAACAATGCTTCAAATAAGTTTAAAATTGTATGTGGTGAGCGGAATCCTGTATAGTTTTCTAGAGGTTATATATCTAATTTATTATTTTTTTGTTTTGCATCTAAATACAATACTTGAGAAATGAAGCTTCATGGCGACAGGTTCAAAACTGCCTATTATCAGTCTTTGGTCATCAATTGGTATGTCACTGAGGTAAGGCTTGAATGGTTGTTATTGCAATTTCTTAATTGATAATTATATATTCTTATGTTACCCTTAAATGCAACTGCTTTTTAGGATGATCCTGATTCCTGACCATTCAAAGTCTTTATCTTTGAATCTCAGCCCTTTAAATTCACTTAAACTTTCTAGAAGGGGAGGTTGAGGACGGTTCCAAGATGTTAGAGCAATTCTAGTGTTATAACCCCACTACCGCCATAAAAGCAGAAGAGGAATAGCAAGAATGAGAGCCAACTCTTCAATAATTAGCGACATTAAGGTATAATTTAATTGCATATGCAATCAATTAACCCTAAGAGAATGAAAGGTTTGCATCAGTAAGTTGATTTTACTCTAAATTTCATCCTGACCTTAATATTTTATCTCACTTTGGGTCATATTATATATTACTAGCTTAAATAATCGGATTTTTTCACACACGCAAACAACTCATCATAATGTTACTATTCGGTTGAACTCCTCTTTCCATCATATATATATGTCTTTCTCACTAGTCATTATATACTATTCGACCCATTTATGAGTAAATGAGTTGGTTGGGTCGAATTGGCTTCTAATGGGTCAAATGGGTAAATAAAATGACATGTATGAGTAAATGAGTTGGTTGGGTCGGATTGGCATCTAACGGGTCAAATGGGTAAATAAAATGACATGTATGAGTAAATGAGTTGGTTGGGTCGGATTGGCATCTAACGGGTCAAATGGGTAAAAAATGACATTTATGAGTAAATGAGTTGGTGGGGTCAAATTGGCTTCTAACGGGTCAAAATTCAAATGGGTAAAACATGATATTTATGACTAAATGAGGTGGGCGGGTCAGATTGGCTTCTAACTGGTCAAATGTGTAAAAAATGGAGTTGGTTAAAATAGAGAACAGTTAAGGTTTACTGGATAAAAGAAGTTGAAAATGAGCTAAGACGTAATTCTGTAGTATTTGTCAAACGTAAACCTCTGGAGTCTTAACTTTGAAAGATTACATGTTTGAGATATGTAGTTTACATTTCGTAACATTTTCGGGCTCTAACAATAAGTATAACTTGCATAAAAGTTTTGTTAAATTTATAAAATGGCATTTTTATCCTTTTAATCTTATAAATTACATTATCTTCATCAAAATGACACTTTTATACCTAATTTTTCTCCTGGTAATTTTATAAAGATTGTCATGATTGACTATATGTGGACGCTTTTTCTAGGACATCCTTGCTAATCTTGAATGCTCATTGCTTGTGGCAAAAGACATTGAAGTCATAAGTGATTTAGTCATAACTGTACACGGTGATTTTCATGTAAGGCCCTACATCTTAAACCTTTAGCAAGATTACTTTTGACTAGATTTTAATTAACTTCAATACTAACTTTATCACTGGTTGATTTGTTTGGTCGATTTTAAATTTTCTTAATGAGGATAGAAATGTTATACATAATGCATACCTGAATAACATTATCCCTATTGTAATAGACATATTTGGAAAGTTGCAAGCATCACAATGTCCTTGGGCGAGTTTTGCCTCATTTGACCCATTTACGTTTAGTCAATGTTTTACTTTACATGTCTGATCCATTTGAAATAAACTATTTTTACATACATTGGTCGAAATTACCAACTTTATGGGTAGCTTTATTTTCATTTGTTGCCTAATGCATTTAAAGGCATTAAGCTTATTGGGGTAATTGGTTGGGGTTCTCATGTTTATGATTTGCCTCTTTGATCTCATGTATATACATATAAAGCAATTTTGTGTTTCCTGTATAAAACTTTAGTTTAAAGCAACTTATTTTTCAAATTAGTTATGTTTCCAGTGGAACGAAGATAGATATCCTCAAGAACTTATAAATCATTATTATTTTCTATGCAGGTCCTGCTCAAGCTCAAAATTTAAGGGATTCACCTGCAGAAGCAAAATCCGATATTGTAGTGAAGGTGTTCTTTCTATCATGCATTTTTTTGTGCTATAGTAATCAATAGGTTGACACCAACTGGATGTATGTGGTAATGACCTTTAAAGTGTAAATGAGAATTATTGAGTGGTCTTTACACCTGTATTAATACAAGACATTACTGTGACTAGCAAGATGGTATATCATATAGTTATTGTATTTTATTTTTGTAAAAGACTTTAAACAATTAAGTTCTTATTACCCTTGAATGTTGTATTTTAGGTGGGAATAATAGAGTTAACTGCATGTGCAGCGTCACAAGGTGCTCATGCTTTTCTGCTCATGAAAGTAGAATCCATCATGATGGAATGTTAGGTACATATATAAGAAATATCTTTTGAAGATATTACCTAGACACTTACACGAATGATTATCATTGCTTGTGTTTTTTTAATGAAGTCAGGTTATTTTTTTACTCATAAGTCCAAAGAGTTGTGCTTTTATCTTAAATGGATACTATTTTGGTTTAGAATGCAAAGAAAGATAGTTTGGGCTTAGGGTTTAGAGGGTTGTAAGCTAAAACATTCTCCTTTATATATTTGATTAATTTAGGTGTTGACGGCAAACTTTGTAAAACAAAAGGTTTCATAAACATTTATACCTTTTTCTCTCTCCTTTTGTGTACACATTGCCATTATCATTACATTTAAAAACCAAACCCCACCTTAATATCATATTTAACATGGATCTTTTCATTTAAAAAACAAGGAAGTGTAGTTATGATATTATGACAATGAACAACCCGTCCACCGGACGGGTATTAAACTAGTTGTTAGTTATTACCACTCTTTCTTCACCCACGTCCGTACCACCACACCACCATCATCCGATTCCTTCTTTCTACTACTGGATGTTTGATTCCTTCGACCACACCACACCACCATTATTCACACGACAACTCACCACCATTGTTCGGCTAGCACAACTATCGTGATCATGGTTGTAAAAATCCCGACTAGTCTTTGATTAGTCGCCGATTAATCACTAATCGGAGGCTCACCGATTAATAACTAGGCAGTCAATGGCGGCCCTATTCTGGCCAAATTTTGGCTAGATGCCGTCCAAATTTTGACCAAACCATATAAATTCCTTTCTATTACTTAAAAAAAATGGGTTAATAAGTGGTTAAAACATGTCTACTTTAAAAAACTACATATAAAAATGTGTGTGTATATGTAACTAAAAATTACATATAAAAATCTCAATCCAATTAATTCCGATTAATCCCTATTAATCCCGATTAATCGCTATTAATCCCGATTAATCGCTAGTCGGTACCCAACTACCCGACTAGCGCCTAGTGATTCTTACAACACTGATCGTGATATATACATAAAGAAAAATTGGGATCAAAGAACATTGTAAATAGAAGTGAATGAAATCCGCGTGGAGTTTTGCATCCACAGTGGTTTATGATGTGTGCCACACCATTGTTCATACCCATGTTGCCATGCAAAGAAGTGTGTTTGCAGTCACTAATGTTTATCTTTTAGTTGGTTTCATTTATTTCTATTTGTTTGAGGTATAGTGGGGTAGTTATTTTCCACCATGTCTACGTTTATGGAAAAAGTATGAAGAAATGAATTAGCAAAAGTCTTGTTTTCTCTCTAATTTTCTCTGAAGGATCTCTCTATTTTCTTGGATAATTTGGTTAATGATTAGGTTCGTAACAGTTTGTTGCTGAATGAATCATGAAACTTACTCACTAAAAAGAAGTAATAAAGATCTCTAATTTGGATACCCCACCACAAACATTATTCACCACCACTTTTATATTTAAACTCAGACAAATCAAATGAAAACCACATTCTGTAATCTTTGAAACGAGTCACTAACACATACATGATACAAAGGAAAGTTGGGACCAAAAAAAAGTCTGCAAATCAACAAGAATTCGAAATAGCCCAAAAGATCTGTCTGAAGTTATGTAAGTCGCAGAACGGGATATGGGGAGCAGCCGTGCAGGACACAAGATTTGTTTGAAGTTATGCAAGTCGCAGAACTGGTAAATTGGTAGCATATGGAGATATAGTTATATCATTGAATAAGAGGAATTCAAGATGAAAGGGGCTTTGGCAATTTTACTTTTTTTTTTTTTTGGTTTTTAACGATGTAGATTCTAAAAAAATAACATCCAAAACTAACAAACATACATGCCAAGGGCAAAAAGGGACCAAGTAGCCGATCCAAATAACTTGCTTAAAAAAAAACTATTTCCTTAAAGTTCTATTAAAATGTAAATTTTTTTCTTATTCATTTAATATACATATATATTTACACATCTTTCATTAAAATTATTTCATTTTTCATTTTAAATAAAATCCTTAATAATGTATATCGGTTTAACTGCATTAACAATTCTATGGTTCCCAAAAACAATAAAGTCTTTACCTACATGTTCAATAAAAACAAAAACAAAAACAAACCATTACATGTTGACAAGCAACAACAACAGCAAGCAATATTTTATTATATCTTACTCTACTTGTTCAATAAAAACCAAACCGACAAAATATTAACTTACCAGTTAAGAAATTCTGGATTGACAAACTATAACTCCCAACGATATTTACAACTGCAAAGCTCGTCTGTCACGCACGAATCATCTGCAACAGGTTCAATGGTCACATCAAAAATGATATTATTATCACTTTATGTAGATGAACTAATGTTGTTTTACCAACCTTTGAGTGGTTCTCCCTTTGAGCGTCTTCATCGCAGCCTCTGCAAAAGCTTGTGCGGCTTCTGCATCGGCTTCAGCTGCCTCAGCCTCCCTTGCCGCTTCTTCTGCTTCTGCCATGGCGGCTTCCGCCTCTGCCACTGCCTGAGCGGCAGCGGCAGCCGCCTCCTGTGGAGTCATACTCCTCATCTTTTGCAGTTCTAAATCGATCTGACTTTTTGTAGGAACGATGATTTCTTCCTTGTCAACCCTAGGAGTACTAGAACTACCCTTTTGTTTTCCCTCTAGACGTAACATTGTTGGCACTTTTTTGTTGTCAGCTACTGCGTTAGCTGATGCAATTCTATATTTGCGTTTTGTCTGCAACATATTGAAACAATTCCATTAAAAACATCAAGGGGATGACAGTATGACACATGACATTTGATAATGCAAATTATACCTTGACAAGTTTGCCGATTTGAGTCAGAAACTTCAACTTCATAGACAAAAGTCTCTTAAAATTTGGAGGTGCCCAATATTGTTCCTGCAAAATGAGAAACAAATGATGTTACTGAAAAGACGTTTTTCTAAAGCTGAAAACAAATAAAAGCACAAACATTTCTAAACTATGGATTCAAGATCCATGAAGTTTGATTCACAAAAAATGAAATGATTATATCTTTTAGATTGTATATTATGTAGGTGAGAACTAGTATTTTGACCCGTCGCCGCAAAAAGTAAAGTAACCGGAATTTATACCTTCAAAAATTTGACCCGACTCGTTTCCGAACGAATTTTAAGTCAAAATGTAGACCAACTGAAAACGGACATAAAAATGCACGAAAACGTATTATATTTTTACCTGAATCATTATTGAGAAAAATTTACGTCAAAACGTAAACCAACTTGGAATGTAAAGTAAAATAAGCATGTAAAAAATAGTTTTTTAAGTTAAAGAATGGTACAGCGCATTGCGGCAGCGTTGAAACATAAAGTAACTCGAATTTATACTGCCTAGTGAAAACGTATTATTTATGACCAGACTCGTTTCCTAACAAAAGTAATGTCAAAATGTAGACCAACCGGACGCGAACATAAAAATAAGCACGCACCCTCAAATATAATAAAGCGTAAGGATACATAATTAAAACTAAAAAAAGAAACCTAATTTAAGTTGAGGGGCTATACATATCATTACCAATGTTAAGAGGCAGTATGATACATTTATTAACGATCAGGGGGTGTAAATACAAATTATGCACTAAAAAACCCTAGATGCACTAAAAAAGTGTTTATGGCATTATTGTAAATTTTACAAAGAAAAAAAAAATGCAAAAGTGGATGTCTTAGCGACTATTGCTAAGTCACCCAGTTTTGTTATATATAATAATACAATACCTCAATGAAGTTGCCGATAGTAGTCTTATTAGATCCACCAGGTTCCTTCAAGTTGTTTATTGCCTCCATTATAAGATTGTCCAACCTGTAAACAATGAAGGAAAGCAAATATATGATTATTGAGATGATTAAAAACATGTACACAAGTTACAATATCAACGAAGAAATCAAGTGGAACGATAGTGATGAAATTAGCATATTCTGAAGTAAATAAGAAATTAAAAGAATTGTGCAACCTTATCATTGATCTTTTGGAACTACCAATCTGTGGTGAGCCACTAGAAGACGGAAGAGGCCTAGCATCACCTGAATCTTCATCACTCTGGTCGCCAGCTGTTAACGCATTGTCATCTCTAGAAGCATGTTGTCTTTTCAGGGCCAACCTAGCCTTCTCCCTCGATCCCCATCCATTCGCCATTACACTCATGTTCCTCCATTTGTCCTGATTCAACCAAATTAAAAAAGAAAAAAACATATGATACCGTCCACCAAAAACTGCCACAACAACAAACTCCAGATGATGATGAAGGTTGATGAGCCTATGCAGTTATTATCGGTGATATATCGGTCCCCATGTAAAATATTGGTGTCAAATATCGGTACCGATATTATCAGCAACATTGACCGATGTATCACCAATTTTCCAGATATCAAGACCTTTCTTCTCATTGCTGCTACTAGTAATTTAAGTCTTAATTGTTAAATATTAAGTCTTAATCAGTTCATCTTACTGAATTGTTAGTGTTAAATTGCTATATATATAAATTCTGCATAATATTAAAATTACCGATATCCTACTGCGATAACCTATATCTCAAATATCGGTCCTCGACCGATATCCGATTTTTTACCGCATTAACTGCATACAGATGAACCATAATACAATTGCTAGACAACTTGTTTTAGGTGAAAAGTTGCAAACCTTAAGATCCACATTAGAGCGCAGGTACAAAACACTGCTAAATTCAGGATCTTTAAGAATTGTGCGCCATTTTCCTGCTCCGTGCTTAACAACTCCAGCTTTCAGAGCTGATTCTTCTTCAGATGTCCATTTCTGCTTAGGAGCACCCATCAGGTCACCTAAAAAATGATCTACATGTACAACATATGCATCAGATCATCAATTTTTAATCACTAAACTTGATTGCAGTTATTCGTTACAAGTTTTTGGTAATACCTACTTATGGAAATTGATAATCTAATCTAAATATAGAATATGCAGAAACTGTTAAAGGAATACATAAAGGGGAAAGTGAATATGGCGTTGTCAGGCATTTAACTTTATATGTTGAACACCTTAAAACGACGTCGTTTTGATTATAATTAATTTAAATAAATCCCATTTTAATTTCCATCGACGGTCAATAAGCAGGAACACAAATGCAAAAATAGAATCAAGATTGGGATTGGAACAGTATGCGTGAATTTAGTGGGATTAATAAAGCACCAGATTTAATTCCTAGTGTAGATTAATATCATTAAGTTCAGTTTCACAAAACTAAAAAAGCAAAACTAGAATGAACGACAAAGAAAAAAAACAAATTGGTGAAAATTCCAAATGGTATACATCACACGTTTCACCACCAACAACCGTTGACTGAACAGAAATGGAGAATTTATGCTTGTTTGGTTTGCTTACTTTCCGTTTTCGCTCAAGGAGTCATGGTTTACACAAAACCTCCCATCTTAAAACTGAATTAGAATTACCTTCATAATAATAAAACACTCAAATTCTAGTAATCATTTCATCTATATATTTTTTTTAAAATTTAAATAAAAACACATTAGTTCATTCAATTTTATTCAGCAGTTATTATTATTATAGCATGTTTTTTTTATCGTGTACAGAAAGCGGGCAAAAGAAAACTGATTGAGTAGAAAACAAGGGTTGAGATAAACTTTGGGGGGCTTTTTTTAACAAAATGACGTAGTTCAACAGGTTTGGCATACAAGGTTAGACGCCTAACAACTCCACCTCCACTTTCCCCATACATAAATGGCCTAAAACTTCTGTAAATGCAGGCGATGCAAAAACACATCCGTAAATGGAAATATCAAATTACATTAAATCTAAAGTACTAAACGGTTAGTTCTTAAGTACGCCAATAGTTACAATTTGCTACTCATGTCCAATCACAACACAATCAACCGGTTATCAACAAAAAATCCAACTTTATCATCTCCAATCACAACACAAAGATCAATCACAATCCACAACTTCACTCACCAAACAGCAATTTAGCATCCAAATGCCTTAACAAAAACACCTATCAGTCCAACAATACTCTGCTAGTTAATCAATACAACAAATCCAAAGCTTACAACTTCAAAGTAATTCTATTTCACCTCTTCCTCAAACAAATTCATCAAACAATCCCTAATCATAACCCTAGGCCAAAACAATACAAACAAAACCCTAATTTCACCAAATTCTCACACATCCTAACACAATTACACAAGCATCAAGCTAAGTTTCCAAATTATCAACCAAATTACGTAAGAAAAAACATAACAAGTCATGCATACGAACAGAAACATCACCAGAACAGAGAGGGATTGTCGATTAACCGATGCGATTACAAAATTGGGGGGTTTTACTCGTTTTGCATTCGGAAGAAACAGGTCATGATTGTTTGAGGATGCAGGTATGATCAGGAATTGAAGTTTTTGTGAAATTTGGATCTCGATCTTGAGATTTGTTGGTTATGAGACGAGTGAGAAAATTAGGGTTTGCATTTGAGGGGCTCGTATATCTTAACAGGCTACCTGAACCAAACGGCAATGTGAGCTGGCGAATCGGGTTATTTCAATGTGGTTTCGGGTTGCTGATCGGTCGGGTTTGGTAATTTTGGAATGTGGAGTGTTGGGCTATTTTGGTTAATGTATTGGGTTGGGCTTATAAGAGTAAACTGCCATTTTGGTCCCTGAGGTTTGGCGAGTTTTGCCACTTTAGTCCAAAATTCAAACCTATTGCCATTTTGGTCTTTGTGGTTTCGTTTTGTTGCCATTTTGGTTCAAATTTCAAATTTGACCAGATTTTTCAACTTAAAACCTGGTTTTTTGTCTTTATCCTCAAGGGCTTGGTCATTTTAGGTTTATTATAACCTAATATTGATTAACACCATTAATATATAAACCCCACCATCACTGAAGATCCATCTTCTCAAACAATCACCACCACCGCTGAAGATCCACCACTGTCGCCCTCACCGCCTCCACCATCACCGCCGCCACCCCCGACACCCTCACCTCCTCCACCTTCACCTCCTCCTTAATCGGATTTACTGTTCTTGTGAATCACCTCCATCAATCACCACCACCACTGAAGATCCACCACCGTCGCCCTCACCGCCTCCACCATCACCGCCTCCACCCCCGACACCCTCACATCCTCCACCTTTACCTCCTCCTGAATCGGATTTATTGTTCTTATGAATCACCTCCGTCAATCACCACCACCGCTGAAGATCCACCTCAGTTACGCCGCCACCTTCATCTCCAAAACCACCTCAGCTACGCCGCCGCCTTCATCTCCGCCGTCGATCTGACGGAACCCCTTCATCTCCGCAGTTTCTTCATTGCTGATTTAACAGGTTTGGTCGCCGATTTGATTGTCGGAGATTTTGAAGCCATAGGGTTAGGACAATTTGCTTTGGCGGTGGAATTTTGTGGCTGCTTTGAGTTATGTGAGGGTTTTGGAGGGTTTTGGGTTTGGGAGGGTTGGCGGCAGTGGGATGGTGGTGTTGGCGGCAGTGGGATGGTGGTGGTGGGGATGATGCGGTGGTGGGGTGGGGGTGGGGGTGGGGTGGGGTGGTGGTGGTGGTGGTGTGGTGGTGGTGGTGGTGCTTGTTGTTGTTCTGGCAGTGGCATTATTATTTATTAAATTTGAGTTATAATAAATCTAAATGACCAAAATACCCCTGAGGATAAAGACAAAATAGGGAGGTTTAAGTTGGAGAATCTGGCCAAATTTGAAATTTGGACCAAAATGGCAACAAAAACGAAACCACAGGGCCCTAGATGCAAAAAGTTTAAGATTTGGACTAAAGTGACAAAACTGGCCAAATCTCAGGGACCAAAATGGTAGTTCACTTGGCTGATAAAATGAAAAAGTTTAGAAACAGAAATTTCATGTTATGGAGCATGGGACTTCTACTTGGGCTAGAGGTGTACAAAACTCAGTTTGGGTCTAAACCGGTTTGGCTGGATCAGTTCGCGACCCAGTTTGGTTGGCCCAAATCGTTTTTTTTTTCTTTTTTTGTACACCTCTACATGGGCCAACCAAACCGCAAATGAATTACTAAAACTCATTTTGATGTTGAAATTGATTTTTAGGGGTCCAACAGGTTGGATTAGAGGTGAACAAACCGGGTTTAGGTTGAAACCGCGTCCTTAAAACCGGTTTAAGGGGGAAAGGATTAGTTTAAAACTGGTTTCAAAATATAGTATTACAAACTAACTTCGACCCTACGCTTTGGTTTGGGTCTAAACCGGGTTCAACGAAACCAGTTACCTAATCAGGTTTTCGATTCAGGTTTAAAACCGGGACCGATTCCCAACCTGGTTTTTTTGTCACCTCTAGATTAGACATTTAAAATAATGGTCTAATAGAAATTAAAGCTCATATATTTGTATGTATTGAATTTAAGACTAAGAATGGATGGACACAACACACAAGCATGGTGAAAAGAAGTGGTCACCAACTTGTTACTTTAGTTAAGTTTTGGTAGACATGAATAAAAAATCAAGATAATAAAATAGTTAACTTATAATATAATCATAGCCTGGACGTGATAATAAACATGATTGTGAAGTGAATATTGTTCATATATATATATATATATATATATATTGGAGAGTTCAAATAAGAAGAAATTTTTTGTAAGAAGAAAAAAGAAGAAATTTCAACCAAAAAGAATGTTTTATTCTACTTCATTTAATATAAGTATTTAATTTTACTATAAGGGTACACTGGTAAATTTACATAGGTCATTAATTTGTAGTCTTCCTTTTTAATAGCTAAGTACATTAATTTTTTTGTAACCTATCTTCAAAATATATATTTTTTAAAAAATAAAATAATTTAAAGTGTAGGATAAATTACGAGTTGTGTAGGATAAATAACGAGTTGTGTAGGATAAATTTCAACGTGTAGGATAAATTTTGAAATATGTAAGATAACTTTTGATGTGTGTAAGCAAAAAAAAGTTAGTGTGGAGGATACTAGTCTTTATGACTAATATAAATGAGATAAGTGAAAAAACTATTTGATGTTTTACAAAATTACCCTTTGTTCTTTTTCTTCTCAATTAAATTTTCTTCTCAAATGAATCTTCCCCTATATATATATATATATAAGAAGTGTAGAATACAAATGCCCTAATCATACATTACGTACGCGATGCCCACAACCCTACACGTGTCCCTGATGCATTTTTTCTTACATAAGGGTATATCAGACATTCCATTCAATCAGCAGAGGGCAAATTAGACAATTCTCGATCCCGATTAGTTCGTTACACCACTATCCCGGTAATTATCATTCGTATCAGTTTCAAATTTTCATAATTCTGAAAATGTACATTACCGTTTTCATTCGTTTATGTGTGATTAAGGTTTTAATCGATTATTATTTGTAATGGATCCACAAAGCAGCACCGGAAAAAACACAGATGTTGATTTTCAAAATGTTGAATTCATCAGTGATCACGTTCAATTGGCTGGTGATCAGAGAGTTACAAAAGAGGAAGTCAGAAATCCTAATTCTGTAAATGCAAATGTTGTAAATGAGTGTTCAATAGTAAGTTGTTAATTCAGATGTTTAAATGTTCGGTTTCAGTTGTTTTTTTATAATTGGTGTAATGATTTTGTGACTGTAATTGATTCTAATGTTTTTAAATGGTATTAGAGATGTAACATATATGTGATGTGTGCAAAATTTAACATATAAATTAAATCAAATTAGGCAAAAAAAAAACTAACCTTTTTTTAGTACTAATGTTGGAAAAAAGTGTGTTTTGTCTTCCTTTTGAATTTACAGGATCAAATGAGCTTAAAAGAACAAAATGAACAAATAAGCAGCCAAAACCAACATAAATACAAAGAAAAGGGATAAACGTGACATGACCGGCCACTCGGCAGCAACCCCAAAGTAAAAACAAGAAATTAGAAGACTGACCACGGGGTCGTACCCAGCTGAACACGGGGCGTAGTCAGGGCCTGCACAAAAGACAAACCTGTAGAAGCTTCCACGCCCACCACGGGGGCGTGCCCAGCTCAGCAAGGGGAGTGGTCAACGCAAAGATACGCAGAATCTTGCCAAATCTTGATAGTACATGTCACACCCCAACCGATGGCGGAAACATCGAGGTATGGCACTGAGCGAAACAGATTGTTCATGAGTATCCATAACAACTATTACTTACTAGATATTTATAACGTCATGTCCCATACCACAACATATCCAAATAAAACAGTCATTACAAATAATTGTCTCAAAACAAACACTATTCCAACAACTCAGATTTAGCGTGACATAACTAGACCCCTAACTTGATTCACCAAAGCACAACATTCCTAGCATCTTAAGCACATGTCACATATGTTAAAATAAGGTCAATACACATAGTGTAAAGGTGAGCATACAAGTTTAGTAGTATAATAGTAGCGAGAGCGATTTACGCATAACCAGCATGTAACATGTATAATTGTGAAGCAAGTAGGTTATCAACAATGACATATGCACAAACGTGACTGCGAGTTGTAATATGCGCAACACATATCACCACCGTGATATGTGAGAAAAGCCCTTAACAACCCCTGTCCACGATAGGTGCTGAGTCCAAACTATAGTACTATCGTTGCTAAGGTGTCAGGCAACAATCATTGTGTAAACATAACATACAAGCATTCATCGAGTAACACGTATAACATGCAGAACGATTAGCGTATAAAAAGCATTTGCGTTGTGTGATCGATGTGATTTGATATAGGTAATGTATGTAACACCCAATAGTGCGTTAAACAAAAAAGGAATCGAGTATACTCACAGATTGTGTTTAGTAAATAAACATTAGCCTGATTACAGAACGATAGCATAAGCGAATAAACGGTGCGTTAAACGGTGAAGAGTGGACCAAGTGACGAATGGTCATCCGGTCGGATTGACATTCGTTTCGGGATGGATGTGTTTGTGTAGGATGGCTTTGAAGTTTTCGTTGTAGCATTTTGAAAACAGAGAAGTATCTCTACCTTTCATGTCGCCCGGCCGAACGGTCGTTCGATCGGATGGCTATCCGTCGGTTAGACATTTCTCAGAGAACAAGTTCACAGCAGGATTGTCATTCGATCGGAAGGTCTTCCGATCGGATGGCAATCCGTTAGAAACTGATGATCTTTGAAAATTGTTAAAAGTTTAAGTGTTGAAGATTATGGTCGTCTGATCGGATTGTCGTTCGATCAGATGGCAATCCGATCGGACGGCAATCCGTTCGACAGTTTGATCGTTTTGAAAACTTGAATGTTTGCTAAGTTTGAAAATTTTGCGGTTTGCTCGAGACGGTATGACAACGCGTTGAACAACAGAAATCCCCTCAAGTCCAAGTTATCCGATCGGACGGGAATCACCCCATTCTGACCAGTTAACTGTTCTTGACGGTTGTTCATGTTCAACCCGTAAATCGGTCATCTCTTTCGATGAAATCCATTCTCAGTCCAACCCTCCACTATAGAGTGAGTAGAAGGCCTAAACGAGTTCTGATTCTATCGGTTTTGAGCTAAAGAGTGTAAAAGTTTGTGGAGAAAAGTGAGGAAATCATTCTTTCAACTCTTTTACACTTGACATGTTTAGATTTAGGTGAGATTAGTGTTAAAACATGTGGAAATCTCTTAGATCTGAGTTGTTCTTGGTGGAATAATGCTAAAACTTGAAGTCCATAAGAACTCCATGATGATATCATCCAAAAACACCTCAAATCCGCTGATTTCACGGTTAAAAGTGAAGATCCAAAGGTGAAAATGCTGAAGAAGTGTGTGTAGATGATAGATGTACAATATTTGAGGAAGAAACTTACAAGAATCGTGAGAAATCGAGAGAAAAGAGGGTTGGAGGCGCTAGTCGAACAAGAGAGCTGTCACATCACTGTTTGTGATGTAACAGGTGGTATTTATAGGATTCCAAAAGAGGTAAGGTCTGCACCAGCGTCGGATCAGATGGCCAACCGATCGGATAGTCATCCGTTCGGATGACCATTCGATCGAATGGTTATTCGATCGACTGGTTGCCGCGAGTTGGTTTTCGTGTTTTCGTTTCGTGCGTTGAGCGTTGCGATGCGATAGTATTACCCATTAGTTACACAAATAACCTGACTACTAGATAACACAAAAGTAATCCTTAAATCTCGAGTTTGTGATGGGATTGCGTTGTGATAGAGTTGCGATTGCGTTTGTGATTAAACACCTCAACATAAACATAACATGCACAAGTAACACATAATAGCACACACACATAAAACAACATCCAGAACCCATAATTCGAGTTGCGAAGTGATAGCGATGCGATTAGCGATAAGTCGATTAACGATTAACTGCGATTAAATAGCGATTTATTAACAAGTACTCCACATAATATAACTAAAGCGATTTAAAATAGAATATCGATTACAAGTCAAAGAGTACAATCAATAATTAAGCAAGGAGTGACAGATCGAAATTAGCAATCTTTTCTTCCTTTGACTTTGACTTCTTGTAAGACCCTAAATTGTACATGACAAAAGTCGCAGCGGAAATACGTACCATAAAATTTCTTTCATTATAAATACCTCAACTTATTTAAAGTTTAACTTTAAACACAGCTCCTTCTCATAAATCCGTCATCCATTATTTACTAGTTAAAAACATAGCTTATGTTTACTACATTATGTACATCAACGTTTCCGTACAATATCTTTAGCGACTCGATCTTTAATCTCCAACCTTGGATATCCTCATGACTGGTACTACCTGCGCTCACCACATCACAATTCACAACATTAGTACGCATTATAATCATACAAGTTTTGTTCACGTTTACTTCTCTTTTCGTTAACTCTTTACATCCCAGCTTTCCCATCCTGATCATATGATCCGTAGTGAGACTTCTTTGACATTCCTGCGATACACTTACTTTCACCAAGCACGCAATTATTACCATTAGTGCTCAATTTCATTAGATGCATGCGTACATACTTTCATACAAGCTGATACATACGTTTGTGGTCACAATAGCAACTTTCCTACATACGTACCTACATACATACGTACGTACCTACGTACGTGCATACCTAAATACATCCATTCCTACTTACATACCTACATACCTACATCCATACATACATACATACATACATACATACATACATACATACATACATACATACATACATACATACATACATACATACATACATACATACATATTTATTACATGCCTTCACACAAACCTACATACGTGCATACCTTCGTACATACTCACTTGCGTACCTACGTTCTACCTACCTACACACCTACATACATACACTTAAACGCATAAGACGTCCGAACGCACTAAAACGCGCATAACTTTCGAACCGTTTACCCGTTTAACCTCCCGTTTCTTCCTACATGCTTGTAAATTTACATTCTATCATATAAACTTAAAATCCCATATCCGGATTAAGGAAATTCTTATCTTACGCTCTATCGACTTATTGTTATTTCCTAATTATTTGACCCGTTATGGGTATTTGCGCATTAATTAGTTTATAACATACCAAGACCATACTCTTCGCTTCCATACTTGTTCAAAACATTATACTCATCAAACAACTTGTTCCTAAACTACTTGTTAAGATCGTTTGCCCAAAATACCCATCAAGGGCATTTTGGTCAACTTTGAACCCATCATTTCCGACGAAAGACTTTAACACATATTTGATCTCAAACATCATGTTAAATTCATTACAACATTTTATTACTTACTTGTACTAAGAAGTGATTACGGAAATCACTTACCTTATGCGTCCGTGCTCGTGTCCGATTCCTCGCCTTTTCTTGACCCGCTATCCTTTCATGCTTGCGTCCGTCTTGACATGATTCCTATACGCTCTTTTCATCAAGATCACGCTCCTATTAGCATATGCATTCGTACATGTTAACAATCATATCAATCGCATTTTTCACCCTTAACTTTCATTAGTCATTTCTAACATACATAACTCATATGATTAAATTCATATCCGTTTAAACTCATGTAATTCATCATATAATCACAAACAACGCATATTGACATAACATGTACCATACGAATTCCTATTATCCTGCCTTTACGACCACGTGTCCATTCATGTTTCTTATGCTTAGTTGACTTTTGAAAGTCAACTATATTCCATATTTAACCATCGACTTATCATCATATACACGTAACATCATATTCGATTATACGGACGACACTATATACATTTCATCATACACTTGATGCGGGTACTACCTTTTAAGCATAACGTACAACTATTTCATGCTCAAATCTTCTAAACTCATACATAACCCATCAAAACATACTACTAATCATCATGTATCATTCCCAAACAAACATCAAACATATCATCATCGCATTTCTCCTAATTCTTCTAACAAGTATTCATCATAACCGCATAATACATCAATCTTTCAACAGGACTCGAACATGGGAGGTGATTCTAGTCATCATCTTCACCCTAACTAACGGGTTTCACCTATAATCATCAAATTAACGCAAACCCTACATAACCCATGTTCTATACGAAGATTCTAACCCTTGTACATGATCAATTTTATATTAACTCACGGATTAGAACATAACCCACTTCACCCATGATCACCAATCTTAAACTTAAGACATACCTTATGATCCCCTCGTGAAGGTGATCACTAATTCATGCTCGGTTGTGAATTTGGGCCTTGATTCATTCTTCAATTTGAAGCTTTTGATGATCTAGGGTTTGGGGCTCTTGAGAGCCCCTGATCGATCTATCCAGAACACACACGAAATGTGTGTGTGTGATCTTTTTCTTTTAATAACCCAACTTTCGTTAGTTCCACTTTAGCCCCTCGGGTTTTGTCTTTTAAACATAACTGACACCACCTTCATCATTTAATACTTTTGACCGTACCCTTAACTAGGTTAAATAGCCTAGTTATTTATTTCATGACGTGTCACATAAGAACATACGACAAATATTAACATTCGGATTTTGGGGCGTTACAAGTCTACCACCCTTAAACAAGGTTTCGTCCCCGAAACCTTTCTCACTTTCATCGAACACACATCATCTTTACTTCTAGTCCATCCATACGACCACTAGCCCATACTTTCCTGATCATTCTTTCCTATATCATTTTCATTTTCATTTAATTGGCCTGTCAATAACTGGTCAATACACATACTCTTCCGTCCTTTAATATGATCCCTTCTTTATGGATCTAATATCTCCATCTCACCTCTAAAAATTTACATTCTCT
This sequence comes from Helianthus tuberosus, assembly GCA_030545235.1. Lineage (NCBI taxonomy): Eukaryota > Viridiplantae > Streptophyta > Magnoliopsida > Asterales > Asteraceae > Helianthus > Helianthus tuberosus. The sequence continues at coordinate 64,953,078 of CM060406.1, forward strand.
ACATACTTTGTATAACATTTAACATTTGTTTTGTTATCACAACAAAACTATTATTACATAATCACGCCTACGTGCTTAATTCTAACGTTAACCTCATTCTACATTTTCTACAGTTACTTGTATCCTGCATACCTTTACATTTCCTTTAAATCATTTCGTTCATTTCGCATTACTATTACTTTTACTTCATGCATTACTTAATTTACACATATACAGGTGTCATACTAGTTCATATCTATCCAATCATGAGTTAAATAGTTTTACTAACCTCTTTTCATTTCGCAAACCAACGATCCGTAACCCAGATCGATCATCTTCTCCTCGAATACTAGCCATAATAGGCAAGATTTCATTCATCCGTGTAATGAGTTTCCGCTCGTGCACATCCTTTCACCAATACGATTGGTTTCATCACATCAATAATTCTAACATTATCATCAACAACTTCAGCGGTTAGCATATGTCATTCAATCATTCATTACACTAGGTGATTACCCACCTATACTCTTCTACAATTTCCTACGTACCTACTATAACGTACCACACATTCTATTTCTTACACGCAATCCTTTCATTCTATTAATCAATTCGCCAACTGAAGTACACGCTCGTACTTCCTTCTATTCATGCTTACTTGCAAGGACCTTATTACATTGTCTCAATATTTCTTACCAAACTTACCATTCCCGCCCCTACTTAAATTATTGTTCGGGTCACAGCCCGTCATCATTCCGACTTCTAAGAGTCAATTACTCACATATCTTACACGTAACTTATACAAAACTTCGTCTATTATACTATCACTTTTTACTTTATACTTACTTCTATGACCCGTTCGACTCAATCATGGTCAAACTGTCGACATCTTCTTGAGCGGGTTAATTTCATCTTTTTATATCTTTGAATCCGTCTCGCGGATCCAGATGCATCGTTCATACTTTTTCATTCATTGAATCCGCCTTACGGATTCAAACATTACATTCATGCCTTTCATCCTTGAATCCGTCTCACAGATTCAAACATGTCATTCATGCCTCTTATCCTTGAATCCGTCTCACGGATTCAAACATAGCATTCATGCCTTTCATCCTTGAATCCGTCTCACGGATTCAAACATAACATTCTTGCCTTTCATCCTTGAATCCGTCTCACGGATTCAAACATAACATTCATGCCTTTCATCCTTGAATCCGTCTCACGGATTCAAACATTGCATTCATACCTTTCATCCTTGAATCCGTCTCACGGATTCAAACATATCATTCATATCTTATTGATCCGTACTTAATTACGGATTCCACATTCTTCATTCTTATCAGGCATGTTTTTCATACTTTCATAGTACTCTCAATTTCCCGAGAGTCTTACTTCCCATTTCCCCCACACGCCCGCCTGCTACCTAACTCTACCGGACATACCTGTAACCATTATCATGTTCTCACGAACGTCCTACGTTTCTCGTGTACTGGCCAGGTACACAATCCACATAGTAGTTTCGTGCCTTCATGTAATTGTCACCTTATGTCCGTAGACTTAGGTTTCGGCGCGTGTATTACTTCCAGTACTTCATTACTATACGATCATTGTCTTTCATTTTAAAATTTTCCTTCCCTTAATTAATTTTACCATTACTTACACCCACATATTACATTTACGTACCTGGGCTCATTTGCCTATTTATCTTATTACCTCTTTGCCTGCCTTAGTATTCATCCTAGACTGCATTCACGGATCGTCCTCTTCCAACACTTATGCTTACCTTGCACATACAAAACCGTCAGTTTCTTTATACGTATACATAAGTACATACTTTCATTAGCCTTTACCTTTGGATCTTGATCGAGTCTTAGATTGTACGGACTTCTTATCTCAAGAGCACACAAGTTTGAGTTCAGGTACATACCTTCTCGTACTTGATTCCCTCAAACCAGGGCTCTGATACCAACTTGTAAGACCCTAAATTGTACATGACAAAAGTCGCAGCGGAAATACGTACCATAAAATTTCTTTCATTATAAATACCTCAACTTATTTAAAGTTTAACTTTAAACACAGCTCCTTCTCATAAATCCGTCATCCATTATTTACTAGTTAAAAACATAGCTTATGTTTACTACATTATGTACATCAACGTTTCCGTACAATATCTTTAGCGACTCGATCTTCAATCTCCAACCTTGGATATCCTCATGACTGGTACTACCTGCGCTCACCACATCACAATTCACAACATTAGTACGCATTATAATCATACAAGTTTTGTTCACGTTTACTTCTCTTTTCGTTAACTCTTTACATCCCAGCTTTCCCATCCTGATCATATGATCCGTAGTGAGACTTCTTTGACATTCCTGCGATACACTTACTTTCACCAAGCACGCAATTATTACCATTAGTGCTCAATTTCATTAGATGCATGCGTACATACTTTCATACAAGCTGATACATACGTTTGTGGTCACAATAGCAACTTTCCTACATACGTACCTATATACATACGTACGTACCTACGTACGTGCATACCTAAATACATCCATTCCTACTTACATACCTACATACCTACATCCATACATACATACATACATACATACATACATACATACATACATACATACATATTTATTACATGCCTTCACACAAACCTACATACGTGCATACCTTCGTACATACTCACTTGCGTACCTACGTTCTACCTACCTACACACCTACATACATACACTTAAACGCATAAGACATACATACGTATATACCTTTCTTACATCTTTACATACATGCATACACTCGTACATATCTTTATACATACATGAACACACATCTGCATACATACATACATTTCTACGCCTTCACATATATACATACTGTCACACGTATCTTCATGTATTCATAAATACGTATCTACATACACGCACAACATCTTGCATACCCATTACATGCTAATACGTTAATTACATGAGACTTAAACTTTGATTCATAGCCCATATTCATCTAAGGATCAATAAAAATCATGTTTAGAAAGTCCGCCGGAGTCCACGGACATCAAACCGAAGCCTACGATATATAAATAAACTTAACTAACAAATTTCAGACTTTTGGACTTAGGGAGGTCGTCGGCGACGGCCCGTAGTTTTTCCCGTCGGCCAAAACCCCGTAGACAGGAAAATAAGGCGTCTGAGAAAACTGACTTTCCCTTGCCCGTCGGCGACGGCCTCCTTGCCCGTCGGCGACGGCCTCTCTAAAATGCATTTTCCTGCAGATCCGTTTCGACGTCCGAACGCACTAAAACGCGCATAACTTTCGAACCGTTTACCCGTTTAACCTCCCGTTTCTTCCTACATGCTTGTAAATTCACATTCTATCATATAAACTTAAAATCCCATATCCGGATTAAGGAAATTCTTATCTTACGCTCTATCGACTTATCGTCATTTCCTAATTATTTGACCCGTTATGGGTATTTGCGCATTAATTAGTTTATAACATACCAAGACCATACTCTTCGCTTCCATACTTGTTCAAAACATTATACTCATCAAACAACTTGTTCCTAAACTACTTGTTAAGATCGTTTGCCCAAAATACCCATCAAGGGCATTTTGATCAACTTTGAACCCATCATTTCCGACGAAAGACTTTAACACATATTTGATCTCAAACATCATGTTAAATTCATTACAACACTTTATTACTTACTTGTACTAAGAAGTGATTACGGAAATCACTTACCTTATGCGTCCGTGCTCGTATCCGATTCCTCGCCTTTTCTTGACCCGCTATCCTTTCATGCTTGCGTCCGTCTTGACATGATTCCTATACGCTCTTTTCATCAAGATCACGCTCCTATTAGCATATGCATTCGTACATGTTAACAATCATATCAGTCGCATTTTTCACCCTTAACTTTCATTAGTCATTTCTAACATACATAACTCATATGATTATATTCATATCCGTTTAAACTCATGTAATTCATCATATAATCACAAACAACGCATATTGACATAACATGTACCATACGAATTCCTATTATCCTGCCTTTACGACCACGTGTCCATTCATGTTTCTTATGCTTAGTTGACTTTTGAAAGTCAACTATATTCCATATTTAACCATCGACTTATCATCATATACACGTAACATCATATTCGATTATACGGACGACACTATATACATTTCATCATACACTTGATGCGGGTACTACCTTTTAAGCATAACGTACAACTATTTCATGCTCAAATCTTCTAAACTCATACATAACCCATCAAAACATACTACTAATCATCATGTATCATTCCGCATAATACATCAATCTCCTAATTCTTCTAACAAGTATTCATCATAACCGCATAATACATCAATCTTTCAACAGGACTCGAACATGGGAGGTGATTCTAGTCATCATCTTCACCCTAACTAATGGGTTTCACCTCTAATCATCAAATTACCGCAAACCCTACATAACCCATGTTCTATACGAAGATTCTAACCCTTGTACATGATCAATTTCATATTAACTCACGGATTAGAACATAACCCACTTCACCCATGATCACCAATCTTAAACTTAAGACATACCTTATGATCCCCTCGTGAAGGTGATCACTAATTCATGCTCGGTTGTGAATTTGGGCCTTGATTCATTCTTCAATTTGAAGCTTTTGATGATCTAGGGTTTGGGGCTCTTGAGAGCCCCTGATCGATCTATCCAGAACACACACGAAATGTGTGTGTGTGTGTGATCTTTTTCTTTTAATAACCCAACTTTCGTTAGTTCCACTTTAGCCCCTCGGGTTTTGTCTTTTAAACATAACTGACACTACCTTCATCATTTAATACTTTTGACCGTACCCTTAACTAGGTTAAATAGCCTAGTTATTTATTTCATGACGTGTCACATAAGAACATAGGACAAATATTAACATTCGGATTTTGGGGCGTTACACTTCTACTTTGACTTCAAAAGGTCGGGTTGTTACAACCTCCCTTACTTTAGGAAATTTCGTCCCGAAATTTAAGAAGCAGGCATAACAAACAGTTGCGGATACTTCGCCTTCATGTCACTTTCAAGTTCCTAGGTAAACTCGGCGCCGCATTTTCCTTCCCAGCGAACCTTCACAATGGGAATGTGTGAGCGTCGGAGTACCTTGGTTTCTCAGCCCATGATCTCGACAGGATTTTCCACGAAGTGTAATGTTTCGTCCACTTGTAGATCCTCAAGAGGGACATGTAATTCCTGGTCGGCTAGACACTTTTTGAGGTTCGAAACGTGGAAAGTCGGGTGGACATTACTAAGTTCCTCCGGTAGTTCGAGTCTGTAGGCCACTTTGCCAATCCTTTCCAGAATTTTAAAGGGTCCAACATATCGAGGCGCGAGCTTTCCTTTCTTGCCGAATCTGATCACCCCCTTCCAAGGTGCAACCTTTAGGAGTACGTGATCGCCAACGTCAAATTCAAGGGGCTTGTGGCGTCTATCGACGTAACTTTTCTGACAACTCCGAGCTTTCAGGAGATTGTCTCAAATTTGGAGGATTTTGTCAGTCGTTTCTTGCAACAGCTCAGGACCGGTAATTTATGCATCCCCGATCTCGTGCCATACAATCGGCGATCGACATTTTCTTCCGTATAATGCCTCAAATGGTGCCATTTGGATGCTAGAGTGATAACTGTTATTGTACGAGAATTCGACTAAAGGTAAATGCGAATCCCAATTACCACCGAAATCTATAACACACAAGCGAAGCATGTCTTCGAGGGTACGAATCGTGCGTTCAGTCTAACCGTCGGTCTAGGGATGGAAAGCGGTACTAAGATTGAGGGTAGTACCGAGAGCAGATTGAAACGTTTCCCATAGACGTGAAGTGAATCGACCATCACCGTCAGAAATGATATCACGAGGTGTCCCGTGTCGACAAATAACTTCGTCGGTGTAGATTTGCGCTAATCGTTCTACCTTATAGTCTTCCCGTATCGGTAGAAAGTGAGCGGATTTGGTGAGATGGTCAATGATAACCAAGATGTTGTCGTGTCCTGATGGCGTGCGCGGGAGTTTCGTTATGAAATCCATAGCTATACTCTCCCATTTCCACATAGGGATCTCGGGTTGTACGAGTAAGCCAGAGGGGCATTGATGCTCAGCCTTGACTTTCGAACAAGTCAGGCATTCCGAAATGTAGATAGCGATATTCTTCTTCATGCCCGGCCACTAGTACTTGTAGCGCATGTCCTGGTACATCTTGTCGGCACCGGGATGAATGGAATATCGCGAGTTGTGAGCTTCGTCTAGCATAATTTGTCGTAAGTTGGTGCGCTTGGGGATCCAAATTCGGTCTAGATAATGAAAGATACCATTCAATTTATTCATCAGTTGTTCGCCATTGTTGATAATTCTCTCCTTCTTCAAAGTACGCCCGGTAAAACAAGCATGTTGGGCGTCACGAATAAGAGCTTCAAGATTATGATGGGCTTGAGTATTACGAACGCTATGCAAATAGCTTCGTCGACTGAGAGTATTGGTGACGACGTTTGCTTTGCCTGGATGGTAACAAATCTCACAGTCGTAATCGTTAAGAAGTTCTACCCACCGGCGTTGGCGCATATTCAGTTCTTTCTGACTAAAGATGTGTTGTAAGCTCTTATGGTCGGTGAAGACCGTACACTTAGTACCGTATAGATAGTGTCGCCAAATCTTTAACGCAAAAACAACTGCACCAAGCTCGAGGTCGTGTGTGGTATAGTTCTTCTCATGGACCTTGAGCTGACGAGATGCGTACGCGATAACCTTGTCTCGTTGCATGAGAACACAACCGAGACCGAGGTTAGAGGCATCGCAGTAGACTACGAAGTCGTCGTTTTCGTCGGGTAGAGAGAGCACGGGAGCGTTTCAGAGCATAAGCTTAAGCGTTTGAAAGGCCTCCTCTTATTTGGTTCCCCAAACAAAAGGTTTGTCCTTGTGCGTAAGAGAGGTGAGCAGTATAGCGATTTTGTAACACCACGAAAAAACGTGTCCAATTATGTGAAGACACGTGTCCTTAACCCTAATCATGTGAAAGATTGGGTTTGAAGGACTAAAGTTGTAAAACGATCAAAATATGAAACCGAAGGGACTAAAAGTGTCATCATGCCAAATTTGTGCCTCTGAATGACCACCCACGAAAAATATATCCTTAAACGAGTAATTAATTGGATAGAAGAAGCTGTTTGTGAAAATAATTGAAAGATTATAAACTAGAGGGGTTAAACATGTCAACATGTTAATTCTTATCTCTGAGTGACCTTTTAACGAACCCGGGGCTTCGTAATATTCAAATATACTCTCAAGAATAAGTGATATAAATTTCACGAGGTTTCGGTATCGTTATGTGTTGTTTACGCAAATTCCCAAAAATAAGGGTTAAAAGTAGGGGTGTAAACGATGCGCAACGGCTCGAGAGCTACTCGGGATCGGATCGGTAAAAAGCTCGAACGAGTCGAGCTTTAACGAGCCCGAGCCCGAGCTCGAGCCTGAAATATGACTCGTTTAGCTATCGAGCCCGAGCTCGAGCTTTGCATACAAAGATCGTTTAGGCTCGCGAGCCTAAACGAGCCTAAACATAATTTTATATTAATTATATATATATATATATATTACATAACATTGGTGGGCCGAGCTCGAGCCGAGCTTTGACTCGTTTAAGCTATATTGAAACGAGCCGAGCTTTGAACTCGTTTAAGATTGTTCTCAAATCATCTCGAGCTGAGCCGAGCCGGACTCGAGCTTTGGATTTTACTTACGAGCCGAGCTCGAGCTCAAACTTTTAGGGTCGAACCGAGCCGAGCTCGAGTAGTGGAAAGCTCGGGCTCGGCTCGGCTCGTTTATACCCCTAGTTAAAAGCGTCAACGAGACGAAACTAATATTTTCGGTGATCGTTTAACGAAACCGGACCTAACGGTGTTTGGTTATACTCTCAAGATCATCTACAAACTAACTAGAAGGGTTAAAAGTGCCTAAAATGAATGATACATTGCATTAGAAGGTACATTGACTGAAAGTGACAAGTTTGAAACTTGTTTTGCTGGTATGTGGGGTGGTGGCGTCGCACCACAGCCCCCCCCCCCCCCCTTTCGCCGTGGCGCGTGGCGACAACCTTAATTTGACAGAATTCCTTGCCCTGGTGCAGGTCACCTTCTTCCTTGGCCTCCAAACAAGTCTAACTCGAATTCTAAGGACATTTGATGGTTTTTAATACCACTTTGGACACTTGTGATGATCTTAACACATCCCTAAACACTTGTAATGATCTGGTGTATGTCCCAAACACTATAAATAGGCTCATTGTGCAGCCATTTCACTTGCACCATTCAAACAATCACTCTTCACTCTCTTATCTCTAAGTTCAAGTATTCTTGAGCATTCCTGGAGGTTCCTGACCCAAAGGGAAGCTTATTCTTGTAGAAAAGATAGCTAGGACCCTTTGTAAGTGTCTTAGCCCCCTTCCTTAGTTCAGTTTTTAGTTTAAAAACCGAAAAGTCAAAGTTAACGTAATTTGACTTAGACTTTCGGTTTAATCACAAATGGTCCAGCCACTGTCCGAATTAAAAGTGGTTATGTGACCATAATTAGGTAGGTGATTAACCTTAAAAGGGCACCTCCTAATTATTTCGTTTGCCTAGTTAATTGTCAGGTCAAACTATTAAGTTAAAAAGTCAAACTGACCAGAACTTGAAATAATAATTATAACTAACAATACAGAGGTTATAAATTATATTTTTACACCCTAATAACTTGGTAATTAGTATTAGAGCATGTTTAAGAATGTTCAACCCGACAATTATCAGTTTAGAGTTGGTTCACAACCGAAAGTCGCAAAAGCTTGACTTTTGCTTTGACTTTCAGTTCTGACCCGATTGAGCTTAATTCTCCCATGTTTTAAGCTTCCATTAGGACCACCTTATGTTGTAGTATAACCCTCTGGAGTTATATTACCTGGTTCTTAGTATTCTGAATTATATGCTAATTTCCGTTAATATGCTTATAAATGCCCATTTTGCCCTTTTGACATATAAATGAGATTTTTGAAAATGTGAGAGGACAGAAACCTTCATTATTGATATATAAGTATGTCCTGAGAATTTGACATCAGTTCCTGGTCTCAAACAGAAGTTATGCTCGATATCGTAAATTGAAGCTTTTTATTAAATTAATTACGCTATCTTGCATAAGTCATGATTAAACAAAGGTTTTGACCCAAAACTCATTACATACTGATAAGATATTATTTTTAGGGATTTTAGGATCTTTGGTCAGATTATAAACTGACCATATCATTGAGTTCTTGTGTAATTCGGTAAATGACGATAATACCCTTTTCATGCATAAAATGAGATTAACGAATGATTTGATTGTCAAACTTTTTCTTACTGATCTTAAATATTAAATTAATTATTTTGAGCATTTAAGACTGATCAAAATCTCAGATTTCCATAAACATCTTAATTATCGTCAATTAGCGATTTTTACGCTAATTAGGTGCATAGTATAATTTCAAACCATATTTAACACATAAGACCTGTTACCTACTGAATTTTTCAATAATTTTTTATATTATTATAGTAGGTATAAGTCATGAACTCAAACTTCCAAAAATGTCCTTAAAAGCATATGTGAAATGACCAAAATACCCTTTCGGGCATAGTTTGGCCATAAATGGTAAACCTCACATATGTATGATAGCTTACTGATGTAATGTGATAAAATAAACATTTTTACTGAATATTTTAGACTAGAACCTCAGTTTATTATAAAATCTCTTTTATAAATATTAAAATGACCAAAATGTCCCTACGGGACTTAAATTGATTTTAAATACTTTTTGGGCATATATGTTAACATCCTACTGATGTATTAACATATTCTAAGCATAATAACATTTGAGACCTGTATATAATTCATTTGGTTACCCGTTATGCATTTATGCGTTCGGGTCGGTTTAGGTAACTAGTTTACATAAAATAACCGAAACGGGTTTAACCTTATCATTAAATCTTCAAATTCCAGAATGTGTTTAGTTTACCTATATTATACAAGTATCCAAACTTGTCAGTTCTAAATCACATTCTATTCCGGTCACCGCTCAATCTAGTGTATCGTACCGTTTCTAAAACTTTAAGTTAGCCGGTCTAGATCCATGACCTAAATAAGACCCGTTAGCATTCTGAATTGGTTATATATTACCATCATTCCAGACTATAGCCACCCGGTAAAAGCTACCTGCATTTAATTAGATTGGATACGACTGAGTTATTGTGCTGTTAATCAAGTATTAGCTCAGGTAAATACTTTTAACTTATTTTCCCTTATACGGGCTTGGGATACTGTATTATAATAATACCACTTGGTCGGGTATGAAATCATTTAATCGGATTGTGATTAATAAATTGCATAACCCGTTTTAATCTGTTTTGTTTGATAACATAAACATTGGGGGTTAATACGACCGTGTCCTGGATATCCTCGGCTCATTTCATTTGAAAATGGTCACGACCTAAGCACGGGGATATGCAAATTACCCACAAGTTGGGGATAACTCCTCTGTGGGTTTTATAAGTGGTGAGTCGGTTAATCATGACCGGCTTCCAAACCGGCCTCATATGTATGACAAACATATAAAACTGTATACAAGATTATTTAAATAATTGTCTCAAGTTATAAATGATTTGTGCCTTGTGCGCTTAAATCAATTTTCATAAACTCTTTTCAAAAAAATCAGTTAATTGTATTTAACAGTGAAAACTGACGTATTTTCCAAAGACTAAGTGACAGGTACTACTCGTAATAGGCTGGGAGTTGCTCGGTGTCGAAATAGAGGATCTTGCAAATCCTTAAAGATGCCTTAAAGTCTGCTAAACTTCATTTTGTACATTCTGTAAAGATCCACCTGTGGATTTGGTATTACAAGCTCGTCTATAATAAATACTTTGATATTTCAAACATTTGGGTTTGTAATAATAAAGACTTTCGTTGTGCTATTCTGTGTATGTTTGACCATGATGATATCAACTACGTCACGATACTCCCCACCGGGCCCACCGGTATTATGTGGAAATATCAGGGTATGACAGATTTTCGAGAAGTCTGCGATGAATCGGCGATAGTAACCCGCCAATCCGAGGAACGAACGAACTTTGGACGGGTTCTTTGGTGTAACCCAACTCTTAACAGCTTCGATCTTCGTAGGATCGACATGAATTCCTTGACTATTGACGATGTGACCAAGGAATTGGACCTCCTCAAGCCAGAATTCACACTTGGAGAACTTGGCATAGAGACGGTTTCCCTAGAGTAACTCAAGAACCAAACGGAGATGTTGCGCGTGTTCGGCTTTTAACTTGGAATAGATCAGGATATCATCGATAAACACGATGACGAAGCGGTCGAGAAAGGGTTTACACACGCGATTCATTAGATCCATAAAAACTGCGGGAGCGTTAGTCAAACCAAAAGGCATAACAACAAATTCGAAGTGACCATATCGGGTTCGAAAAGCGGTTTTAGGTATATCTTCTTCCTGGATTCGTAGTTGGTGATAGCCTGAGCGTAAATCAATCTTCGAGAAACACGTAGCACCTTGTAATTGGTCAAACAAATCATCGATTCGAGGCAAGGGATAGCGATTCTTGATGGTAAGCTTATTCAGTTCCATGTAGTCGATGCACATTCGGAATGATCCGTCCTTCTTTTTGACGAAAAGGACAGGCACGCCCCACGGAAAGGTGCTAGGGCGAATGAAGCCTATATCAAGTAGTTCCTGGAGCTGACTCGAGAGTTCGCGTATTTCAGAAGGAGCGAGACGATAAGGCACTCTAGCAACAGGATTTGCTCCAGCAAAGAGGTCGATTCGGAAATCGATATCATGAGTGGGAGGTAAACCAGGTAAATCATCAGGAAAGACGTTAGGAAACTCACGAACCACAGGCACCTTATCTATTGCTTTAACTTCCTTTTCCTCTACTACTACGATGTGTGCCAAGAAAGCTTGGTATTCCTTGCAGAGATACTTGCTAGCTTGGACACATGACATGAGTTGTAACCTCTTCGAAGCCACTTCGCCATAAACACACAATTAATCACCATTCGCGAGGGAGAAACGAATCATTTTATCGAAGCAAACAATTCCAGCATGTTTCTCCCGAAGGAAATCCATGCCTGCTATGACGTCAAAGCTACCGAGTTGCATCGGAATGGGATTAATTGGGAAAACGTGACCGTTGAGATCAAGAGTACAGTCACGCAGAACGGAACTGACGGTGACGGTTCTTCTAGTGGCAACTTCTACGTCGAATGTTGATGGGAGGTTAACGCATTTACGGTTTAGGAGCCTTTCGAATTCGAACGATACAAAACAGTTATCGGCTTAAGTATCAAACAAACATGAAGCATATATACCATTTATGAGAAACGTACCATTAATCACGTTGTTGTCTGCCTGAGCCTGGCGAGCGTTGATGTTGAAGACTCGCCCGTGGGCTGCTTGCTGAGCTGGCTGCCGCTGCTGCTGCTGCTGGTGTTGCTGCGGTACTCGTTGTTGCTGCTACTGATGTTGGGGCTCTTGCTTCACTACCCTGTTTGGGTAGACATTTGCGAAATGGTTGGGATCACCACACGCAAAGCAGGCTCTTGCATGAGCAGTGGGAGCATGAGCTGTTTGTTGGCCCTTGGGAGCAGGTAGAGCAGGAGCTTGAACTGGAGCTTGGCGTGGACCGGTACGGCAGTTAGCGGTGAAGTGGCCGTACAGGTTGCAATGAACACAGAACCGGCATGCGATACCAACCTGGTGATAATAAGTACAAGTAGGGCAGAGCGGGTGTGGGCCAGTATATGCACGCTTTGCTGGCGGTGCATGATGCGTGTGAAGTGTGTATATAAGTTTAAGTATATTTTAAGCCCTTTTACACTTTCTTTAGCCAAGTTTTAAATTTATAAAACACGATATTTACTAACACTAAACACACATATGGGCAAGTGCACCCATCGTGAGCGTAGTATAGTGTTGGTAAGATACCGAGGTCGTCCAAGGACACAAGAGCTTTTAGTACCGGTTTATCCTCAACGTCTAATCAAATTAAAAAGTTTAGAAAAATGTTTTAAGCTAAGAAAAATAAAAACTAATTAAAATGCTGAAAAGGAAAATAAAAATAAAACAGATAGACAAGATGAATCACTTGGCTCCGACTCGTGTATAGTGTAACCTTTGATTATTTCCGCACTTTTGCACTTATTTAAGAGATTATCTTAGTTATTGTAGTAGGCCCCTCTTTTGAAGGTGACGTTACCCTCAACCCAGTAGTTTGAGTCAGCAAGGATACAATCCTAAAGGGTCGGATTATTGTATTAATAGTAGTTAACTTATGAGGGGATCAAAGAGTTTGGACCCCCGCCATCCAATACCGTTAAGTATTGAAGGAGGTCCTACTAAATTTGACCCAGGTCCATTGCAGGACCTCTAAACGCTGAACAATGGCAAGACTCTTACCAAACCGTTCCCTTAACCCCCGACCAGGTAGCAAACATACCTCCATATAGACCGTGGAGATATGAATGGTGAAAATCTTTTATTTTATATAGACAGTAAAATAATGCCAAGACACCACCGACAAACGATAAGGAAGAATCACCTTCAACATAAGAAACTAGTTATTAAAGTCATTAATACAAAACCAAGTAAAAAGTGCGAAAAGATTAGAAATAAAAAGTATTACACTAGACACTTGTCTTCACCAAGTGATGTAAGAGACTTAGGCAATCATGGTCTTGATTGTCAAGAACTCTTACGATCAATCTTGGATCCCGAGACGACTCACACACTCTATGATGGACAATGGATGATGGTGGTGGATGATGGTGTTATGGTGGTGGTGGGTGGTGGGTGAAGTGTGAGAGAGGTGGTGTGTCAAGGGATGGTTTGAGCTTGAGCCAAGCACTCCTATTTATAGACTGAACAGAAGCTCGGGCACGACCCCGTGTCCACATCCTTCTCTTTCTTCATTTAATGCAGCTTGTCTTATTAGTTGACCACGCCCCGTGTCCGCTGAGCACGACCCCGTGTGCAGAAGAATCTTTGTACTATGAAGATTTGCCTGGATTGTGCGAATCTTATAGTTGACCACGGCCCCGTGTCCGCTGAGCACGGCCCCGTGATGGGCAATAGAAGCTTCTACCACTTTGTCTTTTCTGCTGACACTTGGGCACGCCCCCGTGCTGGCTGAGCACGGGGCGTGTTCAGTCTTATGTCTTCTTGTTTTGCTTGGGAAGATGATGTCGTGGGGTCGGGCATGTCACGTCTTGTTCCTTTTCTTGTATTTATGTTAGATTTTGATGTCTTTTTGCTTCTTTTGTTAATTTGAGCTCATTTAATCCTGAAAATACCAAAGGAAGACAAAAGCACACTTTTTCCAACATTAGTACTAAAAAAGGGTTAGTTTTATGCCACAATTGATGTAATTTATATGTTGTATTGTGCACACATCAAATACCCCCACACTTGAATCTTTGCTTGTCCTTAAGCAAAACTCTTTAATATGTGGCTATTACACTCCCAAATGGAATGGGTAGAAAAGAAGGTTTTGGGCTTGTCATAGAGTGTCGGGATTTCCAAGATTCTTTATTTAGTTTTATTTTTATTTATTTACAATCCTATTCGTCATGATTTATTTAAAACTTTTCATAAGATAAATTACTTATTAGGGCATAACATGCCTCTTTAAAATTCTATTTATATACAAGTTCACATACCTCACGGGGATCACTCAACACTCGGCTGAAAATGTATTTTTGTGGATCACTCGAGAGCGGCATGGAACTTACTCCTACCATAGGCTTGCCAAGCAATCAATCCTCCTCCTTTTTAACTTATATACCTTTGTAAATATCAAGAGGACTTTTTGGGTGAAGGGTTAGGCTTGGGTTAAAGGTAGGTGGTTGGGTTAGTGGTTAGTAGAAAAAGGGCGAAAAGTGTAACAAGTATCGGTTTTCGTAAGACTTTATATATATTTTTTTTCAAATTTTATTTTGATGAAGCCATTATTCAAACAAAGTCATTTTTGATAAACTTGTTTGTGTATTTGTTTTTGCTTCATCTTCAAATTTTTTTTTTCGAAAGTCATATGAGAAACCGAACTTGTTACTAAAACAAAGGGCTAAAAATAAAAAAGGTTTTTGGTGGGTGAAAGGTTGTTTGTTTGGGTTATGAAATGAAAAGGTTTAGGCTCAAAGGGGCTAACTAAGGGGATTTTGGGTAGGTGGTAAAAAAAAAATAATGGTGTAGAAATAAAAAGGGTTAGTCCTAATGCCTCCGTCATTTACTTACTCGGGTTTAAGTTGGTAAGGACCGGGAATGTATCGTCGTGGCAAGTTCTAGAGTTGTAAGAACCAAGCGACTATTCACACAAGAAACGAAAAATGAGCATTTAGTTTAAATATATATATATTTGTATGCTCAATAAAGGCTCAAAACTCACTTTTGTGGGAATGGGTTTTTATGTGATCAAGTATATATAATTAAATTTTAACTAAGCTTGTCATGCCTTTTCATAATTGTCTTACGTTGGTTCTTTTTATCACGACGCTATCGGTTGTAAATTCGTAAAAATATAACCTTTTTAGAACTTGAAATTCCCAAGTTAAACCTAGACAAGTAAAAAAAAAATTGAGGTGATTAGCGGTTCCAATAGAGGTTTGTGTAAGGCTTGTATTTAGGACTTGTAAGATTCAAGGTTTTAGCATCTCCCCCACACTTAAATTACACATTGTCCTCAATGTGTCCCAAAAGTAAGTTTTTAGGTTGATTGAATGTGTAAAAGGTGTGAAAAAGCAAAAAAATTGTGTTACTGGGCGCTGAACACGGCCCCGTGTTGTCCGGGCACGGCCCCGTGTTGTCCGGGCACGGCCCCGTGTTCAAGTGCCAGTAACAAAATTAAAGCAAGAGAAACAGAAGCCTGGACACGGGGGCGTGTTGGGTGAGCACGGTGTCACACCCCGACCACGTAGAGCGACTAGACGTGGCGGAAATGTCGGGGAGTGTTGTAACAGAATTAATTGTTTCAAATCCATGGCAATTGAAGTTTCGTTTTATTGATTAGAAGTGTTACAATGTCTTATCAAACAAGGAAATACAACATAATTAACTAGTCTTGCATCTTTTATTGTCACTAAAGCCCAAGTCTGCCTAAGTGTATCTTGATCATCTTATGCAACAGCTCCTGAAAAACACATGTGAAAATAGGTACGTCAGCATAAAAATGCCTGTGAGATACATAGGTTTTGTGAAAATAGGTTTCATGACTTATGTTTGAGAAAATGTTTAGTCATGAACCTTGTAATTTGCTTTGTTTTGTAAATCATTTGAAAAACGATAAGATCGGATGATATGTATAAATAAGAGAATAATGTATGGTTAAATGAATAACCATTGTAAAATGAGTTTGTATAAGATAAGTTGTTTGTAAATCAATGTCTTGTGAAAGTATGTTATTTGTATAAAATGTTATATGTCTCAAACTGAAATGATTCAAATAACGCTACGATATGTAATACCATACAAACACTTATATATAGGAAGTACCAGCGGCGTATCCACCATGCTTGTATCATATTACACACGCATCGTTACTTAATCACTTAATCAAACCAAACCACCAAAGTAATGTTTAACAATTTCAGAAATGTTTATGTATGGTCAAATACGGTTCACACGGTTCACAGATACAAACGGTTCACAGATACAAACGGTTCACAGATACAGACGGTTCACAGATACAGACGGTTCACAGATACCAACGGTTCACAGATACAAACGGTTCACAGATACAAACGGTTCATAGATACAAACGGTTCACTGATACGAACGGTTCACATAGTCAAATGATTACAACGGTTCAAAATGCAGTATATTGTGTTCACATGCTGGATGAGCATATGCAACAGAAATGTAATGTAAAACAATGTACTAAGTATGAACTAAATGGACATACATAGCATAAAATGTAATGTAAAACGATGTACTAAGTACGCACACAATGGGCATACATAGCATAAAATGTAATGAAATCATGTACTATAATGTACTAATGAACGTAGGAAGTATATGATGTGAAAAACAGGAAAGCATGAAAGTAACAAGTAGGCACATGTGTTTCACCCCAAAACAGTTTGGAAAACAGTAAAAGAGGGGTCTATGTACTCACTTGAGAATGCTCAGTAGTCCTTGAGTGACAACCAAACAATGCTAGAGATCACGGATATCAAACGGCACCTAATATAGGTAACTATGTTAATAAAACGGACCTAAATCGGAGGATCGGATAGAATGAGGGTTCGTAAACCAAACGAGTGTGGAGACTCGTATAATATGGTTTAACAAAGCCTACATACTAAATGAAACCTTACATAAGTGCTTACGACCCATTACGACTCGTTTAGGTAGCTTATGCTACTTTAACGCGTCGTTCGCGTGAAACGCGTTCGGAACGTCTAACTAGCCCTATGACAAGTGTTATATGCCTAAATATGTTACATAATCAGTTATGTGACAAAAGTTTAGGTTACATATGCTTAATTACCAATTATACATGAAAAGGGTATTCTGGTAATTTACCTAAGGCATATAAACTACCTATCATACAACTACTTAATGAAGCGACCATAAGGTATAACCTCGGAAGGTTATTCCCTACCTACTATGGTCACCTAATGTATTTGGTCGGATCCTAATGATCGAACAAATGGGTCGGGTTCGAAGGTATAAGCGATTTTTAGATCGCTTACCCTACGACCCTAGACAACGTGGTAATCAGTAGGCATAGTCCCAAGGGATTATAACCAACGTGATTACACTCACGTTGCGAAGTTCAAACGAACTTCGCATTGACCATAAACTGGTCAACGCAGAAAGTCAAACAAAGTTTGACTTTCAGACTCGAAAAGCGATAAAAGAACGAAAGAATACTTACGAAGGGTCCCCGAATGCTAATCTCGATCCAAGAACTCAGGTATGAAACAATGGTTTCAACTTAGAGCTCTCAAATCCAGATTCTTGTGAGAAATGAGGTTGGGGTGGATGGGTATTTATAGGAATACCCGAACCGTTAGGATTGCATGTCGAATATCGTGCCTTAATCGCATCCGTACAAGTGTCGGAAAGTTATGGTGGCTAAAAATGGTTCTTATCAGCTGACTAAGCATGTGTGAGTGTGTGGGTGTGGATTAAACAGCTGGATCTGCTGTTAAATGCAGTTAATCTGGTCCAGAAGGCGGACGCGGCCCGCTTTAGGATGTGCAGAAACTCAGGCGGGCCGCCTGGCCATGTTAGATCAGAACAAAGTTTCAGAAATGACAGTTTCAGTCCCTGCACGTGTTTAAGCCCATTTCCGGCACTTCTAAGGCCCGTATAGCCAACTTTAAGGCCCTAAAATGATGCCTAAACATTGTGGACATGAAAGATGCTCAAAAATATGTCGGATGTCAGTTCGTTTGGCCGTACGATCGCGATGTTCGCTTAATTACGACGGAATGCGCATAAGCGCGAAAAACGATCCAAATGACGAAACAAATGGATTTTTCTTATGCCAAACACTAAAATAAAATATTTTAGTGCTTACATAAATTTTTGGATGTCCGGATGTATTCAGAACGTAAGTTATGCGCGAAAGTGCAAACTTGTGCACTTTTTGACACTTTTAGTCCCTGAATGACACAAAAGTTTATTCTAGCATACCGAACACCTCAATGCCTATTTCTAAGCTATGTAAAGGATATTTATGGTATGTTTAACTTATGGTCATGTTCCGGAATGTCTGTTACAGTTCAAATTGGCATACTTTCGCAGTTTGTCAACTTTAGTCCCTGTAAGCGATTTAATCTTGATTTTGCCATACCAAAGCCTTCAAAACTTATTTCTAAGTTAAGTAAAGGTTATTTAAGGTATGTTAAGCCTATTTCACTATTCCAGAGTGTTCGTTGCATTAAACTGGTTATATTTACGCTTCGGTGCGCGTATAACCTTCCAGAAAGCGATTTAGAGTTTGGAATCGAACAAGAGTTGATATGTGCAATCGATACACATATTTTTACAAATCCCAAGTATGAAATACAATATTTCATTGGTTTGGCATTTGTTTGATGGTTGAAGTGACACAGGTGTCACACACGGCCCGTGTCCAGTTTACCTGAACTGGGTATTTCTGCAGACTGTGCAGCACGGGGCCGTGTTGGGCGGACACGGCCCGTGCCGAACCTACTGTAAACGAAGAAAATCGTCGGATGACTCTGTTTTCCTGCATGGGGTGCTGGTTCAAGCTTCCCTTGTATCCTTTGCCATCTCAAGTGTGTTTGATTCATTTCAACACCATCCAAACACCAAATTAACTAAAACCATCATTTATTGAGTCATAGAGAGAATTACATAATAATCCTAATATTAGATAGTTAGGTCAAAGAAACACAAGAAATCTTAATCCAAGAAGTTCTAGCCTACTATTTATTCTACTAGAAAAATTTCCGAAAAGATAGATTTCCCGGTTAAAAGTGGCTTGATGAACTTCTTTCTCCGGGTATGGATTCCTCACACGTCGGCGAGCCATTCTTCAAACTCCCTAGGGAGAAGAAAAGCGGGCTCATTAGCATTAGTTTGAGGAGGTGCAACTTCCACGGGGATTTCTTGGAGTTCTTCAAGAGGAGGTTCCACCGGAATGTCGTCCCAACCAATAGGATTTTGGATTCCAAGTGCTAGGTTCCAATCCTCTTGAGGGAGGATTGGTTCCATGGGAGGTGTTACAAGAATGTTCAACCTCTGGTGCAAGAGGTTGATTTCTTGAAAACTGTTTTCCAACCCCACCGAGAGATAATTTATACGGTCAATGAGGACCTCCTCCACCGAAGTCATCTCGTCAAGGGCTTCACGTAGCGCCATTACGTATCTTACGAGAGTTGCTTCAATCGATGGCCTCCTTTCCCGTCGACTGTTCCTTGAGTGCGCAGAAGAGGTTCCACTGTTTTGGCTGGACATTCTACGAAAACATACCAAGAATAGAACAAGTTTTTAGAACAAGGAACCCTGTTTTGGCCCGTGTTCAACTTTCTGCAGGTTTTCAGAACAAGGAACCCTGGATTTTCAAATTATTTTCTCAACTTATGAAGTGTTTTTGAACAAAAATAACTTAAAACAATGTTGTGTAACTTATTTGTAACAAGATTCCTTGAACAAAAACTCAACAATCATCACAATGAAGCTTGAAATCAAGCTTCAATGGAGGTGTTGTTGCAAGAAAGGTGAAGAAGAAGGTAATGGATAAAAGAGGAAAGGACAAGATGTTTGTTAGAACCTTCTTTTAGAACATACCTAGGATGGTAAGTTAGAAAATCCTTTCAAATCTCTGTCCCTGGATGGTCCAAATGTGCAGGATTCTTGGCTGCATTTATAGAAAACGACAACATGCTGGACACGGCCCCGTGTCGGATGGACACGGCCTCGTGTGCAGGCAAGATCCTGACATGTTTTGTTCGTATTCTGACAAAAGTCAGAAGAGAATCTTTCAGTGGACACGGGGGCGTGTTGACCTGGGCACGGCCCCGTGTCTAGAGGCTGTTTTATGAAGCGTGTCTATTTTTAAGGAGCTTTTCCGGATCGGGCGGTTCCTTACTGGATGGAACAACCCCAAAGTGCCTAAGATACCTTAATTGTTCTAGATTAAGACGAGAACGCAAGAGGTTGTCGGTGAGGGTGATTCCTATGCTATATGTAGGTGGACAAGTCCAACCCTTTTCCGGGCTCTCGTTAAAGAAGGTGTATGTTGAATCGCTCAGGTCTATGTATGCATCGAACGAAGTCGATGGGGGAGTCCTTCACGGCACAATCGACACAGGGACGACTATCGATCACGTCCTCACTAGAGTTAGAAGTATCGTCGGTAACAACGAAGTTGTTTGAATGCGGTTCCAACCCTTCTTCTTGGCTATTGTCCTGGAAAAGATCATCGAAATCTTTCCTAAGTTCTTTTAACCAATTAAGAATTAGATCTTCTAATTGAAATAATTCATCGAGAAGCATTTCTCCTAGAAAATCTGGTTGGGAGCATTCGATGGAGAGATAGGGATTATTTTTACTTTCGCCCCTCTTAAGGATACAAGGGAATGATGGGTCTATATAGTGGGGCTTATAATTTAGAAAATAACATTCTAATTCCTTATGGTTACCACCACATAATTGACACCACGTAGTACCATAAGAGTGCCGAAAGTAAAAAGTATCAGTATCACTCATGTTTGTGTCAGAAATTACCAACCGTCGGGATCTTACGGTTCTGTTTTCAGTACTGAATCTTGGGCACGGGGGCGTGTTGAGTGGGCACGGCCACGTGTTCAGCTACTGTCTGACTTAAAACAGGATTGCTAGTTCCAATGATTGGGCACGGGGCGTGTTCAGCGGGCACGGCCCGTGCTGAGTTCTGCAGAAGCTGAAAAATTAAGAAAAATCCTAAAAAATAAGGAAAAATAAGAAAAAAAAATGATTAGGCCGTTGATTCCTAACTTTCTTAAAATCCTTGTGTCCCCGGCAACGGCGCCAAAAACTTGATGCGTGTGAAGTGTGTATATAAGTTTAAGTATATTTTAAGCCCTTTTACACTTTCTTTAGCCAAGTTTTAAATTTATAAAACACGATATTTACTAACACTAAACACACATATGGGCAAGTGCACCCATCGTGAGCGTAGTATAGTGTTGGTAAGATACCGAGGTCGTCCAAGGACACAAGAGCTTTTAGTACCGGTTTATCCTCGACGTCTAATCAAATCAAAAAGTTTAGAAAAATGTTTTAAGCTAAGAAAAATAAAAACTAATTAAAATGCTGAAAAGGAAAATAAAAATAAAACAGATAGACAAGATGAATCACTTGGCTCCGACTCGTGTATAGTGTAACCTTTGATTATTTCCGCACTTTTGCACTTATTTAAGAGATTATCTTAGTTATTGTAGTAGGCCCCTCTTTTGAAGGTGACGTTACCCTCAACCCAGTAGTTTGAGTCAGCAAGGATACAATCCTAAAGGGTCGGATTATTGTATTAATAGTAGTTAACTTATGAGGGGATCAAAGAGTTTGGACCCCCGCCATCCAATACCGTTAAGTATTGAAGGAGGTCCTACTAAATTTGACCTAGGTCCATTGCAGGACCTCTAAACGCTGAACAATGGCAAGACTCTTACCAAACCGTTACCTTAACCCCCGACCAGGTAGCCAACATACCTCCATATAGACCATGGAGATATGAATGGTGAAAATCTTTTATTTTATATAGACAGTAAAATAATGCCAAGACACCACGGACAAACGATAAGGAAGAATCACCTTCAACATAAGAAACTAGTTATTAAAGTCATTAATACAAAACCAAGTAAAAAGTGCGAAAAGATTAGAAATAAAAAGTATTACACTAGACACTTGTCTTCACCAAGTGATGTAAGAGACTTAGGCAATCATGGCCTTGATTGTCAAGAACTCTTACGATCAATCTTGGATCCCGAGACGACTCACATACTCTATGATGGACAATGGATGATGGTGGTGGATGATGGTGTTATGGTGGTGGTGGGTGGTGGGTGAAGTGTGAGAGAGGTGGTGTGCCAAGGGATGGTTTGAGCTTGAGCCAAGCACTCCTATTTATAGGCTGAACAGAAGCTCGGGCACGGCCCCGTGTCCACATCCTTCTCTTTCTTCAATTAATGCAGCTTGACTTATTAGTTGACCACGCCCCCGTGTCCGCTGAGCACGACCCCGTGTGCAGAAGAATCTTTGTACTATGAAGATTTGCCTGGATTGTGCGAATCTTATAGTTAACCACGGCCCCATGTCCGCTGAGCACGGCCCCGTGGTGGGCAATAGAAGCTTCTACCACTTTGTCTTTTCTGCTGACACTTGGGCACGCCCCCGTGCTGGCTGAGCACGGGGCGTGTTCAGTCTTCTGTCTTCTTATTTTGCTTGGGAAGATGCTGTCGTGGGGTCGGGCATGTCACGTCTTGTTCCTTTTCTTGTATTTATGTTAGATTTTGATGTCTTTTTGCTTCTTTTGTTAATTTGAGCTCATTTAATCCTGAAAATACAAAAGGAAGACAAAAGCACACTTTTTCCAACATTAGTACTAAAAAGGGTTAGTTTTATGCCACAATTGATGTAATTTATATGTTGCATTTTGCACACATCAGTGCACTGACCCCAGGCGCTGCCACTTGGCGGTATTGAGGTTGCGGTTGGGCAGGTACAACTTGGAGCGGTGCGGCAGTAACTGCACAGTTCTTGTAGCTGGAGCTGCTGTTATTTCTCTTGCGACGTGAGAGCTTTGAAGACTGCGATGCGGCGGTTTCAGCGGTAGGAGCAGCGGTGACTTGATGAAGACTCTTGGCAGCTTTATCGAATAACCAGCCCTGACTCGCTTATCGTTGATCTAGGCAGCGAGCAGGTAGGTTTCCTCAATAGTTGTCGTTTTGGCGGCCTGCACAAAGTCTGCGACACAATCCGGTAGAGCGCGGATATACTTCTTGATGGTTATATCAGGGGTAGTAACATGACCCGGACAGATGAGACTCAGCTGCTTGAAGCGAGCGGTTAACCCAGCGTTGTCGCCACCCTCCTGTTTGATGTGCCAGAACTCGTCCTCCAGATTTTGGAGCTCGTGGGGAGGGTAGAACTCTTTCATCATGATGTCCTTCAACTCGTCCCACGTAAGCCCGTAAGCTGCATCATTCCCCCGTTTGTTCCTCTCGGCAGTCCATCAATCCAGAGCCCTGGATTGAAAGACACCGGTAGTGTTGGTAGTGCGAAGGTTTTCTAGACAGCCACTCTGGCGTAGGGTGACTTCGATCGAATCAAACCATTGAAACATGGCCGTAGGCCCGTCTTCTCCAGTGAATTCTTTCGGACCGCAGGCTTTGAACTGCTTGAAGCTAAAAGTAGCTTTGGGAGAATCTGTCCTGGATTCTTCTGAGGACTTACTGGTGTTTTCGTTCAGCTCGATGACAATTTGAGGTGTGACTTTCGCCATCTGCTTTGCGACGAGTGCAGCGATACGTTTGTCCTCATTGTTGCGACGGGCGGAGCGAGCGGTGTGAGATCCGAATGACGACATTGTCTGCAATAGACATCGTCACAGGTCTCAAACACAATTTCGATTACCCTAGTATAGTCTAGCGATTACACCCAAGTCCACTTTATATAAGCACAGGAAGACGTCTAATTCACATAGTCACGTGGGCACATAATTCACAGAAGCACATAAGCACGCAGTCTACATAAGCACAGAAGCACATAATCCATATAAACGCATCTCATACTATACTTTGCACATATTTACCTACATTTATTGCACGTATTCACCTATCTTTCAAGGCCACGATTTCGATTGAGAGTTGCGAGTACATTGAGTGTTATGCGATTTGTTAGCGTATTGAGGTAAGTGTGCAGTGCGAGTGGTGCGTGTTGATCAAAGTGATCAGCGAAAAGCATATAGATCACCCATATCGAAACACATAAACACATAAGATCACATAAAATCGATAAATCACAGAGTCATCGGCGGCGTAATCCAGAATCGAAACACATAAAATCGAGAAGAGATTGTCTCGGCTTGATAGACGTCGACTACCCAAAGTGATTCGACTGTTCTCAAGGACCTTGGGTGCACATTTCGGCTTGGTAGATTGTGCTCTCGCCTCAATCCGGGCGATCGACACTCATCCATTGGGCCATTACGTGACCCTAGTCATTGGAACTCATCGAGACTTTTGTGAGAGTTTTGCAAAAACCAAAATAAGGAGCGGGACTGGTCATCAAGGTTTGGGTTTCACCCCTAACTTAGCGACTCCATTCCTGTTCGTGTGATAGCGCCACGAGTTAGATAGAGAGATTTTGCGTCGAAGTATGGATTTCACTCCTGATTCAACGCAAATTCTTGTGTTTATAATGAAAATGCATGTCGGACGGGCGATTTGATCGAGAGTTTGCGGTTTTCACACCTAGTCTCAACTAGATCGTCCTTTTGTGTGTGTAGCCAGCCTTAGGAAAGGCTGATCTTGCGCAGAGCGGTAGTATGCGATGTTCGCGCAAGTGTGTAGTGTACAGCGAGTTCGAGCGAGAGTATCAAGTAGGCTTGTGCAAAACCCCTACCGGGTATACACAAGTTAGTCTGTTGGTACTTAGAATATAGACTTGGTCGATTCTAAGACATCGACCCGGACTAGGTCGATTCTAAGACAACGACCCGGACTAGGTCGAGTCTTGCCTAATTCCCTATAGTTATGGCTCTGATACCAATCTGTCACACCCCAACCGATGGCGGAAACATCGGGGCATGGCACTGAGCGAAACAGATTGTTCATGAGTATCCATAACAACTATTAATTACCAGATATTTATAACGTCATGTCCCATACCACAACATATCCAAATAAAACAGTCATTACAAATAATTGTCTCAAAACAAACATTGTTCCGACAACTCAGATTTAGCGTGACATAACTAGACCCCTAGCTTGATTCACCAAAGCACAACATTCCTAGCATCTTAATCACCTGTCACATATGTTAAAATAAGGTCAATACACATAGTGTAAAGGTGAGCATACAAGTTTAGTAGTATAATAGTAGCGAGAGCGATTTACGCATAACCAGCATGTATTATGTATAATTGTGAAGCAAGTAGGTTATCAACAATGAAATATGCACAGACGTGACTGCGAGTTGTAGTATGCACAACACATATCACCACCGTGACATGTGAGAAAAGCCCTTAACAACCCCTGTCCACGACAGGTGCTGAGTCCAAACTATAGTACTATCGTTGCTAAGGTGTTAGGCAACAATCACTATGTAAACATAACATACAAGCATTCATCGAGTAACACGTATAACATGCAGAACGGTTAGCATATAAAAAGTGTTTGTGTTGTGTGATCGATGTGATTTGATATAGGTAATGTATGTAACACCCAAAAGTGCGTTAAGCAAAAAGGGATCGAGTATACTCACAGATTGTGTTTAGTAAATAAACACTCTCTTGGATTGAAGGGAGCACTGGAAGGTTAGCCTGATTACAGAATGGTAGCATAAGCGAATAAACGACGCGTTAAACGGTGAAGAGTGGACCAAGTGACGAATGGTCATCTGATCGGATGGCAATCTGAACGGATGGTCATTCGATCGGATGGTCATCCGGTCGGATTGACATTCGTTTTGGGATGGATGTGTTTGTGTATGATGGCTTTGAAGTTTTCGTTGTAGCATTTTGAAAACAGAGAAGTATCTCTACCTTTCAGGTCGCCCGGCCGAACGGTCGTTTGCTCAGATGGCAACCCATCGGTTAGACATTTCTCAGAGAACAAGTTCACAGCAGGATTGTCATTCGATCGAATGGTCTTCCGATCAGATGGCAATTCGTTAGAAATTGATGATCTTTGAAAATTGTTAAAAGTTTAAGTGTTGAAGATTATGTGTCGTCTGATCGGATTGTTCTTCGATCGGATGGCAATCCGTTCGACAGTATGATCGTTTTGAAAACTTGAATGTTTGCTAAGTTTGAAAGTGAGTAGAAGGCCTAAACAAGTTCTGATTCTATCGGTTTTGAACTAAAGAGTGTAAGAGTTTGTGGAGAAAAGTGAGGAAATCATTCTTTCAACTCTTTTACACTTGAAATGTTTAGATTTAGGTGAGATTTGTGTTAAAACATGTGGAAATCTCTTAGATCTGAGTTGTTCTTGGTGGAAAGATGCCAAAACTTGAAGTCCATAAGAACTCCATGATGATATCATCCTAAAACACCTCAAATCCGTTGATTTCACGGTTAAAAGTGAAGATTCAAAGGTGAAAATGATGAAGAAGTGTGTGTAGATGATAGATGTACAAGATTTGAGGAAGAAACTTACAAGAATCGCGAGAAATCGAGAGAAAAGAGGGTTGGAGGTGCTGGTCGAACGAAAGAGCTGTCACATCACTGTTTGTGATGTGACAGGTGGTATTTATAGGATTCCAAAAGAGGTAAGGTGTGCACCAGCATCGGATCAGATGGCCATCCAATCGGATGGTCATCCGTTCGGATGACCATTCGATCGACTGGTTGCCGCGAGTTGGTTTTCGTGTTTTCGCTTCGTGTGTTGAGCGTTGCGATGCGATAGTATTACCCATTAGTTACACAAATAACCTGACTACTAGATAACATAAAAGTAATCCTTTAATCTCGAGTTTGCGATGGGATTGCGTTCTGATGGAGTTGCGATTGCGTTTGTGATTAAACACCTCAACATAAACATAACGTGCACAAGTAACACATAATAGCACACACACGCAAAACAATATCCAGAACCCATAATTCGAGTTGCAATGTGATAGCGATGCGATTAGCGATAAGTCGATTAACGATTAACTGTGATTAAATAGTGATTTATTAACAAGTACTCCACATAATACAACTAAAGCGATTTAAAATAGAATATCCATTACAAGTTAAAGAGTACAATTAATAATTAAGCAAGGAGTGACAGATCGCAATTAGCAATCTTTTCTTCCTTTGACTTTGACTTCAAAAAGTCGGGTTGTTACAATACAGATACGAAGTTGACCACGGGGCCGTGTGGGGCCCTTTGTTGACACCTGCAATTAATGAAGGAAGAGAAAAGGTTGGCCACAGGGGCGTGCCCGCTGGACACGGGGCCGTGGCCAGAGCTCTGTGCAGGCTATAAATAGGGGTGCTTGGTTCACCTCAAAGACATCCCTTGGCAAACCACTACTATCCTACTTTGCCACCACTCCACCACCACTACAACACCAACACCCACAACCATCATCCATCTTTAGAGTGTGTAGTAGTCTTGGGATCCAAGATTGATTGTAAGGGTTCTTGCCAATCAAAGGCCATGTTTGGTTAAGCTTCTTATATCACTTGGTGAAGACAAGTCTTTTATGTATTACTTTTGATTTTTAATCTTCTGGCACTTTTTATTTGGGTTTGTACTAATGACTTTTATAACTAGTTTCTTATGTTGAAGGTGAATTCTTCCTATCATTTTTCCGTGGTGTCTTGACGTTACTTTACTGTCTATATAAAGTAAAAGATTGCATAATTCATGTTTTTACGATCTATATAAAGGCATGTTGACTACCTGGTCGGGGGTTAGGGGAATGGTTTGGTAAGGTTCTTGCCTTGTTCAGTGTATAGATCCTGCAAGGACCTGGTTCAAGCTTACTAGGACCTCTTTCAATATCCACTGGTATTGGATGGCGGGGGTGCGAATAGCTTGAACCCCTCATATGTAAACTATTATTAATACATTAAACCGACTTCTTGGGATTGTATCCTTGCTAACTCAAACCACTTAGCCGAGGGTAACGTCACCTTCAAAAGAGGGGCCTACCACTTTTTGCATTAATAACTTACTTAATTATCTTTCAATATTCCGACCCTTTGGGATTGTATCCCTGCTGACTCAAACCACTGGTTTGAGGGTAATGTCACCTTCAAAAGAGGGGCCTACTACTATAACTAAGATAATCTCTTAAAAAGTCCGAAAGTGCGAAAATCATCAAAGGATACATTAAAGATAAGTCAGATACAAGTGATTCTATCTTGTCTATCTATTTTTATTTACATTTACATTTGCATTTTTATTTTTTATTTTTATGTTTCAAAACTTTTCTAAAAATTTTTAGATTGATTAGACGTTGAGGATAAACTGGTACTAAAAGCTTTTGTGTTCTTGGACGACCTCGGTATCTTACCAACGCTATACTACGCTCACGATGGGTGCACTTGACTAAGTGTGTGTTTAGTGTTAGTAGAATATCGTGTTTTATAAATTTAAAACTTGATTAATGTGTAAAATGGGCTTAAAATATCAATAAAAACATATCACGCTTTGCACACACCAATATGTAATCAAATAGTTTTTAACTTCGCATGTCATGAGTTTAACAATTCGCATGTGATCAAAGGTATAACACGCTGGCTTCGCATGTTATGATATCATAATTCGCATGTATAAAACATGGAATCAAATTGTTAATTTTGCATGTGATGAGTTCAACAATTCGCATGTTATAAAAGTCATAACATAATGTTTTAACATAGAATGATACCACAAATCGCATGTAGTTTGCATTATATGTAAAACATGTTGGATTACTAGTTCTTAATAAATTTTATTTTTTATCCTTTTATTTAATTTTGTAGATGAAAGGGTTTATATTCCCAAGGTCGAAGCATCAGCTATACCTGTGGTTGGCAGGCATTTTAATTCCATTGAACAAGCATATGTGTTTTACCAAACATATGCGAAGTTAGCTGTTTTTTCTGCACGGAAAGGTAGTGAAACCCATAGTGGTGGTATAATCAAAACTAAATATTTTGTGTGCTCGAAAGAGGGACACAAGGCATTGTTTATTGACGATGCTCATTCAAAGGCTAAAAAGCCTTATAAAATAAGGAAAAGAGGAACCATTAGAACTAGATGCAAAGCGCAAATTATGCTTGGTTAGGTGGATGGGACATCATTTAAAGTCAAGAAATTTATTGTTGGCCATAATCATAAGTTTGTATGTCCTGTAGATCTTCATATGCTAACAGCTTACAGGCAATTGTCAGAAGTCCAAGAGGAAATGATATGGGAGTTGGGGAATCTAAACCTTGGCCCGGTCAAAGCAATTCATATAATGAGAAAACGATATGGTGGTTTTGAGAAAGTTGGCGCCACTGTCGATGATTGCAAAAAATTTAGAGCTCGAATTAATATTTAGTCGATTTTTCATTTGAATAGGTTGACCGATAAAAAAGAATATTTAGTCGATTTTTCATTTGAATATTCAGTTGATGTTGGATCGGTCCGGTGACCCTAAATAGTCAGTATGATTCGTTCATCATCATTTACAGAGGTGGAATCAATGTAAACAACGTCAAACAGCTTGTTTCCTTTTAATCTATCTCTATTACTGATTTGTTGAGCTTTTACAATGTATTCTGACAAAAAATTGGCAGCACCTTCGCTTACACACACAACTGATCCATTTGCAATGAACCTACAGAACACCTATTTATAGGCTAGCCTATTCCGTTTGAAGGTGACACAACCACGTTCAAACAAACCTGCTTCAAACGGATGACCATGTTCAAACGGATGACCATGTTCAAACGAACTAGACATGTTCAAACGAACTAGAGATGTTCAAATGAACTGTATACCTAAAACATGTTCTAACCCTAATTCAAACACTTTTGTGCACTCATTAAACCTATCTAGACATAAGACTCGATAAGACGTAGTTAACAGACACTAGATGCACCAACAGACTCTCCCTTGAATGTTGACGAAGTCTTTGGCTTCGAGTCTTAGTCTTTGTCTTTTTGTCTTGACATGTAAAAGCTTCCTTCAATCCTTTATCTTCCATCAACAGCTAGCATAAAGCATAGACTCTGAATCTTTAACAACCTTCAAGCTCCCCCTTGAATATAGATTCAGGAACTGCTTCTAACTTTAAGTCTTCAAACTCCCCCTATCAGTAGGCTGGGATTTTGCTTAGCTGTTTTCTCAAACTAACACCTGTTACCTGCATATACTCTATCCAAATATAAGATATATGACAATAACAGTATCAAACTTAAACTTACCTTTTCACTTTCAGTGCTTAGAAATCCACTTAAGTATTCAGGTCCAAATTAATGACCCTGATTACTCAATTAATCTACCAAGTCCAACTTAATGACCTTGGTTGATCAGAGATAATTCACACCGCCATTTTGCTCAACTTTTTCTGAAAATTTACAAGTTTCAAGTTAATGAACTTGCTTCAACTTTCACAATTAACCATGATTAGCTCCAAACTCATCATTCAGTCAAGAAACTTCATGCATCTGCTTTCAACTTTCAAATCCGAAGATCAACTCTCCACTTTGGTTTGTCAAAAAATAAAGCAGAAATGAAAAATCTTTTTGAATTTTTAATAAAGCTTCTAAACTAGAAATGAAAACCAGAACTAAAATGCAATGAAAATAAACTTTTTACAAACATATTTTTGTAAGCGTGTTAGGGAATCATGTCAGCTCTACGACAAGTCACAAGTACCGTTAAGCTTTAATTTCATACTCAGAATTAAACAATTCGCGTAGATTGTCGATATACTGATCCACTTAAATTCTCACACACATTTCAATCTGTCCAGGATACTGATTTAGTGTTTTAGAGACTTGAACTTATACGTGTGTCCCACCTCTTGAATATACTCCCGTATCCAGATCCAATATTCAGTCTTACAGGTGAGTATACCACAAATGATATCTATAAGGGGTTAATAAATTATGAAGAACCATGAGGGCTTAGGTCAGAACTACCGTTCAGCAGAGAGATCATGACTCAACTTTTGGGTGTGTCCCCTTTAGAGGATCTTTTTTACAACAGCATTTGCTAAGCAATTTTATTGTCTTATCATTTATGCTGAGGGTGATGCTATGTTTCAAGCATTGCGGAAAGTATTATTCGGGGACTAGGTCAGAACTTCCATTCAGCAGAAGTCCCGGAATAATACCCCAGATATCACTGAGTATAAAGACCTAGTATATCAGAAAAAGGAATCTTTCAAACAAGATTTCAGGGGTTACCTATATATCCAAGTAATGTTCCCCACGAAATAAGTAAGTAAGATTTAAGTTTATATCCCGAACAAACCTACTAAATGTGTAAAAACCTATCGGCATATCATCAGCGAGACTGTTTAACCCATTTTAAACATTCCAA
Organism: Helianthus tuberosus; assembly: GCA_030545235.1. Lineage (NCBI taxonomy): Eukaryota > Viridiplantae > Streptophyta > Magnoliopsida > Asterales > Asteraceae > Helianthus > Helianthus tuberosus. Next base: position 64,984,867 of record CM060406.1, read on the forward strand.
TTCTTTAGCATACCGTGACTGTCAAGCCGATGTACTATCATTTTCCCTTTTTACACAAGCTCTTTTCTGGTTTTCTATTGTTTTTGGATTTTAAAAATATCTCATGTATTTGTATTTTTGTCATTTTTTATTGTTTTTGTATTTTCTGAAAATATTACCCTATACCTCCCCCTAAATACCAAAACAAGTAAAATATCGACAAACCATTACAGATTGCTTCTCAACATCATCTACAATGTCTCCTTCATCAACGCCAAGAATCTCCTCCAACACCGATAAAAGCTTCATACCGTTCAGTTTTAGCAAATACTGAAAACGTGTTTTATCAAATGCTTTGGTATGTAAATCAGCTTTTTGTTCGCCAGTGTGGATTTTCTCAATTCGTATCAACTTCTTCTCGAAACAATCTTGAATGAAGTGATGACGAATTTCAATGTGTTTAGTTTTAGCGTGATGTACTGGATTTTTCGTAATGTTAATTGCTGCCTCATTATCAACAAAGATAGGGGTGTTTAGAAATTGCAAACCGTAGTCGCGCATCTGTTGCTGGATCCACAAGATCTGAGAGCAGCAACTGCTAGCAGATACATACTCCGCTTCACATGTGGATAAAGCCACAGAGGTTTGCTTTTTGCATTGCCAGGTGACCAATCGTGGTCCGAAAAACTGACACCCTCCTGTTGTTGATTTAGCGTTAACTTTGCAGCATCCGAAATCGGAATCGGAATACCCTTCGAGCATAAAATCGCCTTCTCTTGGATACCACAACCCCAATGATGGAGTTCCTTTCAGGTAGCGTAATATCCATTTCACAATCACCATATGCGAAGCTCTCGGGTTAGATTGAAATCTTGCTGCGAGGCAGGTTGGGTACATAATATCGGGTCTTGAATCTGTCAAATACATTAGCGATCCGATCATGGAACGATACATCGTTTCCTCTACCTTCTCTCCGGTGAGATCAAGGTTTATCCCATGATTCGTTGCTAAAGGGGTGGAAGCTGGAGTAGAACCTGACATCCCGAATTTCTCCAAGATATCATGAACTTATTTCGTTTGATGTATGAAAATTCCTTTGGGTAGTTGATCAACCTGCAGTCCCAAAAAGAATTTCATCTCACCCATTGATGACATTTCAAATTTCTGCTTCATAACTCGTTCAAAATCTTTGCATAGATTCTCATTCGTTGACCCAAATATGATGTCGTCCACGTAAATTTGAACTATCAGAAGATGTCCGTCAACCTCTTTAGTGAAGAGAGTGGCATCCACTTTTCCTCGGATGAAGCTGTTAGCTAGCAGGTGTTGAGACAATGTCTCGTACCAAGCTTTCGGGGCCTGGTGTAAACCATACAACGCTTTATCTAACAAGTAGACCTTGTCTTTGTGGTTTGGATCGGTAAAGCCCGGTGGCTGACCAACACATACCTCCTCTTTTACCTTCCCATAGAGAAACGCCGATTTAACATCTAACTGATAAACTTTGAAATTTTTCCAAGATGCAAATGCCAGGAAGATTCTGATCGCTTCAAGTCAAGCTACAGGAGCATACACTTCGGTAAAATCTATACCCTCCTGCTGACTGAAACCCTGGACTACGAGTCGAGCTTTGTTACGAACCACAACTCCTCTATCGTCTCTTTTACACTTGAACACCCACTTGGTGTTTATCTTCCTCTGACCATCAGGTAAATCCACTAATTTCCACACGCCTAACTTCTCGAATTGGCTAAGTTCCTCCTGCATTGCATTGACCCAAGAATCTTCAGTAAGCGCCTCTTTGTAAGTCCTTGCTCAATCTGCGAAATAAAACAACTTAATGAGAATTCAGTTTGCAAAGGAGCAACTTTTGTATAAAAACATGTAAGCCCTTTATCAAGCTGTCTTCGAGTGCGGACTCCTGACTGCAATTCTCCAATTATCAATTCCTCTGGATGGTATAAAAGAGTTCGTGGCATTACTTCGCCTTCCAGATTAGTAACATTCTGATTTGCACCTTGTTCACTGAATGGGTTTGTTTGACCTGAAAACTGAATTTGCTCCCCCTCAGAATCTGAATCACCACGATCAAATACTGGCATGTTCTCATATTCTTGATTATCATTCTGTGCCGTCTGATTATCTTGAGCAACTTCATTTTGTTGGACATCATCATGTTCACCAGTATTGCTTGGACCTGCTTCATCATCGTTTGAAGCTTGTCGTGGTCGTCTTGAATACTCAGCTGGAAACATTTCCTGCGATTCTTTATACTCTCTTAAAATATCCAACTCATCAAAGAAAACTTCTTCTTCTTGTTCTTCCATCATGTCAAACGAATCCCACAACTTGTCATAATGAAAACGCCATGAATCTCCAGGATTCTGCGGCGGCATAGTATAACCTTAACATTCAACATTGGGAGCTTCAATAATCCGCTTCAGACTTGGAACGAAGACTCGTCGTAATGGACTTGCATAACCTATGAATATCCCTTCAATACTCTTCGGACCAAACTTTCCAAAAGGTTCTATGAGGACAAGCGGTTGACTGGTTTGTTCTGGGCGGATGGGTTATGCAAGCGTAACTTCATGGAGTCCAGGGATGTAATATCGTTTGATGCTACTTTCAAAACAAAAAAGTAAGTGTTTCATGAATGTATTTTAATGTTTTCGCATGTTGTATCAATTCATAATCTGGCAAAATCGCATGTTAGTAAATTATGGAAGTTAGGAGTTCAATACGCTGCACAATAAACTGGGCAAAATCGCATGTTAGAAAATAATGGAAGGTAGGAGTTCAATATATTGCACATTAATCTAGCAAAATCGCATGTTACTAAAACATGTTCCTTGTTGCAATAATTTTTAATTTATTTTGTGTGTAGGTATAAGATGGTGTTTGTACCGTTTACTGGTATAGACAACCATTGTCGAAATGTAACCCTTGGAGCTGGGTTGTTGGCATCGGAGATCCTTGAGTCTTATAAATGGCTTCTTAATTCCTTTGTAAATTCATTTGGATGTCAGTCAAAGGTAGTAGTGACAGACCAGGACTCTTCAATGAAACAGGCTATCTAGAGTGTTTTTACTATTAGCAGACATAGATTGTGCATGTGGCACATAATGAAAAAAGTGGAAGACAAGGTTGACTATGCTATATTGTGTGTCATTACCATTTTTTTTTACATTATATATCTTCTACATGTTGATAATAAAAGAATTTATTTGTGTAGGTTGGACACGGGTTGTGCAATAATGATGATTTTAAACGGAAGATGTGTGATATTGTATGGACTGATTCCATTGAGCCAGAAGTATTTGAGAGAGGGTGGAAGTTGGTAATGATTGAGTTCGGTCTTACCGAAAATAAATGGATTGATGATATGCTTGTGATGAGATCCATGTGGATTCCGGCTTTTTATCGGCACAAGCCAATGTTTGGACTTATGCGAACAACTTCAAGATCAGAGAGTGAGAACCATTTTTTTGCCAGGTAGCGAATTCACAACTCACTCTTGTAGAGTTTATGAATCATTTTTACAGTTCAATGGATGTCCAAAAGTTCAATCATAGAAAAAATGATCATATATCAAGATATACTGAGCCTGATGATTGGAGCAAAACTACTCTGGAAGCAGATGCTGCTAAGATATACACCAGGTCTATATTCTTCGATCGGCAGACAGAGATATACAGAACTATTAGTGAATATCTGCCGATGGACACCAAAATCGAGGGTGACCAGTTAAGGATATCGTTGAAAGACTTTAAAGCTCATGGAGATGGGTTTTTAGAGGTAATATAGAATACATTTATTACTTACAAAAAAAACATCTGTTTTTACAACATGCGATTTTGATGAACTCCCATGCGATTTTAAATTATTTTTAAAGAAACCCTTTTTTACACATGCGATTTTGTTCACCCACCCATGAGATTTTATGTTTTGATTTTGTTTTTTTTTTTTTTTTGTGTCTGTAGGTGTGTTTCAAGAAGCTTGAAGAAGATGTAACTGCGCAATGTAGTTGTATGCGTTTCAAACAATACGGGCTGCTATGTAAACACATCTTTTTACTTTTCAATATGTTTGGAGTTAAAGAAATACCAAACAAATACGTTATGAAGTGATGGACGAAAGATGTTGTTCCAAATTAGTTAAACTCCACGTTTGAGATAAAGGTTGATGCAAAGGATGAGCAATATAAGGCTAAATAGATTGCTCATGAAATCATGTATACAGGGGAGTATCTGTTTAGCAATTTGATTACTGACCTTGATCAACTCGTTCTAGGTATAGATCAAACGAAGGAGATTAAAGAAAATGTGGACCAGAGTCGCATAACCAAGACGATTGATCCAAAGTTTGATCGGTTCTCAAAGTTAACTGGTTATCAACAACCAGCAACTGATGCACCGCCTACTGTCCGTGTCCCAGCTGGTATAAGAAACAAAGGTCGTGGCTCACATAAAAGGATTAAATCAAATAAGGAACAAATGATTAGTCGCAAAGGGAAGAGGACAAAGACATGTAGTGTATGCAATGCAAAATGTCATGATATTCGGACTTGCGAGGTATTGAAAGGTAAAAAACAAAAGAAGATGAAGGGAGTCCAGATTGACAAAGATCCCAGCCATGAAGTCCATGAAGTCGAAGATGAAGTTGATGAAGAGGAAGATGAACTCGAAGATGATAGTGGAGAGAGTGATGATGACAGTGAAAAAGATGTTTGGGAAGAGGTTTCAGAAGATGAAGATTAAAAAACGTGCGATTTTTTAGTTTATACATGCGAGCTTATATACATGGGGTTTATTATAGGAACATGCGATTTTACGTGTTAAATATGCGATTTATATACATGAGGTTTCTATTACTGTAACATGTGATTTAATTTGTTCCCATGCTATGACATGCGATTTTTGTTAGTTTGTATGTGTTCCCAACATGCGATATTTATAAATTTAAGTGATGCGATTTTATATAACACATTTTCAAGATCATAAGCATATAAAATAAGCATAACTTTTAACTTTAATGATAGTTAGAAGTGTTTAAAATTACAACCATTAGAAGTTAAAATAAGCATTCAAAACAAGCATAATACAAAATAAGCATAATAGTATTGTTTAACACAACAAAAGACAATAAAAAGATGAATAAAACCTACTTTCTTGAAGCAAAGATCTTGTCACGTTCTCTCGAGCTGAACTCTATCTTTTCTTTCACTGCAGACAAAGCATCCTTCAGAAAAGAGAAGACCAAGTCATCAGCTCGAGACTGTTCCTTAATGTGCTCCAATGCGGTGTCTCTGAAGCTCGACGGTGGTTGTTCAAGGAGTCTTTCCCACATGTATTGATTTTTCTTTTATTCCGGCAAGAACCTTTCCCTGCACATCAAGAATCAGGTGAGAAGAGCTGACATCGGTGCTCATTTCTGTCAACGTGCAAGTTGACAATAGTTCTTTGATTGCAATGTTCTTCAATTCCTCAGAATCAGATGACATTTTTTTGCATTTATCGGCTATTTTTTTGTATGTGTTGTTTTGGTGTCTTAATCTGGAAGGTTGTTATCTCTGAGTATTATATTAAAATAGTAAATTTATTATTTAGATGTGGTGGCAAGTTATGGTATTTATGTTAAAAGTGATCATTACAAGTCACATTACAGTCACATCGATATTAATTCATTTTTCCTTTATATAGAGGTTTTTAATATTTAATAATTATAATGTTCAATTCACAATTTTTTGTTATGCACATTGATCAATGTGGATATAGGTATATGAAACTCATCATCAACATCAATTTCTACAAAACCGCATGTAACTAAAAAACCAGACTTCGCACATTATAAAAACCAGACTATTTTTTCACATCTGTTTCGCATGTTATAATAAACCACACACAATAGCTTCACATTTATTTCACATGTTTTCAAACCATGTTTTCATCTATTTCGCTTGTTATAATAAACCACACCTATATGCAATGTACGATTAAAATTCGCATATTACAATAATCCAAACATAACCTAGTAGTTCAAATGTTTTTCGCATGTTTTCAAACCATGTTTTCATCTATTTCGCATATTATAAAAATCAAAACCAAGACATAACCTACTATTTCAAATGTATTTCGCATGTTGTAAAAACCCTGTTTTTAAAACACAGAATTCACATATTACAGTAATCAATAACCTGGATTCATCTTATTCGATTGCTGGTCGATCGTTGTTAGTCTTGTCCCGTTTGTCCCTTACTCCCTTACAACTCCTAAATCAGTAGTTCTTATTATCGTATGATGAAATCGCACCATAAGGAACGAAGGGAGGTTGGGGAAGGAGAATTTCAGGTTTTTGAATTTGATTTAGGGTTTGATTTTGAACTATCTTCGGCCAGTTACAGAGATGTATGATCTCGCAATGACGATGTTAACCTTTTCGGTATGGTTTGAATATATTAAAATGATTAATTTAATCATATAAATTAGTTTCGCCCGCGTTTGATTGATTGAAGATCGTACGGCTATGGGAATTGTGTACATAATGTAGGATAAGAGGTATTATACGTTAACCAGCTTATATATATATAGGGAGAAGATCATGCGAGAACCATCTGTTATTGTGAGAACCGCGAGAACCAATGTGAACACAACCAAAAATGCCTAAAAATAGCTAAAAATCACACAAATTTTTTTTTAATATTTTTTATATAAATCGCTACTTTTCGAAGCAAAAAAAAAAATAAAAAAAAAATTTTTGGCCACTAAAAGTAGCGATTTGAGCATAAAAAATATTAAAAAAAATTTTTTTTATAGATTTTTTTAGGTTTTTTGGGGGTTTAGTTTTTAGCATTTTAGCTTGGGGGGGGGGGGTTTAGGTTTTTGGGGGGTGGGGGAGGGGGGTTTAGGTTTTTTTTTTTGGGGGGGGGGGGTTAAGTTTTTTTTAGGTTTTTTTGGGGGTTTTAGTTTTTAGCATTTAGCTTGGGGGGGGGGGGTGGGGGTTAGGGTTTTTTTAGGTTTTTTTTAGCTATTTTAGGTTGTGTTCACATTGGTTCTCGCGGTTCTCGCATGAACTCCTCCATATATATATATATATATAGGGGACCGCTAAAATGAAAACCACCCACAGTTGTAAGAACCGAGAGAACCACTATTCAACCATTAGATCTTCAAAATAGATGGATGAGATTAAAAGTAATTAAAACTAATATTAAATACTTTTTGTCTTATTATTTCTTTAATATTTTAATCCAAAAGGTTAGTTTAGTAAATTTTTACTCATTTTGTCTTTTTGTCTTTATTGTTTTTTATTACTTTTTTGGTATTATTATATTACATGTTTCTTTTAAATATAATTTTTTTATTAAAAACCATTTTAAATTCAGATTTTTTAACAAAACAATTTTATTTTGCGGGCCGGTTTTTTAACGCCGTTTTTACGCCCGGCTTTTTCACGCGTCGTTTTTTAACGCGCCGTTTTTGCACGCCATTTTTACGCCCGGCTTTTCCACGCGTCGTTTTTTTAGCGGGCCGTTTTTTACGCACCGTTTTAACACACCATTTTTTAGGTCCCGTTTTTTTACGCGGTGTTTTTATGCCCCGTATTCACGCCCCTCGTTTAGGCATCGTTTTATCACACGGTTTTTTACATTTTACAATTTACGTAAAAAAATCTTTAGATAAAAGTTTACGTTTTTTACGCGGCGTTTTACGCTCGGTTTTACGCGGCGTTTTTACTCGCCATTTTTTTTACACCCGGTTTTACGCGCCGTTTTTACGCCCCGTTTTACGCGTCGTTTTACGCCCTCGTATGCACGCCCCGTATTAACGCATCGTTTTATCACCCGGTTTTTTACGAGCCGTTTTTTACTCGCCGTTTTCTACACCCCTTTTTTTACGTGCTGTTTTTTTACGCCCCATATTTACCCGCCGTTATTTTACACACACGTTTTTAAACTTTTTTTTACGGTTTTAAACTTTTTTTTACGAAAACTTTTTTTACGGTTTTAGAATTTTTTTTACAAAAAAGACCTTTTTACAAAAAAATTTTACAAAAATTTTTAACAAAGAATAAAAATTTATACGAAATTTTTTTTACGATTTTAACCTTTTTTTTTACAAAAAACTATTTTTGACACACGTTTTTTAAACTTTTTTACTTTTTTTTTATGAAAACGTTTTTTACAGTTTAAAATTTTTTTTTTACAAAAAAATTTTACAAAATTTTTTTTATAAAAACTATTTTTACAAAAGACAAAAGAGGAGATAGATGATTTGATGGTTTGACTTTAGAAAGAGACATTAAAGAGGAGAGAGAGATGATTTAATTGTTTTAATTAAATGACTATATTACCCTTTGGGGTGTCATTATCTGATTGGTGGAGAGTGGTTCTCGTGGTTCTTACAACCGGGGGTGGTTCTTATTTTAGCGCTCCCCTATATATATATATATAGGGATGGGTTAAAATGAAAACCACCCACAGTTACGAGAACCGTATGAACCACTTTTCCACCATTGATCATTTGTATTGGATGATTGAGATTAAAAGGAAAGAAAAACACATGCCAAATTCTTTTTGTCTTATATGCTAATTAATATTTTATTGTTATAAGGGTATTTTATTCAATTGTTATTTTTATGTACATTCTCTTTCCTTTTACATTTTTGTTTTATTTGCTTATCCAACAAACATATTTTTACTAAAAATCTAACAACATATCCAACAAATCATGTTAATATTTTATTAAAAATCCAACAACAGATCATTTTAACCCCGACCCCCAGTTGAACAAAATTACGTTACGGCCATGTTAAAAATTTTAAAGTTTTTTTTTCGTCATGGTTTTAAATTTTTTTACGCCCCGGTTATAAACTCTTTTTATATCCCGGTTGTAAATTTTACACCCCCGTTGTAAAATTTCTTTTTTTTGAACCTCACCCCCGGTTGTAAAAAACATTATGTTACGCCCATGTTAAAAAAATGTAAACTTTTTTACGCCTCGGTTATAAACTCTTTTACACCCCGCTTATAAACTCTTTTTACACACCGGTTGTAAAATTTACGCTCCGATTATAAAATTCTTTTTATATCCTAGGGATAAAGAGACTACTCCCATTGAGAACTATACTATGAATATTCTTTACATATACAATATAATATGGTATATTAATCTAGATAACATAAGATGTAACTAAGAGCATTCATAATGGATCCTTTTTATGTATGTGAGTGTAACCTCTATATTTGTGAGAGTTGTAAATTGTTGTGAGTGGAGGACATAGAAAAAACAGAAAAAATTACTGTTCATCAGTAAATTTGAAGGATATGTTATTAACCTCTATAATATTTTTTGAAAGTGGTTGTGAATGGAATAGAGAGAGTAATGGTAAAAGTATAAAAAATATTATTTAATTGAAAATGAGAGAGAAAAAGGTAGTGTTTTTAGTGTAATTATAGAGATTAAGTAAGAAATTTGACCGGGAATGCTAAATTTTCTCTCTCCTCCACTCCCACGTCACCTAACACGTTTAATTTCTAACATTATTTCCTTGATCGACAAGTTAATTCAATACTCAAAAAACCGTTGATAACACTAAAATTACCAACAGAATTCTAATACAATTTATGACCATGGACAAATGTACATAAGTCGGTATGCATTGCTTCTTGTCAGAAATGTAAAAAAAGTGTTAGACCATGTGTAGTGGTTAAGAAAAATAATGCCCCCATCATGGGGCATTATCCGACACGTGGCAGTCCAGTCAGCATGGGACGTTATTGCAAAAGTGGCGTAGTGAGAATAATGCCCAAATAATATAATGCCCCTTCCAATCAATAAACAATTACTTTTTCAAAGGGTTAAAGATTAAAAAAAATAAAAGAAAAGAAAAGGCCCCTTACTTGGACCACTTTCATTGGCCCATGCAAAGTTCCATTTCATCACTTCAGCGTTTTCTTAAAAAACGCCTGCATGCAAAATTCTCAAATATAACGCCCAAAAACGCCTGCTGTAATGGGGGGAGGGGCGTTTTGCGGCGTTTTTTTTTAATTTTTTTTTTAAAATACCGCCCCACTACGGGTGGTCTTAATATGTTATTAAAACTTAAAAAGGGTATAGATGTTGTAACTAACTTTTTATTTAAATTTGACAACCTTATGACAAAAACATTTAGATGTTATACACACATATAAGGAATTTTGTCTTAATAATTAGAAAATACATCTAAAAACGCTTACAACTCTTTATGTTTTGCTCCAAGTTTATTGGCTTATTGCCTAAAACGAGAGTGAATTATTGGATCATCCCAAATAAGTTTTTTGTGTAACTCATGCTACTTGTAGGAAAAAAAAATTAAAGCTTTCGAGAAGCATCCATGATACGAGGTTTATACAAGATTTCATTAATTATCAACAATTCATAACTGCATGTTATCCAACATTTCCTCCTTTATAAATTATTGTTAAGGTCATATATGTTCTTATGGGTAGATGTTTTGTCTATATATGCAGGGTTGCTGACAGAAGGGATGTGAACCAAGGAAATAACGGATTTGTGTAGAATTGGTCTAGACAACCAGAGTCGGATGCTGAGCTTAAAGAATGACAGGAATGTCAAGAGGTTCTCAATAGGACGTCATTTTCTAATAACGAGGATTTATGGATGTGAAACTTTGACAATCAGGAAGGATTCTAGTGAAGGCAGTCAAATTGGCTTTAATTGAGGATAGATGAGTTAGTCATCCCCCTAACTTTGATTGGTGTAAATGGGTTCCGCTCAAATGCAATATTACGACATGGAGAGGTAATCTGGATAGATTAGCAACGAGAGTTAACTTAAGAAGAAGGAATGTGAATATTACTTCGGTTATGTGCCCCTTTTTGCGAAGAATTTGAGGAAACGGTGGAGCACTTATTTACTGCTTACTCGGTGGTGGAGAGGGTTTGGTCGGCTTTCAGTGCTTGGTGTAAATTGCCTCAGATATATGCTTTCAACTTCAAAGACATTATGAAGATACACAATTTCACGCAACTAGGTAAGAAAGCAAAGAGTATCATCCAAGGTTTGGTGATTATTTCGTGTTGGTGTATCTGGAAATGAAGACATGAATTGGTCTTCAAGCAGATTAGACGAAATCGAGGGGTTTCGAGTGTGTTAGAAATATATCTTCTTGTAATTATATTAGTTGGGTGGATTGGTGTAAATACCCGATGTATATGTTGTAATTGTTTGCCCTTTGCCCTTTGCCCGTTTGGGTCGGGGGTGTTGTTTGTTGTTTGGAATTTTGCCCGTTTGGGTCGGAGGTATGTCCTTAATGAAGTATGCTTTTAAAAAAAAGATGTTTTGTCTATAATTGGGTTTAAATTATTGCTTATTTTGTTTCCTTGACTTTAGGGAAGTTCATAAACCATTGAAAGAGGATCGAACAGCCCAAACTGAAGCAAGTTGGTAGTCTATTTTAAGATTCATATAGTTTGGTATTTTCCAGGTTTGGCCGAGGGTTTAAAACTTGGAGCCGGTTGTTATACATTTCCTAGTTTTTTAAGTTGTGGATTATTATTACACAAACCATCTTTATAACTTTTAAAAAAATTGAAAATAAAAAGTAGTTCAAACCATCAAATTGTTAAAACCGGTGGATTCAACCAACCACTCGGTTGGTAATTTAGTATGGTTTGTCGTTTCCCGAAAACCATAATTAATAGTTCGTCTCAAAAATTTTGTCAAGATTGAGTGTTTCAAACCGTGAACATCTTTGGTGAACCAAGACGTACCACCTAGTTTTTTTTTTTTTTTTGATAAAGTTTTGATTTCATTCCAATCATCAGGGCAAATTATATAAGGATAGCAGATAGATGAGCAACAAACAGCGCCGCCATCCACTTCTCAATAGAAAACCCTATTTAATCTCTTTTTTAGTGGAAAAATTTGCAACCACATTTCTGACTTTTAGTTGGCTTTTTATATTGCACAACTCTAATTAAGAACGAGTTATCTACTATGTGGAGGTATTTTGTGTGTATATATAAGTTGTTTGCCTTAAAAAGGAAAATAAAAAATAAATTGTTGGAAAATAACTTTGTGATTTCAACATTTTATAAATTTTTTGATATAAAAAGCAATAATATTTAAATACGCTTTTTAAATCTAATAAATTCTTCTACGTATAAATCACCCTGGTTTCCTAGAAAACTGGGGATTAAAAGTTGAAAGAAAACATATCTTGACAATTATATATGGTAAGAGATTACATTATATTTTATTCAACTCGTGTAATACACGTAATTATAACCTAGTCTACAAATATACACAAACCACATAACGATTAAAGTTTTTTAAGATCTAAAGATTTATGTTTTTTCTTTCACAAAACGTGCATTACAAGCCTAAGTTAAGCCTTGAACACACATGATAATAGTAGAAAAAACAAATCAACTTGCCACAAAGATAAAAAAGAGAACCACATGCAAGATAACAAGACCATAGAGGTTAGGGTTAGACAAATGCCATTTTCAAATAAATTTGATGAGAAGTATCTCATAACTTACAAACCTATCATAATCATGCTAAAAGATATCAAAACATGTTTTTATTTGCATGTCCAAGTTATTTCCTTGGATAGAACACCGAAAGAAGCCTGAGAGCATTGAGATGACCCAAGAATCAAGAGGTTTTGGAATTCTCAGTCCCAACAGAGACAAAAGTATATTATGGTCGTGTGTGAATCTTTGTCTTTGACAAATGCAGAATGATAAAAAGATGTTGCAATATGAAATCAAACACGGTGTGTTGGTGTGTGAGCTAGTGGAAATTCACCGGTTCAAAAGCAACAATCCAAGAGACAGCAACAACACAATGCGGCTAAGCTGCACAAACATTGCACCATCGTCAACAACAATATGGCAGAAACAATCAACAATTAGACTAATTACGGATGCATGCATTATTACCAGGGCGAAGTATAGAAGGGGCCGAGGGGGGGGGGGGGGGGACCCCGAACTATTCGTTCAGTAGTGTCATATGTAGTTTTCGTATAGAAATTTTTTGGCATATACGTTTTCGACCCCCCGGTCATTTGGGTCAAACTTCGCCACTGATTCTTACAATACATTTTAAGTGATAGACATGTTTAATTCACATATATATTTAAAGTATATCTCAACTCCACTTAAACCTAAATTTTTTACTATGCATCACAAGTGTTTAATTTAAAGAAAAATGTACTTGATTATTAAAGAGACACTACTACAAAATGAACCTAAGACAAAACTCATAAAGTTTTGTATACAGTACTACAAATGTTGCATTAGGTCTAAAGCCACATTGGTGTAAAAATGTATGTCCCATATGTTTAGTAAATTGCAATCAAATATTGACAAGTAAAAAAAGACAATAATCAATAAACCTTGCAATAATTATGTTTATCAATTATTGTAAACGTTGCGCCTTAATGTGTAAGGCCCTAGCCGCAACGCGGTGGGGGCTACCGTATTGTTGTAATTCTAAAAGGAAACATTTTTCGCACTCAAGCGTGACACCTTTAGGTTTATCTCGTAAAAGCATGTCAAAACTTTTACCTATTAAGCACACATTTTTTTTTTGTATCCAACAAGCTATGAGAACATTTTTATCATGAACAAGCCATGACAAAATTTATATTTCTGTCATTAAACAAACTATATGACCGCATTTTTATAAACAAACCATGACAACATTTTGTTAACATTAACACACATCAAATTGTATATTATTTTTATGTTTTTTTTCCACTACGCACACAACACTTTTAACAAAATATGTATTGTCTTTAGGTCCTAACAAAAACAGCCGCAACTATATCTAGTATTTTATTTTTTCTACAGAATTTGAGATGCCTTAAAGAGAGTGTTATATCTTAAACATTAACAAATATGACATGCCTTAAAAATGCTGCAATTTCTATGAAATATACAACACTTTACAAGATGACATCTTTAAGTTTTAACAAATGTAACATTTGTTAAATATATTGTATTTTTTATAAGCTTCTAACATTTCAAGAGAAAATATTACGTTTGATCTTTACATACAATACTTGATTTTTAAGTATTAATTTAAAGCTTCTAACATTTCAAGAGAAACATATTGGTCACCAATAGACCCTGACTAATAAAACCCTAACATCGTTAGTCTCCGGTCGCCGAAAAACCGTTTTTGGCCAGTAAAAGGTTACTAAAGGTCCGATCTAAGGTTACAAAGAAGTTTGAGACGAGGATGTTAAGTTTTTAGGCCAAAAAGTTGAGTTTTCCTGCCAAAAATAAGTTTTCCAGCGAAAAAGGAGTTTTCCGTCAACTTCAATAATTATGGCTTTTACTAGAAAAAGAGGTTTCTAAAGTTCCGTAATAAGGTTACAAGGAGGTTTGAGACGAAAATGTTGAGTTTTTCGGCTAAAAATGAGTTTTCTGGCCAAAAACGTTTTTCTAGCGACCGGATATTAACGACGTTAGGGTTCTGTTAGTTAGGGTCCATTGGAGGCCAATATGTTGGGACTGTCATTGGTTATTTTTGAAGTTAGAACTGTTGGCGGCCAACGACGAATAGTTGAGATTATTAAAATATAATATTCCTATTATTTTTATGTTTTTTTCCACTACGTACACAAACTATGTATTGTCTTTAGGTCCTAACAAAGTAACAGCCGCAACTATATCTAGTATTTTATTTTTTCTACAGAATTTGAGATACTTTAAAGAGAGTGTTATATCTAAACATTAACAAATATGACATGCCTTAAAAATGCTGCAACTTTCTATGAAATATACAACACTTTACAAAATGACATCTTTAAGTTTTAACAAATGTAAAATTTGTTAAATATATTGTATTTTTTTAAAGCTTCTAACATTTCAAGAGAAAATATTACGTTTGATCTTTACATACAATACATGATTTTTAAATATTAATTTAAAACTATAATTTGAAAGGAAACATGTTTTAGAATATTTACTTTTATATATATAGTAGTGTTGCATTTGATGAGAATGAAACATAATATATAGCAACCATATGTTTAACTTATGAAGAAAACAACTATATGGTGCTTTGTCCCCACACCCAAAAGTCACTTTTTTGTTCATTAAACTAGAGTCGTCATGTACACATGGGAACTAAGAGGGGTCTGGTGTCTGCATGGTCCCCTGACCCTTAATATGTATTTTTATTTTATTAATAATATATGGGTGTCGAACACATAAACCGTCAAGAGGCAGTGAAGGGGTAATCACTTGACTACTTGAGTCTCTATATCTAATGTCGGAATCCGCTTCAGTTGATTTTCTGTTTTTTAAAAAACAGAAAATCTAACCCTTTGAATGTCACTTTTCCACTGTAAATTGTTTTTAGCGGAGTATTGGTGGGTCATAATTTTCTTACAGTTTAACTTGTTAAATTATCGACGCAAAGTAGTGAGGCTAATGTAAAAATTATTTCTGAATTGACCATCTAATTGAAAATTTGTTGGTCCACCGTTGCTTATTTTATAATCACATACTATATACTTACAGTGTGCCACGTAGACTGATTTGGGATAGTTTGGAGAGTAGAGGGGTTTCTGGAAAGTATATAGACTTAATTAGGGATATGTATGTTAGGACCGAGACTGCTGTCCGAGCGCCTGTAGGGGATACTGAGTCTTTCCCGGTGGAGGTAGGACTACACCAAGGGTCTGCTTTGAGCCCTTTTCTATTTGCAGTTATCCTAGATGAGTTGACAAAGTCAATTCAGGAGGCTCTTCCGTGGTGCCTGCTTTTCGCAGATGATATTGTGTTAGTTGCTGATAGTAAACATAGCCTGAATGCGAGGTTAGAACAGTGGCGAGCAGCTTTAGAGGGCAGAGGTTTAAGGATTAGTCGTTCTAAGACTGAGTACCTATATTGTGACTTTAGTGGAGTACACAGCGTTGAAGACATCCAGATCACCATTGACGGTCAAGTGGTTCCGCAGGTTAATAAGTTCAAGTATCTAGGATCGGTTGTTCAGAGGGATGGGGAGATAGATAGTGACGTTGCCCACCGCATCCAAGTTGGATGGTGTAGGTGGAGAGCTGCCACTGGGGTATTGTGCGATAGAAGGTTCCCAACAAAATTGAAAGGGAAATTTTATAGAGTTGCAATTAGACCTGCTATGTTATACGGAACCGACTGTTGGGCCATTAAGGAAGTACAAGCACGCAAGATGGAGGTGGCAGAGATGAGAATGCTAAGATGGATGTGTGGGCACACAAGGTTAGACCAGATAAGAAATGATGTTTTTAGGGAGAGGTTAGAAATAGCTAGTATATCAGATAAGATAAAAGAGGGAAGATTGAGATGGTTTGGGCATGTGAAGAGGAGGCAAACAATAGAGCCAGTTAGAGTAGTTGAAACTCTCGTGGTGGGGGGGGAGGAGGAGTAGAGGCAGACCCAAAATCACTTGGGATGAGCGGATTAGGCAGGATTTGCAAAAATTGCACCTCTCTGAGAACATGGTCCATGATAGGAGCTCGTGGAGACGGATGATTAAGGTTAAAGATTTCTAGGAGTGGGTTCAATTGTGTTTTTAGGGGTAGTGTATAGTCGTAGATATGTATCTATTTGTATAGGCTGTTTGTGTTGTTATATTTGTCTTGTTTACCATGCACTCTTTTACCACTCATGTTATATTGGTAGCTCCATACACACACACACACATACACCTCATGTTCTATATATTTTTTTCTCTTTCTTTCCTGGGTGTTTTGGAGCCGAGGGTCTCACTGGAAGCAGCCTCTCTATCCCTAGGGATAGGGGTAAGGTGTGCCTACATCCCACCCTCCCCAGACCCTACCAATAGCTCTGCTATTTGTGGGATTTTACTGGGTATGATTGATTGATTGATTGATATACTATATACTTACACGTTGGAAATGGAACGAAGCAAGGCATTAGCTCACTTAATTGCACAAAACAAACAAACAAACATACCTACTAATTATAATTTCACTCATAGCAAAGTTATTTATAGAGACCGAGGAGAGTGGGACAAAGACAAATAATTTCTATATCCTAGAGATAGAGAGACTACTCCCACTGAGACCTATACTCAAAATATTTTTTTTACATATACAATATAATATGGTATAGTAATGTATATAACATAAGATGTAACTAAGAGCATTTACAATGGATCCTTTATATGTATGCGAGTGTAACCTCTATATTTGTGAGAGTATGTGGTTATAAATTGTTGTGAATGGAGGAGATAGAAAAAACAGAAAAAGTTACTGTTTATTACTCCCTCCGTCCCACTAAAAGTGTCCTATTTTGAATTTTCAAAGTCTTTATTTTTAAACTTTGACCTTAAATAATTTTCTTTGTGTTAGATAATACTTGATGAAAGTTATATGATTTGAGTGTGTTTTACAAATGTTTTTATCGGGTTAATTTTCATCAAGTTTTATATAACACAAAAAATATATAATTAAAGTCAAAGTTTATAAATAAAGACTTTGAAAATTCAAAACAGGACACTTTTAATGGGACAGAGGTAGTAGTAAATTTGGAGGATATGTTATTCACCTCTATAATATTTTTTTGAAAGTGGTTGTGGGTGGAGTAGAGAGAAAAGGTAATGGTAAAAGTATAAAAAATATTATTTAATTGAAAGAAGAGAGAAAATGTGATGTTTTTAGTGTAATTATAGAGATGAAGTAAGAGATCTGACTGTGAATGCTACATTTTCTCTCTTCTTCACTCACAATCACTTTAAAAAATATTAAAAAATTATAGAGGTGAACAGTATCTCCTCCAAATATACTGATGAACAGTAACTTTTTCAGTTTTTTCTCTCTTCTCCACTCACAATAATTTACAACCACTCTCACAAATATAGAGGTTACTCACATACATATAGATGATCCTTTGTGAATGCTCTAAGTGGTATAAAACAATCATGCTAAAGATACTAGTAATGATAGTAGTAAACTTCACTATACAAGGTTTGATTAATTTTATTTTTTTGAAAGATACATTTGAATCACTGGTGAATCAGTGGAGTATCATTGTGTCACCAGCGGAACCACACGATCATACCTATCTCCACTATGTTATAATATTTATACAACAATTCAGAAGGAAACTCACCATTTTTCAATTAGTTTTAGGTCATTGTACCATACACCTTTGGTATATGACATCCCTTCACCTACGTGCATGTCTTAAAATTACTTTAGAAAGTTCGAAGTGTACATTATTTTAGTTATCGCTTATATATTGTAATTATATTAGAAATATTTTTTCCAAAAAATTCTTAAAGTTTTGTATTATTATAAGAATTAATTACATAATTAGTACGTATGATTTGCCTATTTTACGAATTTCATACTTATTATAATGCAATCCTTTTTAATCACAATGTATAACACCCATTCCCAAAGTTTAGATCTAAAAAAATGGAATGATCAATAATACCAGCCTTCCATGAAACCGCTGCTTTGGTAATGTTGTTGAGGAGGAACATAGTGCATTGTATATTGCGGATGCGGTGGATACACATGCGGTGGATATCCTTGTGGAGGATACCCTTGCGGATACCCCTGTGGTGGATAGCCTTGAGGTGGATACCCTTGTGCATATCCTTGAGGTGGGTACCCTTGCGGTGGGTACCCTGGTGTCGCGTATCCCTGTGGTGGATACCCTCCTGGTGTTGCGTATCCTACCGGTGGCGGGTAGATGCCTTTGTTTTGTTCATCTACCGGTGGCGGGTAAATGCCTTTGGTCTGTTCATCTACCGAATCACCTATAACAATCAATAATTGATTCTTAATTTTTAGGTTAATGGTACAAAAATCAATTAAAAATCATCCATATAATATAATTGAATCTATAAGGAACCTTTTGGAGGAGCAACGATGGGAGGTTGGCTTTGGTTGGTATGACTCATGATGATATGAATGGACGATGGATTTTTAAAAATTTGATTGGTGTTTTGTTGTTGTGGGTGTGTTTTGGGACATTTTTCCGATTTTGGGGGTTGGTTCTAAAGTTAATATAAACAACTAAACATCGGCTTTCACGCGTTACAAACATTTATGCATGAAAAAGAATTACCACCAAAGATTAAAGAGGTCAAATAAAAAATTGTGAGCATAAATTTAGATCATATATTTTAGATAAGTGGTGAGATTTGATTGCATTTGAATTAAACTCTTGCGTTAAAAGGTAGGTAAATCTCGATGTGTTTGTAATTAGGTGGGAAGTAGTGGCAGTGGCGGAGCAACGTAGAGAGGATATAGCTCTGTGTGTTATATTGAACGTGTTAAATATTTCGCGTGCTATGTAGAACGCGTAATATAAATTTTTCAAATGACACCATTTGTCTATGATCGACACCACTGATTTTTTTTAAAAGATCATTGACTCCGTGCCATGAAAAACTATATATAATGCTACTAAAGAAAAAATTATATAAATACGTTACCTAAATATTTTTTATAGTTTATTAGTTAAGCCCAATTACTTAATTCTATCTAATGTATAATTCACTTTAAACCACTAAAAGCCCATGTCTTGTTTTTAAGTTTTACCCCAGTAACTAATTAAATGCCCAATTAACTAATTCAGACTATTTAACCTAAATAAAAAAACCCGCCTTAGACGAACTGAAGAGTCACAAAGTGAACATAAGTGGAAAAGAGTCATAATTGATGTAACTTATGGATGGTTGCGTTATAACTTTGAACTAAAGAGAGAGGAATGATTGATTCTGATTTTTTTATCAAAGAAAGGAGTCAAGGACGATTAAACATGAGTTTTTTTGCAAGGACATTGTACTTTTATTATGATATTGGTTTTTAATATGTTATTTGACCTGACCCGACCAGAACTAACCCGAAAATTTTGACACCGGGTTGTTATAAATCCATATACCAAAAAAAAAAAAAAATTTTGAAACCATAGAAAAATTCTAGCTTCGCCACTGGTGGAGAGAACTTATTTCGATCGGCAAGAAGGGTGACGAGAAGTGGCAACCCATGGGACCAACGAGACGGTGTTCTCGCGTGCCTTATGTAACAATTCGATATAATAGATCAAATCCTAGTGTGACACGTGTCTAAGATCTCTCCATATAATTCAGATTTGAAGAAGAGAGATTATAATGATAAATAGGGCCAAAGATATAAAGTTGAGGGGGCTAAATCTATTAAAAACCAAAATTTTGGTTTTCTGGAGGTCCTTACTGTTAGGGATAGAATTTCATAGCTTGTGGATCACGGATCCTCAAATGTAGCCTGGATCACGGATCCTCAGTACAGTTTGAATTAGGGATCCTCAGAAGATGCTGCAAGGCTAAGGATCCAGGATCCTCCTTATTATCCTAAACTAACAATTGTTTCCATCATCTTTGAACTTGTTTTGCAGGTATATTTGAATGTGACTTGGTCTTGCTGAGATTCCAAGGGAATATGCTTGGCATTTTCGCACGTGCATTGGTTCAATGACCGTTGTGGTGATCGTGGGGAAGCTTGCACCTATTTCGGATAGTTTGTTATTTGGATTATTTCTAATTTTAAAGGGGATAACAAGCTTTATTTAGCATGATTAGTGACACACATATACAACACTCGAACTCTCTGCAAACTCTTGGCGATTACACACACTTACACTCTAGCAATCTTTGTACAAGCTTGTTATCATCCGAGGTTGTAAACTTTGTTTGTTTAATATTGTTGTGTCACACCCTGACTTTTGCGGAAGCGTAATGATGTGTGACTTGTTCAATATCATTGCATTTAATTATAATAAACAATTATATGATTAAAACATGATGTTCACCCATTCATAAGTTGAAAAGTTACAAACACAAGTCTTTCAAGTTTCAACCAAAATCCTCAAGTTAAGTTACAAAACAAAAGTGGATAACATCTAAACTTGGACTTTACGTCTTGAAAACAACACATGCGCCCAAGATCCATCTCGTTTCCTGAAATACATGCAATTTTGAAACACATCAACAAAAGTTGAGCGAGTTCATGTGTTTCTGTATGAGTTCGAATAATCTTGTAAACATCTGTAAGTATGCCTTTTGTAAATCAGTATGAAAGCGAATATGAACAAATCAATTAATGATTTGCAAGGTCATTAATATGTGTGCAACGGTGTAGGAAGGCTCAATCCTTTGCGTATGTCGTACCGGGCCTCCCGGATGGGACGACATAGTCACCACATGCGGCCAACTCGCGGACCCATGGGTGGGGCTCGCAACACCCAAATAGATCTATCACTCATGCCCCCCGGTCCTTAAACAAGGATTAATGGTCTCAAGTTAACGCCTACCCATTCACATGATCTAACACTTCATTCCTTAGCATACCATTTGTAATCGTAATCATTTGTAACATGTATTTCACCGCGAAGTTTTAAAACTGAAAACAGTTAAAAGAAAAGGGGGGACATGAACTCATAGATTTGCGTCCTGTCTCCTGTATACCCAAAGTATGTATCCTTACGCCGTACTACAACCTACACACGTGTTATGGTTTATTAGACGGCTGGGTCTTGCCGCGACTTTTAGTCTTCTTTGTTATGACTTAGTATCTTTGTGTTACATCCTTGATGTACTTGTATTATTCCAAAGTATATAACTATTTGTTAAAATAATAATATTTTAACTTAAATTATATTCATTAATTATTTGGAATATTTGTTAAAGTAATATATCTTGACTTGGTATATCGTGTATTTATACATGTATATTCTCCCAAGGATGGGTATAATTATACTTGTGCATTTTTGCCAAGTCTTGGTGGCGTATTCAGGTGTGTATTCGTACGTATCAAATAGGTATTTTTATTGAATTTTTTAAGTATTCTCATACTTAATTTTTGTATTAAATTTTCTGGAATAATATTTTTAATCACATAAAATTTCACCAATATATATTCTTAAAATGTATATTTTAAGAAAACTTTTTATAGAAATTTTCTTTAATTCTTCCTTGGCAAAAATAATCATATTTTCATATAAACCTCAAAAATAATATATTTTCAAGATTAACTTAGAAAATATTTTATAAATCCATTTTTCACCCAAAAATAATATATTCTAAATTTTGTTTTAAGAAAATATATATTTTCTTCAAAAATAATATATCTTCTTAATAGTTCAAGAAAACATATATATTTTTTTACTTAAAAATAATATATTTTCTTCTTGACAAAAATATGATATATTTTTGTAACACTTGTAAAAATTATAATTTCCGTTTCTTTGGTTTCCAAAATACCGTTTAACTTATTTGTCAAAAAAATATATGAACTTAATTCCAGAATATATATATGTAATTCACATTCCTTGTTCGGTTTGTCCAATTTTTTGGTATAAATTATATATTCATTTTTTTGGAATTTTGGTAATATTTTGTATTATAAATTTTGGTATTTTGGTAAGTTATATTATTTCAAGTCCTACAATAATATAACTAATACACATAATATACAAGTTAATCACACAAATTGTGACATCTAAATATATATTTTCCTAAATATATACTTAGTCACTTTTATTCATCAAAAACCAACCTCCAATATTTGTAATTTTTGTAATAAAAATTATGGCAAATTTTATATGAAAAACCATGGTTAAAATTTACTTATAATCACTTGTTTAAAAATATTTTTCTAAGTGTTTAAATTCTACAAAAATTTTGCCATAGTTTCCTCTTAAAAATGGAAGTTTCCATGCTTCCAAAGCATATCATTTTCTTTTAAAATCCTCACCAATCAATCAACAAATCAAACAATACTTACCATGAGCCAAAATCTTACAATTTACACTACATCATGAACTTGAAATTTTGTAAAAATTTATAGTAAATTAGCACGTTGTTAAGTAAGCTTAGTTACCGTTAAAAGTGTGGTTATTTGTTCATAAACATCATTCTTGAGAAAATTAGTCTTTCACAACTTGTAAAATGGTTTTTCTAAAAATCATTCTTTTGAATTTTTCTTGTTATCAACATATTTCTATACTTAATTTAACACTAAAAACATGATTAGTTCCTTTAAAAATCATGGTTATGTAAATCTTGTAATTTAACTTGGTTTCTTGAGAAAACTATCTTTGAAATCATCCATGTAATAGACTAATAACATGTATTCATCATCATCTTACACAAAATAATCTTTGTTTTCAAGTTCATGATGAACATAAAGGATGATCATCTTGATTTTTCACAAGATCATCCTCTCACTTGCTAGATCACGTGTTTAATCACAATCTAGCAAGTTTCATATGATGTTTAACAACATAAACACAAGTAAGAAGCACACATACACTAAAACAACAATGATTCTTATGATTTAGAGCTTTATGTTAAGAGTTATGTTCTTGATTCTTTATGATCTCCATGTTTAGTCTTTTACATGATCTTTTAACCAACATAAGAAGAAGTAAAATCAAGTTATGAGGGTCTTACTACTAGCACAAGGCTAGGGAAGAACTCAAGATGATGAAGATGATAAACTAGGTGGATAAAAGCTCTAAGAAGTGGTCCTTCAATCTCCAAAGCCTCCAAGCTTCTTAATCTTGCTTCTAGCTAGGGGTGAGCAAAAACCGAACCGAAAACCGAAACCGCACCAAAAACCGTAAAAACCGAAACCGCAAAACCGCAACCGACACAAAAACCGTAAAAACCGAAACCGCAAAAACCGAAACCGCAAAGGTATGGTGCGGTTCGGTTTTAGCTTTAAAAACCGCACCAAAAAACCGAAACCGCACCGCAAAATTATATATATATATATATATATATATAATATACTTAAAGATTTAAATATAAAATTCCCTATATATTATATAATCTGTGTTTGTTAAAAAAAAAAAGTACAGACTTGACTTTGTTAAGTTAACTATCGTCTGCTCCCTCTAAAAAAAAATGATGTTAACCTACTAGTTACAAGCCCATTAAATTAGCACTCCAAACAGCCCAACTTTCAACCCAATAACCTTTTGATAAAAAAGAAACCTACGTACCTTTCCCTTCATTTCCCTAATTTAACATCCAGCCGACAATCTTTTCTTCATCTGGTGCGATCATCTTCAGCCGGTGCGATCATCTTCAGCTGGTGCGATCATCTTCATCTGGTACGTATGTGTTGGTTCATGTTTGAGCTAGGTTCATGTTTTTGGTTCTTGTTTCATCGCTTGTATGTGATTTTTGATTTCTAAGTACAAGACTTTCTAGTATAATCGCTTGTATGTGATTTTTGGTTCATGTTTTTGGTTTTTGGTTTTGGTTCTTGTGTACTGTTTCATCGCTTGTATGTGTTATAGCTAGGTTCATGTTTTTGGTTCTTTTTTTCGATGTTACAACCAAGATATCCGGCTCAAAGTATGTAACTTCGAATATTTTTTTTCCGAACTTGTGAAAATGCAAGCAACCATCACTCGGATGACTTTGAGTCAAGATGAACAGAAAAAAAGATGGCTATATCGATGAAAACAAAGTATGATAAATATTGGGACAACGTAGATAATATGAATTATCTATTGTATGTTGCGGTTGTTTTGGATCCACGCAACAAGCTTTCATATGTTAAGTATTGCATTGAATTGATCCATGGTAAGGATTCGGAGAAAAGTAAAGAGATTGTGGGAAAGGTGACTAAGACTCTTGATGAGTTGTTTAATCATTACAAAGGCAAGGGAGAAAACACGAATTTACCAAACTCACAAGATATGGTTTTTGGTGAAAAGTCAAGTATTAATGAGATGGATATTGATCTGGAGCTAGAGTTTGACAAACTTGATGATGGAGGTCAAGACATCAAGAGTGAGGTGGAGATCTATCTAACGGATTTAAGGGAAAAAAGGGACCAAAAGTTTGATCTTTTGGGATGGTGGAAAGCAAATTCAACCAAATTTCCTATACTATCCAAAATAGCTAGACATGTTTTGGCAATGCCGATCTCGACAGTTGCATCAGAATCGGCGTTTAGTACGAGTGGTAGAGTTATCGACAAGTATAGAAGTTCACTTAACACCGAAACTGCGGAAGCTTTGATTTGTGCACAAGATTGGATAAGGTGTACAAGGGTTGATCTTGAGCTCGGATGTTCTATGAAGAATAAAGACATAGATGAATTTAATAAGAAGATGGCGGGTTTAAAAATTGGTAAGGTTTTCTTTACATGTGTGAGTTTATATTTCAAATACCTACTAACATATATTTTTTGTTTTTTTTTCTATCTAGGAAACACTAATGGCAAATGATAGTTGGAAACATTGAAAGTTGGAAAGATTGAAAGTTGGAAACAAGAATGAGTTGGAAACAATATTACGTTTTTATTTGGATACGACTATGTGATTAAGCTTTCACCGTTTCACATAGCAACTATTATTCTAGACATGTTTCTAGTACAAACTCTTGTTTTGATTGATGTCCTCTAGCCCATACATATGCTCTTCACATTGCTCTTGCAAAAATTATATTCTAATTACCATCAAGTATTAGATGTATTCCAGTATTAAAACCGAGAGTTTTTTTTAGATGTATTCAAGTATTGCTGAGAGTTTTTTTTAGATGTATTCAACTATTAAAACCGAAACCGCACCGAAACCGAACCGCAACCGCAAATAAACCGCAAAAACCGTACCGCAAAAAAACCGCAACATGTGGTTTTAAAAAAATAAAAACCGCACCTCGCGGTATGAGTTGCGGTTTTATGCTAAAACCGCACCATGCTCACCCCTACTTCTAGCACCCATGTATCACCTTAGAATGTTTGAGAATGATGGGAGTATGGTGGTGGTGTGGTGGCCGTAGCCAAGGAAGGAGGAGGAGAAGAGGTGAAGTTTTGAAGTGATGAAATGAGTGTTATGTGGAAACTAGTGGTTTTTAAAACATGATCTTCCAACAACATATTACCTAATGGTTCTAATGTCTCATAAAATCTTCACAAATCTAATAAAATATAAGAAAGAAATCTTGGGTGTGGGACCCATGTTTGGTCCGCTAATTGGGGGGGGGGGGGGTCTTAGTTCGGGTGTAATGATAAGTTAAAGGTCTTAGTTAGTTTTCAAGGATAATAGTTAGTGTTATGTGTATTAGGTGTTTATAGGATGTGTTATGATGTTCGGTGCCCATAACTAGCTTCGTAACACTAAAACAATGCTTCTAGTGTAAATTTGGTGTTTCGGGTTGTGTTCGGTTGTTCAGTTGGTTACCGGTTCGTTAAGGTGCTAAATTACGAAGTTTAGTGTGCTTTATGTTCCCTTTTAT
This sequence comes from Helianthus tuberosus, assembly GCA_030545235.1. Lineage (NCBI taxonomy): Eukaryota > Viridiplantae > Streptophyta > Magnoliopsida > Asterales > Asteraceae > Helianthus > Helianthus tuberosus. The sequence continues at coordinate 65,011,116 of CM060406.1, forward strand.
GATAGTTTTGATTCCCGACACTTAGGAAAGTATTCTGGGCCCTTAAACCATAATTTTGCATTATATTTTAGAGTTAAAATGCTGAAAATTGCTGAATTTTATTATTTGCTGCAGAATTCTGCAGTTTTAGAGTGTTTCGGGCACTTTTTGGCACTTAAATCATCACTAGGAAGGCAGTTTTGTGATCCTTACTTTCCTACACACTATACTAGTGTAACTCTTGGTTTCGGACTCATTATGTGCCTTAACATCATGTTTTCCTGAGTACTGAACTCCCGTCAGTATTTCTAAATTGTCTGATAACTGTGCTAACTTTGTTTCGTGCACTAATTGAACTATATAGTGTTGCATGCAGTAATGGTAAATGTTCTGGCAACATATAATGCACTTGTATGTATATGACAGCATTCAGTAAATCATTCATGTCATTAATTAGATCAAGCACAATCATTAAGTTACAAATTATTGTTTAATTATTGTACAGACACACGGAAAATTTACAGTTGTCACATTCTCCCCCGTTAAGAAAATTTCGTCCCGAAATTTTAAGCTGTGCTAACGGTTGCAGGGGAGTTGTGAAACAAATGCAGATACTTTGATTTAATTTGGTCTACACGTTTCCCAAGTAAACTCTGGGTCATGGCGTGTATTCCAAGAAGCTTGACAAGTTTAATACGACTTCTTCGTGTCTAGTGGACTTTCATGTCCGTAACCTTGACAGGTTACTTAGTAATTTGGTGTTTGTCGTTGACGTGAATCTCATCTGCGAGAATAACTACTGTCTCTTGGAGCTTCTCAAGATTTGATATGTGAAACGTGTCATGAACACTACTAAGTTCTTCTGAAGGCTTTAGTTTGTATGCAACAGTTTCGATCCTTTCCAGAATCTCGAAGGGTCCAATGTACCATGTTAATTAGGTTTTGCATCACCCCACCAACTGCTCATCAGAGGGGAACCATTCCTACCTATGTGGCACCTACATGGCTTCATTTTTTTCAGTTTAGTAAACCATTACCGATGGCATAATATGCTTATATCAATTCTAATCGAACTTGGGAGTTTATCAGTTGCACATTCCATTTTCGGTTAGAATGGTAACAAGGGATGGGGATTTAGCGAAGGACCATTGTTTCGATGGCTTCGACATCGTTAGATAACCTGGTGAGAATCCCGACGACACTTCATCACTCCTATCGGCGACATTTATATGAGTAAGAACCAAGTACGGTTTCTGTCCAAAAGGGGTCATCCACGAGAAACAATCAACAACTGTTTTCCACATATCTACATTAGTTCGAGCTCTACACACACATTCTACATCCTAAGTGAGGCGGTATTGGAGGTGGTGTTGCGGTGGTAAGGTTCAGATGGTGGGGGTGGTGTGGTAGGAGATGTTGACGACATAGGGGGGTTGCGATGGGAGAGGTTGATGATGGGGGAGGGGGTATTTAGTTTCTAGTTATGTGGGGGTGGCATGTAACACCCTGCTTCTTCGTACTTTCCATAATTAGAAAGCGTTGCTTGTATTTCTATTTTTGGAAAGCTTGTATTCTTGTAATCGCCTTTTCATTATAATTGTTGTAAATTCTTAGACTTGGATCATAAATGAAAATTCGTATTTCTTTAAATTCATGTTCTACATATTTCATACATGTTCATACGTTCGGATTAATCATACATATGATACTTTATCCATGATTCATGAAAAACGTGTTAAACTTGTCATACATGCTCAATTCATGCAAATACGATACATATTCTCGACATCCATACTTATTTATACTTGTTTTATATTTATTTTTATGCTTTAATTACATTACATACCCTTATACATGACCCTTTATACATAAAACACCCTAAAATCCTAAAATATGAAAGTATGGGGGTTAAAAGTGTCAAAATATCAAAGAAATCACCAACCTGGGGTGGCTCGTGTGACAACTGGCACAAAACCGGTAATTTCCGTTCAATTTAATTAATATTAAATATATGCAGTTATGTGCTTAAATGTCAACATTGATTGATTACATGCTATACTTGTGAATTCATGCACGTTTTATACTACAAGAAATTGCTTTGTGCATTAATGATAGCGTTGCGTCAGAAATACTAGTAAACTCACCGGTAAGACACATTGTGTCAACAATTCTGCAGAAGGCAGTCAGACAATAGAATTGGGGCCTAGGTATAGGTCCAACGTCAAGAATACATTAAAACCCAAGAGTACATACAAGGGTTAACATATAGACTTTCCGGAAGCTAGAATATGCACTAAAAAACACCCGAAACGCACTTAAAATGCAGAATTCTGCACAAATCAGCTATAATCAGCTTTTTAACACATAAATATCATGCAGAATTCATGTTTTATTATCCAGAATACCTTCCTAAGTGTTGGGAATTAAAAGCATCACAAGAGGATACATAAAGGACACTAAACGGTGCAATTTAGCACTTTAACAAACCGGTATCTAACCGAACAACCGGACATTACCCGAAACATCAAAATATCACTAGAAGCATTGTTTTAATGTTTCTGAACTAGCTATGGTCCCCGAACACCATAACAACCCTTATAACATAATAACACATCAAGTCCCTAAACTTTACACTTGAAACTTAACCTATTTATGTAGTTAGTAAATTAAAATTACACTTTACCCCCCCCCCCTTGGTTGGGACGGTCATGGAGTGGCCCCACCAAAAATCTCCCCTTGATTCACTTAGATCTCCATTGATCCTCCAAGATCTTTACTTGATCTCAATAGATATTATGTGATCTTGAAAGATTTACTAGTGATCTTACCATGTGCTATAAGAACATCATCATCAACATCACACTTCACACCACATTCACCTCCTCCTCTCTCCCTTACCCACGGCCGTGAGCCACCACCCACATCACCACCACCTTCAACCATTAATCATCCATTCCAAGTTAGTCACAAGATGCAAGAAGGTGTTTAAGAAGGTTTAGAGCTTGTGGATCTTGAAGAACCTTCTCCATTTGCTTTTATCCAACCCATTTGTCATATTCAACCTCTTGTGTTCTTCCCTAGCCCTTGTGCTAGTAGTAAGCTCCTTGTTACTTCATATTTTGATGGTTAAAAGATGATGAATATTGTTAATCACAAGAACACAAAAGAACATGATCATGATACTTTAACATAAGCTTAAATACATAAGAATACATGTAAATGGTGATGATTTGCTTCTTGGTGAATGATGATTTGTGTTAGTGATGTTAGACATCATAAGAAACCTACTAGATTGTGATTAAACACATGATCTAGTAAGTTAAAGTGGTGATCTTGTGAAAGACCAAGATCTTCATGCTTTATGTCTTCATGAACTTGAATAATGAAATTGGTCTTCATATGTAAAGTTGATTTAAACAAAATACAAATCTTGTAAATAGATGATTACAGGAATACTTTTCCCAAGAAACCAAGTTTATTTATGAGATTTACAAAGTCATGGTTTCTAAATAAACGAGTCATATTTTTTTAGTGTTTAAACAAGACTAGGAACATTATTGTAACAAGAAAAATACAAAAGAAATATTTTTAGAAAAATTATCTTACAAGTTGTAAATGACTAAAATCTTTCAAGAATGTGATTTACAAACAAATAACCATGTTTTTAAGGGTAACTAAACCTACTAAATAACATGGTAAGTTACTACAAGTTTTTACAAAAACTTCAAGTTCATGATGTAGTGTAATTTACTTGATTTTGACACTTGGTAAGTGTTGAATGAGTTGATGATTGTTTGTGATGATTTTAAAAGAAAATAAACACATGTTTTGAAAACATGGGAAACCTCCATTTTTAGGGGAAACCATGTCAAAATTTCTATAACTTTTGACACTTAGAAAAATATAAGTTTAGGTGAAACTTATTCCCTAAAAATTCACCTAAAAATACTTACCAAGGTTTCCCTAATTTTTATGTAAACTTCAAGTTAAGAAATGATGATTTCTTCAAGATAAAAATTGATATTAAGTATGTATATTTTTTAGAAAAATATATGTATATTTATTGATCACCAAATTTTGTGCTAAGTGTATGTAGTATGTATTATATGTAATAGTGTGTTAAGACTTGAAAATACACTAAATACTCCTAAGGAGTAAAACTACAAGATACACATACAACATGCTTAGACAAATACAAGAGAATATATTTATGAAAACATATTTCTTAATAGATTATGTAACTTAGACGAGTTACGAACTAAAATGAAGTTTTGCACGAAAATACATAACTCGGGTGAAAAATACAAGATACTTATATTTATTTCTGAGAAAATAATATAAAAGATACATAGTTAAAAATATAAATTATTTTTAACGCACAAAGAATACATACATAAAAGATGGTGACTTGTATTTGTGCGATACAAGTCTAGTGACTAACATTAATAAAACATGTATAGGTCACGACACTATATAAGCAAACCCGGTGAAGTTTATGGCGCAAGAAACGCAAAGTTGTGAGTTCATGTTCCCCCTTTTTCTTTTAACTGTTTTCAGTTTTATAACTTCGGGGGTGAAGTACATGTTACTAAATGATTACAGAAAAGTGAGTTTATGTCCCCACTTTTAATCTTTTACATACTTTTTAAACTTGGGGAAAATACATGTGTTATTGTATGATGGATACAAGAAATAAGGAATGATACTTGAAATCGTGTCACGAATAGGGTACCAGAAGCACCATTAATCGTGTGCATACTAAGACCGCATAACAAAAGGTTAGATCTAATGGGTTTTCGGGCAGCCACACTCTTGGTGAAAACTAGTACCAAGTAGTGCTTTTGTGTCTCAGTCGTGAATCGACAACTAGAAAAATGCCTATGGTTTGGATGCTTCCTATGTCGTGTCACATGTTAATGGCCTTGCAACCCATTAACAATCTCGATACATACAGAAATACTTGATTTATACAAATTACATACCATGTTTTCATACAAAGTATACAAACGTTCAAATACAAAAACTGCATGAATTCACACCAACATTATGTTGACGATTTTCCAAAAACTCACATGTATTTCAGGTAACTAAAGTGGATGTGCGCGCGGTCTTACTCTTGCTCTTGGATGCTGTTTATGTTTATCTTTGAATAAAGTTGTAAACTTTTCAGACAATATGTTGTCTTGTGATGTAAACACTTAAATTATGATTTCAGTTATGTAATGTTATTGGCATTTGAAGTTATTTTTACGAGCATGTAGTATGTTTACCATTCGTATGCAATGAGAACCTTTCATGATCACACCTCGTGCTTCCGCCTAAGAAAGGGGTGTGACAGATTGGTATCAGAGCTGCAATTGTAGTGAACCAGGATTCCTTCTCGAGTCTAGACTACAATCTTTAGGATCCTTTCACGAAAACAATTTTTCAAAAGTTTTCATTGCATAAAACTTTCCGTGATATCCACTACCTGAACTGTTTACAAAAAGTCAAGAAAAGACACTACGAGACTTAGGGTGCACTGGAGTAGCACTTGTCTTTGACTAGAAATTACTTGCAACTATGTGAAATAATAGATATACATGTACTAGAAATAGAATATCTCAGGTACTCGTAACTTTACCTGAAAGCAATGGCCTATCTGAAGGAAGTGATCCAACGATGAAATGAACTGTGTGGACTGTGCAAGGACTTACGTAATTTTGGATGCATACATAATTATGGAATTCAGTGCACAGAAACCACAACAAGTCTTGTCACGTATCATAAGAGATTCCTTCAAATACAAGAAAATGTCAAATGTGAATACCTTCACCCTTTCCCCAGCCAATTAATTACTCTGTTGGAGTAATAATCTAGGGTATAAAGAAAAGAACCGCCAATGTGAAGTAAGATATTTTGTCCTTTACATATATCAAACTTGTACCTTGGGGAGATGTAACCCTTATGCATTTTTCTTACAATGATGTAACAAGTTGCCTTGATATGTGTAAGGACATCGGTGAATATCTTATGACACACCAGTATTTATCTATTTATGCATGCTTGTTACTGTATAAATTGATTTATACGCTTGGCGGATTGTTTGATGTCACTTATGTGAGTATATGTCTGTGTATATATACTACTACTGTCTCGTATGACGATATCAAACAAATGTCTAACCCTATTGTGTTATGTTCCGACAGAACATGGCACTTAGGAGAGCTGTGACCAATCAAGGTTCTGACCAACCCCCTCCTCCTCTTCTGCCGAGGACCGCTGAGGAATTGAACACTCTACTGGAAGAAAGGATCTCCGCCGCTATCGCTCAATACGAGGCGAACCGCACCGAACAAAGTGGAGGACCAAGTAATGCTAGACGTAATGGGCAGGGAGATACATCTGGAGGAAACACATCTCAAGGCTACACCTTTAAGCAGTTCCTCGACTGCAAGCCACTAAACTACGATGGCACTGGAGGTGCAGTGGCATTTGTACGCTGGACGGAGAAGACTGATGCCACTATCCGTATGAGCAAGTGTACCTTGGATCAGCAAGTCACTTTTGCTACCGGGTTGTTTGTTGATGAAGCTTTGACTTGGTGGAATTTGCAAGTCCAGACTCTGGGTGATGATGCTTCGTACGGCATGTCATGGGATGAACTAAAGGAACGAATGAGAGAAAAATATTGCTCACGTGCTAAACTCCAAAAGTTGGAGACTGATTTCTGGCACTTGACCATGGAAGGTGCTGACATTACTGGTTATACCCGAAGGTTCCACGATTTGTCGAGAGTGATCACCTACATGGTGACTCCTGAATTTAAGCGCGTTGAACGCTACATTTGGGGATTGGCCTTAGAATTTCGCAGCATGGTAACTTCGGCCAAACCTCAAACGATCACTGAGGCTGTAACTCTGGCAGTCAGCCTTACTGAAGATGCTGTCCGTATGAAGAAGTTGTCGTTAAACCCAACCGAAAAGACCGAGACGCATGCTGAGTCATCTGGTGACAAGAAAATGAAGCATGCGAACCTGAATCAAGCAACACGCAACAACAGGGGTTCCAACAACAAGAAGCGTGACCCAACCCGCCTCAGGAGGCGAAAACTCTTGCAACCATGAATGACGCTCCTGCCAAAAGGTACCTGGGCACTCTGCCCACTTGCAACCAGTGCAAGCGTCATCACGAAGGAGTTTTCCGCATTCCAAAATGCGACAAGTGTGGAAAATTGGGTCACCATACTGAGGATTGTTGGGGAAAAGGAAGAAACGGGAAATGGAAACCGCAACAACACTGGTAATAGAAACAATGGTGGAAATGGCAATGGTAACCGGAATGGTAATGGAGCTGGGCAGAACCAAGGATGCTTTGGTTGTAGAAGCAAGGATCATTTCATAAAAGATTGCCCAAGGGGGAACAATGCTTAGGCTCGAGCATTTGTGATTGGAGCAAGGAACGCACGCGAGGACCCTAATGTGGTCATCGGTACGTTTCTCGTTAACAATCACTTTGCATCTATACTATTTGACACTGGTGCTGATTATAGCTTCATGTCTGTGGAATTTAAACGTATGCTTGGAATAGAATCTAGTAGATTAGATATTCCTTATTCCATAGAACTAGCCAATGAAAAACTTGTTGAATCAAGCGAAGTTGTTAGAGGTTGCACATTAGAACTTGGTAAGCAAAGATTTAACATCGACCTCTTACCTATTCAATTGGGTAGCTTCGATGTAGTGGTCGGAATGGACTGATTGTCCAAGAACAAAGCTGAAGTTGTTTGTCACGAGAAAATCATTCGCATCCCTCTGGCCAATGATGAAACTCTCATCGTGCATGGAGAAAAACGAGACGCGCCTCTGCGAATCATCAGTTGTATGAAGGCGCAGAAGTGTTTAAGGAAATGGTGTGTTGCTTTCCTGGCGCACGTTGTAGATAAGAAGGCTGAGGAGCCGAAACTCGAAGACATTCCTGTGGTGAAGGAATTCCCTGATGTTTTTCCCGAAGATCTGCCAGGACTACCTTCGCAACGACAATTCGAATTCCGTATAGACTTGGTTCCAGGAGCCGCTCATGTAGCCAAGGCACCCTATCGGCTTGCACCGTCCGAGATGCAAGAATTATCTACACAACTCCAAGAGTTGTTGGATAAAGGATTCATAAGGCCAAGCTTCTCACCTTGGGGAGCTCCAGTATTGTTCGTGAAGAAGAAGGATGGAACACTGCGGATGTGTATCGATTATAGAGAACTGAACAAGCTCTCTATAAAAAATCGGTACCCACTACCGACGATTGATGACTTATTTGATCAATTGCAAGGATCGAGCTACTATTCCAAGATCGAACTTCGATCTGGATACCATCAGTTAAGGATCCAAGAGGAGAGCGTACCAAAGACTGCATTTCGAACGTGTTATGGGCATTACGAGTTCCTTGTGATGCCATTCGGATTGACGAACGTGCCAGCGGTATTTATGGACCTGATGAACCGCGTATGCAAACCATATCTCGATAAATTCGTGATTGTATTTATCGATGATATCCTGATTTACTCGCGATCGAGAGAAGAACACGAGCAACACCTCAGAACCATTTTGGAACTACTGAAGAAAGAGAAACTTTATGCAAAATTCTCCAAGTGCGAATTCTGGATTCGCGAAGCACAATTTCTTGGTCACATTGTGAATGAGAAGGGCATTAATGTAGACCCATCCAAGATTGAAGCAATAAAGAATTGGGAAGCCCCCAAAACCCCAACTGAAGTTCGACAATTTTTGGGCTTAGCAGGCTATTACCGACGGTTTATCGGGAATTTCTCCAAGATAGCTCAACCGCTGACAACCCTTACACAGAAAGACAAGAAGTACGACTGGGGTGATAAGCAGGAAGAAGCCTTCCAACTGCTCAAGAATAAGTTATGCGATGCACGAATACTATCCTTACCCGAAGGCACAAAAGACTTCGTGGTATACTGCGACGCCTCGCGTCAAGGTTTGGGTTGCGTGCTCATGCAACGTCAAAAAGTCATCGCTTACGCTTCAAGACAGTTGAAGGTGTATGAAAGAAACTATAGCACTCACGACCTAGAGTTAGGCTCAGTGGTATTCGCCTTGAAGATCTGGCGACACTATTTATATGGTACTCGATGTACAATCTTCACAGATCACAAAAGCCTACAACACATATTTGATCAGAAGGAATTAAATATGCATCAACGACGTTGGGTCGAGCTGCTGAACGATTATGACTGTGAGATTAAGTACCATCCAGGAAAGGCAAACGTTGTAGCAGACGCGTTAAGTCGTAAAGAAAGGGTTAAGACCCTAAGGGTTCGAGCATTGGAAATGACTATTCAAACGAACCTCACTGCACGCATTCGTGACGCACAACAATAAGCCCTTAAGGGAGAAAATCGTCAAGCTGAATACCTCCGAGGTATGCTGAAGAATTTGGTGCCAAACAGAGAGGGAACCTTGTACTTTAAGGGACGTATTTGGGTTCCGCTCTATGGCGGTATTCGAGAAGTCATCCTTAATGAAGCTCACAAGTCAAGATACTCGATCCATCCAGGATCGGACAAAATGTATCAAGACTTGAAGGACTACTATTGGTGGCCGAGACTTAAAAGTGATGTTGCTATATATGTTGGAAAATGCCTAACCTGTGCTAAGGTTAAGGCTGAATATCAGAAACCGTCTGGCCTACTGATGTGTGTAAAATGCAACATATAAATTACATCAAATAAGGCATAAAACTAACCCTTTTTAAGTACTAATATTGGAAAAAGAGTGTTTTTGTCTTCCTTTTGTATTTTCAGGATTAAATGAGCTCAAAAACACAAAAGAAGCAAAAAGAAAGCTAATTCCAACATAAATACAAGGAAAGGAACATAAGTGGACTGCCCGACCCCTCAACGGCATCTTCCCAAGCAAAATAGAGAAGGCAGAAGGCTGAACACGCCCCGTGCTCAGCCAGCACGGGGCCGTGCCCAAGAAGCAGCAGAAAAGACAAACCTATATAAGCTTCTATTGCCCACCACGGGCCGTGTCCAGCGGACACGGGGGCGTGTCCAATAATCCACCCTTTTAGGATTGTATCCTTGCTGACTCAAACTACTGGGGTGAGGGTAATGTCACCTTCAAAAGAGGGGCCTACTACAATAACAGAGATAATCTCTTAATTATGTGCAAAAGTGCGGAAATAATCAAAGGTTATACTAGATACGAGTCGGAACCAAGTGATTCATCTTGTCTATCTGTTTTTATTTTATTTTTATTTTCATCATTTTAGTTAATTTTTATCTTTTCTTAGTTTAAAACATTTTTCTAAACTTTTTATTTTGATTAGACGTTGAGGATAAACCGGTACTAAAAGCTCTTGTGTCCTTGGACGACCTCGGTATCTTACCAACGCTATACTACGCTCAACGATGGGTGCACTTGCCCATATGTGTGTTTAGTGTTAGTGAAATATCGTGTTTTATAAATTTAAAACTTGGCTAAAAATAAGTGTTAAAAAGGGCTTAAAATATACACCTAATATATATAACACTTCGCACGCATTAAGTTTTTGGCGCCGCTGCCGGGGACACAAGGATTTTAAGAAAGCTTAAAATCGACGGCCTAATCAGTTTTTCAAAACATTTAAAAAAAAAAGCGCGCACATTTTTCTGCATTTTAGTTTAATTTTGCATTTACAGTAACCTGTACACGGGGCCGTGTTCACTGAACACGGGGCCGTGCTGCACATTTTCATAAAAACACCCAGTAACAGAAGCTTGAACATGGGCCGTGCTCACTGAACACGCCCCGTGCTCAACGAAATCAGTAAATTTAATTAAAACGCCCAGATACAGATCCTGAACACGGGGCCGTGCTCATTGAACACGGGGCCGTGTCCAGCCTCTGTTTCCGTTTTTCTTTTTGTTTTCTGATCTCGAGACTCGGTTGTGGTCTGCTGAGTGATTCTTATGGATCAATACTCAGGAGGTCACAACTACACCTATGATGAGGATGATTATAGGGGTAATTATTGCACTAATTGTCGTAATGCACGCTCGATTCAAAATAATCACTCATATCAACCATCCAATTCATACACCTACTATGAGGAGCCCAGGTACGAGCCATCAACTTCATACACATCCTATGAAGACCAAAGGTATGAACCTCCTCCCTCATACTCATATTTTGATGAACCAAGGTATGAGCCCTCATACTTTGAGGAACCAAGATATGAGCCATCACCTTCATATGCTTACTATGAGGAACCTTGGCGTGAACAACCCACCTCATATGAGTATTATGGAGAACAAAATTACGAACCTTATCCATCATATGCTTACAATGAAGAACAATGGTGTGAACCATCTACTTCATATGAGTATTATGAGGAACAAAGGGTCGAACAACCGGATTCAAGCTTAGAAAATTCCGATTCTTTTTCTATAACCGAAGTGACCGATAGGATATTAGAACACATTAGAGTTATCGATCGATGTATAAAAGAAGCTCGCGCAAGGGAAGAGGAGTCCCGCGCAAGAGAAGAACTAAAAAAGGAAGAGATAACTGAAAATGTAAAAATGGAAGAGCAAATAAGTGAAAAACCAACACATGAGTTAAACAACGAAAAAGGTGAGTCCGACAACGTTAAAATTCAAGAAGAGTCTAATTTTGAAGAAATTAATCTCTTGTCACCTTCTTTCGAAAACAATTGTTTAGTACCCACTCATGCTAAGTTTTTAAAAGAGTTAAACACTAACACTAAAATTGACGAAACGGTAAGTGTTAAGTTAACTAATGATCAAACTTCACTAATAAAAGAAGACCCATTTGAAATTAACATCACACCGGTTCCATGTTTCTTTCAAAATTCGTTTATTAGTAATGTCACAATCGATAAAGATCTTTGTGTTAACATAATGCCTAACTACATTTTCGAAAAATTAAGTATTAGTGATTTTTCTCCACTTCAAATACCCATTTTTCTATCCAATCAGAAAGTAATAAAATCAATCGGTATAGTTGAAGATGTCTTGGTTCAAACAAATCAAATGGTAATCCCAACCGACTTTGTCATCCTCGATGACGCTCCTCTAGTGTTGGGAAGACCATTTGTAAAAACTCACGAAGCTTTGAAACACCGGAAGTTCAACAATCTACCTCGTCAATTAGGGGCATTTAAAAGAAGTGTCGATCTCGAACGATTAATGAAATATCCATTCGGCAATAATGACCCCCTAATTAAAGATGAAGATGAACCACCCGATACAAGTGAAGAGATTGACCACTTTGTTGAAGAAGAGGTCGCCATAGAACAAACTTTTAAAGTTCTTGATCGAAATGAGCAACCAAATAAGGAGTCTCCCAAAGACCCACCACTTGAGCTCAAAGAACTTCCAAAAGGTTTGGAATATGCTTTTCTAGACAAAGATGGTAAGTTACCTGTAATTATTTCGTCTAAATTAGATAACTTAGAAAAAGAAAAATTAATTAATCTTTTGAAAAAACACAAAAAAGCAATAGCTTGGAAACTTGTAGACATAAAAGGAATTAGTCCTTCTATGTGCACACACAAAATTTTGATGAATGATGACTACAAATCGGTCATACAACCACAACGTCGAGTAAATCCAAATGTTCAAGAAGTGGTTAAAAACGAAGTCATCAAGCTACTTGACGCCGGACTTATCTATCCTATCTCCGATAGTCCTTGGGTAAGTCCCGTCCAAGTAGTTCCAAAGAAAGGAGGTATGACGGTAATAACTAACGAAAAGAATGAACTAATACCAACGAGAACCGTCACAAGATGGAGAGTATGTATAGATTATAGACGATTAAATGAAGCAACAAGAAAGGATCATTTTCCTTTACCCTTCATTGATCAAATGTTAGAAAGATTATCCGGTCATAAATTTTACTGTTTCTTAGATGGTTTTTCAGGTTACTTTCAAATCCCGATAGCACCCGAAGACCAAGAAAAGACAACTTTCACATGTCCCTATGGAACTTTTGCTTATCGACGCATGCCGTTTGGTCTATGTAATACCCCAGCAACATTCCAACGTTGCATGGTAGCCATTTTCCATGACATGATAGAAAAGACAATGGAAGTCTTTATGGACGACTTTTCTATCTTTGGGGATTCATATGACCAATGCCTCGATAATCTTGAACGAATGCTATCCCGATGTGAGGAAACTAACCTCGCCCTTAATTGGGAAAAATGTCATTTCATGGTAACGGAGGGAATAGTACTCGGTCACAAGATCTCAAGCGAAGGAATGGAAGTGGATCGAGCCAAAATAGATACCATTTCTAGATTACCACCTCCATCCTCCGTACGAGCTATCAGAAGTTTCCTAGGCCATGCCGGATTTTATAGGCGATTTATCAAAGACTTTTCAAAAATCTCAAGGCCTCTAACGAAATTACTTGAAAAAGATGCTCCTTTCATCTTTGACAAGGATTGCAATCAAGCATTTCTAACCTTAAAGGAAATGCTAGTCAATGCACCTATCATGATAGCGCCTGATTGGAAATTTCCTTTCGAAATCATGTGTGATGCCAGTGACTTTGCAGTTGGAGCTGTCTTGGGACAGAGAAAAGAAAAGCATTTCCACCCAATCTATTATGCTAGTAAAACACTTAATGATGCACAAGAAAATTACACAACAACTGAAAAAGAATTACTAGCTGTGGTATTTGCTTTTGATAAATTTCGTTCTTATCTTGTTCTTTCTAAAACTATAGTTTATACAGACCATGCAGCCATTCGATATCTCTTCAAGAAGCAAGACGCAAAACCACGTTTGATTAGGTGGATTCTACTCCTCCAAGAGTTCGACATTGAAATCAAGGATAAAAGAGGAGCGGAAAATACCGCAGCAGATCATCGTTCACGCTTAGAAGACCCAGCTTTAGAAGCAACCAGGGAAGAGCAAATCAACGAAAAATTTCCAACTGAGTCCCTGGAAATGGTGGAATACAAGGAAGAACCATGGTATGCCGACTATGCTAACTACCTAGCTAGCGGTATAGTCGCAAAAGGATGGCCACATCATCAAAGAAAAAAATTCTTTGCCAATGTGAAACACTACTTTTGGGAAGATCCATATCTTTTCAAAATGTGTGCCGACCAACTCGTCAGACGATGCGTACATGGTAGTGAAGCACGAAGAATTCTCCGCCATTGCCATGAAGGTCCATACGGAGGACATCATGGTGCTGCTAGTACCGCACGAAAGGTATTCGATTCGGGATTTTATTGGCCAACCATTTACAAAGACGCTCAAAGTCTTGTAAAAACATGTGATGCTTGCCAAAGAACAGGTAATATTTCTTCCAAAAACGAAATGCCACAAAATGGCATTCTTGTTTGTGAAATTTTTGATGTGTGGGGACTCGACTTTATGGGACCTTTCCCACCATCGAAAGGAAACAAATATATACTTGTGGCAGTAGATTACTTGTCTAAATGGGCCGAGGCCGAGGCACTTCCAACAAATGATGGAAGAGTCGTGGTAAGATTTCTGAAAAAATTATTCTCTCGTTTTGGCACACCTAAAGCTTTAATAAGTGATAGAGGTACCCATTTTTGCAACCATCAACTTGAAATTTTTTTAACAAGATATGGGGTCTATCACCGGGTTTCAACAGCGTATCACCCTCAAACAAACGGACAAGCCAAAGTGACTAATAGAGGTTTGAAACGAATACTCGAAAAAACCGTAGGGTTAAATAAAAAGGAATGGGCTGATAAATTAGACGATGCTTTATGGGCTTTTCGAACTGCTTATAAAACAACAATAGGTACAACCCCATATAAGCTAGTTTATGGAAAAAGTTGTCATTTGCCAGTAGAAATTGCACACAAAGCCTACTGGGCAATCAAAAATGTAAACTTAGATTTAGAATTTGCTGGTAAAAATCGATTTTGTCAATTAAATGAATTAGACGAGCTTAGGAATTATGCATACTCAAACTCTGAAATTTATAAGGAAAGAATGAAAGATTTGCATGATAAACATATTAAACCTAATGAATTTCGGGTAGGGGATCTAGTTCTTTTGTTTAATTCACGACTTCGATTGTTTCCTGGTAAATTAAAGTCTAGGTGGTCAGGACCTTTTTCCATCACCCACATTTTTCCACACGGTGCAGTAGAAATTAAATCTCGAAATGGGCCACCATTTAAGGTCAATGGCCAACGGCTGAAACTCTATCAAGGATTCATTGAGGATGAGGAAGAAGAGATCTCGCTTCAAACGGTGGAAGAATAAAAACATCATGCCTGGTAAGTTACGAACGATTGAGACGACAAAATAAAGCGGTAAGTTTTCTAACCATAGCTTATGGGAAAAAGGGGCATTCACACGAGCACTAAAAAAAAAAAAAAAAAAAAACCCTGCTCGACACGAGGCCGTGTCCGCTGGACACGGGGCCGTGTTCGCGCTGCAGACGGGATAAAACCCCTTTTTCAAAACAGTTTCTTCATTCCACACGCCCCGTTTCCCCACAAAAGCTCTGGTTCCAGGCGATTTTTCGCGAAATTTCGACGTCTCCTATCGATCTAACAACGTCAAGGTATGATTCTATCACTCTTAGTAGTTAGATTAGTTACTTGCATGTAGTTAAAACACCAAAAAATTGGGGAAAATCTAGGGTTCTTGAAGTTCATCCGGATCAAACCTCAAATTTTTGTTTAGATCTGTTTGCATTTAGTTAGATTAGTGTTAAGGAAAGTAAATACACTTGTATTGTTCATAGATTCACCCGATTTCTTACAAAAACCCCAAACCCTTGTTCTTGAACCGAAAAAGATAAAATTGATGGGGTAAACGGGATATTTTGGGAAAAACGGTGTTTAGGGTTTCATTTTCGGGGGAAGCCGCACCTATTGGACCAAAAATTTTCAAGTTTTCGAAACCGGGTCGAAAAATGAAGTTTTTGAGTAACAGACCTCTGGACACGGGGCCGTGTCCGCTGAACACAGGGTCGTGTCCAGGCCGCTGTTTGCAGTTTTATCCGAAAATATTTCTGTTTCATGCTAACTTTTGGTGTATTCTTGCAGATGGCCAGGAAGTTTACAAGATTCAACGCCAATGAGCTAGATGCAAGAGCTCGATACGAGCTTCTTCAGACAAGGCCGGAGGAATACCCGAGGCAGGCTTGCACAGAACTGCTAACCATGGTGAATCAAATTGACCGTTTCAACAACATTGTCACGGGACCACTCAGAGTCGCACTAACAACCCGACTCCGTTCCGTCCATGAATGCACCTTGGAATTCTACAGCACCTTTGCATTCACTTCAAGGTGCGACCCGTTCGATAATGACGGGGTGTCATTCCGGTGTGGCGGAACGAGGTATTCGATCTCCATGGCACAATTCGGGTCGATTATCGGGTTGTATGCGGAAGAGGATGCGGGAAACGAAGAAAATACAGGGGGATTGAGAGAGGTTGAAGACAACGAACGCCAAGCCATGTGGGCTCAGATTGGGGAAGGGTTCTACAATCCGAGCAGCACTAAGAGTACCAAGCTGAGGGATCCGCTATACAGATACATTCATAGGCTCCTCGGCTACTCTCTTAGCCAAAGGCATGACAGTGGTGGCGTCGTTGGGTTAAGAGATTTGCTTGTCCTCTACTGCATTCACAACCGCAGGCCGCTCGATGTTCCGTTCCTCATGCTCCGAAACATGCATCACAACCGCCTTGCTAGTGCACCAACTCCTATTTTCTTCGGGGGATGGGTGTACCGTCTCTTCAAGCACTTCGCCCACATTCCGAGGTCATTTGAGAGGAGCCCATGGTCGGGTACGGTGGATATTCACATATGCCGCTCAATGAACCTGATTTATGAGGCAGAAGACGGGACGGTAACCTTTCAAAGGATGCAAGGTCATGCATGGAACCCGCAAGAAGCGCTTGTCCTCCCAGCTCCGCAACATCATCAGTACCACTACCAACCCCACGGTGATCCGGGCCAATCATCCTCCTCGGGAGGCGGTTTTCCTAACTTTCAAAGTTTGCATGATTTGTTGCAGGAAAACCTCATGTGTACTCGGAACACCTATAACATGGCGAGCAACACCTACCACCGGGTCGGAGCTATCGAGAGAAACCTATCCGAGATCCAAGACGATGTCGGATACATACGAGACCACATTGCACGCCATGGAGGGGATGATGACGATGATGATGATGACGATGCTATGGAGTAGGCGAGAGGAGCAGAGGAGGAAGCAGTTGATTAATGACTCCACAGGTTTAAGTCCCTTTATCTATCGAACAATTGGTGGCCTGCGTGCCAAGTGTTAAACAATTTACTTTTCCTAACTATTTCCTGCATTTTTTTTCTTTTTCTTTTACTTTATGCTTGGAACAATTAACTATGGTAATGTAGGATGTTTGTGTTATTTGGTGTGGTATTAAGTGATGAAACAGGTACAAACCGAGGCTTGGAATGCTAAGCCTCAGCACTTATAGGACCAGGATGGAAAAACCGGGGGAAGAAACCTGTTTTTCAGGCTTTCAGACTGTCCACACGGGGACGTGTCCAGCCAACACGCCCCCGTGCTTACCTCCCAGACCTGCTGTTTGGTTACTGTCCTGCAGATTTTTGTCAGACACGGGGCCGTGCCCACCCAACACGCCCCCGTGTTCACCTTCTGTAAGTTCTCGTTACTGGCACCTGAACACGGGGTCGTGCCCACTCAACACGGGGTCGTGTCCAGGCTGCCAGTAACACAAAATTTTTGCTTTTTACACCTAATTACACCTAATTCCGGGTCCTTATCAACTTAAACCCGAGTAAGTAAATGATGGAGGCATTAGGACTAACCCTTTTTATTTCTACACCATTATTTTTCTTTTTCTTTTACCACCGACCCAAAAATCCCCCTAGTTAGCCCCTTTGAGCCTAAACCTTTTCATTTCATCACCCAAACCAAAAAACCCTTTTACCCACCAAAACTTTTTTTATTTTTTAACCCTTTGTTTTAGTAACAAGTTCGGTTCTTTTTCGTATGATCGTAAAAAAAATGTGTTGATGATGAAGCAAAAAAAAAAGGAAAATAAACAAACAAGTTCATCAAAAATAACTTTGTTTGAATAAAAGCTTCATCAAAATAAAAAAGTTACAAAAATAGAAAGTCTTACGAAAACCGACACTTGTTACGCTTTTCGCCTTTTTCTAGTAACCACTAACCACTATCCCAACCACCTACCTTTAACCCAAGCCTTACCCTTAACCCACAAAGTCCTCTTGATATTTACAAAGGTATAAGAGTTAAAAAGGAGGAGGATTGATTGCTTGGCAAGCTTATGGTAGGAATAAGTTCCATGCCGCTCTCGAGTGATTCACTAAAAATACACCTTCGGCCGAGTGTGAGTGATCTCCCCCGTGAGGTATGTGAACTTGTATATAGATGGAATTTTAAAAAGGCATGTTATGCCCAAATAAGTAATTTCTCCTATGAAACGTTCTAAATAAATCATTACGAATAGGATTGTAAATAAATAAAAGTAAAACCCAAAAAGATCTTGGACATCCCGACACTCTACGACAAGCCCAAAACCTTCTCTTCTACCCATTCCATTTGGGAGTGTAAGCCACATATTAAAGAGTTTTGCTTGAGGACAAGCAAAAGTTCAAGTGTGGGGGTATTTGATATGTGTAAAATGCAACATATAAATTACATCAAATAAGGCATAAAACTAACCCTTTTTAAGTACTAATATTGGAAAAAGAGTGTTTTTGTCTTCCTTTTGTATTTTCAGGATTAAATGAGCTCAAAAACACAAAAGAAGCAAAAAGACAGCTAATTCCAACATAAATACAAGGAAATGAACATAAGTGGACTGCCCGACCCCTCAACGGCATCTTCCCAAGAAAAATAGAGAAGGCAGAAGGCTGAACACGCCCCGTGCTCAGCCAGCACGGGGCCGTGCCCAAGAAGCAGCAGAAAAGACAAACCTATAGAAGCTTCTATTGCCCACCACGGGCCGTGTCCAGCGGACACGGGGGCGTGTCGAAAGTACAGCAGGCGCATTAATTGTAATTGCGAATTACAATTAATGAGGAGAGAGGGTGTCAGACAGGCACGGGGCCGTGCTCAGCGGACACGGGGCCGTGCCCAGCTCTCTGTTCAGCCTATAAATAGGAGTGCTTGGATTCATTTCAACTCATCCCTTGGCACACCACCTCTCTCACACTTCATCCACCACCCACCACCATCACAACACCATCATCCACCACCATCATCCATTGTCCATCGTAGAGTGTGTGAGTCGTCTCGGGATCCAAGATTGATCGTAAGAGTTCTTGACAATCAAGGCCATGCTTGCCTAAGTCTCTTACATCACTTGGTGAAGACAAAGTGTCTAGTATAATACTTTTTATTTCTAATCTTTTGCACTTTTTATTTGGTTTTGTATTAATGACTTTAATAACTAGTTACTTATGTTGAAGGTGATCTTTCCTTATCGTTTGTCCGTGGTGTCTTGGCATTATTTTACTGTCTATATAAAATAAAGGATTTTCACCATTCATATCTCCACGGTCTATATGGAGGTATGTTGGCTACCTGGTCAGGGGTTAAGGGAACGGTTTGGTAAAGGTCTTGCCATTGTTCAGCGTTTAGAGGTCCTGCAATGGACCTGGGTCAAATTTAGTAGGACCTCCTTCAATATTTCACGGTATTGGATGGCGGGGGTCCAAACTCTTTGATCCCCTCATAAGTTAACTACTATTAATACTATAACCCGGCTATTTAGGACTGTATCCCTGCTGACTCAGACTACTTAGCCGAGGGTAACGTCACCGCCAAAAGCGGGGCCTACCATAATACTGCATTAATAACTTAATTCATTATCTTCCAATAATCCACCCTTTTAGGATTGTATCCTTGCTGACTCAAACTACTGGGGTGAGGGTAATGTCACCTTCAAAAGAGGGGCCTACTACAATAACAGAGATAATCTCTTAATTATGTGCAAAAGTGCGGAAATAATCAAAGGTTATACTAGATACGAGTCGGAACCAAGTGATTCATCTTGTCTATCTGTTTTTATTTTATTTTTATTTTCATCATTTTAGTTAATTTTTATCTTTTCTTAGTTTAAAACATTTTTCTAAACTTTTTATTTTGATTAGACGTTGAGGATAAACCGGTACTAAAAGCTCTTGTGTCCTTGGACGACCTCGGTATCTTACCAACGCTATACTACGCTCAACGATGGGTGCACTTGCCCATATGTGTGTTTAGTGTTAGTGAAATATCGTGTTTTATAAATTTAAAACTTGGCTAAAAATAAGTGTTAAAAAGGGCTTAAAATATACACCTAATATATATAACACTTCGCACGCATCACCTACTGCAACAACCAGAGATACCTGTGTGGAAGTGGGAGCAAATCTCAATGGACTTCATAACGAAATTACCCAGGACCCCTAGAGGGCACGATATGATATGGGTGATAATTGATCGATTGACGAAATCTGCGCATTTCCTACCGATTCGAGAGAAGGATAGCACTGGAAATCTTGCTGAGTTGTACTTAAAAGAAATCGTGGCACGTCATGGAGTGCCTATCTCAATTATTTCAGAAAAAGATGGGCGTTTTGTCTCAAGGATCTGGCAATCCTTTCAGGAAGCCTTTGGATCTCAACTAGATCTAAGCACAGCCTTCCATCCTCAAACAGATGGCCAAAGTGAACGAACCATACAAACACTGGAAGATATGCTTCGCGCATGTGTTATGGACCTAGGCGGCAGCTGGGATACTCATCTACCCTTAGTTGAGTTTTCCTACAATAACAGTTCTCATATGAGCATAAAAGTCGCACCATTTGAAGCTCTGTATGGCCGTAAGTTCCGCTCGCCCTTATGTTGGGCAGACGCTGGAGACAAACGTATGGTTGGTCCTGAACTTGTTCAAGAGACAACCGACAAAATCATGCAGATCCGAGAGCGCATTAAGGCGGCTCGAGATCGACAAAAGAGCTACGCTGATCGAGGACGAAAACCATTAGAATTCGAGGTGGGAGACAAAGTTTTGTTAAAGGTCTCACCTTGGAAAGGCGTAGTAAGATTCGGAAAACGTTGAAAGCTGAATCCACGATACATCGGACCATTCAAGATCTTAGAAAGAATTGGTACCGTGGCATACAAGTTGGAATTACCGGAAGAACTTAATGGAGTACATGATACGTTTCATGTATCCAACCTCAAGAAGAGTCCAACCCAAGAAACAGTGATCATCCCTGCGGATGAAGTGCATATTGACGACACCCTTCGATTTACAGAACAACCCGTTGAGGTTACTGACTGGAAAGTCAACAAGACCCGAAGGAGTAGTGTCAAGCTTGTCAAAGTACGTTGGAACTCTAAGCACGGACCCGAGTACACGTGGGAACATGAAGACCAGTTTAAAGAAAAGTACCCCCACCTGTTCAAGAAAACTCCTGCGTGAGATAGATCAGCCTGAATTTCGGGACGAAATTCTTTTAACGGGGGGAGACTGTGACAACTGGCACACAACCGGTAATTTCCATACAATTTAATTAATATTAAATATATGCCGTTATGTGCTTAAATGTCAACATTGATTGATTACATGCTATCCTTGTGAATTCATGCACGTTTTATACTACAAGAAATTGCTTTGTGCATTAATGATAGCGTTGCGTCAGAAATACTAGTAAACTCACCGGTAAGACACATTGTGTCAACAATTCTGCAGAAAGCAGTCAGACAATAGAATTGGGGCCTAGCTGTAGGTCCAATGTCAAGAATACATTAAAACCCAAGAGTACATACAAGGGTTAACATATAGACTTTCCGGAAGCTAGAATATGCACTAAAAAGCACCCGAAACGCACTTAAAATGCAGAATTCTGCACAAATCAGCTATAATCATCTTTTTAACACATAAATATCGTTCGGAATTCATGTTTTATTATCCAGAATACCTTCCTAAGTGTTGGGAATTAAAAGTGTCACAAGAGGATACATAAAGGACACTAAACGACGCAATTTAGCACTTTAACGAACCGGTATCTAACCGAACAATCGGACATTACCCGAAACATCAAAATATTACTAGAAGCATTGTTTTAATGTTTCTGAACTAGTTATGGTCCCCGAACTCCATAACACCCCTTATAACATAATAACACATCAAGTCCCTAAACTTTACACTTGAAACTTAACCTATTTATGTAGTTAGTAAATTAAATTACACTTTACCCCCCCCCCCCTTGGTTGGGACGGTCATGGAGTGGCCCCACCAAAAATCTCCCCTTGATTCACTTAGATCTCCATTGATCCTCCAAGATCTTTACTTGATCTCAATAGATATTATGTGATCTTGAAAGATTTACTAGTGATCTTGCCATGTGCTATAAGAACATCATCATCAACATCACACTTCACACCACATTCACCTCCTCCTCTCTCCCTTACCCATGGCCATGAGCCACCACCCACATCACCACCACCTTCAATGATTAATCATCCATTCCAAGTTAGTAACAAGATGCAAGAAGGTGTTTAATAAGGTTTAGAGCTTGTGGATCTTGAAGAACCTTCTCCATTTGCTTTTATCCACCCCATTTGTCATCTTCAACCTCTTGTGTTCTTCCCTAGCCCTTGTGTTAGTAGTAAGCTCCTTGTAACTTGTTACTTTATATTTTGATGGTTAAAAGATGATGAATATTGTTAATCACAAGAACACAAAAGAACATGATCATGATACTTTAACATAAGCTTAAATACATAAGAATACATGTAAATGATGATGATTTGCTTCTTGGTGAATGATGATTTGTGTTAGTGATGTTAGACATCATAAGAAACCTACTAGATTATGATTAAACACATGATCTAGTAAGTTAAAGTTGTGATCTTGTGAAAGACCAAGATCTTCATGCTTTATGTCTTCATGAACTTGAATAATGAAATTGGTCTTCATATGTAAAGATGATTTAAACAAAATACAAATCTTGTAAATAGATGATTACAAGAATAATTTTCCCAAGAAACCAAGTTTATTTATGAGATTTACAAAGTCATGGTTTCTAAATAAACGAGTCATATTTTTTTAGTGTTTAAACAAGACTAGGAACATGATTGTAACAAGAAAAATACAAAAGAAATATTTTTAGAAAAATTATCTTACAAGTTGTAAATGACTAAAATCTTTCAAGAATGTGATTTACAAACAAATAACCATGTTTTTAAGGGTAACTAAACCTACTAAATAACATGGTAAGTTACTACAAGTTTTTACAAAAACTTCAAGTTCATGATGTAGTGTAATTTACTTGATTTTGACACTCGGTAAGTGTTGAATGAGTTGATGATTGTTTGTGATGATTTTAAAAGAAAATAAACACATGTTTTGAAAACATGGGAAACCTCCATTTTTAGGGGAAACCATGTCAAAATTTCTATAAATTTTGACACTTAGAAAAATATAAGTTTAGGTGAAACTTATTCCCTAAAAATTCACCTAAAAATACTTACCAAGGTTTCCCTAATTTTTATGTAAACTTCAAGTTAAGAAATGATGATTTCTTCAAGATAAAAATTGATATTAAGTATGTATATTTTTGAGGAAAATATATATATATATATATATATATATATATATATATATATATATATATATATATTTATTGATCACCAAATTTTGTGCTAAGTGTATGTAGTATGTATTATATGTAATAGTGTGTTAAGACTTGAAAATACACTAAATACTCCTAAGGAGTAAAAATACAAGATACACATACAACATGCTTAGACAAATACAAGAGAATATATTTATGAAAATGTATTTCTTAATAGATTATGTAACTTAGACGAGTTACGAACTAAAATGAAGTTTTTGACGAAAATAAATAACTTGGGTGAAAAATACAAGATACTTATATTTATTTCTGAGAAAATAATATAAGTAAGATACATAGTTAAAAATATAAATTATTTTTAATGCACAAAGAATACTTACATAAAAGATGGTGACTTGTACTTGTGCGATACAATTCTAGTGACAAACGTTAATAAAACACGTATAGGTCACGACGCTATATAAGCAAACCCGGTGAAGTTTACGGCGCAAGAAACGCAAAGTTGTGAGTTCATGCTCCCCCTTTTCTTTTAACTATTTTCAGTTTTATAACTTCGGGGGTGAAGTACATGTTACTAAATGATTACAGAAAAGTGAGTCTATGTCCCCACTTTTAATCTTTTACATACTTTTTAAACTTGGGGAAAATACATGTGTTATGGTATGATGGATACAAGAAATAAGGAATGATACTTGAAATCGTGTCACGAATATGGTAACAGAAGCACCATTAATCGTGTACTTACTAAGACCGCATAACAAAATGTTAGATCTAATGGGTTTTCGGGCAGCCACACTCTTGGTGAAAACTAGTACCAAGTAGTGCTTTTGTGTCTCAGTCGTGAATCGACAACTAGAAAAATGCCTATGGTTTGGATGCTTCCTATGTCGTGTCACATGTTAATGGCCTTGCAACCCATTAACAATCTCGATACATACAGAAATACTTGATTTATACAAATTACATACCATGTTTTCATACAAAGTATACAAACGTTCAAATACAAAAACTGCATGAATTCACACCAACATTATGTTGACGATTATCCAAAAACTCACATGTATTTCAGGTAACTAAAGTGGATGTGCGCTCGGTCTTACTCTTGCTCTTGGATGCTGTTTATGTTTATCTTTGAATAAAGTTGTAAACTTTTCAGACAATATGCTGTCTTGTGATATAAACACTTAAATTATGATTTCAGTTATGTAATGTTATTGGCATTTGAAGTTATTTTTACGAGCATGTAGTATGTTTACCATTCATATGCAATGAGAACCTTTCATGATTACACCTCGTGCTTCCGCCTAAGAAAGGGGTGTGACAGCTCGCGGCCCGTGACTCGCACCCCCACATGGGTCGCACCCCGCGAGGACGTCTCATCCGCAGAATTGTTTAACAGCCGCGATTATTGGTCCATTTTGTACTAGTTTAGTGTGTTTCTTGCATTAATTACACTCAACCACTTAACCTAATCATTCCCTACAAAACCCAACTCATTCCCACACTTCTCCCACTTTACAAACTCACTAATCTCACTCTCAAACACTCCAAATTAGTTGCAAAACATTAGCAAAAGGCAGAATCATACCAAGTTACAAAAGTGAGCATAACTTCACTTATACTCCATCTTTTTCATTCATTCTTTCTTCTTAGCACTTAGAACAACCTTAGGTATGTTTCCACAGGTTTTCCATGGAAAACCAAGGCTGGAACATAAACCAAATAGGGTTAAAAGTGCAAGAAAGTTTTTGTTTTGTACAAACACTTTGATAAACATGTTTAAATTTGTGATTTCTTCATACATTCCTATGTCCTTATGCCGCTAATCAAGACTATGATTATGTGTGCTTAAAAACAAGGTTGTAACATATAAATCCATAGGTTTAATCCTCAAAAAATTTCTGTTTTAAAAGGGTTTTAACCCACAAGTGATGAACAAGTCTTGAACTTGAATAAGTGTGATTATTTGGATAGCTTGGGTTATCCTACTTACAAATCCACACATCACTTGATGTTTTCCTTGTTAGCTAGTGTGTATTCATTTCCTTATTGTACATTCATGACCATCCTTGTTGTCTTATGACAACTTGTGCATTGGTGAATACAAAAGAGGTTCCAAAATGGAAGATTTATCTTCCAACCTCATGCATGACTTCTATGATAACCTTGTTATACTTGATGGACTAGAACTTATAATATATACTATATAGAATATATAAAACCTATAGTAACCGAATCTTTGATGATAACCTAATGGTTATTTGTCAAAATACTAAGTTACATCATCTAAGGACTTAGTTCTCGTTACGATTCTAATGGGTACTTTAACCCATGAAAACATTCAAACCCCTATGGGTTTCATAGTGTCAAGAACGAGTACTAGGTGCTAGATGGTTATTTTTCTCATATGTTACTTTCCATATACTTTAAAGCGCGAATTCCTACTCCTCCATTAACATCCAATACTCATACACCTATGTTTCCTCATGTAGAAGGACTCGGCGTTCCATCCTAAATCAACCAACAAACTCTTCACGGATTAACAAGTGGAAGCTTGCAAAACCATGAGTGTATCGATCCCATTTTTACTTTTAAACACTTTGGGTGCAACATGTATTCTATACAAAAACACGCAACACTTGAAACTTATTTTAATCACATTCTATCCACGTTTAAACATGAAACAATTTGATGCTTGTTAATCTCATATGCTATGTAAACTTTTATGTCTATATATGCTTATGAACTTTGCTAGCCTATCTCAACAATTATAGCGCTATAGGATTAACGCACCGCCCATTAGTCTTGGGGTATTGTTAAGTCAAACATGTTAACCTCCCGTCAGTCTCAGGGAAAGGCAAATTTGCCTTGTGAACTCGGGTTTAAACATATAGCTTACACCGTTTCAGCATATTAGTAACTTGCATTATGTTATTCATGTTGGGTATGAGCTCGCTAAACACTTTTATCCTATTTTATGCTATGTATCAAACTTGTATTCTCGTCAACTTTTTGTTGATCATATTTTAATACATGTTGCAGGTTGATAGACGAGATGATGCTAGTGAAGAAACGAGATTTAGGTGGACTTAGAAACACACCTAGAATAAACGATTATTTGATGTTATGTTTGAAACAATTTTGTTCATGTTTGAATCTTGTATGACATTTTAGTATTTTTATGAAATTTAATTTAAATTATATTGTCACGATAGTGTTATGACGCTTTGAGCGATTTGTTCGTATCATCCCGATGTTTTCGCCATCGGTTGGGATGTGACATGTCAGGTGGTAGTAGTGTGGGTTGATGGTGGTGGGCTTGGAAAGAGGGGGGGGGGGGTAGGTTAGAAAAAGAAAGAAGATAACAAAATATATATCAAGTTTTTTTTGCTTTATTTATTATAATATTTTTAAATAAATGGGTAAAAAAGACTAAACGACATTTTTGTGACTAGATTTAACTGAAAATTTGACGTCCGTTAGTGGAAAGGGCGTGAAGTGTAACATATTTTAAACATAAAGTATGTTTTCCGACATTTTTAAAGGTAAATAAAATCAACTGAAAATTCGATAAACATAAAGGACGAAAATTATAATTTACTTAAGATTTTTTTTTAACATGACAATGCTTAGGGCATACAGGGTGGGTTAGGCAAATGTCTTCGGCATAGTGTTTGCCGATAGGCAACACCGCCGCCACCCCATTTGCCGCGCCGAAGACTCCAAAAATCGGTGAATGTTTGCCGACTTGAAATGGAATGTTGGTGCATTTATTTTTGATCGTTGGAGCATGTGAACGGTAATATTACCGTTTAGAAAATAAAAAAAAATGTTTTTTTTTTTATAAACTTAGATCCGTCGTGTATACGTGTATTATTTTACGTAACATGATTTTAAAAGACGACGGAAACGCGATAACACCAGTACACATTCGGGATCCTCCAGTTGAGCCCGCACTCGATGACAGTGTCTTAGACGAGCTTATGGATGAAGATAATCATTGAAGACTAAAACATGATCTCGTTGAGCATCTCGGAAGAATAGATTTACACACCTATTGATGGATTCCGACGAAGAGTAGTTAATTTATTTAATTATTGTAACGTTATTTTATTTTATTTTTAATTTAGTGTAATGTTTTTATTTTTATTTTTAAGTTAATGTAATGTACTTTTATTAAGTTTAAAAAAAATTGATTTGCCTAATCTCAAATTAGGCATGCACCTCTTGTGACTTTTGAGTAATAGGCAAAAAGTTTAGGCAAATTACATGGCACAATTCAATTGGGTGAGGGAAAACTTGACTAAAGGGGTTAGGCATGCACCCCCTTCACCCTTATGATTCACCGTTATGATTCATTGAAATTATATCGGGATATAATAATTAATATGTTTTGAGTATTTAACACTTGTGTTGATACAACGTTTCACTGAGTGTGTACAACGTTTCACTCAGTGTATATGATGTTTAGTTTCATATATGAAGAGACCAGTGAATTAACCTCCCTCGGTTAACCATTGGTCCCTTCAATATAGCAAACCCATGTTGTTGGATTATGATAACTAGTTCGTAGGAGATTAGCAGATAGAGATTAAGCTTGTAATCTTTCTAAGGTTGTTGACAAATTGCTTATATCAGACGCTGAGCCCAATGTTACACATGTTTCATAAATAACATGTATTTTTAGTTAACTATGATAATGTTATAACTAAAATATATGTTTTGAAGTTTTATTTGTATTTTCTGACTCAACAAGTTTATTTATAATAAAGGTTGTTTTTGACATCTATTTTGGAGGACACTTCTTGGCCAAGAACTAGAAATGATGGATAGCCTGAAACGTCACCAGACCACCACCACTTCCTAAGAAGACCCGATTTAGAACTACAATCGACAAAATTTAATACAACTACTTGTTCATAAATTAAAGAGCAAACTGTCAAAATGGTCCCTGAGGTTTGGTCACTTTTGCTACTTTAGTCCAAAACTCAAATCTTTTGAATCTAGGTCCCTGTGGTTTTAATTTTGTTGACATTTTCATCCAAAATGACAACAAAATTGAAATGAGTAAACTGCCATTTTGGTCCCTGTGGTTTGGCCAGTTTTGCCACTTTAGTCCAAATCTCAAACTTATTACATCCAGGGCCCCGTGGTTTGCATTTTGTTGCCATTTTAGTCCAAAATCCAAAAAACCCCCTTTTTGACTGTTGAGAGCTGTCTATTTTGTCCTTTAGTGCAGGGGTATTTTGGTCATTTATGTTTTATTTAAAGCAATTCAACAACAACAACAACAAAACCCAGAAAATCAAGAACATATTCTTCAACAACAACAAAACCCAGAAAATCAAGAACATCTTCAAAGTTCATCATCAAAACCCAGAAAATCAAGAACATCTTCAAGAAAAAACGAGGCTCAGATCTGTATCTTCAAGAACATCATCATCAAAACAACAACAACAACAACAAAACCCAGAAAATCAAGAACATCTTCTTCAACAACAACAAAACCCAGAAAATCAAGAACATCTTCAAAGTTCATCATCAAAACCCAGAAAATCAAGAACATCTTCAAGAAAAAACGAGGCTCAGATCTGTAAAACCGCCATGGCTGCAAACAGAGGTTGCAAGCGCACTTGCCCTCCTCCGATTCTGCCACGCCAAGCTCGGATTAGGTGAAATCATCACAGCCTCATGGTGAACAAGCATAAAAATCATCACAGCCTCATGGTGAACAAGCATAACAGAACAAGTAACAACACACACCACGAAAGAACAGTTGTCTCTCTTTCTCTCTCTCTCTCTCAATACATATACATATCTGCAGTGCCACCACCGTCACTCCACCCGCCACCACCATAACCACCGCCAACACCAATCTCTCTGATCTCTAACCCCCACAAACAATCAGATCAAAATATTTCTGATTTCGATTCAGATCTGAAACTCAAAGCTTTTCTCTCCAATACACACGAATGAGAGAGAAACATGAGAGAGAGAGAGGAACGCAGAGATGACGATGACGATGGTGGATCTGACCGGTAGGGACGACGCCGGAGTGGTGCTCAGGTGGGACGATGATGATGATTTATTTGGGGATTATGTTGATCGATTTAGGTCTCAACTTAACTGATCCATTTAGAGAGAGAAGAGAGAGAGTCTGTGGGGTTTTATGATGATGATGATGATTTATTTGTTGATGAAGTTAATTAAGAAAATGAAAAGCAAAATGACCAAAATACCCCTGCACTAAAGGACAAAATAGGCAGCTCTCAACAGTCAAAAAGGGGGTTTTTTGGATTTTGGACTAAAATGGCAACAAAATGCAAACCACAGGGCCCTGGATGTAATAAGTTTGAGATTTGGACTAAAGTGGCAAAACTGGCCAAACCACAGGGACCAAAATGGCAGTTTACTCAATTGAAATAACAGGAACTCAATTCAAAAAATTTGAGTTTTGGACTAAAGTGATCAAACCATACAGGGACCATTTCAACAGTTTACTCCAAATTAAATATGAAAAATACCAACTAACTTGAATATTTTCACGAAACATACGTAACTCACGTTTGAAGGAAGTTATACCCACCAGGAGTCCAGGACACCACTATGGTTGTCTTTTCAATTCATACAAAAACATCAACCAATAGATTTAATGATATATAACCTATGAAAGAAACTAATGATACAAAGTCTTAGAATCATAATTTTACTCAAACTTCAAGTCTTGAAAATAATTATTAAAATATGGTTTGATAACCTAATGTTTTACTATGAGGTCATAAATGGTTTGATAACCTAATGTTTTACTATAAGAAGGTCATAAATTGTTGGTAAGATTAGGTTGTTATCTAAACACAAAATTCCATCCTAACTTCAACCAAACCACACCTGATTTAAAATCATATGTTACCATAAAACTTTCAAATAATTCCCCATTCAATCTTCCACCATTTTGCAACTTCTTCATTATCATGTTATAAATACCCGTCGAATACCTCAGTATAGCGCGTGTGCGCTCTCAAACCAAGCGCGTTACATCTTAACTTCATAACTTTGCTCCGTCGAGCTCAAGTTTGACTCAAGAACACGCGTATACAAAATGACAGGATCAAAAGACGATAAATTCGCCCCACATCCGGTGAAAGATCAGTTTCCCGGAGTCGAGTTTTGTGTCAATAGTAACCCTCCTTGGGGTATGTTTTCTTGTTCATATGTCAAAAAAGTTGTTTATTATATTTTTTTAAAATGTAGTAAGTATATAACATATGGTTTATATTTGAACTTTAATATATGTAGCCGAAGCCGTTATTCTTGCTTTTCAACATTATTTAGTGATGCTTGGGACCATTGTTATTATATCTTCCATCATAGTTCCTCCAATGGGTGGCAGCAATGTAAGCAACTAAATTCAGTTAGTTTGAAATTATTATTATTACTTTTTTTTTCATACAATTTATTCAATGTGCAGGTTGAGAAAGCTCGTTTGATACAAACAATGTTGTTTGTGTCCGGATGTAACACATTGTTACAAACATTGTTCGGGACTCGGCTGCCCGTGGTGATCGGAGGATCGTTTAGATTCGTCGTTCCTATGCTCTTCGTCGCTTTACAAAATCGTTATAGTATTTACCTTAATCCCGTTGACGTATGATCCTAACTGGTTACTTTGTTCTTGAGTTTGTTGGCTTTTATATGAACAATCATGGTACAACAAAGATTTGGTTTTGCAGAGGTTTCGTCATACAATGAGAGGAATGCAAGGAGCACTTATGATTTCTTCACTTCTTCCAATCTTGTTGGGGTTTCTTGGTATCTGGAGAATTGTTGTCAGGTTCTTTTTTTAGAATCCTACCATCTGGTTTGGTTTGTTCCAGCTGGTTTCGAGTATAAACTGTAAACCAAATTGTTCGATACTGTTTGCTTGGTGCAGGTATCTAAGCCCTCTATCAGCCGTTCCTCTAGTAACGCTCGTCGGAGTTGGTCTCTACGCTCAAGGATTTCCTCTGGTAATCAAAATACTTCCTTTACTCTATTTTAAACGCTAAATGCTAAACCCTGCATGCATTTTGTAGTTGGCCCAATGCATTGAGATCGGGCTTCCTGAGTTGATTCTACTAGTTTTATTTTCCCAGGTGAGTCTAATACCGCCATTTCGTTATCTTAATTCATGAATGAACTTTGCTTGATTATAGCATTAATGGATTTTGCAGTATGTTCCTTACTGGTTTAAATCAAAGTGGCTTGACCGGTTTGCGGTCCTAATCTCTGTAGCAACTGTATGGGCATATGCATCCCTTCTAACAGCAGCCGGTGCGTATAAAAATAGACCACTCAACACTCAGTTCAGCTGCCGTGTGGACCGCTCTGGTCTTGTAAGTGGTGCTTCATGGTGAGCCACTAAGCCATTGGTACCATAGTTGACTTTCCTCAAGGACTTTTGTTGACTTTTTGATGAGTAACATGGTTCTACAGGCTCAAGTTTCCTTACCCTTTCCAATGGGGTCAACCCACTGTTCATGCTGGGGAAGCCTTTGTAATGCTAGCAGCTGCTTTCGTGTCTCTTATCGAGGTTTGTATATATTTAACTGCTAATTAGTGAATCGTGTTTATCAATCCCATTTCATAAATCTTAATCTATAATCATGTTTACATTCATTTAAATACATGACAAGGTATTGATGTACTGTATGTGGTAGAGTGGCCTTACTGTCACGATCCACTGAGATTCAGCTATGCGTCCCTCAGTTTCGTTTAAAAAAATAATCTTGTTTACAGTCGACAGGCACGTTCATTGCAGCCGCGAGATATGGGAGTGCTACACATGTACCATCTTCTGTTTTAAGTCGCGGAGCTGCTTGGCTGGTGAGAAGCGATAATATTATCACTCATTTTATGTCATATCTAAAGATGCTCTATTACAAACGTGTTTGATCACTTTGGATGAAATCTTACAGGGACTTGGTATCTTGATGGATGGATTATGGGGCACAGGAATCGGCTCATCTGCATCAGTGTATAAAATCAACTCAAAACGCACACATATGTCTAATAATAACCTCGGTTTCTTTCACTTTTGTTCATTACCGGTGTCTTTTTTGTGGTGTTTTTTATAGTGAAAATGTCGGTCTTTTAGCTGTCACTAAAGTGGGAAGCAGAAGAGTGATTCAGATGTCTGCAGGATTCATGTTCTTATTTTCCATCTTAGGTGTGTTCTGCTCCTGTTATATAACTAGCAAATCAGTTGTATTTTTTTTTCTCAATTTTTTTATTGATTATTTAACCAGGAAAATTCGGAGCGATCATTGCGTCTATACCTTTGCCGATCATTGGAGCTCTATACTGTGTCTTGTTTGCCTACATGTGTAAGTACAATAAATCTTAACCTTTAATAACCCCTCTGTCCAATGAAATCTGCAGCGGACGACGTGGCAAAACAAATAATTACATAACTTTATTTATTGATTTTGGTTTTGGGCAGCTTCTGCTGGTTTAGGATTACTTCAATACTGCAACCTTAACAGTTACCGAACAAAGTTCATACTTGGTTTCTCACTCTTCATGGGTCTTTCCGTCCCACAATACTTCAACGACTATGTGGTAACAACTGGAAATGGCCCTGTTCGCAGTAGATCCACTTGGGTACGTACAAATATTTTCCGCAACCATTTTTCATGATTATTTTTTCCGTTTTTTAATATTTACGTCATTTTGTTTTTACACAGTTCAACGAACTAATGCTGGTGATATTTACATCTCCGCCAACAGTAGCAGCCATCGTTGGTATGTTTCTTGACCGGACTCTCGGATACAACCACAAAGATGTCAGAACAGATGGTGGGAGACATTGGTGGGGAAAGTTTAAGTACTTTGAAAGGGATGTTAGAAGTGCAGAATTTTATTCACTTCCATATGGTCTTTCCAAGTACTTTCCTTCTGTTTAATGGTATTTTATTTGTTCATTTAGCAGATATGCAGGCTTGTGCTCTTGTGAATGTGTTGTATTATCTATATATCAAGAATGTATCCTTTCGTGTTGTTATATATAACAGAGCACAAGACGGTCCTTGCTTGATCGTGTAAGTACGTTTAAAACGGGTTATAAGTTTATTATCCGATTAAAACAAGATTTTTTAGTTTTCTGGGTAAGAATGTATAATGTATTCTTCACAAGTTATGTGACGCGGCATGTCATGTCTGTTGATACATATACAACATGGGGTGGGGGTGGTCATCACTCATCACTCACTCACAACACCCAATCAAGTTCCTCCATGTCATCAACCATTTTTCCATCACTCACAACCTTTTTTAGTGGCAATGGTATCACTCACAACACCCAACAATAAACCCCCACACCCCCTCACATGTTCCATCACTCAAACCTTTATCACGCGTTATGTTTTTCACAGAACATGGTCTATCACGCGTTGAACTTTACGGTGGCGGTGGGAAGTCGTTGAGTTCCACGCGTGGAACATGCTCATCACGGGAGAAAAATCTCCCACCCTACCTCCCCTTAGTCATATAGGCTGATAAGACCACCCGCTATGGGCTAACTCCCGGGTCCAGGTGGCATGGCGGTTGGCGTGGTGGGGTGGGGCTCATCGGCGGAGGGGGCGGGTTTGGGGCATGGGAGGGCATCATGGAGGTGGTAACGGCGTGAGAGAAGGACAAGGTAGTGGGGGCCATGCCCATCAACCAATGAGATGATCAGTTTACTTTTTCAGATTTTAATATTATTTTAATAGGGGTAGTGTGGGGGGGGGGGGGGGGGGGGGGTGAAACCATAGTAGGGTTACTGAAAAAAGTGAAGGAAAGTGGTGTGGTAATGTGACAGTGACGTTGATTAATAAAGGGCATGAATCCATAGCGGATAGCCTAAACGGGGCGTGTTTGCGGGTTGGTAGGTTGAACCCAACACAAAGCCGAAAATCATGTTATGCACACGAACACAATACACATGGGTTGACACGAACATGACCTGTTTAACCCAAAATAAGAATTTTATTCATTTTGTTGCATATTATAGCTTTAAAATTATAACATATTAACATCTGTTTTTTAAGGAATTATTGTTACATAAATACTTCTAAGAATTAAATAAATGGATTAAACTGGTCAACCAGCATGCATACATGTCAGTTTGACACGAACACAATCCGTTTCATTAAATGTGCTCAATAATTCGACCTGAAACTGACCTGACCATGTTTAGACTAAACCCAAACCCCTAAATATCGTGTTAAATTCGTCATAAATTCACACCCTCACTGTCATATCATAGGTTAGGTATATGATATATCGTGTGTAATATTTTATTCTGCTTCCATACTCAACCAGCTTTGTCTTATACCTTCTATGTATTCTAGGTATTTGTCATTATTAGACGAATAAACATATAATCATTCGAGAGAACTTGCTAACAATATTCAATTTGATTAGTATAAGATCACGTGTCTATGTTAGATTTGGTTAGTTATGTCTTGTTTCTTTGAATCAGATTCTATTTTTGTGTTTTGTTTATTTAACTTTAGGGTTTTTGCGTTTATATGTGAGTATTTTTCAAATTCAAAGAATCTCAAATTTTGTTTTCAGAACTGCAAGAACATTCATATAATATTCAAGAAAATAAACATAAACTTCTATAAAATAAAACTAAATAACGTATAACCATAATAAACGTGATAAAAATATAAATGATAAACACGTTATTAATGTTTATTGTATGTTTTGCCATAAAAGTTTACTCAAAATTCAACAATATTAACGTGTAACTCTCTTTATTCAACATGAAATACTGAAATATCCTTCAAATGAAGAAAGTTTGGCCCATCGAAGCTTATTATGGGAGTGAGCAAGTCAAGGGCGGACCTAGGTGAAGCCCAGGGTGGGCGGGCGCACCCCTTGAAAAAAAAATTTAGTGTTTTTTTTAGGCAAAAAACCGATCGCACCCTCTGAAAATATGCTTGAACCACTCATCCGTATCCCCAACAAATAATTTATGGGTCCACCATTGGAGCAAGTTTAATCCTGTCTTTTCCTCTCTATAATTCGTTGGTTATTTTCTCAATAACTCTATATGAACGAATTTGCAAACATGAAAAATATTTTGACTTAGTCAGCCTATTTATTCAAAAAAAAATAATCTCAGTGGTTTGGTATGGAAAAATTTCATCATACCCACTTTAATTTCTAGTTTAAGTCTATTAACCAACATTAAGTTTAGTCAAGATTAACCTACAAATTGACTTTCTTTGACTTTGTAGTCAAAATGTGATGTAGAAATCTTATTTTTTATTAAATAATATGATCTCTATCGGATAAAGCATATAAACATTTTAAGGTAGTACTTTTAACACAACAAAATAGCTTCACATGTTTTGAAGGCAAATGATCAAAATAGCCTCACATGGCAAGTACATGATGAGGATTTAACGATTCTTGATTGACGACATATAAATCTAGGACGAAACTTTTTAAAATACAATGTTGGCAGTTTGACCATTTTTGGGTTAAGTCGAATCCTTCGTTATATTTATACCACATGTCTAACTTGTTTATATATGTTAGGGTGTAATACATATATATGTCAACAAACACTTACATTTATTATATGTTAGGGTAAATTAAATTATATTCTAAGACCGTGGGGTATGGTGGGGCGGGGGTTGGGGGCATGGGTTGACACGTGGCGCAATCTGGTCGTCGTGGCTTATCTCCCCGCCCGGGACGCTGTCGTAGTAGGCTTTGAACCTATCGAGCTTCGGTCTTAGCTCGCGCCATTTGTGTTGGCACGCGTTTAAATTGTGTCGGTCGTTTCCGACGTTATGCCGGTAGCTAGCAAAAGCTTCCGGGCAGTAACGGGTCTCACCAGGTTGGCGGCCCTTCATTGCGTCAACGACGCTCGTGACAAGAGCTAGCTCTTCATCGTGTGTCCAAGAGGCCATCGATCAAGTGTGTTTGGGTAGCGGGTTCGATCGAGTGTGTTTGGGTTGGGGTAGCGGTGGACAGCCGGTGAGGTTGGGGGTTAATATATATAGCGATGTTGACTGTTGGGTGGGTGAACCGCTTGGCTTGGCCAAACGGTTATAATTTGAATTTTAAATGTAGCCCGCTATGGCCTAGCCAACAAGCGAATAGGATCCGGACACATAGGATCGCTAGCATGCCTCACGCCCGGCTTTAAACTCCCGCCCCTTGGGCCACGCCCAAACCCAAGTCCACCCGCGGTGGTGGCTTAGGCGTTTTCAGCCAACCCACACCCCAACCCCCGCCCCATACCCCATAGTCTTAGAATATAATTTAATTTACCCTAACTTGTTTAAATATGTTAGGGTAAATTACATTTTTCGTTCTTTATGTTTGTATTAAATTGCAACGGATAACCTTTAGCTTTAATAATTACAGTTATAATCCTGTATTTGAAAAACTCGTTACATCTTTCGTCCTTTAGCACTAAGCAGATTAAAAATTTAAGTTAAGTCTGCTCATGTGCCTTGCACATGAGGGTAGATCCGTAATCTGACTCATTTGTTTACACATAAAACCCTATTATCTTTCTCTCAGCCATATCTTTCCCTCTTTCTCTCTTTTCTCTTCAACCAACGTCCTCCACCACCACCACCACCACCAAATCCAGCCACCATCACCACAAAATGGAGGTCCTCTAGCCCGCTGCTAAGATGCTCTGTCACATCCCCCGACTCCACCCTGGGAGTGGGAGCCGTGAACCAGACAAGTGGTACCGGTGTTTATTAAATACGCAGCGGAAAAATTTTCATCAGGATCGTAGTTAGGAAATAATTTCAGAGTTTGTCAAACACCAAACTTTTAATACTAAACGAGTGGGCTAAAACCCATATTTCATTCAAATGTTTTTATAGGGATAAACCCTAATTGATAAAACATAAATTTCTTCTTTTATTCAGGTAATTATAACCACTTTATTTAAGCCTTCAGTGCTCCATAGCAGGCTTCTATTACTTTTACAGTAAGTTACCTAAAACGCGTTTGAAAACATTTTATTGGCTAAAAATACTGGTGAGTTCATTCTATTTTATAAAAAGACACATTGTTATAACTTCACAGTATCAAAGGGAATTACAATGTTTATATCTAACAAAAACTCCAAAGTATTTGTCACTCGACGGATCTGTGACTATGGTCATATCACCCATTGGCTAACCCATTGTCCAACGGTGAAGGTTATCAAGTAATGTATACAAAACCCCACATATCAGCAGTAATTGTAGAATACAAAGACTTAATCACTGTAAGTATAACTAAAAACATTTAGGGTTTTGTAAAGCAATTTGATAAAAAGAGAGAGTGACTCACAATAATGTGAGAAAAAGAAGAATGACTCACTTTGTAACTTTAGGGTTTAACTAAAAGCCTCCTGGTAATATTTCTTGGTATGATTCCTGAGTTCCTAATAAAATATACAATGCACACGTGTTAGTGTAATAACCCAACTCAAACTTTAACGATACATCACGAGATCAAAACCCCAACGTAGTTAACAAAGTATAGCCTTATTCAGGTAACACCTTGACATCCGTTGTTGGGTTCAGGATCGATCGGACAAGGTATCGAATCAGTGATCAAGGGTTAAAACACTTACAACGGGGCAAAGTTTTGAAGTTTAGAAAGGGGTGTTGTGTAAAGAAAGAGCAGAACAAGAGCCGAATTCGTCAAAAAGACGTCGAAGTTGTGCAGAAGCATAAGTCCCAAGCCAGGCTATTTATAGCCAAAATGGTTCGCTCCCGCGCGTCGCGACAGGAACAGGGATTCCTTTCGCGTGTCGCCTGAGCGACCCATTTTGCCTAGACAGGCTACGTTGTGTATATAGCTCTGCCACGTGTTGCGCTTGAGATAAACACGTATTGGTACTCCCCCGCGTGTCGTGAAAGATTTAGGAGTACCCCCCCCCCCCACGTGTCTCCTGAGAGTCCAGTTTCAAGATTCTTTGTTTTTCGTCTTGGTTCGTGTCGTACAAGTCCGGGGTTGCGATCAGGGGTCTTTATAAGGTGTTTTTGGGTGTTATTACATTCTCCCTACCTTGTTTTAAATCTCGTCCTCGAGATTTGGTCTACGGTGTCTCCTTTAGGGTTATGTCACGTTTTAGTCAATACGAATAGTATTAAGGTAAATGACATAGAATCCAGACATGAATACGAGGATATCATACAACAATTGGAATTCAATGGTTCAACTGAATTAGTTTCAGAAATCGATGTCAAATGAATGAGGTTAAATGATATAATTTCCAAGGTGACTAGGTTCAAGCCAAAAGCGATTTATGATCACTAGATATCTAAATCGAATGTTTACAATTTGTGAATGACTTTTAGAAACAATAGAATTCACTGTCAAAGGAAGACTTATAATAAAAAAAAGATTAAATGAAATAGAAGTACGAAGATAATTTGCCAATTATCAAACCATGACATGAGAATAATCAATGTTTTAACATTTATTGAATTGCAAGGATACACCGAAATACAATAGAGTTTTAGTGTATCATTGTCTTAATACATAATTGCATTAGGGCTACTTTTAAATGATGAGTCAAACAAAATACATACGTAGTTTTGCATGATTTGTATAATTATGATTAGCCCAGGCTACAAGTTTATATTGACGCCGAAAGGTGTCGTAATGATTGAAATAGTTCAATAATTACGGTGACCGAACAAGTTCACCGTGTTCGTATTCAAATGAAAGGTTTAATGAAGTGAATTCGGATATTTATTTGAAATAAATCTCATAGGATTTTTAATTGATGATGAAAGAACAAATGAATATCATAGAATTTTCGATCAATGACGAAAGAAACGTTAGGGGTACACCGGAATATAACATGAATTTATGTACCCTTATCTTAACACATAATTGTATTAGTTCTGTTTTGAGATAATGAACCAATAGAAAATAAACAAATCCATACACCAGGTGTGTAAATAAGATTAGCTGAAGCTTCAAGTAAATAAAAACTCCGCCACAAGGTGTCGTAACCAAACAAATGATTAAATGAAGGTGAAGATGAAACAAGTCTACTATGGTTCTGAACAGATGAAGTGCTTGGTGAGATTACTTTGAATATGATGGCCTTAATCCATCATATGGGACCTTGAATTGAATATATATATTGCGAGCAAGTTCAAACTGTGACAACTGGCACTTTTCCATGTATTCCGTACAATAATAAACAATAATTTGTGCTTAATGACTGTGCAAGATTGAATTAATGAGATGAATGAATTTCTGATTACTGTCATATACATACAAATGCATTTCATGTTGCAAGATGGTTTATCATTATTACATGCAACACAGTGTGGTTCAATTAGTGCACAGAACAAAGTTAGCACAGCGATCAGATAAACTAGAAGTACAGACGGGAGTTCAGTACTCAGACAGACATGTTGATAAGGCACAGAATGAGCCCCGGAACCAAGAGATACACTAGAATAGTATGTAGGAAAGTAGGGATCATAAAACTGCCTTCCGAGTGATGATTTAAGTGCCAGAAAGTGCCCGAAACACACTAAAACTGTAGAATTCTGCAGAAAACAGCAAAATTCAGCATTTTAACATCAAAATATAATGCAGAATTATGGTTTAATGGTCCAGAATACCTTGATAAGTGTTGGGAATCAAAACTGTCATAAAAGACATCATATTGCACACTAAATTGCGCAATTTAGCACTTTAACAAACCGGTAACCAACCAAACAACCGGACACTACCCGAAACACCAAAATTCAACTAGAAGCATTGTTTTTATGTATTGAAGCTAGTTAGGAACCCTAAACATCATATTGCTACTTGAAACATATAAACACATCAAACACTAACTAATACCTTTGAAATCTAACCATAACACTTAACTTAAAGTTGAAACCCAACTAGACCCCCCACCCCACCCCATCTAAAGACGGTTCAACAAGGGGCCCCACCCCCTTGATTTCTTTGCAATATTTTATTAGATATGTTGGATTGATTTGGAACATTATAACCATAAGTTAATCAAGTGTTGGAAGATTGTTTTATAAACCATAAGTCTTTCATTCCTTATCATTCTTAACACTTCAAACAAACACTCCAACCTCCTTCTTCCCCTCTCATT
Organism: Helianthus tuberosus; assembly: GCA_030545235.1. NCBI lineage: Eukaryota > Viridiplantae > Streptophyta > Magnoliopsida > Asterales > Asteraceae > Helianthus > Helianthus tuberosus. Next base: position 65,051,847 of record CM060406.1, read on the forward strand.
CTCGGCTCAAACACCACACACACACCCCTCCATTTTCATGACATTCTCAAACATTCTAAGGTGATCTAAAGGTGTAACAAGCATAACTAAGAAGCTTGGAAGCAAGGGAGCTTGAAGGACCTCATCTAAGAGCTTTTATCCATCACATTTCTCATCATCTTCATACTTGTTTCTTCCCTAGCCTTAGAGCTAGTAGTAAGCCCCTTTAACCTTGTTTTTACTTCTAATTTTAGTGGTTCAAGTATTATGTAACTTGGTAATTCAAAGAATCTCAAGAAAACATAAAGATGAACATTAACATAAAGCATAAAAACATGAAGATCAAGTTGTTTTAGTGTATGTGTTAAACTTGTTTGTTGATTTCTTGTGATTATGATGTAGATCATCATATGAAGCTTGCTAGATGATGATTAAACACATGATCTAGCAAGTGTAAGGATAGATTTTAAGAAATTTGTGATGATCATCCTTTATGTAAATCATGAACTTGAAGATGGACTTGTTTTAGTATATGATGATTATTTCTACAAGTTACAAGTCTTGAAAATAAAAGATTTCAAAAATAATATTTCCAAGGAACTAAAGTTTATTACAAGATTTAACATGAAGTTGGTTTTTAAAGAAAATAAACATGTTTTAAGGGTTAAAACAACGCTAGTAAAGTGTATGTAACAAGAAAAATACAAGAAGATTAATTTTTGAAAAATCATCATACAAGTTGTGAAGAAAGAAACTTCACAAGAATGGGTTTTATAAACTAATAACCATGGATTTAGTGTTCTTAAACCTCACTAAACAACATGTGAAATTACTACAAATTTTTACAAACTTTCAAGTTCATGACATATTGTGAAATTGCATATTTACGGCTTATGGTAAGTTATGTGCAAATTGTTGATGATTGATGATGAGTTTTTAAAAGAAAATGATATGCTACTAAGCATGGAAACCTCCATTTTTAAGGGGAAACTATGGCAAATTTTTTTGTAGAAATTAAACATTTAGAAAAATATTTTTAAACAAGTGCTTACAAGTAAATTCTGATCATGGTATTAGTATAAAAATTTGCCATAATTTTTAGTACAAGAATTACAAATATTGGAGGTTGATTTTTTATAATAAAAATCACTAAGTATATATTTAGGAAAATATATATTTAGATGTCACAAATTATGTGTTACTTGTATATTGATTGTATTAGTTATATTATTTTAGGGACTTGAAAATAATATAACACACCAAAATACCAAGATTTGAAATATAAAATATTACCAAAATTCCAAGAAAACAAATATATAATTTATACCCGAATATTGGACAATCGGACATATGGACTATAATTATATATATTCCGGAAATAAATTCATAATTCGACAAATGTGTTAAACGGTATTTTGAAACTGAAGAAACGGTAAAATATAAATTTGTACAACTATTACAAAATATATCACATTTTGTCAAAGGGGAAAATATATTATTTTTGTAAGAACTAAAAATATATATTTTCTAAGCTTAATCTTAAAAATATATTATTTTTGAGATATATATGAAGATATATTTATTTTTGCCAAGTAAAGTTATAGATATTTTCTATAAAAATCCTCTCAAAATATGTATATTTTTAGAATATAAAATTATTGATTTTTATTTGTATAAAAATAATATTATGGAAGATTATACACAAATTAAGTATAAAATACTTAATAAATACAAGGAAATACGTACTCCTATACGTATAAATACATACCGAAATACACCACCAATACTTGGCAAAATACCCATGTACAAATGTTACACACAAGTACAGGTATATCCATACTTGGGAAAATATTTATGAGATGAATACATAATGAACTAAGTTAAAAATATATTATTTTTGACAATATTTCAAATAATTGAATAAGAATAGTTTAAGTTAAAATAATTATTTTAACTAATAATTATACAACTTGGGATTATATAATATATATACAACGTATAACTCAAAGTACACCAATTCCAAAATAAGTCTTAATAAATAAGACAAAGAGTCGTTACACGACCTAAACGTCTAATTAAATATAGCACGTCTGTAGGTAGTTGTACGACCAGTGGGAAAAGATCTTTGAGTTTACAGGTCAAGCTACGCAAACTTGTGAGTTCATGCCCCCCTTTTTTTTCTTAACTGTTTTCGGATTTATAACTTTCGGGGGTGAAATACATGTCAATATGGGTGTGATTTGGCTATGAAATGAACTATTAGATCATGTGAGCATAGGCTGAAACTGAAGTGCCATTAACTCTCTTAAGAACCATGGACAAGGGTTAGATCTAACGGGTACGGCCGAGCCCCACTCATGGTCCTTGTGTGACCACTAAGAGTGTTGTTGTGTCCCAGTCGAGGTGATTCGACAACGGTCAAGGTGATTTGACACAGTCAAGGTGATTTGATACAGTCAAGGGGATTTGACCAGTCAGGGTGATTCGACACAGTCGATGTGATTCGACACAGTCGAGGTGATTCGACATTATAATCGTCTACTCGGGTTGAGTACTCCCTATGTCGTCACATATATTAATGTCCTTGCAAAACAATAATTGATATGTTCATAGACGCTTTACATACCTGTTTTCAAAGGAACCTCTTAAATGCTTTCAAGTTTATTGGAACTCATACAAAACGCATGAACTCGCTCAACTTTTGTTGATGTTTTCAAAATTACATGTATTTCAAGAAATGAGATGGATCTTGGGCGCTGGTGTTGCTTTCAAGATATAAATTTCCAAGTTTAGATGTCATCCACTTTTGTTGATTTTTAACTTAACCGGAAGTTATGTTGGTTGAAACTTAAATGACTTGTGTTTGTAACATTTTAAATTTATGAATGGATGAACATCATTTTGATCATATAGTTGTTTATTATAATCGAATGCAATGAGAACTGATCAAGTCACACGCATACGCTTCCGCAAAAGTCAGGGTGTGACACAAACAATTGAACTTGGTTTAGACATATTCCAACAATGAATATATTTATTAGAGTTAATTGCCAAAATCGTCCCTGAGGTTTGGGCACGTTTGACATTTTCGTCCAAAATGACACTTTTGTACCAAATTGCCCCCAACGTTTGTAACTTTTTGCCATTTTCATCCAAACCACTAACTTAGTTTATTTTTTCTGTTAAGTTAAGGATATTTAGATGAAACTGGCAAATATAAAACCACAAGGATGATTTTGGAAATTTATTCAAACCCTTTTTAATTTCTTTTATTTAATTATTTTTGTTACATATATAATAAAAAAGAATATACATGGAGTTTTTAGAAAAAAAAATTAATAGGTTTGTCACATAATTTTTATAAATTTTCATCCAAATCACTAATTCAGTTTATTTTTTATGTTAAGGTGAATGATGTTTTAAATTTTATAAACTAAGACAGAAATTAATTTACAACTTCTTTATATAAATCAGTTTTATAAAGAGAAAACATCATTGGTGTGCAACACATAACAATCGATTACAACTTTTAGTATTTATCAGTTGTAGAGATAAAAAAATTTGTAAAACATTACATATTCTTTAAATGTATTGAGCACCTAGGAAATATGTTGGTAGAAATAAAATATTTATTTAATTAAGATTATGAGGGTAACTAACTAGTACTTATTCTGAGTGGCTTGAGTAAAGAAACTTTTGGTTCATAGCATTATAATTACAATTTGGTGGGTAAACTTAAGGTTTGGTAACGATACGTTGTTTGATATAAGGGGGGGGGGGGGGACTGGCTTCTGTTTTTCCTTAGGAGCGAATTTAAAAGAGTAGAAGATGAATTACAAACTTGGTACATATGATAAGATTTTTTTATTTGACATTTTTTCAATAAGGTCACCAGAATTTTAGTTTTATAAAAGTTAGAGGTTTAAGTAGATTTTATTTTTATAAAACTGATCTATATAAAAAATTAGAAATTAATTTCTGTCTTAGTTTATAAACATCCTTCGCCTTAATAGAAAAATTAATTTAGTTAGTGGTTGGATGAAAATTCATAAAAATTATGTGACAAAGCTATTATTTTTTTCATATAAAAATTGCATGTATATTCTTTTTTATTATATATGTAACAAAATTAATTAATTAAATAAAAGAAATTAAAAAGAGTTTGAGTAATTGCCAAAATCGTCCCTGTGATTTTATATTTGACAGTTTCATCCAAATATCCTTAACTTAACAGAAAAAATAAACTAAGTTAGTGGTTTGGATGAAATTGGTAAAAAAGTTACAAACGTTGGGGGCAATTTGGTACAAAAGTGTCATTTTGGACGAAGATCGCAAACCTGCCCAAACCTCAGCGATGATTTTGGCAATTAACTCTATGTATTAACAAGAGAAATTTCGACATGATTACAAAAACCATGTATGTAACTCGAAAAGAAAAGGAGTTTTTAGGGGTGTTCATCGAATCGAATAACGAATTTTCGAATTATTCGAATCGAATTATTCAAATTTTTAATTTTTTTACCTGAATTCGTATTCGATTCGATTCGATTAGTATTTGAAACTCGAATTCGAATCGAATTCGAACCGAATTCGAATAATTCGATTTAGTTCAAATTCACCCTAAATAATAAATTATTTACTTCCATTTTTTAAAACTGCAACAAATAATTATATTCAACATAAAATATAATAATTTGCAAAATGAATTAACTATCAATATGTCAAAACACCAAAATTTAGAAGATAGGTTGGTTACTAATAGCGATTTAAGTTAGGTAAAAGTTTAGAAATATGTAGTATGAGCTATTTGTCAGTAGTTTTGGTAATATTATGAATAATAAACTTATCACTTATAGAGGTAGTTCATACTTTGACCAAGTTTATAAGTTATTTGTGTGTGAATAAATATGTTTGCTTGTGTATATACAAATATTAAAAATATATATATATACATATATTAATATATATATATATATATAATTGAATTCGAATTTCGAATCGAATTTAAAATCATAAATTCGTATTCGATTCTAATTCGATTACTGGATTCGAATACGAATCAATTCGAAATCGAATCTTTTTAATCGAATCGAATTTTTCGAATCCGAATCGAATTCTGAACACCCCTAGTTACATATATAATAAAAAAGAATATACATGGAGTTTTTAGAAAAAAAAAAACCTAATAGTTTTGTCACATAATTTTTATAAATTTTCATCCAAATCACTAATTCAGTTTATTTTTTCTGTTAAGGTGAATGATGTTTTAAATTTTATAAATTAAGACAGAAATTAATTTACAACTTCTTTATATAAATCAGTTTTATAAAGAGAAAACATCATTGGTGTGCAACACATAACAATCGATTACAACTTTTAGTATTTATCAGTTGTAGAGATAAAAAAAATTGTAAAACATTACATATTTTTTAAATGTATTGTGCACATAGGAAATATGTTGGTAGAAATAAAATATTTATTTAATTAAGATTATGAGGGTAACTAACTAGTACTTATTCTGAGTGGCTTGAGTAAAGAAACTTTTGGTTCATAGCATTATAATTACAATTTGGTGGGTAATCTTAAGGTTTGGTAACGATACGTTGTTTGATATAAGGGGGGGGGGGGGGACTGGCTTCTGTTTTTCCTTATGAGCGAATTTTAAAGAGTAGAAGATGAATTACAAACTTGGTACATATGATAAGATTTTTTTATTTGACCTTTTTCAATAAGGTCACCAGCATTTTAGTTTTATAAAAGTTGAGGTTTAAGTAGATTTTATTTTTATAAAACTGATCTATATAAAAAATTAGAAATTAATTTCTGTCTTAGTTTATAAACATCCTTCACCTTAATAGAAAAATTAATTTAGTTAGTGGTTGGATGAAAATTCATAAAAATTATGTGACAAAGCTATTATTTTTTTCATATAAAAATTGCATGTATATTCTTTTTTATTATATATGTAACAAAATTAATTAAATAAAAGAAATTAAAAAGAGTTTGAGTAATTGCCAAAATCGTCCCTGTGGTTTTATATTTGACAGTTTCATCCAAATATCCTTAACTTAACAGAAAAAATAAGCTAAGTTAGTGGTTTGGATGAAATTGGTAAAAAGTTACAAACGTTGGGGGCAATTTGGTACAAAAGTGTCATTTTGGATGAAGATCGCAAACCTGCCCAAACCTCAGCGATGATTTTGGCAATTAACTCTATGTATTAACAAGAGAAATTTCGACATGATTACAAAAACCATGTATGTAACTCGAAAAGAAAAGGAGTTTTCCAAGAAATCTATTAGGCTCGATATCAAGGAGTCAACACTTTGCAATAATGCAGGTTATCTAGATCACAATGCCAAGATTGAGTATAGCGAAATAATATTTGATTCATTGATAAAATAGCCATTCGAAGTGAAACCACATGCGTAATAAATAATGCATGTATAACATATGAATTTGTCAAGAAATGAAGTAAATGAGTGTTCGCTTCCATGAAAGAAATCCCCGTGATACAATGACCTTTAGGAGGAGTAGAAGTGTGAAAATCTACTTACTATATGTAAAAGTCGGAATTTCCATAAAAGAAATTTGAGGACTTTACCTGGAATTTCGTGTGATGACCGGTTGTTAGGTGACATTACTATGGAATGTCGAACATAGCGTAATCGTTATTAATGAGACAGCGGGAATGCGAAGACATGCGACTTCTTTTGCAGCTCCAAGAATTGTGAGTACCATTAAACTAGGTACTGTTTGTTGTGAAATCTCGTTTGAACGTACCTTAGCGTGATTCGTGTTACTTGCATGATCATGTGGCAAATTGTCGCATTTCGGTTAGTAGTTCTCTCGCTGACGGGATTAGCATCGTTGTCGTCGTGCCCAATTTATGTTTTAAAATAAAACCTTGGCTCGAAAGTCGTATGTGATGTGCGGTGATTACATCGGGAATTATTGTTGCCTCCTACGTTGTAAGTACGAAATGTTCATGTGTTCTTCTTAGCTTCGTCTGACGCTTTTGTCTTGTTGTAGGGTGCCTTTGTCAGTTTTGGGCAGTAGGGATGGATATGACCTGTTTCTCCGCAGTTAAAACAAACTGGGTTTTTCTTCCTGCATTCTTCCTCCTTATGGCCAAGTATTTTGCAGTGATTACAGTAGGGTTTCCTCTTAAAATAGCATTTTCCTTACTGCTTCTTATTACTGTTTTTACAAGTAGGTTGTGCAATTGACTGTCCAATTCCTTTTCTCTTATAGGAATTATCAGAGCGGAATTCTTTATAAGAACCATGGGCTGTGGCTTTTTTTTCGTTTGGGAAATGGAGTTTTGACAAGAATATCATTGTCTCCATTGACACTATGGCTAGGTTCGATGTGATGAGTATGCTTATAGTTTATAGTAATATTATTGTTTACAGGCATAGAAATTTTAATAGCTTCAATAATCGAGGGTATGGCATTATCTATTCCTTGAGCTACTATATTTTCTATAGCACTTTTATCCAAAGAATTTCCGTAACTAGCATGAATTTCTTCATTACGTGATACTTCATTCGACATCTGAATTGCAAACATTTTCAGGTATTATATCATAGAATAATTAAAACAAAACAAATATTTAAACACATTTTATCAAAACCGTCGAACATTGCGACGTTATACTCTTATAAATATATTGCATCCATACAACTATAATCATATACGTCAGTATTTTAGTTTTTAGTATGCGTCGATATACATACATACATATATATATATATGTGTGTGTGTGTTATATTATACATTATTAAAATATAAGGAAAGTATATATATATATATATATATATATATATATATAATTCGGTTTGTCTTGTTTTCAGAATTGCAGTTCCCTCTCGTCGTACTTCCAGACGAGCTTTTCTCTAAGCTCATTGCTGGATAGGCATTCGGGATATATGGTGGGAATTGTGGTTGTGGCTGGAGATAAGGGTCTTGTGTGAGGTTCTGAAATTCCCAGTCATTGGCCCATCATTGTTCCATTGGATTTGGTGCTGGTACAGGTATCCTTGGGATTTCCTCTGGGTTAAATATGGGTATTAGTTGAGGAATCATTTAGATAGGTTCTGGGTGAACATGTAGGCTTAGGTTTGTTTCTTCAGCTATAGGTTGAAAGATATCACAGTTTGCTAATCTACGGTCGAGTTCCTCCCACAGACGTTTGGTTAATGGGATTTGAGTGGTTCCTTCAGATAAGGTTATGGTAGCTACTGTGTTTTTCTTTTTCTTCCTATTTTCTCTGTTCTCATTATTAAACCATCCTTTCTTCTTAGGTGGTATAGGTTTAGTAGATTTGGCTTTAAAAATGAAAGATCCTTTCGCATCCGCTTCATATCCTGATATGGCTCCGGATGGTCCTTCGTCTATCTCTGAATCAGACATATGTTGGAAAGCATCGGACACACTTTTATCACTCATATTGTGGACTTAGAAATTGTCAAAATAATATAAAATCTCCACACACACATATATATATATATATGATTTTTATATTTACAGAATAACACATAAATTATTCTGTATTAATTTCCTAATATTAATGTTTAAGTTTAGGTATTAAAAGAACACCTAAATAGCTTAAACCAGTGGCTCTGATACCACTTTCTGTCACATCCCCCGACCCCACCCTGAGAGCGGGAGCCGTGAACCAAGCAGGTGGTACCGGTGTTTATTAAATATGCAGCGGGAAATTTTTCATCAGGATCGTAGTTAGGAAATAATTTCAAAGTTTGTAAAACATCAAACTTTTAATACTAAACGAATGGGCTAAAACACATATTCAATTCAAATGTTTTTATAGGGATAAACCCTAATTGATAAAACATAAATTTCTTCTTTTATTCAGGTAATTAAAGCCACTTTATTTATGCCTTCAGTGCTCCATAGCAGGCTCCCATTACTTTCACATTAAGTTACCTGAAACGCGTTTGAAAACATTTTATTAGCGAAAAAATACTAATGAGTTCATTCTATTTTATAAAAAGACACATTGTTATAACTTCACAGTATCAAGGGGAATTACAATGTTTATATCTAACAAAAACTCCAAAGTATTTGTCACTCGACGGATCTGTGACTATGGTCATATCACCCTTTGGCTAACCCATTGTCCAACGGTGAAGGTTATCAAGTAATGTATACAAAACCCCACATACTGGCAGTAATTGTAGAATACAAAGACTTAATCATTGTAAGTATAACTAAAAACATTTAGGGTTTTGTAAAGCAATTTAATAAAAAGAGAGAATGACTCACAATAATGTGAGAAAAAGAAGATTGATTCACTTTGTAACTTTAGGGTTTAACTAAAAGCCTCTTGGTAATATTTCTTGGTATAATTCCTGAGTTCCTAATCAAATATTTCTTGTGCAAAGAAGGAGCAGAACGAGAGCCGAATTCGTAAAAAATACGTTGAAGTTGTGCAGAAGCTTAAGTCCCAAGCCAGGCTACTTATAGCCAAAATGGTTCGCTCCCGCACGTCGCGACAGGAACATGGGTTCCTTTCGCATGTCGCCTGAGCGACCCATTTTGCCTAGACATGCGACATTGTGTATATAGCTCTGCCACGTGTTGCGCTTGATATAAACACGTATTGGTACTCCCCTGCGTGTCGCGGAAGATTTAGGGGTACCCCCCACGTGTCTCCTGAGAGTCCAGTTTCAAGATTCTTTGTTTTTCGTCCTGGTTCGCGTCATACAAGTCTGGGGTTACGATCAGGGGTCTTTATAAGGTGTTTTTGGGTGTTGTTACATGCTCGTTGAGCTCCCCAAATCTCAAGACACCGTCACCGATGACGGCACCACCACCGTCGTCGTAATCGCTTGTGCGTTTTTAAAAATAGTGTCAAACGCTGCTTCATTCTGGTATTCATCCGACTGTTGTGTCAGATTCGTTGAATAAAGTTGCGGTTAAAGCGGTTGAGGTTGTTACAGCTATGGTTGTTCCTGTGGAGTTATCTGATCGTGTATCGTTTATGAAATCGGCTTCGACTTCGTTAAACAATAAGGTAGTTTCGCAGTAAGCCTTTAGCTGTAGACTCTGTTTTATCTGTTGTTGATCCTGTGAAATCGTATTTAGTAGATTTAAAAGATGTTAGAATTGTACAGAAGTTTGGGTTTTGGAATTGGGGGTTAGTTAGGAGGTAGGTGGAGGAGGCAGAGGTGATGAAGAAGATGGTTTTGCAGGGTCTGGCGGTGGCGAAGATGCCCACGATGATGAAGAACAGGATGGTGGTGGTGGGGGAAGCCATGAGAAAGAGAGAGAAAGAGGTGGGTTTGTTTGGTGTTAAACATAGCGTATGTGGTGGCTCGGACTGTGGTGGGGGCTAACTTCGGTGGTAATGGGCTAGGTGAACGGATTTGGTTGTGGTGGTGGTGGCTAGATTTTTTGGTGGTGGTAGAGGTTGGTTGAAGAGAAACAGAAAAAAAAATGAGAGAGATGGCTGATAATAGGTTTTTGTGAGTAAATAAATGAGTAAAATTACATGTCTACCCTCAGGTGCAAGGCACATGACCAGACTTAACTTAAATTTTTAACCTGCTTAGTGCTATAGGACGAAAGGTGTAACGAGTTTTCCAAATAAAGGATTGTGACTGTAGTTATTAAGACTAAAGGTTATCCGTTGTAATTCGATACAAACATAAAGGACGAAAAGTGTAATTTACCCATACATATAAATAAATAGGGAAGATTGGATTTTGATGATCCAAATGTGATGTATTAGATGATAATAATTTGTAACAGTAACGTGACCAATGGACTCGTAACTTTTACTATTATTGCTAAAGACAATCACACTTTAACGAAAAAGTAACTCCAGATGTTCCTTACTTTCGTTTTATAACGATTTATACAATTTTGACTGGAATTAAAAGCGGTTAATTGTTTATCAGGGCGACGTAACTCTTTAGTTAGAGTGAGATTGACCTGATAATAAAGAAAGTTATTAGTGTCGTTTGTCACATTGTCAATAAGGATTATCGTCAGCCAATACGTCATAGTTTAAATCATTAAGTTAAATATCTTAAAAAATTTATATATATACAGGATATAGGGTCCAGTTCAACAAGGAACTGCCCTAAGTTGTGAGAACTTGAAAACTACGATGGAAATCCTATTTTCCGTGCGAGTCTTTTAACCAAATTTTACATAATTTTTGTAACCAGATGTCTTAGTAGGAATTCCATCGTAGTTTTTAACCAATTTTGGCATAATATTTTCCATCGTAGTTTTCAAGTCTACATTCGAAACACTATCACAAATAATATTTAGGGAAATTGGCCTGTAATAATCCCATCTAGACCTTATTGGTCATTAATAATCTCATCTCAGAATATTTCCCCCACCAGTCCCACCTTTCACTTATTTTTCCTATAATGGTCCCCCGTTAAAAAAACTTAACGGAGTTAAGCTTTTTTCCAAATTACAAATAGATTTTTAGGGCTTTTGATCAGAACGACATTACGAGTCCATTGATGTAAAACTTACTTCGAAATGGTGCTCCAAGTGACTTGATTTTGGTTAATTGCAAATTTAAACAACCGAATTGAAGCGTCGTTTTCATCGTTTTGAGCACTATTTCGAGGTAAGTTTTACATCAATGGACTCGTATCGTCGTTCTAATCAAAAGCCCTAAAAAAACTGTTTGTAATTTGGAAAAAAAAAAGCTTAACTCCGTTAAGTTTTTTTAAGGGGGGACCATTGTAGGAAAAATAGGTGAAAGGTGGGACTGGTGGGGGGAATATTCTGAGGTGGGATTATTAATGGCCAATAAGGTCTAGGTGAGATTATTACAGGCCAATTCCCATAATATTTACAAAATAAAAAAAAATACATTTTGCATGGGTTACACTTATGTAATTTTGTTTTGCACTGATATAAATTTATGCATGCGATTTTTTTTCTGTCAAAGTTACATAATTTAAAAAAAAAATTGGCAGAAAAAATAAAAAATAATTTTTTTTTAAAACAGTTTTCACGGTTTTCACAACTCTAGTTAAAATCAGAACTCATATATTTTGTGAGAACTGCAAGATCTTGGTCAAAACCATTCAAACTAAAAAAAAACTTTTTACACTTATTATTATTACCTGTATATATATATATAAAGGTAACTAACTTTAACCGTGCCTATTTATTAACTTACCCATGCTATTTTGCAAACATGAGATAACACGAGCCTCATATCATAACTCACAATTTTTGTTTTACCCCCCTTTCACTCTATTCAAGTAATTTCTTTTCTTTATCTTTAATTAATTTACATTTTTATACTTAAAATTGTAATACTATTACGGGTTATTGGATTTTATCACTTCCCAACTATTGACTATTGGTCGTTGTCACCCCAACTATCACTTTGACGCATACTACACCCAACTTAACACTTCGATTGTTATGTCACCTCGTCGTTAACCAAACACTAACTCAATTAGTTTTATATCCTGCGTGGCCCGTTTTTGATGACGTGACTTTTTTTATGAAGTGGCTTGTTTTTTTATGATGTGGCCAATATGTGTGTATATATTTGGGTCGTATTATTGGCACACCTTGGGAAATTAAATCGACACCCTTAATACGCATCGTATAGGCCTATACGATGCGTATTAAGGTCGGTTCAAACTTCTAGGTCAGTCATGTGACAACTGGCACAAACCGGTAATTTCCGTACACTTTAATCATTATTTAATGATTGCAATTATGTGCTTAATTGTCAGCAATATCTGAACACATGATTAAACAAGTGAATTCATGCACGTTGTATACTACAAAATATTGCTTTATGCATAAACGAGAGCGTTGCGTCAAAAATAATAGTAAACTCACCGGTAAGACACAATGTGTCAACAGAACTGCAGAAAGCAGTCAGACAATAAAATTGGAGCCTAGGTGTAGGTCCGACGACAAGAATGCATTAAAACCCAAGAGTACATACAAGGGTTAATATATATGCAATACGAAAGCAAAAATAAGCACTAAAAAGCACCCGAAACGCACTTTAAGTGCAGAATTTATATAATTCAGCAATAAATCAGCATTTGGACATATAAATATTATGCAGAAATGTCGTTTTATTATCCAGAATATTTCCCTAAGTGTTGGGAATTGAAAGAGTACAAGAAAGGTACTTAAACGACACTAAAAAGTGTAATTTAGCACTTTAACGAATCGGTATCTAACCGAACAACCGGATATTACCCGGAACATCCAAATATTTACTAGATCTTTCCAAATCCATAATAATCTTGCCAAGATCCCTTAAAATCTTACATGATCTTTCATAGATCTCTTTTAGATTCACAAGATCTTTCATAGATTCACTTTGATACACTTAGATTTGGTAAATCTAATTAAGATCTTGCAAGTTACACATTACCCCCCCCCCCCCCCCCATATCCAAATAAAATCGGCCCACATGCTTTAATTGGAAGATCTTATGAATTTTCCTTGGATTCACCAAGATTTGTGGAGATTTAATACTAGATTTGTCTTGTACTACAAGAACACATTAACTCTTGGATATTAGTACATGGTGGGTTCATAAGAAGTCATCTTCATCACCACTACACATCACCACACTCACTCTCTCCCTCTCAAAGGCTCACGGCCGAACCCCCCTCACCATAACCACCATCATCCAATCATCTCCTACACATTCCAAGCTTATATTAAGGTGTTAGAAGGCGCATAGTGAAGCTAGGAGCTTTCGGAAGTTGAAGAACCTCTACCGTTTGCTTTTACCCACTCAACTTTCATCATTTTTCTTCCCTAGCCTTGTGCTAGTAGTAAGTGCTCTAAAACACCTTCTTGATCTTGTTTATGACGGTTAATAGATGATTTATTGGTTAAAAAGCAAGAACACACAAGAAAATAACTAAAAGTCTTGAAAGAAAGATAAACTAGTTGGATAAAGAGTAGATATGTGTGTAAATCATGTGAATCTTGTATGATTGTTATTATTTGATGATTGTTGTTAGTAAAAACAAGATGGATCATCATCTAGACATACTAGTCCATGTTAGAAAGCATGAACTAGTAGGATGTAAAAGTTATAAAGTTAAAAGATGATGGATCCATCCATTCATAAGACATGAACTTGTGTAAAAGTAAATTTTCTTGTAAAATAAGACTCTAAACATGTAGATCTAAAGATCTACAAGTGGTTTTTCGGAAGAACCAAGCAAAAATATTAGTTTTTTTAAAACCCGGATCTTAGCCGAACTAAAAGCATTTTAGTACATAAACAAGTGTGTAGACACTTGTGTCACAAGAAAAATTTAACAAAGAAATATTTTTGCGAATCTCGACTAGAAGTTGTGAAACTTCATATTCTTTAAAAATAAAGTTTTTAAGAAACTAAAATTATTTTTAAAGATGATAAGACTTACTAAATGTGCTAGTAAGTTACTACACATTTTTGTAAATATTCAAGTTCATGAAATGGAGAAACTAGTGACTATTGTTGATGATTATTGTTGATAATTGTTGTTGATGATCGATGACGATTTAAAAGAAAATAAACACATGTTTTGAAAACATGGGAAACGTCCATTTTTAGGGGAAACTCTGTCAAAATTTTTATAAATTTTGACACTTAGAAAAATATAAGTTTTTGAGAAACTTATTCCCTAAAAATGTATTTAAGAGTATTACCAAGGTTTCCCTAATTTTTGGTGATAAGAAATGAGGATTTCTTCAAGAATAAAAATGGATATAAGTATGTATATTTTTGAGAGAAAAATATATACTATTTGATCACCAACTTTTGTGCTAAGTGTATATAGTATGTGTTATACGTGCTAGTGTATTAAGACCTAAAAATACACTAAATACTCATGAGGAGTATAAACATAAAAAAAATACACATACAACATACAAGATACATAATTCGGGTGCAAAGTGCAAAACACAAAAGACTTATATTTATTTTAGAGGAAATAATATAAGTAAGATACGTAGTTAAAAATATGAAATATTTTTAACACAACAATACAAATACAAAAGAGAGTGACTGTACTTGTGCGATACAAGTCTAGTGACTAACATTAAGAAAACGCGTATAGGTTACGATGTTAATTAAGCAAATCCGGTGAAGTTTACGACGCACAGGAACGCAAAGTTGTGAGTTCATGCTCCCCCTTTTCTTTTAACTGTTTTCAGTTTTATAACTTCGGGGGTGAAATACATGTCACAAATATTACAATGTTTACAAATGGTATGATGGATACAAGAATGATACGAGAAATCGTGTCACGAATAGGGTACCATAGGCACCATTAATCGTGTACATACTTAGACCGCAGAACAAAAGGTTAGATCTAATGGGTTTCCGGGCAGCCCCACTCTTGGCCACTCTTTTACCAAGCAGTGTTTTTGTGTCTCGGTCGTGAATCGACTACAGAAAAATGCCTATGGTTTGGTGACTTCCTATGTCGTGTCACATGTTAATGGCTTTGCAACCCATTAACACTTGATACATACAGAAATATTTGACTTATACATGAGTACGTGGTGTACACAAAAGACTTGATTTATACAAAAGACAAATTATGTTTTCATACAAAGTATACAAACGTGAAATACAAAAATTGCATGAATTCACACCAACATTATGTTGACGTTTTTCCAAAAACTCACATGTATTTCAGGTAACTAGGATGGATATGCGCGCGGTCTTGCTTATGCTCGTGGATGTCGCTTGTGTTTAACTTTAAATAAAGTTGTAAACTTTTAAGACAATGTTTTAAGCTGTCTAGCGATGTAAACGCTAAACTTATGTTTTCAAATCATGGTATTTGATGTTATTTTACGAGCATGTAGCATGTTTACTCTTCGTATGCAATGAGAACCTTTCATGATCACACCTCGTGCTTCCGCCGCAGAAAGGGGTGTGACAGATTGGTATCAGAGCTGCGATTGTAGTGAACCAGGATTCCTTCTCGAGTCTAGTCTACAATCTCTAGGATCCATTCACGAAAACAATTTTCAAAGAGTTTTCATTGCATAAAACGTCCCGCGACATCCACTACCTGAAACTGTCTACAAGAGTCTAGAAAAGACACTACGAGACTTAGGGTGCACATGAGTAGCACTTGTCTTTAATTGAGAAATTAGTTGCAATTATGTGTGATAATTAGCATGTACTAGAAGTAGAATGTCACCAGTATACGTGACTTTACCTAAAAGCAATGGCCCATCTGAAGGAAGAAATATGAGGATGAAACGAACTGTGCGGACTGTGCAAGGAGTTACGTAACTATGGATGCATACATAATTATGGAATTCAGTGCACAGAAACCACAGCAAGTCTTGTCACATGTAGATTCCCTCAGTGCAAGCCTACTAAGTACTCTGCTAGAGTAATAATTGTTTGATGTCACTTATGTGGTATATATATACCTGTGAATATATATATACTACTACTGCCTAGTAGGACGATATCAAACAAATGTGTAACCCTGTTGTGTTATGTTCTGTCAGAACATGGCACCCAGGAAAGCTGTGAATGCTCGCAATGACGATCAACCTCCTCCTCCCCCACTGCCAAGAACTGCTAAAGAGCTAAACGCTCTACTGGAAGAAAGGATCTCCGCTGCTATCGCCCAGTACGAGGCGAACCGAACTCAAGACAGTGGTGGCCCAAGCAACGCTAGACGTAATGGGAACGGAGATTCATCTGGAGGCAATGCAGCTCAAGGTAATCTTAAGACAATTTGCTAAGCATGGAGAAATTTATGAACGGTCCTTGTTTCATTATTTCTTCGATTGCTCACATGTGAATTGGTGAATCAATTCCAGGCTGCACTTTCAAGCAGTTCCTCGACTGCAAGCCGATGAACTATGATGGCACAGGAGGTGCAGTAGCATTTGTGCGCTGGACGGAGAAGACTGAAGCTACTATCCGCATGAGCAAGTGTACCACGGATTAGCAAGTCACTTTTGCTACCGGATTGTTTGTCGATGAAGCTCTGACTTGGTGGAACCTGCAAGCCCAAACTTTGGGTGATGATGCTGCTTATGGCTTAACCTGGGAGGAATTGAAGGAAAGAATGAGAGAGAAGTACTGCTCTCGTGCGGAACTCCAAAGGCTGGAAACAGAGTTCTGGCACTTGACTATGGAAGGTGCTGACATCAATAGTTACACTCGAAGGTTCCACGATCTGTCAAGAGTGCTTCCCTACATGGTGACTCCTGAATTTAAGCGTGTGGAACGCTACATTTGGGGACTGGCCTCAGAGTTTCGTGGCATGGTGACGTCGGCCAAACCACAAACAATCACCGAGGCTGTAACTCTGGCTGTCAGCCTTACTGAAGATTGTGTTCGTATGAAGAAGCTATCACTGAACCCAACAGAGAAGACCGAGACACATGCTGAGTCGTCCGGCGACAAAAAGAGAAAGCATACAAGTTTGAATCAAGCAACTCGTAACAACAAAGGTTCCAACAAGAAGCGTGACCCTAACCCGCCTCAAGGGGCGAAATCTCTTGCAGCTATGAACGACGCTCCAGCAAGGGGATACCGGGGCATCTTGCCCAAATGCCATCGGTGTAAACACCATCACGAGGGAGCTTGTCGCATCCCAAAGTGTGACAAGTGTGGAAAGTTGGGTCACCGCACTGAAGACTGCTGGAGTAAGAGGAACGGGAATGGAAATCGTAATGGGGCTGATGAAAGGAACAATGGTGGAAATGGAAATGGTGCTGGTAACGGGAATGGGCGAAACCAAGGATGCTTCAGATGTGGAAGCAAAGATCATTTCATGAAGGATTGCCCAGAAGGAAACAAGGCTCAGGCTCGAGCATTTGTGATTGGAGCAAGGGACGCACGCGAGGACCCTAATGTGGTCAACGGTACGTTCCTCATTAACAATCACTTTGCATCCATATTATTCGACACTGGCGCCGATTATAGTTTCATGTCTATGGAATTTAAACGCATACTCGGAATAGAATCTAGTAGATTAGAAATTCCTTATTCCATAGAACTAGCCAATGGTAAACTTGTTGAATCGAGCGAAGTTGTCAGAGGCTGCACACTAGAACTTGGCGAACGAAATTTTAGCATCGACCTCTTACCTATTCAATTGGGTAGCTTCGATGTAGTAGTCGGAATGGACTGGTTGTCCAAGAACAAAGCTGAAGTTATTTGTCATGAGAAAATCATTCGCATCCCTTTAGCGGATGATGAAACTCTCATCGTGCATGGAGAAAAACGAGACGCGCCTCTCCGAATCATCAGTTGCATGAAGGCACGGAAATGCTTAAGGAAAGGATGTGTCGCTTTCCTAGCACATGTTATAGACAAGAAGGCTGAGGAGCCGAAACTCGAAGACATTCCTGTGGTGAAGGAATTTCCTGATGTGTTCCCTGAAGATCTGCCAGGACTACCTCCGCAACGACAAGTCGAATTCCATATAGACTTGGTTCCAGGAGCTGCTCCTGTAGCCAAGGCACCCTATCGACTTGCGCCATCCGAAATGCAAGAATTATCTACACAGCTCCAGGAGTTGTTGGATAAAGGATTTATAAGGCCAAGCTTCTCACCCTGGGGAGCTCCGGTATTATTCGTGAAGAAGAAGGATGGAACACTGCGGATGTGTATCGATTACAGGGAACTGAACAAACTCACGATCAAGAATCGGTATCCACTACCGAGGATTGATGACCTATTTGATCAACTGCAAGGATCAAGCTACTATTCCAAGATCGACCTTCGATCTGGATACCATCAGCTGAGAATCCAAGAAGAAAGCGTGCCAAAGACTGCATTCAGAACGCGATATGGGCACTACGAATTTCTTGTGATGCCGTTTGGGCTGACGAATGCACCAGCGGTCTTTATGGATCTGATGAACCGCGTATGCAAACCATATCTCGATAAATTCGTGATTGTATTTATCGATGATATCCTGATTTACTCGTGAACGAAAGAAGAGCACGAGCAACATCTTAGAACCATCTTGGAACTACTGAAGAAAGAGAAGCTTTATGCAAAATTCTCGAAGTGCGAATTCTGGATTCGCGAAGTACAATTTCTTGGTCACGTGGTGAATGAGAAGGGCATTCATGTAGACCCGTCCAAGATTGAAGCAATAAAGAATTGGGAAGCTCCCAAGACCCCAACTGAAGTTCGACAATTTTTGGGCTTAGCGGGCTATTATCGGCGATTCATCGAGAATTTCTCAAAAATAGCTCAACCGCTAACGACCCTTACGCAGAAAGACAAGAAGTACGACTGGGGTGTTAAACAAGAAGAAGCCTTCCAGTTACTTAAAAACAAGCTATGCGATGCACCGATACTGTCATTACCCGAAGGCACTGATGACTTTGTGGTATACTGTGACGCTTCACGACAAGGTTTGGGTTGCGTGCTTATGCAGCGCCAAAAAGTCATCGCTTACGCTTCAAGACAACTGAAGGTTCACGAGAGAAATTATACCACTCACGACCTGGAGCTGGGTGCAGTGGTATTCGCCTTGAAGATTTGGCGACATTATTTATATGGTACTCGATGTACAATCTTCACAGATCACAAAAGCTTACAACACATATTAGATCAGAAGGAATTGAATATGCACCAGCGACGTTGGGTCGAGCTGCTGAATGATTATGACTGTGAGATTAAGTACCATCCTGGAAAGGCGAACGTTGTAGCGGACGCGTTGAGCCGAAAAGAAAGGGTTAAGACCCTAAGGGTTCGAGCATTGGAAATGACGATTCGAACGAACCTCACTGCACGCATTCGTGATGCACAACAAGAAGCTCTTAAAGAAGAGAACCGTAAAGCTGAATACCTACGGGGTATGCTGAAATACATGGTGCCAAACGAAGAGGGAGCCTTATACTTCAAGAAGCGTATTTGGGTTCCACTCTATGGTGGCCTACGAGAAGTCATCCTTAATGAAGCCCACAAATCGAGATATTCGATCCATCCAGGATCGGACAAAATGTATCAAGACTTGAAAGAGTACTATTGGTGGCCGAGACTCAAAAGCGACGTTGCTGTTTATGTTGGAAAATGCCTAACCTGTGCCAAGGTTAAGGCAGAATATCAGAAACCGTCCGGCCTACTACAACAACCAGAGATTCCCGTGTGGAAGTGGGAACAAATCTCGATGGACTTCATAACTAAATTACCCAGGACCCCGAGAGGGCACGATATGATATGGGTAATAGTTGATCGATTAACGAAGTCTGCGCACTTCCTACCGATCCGAGAAAAAGACAGCACTGGAAAGCTTGCTGAAATATATTTAAGAGAAATTGTGGCACGTCATGGAGTGCCAATCTCAATCATTTCAGACAGAGATGGACGCTTTGTCTCAAGAATTTGACAATCATTTCAGGAAGCCTTTGGATCTCAACTAGATCTGAGCACGGCATTCCATCCGCAAACAGACGGCCAGAGCGAACGGACTATACAAACGTTAGAAGATATGCTTCGCGCATGTGTCATGGATCTAGGCGGCAGCTGGGATACTCATCTACCTTTAGTTGAGTTTTCCTACAATAACAGTTATCATACGAGCATAAAAGCCGCGCCGTTCGAAGCTCTGTATGGCCGCAAATGCCGATCGCCCTTATGTTGGGCAGATGCCGGAGATAAACGTATGGTTGGTCCTGAACTTGTACAAGAGACAACCGAAAAGATTGCGCAGATCCGAGAGCGCATTAAGGCGGCTCGAGAACGACAAAAGAGCTACGCTGATCCGAATAGAAAATCAGTAGAATTCAAGGTGGGAGACAAAGTGTTGTTAAAAGTCTCACCATGGAAGGGCGTAGTCAGGTTTGGAAAGCGTGGAAAGCTGAATCCACGATACATTGGACCATTCAGAATTTTGAAGAAAATTGGTACCGTGGCATACAAGTTGGAGTTACCGGAAGAACTTAATGGAGTACATGATACGTTTCATGTATCCAACCTGAAGAAGAGTCCAACACAAGAAAACGTGATCATCCCGATGGATGAAGTGCATATTGATGAAGCCCTCCGATTTACAGAGAAACCCGTTGAGGTTACCGACTGGAAAGTCAACAAGACCAGGAGGAGCAGTGTGAAGCTTGTCAAAGTACGTTGGAGCTCTAAGCACGGACCCGAGTACACATGGGAACGTGAAGACCAGTTCAAGAAAAAGTATCCCCACCTATTCAAGAAGACTCCAGCGAGAGTGAGTTCAGCCTGAATTTCGGGACGAAATTCTTTTAACGGGGGGAGACTGTGACAACTGGCACAAACCGGTAATTTCCGTACACTTTAATCATTATTTAATGATTGCAATTATGTGCTTAATTGTCAGCAATATCTGAACACATGATTAAACAAGTGAATTCATGCACGTTGTATACTACAAAATATTGCTTTATGCATAAACGAGAGCGTTGCGTCAAAAATAATAGTAAACTCACCGGTAAGACACAATGTGTCAACAGAACTGCAGAAAGCAGTCAGACAATAAAATTGGAGCCTAGGTGTAGGTCCGACGACAAGAATGCATTAAAACCCAAGAGTACATACAAGGGTTAATATATATGCAATCCGAAAGCAAAAATAAGCACTAAAAAGCACCCGAAACGCACTTTAAGTGCAGAATTTATATAATTCAGCAATAAATCAGCATTTGGACATATAAATATTATGCAGAAATGTCGTTTTATTATCCAGAATATTTCCCTAAGTGTTGGGAATTGAAAGAGTACAAGAAAGGTACTTAAACGACACTAAAAAGTGTAATTTAGCACTTTAACGAATCGGTATCTAACCGAACAACCGGATATTACCCGGAACATCCAAATATTTACTAGATCTTTCCAAATCCATAATAATCTTGCCAAGATCCCTTAAAATCTTACATGATCTTTCATAGATCTCTTTTAGATTCACAAGATCTTTCATAGATTCACTTTGATACACTTAGATTTGGTAAATCTAATTAAGATCTTGCAAGTTACACATTACCCCCCCCCCCCCATATCCAAATAAAATCGGCCCACATGCTTTAATTGGAAGATCTTATGAATTTTCCTTGGATTCACCAAGATTTGTGGAGATTTAATACTAGATTTGTCTTGTACTACAAGAACACATTAACTCTTGGATATTAGTACATGGTGGGTTCATAAGAAGTCATCTTCATCACCACTACACATCACCACACTCACTCTCTCCCTCTCAAAGGCTCACGGCCGAACCCCCCTCACCATAACCACCATCATCCAATCATCTCCTACACATTCCAAGCTTATATTAAGGTGTTAGAAGGCGCATAGTGAAGCTAGGAGCTTTCGGAAGTTGAAGAACCTCTACCGTTTGCTTTTACCCACTCAACTTTCATCATTTTTCTTCCCTAGCCTTGTGCTAGTAGTAAGTGCTCTAAAACACCTTCTTGATCTTGTTTATGACGGTTAATAGATGATTTATTGGTTAAAAAGCAAGAACACACAAGAAAATAACTAAAAGTCTTGAAAGAAAGATAAACTAGTTGGATAAAGAGTAGATATGTGTGTAAATCATGTGAATCTTGTATGATTGTTATTATTTGATGATTGTTGTTAGTAAAAACAAGATGGATCATCATCTAGACATACTAGTCCATGTTAGAAAGCATGAACTAGTAGGATCTAAAAGTTATAAAGTTAAAAGATGACGGATCCATCCATTCATAAGACATGAACTTGTGTAAAAGTAAATTTTCTTGTAAAATAAGACTCTAAACATGTAGATCTAAAGATCTACAAGTGGTTTTTCGGAAGAACCAAGCAAAAATATTAGTTTTGTTAAAACCCGGATCTTAGCCGAACTAAAAGCATTTTAGTACATAAACAAGTGTGTAGACACTTGTGTCACAAGAAAAATTTAACAAAGAAATATTTTTGCGAATCTCGACTAGAAGTTGTGAAACTTCATATTCTTTAAAAATAAAATTTTTAAGAAACTAAAATTATTTTTAAAGATGATAAGACTTACTAAATGTGCTAGTAAGTTACTACACATTTTTGTAAATATTCAAGTTCATGAAATGGAGAAACTAGTGACTATTGTTGATGATTATTGTTGATAATTGTTGTTGATGATCGATGACGATTTAAAAGAAAATAAACACATGTTTTGAAAACATGGGAAACGTCCATTTTTAGGGGAAACTCTGTCAAAATTTTTATAAATTTTGACACTTAGAAAAATATAAGTTTTTGAGAAACTTATTCCCTAAAAATGTATTTAAGAGTATTACCAAGGTTTCCCTAATTTTTGGTGATAAGAAATGAGGATTTCTTCAAGAATAAAAATGGATATAAGTATGTATATTTTTGAGAGAAAAATATATACTATTTGATCACCAACTTTTGTGCTAAGTGTATATAGTATGTGTTATACGTGCTAGTGTATTAAGACCTAAAAATACACTAAATACTCATGAGGAGTATAAACATAAAAAAAATACACATACAACATACAAGATACATAATTCGGGTGCAAAGTGCAAAACACAAAAGACTTATATTTATTTTAGAGGAAATAATATAAGTAAGATACGTAGTTAAAAATATGAAATATTTTTAACACAACAATACAAATACAAAAGAGAGTGACTGTACTTGTGCGATACAAGTCTAGTGACTAACATTAAGAAAACGCGTATAGGTTACGACGTTAATTAAGCAAATCCGGTGAAGTTTACGACGCACAGGAACGCAAAGTTGTGAGTTCATGCTCCCCCTTTTCTTTTAACTGTTTTCAGTTTTATAACTTCGGGGGTGAAATACATGTCACAAATATTACAATGTTTACAAATGGTATGATGGATACAAGAATGATACGAGAAATCGTGTCACGAATAGGGTACCATAGGCACCATTAATCGTGTACATACTTAGACCGCAGAACAAAAGGTTAGATCTAATGGGTTTCCGGGCAGCCCCACTCTTGGCCACTCTTTTACCAAGCAGTGTTTTTGTGTCTCGGTCGTGAATCGACTACAGAAAAATGCCTATGGTTTGGTGACTTCCTATGTCGTGTCACATGTTAATGGCTTTGCAACCCATTAACACTTGATACATACAGAAATATTTGACTTATACATGAGTACGTGGTGTACACAAAAGACTTGATTTATACAAAAGACAAATTATGTTTTCATACAAAGTATACAAACGTGAAATACAAAAATTGCATGAATTCACACCAACATTATGTTGACGTTTTTCCAAAAACTCACATGTATTTCAGGTAACTAGGATGGATGTGCGCGCGGTCTTGCTTATGCTCGTGGATGTCGCTTGTGTTTAACTTTAAATAAAGTTGTAAACTTTTAAGACAATGTTTTAAGCTGTCTAGCGATGTAAACGCTAAACTTATGTTTTCAAATCATGGTATTTGATGTTATTTTACGAGCATGTAGCATGTTTACTCTTCGTATGCAATGAGAACCTTTCATGATCACACCTCGTGCTTCCGCCGCAGAAAGGGGTGTGACAAGTCAAAGGTTGAAAATTGTAACACCCATCTAATTTTACTTGATTTTTTTATAATAGCTTTTACTATTTCAATTAAAATATTGTTTAAGTGACCTAAAAGTTCATTACAGAAGTTCACAAGTAACAAAAACCATAGTCAACTAACGACTAAGATTGGAAGATTTCAAAAGTTGTTTAACAAACAGTTTATATCATAAATATTGTTTAACCGAGTCAATATGTGCGGAAGCTTCAAAGGTATGTGTTCGGTTCTTCAAAAGTTGCTTGATCATCATCCGTGAATCTTTGAGTACCTAAAACTGTAATGTTTTCATAAACATTTATGTTAGAATAGTTGGAAATAATACTTGATTGAAAACACAATCGAAATGAATTTGAGGTTTTACAATTTAACAAAATTTATAACTTTTCAGACCCTACCGTAACTTACGGTTCCACCGTAAGTTACGGTGGTCAATTTTTGTCAATATGGATCCACCGTAAAACAGAAGACCCACACCGTAAATACCTGACATCTACCGTAAGTTACGGTGATACCGTAACTTACGGTAATCGTTGTAACATTCTGTTTTTGGTATTTTGTTTGTTTTGCCCAACCTTTTTCTCAATTTCCTCATTTACCTCGACCAATACACTGATTTTTCATGATCAAATAAGTCTTTATGATTGTTGACATAGACCAAATAAACGTACTACATTACATTCCATGCCTTGATTTGTCGTTTGACCCATTTGGCTCATCTAAGGGATTCCTCAAATTTTGATGACAACCAATGAGGTCTAACAATTTCTTGGCCTATTATTCGAACTAACGAACACCATCGCTTAATTCCAACTCGACTTTTATTCACCAAAGAATTACAAGCGTACTAGACAACAAAATTTAACTCAAATGTAACAAACCAAGTTACATACCTTCAAAGTAGCCCCTTTTGACGTGGTTCGCCACCCGCTTGTCCACTTGACGCTCCTGCGCCCGTTCCTATAGAGTTCATTCATCATATGTTTAGAACTCTCTTCAAATCATAATTCGCATAATACACCGAACATCATGATTATGCGTTTAAACTCGAAGTTTCAGTTTTTAAGCCTTCATAGAGGCATTTCAACAAACACTTCATAAGCATATTTTTACATGATTAAACATCACATCTTTAGTTTATCATTTAACCCTATTTTCATATAAATCAACCAATTTACATGATTGTTAGCTTCTAATTGCTGAAATCACTTCAAAATTACCAAATTACACTAGATTAACAATCTACTTTCTAGTGTTCATCCAAATACACATGACCCACTAATCACCTACCATGGTGTTTATGGATTCACCCAAAATTTCTTATGATTTCAACTTCTATTGATCTAGGGTTTGTCCTTAGACACTATAGTTGTTCCTCAATCATCATAACATACACATGCAACCCTAATTTCCGATTTTTCCCAATTCATGAAAATTTCAAGTTGAGAGTTTTCCTTAAATTTTACATACCTTGTAATCCTCTTGTGATGAGGATCACGATTCTATGCTCAAATTTTCGTTTGGACCAGATTTGCACCTCCAATTTGAGATTTCAAGTAGATTTTTGAGACATGGAAGGTGGGGGTGTCGCCCCTGGTTCTTCTGATCGACCAGACATCCCCATTATGGGGTGTTTGGTTTGTTTTATTTAGTTTTAATTATCTCAAGTTTCAATTCTTACAACTTAAGCCCCTCAACTTTATTCAACATACTGTTTAGTAGCTTTTTAAGCCTATCTTAAGCTACTTCTAGTCTTTTAACTAACTAGGTTAAAAATTTCTAGTTAGTAAATTCTTGTTTATTTATACTTTATATTTCTAATATAAAGTTTTATATTTTTCGGGGTGTTACAAGTCCACCCCCCTTAAAAGGGTTTCGTCCCCGAAACCGAAGTACGTACCAAATAATGTAGGGTGAAGACGTCGCATCTGCTCTTCGGACTCCCACGTAGTGTCCGAACCTTTCCTATGCTCCCATTTGACTTTGACTTGGTCAATTTGTTTATTTCGTAAAAGTTTGACCTTCCGGTCTAAAATCTCCACCGGTCTTACCGCATAATTCAGACTATTATCCACTTCGATGTCATCGTAATGGATATAGGTCGTTTCGTCTGCTAGGCACTTTCTTAATTGTGACACGTGGAACGTGCCATGGATTCCACTTAGCTCCTCCGGTAATTCAAGACGGTAAGCTACCTTGCCAACTCTCCCGATAATTTTAAATGGCCCAATAAACCTTGGGCTTAGCTTCCCCCTTTTTCTGAATCTAATAACGCCCTTCCATGGGGAAACTTTTAACATGACCATGTCACCAACTTGGAATTCGATTGGCCTTTTCCTTTTATCAGCATACGCCTTTTGCCTGTCTTGAGCCGCTTTCAAGTGTGCTCGAACTATATCGATCTTTTCATTCGTGGCTCGTACTATATCTTGGTGGGCGAGTTCACGTGGACCCACTTCACCCCAACATACCGGGGTTCGACACTTCCTACCGTAAAGCATTTCGTATGGTGCCATCTTAATACTAGATTGGTAACTGTTGTTATACGAAAACTCGACTAACGGTAGGTGAACATCCCAACTGCCTCCAAAGTCGATTATACACGCCCGTAGCATGTCCCCTAATGTTTGTATCGTTCTTTCAGTTTGTCCATCCGTTTGAGGATGGTACGCAGTGCTAATGAACAATTTGGTCCCCATTTGCTCTTGGAAATCTCGCCAGAAATTCGAAGTAAACCGGGTATCCCTATCAGACACGATGGACACCGGCACCCCATGACGTGCTATGATTTCATTGGTATAAACTTCTGACATCTTTTCTGACAGTATAAGTCTCACGAATCGGAATGAAGTGAGCACTTTTCGTCAATCTATCCACCACTACCCATATGGCATCAAAACCACGATTCGTCTTAGGCAACTTGGTTAACAGGTCCATTGTAATATGTTCCCATTTCCAAACCAGAATTTCTAACGGTTGGAGTTTGTCGTATGGTTTCTGGTGCTCCGCCTTGACTTGTAAACATGTCAAGCATTTTTCCACATACTTCGCCACGTCCCTCTTCATTCCGGGCCACCAATAATTTTGTTTCAAATCATTGTACATCTTGGTCGCACCCGGATGAATTGAATAATGGGATTTATGAGCTTCATTAAGTAGAAGCGCCTTCACTCCACAGGTATATGGGACCCATATCCTTCCGGATCGAGTCTTCAACCCGTGATTCCCATCCGACAAATCTTTCAACTGACCAATTATTCTTTCTTTCTTCCAATTCTCTTCTTTTACTGCTTCTAACTGCGCCTCTCGAATACGTTCAAGTATACCCGAGGTCACCACGAGTTGCATCGACCTTACTCGTATCGGGACGTAGTCCGCTTTTCTACTTAGAGCATCCGCCACTACATTAGCCTTTCCGGGGTGGTAATGTATTTCACAATCGAAGTCTTTCACCATTTCTAGCCATCTTCTTTGTCGCATATTTAACTCCTTCTGATCAAAGAAGTATTTTAAGCTCTTGTGATCGGTGAATATGGTGCACTTTACCCCATATAAGTAATGCCTCCATATTTTTAAGGCAAATACCACCGCAGCCAACTCAAGATCATGCGTGGGGTATTTCTTCTCGTGTATCTTCAGTTGTCTCGAGGCATAAGCTATAACTTTGCCCCGTTGCATCAAAATACAACCGAGCCCCGATAGTGAAGCATCAGAATAAACCACCATGTCTTCGACTCCGTCCGGCAATGTCAGTACCGGAGCTTGAGTTAACTTCGCTTTTAGTGTTTGAAACGCCCTTTCTTGATCTACACCCCAAATAAACTTTTCTTTCTTCCGGGTTAATTTTGTTAGCGGTGACGCAATCTTGGAGAAATCTTGAATGAATCTCCTATAGTATCCCGCAAGTCCCAAAAAGCTTCTAATTTCAAAAGGGTTCTTTGGGGGATTCCATTTTGACACGACCTCTATCTTTGACGGATCCACCAATACTCCGTCGGCACTTATGACATGGCCAAGAAATTGTACCTCTCGTAACCAAAAGGCACATTTAGAGAATTTTGAATATAACTTCTCTCGTCTAAGGGTCTCTAACACTTCTTGTAAGTGATGTGCGTGTTCAGCTTCACTTTTCGAATACACCAAGATATCATCGATAAACACGATGACCGACTTATCCAGCATTGGCTTGCAAACCCGGTTCATGAGGTCCATGAAAGCCGCGGGTGCGTTTGTTAGCCCAAATGACATCACGAGGAATTCGTAATGTCCGTATCTCGTGCGGAAAGCCGTCTTCGGCACATCTTCTTCTTTGACCTTTAGTTGGTGATACCCCGATCTAAGGTCAATTTTTGAAAACCAGTTCGCACCTTGTAGTTGGTCGAATAAATCATCTATCCTCGGGAGCGGGTATCGGTTCTTTACCGTGAGTTTGTTTAACTCCCGGTAATCGATACACATGCGCATGCTCCCGTCTTTCTTTCTTACGAACAACACCGGTGCGCCCCAAGGAGACACACTCGGCCTTATAAATCCCTTGTCAAGCAGGTCTTGGATTTGAGACATCAACTCTTGTAATTCCGACGATGCAAGTCGGTACGGGGCTTTTGCTATAGGTTTCGCGCCCGGAATCAATTCGATCCCAAACTCTATTTCCCGTTCAGGCGGTATCCCAAGTAAATCCTCCGGAAACACATCTTCATAATCTCGTACTACCGGTACATCTCCAATCTTTCGTGATTCTTTTCCGGGCTCATTAGCGTATATCATGAATGCCTTGCATCCTCGCTTCATAAGCTTGTGAGCTTTCAACATTGAGCATACTATGGGGTTGCCTCCTTTTTCGCCATAAATGGTGATGTGTTTCCCGCTCGGAGATGTTAGTTTTATCTCTTTACGAAAACACACGATCTTTGCATGGTGTTGAGATAGCCAATCCATCCCAACGACTACTTGAAATTCTCCCATTGACATCGGGATTAGGTTTATCAAATATTCTTCGTCGTCAATGCTCAGTTTACAGTTTTTACATACATCACAAACAATAAAGCTCTTGTTATTACCTATCTCTACTTCTAAGGGCACAGGTAATTTTGTTAGAACAAATGAAGGATGTCGAATAAATCCATATGAAACAAAGGATTTATTCGCACCCGTATCAAATAACACGCGTGCAGGAATCGAATTTACAGCAAATATACCTGAGACCACGTCAGGTTCAACCTTTGCTTCTGCGGCGGTTAGTTGAAAAGATCTTGCCTTTGCTTTCGGGGCTTCACCTTTCGGTTCCTGCCCATCCTTCTTTCCAACCAGTTCCGGGCATTCCGACTTCTTGTGACCCGTTCGATAACAATTGTAACAAACCGTCACTTTCTCCGGGCACGATATAGCCATATGTCCCGTTTTTTTGCATATGGGACAAGGCTTATCCTTGTAACGACATTCGCCTTTATGACCCTTTCCACAGATTCTGCAACTTGGCGACCCTCCTTTCGTATCAAATTTCTTTGCGGTTTCTTTTGTTCGTGCCTTCTTAGTAGGGCTTGGGTTTACATCTTGTGCTTTCCGTTCACCCCTTTCAATGCTCTTTTTCAGTTCGATCTCCCTTTCCCGAGCAGCATTTATGATCTCGGTAAGGGTCTCGTATTTGGAAGGGGTGATAAATTCCCTATACTCAGCACTTAACATGTTATGGTAGTAGTATATCTTTTGTTCTTCATTCGTCACTAGATCATCGCAAAACTTCATCTTATCCATAAACGTTGCCGTAATCTTGTCTATGGTCTCACTCTTGTGCCTAAGTTGCATGAACTCCTCCTTGATTTTATTCATAACCGCCTTGGGGCTATGATGCTTAAGAAATGGTGTCTTGAATTCTTCCCAAGTCATGACCTTAGCAGCTTCAATACCGATCTCTCTCTTTTTGTTATCCCACCAATCTTTCGCTTGACTCCTTAGTTGACCCGTACCATAGGCTACGTAGTCATCTTCATCACAATGGGTCCTCTCGAATACCCCTTCGATATCACTTAGCCATCGTTGGCACACTATTGGGTCAACCTCCCCATTATATATTGGTGGTTTACAGGCCATGAATTCCTTGTATGAACAAGGCTTTCGTCCTCCATGCTTTTCCTTTGCTACATTTGAATCATCTTCCAATTTCTTGATTCTATCTTCTACTATTGATAAAACTGTGTTTTGAATTTTATCAATAAAGCCCGACAAACTGTTTTCGATCGCCTTTCCAACCTCTTCGGCAATCACTTCCCTCATTTGTTCGGTGACTCTTGGCACCGCATTATCATTACCTCCATCAGCCATCTCTATTTCTGAAATGTTTACATAGGTTGTTAAACATTCCATTTATAACACATGCTTTACTTGTTTTGATTTAATCAAGTTCATAACTTGATTTAATCGTTCTTGTTTTGATTCAATCAAGTTCATAACTTGATTTAATCATTCTTGTTTCAATTCAATCAAGTTCATAACTTGATTTAATCATTCTTGTTTCAATTCAATCAAGTTCATAACTTGATTTAATCATTCTTGTTTCATGCATTTCTTGTTTTTGAGTGAGCTTACACACTCTTTTCATGCATATTTGTTCATTTCTCATTCTTTACGTAGTACATAATTTATTAACAAAATAAGTTAGTTCTTACCGGACGATCAATCAAGCTTGAACCGAACACTTTGTTAACAACCTTAGGCTCTGATTACCAACTTGTAACACCCATCTAATTTTACTTGATTTTTTTATAATAGCTTTTACTATTTCAATTAAAATATTGTTTAAGTAACCTAAACGTTCATTACAGAAGTTCACAAGTATCAAAAAACCATAGTCAACTAACGACTAAGATTGGAAGATTTCAAAAGTTGTTTAACAAACAGTTTACATCGTAAATATTGTTTAACCGAGTCAATATGTGCGGAAGCTTCAAAGGTATGTGTTCGGTTCTTCAAAAGTTGCTTGATCATCATCCGTGAATCTTTGAGTACCTAAAACTGTAATGTTTTCATAAACATTTATGTTAGAATAGTTGGAAATAATACTTGATTGAAAACACAATCGAAATGAATTTGAGGTTTTACAATTTAACAAAATTTATAACTTTTCAGACCCTACCGTAACTTACGGTTCCACCGTAAGTCACGGTGGTCAATTTTTGTCAATATGGATCCACCGTAAAACAGAAGACCCACACCGTAAATACCTGACATCTACCGTAAGTTACGGTGATACCGTAACTTACGGTAATCGCTGTAACATTCTGTTTTTGGTATTTTGTTTGTTTTGCCCAACCTTTTTCTCAATTTCCTCATTTACCTCGACCAATACACTGATTTTTCATGATCAAATAAGTCTTTATGATTGTTGACATAGACCAAATAAACGTACTACATTACATTCCATGCCTTGATTTGTCGTTCGACCCATTTGGCTCATCTAAGGGATTCCTCAAATTTTGATGACAACCAATGAGGTCTAACAATTTCTTGGCCTATTATTCGAACTAACGAACACCATCGCTTAATTCCAACTCGACTTTTATTCACCAAAGAATTACAAGCGTACTAGACAACAAAATTTAACTCAAATGTAACAAACCAAGTTACATACCTTCAAAGTAGCCCCTTTTGACGTGGCTCGCCACCCGCTTGTCCACTTGACGCTCCTGCGCCCGTTCCTATAGAGTTCATTCATCATATGTTTAGAACTCTCTTCAAATCATAATTCGCATAATACACCGAACATCATGATTATGCGTTTAAACTCGAAGTTTCAGTTTTTAAGCCTTCATAGAGGCATTTCAACAAACACTTCATAAGCAGATTTTTACATGATTAAACATCACATCTTTAGTTTATCATTTAACCCTATTTTCATATAAATCAACCAATTTACATGATTGTTAGCTTCTAATTGCTGAAATCACTTCAAAATTGCAAATTACACTAGATTAACAATCTACTTTCTAGTGTTCATCCAAATACACATGACCCACTAATCACCTACCATGGTGTTTATGGATTCACCCAAAATTTCTTATGATTTCAACTTCTATTGATCTAGGGTTTGTCCTTAGACACTATAGTTATTCCTCAATCATCATAACATACACATGCAACCCTAATTTCCGATTTTTCCCAATTCATGAAAATTTCAAGTTGAGAGTTTTCCTTAAATTTTACATACCTGGTAATCCTCTTGTGATGAGGATCACGATTCTATGCTCAAATTTTCGTTTGGACCAGATTTGCACCTCCAATTTGAGATTTCAAGTAGATTTTTGAGACATGGAAGGTGGGGGTGTCGCCCCTGGTTCTTCTGATAGACCAGACATCCCCATTATGGGGTGTTTGGTTTGTTTTATTTAGTTTTAATTATCTCAAGTTTCAATTCTTACAACTTAAGCCCCTCAACTTTATTCAACATACTGTTTAGTAGCTTTTTAACCCTATCTTAAGCTACTTCTAGTCTTTTAACTAACTAGGTTAAAAATTTCTAGTTAGTAAATTCTTGTTTATTTATACTTTATATTTCTAATATAAAGTTTTATATTTTTCGGGGTGTTACAAAAATGTCCCCTTATCAAAAAGTAATACGCATCGTATAGACCTATACGATGCGTATTGAAGGCGTCGATTAAATTTTTTATTTTGCAAGGTAGCTTTCTGTCACGCAGTAGCTTTCTGTCTCGCGAACGAAGAAGCAGCACTTTGGACATTTGTTGGTCTTCAAACATCTAGGAAACATTATTTGAATTTATCGAAGCTGTAGAATGAGATCCTCCACTGTTGGGTTATCATCTTTCAACCCCATTTTCCCTAAATTTATTGATTCTGTTTTTCAACGGGGATTTAATGCAATGATTCCTCTCAATTGAATAGACAAACACTTGCTTCATAGGACTCAATTGAATCGTCTCGGATGTAATAACAGTATGTTTAGCATCCGTGCCTTCTTGAATTGTAGAAAGCAAAGGATAAAGAAGATGAACATTGTATTTATCACGAAAGTACTGAACAGCCGAGATAACAACTCCGGTTTCATCAGCTGCATTTGGAACAAGAAGTCCACAATTCGTTCATTATCTGTTGTTATCTCAACAATATGAATGCACGCAACGAATATATACAATCCAATCAACGCACATTATGTGTTTCAAATCAAGAGTCCCATCATTACAACTACTTGTTTGAAAAAGGCCAGGAGAGTTGAAAAAACTGCAATTGGAATTGATCTTGGAATAGCATACTCTTGTTACCATATGACACATGATAAAAGCGCTTCTATAGACAATCTGAGATTATGTTCCGCAAATTGGGAACCACATATTTGCTTCAAGATTTACGTCTGATGTCCAAGTTTGATCACATTTGACTACATCTGCGGTAGCCCAATGACTTTATTCCCACATGTCTGCACCATGATCTTCGTATTCTTGGTTCAATACCAACTCATCTTTAGTAGTGTTTGTTTGAGAACTTGATTCAGATTTAAACAATGCATGCCTCATTTCCTCTTTTTTTACTATTTTCTTCGATTTCAACAAATCATTTCAATAATCAGTAAGCAAATACACAACGGTTCTTCAATTCCAGATCAGTAATGTAAGGAGAAGCGTTGAGATAAAGGACATCCATCAAGCTCAAAAAGAAAACTTATGTTTCCCATAGTCACAAACGATTGCGGTTTGTATTTCCCATAGCTACTGTTTCCATAGTAAAAAACGGTTGCGGTTTGCACATTCAATCTTCATTGCTTCATTAAAATTAAAAAAGGCGGTCTCGGTTGCATGAAGCTTTGATGTATGTTGCAAGTTAAATCCACAATCAATGTATGTTGGTAAATAGAAAGTATTGCATTTGCGTTAACACGCCTCATTTCATCTTTTTTACTCTTTTCTTCGATTAAACAAATCTTTTCAATAATCAGCAAGCAAATACACAACGGTTCTCTAATTCCAGATCAGTAATGTAAGGAGAAGCGTTGAGATAACGGACATCCATCAAGCTCAAAAAGAAAACTTTTGTTTCCCATAGTCACAACCGATTGCGGTTTGTATTTCCCATAGCCACCGTTCCCATAGTAAAAAACGGTTCACATTCCATCTTCATTGCTTCATTAAAATTAACAAGGCGGTCTCGGTTGCATGAAGCTTTGATGTATGTTGCAAGTTAAATCCACAATCAATGTATGTTGGTTAATTGTAAGTATTGCATTTGTGTTAACACGCCTCATTTAATCTTTTTTACTCTTTTCTTCGATTTCAACAAATCTTTTCAATAATCAGCAAACAAATACAGAACGGTTCTCCAATTCAAGATTAGTAATGTAAGGAGAAACGTTGAGATAACGGACATCCATCAAGCTCAAAAAGAAAAATCGTGTTTCCCATAGTCACAAACGGTTGCGGTTTGTATTTCCCATAGCCACCGTTCCTATAGTAAAAAACGGTTGCAGTTTGCAATTCCCGGTTGTACCGTGCGAGTGGGCATAAGATCTATGGGTCCTATTGTCGGATCTGTGACTCCATGGAAAATGTGATTAAGGTAAGCGTGTCGTAAGGTTGCATATTTTAGAGAGACCTTTAAGTACGGATCCTACAGCTGCATTTGGAACAAGAAGTCCAACAATTCGTTCATTATCTGTTGTTGTCTCAACAATATGAATGCACGCAACGAATTTGACAACTGTGACAGCTTATTAAAAGTAGAAATCACCTCCAATGATTTCCTGGTCAAATCACATAATATAAAGTTTAAACTTATCGTGTGTTGTAGTTTGGAAAGATGACCGAATAGAGATCTGAATAACAAACTGTGGAGAACTTGTTTGCGTTATCCTTCAACATACGCTAAAATACTCTAAAATACGAAAAAAAAACTCTAAAATACTCTAAAATATGCTAAAATACGCTAAAATACGCAAAAAATTACTAAAATACATGAAAATATGCTAAAATACGATGCAATATGTTAAAATACGTCATATTACGATAAAATACGCTAAAATATGTCAAAATACGTTAAAATACGTCGAAATACGTAAAAATAACCTAAATATATGTTCAAATTAGCTAAAATACGTTAGAATACGCTCAAATACGTCAAAATACTATAAAATACGCAAAAATATGTTAGAATACGTCAAAATAGGCAAAAATACGTCAAAATACGCGACTAATGATATTTCCACACGACACTATACAATACATGTGGATTTCAGACAAAACTGTACGTAATCATAGAATACGATAACCGTACGCAACCGAACGTCAACGAAACGACGTATATTGAATGTATACGTCATAAAATGACAAAATATGCGAAAGTTCGTCAAAAAACGACACATATATGCGTCGAACCGAGGAAAACACGATAAAACTAAATATCAAATTATGCCAGATACGATCGTATAGGCCTATGTTGTATCGTATATCAACTTAATACGCATCGTATAGGCCTATACGATTCGTACTAAACTTTGAATTTTCTCAAAAATACCCATGTATTTATAAAAAAATAGGGGTATTTCAGTAATTTCGTCGATTAAACTATGAATTTCTCAATTGAAGGTGTCAATTTAATTTGTTCAGTACTTCGTGTGTTGCAGTTTGGAAAGATGACCGAATATAGATCTGAATAAGTTTCTGGAATTGGAGAACCATTGTTACCAACAAATGTTTCCTAGATGTTTGAAGACCAACAATGTCCAAAGTAATGCAATGATTCCTCTCACTTGAATCGTCTCGGAAGTACTGAACAACCGAGATAATAGCTCTGGTTTCATCATTTGAATCGTCTCGGAAGTACTGAACAACCGAGATAACAGCTCCGGATTCATCACTTGAATCATCTCGGAAGTACTAAAAAACCGAGATAACAACTCTGGTTTCATCACTTGAATCGTCTCGGAAGTACTGAACAACCGAGATAACAGCTCCGGTTTTATCACTTGAATCGTCTCGAAAGTACTAAATAACTGAGATAACAGCTCCGGTTTTATCAGCTGCATTTGGAACAAGAAGTCCAACAATTCATTGAAACCACATATTCGTTTGTTTCACATTATGCGTTTCAAATCAAGGGTCCCATCATTACAACCACTTGTTTTCAACGGGGATGTAATGCAATCATTCCTCTCAATTGAATAGACAAACACTTGTTTCATAGGACTCACTTGAATCGTCTCGGAAGTACTGAACAACCGAGATAATAGCTCCGGTTTCATCAGCTGCATCGTTTACAGTGGAAAGCATCCTTATTTTTGTAAATCGCACAAACAAGCATCCGGTTTCATCAGCTGTTCGATTTCACGGTGAGTGGAGAAATTAGCGACGGAGAAACTGTTCGATTTCATGTGTCGTGCTCTTGGTGGGACGGTCCACCTTGCGGCAACATCTCTCCGGCACCGGCAATGCGACTCTTCTACTCCCCGGCACAGACATGCATCAGGAAAGAAGCATATAAAGAACCTTCAAAAGTTAGAGAATATACAGACTTCAAAAGTTAAACATATTTTATTAGCTATTATACCTCGTTTAATAGCAAGATAAGAAGGATGAGATATCGGCAGTTAACTCAAAGAAGTTTCTATCAATCATTCAACACGTGTGATCCAGAGGTCGGTCTCGGGTAGGCATAAGATCCGTGGGCCTTATTGTCGGATCTGTGACTCCATGGAAAATGTGATTAAGGTAAGCGTGCCGTAAAGTTGCACCTGATTTTTAAAACCTTTTCCAGTGACAGAAAATCCTGAAGAAGTTTGACAGAGATCACCAGAAGCAAATCCTGTTGAACAACAATGTCCTGTTAGTTGTTTCAGATGACATGCTTGGTAACAAAGAGGAACACTTTCTTCTTTTGTTCTTCAATCTTTGTTAGTTGTTAATGTTTTATTTTTTTCTACTTTTAGAAAGGTTTGACCACCTCACGACTGTAATAAAACGGAACATAAACCCAGATTGTCTAGAGAAACGCTTTTATCATGTGTCATATGTTGGACGGAATATATGGATGGAAAGCCCACATAATTTGTTTTTTTATAATTTTACAGACAATTTAGAGAAACAGAGAATACATTACGAGATTCTTCGAGAATTATAAAAGGAGAAAATACAGAATGACAAGGGTGCTGGTCTTTTCTCCCACTGTGCAAACTTGAAGAATCTTACCATAACACATTATAGACTGGTGGGCTTGAAGATCCGTGGGCCCTATTGTCAGATTTGTGACTCCATGGAAGATGTGATTAAGGTAAGCGTGCCGTAAAGTTGCATCTGATTTTTAAAACATTCCCACTGACATAATATTTTACAAATTGAGAACCAAATATTCGTGTGCAAAAGCTTGGAAAGTTGACCGAATAGAGATCTGAATATCGTGCTTTCCACCAAACACTTGGAGTGCTCAAACATACGCATTCCATTCTTTATCTGAACTATGCATTCTCTCACAATGTCCAACAACTGAATTTTACTTTCTTGTAATGAATGGAAATGTGTTGAATTTTGTTGATATAGTGATATTATTAAGAGTATGTATCAATAACTTCCATATCCCCTTGGTAGTTGTTACCATATGACACATGATAAAACCGCTTCTCTAAACAATCTAGGATTATGTTCCGTTTTAGGGTTTCTTCATCACCTATAACAATGTCGATAAACGTTGATCAGAACACGTGTAACACCCCAAAAACGGGTTTGGTAATTTAAACCCGGTTACTATTAAGAAACGGGTAAGGTACCATTAATGAGAGAAGTTAACCTGAAAATGAAGATTAACTAGAAATAATTAACCTAGTTGATTATTGGTCTCGTTAGTAGTAAAAGAAGAGTTGTAGCCTTATTTAATTAAAACGAAACATGAGGGACCAAAGTGGGATAACTTGAAAGTTGTTTTATTAAATGAAAATAACACACACACACACACACACACACTTCATGTGTGTTCTGTACGTGATCAGGGGAAGGCTCTAGAGAGCCAACCCCTAGTTCATCATATATCATCCAATTGAATGATGAATCGAGGCTCAAATTCAAGAAGGAACATGAATTAACGATCACCCAAGCTAGGGGATCATAAGGTATGTTGAATTTTGATGTTTAATGAAGTTGAGAAATCTTGATGAACATCACAAGTAGTGATTTATGTATGAATCGTTGAGGTTATGGCCAAATTGGCAATGTATGCTTGCTTAGGAACGAACCCTAAGTGAAGATTTTGAGTAAATTGTTATAAATTGAGTATTTTGATGAATTACTACACCTAGCTAAGTGGGTTTATGTTTAATCCATGAAAGGGTATGAAATTGATTGTGAATATGTGTAGTATGTGATGTGTACATGTATATAGATTGAGTATGGTATATAATTTGTATGATGATTACTTGTATTGATGAATGAAAATGATAATTAGGAAGAAAAGCATGAAATACTTGTACATCATGCTTAGAAAGTAGTACGCACACCAAGTGTTTGATGAAATTTCTAAAAGACAATAATAAGTGAAATTGTATGCAAGTAATGGGTAAACAGATATAGTTCATGTGAAGATTATGTAGGGATGATGTCGAGTATGCTTTATGCTTGTTTGAATGGATTAATGATGTTGAGTATGCTTTATGTAGGTCGTATGTGAGATGTGAATTTGATATGGTTGTTCATATGTATAAGCATATATGCTAATAAGAATGTGAATGTAATGACATGAGTGTATAGGAATCATGTCAAGATGGATGGGAGCGTGGAAGGCTAACAGGCTAAGAAGACTCAATCAAGTAAGCGAACGCAAATACGGACGCGCAAGGTAAGTGTATTCCGGACTTATCCTTTAGTTTCTAAAATGTACTGTAGTATGACGATTATCGTGAGTCATGTAAGAAAGTATGAATCAATGGAAGTATTAAGGTAAGTTTGGCGAAATGAGTCGAAAAGTGGTTAAGGGAAGAGTTTCTAACAAGTGCGGGTAAGAGGGAACTTACAATCTGGTATCATGCATTAAGAGAAGATAAGTAGTTACAAATGTGGATATGGGTTGATTGTATGTAAGTAGTTGAAACTAGTAGGAAAGCATGACTATGAACGCATAAGATGTAGATTGTAAGTATGTGCGTACGGATAGAAAAGTATGTATGAATGAATTGGTATTTAGCTAAATGCATGGGCGAATGAGGTTTGTTTATGTGTATACGTGAACCTATATATATGAATGAAGTCTAACGTTTCTAATCGATTTTCTATTAAGAGTGTAATGGAAGTGCAGGAATACTAATAATGGAAGTAAAGATTCGGTATTGAAGTCCGATGAATGTGTTCGAATGGACGGGTTAATGGATTTACATAAATGAGATTAAGAGATGTTGACGCTTCAATATACATGTTTTAAAATTTATGTATGATGTCACCGGTCGCTAACAATGTGATTGTATGTGGTGATTGCAGGTTATACAGGTTTATGGATTTCTCATCATTGAGTGTATGCGGTCGAAGATCGAGTTAAGACATGGATTGTACGTGTGGGTGCATGGTTACGTAATTTAGTATAAGCATGTCAGGTCTTAATTAATTATAGAAGGGATTAAAGTATTTAAGGTGAAAGAATGAATATAATGAAAGAAATTTTAAATATGCATTTTCCGCTGCGTGAAATTTGGTTAAAACGTGTTAGGGCGTTACAACACGCCACTTAAATCTCAGTTATGTCTCATTGCATTATGACAATACTGACATGGGTGTTGGTCTTTTCTCCCATTGTGCAAACTTGAAGAATTTCACCATAACACATTTGTAGACTGATGGGCTTGAATAATTTTAATATATTTCATCTTGGACTATCTAGTCTAACACTTGAAAATGGATATGATCGTGTCAAGATCTTTATCTATCATGTCATAGACCAACTGCTCGAAATCCCTTTCGTTTCCTAAAACTTGAAAATGGATATGATCGTGTCAAGAACTTTATCTATCATGTCATCGACCAACTGCTCGAAATCCTTTTCGTTTCTCGGGTTCACATTCGACACAACACACCAAAAAGTAAACTTCAAAAATTCAGTGCCTTGATACACATCGTATAGGCCTATACGATGCGTATCAAACCCGCCGCCATACATAACCTGCACCTGTCAGTCTGCCATGTCTTTTATTATATTTCAATACGCATCGTATAGGCCTATACGATGCGTATTGAATTGCGAATAGACATCGGGTGTGCCATTAGAATCGCCGATATATTTTTTTATATATAAAGAAAAAGCATCTCTATCTCTCTTGCTCTTTTTTTCTCTCTACCTCTCTCTAGCCACCACCCTCAACCACATCCGGCTACCACCCTCCAACCAGTGGCGGAGCTAGCCCATTAATTCAGGGGTGTCCTAGCATTTGTTTAGGGGTATCCTTTGTATAAAACCGAAAACCTCCGAAATAAATCGTAAAAAAATACACTACGAATACGGGGTTGAGCCGTAGCCCGTGCTACCCCTCTTAATATATTAGACCACTCAGTGTGGGGGTCGTCCAAACCCGGTGATGGCCCCCCACACCATTCTGGTTGGCTCGTTGGCGTCTTGAACGTCGGGGTTGGGACAATGAGGACGGGAGGTAAAGGACAAAAATTGTTGCATCTTCTTCTCATACACACATATATATATCAACATATACATATATATTTTAGGCTCATCCACATTTCCTTAAGTCCATCCTCTTTGCCTCATCCTCACACCCATCCTACGTGGTGCTGACGTGGAGGCCCATCCTCCATCAAGCATACCGAGTAGCCTTAGTTCCTCCCTTGCCTCCAACCTACACCACTGACAACCATCATCTTTACACTACAACCACCAAATCAAATCCTAATTTTAGATTGGACTCACAGAACCACAAGCCATGGCGATCTGCCACCTCCTCAACCTCTCCCCGATCTCTCTCTGCCACCACCAGCCATGGAGAAGGAGGCTCAGAGGGCTTTTGTTCTTTGACTAAATCCGAACAGAATCATATAAAAAATACCTACTAGAATGTCAGATTGATGAACGAAAAGAGTTGTCAGAGTTAATGTCCGACAGCACCGCGTGAGAGATTAACAATTTTAGAAATTTAGAGAGTTTTCGTGAACGAAAAGGTTCAGAGTGTTTTCTGATCGAGCAATTTATACATATTCGATGTTGGAAACTGTTAATCAAATGTCAAAAGTTTGGTGCCAACGGTTTCGTTAGATTCAAATTATTGGGTAGTTATTGTTGTGTTAAAACCATTCAGTTATGATTGCAATACGATTGCAAGCTATCCACAGCATTTAAAGGAATTAATTTGGTCAAACGGATGCATTACGGAGTTGCTGGAAACATGATGCAACAGCCAGAAAGGTGCAGATCGGAGAGGACTAGTTCTTGCAGCGGGTGTTTTAGTTTTTCAAAAATTGGCCATGTAGGATAAAAAAAACTAACTGAGTTAGTGTTTGGTTAACGACGGGGTGACAGGACAACCGAAGTGTTAAGTTGGGAGGTGGTTGGCGTCAAAGTGATAGTTGGGGGTGACAACGACCAAAAGCCAATAGCCGTGGATGATAAAATCCAATAACCCTATTGTTATAATTTATACATCCCTTTAATTTTGAGTAAATTGCCAAAATCGTCCCTGAGGTTTGGGCATGTTTGTCATTTTCATTCAAAACAACCTTTTTGTACCATATAGTCCTTTACTTTTGAGATTTTTTTCCATTTTCATCCAAACGTCTGACTTTTTTTGACAAAATCGTCCATGAGATTTGGGATTTTTTGCTATTTTCATCCAAATGTTTGATAGAAAAAATAAATCAAATTAAATGTTTGGATTAAAATGGTAAAAAAATCCAAAAAGTGAAGGACTATATAGTATAAAAAAGTTGTTTTGGATGAAAATGGCAAACATGCCCAAACCTCAGGGATGATTTTGGCAATTTACTCCTTTAATTTTAAATAAAGTTATTTTTTAACCAATTTACTCTAAAACCACTTAATTTTAATAGAGTTATTGGATTTTGTTACCCCCCCCCCCCCAACTATCGTCTATTGGCCGCTGCTACCCCCAACTAACACTTTGAAGCCCGACACCCCAACTTAACACTTAGTGTGTTCTGGCACCACGTTGTTAATTGAGCACTAAATCAGCTAGGTGTTTTGCATACGTGGCTGTCACACCCCAACCGATGGCGGAAACATCGGAGTGAGACGAAGATAGATTGCTCATCACTCATAACGCTAATTATGACAATAGAATTAAAGATAAACTGATTTCATTCATAATCAAAAGTGTTACAATACATGGAACTTGTAAATACAACATGTTCAATACAAGAAAAACAATACAACAAACAAGTACAAAATCGATACAACGTATTAAAATCTAAGACGTCTATATGTATATCTAGGCATCATCACTACTTCAGTTTCATAGCATCGTCATCCTCAACCTATAACATGTTTAAAATAAAGTTCAATGCAAAAAGCAAATGCGAGTATACAGGTTTTCATACATAGCATAAAAAGATAAGTTTTTA
This sequence comes from Helianthus tuberosus, assembly GCA_030545235.1. Classification (NCBI taxonomy): domain Eukaryota; kingdom Viridiplantae; phylum Streptophyta; class Magnoliopsida; order Asterales; family Asteraceae; genus Helianthus; species Helianthus tuberosus. The sequence goes on from CM060406.1 coordinate 65,094,906, forward strand.
AACAATTCCACATGGCAAGCTAATCATACGAGATAAACAATAAAACCGGCATGTGCTTAACTAATCAAACCAAGATGACACGGCCGGGTGAAGGTTTTGTGAAAAATATATGTTTAGCTGACACGGCCGAGTGGAAACCTGATCCAACCGGGTGAAGGGGCTGAAAAAAAATAATTTCTTGTGTTTAGTTCTTTTGTTCAAATGCTTTGATTTCTAATCATTTGAATGAAATTGTATGATAGGTAACGATGCACTTTAGACCTCGGAGGATGATCAACCCATGTCAAGAACCGAACACACAATCTAATGAAGCTTCCGCTACTCTAATAGTCTTTTTTGTTACCAAACTTATGTAAAACTATTATAACCATCTTTTGGATGTTTTAAACTTTTGTAAATATCGTTTGAGGGTTTTGAACTCTATGTGAACGTCGTTTCATCGATGTTTTGAAAAAACGGCGTTCAAAATGCACTATATATTATATGAAATATTCAATAAATGTAAGGGTGTTACAAGTTGGTAATCAGAGCTCAAGGTTAATGAGTAAAGTGTTCAGTTCGAGACTTGATCACATAATCCGGTAAGTTATAAGGTATATTAACAGTCTAGCATGTTAAAGTGTTAAAAACAACACATAGGGTTATCGTGTAATGCACGTTACCCCAAATAAAGTAATAAAAGACCGATATAGTTAACAAATTACGTGTGTTAACATGTGTCGTAGAAAGCCTTGTATTATAGTACGGGAGCTTATTAAAGTTAACGTTACTAATATTTGTAGACGTTTTAGTTAAAGGACCCTCACGTCTGAAGATGACGAGAGTCTAAGGATCTATCAATATGATGAAAATATGGTTTGAAGTATGACGAGTAAACTATACTCGCCAAAGACATAAATCAAGAAATGATCTCGAATAGAGATCGAACAACAAGGAAAGTTTATCAGAGCAAGTATCGACAAGGTACACGTCTTAAAATTATAGTACAAACAGTAATATGCAACAAATACACAGTGAAAGACAGTTGCATATAGAATATGAAACTTGGGAAACCTGGATAGGTTATCTATCCAGGATGACGTTTTAAAAGAGAAATTTTGTAGAGAATACGTATTATTCACAAATTGTGAATAACAAGATAATAACAGAATTCAGTTTATATAGAAACTTGGACGAGAGTGATCATCCAAGTAAGTATTCTCAATATAAATCCTATTGAGAAAAGTAATGATCACATCAACGAATGTGAATAAATGTTTATAAAAAGGGACATTTTATATGTTCAAGGATAAAACGGGTAAAACTAATAATTGTTAACTGACAATTAAATAAAGTTTTACCAAATGAAATCATAAATATGGAAATAAATTGAGGAGTTACTTACATGGGACGTGATGTGGTAATTATAATAAGGCCACGCGTACCCTGTGTGATTGCTTACTCTGGCCAAGTAAGTAGTGAATACATGATACCATGAGCTTCTTATAATGAGCGCAGTTATGTACGATGTAGTAAGGTCGAGATGAAAGAAAAGTTAAAGGATCCTTAGGGTCAAGAAATCTTATGGGCATACTCGTATAAATGGTTTTCGTGGGAACCATAAAAATGATGTATGGCGCACATGGAAATAAATGACCCAAGGAAATTCGTGACATAAGTCATTTTGAACGAAAGAGCCATGGTTGACAAAAAGGGCATTGTAAAACCAAAGTATAAATGACCCACGGGGTCATAGAAACGAAGGTATTGCCCACACGGAAAGACGATCAAAGTCGTTGACTTTGGTCGTAGTAAAGAAAGGATGATGATGATAATCATCATTCATAGTTTATAAGACCGTCAAGGATGGTCAAATAAAGAAGAAATGTCGCAACCCCCGACCCCTACCCCGGGAGCGGGTGCCGCGAGACACAGAGCCGGTGGTATCGGTGTTTATTAATTTGACAGCGGAATTGAGACGTCAGGACCGTAGTTAGGAAATATTTTTATCAGAGTTTAAACACCAAACTTTTATAAATAATAAATGGGATAAAACCCAAGTTCATTGATAATACATTTGTAGGGATAAAACCCTAATTATTGAAAATGTAAACTCCTTTTTATTTAGGTAACTTTTATAGCCATTTCTTTAAGCCTTCAGTGCTCTCCAGCTGGCTTCTATTAGCTTCACATTAAGTTGCCTGAAACGCGTTTTAAAAAGGTTTTATCAGCAAGAAATACTGGCGAGTGCATCCCGGTTTAATCAAAACTTTACAGTATTAAGATTTACAATGCTTATATCTATCTAATTATTCAATACAGCATTGCTACTGGGCAACCTTTGTCCCCCCGTGCTTGCGGTCATGCTACTATTCGCAATAGTAACGAGTTTCAAGTAATGTATACAAAACCCCATATACTGATGATAATTGTAGAATCACAGAAACTTAATCACTGTAAGTCATTTAGGGTTTTGTAAAATATTTGAAACAATGATTTAAAAAGGATTTACAAAAAGAGAATGGACTCACATTGCTGACTTAGATAATACTATAGCTTCCTGATGATTTTCCTGGTTAATATCTATTAAAAATTAAACAATGCACACGTGTTAGTAAGATAACCCATTTCACATTAGTCATACTACCGAGACAGAGATCCAACGAACTGAGTCAGGCAGAGCCTTGACATGCGTTACGGAGCACTAGATCAATCAGGTAGGGTAACGAATATGTGATTGGGGATATAATATTTACAACGAGGCAGAGCTTCGCTTTTTAGGGGGTATTATTCCCGAGCAATATTGTTATTATAGTGATAGAGGAAAGAAAATAATTGAACGTCGAATTCTGAGGCCTGAGGCCCCTTTTATAGAGCTGGACGAGAGGTGGCTCGTGGCCCGCGATGCCCCCCTCTGTTTCCTTCATGGCCCGAGAGGGTGTAGGGTAGGATCTAGCTTAGGTGAATCAACGGTGTAGACTTAACACGCATGGGGACACGTGGCGGAAGGGGATCCGGCCTGGTGTCACCTGGTCGCGCCCCGCGACAGGTCTGGGGTATCGGGTCGCGGCCCGCGAGACCCTTATATTTTTGTTTTTATTTGATTTTTATTAATATAAATGTATTTTAGGGCCATTTATGTATATGGGTTATGTTTAGGGTGTTCTAAGGTTTTAGGAGGGTTGTTATATCATCCCCACCTTGTTTTAGATCTCGTCCTCGAGGTCTACTGGAACAGGTATGGATATTTTCGTTGCATTTCCGATTCGAGCTCCCAAGTGTATTCTGGTCCTCACTTGGAATCTCATTTCATTTTGACCAGAACTAGTCTTTTGTGTTTGAGATTGAGATTGTTGATCTTTCTGTCTTTAATCTGTAAGGGTTTCTCTATGAACTTAAGTTTCTCATTTACCTCTATGTCCTGAAGAGGTATCATTAATGATTCGTCTGTTAAGCATTTCTTGAGATTACATACATGAAATGCATCATCTATTCCTGTCATTTCCTCTTACAGTTGTAGCTGATAAGCTACTGATCCTATTCTTCTAATAATCTCGAAAATGAGGCATATGATGCAATCATGGAAAGGTATGCAATTACATAATCACATAAAGGTATGCAATTACGTATCACGCAACATATTACTTAAAAAAAAAACTATAACAACACCAAATTAAAATTAAAGATAGTACATTGCTTGTTTTTATGATTTATATTTTATTAAATATTAACTTTTGAAAAAGTTATAAATGCTTAAAATAGTGGTGAAAGTTGGTTTAAAAATCAACGGTTGTGTTTATTCTTTTTCTTTTTGTCATTTTTGCATTTTATTACGTGATTATTAGGCTAGCTAGTGAGGAATACATCTCACATGCGTCACGTCCGCACCACGTAGGCAATGGGCATTAACTAACTCACTCACTCACTGACATAGTGCGGAATAACCCACACACACGCATGGTGCTCGCCATTACTTGGCGGAAGAACCTCTGGCGCCTCTCATTAACTAAGGTGAGGCTGTGTTGGGAGGCGTTAAGAGACAATTTGTTGACTAAGGGGCTGTTTGTTTAGCTATTAATGAGTCTTTAAATGGTTCAGACCTCTTACTGGTTCAACACTTAATGGTCCAGTCTATTTGTTTCACGAGCAGATGTCTTAATGATTCAGACATTTCCCTCTGAATGGTTAAATGGTTAAGACCTTTTATCTGAATTGATCAGACATTTGTCTCTGAACGGTTAAACATTATAGTGGCACTTAATGGTTTTGACCTCTTACTGATTCACAACTTAATGGTTCAGACTTTTTACTCCTTCAACACTTACCCATTCAGAAGTTGCCAAACAGCAAAAGCCCCTAAGGTGGCTGCGAAGTCTCTTAACACCCATTAGCTTTAAGATTTAGGATCAATTAATCTTAACAATTAGATTCCTAAATCAATGCTAGATATTTATTTCTATCATTCACATGCTTTTTCCACTTTGTATATAGGATCCATGGTTTGCATATGATTTCCATCTCAAACTAATATCAACTCTCTAATTACAATCCAAATTTCTTCTTATCATTTCTACAATTTTTTCTCTTTTTATTTTATTGTAACCTAATAATATATATCATGAGGCAATACCATAATAACTCATGGGTAAATATTTATGAATATTATATGAATAAAAATAATATTAGATGAAATTGCAATAAATAGAAGAGTTGGTGTAAATGAAGGGTCATGCTATTTACACACGGAGAAAATTATTTTCACACCCCAAAGCGCGGCGCTATGGCCAAAGCGGGGCGCTTTGGGGTAAAGTCAACCGACCAGAACTGAGTCTGTCAGGCTTTGTCGGTTGACTTTACATCAAAGCGCCGCGCTTTGGCCATAGAGCGGCGCTTTGATTTTTTTTTTTTTTTTTTTTTTTTTTGGGGGGGGGGGGGGGGGGCAAAACGCCCCTCTTAGGTCAAAGCGCTGCGCTTTGGGCCTTTTTTAATTTTTTTAAAATTGTTTTTAATTCACAAACGCGTCGATAATAGTCTAAATTTTACGCTTTTTCCATTATACATCATTTTTTAATATATATGGACTATACTGCAAGTTCCGGATCAAATCGGTTACGTGTGATGTCGTATTCCATTATATCGTATCATTTTGGTTTGAAAGCACAAGTACTCCTATGAGTAGTGTCATGTGTATCAGCCGCCTACCGTACATGTACATGACGTATTTTTTCATTAATTGTAGTATTATGATGTATATTGTCATTTTGGGTCGTACAAGTGCGTATTGAATCTGATTGAGTCGTGTCGGTGACATTCGGTTTTTAACGTGATGTAACGCATATGTTGAACAAACACAAACGTACTCTTGGATTGTAAAAGAATTAACGTGATTATTATTAAACACATATAACATACATCTTGAACATATGGGGTTACATTAAGGTCGGTGGGACGATACGTAAGCATTTCATACGCGTTGATCTGATCCCTGCATTTCGTACGCGTTGATCTGATCCCTGTATAAGATAAAAGGTGGAACAAAAGTATTATTTTTATTTATTCTTCAAATATATAGGGGCTATGGCCTAGCTCAGCTGTGTGCATCATAAGTCTCATCATATCTTTGTATGGATATCTTGCAGATCCTAGCACTCTAGAAACTCTTTCACGTGACAACATGATTTTTTAGAATTTTTAATAATATATGTTTTTCCTTTATAAAGCATTCACATCTCTTTCTCTATTTATATATTTTGTGTACCCATATATATTCACTTTCCAATGCTCATGATTAATGCTGCAGAGTGCAGACCCAAGGCAAAGATACGTATCCCACACGCATACCATCGGTCCATCACCCATGTAAGACCCAATAAATTTTCATCTCGAGACATTATTATTTTCTCTTTCCTCTTAAAAGTTACTGTTATTTCCGTAAAAAAATATCCTTTAAATATTGAGATGGGACTTCACCTTTAGATATATGTGCACAAACAAATTAAATATTGTAAAATTTGGACCAAAAATGTAAAATTTGAACTTAAACGTAGATCAGTCACCAGTCAAAAATAGACCAAGGGCGTGTGTGAATAGACCAGGCCTTTATAATTCGAATGTGATGCTAAGGTCGGTGATCAAGATCTTTCACTATATTTTGTCAGTCTCCAATGTTTCATTTTGGCCTCGTCTATTCGCACACATCCATGTATATTTAAACACCTCAAAGCGCCCCGTTATGGCCAAAGTGGGGCGCTTTGGTGTAAAGTCAACAGACAAGGTCTGACAGGTTCAGTCCTTGTCTGTTGACTTTACATCAAAGCGCCCCGCTTTGGTCTAAGCTCGGCGCTTTGGTTTTTTTATTTTTTTTTACATTTTGGCTTTACATCAAAGCGCCCCGCTTTGGCCTAAGCTCGGCGTTTGTTTGTTTTTTTATTTTTTACATTCGGTTTTTAACGTGATGTAACGCATATATTTAACGGTTTCTAACATACACACTTACATTAACTTGTATCTTATGCGTTGAGAGTTGTACAATGCTCTGGCTTTAGATATTTTAGTTTTGTACAAACAAGCCCTCCACACATAAACCAAGAAGGCCTTATTATAACAATTAATACCGACTGTCTTGTGTTGTTGCCATTGTACTGTGGTCATTTTCATGTCACTTCCATCACTTAAAAGGAAAGTCAAGACATCCCCTGTGTGGTCATCTTCATGTCACATCCCCTGTATTAGATAAAAAATATAATATATGTATAAATAACAGGTAAGTTCATACTGGCAAGCCTGTTCATACTGACCTGTTGACATGGGGAACAAGAAAAAGGAAACACCATAAACGAAGAAAACCACCACTGTGAAAAAAAAAACAAACAAATTAAATATTGTAAAATTTGGACCAAAACCAGTCAAAAATACGCCCAAAATGTAAAAAAAAAAAAAAAAAAAAAAAAACACCAAAGCGCCGAGCTTAGGCCAAAGCGGGGCGCTTTGGAAAAAAAAAAAAAACCAAAGCGCCCCTCTTTGGCCATAGCGGGGCGCTTTGATGTAAAGCAACAGACAAGGTCTGACCGCGCCAGTCCTTGTCGGTTGACTTTACACCAAAGCGCCCCGCTTTGGCCATAGCGGGGCGCTTTGAGTGTGCAAATAGACCACGCGCGTGTGCGAATAGGATAGAGGAAAGAAAATAATTGTTATTATAGTGATAGAGGAAAGAAAATAATTGAACGTCGAATTCTGAGGCCTGAGGCCCCTTTTATAGAGCTGGACGAGAGGTGGCTCGTGGCCCGCGATGCCCCCCTCTGTTTCCTTCATGGCCCGAGAGGGTGTAGGGTAGGATCTAGCTTAGGTGAATCAACGGTGTAGACTTAACACGCATGGGGACACGTGGCGGAAGGGGATCCGGCCTGGTGTCACCTGGTCGCGCCCCGCGACAGGTCTGGGGTACCGGGTCGCGGCCCGCGAGACCCTTATATTTTTGTTTTTATTTGATTTTTATTAATATAAATGTATTTTAGGGCCATTTATGTATATGGGTTATGTTTAGGGTGTTCTAAGGTTTTAGGAGGGTTGTTATATCATCCCCACCTTGTTTTAGATCTCGTCCTCGAGGTCTACTGGAACAGGTATGGATATTTTCGTTGCATTTCCGATTCGAGCTCCCAAGTGTATTCTGGTCCTCACTTGGAATCTCATTTCATTTTGACCAGAACTAGTCTTTTGTGTTTGAGATTGAGATTGTTGATCTTTCTGTCTTTAATCTGTAAGGGTTTCTCTATGAACTTAAGTTTCTCATTTACCTCTATGTCCTGAAGAGGTATCATTAATGATTCGTCTGTTAAGCATTTCTTGAGATTACATACATGAAATGCATCATCTATTCCTGTCATTTCCTCTTACAGTTGTAGCTGATAAGCTACTGATCCTATTCTTCTAATAATCTCGAAAATGAGGCATATGATGCAATCATGGAAAGGTATGCAATTACATAATCACATAAAGGTATGCAATTACGTATCACGCAACATATTACTTAAAAAAAAAACTATAACAACACCAAATTAAAATTAAAGATAGTACATTGCTTGTTTTTATGATTTATATTTTATTAAATATTAACTTTTGAAAAAGTTATAAATGCTTAAAATAGTGGTGAAAGTTGGTTTAAAAATCAACGGTTGTGTTTATTCTTTTTCTTTTTGTCATTTTTGCATTTTATTACGTGATTATTAGGCTAGCTAGTGAGGAATACATCTCACATGCGTCACGTCCGCACCACGTAGGCAATGGGCATTAACTAACTCACTCACTCACTGACATAGTGCGGAATAACCCACACACACGCATGGTGCTCGCCATTACTTGGCGGAAGAACCTCTGGCGCCTCTCATTAACTAAGGTGAGGCTGTGTTGGGAGGCGTTAAGAGACAATTTGTTGACTAAGGGGCTGTTTGTTTAGCTATTAATGAGTCTTTAAATGGTTCAGACCTCTTACTGGTTCAACACTTAATGGTCCAGTCTATTTGTTTCACGAGCAGATGTCTTAATGATTCAGACATTTCCCTCTGAATGGTTAAATGGTTAAGACCTTTTATCTGAATTGATCAGACATTTGTCTCTGAACGGTTAAACATTATAGTGGCACTTAATGGTTTTGACCTCTTACTGATTCACAACTTAATGGTTCAGACTTTTTACTCCTTCAACACTTACCCATTCAGAAGTTGCCAAACAGCAAAAGCCCCTAAGGTGGCTGCGAAGTCTCTTAACACCCATTAGCTTTAAGATTTAGGATCAATTAATCTTAACAATTAGATTCCTAAATCAATGCTAGATATTTATTTCTATCATTCACATGCTTTTTCCACTTTGTATATAGGATCCATGGTTTGCATATGATTTCCATCTCAAACTAATATCAACTCTCTAATTACAATCCAAATTTCTTCTTATCATTTCTACAATTTTTTCTCTTTTTATTTTATTGTAACCTAATAATATATATCATGAGGCAATACCATAATAACTCATGGGTAAATATTTATGAATATTATATGAATAAAAATAATATTAGATGAAATTGCAATAAATAGAAGAGTTGGTGTAAATGAATCCCCAATAATGTGAATGATCCAAAAACACCAGAGTAGTGTAGTTGACTAGTCAAGACACAACTCCCAAGTGAAAGCAATGAAATATTAACCGGACCGGACCATACATATTCCCCTACACTCCACCACACTAATCTCCACTACTCCAAACACACTAGCCGTCGATTCACCCTTCATCTGTAACATTTTTTTCACTCCCATCTTAAATACACACATACAAACAACACACAAACATAAAAAAGAGAGATTATTAAAAAAAACATGTCGTTTCCCAACCCATAAACCATGTGTCGTCATTCCTCCACCATACAACCACCATGTCCGCCGTCGTGAACCTCCGGTCAACCCCTGTTGAAGATTCGTTCGTCGACTCACTCATCGCCGGTGAATCCGATTATTCTCCGGTTTCTGACTACCTTCTCCGATCTGTCCACGTCACCCACCGTCAAGATTCTATTAACTGGATTCTCAATGTATGTTGTGTATATGTATTATTATTTATATTTATATAATACGTACATGCATAAATCGATTTAACGGAATGCAGGCTCACGCACATTATCAGTTTCACCCATTAACCGCGGTACTTTCCGTCAACTATTTTGACCGGTTCCTCTCCGCCGCACCCGCCTCTCTCGAGGTATATACGCGCTACTAGAAAACTGGGCAGTTGCGACCAAAAAAATATAAAAAAGAAAAAAAGTTGCAAAAATAGTGAAATAACGCTGGTCACATAGATATCCAGTTTTCTAGTATCCAGTACTAGTACTGATACTAGAAAACTGGACAGCTGCGACCAACAAAAAAGTGGTTGCAGATGCCTAGTTTTCTGGTTTGCATTATCTATTATTGTGTATAAGGCTACTAGAAAACTGGACAGCTGCGACCAACAAAAAAGTGGTTGCAGATGCTAGTTTTCTGGGTTGCATTATCTATTATTGTGTATAATTGATTAAAAATTGAATATGAAGATGACGATCGGGTTTGTGAACACAGTGGGATAATGGATGGAAATTTCAATTATTATCAGTGGCGTGTTTTTCTCTAGCTGCTAAAATGGAGGAGCCTGAGGTACCTTTGCTATTGGATCTCCAAGTTTCGGAGCCCCGATTTGTATTCGAACCCAAATCTATACAGAAAATGGAGCTTTGGGTGATGGAGAAACTCAATTGGAGGCTCCGATCGGTCACTCCGTTTGATTTTATTGATTATTTCGTATACAAGCTTCCGCAATCGTCTTGTGCCAACGAACACCATTTCTATTGCCAATGCTCGGATCTTATCATCAAAACCATTCGCGGTAAATCCATGACCCGACCCGAATTAATTTTTAAAAAAGGGTTCGACACAGCTTGTAGCATGTTTACCTGTGCCGTAAATATTTTAATTGTTAAAAAAGTTAGAGAAACTATGTATTGTTTTTATTGAATTTTGGGTTTTTGTTGAATGTGGGCAGTGATTGACTTCATGAGGTTTCGGCCGTCGGTGATTGCGGCGGCGGCGGTGGTTTCAGCAGCCGGAGAAGGTGTGGAAATACCGGAAAGTTACTACGAGAAAGTCGACAAAGTACTTGTGATTTTCTTTCTTTGACTTTTTGTCAAAAGTGTGAAATTGAGCATGAAAAGCTGTGAAAAATGAAAAAAATTGACGAATTCTTGACTTAATTTAATTATTATTGAACAGGAAATGGTGAGAAGCTGTCATCAACTAATGGAGGAGTACTTGGTGGACACGTGTCCGTCGGTCAGAAAGCAAGGGAGATCTGATGAGCGGACGCCGCCTGTGAGCCCAGACGGCGTCCTGGATGCCGCGACTTGTGTTAGCTGCGACACCCGTTCGGATGACCTTCAGGTCATCCGAACGTGGTTAACTGGAGACCAAGATAGAGAAGTGAAGCGAGCGAGGCCTAATGTACAGGAAGATCAACAACCATAGTGAAGCAATTTCTTAATTTCAATTATTATATGTATTAGTTAAAAATATGAACTTTATCTTTCTTTTTTTCTTGTTAAGATTAAAGTTTTGATATAATATAAATATAAATTATTATTAATATTAGTTATTGATAGCTGGCACTTGTCAATTTAGCATTTTAGCTGGAATAATTAGGATTATTAAAGTATTAAACACATTCTAAAAGCGTCATTTCTTTATTTTTCAATTTATTATATGAAGATATTTAATGCAACTTTATTGTTTAGTAATTTTATTTATATAAAATATAATTATTTCAGACATAAAAAGTCAGTGAAAGATCTTTGCTTTTATTTGCTGGTTTGACTATAATTTTTGTTGTCAAGTCACATGAAATACATTTAGGGGTGTTGGAATTTGCTAATCTGAAATAATATTACTTTTCATTGTGTATTTTTAGGCTCATTCTAGGGATGGGCTTTTTTTCCCAAATACCCGTACTCGTACCCGTACCGTACCCGTGCTCGTACCTGTACCCGTACCGATTTTAGGTATTTGGTACATGTATCGGTACCCAGTTTTATTGATTTTGGTATTCGGTACTTTCGGTATTGGTACGGGTATGGGTACGGGTAAAAACGGGTACTGGTACCGAATTCTATGTATACCTTTAAAAGTTTTTTTTGTATTATGTTTTATTTCATATTATGGTATTTATAGTGTACTCGTATTGATTTTACCTATATGGTACCCGTATCGTATTGGTACTCGTACCAATTTTACCTATTTGGTACTCGTACTATATTGGTATTCATGTCAATTTTACCTATTTAATACTCGTACAAGTGCTCAAAAAGTAAATAAAAACAAAATGGTACCAAGCGGGTACTGTACCGAAAATACCCGTACCAGTACACGTACTCGTACCCGTACCGTACCTATATATTTGGTACGGTATTTGGTACCTAGTTTAGTTCAAATTCGGTACCGGTATTTTCGGTACTGGTACGGGTATAGGTACGAGTACTGTACCAATCCCATCCCTAGCTCATTCTATATGCACCCCTCCCCCCCTTCCTGATTACACCCCCCCTTGTGAGAGGAAAACTGTCGGTCCCACGCAGGCCCCACCTGTAAGTATGTGAGAGGAGGGGGGTGAAAAAAGTAGATAGGGGGTGTAGAAAGTAGCATCCTATTTTTATCGTAAAAAGTATTAACAGGGAGAACTTTGTAATATTAAGTGTTTATTTATTGGGGAAATTAGGAAAATAGATATTGTTGAAATAAAACTTTTCAATTTAGAGATTACTTTTCACGTATTTCCAATTCCAAAGTAGTCATTCTTATTCAACGATCAGAAGTTGCCACATCAGTTTCGTAAGCTAAGATTGCTATGATTTAGCTTACACTTTTTATGAGGCTGCTAGTCGTTTAAATGGCTAGTTAAGCTTACGCTTTCTGCGAGACGGTTGGGATGGCTGAATGATTGAAACCCCTAGGCTTATATTCTTTTCAAGGCTGCTGAGGCTGAAACGACTAAGCGTACATTCTTTTCGAGGCGGCTCTATATTAAAAAGTTTTCGATCAACAATGTCTGGTTTTTATCGGTTTTCCCTTCTTTATTTTTTTTTTTCCAGAATCTCTTCTTATAAATAAAGTCCAGAAAACTTGTTAAGTTACATCAAAACAGAAGGTAGACGGGCAATAAGCTGCGCCGCCAATCCTTTCTGAAGTCCAAAAATTTGTTTTCTTTTATTTAAAACCACACATATATATTTTTTTTACTTTTAATGTATTTTAAGGGTGAAATATACTCTTTTCCAAAGGACCATTTAACAAGCCTTTCTGTCCTGCAACTCTGCTCATGTGGGGTTTCGCCACGTGTCTTGACAAATGTACCATGTCTTAACTATTCATTTTTGGAACTTTCTGTTATTTTCAATTACCCCCTGAACTTTCGAATTAACTCATATTTGTATGGTTATGGATTTTTAATATTTTTCGGTACCAACCTAAAAATAATTGAATTTAAATTATTGTTTCTGAAAGACAACCAAATTGGAAATTCCAAATATGGGTCATGTATGGTTTCGATTTAAACACGATTTAAATTTCTGTCGTGTTTGTTCGAATCATTCTATATCAATGAGCTGAAACTTTTACATATGGAGAACAATGTTAAATTTGGCATGATTTATTGTTAAATTTATTTTTAATCAAAGATAAGTCAGATAACATATTTTGTGAAATCTAGTAACAAAGGATAAGGATAGGGGTGTAAACGAGCCGAGCAGCTAGCAAGCCGAGCTACTCGAGATCGAATCGATAAAATGCTTGAACAAGCCGAGCCTTATCAAGCCCAAGCCCGAGCTTGAAATAAGGATCGATTAGATATCGAGCCTGAAGGGGTATGGTCCCAAAAAGCCGCGCAGACCTTCATTCAGGTCGCGTGCATGACCATACTCCTTATTCAGCAAGATGTTCAATTTCAACCTCGTGCGGGTTACTTCAACATGGACTGACCTCGTGCGAGGTCTAAACAAGAAAGATGTGTCAACCCTCACCAAACCAGGTATCCGTACAAATTAATTAATATTTAATTAATGTTTAATTACTGTGCTTGCTTACAGTTGTGATTAAACTGCTACATGAATTCTGATACATACACATACATGCATCATACTTTATTGTTGTCACTCCATTATTTACACAAAACTATAGTGACAAACTTGATGCACAAAAGCACAGTAGCACAATGAACGGATAACCCAATAAACATGCTGACATAGCCAGCATCAGACAGGCACTATCTCTGAGGCCAATATGAGCCGGGAATAGATTACTACACCAGTAGGGAGTGTAGGGAGGTGAGGATTGTAAAACTGCGTCACTAGGTGATAGTTATAGTGACCGAATGTGCCTAAAACATACTTTATTTACAAAATTCTGCACTTTATACAAAAATTCAACATTTAGCATAACTAGCAAAGTGCAAAAATTGGGGAAAATAATACTAGGCGCTTTCCAAAGTGTCGGGGAATTTATTGTGTCACTAAAAATAATGTTAAAGACACTTTAAATGCTTAATTAGCATTTTAACGGATTAATATCCAACCGAACAACCGAACTTTACCCGGAACATAAAAAAAATATTGTCAATGACATTGTTTACACTTTTCTGAGCTAGTTAGGGTCCCCGAACACCCTAACACACTATATATATTTAATAACACATAAGACACTAAATTTACACTTGGTCTCCAACTAATTCACCAACTAATACTTGCATCCCAACTAAACCAACCCCCCCCCCCCCCCAAAAAAAAAAAAAAAAACGGTTATGGAGTGTCTCCACTCCTAGATATTTTTGGATTGTTAATTGATTCTTGTCTAGCTATTTGAGACACAATATCCATTGGTCTTTCACAAATTAGAGATTATAAGATGGCACATGGGATCATAACCTCTCATTTTCAACACAACAACCAACTCCACTCTCCTCTCTTTCTCTTGTGATCGGCCGAACCTACCTCACCACCATACACCCACACTTTCATTTTGTTTGATTATTATATTTGTTATGGTTGGATATCTAGATAACATGTTGCATGTTGGGTAATAGATAACGGTTGATTCTAAACGCACCCCCTCCACCTCCTGTTTATACCCCCCTTGTGAGAGGAAGACTGTCGGTCCCACGCAGGCCCCACCTGTAAGTATGTGAGAGGAGGGGGGGTGTAGAAAGTAGCACCCTAGATAACTTGGTTTATAAATAAGACTAAAAGTCTTCCACCTTCTCTCATCAAACACCCAACATCACAAAGCTTCTCTTCTCCTCCTTCCTTGTTTCGGCAGCCACCATCACACCACCATACCACCACTTTCAAGTCCTTTTCAAGCAATCCATACATATCCAAGGGTGCTAGAGACCGAACAAGTAAGCTTGGTGTACTCGGAAGCTCAAGGACCGCTCTTGTATTCTTTTATCCACCACTTTTACGCCTTTGATCTTCCCTAGCCTTGTGCTAGTTGTAAGTGCTTCTAAACACTCTCTTGTTCTTATTTAAAGTGGTTAATAAGAGGTTTAACGGATAAAAATCGAGAACACTAAAGATCAAAACTAAAAGACTTGAAAGTATGATGAACTAGTTGGTTAAAAAGAAACTAGTGGTATAAATCATGATAAATCTGAAATAAACAAACCATAATCTGCTGTAACAGACTCATGATCTGATTTTAATCATATTAGAAAGGTTGGCGAACGTATGGGTGCGTTTTAGTAACATTTAACCTTCAAACAGCAAGCTGATCTGCACTTTCAGCCGACTTTAACTGGCTGTAACAGGTCCTTAACTAAATGAAAAATGTATTTTCTGGAGTCTAGATATATGTACTATGAAATACGGTTCGAATGGCACTGGAATCATAATTTTTGGACTTCGTTTACTATTTTTAAAATGTCGTTTCGTAACAGCAGCTAGAGCTGCATTTTTACAAAAGAAAATGGGTGTTACATTTCTGGTCATAACTTGAAACCTGTATAGAGTTAGATCATGAAACTTTTACTGTAGATGACCACCGATGTATTTGTAATTATCCCACTGGAATTTCGTAAATCGGACTTACGATGAATTTTAAATAAATTATTCCGTAGACTGCAGTTAGAAAAAGATCAATCTGAGTTCAGCCTGGAAAATGATTTTCTATAAAATATGGGCAATGATTTGGACCCCGATATTTTTACACAATAATATTTGGATCGTTTAAGACATTTTATAAAAATTTGGGAATTTTTGGAATAAGATAACTATTTTATTAAAATACCCAAAAACTGCCAAGTTTTGTATATTAAAACTGAAACGATATAAGTAGTATTTTGCATGCCTAAATGTCGGATTGGTTAATTGAGAACTGATTGAATGATTTTACAAAAGAAAATGATACGCTAGTAAGCGTGGACGTCTCCGTTTACAAGGGAAACTCTGGCGAAATTTTTCTAGAAATACAACACTTAGAAATATTTTTGGTGACAAGTGTTTATGAATATATTTTCAACTTGTTTTCAAAATATAAATTCCGCCATGATTTTTATTACAAAATAACCATGTGTCGGAGGTGGATTTTCGTAAATAAAACTTGTTAAATATATATTGAGAATATATATTTCGTAATAAGGCGCTTGTGTGCTTACGTGATTATTTTACGAACTAGAGATATATTATTTTTGGGGTAAAAATAATATTACTTGGAAATATATATATTGGGGAATATATTGACGTACTTTTATAACACACCGGAATACAACGCCGATACATGGCAAGATATACCAATACAAGAAATACGAATACACAAGTACGAGATACTCCCATCCTTGGGAGGGAGATACGAATACGAATACTTGAGAAGTCTTAATACATAAATATTGTATAAACAATTATTCCAAAACCAAACATAATCATTATAACTTGGAATAATACCAGAAACGTAACTCAAAAACATAAATACTAAGACAAGGCACGACCCGTCCGTCTAATAGACGTTAGACCATTGTAGGTAGTCGTGTTTGCTGAGGAGATTTGGGTTACGAGTTACAAGTACCTAAGACGCAATACAGTGAGTTCATGTCCCCCCTTTCTCTTAACTGTTTTCAGTTTTTATACTCCGGGGGTGAAATACATGTTACGATTATTACGAACTTTTACTTACACGGTATGGTTAACTTAAGGAGGGTTACTACTTAGATCATGTGAGTGGGTAGGCGAGAACTGGAGGCCATTAATCCTCATTGTAGGACCGAGGGTCATTAGCAGTAGATCTATCTGGGTGTAGCGAGCCCAACCCCTGAGCCCGCTTAGTGGACCAGGTGGTGACTTTGAGCCCGACGCAAAAATCTGCTAGGTTTGAGTCTTCCTACAGCACTTCACACATATCATTGGCTTTGCAACCCAATGGTGATCTCTTTTTCCTTAATTGCTACATACCAGGGACTTTTATACATACTTACAACATTTTCAAATGTTTGTACAAACTCACTTATGCATGAACTCGCTCAACTTTATGTTGACTTTTCAAACTACATGTATTTCAGGAAACTAATGGATCTGGCACGGTATGCACGTATTTTCAAGTTGCGTTTGAATAAAGAAGTCATCCAGGGTTTAGAAGGTGTAACCTCTTCCTGGACGGGTTACATATCTCTAAACCTAGTATTGTTTAAAGTCTTTTGCTAAGTCTTTATAAACTCAATTAAATCAAGTTAAGGTGTAACTTATTTTGCGATTGTTGAAAATGGGATTTTTCTAACTTTATTAATGAATGAATATCTCATGTTTTTATCATATAGTATGGTTATGATTGTTGCTGTGGTATTAAGAAGTCACACCAAATAAACCCACGCTTCCGCAAAGCCAGGGTGTGACAGCTTGGTATCAGAGCATCGATCATAGCGAACTAGGATTCTTTCTCGAGTCTAGACTATGATGATCAGGGCTCTCACGAAAATGTTTTCAAACACTTTTACATTGCATACACTATACGTCCAGATCCAGGGAACAGACCTTTTTTTTACAAACAAAAAGGCACAAATACACATTCCCAAATTTAAATTTATAATTCAGTCTGAGAGGCTGAGGGAGTAGTCTAGTGGGACTAGGAGACTCAGTCTGAGAGGCTGAGGGAGTAGTCTAGTGGGACTAGGAGGAGCAATCTGAGAGATTGAGAGATTTTAGTCTGAGAGACTAGGAAGTTCAGTCTGAGAGGCTGAGAGGATAGTCTGGGGAAGACTAGGATGATTACATGCTTACATTGTTACTGCTTAATTGATGATTATTGATATACGTGCACACATGGTGAATATTTTCATACACTAATTGTTAATAACTACTATGGGTATACATGCTATGACTATTATGTACCGGCACACATGTCACTCTATTTAGAAAGCGAGTTATCAGACCTTGATAACCCTACGGCCACCGCCACGGATAAGGAGACTGCATCTGAGCCGGAGATATTACGGCAGACACTGAGAGTGATCCTGATATGCCGACCAAGGACGAGGACGACTTCCAACAGTCCGCGCTACCAGATTCTGGTAATACTTTACCCTTGCTGATGGCTTCTCTGACAAGAATCCTTCTGTCACTATTGTTTCGATCCATGACCACTTCATCACTGGTCATCCCGATGGAGAGCACACTATGGCTCCAATCCTCGACAATGCGCCTCCTGTGGACATTCCTTCCGGAGGTTGGCTACTCGACAAACAATATATGACTACGCGGGCATGCTTATTAATGGTCCTCCTGTCGACGCCCATGATGATAGAAAATTAAACGAGAATACTGTTACTAACTTCACTTCTTAAGACCCCTGTTAACAAGCCATCCTCTGATTCTAGCATGCATTCAGACTCCTTTGAGTCTGTGATATCTGCAACCTTACAAACAGCTGGAGTACAGCATTCTACTACTGGCACAAGACGACGACGACATGGCTGCTGCACTATCACCTGCTCGAGGCACCACACCGTTACACGACCCAGGGCCTGCTGCTGAGCTAGCTTCTGCACCTTTCAAGTCAGCCTAATGTTGCAACTGCTGGTCCTACACCTTTTCTCGATTGTGACCCTAATACTTTTGGTTTACTAGACATTACACCCCTACTATCTAACCCAGTACCAGCACCTGACAATCTCCTTATTGGTTGAAACGTTTGTTTCTGCATCCATAACAGCTGATGTTGCTCCTTTTTCCCTATGGAGACCGACGCCCATTGCACTGGCATACTTATCGTTTCCTTTCCGGACTTGCCGGTACCCCGGAAGAGTACTCTAGGTCGGCACCAGCATAACGATCCGTTTTACTACAACAGCATTTTCTACGGCCTTACAGGCCGCACCGTTTACTCCTTTCACCCCTACATCGCTGTACGAGCCACTTTGATGGATCTTATAACACGCTATACTGATTTTAGACCCTTGCCATCCCTCTCATTATGGAGGCTGTACACAGGATGAGTGTTCCTGTAACACCAACCACAGTTGAGGATACAAGTCGCAGAATGTTGGAGCTAGAGCTGACGCCAGAAGTGGCAACTTCTAATATAAAACATTACATAACCGAAAACATGAGTTAAGTGTCTACATCACAAGACAACATATTGTCTGAAAAGTTTATGTAAAACACCACGTCCTCCACCCTATCTATCACCAACATACTTTGATTCGTCCCATACATCAAGGTTCCTTTTACGCTCTCGACCGTTGCTATTACACCGTTCCCAGGATTCTGATACTTATTTCTTTACTATCGGGCGGCAGATTAGTAACTACTTCAATATATATAAATACAAGCTCGAGGAGGAGTTTACGCATGCTAGCGGTCACTTTTCTTTCCTCCTCCACCTCAGTCACCAGTATAGTTGGTTTCTGGATTATGCGGATTTTATTACACTTGGGTAAAGACACTAAAGATAAGCCGGGATTGCGGAGAATTTTGAGGACCACTTCTGATTACGAAATTTTGATGCACGAATATACTTATTGGACAAGGGTAGGGTGACCCTGTGTCCCTTTCGATGTGATACATTTTGTTAGACACAGTGATTGTGGCCGAAGGATAATGAAAGCCCAATCATCTTTAAACATGCGACAACACTTTGTGGCCAATAACCAGTGAAAGCTCAGTCGCTAGGTCCTCGCTAAGCACGTCATTGATCTATGTGTGTGTGCTATAATTATAATACTACGTGCTTACTTGCTATGCTCTCATTAAACATAATTACCGAATTACTTGGTCATACTATGTTTATACTAGTATTTGATTGGTTGGTATGGTAACCTGTTATGTGTATTTACTTATGACCACTAAACAACCTAATGCACGCACGAAGCAAATTAGACCTGACCTAATCGACCTTCTTCTAGGAAGATGTCGACTCAAGGGAACACCGGTATCAACAACCCTCTACCGACAACAGAGGCAGAAATGCAAGAGCGCCTCTTACAGGCCATCGAACGGTACGAGGCCCGTCGCTTCGATTGCAGCGGAGGTACCTCAGGAAATAACCTCCCCAATGGTAATGTTTAGTCCTTTAAGACACATTACAAAACATTTGGACATTTCCACGAGTGCCTTGCTAAGGCCTTACGCGAATAATATTGCTTACCTCGCAGGCTGCACCTACAAGCAGTTCTTGGACCACAAACCTCGAGAGTTTGACGGCACTGGGGGTGCCTTAGTCTTCGTGCGCTGGGTTGAAAAAACGGATTCTGTTTTACGATTGAGCAAATGTGACCCCGAACATCAAGTCAAGTATATAACTGGACTATTGGTGGATGAGGCTCTGTTATGGTGGAACCATCAAGTTCGGACAATGGGCGAGACCGCTGCGTATGCTATGACGTGGGATGAACTGAAAGATCTAATGCGTAAGAGATATTGCTCAAGGGCAGAAGTCCAGAAGTTGGAAACAGAACTGTGGAACTTGAAAATGGAAGGACCAAAGATAGCGGAGTATGTGCAGAGATTTAACGAATTAACACAAGTTGCCTTACTCCTGGGGGCACCAGAGTTTAAGAGAATTGAACAATTCATAAGGGGATTGGCACTGCAGATTCTAAGCCTAAGCCTGGTAACAACATCTAAACCTTCAACGATCACCGAGGCTATCAACATAAGCATAGCACTCACGGAAGAAGCAGTTAGACGAGGAGAATTTTCCACTGCGGAGGAGAAAAAGGAGACTGCTATAGAGGCATCTGGGGATAACAAGAGAAAGCTCGCAAATTTCAAGATGGTTACTCGGTTAAGTAACAAGAAGAAGGCCAAGAAGGGAAAAGATTATAAGGGTATCCTACCTAAGTGCGACAATTGTTTACGTTATCATGTCGGGCGATGCAAATATGGAAATTGTAGTAACTGTGGCAAGGTGGGACATGTCAAGGAAACTAGTTGGCAAAATACTGAACATAGTAATGGAGGTCAAGATGGTATTGGGAATCACGAAGGAAACAACGACAATTACCAAGGCAGAATGAGCGATAAACAGAAACGTGCTCGAGGTTGTTTAAACTGTGGAAGCAAAAAGCATTTCAGAAGATATTGCCCTAAAAACAATCAGGCGCAAGGATGAAAGCTCCCCACCGGAGCTAGGGAGACACGCCAGGGATCCAAGCATGGATATCGGTACGTCCCATATTACTCAATATTATGCATCGATATTGCCAAATACTGTTGCAAATATTACGATTCGCACTTCTAGAGTTCGAGAGCATAATTGGTTTAAGTAGCGAGTAAGTAGATATTCCAGTACCTATTAGAACTAGCTTAGGGGAAGCTAGTGGAAGCCAACACAGTAACTGGAATCGGCAAGATAGAACCCGGAGAGCGTAAGTTTACGCTAGATCTATTGCCAGTTGAGTTAGGAAGCTTCAACGTGGTGATTGGATGTATTAGTTTCCAAGCGGTCGAGCGGAGGTTGATATCCGCACCTCGATGACGAATGTAGGAATGATCGTGACTCACAAAGCAGGATACGCCACCACCGATCACGAATTACTTAAGGCACGAAAGTTGTTGTGAGAAGGATGTGTTGTTTCCTGGCTCATGTCGGGGACAAGGGAGTCGAAGAACTAAAACTTAACGATACCCCCGTGATCGGAGTATACCCTGAAGTGTAACACCCCGAAAATATAAATCTTTATATTAGAAATTTAATAATTTCATAAACAAGAATTGACCATCTAGAAATGTTAACCTAGTTAAAATTACAAGCCTAGAAATAACTAACACTAGGTTAAAAACACTAGTACTTAAAGTTAGATGATAAGTGAGGGACTAAGCTTGCCAAAAATGAAAGTTAAATGCTGAATTATAACAAAACTCACCAAACACACCATTTTAGGTGTGTCTGGTCGATCAAGTGAAGCAGGGGGCGATCCCCACTCCTCCAAAACCCTAAAACTTCATAAATCTTGCAAATTGAAGGATAAATCCAAGTCAAAATAAAAAATTGAGCTTAGAATCATGATCCTTATCACAAGAGGATTGTAAGGTATGTAAAATCTGATGAAATCTCTCAACTTGAAATCCTCATGATTTTGGAAAATCTGAAATTAGATATTGCATGTGTGTTATTTGGTTAGATTAAAGTTGATATGGTGTTTAGAAGTGAAACCTAGCCAACTACATGTGAAATCATGACCAAATTCAGGAAGTTCCATGAACACCTTGAAGGTGGGTTGTGGGTTTTACATGAGGATGATGAACACTAGGGTTTAGAATGATTATTCTAGTGTAATTCGATCTTAGAAGGTAATTTCAGAAAAATATGATGTTTAAATGCTATATGATGGCTTTATTGAAGTTAAGTTAACTAATTAGCAAGCTATAAACATGAATATGAAAGATGTAAGAATTCTGCCCTTATAGTGTTTGTTATAATGCCTCAAAGAAGGCTTGAAACTGAATTGTTACGTTAAAAACGCATAATTATGAAGTATGACAAATGTGCGTTATGTATGTAAAACATAGAGTTCTAAACATGAAGTGATTGAACTCTATAGGAAAGGAAGCCGGGGCATCTAGCGGACAAACCGGTGTGGACGCACGTTTGAAGGGCTTGCTTTAAAGGTATGTAACTTGGTTTGTTACATTTGAGTTAAATTTTGTTGTCTAGTACGCTTTAAATTCTTTGGTGAACAAAAGTCGAGTTGGAATTAAGCGATGGTGTTCGTTAGTTCGAATAATAGGCCAAGAAATTGTTAGACCTCATTGGTTGTCATCAAAATTCGAGGAATCCCTTAGATGATCCAAATGGGTCAAACGACAAATCAAGACATGGAACGTAATGTAGTACGTTTATTTGGTCTATGTCAACAATCATAAAAGACTTATTTGATCATGAAAAATCAGTGTATTGGTTGAGGTAAATGAGGAAATTGAGAAAAAGGTTGGGCAAAACAAACAACATACCAAAAACAGAATGTTACAGCGATTACCGTAAGTTACGGTATCACCGTAACTTACGGTAGTTGTCAGGTGTTTACGGTGTGGGTCTTCTGTTTTACGGTGGATCCATATTGACAAAAATTGACC
This sequence comes from Helianthus tuberosus, assembly GCA_030545235.1. Classification (NCBI taxonomy): domain Eukaryota; kingdom Viridiplantae; phylum Streptophyta; class Magnoliopsida; order Asterales; family Asteraceae; genus Helianthus; species Helianthus tuberosus. The sequence continues at coordinate 65,118,004 of CM060406.1, forward strand.
ACCGTAACTTACGGTGGAACCGTAAGTTACGGTAGGGTCTGAAAAGTTATAAATTTTGTTAAATTGTAAACCTCAAATTCATTTCGATTGTGTTTTCAATCAAGTATTATTTCCAACTATTCTAACATAAATGTTTATGTAAACATTACAGTTTTAGGTACTCAAAGATTCACGGATGATGATCAAGCAATTTTTGAAGAACCGAACACATACCTTTGAAGCTTCCGCACATATTGACTCGGTTTAAACAATGTTTATGATGTAAACTGTTTGTTAAACAATTTTTGAAATCTTCCAACTTAGTTGTTAGTTGACTATGGTTTTTGTTACTTGTGAACTTCTGTAATGAATGTTTAGGTTACTTAATCAATATTTTAATTGAAATAGTAAAAGCTATGATTAAAATCAAGTAAAATTTGATGGGTGTTATAAGTTGGTAATCAGAGCCTAAGGTTGTCAACAAAGTGTTCGGTTCAAGCTTGATCGATCTTCTGGTAAGAATTAACTTCTTTTGTTAATAAATTATGTGTTATGTAAAGAATGAGAAATGAACAAATATGCATGAAAAGAGTGTGTAAGCTCACTCAAAAACAAGAAATGCATGAAACAAGAATGATTAAATCAAGTTATGAACTTGATTGAAATGAAACAAGAATGATTAAATCAAGTTATGAACTTGATTGAATTGAAACAAGAATGATTAAATCAAGTATGAACTTGATTGAATTGAAACAAGAATGATTAAATCAAGTTATGAACTTGATTGAATTGAAACAAGAATGATTAAATCAAGTTATGAACTTGATTGAATCAAAACAAGTAAAGCATGTGTTATAAATGGAATGTTTAATAATCTATGTAAACATTTCAGAAATAGAGATGGCTGATGGAGGTAATGATAATGCGGTGCCAAGAGTCACCGAACAAATGAGGGAAGTGATTGCCGAAGAGGTTGGAAAGGCGATCGAAAACATTTTGTCGGGCTTTATTGATAAAATTCAAAATACAGTTTTATCAATAGTTGAAGATAGAATCAAGAAATTGGAAGATGATTCAAATTTAATAAAGGAAAAGCATGGAGGACGAAAGCCTTGTTCATACAAGGAATTCATGGCTTGTAAACCACCAATATATAATGGGGAGGTTGACCCAATAGTGTGCCAACGATGGCTAAGTGATATCGAAGGGGTATTCGAGAGGACCCATTGTGACGAAGATGACTACGTGGCCTATGGTATGGGTCAACTGAGGAGTCAAGCGAAAGATTGGTGGGATAACAAAAAGAGAGAGATCGGTATTGAAGCTGCTAAGGTCATGACTTGGGAAGAATTCAAGACACCATTTCTTAAGCATCATAGCCCCAAAGCGGTTATGAATAAAATCAAGGAGGAGTTCATGCAACTTAGGCACAAGAGTGAGACCATAGACAAGATTACGGCAACGTTTATGGATAAGATGAAGTTTTGTGATGATCTAGTGACGAATGAAGAACAAAAGATATACTACTACCATAACATGTTGAGTGCTGAGTATAGGGAATTTATCACCCCTTCCAAATACGAGACCCTTACCGAGATCATAAATGCCGCTCGGGAAAGGGAGATCGAACTGAAAAAGAGCATTGAAAGGGGTGAACGGAAAGCACAAGATGTAAACCCAAGCCCTACTAAGAAGGCACGAACAAATGAAACCGCAAAGAAATTTGATACGAAAGGAGGGTCGCCAAGTTGCAGAATCTGCGGAAAGGGTCATAAAGGCGAATGTCGTTACAAGGATAAGCCTTGTCCCATATGTAGGGGCGTGAATTTCTGACACGACCCGAAAACCCGACACGAACCTAACACGAAATTAGCGGGTTTAGGTTTAGTCTAAACGGGTTCGGGTCAGTTTCAGGTTGAACCCGCGAACCCGTTTAGGTTAACGGGTCGGGTTCGGGTCAACCTGGTCGGGTTGGCGGGTTGACCCGTTTAACACATTTATACTATATTATATTTTTTTACAATATATTTTATGTCATAAATTAAATGGGGTGTGTATTTTATGCAATGATTATAACTTAAAAAGTGAAATTAACATAGATTTTATAATTTAAATATGATATTATTATATATACATTTGTATTTTTTAGTGTAAATTTTAATATATTAATTTCAGAAAAAATAAAAAAATTCGGGTTGATCGGGACGTGTTCGGGTCAACCCATGAAACTTCGGGTCGTGTTCTGGTTCTTATGTAGGATACGATTTTCGGGTTCGGGTCGGGTCCGGGTTTATGTAAAATTTTCGGGTTCGGGTCGGGTTGAACCCGCCAACCCGCGAACACGACCCGTTTAGCACCCCTACATATGCAAAAAAACGGGACATATGGCTATATCGTGCCCGGAGAAAGTGACGGTTTGTTACAATTGTTATCGAACGGGTCACAAGAAGTCAGAATGCCCGGAACTGGTTGGAAAGAAGGATGGGCAGGAACCGAAAGGTGAAGCCCCGAAAGCAAAGGCAAGATCTTTTCAACTAACCGCCGCAGAAGCAAAGGTTGAACCTGACGTGGTCTCAGGTATATTTGCTGTAAATTCGATTCCTGCACGCGTGTTATTTGATACGGGTGCGAATAAATCCTTTGTTTCATATGGATTTATTCGACATCCTTCATTTGTTCTAACAAAATTACATGTGCCCTTAGAAGTAGAGATAGGTAATAACAAGAGCTTTATTGTTTGTGATGTATGTAAAAACTGTAAACTGAGCATTGACGACGAAGAATATTTGATAAACCTAATCCCGATGTCAATGGGAGAATTTCAAGTAGTCGTTGGGATGGATTGGCTATCTCAACACCATGCAAAGATCGTGTGTTTTCGTAAAGAGATAAAACTAACATCTCCGAGCGGGAAACACGTCACCATTTATGGCGAAAAAGGAGGCAACCCCATAGTATGCTCAATGTTGAAAGCTCACAAGCTTATGAAGCGAGGATGCAAGGCATTCATGATATACGCTAATGAGCCCGAAAAAGAGTCACGAAAGATTGGAGATGTACCGGTAGTACGAGATTATGAAGATGTGTTTCCGGAGGATTTACCGGGGATACCGCCTGAACGGGAAATAGAGTTTCGGATCGAATTGATTCCGGGCGCGAAACCCGTAGCAAAAGCCCCGTACCGACTCGCACCGTCGGAATTACAAGAGCTGATGTCCCAAATTCAAGACCTGCTTGACAAGGGATTCATAAGGCTGAGTGTGTCTCCTTGGGGCGCACCGGTGTTGTTCGTAAGAAAGAAAGACGGGAGCATGCGCATGTGTATCGATTACCGGGAGTTAAACAAACTCACGGTACAGAACCGATACCTGCTCCCGAGGATAGATGATTTATTCGACCAACTACAAGGTGCGAACTGGTTTTCAAAAATTGACCTTAGATCGGGGTATCACCAACTAAAGGTTAAAGAAGAAGATGTGCCGAAGACGGCTTTCCGCACGAGATACGGACATTACGAATTCCTCGTGATGTCATTTGGGCTAACAAACGCACCCGCGGCTTTCATGGACCTCATGAACCGGGTTTGCAAGCCAATGCTGGATAAGTCGGTCATCGTGTTTATCGATGATATCTTGGTGTATTCGAAAGGTGAAGTTGAACACGCACATCACTTACAAGAAGTGTTAGAGACCCTTAGACGAGAGAAGTTATATGCAAAATTCTCTAAATGTGCCTTTTGGTTACGAGAGGTACAATTTCTTGGCCATGTCATAAGTGCCGACGGAGTATTGGTGGATCCGTCAAAGATAGGGGCCGTGTCAAAATGGAATTCCCCAAAGAACCCTTCTGAAATTAGAAGCTTTTTGGGACTTGCGGGATACTATAGGAGATTCATTCAAGATTTCTCCAAGATTGTGTCACCGCTAACAAAATTAACTCGGAAGAAAGAAAAGTTCATTTGGGGTGTAGATCAAGAATGGGCGTTTCAAACACTAAAAGAGAAGTTAACTCAAGCTCCGGTACTGACATTGCCGGACGGAGTCGAAGACATGGTGGTTTATTCTGATGCTTCACTATTAGGGCTCGGTTGTGTTTTGATGCAACGGGGAAAAGTTATAGCTTATGCCTCGAGACAACTGAAGATACACGAGAAGAAATATCCCACGCATGATCTTGAGTTGGCTGCGGTGGTATTTGCTTTAAAAATATGGAGGCATTACTTATATGGGGTAAAGTGCACCATATTCACCGATCACAAGAGCTTAAAATACTTCTTCGATCAGAAGGAGTTAAATATGCGACAAAGAAGATGGCTAGAAACGGTGAAAGACTTCGATTGTGAAATACATTACCACCCCGGAAAGGCTAATGTAGTGGCGGATGCTCTAAGCAGAAAAACAGACTATGTCCCAATACTAGTAAGATCGATGCAACTCGTGGTGACCTCGGGTATACTTGAACGTATTCGAGAGGCGCAATTCGAAGCAATGAAAGAAGAGAATTGGAAGAAAGAAAGAATAATCGGTCAATTGAAAGATTTGTCGGATGGGAATCACGGGTTGAAGACTCGATCCGGAAGGATATGGGTCCCACATACCTGTGGAGTGAAGGCGCTTCTACTTAATGAAGCTCATAAATCCTGTTATTCAATCCATCCGAGTGCGACCAAGATGTACAATGATTTGAAACAAAATTATTGGTGGCCCGGAATGAAGAGGGACGTGGCGAAGTATGTGGAAAAATGCTTGACATGTTTACAAGTTAAGGCGGAGCACCAGAAACCATACGGCAAACTCCAACCTTTAGAAATTCTGGTTTGGAAATGGGAACATATTACAATGGACCTGTTAACCAAGTTGCCTAAGACGAATCGTGGTTTTGATGCCATATGGGTAGTGGTGGATCGATTGACGAAAAGTGCTCACTTCATTCTGATTCGTGAGACTTATACGTCAGAAGTTTATACCAATGAAATCATAGCACGTCATGGGGTGCCGGTGTCCATCGTGTCTGATAGGGATACCCGGTTTACTTCGAATTTTTGGCGAGATTTCCAAGAGCAAATGGGGACCAAATTGTTCATTAGCACTGCGTACCATCCTCAAACGGATGGACAAAGTGAAAGAACGATACAAACATTGGGGGACATGCTACGGGCGTGTATAATCGACTTTGGAGGCAGTTGGGATGTTCACCTACCGTTAGTCGAGTTTTCGTATAACAACAGTTACCAATCTAGTATTAAGATGGCACCATACGAAATGCTTTACGGTAGGAAGTGTCGAACCCCGGTATGTTGGGGTGAAGTGGGTCCACGTGAACTCGCCCACCAAGATATAGTACGAGCCACGAATGAAAAGATCGATATAGTTCGGGCACACTTGAAAGCGGCTCAAGACAGGCAAAAGGCGTATGCTGATAAAAGGAAAAGGCCAATCGAATTCCAGGTTGGTGACATGGTCATGCTAAAAGTTTCCCCATGGAAGGGCGTTATTAGATTCAGAAAAAGGGGGAAGCTAAGCCCGAGGTTTATTGGACCATTTAAAATTATCGGGAAAGTTGGCAAGGTAGCTTACCGTCTTGAATTACCGGAGGAGCTAAGTGGAATCCATGGCACGTTCCACGTGTCACAATTAAGAAAGTGCCTAGCAGACGAAACGGCCTATATCCATTACGATGATATCGAAGTGGATAATAGTCTGAATTATGCGGTGAGACCGGTGGAGATTTTAGATCGAAAGGTCAAACATTTACGAAATAAACAAATTAACCAAGTCAAAGTCAAATGAGAGCATAGGAAAGGTTCGGACACTACATGGGAGTCCGAAGAGGAGATGCGACGTCTTCACCCTACATTATTTGGTACGTACTTCGGTTTCGGGGACGAAACCCTTTTTAAGGGGGGTGGACTTGTAACACCCCGAAAATATAAATCTTTATATTAGAAATTTAATAATTTCATAAACAAGAATTGACCATCTAGAAATGTTAACCTAGTTAAAATTACAAGCCTAGAAATAACTAACACTAGGTTAAAAACACTAGTACTTAAAGTTCGATGATAAGTGAGGGACTAAGCTTGCCAAAAATGAAAGTTAAATGCTGAATTATAACAAAACTCACCAAACACACCATTTTAGGTGTGTCTGGTCGATCAAGTGAAGCAGGGGGCGATCCTCACTCCTCCAAAACCCTAAAACTTCATAAATCTTGCAAATTGAAGGATAAATCCAAGTCAAAATCGAAAATTGAGCTTAGAATCATGATCCTTATCACAAGAGGATTGTAAGGTATGTAAAATCTGATGAAATCTCTCAACTTGAAATCCTCATGATTTTGGAAAATCTGAAATTAGATATTGCATGTGTGTTATTTGGTTAGATTAGAGTTGATATGGGGTTTAGAAGTGAAACCTAGCCAACTACATGTGAAATCATGACCAAATTCAGGAAGTTCCATGAACACCTTGAAGGTGGGTTGTGGGTTTTACATGAGGATGATGAACACTAGGGTTTAGAATGATTATTCTAGTGTAATTCGATCTTAGAAGGTAATTTCAGAAAAATATGATGTTTAAATGCTATATGATGGCTTTATTGAAGTTAAGTTAACTAATTAGCAAGCTATAAACATGAATATGAAAGATGTAAGAATTATGCCCTTATAGTGTTTGTTATAATGCCTCAAAGAAGGCTTGAAACTGAATTGTTACGTTAAAAACGCATAATTATGAAGTATGACAAATGTGCGTTATGTATGTAAAACATAGAGTTCTAAACATGAAGTGATTGAACTCTATAGGAAAGGAAGCCGGGGCATCTAGCGGACAAACCGGTGTGGACGCACGTTTGAAGGGCTTGCTTTAAAGGTATGTAACTTGGTTTGTTACATTTGAGTTAAATTTTGTTGTCTAGTACACTTGAAATTCTTTGGTGAACAAAAGTCAAGTTGGAATTAAGCGATGGTGTTCGTTAGTTCGAATAATAGGCCAAGAAATTGTTAGACCTCATTGGTTGTCATCAAAATTCGAGGAATCCCTTAGATGAGCCAAATGGGTCAAACGACAAATCAAGACATGGAACGTAATGTAGTACGTTTATTTGGTCTATGTCAACAATCATAAAAGACTTATTTGATCATGAAAAATCAGTGTATTGGTTGAGGTAAATGAGGAAATTGAGAAAAAGGTTGGGCAAAACAAACAACGTACCAAAAACAGAATGTTACAGCGATTACCGTAAGTTACGGTATCACCGTAACTTACGGTAGATGTCAGGTGTTTACGGTGTGGGTCTTCTGTTTTACGGTGGATCCATATTGACAAAAATTGACCACCGTAACTTACGGTGGAACCGTAAGTTACGGTAGGGTCTGAAAAGTTATAAATTTTGTTAAATTGTAAACCTCAAATTCATTTCGATTGTGTTTTCAATCAAGTATTATTTCCAACTATTCTAACATAAATGTTTATGTAAACATTACAGTTTTAGGTACTCAAAGATTCACGGATGATGATCAAGCAATTTTTGAAGAACCGAACACATACCTTTGAAGCTTCCGCACATATTGACTCGGTTTAAACAATGTTTATGATGTAAACTGTTTGTTAAACAATTTTTGAAATCTTCCAACTTAGTTGTTAGTTGACTATGGTTTTTGTTACTTGTGAACTTCTGTAATGAACGTTTAGGTTACCTAATCAATATTTTAATTGAAATAGTAAAAGCTATGATTAAAATTAAGTAAAATTTGATGGGTGTTACATGAAGTCTTCCTCGAAGACTTGCCAGAGTAATCTCCTCGACGACAAGTCGAATTTTTGCATCAATCTGATTCCAGGCCTCGCGCCTGTAGCCAAAGCACCATGAGCGACTTACACCTTCGGAAATGCAAGGATTGACAGTGCAACCTCAGTGGTTGATAGAGAAGGAAGATAACAGACCAAAACTTTTGTTTTGGATAACCTCAGTTCTGCTCGCCAAAAGAATGGACGAATAACTTTCAAATGACCGGGAGTCGGACGAGCTAGCCAACCAGAGTCGGTGGATTTTGCTGAGGACTAACGAACTCCTTACATAACTGACTGTGAGGACCCAACTACTATTACACGACTGGTCGACAATTGAGCGTCGTTATCAGAGAATTCAAGAAGAAAGTTTACCGGTGAAAATTGTGGGACAATGATTAGTTCTTAGACGTACACAAAAATGGTGCTTCCTACACAATGTACAAATCAGATCCACACGGGACACGAAATCTGGAGGATTTAGAAAACATATATTTAGGACCTTGGGAACCCAGGTCCAAACTCGTAAAGGTTTTATTTAGGAACCATATCTGTCAACTCAATCAACCATCATTAACATGGCGCATATGCCAGTTCCGTTGACCCAACTGAGAGTACTTGGATTTCTTTTACTTCTGATGAGTAGATGGTTGCCTCTCTACTCCCCTTAATGGTAGTTGCATCACACGAGTTTTCTTCGCTGAGAGCGAACACACATTTGTTTCGATACTTGGTCATTTCTTCATTTTAGCAAGCACTCATTGTTTCAGTGCTCGGAAACTTTCATGACACACATGCATCATTTGCTACGCATGTGGTTTTGTTTCGAACAAACACTTCATTGAAATTTAAATATTACCTTGCTAAACCTAATTACTGATTCGTGATTCGAATGACCTACATTCGTGGTTTATTTTGCGACCATGCCGAGAATTCCTTGTTGATACATACGTTTATTGTCGGGTTACGTTGAAACCAAGTTCAATTGCTTGAACTTCTCCAGTTCACAGGTTTAACTTGAAACGCTATATGATGTATCGGGAGCATCATATTCAACTATTTTTGCAGAGATTCTTTCATTTCGAGTCGTAGTAGATTTGGTTGGTCTACGACTCCACTAAAACATTTGATTTGTTTCGATACCTTGCGGTGATATTTTCACAAAATTGAAGCTTGCGCTAATTTGGTTACTCACTTTGTATACGGATTCAATTCCTTATTTAGTTGTTAACAATCCATTTGGGATCTTCACGATCAAAGCGGTCTCAACACAATTGTGTGTTAAGGCAATGGTACATATATTCATTTCATAAGCACAATGTACCTCCTAACGATTCTTTCGTTGTCAATCAAATGCCTTACGATACTTATTACTTTCCACCTTCGATTGGAAACAGTGGTCCTTTGATGTTCCATATTTAATTGGAAACTCTATAACATGGTAAAAATCAAATCTTTAGATTGCCTCAGTACACTTTCATTTGATTTCAAACGCGGTGAACTTGTTCAGTCACCACTATTATTGGGTAATGCCATTACGACACCTTGTGGTGTCATCATAAACTTGTAGCTTGTGCTAATCATGGTAACCGTTTTACACGAGACCACACATACTTTTGTTTGATTTATCATTTAAACATTTCTGATGCAACTACGAATCAAGACAATGATACACCAGATTCGCTTGTAGTCCATTCGGTGTATCTTCACCATTCAAAAATGTCAACACACTAAACCTTACCAGACATTTATTCAGGAGTTGACAGATCATTTTACTATTACGTTGAGTTGCTGCTTTTGAGTTCATATAGCGGGTGCTATGGTTTGTGAAAAGTCGTTTGCATATTGCAACCGATCGTTTAAAAATCTTATTAGTCAAAACTCCACTTTTGTGGAACCCCTGCTAGCGGGATTACACTAGACTATACGTCAAATGCGTCTTGTACCTTTGACATCCAATGCTAGAAGCACACACCTTTCAACCCTAGGATTCGGGTTGTTATATATTCTTGGACTCACCTAATGTGAGTAATGTTTGTTTCGAATTGATGATTATCTAATTCGATATTATTTATATACATACGCGTGTGACTTAACCATAAGAAGTTAAGGTAGTAAAAATTTCGAGGACGAATTTCTTTAACGGGGGGAGAATGTGACAACCCTCACCAAACCAGGTATCCGTACGAATTAATTAATATTTAATTAATGCTTAATTACTGTGCTTGCTTACAGTTGTGATTAAACTGCTACTTGAATTCTGATACATACACATACATGCATCATACTTTATTGCTGTCACTCCATTATTTACACAAAACTATAATGACAAACTTGATGCACAAAAGCACAGTAGCACAATGAACTGATAACCCAGTAAACATGCTGACATAGCCAGCATCAGACAGGCACTGTCTCTGAGGACAGTATGAGCCGGGAATAGATTACTACACCAGTAGGGAGTGTAGGGAGGTGAGGATTGTAAAACTGCGTTATTAGGTGATAGTTATAGTGACCGGATGTGCCTAAAACATACTTTATTTACAAAATTCTGCACTTTATACAAAAATTCAGCATTTAGCATAACTAGCAAAGTGCAAAAATTTGGGAAAATAATACCAGGCGCTTTCCAAAGTGTCGGGGAATTTATTGTGTCACTAAAAATAATGTTAAAGACACTTTAAATGCTTAATTAGCATTTTAACGGATTAATATCCAACCGAACAACCGGACTTTACCCGGAACATAAAAAAAAATATTGTCAATGACATTGTTTACACTTTTCTGAGCTAGTTAGGGTCCCCGAACACCCTAACACACTATATATATTTAATAACACATAAGACACTAAATTTACACTTGGTCTCCAACTAATTCACCAACTAATACTTGCATCCCAACTAAACCAACCCTCCCCCCCCCCCCCAACCGGTTATGGAGTGTCTCCACTCCTAGATATTTTTGGATTGTTAATTGATTCTTGTCTAGATATTTGAGACACAATATCCATTGGTCTTTCACAAATTAGAGATTATAAGATGGCACATGGGATCATAACCTCTCATTTTCAACACAACAACCAACTCCACTCTCCTCTCTTTCTCTTGTGATCGGCCGAACCTACCTCACCACCATACACCCACACTTTCATTTTGTTTGATTATTATATTTTTCTAGAAATACAACACTTAGAAATATTTTTGGTGACAAGTGTTTATGAATATATTTTCAACTTGTTTTCAAAATATAAATTTCGCCATGATTTTTATTACAAAATAACCATGTGTCGGAGGTGGATTTTCGTAAATAAAACTTGTAAATATATATTGAGAATATATATTTCGTAATAAGGCGCTTGTGTGCTTACGTGATTATTTTACGAACTAGAGATATATTATTTTTGGGGTAAAAATAATATTACTTGGAAATATATATATTGGGGAATATATTGACGTACTTTTATAACACACCGGAATACAACGCCGATACATGGCAAGATATACCAATACAAGAAATACGAATACACAAGTACGAGATACTCCCATCCTTGGGAGGGAGATACGAATACGAATACTTGAGAAGTCTTAATACATAAATATTGTATAAACAATTATTCCAAAACCAAACATAATCATTATAACTTGGAATAATACCAGAAACGTAACTCAAAAACATAAATACTAAGACAAGGCACGACCCGTCCGTCTAATAGACGTTAGACCATTGTAGGTAGTCGTGTTTGCTGAGGAGATTTGGGTTACGAGTTACAAGTACCGAAGACGCAATACAGTGAGTTCATGTCCCCCTTTCTCTTAACTGTTTTCAGTTTTTATACTCCGGGGGTGAAATACATGTTACGATTATTACGAAGTTTTACTTACACGGTATGGTTAGCTTAAGGAGGGTTACTACTTAGATCATGTGAGTGGGTAGGTGAGAACTGGAGGCCATTAATCCTCATTGTAGGACCGAGGGTCAATAGCGGTAGATCTATCTGGGTGTAGCGAGCCCAACCCCTGAGCCCGCTTAGTGGACCAGGTGGTGACTTTGAGCCCGACGCAAAAATCTGCTAGGTTTGAGTCTTCCTACAGCACTTCACACATATCATTGGCTTTGCAACCCAATGGTGATCTCTTTTTCCTTAATTGCTACATACCAGGGACTTTTATACATACTTACAACATTTTCAAATGTTTGTACAAACTCACTTATGCATGAACTCGCTCAACTTTATGTTGACTTTTCAAACTACATGTATTTCAGGAAACTAACGGATCTGGCACGGTATGCACGTATTTTCAAGTTGCGTTTGAATAAAGAAGTCATCCAGGGTTTAGAAGGTGTAACCTCTTCCTGGACGGGTTACATATCTCTAAACCTAGTATTGTTTAAAGTCTTTTGCTAAGTCTTTATAAACTCAATTAAATCAAGTTAAGGTGTAACTTATTTTGCGATTGTTGAAAAAGGGATTTTTCTAACTTTATTAATGAATGAATATCTCATGTTTTTATCATATAGTATGGTTATGATTGTTGCTGTAGTATTAAGAAGTCACACCAAATAAACCCACGCTTCCGCAAAGCCAGGGTGTGACAAAAGAGCACCAAAGTCAACACTTAGCATTCTGAATAAGAGCCTCCAGCACCTATAATCCTGCGCGGGCTAGTTACGTGCTTAACAAGGGTCGCGCGGGAACTATAGAGCAAGGCCACGTCAGAAAGTACAAAAGGTACAAGTGGCAGAAGAAAAAGAGCCAATCCGCATCCTCCAGGCTGTGCTCAATCATGCTCCACGATCGTCTGACGTGCAGGAGACAGAGAGTACGTAAGGACGTCTACGTGGCACCAATCAGGGGGCGACGACACCTGCCCCATGATCTCCACTTACCTGCTGATGGCAGGGGGACAACAAGGCCGACAACAGTGACACGTGGCTCCAATCATGGTGCGCTAGCACCGGAGAACTTCTAGAAGCCACTAACGGTCGTCACCAGTGAGACAAAGAGCATATCCTCTAAGTTGTCGCCTTCCGGCCCAAGGCCCATCAGCCCATCTCCTCTTACACCTCTCCGGCTATAAATAGGAACCTTCACTCACAGGTTGATTCATTCTATTCTCTCTACTTGCACTCTTAACACACATTTATCTCCTCAAAACAGTTACTTATTCTCACGCTGGAGTCTGGTTAAGAGGGAAACCCCCATATTCCCCTCTTAACGAGCTAACGGTGTTCTGTTTTGCACGATTATCGGATCATTAAGGAGCTCAGAAAGTTATAAGAGGATTAACCACTATTGTAGAGACATAAACCAAACTAATTAACCCTAAAATTAGTTCCTTGTTTCTTCATTGGTGCCCACCGATTTTCACAATCACTCTCATCTTCTTTTTATGAGTTTTTTCCGAGTTTTTTTGTGGTTATCTTGATCATGGCTGGTCAAGGAATCATTCCCGATTTCGGTTTTGGCACGAACTTTAACGCAGGTCTGGTTGAGGACAATCATAATGTCCAAATCCAACCTGCTGAAGAAGTAGGCGATTCGAAATAACAAACACTGGGGGACCCCGCGCGAGCATCACTCGCATCACTCAGACGGTAACCCCAGGAAACAATGTTGCTGGTCCTTCAAACCCAGCTCCAAATCCGAACATTTCAGCGCTGCTTGGGCTACCAGAAGGCGAAACTCTAGCCTCCTGATACGCCAAACAAATTGCTACCATCAATGCTGCATATCAGTCGTTGAGCGCACAAAAAACAGTCCGTCAAGCTGAACCTTCCTTGTTTACACCTCCGGGTCCGAGTCAGGGGGCGCGCCAGATACCCCCACAGCAGAATATCCAAGGAAGAACTAACAGACCTCCCCCCATGAGAAGGCCAAGCGTGCACGACACGTGCGACACACATGGGGAAACAGGTAGCTATTATGACCATCCGTCAAACCTTCAAAGAGGTCCAGTTCATAGCCGGCTTGGGCCGCACAACATGAACAACGAGTGGGATGACACAGACCCAAACGATCCAACTTGGCAAGATGACTAAGGATCCTCAGTTTTCAACCGCTTGCAGAGGAATCATGAATACATCATGCCAAGGCAGCATATCGCGTATAGCGAAGAAGCGGAGCGAGACTTCTGCCTCGCCTATAGACCAGCTGAAGCTGCAGAACATTCGAAGTTCATTCCAAAGATCGCTCTAGCCCCACTATCAAAAGAAAAACTGCCACCAACAGTGGGAAAGTTCAATGGTTTAACCGATCCTGATGATCATGTCAGAGTATTCACAAGCGTTCGGTGTATGGGAGGATGGAACATGCCGATGTGGTGCCATCTCTTTATCCAGACTCTCACAGGGGCTGCTCGCGCCTGGTTCGGTAGCCTTCCACCAGGAAAGAACACGTTATAGGTTGATTTCAGAACCCAATTTGTAAATCATTTCAGCCAGCAAAGACGTTACCAGCACGACACAGCTGAGGTAACAGACATCTGGCGCAGGGAGAATGAAGGGCTAGAAGATTTCATCACTCGCTTTAATAAGGAGTGTTTAGAAATTGGTGGTGTAAGTGAACAATTAATGCGCGCGCACTTCAAGAAAGCCATTCGATGTGATAGCCGCATCAGGACTATCACAGGCAAAGATGGTATGCCCAAGGAATGGGACAAACTCATGGAAGCCGCGAAGATAGTAGAGCAAACTGAAGAGTCATTGGCCCGTAACAAGAACTCATACACTGAAGATCGTTTTTCCAAAGGAAGCTCGCGTGATAACAACAGGCGCAACAAAGGCAAAAACCCCAGATGGAAAGCTGGCCACTCCAGCGGTTATGATGAACGACCTCGATTCAGAGAGGACGCGCGAGAGACGATCGACCGTATTGGTTATCGAAAGGCAGTCAGGAGTGAGAATCGAGAGAAGCACTGTACTCCGCTCATTAAGACACCAAAAGAGGTGCTCATGACGAAGAACCATGACTTCAAAGCTCCAAAGCCCATGACGAACAAAAAAGGCCAAGACCCAAACCTGTACTGCGATTTCCACAAGGATACAGGTCATCTGACGGATGACTGTATCAGCTTAAGGCAAGAAATTGAAAAAGCGCTAAAGAGCGGGAAACTAAGTCACCCGGTAAAGAATGTGCGCAAGGAGACGTGCCAAATTCAGCGCAATGATGATGGGAACCAAAAGAAAGTCAGGCGTCTTGAAACACACATGGTCAACGGACCAATATACAGCGCAAGAGATAAGGGCAAGCGCCCATTCGAACCTGCATGGCAAGAGCAACAGGTCATATTTCCAGTAGTACGTGGGGGACTACGCGCCACGCGCCGCGTCGTCATTACCGGTATCATTCGTCATTACGAAACAGAATACATATTTATTGATCCGGGAAGTACAACCGATATCATCTACGAGCAATGCTTTAATCAGTTTGATGAGGAAGATAAAGCGAGACTCGAGCCGGTCGACTATCCTCTGTCAGGATTCTGCAACGAAATGGTCTTCCCGTTAGGCCAAATCAGCTTCCCGTCACGCTATCTGACGGGAAGCATTCAAGAACCACAACTGTCAATTTCATGGTGATGCCTGTCAAATCAAGGCATGATGTTTTGATTGGGAGAGAAACCCAAGGTGAACTAAACATGGTAACCTCCACACCCCACTCAGCCATCGGGTTCCCAACTGAGACGGGGGTGGCGATTATCTATGCAAAGAAAGAGGTAATGTCATCAGAGGACGTGCGCCCAACCAAAGCGGTGAAAGTTTCAACGACCGAACCGGAAAAGTGGGTTTTAAACCGCAAATACACAAAACAAACGGTGACGATAAGACACGCAATCTCACCAAACATCAGAACGCACCTCAAGCAACTTCTGTTCAGAAACATGGACATTTTCGCCTGGACTCCAGCTGACATGACAGGTGTCCCGCGCGACGTTACTGAACATTGTCTGAACACTTATCCCTCCGTTGAACCAAAAGTGCAAAGAAGGCGCAGCTTAGGGGCAGATAAGACTAAAGCGATGAATGAGCAAGTTTGTGAGCTACTAAAAGCAGGAATCTTAAGGGAGGTGCGCTATAAAAGCTGGGTCGCAAACCCTGTCATGGTCGAGAAGTCAAATGGAGGATGGTGAATGTGTGTCGATTACACCGATCTCAACAAGGCGTGCCCCAAAGACTGTTATTCGTTGCCGGAGATCGACAAAAAGATAGACTCTCTCGCACCATACAAGTGGAAATGTTTTCTGGACTGTTACAAGGGATATCACCAAGTCCAGATGAAGCTGGAGGATGAAGACAAGACAGCTTTTCGGACCGACCTCGGGATCTTCTGTTACACAAAGATGTCGTTCGGCCTCAAAAAAGCTGGCGCAACATACCAGCATCTGATGGATAAAATATTTGCTGAAGATATTGGAAAACATATCGAGGTTTACATCGACGATCTCGTAATCAAAAGTCCTGAGGAGGACCAAATGTTAAAGGATACAGAGAAGACATTCAACTCTCTGAGAAGCGTGAATATGAAGTTAAATCCAGCCAAATGTTCCTTTGGTATGGAGGAAGGCAAATTCTTGGGCTTCGTGGTTACAAATGGCGGTTTTAAAGTTAATCCAGAAAAAATTCAAGCCATAGAGCGGATGCCATCACCGCGAACGATCAAAGAGATGCAAAGGTTGGCCGGCCGCCTAGCCGCGCTTAACCGATTTCTGTCAAACCACGCTGCAAAATCATATCCTTTATCAGCACTCTACGCAACTGCGTGAAGAAGCAAGAATTCAAATGGATGCCTAAAGCAGAGGCTGCTTTTCAGCAAATGAAAGAATGTTTGATCAAGCTCCCTACCCTGACCGCGCCGTTCGAAAAGGGACCACTCATTCTGTACTTGTCTTCTTCGGATAAGGCAGTTGGGTCGGTATTGCTGGGGGAGAGAGATGGAGTTTAGGCTCCAATTTATTATGTCAGTAGGGTGCTTACAGATCCAGAAACGAGATATTCAACAATGGAAAAGTTAGTGCTTGCGCTGCTACACGCCTCCAGGAGGCTGCGCAGATATTTTACAGGGCATGTGATCACGGTACTCACTAACTTTCACATCGGCACAATATTACAAAAGCCAGAGACGTCCGGTCGCCTAGAAAAGTGGGCAATTGAGCTGGGGGGCCACAACATTTTGTACAGGCCACGCCCAGCCATCAAGGGTCAAGTTCTAGCGGACTTCATCACAGAAGTCCCAGAGGATAAAATCAAATATTGTGAGATTGTCGACACTACCATAAAAGACACGTCCGATGGGTTATGGTTGCTATACACTGATGGGGCCTCAAACGAAGATGGCGCAAGAGCTGGATTGTGCCTTGTTAACCCTGAGAAACATGAATTTACATACGCCATCAAGTTGGATTTCAAGAATACCAACAATGAGGCGGAATATGAAGCATTCTTGGCAGGCCTGTGCCTCGCCATCAAAATGGGAGCTCAAAACTTGCAAGCACACGTTGAATCTTTGCTGATCGCAAGTCAAATCAACGGGTTGTATGATGCGAAGGGTGAAGTTGTAGCTTTGTACTTAGAGCAGGCGAAGGAGTTGCTCCAACAATTCAAATCGTACAAAGTCGTTCATATCAATCGATCTGAAAACAAGCCAGCAGACGCGTTGAGCAAACTTGCTTCAACTGCCTTCCAACATCTCGCCAAGGATGTCAGAATCGAAGTCCTAAAAAACCCATATGTTTTGTTGCGGCAAGTGAATGTAATCGAGATAGGGCCTCCGTCATGGATGACTCCTATCATCCAATATCTTCAAGAGGGAATTCACCCTGAAAACAAAGCAGAAGCAAGAAAGATACAGAACAAGGCTTTGTTCCATGAGATGAATGGTGGAATCTTGTATCGAAGATCCTTCTTGGGGCCACTTTTACGCTGTGTGGACCCCCAAGACGCAAGTTACTTGATTAGGGAGATTCATGAAGGCATCTGCGATATCCATGCGGGCCCGCGCATGGTTTTCGCGAAGATAATGAACGCTGGTTACTATTGGCCAGGGATGCACATTGACGCTCTAAAGGAATTGCGCAAATGCGACTCCTGTCAAAGGCACGCCCCGAAAACCCTGCGCCCGAAAAATGATCTCATCCCTGTGTCCACTGCATGGCCTTTCCAGCAGTGGGGAATCGATATGGTGGGACCTTTTCCTGAAGCTCCTGGAGCTGTGAAGTTTATAATTGTTGCCGTTGATTATTTCACCAAGTGGGTGGAGGCCAAGGCACTCGTTTCAACAACTGCAATGATGGTGCGCAAGTTCATCTGGGAACACATCATTTGCAGGTTTGGTCTCCCATTCAAGATTGTAACTGATAACGGCACCAATTTTGCTTCTGAAGACCTCCAAAAATGGATGAAAGAGATGAACATCGAACACACTTTCTCTTCTGTTGCGCATCCTCAGGGCAACGGACAAGTAGAAAGTGTTAACAAGAGTATCGTTGAAGGGATAAAGGCCCGCCTGGGCACTAACAGAAGAGGCTGGGTAGATGAGCTCCCGAGCATCCTGTGGGCTCATCGAACCATGCCGAAAACAAGCACCGACGAAACCCCTTTCAGCCTAGTCTACGGCTCAGAGGCGGTTATCCCAGCCGAAATTGGCCTGCCCTCGCCGCGCTTGACAGAAGTCAACACAATCGATAACGAGGCAGAGCGCCGTCTTGACTTGGATTTACTCGAAGAGAGGCGCAAAATAGCGCGAATCAAAGAAGCCAAGTACAAGACACAACTGGAGAGGTACTAGAATGCAAGAGTGCACATTTGTACCTTCACTCTAGGAGAGTACGTCTTCAGAGACAATGAAGCCTCCAATGCAGAACGCCCCGGGAAGCTAGCACCCTAGTGGGAAGGCCCATACTTGGTACATGAAGTGCTAGGAAAAGGGGCATACAAGCTGCGCACACTGGATGGATACATCATCTCGCGCACGTGGAACGTGCAGCAATTGCGCAAGTGTTATATGTGACTGCTTTCGGCCTTGCGCCTTTATCCACTTATGTTGGCCACGCGCCTTTCTTAATTTCCTATGTTGGCTATACGCCCTTTATTTTATTTCCACGATGTATGTTGGCCTAAGCGCCTGTTTCCTACCTAATGAAAGCATATGCCTTATGTTTTTTCTTTTGTCATGATGACCTCTACGTTACAAATGCATGTTAAACTTTTGATTAGCACGAAAACACTTCAGTAAATTACGAGCTCTTGAGTTATGCCTCCAAGGTCCTCCGCGAACATAGCGCGAGACCGGGCAATTACACTCACACAAGAGCCACACTTACATTCATTCGCGCTAACTTAACCAAAGTTTCTAACAACAGTGCAATAATTGTAACTTCAAATTAATAGCAAACACAATGCTATATTCTAAAAGGCGCACCGCGCAATGAGCACATAAGAAATAAACAAAAACATCATTGATTCATTTCAAAATAGCGCGACCACGCGTCAAGTTACATTCAACGTCTAAAAAGAAAATTACAAGGCACGAAGCCTACCAACACTATCTACTCATAACCGTCACCACCATCGCCATCGCCATCGCCATCGCCATCACCATCACCACAGGCTGGTTCTTCATCAGACAGCTCAACGGTCACTGGAGGGTCGAGAATCTGCTTTAACCGTTGGCACCAGTCATCATGCTCCAGTGCTTTCGCGACCAAATCCATCACAGGTAGTGATAAATGGTCATAGGCCTTTTCAGCGCGGGTAAATGCAGCATCAGCCTGATCGGTCACTGAGCAATGACTAACATCAAACTCTTGTCCTAGTGCCTCTTCAACAAGCTGCGCACACTCTAGATAACCTCCACGGTGACCAACCGCTCGCGAGGCATCTATGAGAGCAGCAACAGCTCCATCCAGCTCGGAATCATTCAGGATAGAGTTGGCCATCTATAGCAAAGGCAAGGGATAAGACACAAATTCTAACAAATAAAGCCTAAGTTAAAAAGATAGCCATACCAGAACTACCCCCTGCCGCGCATCCATTCAGCCTCAGCGACCAACGTGTCAACGATGCCTTGGGCCTCAGAGTAATTGTTTTACGCTATGTTAAGGGCAGATGTACTCATGTCTCGCGCCTCCTCAGCTTTTTTGCTTAGCCTCCTCAGCAGTAGCAGCTTTCCCTCTCTCAGTTTCAAGGTCAATTTCCAAGGACTCACTTTTGTCAGTTTGCTCTTGCAAACGATGTTTCAACTCCGCAATCTCAACGTCCTTGGCCGCCAGGTCCTTATCCTTACTGGATACCTGCGCCTTTAACTCAGGCTGCAGAGGAAAAGACAGACTTAGATAATTTCACAAGCAAAAAGCATAAAGGGAAGAAGGGTCAACACTGATCAAACCTCAACACGTTCTCTATCGGTTTGCCCATCCTCAATCTTCCCTTTAAGGTCAGCAACTTGAGCCTCAAGGTCCGTGATTTTAGAGCGCGCGACATAGATACGTTGATTATCCTTTTCACATATTTTCTTCCACTCCGCGCACTCCTTCGCCAACAGATCTTCAACGACAAGAAGCTTGCCCCTAAGGCCTTCACGGCCCCACTCCTCCGATTTCTTGTTGGATTCGAACTTGGCCTTTTCTTCAGCAAAAGCAGCTTTAGCCTTTTCATACTCCTTAACTTGCCTCAACAGGCGCTCACGATACTTCTCCCATTCAACACGCTCCTTAACCATCGTACACCACTCGCACATGATTTGATGGTTAGCGGCGCGGGTATTGGCTTCTCCGACCACATAAGCATGGTACAAGGCATCATGAGTTCGCGCCCTTTGCCGGTTAACTTCCCCTGGAGGGAAGGAATTCAAGAACCAGTCGCGGCAAGGTGCGAACTCCAAGAAGGTGTCCTTCTGCTTCAAACCCCATGGAGCTCGGTGGGGAGCATCGCCGCAAGCCTCCTCCGTGTAGGTTTTATAATAAATATCGCCCACATTATCATTAGCGCCGATGGGAGACTGCGGCATAGACCCTCCATCGCCACCAGAGCTCGCACCACCTGCAGCAGTGGACTTTTCCTTATGACTAGCAGAACCTGATCCCCCAGTAGTAGAAGTTACTTTAACAGTCTGAAGGGGGCATCAGGCTGCGCAGGCTTGGTCGGCTTCTCAACCTCGGGTTCCTTCCTTTTCTCATGAAGGAGCTGGTCAAGCCCCGTGATATGGACGACCTCCGGACCCTGCGCTTTTCCATGTGCAGTTGTAGCAGCGGCCCTGGTCTCCTTAGGATCATCAGTAGGCTTTTCAGAAGCCTTCTTTTTCTCTCTCTCTTTCTCCTTCTCAGCAACCTTGTCAACAGGCTTCTCAACAGCCTTCTTTTTCTCCTTCTCGGACTGTACCCCAGCAGTCTTGAAAGGCTTGATTATAACCTTGGTCGTTTTCTGCGCTGGCTCTTGGGGATCTTTAAACACAACACCTTTCTTTTCAGGGGTCTTCTTTTTGGCCTCTGCAGAAACCAAGTGTTAAAAAGAGGTAACAACAAAGAAAACAAGGTAGTCAAGAAGCTAACCAGGAGAAAATTTATAAAGAGAGCGCAGATTGCTCTGTTTTCCGATTAAGGGGCCCCACCAGCCTTCTGCGCAACCGACGCACCAGCTGTGGTCTCCTCCCTACTTCTTTTCCTGCTTATCAACTTCTCAGCAGGCTCTTCTTCTTCTTCTTCCCCCTCTTCATCTTCTCCTATCGCAATGGAAGAAGGGGTAGCGCCAGCATCTGGGTTCCGTGAACATGCGCTCCCTGAGCTCTTTGAACCCGCGCTCCTTGAGCTCAGAAAGTTATAAGAGGATTAACCACTATTGTAGAGACATAAACCAAACTAATTAATCCTAAAATTAGTTCCTTGTTTCTTCAGAGCCCGAGCTCGAGCCTTGTATGTGTAGCTCATTTAGGCTTCTCGAGCCTTATCGAGCTTAGTATACTTTAGGGTTCAAATTATATTTACATTTTGAATGATCTAAATGTTTTTTTTATTTGAGTTCTCAAACTGTCAAGCCGAGCTCGAGTCGAACCTCGGCTCTTTAACAACCAAAAACGAGCTCGAACTGAGCTTTGCCTTGTTTAAACTCGCGCCACAGATACTTAGATCGAGCTTTCGAACCGAGCTCGAGTTATAAATTTTACTAGCGAGCCGAGCTCGAGCTCGAGCTTTAAGTAAGTCTTAACGAGCCGAGCTTGATTATGTAAGGCCCGGGCTCGTGTTGGCTCGCCTGCACCCCTATTACTAGGGGGAGCCGAATAATTAAATAACCAAACCAGTTAAGAAACAATGGTCTGGTTATGATTTACTTACATTATTAACATTGGGGTTAGTGGTTTACAGAGGTACAGCCTCTAGTAACATCCAGGTTTGGAAGCCTTTGATTAAACTCTCACCTAAGAGTGGTTGGGGTGTACTTGGGTATACCCAGTAGCGGATTCGGTATTTTTTTCCTGTGGGTGTGGAAAAAATTTAAAGATTTTAGGCCCCTAGCTATATAAAAAATTTGGTTCATAGCGGGTCAGATCAGATCGGGTCATGTAAAACAAGTAAACATAAACAAACAAAGTTTCGCAAGTCGGATCAGATCGGGTCAGGTTGGGTCAATTTCAATTTTCAAACAATCAAACCCTATTTCCTAACTTCCTATCACATTAACAAACAAAGTTTCAAGTAAAACCGTAAACAACATAAAAACCATTATAAGTAAGTAAAGTAACAACAAAAAACCATCAATGTTCAAACGCTACCTACTTCTATTTCTCCTAATCATTAAATTAAAAAAAAAACTTATCTAAGACATAACATGGTCTTTAATTAGAAGAATCTGACGAAAAAAATGGTCTAACGCTCTTCCTCTTAAGAAATCGCGTCATAACTTCTCTACCCATGGTTCTTATCACATATAAATTGCTCCATAAGTTCATAAAAGAACACTAAACACTTAAACAAAATAAACAATCATGTTCAACCAATACCATAGTCCATAATTTTCAATTTTAATTTTCAAACATTCAAGCCCTAGTTTTAAATGTTGATTAGTAATCATTTAAACAAACAAAGCTTAAAACAAAACAACAAAATCATTAACTACAAGTCTAGAGTAGGGATAAGCTCGGTACCGACCGGTACCGGAATCGAAAGTACCGGTACCGAAAATCCTCAAAAGTGGGTACCGGTACCGAATATACCCGGTACGGTACGGTTCGGTACCGGTACGGTACCGGTATTTGAGGGTAAAAACCGGTAAATACCGGTACCGTACCAGACCGGTACCGAAAATGTCAAAATTCGGTACCGAATCGGTACTAAAAAGGTACCCGGTTCGGTAAATTCGGTACCGGTACCGGTTCGGTACCGATACCGGGTCCATTTTGCTCATCCCTAGTCTAGAGCAACTAAAGAAAACATCAAAAAAAAAAAAAAAAATAAACCATAAAAAATAAACCCTTATACATCAATATTTTCTCCTAATCACCACATAAAAAAACAATCAATAAAAAAAGATAATTTTTTGGGTTGGGTTTGGGCTTAGGTAGTTGGGTTAATAAAATTAGATTGTAGATTGGGTTAAGTAGAGTGAATAAGTGGTTAAAAATAATTATACCAATTGTGTTATGTACTTATATGTTCATAATAATCGGTGTTTAATTTTTTTTTATAAATTCATAATATTTTTTCTAAGGAGGGCGGTTGAAAATTTTCAAGGGGTGCGGTTGAGATTTTCGACGAAAATTAAGACTAAAATCTTTTTTGCGGCCGTCCACCCACCATTGGGTAGGTCCGCCCCTGGGTACACCGCTATCTGGTTACATGTACTCGATTGTGTACACCGTTGCCCCTACCACCAAATCAGGTGCCCATTTCGGCAAGCATCCACGGATTGTAATCATCGACGGAATTTGAACGTTGGAAGGTAAACACATAAACGTTGGAGCGCTTTAAAAAATTAACCCCTATCTATACTGTATTATAATGTGTAAGATGCAATCCTAAAATGAGGATAAATTATCTCTCAAACACCAATTACACTTTAATCCTCTCATCTTATTTATACTTTAATCATTTATCTTTAACCAAAATCCGAATAACTATTTAGTAGTCACGTTTTATTCTCCTTATAAAAAATTATTTACCCTCACGATTTATAAACAACTATAACTTTTTCGTACGTTAATATTTAAAAAAGAAATTACACCACAAAAATGAGTATTTATTCTCTTTAATTTGTGTATATTATTGTTATAGTTTTTTAATTAGAAAAATGATATGTTACGTGATTAACAATGTCTAGGGGTGAGTAATAACTGAATTGTTAACCGAAAAAAAAAAAAAAAAACAAATGAAACTAAACCAAAATCAACCCAAAACTGAATTTACTAAAACTGGTTATCAGTTTTTTTTGTACCCTCATTTTACCAAAATTAACCAAACCAAATCGAAACATTCATATTTTCATATATTGCTAGCTTTTATACCTACAGTTCATGTGTATTTCATAATTTATACCTCAATGTCATGTATTCATACTTCCATTTCCTATATTTAGACATCCATTTCCTGTATTTATACCTCAATTTCATGTATTTCTAAGCAAACCCGAAGTTAAATGAACCGAACCAAAAACCGTTAATCTAACCAAATAAACTAAACTGATTAACCGAAAACCAGTTTGTTTATAAAATAGGCTAACCGATGACTTCGGTTTTGAATTTAGTTGAGTATAATAACCGAACTTACTGAACCATGCACACACTAATAGTGTCCAAGTTTACCGCTGCATCATGCATGCACTCTTATAGTAAATAACTAGTATTGGAGCCCGCGCTTTGCGGTGAGGTCGTAGAAGGGTACTAGCGAGGATGTATCTATTACATGATATATCGATGATATATTATAGACCATGCAGACTTTGATCTAAACGACAGTTAAAATAAGCAATCCTTATAATTAATTGGATAAATGGATCAATCAATTGGATCGATCTGGATGGATCAGATCCATATAATTAATTAGTAGTGTATCTATCTAGATGGATCAAATCCATATAATTAATTGGATAAATGGATCGATCCATTTGATTAATTAATGGATTAAGAGGGCATTAAAACCATCAACTCTATGTGATTGTCTAAATAAGGAGGTGTGTAGCTTTAAATCCATTAAAATGATTTAAAAAAAAAACAACTCAAACCCTTTATAAATGAGCACAAAACAACATGAAGATCTCACCCTGTTTCCGTTGGGTGTTATAAATGCATGTAGCTACGACACGACGCGAATCATAGTATCATACCCTCACTTTATGATAATTTTATAGTAAACTTGACCATCAAGAGTGGAGTGAAATTAAATACAAACCCTCTCATATGAGTATTAAACTAATCATAAGTGCACCCTTTTCTTTCAAAAATGTTACATGAGACCAAGAGTAAATTGCCATAATCGTTTTTGAGGTTTAGGCATATTTGCTATTTTCATCCAAAATAATTTTTTTTTGTATAATATAGTCCTTGATGTTTGGACATTTTTGTCATTTTCATCCAAACATCTATTTTTTTTTATTTTTTCTATCAAACATTTGGATGAAAATGACAAAAACCCAAATCTCAGGGATGATTTTGACAAAAAAGTTAGACGTTTAGATGAAAATGACAAAATATCTCAAAAGTGAAGGACTATATGGTACGAAAAAGTTGTTTTGGATGAAAATGACTAACATACCCAAACCTCAGGGACGATTTTGGCAATTTATTAAAGACCTTCATTGTATTTGGATCACTCTTTAAGATAGGAAGCAACTTTTTAGATAAACTTCATGCCTTCAAAAAATTGTATTGAAAAAGTGCACTTACACAACCATATTGAGGTTAAAACCCCACGTCTAACCGTTGATACGTGAACAAAAACGTGATACATGAGAGTTTATTCATGTACAACATGATTTTTAGTCGACGTATGATATAAAGTGAGATCCGCGGAACACAATGAATAATGTAAATGTTAATCATTACCCGTTCTTTAAAGAATGAGTTGATTTGTGTAATATAAACTTCATTCCTAAGATTAGACAAAGGGTTAATTTGGGTGCAAATCAGGCAACCATAATAAAAGTTACTCGTCTAAAGAGTCTAAATGAGTTAGCATCATTTATGACTGTTGTTTGTATTCACCACCCACTCGATGCCCACACCAAAACCAACACCGTCTTCGCTGCCACCGCTCCAATGTCATCGTCACTCCACCAATTTTACCCAAACTCTTTTTTTATTTTGAGAATTCGTATTAATCAAACTCATTATGACTTAAATCTATTGAACCCATTCTCACCCGTCATCCGCAACCCGACCCGCCGGGTTTGCAAGAGTTAATAATGGAGACGCAAGAGGCCAGTTTCATTATTTTTTCCAATAATTATATCTGGAAACGCATTTGGCATCATTACCATTTATGTCAACTGACTCGACGTCTCATTACTGTTGTGCATCTTGTGTAGTCGAGTATGAAATGATCTGTGAGTGGAACCCCCATTTGACTTTGCCACTTTATTTATTTGTGAAACAGTTTTAATACCCCGTTTTTATTTACTCCCTTCCCTTTAAGACCATGGGTGTATGGAATGGATAGTCTCTTTGGAGAGCACCCGCTACGTAGGCGTCACGTCATCATGGGAGGAGGACCATCTTCTTGGGGACTACCCAAGGGTGTGGAGGACTACCCACTTTTAATAAAAAAATCAATATATTAAGGAGAGAGAGAAGTCAGAGGGGAAAGAGGAGAGGGGGCACACCATTTGGTCCGTCTCCAACTCTCCATCGTCTTGGAGAGGACGGAGGCGCCGTGACGGAGCAACCGGGGTTGGAGGTGACGACCCGGGACGGAGGTGACCGGGGGGGGGGGGGGGGGGGGGACGAGGCCCATACCCCTCGGTCTAAATTAAACTACTTGATGAAACCTGTGTGGTGCACGTTACGAGAGGCGGAACTTGAAAGGTTTGATGCGCTATAGGAAATATAAAACCAAAAAATATGTCCATGACTTTATAGCCTAGTGACATTTTGTGGGGGGATACCTCGGTTCGATTCCCATAAGGGGATTTTTTTCCATATTTATTAGGGTTTCCACCTGAATTGGTGTATAGGCATTATGCCTAGTGGAGATGGATATGATCGGGTGGTTCTGCTGGTGGCACGATGATACTCCAGTGGTCCGTCAGTTATCCAAATTTACTGTTCAAAAAAATAAATAAATAAAATAAAACCAAAAAATATTTTGATTAAAAGGATAGACACACATTTTAGTCACAAACTAAAAGGAAAAAAATCATTTAAAGTACTTAATTAAATATTATACGTGTGAAGATATCATTGTATAATATTTAAGACTTTATCGAAAAGGTTAAAATAACATTTATAACTTGTTTAAAAATGAATAACTTATAAAAACAGAAGTAGAAAGAAATTAAATTTATGAAAGACATAATATAAGTATTCATGTTTGTAAAGAGCAAACTATAACACCAAACTCAATGCAATGCATTTGAGGCGCATTTGTGACATGGATAATGAGCTGGAAGAGAGATAGAGTAGAGAGAGAATAAAACTCCATAAATTTGTGGAGAGAGAATGAAATTCGTGAGTAGCGAGATCTTAAATAAAGAAGAAAGATGATGAATAGTGAGATGATTTGACAAACTTTTTAACAAGAATTTTAATATTGTATTGGAGATGATCTAAGTTTATGTTTATAAGTTTTAAATTCTATAATTTTATTATCAGCTTAATAAGTGTTATATTCAAAGTACTTTGATTGTGTTTTTCTTACATGTTATTTTAGAGAGTTTTGAGTAAAACATTCAAGAGTTGTAGAAGACATGAATTTGACAAACGTAATTGAGTTATTCTGTCATATTTACTATACATACATTTACCAAAAGGGGAACAGTGTCAGGCAGCTGCCTGGCACTCTCCCATTGCACCAACGAGTTTATTATTTTATGTCTATTTTAAAATTACGTTTTTGCTCCTGTTTAAAATTACCGTTTTGCCCCCAGCTCAAAATAAAATTGCGTTTTTGTCCCCATCTCAAAATTACGATTTTGACATTTACCAAATGGGGGAATAGTGCCAGGCAGCTGCCTGGCACTCCCCTCATTGGACCAACGAGTTTATTATTTTATATCTATTTTAAAATTACGTTTTTGCTCCTGTTTAAAATTACCGTTTTGCCCCCAGCTCAAAATAAAATTGTGTTTTTGTCCCCATCTCAAAATTACGATTTTGCCCTCAATTCAAAATTACGCTTTTGCCCGGCCCTCCCCCATTGGACGAACCAGTTTATTATTTTATATCCATTTTAAAATTACGTTTTTGCCCCAGCTCAAAATAAAATTACGCTTTTGTCCCTAACTCAAAATGTGGTTTTGCCCCCAGCTCTGAATTACATTTTCGCTCCCAGTTCAAAATAAAATTCTGTGTTTGCCCCCAGCTAAAAATTACGATTTTGCCCTCTTTTCAAAAATGTGATTTTCCCCGTTTAAAAAATTATGATTTCGCACTAAGTTCAAAATTACGTTTTTTCCCCGGTACAAAATAAAATTATGCTTTTGCCCACAACTCAAAATTACGATTTTGCCCTCGATTCAAAATAAAATTGTGGTTTTGCCTCTAGCTTAAAATTACGATTGTGCCCTTAGTTCAAATTTATTTTACGCTGTTACCCCAAGTTCAAAATTATAAATTTGCCCATGTGAAAATTTACAATTTTGCCCCTGGTTCAAATTTACAGTACTGCCATCACTTTAGCTTTTGGCAAATTACGATTTTAGCCCAATCAAAAAATACAACTTTCCTTCAGTTAAAAATTACAATATTGCCATTGTTTTAGTTTTTTTTATCAACACTATAAAAGTGGTTTGTTTTAATTGGTTGACTCGATTTAATTGTTTTTCCTATCAATGAGCTGCCTAACACTCGCTCATTATTCGGCCATCGCCCCGCAACGCGGGCGGGGCATCCACTAGTATTGTAACAATTTTCAAGAGTCGATTCCTATTTATTTGTTTTTAATTATTATATTTATATATTAATTATGGTTTTCATATACAACATAATATAGATTATATAAATATCAATATTGTTGTGTGTCTATATACACACACAATAACTATTATTTAAGCATATATTATATAAGAATTATATAAATAATAGACTTAGCTCGTTTAAGGTCATTTAAACTCGTAAGCCTAGTTAAACTTAAACTTGAATTCATTTATTAAATGAGCCCCATTATAAACTTGACCCGACTCATGTTTTTAGTTAGCCAATCTCAAGTAGCTCAAAAACGGCTAAACTCGTTTACACCCCACCCCTAGAGATCTTTAGCCGGTTGAAACTAAAGATGCTCAAAAACCCGATGAAATTGACCAATCCAAGTCAAATTAGCTGACGGCTTATGACTTAAATCAGCCCAGTGGGTAACCCCTTGTATTGGGGTTCAGGTCCAGCCTTTCATTCTAATCCAACACAGAAAGAGCACCAAAGTCCAAAACACCCTCAATTCAAGGGAGCAGCCCAAACCACATGGTGCCCATTTTGTTGACAACAAAATGCAGTGTGAGATCCTTAACACAATTGAACCTAAGGATGCTAAAAAACCGCGAAAACCCGCCATACGAAGTCAAATTAGCCAATTCCGACTACGGTTTTAAAAGAACGGTTGAGGCGCGCGCCTCAAGGCTAAACGCCCAAAAAACGATTTTGTTACATTGTATGTGCGCCACAGAGCAGGGGCGGATCTATAGAGGACCACGGGGTAGCCTCCGCTACCGCTTGGTCGGAAAATTTTTGACGTTTTTAGTGTAAATTTTGGAAAAATTTGACGTTTTTTCGATTTCGTTACCGCTTATTTATAAAACGTTCCCGCTTGGTCGGAATCCTAGATCCGCCACTGCCACAGAGTGGCTGAGGCGCCAGGGGTTTTTGATATTTGTTATTGACTTTTTGTGTTAATTTCAAGTAATTTATGTCTTTTTATGTGTTTTTTATTATTTTGATGAATATGATGATGAGATTAGTTAGTATTGTTATTATTTTTATAAGATATATAATTTTTATATTTATTTTTTAATTCCGCCTCGGTTCGCCTCAAGGTGTATGCCTCGTGAGGGAAAACACCTCGAGGCTTGATTCCGTTCTTTTAAACCTTGATTCCGACTCGTTCTAACAGTTGTCACTACATGTTGCGCCTTCAATACAGACATGTAAAATAGCAACAAAACCCCACTATAAGACGCAATCCACAGAAAACACAGCAAAAGAACCATAACCGAAAAAATGGTCCTTCATGAGCTTCTGCAATAGAAAAACCTCATGTCTAATGCCATTATGCATTATCGCACTCGCAACAACAGTGCGGAGCATATAAAAAACTGACCATATACCATATTAATTATTATTATTCCTCAACTATATTAATACCTGTCGGTCACTCCAAAAGGAGTTTACTCTTGCACCAAACGATGGCGATAACATATAAGATGATAGTGCCAGTAGTACCACCACCCACAGTCCACAGAAATTTACCATTACCAACTTCCCTCTGTTCTGCGGTTTTATCTTCAAACAACTCGATATTTATATTCATTCCAAACACTCCAGCGACCACCACAAACGCACTGACCACCAAAGTTGCAGTTGTTAACATAACACCCATTTGCAGGAGGTGATTCTGCTTGTCATCCAGCATTATATTGATGTAATCTTCTGTGTCATCTACATACTCCCTCAGCTGCACACAAACACTGGAACTCGGTCATACGTTCTTTCACCATCCACATAAAATTGTTTAAAACTTTAGATAATATTTTAATAATATACCGTTGATAGTTTATTCAGAGTACCGTCGATCTGAACAAAGTAAGCCTCCAAGAGCATTTCAAGTTCCTCAATGTCAAGGTGCTTGCCGCTACTGCTCCGTGTTGTACTAGTGCGGGCCCCACGGCTTTCTCTCCCGACCCGGTAAAGATGTTCAGAATGGTTGTCCGTTTCTTCATGTGCATTTGTATTTTCATTACCATCCATCAAACTCGCATCGTGAACTCTAATATAATTGACAACACAATATTTTTCCAAATTAGATTGAAAAACATTAGAAGAAAATAATTAATCAAAATCCAAACCTGTCATCAGTTTCTGTTTGATGAATCTCTTCATTCATGGCGTCTTCTTCGTCCACAAAAGAAGAAGATGAAGAATTATCAAGCTGTTGCTCCAGCTTGTCGGTCAGATACATTTCCGCCATATCTCCGTCATCATCTAGCAATTGCTCTAATTCGTCCCTAACCTAATTAAACATGAATCTTGAAAATAAACCTTATTCTTAACAATTAACACGAAGCCAGATATCCATATAACACATTTTTATTAGAACTGCGGACGTTAAAGTTCACACCCACAAACCTTTTGAACACGTCCAGTAATTGCAACCAACCGACTTTTAATTTGGCGAACACGTTCCAAATTTAAAGTACTAATCTTCGAAGTCAACTTATCTAGCGCTGGATGTGCTTCTTGCTCCAATGTCCTTGCCTAGTTTAGAACAAGATAACAACAAACAAATTTTCAAAAAAAAAAAAAAAAAAACAACGTATTAAACAAATACCGAAATGATTCACAAGGAACAATTATCACCTCATTATCCAAAGAACTGCAAGCTGCCTCTAGACACGCCTCAAGTGCAATGAACTCAAATGGAAGAAGCTTCGGGCCATCTCGTTTATCAAACGAATGTTTACCATCGGCTTTAACCTCCTGATCACCATCTGCGGCTACTCTTGGCGGGCTATCTTCTCTTGACCGTGGCTCGCCCAAATCATACAAATGGGTCCAGTCAGTATTGCCATCCACCATTTCCTTCTAAACAAGTTATTACAACATCAATGTTAGCAATGGGTACACATAAACTTCCTGCAAACTTTCAAGATAGGGGCTGATTTCAACAGGGGGGCTGATTTCAACAGGGAACAAATGACAGTAAATTTAACCACAAATTGTAAATGCTAGTCTAGAATTCAAATATAAATTTAGACAGTAAAAGAACAAACAAATGCAGTAGTTTGCATTTATATTAAGGCATCATTCAACAATTTTTTGAAATCTCCAAACATCATGCAATATCAATCCTTAAGTCAAATAATTTTTCATGAATTTCTCTAACAATCAAAGCTAAATTTCTTGCAAACCACAATGTAATTTAAACACGTGCAAATAAACCACGGCCGAATCAACCTTTCTAGGGACCCAAAGCGGATTCTAAAACATGGAAATAACACACATGTTTAGTCTACTGTTTCTAAAAGGCACACAATCACGCATTTTAGCGCTGAAGTGAGTTTTAGTAACCAACATGCATTTGTCCCCTTCGCCTTCGACACCTTTGTGTCACGCCCCGCATAAATTCAGCCCAAAATTTCAACATTCTAGACATTTCCAGGGCCATCTAGTCGCGTTTGGAGCTGCCCGGAAGGTTCCGGAACAGCCCGTATTTTTCCAGCAACGTGGGGATACTATGAGGACCAAAATGCAGCCAAGAAGGGTCTAGAAAACGCTGGAGAAAGCTGGTCAAAACAACCATAGAAATCTGCCCAAAGAACTTTCTAGAATCCAACATAATATCATGATATTTAGTAACAAATATCTTAGATATTTAGGCATGATATTTTGTAAAGAATAATCTAGAACAAGAACACTCTAGATAGGCCCCAATGTAGTATAAATAGCTGATTTGGGGTCTCATTTGAGACATCCCCCAACACTTGTAAACATCATCACTCTTGTAAGCTTTCTTTGTATAATACAAAGCGTTTATCTTGTATACTTGTGTTCAAGTATTACAAGCAACTTCCTTGCGATCCGACGTTCCCTTTAGCAACTTTCATAACCAAAACCCAACGACACTAAGTCGGCTAGGCTTACTTAGACCGTGTTCTAAGGCCGCACGCGAGTTGAAAGACTAACTCCGTGACATTTGGCTCCCTAGCTCCAGAAGTTATCTGTTTGTTGACTAGGGTCCAAAAGGTTGTCCACAGCAGTTGCTCATCAATAGGGGGGGGGGGGGGGGGGGGGGGGCAGGGGTTTGTCTTTAATAGGCTAGGGTTTGCTATTCAGAAAGGGGTAGCGGCGCAGCTTGTTGCTCGCTTACCTGCGATATTGATGTAACTCGGCCAGTATTTTATATTAATATGATATATAACTATTTCGAAAAAAAAAATTTATATTTGATTCTTTGTTCTTCTTGTCAAAACTGAACATCAAACAAGCTTAAACGTTGACGGGACCAACTTAATAAAAAATGACACATACAGATATGACAAATTCTTTATCCCTAACAATTTTTTAATACCTTGACAGGACCAACTTAATAAAAAATGATCGTTTTAGTATATTTACTATATCTACATAAACCTGATGGGAAATACTGCTAATATACGTGTTTAGCCCCTTTGTTTAAAAAAAATGTTTTCTTTTTATTGGTTAACTTTATTTATATGCGTGTTTAGTCTCTCTGCTTTAACTTTGGTAGCGTACATGTTTAGTCCCTCTACTTTTATTACTTTTAGTATTTCATCTTTTACCCTTTTTCCCTTGCTGCCGTAATGAATCAACCCAGGGAATAGTGACTGTTAGCTATTGGTGGGGCACCGCTACTACTCTAACGACAGCACCAGTTAGAGTAGTGGAAACTCTTACTGTGGAGGGGAGGAGAGGAAGAGGCCGGCCCAAACTGACATGGGAAGAGCAGATTAGGCATGATTTACTAGAGTTGCATCTTTCTGAGGACATGGTCCAAGATAGGACTTCGTGGAGGCGTAGGATTAGGGTTAAGGACTTCTAGAGGATATTGCAGGAAGGTCTTAGGTGTATTTTAGGGACGTAAGTTTTTCTTATTCTTTAAGTGACTTAACCGGTGATTGACTTCTTGTGTACATGCCCGAATGATGTTCTATGCTATTATACATGATTTACATTATACTGTGTCAATCTGATCACTAGCTTGGTGTAGGTGACTTCTTTTTTCTATGTTCTTTGACTTGATGTGTTGGTTTGCTGTTTGTTTTGGAGCCGGGGGTCTCTTCTGGAAGCAGCCTCTCTATCCCCAGGGATAGAGGCAAGGTCTGTCTACATCCCACCCCAGACCCTATGAGTAGCATTGCTATTTGTGGGATTTACTGGGTACGGTTGTTGTTGTTGTTGTTTGTATTAACAAAAATTATATGTAATTTTTATTGAACAAACACTAGGCAATTCCAGCAGTTGAAATTAGGGCATCATTCAACAAATTCCTAAAACCTCCAAACAAACACTATGCAACATGAATTCTTAATCCAACCAATTTCTCCAACAAGATAATTGAATCAGAAATCACCTGAGAACTAGCGTGATGATGACGCAATATCCGCCGCTGAAGCTCATCAACAAACGGAGTAACAGACGGATCTTTCGAATTCAACAGCAACACCTCTTGTGCAGTAATAATAGCCTTAATATGCTCCAAATTAATCACAATGGCGCGTTCTCTACCAAGAACGGTAGACGGGTACGATAGAATCGGGTCAAGGATGCGGAGATCACGCGCAGGAAGACCGGTGCGGCGCATAGTAGCGTGTTTACCGGCCTCGATAATCTGCGCCTGACCGGTGGAATCTAAGAGGAGCCATGGTCTGATTCCGGTGGCTTTTTTGCGGAGAGCTGGTCCGGTTACGGTCAACTGTGTGGCGGTGGTTCGTGTGGGGTCTTCTTCCGGTGGGGTGGAGAATGTGGCGGTGACTGGCGGTTTCATGATGTGTTGAAGTCACCGTTGGTGTTTTGTTTTAAGTGTGACTGGGGAAGTGTGTCAACGTAAAGATATTTGGTGTCAAACAAAGTCAATTGTGTGTTGAAAATTTAATTGTATTATATTGAGTGAATTATAATTATACAATACATTAAAAAGAAGAGTAAATTACAAAGTTCGTCCTTTATGTATGTCATATATTACAAAGTATGTTCTTTATCTTTAATAAGCTCAGAAAACATACTCAATGTTTGCAAACCCTTACATGTTACGTCCTTTAGTCCTAACACTGCTAGTTTTTAAGGTTAAATTTGACTAAGTCAACCCCACATAAGGGTATTTTGGTCAGTTTATCCAAAATGTTAAAATAAATCATTAAAAAAAACAATAAATAAAACAATTTTAAAATTATATATTATATATATACACTGACAAAACACATATATATATAAACAAACCACATCCTCCTTCTTCTCTCTCTGACTACCCTACCACAACCACCACCCACCACCCACCTACCACCCCACCAACTGGTCTTCTTCTCCGGTGAAACACCACCGCCCAACTCCGGCGACCAAGAACTCCCAACACTGCACCACTCTTTCTCTACCCCTCTCTGTCTTTGACACACGCAACCAAACCGCTACCACTGCCCCATCTTCAAACTAAGGTGAGAGAGAGAGAGAGGGAGACGACGGCAGCGGCGAGCACGGCGGCGGTGGTGCGACGGTAAATGTGACACCCCAGGAAAACCGGGAAAACCATACAACTTAACTAGCTTCCTCAGTGAGTGCTTACCAAATTTCGGGACGAAATTTCTTTCAACTTGGGGATGATGTGACAACTCGAAATTTGGAACCTTTCGTTGTATCTTGATGTAACATGCTTGAACGTTATGTGACCAATTGACTTGTTGGTTTAATGAATGATATAGGTGGATTTATGTGATTATGTGTTGTGCTTGTATGTATGCGTGTGTTTATGTGAACCGAAACACAAGAACCCAACTCGAGACCACTCGGTCTCGAGTGAATAGTGTAACTATTGGGCCGGTTGGGCCATGCTCCTCTTCACCCCACTCGAAAACCCACTAGGGTGAACCAACTTAGAGCTAGTATATATCCCATACTCCTAGCCAACTTTGCCATTCTTTGGACAACCCACACTCACTCTCACACACACTCTCCTACA
Source organism: Helianthus tuberosus (assembly GCA_030545235.1). Classification (NCBI taxonomy): domain Eukaryota; kingdom Viridiplantae; phylum Streptophyta; class Magnoliopsida; order Asterales; family Asteraceae; genus Helianthus; species Helianthus tuberosus. Next base: position 65,153,803 of record CM060406.1, read on the forward strand.
TTCTCTCTCACTAAAACCCTAGAAGCACAAGTCTTCTCTCATCTCTTTCGGATTCAACCGGTGACAACAAAGGGCTCTCGGTTCAAGCTTAGGATCTCCTTTGGAAGCTTATTCATCGACTTCTTCATACCCTCGCACCTTGAAAACCTAACCGGTTAGTGATTCATGCTATGTATTGTATTTCGGATTGATGATGATGTGTGATATTTCGGTTGATGATGATGTATGATGAAGTTATTTGATAATATGTTGCTTGTTAAGTTTTATACACGATGAATATATCCTCCTTGAATCATCGGTCTTAAGATTGTTGTTATCCTTGATAAAAGTGTTTGCTTGATGATATGACTAATGTGATACATGATACCAACATGATTTATGAATAATAATGGTAAAAAGTTGCCTTAAATGTTTCGGAAATGGCAAGATGGGTCTAGTATAGCATGTTTTGAGTTGGATTCGGATGAATGGTAATGGTGAATAACTTGAATACATGAAGAACAACATGAATATGATATGAATGTGGCTTGAATATTTGAAAACTAGTTGTTTGATCCATTTTAATTAATTGTTAGACAAGAAAACATGTTTGTATGGATAGTACACACTGTTACATGAAACCGAAATCCTATTGGCTAGTACAAATGCCGGCTATCAGCAGATGTTCCAGTCGAGATCTCCGGTCTAGACTCGAGACCCTTGAGTTACAACTCGAGACTGTAATGGTTGCGACTCGAGACCAACCCATGACAACCCGAGACCACGGTTGCGACACAGATTGCGAGTCGAGAACCCCTAGTCTCGACTCGAGACCACACTGCCAGCGCATAAACAACATGACTCGAGACCACCAGGTCTCGGGTGATGAAGGCCAGATCGAGACAACGCCGTTTCGACTCGAGAACTCTAGTCTCGACTCGAGACCACCTGCTTATATGCAATCTGTATGGACTTGCATGGTCTCAGGCCCAAGTATTTGGGCCGAACTTATGGGCCTTATGTGTTACTATGGAATGTGTATGTTGTTTACTGTTAATTGGACTGCCATGAGAAACACTTGTTGTAACGTGCCAGTATACGTGTAGAACATACGTGCACTACTTGAATCTGAACCTGACCTGAATGGTATCTATGTTAGGACGTGGTTGACCACAATATAGCTTGATTGACCTTTCTGTGTATCTGCCGAGCAAACCAAGGTGAGTTCACACCCTCTACAAAGCATGGGATTCCCAGGGTTGGGAATGGGGTTAAGGAACATGGATTTCCTCGTCCTTTCTTGGGTAGGACAGTATTGGTTCAGGAATGTAATTCCTCGTCCTCATGGACAGATAACTCGTACTAGACCAAAACTCTATCACGAAGTCCCTCCTTTTTATATCGACTTAATCGCCGGGCCAATGGCGAGCGGGTCATTAGTTAGATAGCGCTATTTAGGTCTGACAAGCCTCACACCGTGCCGCAGAGGACGGGCGTGAACTAATGGATCTGGGCACGTCAATGATGATAGACATTGACAGTTCAGGGCACATAAACATGACTACAGTCAGCAGTCGATATGGTAACGAGTCTAGTGTATACATGGGGTAGCCCCCACGGCCGAAATGCCAGATAACTAACACGGGGTAGCCCCCACGGCTGTATTGCCAGAATAAATGGGTAAACAAATCACGTTTTCAACTATGGGGTAACCCCCACGGCAGGATGCCAGTTAAAGGAAACTGTTTTCGGAACAACTTAAAACTGAACACCCAACAGTGAACTCACTCAACTTGTTGTTGACTCGTTACTACATGCTTTGCAGGTCTATAGGTACTTAGCTGGAGCTTGCATGGAAGAGGGTCGTTGTGGGACATGGACAACTGTGTGCCATGTTAAACTATGAAACAATTAAACTTATGTTTTGGTTTTAAACGTTATGCTTCCGCTTGCAACTTAAACTATGTTTTGTTTGGACACCAATTGTATTGGTTGGATTTTTATATCTACTTACATGTATGTTCAATATGATTGGTGGCTGGATCCTGGCCAGTCACGCCTCCAAGCGGTAGTATTCCGCAGGTGGATTTTGGGGGTGTGACAGATTGGTATCAGAGCCATTGGTTATAGTGAACTTGGTTTTAATAAGGGAAAAAGTTTTATTAAAATCAGACTATAACCTGTACAGTGCTCTACGATCCACAACGACGCTTCCCTCCACATGCAAGGCTCAACCTTCTAGGTGATATGATCTGTGTATATATTGCCTACTTGCTAGTTACATAGTACATTGCTCATGGTATGCTTGGTTAGTATAACTACTGTTGCTTGAACACGTGTGTGCTTACTCCCTTCTGCCATCGCATTTTCACGAACCTCTCTCACCCATGTTCTTCTTGGTATGAAGATCATGTCTGGATGCGTTAACATGACTCAAGCCCAGTTGACGGCTCTGATTAACGAACGAGTTGCTGCGGCACTTGCAGCTGCACACGCAGGAGGTATATCCTGCAGTCTAAACTCATTCTAGGATCTTTAGATCCTACTCTCGTGAACCAACCTTTGTGTTAAACCCTGTCCTTTCTTTCACCCACAACAGGTCAACATGCTCAGCCACCTGTGTGCACCTTCAAAACCTTTATGGACTGCCGACCAACTACTTTTAGCGGCACTGAAGGAGCAGTAGGTCTCCTCCACTGGTTTGAGAAACTAGAATCTGTGTTCAAAATGTGTGAATGCCCTGAGGCGCGCAGGGTGAAGTATGCTACCGGTACTCTCGAGGGTTTAGCTCTCACATGGTGGAATGCTCAGGTCCAAATGCTGGGGCTGGTTGCTGCTAACGCCACCCCATGGAACAATTTTAAAGAGATGATCAAGGAAGAATACTGCAGTCGTGATGACATTCATAAGCTGGAAGTCGAGTTCTTCAACCTCAAGATGACGGGGTCAGAAATTGAGGCATTTACAAAGAGATCAAATGAGCTGGCATTACCGTGTCCCACTATGGTGGACCCTCCTATTAAGCGTATTGAACTTTATCTTAAGGGCTTAGTGCCAGAAATCCAAAGTCATGTGACTTCAGCAAACCTCGCCACCTATCAGCAGGTTGTTCAGCTGGCTCACCGCCTCACTGATCAGGCGGTGGAGCAGAACAGGTTACCAAAGCGTATTAGTGCTACAGCTACCTCTGAAACTCCCAGCGACAACAAACGTAAATGGGATGGAGCTTCAAGCAAAGGTTCGACTTCCGTTCAGTCTCAGTCTCAGCAGAGAAAGACTGATGACTACAAGAGCCCTGGTCAGCAATCATCTGGTGGTCAAAGTCATGGTGGATACAAGGGGAATCACCCAAAATGCAATCGCTGCAACCTGCACCACAGCGGGCCGTGCACCAGGGGTAACTGTCATCGGTGCAACAAGCCAGGTCACGCTGCAAAGGATTGCAGGAGCTTATACCCCGCAAACCAGAATCGTCAACAACAAGCCCCTCAGAACCAGCGACAGCAGCAGGGTAACAACAAAGGGTGCTTTCAGTGTGGAGCTGAAGGCCACTTCAAGAAAGATTGTCCCCAATTGAACAGGAACCAGAACAACAACAACAACAACAACAATAATCAGGGGAATGGTAACAATGGGAACAACAACAACAATGGAGCCAGGGGGCGGGCGTTCGTGATTGGCCAAGGCGAAGCAAGGAATGACCCCAATGTTGTGGCGGGTAAGTTCCTTCTCGACGACTTTTATGTTACAGTTTTATTTGATTCGGGTGCCGATACTAGCTACATGTCACTAGAAGTTAGTCGAATGCTTAAGCGTATTCCAACACCTTTGAACAACAAGCACACTGTAGAGCTAGCAAATGGTAAGAGTTTAGAAGCCACACACGTAGTCAAGGGTTGTAAACTTGTTCTTGCTAACCAGACCTTCTCTATCAACCTCATTCCTATCGTCTTGGGTAGTTTCGACGTTGTCATTGGGATGGATTGGTTATCCCAACACCGAGCGGAGATTCTTTGCAACGAGAAGATTGTTCGTATTCCTGGTTCCGGTGATGAATCTCTCATGATTCGTGGCGACAAGAAGAGTGCTGTTGAGAACGTCATCTCTTTCCTTAAGGCCCAGAAGTGCTTGCGAAAGGGCCACACTGCCATTTTGGCTCTCGTTACTGACACCTCGGAGAAAGAGAAGAAGATAGAGGATTTTCCAATTGTACGCGACTATCCTGAGGTATTTCCTGAGGAATTACCTGGTCTTCCGCCTCATCGCCAAGTCGAATTTCAGATTGAACTAGCTCCTGGAGCTGCGCCTATAGCTCGTGCACCGTATCGTTTAGCTCCATCAGAGTTGGAAGAACTCTCTACGCAACTACAAGAACTCTTGGATAAGGGTTTTATTCGTCCTAGCTCGTCGCCTTGGGGAGCTCCAGTGCTATTCGTGAAAAAGAAAGACGGTACCTTCAGAATGTGCATCGACTACCGGGAACTCAATAAGGTGACCGTGAAGAATCGCTATCCTCTACCACGCATTGACGACTTGTTCGACCAGCTGCAAGGGTCGAGCTACTATTCAAAGATTGATTTGAGATCGGGATATCACCAGCTGAGAGTCCGAGAAGAGGACGTCTCCAAAACAGCTTTTAGAACTCGTTATGGACACTATGAGTTTTTGGTCATGCCTTTTGGGCTGACAAACGCACCTGCGATTTTCATGGACTTGATGAATCGAGTGTGCAAGCCTTACCTGGACAAGTTCATTATAGTCTTCATCGATGACATCCTGATCTATTCTAAGAGTCAGGAGGAACACGAGCAGCATCTACGACTTATTTTGGAACTCCTTCGAACTGAACAGCTTTACGCAAAGTTCTCGAAATGCGACTTCTGGCTTCGGGAAGTCCATTTCCTAGGCCACATGGTAAACAAGGATGGGATTCACGTTGATCCATCCAAGGTAGACTCGATTAAGAACTGGCCTGCACCTCGCACACCAACGGAAATTCGCCAATTCTTGGGTCTAGCAGGTTACTACAGGAGATTCATTAAGGATTTTTCCAAGATTGCACAGCCTCTCACCTCACTAACGCAGAAAGGCGTTGTTTATCGCTGGGGAAATGCACAGGAGTTAGCATTTCAGCATTTAAAGGATAGACTTTGCAGCGCACCTATCCTTTCATTGCCAGAGGGCACAGACGACTTTGTGGTCTACTGCGACGCATCAATCCGGGGTCTTGGTTGTGTATTGATGCAACGAGATAAAGTTATAGCCTACGCCTCACGCCAACTCAAGGTTCATGAAAGAAACTACACTACGCACGACTTAGAGCTGGGAGCTGTTGTTTTCGCACTTAAGATATGGCGACATTACCTGTACGGTACCAAGTGCGCCATCTACACCGACCACATGAGCCTCGAGCATATCTTCAAGCAGAAAGAACTGAATATGCGACAACGACGATGGGTCGAGCTACTGAATGACTACGAGTGCTCAATCAGGTATCACCCGGGCAAGGCCAATGTTGTGGCCGACGCCCTCAGTCGAAAGGACACCGCGCCTAAGCGCGTGCGAGCTTTACAACTCACTGTACATTCTAGTCTTCCTTCCCAAATACGAGACGCTCAGATAGAAGCATTGAAACCAGAAAACGTCAGGGCTGAAGCCCTACGCGGCTCAAGGCAACGCTTAGAACATAAGGAAGATGGTGCTTACTACGTAACGGGACGTATTTGGGTCCCACTCTATGGCAAATTACGAGAGCTTGTGATGGATGAAGCACACAAGTCTCGCTACTCGGTACATCCTGGATCGGATAAGATGTACCACGATATCAAAACTACGTATTGGTGGCCTAGCATGAAGGCCCACATAGCAACTTACGTCGGCAAGTGTTTGACTTGTGCGAGAGTCAAGTCCGAATACCATAAACCCTCAGGCCTACTCCAACAACCAGAGATACCGCAATGGAAATGGGAACAAATTTCCATGGATTTTGTTACCGGCCTGCCTAGATCTCAGCGCGGAAACGATACTATTTGGGTGATCGTGGGTCGACTCACAAAGTCTGCGCACTTCCTGGCCATTAAGGAGACGGATAAATTCTCCACCCTAGCAGAAGTATATCTCAAGGAAGTTGTCTCGAGGCACGGGGTGCCCACCTCTATTATCTCGGATCGAGATGCACGTTTTACTTCAGAACTGTGGCAAGCAATGCACAAATCCTTTGGCTCACGATTAGACATGAGCACATCGTATCACCCTCAGACGGACGGGCAGTCTGAGCGCACTATCCAGACCTTAGAAGACATGCTTCGTGCATGCGTAATCGACTTTGGCAACGGCTGGGAAAAGCATCTGCCACTTGTGGAATTCTCGTACAATAACAACTACCACACCAGCATTAAAGCTGCTCCGTTTGAGGCATTGTACGGACATAAATGCCGGTCACCTCTTTGTTGGGCAGAGGTGGGGGATAGTCAGATCACTGGTCCAGAACATGTGGTAGACACAACTGAACGAATTGCTCAAATACGACAACGCATGGCGGCAGCTCGTGACCGTCAGAAAGTCTACGCCGATAAGGGCAGGAAACCACTAGAGCTCCAGGTTGGGGAGCGGGTACTACTCAAAGTTTCACCCTGGAAGGGTGTGGTTCGTTTTGGTAAACGAGGCAAACTTAACCCACGATACGTCGGACCTTTTGAAATCATCGAGAAAATAGGCAGGGTGGCCTACAGACTGAACTTACCAGCAGAACTCAGTGCAGTTCACAACGTTTTCCACGTGTCAAATCTGAAGAAGTGTCTGTCAGATGAGACCCACATAGTTCCTCTGAAAGAACTCACTATCGACGAGCAGTTACGATTCGTCGAGGAACCAGTTGAAATCACGGACCGGGATGTTAAGGTCCTCAAGAACACTAGAATCCCTCTCGTTCGAGTTCGTTGGAACTCACGTCGCGGCCCAGAGTTCACCTGGGAACGCGAAGATCAGATGAAACAAAAGTATCCCCAACTGTTCGCAAACAGTACAACCACTACTGAGGCTGAAGCTACGGAATTTCGGGATGAAATTCCAGATCAACAGGGGGAGGATGTGACACCCCAGGAAAACCGGGAAAACCATACAACTTAACTAGCTTCCTCAGTGAGTGCTTACCAAATTTCGGGACGAAATTTCTTTCAACTTGGGGATGATGTGACAACTCGAAATTTGGAACCTTTCGTTGTATCTTGATGTAACATGCTTGAACGTTATGTGACCAATTGACTTGTTGGTTTAATGAATGATATAGGTGGATTTATGTGATTATGTGTTGTGCTTGTATGTATGCGTGTGTTTATGTGAACCGAAACACAAGAACCCAACTCGAGACCACTCGGTCTCGAGTGAATAGTGTAACTATTGGGCCGGTTGGGCCATGCTCCTCTTCACCCCACTCGAAAACCCACTAGGGTGAACCAACTTAGAGCTAGTATATATCCCATACTCCTAGCCAACTTTGCCATTCTTTGGACAACCCACACTCACTCTCACACACACTCTCCTACATTCTCTCTCACTAAAACCCTAGAAGCACAAGTCTTCTCTCATCTCTTTCGGATTCAACCGGTGACAACAAAGGGCTCTCGGTTCAAGCTTAGGATCTCCTTTGGAAGCTTATTCATCGACTTCTTCATACCCTCGCACCTTGAAAACCTAACCGGTTAGTGATTCATGCTATGTATTGTATTTCGGATTGATGATGATGTGTGATATTTCGGTTGATGATGATGTATGATGAAGTTATTTGATAATATGTTGCTTGTTAAGTTTTATACACGATGAATATATCCTCCTTGAATCATCGGTCTTAAGATTGTTGTTATCCTTGATAAAAGTGTTTGCTTGATGATATGACTAATGTGATACATGATACCAACATGATTTATGAATAATAATGGTAAAAAGTTGCCTTAAATGTTTCGGAAATGGCAAGATGGGTCTAGTATAGCATGTTTTGAGTTGGATTCGGATGAATGATAATGGTGAATAACTTGAATACATGAAGAACAACATGAATATGATATGAATGTGGCTTGAATATTTGAAAACTAGTTGTTTGATCCATTTTAATTAATTGTTAGACAAGAAAACATGTTTGTATGGATAATACACACTGTTACATGAAACCGAAATCCTATTGGCTAGTACAAATGCCGGCTATCAGCAGATGTTCCAGTCGAGATCTCCGGTCTCGACTCGAGACCCTTGAGTTACAACTCGAGACTGTAATGGTTGCGACTCGAGACCAACCCATGACAACCCGAGACCACGGTTGCGACACAGATTGCGAGTCGAGAACCCCTAGTCTCGACTCGAGACCACACTGCCAGCGCATAAACAACATGACTCGAGACCACCAGGTCTCGGGTGATGAAGGCCAGATCGAGACAACGCCGTTTCGACTCGAGAACTCTAGTCTCGACTCGAGACCACCTGCTTATATGCAATCTGTATGGACTTGCACGGTCTCAGGCCCAAGTATTTGGGCCGAACTTATGGGCCTTATGTGTTACTATGGAATGTGTATGTTGTTTACTGTTGATTGGACTGCCATGAGAAACACTTCTTGTAACGTGCCAGTATACGTGTAGAACATACGTGCACTACTTGAATCTGAACCTGACCTGAATGGTATCTATGTTAGGACGTGGTTGACCACAATATAGCTTGATTGACCTTTCTATGTATCTGCCGAGCAAACCAAGGTGAATTCACACCCTCTACAAAGCATGGGATTCCCAGGGTTGGGAATGGGGTTAAGGAACATGGATTTCCTCGTACTTTCTTGGGTAGGACAGTATTGGTTCAGGAATGTAATTCCTCATCCTCATGGACAGATAACTCGCACTAGACCAAAACTCTATCACGAAGTCCCTCCTTTTTATATCGACTTAATCGCCGGGCCAATGGCGAGCGGGTCATTAGTTAGATAGCGCTATTTAGGTCTGACAAGCCTCACACCGTGCCGCAGGGGACGGGCGTGAACTAATGGATCTGGGTACGTCAATGATGATAGACATTGACAGTTCAGGGCACATAAACATGACTACAGTCAGCAGTCGATATGGTAACGAGTCTAGTGTATACATGGGGTAGCCCCCACGGCCGAAATGCCAGATAACTAACACGGGGTAGCCCCCACGGCTGTATTGCCAGAATAAATGGGTAAACAAATCACGTTTTCAACTATGGGGTAACCCCCACGGCAGGATGCCAGTTAAAGGAAACTGTTTTCGGAACAACTTAAAACTGAACACCCAACAGTGAACTCACTCAACTTGTTGTTGACTCGTTACTACATGCTTTGCAGGTCTATAGGTACTTAGCTGGAGCTTGCATGGAAGAGGGTCGTTGTGGGACATGGACAGCTGTGTGCCATGTTAAACTATGAAACAATTAAACTTATGTTTTGGTTTTAAACGTTATGCTTCCGCTTGCAACTTAAACTATGTTTTGTTTGGACACCAATTGTATTGGTTGGATTTTTATATCTACTTACATGTATGTTCAATATGATTGGTGGCTGGATCCTGGTCAGTCACGCCTCCAAGCGGTAGTATTCTGCAGGTGGATTTTGGGGGTGTGACAGTAAACAAAGGCCCCTGTTCTTGTTCATCTCAGATTCTTTTGGATCCGATGTCTCCGATGTCACCGGAGTCCGGTCGGACCAGGTAGCCGAGAAGGGGGGTGTTTGCAGGTGGGAGTTATCGGAGGAGGAGGGGTTTAGATGAGGGTGTGTAGCCAGAGAAATCAGCACCGCCGGCAGCCGAAGAAAAACTGGCTCCGGCCAGTCAGTCGTCGGCTGGCTGTAATCGAGACAGAGAGGAGATCGAAGCTGTATGGTCTGCATATGTGTTTTGAATGTATGAATCTAAGGGGTAATTATGCGCCTTTTACAGTTTCGATTGCATTTTTCATTTGATGATGATTATTAATTATGTTGTTTTGTTTGTAATCTGCACTCTGTTTTCATTTGAATGTATGAATCTCCGGCCAGTCAGTCGTCGGCTGCTTGATTTTCTGTCCGTTGGTGGGGGGTTTTGCAGAAGTGGAGGTGCGGTGGTGGAGGTTCGGTGGTGATGATGGAAGTACGGTGGTTGACGGTGGTGGAGGTGCGGTGGTGATAGTGCAGGTGTGGTGGCAGGTGGGTGGTGGTGTTGGTGGTTGCAGGTGTGGTGTGATGGCAAGTGGGTGTTGGTGGATGGTGTTGGTGTTTTTATATATTTTTAATAAATTAATAAAATTACCAAAATACCCTTATGTGGGATACCCTTGGTCTGATTTAACCATGAAAAATAACAGAGTTAGGGCTAAAGGACATAATGTGTAAGGGTTTGCAAACATTGAGTATGTTTTCTGAGCTTATTAAAGATAAAGGACATACTTTGTAATATATGACATACATAAAGGACGAACTTTGTAATTTACTCTAAAAAGAATGGTCGGTCGCATATGCCACTACATTCTTTTGTGGGCCTGGTGGGGGTGCCTTTCTTTTGTGGGCCTGAAACTACGTTTAATGCTATTTGCAATTTGCAATCCAAGTGGAATAGTCAAAGTTATGTTGTCAGTGTTTTGTGTATTAGAATAGTAGACTGCTTTTTATATTTTGGGCCTTTGCTTTTTGTATTTTGTATTTGACATGAACATTCCCAATGTGGAGTGCAGACAGACCAAGAACATATGTATTTGACATGAACATTCCCAATGTGGAGTGCAGACAGACCGAGAACATATAATTGTGTAATTGAAACAAAAGTATTTTTTTGACATGAAAAGTAGGTTATTACTTTTCTCTGTTAACCTTAAAATTTTTACAACCTTCACTATTAATTCTTAAATTTTTGACATGAAAGGCTATTAACTAAGTAAATTGCACATTTAGTTTTAACTTTTAGTAATTGTCAATTTTGGCTCTCCTACCTTTTCTATTTAATAACTTAACACTTTCTTTTGTTTAAATTACTTTTACGACCCGCTGCACTTATAAATTTTGGTAATTGACAATTTTGACCCCCCAACCTTTTCTACTTAATAACTTGACACCTTTTGTTTAAATAACAATTACGACTTTACACCGCAACGTGCGACACATAATTATACTTTCTTTATCTATGTCTAACCACGTTAGTGTCTAAATTACTTTTACGAAGTTACACTATTGTCTAAATTACTTCTACAACTTTACACCGCAACGTCTCAGACATACTATTTTTTATCTATGTCTTATGACGTTAATTTCACGAACGTAACATGTGTAACAAAGTAAAAAAAAGCGCGTAATGTCATGTGTATTTAACAAATGTTAATCTCATCATCGTTATGCGTGTAACAAAGTTACAAACACGACTTTGCCGCTGCAACGCGCGGCACAAGTCAAAACTCTAGTATTAACTAATCAATTGTGTGTTATTTTTGTAGGTACAAGAAGAAATTAAGAGTAATATATTTATATGTCACACCCCGACCACGTAGAACATACAAAACGTGGCGGAAATGTCGGGGAGTGTTGTAACAGAATTAATTGTTTCAAATCCATGGCAATTGAAGTTTCGTTTTATTAATCAAACATGAAAGTTTACATTGTTTTAAACAGAAACAAAGAGTATATAACATAAATTAACTAGTTCTTGTCTCGTTTTAAGTCACTAAGGCACAGGTCCGCCTAAGTATGTCTTGATAAGTCCTACGCATCATCTCATGAAAACACATGTGAAAATAGGTACGTCAGCATAAAAATGCCTGTGAGATACATAGGTTTTGTGAAAACAGAATTCATGACTTATGTTTGAGAAAATGTTTAGTCATGAACCTTGTAATTTGCTTTGTTTTTGCAAATCGTTTGAAAAACAATAAGTTCAGATGATATGTATAAATAAGAGAATAATGTATGGTTAACTGAATAACCAAGTAAAATGAGTTTGTATAAGATAAGTTGTTTATAAATCAATGCCTTGTGAAAAGTATGTTATTTGTATAAAATGTTATATGTCTCAAATTGAAATGATTCAAATAACGCTACGATATGTAATACCATACAAACACTTATATATAGGAAGTACCAGCGGCGTATCCACCATGCTTGTATCATATTACACACGCATCGTTACTTAATCACTTAATCAAACCAAACCACCAATGTAAGATGTCTATGTTTAAACCAATTGTCAAATGTATTGAATAATATACCAAAATGTTTATGTCAAGATGTAAATCATGCAACGTATAACCAATGTTGAAAATGTTTATTTGTCAAATGTAAATCATGTAATGTGTAACCAAAATGATATGTATGGCTAGTGAAATGCATCAACTAAACCATAGGTGAAATGCACAAAACAAAGTATTGAAGTAAAACTTGGTTTAAATCAAAGTTATGTTTTGTGTAGTAAATGTATGCTATACTGATATTAGACATTTATGCGGCATTGTGAAAATTCATACATCCAAGCCTTGCGACAGTCGGATAACCATGTAAAAATGGGTTATCAAAAGAATATGTATAGTATAGTTTAAACCAAATGTCATACCAAAATGTAAGCATATGATGAATAAGAAATGTACTAAGTATGCTAAGTTAACATACAAAGCAGAAAAGTTATGTAAATCAATGTGCTAGCATGCTATCAGTTAACATACATAGCAGAAATGTAATGTAGAACCGTGTACTAAGTATGCACACAATGGACATACATAGTATAAAATGTAATGAAATCATGTACTATAATGTACTAATGAACATAGGAAGTATATGATGTGAAAACAGGAAAGCATGAAAGTAACAAGTAGGCACATGTGTTTCACCCCAAAACAGTTTGGAAAACAGTAAAAGAGGGGTCTATGTACTCACTTGAGATTGCTCAGAAGTCCTAAGATAACCACCAAGCAAAGCTAGAGATCACTGATATCAAACGGCACCTAGTATAGGTAACTACATTAATAAACCGGACCTAAATCGGAAGATCGGATAGAATGAGGCTCGTAAACCAAATGAGTATGGGAACTCATGTAGTATGGTTTAACAAAGCCTACATACTAAATGAAACCTAACCTAAGTGCTTACGACCCGTTTAGGTAGCTTATGCTACTTTAACGCGTCGTTTGCGTAAAACGCGTTCGGACCGCCTAACTAGTCCTTATGACAAGTAATATATGCCTTAACATGTCTAATATGGTTGTCAAATCAGTTTAGATGTCAAAAGTTATGTTACATATGATTAAAACGAATTTTGGCATCAAAGGGGTATTTTGGTAATTTACCTAAGGCATATAAACTACCTATCATACAACTACTTAAACGAAGCGACCATAAGGTATAACCTCGGAAGGTTATTCCCTATATACTATGGTCACCTAATGTGCTTGGTCGGATCCTAATGATCGACCAAACGGGTCGGGTTCGAAAGTATAAGCGATTGATTAGATCGCTTACCTTTACGACCCTAGACAAGCACAAAACTAAAAGTGACGAGCTAAGCATGCTAAAACATGCTTAACTAAGTTTAGAAAACAGGTTTGGTATCAAAACAAACGGTTTTGATACCCATAAGTAGTTTGGTTACAAAATACGTAAGAATACGTATTCTGACAGAAACTACAGCTCGTCACTGAGCCTAGATAACGTGGTAATCAGTAGGTATAGTCACTAGGGACTATAACCATCGTGATCACTCTCACGTTATGAAGTTCAAACGAACTTCGCATCGACCATAAACTGGTCAATGCAGAAAGTCAAACAAAGTTTGACTTTCAGACTCGAAAAGCAATAAAAGAACGAAGGAATACTTACGAAGGGTCCCCGCAAGATTCGAACCCGATTCACTCTCAGGTAGGAAGCATATACTTCCACTTAGAGAGTGTAGAATCAGATTCAAATGTGAGGGAAATGGGTAAAACAAGGTGGGTATTTATATATTTCGGTTCACCGTTAGGATCGTTTCTTGGAGAAGAGGGAATGATCTAGCCCGTACACTTGTCAAGATGTTATGGTAACTGATTTTGGCCACCACAAGAGTTTAACAAGTGGTACTTGACCTTTGGGGAATGTTTAGGGGCAGATAACAGCAGCCAAAATCGATTTGCTGCATCTGGACACTGCTTGCGCACCGTAACAAATAACCCTTACGGTGCGCAAGGGCCAAGTTTGGCAGATTTACCATTTTGGTCCCTGTTGTGCTATAAGGTCATTTCCGACGCGTTTAAGGCCCGTTAACCCCATTTCAAAGCTCAAAAATGAAGTTAAAGTATAGGGAACTTAAAATGTGCTAAAAAATATCTCGGATGTCGGTTCGTTTAGCCGTACGATTGCGTTGTTCGGTTAATTACGACGGAATGCGCATAAGCGCGAAAAACGATCCAAATTGCGCGACGAATGGATTTTTATCATGCCAAACACTAAAATAAAATATTTTAGTGCTTACATAAATTTTTGGATGTCCGGATGTATTCAGAACGTAAGTTATGCGCGAAAATGCAAACTTGTGCACTTTTTGACACTTTTAGTCCCTGAATGAGCCAAAAGTTTATTTTAGCACACCGAACCCCTCAAAGCCTATTTCTAAGCTATTTAAAGGATATTTATGGTATGTTTAACTTATGGCCATGTTCCGGAATGTCTGTTACTGTTCAAATTGGCATACTTTCGCAGTTTGTCAACTTTAGTCCCTGTAAGCGATTTAACTTGATTTTGCCATACCAAAGCCTTCAAAACTTATTTCTAAGTTATGTAAAGGTTATTTAAGGTATGTTAAGCCTATTTCACTATTCCGGAGTGTTTGTTGCATTAAACTGGTTATATTTACGCATTTGTGCGCGTATAACCTTCCAGAAAGCGATTTAGAGCTTGAAGTCGAACAAGAGTTGATATGTGCAAAAGATACACATATTTATACAAGTCCAAAGTATGAAATACAATATTTCATTGGTTTGGCATTTGTTGGATGGTTGAAGTGACACAGGTGTCACAGTCTCCCCTACTTTAGGAAATTTCGTCCCGAAATTTATTTGTAGGAGTCTATCTGTGACTTTGTGTCAAATAATCACCAGAGATATGAAAGGCATAATCCTGACATTTCCTTAACGGACATTCTTCAGAAATGAAAATGAACGGGGCGAGTCATTTTGCACAACTTCTTCAGAAACGAAAATGAACGGAACGAGTCATTTTCCACAACTTCTGCAGAAATGAAAATGAACGAAATGAGTCATTTTCCACAACTTCTTCAGAAACGAAAATGAACGAAATGAGTCATTTTCCACAACTTCTTCAGAAACGAAAATGAACGAAATGAGTCATTTTCCACAACTTCTCCAGAAACGAAAATGAACGAAATGAGTCATTTTCCACAACTTCTTCAGAAACGAAAATGAACGAAATGAGTCATTTTCCACAACTTCTTCAGAAACGAAAATGAACGAAATGAGTCATTTTCCACAACTTCTTCGTTTCTGAAGAAGTTGTGGAAAATGACTCATTTCGTTCATTTTCGTTTCTGAAGAGGTTGTGGAAAATGACTCATTTCGTTCTCTTCAGAAACGAAAATGAACGAAATGAGTCATTTTCCACAACCTCTTCAGAAACGAAAATGAACGAAATGAGTCATTTTCCACAACCTCTTCAGAAACGAAAATGAACGAAATGAGTCATTTTCCACAATTTCTTCAGAAACGAAAATGAACGAAATGAGTCATTTTCCACAACCTCTTCAGAAACGAAAATGAACGAAATGAGTCATTTTCCACAATTTCTTCAGAAACGAAAATGAACGAAATGAGTCATTTTCCACAACCTCTTCAGAAACGAAATTGAACGAAATGAGTCATTCCTAGACACACGACCAAACTTGCTGTGGTTTCCGTGCACTGAATTTCATAATTATGTATGCATCCATAATTACGCAATTCCTTGCACAGTCCGCACAATTTGTTTGTAATGTGAAGAGGAGGAAAAATCAAACCTGTGATGAGTGTGACTAGACTACCATAAGGTCCTTTTAATTAGATTGACAACTGATCCTTTTTATTAGGCCACCTAGGAGTCCTTTTAGCTATCTCATCACATGATATTCCTAACCAGATTTTTGGATCAATCTGTTTAACTAGACCACTCAAGGGGTCTAATTATGGAATAGTACAATATAATCCAAGGGTCTGTACTATTACGTAAAAGCCCATTGAGGATTTAATATAGTACACAAAGATATGGAAGATTCTACGAGGATTAGATAACAAAACTTGGATTACACAAGAACATAAAAGGGAACACATAAGCACATAATTACATAGTTGTTTAATTTGTTATTAACTTGTTATCGATTGAAAATGGATAT
This sequence comes from Helianthus tuberosus, assembly GCA_030545235.1. Lineage (NCBI taxonomy): Eukaryota > Viridiplantae > Streptophyta > Magnoliopsida > Asterales > Asteraceae > Helianthus > Helianthus tuberosus. The sequence continues at coordinate 65,170,149 of CM060406.1, forward strand.
GGAAACCAGTCAATTGACTTCAATGTCCTCTGGGATTTATCTGAAAAGATATGAAGATCTCCCAAAATTCGATTTTTGTTTTCTAAGAAACGTAATATTCGAATTAAGGAACACAAAAATTTTAGGATTTACGGAAACACCCTTAGGTACCCTATTAAGGATTTATAGTAGTACTTTGGGTATTCGTCCAGTGTTGTAACTTGTGTTTTGTACTTCGTTTTCCTTGAAAGAAACAGGTACTTAGGAATTTCGTGGAAAACGCAAGAGATTATAAAATAGTAAAATTTTGGGGGGGTAGTTTGCTTTTCAAGGAATACGATTCCTTGATTGTCGGTATTGTAAGGGATATGTTGTTTATGCATACAACCACATAAATACATTGCAATGTAAATAAAAAAAAATTATTTATTAACAATGATAACAACTGTTTCATGGACCTTGACAACAAAAGAAAATAATACATAAGACATGATTATTTCTAAAAGGTGTTGTCTTCTAGTCGGTCAGATGCTCATCTCCGTGCTGGATTAGCATTAGCAAGCTTTGGGCAATTTCTTCGGAAATGACCCATCTCGCCACACTTGTAGCAAGAACCTGGTGGAAAGCGAGCTTGAGCAGGATTGTTGTTGGCTTGATTTGGTGCAACTGCTGCTACGCAAACTTTTGCTGTATGACCTTTACGTCCACAAATTTGGCATTCGCGGCACTTCACCATAGCATGATGATAAAGGTTACATTTGTTGCACAAGGGTGAAGTTCCATTGTATGGCTTCCTAGTACGGGGTTGAGCTGGTCGGTTGGGGACGGCTTGATCATTGTGAGTAACCATGGCGAAGTTCTGAGAAGCCTTTCGCTTCTTTGACTTCTTAGGGGATCCAGTCGGTTCATCCATGGTCTTTGATTCCTAGATTTGTTTCGATTCCTCGACCGGTTTCTTGTCACCCTTTCGGAAAAGCTTACGTTTCCTGATCTGAGATTCAGTCAAGGTTGCAGATAGCTCAATGGCCTGCCTAACCGTAGTGGGGTTACTACCAGTAACAATGTCCTGAACTGAGTCGGGGAGACCATCAATGTATTTTTCGATCGCCTTATCCAAAGGCGTAACCATGGTAGGACACAACAGGCTCAGCTCCTCATATCGATCAGTGTATGCTCGATGTTCGCCGCTGTCTTGCTTAAGGTCGTCGAATTCCCTTTCCAATGCCCTGATCTCATGACGAGGACAGAATTCCTTCATCATTAGAGCTCGAAGCTCTTCCCATGTTTGAGCCAGTGCCACATCGGCACCCCTATCTCTCACCACACCGTTCCACCACGTCAAAGCTCGTTTCTCAAAGACACTAGATGCGAAATCTACCTTCCGCTCGTTTGGACATTGTACATGCCTGAAGGTGCTCTCTAAACTCTCGAACCATTGCAGAAGTGCAGTCGCTCCTTGAGACCCAGAAAACTTTGATGGCTTAGCTGAGTTGAACGTCTTGAAGTTGCAGGGGGCATTGTTGTTGTTGAGAGCTTGGTGACATTGAGCAACGATGTTCGGGATTGCAGCAGTCATTTGCTGTGTAATGACAGCTGCCAGATCTTCAATAGATACCGGATTTTCGCGTCGTGGAGGCATTCTAAAAGGGGAAACATGAAAGGAAACGAGTGAGAGTATTAGACGAAAAGAATGAGACGAAACAAATCTGATGAAAGAAAGGATAGTGGTCATTTGTTTGTTACTACAAAGCAACAAACGACCTCGGTGATTAATCAAAGTAAATAGGTCAAAAATAATGTATCGCGAAGACATGCTCGCCTATAAGTGGACACTCATCCCAAGAATTCCCAGGTAAGCACAACTGGTCTCGCGTCTGATGAGATATATACGAAGTGCTTGCCTAGACAGAAAACCCAGAATACAGGCATTCACCCTTCCAGTTTGCACGTGTTCACATTATTTAAAACCCAAAACCTTGACGAGATTTTGAAAACTCAAAGGGGTTCAAAACCATATAACAGAGGGTTCAAAACCTTACAATAGAGGGTTCAAAACCTAGTAATCAATCATCCTAGAACAAATGATTAGTTTTCAAAGCGGTTTTGAAATTTATGTTCTTGTTGTGGTCGTCGCCTAAGGATAGGTGACGGTATTGTTTTATGACTTAACGTAAGTAAACTCGCGTTAGGGTCCTAGAAAGGTTATAGACTAGGTCAAAGCATTACTAATAACCTAATTCCCTATAACCATTGGCTCTGATACCATCTTTTCTGTCACACCCCGACCACGTAGAACATACAAAACGTGGCGGAAATGTCGGGGAGTGTTGTAACAGAATTAATTGTTTCAAATCCATGGCAATTGAAGTTTCGTTTTATGAATCAAACATGAAAGTTTACATTGTTTTAAACAGAAACAAAGAGTATATAACATAAATTAACTAGTTCTTGTCTCGTTTTAAGTCACTAAGGCACAGGTCCGCCTAAGTATGTCTTGATAAGTCCTACGCATCATCTCCTGAAAACACATGTGAAAATAGGTACGTCAGCATAAAAATGCCTGTGAGATACATAGGTTTTGTGAAAACAGAATTCATGACTTATGTTTGAGAAAATGTTTAGTCATGAACCTTGTAATTTGCTTTGTTTTTGCAAATCGTTTGAAAAACAATAAGTTCAGATGATATGTATAAATAAGAGAATAATGTATGGTTAACTGAATAACCAAGTAAAATGAGTTTGTATAAGATAAGTTGTTTATAAATCAATGCCTTGTGAAAAGTATGTTATTTGTATAAAATGTTATATGTCTCAAATTGAAATGATTCAAATAACGCTACGATATGTAATACCATACAAACACTTATATATAGGAAGTACCAGCGGCGTATCCACCATGCTTGTATCATATTACACACGCATCGTTACTTAATCACTTAATCAAACCAAACCACCAATGTAAGATGTCTATGTTTAAACCAATTGTCAAATGTATTGAATAATATACCAAAATGTTTATGTCAAGATGTAAATCATGCAACGTATAACCAATGTTGAAAATGTTTATTTGTCAAATGTAAATCATGTAATGTGTAACCAAAATGATATGTATGGCTAGTGAAATGCATCAACTAAACCATAGGTGAAATGCACAAAACAAAGTATTGAAGTAAAACTTGGTTTAAATCAAAGTTATGTTTTGTGTAGTAAATGTATGCTATACTGATATTAGACATTTATGCGGCATTGTGAAAATTCATACATCCAAGCCTTGCGACAGTCGGATAACCATGTAAAAATGGGTTATCAAAAGAATATGTATAGTATAGTTTAAACCAAATGTCATACCAAAATGTAAGCATATGATGAATAAGAAATGTACTAAGTATGCTAAGTTAACATACAAAGCAGAAAAGTTATGTAAATCAATGTGCTAGCATGCTATCAGTTAACATACATAGCAGAAATGTAATGTAGAACCGTGTACTAAGTATGCACACAATGGACATACATAGTATAAAATGTAATGAAATCATGTACTATAATGTACTTTTGAACATAGGAAGTATATGATGTGAAAACAAGAAAGCATGAAAGTAACAAGTAGGCACATGTGTTTCACCCCAAAACAGTTTGGAAAACAGTAAAAGAGGGGTCTATGTACTCACTTGAGATTGCTCAGAAGTCCTAAGATAACCACCAAGCAAAGCTAGAGATCACGGATATCAAACGGCACCTAGTATAGGTAACTACATTAATAAACCGGACCTAAATCGGAAGATCGGATAGAATGAGGCTCGTAAACCAAATGAGTATGGGAACTCATGTAGTATGGTTTAACAAAGCCTACATACTAAATGAAACCTAACCTAAGTGCTTACGACCCGTTTAGGTAGCTTATGCTACTTTAACGCGTCGTTTGCGTAAAACGCGTTCGGACCGCCTAACTAGTCCTTATGACAAGTAATATATGCCTTAACATGTCTAATATGGTTGTCAAATCAGTTTAGATGTCAAAAGTTATGTTACATATGATTAAAACGAATTTTGGCATCAAAGGGGTATTTTGGTAATTTACCTAAGGCATATAAACTACCTATCATACAACTACTTAAACGAAGCGACCATAAGGTATAACCTCGGAAGGTTATTCCCTATATACTATGGTCACCTAATGTGCTTGGTCGGATCCTAATGATCGACCAAACGGGCCGGGTTCGAAAGTATAAGCGATTGATTAGATCGCTTACCTTTACGACCCTAGACAAGCACAGAACTAAAAGTGACGAGCTAAGCATGCTAAAACATGCTTAACTAAGTTTAGAAAACTGGTTTGGTATCAAAACAAACGGTTTTGATACCCATAAGTAGTTTGGTTACAAAATACGTAAGAATACGTATTCTGACCGAAACTACGGCTCGTCACTGAGCCTAGATAACGTGGTAATCAGTAGGTATAGTCACTAGGGACTATAACCATCGTGATCACGCTCACGTTATGAAGTTCAAACGAACTTCGCATCGACCATAAACTGGTCAATGCAGAAAGTCAAACAAAGTTTGACTTTCAGACTCGAAAAGCAATAAAAGAACGAAGGAATACTTACGAAGGGTCCCCGCAAGATTCGAACCCGATTCACTCTCAGGTAGGAAGCATATACTTCCACTTAGAGAGTGTAGAATCAGATTCAAATGTGAGGGAAATGGGTAAAACAAGGTGGGTATTTATAGATTTCGGTTCACCGTTAGGATCGTTTCTTGGAGAAGAGGGAATGATCTAGCCCGTACACTTGTCAAGATGTTATGGTAACTGATTTTGGCCACCACAAGAGTTTAACAAGTGGTACTTGACCTTTGGGGAATGTTTAGGGGCAGATAACAGCATCCAAAATCGATTTGCTGCATCTGGACACTGCTTGCGCACCGTAACAAATAACCCTTACGGTGCGCAAGGGCCAAGTTTGGCAGATTTACCATTTTGGTCCCTGTTGTGCTATAAGGTCATTTCCGACGCGTTTAAGGCCCGTTAACCCCATTTCAAAGCTCAAAAATGAAGTTAAAGTATAGGGAACTTAAAATGTGCTCAAAAATATCTCGGATGTCGGTTCGTTTAGCCGTACGATTGCGTTGTTCGGTTAATTACGACGGAATGCGCATAAGCGCGAAAAACGATCCAAATTGCCCGACGAATGGATTTTTATCATGCCAAACACTAAAATAAAATATTTTAGTGCTTACATAAATTTTTGGATGTCCGGATGTATTCAGAACGTAAGTTATGCGCGAAAATGCAAACTTGTGCACTTTTTGACACTTTTAGTCCCTGAATGAGCCAAAAGTTTATTTTACCGATCGCAAACGCCGTTTTCTTCTACCGATCGCCGGAGGCTCGACGAAGAGGAGATTCTAGGGTTAGCGTGCGAGGTCGCCGTATCTGCTGACCTTTCATCCTAACTCGTGGTTTCGATTCTTCCATTCGCCTTGGGATCTAGTCTCTCTTGGTTCAGTGTTATCGGAGACAAAGTGCCGGCGGCTCGACGAAGCGAAGGTTTAGGGGATAGCGGTGAAGGTGTGACTTGTTTAGCATATTGGTTGCTGATCTAACCTTACCTTTATCTCTATCTCGCTCGTCCGGCTGCTTCCATTCGCTATCTGGTTTTTGTTCTCCTGTTGGTGTCCTCTGTGGTTGTCATGATGGGTAGTGGTATGGATGATGAGAGTTGGCAGGACGTTTCGGGCAGCAAAAAGTACGTGGATAAAGGGGATGGCACCAGTAGGGGCAATAAGAAAGGGGAAAATATTACCAAGTTTTTCATTACGAACCTGCCGACCGGGTGCAGACCATGGGATGTGGCTGACTTTGTTGCGGGATGCGGAGAAGTAGCCGGAATGTATATCGCGTGTAAAATGGATAAAGAAGGGAGGAGGTTTGGATTTTTGAGTCTAAAAAATGTGAAAGATGCTAGAAGATATGTTAAAACAGGAAGGAAGTGGTTCGAGAGAGGGTGTATCCTTTAAAGATATGTTAAAACAGGAAGGAAGTGGTTCGAGAGAGGAGGTATCGGAGAAGGTGGTTGAGGTTCACGACGAAACTAGTGCGTTTTTTGATCTTCAAGGGAGAGCGGTGGTGGGGAGGGCTTTAGACATACCCACTCTTGCTAGAATGAAAGTGTTGCTCAGAGATGCAGGTGTTCCTGAGTGTAAGTTATATTATTTAGGAGGACTTAACCTGATGATATCCTTTGAGGATGACATAGATGCTGCAGACTTCACCTTGAACGTGAAACGTTGGAGCGGATGGTTTTCTTCACTAGATATATGGGCAGGACAGTCGATGCAATATGAGAGGGTGGCGTGGTTGAAGTTTCATGGAATGCCGCTTCACCTGGCGGAGAATAAGGTTTTTGACGAGATAGCGGGAAAGTTTGGAAAAGTGATTCAATGCTCTCAACTGTCGCCGGTTGATAGGGACCTGTCGATTAATTATGTTGGTGTTTTAGTTGATCACGGTGACAGAATTATGGATTCAATTATGTTGAAATGCAAAAATAAAAAATATAAGGTTTGGATCCTCGAAGAGCTAGATGATTGGGTCCCTGATTGCCTGACTGATGATGGAGGGCCGGAGGAGATTGCCAGAGAAGATGAAGCGAAGGGATCGCCGATGACAGAAGATCTAGAGGTAGAAAATGGAAGACCTGTTAGTCAGATGCACGAGGAAGATATTTTCGAGATGCGTAATGATTATGTTGGGGGAATTCGGATTGCAGTGGGGAGTCCCAAGTCATCGAGGATAAGGGGATTAAATTCTCCTCGGTTACTGAGGAGAAGAAAAAGGTCACGAAAAAACCTTTTGATATATCCAAAGACAAACATAAAGTGAAGCCCAATGGTGTGAGCCCAGACATTTGTTTAAGGCCCAGGAAGCGTACAAGGTGGGATGTGACCGATTCTTTTGAGAAATTTAGCCTAGTGGGCCGGGCTAATGAGGATAAGAGTTTTATGGAGAGCGATACGGGTATACCGGTGGAGTCTAATATATGTACGAACATTGATTTAAATAAGAATAGCAGTGATGTCGGCTCTGCTGATGGTCCCGGAATTGCGTCCAGTCAGCCATCTGAGATTTTGAGAGTCGGTTCGGATGGTGATACCGGAAATAAGGAGGGTAGTGGCAGCGAGTTACTTAAGGAGATTGAAGCCACGGTATTATTAGGTAATAGTATCTGGGTGAACCTGAGGAATCATTGTTCGTTGGTCAAGGAGGCGATAATCAAAGAAGGTAATAATGTCTTTAAATTATGAAATTTTTTGTCTATTAATGCCTGTGGGATCGGGGGAGGAGTTAAGGAAAATTGGATTAGGGGTTTAAAACAGGAGCACAGTATAGATTTTTTGTTAATTCAGGAAACCAAGAAAGAGGATATGTCACAGCTAAACTTAGACAATTTTTGGGGGAAGGGGAGTATGGAATGGAATACGTCGGATCGGTGGGAAATTCGGGGGGTATCTTGTGTATTTGGGATAAGGGGGTGTTTGAGGCTATTTCTTTAGTTAAAAACATAAATTATTTGATCGTCTGTGGGAAGTTAAAAGGTAGTGGTGATTGTTTGAATGTGGTGAATGTTTATGCTCCGCAACTGGTTAGCGTGAAACAAGTGGTTTGGAATGAGATATCGAATGCAATGTTGTAGTACCCAGGTATGTGGGTTGTGGCTGGGGATTTTAATGCGGTCAGAGATTCAAGTGAGAGAAGAATTCCAGGTTTAACAATTCGTGTGAGAATAATTTTAATAATTTCATATCGGATTCTGGGCTTTTAGAATATGATCTGAAAGGTAGGAGGTTTACTTGTATCAGAGGAAATGACAAGAAATTAAGTAAAATTGATAGATTCCTTGTGTGCTCGGAGTTTTTAATCATTGGCCGGAAGCTACGTTTCGTGCTCTATCAGCCAGTTATTCTGATCATGGTCCGATTCTGTTGCTGCCTCAATCGAGGAACTTTGGAGTGAAACCCTTCAGAGTTTTTAACTCTTGGTTGGAGAAAGATGGGTATAAGGAAGCGGTGGAAAAATCGCTGGAGGAGTTCTGATGCGTCTCGAGTGTGTTATGTTTTTATTAATATTTTAACCCCTTTTTAACACATTAGTCAAGTTTTAAATTTATAAAACACGATATTTTACTAACACTAAACACACATATGGGCAAGTGCACCCATCGTGAGTGTAGTATAGCGTTGGTAAGATACCGAGGTCGTCCAAGGACACAAGAGCTTTTAATACCGGTTTATCCTCAACGTCTAATCAAATCAAAAGTTTTAGAAAAAGGTTCTTAACATGAAAAATAAAAACTAAAATGCTAAAAATAAAAATAAAATAAAACTGATAGACAAGATGAATCACTTGGATCCGACTCGCCTTTAATGTAACCTTTAATGATTTCCGCACTTTTGCACTTTTTAAGAGATTATCTTAGTTATAGTAGTAGGCCCCTCTTTTGAAGGTGACGTTACCCTCAACCCAGTGGTTTGAGTCAGCAAGGATACAATCCCAAAGGGTCGGAATATTGAAAGATAATTAATTAAGTTATTAATGCGTAATGTGGTAGGCCCCTCTTTTGAAGGTGACATTACCCTCGGCTAAGTGGTTTGAGTCAGCAGGGATACAATCCCAAGTAGCCGGGTTAATGTATTAATAGTAGTTTACATATGAGGGGATCAAGCCATTCGCACCCCCGCCATCCAATACCAGTGGGTATTGAAGGAGGTCCTAGTAAGCTTGACCCAGGTCCTTGCAGGATCTATACACTGAACAAGGCAAGAACCTTACCAAACCATTCCCTTAACCCCTGACCAGGTAGCCAACATATCTCTATATAGACCGTAGAGATATGAATGGTGAAAATCTTTTATTTTATATAGACAGTAAAATAATGCCAAGACACCACGGACAAATGATAAGGAAGTTTCACCTTCAACATAAGAAACTAGTTATTAAAGTCATTAATACAAAACCAAATAAAAAGTGTGAAAAGATTAAAAATCAAAAGTATTACACTAAATGCTTGTCTTCACCAAGTGATGTAAGAGACTTAGGCAAACATGGCCTTTGATTGTCAAGAACTCTTACTATCAATCTTGGATCCCGAGACTACTACACACACTCTAAGGTGGATGATGGATGATGGTGGAGTGTGGGTGAAGTGGGAGAGAGGTGGTTTGTCAAGGGATGCCTTTGAAGTGAGCCAAGCACCCCTATTTATAGCCTGCACAGAAGCCCAGAAACGGCCCCGTGTTCATCCTCTTTCTCTTTCTTCATTAATTACAATTTGTCTGCATTAGCTCCACACGCCCCCGTGTTGGCTGGGCATGGCCCCGTGTGCAGAAGCGTATCTGTACTATCTAAATTTGCAAGATTCTGCGAATCTTAGCGTTGACCACAGCCCGTGTTGAGCTGGGCACGTGGGAATAGAAGCTTCTATAACTTTTTCTTTTCTGTAGGCATCTGGCCACGCCCCCGTGTCCGCTGGGCACGGGGCCGTGGTCAGCCTTCTGTTTTCTTGTTTTTGCTTTGAGAAGATGATGTCGAGGGGTCGGGTATGCCACGTTTATTCATTTTCTTGTATTTATGTCAGTTTTTTGCTGCATATTCGTTCCTTTTGTTCAATTAAGCTCATTTGGTCCTGAAAATATAAAAGGAAAACAAAAGCACACTTTTTCCAACATTAGTACTAAAAAAAGGTTAATTTTATGCCTCATTTGATGTAATTTATATGTTGCATTTTACACAATCAAATACCCCCACACTTGAATCTTTGCTTGTCCTCAAGCAAAACTCTTTATTATGTGGCTTACACACCCAAATGGAATGGGTAGAAGAGAAGTTTTGGGCTTGTCTTGAGTGTCGGGAATCCAAGATCTTTATTGGGTTTTATTTTTATGCTATTTACAATCCTATTCGTTATTATTTATCTAGAACGTTTCATAAGAGAAATTACTTATTTGGGCATAACAAGCCTTTTTAAAATTCCATTTATATACAAGTTCACATACCTCACGGGAGATCATTCAACACTCGGCCGAAGATGTATTTTTGTGAAACACTCGAGACCAGCTTGGAACTGACTTTTACCATATGCTTGCCAAGTAATCAATCCCCCTCCTTTTTAACTACAAACCTTTGTAAATATCAAGAGGACTTGGGGAAGGGTTAGGCTTGGGTTAGAGGTTGGTGGTTTTGGGTTAGTGGTTAGTGAAAAGGGCTAAAATCGTAAAAAGCGTCGGTCATCGTAAAACTTTTTGTTTTTGTAACTTTTATTTAAACTAAGCACTTTCAAACAAAGTTTCTTTTGAGGAACTTGTTTGTTTATTGCTAAACTTCATTTTTTTAAAGAACGTCACAAGAAAACCGAGCTTTTTACTAAAATAAGGGGTTTTAAAAGGAAAAGTGTTTTGGTGGGTAAAGGGTGTTTGTTTTGTGGGTTTAGAAATGAAAAGGCTTAGGCACAAAGGGGTTTACTAGGGGGATTTTGGGTAGGTTAGAAGAAAAGAAAAATAATGGTGTTGAAAAGAAAATGGGTTAGTCCTAATGCCTCCATCATTTACTTACTTGGGTTTAAGTTGGTAACGACCGGGAGTGTATCGTCATGGCAAGTTCTAGAGTCGTAAGAACCAAGCGGCTATTCACACAAGAAACGAAAAATGAGCATTTAGTTTAAAGATGTATGCTTGTATGCTCAATAAAGGCTCAAAACTCACTTTTTGTGGAATGGGTTTATATGTGATCAAGTATATATAATCAAATTTTAACTAGATTTGTCATGCTGTTTCATAATTTTCTTATGTTGGTTCTTTTTATCACGACGCTATCGGTTGTAAATTTGTAAAAATATAACCTTTTTAGAACTTGTTATTCCCAAATTAAACCAAGACAAGTAAAAAAAACGAAAAGTTTTTGAAAAAATTTGGGGTGATTAGCGGTTCCAATATAGTTTTGTGAGGCTTGTTATTAGGACTTGTAAATTTCAAGATTTTAGCGTCCCCCCACACTTAACTTACACATTTTCCTCAATGTGTCCCAAAATTAAGTTTTTAGGTTGATTGAATGTGTAAAAAGGTGTTTAAAAACAAAATTTTATGTTACTGGGCGTCTGGACACGGGCCCGTGTTGGTCCGGGCACGGTCCCGTGTTCAGATTGCCAGTATCATAATTAACAGAAGGCTGGGCACTGGGGCGTGTTCAGTGAACACGACCCCGTGTCCAGATACCTGAACTGGGCGTTTTCTGCAGAACCTTGGGCACGGGGCGTGTTGGGCTGAGCACGGCCCCGTGCTGAACTTGCTGTAATGAAGAAAAATTATCGGGAGGCTCTGTTTTTGTGCATGGGGTATGGGTTCAAGTTTCCCTTAGTAACCTCCACCATTTGGAGTGTGTTTTATTCCTGAAAAGTAAAAACTAAACTAGAAAACAAAAAAGTTAATCTAAACTAAAGCTAAGGATAGTTTCGTGGAATGCCTACGTGGTGCGCCACGTTTATAAGGGTCCTTGGCTAGACCCAAAATCAGTCATATGTTACCCAAGTGGGATGTTTTGCATCCCATGTTGCACCATCAGAGAGCATAATCCAAGCTTGAGTCTATGACATTCATGTAGTTGACCGGGTCGTCGTCTTCTACTCGTTTCCCAACCCCGAACTCCATCTCTTTGTCTCCAACCCTCAATGTTAATTTCCCACCATTCATGTCCACCTTTGCGTGAGCGGTGGCTAGGAATTTTCTTCCTAGAATAAGTGGTACTTCGGTATCTTCCTCCATATCAAGTATGATAAAGTCGGCCGGGAAGACAAAGTCTCCGACTTTTACCAATAGATTTTCGGCGACACCTTGTGGATATTTGATAGACCTATCGGCGAGTTGTATGCTCATCTTCGTGGGGCTTGTTTTTCCTAGTCCGAGTCGGTCAAACATTGATGCGGACATGAGATTGATGCTAGCCCCAAGATCGGCTAGCGCATTGCGTATAGGTGATTCCCCAATGGAACAAGGGATAGTGAAGCTTCTGGGATCGATTTTCTTTTGTGGGAGTTTGTTGAGTAGCAAGGCAGAGCATTCTTCACTTAAATTAACTAATTGCAATGATTCAATTTTTCTTTTGTGAATGAGAAAGTCCCTCATAAATTTTGAATATTTAGGCATTTGAGTGAGGACCTCCACAAATGGAAGATTGACGTGCAATTGTTTTAGTAAGTTTATGAATTTTGTGAATTGCTCATCGGTCTTTTGGCGAAGTAACCGTCCGGGATAGGGTACTGGGGGATTCTTGGAAGGCTCTTGATTTGGTGGAGGAGTCGTCTCTTTTTGGGGCGTCGGTGAATTTGCGGGTTGGTTGGACAGACTCTTTTTAGTTGGAGGTAATGGAGCCTCCTTGGACCTACGGTACGGTTTCTCAATGTGATGAGATGCACTTGCGCCTTTGGGTTGGTTTCGGTATTGCTGGGTAACGCGCCTTGCGGTCCCTCGGAGAAATTTTGAGCTAGTTGATTTAGTTGTTTTTCAATATTTTGAATACTAGCTTGTTGATTTCTAAAGTTCGATTCCATTTGTTGGAATCGATCCGAGTTTTTCTTTTCGGTGTCGGAGATGAGACGTGAGATAGTATCTTCAAGCCTCTCTCGTCCCCCTTGTTGTTGTTGAGAGAAATTTTGTGAATCATTTCTCTGTTGTTGAAAGTTTGTTCGTTGGTTTTGATTTTGTTGGTTACTACTATTGCCGGGTTCTCTCCAACCAAGGTTAGGGTGGTTACGCCATCCTTGGTTGTAGGTACCCGTCGGAGGACCTGACGGTCTACGTCTATTATCAATGTAGCTTACCGTTTTTGTTTGATTATCCATTTCCTTCATACAACTCCATTTTTCATGTGGCCCACCACACCCCTCACAAGCCATAACCGAGGCCGTTTTTGCCATTTCTAACTTTTTGATTTTTGAAGAGAGGGCCTCGATTTGGGCTTGTAAGGAAGTGCTTTCGTCAACCTGATGGGCGCCCGGGGTAATAGATTTTGTGCCTCGGGGAGTATGCCACTGAAAATTGTTTTGAGCAATTTCCTCAATTGGATTATAAATTTCATTTGGGCGATGATTACCTAGAAGTCCCCCGGAGCTAGAGTCAAGTGTTTGTCTTGTGTGTGGCAACAACCCATTATAGAAAGTGGATACTTGTTGCCATACCGCAAGACCATAATGAGGACATTTTCTTAATAGCTCCTTGAATCTTTCCCAAGTTTCATATAAGGATTCCCCGTCCTCTTGTGAGTATGTATTAATTTCAGTCATTAATTTAGCCGTTTTAGAAGGAAGGAAATACTTGTACAAAAACTTTTGGGCTAGTTCATCCGAAGTGTTTACCGAACCCACTGGGAGGGTGTTAAGCCAAGCCTTAGCTCGGTCTTTTAGTGAAAATGGGAACATTCGGAGGCAGATGGTGTCGTTTGATGCCCCATTGATGCAAAAAGTATCACATATTTCCAAGAAGTTGGTAATATGTAAGTGAGGATCTTCGTCCGCAAGCCCATGGAAGGTTGCGGAGTTTTGGAGCATTTGAATAAAATGCGGCCGAAGTTCGAAGTTGTTGGCATCGACATTTGGTGCATATAGAGGTGCCAAGATTACCTATCGTGGGCCGTAGGTAATCCATTAGGGTACGTTGATCCGCCATTGGAAGAGGGTCCCCCGAAACTTTCTCTTGGTTTTTAGCTTTAAGTCTTTTTCTTAGAAAGCGTTCGGGTTCATCTTGAGGTTCTTTTATGTCTTTATTGGAACTAGAGCTCATGCACTGCGTAGGAAGTTCAGGTGCGGCGCCTGGGTTCCAAGTCCTGCGATAAAAACAAAAAGATCGTTGGTCAGAAGACTCACCATGGCCCCGTGCTCAGCTGAACACGGCCCCGTGGTCGTGGTTACAGTAATTGTTTTCCGGATCCCTGTTACTGGAGAGTTCAGCACGGCCCCGTGCTGCACCAACACCGTCCTGTGCTCAGCTTTCTGTAACTCGGAAAAAAAATTGCAAGTAAGGATGCTGGGCAAGGCCCGTGTCCGACCAGGCACGACCCCGTGCTGCAGTCTACAGAAGCTGAAAAATTTAGAAAAAATCCTAAAAAAAGAAAAATAAGAAAAACGATTAGGCCGTTGATTCCTAACTTTCTTAAAATCATTGTGTCCCCGGCAACGGCGCCAAAAACTTGATGCGTGTCGAGTGTGTTATGTTTTTATTAATATTTTAAGCCCTTTTTAACACATTAGTCAAGTTTTAAATTTATAAAACACAATATTTTACTAACACTAAACACACATATGGGCAAGTGCACCCATCGTGAGCGTCGTATAGCGTTGGTAAGATACCGAGGTCATCCAAGGATACAAGTGCTTTTAATACCGATTTATCCTCAACGTCTAATCAAATCAAAAGTTTTAGAAAAGGTTTTTAACATGAAAAATAAAAAGTAAAATGATGAAAATAAAAATAAAATAAAACAGATAGACAAGATGAATCACTTGGATTCGACTCGCCTTTAATGTAACCTTTAATGATTTTCGCACTTTTACACTTTTTAAGAGATTATCTTAGTTATAGTAGTAGGCCCCTCTTTTGAAGGTGACGTTACACTCAACCTAGTGGTTTGAGTCAGCAAGGATACAATCCCAAAGGGTCGGAATATTGAAAGATAATTAATTAAGTTATTAATGCGTAATGTGGTAGGCCCCTCTTTTGAAGGTGACGTTACCCTCGGCTAAGTGGTTTGAGTCAGCAGGGATACAATCCCAAGTAGCCAGGTTAATGTATTAATAGTAGTTTACATATGAGGGGATCAAGCCATTCGCACCCCCGCCATCCAATACCAGTGGGTATTGAAGGAGGTCCTAGTAAGCTTGACCCAGGTCCTTGCAGGATCTATACACTGAACAAGGCAAGAACCTTACTAAACCATTCCCTTAACCCTCGACCAGGTAGCCAACATATCTCTATATAGACCGTATAGATATGAATGGTGTCTCAGTTGTTTTATGTGGATGACGCTATTATTTTGGGGGAGTTGAATAATGATAATATCTCTAGTGTGGTTCGAATCCTTCGTGTGTTTCATATGTGCTCCGGATTAAAGATCAATATTGCTAAGTCTAATTTATTTGGGATTGGTGTTAGTAACGGGGAGTTAAAAAATATGGCGGAGATTATTGGGTGTCAAGCGAATGAGTTCCCCGTTCAGGTATCTTTGCTTGGCTGTGGGAGCTAACATGAATAGGATATCTAATTGGAAGCCGGTGTACGACATAGTAGATGCTAGACTTGCTAAATGGAATGCGACTTTACTCTCAATTGGCGGGGGATTACGTTAATTAAGTCTGTGCTGGAGAGTTTACCGAACTATTATTTCTCGCTCTATAAAGCTCCTGTCTAAGTTATTAAGGATCTTGAAGCTAAAATGAGGAACTTTTTATAGGGGGGGTAGCAATTCGGTTAACAAAGTCCACTGGGTTGCGTGGGATCGGGTGGCTGTTCCATTGGGGAAAGGTGGCTTGGGATTAAGCAAACTTAAGGAAATCAATATTTCTTTGTTGGCTAAATGGGGATGGCGGTTCAAGGAGGATAAAAGTAAATTGTGGGTTAAAGTCATAGAAGCGGTTCATAAAACGAGATCTAGATGGGACATGTTTCCGGTCAGAAAATCTATGGGGGGGGGGGGTCTGGTGTAATATTGTTAACACGTTGGTTAACACCTTGATTGACAATTCGCCTTTAAGGAGTTTTTTCAAAGGTGAGGTGGGAAACGGGGAGACTTTGTTGTTTTGGAGGGACCCTTAGATGGGGAATGATCCTTTAATGAATTAGTTCCCGGCCTTATTCGAGTTAGATGCGAACAAGGACTGCAAGATTAGCGACATGTTATCGATAAATGGAGGGGGATCCAGGTATGTTTTGGCAGTTGAGGAGTCCTTTGGGGGAGGGACAGGAGACAATCGAGATGATCAGCTTATGCAGTTTGCTTCACAATGTAGAGTTAAAGGAAGAGAAAGATAGATGGGCTTGGACCGGATCTCCGGATAAGCAGTTCAGCATGGGCGTGGTTAAATGGTTTCTGAACAAGAATATTGGGTACAATGAGGGTAATCATCCGGGTTGGTGCAAGTGGCTCCCTAGCAAGTGCAATGTCTTTATTTGGAGAGCTGGGTTGGATAAGTTGGCGACTATGGATGCATTAAAAAGAAGGAATATAGACAGGGGCGATTCTAATTGGGTGCTGTGTGGTGAAGGGGAAGAATCTGTGGAACATTTGTTTACTTCCTGTTGTTTCACGGCGATGTTATGGCCTATTATAAGTTTGTGTTGCAAAATCCCTAACATTTTTGCGTTTTTGGTTAAGGATTTGCTCGATACGCATATTGGGTTAAAAGGAATAAAAAAAGAGGTGGTTCAAGGTATTATCAGAATCGGCTGTTGGAGCATCTGGAAAGCAAGGAACGAAGCTAGGTTCAACAACAAGATTATAAAATTGGAGGGGATTATTCGGGAGATTAAAACGGTCGGATTTTTTGTGGTTTAATAGTAGATCGAAGAATGTAGATATGAGTTGGGAAGAGTGGTGTAAATTTTTATTTTTGTAATGATTTTGTAGTTGGGTTTTTTTGTTGCCGCCTCGTTTTGAGGTTTAGCGTTGGTTTAATGAAGTTCACTTTTCAAAAAAAAAAAAAATTGTGTGTTGAAAATTTAATTGTATTATATTGTGTGTTGAAAAATGTATAATTTCTGATCCTACCCGTTTGTGAAAAAAAATTACGTCGAAACGTAAATCAACTTGAATTTATACTGACATTTTACAAAGAAATAAGCAGGTAAAACTCGATTATAAAGTTGAAGGGTTGTAAGTGTCAATGCTGAAAGTTGAAGGGTAGAAGTAAAAAAAAAACGTTAAGCAACTCGAATTTATACCGATACATATATAAAAATAAGCACGAAAGATATTATTTTTTTAAGTTAAAGAATGGTACCGCGAGTTGCGGAAGCGTCGAAACATAAAGTAACTCGAATTTATATCGTCTAATAAAACACATTATTTTTTACCTGACTCGTAAAATAAAATTTATGTCAAAAATATAAGGCAACTGAAAACGTATATAAAAAATATAAGTGAGAAAAACGTATAATATTTGAGCCTACCATTTGTAAAAAAGATTACGCGGTAACGTAAATCAAATTGAATTTATACCGACACTTAAGTAGAAAATAAGCTTGTAAAACTCGATTACAAAGTCTTCAAAATGTTGAGGGGTTGTAAATATTTATACTGAAATTTGAAGGATAAAAGTAAATAAAAAATAAATAAAAACACAAGAAAAGACAAAAAAAAAAAAAGGAATCAATCGATGAGACATCTTCTTATCGTAGATATTTATATTATATTTATAATATAATTTATAATATAATTTATAATTATAATTTATAATGTGAAAGGATTGACAATTCGTCTACCAAATTTTTTCATCGGAGGTTTTTGTAGTATAAAAAGTGATTATAGATGGTTATGAACAGAGGAGCGAGAAAATGTTACTGTTCATTTGTATATTAAAAAGACATTGTTCACATTCTATATATTTTTTTATATATTTTGATTGTTGTTGTAAGTAGAGGAGAGAGGAAATATAATAATAAAGATATTAAAAAGTATTATTTAATTGAAAGCAAAGAGTAAATGTATTTTTATAATGTAATTATAAGGTAGATTTGGTAAAAGGATATGAATGCTCTAACACATTTAGAACCTGATTTTTTATTATTACTAGAGTATAATGTTAAAATCGTTCATGAGATTTGGGCATCGTTGCAAATGTAAAAGCCAAGAAAGGAGGCAAAGTTAAAGCTTTTCTCTTATACCCTAGACTTTTAAGCTATATTTTACCAATGGTCTTGGCACAAAACATCTTTTTGCAGAGTGAAGCTCTACAAATTAAAAGTCTTTCAAATGAAACATTCACCCGCATAATGACCAAAAGTCACGAAAGTGAAGATGAACAAAATGTTTTTGAAACCCCAAGCAACAGATGTTACAACATCTGTTGCTGAGCCTACTGCTCCTGGTGACCACAGTGTATAAACCAACACTATGGAACACACACCAGATACCTCCACAAAGACCAATTCCATCCAAAAACCAAAATCTAAAAGAAAAACCAAAAAGAAGGTGTCTTTGGAGGTTGAGATGCTAGAGATCCCCACTATAACACAAATGCAGCCTGAAATATCTGTTGTTACTTCCTAACAACAGATGCAAACATCTCCACCTAGCCAAATTTCTCACATATCCTCACAAAAGGATAGTGTTGTAAGCAAGAGGACCCAAAGCAAGAGGGAGATGATTAACTTGAACATCTCTGCTCAAGCCCCTCTCGCAGGGTTGCTTCTCTTCTCACTCCACCACCCACTAAATTTATATTATCCACTATCCAACCATTGTTTGATGCAATAGACCAAAGTGATTTGGATAGACCCAGCTTCTCCCATTTACCTATCACTAAGAGCACACCATAACAAGTGAGTAGGCCAAGTCATGTCTGTGCTAACTCACAAACAGATCAAACGGTCCTTGTGAACCGTATACACCCCCTTGCGGTCTGCAAGAGTTGCGTCTGGCAGAAGCTCGCAAATAGCTCTGAATTTTGAACATTTATCTCCCTTTAACTCCCAACCACCTTTTTTAATACACCAAAACCTAATCCCACTTATAAATATCAACCCCTGAAACCTCCTAAACACTTTCACCACTTCTAAATCACTTTCAAATACTCTATAATCTTCCAATTCTTCCACTTTGGGCATAAAGTTCAAGAACCAAAATAGTGAGATTTGGCTTTGTTAATGCACCTTTCTTATTGTTTTTCTTCTTCCATACACTTGGAACACCTCTAGGAGTATTAACACTTGTTTACCAAGGTAATTAAAGATGGTAAACCACCATTTTTGAGGTCCAAGTTGGGATTTTTAGTAAACTTTCATACTTGTTTATCATTAATTTGTTTTTGGAACTTCTTCATACCAAGTCACCAACAAGCTTCTAAGTTGAGGGACTTGTGTTAAGGTAAATTTCCAGAAACTTGAGGTTCACATGCCTCCATTCCATGTCCTTGTAAGTTACTAAGTAACCCATAAACAACTTATAATAACCCTCGAAAAACTCCCTAACTATACCCCGTATACACGTAACCTAACCCGCGTAACATTAATTTTTTTAAAAATATGAAAAATCCTTATTTTTATGATTCTCGCGGGCCGCTACAGGACCCACCTGGGTTTGTCGCGGGGCGCGAGAGGCTTTACTCGGACACCCCATGTTGCCACGTGTTGTGCCAATCGTCGAAGCTAGGGGCCACCCGGCCACCCTAGCCGTAGCTAGGATGGCCCTCGCGGGGCGCGACAGGATCAGGCGGAATGGGTCACGGGGCGCGAGAGACCCCCGAAAAAGCTATAAAAGGAGCTTCAGTCTGAACTTCTCAACCGTTCAAACTTCTTTCTTTCTCTCTATGCTATAGTTCAAAATTATAACTATTATACCCCCTAAAACACGAAGCTCTGCCCCGTTGTAAGTATTTTAACCCCGATCACTAATTCGTTACCCCTACCCGATTGATGTAGGGCCCCGTAACGCATGTCGAGGCTCTGCCAGACTAAGTTCGTTGGGGTTCCGTCTCGTGTTGTATGGCTAATGTGATTTAGGTTATCTTACTAACACGTGTGCATTATATGTTTTTAATAGAAAATAATCAGGAAAATCAACAGTAAGTTGTAGAAATACATAAGTCTACAAAGTGAGTCATTCTCTTTTGCTACCAAACTATGTTACAAAATCTCAAATATTTCAATTATACTTACAGTGATTGAGTCTTTGTATTCTACAATTACTGCCGGTATGTGGGGTTTTGTATACATTACTAGTCAAGCGTCACTATTGGACAAAGGGTTAGCCAATAATAATATAACCATAGTCATGGAACTGTCAAAATGACAAATACTGAATGAGTAATTGGGTAGATATAAACATTGTAATCGCTCTCAATGCTGATAAAATGTTTTTAAAACGCGTTTCAGGTAACTTGATGTGAAAGCTATTAGAAGCCAGCTATGGAGCATTGAAGGCTTAAAGAAAGTGGCTATAAAAGTTATCTAAATAAAAAGTTTATGTTTTCAGCAGCTAGGGTTTATCCCTATAAATGTATTAAGAATGAAACATAGGTTTTTTTCCATTTGTTTATTATAAAAATTTGGTGTTTTAAAACTTTGAAATTTATTTCCTAACCACGATCCTGATGTTCTCATTTCCGCTGCCAAATTAATAAACACCGATACCACTTGATTGGTTCGCGGCTCCCGCTCCTGGGGTAGGGGTCGGGGCTGCGACAAAAGGTGGTATCAGAGCCACTGGTTTAAGCCATTTAGGTGCTCTCTTAATACCTAAATTTTAACCAATTGTATTAGGAAATAACCTATGTGTTATTCTGTGTAAATATATATATATATATATATAGGACAAAGATCCGTTAGGAACCACCCTTTATTGCAAGAACCGCGAGAACCAATGTGAACACAACCAAAAATACCTAAAAATAGCAAAAAAACACACAATTTTTTTTAATATTTTTTATAAAAAAATCGCTACTTTTAATAGCCAAATTTTTTTTTTTTTTTAAATTAAATTTTTTTTTTTGGCTACTAAAAGTAGCGATTTTAACTTAAAAAATATTAAAAAAATATTTTTTTAGATTTTTTTTTTGATTTTTTTTTTTAGGTTTTTTGGGGTTTAGTTTTTAGCATTTTAGCTTAGGGGAGGGGGGTTTAGGTTTTTTTTTTTTTTTTTTTTTGGGGGGGGGGGGGGGGTTAGGTTTTTTTTTTTTTTTTGGGGGGGGGGTGGGGTTAGGTTTTTTTTAGCTATTTTAGGTTGTGTTCACATTGTTTCTCGCGGTTCTCACAATAAAGGTGGTTCTCTCATGAACCTTACCCTATATATATAGGGGATGGATCATGAGAAAATTAGTTTAAATGAGAAAACAAAAAAACTAACTAAAAAAGCGTAAAAAACGTACCAAATTTTTTCTTTTTTACAAATTTTTATAAAAAAATCGCTAGTTGCATGGAAAAAAAATTTCAAATTTTTTTTTTTCGTTGTATTGCACATGTGCACTATTACGGATATAGTGCACATGTGTAGTACACATATAATGCACATGTGCAGTACAACAATTTTTTTTTTGAAATTTTTTATATGTATAAAAAATACCAATTTTTTTATAAAAAATTGTAAAAAAAATTTTTGGTATGTTTTTAGCTTTTTTTAGGCTTTTTTTAGTTAGTTTTCTAGTTTTCTCATTTTGATGTAGTTTTCTCATTTTGAAATTTTATAGTTTACAGTATAAGTGATCAGGGTACTTCTGACGCTTACCGTCACCTACCTCATTCTCCCAAGAATGAAGGAACATACCAGCCAACTCTAGGATACACCGCTGATTCTGAGGATGTCTTTGTTTTCAATGCCAAATCCGAAGAACCTTTTCCCCCTAAGAAACGAGGGTGGTTTAGTAAGGCAACTTATGAAAGGAGGAAAAGAACGAGAAAACTCCAACAACGAAGGATAGCGAATAGAGAGAGAAATACCCAAAACCAGGAAGCTAGACCCTTATGGGAGGAAGAATTGGATAGGCAACTAGCTGACTTTCACATGTTTGGAAATGTACAGTTTGGAAATGTAGAAGGAGGAATTGATATCAACCAAGTAGCAGACCCACAACTTCTACCATTATCAACCCATGGAACTAGACAGAACCAGGAGAACCAGCTCCCAATCCCAGCCTTTGATTAAAATGAGATACCTAGAATTCCCGCACCAAACCCTTTAGATTATGACCCATGGTGGGACGACAACCGGTCAATTATGGAAATATTGAATAACCCATATCCTTACGGAGAACCAATACCACGTTACCCTGAACCAGTGCCAGCCCCACTACCACCAATGAATCAAGAGAATGTGGAAGAACTTCGCTAGTATGGTGAAGAGTTAGTTGAGAAGGGAAATTGGATTCGCCAAATAGGAGAAAAACTCGTATGGAAATATGACGAGCGTGAAATGCAGTACTAGAAAGGCCAACACCTAATATATATATGCATATATGTGTGTATTTTGATACTTTGAAAAAAATCAATTAAAATAGACATAAATTAATATATATATATATATATATATATATATATATATATATCGATGCATAATTACTAGTGTTTAAATTTCAAGTTGTAGTTTGTAATAGATGCATATATAGATATATCAAAAAAAGAGTAAGTCGCAATGATCGACGTTTTTTATTCAAGTTGCTTGAATGTTTGTTTGTATTAACTTTATTCTGTGATATTAATACCTGATAAATGTTTACAATTCAGATGTCAAACGAAGTAAATCAGAAAATCCAGAATAACAATAATAACGGAAAAAATGTTATCGAACACATAGTAGCCCAAGGAATCATAGATGCTATGCCATATATTATCAACACTATTAAAAAGGCAGAAAGTAATTCGGTAAACGTGCACCCACTGAACCTAGTCACAGCGTGAATGGAAATCACGGACCACTTATCCAAGCTCTAATTCCAAAAAGAAGAAGGACCATCTCATATGGTTGTTCTTATAAAGAATTCTTGGCCTGCAAACCAATAGAATTCTCAGGCAATGAAGGAGCCATTTCAGCCTTGTGCTGGATAGAAAAGACAGAAGCGGTCTTAAAAATAAGTAAATGTGCAGATCAAGATAAGATCATGTTTGCTTCTAATCTTTTTAAGAATGCAACATTAGAGTGGTGGAATACCATTCTCCAGTCCAGATGAAGTAATAACTTTAAGGAGGTAGTTGAAAGGAAGTTATGTCCTCCTCATAAAAAGGCAGATTGCTAATAAATTCCTAAATCATAGAATGGTTGGAGTAGATTGCAGGGAATACACTACCATATTATTTGAATATGCTAGGATAGTACCAACATTAGCCTCACCAGAACGAGTATTAATCTCCCGTTACATCTGGGGATTAATTAGTGAAATCAGGCATGTACTCAAGGCAGCTAGACCACAAACCATGGAAGAGGCAGTAGAACTTGCCAACACTCTGACCGATGAATTGGTACGTACGCAAGAGGAAACCAGAAAAAGAACCTACCTCAAAATATTATCCAAGAATTACGTTGTGGTAATTCCTACCATGGAAAAGGACCCGGTTCTTCCTCTTCACCCAACTGCAAGTATTGCAAAAGAAAGCACTCAGGGAGATGCTCGATATACTACAACTTCTGCAAAATAGCAGGACACAAGGAAGAAGACTGTAGGAAGAAAGCTAGTAATAGAATATGCTACAATTGTGGGGAAGCTGGTCATATTAAACCGAACTGTCCAAAACTAGTTCTAGCGATAAACAACAAGGCTAAGGTAACTGAAGGACACAAGAAGAATGCCAGAGCATTCATTCTGACAGCTGAAGAAGCCAAGATGATTCCGGATGTGATTGCCGGTACGTTTTTAGTTAATGATATTTATGCTAAAGTATTATTTGACTCTAGTGCAAACCAAAGTTTTATCAATAATTCTTTCTACAAATTTCTCAATCAACCATTAACAAAACTTCAACAAGAATGTCTAGTGGAGACGGCAAATGGAGATTCCATCAAGATAAGTGAAATCCTGCAGGAAGCAAGGATAGAAATTTTAAACCATAACTTTACTGCTAACCTTTTTCCAATGAATCTAGCCGGATTCGATGTCGTGTTAGGAATGGATTGGTTGGTAGCCAATCATGCCAGTATTTTATGTGATCAAAAGTCGCTACAAGTAAGTGCACCAAATGGTGAAGAGATCAAAATTAAAGGAGACAAGCCAACGAAAACCACGAAGTTCATCTCAGTGATGAAAGCTGCAAGTTATGCAAGAAAAAGGGGAATAATGTATATAATTTCAGTAATCATTAACACTAGAGGAAAAGAATTAAAAGATATTCCCGTAGTATCTAAATTCTCAGATGTCTTTCCAGAAGAATTACCTAGATTACCACCATATCGAGAGTTTGAATTTAGAATTCACCTGATACCAGGAACGGCCCCAATTGCCAAAGAACCTTATCGACTAGCACCAACGGAGATGCAGGAATTGAAGAAACAGCATGACGAATTACTAGAGAAAGGTTTCATACAACCTAGCTCATCACCATGGGGAGCACCAGTGTTATTTGTCAAGAAGAAGGATGGATCGATGCGTATGTGCATTGATTACCGAGAAATGAATAAGGTTACGATTAAAAATCGGTACCCACTACCAAGAATCGATGACATGTTCGATCAACTTCAAGAAGATTGATTCTTTTCTAAGATTGATTTACGCTCAGGATATCATCAATTGAAAGTACAGGAAGAGGACATTCCTAAAACTGCTTTCAGAACAAGGTACATTCATTATGAATTTAAAGTCATGCCATTTGGTTACACAATGCCCAATCCACATTTATGAACATGATGAACAAGATATGTAAACCATACCTAGATAAATTCATAATTGTCTTTATAGATGATATTCTAATTTAGTCTAAGAGTAAGGAAGATCATGCGGAGCATTTGCAAATACTTCTGACATTGTTGAGAAAAGAAAAGCTTTATGCTAAATTCTCAAAATGCGAATTCTGGTTGCAAGAAGTGCAATTCCTTGGAAATCTGGTTAATCATGAAGGAATTCATGTGGATCCCACAAAGATCGAGGCAATTACCAAATGGAAAGTCCCTGAGTCACCAACAGAAGTAAGAAGTTTTCTTGGATTGGCAGGATATTATAGACGTTTTATTCAAGATTTTTCTAGAATAGCCATTCCATTAACCAACCTAACTTGCACATCGGTTAAGTTTGAATGGGGACCAAAACAAGAGGAAGCCTTTAGGATTTTGAAACAAAGGTTAACCAACGCACCAATACTCGCGTTGCCTGAAGGAACTGAAGACTTTGTAATCTATTGTGACGCATCTAAGTTAGGATTTGGATGTGTGCTGATGCAACTTCAAAAGGTAATAGCTTATGCCTCTAGACAACTTAAGAAACATGAAGAGAAACATGAAGAGAATTATACAACCAATGATTTAGAGTTAGGAGCAACAATTTTTCCCCTTATGATTTGGAGACACTATTTTTATGGTAGTAAGTTCGTTGTATTTACAGAGCATAAGAGCTTAAGATATGTTTTTGGGCAAAAGGAACTAAACATGAGGCAGAGACGGTGGATGAAAATCCTTAGTGATTATGATTGTGATATCCAGTATCATGCAGGAAAAGCTAATGTAGTAGTTAATGCTTTAAGACAAAAATATTATGAAAATTCAAAAAGAGTACGCTCTCTTAGACTAAATCTGCAGATAGATTTAAATGAGCAAATTAGAAAGATACAGGAAACAACAATCAAGGACGATGCTGAAGGTTTAAAAGGAATGATTAAGGAATTAGAAAAAGAAGCAGATACAATTTGGAGATTCCATAAGAAAATGATCTGGATACCTATACAAGGAAACCTACGAAACCAAATTCAAGAAGAAGCCCATAAGTCTAAGTATACGATGCATCCCGGTAGTGATAAGATGTATCAAGATGTAAGAAAGAATTTCTGGTGGATAGGAATGAAAAGGGATATAGCAAATTATGTTGCTAAATGTTTAACCTGTTCCCAGGTTAAAGCTGAACATTAGAAACCTTCAGGACTACTACATCAATTGGAGATGCCCATCTGGAAATGGGAATTAATAACAATGGACTTTGTTACCAAATTACCCATGACACGAAAAGGTAATGATATAATCTGGGTGATTGTAGACAAATTAACCAAATCTGCTCATTTCTTACCAATGAAGGAAACTTTCAGTATGGAACAGTTAGCCAAGTTATATGTAAATGAAATAGTTTCATTGCATGGAATTCCTTTATCTATTGTGTCTGACAGAGACAACCGTTTTACTTCTCATTTTTGGACAAGTTTCCAAAAAGCAATGGGAACCAGATTAAATCTAAGTACAGCTTATCATCCTCAAACGGACGGACAAAGCGAAAGGACAATTCAGACAATGGAAGATATGCTTAGAGCATGTGTAATTGATTTTGGAGGAAATTGGGATGATCATTTACCTCTCATAGAATTTTCTTACAACAACAGCTATCATACCAGCATCAATGCTGCACCGTTTGAAGCACTTTATGGACGAAAATGCCGAACCCCAGTCTGTTGGGCAGAGATTGGAGAAAAACAACTATCTGGACCAGAGATAGTACAAGAAACAACTGACAAAATTATTCAAGTCAAGGAATGACTAAAAGTAGCATGAGATCGTCAAAAGAGTTATGCAGATAACAGACTAAAACCATTGGAATTTCAAATTGGAGACAAGGTACTATTAAAAGTTTCTCCATGGAAAGGAGTTGTCTGATTCATAAAGAGAGGAAAGCTAAGCCCAAGGTATGTTGGACCTTTTGAGATTATCAAAAGAATAGGACTAGTAGCTTATCAGCTACAATTGCTAGAGGAAATGGCAGGAATACATGATGTATTTCATATATGTCACCTTAAAAAGTGCTTAGCAGACGAATCACTGGTAATACCTCTTCAAGATATAGAGGTAAATAAAAAACTTAAGTTTGTAGAGAAACCCATTCAGATTGAAGATAGAAAGATCAAGAATCTCAAACACAAGAGATTAGTTTTGGTCAAAGTAAAATGGGATTTAAAGAGAGGACCAGAATACAAATGGGAACTCGAGTCAGAAATGGAAAGGAAATATCCACACCTATTTCAATGAATCTTGAGGACGAGATTTAAAACAAGGTGGGGAGGATATAACAACCCTCGAAAACGCCCTAATTATACCCCGTATACACGTAACCTAACGCACGTAACATTAATTTTATTAAAAAATGAAAAATCCTGATTTTTATGATTCTCGCGGGCTGCGACAAGACCCACCTGGGTTTGTCGCGGGACGCGAGAGTCTTTACTTGCCGGACATCCCATTTTGCCACGTGTTGTGCCAAGCGTCGAAGCTAGGGGCCACCCGGCTAGCCTAGCCGTATCTAGGATGGCCCTCGCGGGGCACGACAGGATCAGGCGGGACGGGTCGCGGGGCGCGAGAGACCCCCGAAAAAGCTATAAAAGGAGCTTCAGTCTGCACTTCTCAACCATTTAAACTTCTTTCTTTCTCGCTATGCTATAGTCCGAAAGTAAAGCTATTTTACCCCCTAAAATACGAAGGTCTGCCTCGTTGTAAGTATTTTAACCCCGATCACTAATTCGTTACCCTACCCGATTGATCTAGGGCCCCGTAACGCATGTCGAGGCTCTGCCTGACTAAGTTCGTTGGGGTTCTGTCTCGTGTTGTATGGCTAATGTGATTTGGGTTATCTTACTAACACATGTGCATTATATGTTTTCAGAAGAAAATAATCAGGAAAATCAATAAGAAGCTGTTGAAATACATAAGTCTACAAAGTGAGTCATTCTCTTTTTCTACCAAACTGTCACACCCCAACCGATGGCGGAAACATCGGGGTGCGAGCACTAAGCGTTCAGATTGCTCACGAGATTCCATAACACTAGTAATTTCAATACAGATTAAATGAGTTTCATGCATAAGTTTGTCTAAAACAACATCACCAACAAAAGATTCAAAATACAACCATTAATCATTGTTCAAAGTCTAGATTTAAACTAGGTGGGTTTCTAAGCATCAGCTGTCACACCCCAACCGATGGTGGAAACATCGGAGTGTGACGAAATAGATTGCTCGAGACATCATAACACTAATAATTGTGACAAGTATTTAAATAGTAAATTTCATTTCATTTCTAAGAATCAATTACAAGAATTTGAAGTAAATACAACATCATGAATAATGAAATACAATGCAATAAGATTACAAATTAAAGTGTGTATCTAAGTGTCCTACTAGATTCCATGCATCACCAACATCATTGCTAAACCTGCAACATGTTTTAAAAAAACATAGTTCAATACAAAGGTATTGACGAGTACACTAGTTTTAGACTCGTGGCATGTGTATAAAAGTATTTTCAATCCAACATAGCATTTGGTATACAAGGTCTAACTATCATGCATAACAATATGTCAACTCTAGTGTCCACTAGTATTTAGTATCCCTCCTCACAAAACCAGCGAGACCGTTATAGAATAAAGACTTAACAAAACCCCGTCGGGTGGTGTGCTACTCCTATAGCCGAGTTAACAAGTAGTATGTATTCTAGCATGAACTTTAGCATAACAAAGCATGTATACAGATCGAATGAATAAGAGCATGTTTGTGAATCGTGCGGTTTAACAAGTAAAACATGTTGCACCCAAAGTGTATTAAAAGGAAAATGGGTCAAGTGTACTCACAAAATTGCTAAGTCTTCCGATTATCCATGTATTGATGAGTTAATGAGATTAGGAGAATGAATGTGTTTGGTGTTGGGATTTATGCGGGGTGTTTAGAATCAGAAATAGGAATTTAAAGTAGTAAAAGTATACATATATGAAAGTAATATCTAAGTTCTAAGAGCTTGTTTATGACACCATATCAAGTGGTTTCATGGGTCCCAAATTGCCCATTGGAACCATAACAAGTACTCTATAATCTTTGATATGCTAGCCTAGGTTTATGGTGATTAATCATAGCTTGATGAACACCACAAACTCAGCCATGTTTCTATATAATAATAGGTATATTTATAAGGTAATAATATATCCTAAACTATGTCCAATCAAGTATTGTCATGTAATATCATGTATTGTCAAGCATGGAGGTTCGAAACCTCATTATATGATTCACCACTACACACACCATCATGAAGATGGTGGGAGGGTCATGAATAACAAGAAAGTAAATCTAATCTAACAAGTTATAAAATTGTTCAAATGAAGGAGTGGAACTTAGTTTGGAAAGCCAAAGCTTCCATTTGTTCACACTTCACAAGTCACAAGTTCATCATATGGAAGATGATGGCTTGTGCTTGTTTTCATCATTGATTAACCATGTATAAACAGAATTTAAATGGGTGTTTGAACCCAAAACTTTGATGAAAATCCCCTCAACACAAACCCACAACCATAGACTAAGTTGTGAGCTTGGTGGGAACAAGATTCCACCAAGTTTTCTATCAAAACATGAACATATAAAAAGATAAAAACGAGCAGAAAGTTTAGTGCACTTTGGGCCTCAAATATGGTGAGGTTTCACCTTAGTTTGCCCAAGCAAACTTGTGAAAACCTTTCTAGAGGTTATCCAAGTGTTTTAGAAAAAGAAATGGGAAGAAAATAGTAGAAGAAGTGAGTTAAAACTCACTTAGAATGGCTGAAAGTTCCTGCCCAATTCTGCTGAAAATGGGTTGAACTTAGGAGTGTTTTGAGTGTGATTTGAGAGTTGTAAAGTGGTAAAATGGTTGGGAAAGGGGTGTATTTATAGGGGAGTAATTAGGGTTAAAGCTTGGTGTATAATTAATAAAGTTGGTGGGAGTTGAACAATGATAAATAAAAAAAAGAAATGGAGCCAAGGAAAAAGAAACACCCAATGCGCTGGCCAACGGATCCTGTTCTGGCCACCACTTGCTGGCTATGTTCAGCTGATCATATTCTTTTTTTTAATGTTTACATTTAATTCCCTAATTATAATGCATTCTATAATAATACTTATTTAGTGTACTAGAGAAATTGGTCCAATGACCAATTAGAAACATCTTGGTCCAATGGCTTTGGCACACAAACTTTCTGGCCGTGACTAGTTGAATGTTATTATTATATATATATTTTTTTTAGTTTTGGCACAATAGGATTGATTATGATAATAATGTAGTTTATGTAATATTACTAGTAAGTGATTTATTACTCATTTAAATATATATTAATGTTTAATTTATACAAAACATGAAATTAATTATGTTTGTGTAAAATGTAGTATAGGTTGAGTATTGTGAACGTATAATCAAGTGTAGACGTCTAAAGTCATGTATACCTCTACGAGAAGTACGAATATGTATCGAATGAATGTATGTCTCAAATGTATAACGGATTTAAATGTACAAGCAGGAATAAATAAACAAGGTATAATTTGTATGAAATACTAAATTTTATTACGATCGAAGTTACGAGTCACGAAAACGAAGGCGAAATCCGATTACGATATAGATACGATACGGATGTAAGTTTCCCAAAGTAGGTATATGAATAATCTTTCTATTTAAAGTAAGTTTCAAAAAGCGAGCCGTTACAGTCTCCCCTCCTTTAGGAAATTTCGTCCCGAAATTTATTCAAGAGAACACTTTGTAAAAAAAGCATTTTGGCTAAAAGGAATGACTGGCTAAAATTAAGATCTTGAAGTTTTGAAGGGTGTTGAGAATGTATGATTTTTTTTAGGAACGAAAGGACATGTTTGTGAAAAGAGTTCTGTTTGACTAAGATGATTTGAGGCATTAATTATAAGTAAAACGTGCATGTGTGTGTATAGGCAAAGTGAGTTTACTCAAGTTTGAATAACTTATGGGAAGTATTTTAAAATATGCTAACCAAGAAGAAAAGTTTTTTTTTGTATAAAATAAAGTGTATCTCGATGAAAAGTGTGGCCGCACCGTAGGTTGTAAAAAAAGTTTTTTTATCGGTTACAAAGAGCATCGGGACGATTAGGCATTTAACAAAAGTTTTGGGGGTAACGGCCGACTAAGTATGTTTGCGCATAAATAAAGGATGGGAGATAGTTTTAGAAGTACAGAGGTATTTTAGGATTTGAATGTTTACACCGCTTGATTGTAAATAAGGCTTGTATAAAGTCAAAGAATAACTAGGAATAATAGAGGTATGAGAGTGAATGATCGATCTAGTAGATGGATGCAAGGATATAGATGTTATGAGTATTGGATATAAAACAAATACGAGGCGTTAAGAATGAGGTTTCGTCATAGATAATCGGATATCGTGCATTTAGCAGTGCATTTGTGAGTTGTTAAAGTTTGTGTATCGGGTCTAAGTAAGGTCTGCAAAACACCGAATTTCTCATGGCACGTTTCATGAAAGTTTAGTAACATGGTGAAAACACTTATATATAGGAAGTACCAGCGGTGTATCCACCATGTTTTAACCATGTTACGTCCGTTTTGGTATTCGGTGTCATGTTACGTTCCGTGTTTTACCATACACAGTAGGACACCCTATGATTCTCATGCGCCTACCATTATAATCCCGTGTGCACCCGCGATTATATTGATTGTCGCATGATTCGCATAGCTTATACTAATTGTGTATGAATCCGGGTATTCATAAATTTGAAAATAAGAATGAGTACGTATAAGAATGTAGTATATAATCAAGTCCGTGCTTAAGTATGTATGGGACCCACGTAAGTGAATCCCTCGGATTCCACTCGCGTATGGGTACAGATGTATGAATCATGAGTATGAATGATAGTATGAGCATAAGTATAAGTTTAAGTATGAGTATGCACGTAAGTATGAGTATAAACATAAAACGTAATGAGTAGTATGAGTATAAGTATAAGCATAAAATGGATTGTCATGAGTATGAGTATGAGTGTAGGTACGAATAATATGGAGTACGTATGTAGTATATGTTGGAACATAACGGTTTTAAGCGTATAAAAGCGTTCGAAAGGTTGAGTATGTAAATACGAACGATATAAATGAAATTGTCACGAGATATCGACTAAAACGTGTACGATGATATGCTTGTATAGTGGTTTAAGCGAAACGTCGAGTTTATCGAATCAAAATTAGATTGAGTTTGATTTGGAAGGGAGAATATAGTTTGTAAATGTAAGAGAACATAAGGTATTCATTGGTTATGCATAACGTATTTTGTTATGAATGGAAATGCTACTTCTGTTTTAAAAGCGTTTACGTAAGTTGGAGATTGTTGGTCCCCATGACGTCTTCTTGCCCACGTGTTTTGAAATTTGAATGACGAATTGAGCAGTGTAGAAAAAGGTTTTCGAAAATAATGGGTTCGTTTCATTTGCATCGAAACAAGAAATTTTTGAATTTTGGAGGTTCCTGTAAAAACATTAATCCTTGGAAAGGAAATTTAGAAAAATGGATTTAGTGATCATTGAAAAGAGTTTTAACAAAGGATTCGTTAATGTTGAAAAGAGTCTTTGGTAAAATGATCATATAATATCTATAAGATCTTATAAGTGTATAAGAAAGTTGGTTTGAATTCCGATTGGGAATGAAAGTCTTTAGTATAGTGATATAAAGTGTGTGTTTTAGTGATTAAGTCGAATATGAAGTTCATGGGCAAGAGATTCATTGGACCGATTAAATTGATAGTTAGCATCTCGTAAGGTTTTGAAATTTGGATAATAAAACGTTTTAAGACATGATTAAGAACCTCGTGTGTATCAGTTGAGTGAAAATAGATTGTAGAATAAGAAGTACGTTTAATAAAACAATGTATTTCGAAATCGGTATAAGTAGGTATTTTGAATAATGATAAATGATTTAGGTATAAAACATGACCGGGTTCGCATAATAAGATATTTTGAAGGAAAAATTTTGGTAACGACCACCTAGGTAAGGGAATCACCCCTAACTTGTTGGTGAGGTCGTTTTAAGTAAGAGGGAGTGGTGTTAATAGTCAAGGTAAGGAAATCACCCCTATCTCGATGATATGTCCCCACTTGTCGTTACAAGGAATATGAATTTAAATTATATAAAATCATGCATATGTATAAATGTATGGAAACGATTCAATATGTTGTGTGTGTGAGAAGAAAATATCGAAAGTAAATTTGAATTTGAAAGGTTGCATCGTATATGATAAATAATAGAAATACATATTTGATTAAAATTTGGATGGTTTCAAAATGGAACTTTGACTAACCAAAGTGGCCGAAAAGTCTTTCGAATTTGAGGAGCATGCTTTGGCCTAATAGGTGGAATACTCTCGCAAGTCGGTTAACGGTATTTACCCTTCCAGTTACTACATGTCCCAAATCCATCGAAATTTCGAGACTTGGCGGGATTTATAAAAAAAATCAAGGAGTGGAACTAGTCGACAAGGTGCGGGTTTCACCCCTAACTTGGCGATTTCGTATCCTAAGTGTCGTTTGTACTCGTCGGGTCAAAATTTTAATTTCGACATTTTGACGAGGGTCCACTAGAATTTGAAAATGGAAATTCTCCATCAAGATGAGGTTCTCACTCCTAACTTGGTGGTGAATTTCGTGTGAAAAGAATAGGTGGGTTGAGAGTTGTTCATCAAATTGTGGGTTTTACGCCTATTTTGGTGAAGTCGTCTCGTTGGTATGGTGCGAGTGTTGTCGGATTTAAAATAATGAAATAAGCGAACAAGTATAAACACATAAGAAGGCATGTCGAGAATAACACATAAAGAGTAGGACAATAAATCAAGTATCCACACATAATAAAGCAAGTATTAACACAAGAGTGACATACATGTTTAAAAGGTTAAAAGAAAATAAATAAGGAACAAATAAAGTATCATGCAGTGGTTCAAGCAAAACATAAGAATAAAACTCTAGAACTATAGACTAGGTAAAAAGCATTGCAATTTTTCCTAATTCCCTATAGTTATGGCTCTGATACCAATCTGTCACACCCCAACCGATGGCGGAAACATTGGAGTGAGATGAAATAGATTGCTCGAGACATCATAACACTAATAATTGTGACAAGTATTTAAATAGTAAATTTCATTTCATTTCTAAGAATCAATTACAAGAATTTGAAGTAAATACAACATCATGAATAATGGAATACAATGCAATAAGATTACAAATTAAAGTGTGTATCTAAGCGTCCTACTAGATTCCATGCATCACCAACATCATTGCTAAACCTACAACATGTTTTAAAAAAACATAGTTCAATACAAAGGTATTGGCGAGTACACTAGTTTTAGACTCGTGGCATGTGTATAAAAGTATTTTCAATCCAACATAGCATTTGGTATACAAGGTCTAACTATCATGCATAACAATATGTCAACTCTAGTGTCCACTAGTATTTAGCATCCCTCGTCACAAAAGCAACGAGACCGTTATAGAATAAAGACTTAACAAAACCCCGTCGGGTGGTGTGCTACTCCTATAGCCGAGTTAACAAGTAGTATGTATTCTAGCATGAACCTAAGCATAACAAAGCATGTATACAGATCGAATGAATAAGAGCATGTTTGTGAATCGTGCGGTTTAACAAGTAAAACATGTTGCACCCAAAGTGTATTAAAAGGAAAATGGGTCAAGTGTACTCACAAAATTGCTAAGTCTTCCGATTATCCATGTATTGATGAGTTAATGAGATTAGGAGAATGAATGTGTTTGGTGTTGGGATTTATGCGGGGTGTTTAGAATCAGAAATAGGAATTTAAAGTAGTAAAAATATACATATATGAAAGTAATATCTAAGTTCTAAGAGCTTGTTTATGACACCATATCAAGTGGTTTCATGGGTCCCAAATTGCCCATTGGAACCATAACAAGTACTCTATAATCTTTGATATGCTAGCCTAGGTTTATGGTGATTAATCATAGCTTGATTAACACCACAAACTCAGCCATGTTTCTATATAATAATAGGTATATTTATAAGGTAATAATATATCCTAAACTATGTCCAATCAAGTATTGTCATGTAATATCATGTATTGTCAAGCATGGAGGTTCGAAACCTCATTATATGATTCACCACTACACACACCATCTTGAAGATGGTGGGAGGGTCATGAATAACAAGAAAGTAAATCTAATCTAACAAGTTATAAAATTGTTCAAATGAAGGAGTGGAACTTAGTTTGGAAAGCCAAAGCTTCCATTTGTTCACACTTCACAAGTCACAAGTTCATCATATGGAAGAAGATGGCTTGTGCTTGTTTTCATCATTGATTAACCATGTATAAACAGAATTTAAATGGGTGTTTGAACCCAAAACTTTGATGAAAATCCCCTCAACATAAACCCACAACCATAGACTAAGTTGTGAGCTTGGTGGGAACAAGGTTCCACCAAGTTTTCTATCAAAACATGAACATATAAAAAGATAAAAACGAGCAGAAAGTTTAGTGCACTTTGGGCCTCAAATATGGTGAGGTTTCACCTTAGTTTGCCCAAGCAAACTTGTGAAAACCTTCCTAGAGGTTATCCAAGTGTTTTAGAAAAAGAAATGGGAAGAAAATAGTAGAAGAAGTGAGTTAAAACTCACTTAGAATGGCTGAAAGTTCCTGCCCAATTCTGCTGAAAATGGGTTGAACATAGGAGTGTTTTGAGTGTGATTTGAGAGTTGTAAAGTGGTAAAATGGTTGGGAAAGGGGTGTATTTATAGGGGAGTAATTAGGGTTAAAGCTTGGTGTATAATTAATAAAGTTGGCGGGAGTTGATCAATGATAAATAAAAAAAAAGAAATGGAGCCAAGAAAAAAGAAACACCCAATGCGCTGGCAAACGGATCCTGTTCTGGCCGCCACTTGCTGGCTATGTTCAGCTGATCATATTCTTTTTTTTTATGTTTACATCTAATTCCCTAATTATAATGCATTCTATAATAATACTTATTTAGTGTACTAGAGAAATTGGTCCAATGACCAATTAGAAACATCTTGGTCCAATGGCTTTGGCACACAAACTTTCTGGCCGAGACTAGTTGAATGTTATTATTGTATTTTTTTTTTTTACTTTTGGCACAATAGGATTGATTATTATAATAATGTAGTTTATGTAATATTACTATTAAGTGATTTATTACTCATTTAAATATATATTAATGTTTAATTTATACAAAACATGAAATTAATTAAGTTTGTGTAAAATGTAGTATAGGTTGAGTATTGTGAACGTATAATCAAGTGTTTGTATGAAATAGACGTCTAAAGTCATGTATACCTCTACGAGAAGTACGAATATGTATCGAATGAATGTATGTCTCAAATGTATAACGGATTTAAATGTACAAGCAGGAATAAATAAACAAGGTATAATTTGTATGAAATACTAAATTTTATTACGATCGAAGTTACGAGTCATGAAAACGGAGGCGAAATCCGATTACGATATAGATACGATACGGATGTAAGTTTCCCAAAGTAGGTATATGAATAATCTTTCTATTTAAAGTAAGTTTCAAAAAGCGAGGCGTTACATCAGCCCTAGCTTGATTTCCATGATTCTGCATCCTATCAGCCTGTAACATGTATTAAAATTGAGTCAGTACAAAATGAACCGACGATTATACAAGTTTGAGTAATAGCATAATAGTTTAAAATAACTCATACCCATCGTGTAAATGGTAAAATAGTTTCAGCCATGCTAGTGTTCGCAGTCCAACAAGTGATAGTCCAAATATCCCGATGCTTTGTTGTTTTCCCAAGTCTCAAGGAAAACTAGAATACTCCTAACAATACCCCCGAGATTAATGGGGAGGTGCATCTCCTATAGCGCTACTATTGTTAAGGCGGAACTACACACCCTGGATTAAACGTCCACATAGCACAAATAGAATACAAGAATCACAAGTTTCACATACACATTGGATAGAGTTTAGTTGCAAAAGTCTTAAGTATCGTAGTTTAATAGAATACATGTTACATCCCAAAGTTTAAAACAAAAAGGGATCGAGTATACTCACAGTGATTGCTTAATGGATCAACTATAAAGTTTCAAAGTTTCTGATTAAGCAATGACGACGTGGTACGCATAAAGACAACGGTATAACCATCAGTGTACAGCCGATCCGATCGGGTGGGAATCACCCCAGTCCGTTCAGTCGTCCGTTTGTGACAGTGTTCATGTCAGAATTCATACTCCAGTCATCTTTTCCAGCAACAATCCTTCTCCAAACCAACTCCAGACTAATCTTTAAGTCTATAGTTCGTTTACATCCAGATCTCACCGTTTTTGGTAAAAATTCTTAAGAAGAGATGAAGATAAACATAAGTTTTAGCTCGAAGTCTATATTTAGTGAAGATTCGGTGTAAAACACATGAAATTTCTTAGATTTGAGCTAGATCTTGGCAGAAATGACATCACACCATGGTTTGTACAAACCACCATGATGACGTCACCCTCAAGAGCTCAAATCTTAGGGATTTCATGGTGAAAAGTGAGATCTCAAAGGAGAATCATGTAGAGAATGGTGCATAGATCAAAGATGTACAAGAATCTAGTGTAAAACGTACCGGAATCGCCAAGAATTGGAAGAAATGAGGAGTGCGTGCGTCTGGGTCGAGTGAGGCTGTCATATCAGTGAGAATTGATGTGACAGGCCTACTTATAGTGTGAGAGTGAGTGAGCGAGGCGGTGTGCATGGATCGGATGGTAACTCGGTCGAATGGCCATCCGATCGGTTGGTCATCCGATCGGATTGCCACTCGGCCAATCCATCCTTTCCGCGTTTCTGTCTTTGATTCGTTTCGCGCGTTAGATCAAGCGTTGCGTTGCGTATTTATTGGGTATTAGTATCACGTGACCAGATTACATTATTAAAACAAGTTTCCATAATTCCCATAGTTTTCATAGTTTCCGCCAGTGACGAGACTCCAGTCCCTCGTTCAACCAAGTCTCAAGTTTCACGAGCCTCAAGAGTCAAGCACCAAAGTATCAAGTAATCATAGAATCATAGTCTCATAGTATCATAGAATCATAGTCTCATAGTTTCATAGTTTCCAAGCATCAAGTATCAAAATCATAGCATAAGTTTCACCAAGTATCAAAAGTATCTAGGATTACATAGTGTAGGGGCTAAAAGTGACAATTAGGTAAAAGTCTAGGGACGCAGGCGTTACAGTCTGCCCTCCTTTAGGAGATTTCGTCCCCGAAATCTAGGTAGAAGACTGCTCGAAGAGCTGCGGATACTTGGCCTTCATCTCACTTTTCAGTTCCCAAGTGAATTCGGCACCACGCTTTCCTTCCCATCGAACCTTGACTATGGGAATTTTGCTGCGCCTCAGTTGCTTGACGCCCTGATCCATGATATCAGCCGGTTTCTCCACAAAGTGTACAACTTCGTTTATTTGCAAGTCTTCAAGGGGCTCCTGTAGGTCCTCGTCGGCTAGGCATTTACGTAGGTTGGATACGTGGAACACTGGATGCACATTGTTTAGTTCCTGTGGCAGGTCGAGTCTGTTCGCCACCTTGCCAATCCTTTCGAGTATCTTGAAAGGACCCACATAGCGAGGAGTGAGCTTTCCCTTCTTACCAAAATGAACTACTCCCTTCCAGGGAGATACCTTGAGAAGAACTCGGTCACCAGCATCAAATTCTAGAGGCTTGCGTCTATTATCAACATAGCTCTTTTGTCTGCTCATGGCCTTGATCAACTTATCTAGGATTTGAAGAATGATGTGTGTAAAATGCAACATATAAATAACATCAAATGAGGCATAAAACTAACCCTTTTTTAGTACTAATGTTGGAAAAAAGTATGCTTTTGTATTCCTTTTGTATTTTCAGGGTTAAATGAGTGTAAATGAACAAAACAAGCAAAAACATAGCTAAATCTAACACAAATACAAGAAAAGGAACAAACGTGGCATGCCCGACCCCTCGACAACATCTTCCCAAGCAAAAAACATAACATCAGAAGGCTGAACACGCCCCGTGCTCAGCAGACACGGGGGCGTGCCCAAGTGTCTGCAGAAAGGATAAAGTTGTAGAAGCTTCTATTTCCCAACACGGGGGAGTGCCCAGCTCCACATGGCCGTGGTCAACGCTAAGATTCACAGAATCCAAGCAAATCTTGATGGTACAAATACGCTTCTTCACACGGGGCCGTGCCCAGCGGACACGGGGGCGTGGTCAACTAATACAGACAAACTGCATTAAATGAAGAAAGAAAAAGAGGATGGACACGGGGCCGTGTCCGGGCTTCTGTGCAGGCTATAAATAGGGGTGCTTGGTTTATTTCAAAGGCATCCTTAGACAAACCACCTCTCTCCCACTTCACCCACACTCCACCACCATCACAACACCCACATCCACCACCATCATCCATCATCCATCATAGAGTGTGTGTAGTAGTCTCGGGATCCAAGATTGATAGTAAGAGTTCTTGACAATCAAAGGCGATGTTTGCCTAAGTCTCTTACATCACTTGGTGAAGACAAGCATTTAGTGTAATACTTTTATTTTTTAATCTTTTCGCACTTTTTATTTGGTTTTGTATTAATGACTTTAATAACTAGTTTCTTATGTTGAAGGTGAAACTTCCTTATCATTTGTCCGTGGTGTCTTGGCGTTATTTTATTGTCTATATAAAATAAAAGATTTACACCATTCATATCTCCACGGTCTATATGGAGATATGTTGGCTACCTGGTCGGGGGTTAAGGGAATGGTTTGGTAAGGTTCTTGCCTTCTTCAGTGTATAGATCCTGCAAGGACCTGGGTCAAGCTTACTAGTACCTTCTTCAATACCCACTGGTATTGGATGGCGGGGGTGCGAATGGCTTGATCCCCTCATATGTAAACTACTATTAATACATTCACCCGGCTACTTGGGAATGTATCCCTGCTGACTCAAACCACTTAGCCGAGGGTAATGTCACCTTCAAAAGAGGGGCCTACCACATTATGCATTAATAACTTAATTAATTATCTTCCAATAATCCAACCCTTTAGGATTGTATCCTTGTTGACTCAAACTACTGGGTTGAGGATAACGTTACCTTCAAAAGAGGGGCCTACTACTATAACTAAGATAATCTCTTAAAAGTGCAAAAGTGCGGAAAACATCAAAGGTTACACTAAAGGCGAGTCGGATCCAAGTGATTCATCTTGTCTATCTATTTTTATTTTCAGCATTTTTAGTTAATTTTTATTTTCTTGTTTAAAACCTTTTTCTAACTTTTTTGGATTTGATTAGACGTTGAGGATAAACCGGTACTAAAAGCTCTTGTGTCCTTGGACGACCTCGGTATCTTACCAACACTATACTACGCTCACGATGGGTCCACTTGCCCATATGTGTGTTTAGTGTTAATAAAATATCGTGTTTTATAAATTTAAAACTTAACTAAAGTGTTAAAAAAGGCTTAAAATATACATAAATATATATAACACACCGCACACATCAAGTTTTTGGCACCGTTGCCAGAGACACAAGGATTTTAAGAAAGTTAGGAATCAACGGCCTAATCGTTTTTCTTATTTTTCTGTTTTTTTAGGATTTTTCTTAGATTTTCAGCCTCTGCAGAGCTCAGCATGGGTCGTGCCCGCTGAACACGCCCCGTGCCCAACCTTTGGTACTGGCAATCCTGTTTTAAGTCAGACAGTAGCTGAACACGGGGGCCGTGCCCAACCAACACGCCCCGTGCCTAAGTATCAGATACTGAAAACAGAACCGTAAGATCCCGGCGGTTGGTAATTTCTGACACAAACATGAGCGATACTGATTTTTTTACTACCGCTCCTCTTATGGTACGTGGTGTAAAATATGTGGTGGAAATCATGAAGAATTAAAATGTTATTTTTTAAATTATACTCCCCACTATATAGACCCATTGTTTTCCTGTAGCCTTACGAGGGGCGAGAGTAAAAATAATCCCTATCTCTCCCTCGAATGCTCTCAACCGTCCCTTCTAGATGAAATGCTTTTGGAAGAATTCTTTCAGCTAGAAAAACTAATTCTTCGATGGATAAAAGAACTTGAGATGGACATAATTGATTCATCCCAAGACGACATCCAAGAAGAATTATTGGGATCGCATTCGGATAAAAACAACATCGTCGCTCCCGAAATCACCTCTAACTCTTGCGAAGACTTGAGCGATAGTCGTCCCTGTGTCGATTGTGCCGTGAAGGACTCCCCATCGAATTCCGTCGATGCATACATAGACCTGAGCGATTCGACATACACCTTCTTTAACGAGAGCCCGGATAAGGGTTGGACTTGTCCACCTACATTTAGCATAGGAATCACCCTTTCCGATAACCTCTTGCGTTCTCGTCTAAATATAGGGCAACTTAGGTATCTCAGGCACTTCGGTGTTGTTCCGTCCAGTAAGGAACCACCCGATCTGGATAAATTCCTTAAAATTAGACAAAACGTAATAAACAGCCTCTAGGCATGGGGCCGTGTCTAGGTCAGCACGCCCCCGTGTCCACCAAAAGATTCTCGTCTGACTTTCGGTCAGAATACGGACAAAATGTGTCAGAATCTTGTCTGCACACGGGGCCGTGTCCAGCCGACACGGGGCTGTGTCCAGCGTGCTGTCGTTTTTTATAAATGCAGCAAGATTCCTGCACATTTGGACCATTCCAAAGACAGAGATTTGGTGGGATCTTCACACATACCATCCTAGGTATATTCTAAAGAAGGTTCTCTACAACCATCTTGTCTTTTCTATTTTTGTCCATTGACTTCTTCTTCATTTTTACCTCAAAAACCTCCATTAAAGCTTAAAATCACGATGGTTTCAAGCTTTATTGTGATGTTTGATAGATTTTTATTCAAGGAATCTTGTTAAAAATAAGTTTTGCAACAGTGCTTTAAGTTATTTCTGCTTAAAAATGCTTCAAAAGTCAGAAAAATAATTTAAAGCTTCAAGATTCCTTGTTTCAAAAATCTGCAGAATCTGGACACGGGGCCGTGCTCGGTGATCACAGGGCCGTGTTTGAGGTACCGTTTCATTAAAATGAATTCTTTTCAGTTTGTTTTCTTAGAATATCAAGCAGAAACAGTGGAACATCATCATCACACTCAAGAAACAACTGACAAGGGAGAAGGTCATCGGTAGAAGATTCTCTCGTCAACTATGTCTATGCCTTGAGAGAGGCCATAGACGAAATGACGGGGGTTGAGGAAGCTCTGGTCGGCCGTATCAATCATTTATCGGTGGGTCTAGAAGGGTGTCTTAGGGAGGTCAACCTTTTGCACCAAAGGTTGAATTTCCTAGCTTCTCCTCCTTTGGTACCAATCATTACACAAAGGGCATGGAATGTGGTACCAGAAGTTATCATACCAGCCGAGTGGTACGCCGTGCATGCAGACCCCCCTTTAGACATACTCCATGGGGTCCGGTCGCTGCCGATCCTCCCCCACAAGATATTGAGGAAAATGAGCCCGCCTTCTTCCTCCCGAAAGAGATAGAGGAATGGCTCAACGAAATCTCGGGGACACCTCTCAGTTTCGAGTTCTACAACGCCTTTAAAATACCGGGAAGCTATTTCCGGGCTTTTGTTTCCTACAATAACGGTAGAACTCCTTAGGATGATTTCGTGTATCACTTGACCTATCTATCTTAGGAACGTTTTTAGCTTCCTTTTTATATTTCTAGGACCTTATGTAACTCTCTATTTAATGAATGATGGTTTTCAAAATTATTTGGTGCTTGGATAATGTTGTAATGGGTAAAACACACTCGGGATGGTGAAGGGTGAAAAGGGAGACTTAAACCAACACCTCATGCACAAACACAAAGTCTCCCGAATATTTTTCTTCATTACACCAAGTTCAGCACGGGCCGTGCCCAGCCAACATAGCCCCGTGCTCAAGGGTCTGCAGAAAAACACCCAGTTCAGGTAACTGGATACGGGGCGTGTTCGTTGAACACACCCCCGTGCCCAGCCTTCTGTTACTTTTTGTTGATTTCTGTTACTGGAAATCTGAACACGGGGCCGTGCCTGGACACCACGGCCCGTGTCCAGGTGCCCAGTAACATAAAATTTTTGTTTAACACACCTTTTTACACATTCAATCAACCTAAAAACTTATTTTTGGGATACATTGAGGACAATGTCTTTAAGTGTGGGGGTGCTAAAACCTTGAATCTTGCAAATCCTAATTACAAGCCCTACACAAAACTCTATTGGAACCGTTAAACACCCCAAAATTTTTCAAAAACTTTTCATTTTTTTACTTACAAGTTCTAAAAAGGTTATATTTTTATAAATTTACAACCGATAGCGTCGTGATAAAAAGAACCAACATAAGAAAATTATGAAACGGCATGACAAATCTAGTTAAAATTTGATTATATATACTTGATCACATTAAAAACCCATTCCCACAAAAAATGAGTTTTGAGCCTTTATTGAGCATATAAATACACATCTTTAAACTAAATGGTCATTTTTCGTTTCTTGTGTGAATAGCCGCTTGGTTTCTTACGACTCTAG
The DNA here is from genome assembly GCA_030545235.1 of Helianthus tuberosus. NCBI lineage: Eukaryota > Viridiplantae > Streptophyta > Magnoliopsida > Asterales > Asteraceae > Helianthus > Helianthus tuberosus. The sequence continues at coordinate 65,213,349 of CM060406.1, forward strand.
AACTTGCCATGACGATACATTCCCGGTCCTTACCAACTTAAACCCGAGTAAGTAAATGATGGAGGCATTAGGACTAACCCTTTTTATTTCAACACCATTATTTTTATTTTTTTTACCACCTACCCAAAATCCCCCTAGTTAACCCCTTTGAGCCTAAACCTTTTCATTTCTAAACCCAAAACAAACACCCTTTACCCACCAAAACCCTTTTTCATTTAAACCTTTTATTTTAGTAAAAAGCTCGGTTTCCATGTGACATTCCTTATCAAAAAAATAAATAAATGATGAAGTATAGCAATAAACAAACAAGTTCATCAAAAAAAACTTTGTTTGAAAAACGCTTCATTAAAATAAAAAGTCACAAAAATAAAATGTTTTTATGAAAACCTACCCTTTTTACGCTTTTTAGCCCTTTTCTACTAACCACTAACCCAAAAACCACCTACCTTTAATCCAAGCCTAACCCTTCCCCAAAGTCCTCTTGATATTAACAAAGGTCTATAGTTAAAAAGGAGGAGGATTGATTGCTTGGCAAGCATATGGTAGAAGTAAGTTCCATGCCGGTCTCGAGTGTTTCACAAAAATACATCTTCGGCCGAGTGTTGAGTGATCCCCCGTGAGGTATGTGAACTTGTATATAAATGGAATTTAAAGAGGCATGTTATGCCCAAATAAGTAAATTCTCTTATGAAATATTCTAAATATATCATAACGAATAGAATTGTAAATAATATAAAAATAAAACCTAATAAAGATCTTGGAATCCCGATACTCTAGACAAGCCCAAAACTTCTCTTCTACCCATTCCATTTGGGTGTGTAAGCCACATTATAAAGAGTTTTGCTTGAGGACAAGCAGAGATTCAGGTGTGGGGGTATTTGATGTGTGTAAAATGCAACATATAAATTACATCAAATGAGGCATAAAACTAACCCTTTTTTAGTACTAATGTTGGAAAAAGTATGCTTTTGTCTTCCTTTTGTATTTTCAGGGTTAAATGAGCATAAATGAACAAAAGAATAAAAAACACAGCTAAATCTAACACAAATACAAGAAAAGGAACAAACGTGGCATGCCCGACCCCTCGACAGCATCTTCCCAAGCAAAAACAGAACATCAGAAGGCTGAACACGCCCCGTGCTCAGTGGTCACGGGGGCGTGCCCAAGTGTCTGCAGAAAGGACAAAGTTGTAGAAGCCTCTATTTCCTAACACAGGGGCGTGCCCAGCTCCACACGGCCGTGGTCAACACAAAGATTCACCGAATCCAAACAAATCTTGATAGTACAGATACGCTTCTGCACACGGGGCCGTGCCCAGCGGACACGAGGGCATGGTCAACTAATACCGATAAACTGCATTAAATGAAGAAAGAGAAAAAGGATGGACACAGGGTCATGCCCACTGGACACGGGGCCGTGTCTGGGCTTCTGTGCAGGCTATAAATTGGAGTGCTTGGTTCATTTCAAAGGCATCCCTTGACAAACCACCTCTCTCCCACTTCACCCACACTCCACCACCATCACAACACCCACATCCACCACCATCATCCATCATCCATCATAGAGTGTGTGTAGTAGTCTCGGGATCCAAGATTGATAGTAAGAGTTCTTGACAATCAAAGGCCATGTTTGCCTAAGTCTCTTACATCATTTGGTGAAAACAAGCATTTAGTGTAATACATTTATTTTTTAATCTTTTCACACTTTTTATTTGGTTTTGTATTAATGACTTTAATAACTAGTTTCTTATGTTGAAGGTGAAACTTCCTTATCATTTGTCCGTGGTGTCTTGGCGTTATTTTACCGTCTATATAAAATAAAAGATTTACACCATTCATATAACCACGGTCTATATGGAGATATGTTGGCTACCTGGTCGGGGGTTAAGGGAATGGTTTGGTAAGGTTCTTGCCTTGTTCAGTGTATAGATCCTGCAAGGACCTGGGTCAAGTTTACTAGGACCTTCTTCAATACCCACTGGTATTGGATGGTGGGGGTGCGAATGGCTTGATCCCCTCATATGTAAACTACTATTAATACATTAACCCGGCTACTTGGGATTGTATCCCTGCTGACTCCTACCACATTACGCATTAATAACTTAATTAATTATCTTCCAATAATCCAACCCTTTAGGATTGTATCCATGCTGACTCAAACTACTGGGTTGAGGGTAACGTCACCTTCAAAAGAGGGGCCTACTACTATAACTAAGATAATCTCTTAAAAAGTGCAAAAGTGCGGAAAACATCAAAGGTTACACTAAAGGCAAGTCGGATCCAAGTGATTCATCTTGTCTATCTATTTTTATTTTTATTTTTATTTTCAGCATTTTTAGTTAGTTTTTATTTTCTTGTTTAAAACCTTTTTCTAACTTTTTTTGATTTGATTATACGTTAAGGATAAACCGGTACTAAAAGCACTTGTGTCCTTGGACGACCTCGGTATCTTACCAACGCTATACTACGCTCACGATGGGTGCACTTGCCCATATGTGTGTTTAGTGTTAGTAAAATATTGTGTTTTATAAATTTAAAACTTGACTAAAGTGTTAAAAAGGGCTTAAAATATACATAAATATATATAACATACTGCACACATCAAAGAATCTTATCCGTTGTCTCTTGAATGATTTCACGGCCAGTAAACTACTTGTCACCAATCTCATGCCAGCTGAGAGGAGATCGGCACTTGCGGCCATACAAAGCTTCGAAAGGAGCCATCTGAATACTGGAATGATAGCTGTTGTTGTACGAGAACTCAATCAATGGTAAATGTACATCCCAGTTACCCCCAAAGTCGATGACACAAGAACGTAGCATATCCTCTTGGGTTTGAATAGTACGCTCGGTCTGTCCACCCGTTTGAGGATGAAAAGCCGTGCTAAGATTCAAATTAGAACCCATAGCAGATTGAAAGGTTTGCCAAAGATGTGAAGTAAAACGACCATCACGGTCTGAGATTATGTCAAGAGGTATGCCATGATGGCATATACTCTCATTAGTATAGATTTGAGCAAGTTTCTCCACTTTATAATCTTCACGAATAGAAAGAAAGTGGGCTGATTTGGTCAAACGATCAATTATCACCCAGATACTATCGTGACAAGAAGGTGTTCGAGGTAGTTTGGTAATAAAGTCCATAGCGATGCTATCCCATTTCCAAGCTGGGATTTCAGGTTGTTCTAGGAGTCTTGAAGGACGTTGATGTTCAGCCTTAACTTTTGTACAAGTAAGGCATTTAGAAACATATACAACAATGTCCCTCTTCATGCCAGGCCACCAATAAGTTGCACGCAAATCATGGTACATCTTATCAGCGCCCGGGTGAATAGAGTAACGGGATTTGTGAGCCTCATTCATAATGAGCTCACGGAGATTATCACGATCCGGTACCCAGATGTGATTGAGGTAGTATTGGAGTCCATTGGGTTTAGTTTCAAGCTGTTCAATCTTAGCGGCTTGGATCTCCACTTCTAGACTTCCTTCATTTGCTGATGAATACTGAGCGTCATGAATACACGCATGGAGATTATTAGAGATATGAATAGCATTTACATGAGTTTTACGACTAAGAGCATCGGCCACTACATTCGCCTTGCCGGGATGATAGAGAATTTCGCAGTCGTAGTCGTTTAGCAATTCCACCAAACGTCTCTGTCGCATGTTCAGTTCTTTTTGGTCAAAGATATGTTGAAGGCTCCTATGGTCAGTGAAAACCACACACTTAGTACCATACAGGTAGTGTTGCCATATCGTTAACGCAAAAAAAATTGTACCAAGCTCCAGATCGTGAGTAGTATAGTTTTTCTCATGTACCCTGAGTTGATGAGAGGCATAAGCAATAACCTTGTTCCGCTGCATGAGCACACAGCCCAAGCCACGGTTTGAGGCAACGCAGTATACCACGAAGTCATCATTCCCATCGGGGAGAGTTAGAAAAGGGGCATTACATAAAAGAGTCTTAAGAGTTTGAAAATATTCCTCTTGCTCGGGACCCCAAGCAAAAGGTCTCTGAGTCAACGAAGTAAGAGGGACAACGATCTTAGTGAAGTCTGAGATGAATCGGCGGTAATAACCTGCCAATCCTAGAAAGGAACGAATCTCAGATGCAGATTTAGGCGTACTCCAATTCTTCACAGCTTCGATTTTAGACGGGTCAACATGAATACCTTGCTTACTAAAGACATGACAAAGAAATTGCACTTCTTTAATCCAAAACTAACACTTAGAAAATTTAGCATATAAACGTTCACCACGTAAGAGTTCAAGCATCAAACGTAAATGACGAGCATGATCAGCTTTAGTTTTAGAATATATGAGAATATCATCAATAAAGACTATCACAAAACGATCAAGATAAGGCTTACAAAAAGGATTCATGAGATCCATGAACACAGTGGGTGCTTTGGTCAATCCAAAAGGCATAACCATGAACTCGTAGTGTCCATAACGAGTGCGAAAAGCGGTCTAGGGTACATCATCCTCGAGTACACGAAGCTTATGATAGCCAGAACGAAGATCAATTTTCGAGAAACAGGACGCGCCTTGTAGTTGGTCAAATAGATCATCAATACGAGGGAGAGGATAATGATTCTTAATGGTAAGCTTATTAAGTTCACGGTAGTCGATACACATACGGAACGAACCATCTTTCTTCTTGACTAATAACACCGGAGCACCCCACGGGGAGGTACTTGGACGAATTAATCCCTTGTCGAGTAGTTCTTGAAGCTAACTAGATAGCTCTTGCATCTCGAAAGGTGCAAGACGATACGGGGCCTTGGCGACAGGAGTCGCACCAGGTATGAGATCAATACGAAAATCCACGGTTCTAGGAGGTGGAAGACCAGGTAGATCTTCAGGAAAAACATCGGGGAAATCACACACCACTGGAACATCGCTTATGTTCTTCCCCTTGCTCTTTTGTTCCACCACGTGGGCCAAGAAAGCAAGGTTCTGTTTACGTAAGCACCTGCTCGCTTGTATGCATGACATCAGCCTCAGCCCTTCCAAAGGTCGGTCTCCATAGACATGCAAGATATCACCAGAATGTAGAGGTAGACGAACAAACTTCTCGTGACAAGCAATCTCGGCATGGTTCTTACGCAACAAATCCATACCGATAATGACATCAAAACTACCCAATTGCATGGGTATTAGATCAATAGTAAACACGTGGTCATTAAGAATCAAGGAACAACCACGGAGAATAGAATCAACTAGAATAGACTTTCCATCGGAAATCTCTACCGAAAATGACTTAGGTAACATAGAGCGTGCACAGTTTAACAATGATTCAAATTCTACGGACACAAAGCTTCTGTCGGCACTAGTATCAAAAAAGATCGAAGCATAAAGGTTATTCACGAGGAACGTACCATTAACGACATCATTGTCGTTACGAGCCTGATTAGCATTAAGATTGAACGCTCGCCCACGAGCGGCTGGATGCTGGTCCTAGTTCAGCTGAGGACACTGGTTACGAAGGTGAGTAGTATCTCCACACTTGTAGCATGCACGAGCATCGCTGACTGGCCTAGGATTCTGCTGTGGAGCTGGAAGAGCTGGTAAAGCTGCCTGAGCTGGGGCTTGCTGGGCGTGTTGACCTGGATTAGCTTGACGATAGTAAGGAGTCGTGTGACCATAGAGATTGCAGTTGGTGCACAAACAACATGCAGAATTAGCAGGATGATGAAAGTTGCAAGTTGTACACTTGGGGTAAGACCCAGAGTATTGCTTCTTGACTTCAGGAGTAGCAGTGATTGGGACAGTAGCAGCAGGAGTAGGTTTAGCAGCAGGGTTTGCAGTAGGAACAATAGCATTGCATCCTGAACCCTGTGACTTTCGCCTCTTGTTCTTGCTGCCACTTGGCTGCTGGGTAACTTTATGTTCAGACTTGGAGGAAGCAGGGTTAGGAAACTGCTTATCACGAACGCAGTTGTTGTTGAGACTAGCTGCAAGACGGTAGACTTCCTCAATATTTCCGAGTTGAGCTGCTTCAATAGAATCACGCATAGCAGGAGGTAGACCATTGATGTACTTGGTTATTATGCGTTTAGGGGTAGAAACAAAGTGAGGAACAATCAAGCTGAGCTGCTTGAAATGGGTAGTATAAGCCAGATTATCATCACCAATCTGCTTCAAGTGCTAGAACTCTTCTTCAAGCTTCAGTTGTTCATGAGGAGGGCAGAATTCAAGCATCATCAATTCTCGCACCTCAGCCCATGGAAGAGCATAGGCTTCTTCATTAGATCGGATGTTTCTCTCATTTGTCCACCACTCTAACGCTCTGTCTTGAAACATTCCCGTTGCACTCTTAGTCTTCAGCTGCTCTGGGCATTCGCTGTTAATGAAGGTAACCTCGATACTGTCAAACCACTCGAGCATAGCAGTCACTCCATCACTGCCCGTGAAAGACTTAGGGTTGCAAGAGACGAAATGTTTGCAGCTGAACTTGGTGGACTTTTCTTTCTTCGTCTTAGAGTCAACAGAAGAGGGCGGAGTGTTCGACCCTTGGATCTCAGAGACGATATTTGGCACAACTCAAGAGATCTGGTCGGCCATGAAGGACATCATCTTTTTCTGAGACTTTTCCCTGGATCTCTTGAGAGTGTCGGAGAGCTTTCGAGAAGACATCCTAGGGATCCAACAAGAGGATCATATAAGTCTAGGTTTGCAAAATCTCACAATATAGATTCGCACATGATAGATTAAAGACTCAAGATTCAACAAAATTTACATAGTTCACAATAGTTTTAAAACAACAACCCACGACCTTCGCATGGCACGTTGTACGAAGTTTGGAAACATGTCAAAAACGCTTATATACAGGAAGTACCAGCGGCGTATCCACCACGCTTCGGGCATATTGCTTCCGCCTCGTACTCGGTGTCATGTTACGTGTCGTAAAACACACTCATCATCATAGTTTCACGTAGACTACTCCAATAGTTTCACATAGATTCCAATAGATTCCTCAGGTTTCAATAGATTCAATAGATTCAATAGATTCATAGATTCCAATAGATTCAATAGTTTCCATTAGATTCAATAGATCCTCATAGATTCATGTTAACAACCCACAAACAATGAAATCCCGCATGGCACGTGCTATGAAAGTTCGGCAACATGACGGAAGCACTTATATATAGGAAGTACAAGCGGCGTATCCACCATGCTTCAATCATGCCACGTCCGTCTCATCATCGGTGTCATGCTTCGTTTATCACAACATTAGAATTCACCATAAGCCCTCTTAGATTGACCAAATAGATTTCACGACATAGATTATCCCAATTAGACTTCACAACTCCAACCCGAGCCTACAAAACTACGAACTTCACTTAGCGCGTGGTACGAAGGTTCGGTAACATGCCTGAAACACTTATATATAGGAAGTACTAGCGGCGTATCCACCATGTTTCGGACATGCCATGTACGCCTCGTCTTCGGTGCTTGGCTACGTTTCGTATTTCATTTCTCAAACAACACATACTTAGATTACGAGTAGATCATGCTTGAGTACACACACTTTACACATAGATTACGCTTAGATTGCACTTAGGTTTCACAAGTAGTTCCCATAGTTTTAGAATTTGACAACCTCATCACCGGTCTGCAAAACGCTAAGTTTCGCATGGCACTTGGTACGAAGGTTGGTAACATGCCTGAAACACTTATATATAGGAAGTACCAGCGGCGTATCCACCATGTTTCGGACACATCACTTCCCCCCTCGTGTTTCCATGCCATGTTACCTTTAGTGTCTTACAACCCCAACAATACATAGATTCATCAGATAGTTTCACATAGTGTCATAGCCGATAAAGACTCCCCACATAGATTAGCATGATAGAATAAAGCTTCATAAATTTAGTTTGATCCTGAGATTAGGATTAGTGGCTTAGATTGCGGACATACGTGCGAATTGAGTGAAAAGCCTCACCATAAACGAAGAATCAAGTTTAAAACCACACATAAAAGAATCGAGATAACATAAAAGATAGGCTCATAAAAACATAGATTGTTTCGGGTAGAAGAACGGCGACTAACCAAAGTGAATCGAACCCCTTTCGAATTGAGACAACATGTCCCGACTTACTTAGACAAATACGTCATCGATGTTAGGCCTACGATATTCGTCCTTTTCGTCATTTCACGTTCCTAATCGAATGGAAGTTTCGAGACTTTGGCGAGACATAAAATATCAGAGAGTGGGACTAGTTATCATGGTCTGAGTTTCACCTATATCTTGACAACTTCGTACCCTAATAGCGTCGGTACTTATCAGCAGATAAGACCTACTTAGAATATAATTAGGAAATTTCCCATCAAGGTTTGGATATCACTCCTGACTTGAGGGAAATTTCATGCAAAATACAACACTGATTAGCAGTGTTTTCAAGTATCGAGTGTACATTGAGTCAGCCTTAGGAAAGGCATGTAAGTTTAGCAGGAAAATGTGCTGCTAGGGAGCAGATACGATAGAATGCATAAGTCTTAAATAACAGATAAGAATCAAGATTCCTAGAACTATAGACTAGGGAAAGTATTCCTACTTATCCTACTTCCCTATAATTATGGCTCTGATACCAATTTGTCACACCCCAACCGATGGCGGAAACATCAGGGTGCGAGCACTAAGCGTTCAGATTGCTCACGAGATTCCACAACACTAGTAATTTCAATACAGATTAAATAAGTTTCATGCATAAGTTTGTCTAAAACAGCATCACCAACAAAAGATTCAAAATACAACCATTAATCATTATTCAAAGTCTAGATTTAAACTAGGTGGGTTTCTAAGCATCAGCCCTAGATTGATTTCCATGATTCTGCATCCAATCAGCCTGCAACATGTATTAAAATAGAGTCAGTACAAAATGTACCGACGAGTATACAAGTTTGAGTAATAGCATAATAGTTTAAAACAACTCATATCCATTGTGTAAATGGTAAAATAGTTTCAGCCATGCTAGTGTTCGCACTCCAACAAGTGATAGTCCAAGTATCCCGATGCTTTGTTGTCTTCCCAAGTCTTAAGGAAAACTAGAATCCTCCTAACAATACCCCTGAGAATAATGGGGATGTGCATCTCCTATAGCGCTACTATTGTTAAGGCGGAACTACGCACCCTGGATTAAACGTCCACATAGCACAAATAGAATACAAGAATCACAAGTTTCACATACACATAGGATAGAGTTGATGCGTGTGAAGGGTGTATATAAGTTTAAATATATTTTAAGCCCTTTTTAACACTTTTTTAGCCAAGTTTTAAATTTATAAAACACGATATTTACTAACACTAAACACACATATGGGCAAGTGCACCCTTCGTGAGCGTAGTATAGTGTTGGTAAGATACCGAGGTCGTCCAAGGATACAAGAGCTTTTAGTGCCGGTTTATCCTCAACGTCTAATCAAATCAAAAGTTTAGAAAAAGGTTTTAAACTAAAATAAAACTAACTAAAATGGTGAAAATAAAATAAAAATAAAAACAGATAGACAAGATGAATCACTTGGCTCCGACTCGTGTATAGTGTAACCTTTGATTATTTCCTTACTTTTGCACCTTTTAAGAGATTATCTTAGTTATTGTAGTAGGCCCCTCTTTTGAAGGTGACGTTACCCTCAACCCAGCAGTTTGAGTCAGCAAGGATACAATCCTAAAGGGTCGGATTATTGAAAGATAATTAATTAAGTTATTAATGCATATTATGGTAGGCCCCTCTTTTGAAGGTGACGTTACCCTCGGCTAAGTAGTCTGAGTCAGCAGGGGTACAGTCCTAAGTAGCCGGGTTAAAGTATTAATAGTAGCTTACATATGAGGGGATCAAAGAGTTTGGACCCCCGCCATCCAATACCGTTAAGTATTGAAGGAGGTCCTACTAAATTTGACCCAGGTCCTTGCAGGATCTATACACTGAACAAGGCAAGACTTTTACCAAACCGTTCCCTTAACCCCCGACCAGGTAGCCAACATACCTCCATATAGACCGTGGAGATATGAATGGTGAAAATATTTTATTTTATATAGACAGTAAAATAATGCCAAGACACCACGGACAAACGATAAGGAAAAATCATCTTCAACATAAGAAACTAGTTATTAAAGTCATTAATACAAAACCAAGTAAAAAGTGCGAAAAAATTAAAAATAAAAAGTATTACACTAGACACTTTGTCTACACCAAGTGATGTGAGAGACTTAGGCAAACATGGCCTTGATTGTCAAGAACTCTTACGATCAATCTTGGATCCCGAGACGACTCACACACTCTATGATGGACAATGGATGATGGTGGTGGATGATGGTGTTGTGGTGGTGGTGGGTGGTGGGTGAAGTGTGAGAGAGGAGGTGTGCCAAGGGATGATTTGCACTTGAGCCAAGCACTCCTATTTATAGGCTGAACAGAAGCTCGGGCACGGCCCCGTGTCCATTGGGCACGGCCCCGTGTCCACATCCTTCTCTGTCTTCATTAATTGCACTTTGTCTGCATTAGTTGATCACGCCCCCGTGTGCAGAAGCATATCTGTACTATCAAGATTTGCCTGGATTCTGTGAATCTTATAGTTGACCACGGCCCCGTGTCCGCTGAGCACGGCCCCGTGGTGGGCGATAGAAGCTTCTATAGCTTTGTCTTTTCTGCTGGGACTCGGGCACGCCCCCGTGTTCACTGAGCACGGGGCGTGTTCAGCATTCTGTTTTCTTGTTTTGCTTGGGAAGATGCTGTCGTGGGGTCGGGCATGTCACGTTTGTTCCTTTTCTTGTATTTATGTTAGATTTAGCTGTCTTTTTGCTTCTTTTGTTAATTTGAGCTCATTTAATCCTGAAAATACAAAAGGAAGACAAAAGCACACTTTTTCCAACATTAGTACTAAAAAAGGGTTAGTTTTATGCCACAATTGATGTAATTTATATGTTGCATTTTGCACACATCAAATACCCCAACACTTGAATCTTTGCTTGTCCTCAAGCAAAACTCTTTATAATGTGGCTTTACACTCCCAAATGGAATGAGTAGAAGAGAAGGTTTTTGGGCTTGTCATAGAGTGTCGGGATTTCCAAGATTCTTTATTAAGTTTTATTTTTATTTATTACAATCCTATTCGTCATGATTTATTTAAAACTTTTCATAAGATAAATTACTTATTAGGGCATAAGATGCCTCTTTAAAATTCTATTTATATACAAGTTCACATACCTCACGGGGATCACTCAACACTCGGCCGAAAATGTATTTTAGTGGATCACTCGAGAGCGGCATGGAACTTACTCCTACGATAGGCTTGCCAAGCAATCAATCCTCCTCATTTTTAACTATATAACTTTGTAAATATCAAGAGGACTTTTGGGGTGAAGGGTTAGGCTTGGGTTAAAGGTAGGTGGCTGGGTTAGTGGTTAGTGAAAGGGCGAAAAGGGTAACAAGCGTCGGTCTTCGTAAGACTTTTGATTTTTGCAACTTTTATTTTGATGAAGCTTTTATTCAAACAAAGTTATTTTTGATAAACTTGTTTGTTTATTTCTCTTTTGCTTCATCATCAACATTTTTTTTTGAAAAGTCATACGAAAAACCGAGCTTGTTACTAAAACAAAAGGTTAAAAATAAAAAGGGTTTTGGTGGGTGAAAGGGTGTTTGGTTTGGGTTATGAAATGAAAAGGTTTAGGCTCAAAGGGGATAACTAGGGGGATTTTGGGTAGGTGGTAAAAAAAGAAAATAATGGTGTAGAAATAAAAAGGGTTAGTCCTAATGCCTCCATCATTTACTTACTCAGGTTTAAGTTGGTAAGGACCGGGAATATATCGTCATGGCAAGTTCTAGAGTCGTAAGAACCAAGCGGCTATTCACACAAGAAACGAAAAATGAGCATTTAGTTTAAATATATATATTTGTATGCTCAATAAAGGCTCAAAACTCAATTTTGTGGGAATGAGTTTTTATGTGATCAAGTATATATAATCAGATTTTAACTAAGCTTGTCATGCCGTTTCATAATTTTCTTATGTTGGTTCTTTTTATCACTACGCTATCGGTTGTAAATTTGTAAAAATATAACCTTTTTAGAATTTGAAATTCCCAAGTTAAACCTAGACAAGTAAAAAAATGAAATTTTTTGAAAAAATTTGGGGTGATTAGCGGTTCCAATAGAGTTTTGTGTAAGGCTTGTAGTTAGGACTTGCAAGATTCAAGGTTTTAGCATCCCCCCCACACTTAATTACACATTGTCCTCAATGTGTCCCAAAAATAAGTTTTTCGGTTGATTAAAATGTGTAAAAGTGGGTTAAAAACAAGATTTTATGGTACTGGGTAGCTGAACACGGGGTGGTGTTGGCTGAGCACGGCCCCGTGGTCAGACTGCCAGTATCAAATTTAAACAGAAGGCTGGGTACGGGGGCGTGTTCAGTGAGCACGGCCCCGTGTCCAGTTACCTGAACTGGGCATTTTCTGCAGAACCTCGGGCACGTGGGCATGTTGGGTTGAGCACGACCCCGTGCTGAACTTGCTGTAATGAAGAAAAATCATTGGGAGGCTCTGTTTTTGTGCATGGGGTGTGGGTTCAAGTTTCCCTTAGTAACCTCCATCATCCCGAGTGTGTTTTATTTAAAAACTAAACTAGAAAACGTAAAAGTTAATCTAAACTAAAACTACAGATAGTTCCGCGGAATGCCTCCGTGGTGCGCCACGTTTATAAGGGTCCTTGGCTAGACCCACCTTATCAGGTGGTTCTGGCTCATCTTCAATTAGGGGGCCGTCATTGCCGAAAGGATATTTCATTGATCGCTCAAGATCGACACTCTTTTTAAATGCCCCTAATTGAATAGATAGATTGTTGTACTTCCGGTTTTTCAAGGCTTCGTGGGTTTTTACAAAGTGTCGTCCCAACACTACAGGAGCGTCATCGAGGATGAAAAAGTCGGTTGGGATTACCATTTGATTTGTTAGAACCAAGACATCCTCAACCACACCGATTGATTTTATTACTTTCCGATTGGATAGAAAAATGGGTATTTGAAGTGGAGAAAAATCACTAATACTTAATTTTTCAAAAATGTAGTTGGGCATTATGTTAACACAAAGATCTTTATCAATTGTGACATTACTAATAAATGAATTTTGAAAGAAACATGGAACCGGTGTAATGTTAATTTCAAATGGGTCTTCTTTTATTAGTGAGGTTTAATCATTAGTTAACTTAACGCTTACCATTTCATCAATTTTAGTGTTAGTGTTTAACTTAGCATGAGTGGAAATTAAACAATAATTTTCAAAAGAAGGTGACAAGAGATTAATTTCTTCAAAATTAGACTCTTCTTGGATGTTAACGTTGTCGGACTCACCTTTTTTGTTGTTTAACTCATGTGTCGGTTCTTCACTTATTTGTTCTTCCATTTTTACACTTTCAATTATCTCTTCTTTATTTCATTCTTCTCTTACGCGGGACTCCTCTTCCCTTGCGCGAGATTCTTTTATATAGCGATCGATAACTCTAAGGTGTTCTAATATCCTATCGGTTACTTCGGTTATAGAAAAAGGATCGGGATTTTCAAAGCTTGAATCCGGTTGTTCGATCCTTTGTTCCTCATAATACCCATATGAAGTAGATGGTTCACACCATTGTTCTTCATTGTAAGAATATGATGGATAAGGGTCGTAATTTTGTCCTTCATAGTACTCATATGAGGTGGGTTGTTCATGCCATGGTTCCTCATAATAAGCATATGAAGGTGGTGGCTCATATCTTGGTTCTTCAAAGTATGAGTAAGGAGGCTCATACCTTGGTTCATCAAAATATGAGTATGAGGGAGGAGGTTCATACCTTTGGTCTTCATAGTAGGTGTGTGAAGTTGATGGCTCGTACCTGGGCTCCTCATAGTAGGTGTATGAAGTGGTTGGTTGATATAAGTCACAATACTGAACCGAGTGCGGGTCACCACAATTAGTGCAATAGTTACTCCTATAATCATCCTCCTCATAGGTGTAGTTGTAACCTCCTGAGTATTGATCCATAAGAATCACTCAGCAGACCACAACCAAGTCTCGAGATCAGAAAACAAAAATAAAATGGAAACAGAGGCTTGACACGGCCCCGTGTTCAGTGGACACGGCCCCGTGTTCAGTGGACACGGCCCCGTGTACAGAATCTGTATCTGGGCGTTTTAATTAAAGTTACTGACTTCGTTGAGCACGGGGCGTGTTCAATGAGCACGGCCCCGTGTTCAAGCTACTGTATCTGGGTGTTTTATGAAAAATATGCAGCACGGCCACGTGTTCAGTGAGCACGGCCCGTGTTCAACCTACTGTAAATGCAAAACAAAACTAAAATGCAGAAAAATGTGCGCGCGTTTTGAAAAGGTTTTGAAAAACTGATTAGGCCTTCGATTTTAAGCTTTCTTAAAATCCTTGTGTCCCCGGCAACGGCGCCAAAAAATTGATGCGTGTGAAGTGTGTATATAAGTTTAAATATATTTTAAGCCCTTTTTACACTTTTTTAGCAAGTTTTAAATTTATAAAACACGATATTTACTAACACTAAACACACATATGGGCAAGTGCACCCATCGTGAGCGTAGTATAGTGTTGGTAAGATACCGAGGTCGTCCAAGGACACAAGAGCTTTTAGTACCGGTTTATCCTCAATGTCTAATCAAATAAAAAATTTAGAAAAAGGTTTTAAACTAAAATAAAACTAACTAAAATGCTGAAAATAAAATAAAAATAAAAACAGATAGACAAGATGAATCACTTGGCTCCGACTCGTGTATAGTGTAACCTTTGATTATTTCCGCACTTTTGCACCTTTTAAGAGATTATCTTAGTTATTGTAGTAGGCCCCTCTTTTGAAGGTGACGTTACCCTCAACCCAGGAGTTTGAGTCAGCAAGTATACAATCCTAAATGCTCGGATTATTGAAAGATAATTAATTAAGTTATTAATGCATATTATGGTAGGCCCCTCTTTTGAAGGTGACGTTACCCTCGTATAAGTAGTCTGAGTCAGCAGGGATACAGTCCTAAGTAGCCGGGTTAAAGTATTAATAGTAGCTTACATATGAGGGGATCAAAGAGTTTGGACCCCCGCCATCCAATACCGTTAAGTATTGAAGGAGGTCCTATTAAATTTGACCCAGATCCTTGCAGGATCTATACACTGAACAAGGCAAGACTTTTACCAAACTGTTCCCTTAACCCCCGACCATGTAGCCAACATACCTCCATATAGACCGTGGAGATATGAATGGTGAAAATATTTTATTTTATATAGACAGTAAAATAATGCCAAGACACCACGGACAAACGATAAGGAAAAATCACCTTCAACATAAGAAACTAGTTATTAAAGTCATTAATACAAAACCAAGTAAAAAGTGTGAAAAGATTAAAAATAAAAAGTATTACACTAGACACTTTGTCTTCACCAAGTGATGTAAGAGGCTTAGGAAAACATGACCTTGATTGTCAAGAACTCTTACGATCAATCTTGGATCCCGAGACGACTCACACACTCTATGATGGACAATGGATGATGGTGGTGGTTGATGGTGTTATGGTGGTGGTGGGTGGTGGGTGAAGTGTGAGAGAGGTGGTGTGCCAAGGGATGATTTGCACTTAAGCCAATCACTCCTATTTATAGGCTGAACTGAAGCTCGGGCACGGCCCCGTGTCCATTGGGCACAGCCCCGTGTCCACATCCTTCTCTGTCTTCATTAATTGCACTTTGTCCGCATTAGTTGACCACGCCCCTGTGTCCGCTGGGCACGCCCCTGTGTGCAGAAGCATATCTGTACTATCAAGATTTGCCTGGATTCTGCGAATCTTATAGTTTACCACGGCCCCGTGTCCGCTGAGCACGGCCCCGTGGTGGGCGATAGAAGCTTCTATAGCTTTGTCTTTTCTGCTGGGACTTGGGCACGCCCCCGTGTTCACTGAGCATGGGGCGTGTTCAGCCTTCTGTTTTCTTGTTTTGCTTGGGAAGATGCTGTCGTGGGGTCGGGCATGTCACGTTTGTTCCTTTTCTTGTATTAATGTTAGATTTAGCTGTCTTTTTGCTTCTTTTGTTAATTTGAGCTCATTTAATCCTGAAAATACAAAAGGAAGACAAAAGCACACTTTTCCAACATTAGTACTAAAAAAGGGTTAGTTTTATGCCATAGTTGATGTAATTTATATGTTGCATTTTGCACACATCAGAGTTTAGTTGCAAAAGTCTTAAGTATCGTAGTTTAATAGAATACATGTTACATCCCAAAGTTTAAAACAAAAAGGGATCGAGTATACTCACAGTGATTGCTTAACAGATCAACTGTTATTGGATCAAAGGGAGCTCTTTAGAGTTAGCATGATTAGATTACAACAGATAAGAGTCGGGCAGAATAACGAGATTCAACCAAGTGTCGGATCAACCATCTTTATCGGATGGCAGTTCGATCGGATGGCTATCCGATCGGATTGCTATCCGATTGGGATGACCATGGTGAGTGTGTGACGGATGGCCACTCGATCGGATGGCTATCCGATCGGATGGCCATTCGATCCAAGTGTCCAGTTTCCAAGTGTTCAAGTTTCTGAAAAAGTTTCTAAGTGTTAAGGATTTCAAGACTCAAGGTCCCCTTGATCGGATTGAAGTTCGATCGGATGGCTATCCGATCAGAATGCCATTCGACGATCAGGACTTCAAGTTGCAAGATGTTTAAGGTTAGGAGATAATGTCACTTTGATCGGATGGCAGTTCGATCGGATGGCTATCCGATCGGATTGCCATTCGACGATCAAAGATTCACAGTATCCAAGTGTTAGGGTTTATGAGGCGAGTGTCACTTGATCGGATGGCGGTTCAATCGGATGGCTATCCGATCGAATTGCCATTCGATCAGGTTGTCCTTGTCCCATTCCTAACTTGTAAAGTTTCTAAGTTTCTGATTAAGCAATGACGATGTGGTACGCATTAAGACAACGGTAAACCCATCAGTGTACAGCCAATCCGATCGGGTGGGAATCACCCCAGTCCATTCAGTCGTCCGTTTGTGACGGTGTTCATGTCAGAATTCATACTCCGGTCATCTTTTCCAGTAACAATCCTTCTCCAAACCAACTCCAGACTAATCTTTTAGTCTACAGTTCGTTTACATCCAGATCTCACCCATTTTGGTAAAATGTCTTAAGAAGAGATGAATATAAACATAAGTTTTAGCTAGAAGTCTATATTTAGTGAAGATTCGGTGTAAAACACATGAAATTTCTTAGATTTAAGCTAGGTCTTGGCAGAAATGACATCACACCATGGTTTGTACAAACCAGCATGATGACGTCACCCTCAAGAGCTCAAATCTTAGGGATTTCATGGTGAAAAGTGAGTTCTCAAAGGAGAATCATGTAGAGAATGGTGCATAGATCAAAGATGTACAAGAATCTAGTGTAAAACGTACCGGAATCGCCAAGAAATGGAAGAAATGAGGAGTGCGTGCGTCTGGGTTGAGTGAGGCTGTCACATCAGTGAGAATTGATGTGACAAGCCTATTTATAGTGTGAGAGTGAGTGAGTGAGGCAGTGTGCATGGATCAGATGGCAACTCGGTCGAATGGCCATCCGATCGGTTCGGCATCCGATCGGATGGTCATCCGATCGGATTGCCACTTGGCCAATCCATCCTTTCCGCGTTTCCGTCTTTGATTCGTTTCGTGCGTTAGATCAAGCGTTGCGTTGCGTATTTATTAGGTATTAGTATCGAGTGACCAGATTGTATTATTAAAACAAGTTTCCATAATTCCCATAGTTTTCATAGTTTCCGCCAGTGACGAGACTCCAGTCCCTCGTTCAACCAAGTCTCAAGTTTCACGAGCCTCAAGAGTCAAGCACCAAAGTATCAAGTAATCATAGAATCATAGTCTCATAGTATCATAGAATCACAGTCTCATAGTTTCCAAGCATCAAGTATCAAAATCATAGCATAAGTTTCACCAAGTATCAAAAGTATCAAGGATTACATAGTGTAGGGGATAAAAGTGACAATTAGGTAAAAGTCTAGGGACACAAGTGTTACACAAACTGTGTTACAAAATCTCAAATATTTTCAATTATACTTACAGTGATTGAGTCTTTGTATTCTACAATTGCTGCCGGTATGTGGGGTTTTGTATACACTACTAGTTAAGCGTTACTATTGGACAAAGGGTTAGCCAATAGTAATATGACCACAGTCATGGAACTGCCAACATGACAAATACTGAATGAGTAATTGGGTAGATATAAACATTGTAATCGCTCTCAATACTATAAAGTTATAAAAGTTTATTTTGATTAAAATGGGATGCACTCGCCAGTATTTGTTGCTAATAAAATGTTTTTAAAACGCGTTTCAGGTAACTTGATGTGAAAGTTATTAGAAGCCAGCTATGGAGCATTGAAGGCTTAAAGAAAGTGGCTATAAAAGTTACCTAAATAAAAGTTTATGTTTTCAGCAGCTAGGGTTTATCCCTATAAATGTATTATGAATGAAACATGGGTTTTATCCCATTAGTTTATTATAAAAATTTGGTGTTTTGAAACTCTGAAATTTATTTCCTAACTAGGATCCTGATGTTCTCATTTTCGCTGCCAAATTAATAAACACCATTACCACTTGACTGGTTCGCGGCTCCCGCCCCCGGGGTAGGGGTTGGGGGCTGCGACACAACTACATGAGTAAAACCAAACCAAGTCTCTAACAAGCTATGTTGGAAGACTTGTGTTAAGGTATGAATGGTGTTATTGAGGATCTTGGTTCTACAACTAAACTTCCACCATCCTTCACTTGGTTACTTGGAAAATAGTTAGTTTCATTATGCATTTCATTCCTTATATTCATGACCATCCGAATCATTAACTATGTTGATGATTTTGTGTAATGATGAAATTCTTGAGGTTAGTGGATTACCCTACCTCTATTGCTTGATTAATACTTGACTATATACGTAGTAATTTATATACAATACTTATTCTCAAACCAAACCAAAATATCAACCAACCCATGGGACTATGTGGTTAGTGTGTTACTAAAATATCTAATTGATTAACTAAGAAACGAGTTATCAAATTAAAAAGAAGTAACCCCCACCCGGAATCTCGATTGCAAGTTAAATACAAAAACCCGTTTACCGATTCAAAAACACAACATAGACATGGTCTTGAAATTAATGACTTTGATTAAGTGTTAGAGATAGTTTAAATAAACTATAACAACCTAACAATCTGTTTGATTATACCACTTACCCAACAATTTACCAACCCGCTAACGATGCAAGGCAATATGCTTGATAAATGACAAACAATTCAAATATAATAAACGTTTCACAAAGATTAACAAAAGTGGTTAAAGTTGTCAGTTAATAAGAATCAGAAACGAAGTTTAATCATGTAAGCAATCGATCATCCGGGGGAAGCCACAAAAGGTTTAGAAAAGGTAACCTCCTCCAAGTTTCAGATTCTAGGTTTACACCAAACTCAGTTACTCAGTTGATTGGCCACCATATAGACATGGTGCTGAAAAGTTGGTTAATTTAAATGGTAATAAAAAACAGGACTTTGTCATCAGATCTTTTACCATTTAATTACCCTATTTACTAATGTGAGTGAACCTACCTGTCACACCCTGATTTCCCGGTGGGCCCAAACTTGGGGTTTATGCTTGACGATTAATATCAGTAATCACATTGCACAACGGAAGACGGGATTTTAAATTAAATTATTACAAAGTACAAGTGTCCGAAATGTTCAAAAATACAATACAGACGGATTGGTACTTAAAAAGATCCACTGTCGGACCGAATGTAATAAAATGAAACTAGAGACTAACAGGTCTTTCGTGGAGTTGCAACTTCCAAACGCCTATACTAAGCAACTCCAACCTATTTTGTATTTGCTTAATTAACCTGCGCTTAGTCTTTTGAAAATACGTAAGTTTTCACTAGCAAATACAAATAATCGACACAATTTGAAAATCTTTTCAATATCATTTTTATACCATTTGGTATATCATTTTATAAATAACTTGGGACAAGGTAATGTTTCTTGTTGCCAGTTTTACATGCTTGTCGATACATATGGGGACCGAAGATGAAAATCGATACATGATTAGCCGACACGCCACATTTTCATTAAAAATATATGATAGCATTAGCGTCTACCAGGTGTATGCCTACACCCAACGCTTAGGTCGTGGCCATTTGCAATTAAGTGAGCCATGGATATCCAGGAGAAGGTTGTATTAACCCCCCAATGTTTTTTTATCAAGCAAAACAGTTATATTTGTTTGATTTTTCAATTTATTACAAACTAGTCCTTAAACATAATTGATTTACATAATAGTCACTGAATAGATGAAATGACAACAATGCTCTCATGTGCAAGGCACATCACCAGATTTAACCAAAAATTCTAACTGGGTTTGGCATAAAGGACAAAACGTGCAAGATTTTGAAAGGTAAAGGACAGCGCCTGTCAACTTTTGGCCAAAAGGACAGCGCCTGAAATTTGATGTAAACATAAAGGACAAAACTTGTAATTTACTCTTAATTCAATTAATTCATACTTTCCATAACCGCCACCTTAATTATAGGAACAAGAGTTTTTTTAAAGGATCTCTAAAAAACACTACGAATAACACTGCAACCACCATTCAACACGTATATAACACCATTCAATAATTATACAACACAATTCAATAAGTATATAACACCATTTTAAAGATCTCTATAAAAACACTATGAATAACACCGCAAAATCATCATTCAACACATATATAACACCATTCAATAATTATATAACATCATTCAATAAGTATATAACACCATTCAATAAGTATATAACACCATTTTAAAAATATCTATAAAAACACTACGAATAACACTGTAAAATCACCATTCAGCACATATATAACACCATTCAATAATTATATAACACCATGGTGTTTTAAAACCTACATTCCAGTAGATAAAAAACACCACACTTTCCAGTATGTGTTTAAAACACCACGCTTTGAATCACAATACAATTAAAACACCACTGTATGAACAAAGACAAAACATCATGGACTAAACATCTGATCGAAATATATTTTTTTCTCTACATAAGTATAGCAATATGGTACTCATATTAAAGATAAAAAACCCTCGTTATTATGGTGTAATTTTTTTTAAAAAAAGTTACGTATAAAAAGTTATTGGCGTTTAAAAAAGACGGGGGGAAGTTGCATGTGCATTAATGTTAGTTTCTTATTTTAAAAATGTTAAATTTACTTATATACCTTTAATCTAGAAAATTAATATGTTTAATAGTAAACATTATTTACAATTTTGACATTATGATCTCAACCATTAGATCAAATATCTAATGGTGTAGATTTTTTCTTACCGTTATCACAAAACCCATTTTTTACAGGAACCTCTACCTATATATATATATATATAAATTTGTGAACAACCCACTTGATAATGAACACTAGTGAGCTAATCCTAGCCCTTGATTATTAATACACAAGTGTAAATCAATGATCAGGATTTGATGATGAAAATACACTAGTGTATTTTACGATTTGATGATATAAAAATCAATGGCCAGGATTTGTTCACTCAGTTCACAAATACACTAGTGTTCACTCTAGAACCCCACCCTATATATATACATATATATATATATATATATATAGGGTGGGAGTTTACTACAAAATCTATTTTTCCTACAAAGTGTAAAAAGTTATAAAACACCATAATGTCAACCATAAAACACACTCAAAACCCAAAAATAACAAAGTGAAGATTACTAAAACGCCATATTTATGGTTTTTTGTCTTTTAGATGATAAGGCTTTGATTATCGAATGACTAACATTAATGTGTTTTATGTTGATTATCCATGTTGTGTTTTATATTCATATTTCTATGATGGTGTGTTTGAAGTTTTTATGGGTTGTTAGGGTTTTGCTATTGTATTTTACTGATCTTCACTCTGTTATTTGTGGGTTTTAAGTGTGCTTTATGGTTGAAATTGTGGTGTTTTATGACTTTGTACTCTTTGTAAGAAAAATAGACTTTGTAGCCGAACCCACCCTATACACGCACACACACACATATAAATATATATAAGGTTAGAACCCGTGTATTATACGGGTTGCATAAATGTAATTCTATATAATAAATAATAAAAAAATATATCTTTGAAAAACTCGTATATTGCACGTATTGAATAAAATATAATGTCATATGTTAACACAAACAGTCGTCAAGATTTATCTTTTAAAAATGAACTATGAGATACTATTTACTTATTATAACATTTTACTTTGTTTTTTTTATTTATTATTATGTTAAAAACACATATATTACATGGGGTTGAATGACTTGAATCCGGTTTATATGATACATTCAAATTATGAGATACAATTATTTTAGTTAGTTTTATGCACCTTCATGCTTATTTGTTTATTTCATTCATAAAACACTTGTCTCAAATTTGTATTCAAGAGAGTTTATCATACAAAAAGGTGGAGATCGATCCCCACGTGTTTATATATTTCATCATTTTTATGAATTATAACTTAAATCGAGAATTAAATTCTATTTGAATGGAGTATGGAAATGTTGAATTTAAAAATGGTGCTCTTTCTAAACGCTGCTGCAATGTGCGATAAATGATTGGTTTAAACCAATTATAACAGTACGCCTAACATTACAAAGTTGTCTAGTTTTGATATTTGAAAGAATTGTGTGATTATAATGGTGAGTCCAAACCATCATAGCGATGCGTCTAAAAACACTTACAATTTAATGGAACTATACGCCCCGACCTAGAATAATTATTTAATTCCAATGGAAAAAACAATAATACAATTATTAAGTATATATCAAACGAGAACCTTTGATTCCTAATTTACCATAATTTCAATCACCGGACTCCAAAGTATGTATATCTACTCATAATAAAAACAAATATTTATCCTTATCCAAGAGTTTGTTTAAAATTATTTATAGAAAAAACAAATATTTATTCTTATCTAATTTTTGTTTAAAACTAATTATTATTATTATTATTATTTAATATGATCATAATAAAAATAAACGTTTATCCTTATCTAAATTTTTGTTTAAAATTATTTATAGAAAAACAAATATTTATTCTTATCTAATTTTTGTTTAAAATTATTATTGTTATTTAATATGAGAGAAAAATATGAAAATAAGGTGAGATTGCACCAGGAAGTAACACGTGTCCAATAAAGATTTTCATTTATTAGTATAGGAAGATATATATACATAGGGGTAGATCAAACAAAAAGTGAGTTTCCCCTAAGAAGGATCTCGGGTTTGACATGTGGCACTCCTAATTAACTAGGTAAAGGGCATTTTAGTCAAAAACATTATCCTCCTCCATTATTTTTCCCATCTCCTTTTATCAAAATTGTAGCACATTCCATGGCAGGCCCTAGATCTGAGAATTCACCACCGCCACCCATGCTCCACCATCAACCACCGCCGTCCTTGCTCCACTGTCGTCCTTGCCCCACCACCGAACACCACCCTTGCTCCACCGCCATCCATGCTCCACCCTAGTTCTGAGATTTCACCACCGCCACCCTTGCTCCATCGCCGTCCCTGCTCCACCACCGAACGTCGCCCTTGCTCCACCGTCGTCCCTGTTCCACCTAAGATCTGAGATTCACCACCGCCACCCTTGTTCTACAGTCCCAATCGATTGCTAAGGTTCTCGATTTCAGCTTCCAACACTAAAATCAAGTAAGTGTTCAAGGATTTGGGAAGAAAACCCAACATAAGAAGCTGTTCAGGTGAGATATCATGAGTCGATGTCTCCTTCAACTTCCCCCATTCGAATCACAAGTCAATATGAATAACACAACCCATTCTCACATTTAGGGTTTGTATAACTACCATTTCATGTGCTGGATTTATGATTATGTTAGAGTTTGGTATTGTATTTAAGGTAGTGATGATGATGTGGGATATTTGAGTATAAAACAAGGTGTTATCCTTTATTTGTTTATTTTTTTGCAT
This sequence comes from Helianthus tuberosus, assembly GCA_030545235.1. Lineage (NCBI taxonomy): Eukaryota > Viridiplantae > Streptophyta > Magnoliopsida > Asterales > Asteraceae > Helianthus > Helianthus tuberosus. Next base: position 65,237,392 of record CM060406.1, read on the forward strand.
CCTTTATAAATAAGAATGTAATCGTAAAAAAATGTAGATTATTTGTTCTTAAGGTGCTGGATCTTGTTCTTCCAATTTGCTAGATTTGGGTATTGTGCTAGATTTTTTGTTCTTCTCAATGTGGTGGATTTTGGTACTGTGCTGGATTTTTTGTTCTTCTCAATGTGATGGATATTGGTACTGTGCTGGATTTTTTGTTCTTCTTAATGTGCTGGATTTTTTTGTTCTTCTTAATGTGCTGGGTTTTTTTGTTCTTCTTAGCGTGATGGATTTTTCTTCTTTTAATGTGTTGAATTTTGTTCTTCTGAATGTGCTGGATTCAAAATACAACATAGTTTTCGTACGTTTTATAAAATGTCGTTTTTTGTATATCAATAGTATACTCAAGTTAAAGAGAAAAAAATGCTCGTTTTTTATGGTGTAATTTTTTTTTTTCAAAAAATAATGACGTATGTAAAAGTTATGTACGTTTAAAAAATGAAGAGGAAATTTGAAAAAAGTCAATAAAAGAGGCTTTTCCAAAAATACCCATTCATACATCTTTTTGCCTACACTTTGATTTCAACTATTGATTAACAAAATTGATGGTCAAGATTACCTCTTAGCCTCCTTAGTCAACTCAGACTTTTTAGACCACATGAGTGTTAAACCCTACAAACCGTTACCCTGAAGGAAGCAACTAACAACCCTAGCCGCTCATACTTGTGCGCCTTGAACCATGTAGGGCAGCCAAAAAGCTGCTCCAAAAGATTCCCAAAAGCTCCTGTCAAAAGCCTTTTTATATTTGTTCTTAACCGACTTAATCTCTATGCTATGGTTTCGTGGAAGTCCAATAACTATGTTGGCCTATTTAAGTTAACTTTAATTCCATTCTCACCATTGCCGACCCCTACTATGCAATTCTCTATCCTCTTCTTTTAATCCTCCCACTAACCGAATTGTATGCTTCAACAAAACTAGTATTTTTCCCGTCGCGCGTTGTGGCGGTGGGTGGAAACATGTAGTAAGACAACAAATGATTCGTAAAACGCGATGTGTAAAAGCCAACTACAAAAATAGTTTAAAACACAATGCATAAAAGATAATTACAAAAAATGTAAAACACAATACATTGGCATTTGCAAAAGTAGGAGAGTAATCTATGGGTTACAATTGCAATTTTAAATATTGAGCGAGTGTAAAAATAGAGTAATTGTGCAAGGGGTAAAAACGCAAAGTTTAAAACTTGAGGGAAAATAGAAGTAGTAGGGTAAAAAATGGGAAGTATAAAAGTAGAGGGGTGGTGGCAGAAATATGTAAAACTTAAGGGGTGGTGGCGCAAAAGCGTTGGGGGAAGAGTAAAAAAGGCAAAGTGTAAAAGTAGAGGGGTGGTGGCGGAAATGTGTAAAAGATGAGGGGTGGTGATGGAAATGTAAAAGTAAGAGGGTGGTGACATAAGTGTATAAAAGCTAAGGGGGTGATTGTCACACCCTCAAATTGCACTATGCGGAGTAATACCACGAGCCGTGAGACTAATCGAATCATGCCACCAATCATATTGAATATACGAGATAAATTAAAGTAAAACCAACAGTTAAAATACGATTAGTGAATCACTATTAAAGTCTAAAAATCAGTTTAAAACATAAAACATAAGTCTGGGAATCCATAATGGATTACAAAATGACACCACACTCCTTCAAGCTAAGGCTACAACGCTGCTTCTACGGACCTGCAAGCATGCAGTAGAATGTCAACAAAAAGTTGGCGAGTTCACGATTTAAAAAGAGTTTTCTTGTTTTATCCCAAAACATTATTTTAAATAAGTTACCGTTTATAAAACTTGCCACGAGGAGCTACCCCATGTAAGCTACTAAACTGTGTAGTACCGAAACTGAGACTTTAGTGCATTTTGCCCATGATCAAGGTCTATCATCCTCAACCGGTTTATAAGGCCATACTAGTCCACGTTCGTCCTCCTAGGTACGGTGTGAGGTTGTCAAACCTAATAGCGCTATCAACTAATACCCCGTTCGCCAATCCGGCGACTAATCGGTATAAGTGTTAGGGACTTCATAATAGAGTGTCGTTTAGTACACTAGAACATGATTTAGGAGTATTTTAATTTCTATTTCATGCCCCCAGAATATTAGGTTCCTAAATCCACCAGGAATACATGCTTTAAGTGATAGTGTGAACTCACCTTTGATTGCTCGGTTAGATAGAGTATTCGTCCTAATTCGGTTAACCTTGTCCTATTAAGGTTACCATTTATTAGGATTGTATATATAACTAATTCACGTATCCTATACACGTATTCACATTAAGTAGTGTACAAGAAATAGGTAGTTATACTAGTCATAGACATGTAACATTTCAACAGTAACATTTGCATATAAAAATGGTAAATAGTAACACTGTGCGGTCACCTATAATCAATTTGGGCTTAATCAGTGTGCGGCCCAACGGGGGAGTTCGCGGCCCACTAGAATCGGCCCAATCATGTTAATTGTGTGGCCCACTAGTCAAGTGTGCGGCCTGCACTAGAGTGTCGGCCTGTTTGACAATGTGCGGCCATGCAAATAATATGTTGTACGGCATGCAGTGGTTGGTTGTACGAGAAGACTGTGCGGTCTTATAAGGTGTGCGACCTGCAGTCTTCTCATGTACACCATGCATTAGGGATTGTACAGTCAAGGTGTGCGACCCTCTAAGTGTGCGACTTAGCTGGGTTCCCTTATACACTTTGCACTAATGGTTGTACATTTAGGAGTGTGTGACCCCTGAGTGTACGGTGTGCAGGGAGTGCTTGTACATTATGCAGCGAAATGGGTACTTTTCTAGTGTGCGACCATAACAAACAAACAGTTGTAATCCTTCAAGTTTTCAGATCAAACCAACAAATCAACTTAGAATCTTTCTAGTCATTCATTCTAGAGGATCTATCATCAAATAATTTGGTCATATTATGGACATAACCCAACAACATCAACATATCTTTTCAAATATAGTGAATCAGAAATCAGAGGGTTTATTATATTCAAAAGCCATTTAAATCAATCTATTACCTAAGAGAATCATACTCTACTAGATCATCAACACTTGTAAGGATACGAAACTCTAGTTCGATCATCATGTTAAGCATGTATTCAAAACAGTGTTATATTCTCAGTCATCATCGAAATCATTTGAACATTTTGTGAATCATTTAAGCATACGGGATGCATTCATACAAAAATCCTAGTTTTTTAAATCACTAAAATCATAAGGAATCATACAATGTCATTCCACATATCATCATTTAGTCATTATAACACACAAGGTTCATTTTATCCTATAATCATTTTTGAAATCAAGGAAACATCACTAAATCATTCACCAGTGAGTTGGACTAGTCATAATCATTGAATCATTTAGAAGCAACAAAAGAATTTATCTTAAACACAATTATTTCATCAAGAAGAACATGGATATCAAAACACTAATATTTTACTAACCTTTAAATCGGAGAATTTAGATGGAAAGAAGAAGAAGAGTGTGAGAGCTTGGAAGGATCTTCAAGAAAGAGGAGGCTTGATGATGAAATGTTCTTGAATCTTCAGAGAGAATGAGAAGGTAATCCAAAAATGGCAATGTTTCTAAAAACAGGAGAGGCAGAGAGAGGAAGAAGGCGGCTGCAATGGAATGTTTTTGGGGAAAAGGAACATTAGGGTTTAAGGTAGGGTGACATTAAATAAGCACATACTCACACCCTATATGCCATACACTCAATTGTGGGATCCAGCTGTCCTTATTCAGCAATGGCCGCACACTTGTTTGCATTTGAGTATGGGCCCTGAATTTGTTGAGGGGGTATGCGGCTAGAATTGTGGCCCAATGAGCCGCATAGTGTAGTCCACTAGGACCTAGGCCAATCAGTGAACAAGCCCAATTATATTCCAGTGTATGAGTTCACTAGATGTGTGCAGCTAATAGGCTTGTGCGGCTGAAATATTATATAATAATAATAATGACAACAATGATCTTTTTTATATTAATACATTGTACACATTTCATGTTGCAAATAAAATATTAGATATATAAACCTTCTTAAATTTATACCACTTGTTAATAAACAGAATTACATAAACAAGGAGAAACGGTATGAAACGAAACGTTTGGGTTGTCACATTATCCCCAAGTTGAAGGAAATTTCGTCCCAAAAGTTAGTGTATAGATACTGAATAACTAGGTGTTTCCACAGGGTGTTACATCATCCCCAACTTGATTGGGAATTCCGTCCTGGAATTCAGCACTGGCTTCATTGCAAGACTCCTTGTCTCTGAATAATACTTGCGCATCATTTGGTCTCCTCTTTCCCAGGTAAACTCTAGGCCACGATGAGAATTCCAACGTACCCATACTATCGGTATCTTGCTGTGCTTGAGCGATTTGATCTCTCAATCCATGATTTCAACTGGTTCTTCAACGAAACGGAGTTGATCATCGATAGTGAGTTCCTTGAAAGGAACGATGAGAGTTTCGTCATTTAAACACTTCTTCAGATTCAACACATGGAACACGTTGTGTACACCACTGAGTTCCTCAGGTAGATTCAGTGGGTATGCCACAGTGCCGATCTTTTCGGTGATTTCAAAAGGCCCGACATAACGCGGATTAAGCTTTCCGCTTCTGCCAAAACGGACTACAACTTTCCAAGGTGAGACTTTCAATAACACTTTATCCCCAACTTGAAATTTCAACGGCTTTCTACGCTTATCAGCGTAGCTTTTCTAGCTTTTCTGACAGTCACGCGTTGCCACCATTCGTTGCCTAATCAGCACGATCTTTTCTGTGGTATCGAGTAAAAGTTCTGGGCCAGTGATTTTCCTGTCACCAACTTCAGCCCAACATAAGGGTGATCGGCATTTTCGCCCATACTACGCCTCGAACGGAGCAGCCTGGATACTGGTGTGGTAGCTGTTGTTTAAGAGAATTCCACCAAAGGTAGATGTTTTCCCCATCCTTTGCCAAAATCAATAACACATGCTCGCAGCATGTCTTCTAGAGTTTGGAAGGTATGTTCAGTCTGACCGTTGGTTTTCGGATGATAAGCAGTGCTCATATCGAGATGCTAGCCGAAAGATTTATGCAAGGCTTACCACAAATCAAAAGCAAAAAAGCAGATCATGATCGGAGATAATGGAGATTGGCACTCCATGTCTAGCAACAACTTCCTTTAGGTAAATACTGGCAAGTTGTGAGAACTTGTCGGTTTCCTTAATTGCGAGGAAGTGCGAGGATTTATTAAAGTGATCTAAGATTACCCAGATGGTGTCGTTTCCACTCTGAGATCTAGGTAAGCCGGTAATGAAATCCATGGAGATCTGTTCCCATTTCCATTATAGCAATTTGGGTCGCTGAAGTAATCCTGGCGGTTTCTTGTATTCAATCTTAACCCTGGCGCATGTTAAGCATTTACTAACATACTTCATGATGATTGCCTTCATGTTTGGCCACCAGAACAAGATCTTGAGGTCATGATACATTTTATCGGAACCAGGATGTATCGATTAGCGAGATTTATGAGCTTCATCCATAACAGGCTCTTGAAGATTCCCATGGAATGGAATCCAGATACATTTCAGGAAGTTGTAGATGCCGTCATCCCTGAGTTCATGTTGCTTTTCCATGCACCGTAGGGGTTCTGCTTGCAGGTTTTCTTCTTTCAGGGGTTCGTCTTGATCGTTACGAATCTGTGCAGGGAGGTTTGAATGAATGGTAAGCTGAAGCGCACGAACACGCTTGGGTTTGGTGTTTTTGACGGCTGGGGGCATCGGCTACAATGCTCGCCTTGCCTGGATGATACTTGATCACGCATTCATAATCTTTCAGGAGTTCATCCCATCGGCGTTGACGACTGTCTACCTCCTTTTGATCTAGAATATGCTGGAGACTCTTATGATCGGTATAAATCATACATTGGTTACCGTACAAATAATGTCTCCATATCTTGAGTGCGAACACTACGGCTCCCAGTTCCAGATCGTGGGTAGTGTAGTTCTTTTCGTGAATCTTGAGTTGGCGTGACGCGTAAGAAATAACCTTCTCGCGTTGCATCAACACACAACCTAGTCGTTGGATAAACGCATCACAGTAGACTATAAAGTCATCGACGCCTTCTGGTAATGAAAGAATGGGTGCACTACACAGCTTTTCCTTCAACTGTTGAAACACGTATTCCTGAGCATCACCCCACTTGTAGGTGACACTCTTTTGAGTTAGTGTCGTGAGAGGTTAAGCGATCTTTGAGAAACCCTCGATGAATCTACGATAGTAAGCCCCCAAAACCAAGAATTGATGGATTTCAGTCGGAGTTTTAGGTACAGGCCAGTTCTTGATGGAGTCAATCTTAGCTGGATCGACGTGAATCCCAGCTTCATTAACTACATGTTCGAGGAAATGGACTTCACGGAGCCAAAAGTCACATTTCAAGAACTTGGCATAGAGTTGCTCGTTTCGAAGGAGTTCATGAATAAGACGTAGGTGTTGCTCGTGTTCCTCTTGGCTCTTTGAGTAGATCAAGATGTCGTGAATAAAAACGATGACGAACTTATCAAGGTAAGGTTTACACAATCAGTTCATGAGATCCATGAAAACCACAGGTGCATTGGTTAATCCGAATGGCATAACTAGAAACTCGTAATGACCATAACGAGTCCTGAATGTCGTTTTAGAGATATCTTCCTCTCGGACTCTCAACTGGTGATAGAAACTTGACCCTTGAAGCTGGTCAAATAGATCATCGATGCGAGGAAGTGGATAACGATTCTTGACAGTCACTTTGTTCAGTTCGCGGTAATCGATACACATATGGAAAGTGCCATCTTTCTTCTTGAAAAACAATACTGGGGCTCCCCAGAGTGACGAACTAGGATGAATAAAACTCTTATCTAGTAGTTCCTGTAGTTGCGTCGATAGTTCTTCCAATTCGACTGGGGCTAAACGGTAAGGTGCACGAGCTATGGGTGCCGCTCCAGGAGTTAGCTCGATTTAGAATTCAACTTGACGGTGAGGGGGAAGACCAGCTAATTCTTCGGGAAATACCTTTGGGTAGTCGCGAATGACAGGAATATCTTCAATCTTCTTTTCCTCCGGTTGAGTGTCGGTAACAAGAGCTAGAATAGCGGTATGCCGTTTTCGTAAACACTTCTGGGCTTTCAAGAATGAGTTGATGCCTACAACAGCACCACTCTTTTCCCTTTGAAGAACAAGAGGTTCGCTAATAGAACGAGGAATGCGGACAATTTTCTCTTAGCAGAGGATTTCTGCTCGATGCTGGGATAACCAGTCCATTCCGATAACAACATCGAAACTTCCAAGAACGATAGGAAAGAGATTGATGGAGAACGTATGGTCGGATAACACGAGTTCACAATTGTTGATGATGTGAGTAGCCTTGATATTTCTACCATTGGCTAATTCGACGATGTGTGCAGTGCTCAGAGGATTCGGTGTAGACTTAAGCATCTTACTAACACTTAGTGATACGAAGCTAGCATCGGCTCCATAATCAAACAGTACAGAAATAAAATGATCATCGAGTAGGAACTTACCCGTCACAACATTGGGGTCGTTTCTTGCCTCTCCAGTGCCAATCACAAAAGTGTGTCCCCTTGCACCATTGTCGTCATTGTTGTTGTTTCCAGCTCCTTGGTTGTTGCGGTTCTGATTCAGCTGTGGGCAGTTCCTCTTGATGTGACCCTCATCAACACACTGAAAACATCCTCTAACATTTCCCCGCTGTAGTTGTTGCTGCTGCTGTGGCTGATTCTTCCTTGCTGGGTGCTGGCTCCTACAATCCTTTGCTTCATGCCCAAGCTTGTTAGATCGCTGGCAACGACCCTTCTCACAATGCCCATAGTGGTGTCGGTTGCATTTGTTGCACTTAGGGCGATTTCCCAGATAACCACCACCCTGCTGGTTAGGACCCTTGTTTCCTTCGACCTTCCTTTACTGTGCTTGAGACTATGAAGAGTTGGCACCCTTGTTGTTATCCCACTTGCGCTTGTTATCTCCAATTTCATTGATAGCAGCGCTGGTTCTTTGAGGCAGCTTGCCTTGCTCAACGGCCTGATCGGTAAAACGATGCGCCAAACGGATATTTTGCTGGATGGTGAGAAGATTCCCTGAAGTCACCAAGCTTTGGATTTCTAGGACTAAGCCTCTAAGATAGAGCTCAATTCGCTTGTAGGCAGGCTGAGACAGGTTCGGACAGAGGCCAGCTAAGTCATTGGATCTCGTGGTGTACGCCTCGATTTCAGATCCAATCATCTTCAGTCCATATTACTCCCCTTCAAGCTTCTGGATGTCGTCCCTATGGCAGTACTCCTTTTTTATTAGCTCCTTGAATTCATTCTAGGGAGTGGCGTTAGCATCCGCCAATCCAAGCATCTGAATCTAGGCATTCCACCACGAAAGCGCATCTCCTTCAAGAGTAGGAGTGGCAAACTTCACTCGACAGTTGGAGGGCAATCATAAATCTCGAACATTGACTCGACCTTCTCGATCCAGTGTAGAAGGCCTACAGCTCCCTTAGTGCCATTGAAGGATGAGGCTTTCATTCGATAAAAGCTTTGAAAGTGCATACTCGAGGCTGAGGAGGTGCTTGTGGACCTGTCGCATGAGAAGAAACGAATAGGTTCAAGATAGGTAGAGTGACATGAGAATAGGATGTAGACATTCTAGACTGATTCAGATTAGTTGTACCTCCTGGGTGTGTTGCGAAAGCTGCAGCCACCCTAGCATTGATTAGAGTGTCCAGCTGTTCCGGAGTCAGGTTCACGTTTCCTCTTCCATGTCCGCTCATTTTTCTTCACATCCACAAAAGCATAGAATGAGAACGACAAGATTGAGAGAAAGATAGATATAAAGAAGTATATCTAAAGTACGCAATTTTCCAAGCAAACGCTGTGACAACTGTCAAAAATCCAGGTATCTGTACAATTAGTTAATCATGATTAGTGCTTAATGACTGTGCTGAATTTGGAATTAACTGCTTTCTGATAATGTCATTTCATTACTGCATGAAAACATATTGGCATAGAGAATGCATTAGGTACAGTTAGCACAATGAACGAATAAATCAGGAAAATGCTGACAGAATTCAGCACATAGACATACAGTGTTTTGAGACCCAGTATAGGCCATAAACTAAGTACTGCACTAGTATGGTGTGTAGGAAAGTAAGGATGCCAAAACTGCCTTTCTAAGTTATAGTTTAAGAGTCGGAAAGTGCCTAAAACTCACCCAAAGTGCTGAATTTAGCATAAATTAGCATTTAAACAATCTAATTTCATGCAGAAATATGCTTAAATGGTCATGTATGCTTTCCTAAGTGTCAGGAATTAAAAGTGTCACAAAAAGGTACATAAAGAACACTGAACTATGTAATTTTACACTAGAAGCACTGTTTTAACATTACTAAGCTAGTTATGGTCCCCGAACATCATAACACCCCATACAAAATATCTACTAACTAAATCATGTAACTAATACTTGAATTGAAACTAGATTATAACTAACTTGTTGGAACCTAAGCTAGACCCCCCCACCTATCCCACGGCCAACAAGGGCCCCACCCTTGTGATTTTATGGCAATTAAAAATTGGATCTTGTCTCTTAATCATAAGCATATTATCCAAGAGTTAGTATGAAAATTTGGTTATAAGAAGAACATAAGGGACTATGAACTCATTCTTACACCCACACTTCACACACTTAACTCTCTCCCTTTCTTGCTCTTGCTCACGGCCGAACCCAACCCACACCACCATCACCTTCATCCAACTTTCTTCATACATTCCAAGCATATACAAGGAAGCTAGAGGTCATACAAAGGAGCTTGGAGCTTGTGGATCTTGAAGGACCTCTCTCATTCTCTTTTATCCTCTTCATTTCTACACTTGAATCATCCCTAGCCTTGTGCTAGTGGTAAGAACCTTGATCTATCTATTTCACATTTATTTTAAGTGGTTAATGATGAATCATGATCAAAAATATAAAGAACACTAAAGATCATATGAAGAAAACATGAACATAAGCTTGCTAGATGAAAATATATTGATGAATATAAGTTGTTATGCTTGTTGATCTTTGATTGTTTGTAGAAATGATGTTGATCATCATAAAATCTTGCTAGATCATGATTAAAAACATAATCTAGCAAGATGTAAGAAAGGAAATTGTTGAAGGATGATAGATCATCCACATGAAGATCATGAACTTGAAAGAACACTTTGTTTTCTTGAAAAGTAATGAACAAAGTAAGATGTTAAACACATAGATATAAATATTTATGAGTGATTTTTAAAGAAACCAAGTTTAAAATATAAGTTTCATCAAAACTTGGTTCTTACACAAACAAATCTTGTTTTTAATAGTTAAATAAGTGTAAGAACACTTGTGAAACAAGAAGGTTGCAAAAAGAAATATATGTTCAGAAGTTGTAAACAACCAACTTCTTTAAAAATGAAGTTTTTAAAGAAGTAAACACATTTTAAAGGGTAACAAGACTTACTAAGAATACTAGTAAGTTACTACAAAATATTCAAGTTCATGAAGAAGTAGAAAATGCATGAGTTTGGCAAGATTGGTAAGTAAAGGTGGTTAGTTGATGATTGTAAATTGATTGTGATGATTTTTACAAAAGAAAATGATATGCTTGAAAGCATGGAAACCTCCATTTTTAGGGGAAACTATGGCAAAATTTTCTAAAAATATAAACACTTAGAAAAATATTTTTAAACAAATATTTACAAGTGTATTTTAAACCCTAAATTGTTACATAAACTTTGCCATAATTTTTGTTACAAAAATATAAATATTGGAGGTTGGTTTTTATAAATAAAAGTGACTAAATATGTATTTAGGAAATATATATTTAGATGACACCATGTGAGTGATTATTTGTATATTTTGTGTATTAGTTATATTATTTTAGGATTTGAAATATTATAACTCACAAAATACCAAGAAATTACCATCCAAAATATTACCAAAATTCCAAGGAATAAATATACAAGCTTACACAAAATATTGGAGAACCGAACTATGAAATGTAACTTACAAAATATTCCGGAAAGATTTATTCACAAATAATATTTTGGTAAATAATATTTTGGACACCAAAGAAGTAAAAATATAATTTTTACAATTACTACAAGAGTATATCATATTTTCGACAAGGAAAATATATTATATTTTGGCAAATATTAAATATGTATTTTCTTGAAATTATAGAAGATATATTATTTTTAAGAAATGTATATTTTCTTACACAAATATGAGAAACAATATATTTTTGGGAAAAATGAGTTTATATATATATATATATATATATATATATATTCCAAGTAAACTTGAAAATATATTATTTTTGGATTTTATAAGAGAATACAGAATTAAGTATAAAGAATACTTAATAAATACAACAAAAATAAACATATATAAGATACCCCCGTCCTTGGGAAGGAAAATACAAGTGAAAATACTTAGGAAGTATTATTACAATAATATTGTTTAACAATTATTCAAAAAATTTATAAATATAATTTAAGTTAAAATAGTAATTATTTTAACAATTAATTATGTAACTTGGAATAATGTCGAAGACACAAAAGAAACGTAACTCAAGAACATTAATACTAAGTCAAGGCACGGCCCGTTCGTCTAGTAGACATTAGTACGTTGTAGGTAGTCGTGTTCACCGAAGGAGCTAGAGTTACGATTATTGAAGACGCAAGACTGTGAGTTCATGTCCCCCTTTTCTTTTAACTGTTTTTGTTTTAGAACTTCGGGGGTGAAGTACATGTTATAAATGATTATGATTTCAAAAGGGTTTACAAATGAAATGAATTGTTAGATCATGTGAAAGGGTAGGCGATAGCTTGAGACCATTAATCCTTTAGAAGGATCGAGGGGCATGAGTGATAGATCTATTTGGGTGTTGCGAGCCCCACCCATGAGCCCGGTGCAAAATACGCAAAGGATTGAGCCATCCTACTCCGGTTCACCTATGTTAATGTATTAGCTACACATTAATTGATCTGTTCATTTTCACAAAAATACTTTTAAATGTTTCAAAGGTTTATTCACAATCACACACATGAACTCGCTCAACTTTTGTTGATGTTTTCAAAATACATGTATTTCAGGGAATTAGTAGTGGATCTGGCGGGCGTTGGATGTTTCAAGTTGCGTAAGAAAAAAATATGTTATCCATGGTCTTAGGGTTGGATAGTGTGTCTTATTCCTGGACGAGACACGTCTTCCAAGTCCTGGCTTTATTTGATGTCATTGGTCGAGTCGTTGTGAACTTTTAAACAAGTTGCATGGGTTGTACTCGTATTTGAATTTTTATGTTTTAAGACAATGTTGTCGTGTTTTTAAACTGAATTTATGGATGAACATCTATGGTTTTAATCATATAGTTGATGTTATGATTGAATGCGATGGTATTAAGAAAGTCACACCATAATCACGCTTCCGCAAAAGTCAGGGGGTGACAAACGCTTAGAATAGTATCAAGTAAGTAATATATCGTAATATACATCACTAAGTATGTAGTACACTAAGTAGAGTAACAAGTAAGCATTTACTCATGCTTGGTAGTCTAGAGCGCTGAGTCTTGCACTTGGAGTGTAGTGTCGTTGCGGATCGATTTGTATAAAACAATTTATAGTTTGTTTTATCTCAAAAAGACTTTTTCTTTTTAAAATTGAGTTCACTATAACCAATGGCTCTGATAACAATCTGTCACACCCTCAAATTCCACTATGCGGAGAAATACCACGAGGCGTGCGACTGACCGAATCATGCCACCAATCATATTGAACATACGAGATAAATTAAAGTAAAGCCAACAGTTAAAATACGATTAGTGACATCACTATTAAAGTCTTAAAATTAGTTTAAAACATAAAACATAAGTCAGGGAATCCATAATGGATTACAAAATGACACCACACACCTTCAAGCTAAGGCTCCAACGCTTCTTCTACAGACCTGCAAGCATGCAGTAGAATGTTAACAAAAAGTTGGTGAGTTCACGATTTAAAAAGAGTTTTCTTGTTTTATCCCAAAACATTATTTTAAATAAGTTACTGTTTATAAAACATGCCACGAGGAGCTACCCCATGTAAGCTATTAAACAGTGTAGTACCGAAACTGAGACTTTAGTGCATTTTGCCCATGATCAAGGTCTATCATCCTCGACCAGTTTATAAGGCCATACTATTTCATGCCCGTCCTCCTAGGTACGGTGTGAGGTTGTCAAACCTAATAGCGCTATCAACTAATACCCCGTTCGCCAATCCGGTGACTAATCGGTATAAGTGTTAGGGACTTCATGATAGAGTGTCGTTTAGTACACTAGAACATGATTTAGGAGTATTTTAATTTCTATTTCGTGCCCCCGAAATATTAGGTTCCCAAATCCATCGGGAATACATGCTTTAAGTGATTATGTGAACTCACCTTTGATTGCTCGGTTAGATAGAGTATTCGTCCTAATTCGGTTAACCTTGTCCTATTAAGGTTACCATTTATTAGGATTGTATATATAAGTAATTCACGTATCCTATGCAAGTATTCACATTAAGTAGTGTACAAGTAATAGGTAGTTATACTAGTCATAGACATGTAACACTTCAACAGTAACATTTGCATATAAAAATGGTAAACAGTAACACTGTGCGGTCACATATAATCAATTTGGGCCCAGTCAGTGTGCGTCCCAACGAGAGAGTGTGTGGCCCACTAGAATCGGCCCAATCATGTTAATTGTGCGGCCCACTAGTCAAGTGTGCGGCCTGCACTAGAGTGTGCGACCTGTTTAACAGTGTGCGGTCATGCAAATAATATGTTGTACGATGTGTAGTGGTTGGTTGTACGAGAAGACTGTGCGGTCTTATAAGGTGTGCGACCTGCAGTCTTCCCTTGTACATCATGCGTTAGGGATTGTACAGTCAAGGTGTGTGACCCACTGAGTGTGTGACTCAGCTGGGTTCCCTTGTACACTTTGCACTAAAGGTTGTACACTTAGGAGTGTGCGATCCCAGAGTGTACGGTGTGCAGGGAGTGCTTGTACATTATGTAGTGAAATGGGTACTTTTCTAGTGTGCGACCATAACAAACAAGCAATTGCAATCCTTCAAGTTTTCAGATCAAACCAACAAATCAACTTAGAATCTTTCTAGTCGTTCATTCTATAAGATCTATCATCAAATCATTTGATCATATTATGGACATAACCCAACAACATCAACATATCTTTTTAAATATAGTGAATCAGAAATCAGAGGGCTTATCATATTCACCCATTTAAATCAATCTATTACCTAAGAGCATCATACTCTACTAGATCATTAACACTTGTAAGGATACGAAACTCTAGTTCAATCATCATGTTAAGCATGTATTCAAAACAGTGTTATATTCTCAGTCATCATCGAAATCATTTGAACATTTTGTGAATCGTTTAAGCATACGATATCTATTCATATAAAAATCCTAGTTTTCTAAATCACGAAAATCATAAGGAATCATACAATGTCATTCCACATATCATCATTTAGTCATTATAACACACAAGGTTCATTTCATTCTATAATCATTTTTGAAATCAAGGAAACATCATTAAATCATTCACCAGTGAGTTAGACTAGTCATAATCATTGAATCATTTAGAAGCTACAAAAGAATTTATCTTATACACAATTATCTCATCAAGAAGAACATGGATATCAAAACACTAATATTTTACTAACCTTTAAATTGGAGAATTTAAAAGGAAAGAAGAAGAAGAGTGTGAGTGCTTGGAAGGATCTTCAAGAAAAGAGGAGGCTTGATGATGAAATGTTCTTGAATGTTCAGAGAGAATGAGAAGGTAATCCAAAAATGGAATGTTTCTAAAAACAGGAGAGAGAGAGAGGAAGAAGGCGACTGCAATGGAATGTTTTTGGGGAAAAGTAACATTAGGGTTTAAGGTAGGGTGACCTTAAATAGGCACATACTCACACCCTATATGTCACACACTCAATTGTGGGATCCAGCTGTCCTTATTCAGCAATGGCCGCACACTTGTTTGCATTTTAGTGTGCGGCTTGAATTAATTAAGGGGGTGTGCGGCTAGAATTGTGGCTCAATGAGCTGCATAGTGCAGTCCACTAGGACCTGGGCCAATCAGTGAACATGCCCAATTATATTCAAGTGTACGAGCTCAATAGAAGCGTGCGGCTACTAGGCTTGTGTGGCTGAAATGTTATATAATAATGACAACAATGATCTTTTTGATATTAATACATAATACACATTTCATTTTGCAAATAAAATTTCATATATATAAACCTTCTTAAATTAATACCACTCGTTAATAAACAGAATTACATAAACAAGGAGAAACGGTACGAAACGGAACGTGCGGGTTGTCACAGTGATGATGAAAAAGTAAAGTAGAGGGGTGGTTATGGCAAAGTTTGAAAGATGAGGATGTTGTTGTAAAAATTCAAAGTAGAAAGGGGTAGTTGTAATAATGTTTGAAAGTTAGAGTGTTGGTGGTGTAAAAACCACCGACTTTCTCCTTTACATCGCAAATATTGTACAAATTAGTCCGAGCGTTACGTCGGAGTTTTTTTAATAATCATATGAAAACGTTTCAGTTGAACTCAGTGTTACCTATATAGTATTACGGTTAGATCAAAATGTAAAGTAAATCTTATAGCGTATATGCGACCCGACTAACTTAAATTTATATCGTCAAGTCAAAATGTATTATATGCAACCCGATTCATACGTATGAAATGTACAAAATAAAGCACGAAAGCGTGCATCAAATTCAATCAAAACGTAGACAAACTCGGATTTATACAAAAAAGTATACCAAGACAATCGAATATTGTATTGACTATGCGACATGATTATGTATGACTTATTATTGACCATTTACGTTAACATAGACCAACTTGAATTTTTGACCCGACTCATTTTCAAACAAAAATTTACACCGAAATGTACACAAAAAGCAAGCATAAAAGGTATTATAAATGAAAACAAACTTTACGTCGAAACGCATAAAAAGCAAGCCTGGAATCATAAAAAACACGCAACAAATTAACAATTTTTAAGTTAATGAACGAAACTATTATGAAAAAAATCAGATTATATATACTCTCAAGTGGGTCAAATTTATATTTTTTCAATCATAAAAAAGTAAGGGGTTGAAAATTATATCTTCTAAACTTAAGGGCCAAGGATGGGTGAAAATAATATTTAAAAAAGGAAATTATCAAAGTCGAGGGTCTTTAACAAAGTTGAGGTAAAAAAGGAAACGACCAAAGTCGAGGGTCTAAATTTGACAATTTATGAAAGTGTAAGGGGAGACAAAGCCGGTGGAAGAGCCCACGTAAAAAAATATCAACTCAAATTTGTACCATTACATATATAATAATACACATGTGCAAAATAGTTTTTTAAGTAAAGGTACAAAAAAGGGATAAACTCAAAATTAGAAACTCGAGAGGTCAAAATGATATTTTACAAAGTTTCTAAATATATCGACAAATTAGTTTTTTTAAATAGCGAGCGGAAATTACTGAAGAATAATTAAATTAGTAAAAACATTAATAGGATAAAAAAATATATTATATATCGTATAGAGGTAAAGTTAAAACATTAGTATCTAAGAGGTTATATTATAAAAATTGAAAGATGAAGTAAATTAGTAATTTGTAAAGTTATGGGGGTGATTTATTATTGTAGAAATTGTTAAATGAAATAAGGACAAAAATTAGTAATTTGCAAAGTTGATGGGTGATTTGTGGATGACAAATGCCACCAACTTTATCAGTACTAGTATAATTAATAAGGTGGGCTTCATGTCACGTTAATTCTAGCCAATAATTTTTTTTTATTGACCCAATTTCTTTTCTTATTTGTTGTATGTTTCACGTGCATATGCCATTTGATATTCTCATCCATATCCATTATACAATAATATCCATATCCATTATACAATAATAAAATCACAACACTACTAACCATATCACATATTTAGAACTTTGAACTAATGTATCTTTGCCTCCTGCACGTCCAACAACAAATCAAAACAAATGATTTAATCACTTCAATACAGTATTGATTGCAACATTAATGATTCAAGAATATCATCTTGTTAGTTTGCCCATAACTCATTTACAATCATTTAACCATTAACTTCTAAACTTGATTTCGCAAATGATTAGATTAATTATGTTTCATCTTTTATTATTTGCTATAAATTCTTTATTTTTGGCTCATTTTCTCTAAAACATACAAAATATAAAAATCAACTAAATAACATATTTTACACTAAATATCAATGCATTTGTTATAAATATATAAAATAGAGTATACCTAAATTGCACTAATCATCAAGCAGTTAAACCGCTCAAATTGTTAAGTCAGAGATTCTCCCTTGATATGAGCAAATGTTTCATACTGTTGATTTAAAATATCTTTATTGTTCTCTTGAACTTCATTTGTACCACTGAATTATTCATTCAAAGCATCCTACAACTCTTTGGCATTTTCACAATGGAGCAATCCAACATAGATTTCGTTGAGTAAGGCCATGGCCAGTATTCCGAATGCCTTAGCACCGAGCTCCAACTTTTGGAAATCCTGCTCGGAGTTGTCAGTGGTTTTCGTAGGAATATTAACATTTGGTTGTTCGGTACCGGAACAAAGGGAATATGAGGGCCATATACCACTGATCTCCAGCAACCTATGTTTTGTTGTGAGAAGTGGTGACCCATTCTTCATTGCCATATCTTAAATTCATGATAAACGAGCATCGGAGGCTTGTTTGCCGATTCGATATTGTGAGGATCATGAGTGATTGACATATCTTTGAGTTCTATTGAACTTAATTCAGAAAACAAAGTATCAGGAACAATTTGTTGATCTGATTGATCTATTTTTCTCAATGTCCTTTGATCACTAATCAGTTATCAATTTGAGCTAGTTTATCTTCCGAATCTGATATCAATAGTTGGATCTGGGAGTCTGTGTAGTGTGTGTTTTTCTAATAAAACAGTTAATCAATTTGGAAATACAATCGAACAGTAGTAAGCAAAAACATCAATCTAGCACTACTGGATTTAGGAATAATTGCAGAATGATTTCATTGAATTCATATGATGTAATACAATCACAAAGGTATATACAGTACTCCCCCTCACCAGGTGAACACTTTCTCATATAGTTTTTATGGTCTCGGCTCTACGTGTTAACCAATACAATGAACATACTAAGCTATATATAGGAGGAGTGAACCGCTGGTGACGTCATCATGAATGGAATCCTTAACAACTTCATTAAATTATCTAACTACCAGTAGTTAGTGAAATTGTTGGATAGTTATAATGTTGCATTGAACTGCTGCTTTTGATGTTAGAATAAACTGCTGGATTTCTTAGAATTGCTAGTTGAGAACCAACACTTATGGAAATCTAGAACTTCTGTCTTAAACATGTTGACTTGGTCTTCTAGTCTCCAGTCTTTGACTTTGGTTGACTTGACTGTTGACCGACACTTTGACAATAAACACTTGTTCTTCTTTACTCTGATCTTTGAAAGTAGTAGTTTGGGCAGCTGTTTTGAGAAGCTTTCAAGAGGAGAGAAACTGTTGGACTTGTGACTGTATTTTAACTTATTTTATCAGGAAGGGATGATGGTTCCCTTAGGTTTTGGCTTTCATAATCAACGGATCTTAAATAATTCATCATTATGTGCACTTCAAATGAAGGTAAATGTAAAGATATAAAATAAATCATGCGTTGGATTTTAAATATTGTTATTGGTTGTGTTTTAAGCGAATTATTTAATTATTTTAATCATTTTTGCAATATAGATTCAATTCCATGGTTCCTCTTTACTCTTAATGTCACACCCCGATTTCCACGTGTCACCGGTGGGCCCGGTGGGGAGTATCGTGACGTCATGGTTGGCAACATAATAGTCAAACAACACAATATTAATATGCATAGCGGAAGCAATTGAAAGTATAATACAACCGAATTTATTATTGTAATATCAAATGTCACAATATTCGGAAGTTTATCCACAGAAGGATCGAACATAAAAATGGAAACAATAGTTCAACAGACTTCGGCATCCTAAGCTTGCGAGACTTTTAATGATGCTAAGGAGAAATCCCAGCCAATTACGCTTAGTACCTGCATTTAATATTTTTGGGAAAATACGTCAGTTTACACTGGTAAATACAATCAACTGACTCATTTTGGAAAATGGTTTAAAATTGGTTTGGATGCACATGGCATAAACATTTTTATAACTTGGGAGAATCATATAATATTAAAATCTCGTGAACGAATTACATGTTACTTGTGCGTTCAGTCGCCCGGATCTTGTCCGGGTTAAAGATCAATTGACACACCACAACATAGAGTTATACACTGACAGGTGTACGCCTACACCCCGTGCTCAGGTCGTGGCCAATCTCGTAAGATGATGCCAAGGATATCCGGGACATGGTCATTAACCCCCCAAAGACATTAAGTAAACAAGACTGTTTAAACGAGCCGATCAAATTATTCAACTACCCACTCAACGATGGAGATTTGATGCTCGATCAAGCGGTATGCTATATACCGTAACCCAAGCCCGTATAGGGAAAATAAGTTAAAAGTATTTACCTGAGCAAAGTATAATTCACAATAAGCAAATTGCAAGTAGCTTTTACTGGTCCTCCTAATCTGGAACGAAGGTTTTATAATAACCTATTAGAATCCTAACGGGTCTTTAATTAAGCTTAAGCTTAGACCGGCTAGTTTCAAAGATACGGTTCGTACGCACGATTAAGCTAAGACCGGATAGAATGTGATTCAGACCCGACAAGTTTGAAGACTTGTTTAATATGGGTTTATTATTCACATTCTGGATTTTGAGATAAAACCGATAAGGTTTGACCCGTCTCGGCTAATTTATGTAAACTTGTTACATAAACCGAACCGAACGCGTAATATGCGTAACGGGTATACGTAAGAGCCATATACAAGTTTCCTAAGTTAATATGCTTCAAATATGTTGAGACATCAGTAAGATGTCTTTTATTATGCCCGGAACGAATTTAAACACAAACTATGCCCCGTAGGGGTAGTTTGGTCATTTTTAAAGGTTGTAAAAGAGTTTAGATGTTTAACTGAGTTACAGGTCTGATGTAAATAGCAAACATACTCAATTTGATAAGTTATATCAGTAGGTTAAAGTATATATGTGAAATTTGTCAATTATAACCAAACTATGCACCGTAGGGGCATTTTGGTAATTTCACATAAGCCGAAAAGCTCAAAACCGAAGTCTGAGTTTATCAACCTTTGATTACTGTTAAAATATCATAATTTGCCTAAAATATCAGTAGGTATCAACCCGGGTATGTCCAATATGATTTTAAAACATACTATGCGTTAAAAACGCTAAATAAGGCGATTAAAGGCCATTTCCGGGTTCGATACTTAAATCTGATATTTTTATATTTCCAGAAGGCTTAAAATAATTTATTTATCATATGTGATCAGTAGCAAAAGGTTTGGAGTCGTTTAGATATGTAAAACTCATTTTATGGCCCGTAAGGGCAAAACCGCCAATTACCGGATTAAGCCTATGACTACTAGTTATGCTCAGCCTAAAATTAATTAAAAATCTTTAAAATTCTCAAAATAATATATTACATCAGTGGGTATTAATTTTGATGTCAAAAAGTAGGCTTAATTAGGCTATACGCTAATTACGCCATTTTATTAACATAAAGCTTTAAATTTGCGATAATGAGCATAACTCTTAATCTACAAGTCAAACTGATGTCAAACTTTGCATACAAGTTTATATATCAGTAACTAAGGTTTCTACACTTTTACATTTTCATAAATCACGTTTTAAGGTAATAAGGGCATAACTGTCAACATATGAGCAATTAACGGAAACATGCATATTAATTGGATAACTAGTGAACCAAGGTGTGTAATCACAGAGGGTTGTTCTAACAAGTAACCTAGTCCAATTAAAGCTCTGAGGCATTTCTAAAACATGCCTTAACGGATCAGAACTGAAAGTCAAAGTAAAAGTCAAACTATGCGACTTTCGGTTCCGAACCGGGTCTAAACAGGAAATAGTCGTGTTGAACATGTTTAGACATGTTCTTACACTAATTACTAAGTTATAACAATGATCAAACAGGTTGTATATGTTCTAGATAGCTAATTATGCATAAATGACATTTTAAGCATCCTGTTGACTTTTTAATTATAAGTTTGACCCGACTTTTGACCTGGTTAGAGTGGTGATCAGGGGAAACCCTTTTGAGGTTTTATTACCCACATAAATACCAACTTATAAATACTTTTAATTCGAGATATGACTGAGCCATTATTGACTAATCTCGAAGTCAAACCGTAATTACGACGGTTTGACTTTTAGCTAAAATACTAAGCTAAACTTAATTAGAGAAGGACTAGCAGACTTACAAGAGTCCTATGCATGACTTTTGATCACTTGATGTTGTTGATAGCTCCAGAAATGATCCAAGAGTGCAGGAGAAGTTGTGAGGAATGTTGTGAGCTTGAAGGCCTTTATATAGTAAGTTCAAACACCACAAAGTGTTGACAACAAGGTCTACTAGTGCCCACAACAGATCAACACTTGTTACTAGTGCTTAGGGGTGCCTAGGGGTCATCCACATGTGAGAAAAACCGGCTTAAAGGGTCACATTCGCGCATAACAGGCTGTTGCCTGTTTTCTGGTTGCTGGGCATTGCTAGCGCACCTTTACGCTCCCATTGTAGCGGTGCGCTAGCCTTCATCAGGAACCAAAAATTTGGCTTTTCAATGATTTGAAGGGGCAACCTCAATATCCGACTTTGGGGCCTTGTTTTAACATTTAGGGGCTTTTCAAATGTGCCTTGCACTATTACATACCCTACCATTATGATTTGTTTCACTTGAATCCATTTTAAAGTGCCGAAAACAAAGGGTTATCGTGCTTTTTCTTCGTAGGAGTCCACCATATCAATTTATGAATCATTCCTTGTTATAATTCACTGAACTTGAACATATACTAGATGTTTTTAATATGATTTGAGTCTTGGGATTTACTACGAGGTCGTTCAGAGGTGCAAAAGTTAACATGACGACACTTTTAAATCCTGTCAAACATTTTTATCAAGTCCGGGTTTACAACGCGTTTTGTCATACATGACACGTGTCGTTTTATTATTGAACCCGAAATTTTCGAGTTGTTACATCCTCACCCCCTTAAAATAAATCTCGACCCGAGATTTACTGAAACAAGTAAGGGTACTTTTCTTTCATCATAGATTCAACCTCCCACGTGAATTCGGGGCCTCTACGGGCATCCCATTTGACCTTTACAAAAGGTATATGCTTCCTTCGAAGCTTCTTAACCCGTCGATCCTCAATCGACAAAGGTTTTTCAACAAATCTTAAGCTCTCATCTATATGCACATCTGTATGAGGTATACCCAGTGATTCGTCAGCGAAACACTTCTTCAGATTGCAGATGTGGAACACATTGTGAATTCCACTGAGCTCTTCAGGTAAGTTTAATCTTGTAGGCAGCTGACCCGACACGTTCGATAACCTCGAAAGGTCCTATTTATCTAGGGCTTAGCTTGCCTTTCTTACCAAACCGCATCACTCCCTTCCAGGGTGACACTTTAAGTAGGACTTTGTCACCTACTTCGAAGTGAAAATCCTTACGCTTAGGATCAGCGTAACTTTTCTGCCTATCCCGGGCAGCTTTGAGACGGTCACGAATCTGGAAAATCTTGTCCGTCGTTTCGAACATGATCTCTGGTCCTCATAACTGGACATCTCCAACTTCCGCCCAATAAATAGGCGATCAATACTTTCTACCGTATAATGCCTCGAAGGGCGCAGCCTTAATGCTGGTATGGTAGCTATTGTTGTAGGAGAATTCGATTAACGGTAGGTTCTTATCCCAACTACCACCCAAATCGATCGCACATGCACGTAGCATGTCTTCCAATGTTTGAATAGTACGCTCACTCTGACCGTCAGTCTGAGGATGATAAGCCGTACGAAAATTCAACCGTGTGCCCAAAGATTGTTGGAAACTCTTCCAAAAATGTGACGTGATCTAGCATCTCGATCCGAGATAATAGACACAGGTATGCCATGTAAGGCTACAATCTTATCAACGTATAACTGGGCTAACATGTCGGAGCTATAAATCTCCTTGATGGGTAGGAAATGTGCTGACTTAGTCAGTCTGTTAACTATAACCCATATCGTATCATTTCCTTTCCTTGTCTTGGGTAACTTGGTAATAAAATCCGTAGTTACCATTTCCCACTTCCACGTAGGAAGTTCAGGCTGTTGTAGCAAGCCTGACGGCTTTTGATGCTCGGCTTTGACTTGCGCGCATATCAAGCATTTAGCTACATAGGTGGCTACAGACTTTTTCAAGCCTATCCACCAATAATTTGCCCTTAGATCCTGGGTAGCTGATGGCAAATTCTTAATCGTTGCCTAATTAGGGTTGCGGCATTTAATACGTAAGCAATATGAACCGTCTTTCTTATTTAACAATATCAAACCCTCAGAAGATTGAGTCAGGCTTTATGTGCCTATGTTTTAAAACCTACTAAATCAAGGTTTCGATTTTTCCATAATCAATATGGAGTTTTCATAACACTCCAGCCCACAGCGGGATGTTAATCTTAGTTCTACCTGTCTTCCAGGAGGTAAGCAGGGGAAACTTTTGAGAAGATAATTAAGATACAAGGAGGCTATAGAGATTTTCCATATCTCAGGCTCCAGTTCATCCATCATTGTTCGTGTCAAATGAGTGACACCTTTATGTTCTAAGTCCACGAATTCCTTAATCGGGAACATTTACTTGGAAAAATTTCCATTTTTGGATATCTTCTTTGAATACTACTAGTCGACTTTAGTACAATATGATTATTGGGATATCTTAGGGGTTCCATGTATTAAACCTCCATGCTGATCAGACATGGAAATAATCTATGGGACACACTAGGATACGCCAATCCTCATATGACACTTTTATCAAACATAGTTTGGCATTCGCAGGCGATAGAAAACAATGAGAAAAAATAGTTAAAATAACATATGTTGTCGTACTCTATGCAAAGAAAGAGTGCTCTTAGATTTTCGGAAGGACTCCTTGCCGATCCATAAGAATCGGTTACTATGGTTTCCTTGGTAGTTATACCTTGTGGATGATAATAAAAATTTGCTAAGTTTATGGTTCATGAAGATTTATTATTGCCTGTATTAAAAACAGGACACTTAGCAGAAATTATCATTGATAAATGATAAGGAAGTTTATTGTACAAGTGATTATATTTAATCAATAATGGAAGTTTCACAAACTAGGCACCTAGCTCAGATGGCTAGGCGCGCGAAAGGGTGCGGCCTAGACCCAGGTTCGATTCCGGGGACGGCCAATTCCACAATTTTTTTTTGTTTAATATTTATTAATCGTACGGATACATGTAATTATAAGGGTTGTCTCATAAGGAGTCTTGATAATTAATTGCTTCTTATCACCCACAATATGGGTGATTTTTAAGGCAACTTTCGATTTTTATCACTATATGGAGCCCTTATATTTAACGAAACTAGGACATCTGAAAAATTCCTAATGGATATAAAACATCCATTTAATATTTCTGAAGCCGTCTCTGAGGTACGATCGGTAAATTTTACTTTACATTTAACACTTAGAGTTTTAGCAGGCAGATTTAATGATTTACAAAATCTATTGTCTACAGAAGACTTATCTGAACCTGAATCAATTAATACTCTAGCATGAGCGTCATTGATAAAAATTACCTGTTATGACATTGTCACCCTGAATAGCCTCCTGAGCGCCCATTCGAGAGCTTCCAGCTTCGGTCTTCTTAGCTTCCTTAAGCTTTTTAGCGTATTCAGGGCAGTTGGTCTTAATGTGCCCCTTTTCATTGCAACCATAGCAGGTTGCTTCTCCCAATCTCTTGCAATCCATGGTCTTATGCCCCTTGGACTTGCAGATTCCACAGGGTAGAGGCTGAGATTCATATCTGCATTTCCCGAGGTGGTATTTCCTACAGGTTTTGCATCTAGTCTTCTCACCGGTCTGCTGTTTATCATTCAAGTCCTTCCCAGACTTAGTTGCTCCTTCCTTGGCAGCCTTAGGGCAATTAGTACCGATGTGGCCCTTTTCGCCGCAGCTGAAACAGTTTGCATTCTCTATGTCCCTACATTCGTGGGATTGGTGGCCATCTCTTTTACAGATGCCACATCGCTTTATCTTTGGGTTTGATCGACACTGCCCCCAGTGTCTTCTTTTGCAGGTTTTACATTTGGGTTTTGCCTTCCTTGGTTTGGACTGGTTATAGCTTGAACCGGTCTTACCCTTCTTGTAACCTTTATTTGGGGTATTATCGCACTTTCGCTTAAGATCCTTCAACACACGGTCCACAGCGTTGCTTACGGCTATTTTGATCATAGCCTGTAATCCGGTGCTTATTAATTTTAGTCTTGCATCATCCTCCTGATTAACTGGATGATTGTGAGCTTCAGAGGAGTCAGCCATGGTGAAGCTTTGAAGGCTACAAACCAAGTAGTAATAATTGGTTTAAGTATAGGGTGAATTGTCAAATTTGATGATTATTTAGCCATGGTACAAATAAACCATATAGGCGAATATATAGTATTAACTTTATTTGATTGTGTTTTGCCTAAGTTTTTAAATAAACTATCTTTGGCGTTTAGACGGAATATAATCCTTCATATTTATTAGGCAGGGGACATAAGTCACGGCTGCCAATGTCATACTGACATCTTTTTTATATATATATATATATAGCACAAGGCTTCTTCCAAAGGACTTTTGATGGCTCATAGGCCTTGTCACTAGGGAAATTTTAAATCATAATCAATGATTCCTTTGGATCGGAAAATTTCATATGTCATTGTCTTTGACAAGAAGTTATGAAATAAAACTATCTTTTCATGTATACATCTTTGCCCGTAGGTATACATCCTAATGGATGTTTTGATGTGTTCATCATGTTCGACGTTTATTAGCCATGATTCCTATTGATCATAGTCTAAACAAGGGGTTTGAAATTTTTTTTCCTAATATAAAGATGACCAGTGTGATTCTATCACATCACTGTTGTCAGGAGTGATAACATATTTACAATGTTATAAGGATTTGAATCCTTTGAATAGGTTCTACCATCTTGGCCTCGTCTGGAATGACATATAGGCCAGGCCGTACCTTTAAGATTCTTTTTAATATGTATACTGGCAAGGAAGGAAGGATATTTATCTTATTCGGGATTTTTATCATAAATCCTAATTTATAAGTTAATAATAGCACAATTGGCCTAGTCGCGTAGACAAGTTAAATTTATAAGCCATGACTTTTAGATAATCGAGGCATTAAGGTTTGAATCAAAGTTCGTTACCTTTTCCTGACAGGGAGCTGTAGGCTACCACTGTCTTTAGTCCCAGAGGACATTAACTATAGCCCGTAGGCACTTCCCTTCTAAGGGATGTTTATTACGGAATTGTCCCTTAGGGAAATTCATTAACCATGGTAAACAGAGACCATATTTGGTTAATTTATTAATCATATTTATTTAGGATTCTTATTATAATTTATCCTAATTATAAAACATTAACAGTTTCATTAGTGGCACCCATTGGCCTGGTCACATGGACATTTATAAATTATAAGCTTATGATTTCAGAGAATCAAAGCAACAATAACAGTTTTATTTAATAGCCCAAAAGGCCTAGTCACAAGGACAATTTTAAATCATAAGCCATGATTTCGGAGAATCAAGGCCTTTAAATATATTAGCACAACAGGCTTAGTCACAAGGACATGTATAAATTTATATGCTATGATTTCAGAGAATTAAAGCATTTGAGGTTTGAACCTAGTTCATTACCTTTTTCTGACAGGGAGTCATAGCTACCACTGTATTTTGGCCCATGTGGAAATGAGCAAGGCCCGTAGGCACTATATTACCACGTATGGTTAAAATATGATCATCTTAATTGATGATGTAAACCCAGGATTCAGGGATCATTAAACTGGGTTAGGAATCTTTTGAAGAATTCTTAATAACGTGTGTGATTTCCAACGAATCACATCTGTCGGGAGTGTTAACATGTTTTCAGATGTTAACTGGGATACGAATCTTTTAAACAGGTCTTACCATCTTGGCCAGGTCTTTATAATGACACTCAGGCTAGGTTTCACTCTTAAGATTCTTTTAGTATTTATCGCAGAACAATTTCTAAATTGAAATGTTAATAAGGATCTGAATCTAAATTGAGGAACTGCCATCTTGGCCGGTCTTAATATGACCCGAAGCTAGGTCTTGTCCTTTTTAGATTTTTCCACTTTATCATAATGGTAGATCTTGCAAAAAGGAAATGTTATTTTCCATTTATTTAATATTTCTTATTTAGAATGAAAGTTTAAGCTTAATCATTCCACTATATAAAAATAAAGTATAAAGTTGCCCTAAGCGGGACTTGAAAGAAATAATGTTGTCCTCGTAGGGACTGAAAGATAATAATGTTGTCCTCGTAGGGACTGAAAGATAATTGTGTCCTTATAAGGACTTATTAAGGAAACGATCTTCAGCAAGAGGAGTTTCTTCTTCATTCATTTCCTGAATGCTTTCTCCTTGGTTGCACGTTCCATCCTGGTCGCGGTACTAAGCTCAGCATTACATGGCTCCGGGTGTGGAGAATCCCTAGTTCAGCTTCCTCGCTTG
Source organism: Helianthus tuberosus (assembly GCA_030545235.1). Classification (NCBI taxonomy): domain Eukaryota; kingdom Viridiplantae; phylum Streptophyta; class Magnoliopsida; order Asterales; family Asteraceae; genus Helianthus; species Helianthus tuberosus. The sequence goes on from CM060406.1 coordinate 65,265,254, forward strand.
GCGACGTATCTAATAATAATAAAAATTGGAAGCAAAAATTCCCATATTAGGATTGAGATCATTCCTATGTTAAGTCTAGACTCAGAAGTTTAGTTTGTGCAATTGTGTAACTGAGATTAAACACAAAAAGGCTAGCGTTTAATTCACTCAGTGTTGGCTCTGATACCAACCTGTCACACCCCGATTTCCACGTGTCACCGGTGGGCCCGGTGGGGAGTATCGTGACGTCATGGTTGGCAACATAATAGTCAAACAACACAATATTAATATGCACAGCGGAAGCAATTGAAAGTATAATACAACCAAATTTATTATTGTAATATCAAATGTCACAATATTCAGAAGTTTATCCACAGAAGGATCGAACATAAAAATGGAAACAATAGTTCAACAGACTTCGGCATCCTAAGCTTGCGAGACTTTTAATGATGCTAAGGAGAAATCCCAGCCAATTACGCTTAGTACCTGCATTTAATCTTTTTGGGAAAATACGTCAGTTTACACTGGTAAATACAATCAACTGACTCATTTTGGAAAATGGTTTAAAATTGGTTTGGATGCACATGGCATAAACATTTTTATAACTTGGGAGAATCATATAATATTAAAATCTCGTGAACGAATTACATGTTACTTGTGCGTTCAGTCGCCCGGATCTTGTTCGGGTTAAAGATCAATTGACACACCACAACATAGAGTTATACACTGACAGGTGTACGCCTACACCCCGTGCTCAGGTCGTGGACAATCTCGTAAGATGATGCCAAGGATATCCGGGACATGGTCATTAACCCCCCAAAGGCATTAAGTAAACAAGACTGTTTAAACGAGCCGATCAAATTATTCAACTACCCACTCAACGATGGAGATTTGATGCTCGATCAAGCGGTATGCTATATACCGTAACCCAAGCCCATATAGGGAAAATAAGTTAAAAGTATTTACCTGAGCAAAGTATAATTCACAATAAGCAAATTGCAAGTAGCTTTTACTGGTCCTCCTAATCTGGAACGAAGGTTTTATAATAACCTATTAGAATCCTAACGGGTCTTTAATTAAGCTTAAGCTTAGACCGGCTAGTTTCAAAGATACGGTTCGTACGCACGATTAAGCTAAGACCGGATAGAATGTGATTCAGACCCGACAAGTTTGAAGACTTGTTTAATATGGGTTTATTATTCACATTCTGGATTTTGAGATAAAACCGATAAGGTTTGACCCGTCTCGGCTAATTTATGTAAACTTGTTACATAAACCGAACCGAACGCGTAATATGCGTAACGGGTATACGTAAGAGCCATATACAAGTTTCCTAAGTTAATATGCTTCAAATATGTTGAGACATCAGTAAGATGTCTTTTATTATGCCCGGAACGAATTTAAACACAAACTATGCCCCGTAGGGGTAGTTTGGTCATTTTTAAAGGTTGTAAAAGAGTTTAGATGTTTAACTGAGTTACAGGTCTGATGTAAACATCAAACATACTCAATTTGATAAGTTATATCAGTAGGTTAAAGTATATATGTGAAATTTGTCAATTATAACCAAACTATGCACCGTAGGGGCATTTTGGTAATTTCACATAAGCCGAAAAGCTCAAAACCGAAGTCTGAGTTTATCAACCTTTGCTTACTGTTAAAATATCATAATTTGCTTAAAATATCAGTAGGTATCAACCCGGGTATGTCCAATATGATTTTAAAACATACTATGCGTTAAAAACGCTAAATAAGGCGATTAAAGGCCATTTCCGGGTTCGATACTTAAATCTGATATTTTTATATTTCCAGAAGGCTTAAAATAATTTATTTATCATATGTGATCAGTAGCAAAAGGTTTGGAGTCGTTTAGATATGTAAAACTCATTTTATGGCCCGTAAGGGCAAAATCGCCAATTACCGGATTAAGCCTACGACTACTAGTTATGCTCAGCCTAAAATTAATTAAAAATCTTTAAATTCCAAAAATAATATATTACATCAGTGGGTATTAAGTTTGATGTCAAAAAGTAGGCTTAATTAGGCTATACGCTAATTACGCCATTTTATTAACATAAAGCTTTAAATTTGCGATAATGAGCATAACTCTTAATCTACAAGTCAAACTGATGTCAAACTTTGCATACAAGTTTATATATTAGTAACTAAGGTTTCTACACTTTTACATTTTCATAAATCACGTTTTAAGGTAATAAGGGTATAACGGTCAACATATGAGCAATTAACGGAAACATGCATATTAATTGGATAACTAGTGAACCAAGGTGTGTAATCACAGAGGGTTGTTCTAACAAGTAACCTAGTCCAATTAAAGCTCTGAGGCATTTCTAAAACATGCCTTAACGGGTCAGAACTGAAAGTCAAAGTGAAAGTCAAACTATGCGACTTTCGGTTCCGAACCGTGTCTAAACAGGAAATAGTCGGGTTGAACATGTTTAGACATGTTCTTACACTAATTACTAAGTTATAACAATGATCAAACAGGTTGTATATGTTCTAGATAGCTAATTATGCATAAATGACATTTTAAGCATCCTGTTGACTTTTTAATTATAAGTTTGACCCGACTTTTGACCTGGTTAGAGTGGTGATCAGGGGAAACCCTTTTGAGGTTTTATTACCCACATAAATACCAACTTATAAATACTTTTAATTCGAGATATGACTGAGCCATTATTGACTAATCTCGAAGTCAAACCGTAATTACGACGGTTTGACTTTTAGCTAAAATACTAAGCTAAACTTAATTAGAGAAGGACTAGCAGACTTACAAGAGTCCTATGCACGACTTTTGATTACTTGATGCTGTTGATAGCTCCAGAAATGATCCAAGAGTGCAGGAGAAGTTGTGAGGAATGTTGTGAGCTTGAAGGCCTTTATATAGTAAGTTCAAACACCACAAAGTGTTGACAACAAGGTCTACTAGTGCCCACAACAGATCAACACTTGTTACTAGTGCTTAGGGGTGCCTAGGGGTCGTCCACATGTGATAAAAACCGGCTTAAAGGGTCACATTCGCGCATAACAGGCTGTTGCCTGTTTTATGGTTGCTGGGCATTGCTAGCGCACCGTTACGCTCCCATTGTAGCGGTGCGCTAGCCTTCATCAGGAACCAAAAATTTGGCTTTTCAATGATTTGAAGGGGCAACCTCAATATCCGACTTTGGGGCCTTGTTTTAACATTTAGGGGCTTTTCAAATGTGCCTTGCACTATTACATACCCTACCATTATGATTTGTTTCACTTGAATCCATTTTAAAGTGCCGAAAACAAAGGGTTATCGTGCTTTTTCTTCGTAGGAGTCCACCATATCAATTTATGAATCATTCCTTGTTATAATTCACTGAACTTGAACATATACTAGATGTTTTTAATATGATTTGAGTCTTGGGATTTACTACGAGGTCGTTCAGAGGTGCAAAAGTTAACATGACGACACTTTTAAATCCTGTCAAACATTTTTATTAAGTCCGGGTTTACAACGCGTTTTGTCATACATGACACGTGTCGTTTTATTATTGAACCCGAAATTTTCGAGTTGTTACATCTAATCAATAACATCATCAAGACGATTTATATCTAATACTAATAAAAGAATCAAGTTAATGTCACATGACATTCCCTCCTTAAATTTATCTTAATGCCAAGTCGCATTCTCTCCTTTATTATTATTATTATTAGAGTAAATTACGTTTTTGGCCCCTGTGGTTATATCACTTTTACTATATTAGCCCAAAATAAGAACTTTTAACATATCTGCCCCCATAGTTTCTATAACTAACCATTTTGGCCCCTAAGTCTAGAGATCATGGGGGCCAAAATGGTTAGTTATAGAGACCATGGGGGCATATATATATTAAAAATTCTTATTTTGAGCTAATATAGTAAAAGTGATATAACCACAGGGGCAAAAAACGTAATTTACTCTTATTTTATTATTATTATTATACAATTTATTAATCTATAGACAACAACAAATTAATACATATTATTATTATTATATCATATTAATATATCCTATTTATTAATCTATACATAACTAAGATAAATATTTAATACGTAAAAACATTTATCTTATATTATTGTAGTATTTTATTTATTTATTTATTTTTATTTTCACATGTGACATAGAGTTTTTATTTTTTAATCATTGTGGATCTAACCAAATTAGGTTATATACTTGTTGACCTATATTGTCTAATCTAACCTAGTAATTTGTTCGCGCATAACTACACATAGGTATCTCTTAATTTAGAAATATTATTATTTTATTAATAATATATTATATTAATATCCAATTTTTATTATTAATATATAACACAGTTTTATCCAATAAAAAATACTTTATTACGAATATAACTCTGTATTCAACGAATTTTATACTGCCACGTCGATAAACCTATAAAAACAAATATGGTATATAATTTAAAGTTTAAATTATCTTTTATATAATTTATATTATACTTTAATTTATTTTTTTTAATTTAATATCAACAATGACTGGTTATAATTTAAATCTCATATTGTAGAAGATATTGTAGAATTTAAATCTCATATTGTAGAAGATATTTCATAGCTCTTAAGTTCACATTTGACTGGTTATATGAATTAATGGGGCGGATTTTATTTGGATTTAGAAAAAAAAAACAATAAATTAAATACGTAAAAAAGAAAAAAAATGAACCACATTTAACTGACTTTTTTGTTTGATGAAGTTAACGGGTTGGACGAAAAAGGAAAAAATAAAAATAAAAATGCAAACCTCGAGTTAGATAATGGAAAAAATAAAAATAAAAATGCAAAGCTCAGGGACAGAGTCAGATGAGACATTATATATATTATTCAGCCCACATAGCCTAACCAACTTTCAAATCAACCTCCACCGTTGGATTTGGCTGAGATTAAATCTCAGCTACTTAAACTCACTAAAATAACTGCTATGGTGGCGGTCCAGGGCGGTTTTCTTAGCTGGTGGTTAGTTCTTCCTGCCCATGATCTCCACAGCCTCCTACAATCCTAGGTAAACTGCCAATCCAACTACCAACTCTCCCCTAATTTTATGGTTTGAAGAGGTTATATGCAAGGGCGGACCCAATGGCTTAGTAGTCGTAGCACGGGCTACGACTCAAGTGCGTATTCGTAGTATATTTTTATTTATTTATTTTTTCGGTTTTACATCAAGGATACCCTAAAAATAATACAAGGATACCCCTAACCAACCCAAAAATAATACAAGGATACCACTAAACAACCCAAATTGGCTTGATCGGAATTTCATTCTATCTTTGCCGGAGTTGCAGAGTAGGCGAGTGATGTGAGGTGAGGAAGATAATTGGTAAGATGATAAATATATTAGTAAGTGAGGGGCATTTTTGTAATTAGCCATCTCTAATAAGAGAGAAATGCTACTATAGTCAATGACCTACTTACATTTCTTATCAATTTAATAATACTTTAAATAGTTTTTCATTTACTAACGTTATTACTTATTATTTATTTTTAGTTGTTAGTTTAATTGATTTATTAATTTAGCTTACAAAATACAACCAACTTTTATTTTATTTAATTTAATTTAGTAGGCTTACATAAATAATTAACTATATATAATTTAATAATAGTTTAAATAGCTCTTTTATTTACTAACGTTTTTACTTATTATTTATTTTTAGTTGTGAGTTTAATTAATTTAGTTTAAAAAATATAACTAGTTTTTATTTATTCTTTTATTTTATTTAGTAGACTTACATAAATAGTTAACTATACACACACATATATAGTAGACTTACATAAATAGTGAACTAGTGGAGGGTTCAAATGAGAAGAAAAATTTTGTAAGAATAAAAATAATAAGTTTTAAATCAATAGAAATACTCAATTTTACTTCATTTAATATGTGTATTTAATGTTATTAATAAGGGCATGTATGTAAATTTGTTGGTGCAGTTGTCTGTCGACTACATCTTTGTTCGAGTCTTAGTTTAGGGTTGTTTGTACAAGTGCACGAAAATCAAGAAAACATGTTATAGTGTTGATTTCGCTCATAATGACACTTTGTCATTATAAGCGAAATCACATGATAATCTTGATTTCGCTCATATGTCATTTAAAGTGATTTCGCTTATGTGTCCAATGTCTGATTTCGCTTTTATGGCACATGCATGTATGAGCGAAATCCCAAGCCTATAAATAGGCATGTATAAGAGAAATCAGTGGCAGTTAGGTGTGAAGGTCTTGTATGTAACGGCGAAACTCTGCCGAATCATCTCCAGCGCTTGTAAATTGTCAGCAGATCAATAAAAGAGACATTTAATAGTGAAATCAAGCTAAACAAAGACTGAATCAATGAATTCCGCCTCTGATTCAGTCTAAGCACTCTTCTGATCGACTCGTTAGGTCGTATAACGATCCTACAAGTGGTATCAGAGCTCAGGAGGAAGAGTTCTTACCGTTTAGCTCGTTTTCGCTCAAAAATTCTAATTTCTACACCTTCTTTCATCATCAGATCAAGTTTTAACGGTCGAAATTCGTTCAAAATTTCACAGACTGTGCATTATTGGACATAGACAAATCCCTGAAAGTTTGAGTTTCAAATTCAAAGTAAAAATGGACAAAATGAATCTCCGAGTTGATTCCGCTTATTTGGACATCCTCTGATTTCGCCCCAATGACCATCTAATTTCGCTTTTGTGGACATCAGAGACTCCTGATTTCGCTTTTGTGTCAACATAAGATTCTGATTTCGCTTTTGTGTCAACATAAGATTCTGATTTCGCTTTTGTGTCAACATAAGATCTGATTTCGCTCATTGTGTCAAAGATCTGATTTCGCTCTTGTGGACACATAGGATTTCGCTTATTGTGACTTGTGAGACTTTGAGGTTCCGCTTTTGTGACACTTTGAGGTTCCGCTTTTGTGAACTTTGAGGTTCCGCTTATTTGGACAATACTGGTTTCGCTTATTTGAACATCAGGGTTCCACTCTTTTGAACATCAGGGTTCCACTCTTGTGAACATCAGGGTTCCACTCTTGTGTCATTCACATCTTGGGATTTCGTTTTTGTGACATTTTAGAAAACGTGTCGGGATTATTTGAAAAATGGCAATGATGTTTGATGAAAAGGAAAACAATGATCTTGAAAGGTTAAATAATTGGTATCGAGGATATTTGAGTAGTTATTATCATGGTTTGCCCAAAAAGGTTTGGAGTACCCGGTTCGAATGTTTTATGTGTATGAAAGATGAAAAATTGGGTGATTTGGAGAAGCGTTTTGATCGTTTGATTGACTATTTGAAAGAAAATCAAATAGTAATATCAGAAGCTGAAATGGTATCAAAGTTTGCTAATGGATTACCAGCTGAATGGGATGATTTTTTGAAAAATCTGAGAGAAAATTCAAGTTTTTCAAAATTATCTTTGACTAAATTCATCAGTGAACTTAAAAATCACGATTTTGAAAGTTATCAAAAGAAGAGAGATGTGATGGATAAAATAAAAATGAATTTAGATGAGTGGAATTTAGACGTGATAAATGAAATAAACAAAAGAATCAATGTTTGTTGGTCAGCAAAAAGAAATTTGATATATGATATGAAAAGGGGTTGTTATATTGATGATAATGGAAATCCTCTTGATTTTGTTACAATCTTTGGTGCAGGTACTTATAAGATAGAGAAAGAGCAAGATCCAAAGAATGAAGAATCTGTGAAGAATGAATTTTCAAATTCTGAATTAGTGTGTTCCAAATGTGACAACTTTAAGATTGACAATGACAAACTCTTGAAGGATGCAGAAAGTTTGAAATCGGAAGTCGAGAAGTTGAAAGATGAGAAGCAAACTGATATAAAACAGATTCTAGATTTACAGGGAAATTGTGAAAAGCTGAAAGCTGAAAATGTTAAACTGTTAAATGACTTGAACAGTTTGACATCAGAAAACAAAATTTTTGAAGAAAAAATTAAAAAGTTTTAAAAATGAAAAATCAAAGATTGAGAAAGATTTTCAAAGTCAAATAAAAGTTTTAGAAGATGAGAGAGATATGTTTGGTAAAAACAATCTTGAAAAACAAATTGCAATCAATTCTCATCTTGAAAAGATTATTCGACTTGAGAAAGAGGCAGAGTGTGCTCAAAAGAAAATCAATGAATGGGAAGAAAAGTTGAAGGTGTTTGTGAATACTTCAACTATTCCTTGCCCAAAACCTTTAAATTCTGTTCCAATAAGTGAAAATGTCACAAACTTTGACAAAGTCAAAGTTGAAGATTGTGATGAGAAATCTAATGATGAAAATGAAAAAAATTGAAAAACAAAAAGTGTTTTTGAAATTAAAAGAAAAATTTCAGAAAACTGTTCTACAATCGACTGAAAAGGGAGAATGCTCTAAGCAAAAACCTTTGAAGAAGAAAGTGGAACAAAAACAAAAAGAGAAAATTTTTAAAAATGTTCAAAAAGATAATAAAAGTTCATCAGATCGATCATCCAATCGCAATAAAAAACCACAAAAATTGGAAAATCAAAACTCAAAAAGTGTTGACAATAAGTGGTGCAGGTCGGACCACAGTGCTCAAAAGCCAAATCCAGCAAACATGAGGAAGGAATATCACCAATCCAAACAATGCTATGATCTGAGCATCTGGTGTGAAAATGGTGATTGGTACGATAACAGAGTGTGTTACAGATGCGGTTATCAAGGACACATTGCTGTTAACTGCCAGAGTTGGAGGTTTGAGTCAAGAAGATGTTTTAACTGCAACATCATTGGCCACATTGCCAGAGATTGCCCAAGGAGATCAAATGAAAGATTGAGGGTTAATTCTCAGAAGATGGCAAAGAAATCAGTCAATGTCAAGCCCAAAGAACAGAAGGTTCAAGAACCTAAAGTTCAAGAAACGAAAGTGAAACTTTCTCAGGGGCAGAAAGACAGACTGAGAAAGAAGAGAAAGAAGGCTAAAGAGTATCTAGAGAAGATCTTGTCCTCGGGTTCATATGTTGATAAAAATAAGAATTCCGATGAATCGACTCCCTCGATTGCAAAGTCAAGCAAGACGAATTCATCAGATACTAATCTGAGGACGAAAGAAGAAAAGAAGAAGAAGAAAATGGTCGGCGATGAATCTGACGTGTCGAAGTCAGACAAGCCACCTTCAGGCGATGAATCTGACAGATTAAAGTCAGACAAGCCACGTTCAGGCGATGAATCTGGTGTGGTAAAGCCAGAAGAGCCATGTGTTGAGGTAAAAAATGAGAATTCTGGTTTAACAATGGATGATGCAAATTTTCCACCATTGTTGAACAAGAATTCAAAATCACCCAAGGACCGTCAGGCTTGGGTGAATCTGTTTAAATGAAAAACCTGACTTGCCGGAGTTCCCAGGTTGGTAAGTGTGGAACAGGAATCGGCACATTTCTTGAGAAATTTCACTCTGGTGATTTTTCGCCTTACTAGTGGCAAATCAGGGACATTAAGTTGTACTTGATTTTCTACAAGTGATGTTTGTGGATTGTTCTTAAAAATGTTAGTTTTTATAAGTGATTGAAGAAAACAAATGTTGGGATTGAACCCTACCAGAGGAACAGATAATGTAAAGCCAAAACCTGGTCACAACAGTGGATTCACAATAAACAGTTGTCTACACTAAGTCTTCTCCCTTGAAAGTGATTACAACAGCTGATAGTCTCATATCCACTGCCCAGATACAACTGCTGCTCTGTCTAACTACTGATGAAGCCTAGAAGACTGCTGGATGCTAAGCACTGCTGGTACAAACTGCTGATGCCAAAGCACTGCCCAATCAAGGACTGATCAACCTTGAGGAAAGCACTGATGAAGGAAGATAGCAATAGTTTAGTTTGTTCATCTGTTTCATGTATAGTCAGTGGTTAGGATAGCAGTGTTTATAGAAGGACAGTAGATACAGGTTGTTAGGCTGTTAGACGTCGCTTTCATGGTGACGTCAGCTGAGATGCCTCAGCGGTTTGGTTTTGTCTATAAATGGAGCAGTACTCTGTACTGTTACATTTGATTCGTTTTGAGAGAGTTCTTCTCCTCAATTCAATCCTTTCATCTTGGACAATCCAACCTTTGGGGCATCAGGCTGAGGGGGAGTTTAGTTTGTAAGCATGTCTGTAATATTTTGTTTTGGTTTGTAATCTTTTGACTCTATGAGAAGCAAATGTTTTCAAACTATTTTCTCCTCGATTGTGTTTACAAAGTTTGTATTCATTTCCGCTGCACTTTACATGTTTTCATATTCACAAATTGTTCAAATCATACAAACAAACACAATCATGAGAGCCTCCGATCCTAACAATTAGTATCAGAGCTTGGACAGTCAAGTTCGATCTAACAATCAATTTGACATAACAGTTCAGCTCAAAATTCATTGATACCAAGGTTGGTTGTATTTTGTTGAAAAACAGAGTATCGAGTAAATCATGTTCAAAATGGTTATTCAAAAACTCTGTAAATCAACCAAGATGTCATATGACACACAAATTTCACACAACAAGTGAATTCATGCATAATACACTCATGGTTTCTAGATCTGAAACTATATCTGTTAAACTATGAGACTATTTTTATTTTCTAAATTGATTTCAATTGTTGATGTGCAATCTATGATGTTTTCACCAAATACTAAAGTATGAACCTCAGATTAACAAAACCTATGTTCGTAAAAACATTGATTGTTTTGCTAAAACACAAGAGGGAAATTAAAACTTTAGTTATTCAGATCTTATGTATTGAAAACAGGTTGAGTTCCTCAAAAGGACAAAATCAACTATGTTAAAATACATTAAGAAAATTCACAAAAACTCTGAAGTGTGTTTATCTCAAAACTTTTGAATTCACAAAAACTCTTGAATTCAGAAGAAAAGAGTATAAACTTAAAACACTTAAGAGTCAAAACTTGGGGTAATAATGGTCATTAAGCAACTGTTTGTACTCATTGGTTTAAGAAAGTTCAGGTGACAATAGTATTCTCAGTGATTGAGCCTACAAAAGGACTGGTCCATGTGTCCTCATGTTTGTAATCAACTGACAAGAAAATGGTGCCAAACAATGGTTAAAATGTATTTAATATTCCTACCACTGCTGTCAAACCATTGACATTTTCAATAACTTGAGAATGATATGATTATGTACTCTATTGAAAATTATACCAGATCCTCTTTGATGCTGTTCTCTGAAAATCCTTTAACAATTTTTTTCTTGTTCAAAGGATTTTCTCGAATAACCAGGATATATTGTTCATTTTTTTTGGAATAATATATTTGGAACTTTTGCTTGTTTTTATTGGCAATAGTTTCAGTTCCTGTCAGGATGTAATACCTTATTTTTGTTGGTATCATTGTCCTCTTAAATGGGTCAAAAGGAAATGGTATATATGTCAAGATCATGTCATACTCAGGTTTGTTCCTAAACTTTTATCAAAGGTTGATTGCTAACTGTGCTTAAATTCTGGGGCACTCATGTTTTAATTGAATATTAAACGAAAATGAGTTGTCTTAGCAAAAAGTTCTCATCATCTGGGGTACTAAACCACTGTCCTTCAAAATTGACACGTGGCAAAAACCTTGAATGAAAATTCTCAAAACAGTGGTTGAAATACTTGTCCTTCAAATCTGTACCATTTAACCTAATCACTGTTGTGTTCAATCATCTAATCACTAAATACTATCCACTGCTGAAAGTCAACCACTGATTCCTCATTTTGCTTGGCAAGCACTGATGATCAAAATCAGTGTCTTATCCACTGATAAGCTATCCACTGATAGTAAAAATATCCACTGTTCACTTTATTACCGTTGTAACCACTGATTCTTGATACATCAGTGGCTTTTAAAACAACTGTTCTCCACCCTTCATCCATTTCATAAGTGTTTGACACGTGGTCAGTTTTTAGCCTTCAGATCATAATAACCGCTGCCACATCAGCAATCAGTTTTTCCCTAAATAAAACCCTGCCCTAAACCCCCAAACAAGGTTTTTACACTGTCGAATTGAATTCCAAAATTCTTTTCTCAAAGCAGTTTCCGACCCTTCTTCTCAAAATCTTCAAAATCATTCTTCGTTCTTCTCCGTAAAAATGACAAAATCAAAGTCAAAATCAAAATCAAAACCAAAATCACCACCACCTTCAAAAGAGGTCGCTCAAACGGCCGAAGAATCCAACGAGATACCATACAAATCTCCTCATAATTATCTGGGTTTACTCACAAAACCTACTGATAACCACACCTTCGACACCATCATTGATACATTATCTGCATCAAAGTACAAAACTTTGTTAACGGCAGATGCTCCCATTTATCTACAAACCCAGAACGAGTTTTGGAAAAAGGCAACGCTTGAAAAACAAGACGACAAAGTCATAGCCATAAACTCCTCGATACAGGGTAAAGTGATTCAAATCACTCCACAAACAATTTCAGAAGTCTTCAAACTCGATGATCAGAATGGTAAAACTTCTTTTGACAAAAACGAGTTAAAAGCTGATTTTCTGAAAAGGGGTTATGCAGAACAATCAAAGGTAGATACCCTACAAAAGGGTTATTTCCCATCTGCACCCAGATTTTTGTTTCACACACTTTTGAGTTGTGTTTCTAATAAAACAACATCATTCAACGAAATACCATTAAAAATTCAATGCCTGGGTTACGCTATTTTGAATAATAAAAACTACAACTATTCCCAGGAGATCTTCAATGACATGGTGAAAAACGTTGAAAGTAAAGCATTTTTGTTGTTTCCAAGATTTTTAAGCTATTATTTCAAACAAAAATTTGAAAAAGAAACTGAAAATTTACTTAAACAAGGTGCCTATTTTCAAATAAAAGGCTTAACAAAAGAAACATTTTCCAGAATGATGGCACCAATAAAAACAAAAGCTGGGGTACCTGAGCAGATTTTAGCGGTTACAACTGCTCCTCAGGTATCAGCTGCTGAGCCCACTGCTCCAGGTGATCATGGCAGCACTACCACTGCCTTGAAACCCACACCTGAAATTACCAAAAAGACCAAAAGAAAAACATCCAGAAAACCCACCAAACCCAAAACAAAGGCAACTCTGGAAGATGAGATCCCAGAGCAACTGCCAGTGACAACACAAAAGTCACCACAAACCACTGCTGCTACTTCCTCACAGCAGTTGGAAGAAAGATCTCAACCTATGCCTAAAACTCCTCCTGCATCCTCACAAAAGGATCAGGTTGTAATCACAGGGACACCAAATTATGAAGCTCTGGATCCACTCGGATCTATCTTCCACAGTCCTGATCCCAAGGACATGTCTTTTTCAACTCCCATACCCTCACCAATCATACTACCACAATCCATGCTACCTTTGTTGCATGCAGTTGACATAGCTCAGACAAAAACCAGTTCCTCTCTATCACCTGTCACTGAGAGTATACTCCCACAAGTGACTGGGTCTGAAGCTACTACTCCTGCTATCCCAACAACAATTGAGGAGGTTACACCCCCTGAGTTACAAGTAACTCTCGGTGGTAGTTCAAGTGGAGCAGCAACTACAACTGGTGGATCAACAGATCTTCAGTTGGACAGTTGTTTCATTAGTAAGACTCCCTTGAAGGCAATTTCTTCTATAGCACCATCGGTAATCACCAGTGAGTTGGTTCCAACCACTGGTACCATCAAAGATTTATCTAGTGCTGAAGAAAGAAGTCCCCAGTACCAAGAACAAGGGGCATCAATGGGTGATTTTTGGGACTCTGTTCCTAAGTCACACATTGATATAACCACTGCTGGTGGGGATTCAGATGATCCTACTAACGTAGGTGATGATTCAAAATATCAGGAATTGACGGGCAGAGTTGAAAAACTTGAAAATTCAGTTGCTGAAATAAAGAATATGGTGCAAGAGATTTTAAAAGCTCAAAAAGCACAAGCCACTGCTGTTCCTGCTCAAGCACCTGCACAACATGCATTTGCTGCAAATGAGCTTTGGAATATTTTTCAACCCATGCTTGAAAAACAGCAACATATGGCTGATCAAAAGCATGCTATTCAAGTACAAATGCTGACCAACATGGTGGAATCAAGGTTTAAAGACACTCAAGCAGATATCAAGGCTATAAAGGCTAGCATACAAAAGACTGCCCATGGTGGAAAAGTTCCATCTTCCATCCTCTTCATGGATACACCCCTTGCAGATAATGCCAAAAAGGGGGAGAAAATCAAGTTGAAGAAAGGAATAGAAGATGGGCTGTATATTGAACCAGAACAAGAGAAACAGCCATCCAAACCATCATCATCCACAAAATCTCATACTTCCATCCACACAGCTGATACACCAGTGGTTACAAAAACTGCTGTCAGTAGCCAAACAGCTGCCATTTCATCAACACACACACCTTTAACACAGACCACTCTATCACACACCATCACAACCACTGTTCCACCACCATCATCATCTACAATCATATCACCACCACTGCCTCCTGCCATAAAGCAGAAGACAGCAGATGTTACAACATCAGCTGTAATGACAACAGTGATTGAAACACCAGTTGTTTCAACCACTGTTAGTCAACCACAATCACAAACCACTGCTATCCAATCTCAAACCACTGATCCACCCAAAACATCATCAGCCTCTCCTACTTTAAAAAGGAGAAGGGTTTTCATTCCTGATGATGAATCACCACCACCATCACCACCATCAAAAACTACCTCACATCTTCCATCCCCTGCTCAAAAGCAGAAGACATCTGCTGACATATCAGTAGTTGTAATGACAAAAGCGGTTGAAACACCAGTTGTTTCAACCACTGTTAGTCAAACATCCACCACTGATCTCATCATTCCGACACCACAACCGCCAAAGCCTCACAAAAGAAAAAGAGAAACAACACAGGCTACTGATGAAAAGTATGATCCTGTTGCTGCTAAATATCCATTGGAATTAGAAGCTGTGAAAAATGAAATGAAACAATTTTACACTGAAGATGATCCTACAAAAAGGAAATTTCCTTCTCTCATAGGTTTCATAATTCCAGAAAACATGGATGAATATCTCGAAATAAAAGCAAGACAAGCAACGATAAGAGCTAAAGTTAAGTGCAAGGATCAAGGTGATGAAGCCGTTTTGGAAAGAAGGGAATTCCTGCTCAACAAAGTCAAACAAATAGAAGAATATGCAAGTGATCTGAACAAAGAAATGTCAAGCTTATCCCCTGAAGCAGATCAACGAAATGAATTGAGAAAAGAATATCTTGCATACATAATGAAAGAAAAGTTCTATCCTGCTGAAGAAACAGAATTCAAAGATTGGCCAATCGTTGCACTAAAGCATGAGGCTAACAGAATTGAAAAGATTAAACTTGATCCACGAAAGAAAAAGACAGCTCCAAATTGGAACAAATACAAGAAATTCATAGCTGATCTTATTTCCGAGCATAAAAGAAAGAAGTAGGAGTTGGTGGATGGAAAGGTGGATACTGCGGATGCCATAGCAAAATGGTCAAAGCAGCAAACTGATGAAGCTTATGAAAGGCTTGAGAAACAGAGGATGAAAGTCTCTGACATTCCTAAAAAGTCTAACTACAAAAAGCTACAGGAGTAAGTCAAGACCTTTGAAACACAAATCAGCACAGCAGAAGCCTTTGTCACAAAATTGAGAAAAGAAAGGAAGGAAATGCTGTCTGCTGGAGAAGAAAAGGATAAAGAAGCTGATCAGATTGAAGAAGCCATCAAGAAAATAGCTTCAGATAAAGAAAGATTAGCAAAACTACAAGACCTTGCCAAAAGGGTCAAATTAGTAAGCCAAAAGTCATCAGCAGATGTCACAAATAGTGAGCTGTCTGACAAAGAAGTTGAAGCAGACATAGCTACAGCTAATGAGATTATTGAAAAAGCATTCTCACGAGTGTCTGAAGCTCATGATACTGCTCTACACTTTTTCTCTAGGCCAAACACTTTAAGTTCATCAGACAATAAACCTCTCCCAAGAAACCCATTTGGTTTAAAAATACTAAAGTGGCTCTCTGATCAAAAGACCCACGTATTGACTCTGATCAGAATCAATGGAGAAGTGAGGCATATATCAAGGAATCAAGCACTAGGCCTGAGTGTTGAAGATCTACAAGATCTCCTTGAGCTTACACTGTGCAGGGATGAGGCTGATTCTAGTTCCAAAGAGTTTGAGGAAGAATTTAAAAGAAAAGCAAAGGAACTTCTGATGAAGAATAAAAATCCAGAATAATGACAGGTTTTGGCATTATCTGTTCCAGGGGGAGATTGTTGGGATTGAACCCTACCAGAGGAACAGATAATGTAAAGCCAAAACCTGGTCACAACAGTGGATTCACAATAAACAGTTGTCTACACTAAGTCTTCTCCCTTTAAAGTGATTACAACAGCTGATAGTCTCATATCCACTGCCCAGATACAACTGCTGCTCTGTCTAACTACTGATGAAGCCTAGAAGACTGCTGGATGCTAAGCACTGCTGGTACAAACTGCTGATGCCAAAGCACTGCCCAATCAAGGACTGATCAACCTTGAGGAAAGCACTGATGAAGGAAGATAGCAGTAGTTTAGTTTGTTCATCTGTTTCATGTATAGTCAGTGGTTAGGATAGCAGTGTTTATAGAAGGACAGTAGATACAGGTTGTTAGGCTGTTAGACGTCGCTTTCATGGTGACGTCAGCTGAGATGCCTCAGCGGTTTGGTTTTGTCTATAAATGGAGCAGTACTCTGTACTGTTACATTTGATTCGTTTTGAGAGAGTTCTTCTCCTCAATTCAATCCTTTCATCTTGGACAATCCAACCTTTGGGGCATCAGGCTGAGGGGGAGTTTAGTTTGTAAGCATGTCTGTAATATTTTGTTTTGGTTTGTAATCTTTTGACTCTATGAGAAGCAAATGTTTTCAAACTATTTTCTCCTCGATTGTGTTTACAAAGTTTGTATTCATTTCCGCTGCACTTTACATGTTTTCATATTCACAAATTGTTCAAATCATACAAACAAACACAATCATGAGAGCCTCCGATCCTAACAACAAAGTGATGAAAGATCCCCGAATTTGTGAAAAGACACACAAAACTTATTTTCCGGAAAAACCATTTGGTTAAAACAAACTTAAGTGTTTTGAAATCACAATGGGAAAATAGTTTGTTGTAAGGGGGAGTTCTGATTGTTTATGCCAGGTGGATGGAGAATTGAAGTGATTCTCATCATGTTGTCAAGTTTATACAGTTTGTTTCAAATTTTCCCAGAAAATCAAAATTGAAACATATTTTGATTTTAGGGGGAGTAAAAATTTTAAAAAAATTAGAAAATTTGAAAATGTCAAAAACATGAAAAATTTAAAAATGAGTTTTGCTGAAACAAGAGGAAATGATAGTAGATCAGTTGGACTGTCACAGCATGCTAAAGAAATGGAGAGATAAAATGTGATAAACGATCTTACTAAAGATGTGACGGTAGGCTCAGCTAGACTAGTAGATTTGAGATAACGATACAAACTTAAATGAAAAAGCCTAGTTCTAGTGGAAAACATGGTCGAAAGCATAGTACTTAGTTTAGTCCTTCTTGACTGTGTGCCTACTCAGTAATCGCTGATTGTCGAAAGACATAAAACTGGTTAAGTTTGTGAACTTTCACAACTTTGCTGAAAAGTCGCTGTGATTGTGCATTTTATTTTGCAAAGATTTAAACTTGTCTTATTTCTTTATTTTGTTTAAGCATCGGACATCCTCTGCGTATACGTGAGTATCGACCTGGATGTTGTTGCCTAAACATTCAGCTTTATTTTCTTTGGTGTTTCGTTTAAGCTTTGGACCTCCTCTGCGTATACGGAAGTATCGACCTGGTGGTTAAAGCCTAAACAACTTCAACTTATTTTTATTTTCTTATTTTGTTTAAACATTGGACTTTCTCTGCGTATACGGAAGTATCGACCTCATTGTTAATGTTTAAACATTCTGCTTTGTTTTCGCACAAATCACAGTTGATAAAAGTTTAAAGGCATTACTTGAGTCAGTGTATTGCATGATGAGGGGATATGCTGAGATCGTGGGGTCCATAAGAACTTAGTGCTATCTTAATATATCTTAACGTATCGGTAAGCATTTCGAAAGTTTTTAGATTGAGTTTAAGTGGACAACAATATCCTCAATCAATGTGAATCGTTTAGAACTTAAAATGATTAAAAGCTTAACGGTGCTTGTGATGTGTCTCATAAACTGATATGATCCTTTTTCACAAACTCACAAAAATATGTTTTGTATATATTTCATTTCTGCATTTAATTTCTGTTATTGCATTTATGTTTCATTTTTTGAAAAATCCAAAAAGATTTTCGACAGCTGATGTTGAAAAGATGATATTCAAAATCTCAACGGCTAAACATGATGAACAGATGGGTTGGTTAATTGATTTGAAATGTTTAGTTGATTCATTAAGTTGAATCACAACATTGTTGGTTTGTAAATTGTGTGTTTGAGATGTATAGGTTTCTGATCCTGTTGCTTCGGAAAGCCAGGAGATGTATCAGAACCTGAATAGAGTTTAAATTGAAAAAGCCAGGATTTGATTTCAATGGTGATAACAAATTCCAGACAGCGATCCCAACTCGATGATAGGGGGAGTCTGACGAGAGTTAGAATCAGAGAAAGATCCGGGTACATGATTCCAGGAAGAGTTCCTGAAGAAGACCGATCAAGATTGAAGAACTGTCATGTTGAAGACTCTCACTGAAGATTCCGTCAACATTCAAGGGGGAGTCTGTTGGTGCAGTTGTCTGTCGACTACATCTTTGTTCGAGTCTTAGTTTAGGGTTGTTTGTACAAGTGCACGAAAATCAAGAAAACATGTTATAGTGTTGATTTCGCTCATAATGACACTTTGTCATTATAAGCGAAATCACATGATAATCTTGATTTCGCTCATATGTCATTTAAAGTATCGGTAAGCATTTCGAAAGTTTTTAGATTGAGTTTAAGTGGACAACAATATCGTCAATCAATGTGAATCGTTTAGAGCATAAAATGAAATCAAGCTTAACGGTGTTAGTGATTTGTCTCATAAACTGATATGATCCTCTTGCACGAACTCACAAAAATATGTTTGTACATATTTCATTTCTGTATTTAATTTATGTTATTGCATTTTTGTTTCATATTTTGAAAAATCCAAAAAGATTTTCGACAACTGATGTTGGAAAGCTGATATTCAAAATTTCAAGTGCTGAACATGATGAACTGGTTTGGGAGTGTGTGTATTGAATTGAGAAATTTATTTTGAGAAAGAAGTTGAGATTAGTTAATCAGGGTCATTAATTTGAACTTGATGTAACTATTTCTAGTAAGTTTTTCTTATTGTTTTTAAGTAAAAACTTATGTGGTGGTGAGAAAATGTGTGCAGGAGTTTAGCTAAACAGAATTAAAGCCAGGATGTGATCTCTAGGTGATAGCTAATTCCAGACAGCAGATTGAGAGGGGGAGTCTGAAGACACCATTATATTCAACATTTGAGAGAGAGGAGTTTGTTGATGATGAAGATAGAGAATGATGATTCTTGCAATGACAAATACTTCAGAGGAAGATCGAAGACTGATAAAGACTGAAGATGCAAAGACTCGACACTTAAGACTCGTCAACATCTGAGGGGGAGTCTGTTGGTGCATTCATCTGTCGTCTTCGTCTTATGTCGAGTCTCAGTCTCGTTGCGGATCTGAAAGATGATGATGTCATCATCTTTGATGATGACATCATAATGGTGAAGTCATCATTGCATCATCTCATATGAGACAAAATAGATTGCATGTATATTAGTTGGTGATTTCGCTCAAACATGCATTTTATTCATGATTTCGCTGATGTGTCAACAACAGGTTTCGCTTATATGGTTGTTGTGAGATTTCGCTTATATGTCATGTTCATATAAGCGAAATATGTTGGCCTATATATAGCATGTAAGAGCGAAACCACACAGAGATAGAGATAGTTCTAGGTGTTCTCTTCCGGCAAGCCACGAAGTGCTGCCGAAGTGTTGTCAGATCTGTAATTGATTGTATATCAATAAAAACAACAGTTAAAGGTGAATACTTGCTGAATTACACCGAAACACTTGTTTCCGCCTCTTGTTTTGGTGAAAAACTCTTCTAACCGACTCGTTCGGATCCGAAACCGATCCTACAAAATTTCTAATTGTAATTAATTAGCTAACTAATTAAACTTGTAACTCATTTTTAAATATATTATTTCAAGATAAAATAATTTAGGGTGAAGGACAATTTTCGACATGTGTAGGATAAATTTTAGTATGTGTAGGATAAATTCTTAAATGTGTATGATAAATTTAGATATGCGTAGGGTAAATTTCGTTAAGTGTAAGATATATGTAGGATAAATTTTGAAAATGTGTAGGATAAAATATTTTTTTTTGCTTTATTAATGAGAGATAACATAATTAATGGGATGAGTTATAAATTATTTAGTATTTTACCATTATGTCATTTCTTCTTTTTCTTTTCATATTAAATTTATTCTCAAATGAACCTTCCCCTAGTGAACTATACACACACACACACACACACACACATATATATATATTGATCCTCCGGTTAAAAATTTCTGGTTCTGGCACTGTTAATGATATGATTGAAATTGTGGCCCAATTAGTTAGGTATTTATTTTATTTTATTTATTTATTGTCGTTTTTTATGTTGTATGATTGCACGGTAAAAAAAAAAATTTTGGATACCCCTGATTTAATGGGCTAGTTCTGCCACTGGTTATATGTAGATTGACGACTGGGATTGGGGCAAGAAGAAAATCTAAGTGGAGTTCTCCTGTTCAGTTGACGTCGGTTTCTGACAACTCAAAACTCCACAAAATCCCACAGGTGATAATTCTAATTTCTCACAGTGATGGATATACTTTATGGTGGTAGTGTGGATGGTCTAAGAGGTGAGAGAAGTCAGAGAACTACACTGCTTAACAAGAAGGCAAGCTTAAAAAAAAAACTCTCACATAGAACTGAAATTCGACTTCTCTTTTAAATATTTTGAAATTTGGCTGAAATATGAAATTGATGAGTTGTAATATGTGTTTTAAGCATGTTTTTGTTACTTAATTCGTAAGATTTTTGTTCTGTTCTATTTGTCAAGATTATGGAGGTCCAAGATATCTTGTCGTTGTCTTAAAGGTTTTGAAGGCAACCCTTATGTTGTATAAGATTGCATGAGTAAGTTCTCTTTTCGCATTTGCATGCTTTTTTTTCCCTAATTTAATTATACCTTAAGCTTTTGATTGACACTTTTTTTTATTATATAGATATTAATGAATGTGAACAACGAAATCATGACATGATGCTCAATGTGATGATATATATGTAAGTTATAAGTGAACTTGCAGAAAAGGTTACTGGTACATTCATATATCTTTTGGAAGTATTAATGATTCGTGGTTATTTGTTTATATTCGAGAATCGGTTTCATATTTTTTGCTTGTAAGATTCATGAGTTATCCCCTTTCTAAAACCCTAGATTTTTTTACTATCAGGATTTGGTCAGTGTGATTTTAAAAGATGTATAGGGGATTGTTGAAAGTAAGTGTCACATGTGATTGATGCACCTAGACACTGTGATATCATTAAGAACATGATTATTGTGTTTTCTTAATTATTGACTCAACCACTGGTGGGTTTGAAGTTGGTATCTCTAAAGATGGTCGGACCTGGGAAATTGTATTTCCAAATATTTCATAAATGTCATGACAATTGTATTTCCAAATATTTTTTTTTATATGTGGTGATAGTTTCATGTTCTGTTACCAGGGATCTATCTAATATTTCATAAATGTCATGAAAATTGTATTTCCAAGTATTTTTTATATGTGATGATAGTTTCATGTTTTGTTACTAGGGATCTATCTAGTATCTGATTTTCTGGAAAGTATTCGCTCTTGAAGTTATTGTAAGTGTAAATACTTGATATTTTTTAAGATTTGCATTTCCAGCAGATAATCCATTTTCCATTTTCCATTTCATTCATTCGATATATGTGATTCATGTCATTTTATATAGGTGCTATTTTTCTTTTTGTGGAAAAGGTTGCTAAGTATGTTGAAAGAAAGGTCAGGACTCAGGAGGAGTTAATTCATGGGGTCATGGACTCATGGTCACCATTACCATCACCATCACTGTAAGAATAATGAATTATCACTGTAAGAATAATGAATCATTGTAGGATATCACATGTGATGACGATAAAAAGTTCACAGTAATGGGTTAAACGTTAAAAGTTGTCTACAGGGTTGAAAGGTCGCCTTAGAAAAAGAAAATCAAAATGGGTTTACCCAAAATATATGTTATCTATATCAAAATCTAATTTACAGAGAAATACTATTGAAAATGGGCTTGAAAGTAGTATGAAGTCCGAAAATTGAGAAGGAACCTGCAAATTCAACCACTTCTTTTTAAATGGTGTTTGGTTATCTTAATATGTTCTTAGATGGTGCTGTATGTGTTTCTTAACCACTTTTTTTCTTTTTTTCATTTTCCCTTAGTGTATCCTACGTGTTATATTTTATCTTGTGCTAATTATGGATTAATGGTTAAAAATATGGACCGATTGTAGTATAATTTTACCGATGACATGGCTTTAGGAAATTTTTAGGGGTCGGTTGGTGGGTGACCATGAAAGCTTTTTCTACTTGCACATGAGCTTCCCCAAGAGGTAATATTCCTTACTATCTTACTCTATTAGACTGAAGGGAGTGGGGCGTCCTCAAAAGAGGGCGTCTTGCGACATGTGGTGTTTGGGGGCGATTTGGGGCGTCTTCAAAAAAGGGGGCGTGGTGTTCATGGCAACTCAAGATGCCCCTCCAAGACTTATGAATGGTTGTTTGAAAAAGGAAAGTTTTTTGATTGGTGGATGAAAAAGAAAAGCAAATGGGGGTGGCGATCTGTGGGAGACGCCAAGGATGAAGTTGCTATGGAAGTTGCCTAAGGGGCGCGGTGTTTGGGGCGACTTAGGGCGACTTGGGAGGGGGAGTCGCCCCACTCCCCTCAGTCTTAGACCACACAGAGTGGGCGTTAATTTTTGGTGTTGTGGCCTATCCACACTGGGCACACCGGCCCACGAACGGCGTGTAGGGCAGCGTTGTGTGTGGGGCGGCATATCCACCTGCGTGGAGTGAAATGTGGTGATGAGGTGTCGTGGTTCAATTTGTTGCGGTTATAGCCGTTGGGCCCCAAAGGCTAATTTAAAAAAATATTTTCAATTTAAAAAAAATTATACTAACTTTATAAAAAAAGCCAACCTATTCCACCATTTTTCACCTCATTCTCTTCTACCAACATTAAAATATATAAATCTCTCTACAATTTATAATAAATATGCATCCACACAACCACACCTTCTATCCGAACAACCCATATGGTGTAGACGAAATACTGAACAATACTTAGCATCCAAGAAAAAGTTCTGGAGTTTTTGAACGAAAAATAAATTTGAAAAACGAGAAGGATTTGGCGAAAGAAAAGTGAGAGGATATGAAATTCCACGCTATGAAAACCGATCACCTTGGAGACGAAGATGGAGAAATGTACGAGAAAATAAAAGAAGAAATCAAGGCAAAATATTGTAGTTAGTTTCAGTTATTTTGTAAGTTTCTGTTTTTTATTAAACTATGTAATCCTTTTTTTTTTTAATTATGTAATATTTTTTTATTAATGGTATTTATTATATTATTATTAATGTTTTTTTTCAATTTAATTGATTTTATATAACTTTTAAATATAACATATTATTAAAAATTGTGCGTCACATGTCAAATAACGCCACTTTTTCACGCTCCATCTCACTCCTCTTTTTTTTGCACCACGCCACTTTTCTAGCATGTGCTGACGTGGCAAACATATGTCGAATAATGCCACTGTTTCATGCCCCTACTCCGTATAGTGGTAAATCTTAATTTTTCAGTGACTTAGTTGTTGATTTATATTGTAGTAAATGGATACATGAACTTACAATCTAAGGTGCTGTTTGTTTTTTCATAAAACCACTGCGCAGGCTTTTCTGTCTGCGCGACGCAAACCAGACGCAGACATTGTCACGCGCAGACTGTTTGTTTTACCGAAGACGTTTCATTAAAAAAGGTCTGCGCGAGGTCTTTTTGGTGCATATTTGATCCAGCCACTTCTAAGATCTTCTAAGGTTGCAGAGGGTTAAACACCACCACCCACCACCACCGTCCATCACCACCACCACCACCACCCACCACCGTTCATCACCACCACCACCACCATCCACCACCCACCACCGTTCATCACCACCACCACCACCACCCACCACCGTCCATCACCCACCACCGTCCATCACCACCACCACCGTCGACCCCCACCGTCCATCACCACCACCACCATCCACCACCCACCACCGTCCATCACCACCACCACCACCCACCACCCACCACCGTCCATCACCACCCACCACTGTCCATCACCACCACCACCGGCCACCACCCATCGTCCACCACCTACCACTGTCCTCAAAAACCCACCACCCTCCACCGTCCACTACCACCGTTCATCACCACCACCGTCCACCACCCACCACCGTCCATCTCCACCGTCCACCACCCACCACCGTCCACCACCCACCACCACCGTCTACCACCATCACCGTCCACCACCACCACCCACCACCACCGTCCGTACACCACCACCAGTTTATTTTAGAAGTCTGAAGAAGTTAAAAACAGTCTTACTCTTGCAAACTACAAATATTTGGTCCACCTCTTCTGCTACAGACATGATGTCTGCAGATGTGGTACGTAGACTGCAGACATTTTACCTCTTAAAAGACAAACAACACCTAACTCTACTCTATTGGGCTTGTGTCCCTAAAGGAGAACGGGTCAATTATAAACGTTTAGCTAACTATGAGGGGGAATGAGTGGTGTCAGGTAACGGAGAACCTTGGTGAGATTGGTTGTTTATCCAAAGCTATTAATCTTTTAATGGGTTGATTTAGGTTATGTTTTAGCTTTAATGAGTCAAAGTATCAAACATGTAAAAATATTAAAAAAAAGAGTTAATTGCCAAAATCATCCCTGAGGTTTGGGCATGTTTGCTATTTTCATCCAAAATGATTTTTTTGTACCATATTGCCCCCCATGTTTGTAACTTTTTGTCATTTTCATTCAAATACCTAACCAGGTTACTTTATACCATCTATTGGGGTATTTTTTGAAATTTATAAATTATAAGGGAGGTAATTTGGCAATTAACTCTATAATTGTTTACGTAAGTTACAAATTACGTCCAGACACACCCTTAAATTTATATCAAATCTTTCCAGTAATGTTAATTGGTATATGTTGATTAGTCTAATTCAGGTAAACAAAATACCTCTTGTGTTCAGCATATTTGATTCATGCCCAATATGGGATCACATGAAAGAAAAGAATCTGGTAAGTAAACAGATTGTTTAAACTTGCATTATTCTTTAGATCTACCTAGTGTTACCTCATTAAGACTTGAAATCTTGTGCTGCCAGTGTGGCTGTGTCAGCCTACCGGGACAGATGCTCAAAGTTTGGATTTCAGAGGACAAGGGTATCCTTATGGGCACTTTATTTGAAGCGGTGAGTCATTGGCTTTTGTTTATAACACTTTTTTCTGGTTTTTGTTTGTCTCTCAAACTAAAGGAGTTGTTTTGTTTCATTACTAGTGTGTTTAACAGAAGACTAATTCAGACCATCAGTAGCTAGCTGATAGACGTCTTCAAAAGGATCTGGTTCAAAGTTATGTGTGCTTTTAGTTAGTACGATCGTTTTATTCCAGAATAAATGAAGTCTGCTACTCTTTCATGTCTTTCGTTATTTGTTTCCGTTGTCATAAGATGGCATACTTAAGCAGTAGCTTGTGATGAATATCATAACTTGTTCTGGTACTTATCTAATGTGTGTGTAAACCTAATATTCCAACATACTTAAGGCAAAAAGTTACAAATTACAGGTTGAATGTATGACTGTAAACCGAATATTCCAACATATTTCATGTTTAGAAGAGATAATTACAAATTAGATCCCTTATAATTTATAAATTTCAAAAAATACCCCCATAGATGGCATAAAGTAACCTGGTTAGGCATTTGGATGAAAATGGCAAAAAGTTACAAACGTGGGGGGCAATATGGTACAAAAAAAGGCATTTTGGTCAAAAATGGCAAACATGCCCAAACCTTAGGGACGATTTTGGCAATTAACTCTAAAAAAAATACTAAAAACTAAAACAGTAAATGAGTTAAATCACATCTTAATTTTTTTAAAAATAGTATGTAATCATATTAGACTGCAATTATTTATTAAAATAACTAAAACTTTTGAACAAGTTCCAAAGGATGAATCCGGGCAGCCATCTATTCGAGAGACTGAGGAGGCATTAATGGAAGCCAAAGCGATTTAAGTAGTTCACTGTCATAATTTATTTACTGACTATATATTTCATTGTGTTCATAGGTTTATACATGTTAATATATATATATATATACTAGTGGGGAACCCGCTCGTTGCAGCGGAGTGGACAAGTTGCGGCGGCACTATAATCGTTTTTCGTTAGTTTATCATTTTTTTATTGCGCGTTGTGGCAGAGTGGATAAGTTGCGGCGTTGTAATCCTTTTCCGTTAGTTTATCAATTGTTTTATTTTATGTTGGGTTATTAATTACTTAAAAGAAGTAGTAATTAACAATTTCGTAACATGAGTAAATGACAAGCGGATTTCGCGTGTTTTATTATTTTTGCATTAACACGTAGCGGTAATGTTTCATAAATAGAGGTACGAACGAGCTAAGCTACTTGAGTTGGGCTAAAAAAAAGCTTGAGAGGAGCCGAGCTTTAATG
The DNA here is from genome assembly GCA_030545235.1 of Helianthus tuberosus. Classification (NCBI taxonomy): domain Eukaryota; kingdom Viridiplantae; phylum Streptophyta; class Magnoliopsida; order Asterales; family Asteraceae; genus Helianthus; species Helianthus tuberosus. Next base: position 65,292,131 of record CM060406.1, read on the forward strand.
AGCACGAGCCTAAAAGTAAGCTCGTTTAGTAAACGGGCACGAGTTTCAGGTTCGCTTATAGAGCACGAGATGGCTCACGAGCGTAAATTAGCTCAGTGTTTGTATAATTTTTAGTCAATACATTAAACATATATTTAAATAATACTATTTATATAATCATGAAAAAAATTACCAAATTACATATAAATACTAAGTATATTTAAAATAAATTAACTAATAAAATAACAAAAAGCTTGAGCTTAAAAAACTACCTGTGAGTCGAGCTCGAGGTAGGGTACAAGTAAAATTGTGGATCAAAACATCCAGGTAGGGTACATATCCTTCATCCTTAACATAACAAAATTCAAAAATCTAATATTTCATACTTATATGTATTTCCATTTGGCAGGAATTTACGTAATATATCACTTTATTTGTATTTATTCTATTTATACACTTATAATTAATTTAATTGTAGATGGTGATGCTCTCTGAAGTGGCTGACAGAATTCCATCTATAGAACAAGTAAACAAGTTATATAACTGTTTTCATGAATCTGAATGCACCCAGTTAGTTCTTTCTATATTTCTATGTCAATTTTAATAACAAATTGATGCTAAGCTAAACTTGATGATAGTTTTGCCCTCACACAGAGATTTTTACTCCCCGTGTTTTAACAGAGAGAGACCCCGTGAGTACCTAAAGTGGCAAAAAGGGCGGGTCCGGTAAGGGCTAAAAACGGGCCATTCCAACAAACAGGTCATGGTCTGATCGGATTTGACAACAAAGTTTTTCACATTCTTTCGAATTCCATAATGACCAAACAGTGAGCGTATTACTAAACAATAAAATTGTAGCCTCAGAAGTATTAAACTAATTGCCATGGCCATTATGGGTCATCTCACTTGTTCTGCTTCTCTTAGGGGACTAGGGGGGGAGCCTTGTTCTCAGTGATAATTTTCTATAACGCGTGAAAGATGGCAAAACTCCACCGCCACCATCATTTTTCAACGCGTGGAACATGGCAAAACTTTGTAACGCGTGATGATTTGATTCTTGTGAGAGGAATTGTTGGTTGGGGGGGGGGGATTGTTGGGTGTGGTGGTGAGTGATGACCATAGCCACTAAAAAAGGTTGTGAGTGATGGAAAAATGGTTGATGACATGGCGGAACTTGATTGGGTGTTGTGAGTGATGAGTGATGACCACCCCCACCCCCTTATATTTCAGGTGGTTTCCTTCACAGAGTCAGAACATACATGTTACAAGAAGCATTCGATCCCACATATCTCGTTTGTGTTGGTGTCTCAGGGTTATAAATTGTGATCCAACAATGGTTTTGTTTGATCATGATCAAAACATCATTGGAGGTAACTTGAAAAACATTTAATACATGTCCAATTATATGCGGATTAATTAGTTTATAAGCTACCGACCAAGAAGCTGTGGTGTTACTCCTCACCGAAATCCCATGTTTTGAAGATCACATAGCTAGCGAACCATTGATGATTGTCACTTGATTGGTTTCCCAACTTGGTTCTGGAAGCTCGATGGTAGAAAAAACCTCGGAGCTCAAATTGAATGTCAATATATAACTACAGAAATCATCACCTGAATCGGTTAAATCCTTCCTTACCACCCAATGCAATACTCCATTAAAAAGACATTAACGGAGTAGTAGGAAAAGCAATCTCACGCCAAAAGTCTATCTTGATGGTGTAAACAACCGTACTTAATACATCTCTCTTTTCAGGTCTCATCAAAATCTTGTAATCGTCAATGATTGGGTCGAAACCAAACCCTAGTGGATGTTGGTTCAGTTCTGTTTATACATGAAGGAAAACATTAAAACATACCTGTTACAGCAGACAGTGCGTTGGAGAATCCAGTAATGGAGTTCGACATGCTTGTCATCGTGATCTGGTTCCTCCTTAGGGTGCTGACTGATGATGGGGACTTAGAAAACCGAAAAGGGGTATCGGCTTAGAAGAGGAGGTCGATGATGATGTTATGACTAATGGGGTGTGTCTGATTGTGTAACTGAGTAACCCTTTAACCTCCACATAATTCTCCTTATATAAGCATCCAGGAGGAAACCTAATTAGTTAATAAGGGTAATATGGTCCATCAACAATTACCAACTAATTATTTAATAGGTTATAATATATTTTGACCTATATTATGTAAATGATTATAATGGCTATAGATTAAATATTAATACATAATATATTTAATCTTACATTCTCCCACTTAGCCGAGTAATCATTTACTATGAGTATTAGATAAGCCTGATCAGGAGTTAACACTCATTTTAGCCTTAAACAAGTACTATAGCAGAGAAATACAGCCGTTGAATCATTTTGCGACTCAGGACCACCATTAATCATACTATAGCCTTAATTTAAAACCTAATCGTCATGATCAAAATATGCATAAGCCCTTTGTTTGATTTGTAACTTTATTTGTCTATATGCCATTATGTCGACTTGACATATTCTTAGAGACATACAAAATCAAACCGATGAGGAAATTAACTAATACTTAGTCATTCATAGTACGATATGCAATTGCGCATGGCCATTAATTAATACCCGTCTATGAGCTCTCTTAATAAGACTTATGGGTAATAGCCCTTCAGTTATAGGATCCTTAAGCATATCATGAATGTATTCGATACAAAACTTAGTTTCCTCAATTCGTTCATAAACGAATAATTAATTGCGTATCGAAAATTAATGCAACACCTCTTGAACTGTTACTGTTCAAGGAGTCATGGTAGCTGACTTTATCACATTAATTCTTCAAAACATTAATTATATGGAGTTAATAAACTTATGAGTCCACTGATAAATTTCCAACAAAATTTAGTGACTATATTATGTCGTTATAACTTAGGTTGTTAATATCAGTGCATTATGACTCCTCCATGAAATAGGTTTTGTCTGCTAACATAAAGATATACCCGAAATTACATTTTGTCATCTTTGAATATCTCAAAGTTAGAGTAATAAACCGGTTTTAATTCTCACTTCTTCTTCAAATTATAGCTTCTCGTTTCTTTTAAAGATATTGTAATACTCCATTAGATGCTTCACATTAATCTAGACATATCTAGTGTGTTGCAATATGAGTAATATCTAAACGAGTATAGACTTAAACTTACATAAGGCTTCCAATTAATGAAGCGTAAGGAAATAATCTCATTTATCCTATTATCCTCTAAAAGAGAGCAGTATTGTTTGTTACACATGTAAGGACCCATTTAATGTTAAACTTATGGAACGGAACTAATATCCCATTGGGTCTATCTCAGTATGTTATGATATCAATCACGTAAGATATATCTCTGAGATTTATTATATCAAAGTTTGTGTTAACAATGCTTTGACTTATGTAACATATACTTGTTAAAAGAATATCATCTATATAGACAAGTTTATCTTAGTTGCTCCCACTCATTTTGAGGTAGGTACATTAATCCACTTGGTTCTTGATGAAAAATAATTACGTTAAGATTTCATCACATTATAATGTTTGCATTAACCTATACATGGATTTTATTGGCTTATAAATAAAGTGTTCTTTAACCTTCAGTTAGAACTTTCAGGTTGTTTTATGAACATGTAAATGTGTCATCCAATTGTTAGGGAAAATTGTTTTTAATGTTCATCTAATGTAGCTTTAAACTATTATAAGCTACTAGAACAATGATGATCCTCAAAGAAATCTTTGATAATTTATCCCTTCCTAAGTATAACCTTTGACAATCAATCATGCCTCTTCGTGTCTTAACGCTTATATTAGGATTTGGTTTAGTTATGAACACTCTTAGGTAATTCAATCAAATCCCAAACGTTATACGAACACATAAAATCAGTTTTACTAGAAAACTGTTTTATTCCATTCAGAAGATTGATTGACGCTAATGGCTTAATTAGAAGAGATAGGATCAGTAAACTTTTCCAAAATCCATTTCAACTTCAGTTAGGGAGGTTATGTAATCATCAAAGTTAGTAGGCTTTTAAACCTAGATGACCTCCTGAGTTGATTATTGGGTTCATTAGAAGTTTCAGTTTTATGAATTAGCTCTTGGTTAGGTTGCTATCATTTTCAGGATTCTAAGTCTATAAGAGTTGGTGCAGTATGGTGTACAAGAGGTGTAATCGGAGTTAAATTTTGAGTGAAATTTAATGACACTCTTCCCCCCGCCTCTTGTATTCCTTGCAAGTCATAATAAGGACTTTGACTGCTCCCACTGACCTTAGAAATCTTTAGGAACTCAGCATGCTTAGGGTCAATATGTAACGACCAACAAATTCTAATAGAGAAATAAGTTAATGATGTTAGTCGTGATGATTTCTCTTGTTGAGGATTATGTTAGTTTAGGTAAGAAATCTAAGTGTGCCCACAATTAAGCAACAATGAAACTTTTGTAAGAGTAGCATTAGATTTAATGAGATAAGTTTTGATAGAACAATGTCGTGATGGAGCGTTGTCTTGTACAAGAGGTGCAAATTTAGGTAATGTAAAATTTTCACTCCCCCACCTCTTGCAACTATTGCAAGTTATTATTAAGAAACTTAATGCTCCCACTGATCTTTAATATCTCTAGAAATGCTACAAGAGAAGTTTCAATGAGGTACGTGACGTGGGAACCTATCATATATACGTTAGACTTTATTTGTTTTCTTTAATGTGCAGATATCATAAGAAACTTTAGGGACATATTTAATAGAAATCTTATAAAGTATGTATATGAATAGATTTCTTCTAAGACTGTGGGCCATATGCGACAAAAGTTAGATACAAGTTGATAGCCTTTTAAATGATAAATGAATTATGTCTGAATATTCCATTTGGAATAAGTTCCACGAATGTCAATGAATGACTTATGATGGACCCATACTTATTCCTTAAGCCAGGTAATATTTAGGGCTATAACGTCATGATTTAAAATCACTTAGAATGAGATTAGATAAAAAATCATCCTCATTAACCATGTCATGATTTCTCATGAATATCGGTTATAATGGATGAAATTTATAAGTCTCATTTTTCCTTTTGTCTTTTTCTCATTTACATGATGGCAAAAGTTGTGAAAGTGTAAGGTATCATCTAGTTTTATCTTAGTAATGTTTCAATCCGGATATTTAGAACAAATAAGATGAGAGTTTAAGGTAAGTGTGACTTTATGTTGACTATGCAAACCTCACAACCTTCATAACATTGCTTAATTATGATACTATATTCTGATTAATCTTCAGAATATATAAGGTGTCGAAAAGCATTGTTAGAAGATTGCTTATTATGGTTCCTATAGTCTTAACATTTAATTTTGTCACTAACTCTCGTGTTAGTTATTTGTCGAGTTCTGGTAAGGAAACGAATGGAACTAGAGTCAACTAATCATGTGTTAATTGGAATATTAAAAATTATCAGACTTAAATATCATTAGTAAGTGACTACCTAATTAACTTATCCAACTGTTCTTTGGAATAATGGATAGTCTCGTTGCTTATGCCTAGTCTAATGACATAATTATGCAGTGAGATTTTCCCTTGAAGAACCTTAAAGTTGGAATTAGCACTTGTAATTTGTGTATAGACCTTAGAACAATCCTCTTTTAAACTATTAGTGGTTGTAAGGTGAATAACATCTTATTTTCCAGTTTCAAACATTTATTTCTTTGTACATATGTTGCTTGTCAACACACTCATTATACTTTGGTACTTTTGAGTGTTATAGTTGATTTATAAGGCATCAAATTGTACAAGTGAAAATCTTAGTATGTAATGTACTGGAAAAATGTACTTATTTCCATGCGTAAGCCCTTTACTTTATGGGTGATGGTATTGTACATTATAATGTATTCACATATACCACTTAACCTTATAGTTTAGAATTTTAAATGAGGGTATGCATCTTAGGAGTTCTAGTGATTATTTCACAATTATAGATTAGTCTTAGGGCTTGTTTGGCTAGGCTTTTCAAAACAGCTTATTTGCTTTTCTGAAAAGCAAATAAGTCAATAAGCTGTTTTGAAAAGCTTTAAAATGGAGCTTTTTAAAACAGCTTATTGACTTATTTGCTTTTCAGAAAGCAAATGCAAATAAGCAAATAAGCTCTTTTGAAAAGCTCAGCCAAACAGCCCCTTAGGAAAGACTTAATCTGGAATAACCTTTTAGTGACAGCACTTATTCTTTATTATCATAAGAGACATCATGTTCGATTTATCCTAATCATCATGCTCTACTTTTCTTCTGTAGTGCTTTATCAGAAGAGAGCAATAGGATTATCGTGTCTTAAGAGATAATCAAGGATTTAATTTAAGAGCTAATTCTTATAGAAACTTTAAGCAAAACATATTAGACTTAGGAATTAGAGTGGATGAGATATAGACTTATAGAAGAAAATTATAGTGAGTAAAATTATGGGTACTAAGAATAAGGCAGACGAAATGATCATAAAAATTAATTAAGGATCATTAATATAAGGATCATTGTGTGAAGAGGTTGTGATATGTCTATTACTAACATCAAAATAATAGACTTATTTAAAGTTCTACTTAAACGAAAACAAATCAGCTTTGGCCAGAAGTGTAATTATTTAAGCATGTGTGCAAAGTGGTTGTAACAAATCAGCTTTGGCCAGAAATTGAGACAATCACTTTAGTTATGCACTTGTTAAGTATGCCATCTATGAAGGAATTAAATCAGCTTTGGCCAGATATTAAGACATTCATGTTTATGATGCACACTTAACATAGCTTTCGTAATACTTGGATGATAAGTAAATGCATCAAATCAGCTTTGGCCAGAAATGATACATCAGAAGCTCATTCAAGTAAAGCCATTTTGGTTTTGTAAAACATTATTTGATCCTTATTAATTAACTAACTAATTACAAAAACCAATTATTTTGTAAAAAAAATTTAGTTCGCATTAAACAGCTTAAAATAATGAGGTTTCGAGTGAGTTATGAGGTCTCGAGTGAGATCTCGAGTCAAGTCTCGACTCAGCTTATAACATTATGAGGTCTCGACTCATTAATGGTCTCGAGTCGCAACCTCAGTGTCTCGAGTCGCAATCATGGTCTCGACTACTATGTTTTATGAGATCTCGAGTGCTTGATGAGGTCTCGAGTCGCAACCATGGTCTCGAGTTGTGAAGATTGAAGCCCTTAGTCGAAATCTTAGTGGTCTCGAGTCGAGACCTTATGATCTCGAGTCGAAATCGTTGTCTCGAGTTATAAACATTTGAGAACACTTATGATTTCGAGTCGAGACCTTGTGGTCTCGAGTCGAGATCTTGGTCTCGGTTCGTTAGAAGGGATTTCGAAACTTCCTGTTAACAGCTGTGAATGTGAAAACATAACTGAAAATTCGAATTCTAAGGGATTATGAGATATGGTTTCCTATTCTAATGTTGATTTGATTTTGTCAAATATCTCAAAAAATTATAATCTGTTTATCTAATAACAGTTTTCGAAAATCTTTAGAGAACAAAATCAGATCAAAAACAGGAAAACACTCAATCAATCCTAATTACATTCCAAAACATAACAGAATTTTCGAATTTTCCTAAGAACATGATGAACCCTAAAAAACTTAAAACATGAATTCTGGAACCCGAAACCTGAATTTTAATGATTTCGGAACAGTAACTTAACACATTTGATTTCGGAACAATGATTTAAACATCATAACATAAGATCCGAAAACAATTTTTAGGAATGACTCGAAACAGAGTTTCGAATTTTATTAGGTTTTCAAAATTATGTTTTCCATATTTTAATTCCAGAATGATGGATACGAAAACAGAACTGACTAATCAACATATGCTCTGATACCACATGTTGGTTCAGTTCTGTTTATACATGAAGGAAAACATTAAAACATACCTGTTACAGCAGACAGTGCGTTGGAGAATCCAGTAATGGAGTTCGACATGCTTGTCATCGTGATCTGGTTCCTCCTTAGGGTGCTGACTGATGATGGGGACTTAGAAAACCGAAAAGGGGTATCGGCTTAGGAGAGGAGGTCGATGATGATGTTATGACTAATGGGGTGTGTCTGATTGTGTATCTGAGTAACCCTTTAACCTCCACATAATTCTCCTTATATAAGCACCCAGGAGGAAACCTAATTAGTTAATAAGGGTAATATGGTCCATCAACAATTACCAACTAATTATTTAATAGGTTATAATATATTTTGACCTATATTATGTAAATGATTATAATGGCTATAGATTAAATCTTACAGTGGAATATATCACAGTCCATAATCACTCCAATAAGGACTAACATGTACGGTTACTTTGCGCCTAATTGACGGGTTCCATAGATGAATACCAGGCTTATATTTTTCATAAACACACAGAATTCCATTACACGAACCAACAATAAAGCTGGGATACTCGACTAATGGGATGCCGGTATCTGAAAGTTGGTCTTCCGAATGTAATGTATACATATCTTTAGCGCATCCTTGCCATCTGATTATGACTTTGTTCGGAGATCGAAGAGTATGGAGTCGGATGAAACCGGGGCTACCAATACAAACACACAATGATTTAGAAACTGATCTAAACCAGAGGAGGGATTTCGATGGTAGCCTTGAGACGATTTCAACAATCAGCTCTTCACATACATACGACATATTATAGAAAAGCAAAACACACAATACAATGATGTATAGAACCTAAGCAACCGGATTAACTAAAATTGAAGACTTACTGGACTTATCTTTTGGTCACCAGAAAATAGCCGGAGGCCCCACATGACATCGTCATCACCGCTGGAGTAAAAGCCTAGAATTGTTTTCTAAGACCATTAAATTAAAACACCAATATGAATCCGCAAAAGATAGAAAAAGCAATTCAGTACAACTTATCAGCTAAATGTACGCAATGTTGACATTTTTAGAAACTTACAAAATAAATATAGTGAGGTTTCTTCGTTCTTGTAGTTTACCCATGAGGATGGGCCGCCACGTAGGCGCCACATCACCATCCAATGGAGGATGAGCCTCCTTGCTTTTTGAGGGGGGGGGGGGGGGGGTGGAGGATGTGGCTACCCCACCTAATTATTTTATAATTTTCTAACTTTTTTTTGTTAATTTAATAAAAACTTTATAAAAATTAAAAAATACAACATAAAACAACATAAAAAAATTCATTTCATAACATAAAAATAAAATTACATTTCTTAAAAATTAAAACTACTAATCCTAGAAACGGTAAACATAAAAACGAAAAAAAATAACGATACGATTAAAAAAGTCCTCCGCTCACAACCTACGACGTCCATTTTTTCTTAACCTCCTCTTTCATCCTCCGATAAACCTCGCGTTCTTCCTCCGGACCCGAGTCGAGATCCAACCTCATAATTCTAAAATCCTCCGCTCAAGCATAGTCGGCCGACACGGTTTTCTTGTGACTATATTTTTCGGCCGCGAGCTCTTTGAACGAATGGAATTCGGTTATCACTCGTCCATTTTCGAAGCCGCCCCCGAGCCGCCCCTCCACCCGAACCGCCCCCTCCACTCGAGCCGCCCCCTTTTCGCTTTCCGGCCGCCTCTTTTTTTGATTTGTCCCTTCCGGGGGGACGTTCCGACTCGTGAACGGGCAACACATCCTCGTCATATATCGTGTCGTCGTTTATGTCGATTTGACAACGAGCGGTGGAGCCTCCTGCACTATAACTTCCGGACTCGGAAGTTTTAGTCCGTTTGGCGGTTGGGACCTCATTTGGAACCGGCTTCCATTTTGGTTCTTTCTTTAAAACGTTCCATGCTCGGAGGTGCTGGAAAGACGCCGAATTTTTTGAATCCCATTTAGCTATCGCAATGTTAAGAATGTCCTCGTCATTACTCCCACTAGGAGGATTATTGTAAATTTGGTTATAATACCCGCACAATTCATTGACGGTCTTGTTCATTCTCCGCCACTTACCCGAGATGGAATCGATATCACGTAACGGCCCTCCTCTACTTTTGTCCACTGTCTACTTTTGTCAAACGCAATTCCTAGCGCCTCCTCCTCTACTTTTGTCCACTGTCTCGGCTTTGCTCTCGAACCGCTTTTTTTTGCGGTGTCGGGTTCGGTTTCAACCGCCTTTCCCTTCCCCGTGTTTTTTTGCGTTTGAGTTCTTTAGGTGGCGATTCGGGTACGACTTCTTCATCATCATCGTCAAGTTGAACCGGGGGTTGCGGTTGGGAAGTTGGCGGTTGCGATTGGAATTGTTCAACCGAGTTGCGTTGCATGAATTGTTGGAGTGCTTGGTATTGTTGCATTTGTTGAACTTGGGACATTTGTGAGAAGGCGTTGGGTGATTGTTGGAAACCCGAAAACGTAAATTGTGGAGACACCCACGAAGGATCCACAGTCGGAGTGTAAGCGGGACTCGAAAAAAAGTTAGGTTGGTTCGGGTTGGGATTGTTCGGGATGGGGTTGTTTGGGTTGAATGGATTCATGATTGTATAAAAAAAGGGTGTGTTTTTTTATAAAAATGGATGAGAATGGGAGAAGAATGGGAGAAAATGGTATAAAAATGGATGAATGGAGGGGTATTTATTTAAAGTTAAAAAGTTTTTTTTATTTAATAAAAATAGCCGTTGTAACGGCTAATTGTTTGAAATGAGGCCCGTCACATTCGTTGAGTGGGAGCCGGTTTTCACGTCACGGGCCGAGGGGGCGGTGTGGGGGACCGGCGCCTGGCCACGCCGGGCCTAAGCCGGCCCCCATACCGTCTGGTCTAAGTGTCACTCAACGAAATAAAAAGAAAAGAAACTAACATAACTTAAGGAAACTTTCCTGTGCTTCATCGATTCATTACTATAAATTGGAATCTTGACTCAGTGTTCCTGTATATGCAGAGGAGAAGATGACATATAAGATTAATTAGTTCTCATAAGTCATACTCCACATAAAAGCAATCAATCAAAATACTTGTTCCTGTTTCTATATGTTAATTTGACCAATAAGAGTTTAATACTTGGTGCCAATGTTCAAAAAAGTTGAGGGATATAACAACTAGAAAAAGAAAAGTTAAGGGGCTAAACCGCTAACATGTTGAAGGTTTTATCCAACATTAACCCATAATAGTTCTCACCATAAGCATTTAATCGATTCAACGTGTCAAAATCGCATTTTCAACATGTCTGAAAACAAGGAAGGTAAAAACCACTGCAAAAAAAAAAAAAAGAAAAAAAAGTAAGGGGATGAACAGTTAACAGATTGAGTTGGCTAGTTCTACCCAACATTAACCGCAATAATATTAAGGGGCTGTTTGTTTACCTCTTAATGAGGCTTTTAATGGTTCAGACCTCTTACTGATTCAGCGCTTAATGGTTCAGACTGTTTGTTTCACGAGCAGATGTCTGAATGGTTCAAACATTTGCCTCTGAATGGTTAAGATTTATACAGAGTCTGAATGGTTAAGACCTCTAATCTGAATTGGTCAGACATTTGGCTCTGAATGGTTAAGCATTATACAATCTCTTAATGGTTCAGGCCTCTAACTGGTTCAGTACTTAATGATTCAGACCTCTTACTGGTTCAGCACTTAACCATTCAGATGTTGCCAAACAGCTCCTAAGTGATTGATTTAGGTTCTAATGCACAAATACCTTAGGGGTGTAAATGAACCAGGCAAAGACCGAGCCTTTCACTACTCGAGCTCGGCTCGTCATGTTTTTCTTTGGTCTCAAGCTATTTTGTCAACATCGCAAATGAGCTAAAAGTTCGGCCTGAGCTCGCTTCGAGATCCCGACTACGCTTATTAGGTTGGGGTATTTGGGTTATAATCATCTCTATCATTATATTAACAATGTTGTTTGTCAAAGTGATAATCCACCGACAAATAACAGATCCAAACTGTTTTTTCTACAGCTCGTTTGATTCGAGTTGGTACCTGATTCTGGTTATTTAATTACAAATAGGCATTTTCAAAACATACCCAAACACACCTTAAAAATTATATGCCATACCTCAGAAGCCCATAGGCAGTCTCGGGCCCTACGGAGAATTATATGCGGAACCAAGAACAATAACAAGATAATCAGTTAATGTTTATAAAATGTATATAAATGAATAATTTGACTTTTTTTTACATAGAATCAGGGAAACCCTAGTTTTATTTCTTGGTTATTCCTACTTACATGAAATATAACTTGCCCTGCATCCACACCACTATTGACTAACAAGTTGAATGAATCTGAGAGTTTTATTAGAATTGATGTTAAAAGTATTATAAGAAAAAGATGAGCAAAATAAAACATTGTAAGATTAATCAAATCAGCATACAAACATCACAGAAGCATTACCTTGAAATAAATTTCTTGCACGGGGGAACAACCAGTTAGCAGGGAATGGGTTGATGGCAATGATTCAGTTTTGAAGGGCGAACGGTAGAACACACGGAAGTGGGCTTAAAGTAGGCTTCAATTGAAGCGGATATGGGATTCAATCGCGGGTAAGGATGAGATCGGTATCATACCGGTACCGTACCGGTACCGATACCGTAAATACCGTTACCGAAATTGAGGAAATGTGGATACCGATTACCGTACCGTATTTATAAATTCGGTACCGGTACGGTACCGGTATCTGTATTTCGGTACTTTACCACATTGGTACCGTTTTGGTGTCATCCATTGTTTTACTTAAAAAAAATATTATGTGCAACACATCCATCCATTATTAACTGAACTAGAGTAATATATAGAGGAATGTTAAAAAAAAATGTAAACATATTAAACATCCATGGGTTCAGGTTTTACCCAATTCCGAGTCACCATCAAGTTCGACAAAAAAAGGTTTCTTCAACAATAGTGTCGTCTCCTTACACAACCAACCACAAAGATATAAAAAAACTAAAATAAGAAAATATATATTGATAATTTATAACCAAACCATTAAAAAATTAACTTACTTCAATGGATTCCATGCTTTTTACCGATAATTATTAAATTCGGTATTAATACCGGTATTTACCGAAAAATACCGGTACCGATACCGTTTTTTACCGATACCGAATTTCAAAAAATCTATTACCGATACCGGTACCGGTACCGTTTATGATCGGTACGGTACGGCATCGGTATGGCACCGGTACGGTACCGGTATTTCGGTAAAAAATCTCATCCCTAATCGCGGGTAAATGGAAAGGGTAGGGTAATCTGTAGAGACGTAAGTGAAGCACTCAAACGCCGGTGAAGCATTCAATCTCGTGTTCAGTTGCCAACGTGGTGAAGCATTGAATGTCGCATTCAATTGTAGGTGTCGATGTATGAGGGTAATATCAGATGAATTAGGGGTAATTGATGTAGCGACATCGAAGGACCTGGTGATTTAGACGACGAGAGTATTCAATGGCCTTGTTAATAGGACTACAGTGGTGTAAGATTAGGTATAAGTTGAGGGAGAGAGGGGCAGGATGGGAAGAAAAAGTGTTAAAAATGGAGATTTGTTCTTGCCTTTTGGACTGCCATCTTAAAATTTTGTTGAAAATTACTATTTAGTATATAGGAGATGCTATATATATATATATATATATAGGGTGTGGTTCTAAAGTGAACACTAGTGTATTTGCGAACTGAGTGAACAAATCCTGGCCATTGATCTACACATGTGTATGGCCAGGATCTCATCATCAAATCGTAAAATACACTAGTGTATTTCAACATCAAATCCTTGCCATTGATCTACACACGTGTATGGCCAGGATTAGTTCACTCAGTTCACAAGCTACACTAGTGTTCACTCTTGAACCTAATCATATATACATATAGGGTAGGGATAGTGTACATTAATTCAAAAGTGTGAAAAGTGTTTTCAACCATTAGATCTTTGATCTAATGGTTGAGATCAATAGGGACCAAATTATAAATTGTGTTTTAATTATTTGGACTGATTTGAAAATTGTAGGGCTAATAGTGTCTTTGTATATGTTTCAAATTAGGTAACCTCTCCTAAATTCTAGCGATTCAATTTTAAACTTATTCTAAAATTCGAACATTCTAAAGAATCTAGAAAATATGTAACTGCTATAAGAAATATATAACACTATATAACACCATATAACACCGTATAACACTATGTAACGCCATATAACATTATGTAACACTATATAACAATATATAACACTATACATCTATTATAGACATGCTATCAGAAAAATATAACACTATAACACTATATAACACCATATAATACCATATAGCACCATAAAACACTATATAACACTATACATCCATCATATAACACAATATAACACCAAAAACACTATGTAACACCATATAACACTATGTAACACTATGTAACACTATATAAAAATATATAACACTATACAGTTCTGAACGAGATAACACAAATTCATAGATTAATTCTTAATTCGTATTCCTATAATTAAGGGTGGCGGTTATGGAAGGTTATCAATTAATTAAATCAATAAGAAAATTACTTGTTTACCCTTTTGAATTAATTTAGATTTAGGACACTTGTCATCACCAAAATATTTCTCACCCTTCTCACACTTTTAGATTAATGTACAGGATCCTCTACCTATACATACACACACACACACATATATATATAGTGTCAGAATTTAGAGAAAACGGGGGAAAGCGTGAGAACGGTGAGAACGCTTATGGATCGTCAGATCAAAACAATCCAGGGACTAGATTGCGCGGTGGCGTTTTCGTAAATAACATCAATTTTATTATGTGGGACGCGCTTCATTAAGGGTAAAAGGGACTTTTACCGCTCAAATTTAAAACGCCAACAAATGATAACACGCCATTCAAAAAATAAAAATAAAATGCCATTAAAAACAAAACGCCAAAAATTAGTGATAAAACGCGTTGGATATTACAGGAAGAGGAAACAATACAGTAACTGAATTTCAGTTATTAACATTTATTATAAGAAATTCCCTCCTAAATTACGCGCCAAAAACATTATTATATAAACGACGTAAAACATCGCTTCCATAATCACTTCAATCTATCCATTTATGCAAAAACATCTTTAACCAAAAACGCCAATTTAACCAAAACGCCAAAAATGGCAACAATCGTTTGGTGGAGATACACTCTGGCAATCAGGCGATTCGTCCTGCGTTTTGACAACAGACGGAGGGTGTATGTTAGGACGATCAAGGCAATTTTGAAGAGGTACAGAGGGGTATCCTATCTGACGCGGGTCCAAGTGTGGAAGAGCTGGCCATCTTGTATTTGGAGGCCCAAGATCGTGTAACAAAAGGGTTTCACTAAAATGGCTCTAACTTGGGCTACGAGGGTCCGTTTTGGGCGTGCGACCAGGCGAAACGATCGTGAGAACGGGCCATCGTCCGGGCCAAAAAACACTTATTTCTATTAGTTATTTACGTTTTTATGTTTTTTCAGTGTTTTGGGCATTTTGTTTTTGGGCTTGTGTTTGGCCCATGGTTTTTTTAGGCCCATTTCGAATTTCTGTCTCTATTTATGTCTTTCTCTTCTAAGTTGGATGGTCAGACTTGAATTTCGAATTTACTCAAATTTCACTTAAAATTAAGTGCCCTTTGGGTTGAACTTTGGGGGTTAGGGAAAATCAACACGGGTATTCGCAGAATCCACGTGTTTTGCTCTTCGTTATCGTAACACGCGCTACATCACTATCCCTTGGCATCGTTCTGGACAACGAATGCCATGAAACACATATGATTATGAAAACATTAATAAGGAAATTTGGACCAATCAAAGCAGATGTAAACCCGGACCCTGTCATGACATCATAGCATTTTGATGATGAAACAGACATGGTGATCGTTATATACAATAGCGGAGAGCAAGAAGTCTACTGGCTTGAAAACATCATGACAAAACAGGGGCTTGGTTTCATGGAAGAATTGTATAACGCCACTTGTTTGAACACAGAAATGGACTCAAAATTGGAGTTAATGCAACACATGTTCAAGTGGAGGCTTCAGAATCTTTAGGAACAAGAAGCCGATGAAGGTGAAGGTGATGACATGGATGAAGATCCAGATGAAGACTTCGAGGAAGAATATCACGCAAGTGATGGATACTTTTCGGATAATGTCACACCCCAACCGATGGCGGAAACATCGGAGTGAGACGAAATAGATTGCCCGAGACATCATAACACTAATAATTGTGACAAGTATTTAAATAATAATTTCGTTCCATTTCTAAAGAATCAATTACAAGGATTTGAAGCAAAATACAACAACATGAATAATGAAATACAATACAATATAATACAAATTTTAAAGTGTGTATCTAAGCATCCTACTAGATTCCATGCATCATCAACATCATCGCTAAACCTGCAACATGTTTTAAAAGCATAGTTCAATACAAAGGTATTGGCGAGTACACAAGTTTTAGACTCGTGTCATATGTATAAAAAGTATTTTCAATCCAACATAGCATTTTGGTATACAAGGTCAAACTATCATGCATAACTAAAAGTCAAAACCCAAGTGTCCACTAGTATAATAACATCCATCGATGTAGCAACACCGAGACCGTAAAGTATGAATAATAGCATCCCTAAATCTAACAATATCGAGACCGTAAAGAATATAACTTAACAAAACCCCGTCGGGTGGTGTGTGATGTAGGGTAAAATACACATATTTGTCACGTGTAATGTGTATAACTATTGTATATGTTTTATTTATTTTTATTTAGTTTTAGTGTTATATTATATTATTTTCTGTTGGGTCGGGTCCTGGTGCAAATGTAGCAAAAACAAGTAATATGGAAATGACCAGCCAGTTGGGCAGAGTGGGATGCGATATACCGAATTAAAATTGCCGCTATTTTCCGTGATTAGGCCAGACCCGCTTATCTCTATATTATTAAAACAAAAGCCTATATATTGTTAAAAGTGGAGGTTGTTGACAAAATTGAAAAAGGCCATCTTTACAAGATCAGAAGCCCAATGAATTAGTGAACTTTGGTTTGTTGGGTTTTTAAACGTTATTTGAAATTTTGAATATTATAAAAGAGTCCCTAGTCCACACATCATCTCGGACCACAACATCTGTTGGACGAAATTCAGTAATATTGTGAAGATTTTTGTGGGCCTTGAAATAATTATAGATATTATTAAACCCGAAAAATTCCTAATCGCATATAAAAAAAATCATACACAGTCAGGGGGGAGCAGCATTATTGAGATATTGGACGAAGGCATAAAAAGAATCTGGCCGCACAGCATACGGCTGGAGATCAGACGCAGCAATCATAAGGAACGAATTGGAGAGCATCTTTTGCAAAAGAAATCAAGCTTGGGAATCATCGGATCAAAGTGGAAGCGTAGAGATCAAGGATTAACGGGTTCTAACTTCCTGGTTTTTCTTGTTATCTATTTTTCTTGTTCTTTATGTCGATGAATTCAGTTTTTAGACTCTATTTGATTGTTTCCATGATTATGATTCTTGGCTAAACGTTTTTTACTACATAGGCATGACAATGGTTTAATAAAGATTGGATTTTTATTCGGTTTTAATGTGGTTTATGGGTTTTCTTGTATTGTAAACGGCTATGGAATTTTAACTTGGTGTATATGCATGCTTGATATTGTTTGATCACTGTTTATTGCTTCGTATAATCCTTGGTGATGGTCTATATCACATAATAGGGTTGTGCTAGGGTTCTTGATTTAGGTGAGTGTCTATATCACGTAATAAATCTCTTATCCTTTAGGGTGAAAGTCGAGTAAGTAACCTTAGAAGTAATATTCGGTAATCTTATAAAATCAAGTGTTCTACTAATCTTGTCGCTGTGAGGCTCGAGGTTGTTAATTGGTCTTGGTTTGGCTTATAGCTAGATTTAGGTTTTGTGAGAAATCGGTCTAGTTCCCTACCCATTCTCTTGTCTATTAAACCAAGTTGAAACCCATAGTTGCCTTAGACTTTCGCGCTGTGAGGTAGATTGTCATATTAGGGCACTTTTAAGAAGTTAGAGGACTGTGAGGAAATCTAACAACCGGTAATCGTAAAAGCCTAGGTAGTGCCACAAGAATCGCCTTGAGAAGGGTCGAGGGGCTTAGTGGTGTTTTAATAGGTTTAGCATCCAAAGATCCCGGTTCCATAACACATTATTTCGAATAGAAATCCTTTCCGAGTTAAGCTTGCGTCTAGCCTAGGTAGTCTTCATCACCTCTGGTCAAAGTCTTCGTTCGAGTTCGTGTTAGTTATTCTAGCTATCCTAGTTAATCGTTATTTGCATTATTTAGGATTTTTAGAAACCCCCCCCCCCCAATCAACAAACATTTAGTTAAGTCGTGTCAGTCATAGTCTAGATAGAGTCTTAGCGTAATCCTTAGAGTCTCGTGGGTTCGATACTCGGACTTACTTTAGCTTTACTACACTGATCGGTACACTTGCCGGTTGTGTGGTTTTAGTTTTAGATCGAGTCTAAGTTTATAAATTTAAAGCTTAGAGTGTCTAGATTAGGGTTAATTTTAGTTGTTTTTATTTGACCACTTCGTGCACATCAAGTTTTTGGCGCCGTTGCCGGGGACTCATTGGCGATTGCGTTAATTACTTTGTTTGGACTTAATAGACATCATACGTGCTACTTGCTTTTGTATATTGAGTCGTAGGAGTCTAATTGTCTGTGTCTTTTATTTTTCTTGATTCTTGTAAATATGTGTGAAATCTGTGGAGGACCTCATTTTACTGTTAATTGTGTAACACCCCAAAAATATGTAATCTAATTATTTTCTCTAAAATAGTTCATGAAATGAAGGTTTGGGCTAAAATAAATAAACGTTAGGAACCGAGGGACTAAACATGAAAAATTAAAAGAAAGACTAGTTAAATGAGATAACACACACACTAGACACTTCTAGTGTGTGCGTGATCTTGTCCAGGAGAAAAGAAAAGAACACCCCAAACCCTAGTTCACTAATTCCATCAAATTGAAGGTGATTTCAAGCCGAACGATTGTAGGAACGCAAATCCTTGGTCATCAAGGTGTGAATAACAAAGTAGTAAGTTGAATTTCTTGAAATCATGAACTTTAGGAAATGGGTTTTTACCCAACTATGATTAATGTTGTGATATATACCAATAGAAGTTAAGATTATGAACTAGAACTCGATTGATGTCCGGGTTATGGTGATTTAACTTGTTTAGAGGGATGGAACATAGATGAATGATGTAGGATGAGAGAATCTCATTAACTTGCTTGATTGTTATGAACTTGTAGATTAGTATGTGAAGATACTTGTAATTAAATACCCTATAAAGGTGAAACCCGCCAAGTGTTTGATAAAATGCCTAAAAGAACAAATAACAAGATGTTGTATGATAAAAGTGTGTAAAAGAATGAAATGTTATGTAGTCGGGCTAAACGGGTGAATGTGTTGATGTAGGCGTAAAAGAAGAAGGTTCGAGTGCTAGGAGGTCGGACAGCTCACAAGATCGAGGTATGTTGTTTTATGCATACAAGCTTTACTTTCTAATTATTATTGTTATATTAGAACCGTAATTATGATTTTCCGTAAATGATGTGTAGTTGATAGCTTAACCCGTCATGAACGGGTCGTGAGAGACGATAATGATGAAAAGTTTATGTTATGGTCGGTTAGTGTTGAACTAGCCGTATATTGGAAGGTTATGAAGGAATGTAATGAAATAGTTTAAATCTGTCATGAACGGATTTGGAATGATGTTTATGTTGCGCTTATGAATAATCCGAGATTAACGGAGTATTGAAGGGTATGCATTGTCTCGTTTGGAGATGGTAGATAATGACCCGTTTAACGGGTCGATGAAAGTGAAATTATGACATGGTTATGTGATGACACGAATGGATGTTAGTTGTTATTTATTATTATATTGTAAGAAACTGACTAGTTAAACTTGATTGCGATGTAGGAAAATCCGTGATTTAGGCGGCGTGGCGAACTTGGAGACGAACACCAACATGCACACCATGGTCTATGCGCTTCTGTAGTAGTGGTCGCCCTTTTGAAACAATGTTTTTGTAAACTTTTACTTCTTAAAAAGTTGTCTTTTGTTATGTAAATGATGGATTAGAAACTTAGTCGGTTGTAACGAGGTATTTTAAACTTGCATTTTGACAGGGTAGTTCGGATTAACACCCATAACTAGACTAGGGAAGGTGTTGATCTCGAACTAGCTACAAGGGTATTTTGGTAATACAATGCTACTAGTTGCAAACTAACTGTTTTCTATGTATTTCGGTAAAAAAAAAGGGCGTAACAAGTTGGTATCAGAGCCAAGGTTTGAGAGAATCAAGCACGAGTTGAAGTGCTTGGGCTCAAACCGATAGCTCGCGCAATGGGTGTGTTCGCTCCAAGATCGCAAACAAGGTAAAAGTCTAAGATGCTTTAAATTTTATAACGGGTCAAAATAATGATATGTGTCGAAATGGGTTACGAGTGCATAGAACTCAAGAATTGAATCTTGGGTGATTGAGAACATGTATGGCATGGCATTGGCAAGAATTGGTATGCAAACGGATAAGTTTGGTTGATTAACCATGAAGGGGATGAAAGTTTATAAGCAAGAAAATGGCCGAAAGCTTAAAAATTTCGAAAATAGTAAATCCGGGTGCCGGATTTTAACCCTATGAGGAAGGGAATGGAATTACGATCGCGTAGGAAGAAACGGATCGTAAATCGGATGAAAATTGAGTGAGTTATGATCGTTTAGGTGAAAAATGGGATTTTTGAGAAAATGCAGCACCCAGCACCGAACTTACTGTGAAAAACGACCCGTCGCGTCGCGCTAGTTTAAGAAGGTTATAAAACATGTAAATAGGATCATGGAAGTTATTATGACATTAAAGAATAACTCGTAACGAACCATAAGAGTAAGTGATGTGAATTTATTAAGAATCATCGAAAAACTTTATTGTGTAGATGGCGGAACATGCGGATTCGAATGATGACGATATGGCACGGGAAGATGCATTAAATGAAAAGATGGCGCAAATGATGGATAATACTTTTGAAGCTAAACTTCCGAAAATGGTGCAAGAGGTGGAGAGTCGTGTGTTGGAAACGATTGATGCAATAATGACAAGCAAAATGGATGAAATAAAGGAGATGATTGGAGAGTCTAAAAGCAAGAGTAAGATACGAAGATGCACGTACAAGGATTTTATGGCGTGTAGTCCTTCTCCGTATGTTGGGAAGATAGATCCAATTGCATGTCAAATATGGATTTCTAATATAGAAGCCGTGTTTATTCGGAGTCGGTGTGAAAAGGAAGATCAAGTAATGTTTGCTACGGGTCAACTGCAATCGCAAGCTAAAGATTGGTGGGATGCTTATTGTAAGGAAATAGGTGAAGATAAACTTCAGGTGATGACATGGCAGGAATTTAAAGAGCCTTTTCTAAAATACCATTGCCCTCAATCCGCCATCGATAGGATTCAGGAGGAATTCTTGCGCCTCCGACAGCACGATGAAACAATCAACGAGATAACAAATATTTTCTTGGATAAGCTGAAGTTCTGCAAGGAGTTCGTGAATTCAGAAAGAATGAAAATCAATCGATACCATGATATGTTGAAGGCGGAGTTTAGGGAGTTTATTACGCCCTCGAAGTGTGAAACTCTTGACGAACTCATAAACTGGGCGCGAGACAGGGAGATTGAACTCAAGAGACAGGTGGAGCGAGGTGAAAAGAGACTGCCAGAGAAGGTGTCTAACCCAACTCCTTTCAAGAAAGGCAAGTTTCAAGATCAAGCTAATAAAGAGAAAGCAAAGAGTGGAATTCCCCGTTGCAAGAATTGTGGAAAGCTTCACTCTGGGGAGTGCCTGTTGGGCAAGAAGGGATGTTATAACTGTGGGGAAGAGGGACATCCGCATTACAGGTGCCCTAAGAATACGAAGACATGTTATAATTGTTTCCAAAAGGGCCACATCAAGGCGTAGTGTCCCAAGCTCCAATCAGGAATGAAGAAGGAAGGCAAAAAGGAGGAGAATCCTAAGGCAAAAGCAAGAATGTTTCAAATTACGTCTGAAGAGGCTAAAGCTCATCCGAATGTTGTGTCAGGTATTTTCTTGCTAAATTCCTTGCCGATGTATGTGTTATTCGATACTGGAGCTACTATGTCATTTGTTTCGAGTGATGTAATTAATCACCCCTCATTTAAGATTGAAAGAATGCCAATACCATTAGAGGTAGAGATAGCTGATAGCAAGAATTATTTGTTGCACGAAGTGTGTAGAAATTGTAAGCTCACGATAGAGGATGAGGAGTTTGATATTGATCTCGTACCTATGGTCTTAGGAGAATTCAAGGTAGTAGTAGGTATGGATTGGATGGCCCGACACCATGCGGAGATTAAACGCGAAAGTAAGACAATACGCGTGCAATCTCCGAGTGGGAAATGGTTAAGCGTTCAAGGAGAGAGAAATGTAAAAGCAAAGTTATGCAATATTGTCCAAGCCTTCAAGTACGTGCGTAATGGAAGTAAGGCATTTTTAGCCTATGTAGTTGATGTTCATCAAAACCTTCCCAAGTTCGAAGATGTGGCAGTAGTGAACGAATATCCGGATGTGTTTCCGGAGGAGTTGCCGGGGCTTCCACCCGAACGCGAAATAGAATTTCGTATTGAATTGAATCCGGGTGCGCAACCGGTGGCTAAATCCCCATATAGACTGGCTCCCACCGAAATGAGGGAACTAATGACCCAACTGCAAGACTTACTTGATAAAGGCTTTATACGTCCGAGTGTATCACCTTGGGGAGCACCCGTTCTTTTTGTGAAAAAGAAAGATGGGTCGATGCGTATGTGCATCGACTACCGGGAGCTGAATAAATTGACCGTGAAGAACCGTTATCCCTTACCCAGAATTGATGATCTTTTTGATCAGTTGCAAGGGGCGAGTTGGTTTTCAAAGATAGATTTACGTTCGGGCTATCATCAAGTAAGGGTGCGAGAGGAGGACGTTGCAAAAACTGCATTTAGAACTCGGTATGGACATTATGAATTCTTGGTCATGTCCTTTGGGTTGACGAACGCGCCAGCCGCGTTTATGGACCTTATGAACCGAGTGTGTCGACCTATGTTGGACAAATCTGTGATTGTGTTCATAGATGACATTTTGGTTTACTCCCGGAATGAGGCCGATCATGCAAGACACTTACGTGAGGTACTTGAAACCCTCCGTAGAGAAAAAACTTTATGCGAAGTTCTCAAAGTGTGCCTTTTGGCTCAGGGAAGTGAAGTTTCTAGGTCACGTAATAAATTCAGAAGGTGTCTTAGTAGATCCAGCAAAGATTGAGGCCGTATTAAAGTGGGTCCCTCCTAAAAACCCAACCGAAGTAAGGAGTTTTCTAGGCCTTGCCGGCTATTACAGAAGGTTTATTCAAGAATTCTCAAAGATTGCATTACCACTGACCAAACTGACAAGAAAGGAAGGAAAGAAGGAGGGAAAGTTCGTGTGGGGTAAAGAACAAGAAGAAGCTTTTCAAGTGTTAAAAGAGAAATTATCGAGTTCTCCGGTGTTAACGTTACCCGATGGAACGGAAGATTTGGTGGTATATTCAGACGCGTCACATCAAGGCTTGGGGTGTGTTCTAATGCAAAGGGGAAAGGTTATCGCGTATGCTTCAAGACAACTCAGACCACATGAAGTGAACTACCCGACCCATGACCTAGAATTGGCAGCGGTAGTTTTTGCCTTAAAAATTTGGAGGCACTACCTGTATGGGGTAAAATGTACGATCTACTCGGATCATAAGAGCCTTAAATATTTCTTCGAACAGAAAGATTTGAATATGAGGCAACGAAGGTGGTTGGAACTGATTAAAGACTATGACTGTGATATTTTATATCACCCGGGAAAAGCAAACGTCGTAGCAGATGCGTTGAGTCGAAAAGATTACCCACAACCGATTCATGTCAAATCTATGAAGATGACAGTTACACCTCACCTCCTTGAGACGATACGAGATACTCAAATAAAAGCACTAGAGAAAGGGGATCCAAAGAAAGAAAGAACGAAAGGAATAGCAGAAAAGTTTGAAGAAAACTCAAACGGGCTTAAAACAAGGTTTGGGCGGATCTGGATACCAAGGTTTTGTGAGGTCAAGACAGTGCTACTTGAAGAAGCTCATAAGTCACGGTACTCCGTTCACCCTGGGGCTACAAAAATGTACTATGATTTGAAAACAAACTATTGGTGGCCCGGTATGAAACGCGATATTGTTAAGTACGTCGCGAAGTGTCTGACGTGTTCTCAAGTGAAAGCGGAACATCAGAAACCTTATGGAGAGTTACAACCTTTGGAAATTCCAGTATGGAAGTGGGAGGAGATAACAATGGATTTGGTGACTAAGCTACCTAGAACGAAAAAGGGGCATGATACGATATGGGTAGTTGTGGACCGACTCACGAAGAGTGCACACTTTTTACCAATTCGAGAGGCCTACTCCTCAGAAAAGATGGCGGAAGTGTATGTGAATGAAATAATATCCCGACACGGGGTGCCTGTGTCAATAGTTTCAGATCGGGATACGAGATTTACCTCTCGTTATTGGTTGAGGTTCCATGAAAGTATGGGCACGAAACTGCACATAAATACCGCCTACCACCCGCAGACTGATGGTCAATCGGAAAGAACGATTCAGACGCTTATTGATATGTTAAGAGCATGCGCGCTAGATTTTGGGGGAAGTTGGGATGACCATTTACCACTAGTGGAATTTTCTTACAATAATAGTTATCATAGTGGTCTCAAAATGGCACCTTATGAACTGTTATATGGAAGAAAGTGTAGGACTCCCGTATGTTGGGGGGAGGTGGGACAAAGGGAGCTCGCGCCTAACGAATTGATAGCAATGACCAACGAAAAGATTGATCTAATTAGAGCTCGATTAAAGGCAGCTCAGGATAGGCAAAAGGCATATGCGGATAAGAGAAAGCGTCCTATCGAATTTCAAGTAGGAGACTATGTTTTATTAAAAGTATCCCCATGGAAAGGTATAATCCGTTTTCGTAAACGGGGAAAATTGGGGCCTCGTTATATTGGGCCATTTAAAATCTTGGCTCGAGTGGGGAAAGTGGCGTATCGTCTAGAATTACCGTCTTCATTAGATGGGATCCATAGCACTTTCCATGTATCACAACTAAGAAAGTGCCTTGCGGATGAATCGGCGATCGTACCTCTTGATGATATTGAAGTAGATGAGAGCTTAAATTATGTTGAAAGACCGATAGCCATTAAAGATTTTAAAGTAAAGAATCTTCGCAATAAGGCCATTAGACAAGTTCTAGTACAATGGCAACACCGGAAGGGGTCGGAGCTTACATGGGAGTCGGAAGATGAAATGCGAAAGCATTACCCTTCTTTATTCGGTATGTAAATGTTGATTTTTATATGTGTTCAAATTTCGGGGACGAAACTTTTTCTAAGAGGGGTAGACTTGTAACACCCCAAAAATATGTAATCTAATTATTTTCTCTAAAATAGTTCATGAAAGGAAGGTTTGGGCTAAAATAAATAAACGTTAGGAACCGAGGGATTAAACATGAAAAATTAAAAGAAAGACTAGTTAAATGAGATAACACACACACTAGACACTTCTAGTGTGTGCGTGATCTTGTCCAGGAGAAAAGAAAAGAACACCCCAAACCCTAGTTCACTAATTCCATCAAATTGAAGGTGATTTCAAGCCGAACGATTGTAGGAACGCAAATCCTTGGTCATCAAGGTGTGAATAACAAAGTGGTTAGTTGAATTTCTTGAAATCATGAACTTTAGGAAATGGGTTTTTACCCAACTATGATTAATGTTGTGATATATACCAATAGAAGTTAAGATTATGAACTAGAACTCGATTGATGTCCGGGTTATGGTGATTTAACTTGTTTAGAGGGATGGAACATAGATGAATGATGTAGGATGAGAGAATCTCATTAACTTGCTTGATTGTTATGAACTTGTAGATTAGTATGTGAAGATACTTGTAATTAAATACCCTATAAAGGTGAAACCCGCCAAGTGTTTGATAAAATGCCTAAAAGAACAAATAACAAGATGTTGTATGATAAAAGTGTGTAAAAGAATGAAATGTTATGTAGTCGGGCTAAACGGGTGAATGTGTTGATGTAGGCGTAAAAGAAGAAGGTTCGAGTGCTAGGAGGTCGGACAGCTCACAAGATCGAGGTATGTTGTTTTATGCATACAAGCTTTACTTTCTAATTGTTATTGTTATATTAGAACCGTAATTATGATTTTCCGTAAATGATGTGTAGTTGATAGCTTAACCCGTCATGAACGGGTCGTGAGAGACGATAATGATGAAAAGTTTATGTTATGGTCGGTTAGTGTTGAACTAGCCGTATATTGGAAGGTTATGAAGGAATGTAATGAAATAGTTTAAATCTGTCATGAACGGATTTGGAATGATGTTTATGTTGCGCTTATGAATAATCCGAGATTAACGGAGTATTGAAGGGTATGCATTGTCTCGTTTGGAGATGGTAGATAATGACCCGTTTAACGGGTCGATGAAAGTGAAATTATGACATGGTTATGTGATGACACGAATGGATGTTAGTTGTTATTTATTATTATATTGTAAGAAACTGACTAGTTAAACTTGATTGCGATGTAGGAAAATCCGTGATTTAGGCGGCGTGGCGAACTTGGAGACGAACACCAACATGCACACCATGGTCTATGCGCTTCTGTAGTAGTGGTCGCCCTTTTGAAACAATGTTTTTGTAAACTTTTACTTCTTAAAAAGTTGTCTTTTGTTATGTAAATGATGGATTAGAAACTTAGTCGGTTGTAACGAGGTATTTTAAACTTGCATTTTGACAGGGTAGTTCGGATTAACACCCATAACTAGACTAGGGAAGGTGTTGATCTCAAACTAGCTACAAGGGTATTTTGGTAATACAATGCTACTAGTTGCAAACTAAATGTTTTCTATGTATTTCGGTAAAAAAAAAAAAAAGGGCGTAACAAATTGCCCACAATATGAGGGGTCCTCTGCACAATGTTATGCTAACCCTTTTGTGCAGTCACAGCCATATTTTTCACAGGGGTATTCTTTGCATTATTATGATAATCAGCCATATTACGATGATCCGTATCAGCAGCCACAGTATAACGAGGGTCAGTATTATGATCAATATTCTGGTAGCAACTCTGAGGGGGGTGATGATGCTGCTTGGGGTAGTCTAAGTAGGATGGAAGATATGTTCGCTCAGATGATGGCGAGAGATCAGGTTACCCAGAAAACCCTAGCTGAAATTGAGCAGATAACTAAAAATCAAGAGCTTTATATTAAAAATCAACAATCTGCACTCTTAGATTTTTAGCGACAAGTAGGTGGTATAGCTAAACAGTTACAAGAATACCCACCTGGTCAGTTTTCGGGTAACACTCACACAAACCCGGCTAACCATTCAGCTAAGGCTATCACTACCTGTAGTGGAAAGAGTTTAAGAAAGGTAGTTAGAGAGAGTGTTGAGGTAGAGGAAGAAATTGAAGAGGTAGAAAAGGGGAAAGTGCAGCCAGAGAAGCCGACGACCGGTTATACATATGATGCAGAGGGAAACTATCTTGGTTTCAAGAATATTCTAGGTGAGTTGTTCCCAACTTTTCCAGAACCAGGAAAGGAGCCACCATATAGGGTTTACAATGTTGAGTCAGATGAGGAGATCACTTCAGTCACGGAGACGAAAATGGACACTAAAGTCCCACCTCCGGTTCCACAGGTTCCAATTATTAATTACTGGAGTGACTCCGATGATGAAATAGACGAAGAAGAATGGGCGGCGTATCAGAGGTCGTTAGTGAAGAAAGAAGTAATTGAAGAAGAAGTGGAATTGGGGGATTCCATTGGTTGGATGTTTGCTGAAGTGGAAAAAGAAAAAGTGATGGAGGAGGAAGTGGATTTAGGAGACTCAGTTGGGTTAATGTTTGGTGCAGAGGAAGAAATTGAAGAGGTAGAAATTAAGTCATCCGGGGAGGATGAGTTTTTAGGGTTAGAATTAGAGGGTTTACCGGTCCATGAAGAGGTAGGAGTGTTGGACCCTGAAGGGGACATAGTATACTTTGATGCCCTACTTGAAGGTGAACTGACAAAGGTAATCAAACCTACCCCAGATGAAGAGACTAAGTGTGGGGATCATCCTGCGAAAGTGGTGGAAGAAGAAGAGCACCACATCTGGCCCATGGTATTAATGATAGGTGAAACTGAAAAATCAGAAAAGCCACGGGAGAAGGCAAAGAAAAGAAAGAGAAAGGATTGGAACTGGCAGAGGACCGAAGGTTTATATAAGATGGAGATGAAGGAGCCGTTCACGAACGATCAGTCTTCTCGCTACATGCCACACATTCGGTTTCTTCCAGGTAAGTTTAAATTCTGGTGGTCTGACCCGTTTAAAAATTTTAAAATATTTTATAGTTCCACCAATAAATTTTTAAATGTTTATGAGGAGCAGGTGGAATTAAATGGTTTAGACCGGGTTCAAATCAAAGAAAAACCTCCTGATTAAATTTAAGTGTGGGGAGGTTTTGTAGAGTTTGTTAAATTTATTTTTTTCGGTGGACTTTCGGTAGTTTATAGAGTTTGTATATTAAGTCTTAGCTAGTAGTTTTTGAGTCGTTTTTTTAGAGTCGGTACTGCTTTGGTGTTTGCTTGTTTTTGTTTATGCAGGTTTGAATCGTACCACCCGTACTCAATCTCTATTCGGGTGATTTTGGAGCTGCTGTTCGAATATCAGGCATTTACCAAGCATGTCAGTCAGAGTCAAAGCCGATCGCGAATGAAATGTCATACGATCGAGTTGGATTGGATGAGAGCTTTGGAGCGTACGCATTGATTAAACCAGCTAAGTCCTTTCCGATTTGCCCTTTATTTTTTATTTCTTATTTATTTTTAGTTTTTTTTAGTCGGTTTCCATCCTACATTGAGGGCAATGTAGAGTTTAAGTGTGGGGATGGGAAACTATCGTTTAGTGTCGTTAGTATAGTTAGTCGAGTCATAAAAAGTCGAAAAAAAAAATCAAAAATTAAAAAATCCAAAAAAATTTAAAAAAATAGAAAATGTCTTTTGAAATAAGAAGTTTGCAAAAAAAAAAAAAAAAAAAAAAAAACGGAAAATGATAGAAAAGTCAGGTTTTTGTTCGGGTTCAAATAATAATAATATGAGAATAAAATAATCGTGCTTGTGTCTAGTTTGGGATGTGCGGGTAGGCTCGATTCGGTTCTGGGTTCCTTTGATCTTAAATATACCTAATTGTCGGTCTACTAGTGGGTTCTCATCTAGGGAGAGTGGAGAAATTGAAACCGCCAAAAATAGTATAAGGGATGCCGTTATAAGTTAAGATCGTTAGAGTTTCTTTTCATATCTCGTTGAAAAAAAGAAAAAAATAATAAAATAATAAAAGAGCTAGAAACTAAAGAAACGTAGCACAGTCCTATGTAATCTGGGTTGGGGATAGCGACTCTACAGGCGGAATACCTCTAGGTTGTGTGAAATCAAAATTGCGAAAAAAGTGCCGACGCCTATTGTAATCCGAGTTGGGGATAGCGACTCTACAGCCGGAATGCCTCTGGGTTAGGTACAAGCAAAGTCTAAGCTCGTAAAGAAAAAGAAAAAAAAAAGAAAAAAAAATGAGAAAAGTTAATATTTGATTTTAAACTCTCTTGATCTTGGTATAAAACGGTTAGGAAATAACACAGTGGTTGTTCCTTTTGTCCTATAAGCTTGAGGCGATATTAGGTGGATTCGTAATTCTTAGCGTGAGGCCCTAGGTAGATTGACCGCACTTGAACTAAAATCGCATGATAAGGGCTTGGAACCGGGCTGGGTTTAAGAGGATCAATATACTTGCAATCGCGGCTAACACAAGTTTCGGTTTTAATAAGTAATTTAAGCTTTTGTCCCGAATGATTATTCCGACTATGATTCCGTTATGCATAATTCTTTTTCGGGGACGAAAAAAGGTTAAGTGTGGGTATATTTGATATAGGGTAAAATACACATATTTGTCCCGTGTAATGTGTATAATTATTGTATATGTTTTATTTAGTTTTAGTGTTAGATTATATTATTTTCTGTTGGGTCAGGTCCTGGTGCAAATGTAGCAAAAACAAGTAATATGGAAATGACCAGCCAGTTGGGCAGAGTGGGATGACATATACAGAATTAAAATTGCCGCTATTTTCCGTGATTAGGCCAGACCCGCTTATCTCTATATTATTAAAACAAAAGCCTATATGTTGTTAAAAGTGGAGGTTGTTGACAAAATTGAAAAAGGCCATCTTTACAAGAGATCAGAAGCCCAATGAATTAGTGAACTTTGGTTTGTTGGTTTTTTAAACATTATTTGAATATTATAAAAGAGTCCCTAGTCAACACATCATCTCGGACCACAACATCTGTTGGACGAAATTCAGTAATATTGTGAAGATTTTTGTGGGCCTTGAAATAATTATAGATATTATTATTAAACCCTAAAAATTCCTAATCGCATATAAAAAAACATCAGACCATAAAAGTCAGGGGGGAGCAGCATTATTGAGATATTGGACGGAGGCACAAAAAGAATCTGGCCGCACAGCATACGTCTGGAGATCAGACGCAGCAATCATACGGAACGAATTGGAGAGCATCTTTTGCAAAAGAAATCAAGCTTGGGAATCATCGGATCAAAGTGGAAGCGTAGAGATCAAGTATTAACGGGTTCTAACTTCCTGGTTTTTCTTGTTATCTATTTTTCTTGTTCTTTATGTCGATGAATTCAGTTTTTAGACTCTATTTGATTGTTTCCATGATTATGATTCTTGGCTAAATGTTTTTTACTACATATGCATGACAATGGTTTAATAAAGATTGGATTTTTATTCGGTTTTAATGTGGTTTATGGGTTTTCTTATATTGTAAACGGCTATGGAATTTTAACTTGGTGTATATGCATGCTTGATATTGTTTGATCACTATTTATTGCTTCGTATAATCCTTGGTGATGGTCTATATCACATAATAGGGTTGTGCTAGGGTTCTTGATTTAGGTGAGTGTCTATATCACGTAATAAATCTCTTATCCTTTAGGGTGAAAATCGAGTAAGTAACCTTAGAAGTAATATTCGGTAATCTTATAAAATCAAGTGTTCTACTAATCTTGTCGCTGTGAGGCTCGAGGTTGTTAATAGGTCTTGGTTTGGTTTATAGCTAGATTTAGGTTTTGTGAGAAATCAGTCTAGTTCCCTACCCATTCTCTTGTCTATTAAACCAAGTTGAAACCCATAGTTGCCTAAGACTTTCGCGCTGTGATGTAGATTGTCATATTAGGGCACTTTCAAGAAGTTAGAGGACTGTGAGGAAATCTAACAACCGGTAATCGTAACAACCTAGGTAGTGCCACAAGAATCGCCTTGAGAAGGGTCGAGGGGCTTAGTGGTGTCTTAATAGGTTTAGCATCCAAAGATCCCGGTTCCATACCACATTATTTCGAATAGAAATCCATTCCGAGTTAAGCTTGCGTCTAGCCTAGGTAGTCTTCATCACCTCTGGTCAACGTCTTCGTTCGAGTTCGTGTTAGTTATTCTAGCTATCCTAGTTAATCGTTATTTGCATTATTTAGGATTTTTAGAACCCCCCCCCCCCCCCCCCAATCAACAAACATTTAGTTAAGTCGTGTCAGTCATAGTCTAGAGAGAGTCTTAGCGTAATCCTTAGAGTCTCGTGGGTTCGATACTCGGACTTACTTTAGCTTTACTACACTGATCAGTACACTTGCCGGTTGTGTGGTTTTAGTTTTAGATCGAGTCTAAGTTTATAAATTTAAAGCTTAGAGTGTCTAGATTAGGGTTAATTTTAGTTGTTTTTATTAGACCAGTTAGTGCACATCAGTGTGCTACTCCTATAGCGCTATAGTTGTTAAGGCGGGTTAACAAGTAGTATGAATTCTAGCATGAACTTAAGCATAACAAAACATGTATAAGGATTGATAGAATAAAGCATGTTTATGAATCGTGCATTTTAACAAGTAAAACATGTTACACCCCAAGTGTATTAAAAGGAAAATGGGTCAAGTGTACTCACAAAATTTGCATGTGCTTTCCGATTATCCAATGTGATGAAGTTGATGAGGTTAGAAAGTTGAATGTGTTTGTTTAGGGATTTTTAAGAGACGTATACATTTGGTGTAAGGATGTGAAGTTTAAAGTGCAAGAAAAGTATGTATATGAAAAGTAATCATCTTGTAACATTAAGTACATGTATAGTTGTTTGAGTTTATCGAATCAAAATAGATTGAGTTGATTTTGAAGGTAGAATATAGTTTGTAAATCTTAAGGAACATAAAGTACTCATTGGTTATGCATAACGTATTTTGTAATGATTGAAGTGCTACTTTTGTTTAAAAGGGGAGTTTACGTATGTTGAAGATTGTCGGTCCCCATGAAGTCTTCTAGCCCACGTGTTTTGAAATTTGAATGACGAATTAAGCGGTGTAGAAAAGGTTTTTGAAAATAACGGGTTTGTTTCATTTGCATCAAAACAAGAAATTTTGAACTTTGAAGGTTCTTGTGAAAACGTCGACCCTTAGAAAAGAAATTTTGTAAAAGGACTTAGTGATTGTTTAAAAAAAATTATTTTAACAAATGATTTATTGATGTTGGAAAGCATCTTTGGTAAAACGGTCGTATAATATCTATAGTATCCCACAAGTATGTGAGAAGGTTGGTTTGAATTCCGTTTGAGAATGAAAGTCCTTAGTATGGTAATATAACGTGAGTGTGTGTTTTAGTGGTTAAGTTGAATATGAAGTTCTTGGGCCAGAGATTCATTGGACCGATTAGATTGATAGGTAGCATTTCGTAAGGTTTTGAAATTTGGGTAATAAAACGTTTTAAGACATGATTAAGAATCTCGTGTATATGAGTTGAGTGAAAATAGATGGTAGGATAGAATGTACGCTTGATAAAACAATGTATTTTGAAATCGGTATAAGTAGGTATTTTGAATAAAGATAAACAATTTAGGTATAAAATATGATCGAGTTTGCATAATAAGATATTTTGAAGAGACGTTTTGGTAACGATCACCTAGGTAAGGGAATCACCCTAACTCGTTGGTGAGGATGTTTTAAGAAAAGGGGAGTGGAGTTAATCGTAAAGGTAAGAAAATCACTCCTATCTCGATGATATGTCTCCACTTGTCGTTACAAGGAATATGAATTTAAATTATATGAAATCATGCATATGTATAAATGTATGGAAAAGATTCAATATGTTGTGTGTGTGAAAAGAGAATATCGAAAGTAAATTTTAAATTTGAAAGGTTGCATCGTATAAGATAAATAATAGAAACACATGTTTGATTAAAATTTGGATGGTTCCAAAATGGAACTTTGACTAACCAAAGTGGTCGAAAAGTCTTTCGAATTTGAGGAGCATGCTTTGGCCTAATAGCTGGAATACTCTCGCCGACAAGCCGGTTAACGGTATTTACCCTTCCGGTTACTAAATGTCCCAAATGAATCAAAATTTCCAGACTTGGCGGGATTTATGAAAAATTCAGGGAGTGGAACTAGTCGACAAGGTGCGGGTTTCACCCCCAACTTGACGATTTCGTATCCTAAGTGTGGTTGGTACTCGTCGGGTCAAAATTTAATTTAAACACTTTGACGAGGGTCCACTAGAATTTGGAAGCGAAAATTCTCCATTAAGGTGAGAATCTCACTCCTAACTTGGTGGCGAATTTCGTGTAAAAAGAATACGTGGATTGAGAGTCTTTCACCAAATTGTGGGTTTCACACCTATTTTGGTGAAGTTGTCTCGTTTGTGTATTATGAGTCGTTTTGATTTTAGTATAAGCGGGTAAAAAGATGTATGTTCAAAATAATAATAATAACAAGTATAAGCACAATAAGCATCTCAAGAAATAATACGTAAAAGACATTTCAATGATAGCACATAAAGGATGGAATAATACAACAAGTATTAACAAATAATAAAGCAAGTATTAACACAAAGTGACATATATGTTTAAAAGGCCAAAATTAAATAAATAAGGAGCAAATAAAGTATAATGCAAGTGGTTCAAACAAAACATGAGAATAAAGCTCTAGAACTATAGACTAGGTAAAAAGCATGGCAAATTTTCCTAATTCCCTATAGTTATGGCTCTGATACCAATCTGTCACACCCCAACCGATGGCGGAAACATCGGAGTGAGACGAAATAGATTGCTCGAGACATCATAACACTAATAATTGTGACAAGTATTTAAATTATAATTTCGTTCCATTTCTAACGAATCAATTACAAGGATTTGAAGCAAAATGCAACAACATGAATAATGAAATACAATACAATATAATACAAATTTTAAAGTGTGTATCTAAGCATCCTAGAAGATTTCATTCATCATCAACATCATCGCTAAACCTGCAACATGTTTTAAAAGCATAGTTCAATACAAAGGTATTGGCGAGTACACAAGTTTTAGACTCGTGTCATATGTATAAAAAGTATTTTCAATCCAACATAGCATTTTGGTATACAAGGTCAAACTATCATGCATAACTAAAATTAAAAACCCAAGTGTCCACTAGTATAATAGCATCCCTCGATGTAGCAACTTAGAGACCGTAAAGTATGAATAATAGCATCCCTCAATATAACAATATCGAGACCGTAAGAATATAACTTAACAAAACCAGGTCGGGTGGTGTGCTACTGCTATAGCGCTTAGGGCTGGCATATCGTGTATACCCGTACCCGATAAGACACGACACGATAAGACACGATACACGAAAGGCCATACACGAACACGACACGATAAGATTTCGTGTCCTTTTTTTCAAACACGAACACGACACGAACACGACACGATATACACGAAAATTACCTGTTAATACCTGTTAACGAACACTAAAATAATCACATATTTAGAACCTGTTTAGTGAAACAAAACTCGCCAAAAGTTCACAAACAGCTTAAATAATCCATAAATACCGAATACTTAACAAGTTTAAAACAAAAATCCATAAACGGCAAATCACAAAAGACTTAAATAATTCAATACATCCATTTAGCATATACCCGGTACGGTTATGCCCATGTGTGCAGTGAACAAGAATATACTTCTTCGTGTTCTTCTGTCGTTCTAGAAATTGAGAAACCTGATGAGGAATTGAAGAATACATTTATTAACTCGCTTTTTTAATTTTATATTCAGTCGTTTGTTGTTCAATAAATACTACCTTACTGTTTTCTTGTTCTCATTAGTTTTCCAATATTTTCTTTTCTTTTTGTAATTTGGAAAATAGGAATAGATAGATAACATGCCTCATACACAAACTGATTTACGGCCTCGTTCTCTGGAACCGAGCCGCGCCCCTTGCAGTTGATCTGAATCAATTAAAAACACGAATAAACGAATCATCTTATACGCTAAAATAGGTACAAAACAAAGTATTTGGAAACTGACCTTTACATACTTGATGCCTTCTTTCCTCCAATCGTTCACAGAATAGTAACGAGTCGTATTTGTAAGATCAATCACTACGCCTAACTGAAAAAGTAACCGATCATATATCAAGCTCATCAGTTCCGTAATTAAAAAAGGTCTTCCTAGAGTTGGTATAATTTATTTATATTTATCGTTTACCAGGAACAATACAGTCGTTGAAAGACTCACCAAGCGGAACCTTCGAAGGAACAATACAGCCGATTTCCTGACCGTATGCTGGGCAATCCAACCATCCTACATTTTAAAAACTTAATTAAAAAGTAACTTAAAAATATGTAAATTCTCGAGAACTGAGATTTGAATTTACCTGGAGGAAGCCTCCTCTTATCGTAAGTTCTCTGAATCTTTGTATGGAAAAGATGATCATTCATAGACTGGTGGGCCAGATGTGTTGATCTGTCATCTGGGCGTTCTCGTTTCAACCTTAGCTTTCTTTCTTCACGCTCCTGATTCAAGAATATGATAACATATAAACACACACAAATCTTATATGATGTTAAGCTTATGTACACACATGGCACATCACTATAAATATGAATGAAAGACGTATTTTTTAAATTCTAGACGATTATAAGTCATAACATCTTTTGAAACCTGTATGTTTACATATATGACTAGAATATATCTTTTTTCTTAAAAAGGCAAATTAATTATATGAGATTGTTTGCTAGCTTTTTAACCAAACCTGTATCATACTTATTTAACCACTATGAGATTCTTGAATCCACAAACACACGCCTAAATAAACACTTGAGATGGTTAAGTGTATCTTTAATATTTATATGTTTACATCAACATGAGATATGTCCATTCACATATGAAGATACTAGCTTTAAATAATACTTATTCAAGTCGCATAATCATTTAACTTGGACACTCAGTCCTTAAACTGTGATTCACACAGGAACCTTAAAGTCCTGTTTTTGAAACCTGTATGTTTAGTTGTTTACATATATGTAGCAAAACCTACAATCAGATCATAATCGACAACAAAATGATGAACAATTATCTATAATCTGAACCTCTACATACAAAATGATGAACAGTTATCTATAATCTGAACTTCTACATACAAAACCTAACAATCAGATCATAATCGACAACAAAATGTGTGAATCTAACTGAACAATGTGCGGATCTAACTGAACAATGTGCGAATCTAACTAGTTTTAACTGAAAGTACTTATGCTTACTTTGAACTGCCGGAGTGCTGTGCGTGGTGGATGGCCGGCAGTGGATGCAGGCGGACAGGGGAGGATCTTGATGCCGGTGCGGTGGAGTGGTGGATGCCGGATTGCCGTGGAGCGGTGGATCTTGATGATGTCGGCTGCAGTAGTTGAGACTTGAGAGAGTTGAGAGAGATTAGGTCGTGGAGAGTAGGGTTTTCTTTTTTTTGAACTAAAGAAGGAAATAAGGAATCAGGTTCCATCCATCCATATACCGTGTACAATACATCATGTATTTTTATTTAATTAAAATTAAAACCTTATCATGTCTTAACAGGTCCATAACAGGTAAACAGGTATCTGACCTGTTAAGACACGAAAATTAACAGGTATTTTCGTGTCTACCTGTTTAGTACCTGTTACCTGTTAAGGTCATAACGATACATGTTAAGGTCGTGTAGGTTCGTGTCGTGTATTCGTGTATTCGTGTAAAATTGCCAGCCCTAATAGCGCTATAGTTGTTAAGGTGGGTTAACAAGTAGTATGAATTCTAGCATGAACTTAAGCATAACAAAGCATGTATAAGGATTGATTGAATAAAGCATGTTTATGAATCGTGCATTTTAACAAGTAAAACATGTTACACCCCCAAGTGTATTAAAAGGAAAATGGGTCAAGTGTACTCACAAAATTTGCATGTGCTTTCCGATTATCCAATGTGACGAAGTTGATGAGGTTAGAAGGTTGAATGTGTTCGTTTAGGGATTTTTAAGAGACGTATACATTTGGTCTAAGGATGTGAAGTTTAAAGTGCATGAAAAGTATGTATATGAAAAGTAATCATCTTGTAACATTAAGTACTTGTCTTGACACTATGAAACCTCAAGGGTTAATGTTTTCGTGAGTAATATACTCATTAGAATCATACAAGTCTTATGTCCGTAGATGATGTTATTCTAACACTTTAACGAATGAACACAACTTCACCATCAAAGGTTCGAATGTATATAGATATCATTTAGGTTATATATCATATATTAGTATGTCCAATAGTCAAGCATGAGGTAGAAGATTAAGATCTTCATTTAGGTACCTCTAAGTATCATAGAAATCATGTAGGAGGTAGGAAGAACAAGCTTTCATTTAGATACCTCTTATGGCTCACCACTACACTTGATGTAAAAACATACAAGTGTTGGTGCATATATTTGTCGACTTCGTCTTGTATCGAGTCTTGTATCTAGATAGGATAAACCAAAGCTTAGCTGTCAAGAAAATAGGATTTTAGAGTAAACAGTTCAGTTCGCACGAACTGGCAGAGCCAGTTCGCACGAAGTGCCCACTTCGCATGGACTGGTGATGTTTGGTTCGTGGGGACTGGCTTGCCTATAAATATGAGAGCTCTTGTCTTCATTTGTAACTTTGCAATTCCAGTAGCGAAGCTCTGCTGAAGTGTCTCCAGCTCTTGTATTTGTGTCAAATCAATACAATATACATTTAAAGTGATTCTTAGTGCATATCAAGCTGATTCAACATCAATACGTCTGTTTCCGCCTCTCGTATTGATCGAAAACTCTTCTGATCGACTCGTTTAGATCGAAACTCGATCCTACAAGTGGTATCAGAGCTCAGGAGGAAGAGTTCTTACAATATCAGCTCGATTTCATCAAAAACTTCTGATTTCTACTCATTTCTTCTCACCTTTTATACTTTTTCATCAAAATCAGAAGGTTTTCATGGATAAAATGACTTGATTTTCACATATAACATGTAAAACACTGTTTTAATCAATCCTTGAAAAAATCAGACCTAAAATCGACATAAAACTTGATAAAATCATGAATTTTTGGTCCGAACCCGCGTGAAAAAACCCCCAGTTCATGTGAGATCTTGTCAGTTCGTGTGAAGTTATTTTCAGTTCGCACGAAGTTGTCTCCAGGTCGTGTGAAAATAGAACTCAGTTCGCACGAATTGAGATATTTCCAGGTCGTTTGAAAGTTAAAACCAGGTCGTACGAGGTGAGAATATTCAGTTCGCACGAGGAGGTTCAGGTCTTCAGTTCGTACAAACTCAGTCAGATTGTTTGGAGGAAGTGATCAAATTACATCAGTCCACGTGATCATTTATCGGCCAAGTTCAAAAAGTGTTTTATCATTCTTGTCACCTGAATATGTCAGCCCATGTGAATACATATTAATGGCCCAATCATACTCATAGTGCGACCCAATGAGAATTTAGATGTCATTGAAATTGTCGGCCACCTATTGAATCAATTCAATATTATTTCAAAGTTTTTGAAGACATCATTAAAGCAAGTCAGTTTACATGTGATTCAGTTGTGAAAGTCATGATTCAATATTGAGGTCACGTGATTTGTTAAAAGTGACGGCACATCAAGATAAAGTGTGATAGTGATCCAATTCGTTTGATATAGACACTTCAGTTCGTACGGTTTGGTTAGAGGGTGTCCAGATCATTTGAAATCTTCCCAGTTCATTTGAAAATTCTGTTTTTGTGAACTTTCAATACCGAAACATGGACAACGAGTTTTACAATGCGTTTGCTATGGCTCCGAATACTCCAGTTACAGTTGCTCAGAGCGTGAACATGGAAAATGAAACAAGAACGTTACAAAAACCCCCAAAGCTGATAAGCATTGATGAGTATTACAGTTGGAAAGAACGATTCGAAAATTGGGTTCAAGCTAACCATTTAAGGTATTGGGAGTGTATTGAAACCAAGTATGTTAGACCTCATTCTGATGTGGGAGTTATAAAGATTATTTCTGAATTGTCGGATAAAGAGAGAGACATGTATAAGGCAGAAAAAATGATGACCAGTCTACTTCAACAAGCTGTGAAAGAAGACATTTTCATACTACTTCAACATGATGGTACTTCACGTTCGATTTGGGAAGCACTTCGCATAAAGTTTGAAGGAAGTACGGAGATGATCAAATATAAGAAATCATTATTAAAGAAAGAATTTGATTTGTTTTCAAGTTTGCCGGGTGAAACTACAAAGAAACTTATTGAGAGATATTGTCATTTAGTGCGTTCAATGACCCGGTTGGATATAAAAAAAGATAGAGAGGAGTGGGTTGAAAAGTTAGCCGATGCTTTACCTCAGAATGAATGGGGTACTTATCTTATGATTTTGAAAAATACCGGAGAGTATGATAGATTGTCAATTGCTCAATTCATTGAAAAACTTGAAGGACAAGATCTTGAACAACAAAAGATCGCTCGAATGAAAAATTCAAGTGGTCAACAAGATATCAAGATGTATTTCAAAGGTAATGTTCAAAATGTTGAAGCTAGTCCAAAGATCCAGACCGCTTTTAGCGTAGAAAACTCATCCGGATCAATCAATCAAAGTTCAATCAACAACAGTGGATTTTCTTCATATCCGAGTGTTAATCCTAATGTTTCAACTTCAAATCATCAGTCTCAAAGCTCAAACAATGGTAATGGTCATGTGCTACAATGCAACATCGCGTTGCATCTTCAGAATGGTCAGAATTTCTCTGAAGAAGTCGCTAAAGGTCATATGGCATTACTAGTTACCGTGTTAGAATCATATGAGAGTTTGGTTGCGGGAAGAATTGGAAATCCTATGCTAACAAAAGAGGATTACGATCAGATTGATGCTGAGGAAATGGAGCTAATGGATATTAAGTGGTGTTTAGCGAGCGTATTGAGGAGAGCTGAGAAATTTAAGCAGATGACAGGAAGAGGTGACTTACGTGATGCTAATGTTTCTACTTTAGGTTTTGATAAGTATAAAGTTACTTGTTTTCGTTGCAGGAAAAAAGGACATTTCAAGAGGGAATGTACCAACCGAGAAGCAGGTGGAGCTCAGAATCCGTTCGGAAACAATGATTATTATCGGAAAGCAATATATCACCAGGTAGCTCAACAACCGTTGATTGAAGATGGAAAGAAGAAAGCTTGTATTACTATTCCAGATCAAGCAGATGAAAGATTGCCAGAGGGTTTTAGCTGGGACAAATATATTCCGGCTGAAAGTAATTCAAAGTTTAGAGCATTCATTGCACAGATCATTCAAGAGCCAGAGTTGATGAAAGAATGGATGGATGTGTTTGCAAATGATGAGAAAAGTCAAGATAGATTGTCTGTCACTTCAGAAGATAGTTCAGAAAAGACACCAGTCTTTGATCAATCATCAATTGATAGCAGTGATGATGATGAAGAAATTAATCAAATAAACATTGGTAAAACTCAGCTATCTCCTGAAAGTTTCAAATTTTATTTTGCAGATAAATTGGAGAAGCTAAAGGAAAAACGAGCAGCAAAAGAGAAGATAGAGGTAAAATGTGAGAATGTTGTTGAGGTGAAAGAGAAGAATGAACAAAGTGAAGAGGTTAAAGTGATTGAAAAGATTGTAGAGGTCACAAAACCTTGTCTGAAATGTTTGGAACCATGCAAACATTGTGAAGAGAAAGATAAGAAGTATAGTGAGCTTGACGAGATGAAAGAAAAATTATTGTTTGATGTTAAGTACGTGAAAGAATCTTATGATGTGTTGAACAGAACGGTTAATCAGTTGGAAAAGACAAACTCAGAAAGAGAAGATGCTTTGATAATGATGAATGCAACAATGATGTCTAAGCAGAAGGCCATCAATCATTATATTGAAGAGTGTGCAAATTTGAAGCAGGAATTGGAGACTGAAAAGATTGAGAATGAAAGAATCAGACGATTGCTGCTGAGTTATTCAAGTTCTGATTACTTGATTGATAGAATCTATCCGACTGTTGCAGGTTTTGAAGCATTTCAAGATAAGAAGTCGGAAGATACGGATACTGGTAAGAAACAAAGTGCAAATTATAACAAGTGTCCGCCTCCGATCTGGGAAGGTTATTCTCCCAGAAAACCAAATTCGGAACAAGTAAAAAAGGCAGTCAATATAAAGTTAAAGTCCGAAACAACTGATGAGTTACCAGACAACATTGACGTCACATTCACATCGTCTGACACTGATCATGAGTCTGAGTTAATAAAGAAAGTGGCCGATCAGGTGTTGGATAAGGATGAGGAGTCAGAGTCAAAGTCTGAATCTGAAAGTTCGAGTTCATCAGTCAACAGTTCGAAATCATCGGTCAAAAGGGTTTACAATAAAGATTTTCTGATATCGAAAAATAATTTGAATGACGAAACAATCAAAGTGGCATATACTTTGAATGATTCTGACAAAATTATATTCTGATGAGGAATTTCCAATTAAAAATGTGAAAATTGAAAATATTAAAACAGTTTTTAAATTGATAAAAATAAAGTTTTCAGAAATAAAAGACAAAATGGAATTTTCAAAACCTAAATATACTTCTCGAGTTCAACAACGTTTAAACAAAAAGAAAGGTTTTGGTCCAGGTCATCAAAAGAAACCGAATCATAAAAGCAATTTAAAAAAGAAGGGGTTGGGTTTTAATGCTGAAAATAATCAAAATATTAAAGATTTTAAATCAAAAACTGTATTTGTTTCAGGGGCAAGTTCTGAAGAAGAGAAAAAGAGCTCATTCTGGAAGCAATCGAACAAAGCGTTTCTTGCAGAAAAACAGAAACATGAGAAGAATGAAGCTAATCAGAAAAGGGAGACAAGAACCTGTTACCGATGCAATGAAGTTGGTTACATTGCCTGGAACTGCCCAAAGGCAACCAACACACAACAGGGAGTGTCTTCCAAACTGAAAGAAAAAGTTGTTGATAAAATTGAACCACAAACTGAAAAATTCAAAGTGTTTAAAAATTCTACATTTGAAGTTGGTGAGAGTTCAAAGCGTTTTTACAAAAGGAGAGTGAATCTTAACAACCAAACATGGGTTGTTAAGAAATCAGATGTTAAATCTGGCGATGAATCTGACTCGTCAAAGTCAGAGGAGCCACAAGTTGAGCTAAACAGAGAAAATTCAGTTCCGCCATTGGATGATGCAAACTTTCCACCTTTGCGGACTGAAAATTTTAAACAAAAAGTTGGAAAAGTAGAGATTTCGAATCAATTCTATTCTGAA
The DNA here is from genome assembly GCA_030545235.1 of Helianthus tuberosus. Classification (NCBI taxonomy): domain Eukaryota; kingdom Viridiplantae; phylum Streptophyta; class Magnoliopsida; order Asterales; family Asteraceae; genus Helianthus; species Helianthus tuberosus. The sequence continues at coordinate 65,334,809 of CM060406.1, forward strand.
AAGAAAGAATTCGATGTCGAAAAAGCGCTTGATGGCAAAGTGAAACATATCTTTGGAAAGATGGTTGATGGAAGGGCCAAAGGGGTAAAAGATTTCTATGAATCGAAAAGGAATGGTCAAAAACCAAGTGATATTGAACAGGTTGCACCCAAAGCTGGTCAGGATTGGATGTCAGTATTCCATACTTAAAAATCCTGACTTGCCGGAACTCCCAGGTTGGCAATTGGGGAGTAGGAATCGGCATCTTTCTTGAGAAATTCACAATTATAAGTCGAAATTTCACTGTCAAAGACTTACAAGTGGTATTGTTGATAAGAACCTACAACTGTCATATTTCTTGAAAAATGTTTTTTGTGAAAAACCTACAAGTGTTAGATTTTTACAAGTGGTTAAAAGAAAAGGAAAAAGTGATTTCATTCATAAGTGGTTAATCAAGGTCATTAAGTTGAACTTGATTTAACTTTCATACAAAGTGGTTGAAAGAACAATATGATGAGTTTATCCCAATGATGTGTGAAATCAACAAAACTAATTTTCCGGAACAACCATTTTGATTAAAACAAACTTAAGTGTTTTGAAATCTTAATTGGAAAATAGTTTGTTGTCAGGGGGAGTTCTGATTGTTTATGCCACGTGGATGGAGAATTGAAGCAATTCACATCAGTTTGTCAGTTTACTTTGTACAGTTTATTGCGTTTATTTTCAAATTTTCCCGGAAAATCAAAATTTGAAACTTATTTTTGATTTTAGGGGGAGTATAAAAATTTAGAAATTTTGAAAATTTGAAAAAAAGCCAAAAACATGATAAAATTTAAAAGGCCAAAAACATCGTAAAATCAAAAATGAGTTTTGTTGTGAAAAAGAGGAAATGATAGTACATCAGTAGACAATCACCGTACGCTAAAGAATTGGAAAGTTAAAATGTGATAAACGGTCTCACTGATGATATGCCAGTTGGTTTTTGCACGCTTAGTAGATTGTTCTCGAGATCTAAACCTAAATATCATATACTTACTTATTTCGTGGGGAACATCTCTCGGATATATAGGTAACCCCTGAAATCTTGTTTGAAGGGCTTTCTATTTCTGACATACTAGGTCTTTGTACGTGGTGATATCTGAGGTATTATACCTGGACTTCTGATTTTGCGGGAGCAATAGCCTAGTCCTCGTATAATACTCTGCACTGCTTTATTCTTAAAGCCCACCCTCAGCGTAAAAAATGATGAAACATTGAAAAATGTTAATAATGTGCTGTTGAAGAAAAGATTCTCTAAAGGGAACACACCTAAAGTCGAGCCATCATCTCTCTGATTTTGCGGAAGCAATAGCCTGAGCTCTCATGGTCTCGCATTCACCCCTTACAGATATCATTAGTGTACATTCACCTGCCAGACTGAATATAGGAGTCTGGATACGGGAGTATATTCTGAGGTGGGACACGCGAATAAGTTCAAGTCCATTAAAACACTAATCTCGTATCTCGAAACAATTGAACTTTGTGTGAAAATTTAAGTGGATCAGTATACTGACAATCTAAGTGAATCGTTTAGAACTTAAAGTGTTTAAAGCTCAACGGTGCTAGTAATTTGTCATAAACTGATATGATCCTCTTACACAAACTCACAAAAATATTGTCTGTAAATATTTCTTTACTGCTTTTCATTAAAAACAAAAACTCAAAAAGAATGTGTTTTAGCATAAAATTTTGAAAAATAAAAAAGATTTTATTTCATTTTATTTTCGACAACTGATGTTGAAAAGTTGATTTTCAAAATTCCAAGTGCTGAACATGATGGACAATAGGGTTGGGAGAGTTTGTTTGAAATGTGAAATGATTAAATGGTTCATTAACTTGAAACCAAATTTGAATGTTTCGATTACAAGTGGTAAAGCATAGATTAAAATTATTATAAATAAAAACCTTATTTTTTGGTAGAGTTTGTGCAGATAGAGAATTCCAGACTGCGATCCCAGCTTGTCGAAAGGGGGAGTCTGAAGACATAAGAGCCAGATTCTGGAACAAAGTTCGAGATAGAAGAAGATAGAGATTGATGAGGATGCTTACAGAGAAAGACATTTTGAAAAGAGTGAGAAGACTGATCAAGATTGAAGACTCAACGTACTGAAGACTCGTACCGAAGACTCGTCAACATCCAAGGGGGAGTTTGTTGGTGCATATGTCTGTCGACTTCGTCTTGTATCGAGTCTTGTATCTAGATAGGATAAACCGAAGCTTAGCAGTTAAGAAAATAGGATTTTAGAGTAAACAATTTAGTTCGCACGAACTGACCACTTCGCATGGACTGGTGATGTTTGGTTCGTGGGGACTGGCTTGCCTATAAATATGAGAGCTCATGTCTTCATTTGTAACTTTGCAATTCCAGTAGCAAAGCTCTACTGAAGTGTCTCCAGCTCTTGTATCTGTGTCAAATCAATACAATAGACATTTAAAGTGATTCTTAGTGCATATCAAGCTGATTCAACATCAATACGTCTGTTTCCGCCTCTCGTATTGATCGAAAACTCTTCTGATCGACTCGTTTAGGTCGAAACTCGATCCTACAACAAGGAGGGTCATGAGCTATGGATAATACAAGAATACAAACAACTACACTATGAGAAATCATCAAGTAATGTGGGGATTTTATGTTGGACAACCCAAATTAGTCCATAATCACACCTTCATCAAGCTTGAAGCTTGAACATCACTTGTGGGTTAAAAACCCTTACTAAAACAGAAAGTTTGTGAGGTTTTAACCTCTGATTTAACATGTCTCAACCTTGTTTTTAAGCCCAACTAACCATTCATTTGATTATGAGCATTAGGACATAGGTATGAGATGAGAAAACTCAAGTTTGGTTAAGTTTAACAAAGATTAAATGAAAACAGAAACGAATAGTGGACTTTGGAGCCTTTTTGCCAGAGTTCCAGGGACTTATTTACTGTGAAAAACCCATGGAGTCGAAGCTAAGGTCAATCCAAGAACATAGGAAAAAGAATGAACTAAATCGGACAAGAAATGAAGAAGTTATGCTCATTTTGGTGAAGGGTAGTGCTTCTGTCCGAACTTGAAGTTTCAGCTGCGTTTTTGGTGATTTGAGAGAGATTTAGATGAGTTTGTAAAGTGTTTAGGGCTTGGATTATTGTGGTATTTATAGGGGAAGAGTTAGGTTAGGTTGGTGAGTGTTTTAATGGTGATTAGAGGCCATTGGGTGAGAGTTGGAAGTGGGATTTGGTGCAAAATCGCGGCTGTTTGAACTTTCTGCCCGCCAGACCCCCTTACGGACTGTAAGGGGAAGGGCATACGGTCCGTAAGCCTTTGGGCTGAAACACAATTTTTTTATTTCTTGATTTATTGATTTGCAACATGTCCAATTGATATATATTATGTGTTTTATGACCATTTTAGGGTATTTAAGCATATGAGGCATGTTCTAAAGGTTACAAAGATATAAAATGAATATGATTACGTAAGAAGCTCGCGTGTAAGTGTTGTATGAAGCATGAATGTCGCGTATTGGTAAGTTCATCACACGTTTGCAAGTATCATGAATAGGTATCAAATTGTTTCACAATTAAACGTATGAATATGTATGGAGTATGTATAACACAAATTTAAAGAAATGCAAGTTTTATTTAAGATCCAAGTCTCGAGTTTAAAATGATTATAATGACGAACGATTACAAGAGTTCCAAAAATAGACATACGAACAAGACTTGCTATAAATGGAAAGTATAAAAGAGCAGGGCGTTACAGTCTCCCCTCCTTTAGGAAATTTCGTCCCGAAATTTATTCAAGAGGAAGGCTTGAAAGAGTTTTTGCAAAAAGGTGATTATTTATAACTGAGACTTGAAATTTTGAAACGTAAAAAGTTTGAAATTTTGAAACGCGATAAGGTGGGTTTGTAAAAGAATCTGTTCGGCTAAAATAGACTTGAAGTGCCACGCATATTTGAAAACATATAGGTGTGTATATAGGTAAGGCGAGTTTAAAAAAATTGAGTAACTTAAATTGGAGATGTATTAAAATGTATCATATTTACGATGGGAATCTTTGTATCAAAAACGGTTTGTGTTTGATGTGGGAAGTATAAAACCACATATTCATAAAAATTGCTTTTTGAGAGGAACGAGAAAGTTTGTTACTTTAAATAAAGAGTTAACGGTCTACTAAGTATGTTAGTACAAGAATGGGGAGATTGTTTTAGAGGTAAGAAGATAAGTGAGGATCTGAATATTTAAACAGAGTTATTACGAACGAGGTTCGTATAAAAGAAAGAATAATGGGGAATAATAGGAGTACGGAATTGAACGATTGACTCATAATGAACGCAAGTATAAGAATGGCATAAGTATTGGATAGGCGAAGGTGATGTGTTAAGAATGAGGTCTCGTCGTGGATAATCGGATATAATGCGTCCGTGAGTTTCCTAAAGTTTGTATTAGGTCTAAAGGTCTGTAAAACACTGAATTTCTCATGGCACGTCTTACGAAAGTTTGCTAACATGATGAGAACACTTATATATAGGAAGTACCAGCGGCGTATCCACCATGTTTTGACCATGTTATGCCCGTTTCGTTATTCGTGACATGTTACGTTCCGTGTCTTACCATACACAGTAGTACACTCTATGGTTCTCATGCGCTTATCGCTATAATCCCGTTTGCACCCGCGATTATTTTGATCGTCGCATGATCCGCATAGCTTGCACTGATTGTGTGTGAATCAGGGTATACACAAATTTGAAAAGTAAGAACGTGTATGAATAAGAATGTAGTATGTAAGCAAGTCCATGCTTAAGTATGTATGGGACCCACGCAAGCGAACCCCTCGGATTCCACTCGTGTACGGGTACGAATGTATGAGTATGAATGAAAGTATGAGCATAGATATAAGTTTAAGTATGATTATTCACGCAAGTATGAGTATAGACATAAAACATATGAGTAGTACGTGTACAAGAATAAACATAAAACGTATGAGTATGAATGTAGGCACGATTAATAAAACTATGTATATAGTGTATGTTGAAGTATAACGAATTCGGGCATCTACAATGCTCGAGAATTTGAAAATGTAAAACGAATGATGTGAGTGAACTCGTCGCGAGGTGATGATTAAAGCGTGTATGATGATTTACATGTATACTTGTTTGAGTTTATCGAATCAAAATAGATTGAGTTGGTTTGGAAGGTAGAATATAGTTTGTAAATGTTAAGGAACATAAAGTACTCATTGGTTATGCATAACGTATTTTGTAATGATTGAAATGCTACTTTTGTTTAAAAAGGGAGTTTACGTATGTTGAAGATTGTCGGTCCCCATGAAGTTTTCTAGCCTACGTGTTTTGAAATTTGAATGACGAATTAAGCGGTGTAGAAAAAGGTTTTTAAAAATAACGGGTTTGTTTCATTTGCATCAAAACAAGAAATTTTGAACTTTGAAGGTTCTTGTGAAAACGTCGACCCTTAGAAAAGAAATTTAGTAAAAGGACTTAGTGATTGTTTTTAAAAAAATAATTTTAACAAATGATTTATTGATGTTGGAAAGCGTCTTTGGTAAAACGGTCGTATAATATCTATAGTATCCCACAAGTATGTGAGAAGGTTGGTTTGAATTCCGTTTGAGAATGAAAGTCCTTAGTATGGTGATATAACGTGAGTGTGTGTTTTAGTGGTTAAGTCGAATATGAAGTTCTTGGGCCAGAGATTCATTGGACCGATTAGATTGATAGGTAGCATTTCGTAGGGTTTTAAAATTTGGGTAATAAAACGTTTTAAGACATCATTAAGAATCTCGTGTATATGAGTTGAGTGAAAATAGATTGTAGGATAGAATGTACGCTTGATAAAACAATGTATTTTGAAATCGGAATAAGTAGGTATTTTGAATAATGATAAACAATTTAGGTATAAAATATGATCGAGTTTGCATAATAAGATATTTTGAAGAGACGTTTTGGTAACGATCACCTAGGTAAGGGAATCACCCTAACTCGTTGGTGAGGACGTTTTAAGAAAAGGGGAGTGGAGTTAATCGTAAAGGTAAGAAAATCACTCCTATCTCGATGATATGTCTCCACTTGTCGTTACAAGGAATATGAATTTAAATTATATGAAATCATGCATATGTATAAATGTATGGAAAATATTCAATATGTTGTGTGTGTGAAAAGAGAATATCGAAAGTAAATTTTGAATTTGAAAGGTTGCATCGTATAAGATAAATGATAGAAACACATGTTTGATTAAAAATTGGGATGGTTCCAAAATGGAACTTTGACTAACCAAAGTGGTCGAAAAGTCTTTCGAATTTGAGGAGCATGCTTTGGCCTAATAGGTGGAATACTCTTGCCGACAAGTCGGTTAACGGTAATTACCCTTCCGGTTACTACATGTCCCAAATCAATCAAAATTTCGAGACTTGGCGGGATTTATGAAAAATTCAGGGAGTGGAACTAGTCGACAAGGTGCGAGTTTCACCCCTAACTTGACGATTTCGTATCCTAACTGTGGTTGGTACTCGTCGGGTCAAAATTTAATTTCAACACTTTGACGAAGGTCCACTAGAATTTGGAGGCGGAAATTCTCCATCAAGGTGAGGATCTCACTCCTAACTTGATGGCGAATTTCGTGTAAAAAGAATAGGTGGATTAAGAGTCTTTCACCAAATTGTGGGTTTCACGCCTATTTTGGTGAAGTTGTCTCGTTTGTGTATTATGAGTCGTTTTGATTTTAGTACAAGCGGGTAAAAAGATGTATGTTCAAAATAATAATAATAACAAGTATAAGCACAATAAGCATCTCAAGAAATAATACGTAAAAGACATTTCAATGATAGCAGATAAAGGATGGAATAATACAACAAGTATTAACAAATAATAAAGCAAGTATTAACACAAAGTGACATATATGTTTAAAAGGCCAAAAGAAAATAAATAAGGAGCAAATAAAGTATGATGCAAGTGGTTCAAGCAAAACATGAGAATAAAGCTCTAGAACTATAGACTAGGTAAAAAGCATGGCAATTTTTCCTAATTCCCTATAGTTATAGCCCTGATACCAATCTGTCACACCCTAACCAATGGCGGAAACATCGGAGTGAGACGAAATAGATTGCTCGAGACATCATAACACTAATAATTGTGACAAGTATTTAAATAATAATTTAGTTCCATTTCTAACGAATCAATTACAAGGATTTGAAGCAAAATACAACAACATGAATAATGAAATACAATACAATATAATACAAATTTTAAAGTGTGTACCTAAGCATCCTAGAAGATTTCATGCATCATCAACATCATCGCTAAACCTGCAACATGTTTTAAAAGCATAGTTCAATACAAAGGTATTGGCGAGTACACAAGTTTTAGACTCGTGTCATATGTATAAAAAGTATTTTCAATCCAACATAGCATTTTGGTATACAAGGTCAAACTATCATGCATAACTAAAAGTCAAAACCCAAGTGTCCACTAGTATAATGGCATCCCTCGATGTAGCAACACAGAGATCGTAAAGTATGAATAATTGCATCCCTCAATATAAAAATATCGAGACCGTAAAGAATATAACTTAACAAAACCCGGTCAGGTGGTGTGCTACTCCTATAGCGATATAGTTGTTAAGGCGGGTTAACAAGTAGTATGAATTCTAGCATGAACTTAAGCATAACAAATCATGTATAAGGATTGATTGAATAAAGTATGTTTATGAATCGTGCATTTTAACAAGTAAAACATGTTACACCCCAAGTGTATTAAAAGGAAAATGGGTCAAGTGTACTCACAAAATTTGCATGTGCTTTCCGATTATCCAATGTGATGAAGTTGATTAGGTTAGGAGGTTGAATGTGTTCGTTTAGGGATTTTTAAGAGACGTATACATTTGGTCTAAGGATGTGAAGTTTAAAGTGCAAGAAAAGTATGTATATGAAAAGTAATCATCTTGTAACATTAAGTACTTGTCTTGACACTATGAAACCTCAAGGGTTAATGTTTTCATGAGTAATATACTCATTAGAATCATACAAGTCTTATGTCCTTAGATGATGTTATTCTAACACTTTAACGAATGAACACAACTTCACCATCAAAGGTTCGAATGTATATAGATATCATTTAGGTTATATATCATATATTAGTATGTCCAATAGTCAAGCATGAGGTAGAAAATTAAGATCTTCATTTAGGTACCTCTAAGTATCATAGAAATCATGTAGGAGGTAGGAATAACAAGCTTCCATTTAGGTACCTCTTATGGCTCACCACTACACTTGATGTAAAAACATACGAGGAGGGTCATGAGCTATGGATAATACAAGAATACAAACAACTACACTATGAGAAATCATCAAGTAATGTGGGGATTTTATGTTGGACAACCCAAGTTTGTCCAAAATCACACCTTCATCAAGCTTGAAGCTTGAACATCACTTGTGGGTTAAAAACCCTAACTAAAACAGAAAGTTTGTGAGGTTTTAACCTCTGATTAAACATGTCTCAACCTTGTTTTTAAGCCCAACTAACCATTCATTTGATTATGAGCCTTAGGACATAGGTTTGAGATGAGAAAACTCAAGTTTGGTTAAGTTTAACAAAGATTAAATGAAAATAGAAACGAACAGTGGACTTTGGAGCATTTTTGCCAGAGTTCCAGGGACTTATTTACTGTGAAAAACCCATGGAGTCGAAGCTAAGGTCAATCCAAGCACATAGGAAAAAGAATGAACTAAATCGGACAAGAAATGAAGAAGTTATGCTCATTTTCGTGAAGGGTAGTGCTTCTGTCCGAACTTGAAGTTTCAGCTGCGTTTTTGGTGATTTGAGAGAGATTTAGATGAGTTTGTAAAGTGTTTAGGGCTTTGATTAGTGTGGTATTTATAGGGGAAGAGTTAGGTTAGGTTGGTGAGTGTTTTAGTGGTGATTAGAGGCCTTTGGGTGAGAGTTGGAAGTGGGATTTGGTGCAAAATCACGGCTGTTTGAACTTTCTGCCCGCCAGACCCCCTTACGGACCGTAAGGGGAAGGGCATACGGTCCGTAAGCCTTTGGGCTGAAACACAATTTTTTTATTTCTTGATTTATTGATTTGCAACATGTCCAATTGATATATATTATGTGTTTTATGACCATTTTAGGGTATTTAAGCATATGAGGCATGTTCTAAAGGTTACAAATGTGACAACCCAAACTTTCAAGGTCAGTAACGTTCTATAGTACGATCTTTATTTCTCGTTATCTCCCTCTAAGGTGTTAAAACGTTCCGCTCAGTGATAACTCTATTAAACTAAATGTTGTATGACTCGGTTAAATAACATATTGCATCTTGGGCCACACATGTAGTGGGCTACATATTCACACTCTAGAATAACTCAAATATCGTGGTCCAATCCTTGCATGTGTAGATTAACATGGCCCAATCCTTGTAGCCCAACAGTAATATCATAACCGGCCCACCTACTTGTTTAGATATTGGCATTATAATTTAATTGTACGTACCCTCTTTTCATATCTCACAATTGCAACATAACAACCCTACCCTCTACTTGTTGTGCGACGGCAGAAGATAAGACCCCCCTCTCTCGTAACCTTCTCCTCTGCCTATAATTCTTGGATCGGTATGTTATTTCCATCATATGATTATATTAGTTGGTCGTATTGATCATGCATGATTCATGTATATGTGTTGTGTGTTTAGATTAGAAACATGATCATAGGGATGGTTGTAAATTGTATTGAATCTTGTTTATATGTGTGCTGATTGACATGAGGTGTTTATACGTGATATATGATAACCATGTTATAGTTATATGGTAGATTATTAGAAGGTTAAATGAGTAACATAATCTAATAATTGTGATCGGCAATATGATTTGAATGTCACGTAAACTTGGATGATGATAATCATGATAGTTGGGTATGGGCCGATCAATATGGTTAAGGGTTAGTGGATATTCTTTAAGTGGGATTACGAGTGTAATCACGTAAATGATAATTGTTGCATGATTGTGAACAAGAACTGTTGATTTAAGTTGTGATGTTAATTGGTTTAAGTTTATTTGTTCCAAGTTTAGTTATAATAATTAGAGTTATACAAGATCCCTGGTTCTGAGTTTATGCACATGAGTATTTCAGAATGTATAAGACATATGGGCCGAACAAAAATCAAGTGAACTATGGGGCCTGATGCATAAGATAAATTGTATGGGGCCTGTTATATTAAGTAGATGATCCCTTTGATTATAAAGGAATGATATGTTAAACTCTAGAAACAAACAGCAAGGGATCAATGCTGTGATGAGTTTATTATGCTAACAAGTATGTGAAACACAGAAAAATTGCTTAATGTGACTAACTGTGCAATTAGTAATTGGACATTAGGTGTTATTTGGTTATGTTGTGAGACCGAGGGGACACACCGAATAAACTAATCACTATTGGGCCGCCTAAGTGGGTTGTTTGCTGAACTCGGATCAGCTGCATAGCCCATTGTGGACTGCGGGCCGATCGGGTCAGATTCCTAATAGGGCCGCACACTTTATGAAAATGTCAGTTTGGGCCGAGGTTTAACACATGTGGTTCAGGGTATTAGTGATAAGTCTTGAACACTTTAATGAGTATTACATGGGCTGGGCTTCATGATAAAAGCTAAACACAAGTTAATGGTCCGATTGTGATGGATCAGATTGTATTATTGTGAATAAATGGTTCCAATTGTAATTGTCAATTCTGAATGATTATGAAAGTGTTAACATTTATTTACAATGTGATTAGTTACTATGTGTGCCATCCTTGACATATACTAGATTAATGCACATGTGTTATTGTCACAATATGACAACTTGTTAAGTTAATTACAATAGACACCGGTCGTTTGGACACTTAGGGAATTGCAATTCTAATTGTATACATACTTATGTTTCACGTACAATAGGTCACACATAACGGACCTAACATTCACTCAACGCGTAAAGACACGTTAACATTACCGAGCAAACCTAAGGTGAGTTCATCTCTCTTGAGCATGCGTCCCGGTGGTTGGGACAGTCTTTGGGTATCCCTGAGAGGGATTGGTTTTGGGTAAATCATGGGTATTCCTGTGAGGAATAAGTGTTTTGGATAAACCTGGAATGTGGATAATATACTCTTCCTATCACCTTTAAAGTCCCTCCGTGTTGTTTGGTTACCTGAGAGGTAACAAGGTATTAGTTAGTAGCGCTACTTAGGTTTGGCAACCTCACCCCGTACCTGGGAGGACGGGTGTTGAACTAATGACCTAGTCATGACCAATGCTTTGATAGGAGCATTGGAGAAAGGGCAATGTAAATCAGGAGCCGTCTTGTATTCGGGGTATTATCAACATTAAATTCAATGGATTAACTAAACACTTGGTAACCAACGTTTTCATAAAACTATGAACTCACCAGCCTTGTCTGATACACTTGTTGCATGCTCACAGGTCATTAGATGTTTTGGATTGGGACTTGCAGTCTGGAGTAGCTAGAGTGGTCATTGGTCGAACTGGATGGATACATGTGTTGGAATTACTGATATTATACATTTGTTTTGAAACAGTTTATCTATGGTTTACTATTTGCTTCCGCTGAACAATGTTGGAATTATTTAAACTTATTGTTGATAAGTTTTTATTAATAAGTGATGATTTTCATTTAAAAACTTGTATGGGTTCAACATGATTAGTGGCTCGTTATTGGTTTGTCACACGCCTAACAGGGTTTCCATAGGTGGTACTTTGGGGGTGTGACAGTTTGGTATCAGAGCCATTGGTTATAGTGAACTTGGTTTTAAAACGTTTTCATAAAACCAGACTATAACCGAACAGTTCTAAATACGTGAATACGACCATGACACTCAGCTCCAGATTGCAAGGTTCGTCTTTCTCACTTGTTGCATATATTACATGACTAGTACACATATGTTTATGACGTAACATACAAACACACACTCGTCGCTATAGCATGATTACCTGAACTACTTGCTTACATTATGATGCATTGATAGTTTGTCATAGTCCTTGAATTTCTGTGGTTTTATCATTTTGATAACCTCTGTTTGGCATTCGAGTTTGAGGAACCATTTGACATGAGTTAAGAGGAACTGAGATGAGCATGCAAATCGCAATATTATTGTGGGTGCACACACAATAATAACTTGGGGTGCATGCGAGTTCCAGTGAGCCTTAACAAGTGGAAAAGGGGTTCTGTTCTGTTATTCGATCAGGAGAAACGTAACAAATCCATAGGAGTCACAGCAGTGGTTGTCTCCTACTTGAACGTGATCTTTTCACTCCTTTCTGAATCCTTACGAATCTCGATGCTATCGAGTATTACCTGAACACACACCTGAACGCCTAGCGAACCGTGTAGAATGTTAGGTGCTTGCTTGAACGTCCTTGAGTTGGATATCGCAGCGTCAAATGATTGGTCTATACTTTTCTTGCTTTTCTTCGTTTGCTAGAATTTAACGTATTGACGCTTAGATCCCAAAGTGCGATCACTTCTGTAACACTCTAGCAACATACTGTGTATTACTCCATCAACTTGCAAGATCGATGGACAAGAGGATGAGCGTAGTACCTTACCGACCTCAGTATTGGGACGACCCTGATTACCGGCAGCGAACACCAGCAAATTGACTTCTATCGAACCCTTAACCCTAGTCAGAAACTTGTGGGAGTCAAATGTGTGACTACCAGCTCAGTGAGTAGCGCTTTAGGATGTGGCACAGAATGTGAAAGATCGTAGGGCTCCGTTTTAAGCAACAACCTTAGAGGCAACAGTCATGGTAACAACAAGGTACTTGTATGGAAATGAAGGTGTCTACGGCATGGAATGGCCGTTGATAATTCAAGACGACAACAACCAAGGGGATGACGACAAGTACTGAAATTCCTTGTAACGAAAACAACAACACTGGAAATGATGTTCGTGGAAGGGCATTTAGGATTGGCATGGGCGACGCCAGGATTATAGCAACACGGCACGTTCTTGGTATGGCAAGTAAATTGAAACCTCATATGCTCGTTGGAATGCAAACTCGACCTTGTGGGACAAGTGTTCGACATCGACCTTCCTTCTACTATCCAGATATCGCGCAGATACACCCAATAAGGAGAAAATTTTGCGTATCCCTCTCCCTAGTGGAGAATCATCGCCTGACCTAGGGTGTCAGAGTAGTGTAAAGATTAGCATCATTTCAGTAATGAAGGCCCATAAGTGTCTATGGAGGGATTTCCCTGCTACGTTAACAACCGTTACTGACGTAAAGCTAAGGAAAAGAGGATTGAGGATCCACCAATCGGCGTGATTTCTCCTGGTGAACTACCCAAGGAACTTTCAGGTTTACTTTCACAACTGTTAGGCAGAATCTCAGTTTGATCTCACACCAGAGGCAGCCCTGATTACTCGTACTCTCCACCGTTTTGTACCAGGAGGGTCGCAAGAACTGTCAAATCAACAACAGGAACCGTTGGACAGGAGTTTTGGTGGACCTAGTTCTTCGCTTTAGGGGAGCCCCAATTATATTAGGGAAGATGGGCCTTTTCATATGTGTAATGACTATTGGGAACTCATCAAGGTGACAGTCCGGAACCGTTTGTCTCGATCATGTATTGACAACATATTGACCAGTTGCAAGGGTTAAGCTTCTATTCGAAGATTGATTATCGAACGAACTAACATCAGATGGAAGTCCAAGGGGAGGATGTTCCTAAAACGGCATATTGAATGCAATGCGGCCATTTCCAGGAGACATAGGAAGGATTATTCCATGACCTTTTGGGATAAACAACGCACCAGCAGCTTTATGGATCAGATGAATCGATCGTGTTTATTGAGGACGTCTTGAATCATTTCCAGGAGAAAGGAACAACATGGACGGCATTTGCATCCTATCTTAGAGCTCCCGAGGGAGGAGCCACTACACGTGAAGTCTCATTAGGAGTAACTTCTGGATTCGAGAGGTACATACTCTTTTTGGTCACGTAGCCAACGAAGAGGGAATACACGTGGATCTCGCTAATATCCATTCTATTAGAAATTGATCGACACCAAAGATCCCTTTGGGGGTACGGCAAACCCTTGGCTTCGCAAGATACTATCGCAGATTTATCGCAAGATTTTCAAAGATGGTGCAGCTCTAACCTCTTTAACACAGCAGTGTGCTGTGTATCCGTGGGAGACAGAACAGGAGAACGTCTCTTCAAGCTTTGAAACTCAACACTACAACGTACTGAGTATCGTCTTTACCCGAGGATACGGGTGATCTAGTGGTGTACCATGACGGTTCGAATCAAAGTTCCAATTACACGCCGACGCAACACGAAGGAATCAATGATCTACCCGGTGGACTTACAGGAAGAACTGCATGAGTCACGACCTGCGGTGGATGCCGTAGTCTTTGGATTTAAATTGGAGGCATTACTTGGACGGTACCGAATGCACCACTTAGGCCGATCACAAGTGCCTCCCATGTACCCTTGTTTCAAGAGAGCTAAACATGTGATGGCAACGCTGGGTGGAACTGTTGAATGAATACGACCGTGAAACCTGGACGTGCACGAGCTTTGCAGCCCGCTATCGACTTTAATAGACCTGATCAGACTCGCCTTGTTCAAATTGAAGAACTGAAGGAAGAGAGTTCTCAAGATCGACCCATGCGGGGCATGGGGAAGCAACCTTTGGCAGGTCGGACGATATTTGTTACTTCATGGAACGAATATGGACCTCACTATACAGCAACCTTAGGGAACTGGTGCAGGCGAAGCACACGGGCCTCGATATCTTATTCATCTGAGTTTTGATAGGATGTATTAAAACCTGAAGACCATATACGGGTAACCGGGCCTGAAGGCCCACGTAGCCACACATGGGAATGAAGTTTGACTTGTGGGAAAGTCAAGGTGGGATATTAGCAACCAGAAACACATATATGGAAATGAGAACAGACTGCCATGGGTTTTATCACTGGTCTACTTACGACACGAAGTGGAAACATTATCACCTGGATGATCGTTGATGGACTCACGTTACCAGCACACTTTCTTGCAATCAAGAAAACTGACAAGTCTTCTGATCGGAGTGTCGCGCTCCGGTCAAAGATAATATTTATAAGCCCAAATTACCCTTAACAAATAGTTAGTGGTAGCAAGGGGTCGAACCACGAAGAGTATGTGGTTTGCGTGTGGATTCGATTGAATTAGAACAATTGTCACAGTTTATGAAGCTTGCCAGATATTTTTGTATTTTTGTTTAGTTGAAAGATGTAAATTTGAACTAATGGAATTAGTTTAATTGATTAACAACTACTAATTAACGATTGCAAGAGAGATTGATTACTAAAACAATAATAAGAAAAAGGGTTCACACCCGGTTTCGGTAATTGCCAACCTAGGGTTTCTTCAAGTTTTTAGATTCAACTCAATTGCATACGATTAGCGGATTTAGTGTACCGTGACTTAGGTGCCAATAACTATCAACGTTTCGAAAAACGGACAAGAATGCACTTTGTAATCAACACAAGTAAAACCTAACCACGACAATGCATAACTACATATAACCATTTCGTAAAGTCATAACTTTTAACATCGTTCGACAATTTACGAATACGAAACAAATGCAAACTATTATCAATGGTTTCAAAAATCAAACACAATTTGTCACAAAGTCGAAGCAAGAAACAATTCAAAACCCTAAGTTAACAACTACCTACACCGGGGTGAAACCAAGGTGATTAGCCGCTCATGGTTGAAGAAACTTGATCACCGGAAGATTGGAACTTGAATGAAGTCATCTCGAAGCTTGAACAATAGAGAGTTGATGGATGTTGAAGGTTTTGGTGAATGATGATGATTGTGAATGATGGTGATGATCTCCAATTCTTGATGTTAGAGATCAATTGGTAGTCAAGATGATATTCAATTATGGCTACAAGAATGATTTTCAACTCAAAATAATGTGTAACTGTCGAATTTATGGCTCAAGAACCGTTTAAATTCGTCAAAAGATCAAGAAAACAAAAGTTTCGCGATTGAACAAATGGGAGCCCGTCGCCGACGGCCCAGACCCCGTCAGCGACGCCCTCTAGATTTGCTGATTTTCTGCGACGGCTTGTTTGACTGGTTACGGGCAAAGTTGGCTGACGGGAGTTTCTAGAGCCCGTCCCGGACGGCCTAGAGCCCGTCGGCGACGGCCTCTCCAGCTTCAAATCTCCAATTTTCCATTTTGCACTCCCATTTGATCCGTAACGCGTCCCGATTGTCCGTTTTTCATCCTGATGGCTCGTAAAGCTCCCGAAAAGCACCTTAAACTTCGTAAAACCTGCAAAACACAAATCTAATTTAAAGTAGGTTTTTCAAGATTAAAAGTCGATTAAAAACCCAAACTTAAACATATACAAGCACCGTTATTCGACCACGTATCACATCCCCACACTTGTCTTTTGCTTGCCCTGAAGCAAATCTGTTTTTCACTTTCACGTGGGTCGAACAATGAATACACCCCCCATTCCCGAGACGAAGGTTAAGGTCAATTGTCATACTAAAGTTCAAACTCTTTACAATTTTCAACATATTTAAAGGTAAAGTGAGCATTCACATATAAAATAGTTATCCAAGATTAACCCGCCCGTGAAACCAACAATTCATGCACATCCCTCACAATGTTCTCTCCACTCGGTTTATAAATTGGCTAATTTTCATAATGTATTAGCACTTCAACAACTAAACGCTCAAAACCGATTAGAATACGTACCTGCATAGGCTTGCAACTCAATCATTCTCCACCACCGATCACGAGTACTAAGCACAAGTCATAAGGTCTTTGTAAGGGTTGTACCGGGGCTAGGCTATGGGTAGGGAATAGGATATTTAAAGTGGATAAGGTGATGAAAACTCGATTTTATTACAAAGCAATTATTCTATGCATAACTAACTACCAAAATCAAACTAGAAGGCAACAAGTTTTCGCCTTTTATTTCTCAAACTAAGAACATATATTTTTGTTCTTTTCTCAACAATTTTCAATTCTTTTTTCGTAACATTTTCTGATTTCTCTTTTTTTTATATGCAAACAAACAAACAACTATACAAACTTGACTCCTATAATCGAATTTCCATCACACGGGTTAAAAACAAAAAGGTTTAAGGTTATGGGCTAAAGGGTGGTCAAACGAAAGGGTTAGGCTCAAAATTGGCTACTAAGGGATAATTTTTGGGTAAGGATATATAAATGGTGTAAAAGGAAAAGGTTTACCTAATGCCTTAATCATTCTTGTGCTTGTATTCGGTCTATGGTCTCAAACGTATCAAAAGTTGCAAGTTCTACAATACATGACTAATGGTCCACTCAACAAAGAAACATAAGCATGTGATTCTATAATGTAAAAGTGGCTCAAAATCTCACATATGTAAAGGGTATGATATTTGACATGCATAATGTGCTAGTTTCTTAGGCGAATTATTCCCAAATAACCACCCGCTAAATACCCGTCAAGCTATTAATTTGAACTTGACCATGAAAAAAGACCAAATGGGTTGTGCCATCCCTCGTTGACTTAGTTACTTGTGCTTTAAGATCGCTTTCGAGACAAAACATTTTTGAATTTTTTTTTGAAATTTTTCCCCATCCCCACACTTGAGGTAAACATTGTCCTCAATGTGTAGTATTTAAATGAATGGGTCAAAATCGAAAACTTTTACTACTCCCCCATCCCCACACTTGAGGTACACATTGTCCTCAATGTGTAGGAACTAGAGTTTTATAACGCACAAGGGATGTGACACGGCTAATTTCCCAAAAATTTCACCCCGGAAAATAAAATACAATTTACAATCCACTTATTACCAGTCTAAGAATCAAGGTAAAAGGAAATCCATGCACCTGATTTTTGTCGCTAGCTAGATGCTCATATCTTCTTCTTCTCGTCATAAAAATGGTTGTCTCGCGAACATGTTGTACCTACAAATCTTAACCCTTGTGTAGAATCATGCTTCTCCCAACCATTGAAATTTGTTAGGTGGTTAGTTCTACCATTTTTATGAAAGTGTTACCAACTCATGCGTTAAATTACCTTGATTTTTGTGGAAAAATAATTTACAATAATAACAATCCTAACTCACTTTCGTAGGAATCACAGCGGCATTTAGCATATGCACGCAAGCCCTTTAAACCTCCCGATAGCTCGGGAGGACGAGTAGGTCTCGTGAGGGTTATATAGGGAACACACCCACAACGTTCATTTAACTAATAAAACGAAATACAAAATTATACAACAACAATACTAACTAAACTACGGATAACAACTAAAATGAAATGCGAAATAAAATATACAACAACACTTGACTTACCACCTCATGGTGGTCGAATGGCATGCTTGCCGCCTACAAACTCCTCGAAATCACCCACCGGTGATTCATACTATTTGTTGCCAAACGGTCCAAACTTCCTCACTTCCTCTTCCTTCTTCTTTTCTTGAGGCGACTTCTTTGCCTTCTTCTTCTTGACCAGTTTCTTCTTTGGTTCTCCAAACCTACCAACCATAGCACATACCTTTTTATTTGGATTCATGTCCTTCTTGGGACACGTATCCTCACCGAGTGGGTTAGTAAATTTTGGAAAAACATTTAAATTTAATTCCCGGTCCCCAAACTTCATGCTCACCATTCCCGTTGCACAATTTATTATGGCATTAGCAGTTGCGAGGAATGGTCTACCCAGTATGACTATCGGCTGGGTGTCCTCAACACACCCAACATAGTCTACTACCAAAAAGTCCACTGGGTAATAGCAATCTTCCACCTTCACAATCACATCTTCCACCATCCCCCTTGGATGCGTGGGAGTCTGATCGGCCAATACCACGGGAGTATCAAACTTTTTCAATGGACCAAAATTGTATTGGTCATACAAACTCCCGGCAAGATGCTCACACAAGCTCCAAGATCGAGGAGTGCCCTCTCGATTTTAAATGCTCCAATTTGAATTGGAATAAGAGGATCTCCCGGATCTTGAGCTTTTTGGGGGAGCGCACTCGATAAAACGACACTAACATGAGATATCAAATCAACCGGTTCGGGTAATTTGTTGTGCCGTTTTTGGATGCTTAACTCCTTTAAGCATTCCACATGGGCCGAAACCTTTTTAATGTCATCGAGTAACTGTAATTAATTTTTGCTTGTTTAAAATTTTCCCACCTCTCGTCCTTCGGTGGGTACCGTTCCTCAACTTTTGATGCATTAATCGGTTTAATTTGATGTAAACAATTTAAAAAAAAACGAATTTTTATTCATTTTTTCAATTTTAATTTGTGAAATCGTTTCTTGTTCATTTTTACTTTCCGACTCATCTCTTGTATTTCCCACTACACCATCAACGCATTGTGGTGGTGGAATGCTTTCAACACTACTACAAACCTCATCATTTGAAAGAAGACTTACCGCGCTAATGTGTACATTCCTTACATTGCCCGTGCTTGAGCTTTGATGCTTAGGGTTCACCCTGGTGTCACTTGGGAGCTTTCCCATGCTCCCCCTCATTTGTGCCATTTCCTCCGCAAGTTGGCCCACTTTTTTTGCTAATGCTTCATGCGATTTGCCCCGAATTTCGTTCACCTTCTTGGAGTCTTGCATCATTGAAAGCATTGCATCCATTTTGGCACTCAAATCACCACCACCTCCTTGATTATTCGTCGACCCGTGACCATCTTGATTGTAACTTCTTTGGCGAGTTTGGTGCGAATACCCACCTTAATTCCCCGATTGAAAATTCGGGTTCATTTGGTTGGAGGCATTACCATACCTAAAGTTAGGATAGTTCCTCAACCCAGGGTGGTAAGTGTTGGAGTTCATATCATATTGCCTTCGGTCCCCATACACTTGATTTACCTCTACGGTGGCTTGACAATTCTCAGTCCGGTGACCTATGTCTCCGCATTCTTCATATACGACGTATTGCACCGCATTCACTTCCCTTTTCCTCATGCGAGCCAACTCTCGCTCTAACGTTTCAATTTGATCCTTAGAATTCGCATCACGATCGGGCCAAGACCTTGAGGTGGGGTGCTTTTTTGCTCGATCGGCCGACTCTTTCGCTTTTGACCTTTTACTCATCCTTTCAAGGAACTCCCAATCGTCATCCTCGTGATTGCTTAATAAAGTTCCATTGCTCGTTGACTCAAGGCGATTCCATGTCTCGTCATCCAATCCTCTCACAAAGCATTTAACCAACTCCCACTTTTCGATTTGATGATGTGGGCATTTTCGAATCAATTCCTTGTACCTTGTGAATGCTTCATGCAACGGTTCACTCGATAGTTGACGGAAAGACCTTATTTAATCTCTAGCATCATCGGTCTTTGCCATCGAGTAATATTCGTCAAGGAATACTTGTTGCATCTCACCCCATGTTCGAATACTATTCGCCGGAAGTGTAAGAAACCATTGTTTCACCTTGTCTTTTAGCGAAAACTGAAATAACCGAAGCTTGACTTCTTCCAACGCAAAATTATGCCCCCCGATTGTGCTACATATAGATGAAAACTCCGTAAAATGCGTGTACGGTTCATCGTTAGACCTCCCGTTGAAGTGGGGAAGTATATTGATGTAGTGGGGTTTTCAATCGAACATCCTTCTTTCACAAACAATCGGTGAGTCATTGTCGGTGACCACCGGCCTAAAATGGTCATTGACTCCCCTTGGAGGTTGTTGACGACGCTGTGGACCGTTAACTTCTTGATCCACCGGTCTTCGATTATCCCTTCTATCACCTCCCCTATCACCTCTTCGATTTCCACCTTGATTATCTCTTTGGTTACCTCCTCCCACGAAACGAGGAATCCGATTAGGGTTACCATTGTTGTTATTGTAAAGCCCATCATTTTGGTTCCGTTGATTGTTGTTTCGTGGTTGGCGGTTGTTCTCATAATCGTCATTTCTCGCATTCCCATACCCATAGTTATCATTCCCCACGAAATTGGCATTTTGATAACCAAACTCTTCATCATCAAACCCTCTTTCATTGTAAATGTTACCCCTATTCACATACCCCCAATCTTCATCATCATTAGCCCGATCATCATAATATCCCCCATCATCCGAATATTCCGTATGAACACTCACGTGTTCCAGTGATTGATAACCGGGGACACTATACGGTTCGTCATCGGGGATAGCGTTTCTCAAATCGTCGATGTTAAACAACGGGTCTTCATTCACGGGATTGCCACGATCTCGATTGCCTCTACAGTTGGAATTAACATTCCGATCATCAAGGTGAACGAGTAAGGAGTTTTGTCGGTTAAGGTTTTGTTGTTGGGGTGTTCTTTGGGTGTTGTTGGGATTTTGGCTTCGGAAAGGTGGTGTGGGTGGTCTAGAGTTGGTATTACCACCCGGTTGTTCTTGAGGTATAGGTTGAACATTTTGGGTGGGATTGAAGTTGCTTCGGTATTGGAATTGGTTTGGGTTTTGGTTTTGGTTGAGGTTTTGATTTGAATTTTGGGTTGCCATTGAGTCGGTTTCAATGGATGGTGTGGTGTGTGGTTTTTGGGTGACTTGGTTAGAAGCAAGTGTTGCCTCCAACCGGCTTGCTAAATTCCTTCTTGTAACTCTTTCGATTTCCCGTTCGTAAACTAACGGTGAAGTCCTCCCGGAGTTCCGTGTATGCATGCACTACCTGTAACTAGTGTTGTAAAAGTCGGATTCCAAGGCCGAGTACCCGGCGAGTACTCGGTCCTCGGAACCCCTCCGAGGCGACTTCCTCCTAGGCGGACTCAATTAGTCGGCCTCGGTCAAACTCGGCGCCTAGTCGGACGTAGTCGGAAAGAGTCGGTCTAGGCGGTCAACGTGGTTTGTTGACTTTTAATTAGTCAAAATCGGTCATAACCGGTCAACATCGGCCTACTCGGCCTTGTACTCGGACTACTCGACCTTGTACTCGGACTACTCGACCTTGTACTCAGACTAGTCGGACTTGTATTCAGAATATTTGAACTTTAAACATGTTTCATTTTAAATTATACTCAGTTGACATGAATTATGTTTATTTTAACATATATATAATATATAACAGTTAATTTTCTTTATAGTTACCGTGTCCGCGTACTCCCCGAGTACTCTTCGAGTACTCCGATTACTTCCAACTCCTCAGTCGACCGACTAGGGACCGCCTAACGACTTTTACAACACTGCCTGTAACCTACACAAGTAACACACCCCGCGTAACAAAGAAAAAGACAAAGTACAAGAAAAGAAATTATGCAAATTAAACAGTTAATCACGCAATTCAAACAATATCCAAACACAAAGCGCACGCACTCCCCGGCAACGGCGCCAAAATTTGATCGGAGTGTCGCGCTCCGGTCAAAGATAATATTTATAAGCCCAAATTACCCTTAACAAATAGTTAGTGGTAGCAAGGGGTCGAACCACGAAGAGTATGTGGTTTGCGTGTGGATTCGATTGAATTAGAACAATTGTTACAGTTTATGAAGCTAGCCAGATATTTTTGTATTTTTGTTTAGTTGAAAGATGTAAATTTGAACTAATGGAATTGGTTTAATTGATTAACAACTACTAATTAATGATTGCAAGAGAGATTGATTACTAAAACAATAATAAGAAAAAGGGTTCACACCTGGTTTCGGTAATTGCCAACCTAGGGTTTCTACAAGTTTTTAGATTCAACTCAATTGCATACGAATAGCGGATTTAGTGTACCGTGACTTAGGTGCCAATAACTATCAACGTTTTGAAAAATGGACAAGAATGCACTTTGTAATCAACACAAGTAAAACCTAACCACGACAATGCATAACTACATATAACCATTTCGTAAAGTCATAACTTTTAACATCGTTCGACAATTTAAGAATACGAAAAAAATGCAAACTATTTTCAATGGTTTCAAAAATCAAACACAATTTGTCACAAAGTCGAAGCAAGAAACAATTCAAAACCCTAAGTTAACAACTACCTACACCGGGGTGAAACCAGGGTGATTAGCCGCTCATGGTTGAAGAAACTTGATCACCGAAAGATTGGAACTTGAATGAAGTCATCTCGAAGCTTGAACAATAGAGAGTTGATGGATGTTGAAGGTTTTGGTGAATGATGATGATTGTGAATGATGGTGATGATCTCCAATTCTTGATGTTAGAGATCAATTGGTAGTCAAGATGATATTCAATTATGGCTCCAAGAAAGATTTTCAAGTCAAAATAATGTGTAACTGTCGAATTTATGGCTCAAGAACCATTTAAACTCGTCAAAAGATCAAGAAAACACAAGTTTCGTGATTGAACAAACAGGAGCCCGTCGCCGAGGGCCCAGACCCCGTCGGCGACGCCCTCTAGATTTGCTGATTTTCTGCGACGGCTTGTTTGACTGGTTACGGGCAAAGTTGGCTGACGGGAATTTCTAGAGCCCGTCCCGGACGGCCTAGAGCCCGTCGATGACGGCCTCTCTTGCTTCAAATCTCCAATTTTCCATTTTGCACTCCCATTTGATCCGTAACGCGTCCCAATTGTCCGTTTTTCATCCCGATGGCTCGTAAAGCTCCCGAAAAGCACCTTAAACTTCGTTAAACCTGCAAAACACAAATCTAATTAAAAGTAGGTTTTTCAAGATTAAAAGTCGAGTAAAAACCCAAACTTAAACATATACAAGCACCGTTATTCGACCACGTATCACATCCCCACACTTGTCTTTTGCTTGCCCTCAAGCAAATCTGTTTTTCACTTTCACGTGGGTCGAACAATGAATACACTCCCCATTCCCGAGACGAAGGTTAAGGTCAATTGTCATACTAAAGTTCAAACTTTTTACAATTTTCAACATATTTAACGGTAAAGTGAGCATTCACATATAAAATAGTTATCCAAGATTAACCCGCCCATGAAACCAACAATTCATGCACATCCCTCACAATGTTCTCTCCACTCGGTTTATAAATTGGCTAATTTTCATAATGTATTAGCACTTCAACAACTAAACGCTCAAAACCGATTAGAACACATACCTGCATAGGCTTGCAACTCAATCATTCTCCACCACCGATCACGAGTACTAAGCATAAGTCATATGGTCTTTCTAAGGGTTGTAACGGGGCTAGGCTATGGGTAGGGAATAGGATATTTAAAGTGGATAAGGTGATGAAAACTCGATTTTATGGGTAGGGCACCCGAGGAAAATCTGCAACAATCTTGATTTACCACTTCACTCCTCTGTGCTTACTTGTCAAATTTTGGGACGAAATTTCTTTCAACTTGGGGATGATGTGACAACCCGGACTTTCAAGGTCAGTAACATTCTATCGTACGATCTTTATTTCTCGTTATCTCCCTCTAAGGTGTTAAAACGTTCTGCTCAGTGATAACTCTGTTAAACTAAATGTTGTATGACTCGGTTAAATAACATATTGACATCTTGGGCCGCACATGTAGTGGGCTACATATTCACACTCTAGAATAACTCAAATATCGAATCAATCTTGTTTTACCCGAGCCCAACCTTGCATGTGTAGATTAACGTGGCCCAATCCTTGTAGCCCAACAGTATTATCATAACCGGCCCACCTACTTATTTAGATATTGACATTATAATTTAATTGTACGTACCCACTTTTCATATCTCACAATTGCAACATAACAACCCTACCCTCTACTTGTTGTGCGACGGCAAAAGATAAGACCCCCCTTCTCTCGTAACCTTCTCCTCTGCCTATAATTCTTGGATCGGTATGTTATTTCCATCATATGATTATATTAGTTGGTCATATTGATCATGCATGATTCATGTATATGTGTTGTGTGTTTAGATTAGAAACATGATCATAGGGATGGTTGTAAATTGTATTGAATCTTGTTTATATGTGTGCTGATTGACATGAGGTGTTTATACGTGATATATGATAACCATCTTATAGTTATATGGTAGATTATTAGAAGGTTAAATGAGTAACATAATCTAATAATTGTGATCGGCAATATTATTTGAATGTCACGTAAACTCGGATGATGATAATCATGATAGCTGGGTATGGGCCGATCAATATGGTTAAGGGTTAGTGGATATTCTTTAATTGGGATTACGAGTGTAATCACGTAAATGATAATTGTTGCATGATTGTGAACAAGAACTGTTGATTTAAGTTGTGATGTTAATTGCTTTAAGTTTATTTGTTCCAAGTTTAGTTATAATAATTAGAGTTATATAAGATCCCTGGTTCCGAGTTTATGCACATGAGTATTTCAGAATGTATAAGACATATGGGCCGAACAAACATCAAGTGAACTATGGGGCCTGATGCATAAGATAAATTGTATGGGGCCTGTTAAATTAAGTAGATGATCCCTTTGATTATAAAGGAATGATATGTTAAACTCTAGAAACATGTGACAACTCATATTTCAAACCCTTCGTCGTACTTTGGTGTATCATGTTTTAAAGTTTATGTGATTACTTGATATGTTGATGAGATGTATGTTATGTGTATGTAATTGTATTGTAAGTGTGTATGTATATTACCTAAGTTGAATCGCACAACACTACCCGATCGCACAACATCCTTGGGCCGTACACAATAAATCCAATTGCAGTACTCTACTCGGCCCACACTCTTTGAATTCAAATCACAATGGCAGCCCACGTATGGGTTCAGCCCATTTCGCCATTCGCATAACAACATAAGGATTTGACAAAACCCTCATAATTTACAAAATACATAACACGCACCAAACCCTAAAGCTTTCCTCTCTCTCTCTCTCGAACCCGACGGCAACAACTCTCCTCTACTTTTGAGCCGGGGACCATTCCATGTCCTCGAAGATTTTGTGATTCCATCCTACTCTTCAGTTAGTTATACATTCTTTAGGGTTTGCTATACTCTTGGTGTATTGTGTTATGAGATTAACTAGGGTTCATGATAATAAGTATATTAAATAAGAATTGGTGCTTGAGAATTCAGATCATGTGCCTGATTATGATGTTAACATGTGTTTGATTTTGATGTAAATCGATGAGATTTGATGTTCACGAAAATCGGCTCACATGTGTAGTATGATTAGGTCAATATAGGGTTTGATGATAACATGATATTGATATAGACCAAGAACTGAATCGGATGCTATGTGATTTCATACGTATGTTTAAATTGTTTGGCATGTTAAGTTACGTGTTAGCACAGGAACACATTATTTGATGATTCGATTTAATGATGATTGTTCATGACTGTATGTTAGCACATGTTCATACAAATTAATAGACAAAACCTTGATTTAATCGACTATTTGTAATCAGAAACTGTTAGAATTGATTGATTGTAAATCGGGTAATTATGGAGTGAATAACTGATTTGCATAAATTTAGGAAACATGTACCAGATCGCACAAGTGCATGATCGCACAAGATCAGTCGCACAAGTGCCTGATCGCACAAGATTCATCGCACAAGCTAGGTACAAATAAATAAAGCACAGAGTACAATCTAGTCTTGCATGACCGCACAATATATTGTGGATCGCACAAGATGGTGCTGATCGCACAATATATTGGGCCGCACAGTATATTAAACTTTTTCACGTTAGTGGGCCGTGCAGCCCAAACCCAATCGCACAAGTCGCTCCGAATCGCACAAGCCTATATGGACCGCACAAGTATACCAACCGTTTAACGTAAATGGGCCGCATAAGCTGTTGGGCTTCAAGATGGTTGGGCTGGGTATTTATTTTGGGGTTTCATTTACTTTATCGCACAAGAGGTATGGGCTCACACAACTCCATCAGCCCAAATCATTCTAGTCGCACAAGTTAGGCCTTATGTGTGAGAAGCTGTTAATGTTTAACATGTTCTGTGTGTATGCCATGATCATGATGTGTTAGTAACTTGCCAGTTTATGTGTAAACATACGTGCACTACTTGAACCTAGACCTGACATGTATGGTAACCATGTTAGGACGTGGTTGACCACTAGCAGCTCGATTGACCTTTTTGTGTATCTGCCGAGCAAACCGAGGTGAGTTCACACTCTTTATAAGGCATGGGATTCCCGGTGGTTGGGAATGGGTTAAGGAATTTAAAACGGAACCTACATATCCTCCTTGGGTAGGATATGTACGGCCATCCTCCATGGGTAGGATGCCAATATTAATCCTGCGTATCCTCCTTGGGTAGAATACGTACGTTCGTCCTCATTGGGTAGGACAACAACCTTAAACTTACTAGACAAAACTCTATCATTAAGTCCCTCATTTTATATCTATTTAATCGCCGAGGCCAATGGCGAGTGGGTCATTAGTTAATAGCGCTATTAGATTTGACAAACCTCACACCGTGCCGGTCGGACGGGCGTGTTCTAATGGATCATGGTAAACTGTCAATGATGATAGACATTGACGTAGGGCACAACTTACTTTCGTCAGTAGTCGATATGGTAACGGTCTAGTGGTTCACATGGGGAAGCCCCCACTAATTATGGATATGGTTTGGGAAACAAAGATACTGGTTAACTCTTGTTTACGAAACAACTTATGGTTTTTTTTCAAAACAAACTTTTAAAACTAAACAACCAACTGTGAACTCGCTCAACCTTGTTGTTGACTCGTTGTTACATGCCTTGTAGGCATTTAGGTGCATATTATTGGAACTTGCTGTCTGGGATGCTGGAGTGGTCATGGGTCGAGATACATGTAAACACAATACAAGACTAGTGGCTTTTACATGTGGTTTATAAACCCTTAACGAATGAATTATGCTTCCGTTGTACACTGCGAATTATTTGAAACGTTGTAACATTTAATGTTATTAAATGAAAGCTTTATTTAGATATAACTATGAGTTCAATGTGATTGGTGGCTAGATCCTGGTATGTCACGCTCCCTGCGGTGATACTCCGCTTGTGGTATTTTGGGGCTGTGACAGATTGGTATCAGAGCCATTGGTTATAGTGAACTTGGTTTTAAAAAGGGGAAAAACGTTTTTGTAAAACCAGACTATAACCAAACCGTTCTGAAAACGCAAATACGACCATGACACTCAGCTCTAGGTTGCAAGGTTCTTCTCTCGTCTACTTATTGTACTGTCTAACTAGTGAACACTTACGTATGTTATTGCCTATGATTGCACGTTCAGTTCAACAGTATGAGTTAGTGTATTACTTGCATGTGTTATGTGACTAATAGGGTGGTATTTCCCTAAACATTCATGACTTACACTTCGTGATGCTCTTTGTTTACTATTCGAGTTAGAGGAACCATTTGACATGAGTTAAGAGGAGCTGAGGTGAGCATGTAAATCACAATGTTATTATGGGTGCATACATAATAATAATAATAATAATAATGTGTGGTGCATGCGAGTCCCAATGAGCCTTAACAAGTGGAAAATGGGTTCCGTTCTGTTATTGGTCGAGGTGAGACATAACAAACCTGTAGGGGTCATAGTAGTGATTGTCCCCTACTCGAACGTCATTTTTTTTTCATTCACCTCTGAATCCTTTCGCATCTCGATGCTATCGAGTGTTACCTGAACACCCATCTGAATGCCCAGCGAACCATGTAGAATGTTAGGTGCTTGTACGAACATCCCCGAGTTGGATGTTGCAACGACAATGATTGGTCCATGTCTTTCTCACCTTTCTTCGTTTGCTGGAACTTAACGTATTGACGCCTTGGATTCCGAAGTGCGATCACTTCTGCAACACTCTCGTAACATACCATGTATTACTCAAACAACTTACAACATCGATGGACCGGAGGATGAGCGTAGTACTTTGCCGACCTCAGCACTTTAACGACCCTGATTACCGGCAACGAACACCAGCGAATTGGCTTCAATCGAGTCCTTAACTCCTATCAGCGACTCATTGGAGTCAACTCATATGAATCAATCAGGACATAAGCAATGACAATCGACAATAACGTGGAATGTGTAGCTGCCAGCAGTGAGTAGCACTTTAGGACGTGGCTCAGAATGTGAAAAGATGGAACTTGATGGTGAAGAATCATAGGACCTCGTTTCGAGCGACGACATTGGGAGCAGCAGTCACAGCAACAACAAGGTATTCGTAAGCCTAGCCCACAGTATGGGAATAAAGGTGCCTACAACTTGGATTGGCCATGGTTAAGTAATGTAGATAACGACCAGAAGAACAACGACAGTACTTGAAATCCTTACAATGAAAACAGCAACACTAGAGATGATGCTCATGGAAGGGCATTTAGGGTTGACGTGGGCGACGCCAGGATGGTGGCAACTTGGAAGCTTATATAAGTAGCTAATCACTTCGTCTTTGCTCCGTCTAACCTGATGCTCCTTGAATTTGAACCTGCTGTGGAATCGGCTGATGACAAGATAATTGACATTTCGTATGCTTGTTGGGATGCAAATTCGACCTTGTGGGACAAGCGATCGACATTGATCTTCCTTCTGCTATCCTTGATGGTTTGAAGCAGTAGTTAGGATGGATTGGTAATCCCTACATCGTGCAGGTGTGCCCTGTGAAGAGAAAACTTCGTGTATCTCTCTCCCTAGTGGAGAATCGTCATCTGTTTCAAAGTATCAGAATTGTGCAAAGGTTAGCGTCAATTCTGCAATGAAAGCTTGGAAGTGTCCACGGAAGGATTATCCTGCTATGTTAGCACTTATTATTGATGTTAAGGTTGAGGAAAAGAGGATCGAGGATACACCCTTTGCTCGTGATTTCTACCTATGTGCTACCAGAAGAACTATCAGGTGTACCCTCACATCGCCTGGAGGAGTATCAGATCAGTATCAGGTCAGAGGCAGTCCTGATTACTCGTACTCTTACCGTCCTGCGCCAGGAGAGTTGCAAGAACTGTGTTAATCAACTACAGGGATTATTGAACATGAGTTTTGTTAAACCTAGCTTTTCGCTTTGGGGAGCCCCAGTTAGATCTATGAATTTTCGTATGAGTACTGACTATCGAGAACTCAGTAAAGTGACAGTTAGGAACCGCTTGTCTCGACCAGGTATTGGCCACCTGTCGACCAGTTGCAAGGAACAAGTTCCCATTCGAGGATTGGCTAGCGAACGAACTATCATCAGATGGAATTCCAAGAGGAGAATACCCTTAGAACAGCATGTCGAACGCAATCCAGTCATTTCAACCTTGTACACCATGATCATTGAGTCGATCAACACCAGAGCAGCCTCAGGGATCACATGGATCGACTGTATTCACTGATGACGATCTGAATCATGACCAGGAGAAAGGAACACCATGGGTGGCGTATGTATTCTATCTCAGCGCTTCTGTGGGAGGAGCCATTACGTGCGAAGTCACGCATTTGATCAGGCAACCAACGTAGTGGGAATACTCATGGATCTCACTGAGATGCATCTTGTTAGAAACTGATCGACACCAAAGATTCCTTCGGGGATGTAGCAAATTCCTTGGTTTCACTAGATACTAACGTAGCTTACCCACAAGATTTTCGAAGGTCACACAACTTAAATTCCTTCAGCACAGTAGGGTACTGTGTTCGTAAAAGACGAAATAGGAGGACGTCTTTTCAGCTTTCGAGTTCCAACTCTGCAATGCACTGAGCATCGTCTTTACCCAAGGGTGCAGGTGATTTAGTGGTATACCATGATGATCAGAATCAGAGTCCCAGATACACACCAACGCAACACGAGCGAGTGGTGACCTACGTGATGGAGTTACAAAGAGGAACTGGATGACACACGACTGACGGTGAAAAACATGGCCTTGGGATTCTAGATGGAGGCATTACTTGGACGGTACCAGATGTGCTATTTAGACCGATCACAAGGGCCTCCTGTGTACTTTGGCTTCGACAGAACTAAATCAGTTAATGGCATCGCTGGAGGGAATTTTAGGATAATTGCAACTATGAAACTTGAACATGCACGAGCTTTGCAGCTCACTATCAACTCTAACTTACCTGATCAGACTCGCTCTGGTCAAACTGGAGAACTGAAGGAAGAGGATTTTCAAGTTGAACCCATGCGAGCATGGAGAAGCAACCTTTGACAGGTCAGACGATGTTCGCTATCTCATGGAACAAATGTGGGTCTCGCTATACGACCACTGTAGGGAACTCGTGTTGAGCAAAGCACATGGGCCTTGATATTCTAGTCATCTGGGTTTTGATGGGAGATACTAGGATCTATAAACCTTGTACTGGCAATCGGGCATGTTAGGACGTGGTTGACCACTAGCAGCTCGATTGACCTTT
Organism: Helianthus tuberosus; assembly: GCA_030545235.1. Taxonomy (NCBI): domain Eukaryota; kingdom Viridiplantae; phylum Streptophyta; class Magnoliopsida; order Asterales; family Asteraceae; genus Helianthus; species Helianthus tuberosus. The sequence goes on from CM060406.1 coordinate 65,366,044, forward strand.
TTGTGTATCTGCCGAGCAAACCGAGGTGAGTTCACACTTTTTATAAGGCATGGGATTCCCGGTGGTTGGGAATGGGTTAAGGAATTTAAAACGAAACCTACATATCCTCCTTGGGTAGGATATGTACGGCCATCCTCCATGGGTAGGATGCCAATATTAATCCTGCGTATCCTCCTTGGGTAGAATACGTACGTTCGTCCTCCTTGGGTAGGACAGCAACCTTAAACTTACTAGATAAAAATCTATCATTAAGTCCCTCATTTTATATCGACTTAATCGCCGAGGCCGATGGCGAGCGGGTCATTAGTTAATAGTGATATTAGATTTGACAAACCTCACACCGTGCCGGTCGGACGGGCGTGTACTAATGGATCATGGCAAACTGTCAATGATGATAGACATTGCCGTAGGGCACAACTTACTTTCGTCAGTAGTCGATATGGTAACGGTCTATTGGTTCACATGGGGAAGCCCCCACTAATTATGGATATGGTTTGGGAAACAAAGATATTGGTTAACTCGTGGTTTATGAAACAACTTATGGTTTTTTTTCAAAACAAACTTTTAAAACTATACAACCAACTGTGAACTCGCTCAACCTTGTTGTTGACTCGTTGTTACATGCCTTGCAGGCCTTTAGGTGCATATTGTTGGAACTTGCTGTCTGGGATGCTGGAGTGGTCATGGGTCGAGATACATGTAAACACAATACAAGACTAGTGGCTTTTACATGTGGTTTATAAACCCTTAACGAATGAATTATGCTTCCGCTGTACACTGTGAATTATTTGAAACATTGTAACATTTAATGTTAATAAATGAAAGCTTTATTTAGATATAACTATGAGTTCAATGTGATTGGTGGCTAGATCCTGGTATGTCACGCTCCCTGCGGTGATACTCCGCTTGTGGTATTTTGGGGCTATGACAAAACAAACAGTAAGGGATCAATGCTGAGATGAGTTTATTATGCTAACAAGTATGTGAAACACAGAAAAATTGCTTAATGTGACTAACTATGCAATTAGTAATTGGACATTAGGTGTTATTTGGTTATGTTGTTGGACCGAGGGGACACAACGAATAAACTAAGCACAATTGGGCCGCCTAAGTGGGTTGTTTGTGAACTCGGATCAGCTGCGTAGCCCATTGTGGACTGCGGGCCGATCGGGTCAGATTCCTAATAGGGCCGCACACAATATGAAAATGTCAGTTTGGGCCGAGGTTTAACACATGTAGTTAAGGGTATTAGTGATTAGTCTTGAACACTTTAATGAGTATTACATGGGCTGGGCTTCATGATAATAAAAGTTGAACACAGGGTAATAGTTCGATTGTGATGGATCAGATTGTATTATTGTGAATAAATGGTTCCAATTGTAATTGTCAATTCTGAATGATTATGAAAGTGTTAACATTTATTTACAATGTGATTAGTTACTATGTGTGCCATCCTTGACATATACTAGATTCATTCACATGTGTTATTGTGACAATATGACAACTTGTTAAGTTAATTACAATAGACACCGGTCGTTTGGACACTTAGGGAATTGCAAATTCTAATTGCATACATACTTACGTTTTGACGTACAATAGGTCACACATAACGGACCTAACATTCACTCAACACGTAAAGACACGTTAACATTACCGAGCAAACCTAATGTGAGTTCATCTCTCTTGAGCATGCGTCCCGGTGGTTGGGACAGTCTTTGGGTATCCCTGAGAGGGATTGGTTTTGGGTAAATCATGGGTATTCCTGCGAGGAATAAGTCTTTTGGATAAACCTGGAATGTGGATAATATACTCTTCCTATCACCTTTAAAGTCCCTCCATGTTGTTTGGTTACCTGAGAGGTAACAAGGTATTAGTTAGTAGCGCTACTTAGGTTTGGCAACCTCACCCCGTACCTGGGAGGACGGGTGTTGAACTAATGACCTAGTCATGACCAATGCTTTGATAGGAGCATTGGAGAAAGGGCAATGTAAATCAAGAGCCGTCTTGTATTCGGGGTATTATCAACATTAAATTCAATGGATTAACTAAACACTTGGTAACCAACGTTTTCGTAAAACTATGAACTCACCAGCCTTGTCTGATACACTTGTTGCATGCTCACAGGTCGTTAGATGTTTTGGATTGGGACTTGCAGTCTAGAGTAGCTGGAGTGGTCATTGGTTGAACTGGATGGATACATGTGTTGGAATTACTGATATTATACATTTATTTTGAAACAGTTTATCTATGGTTTACTATTTGCTTCCGCTGAACAATGTTGGAATTATTTAAACTTATTGTTGATAAGTTTTTATTAATAAGTGATGATTTTCATTTAAAAACTTGTATGGGTTCAACATGATTAGTGGCTCGTTATTGGTTTGTCACACGCCTAACAGGGTTTCCATAGGTGGTATTTTGGGGGTGTGACAACAAAGATATAAAATGAATTTGATTACGTATGAAGCTCGCGTGTAAGTGTTGTATGAAGCATGAATGTCGCGTATTGGTAAGTTCATCACACTTGCAAGTATCATGAATAGGTATCAAATTGTTTCACAATTAAACGTATGAATATGTATGGAGTATGTATAACACAAATTTAAAGAAATGCAAGTTTTATTTATGATCCAAGTCTCGAGTTTAAAATGATTATAATGACGAACGATTACAAGATCACAAGACTTCCAAAAATAGACATACGAACAAGACTTGCTATAAATGGAAAGTATAAAAGAGCAGGGCGTTACAGATAAAGTACCTTCTGACGAAGGGTTTTAGTTTTTTTTCTTTTTTTCTTCTGTGTAATCTTCTTTTTTAACATAATTAAATGATATATTTCTCTATTTATTTGCAAAACGCCAAAAAAATACTAAAAAAGGTTATTTCTTACAAAATGCCAATAATAACAAAAAAATATTTTTCCTGCTTGATATTTTATTTTCTCCGTTATTGTATTTTGTCATCTTGGTCTGCATAATGACATTTAAAAAAATGTTTAACTTAGAAGATGGGACGTCTATCACCTATAAACTGATAAAACTGATCAAAACAGTAAATACAAAACAGTAACTGAAAAGACGGTTACTTTATTACTATCATTTATTACAATAAAAAAATCCCGCCTAAACTACGCGCCAAAAAACTCCTATAAGAGAGGGGTTTATACACAATGAATTGATCACACCCAGAAAAACAAACGCCATATTCTCTCGAAACCACTCACTTTAAAACGCCAAAAAAATGTTAGTTAAAATAACCAAAGATGGCAAAGCTTTCACTGAACGGATTCTTCTTCTGAGGGGGTTATCTCAATAATCTTTTGCTGAATGAGATAGACAAATATTCAAGAAAAAGAGACTGATGACAGTGATATGCCATCATGTGAGCCTTATTCTTGATTAATATTGGCATGGAATAAAGGGATCAACACAAGTGTAAAATGCTATTTTGGACTCCATTATTATAAATGACATCAAGCAAGAGTTGATTTTCAATGACAAGCCACCAAGCAAGAATATCACACCAAAAACAGGATGCTACTAAGCAGCTTTGTCTAAAAAAGACGGTGTTTATGTAGGAAAGTTGACATCTAGCTAAGGTATTCAAAAGTTCCAAACGCCAAAAACAAATTCAAGAAGAAGAGCCTAATGACAGTGAAGATTCGGAAGAGAAGTTAGATTACCATTTTAATTGTTTTTCTTTTTATTTTATATTGTTTTGTTATCAAATTATCTGTTGTTTTGATATATAATTCTTTACAAATAAAATACATTATTATATAAAACACCAAAAACTACAAACACCAAAAAGATAATAGTATGGAAACTGTGAGAACGGGTGCTGGCACAAAGCACATTTGTTCTTATTGTAATTTTCTGAAAATATTAATGACTCGTAGTGAATTATTATACAACGCCACAAAACGCCAAAAAAATTGACCAAAAAACGCTATAACGCCAAAAAATTATCTATGTGACACAAAAAATTCAACGCCAAAAAGTTTAAAAAATACAATTAACGCCAAAATAATCTTAGACGCCAGAAAATATTATACGTGTTTGGCCAGAATGCGTTCTCACACTTTTGGTCGTTTTCTCCTGATCTCGTTTCTCTCTATATATATAGAAATGGGATATGATAAGGGTCCGAGGGGTATTTTTGTCTTTTCCATATTCTTTTATTTTCCCAACACGGTATAATATTTTATGGCGTCTAAGATTTTTTTGGCGTTAATTGTATTTATTAAACTTTTTGGCGTTTAATTAATTGTTTTTGTGTCACATAGATAATTTTTTGGCGTTATAGCATTTTCTGGTCAATTTTTTTGTCGTTTTGTGGCGTTTTGTATAATAATTCACTACGAGTCATTAATATTTTCATAAGTTAACAATAAGACCAAATGTTTTTTTGGCGTTTAGTGAAATTTTTGGCGTTTAATACATTTGACAAGTTGCTTTGCCAGCACCCTTTCTCAAAGTTTTCACACTACTAGCGTTTTGATGTTTGTAGTTTTTGGCGTTTTATATAATAATGTATTTTATTTGTAGAGAATTAGATAACAAAACAACAGATAACTTTATAACAAAACAATATAAAATGAAAAGAATTAAAAATGGTAATCTAATTTCTCTTCCGAATCTTCACTATCATCAACTCCTTCTTCTTGGATTTGTTTTGGCGTTTTGAACCTTTTGAATACCTTAGCTAGATGCCAACTTTCCTACATAAACCTCGACTTTTTCAGACGAAGCTACTTATTGGCATTCTGTTTTTTGGTGCGATATTCTTGTTGGTGGCATGTCATTGAAGATCAACTCTTGCTTGATGCTATTTATAATAATGGAGTCCAAAATAGCATTTTACACTTGTGTTGATCCCTTTATTCCATGCCGATATTCATTAAGAACAAAGCTCACATGATGGCATATCACTGTCATCAGTCTCTTTTTCTTAAATATTTGTCCATCTCATTCAGCAAAATATTATTGAGATAACCCTCTCAGAAGTAGAATCCATTCAGTGAAAGCTTTGCCATCTGTGGTTATTTTAACTAACATTTTTTGGCGTTATAAAGTTAGTGGTTTCTAGAGGATATGACGTTTGTTTTTCTGGGTGTGATCAATTCATTGTGTATAGACCCCTCTTTTATAGGAGTTTTTTGGCGCGTAGTTTAGGCGGAATTTTTTTATTGTAATAAATTATAGTAATAAAGTAACCGTCTTTTCAGTTACTGTTTTTTGTATTTACTATTTTAATCAGCTTTATCAGTTTATAGGTGACAGACGTCCCATCTTCTAAGTTTGGCTTTTTTTTAAATGGCGTTATGCAGACCAAAATATTAAGAAGGAAAAATATTTTTTGCTATTTTTGGCGTTTTGTAAGGAATAACCTTTTTTTAGTATTTTTTTGGCGTTTTGCAAATAAATAGAGAAATATATCATTTAAATATATTAAAAAAAGAAGATTACACAGAAGAAAAAAAAGAAAAAAAATTAAAACCCTTCGTCAGAAGGTACTTTATCCGAAAAGTATCCATCACTTGCGCCATCTTCTTCCTCGGAGTCTTCATCTGGATCTTCATCCATGTCATCACCTTCACCTTCATCGGCTTCTTGTTCCTGAAGATTCTGAAGCCTCCACTTGAACATGTCTTGCATTAACTCCAATTTTGAATCCATTTCTATGTTCGTACAAGTGGCGTAATGCAATTCTTTCATGAAACCAAGACCCTGCTTTGTCATGATGTTTTCAAGCCAGTAGACTTGCTGCTCTCCGCTGTCGTATGTAACGGTGACCATGTCTGTTTCATCATCAAAACGCCATGATGTCATGACAGGGTCCGGCTTCACATCCGCTTTGATTGGTCCAAATTTCCTGGTTAATGCTTTCATAAGCATATGTGTTTCATGGCATTCGTTGTCTAGAGCGATGCCGAGTGATAAGATGCCCCTCTGTACCTCATCTTCCATGTTCAAAATTGCCCTGACCGTCTTAACATACACCCTCCTTCTGTTGTTAAAACAGAGGACGAATCTCCTGATTCCCAGAGTGTGTCTCCACGAAACGATTGTTGCCATTTTTGGCATTTTGGTTAAGTTGTCATTTTTTGTTTAAAGATGTTTTTCCAGATATGGATAGATTTAAGTGATTATGGAAGCTATGTTTTACATCGTTTATATAATAACGTTTTTGGCGCGTAATTTAGGAGGGAATTTCTTCTAATAAATGTTAATAACTGAAATTCAGTTACTGTGTTTGTTTCATCTTACTGTAATATCCAACGCGTTTTATCACTAATTTTTGGTGTTTTGTTTTTAATGGCGTTTTATTTATTTTGAATGGCGTGTTATCATTTGATGGCGTTTTGAATATGAGCGGTAAAAGAGCCTTTTACCCTTAATGAAGCGCGTACCGCATAATAAAATTGATGTTATTTACGAAAACGCCACCGCGCAATCTAGTCCATGGATTGTTTTGATCGGACGACCAATAAGCGTTCTCACCGTTCTCACACTTTTCACCATTTTCTCTAAATCCTGTCCCTGTATATATATATATATATATATATATATATATATAGGGAGATGATGAGAAAACTACATATAAATGAAAAAAATTAGAAAACTAACTAAAAAGCCTTAAAAAAGGTAAAAAAAACATACCAATTTTTTTTTACAATTTTTTTTATAAAAAATCGCAATTTTTTATATATAAAAAAATTTCAAAAAAAAACTTGTACTACACATGTGCATTATATGTGTACTACACATGTGCATTATATGCTTAAAATTAGCTTGAGTCTAGTTTAGCTTTTAGTGTTGATGCAGATTTTGTGTCCGATGTTTGTCGAATAGATTAGATTTCTATTTTATGCTGATTATGTAATAGTTAGTGAAACGGTCAAACAAATGTGTATTGACCCGCTCGTTTGAAGTGGTCAAACGAGAGGGTTATGGGTTTGACCGTGTGTGCGCAAGTGAAGTGGGTGTGGGTATAAATACCACCCCTTGTCTTTCATTTGCACCAGAGAGAGTTAGAGTGAGGGTGAGCTCATTGAGAGTTCCCTGTGAGCTTTATTTTGTGGGGGGAGAGATCACTACTTGGTCTCTCCCCGGATGTATACTCCTATGGTATTAGTTCGGTTATCTTGTAATCGGGCCGATTTGTAATGTTTTACTACCAGATTAATACAAAGAAGTGTTTGTTTATCTCTCTAATCTCTCCCGTCTTGAACTAATCTCAAACGAATCACGGTTTCGGTCCCGAAACACGGTCCTACAATTGGTATCAGAGCCATGGTGCCCGATTTAGTAAATCTAACCGTTTACTAAGTCATATGTGCTCTAGATCTGTGATTTTTGTGCTTTTGTTCAAGATGTAAAGTTGGGTGAAAATGAGAAAAACCTAGATCTGGACCGAAATCTTCGGGTCTAGATGAAACAGAACATATACGAGTGTTGGGTTTTATGTTTTACACCTAAATAATCAAGTCTTCATCATCAAATATCATTTTTCAATTGATTTTCGTCAAATCTGCAAAAGAAACAGTGGCTGTGTTCTTGAAGCTGTGTGGCGGCTGCTTTAAGAAACTAGGGTTTCTTCATATCTGCAGTGACGAAAGGCTTCACCAGCTGCTGTTTGCGACGAAACCCCTGCACTGGTTGATAATTCAGCTGAATATGACAAAACCCCCCTGTGGCGAAACCCCACCCCCAACGAAACTCCCAGCTTCCTAGATGACGAAACTCCTGAACAAGTTTCGTCGAGATCTTTCGTCGTCAGCAAGTTGTGACGATGTTACTGTAACCATCAACGAAGCACCACCGCACACCGTCTCCGTTCACCGATCAGCCGATGTCACTCACCATTGTCAGTCACAGAGGTACCACTCCTCCATCTTCTGCCCCGCTTTTTTCGTCGCTCCACGGAGCAACGACACGAACCCGCCCTTGCCGCCACAGAAGGTAAACGGTTGATAAATTGTTGTGGTGGAGTGAAGAATCGTTGATTTGGGTTTTGGATTTGGGATTTGATTGAGGAGATAGAAATCAAATTGGGGTTTTTGGGATTGTTGGATGTTGTGTATCGAAGAAAAAAAAAGACTTATGGATTGGCACTTAACCGTAATCAATGGGTGTAATTGCTACTAGCTAGTGAATGAAGAAGTTTTAATTATGTTTAAAAAAAACTTGTAGGTCCCGAATTTTGAGGATCGAATATGAAAACCGAATCCTTGTTTATAACAAACACGGTCGCGAGTGTGGAATCCCTGTGACTATGCCAAACCAAACATAGATATTACTAACACGATATAACCAATGAATCACACTCAACTGATTAAAAGGATGAGAACAGTGATCAAACTGATACACACAAAGTTTGACAGTAGACTTTCAGACACATGTTATGCTCTGATTGTTTCAAAGTGAAACCATGAAGTGTTTATACAGCAGCCCCACCTGGATTGGGCTCGACGAAACCTCTAATGGGCCTGACGAAAGCTCCTGGACGATGAAACTCTAGGAGTTTCGTCATCCATCACGACGAAAGCTCATGCATCCGTACAATTATTAAATGACGATTAGTGCTTAATGACTGTGCTGATTTACAATTTATGACCGGAATTGCTTTCTGATTACTGCATTATACTTACATGTGCATCACATACTGCAAATGACAGATCATCATTACATGCAACCCATATTAACGTACATGATGCACAAAGCACAGTTAGCACAGTTAACGGATAAATCAGGAATATGCTGACGGGGTTCAGTAAATAGACAGAAGTTGTTTTGAGACCCAGTATGAGCCAGAAACCAAGTTCTACACTAGTATAGTGTGTAGGGAAGTAAGGACCACAAAACTGCTTCACTAGGTGATAGTTTAAGTGTCGGAAAGTGCCTAAAACTTACCTAGAGTGCAGAATTCTGCAGAAAATTCAGCAAATCAGCATTTAAATACATAAATATTATGCAGAAACATGACTAAATGGTCCTAAATGCTTTCCTAAGTGCCGGGAATTATAAGTGTCACAAAAGGGTACATAACGAACACTAAACGGTATAGTTTAGCACTTTAACGAACCAGTATCTAACCGAACAATCGGACACTACCCGAAACACTAAAATTTTACTAGAAGCATTGTTTTAATGTTTCTGAGCTAGTTATGAGCCCCGGACACCCTAACACACTATATAACACCATATTTAACTTAAGCACTAAACATTATACTTGAAAACTAACTAGATTGTCTAACTCATCATTCAACCACAACCAAGACCCCCCCCCCATATAGTGGACGGTCACAAGGTGACCCCACCCATGATCTTTCTTGATTTTGCTAGATACTATTTGATCTTACAAGATTTCCTCAATCTTTCTTTGATTCATTTTGATTTTGTAGAAGATCTTGTCTAGTATCTTAACATGGTTATAAGAGCAAGACCCATCATCATCTTCATCACCATTCACCAACTTCCTCTTCTCCTCCTCCCCCATTCTACCTCCACCATTTTCATTCCACTAACAAGCATTCCAAGGTGATCTAGTGGTGTAAGGTGCTAAGTTAGGAAGCTTAGAGCTTTCGGAAGTTGAAGGACCTTCACTGTTTGCTTTTATCCACTTTATTTCTCCACTTGTTCATCCCTAGCCTCGAGCTAGTAGTAAGATCTTCTACACACCCTTTTACATCTTGTTTAGATGGTTAAAAGATGATATATGTTGTAGCTTTCTACTACTGACTCAGACGACGACACCGCTATGACTGTTGCACTATCACCTGCTCGGGATCCCACACTTCCACCCGACCTAGAGCCTGCTCCCGAGACAGCTCCAGTTCCTTTTGGATCAGCTTGATGTTGCACCTGCTTATCCTGTGCCCTTACTTGATCATGACCCTATTTCTTTTGGTTTATCAAACATTGCACCCCTTATACCTGACCCAGTACCTGCACCTGATGACCTTCTCTTTTGTTGGGACTTTTTTTCCTGCACCTGCACCCACTGATGTTGCTCCTTTGGAAACCAACGTCCATTGCGGCGACATGCCTACCGCTTTCTTTCAGGACATACCCGTAAACCAGGAAGGCACTCCAGGTCAACACCCACGTGACGATCCTTTTTGCTACAACAGCATTTCTATAACCTCACAGGTTACACCGTTCGCTCCTTTTGTTATGAGACGAGCCATTCCAATGGTTCCCACCATGCACTATGCTGATTTCAGACTCCTACCATCCCTCAAATTATGGAGGCTACACACAGAATGAGTAGCTCCTGTCACATCAGCTACAGTTGAGGATATGAGTCGTAGAGTTTTAGAGCTTGAGCTGACACCACGTCCTCCACCTTGTCTATTGTCAGCATACTTTGATCCTCCACATTTATCAAAGATTCCTTTTGCGCTCTCACCTACTGCTATTACACCTTTCCCAAGTTTTTGATGCTCGAGCGGCAGATCAGTTAATTACTTCGACGTATATACAAGCTCGAGGAGGAGTTCACGCATGTTAGCAGTTTACTTTTCTTTCCTTCTCCACCTCAGTCACCAGTATAGTTTGGTTTCTGGATTATGCGGATTGCATTACAATTGGGTAAAGACACTAATGATAAGCCGAGATTATGGAGACTTTTGAAGACCACTTCTGACTATGTGATTTTGATACACTGATATACTTATTGGACAAGGGTAGGGTGACCCTGTGTCCCTTTTGATGTTATACATTTTGTGAGACAATACAATTGTGGTCGGAGAATAATGAGAACCCAATCATCATTAAACATGCGACAATACTTTATGGCCAATAACCAAGGAAAACTCAGTCGCTATGTCTTCGTTAAGCACGTTGTTGATCTACATGTGTGCTATAATTATAATGCTACGTGCTTACTTGCTATGCTCTCATTAAACATAATTACCAAATTACTTGGTTATGCTATGATTATGCTATTGCTTGATTGGTTGATATGATAAGCTATTAGGTGTATGTACATAGGAACTCTAAACAACTATATGCACTCCCTAAACAAATAAGACCTGACCTAACCAATCTTTTTCTTAGAAGATGTCGATACAAGGGAACGTCGATACCAACAACCCTCTGCCGACGACAGCGGCATAACTACAAGAGCGCATCTCACAGGCCATTGCACAGCACGAGGCCCTCCACTCCAAACCTCGGTGGAGGTACCCCAAGAAATAACCCACCCAACGTCTGCACCTACAAGTAGTTCTTGAACCACAAACCTCGAGAATTCGATGGCACTGGGGGTGCTATAGCTTTTTTGCGTTGGGTTGAGAAGACGGATTATGTTTTGCGATTAAGTAAATGCGCCCCAGAACATCAGGTCACGTACATAGCTGGACTATTTCTAGATGGGGCTCTGTCATGGTGGAACCTTCAGGTTCAAATAATGGGCGAGACTGCTGCGTATGCTTTGATGTGGGATGAACTGAAAGAACTGATGCGTAAGAAATATTGCTCGAGGGCGGAAGTCCAGAAGTTGGAGACTGAACTGTGGAATTTGAAAATGGAAGGTTCCAAGATAACTGAGTATGTACAGAGATTTCACGATTTATCACAAGTTGCTTCGCGTCTGGTGGAACCAGAGTTTAAGAGAATCGAACGCTTCATTAGGGGATTGGCACCTCAGATTCTAAGCCTGGTGACAACATCGAAACCCTCGATGATCACCGATGCTATCGACTTAAGTGTGGCGCTCACTGAAGAGGCGGATAGACTAGGGAAATTTTCCACTTCGGAAGAGAAAGAGGAGACTCCTGTAGAGCCATCTGGAGGTAACAAGAGAAAGTTCGCAAACTTCAAAAAGGGTACTCGGGTGAATAGCAAGAACAAGGCCAAAAAGGGAAAAGACTACATAGGTATCCTACCTAAGTGCGACAACTGTCTACGTTACCATGTCGGGCGATGTAAATATGGAAAATGTGATAACTGTGGCAAGAGGGGGCATCCCAAGGAGACTTGTAGGCAAGGTACTGAACCTAGAAATGGAGGCCAAGATGGTAGCGAGAATTACGGAGGAAACAACGACAACGACAACTATCAAGGCAGGACGAGTGACAAACAAAAACGTGCTCAAGGTTGTCTTAACTTTGGGAGCAAAAAGCATTTCAGAAAATACTGCCCTAAGAAGAACCAGGCACAAGGATGAAAGCTCAATAGCGGAGCTAGGGAAGCACGCCAAAATCCAAACAAGGTTATCCATACGTTCCATATTTGTCAACATTATGCATTTGTACTACTTGATATTATTACAAATTTTAGCTTCGCATCTCCAGAGTTTGAGAGTATACTTGGTTTCGTAGCATGTAAGTTAGATAACCCGTACTAGTTAAAGGGAAACTTCGACGACGTATTTGGAATGGATTAGCTGTCAAGAAATCAAGCGGAGATTGTTATCCGCATCCCGATGAAGAACGATGAACCGACCATGGTTCATGAAGCAGGATACGCCCCTACGGATTATCCGTTGTTGAAGACACGAAAGTTTTCGCGCAAAGGATGTGTGCCCTCTTGACCCATGTCATGGACAAAAGAGCCGAAGAACCTAAGCTCGAAGATATCCCTGTGATAAAGGAACATCCTGAAGTCTTCTTCGAAGACTTGCCAAGACTACCGCCCCAACGACAAGTCAAATTCCATAACTGACTCTGTTCCAGGCGCCGCGCCTGCAGTCAATGCACCATAACGACTTACACCTTCGGAGATGCAAGGATTTTCAGTGTAGTTTTAGTAGTGGATAGAGAAGGAAGATAACAGACCAAGTTTTCCGTTTTGAGTAACCCCAATTCTTCTCGTCAAGAAGAAGGACGATGATTTACAAATGAGCATCAACTACCCGGAGCCGAACGAGCTAACCAACAGGAGTCGGTGACTCTTGCTAAGGACTAACGAATTCCTTATTTAACTAACTGTGAGAATCCAACAACTATTTCACGACTGATCGATGATTGAGTGACATTAGCTGTGAATTCAGGAAGAAGGTATATCGGGGAAATTGTGGGACAACAACTTGTTTTAAACATACACGAAAATGGTGATTCCTACACAATGCACAAAATAGTTTTACACAGAATACGAAACCTTGAGAATCTAGAAAACATATATTTAGGACCTTGGGAACCCAGGTCCAAACTCGTAAAGGTTGTTACTTAGTAACCTTATCTGCTAACTCAATCAAACACCATTATCTTGACATATATGCTATTTCAGTTAACCAAACAGAAAGTACTTATATTTCTTTTGTTGAAATCTTCACTTTTGCTTCTAGCAAGTAGATATTTGCATCTCTACTCTCCTCAATGGTAGTTGCATCACGTTGATTTTCTTCGCTAAGAGCGAACACACATTGCCTTTGATACTTGGTCATTTCGTCATTTTAGCAATTACTCATTGTTTCATTGCTTGGAAACTTATATGTTACACATGCACCATTTGCTACGAATGTGGTTTCGTTTCGAATAAACGCTCCATTGAAATTCAAATATTATTTTGCTAAAGCTTACTATTGGTTTATGATTCGAGTAACCTACATTATTGTAATTGTTGGCTCCTTTGCTATCAAGTCACCACACTTTCTTGAAACTTCATAACTTCCAAGCTACATTCATGGTTTATCTTTTTAACCATGCCAAGATTCCTTTGTCGATACATACGTTTATTGTCGGGTTATATAGAAACCAAGTTCAATTGCTTGAACTTATCCATTTTGCATACTCAATTGATGACGCCATATGATGTATTGAGAGCATCATAGTCAAATATTTTTGCAAAGGTTCTTTTATTTCGAGTTGTAGTGGACTTGATTGGTCTACGACTCCACTAAATCGTTTGTTGGTTTCGATATCTTACTATGACACTTTCACAAAATTGAAGCTTGCGCTAATTTGGGTACTCACTTCAGACACGGATTTAATTGTTTATTCATTAACTTGCTCTAAAATCCGTCTTGTTTATCACGATTAAAGCGGTCTCAACACAGTTGTGTGTTAAGGCGATGGTACATAGATTCATTTCATAGCACGGTGTACCTCCTAACGATTCTTTCGTTACAAATTGAATACCTTGTAGTGATTATTATTTTCCATCTTCAATCAGAAACAGTAGTACCTTGATGTTCCGTGTGCAATTGAAAACTCTATAACATTGTGCAAACCAAATCTTCAGATTATCTCAGTACACCTTCACTTGATTTCAAACCCGGTGAACTTGTTTAGTCACCACTATTACTGAATTATGTCATTATGACACCTTGTGGGGTCGATACGAACTTGTAGCTTGTGCTAATCATGGTCAACCGTCTCACACGAAACTACACATACTTTTGTTTGGCTTGTCATTTAAACATTCCTCATGCAACTATGAATTAAGACAATGATACACCAGATTCGCTTGTACTTCATTCGGTGTATTTTCACAATTCAAAAATGTCAACACACTAATCCTTACCATTTATTGATTTGAAGGTTGACAGATCATTTTTAGATTCAAGTTGCTGATTTTTAGATCGTATAGCAGATGCTATGGTTCGGGAAAACTCATTTGCATATTGTGACCGATCGTTTGAGATTCCATTGGTCGAGACTCCTTTGTTACACCCATGTTAACTGAGTTACACTAGATTATACATTTATACATCTCGTGTCCTTTGATATCAAATGCTAGAACACATACATTTTAACCACTGGGTTCTTGTAGTTGAGATACATTCTTGGATGCACCTGATGTGAATAAGACTTGATTATGTTTTACGGTTATCTACCTCAGTACTATTTATATACATACACGCATAATGTAACCCTAAGGAGTTAAGGTAGTACAAATTTCGAGGACGAAATTTTCTTAACAAGGGGAGAATGTGACAACCGTCAAATTTGCATGCATCCGTACAATTATTAAATGACGAATAGTGCTTAATGACTGTGCTGATTTACAATTTATGACTGGAATTGCTTTCTGATTACCGCATTATACTTACATGTGCATCACATACTGCAAATGACACATCATCATTACATGTAACCCATATTGACGTACATGATGCACAAAGCACAGTTAGCACAGTTAACGGATAAATCAGGAATATGCTGACGGGGTTCAGTACATAGACAGAAGTTGTTTTGAGACCCAGTATGAGCCAGAAACCAAGTTCTACACTAGTATAGTGTGTAGGGAAGTAAGGACCACAAAACTGTTTCACTAGGTGATAATTTAAGTGTCGGAAAGTGCCTAAAACTTACCTAAAGTGCAGAATTTTGCAGAAAATTCAGCAAATCAGCATTTAAATACATTAATATAGGCAGAAACATGACTAAATGGTCCTAAATGATTTCCTAAGTGCCGGGAATTATAAGTGTCACAAAAGGGTACATAACGAACACTAAACGGTATAGTTTAGCACTTTAACGAACCAGTATCTAACCGAACAATCGGACACTACCCGAAACACTAAAATTTTACTAGAAGCATTGCTTTAATGTTTCTGAGCTAGTTATGAGCCCCGAACACCCTAACACACTATATAACACCATATTTAATTTAAGCACTAAACATTATACTTGAAAACTAACTAGATTGTCTAACTCATCATTCAACCACAACCAAGACCCCCCCCCCCCATATAGTGGATGGTCACAAGGTGACCCCACCCATGATCTTTCTTGATTTTGCTAGATACTATTTGATCTTACAAGATTTCCTCAATCTTTCTTTGATTCATTTTGATTTTGTAGAAGATCTTGTCTAGTATCTTAACATGGTTATAAGAGCAAAACCCATCGTCATCTTCATCACCATTCACCAACTTCCTCTTCTCCTCCTCCCCCTCTAAAGCTTACGGCCCAACACCCCCATTCTACCTCCACCATTTTCATTCCACTAACAAGCATTCCAAGGTGATCTAGTGGTGTAAGGTGCTAAGTTAGGAAGCTTAGAGCTTTCGGAAGTTGAAGGACCTTCACTGTTTGCTTTTATCCACTTTATTTCTCCACTTGTTCATCCCTAGCCTTGAGCTAGTAGTAAGATCTTCTACACACCCTTTTACATCTTGTTTAGATGGTTAAAAGATGATATATGTTGTAAATCACAAGAACACTAAAGAACACAATCTTGAATCTTGAACATAAGCCTAACATATGATGAAATAGTGATGAAACTATGTTGTTTAGTGTGTGAATGATGTTTGCTTGTTATTTACTTGAGATTATGATGTTGATCATCATAAGGAGCTTGCTAGATTGTGATTAAACACATGATCTAGCAAGTTAGAGGATGATTATGTGTTAACACAAGAAGATCATCCACATATATAAGCATGAACTTGAATAATAAGAAGATTTCTTGAAAAATAATAAACAAAGTAAGCTAGTAATCTTATGAATCTAAGATTTATGAGTGGTTTTCCAAAAGAACCAAGTTCAAAATGTGATTTTTAGAAGATCTTGATGCTTACTTAAATGTACACTATTTTTGGTGATGAAATAAGTATAAGGGCACTTTGTTTACAAGAAAAGTTCAAAAGAATGATTTTTGGAAAAATCATCTAACAAGTTGTAAACACGCAAATCTTTCAAGAATGAGATTTTTAAAGTAATAAACACACTTTAAAAGGTAACTAAGTCTACTAAACATGCTACCGAGTTACTACAAGTTTTTGTGAAAGATCAAGTTCATGTTGTTATGTAAATTGTATAGTTTTTGCACTTGGTAAGTGTAGATTGATTATTGATTGCTTGCGATGATTTTTGAAAAGAAAATGATATGCTTAAATAGCATGGACACCTCCATTTTTAGGGGAAACTATGGCAAAATTCTCTAAAAATATAAACACTTAGAAAAATATTTTCTAACGAGTATTTACAAGTGTATTTAACTATGGTTTTCAATATAAACTTTGCCATAGAATTTGTTACAAAAACACAAGTATTGGAGGTTGGTTTTGATAAACAAGAACGAATAAATATGTATTCAGAATATATATTTACATTAAAGACACTTGTGTGAATATTTGTATACTTGGTGAAATAGTTATATTATTTTAGGGTAAAATAATATAACTTAACAAAATACCATGAAATTTACTATCCAAAATATTACCAAAAATCATAAGGAATAAATATATAAGTTACACCCATAGTATTGTGGAACCGAATGATAGAACGTAACTTACAAAATATTCCGGAAAATACGTTATGAATATATTTTTGGTAAATACCATTTTGGACACGAAGGAAATGAGAACATGACTTTATTATAATTACAAATTTATATCATATTTTTTACAAGTAGAAAATATATTGTTTTGGAAATATATTGGGAATATATTGGCATATTGTTATTTGAAATAATACACCGGAATACGACGCCAATACATGGCAAGTTGTAGAATACGGATATACATGTACGAGATACCCCCATCCTTGGGAAGGAAATACGAATATAAATACTTGAGAAGTATCATTACAAATTTTGTTTAACAATTATTCCAAAAATTCAATAAACGTAATTTAAGTTAAAATATTTATTATTTTAACGAATAATTATATAACTTGGAATAATGATGAAGACACTTGGAAACGTAACTCAAAGGCACTAATTAATACTAAGTCAAGGCACGACCGCTCGTCTAATAAGACCATAGTACATTGTAGGTAGTCGTGTACACCAGAGGACACTTTGAGTTACAGGCAGATTCGAAGAACGCAAAACAGTGAGTTCATGTCCCCCTTTTCTTTAAACTGTTTTGTTTATTTACTTCGGGGGTGAAATACATGTTACAAAGGATTACTTACAATACAATTGGTATGGTTAGCCTAGGAAAGAACCATAGATCATGTGAATGGGTAGGCGTATACTTGAGGCCATCAATCCTCTTGTAGGACCGAGGGGCATGAGTGATAGATCTATTTGGGTGTAGCGAGCCCCATCCAGGAGTCCGCCGAATGGGCCATGTCGTGACTATGTCTTACAGCCGGAAGCCCGGTACAAAGTCTGCTAGGTTTGAGTTTTCCTGCACCATGTCACGTTTATTAATGTATTAGCTACACATTAATCGATCTGTTTCCTTGTTGTTTTCATACCGGGACTTACAAACTTACATACATACTTACAACGATTTCAAAGGTTTATACATACACTCAAATGAACACATGAACACGCTCAACTTTTGTTGATGTTTTCAAACTACATGTATTTCAGGGAATTTGTAAGTGGATCTGGCGGGCGTGGAAGTTTTTATGCTGCGTTAGAAATAAAGATGTCATCCATGGTCTTTGAGTTTGGTCAGTGTGTCTTATTCCTGGACGAGACACGCCTTCCAAACCTTGGTATCATTCAATATCTTTTGCTGAGTCCATAATGAACTCAGAAACAATTTGTACGGTTTGTAAAACTTGAATTTGAAGTCTACATTTTTTTAAACAATGTTGTTATGATTTAAACTTATATAATGGATGATAAATCTATGGTTTCATCATGTAGTGGTTGTTATGATTGAATGCAATGATATTAATAAAGTCACACCATAATCACGCTTCCGCAAAAGTCAGGGTGTGACAGTTTCGTCATGTAGTGCTCGACGAAACCTGGGGTTTCGTCGAAGGCTGCAACAGTTGTGAGCTGCAAACTGTTAGCAGTTTGCAGCAAGCTTATAAATACACAAACATAAACATAATAACCAAATGCAACATGCATTGTTCTTTTAACATTACATAACAAACAGAGATAACTAGTCGGACACAAGTAGGATAGGAGGATATCCGACTTGGTCGACGGCGAATTACAGACTCGATAAATATAAAAGATCGTATAAATTACACCGTAAATAAAGACAAGTTACAGACACCAAAATAATGCATCAACAAACTCCCCCTTGTCTGTTACTGTCTTCGGTCTTCAATCTTTCGTCTTTAGTGTTTCAGCGTCCAGGTGCTTCCCGCATGAATTCCTCGATAAAAGAAGTAACAAGCGACGCGCTGAAATCGCAATGCTTGATGCGCATCATTGTCATCATAGAATATATCATGCCGGAACAGCTTGCTGATATCGTTAGCTGACATATTAACAATCCACATCGGATCCAACATTCGAAAGTTTTCGCGATCACCATTAAACACAATCACCGCTTCATGGGTATCCGAATCGTAACACCATAACCTCATATCATCAAGAAAGTTCTGCTTCATCGGCATTAGCGGGATCTTATGCATGACTTTCGCGGGTTGATAGACAAGCTTGTATCGCGCCGTATTTGTCGCTGGATCTAATGTTAAGTTGATTTGTTGATAAATGGGGAACTGAGGCTTGTACGACTCATCTTTCCAGCCTGACCTTTTGTTAATCCTTATCAAGCGCTGGAACAATGTAGCTCCTTTGAAGTTTGAGCAATTAATGAGCTCAAGCTTCGTCAAAGCTGCAACATCGTAAAAAGGTAAAGACAGTATGCTCAGCAATGATCGGAAATACTGAATACCGAATTCCCGCTTGATGGCGACGCAATGTATTTCCTTTACGAACATCCAACAGAGAATTCTTCCATGTGGCTTCACTTTCTCAAACTGAAGAAAATTAACCTGTGCTTCAGGCGGTGTAGGCTTTTCAACCCTAGACAAGAACCGTTTTCTCCATTCTTGGAATGCATCAGCCGGATTATCAGAAGACGTACGATTCTTCAATTGTTCATCAATGTATTCCTGATTCTCTTGCATCCATTCTTCATCAAATTGATCAACTCTATTCCGTCAGCACGAACGTAAGTTGATTTCTTCTCATTTCCTTCAAACACGATCTCTTCAATGTTTTCAACATCGGCAGTTTCAGGCTCACTCGGCATCTTATCAATCTCAGCATCGTCAATCTCTTTCATTGCGTTCAGAGCAAGTAACTGCTCATGTGAAAGATCTGAGATGATCTCTCCTTCTTCAAGTAATTCTCTAGTAATCGGATGTACAACCTGCAATGCAAGATCAGCAGTGCTAGGAACAGAAGAAGTACCAGGCAAAGATTCAATCAGTTGTATTTCTTCAACTGTTCCACTGGAGGTTCCTTGCGCAGATCCAAGTTGCGCAGGCTTGAAGACTATTAATTGTGTAGAAGAAGTTGTCGGTGGTTGTTCTGATGTAGCAGAGGGATCGAGGTTCCCTTGATCTTCAGAATCATCATCCTTTTTCTTCAACACCTCTTGCGGTTTACATCGTTCGTTCCATAAAGTATTGACGCGCTTTCGAAGAAACTCATAGCCTTCATTTATCTTCTTGACCCCATCAAAGATAGTGGTGTTTCGAGAATCGTACCACTGTTTCATGTAGTCATGTCTTTCTTTTAGAGCATCGGCCAACTTTTGAAGTGTAGAGCTGCTTTCTTTCATACGGTTCATTTCAATACCACGTGATTTATCTGCCGCACGCATCTGTTGTAACTGCCTTTCTCTCACTTCGTCTGCAGCTTTCAAACTTGCGTTTTCTACCCGTAGCTGCTCAATTTCAGCTTGCTGACGAGTGATTTCTGCTGCTTGTCGTCCAACAGTGGCATTCAACATGTTAATTTCCAACTGTTGCCTGATCGAGTCAGCTCTTGTAGCTTTGATCACTTCCGTATGCCTGGTGATCTGACCTGCAGCAGCTTGAAGTTGAGAAAATAGGAAATCTATCTTCTCATCCTGCTGCATCTGTTCGAATACACTTTGTCTGCATTCCGTGGCAGGCTACGAGGTAGTAGCATGAATAGTTGATGCAATGGAGCGAGTAGGTGCTTGAGGAGTCACTATAGGAGTTTCAGGTGTTGAACTCACTGCAGGAGTTGGTTCTGTGGACCTCGGAGTTGAAGGAACCATTTGAGAAGCTTTAGTGGCCGTGAATTCAAGATTTGGATCCATTGCCGCTTCTTGTGTAGGCTCTTGAGGAGCAGATTACTGTACAGAAGAAGTACCAATGTACTTTCTTGCTTTCTTCTTGCGTTTGACAGCCGTTTCCTTTCTCTTTGAACGTACCGCTTCGGTATCCGAAGGAACGTATTCTTCATCATCATCATCATCCTCCCTTCTAATATTCCTGATCCTTTTAACACCTCGATCATCATAGTAAACTTCATATCCAGGTTCCGGAGGATTGTCATCAGACTCAGAATCCTCCACGTCATTACAAGTTGAAGTGCCACCAGCTGCACCAGCAGACAATGCAACAGCAGACGATGCACCAACGGCACCAACACCTGCATCACCACCATCACCAGCTTCATCATCATCACTATCACTTTCAGACGAGCCTGAATCCGCTGGACCAAACTTTTCAACCATCTTCTTCTTTAATTCCGGCTCTTCATCATCTGATTGGCTGTCATTGTGACGCCATTTATCATCTTCCGGAGCAATGTAGTCTGGTTTCCCAAGAGCACCTATCAACTTCCTAGGAGGATCGCTTTCTTTGTATCTCTTGGCTGCATGACTCTTGATTATCCTTAAAGATTGCAAGATCATAGGTTCTATCTTCAGGATGTCGTCGTCAGCTTTTGGAAGATTAGGATGCTGGACGTTCATGATCATTTGAAGAAACTGAGGATACATCTAGAATTTGTTCCCGTTTATTCTACTGCCAGTTCTCGTCATGTTTTATTTCATGTTGGCGAAGATATACTTTGATATGCTAAACGGTTTGTTTAGCACCAAAGCCACCATAAGACCACCGAGATCGTTGCCTGCCATATCATATCCTGCACGTCTGTTGCTGATACACTGAATGAGAACGTGTAAGAGAAACTTGTAACGTAATGGAAAATCTCCTTTGTTAATCTGATTACTGAAGATGTCGCCAATACACTTCATCCGTAATAAGCAGCCACGCGTACACATGATTGGAATTGAGAACAGTGCATTTGGATCGTCTTGTAACTCTAAAACAGCGTTCAATATTTCCGGAGATACAATCACATCCAGATCATTCACTCTCCCTTGAATGGCTTCAGTACCATCAATTTGCACAACACTTGCGGTATCCCAGAAAGCTTTTATGAGCGATTTGTAAACAGGCGTTGAAAAGGTAACAACTTTATTGATCCTCGACACTCTAATCCACCGAGTAATTTCTTTAAATTCAGAGATCTTTTCTTCGGGATCCAGAAAGGCAATTTAGTTGTGACGCTTGTCAGACATCACCTCCTCTTCTGATTTGTTTTCTTTCTTAGTCGCGGGCTTGCGTTTTCGCTCTTTCGGTGCCATCTGTATGTGTAAAACATCCACAATAAGTTAACATGTCATATTATGGTATAAGATGTGCATTAGACATGTGTATATACAAGGTAGAACATAACATGGACATTTAACATTCCAATGTACATCTACTGTGAAAGGCACCACACTTAGAAAAATTTCCAAGTCCTGGACGACGAAACCTCAAGACCTAGACGAAACTCCCTTCCTTACGACGAAACCTCCTTGGTCAAACAAAGTCAGTGTTGACCATTGACCTGAGGAGTTTCGTCGAGTGGAGTTACGTCGTAGAGGAGTTACGTCGTGTAAGGCATGAAGAAACTTAGGTGTCGCCGATTTGGGGATTTTGGGCAGTTAGGGTTTCGCCGTTTGGGGGTTTTTCAAATTCAAGGTAGTTTCGTCGTCTGTTGGTTAATCGATGATCGATTCAATCAAACAAACCCAATTTTGACACATTGTTTATACCCAAACCAACTTAAAACAACCCAAACTGTAAATCTTACATCCTTTTAACCGAAAACCCACCCAAAGGTTAAACATTAAAACAAGTCTCAATCCTCTGTTTTTGTTGTCTACAACCCAAATCAAAACAAAGCACATATCATCATTTAAACACTAAATCTATCTGTTTTGACTAAAAGCAAAAACAAACAACAAGTTTATAGTATGAAGAAAATGAGTAAACAGTGTCTCCGAGGGATTTTTTTTTCGAACAATCGGACAAACACATCGTTCCTATCGTTCAAAACATTTAAACAATCCATTAAATACCTTTGATTTTGATAAAAAAAAATGGAGAGAAAATGAAGGTTTTGAGGGTTGGTGAATGGGTATGGGGGATGGAGTATCGGAGAAGATGAACAGGCAAGTGGTTTGAAAAAGTGATGTTGTTGCATACCTGGGACCCCTTTATAAACCGACTTACACGGCGAAACCTCCACCTCGACGAAACTCTATGCGGGCTCGACGAAACTCTGCTTTGGGCTTGGATTTGGGCTTAAACATTTAGCCCATGCCGAAACTTAAAAGGGCCAGTGGGGTTTCGTCGTGACCTCGACGAAACTTGGGGTTTCGTCGTTAACATTTCAAATTTTGACCATTTTGACCAATCTTGAAAAACAGTTAACTTTGACCATGGGGTTTCGTCGACATAAAAGGGTTTCGTCGACCTCAAACAAGTTTCGTCGACACCTTTTTCTCAAATTCACTAAGTCTTGAAAATTTTGCACATTGAACAGATTTTGTTTATTTGAACACATTTCATTTTGATTGAGTTTTTCAAATGCAAGGACATTTTAAGAAGTAGGTTTCAGGCTTCCGGCAGAAAACACCAAGTTACAACTTCGGCTAATTCAAAAATGAACTTTACATCTATACTAAAAACAAGAATTTAAAGTGCGGTAAACTAATCGAAAAGCTATAAAAAGCAGTAAACAACTGTACAAATGCAATCTTTTTGTGAGTTTCAAGGATAAGGAATCATACCAGCTTACGGTCTTAATCAAACATGATTTTTGTTCTGTTTAAAGCTCTGGATAAGTATACTACCTCGATTATCGGTGTTGTTGTCCACATAAGCTCAAACTGATCAGATTTAATCATAATAAGGAGATACGATTAACGGTAAGGATTATACTTGCAAGTCGATGTTCATCCACTCACGACATATTCCCGTATTAAGGTATGCACGAGAGTTCATCTTACCGGTGAGTATACCGTTTATCATCTGTTTGACCGTATAAAAGAATGTGAGATACTCACTTATTTTTTATTGAAAACAAGCCCTATGTGATAGAATCACTTATTGATGAGGAACTTGATTTTCGAAGCATGAGGGCACAGGAGCAAGTCCGTGAACAGGTCAATACAATGTACATCAAATAGACGAACTTGACTCCCAGATAAATGTGATATTTTATCACTTATTTTGTTTGGACATGTGATTGTTGATCACTTATTGAGGTCGAATGCAATATGTACACGTATGTATAGTATCATGGTAGATCTAGACTTCGTCTCTGTTATTTTTCCGGTAAAAGATACAACCATGATACCCAGATGATAAGCAGCATAAAGACCGAATATCTCAGAACCTCCGCAATCAATCAAACGAAATTTCGGTACTAAGACCATATGCCAATGAATGGTTCCCACCTGACTTGAAGTCTGTTAGGTTTGTCTCATCCTACACATTTTAGTAGAATATATCATGCCGGAACAAGTGATCCTGCGGAAGTCGTACAAGCCTCAGTTCCCCATTTATCAACAAATCAAGTTCACTTTAGATCCAACAACAAATACGGCGCGATACAAGCTTGTCTATCAACCCGCGAAAGTCATGGATAAGATCCCACTAATGCCGATGAAGCAGAACTTTCTTAATGATATAAGGTTATGGTGTTAAGATTCGGATACCCATGAGGTGGTGATTGTGTTTAATGGCGATCGCGAAAACTTTCGAATGTTGGATCCGATGTGGATTGTTAATATGTCAGCGAATGATATCAGCAAGTTGTTCCGGCATGATATATTCTATGATAACAATGATGCGCATCAAACGTTGCGATTTCAGCGCGTCGCTTGTTACTGCTTTTATCGAGGAATTCATGCGGGAAGCACCTGGACGCTGAAACACTGAAGATGGAAGATCGAAGACCGAAGACAGTAACCGACAAGGGGGAGTTTGTTGATGCATTATTTTGGTTTCTGTAACTTCTTTTTATTTACGATGTAATTTATATGGTCTTTTATGTTTATCGAGTCTGTAATTCGCCGTCGACCAAGTCGGATATCCTCCTATCCTACTTGTGTCCGACTAGTTGTCTCTGTTTGTTTTGTAATGTTAAAAGAACAATGCATGTTGCATTTGGTTATTATGTTCATGTTTGTGTGTTTATAAGTTTGCTGCAAACTGCTAACAGTTTGCAGCACACAACTGTTGCAGCCTTCGACGAAACGCCAGGTTTCGTCGAGCACTACATGACGAAACCCCCATATGACCAAAACCCCAAGGTTTTGTCGTGATGGATGACGAAACTCCTAAAGTTTCGTTGTTCAAGAGGTCTCGTCAGTCCCATTAGAGGTTTCGTCGAGCCCAATCCAGGTTTCGTCGAGTTATGGGCCTGGGCTGTTATATAAACACTTCATGGTTTCACTTTGAAACAATGAGAGCATAACCTGTGTCTGAAATTCTATTGTCAAACTTTGTGTGTATCAGTTTGATCATTGTTCTCATCCTTTTAATCAATTGAGTGTGATTCATTGGTTATATCGTGTTAGTAATATCTATGTTTGGTTTGGCATAGTCACGGGGATTCCGCACTCGTGACCGTGTTTGTTATAAACAAGGATTCAGTTTTCGTATTCGATCCTCAGAATTCGGGACCTACAAGAAAAATTTTTATCCCCCCATTTCTTTGGTAAGATCTCTAAACCTTAACAGATTCTCTCCACTTCAAAGAAACTGTAGTCAATTTCACATAACAAGTTCTCTCCACTGAGTAGAATTTATCTTCAAACGTTCACCAATTCTCTCCACTGAGCGGAACTGTCGTCAATCTTCATTGAATGTTCTCGGTTGTTCGAAAAATCACGAAAACGACTTTCTTCTTTGCACATTCGAGTTGAATAAGAACGTCCCCTAGTACCCCGTAGGATCCGACTTGTATCCCTCCAAAGATTTTATGAACTCGTTAGGACCGGTATTGACATTCTAGGTTCATTCATTCGTTACCAAATGCGAGAATATGACAATAAACAAAAAGATTTCTTCGTTGCATATTCTTGTTGATATAGAAATTTCGCCTAGTACTCCGTAGGATCCGACTTGTATCCCTTCAAAGACTTTGTGAACTCGTTAGGACCGGTATTGACATTCCAGGTTCATACGTTCATTTTCAAATGCGAGAATATGACAATAAACAAAATGCTTTCGAATATTTACGAATAACCGATAACAATCATCAACATTGACGTGCGGAAGTGAACATACCGTTCTTGGTTTTTGGCCCATAGTAGTCAAGTCACCAAAATTTGACGTTTGCGTCGGTAACCGTGACTACCCCACATTCATAAATCAATTGTTTTCATCATGCTAAAGTGATCCCGCGTGCTCCCTAACCTGTACGAATTTTGAAGTTGAAATTTAGAAGCGCGGTGCAAATCAGCTTCGCGAATACCTGACCCCACTTTGCAACCCATTAGAATAATCTTGTACTCTCGGCCCAGACGAAAAATGTATATTTCGTTGACTAATAAATAGGCCCAATAATAAATTAAGTCAACTGAGACTATTGGTTATTTCATTCAACAACCCACTAATTCAACATCTCACTAATAAATTTAGTCCACATGTTTTTTTTTTAATTTTTGAATTTTTCAAACAAAAAGACAGAAAGTAAAGACATCTTTTTGGATTTTTGAAATTTTCAGGAGTTTTTGTATTTTCTTGAATTACTCCCCGTAAAATGCTAAAAGGTGAAAATCTTTTTGAATTTTTAGAGTTTTTAAAGAAAATATTTACAAAAACGATTAGCCAAAGAAGTTACTCGGGTATCACCTTAATGCCATTGACCAAAAGTAGATAATCAAAACGTGATTTATCAAAAGCTTTTTTAAATAGGTCAGCACGTTGGTGATCGGTGTGAACTTTAACAACATCGATTAATCTTTTGTCAAAACAATCACGTATGAAGTGATATTTAATTTCGATGTGTTTGGTCTTGGAATGCTGCACATGATTTCTAGTGATCTGTAAGGTAGCATTATTATCAACAAATATAGGTGTAGATAGGAATTCAAAACCGTAGTCGCGCATTTTTTGTTGTATCCAAAGAACTTGGGAGCAACAACTAGAGGCAGCAATGTATTATGCTTCACAAGTTGATGTAGCAACACATGTTTGCTTCTTGCACTGCCACGTGACCAGGCGATTTCCTAAGAATTGACATCCCGCTGTTGTTGATTTGCCATTAATTTTGCAACCACCAAAATCAGAATCACTGTATGCAATCAAGTCGAAGCTATCATCCCTAAGGTACCAAAGACCGGTGTTCGGGCATCCCTTCAAATAGCGAAAAAACTTTTTAATAGCTGACATATGAGAAGCCTTCGGGTTGACTTGATATCTTGCAAGCAGGCACGTTGGATACATGATGCCGGGCCTCAAGGCTGTGAGATACATGAGAGATCCGATCATAGAGCGGTAGTATGAAGAGTTAACGCTTTCACCCTTCAGATCTGGAGTAATCCCGTGATTCTGCGGAAGTGGGGTACCAATGGGCATTGCATCAGACATCTGGAATCGACTCAAGATGTCACCAACATATTTAGTCTGATGGATGAATATCCTAGACTCGGTTTGTTGAACTTGAAGGCCCAGAAAGAAATTCATTTCCCCCATTGCACTCATCTTGAATTTTTCTTGCATCACATGTTCGAATTGCCTGCACAAAGTATCATTAGCATAACCAAATATTATATAATCAACGTATACCTGCACCAGCAGAAAATCTCCATCTTGTTCCTTGATAAAGAGAGTGCAGTCAATAAGACCTCGTCGAAATCCATTCTCCAGAAGATAGTTGGATAGGGTTGCATACCAAGCCCTAGGTGCTTGATGTAAACCATAAAGAGCTTTGTTGAGCAACCAAACCCGATCGGGATGAATAGGATCTTCAAAACCCGGAGGTTGTTCGACGTGCACCTCTTCTTGAACCACACCTTGAAGGAAAGAACTTTTGATGTCCATCTGGTAGACTTTAAATCCTTTGAATGAAGCATAAGCTAGAAAGATCCGAATAGCTTCCAGACGTGCAATAGGTGCATTAACTTCATTGTAGTCAATGCCTTCGATCTGGCGAAATCCCTGAACAACCAATCTCGCCTTGTTACGAATAACTACTCCACGATCGTCCTTCTTGCATTTGTAAACCCAGCGTGTGCCAATCTTCTTGTAGTTCTCTGGCCTTTCAACAAGCTTCCAAACACCAAGCTTTTGAAATTGCTGCAGTTCATCCTGCATGGCTTTAACCCAAGAATTATCCTTTAAGGCTTCCTTCCAAGACTTCGGCTCTTCTTGTGAAACATAACACGCGAAGGACCAATCATTTTGAAGACCAGATTCTCTGATAGCTAAATATAAACCAGCATTCTGGTTGTTTCTCAGCTGATTACGTGGCTGCACCCCGCGTTGGACATCTCCTATGATATTCTACTGCGGATGGGTATCGTGAATCCTCATTTCAGGATTTTCAGGAACACGAGCATTAATACCCAAATTGTTAATATTAAGATCAACAACCAACTCCACACCAGGAATAGGCGTAGAAGTGGATGCATTCCCTTCAGCAGTATCAACATCCTGCATATGAGGAGTTTCAACAGAAGCACCTTGAACAGGAGCAACTGGAGCTGAAGTGCTTTCTTGCGCATCATGATATTCATCATCTTCTGATGACTCATTGTAATCAGCAACATCTTCAAATACCTCATTTTAAACCGTGTTGTTAACCGAATTAGAACCTTGGGGGTTAACAATAACAGGTCTAACCAATGGCGAGCCAGCAGCGTTGTCACTATCAAATAACATTCTAGCAGCTGAAGATTCTTCATCAAAGGTTGGCAGATTAAAGGAGTCGAATAGCCCATCATAATCGAACATC
The DNA here is from genome assembly GCA_030545235.1 of Helianthus tuberosus. Lineage (NCBI taxonomy): Eukaryota > Viridiplantae > Streptophyta > Magnoliopsida > Asterales > Asteraceae > Helianthus > Helianthus tuberosus. The sequence continues at coordinate 65,394,930 of CM060406.1, forward strand.
CAAGGATCACCCGGAGCTCTAACAGACCTTGTATACCTTTGAACCCTTACTTCACTCCATAGCTCAATATTTTTGGTCGCCAGATTCCATACACGAAAATTCAGAGTAGCATATCCAAGGAAGAAACCCTCGATAGCTTTCGTGCTAAACTTTCCATCCGGCTCAATCATAGTGCATGGACCGCCAAAAGGTTCTAGATAAGAAAGATCTGGTTTCCTTTTCTATAGAAGTTCGAAACAAGTCTTGCCATGTCTCTTAAATGTAAGAACTCGGTTTAACGTGTAGCAAGCAGTCGACACAGCCTCCCCCCAGAACTGAACAGGAAGCTCAGACTCTACCAACATCGTTCTTGCAGTTTCAATTATCGTCCGATTCTTCCTCTCTGCGACACCATTTTGTTGTGGAGTATAGCGAGAACTGTATTCATGCAGAATGCCCTTAGAAGTACAGAACTCATCCATCACACGGTTTTGGAACTCAGTTCCATTGCCGCTTCTGATCCTCTTCACTTTCAACGTGTATAGATTTTCAAGCATTGTAAGAAGATCCTTGAGGATTCCAGGAGTGTCACTCTTGTGTGCCATAAAAGCTACCCAAGAAAATCTAGAATAATCATCAGTAACCACTAAACAATAAGCATCCTTGAATGTTTTCTTATGTTTCATAGGTCCAAAGAGGTCCATATGAAGACGTTCAAGAGGCATGCTAACAGTGTTGATTTTCTTCAGAGGGTGAGACTTCTTCGTTTGTTTCCCTTTCTAGCATGAAACACAGATGTCTTGCAGATGAAAACTTCTCACAGGCACACCATTCACAAGATTGTTTTTCACCAAATGGTTCATTTTTCTTAAGTGAATGTGCCCCATTCTTCTGTGCCAAGATATAGACTCCTTCTCCGTGGCTTTTGAGACAAAACAAGTGACTTGTGCAGATGTCGTAATCGCTTGGCTCATATCAAGAATATAAAGATCATTAACTCTTGGAGCCGATAAGAGAATCCATTCTTTTGGAATTTTGAAACCAGGTTTCAGCACATAACAACTGGCATCATCAAAATGCACGGTGAACTTTTTATCGCAGATTTGTGAAACACTGAGAAGATTATGATCAATTTGACGAACATAATTGATCTTATCGAAACATATAACACCATTGGAGATCGTTCCCTCTCCAGTGATGTATCCGCCTTTATCTCCAGCAAACGCGACATAGCCTCCTCTAATATTTCTCACATCATATAGAAGCCGTAAGTCGCCTGTCATGTGCCTAGATGCTCAACTATCAACAATCCAATGACTATTAATAGTTCCTCCTGGAACATCCTGCACATATCATCCAACGATCAGTTGAGGATGGGGACCCAAGCCTTAGTGGTCTTGGGTCGTCCCTGAGCATCACAAAAAGTGATCTCGATTTCCTGATGATTTTGTAACACAACACCTCCCCTTGAACTTTCACCCATCTTAGGTCTCCAAGTTTGATTTTGCTTACCAGATTGATTCGTATGAAAAGATTTTGAAACTTCTGGTTTTAAATATTGTGAAGAACTTGGTTCCCTTTTGACCGTTTTGACTTTAGATTTTAAAGCCTTTTCAACTGCTTTAACATTTTGACGTCGTTGTTTCATTTCTTGTTCCTTAACAGTTCTTTTATCATGTTTTGGTGAAATGGGACGACGTTGAGGGTGAACCTTTTCAGGTGGTGCTTTCTCAACAAATTTATCCTTGGGAGTGTTTGTACAATTTTTAATGATATGTCCAAACTCCCCACACTTAAAAAATGTTCTCCTTTCAACAAACTTAGGAGAATCTGATCGACGAACAGATGTCGAACCCGTAGAACCTGAGGTACTTGCCTTTTCATCACACCCGTTTGTATGTTGAGTGTAATTGTTTTGATTGTTTTGTTTTAAAATCTTGACTTGTTGGACAAAATCGATGTTTGATTTGTTTTCAAAAATCTCAATTTTATCCGTACCCTTCGATGCTACAAATATGACATTGCTATTTTTCTTTTGATAACGAGTTCCTTTTGTTTCAAATTTAGATTGAGAAACGTTAGGCTTTTGAGCTCGTTGAACTGGTTGTTTACCCTTAGCAGCAATAGGTTGTTGCTTTGTCGGTGGTTTCTGATTTCCAAATTGTTTTCTGATTTCAGCTTTTGGAATTGGATCACATTGAGTTACAGTAACTCCTAGGATCGTCTTTCCCAAAAACTTGCTTGTGTTATCTTCAAAAACTTTATCAATCGAAGATGGATTGACATTTTTAATTGGAAAATTGTTATCTGAATAGATTTTAACATCCCCGACCAAAGTATACAACACATTATTGCTCTTAACAGCAGACACACATTCCTTGTCATCTTTGACATCATTGACAGGATCTATCACTTATTTGACAACTGATTGAACAGCAGGAGTAGGAGGATCACAAAGAATGTAATTCTCAATTGGAATGTCTACTCCTTTCATTTTATCAAGTGATTTATCTTGATCGCTTACATCTGATTCATCATCAGACGACTCATAGTCCTCAATAATTGGAGCACTTTGATGCGTTGATGTTGAAGTTTCAGTTTCATCAGATGAGGTACTCGAGGAACTGTCCGATTTGAACCCAGGGCCAGTAGTAACTTCCTCATAATCAAGAGGCACACTGGGTTCAAAACGTGGCATTTCTTCTTCATCGGGCATATGAGTATAATTATGTCTCAAAGGGGGCAGACACTTCTTATACCCTACGCCTTTCTTGTTTCCTTTCAGTTTTTGAGCGTCAATGATGTGATCGAGCACATATCGGGAGTTAGAATAACTCTCCAATTTGAGCTTGATTGCATCATGTTCGCATTTGGCAATGGCTAGTTCCTTTTTGGTTTCCTCGATGATACTAATGTAATTGTTAATACCAATTTGCTTATTGAAAACAGTTTTTGTTAGCTCGGAAACACTTTTCTTTAAGGTTTCAATCACAGATTTAAAATCCTTTTCATTTCTTGCTAAAGCCATATTTGCCTCTTTGCACTTAGACAACTCAATAACCAAACTTTGATTATGGCTATGAACCTTTTCGGATTCAAGCTTCAAATCTGCACAAACATTACAAATACTAGGAGCAGGAGTTTCAGATTTTACCTGACTCGTAGAGGTTGAGACATTTGCCATAAAGGTAGTCTGATAAGAAAAAGATCCGTCTTCTGAGAAAAACTTCTCCATTTCTTTAGATGCTACAGCATCCTTCTTGATTAGAACAGATTTTTGACACTTCAACTCCTCTGCTTCATTCAATAAATCATCAACATCAGAATTCCCTTCTTCTTTCACATCAGATTCCGAATTATAACCACCCGAATTAGAACTTTCTTCATCAGAACTCCCGGTATAACCCGAACTGTCGTCACTTTCAGAAAATTCTTCCATGTGAACGTGCTTGATGTGATTGATGATCTTTGCATAACACGTTGTTCCTCCTCCTTCTTGATCACCTTCCCCAAATTGTACAGACCAATTACACCCTTCATCAGCTTGAACAACTAATGCTCTGGTGGTGTTTGAAGGTCCAGACTGGTTCTGGTTGTTGTTCACCGCTACCATCCTTCGTTCACGATTGTCTTGATTGGCATTGGAAGTACTCGTCTGATTACGGAACGGATTCTGATTGCCTTGTTTGCTTGGTCGGGTGCACTGACCATAGTATTGATGAGTTCCATATGTTCCTTTGCTACTTCAATGCTAACTTTCGAGAGGTTTGAGGTATCAACTCTGACTGTGTTGGTGTGTTAGGGTGGAGGATTGTTGGTATAATGTGCTTGTTGTTGCTGTTGTTGCTGTTGTTGTTGTTGTGGTTGGGCTTGTGGTTGAGATTGTGGAAGATAAGCACTTAGATCGAACTGAGGTTGAGTAGTGGTAACTTGAGGTGGAGGTTGGGGTGTTGGTAGCCATGCACTCGGATCTGGTTTAGAAAAATCATGAGCTTGAGCAATCATATGCGCTGGCGGATGATAAGCACTCGGATCAAAAACCTGAGGTGGAGCTGATTGTGGATACGGAAAAGAGCTTGTATTTGACATAAACGCCGTTTGAAGCTTCGGTTGCTGAACGGAACTCGAACTAGCTGAAGGATTAAAACCATTCAGATACATTTCCATGTTTTGAGGAAGTGCTATCCGTTTAGCTTTGTGGATTTCCTCTTCGTTCTTATGCTCCAACTTTTGAACGAACTCGTAGATACTAACAGCATCCAAGACGCCCGTGTGAATTAAAAGTTCAATGAAAGGACTCCACTTCGGAGGTAGAGCATCAGCAAATCGCGCAACCATTTCCTGTTGAGTTGCAAGAACAGTAAAAGAATACATTTCACTAATCAAATGATAAAAACGTGTAGTCATGTCATTTAGGGTTTCATTCTCCAAGAACTGAAATGATTCAAACTCTTTCTTCAATAGATCATGGCGTGTCTTTCTAGTAGCTGCATTTCCTTCTCCTCTCGCTACCAATGCATCCCATAAAGCTTTCGTGCTTGTGCAATAATAGAATTGATGATAGATGTCTTTGTGAAGAGCTTGTGTTAGAACAGCAAATGTCTTCTTCTCTAAATCATATGCTTTCTTGTCGTCTTCAAGCATATTCGCCAATGTCGTCACACTTCAACCTGCTTCTTCTAGGGCTGTGTTGTATGGAGAGGTGAAACACGTCCATAATTCGGTATTTTGCCCTAAAACGTAAGTATGGAAACGACCCTTCCATGATGGATAGTCGTTCATATGATTCAATTTTGGCGGCGATTGTTGCTACCCGTCTCACTCTCACTAAGCAATAGATTTTGAACGTTTTGATTTTGATTCGACACCAATGCCCATTGACTTGCACTTATTGATTGTGGAGGCATGACATTCCTTAACCATGCGGCCGCCGAAGTCTGATCTTGACCTGGTCGTGGGTCCGTACTCCAATCCCATGGACTTGTACTACTCATATTTGATATATAAATGATAAAACCTGATTACACACTTGAAAACACAATGTTAAAACACTTTTGCAAGTCCTCTGTTTAAAATTGACAAATGACACGACGGAACTCTTCCCACGAAACTCAGAAGTTTCGTCGAACAACCTTTGACGAAACTCTAGGGGTTTCGTCGAAGTTGCTTATGGTGAAACTCAGGGGTTTCGTCGCTTCTAGGTTTCTTCAAGATAAGGTTCACAGACAGTTGGTGAAATAGTTGGTGAGATTTTTTTTCAAAGTAAATCTTATCTGTTTACTGACACAGTACACCCGATTTCAACTCACAACATACCTATTTTACCAAACAAGTATGGTCACAATATTTTAATCCTTTTTAACCTTTTATCAATTTCCTTTTAATATTAAATCCAATGAATATTCAAGAACACTTTGAGGTTCTTTGAAGATATGAAGACCAAACCCAGAACAATGAATTTTCCGGTCACTGAACAATTTTCCGAAACACGAAATTTTCTTAAAACTTTCACTAAAAACCCGGTTAATCACGTGAACAATCAATCTAACAAGGTTTTTGATAAAACTTTTTAGCAATCAACAAGATCAACTGTTTTTATGAAAACTTTTCCAGAAATGCATGAACTTTTCAAGAACAATTTTCAGAAAACTAACAAACAACCAGTTTTAACACTTGATGAAAACCGAACTATGTTGGATTTTAAACAAGGATAAGAGCCAATGCTCTGATACCACTTGTAGGTCCCGAATTCTGAGGATCGAATACGAAAACCAAATCCTTGTTTATAACAAACACGGTCACGAGTGCGGAATCCCCGTGACTATGCCAACCCAAACATAGATATTACTAACACGATATAACCAATGAATCACACTCAATTGATTAAAAGGATGAGAACAATGATCAAACTGATACACAAAAAGTTTGACAGTAGACTTTCAGACACAGGTTATGCTATCATTGTTTCAAAGTGAAACCATGAAGTGTTTATATAGTAGCCCAGGCCCATAACTCGACGAAACCTGGATTGGGCTCGACGAAACCTCTAATGGGCCTGACGAAACCTCCTGGACGACGAAACTCTAGGAGTTTCGTCATCCATCACGACGAAACCTTGGGGTTTTGGTCATATGGGGGTTTCGTCATGTAGTGCTCGACGAAACCTGTGGGTTTCGTCGAAGGCTGCAACAGTTGTGTGCTGCAAACTGTTAGCAGTTTGCAGCAAACTTATAAACACACAAACATAAACATAATAACCAAATGCAACATGAATTGTTCTTTTAACATTACATAACAAACAGAGACAACTAGTCGGACACAAGTAGGATAGGAGGATATCCGACTTGGTCGATGGCGAATTACAGACTCGATAAACATAAAAGACCGTATAAATTACATCGTAAATAAAGAAAAGTTACAGACACCAAAATAATGCATCAACAAACTCCCCCTTGTCTGTTACTGTCTTCGGTCTTCGATCTTCCGTCTTTAGTGTTTCAGCGTCTAGGTGCTTCCCGCATGAATTCCTCGATAAAAGCAGTAACAAGCGACGCGCTGAAATCGCAACGCTTGATGCGCATCATTGTCATCATAGAATATATCATGCCGGAACAGCTTGCTGATATCGTTTGCTGACATATTAACAATCCACATCGGATCCAACATTCGAAAGTTTTCGCGATCGCCATTAAACACAATCACTGCCCATTGATTTACATCATCAAATCGTAAAATACACTAGTTTGTTTTTATCATTAAATCTTGATCAAATCTTGGTCATTGATTTACGCTTGTGTATTGATAATCAAGTGTTAGGATAAGTTTACACAGTTCACTATCAAGGAGGTTGTTCACAAAGGAACCTAACCCTATATATATATATATATATATATATATATATATACCATTACTAGGAGGATCGTATATGGTAAAGTTTTACAAAACATTAAACTGTCAACTTAAATTGGAATTTTACAAAACTTAAACCGTCAAATTAACCAACCTATAAGGCAGATGAGTCCCACAAAACTCCCTATCAATTCATAAAAACGGGATAAACCTGGACAGTGTCTCCCTTTGGTAATTAATTGCCAGTTTAAAAATTTTTACCCTGCCATTTCATGTTTTAACCATTTTAGAAAAACCTTTTTATAATAAAAGTACTATGTTATCAAAGGATGTTACTGAGCCATGCTTCAATACTTTAAGGGCTTTAGCCCATCATGATTTATAATAAAGAAAACAAAATTTTAATTTTTACCTAAGAACACCAAGGAGGTCTTCAATTCAGAAGATTTTATTCAAACTTCACAGAATTTTTACAAGTACAGAATTTTTAGAGAGAGAGAAGAAGGCTGAAGAGAAGCGTGCCCCTCCTCCAATACACAAGCTCTATAAATAGCCATAGAAAGGAATCAAAACCCGGGTGCACTGTGGGCCCCATAGCAGTAGTGGATTCTTTTCTTTACAAAAGGCTAGAGCATTATAACAAACAAACAAAATTCAAAAAGGAAACGGACAAAAGAAAAAGCAAAAGTAAAGGGGCTCTATTATTGCCCAAAGAGCCGTGTATGATGGCCTCACTTCATTTTCAAAGATGCCCATTATGAGTGGGGCCCTTATGTCAACTCAATTATTTGTCTTTTTTCTTTTCATCTTCGAGCTCTTCTTTTGGGGTAAATTGATCTACCACCTTCTGAAGATATTCTTCCAAATCATCATCCAGTTTTATTTCTGGAGTTTCTTCTATCGGTTGGGATTCTCCTGCTAGACATGAGAAACGATTGTGCTCATCTTCTTGACTGGTAGATGAGATTGACATTGCTTTAGATGAACTTTCAGTAGTTGAATCAAAAAAACCTTTTCAACTCCATCTTCATTTCTTCTTTGTATAATTCCAGCATTTCAGCCTTTGATGTTATTGAGGCTGCTTGTTTCTCTTGAATCCTCCTTGTCATTTGTTCAAAGGGACTCGGAAGCTGTCTTTGTTGTCTTTTATTGATTTGAGTTCTATAATACTCAGTTTTATTGGTGATCAATTTTATGGTATCTTGACCTTCCAATTCTTTAGTAGAGTTATTAACTCTTATCATTTTGGACCAGAACTTTGTATAACTAGCTCTCTTGAGACAGGGAATATTATCCCTCAGGGTATGACCTGTTGTAGGTTTCCATTTCCAAATCCATGGTATGGAAAACTCTATAAAAAAGTACATTGAGGCTATTCCCTCAAACCAAGTTTTATTATACTCGGCTTCTATAAGGTCTGGAGAAACTGCTACCCATTCTTGGTAGAGACCTTTGAATGGTTCAGGAAGAATTTGAACCGAAGGACCATATAACACAAACCATCTTTGGAACCAACTTGGGATTCCATCTTTATAAATCTTGTCACTCACTTTTATAAACCATGAATGTTTCTTGCTGGGATTTTGATAAAATAAACATTTTTCAAAACTTTGAATATAATCCCAGTAATTGTATTTATAAGTTTGATTGTTATTATTTGTAAGTTCTGTTTCATTTAAAGTACTTAATCCCCATTTTTGAGGAGATAAAACATGTTTTATAAAAATCTTGCTAAAATTAAATGATCTCTTATTATCTGCTGGATAAAAATGTCTTATTTCAGCAGACTCAGAGACTTGAACAATACTTTCATAGTATTGCCTTGGTTTATAAGAGGCGGCATCATAAGATGCTGGTTCCAAATATTTTTGCATTAAAAACCAAGGATCATCAAAAAACTTATTATCCTCTTGGTTTAGAAGAATTATTTTCTTCTGTCTGTCGGATATAACCCATTCATCATCATCATCATCTTCTTGTGCTATATTAGCATAAGAGGGAGCTTTTGGAGCTTCCTGGGCTTTTATAATAGCATGTTCTTCTTCTTGAGCCTTTATTATGGCCATGATCTTGTCATATGAAGGATCATTAGGACTTATCTGAATTCCTCTATTATTATTCGAACTACTAGAAGCAATATCAGAGGCTATAAGCCTTCTATTTCCTTGCTGGACCAAAACTAAATCTTGGCCTCTTCCTCTTCCCCCCCTGCCTCTCCCTCTATTATTGGGAGAAGGGAATTTTCCTCTATTGTGAGGAATCATTCCTGAAAATATGAAATCAGGCAGATGAGATTATTTTCTCATTTTCTTCAAGAACCTTTATTCGATTCCTAATATTATTTAGAACAACATATTCATCAGTTAAATCCTTCCACATATTAGGATTACTATAATCATTGCTTAAATCATGAATCCTAAAAACTGTCATTCTTTGCATGATATAACAATTATTTTTCTCTATTTGGATATTATCAAAAACTCTTTTCAGAGGACCTTTGGCCTTTGTCATTATTATACCTGCAATTTAAACAGAAGATATTATCTTCAAATATTCTCTAGTTAAAAAGTCTGGAAGACTATTTTCTTCTCCCTTTTTATATTGTATTTCAAAATCAAAAGGAGCTAATTGAGATTGCCATCTGGCAAACATTTGTTTTGAAACATCATGTTTAAAATCTTTTTGAAACATGAACTTAGCTGCTTGACAATCAGTTTTTATTATAAATTTTTGATTATATAAATCATCTTGAAATTTTAAAACACATTTCAAAATTGCTAAAATTTCTTTTGCAATAGTAGCATATTTTTTCTGGCTTTCAAGCCATTTTCCTGAATAAAACCTAACAAGATATTCTTGCTTTGTTTGAGGAGAAATTTGTTTTAATATTCCCCCATAACCTAATTCTGATGCATATGTTTCTATAATCTTAGGCCAATTAGGATTAGCAATAGTCATACATGGAAGACCTAAAACTTTTTCCTTTATTTTTATAACAGCTTGAGTATGTTTATCATTCCAAGGCTTAGGATTCTTCTTTAATCTATCATAAAGAATTGAAGAATCTTTAGCTAAATCCTGGTAATAAGGAGCAATATAATTCAAACTTCCTAAAAACCTTTGAAGTTGGGTTTTATCAGTAATTTTATCAGGAAATTTAGAAGCAAATTCTATACTTCTATTAATAGGAACTATTTTCCCTTTTTCTATAATATGACCTAAAAACCTGATACTTGTCTGAAAAAACATCATTTTAGGACTAGATATGACTAATCCATTTTTTATAATAATTGTTTTAAATATGTCAAGATGTTTAAAATGAGTTTCAATGTCTTTTGAAAACACCAAAATATCATCTATATAAACAATTATAAAGCTTGAAAAAGGAATGAATATTTCATTCATAATCTTTTGGAATTCTGAAGGGGCATTCTTCAGACCAAAAGGCATAACATTCCATTCATATCGCCCAAAAGGAACATTAAAAGCAGTTTTATATCTGTCTTTTTTATCAATTTGAATCTGCCAATAACCAGATTTTAAATCAAATTTTGAGAATATTAAAGCATCATATAATCTATCTAGTAAATCCTTTTTATTAGGAATTGGATATCTAATCCATTTTAAAACTTTATTCAGAGGTTTATAGTTTATAACTAATCTAGGGACACCTCTTTCAATCTCAGAATGTTTATTAACATAAAATGCAGTGCATGACCATGGAGACTTTGAAGGACCTATCAATCCCTTTTGTTGTAAAGACTCAATCTCCTTTTTGCATAACTCTAAATATTCCGAATTCATTTGACAAGGTCTTGCCTTGGTTGGAATATTAGTTTCTATAAAATCTTCTTCATAAGGTAAAGAAACAATATGTTGTTTTGTATTCCAAAAAGCATTTGGATGATCATTACATATCTCTATATTAAATTGATTTTTTATGGTTTCAATTTTTAATATTAACTTAGGATTTTTTAATTTTTCCTCAATTGTAGAAATATTAATTTCTTCTTTAAGAAAATTAATTTGATTAACTTTAGCTTGTATCAAGAATTCATTTAAAAATTTTTCAATTGGCTGAGTTATAAACTCAAAATATAATTCTTTATTATTATAAAAAGCTTTAAAACTTTTTTTATTAACTTCTTTTAACGGAAATATTTTTGAAAGAAATGGAGTTCCTAATATAACTTCATTTGTTATATTTTTTACGAGGACAAAAGATAAAGGAATACATTCTCCATTATTACAAATCTTTGCATTTGGAATTTTATATTCTACTTCCATATCTTGCTTATTAGCTGCTTTAAGAATATGAGTAGTTTTTTCGAAATATTTTGTAGGAATTAATCCTTCCCTTAAGCAATTTAAATCTGCTCCAGAATCTATAAGAGCAATAAAATTCTTTTTAAAAGTATTTTTTTATTAATAAAGTCACTTTGACTAGCCATTTTTGAGAAATAAATTTTTCAATTTTATTAATATACTCTTCTTCCCCCTTATGTTTAATAATTAAAGGAGGAAAATCCCTATTATAATTTTTTGTAGGACTATCCATAGGAGAAGGGGTTTTATAAGATGTTTCTCCTATTTCATGTGTAGAGGATCTATAAAAATTTTCATTTATAAATTTTTCTTCAAGATTTATAATTCTATTTTCAAAATTAGAATTTTTCTTTTCTAAATAGCTTATTTCCTCTTTTAAATTAGTAATCTCCATTTTTAAATCTTCTGAAGTAGAGGAATTTTTCCTAGTATTTAAAATATTATGAATATGTTTCATGGAATAGGGACCCTCAGGTTCCTCTATTCGAGTATCCTTTTTATTTTCTTGAGATTCCTCATCTTTGTATAACATGTGAAGAATTTTTAACCCTTCTTCTGGATTTTTAATTTTATCCAAAACATTTTCTAAAATATTACTATCTAGAACATTAATTTCATTATCATTTAAATTATTATCCTGAAATTGTGACATGACTTTATAAAGCATTTCATTATCAGAAACAATCTTATTACAACAATTTTCTTGACAATTATCAGAACAAGAACTTTCCTCTGAACTATAATTTGAGGATTCATCAGTATCAGTATCAAAAATTTTATATAATTCATTTTTAACATTTTCATCTATGTCTAGATTATTAACCTTATTTTTAAAAATTTTTCTTTGGCTACATTCATTAGCCTTATGACCATTTTTCTTGCAAATATAACAAGTAGGAACCCATTTTTCTTTTCTTTGGGTTTTTCTCCTTTCTCTTTTTTCCCTTCTTTTCTGAAAATATTTTTCTCTTTTAGCTTTTCTATACTTTTTATAATATTTTTCATTATCAAAATTCTTATCCTTGGTACAATCCATACCAAATTGTTCACAAAATTCTCCTAACTGTCTTTTTTCAGTTAGACTTTGCTTTTTAATTTGTTGATTTAGCTTTAACTCATTACATAAAGCTAAACCTTCTTGCACACAGACTCCTATTAGTCTACCATAAGTATAACTATCATACGGAATTTGAATATTATTACCCCTAAGGACCTTCCTTACTCTTTCAGCAAATAAGGATGGAAGACCATCAATGAATTTGGACTTCCAATGAGAACTATTATTCTCAGGGAGCTCATAAACTCTGCTTAAAAATACATCTTTATACCACCTAAAAGAGGTTAAAGTATGACATTTAAGACCATTAAGCAAAGTTCTAATGGTTTCAGAATTATCAGACCATCTTCCTGTAAAATGTTCTATAATAGCTAAAATTAAAGTGTAAACAGCATCAGAAATTCTATTATCACCTTCTTGCCTAGAATGTTTATAAATCTGTTCTTGTTTATCACTTATATAATTATCCCACCATCCTTTTAACTGACCTGTAAAGCCTGCAGTTATCATTTGACAGACTACTTCATCAGTATTTTTATTATTTTTTGCTATGGTGGCATACATCAACATTCTGTGTGTCATAGTATAAACTTGTCTATCAGTATAACCATCTAAATTCCATTCATAAATGGCTTTTCCACTATAAGAATTATTTATTTCTAATTCTTGTTCCTCATGTAAAACATCTTGAGGAGTAGGCCTAGGATAATAATATAATCTTTGTCTAGGTTTATCAGAATATTTATTATCATAACTCTTATATTTTTTCCCTTGTCCAAATTTATTTATAGAATCAGTAACATAAGCTTCATATGTTTCATTATCCATGTTTTCTGTATCACTCAAAACATTAAGTTGTACTTTTGAAAACTTTTCTTTTATGATTTCTATTAAGTCATCCATTGACTTAAGCTCTTCTTCAGGTTTTACTTTATAATTATCTATTTTTGGCGGAGGCTGAATCGTTGCCTTAGCTAATATAATTGATTCTGATTCAGACGATTTAGTATTACTAGACTCTCCAATTTCTTTATTTTGATTTTCTAAAACCTTTTCAATTTTATTATTTATTTCTTGCATGTTATCATTCAAATGTTTAAGACATAAATTTGTATAATTATTTTGTTGTATAATATGATTAACATGAGAAATAGTGACAGACATTAACCCACTACTTAAAGCTTTTTTAAAAGCAGCAAAATGAATTATATCATTTTCTTTTGTCATTTCAAAATCATTTTGAGGAGGAAAAACAGATCTTATTATGTCTCCTGTAATAAGTTTATAATTTTTCTCAATAACCGAGATATATTTTAAAGAATATTTATTTATAAACCAAACAGGAAATTCTATGATTTCCTGGACATTTTCCAAATCTTTATAAAATTCTTTTCCTATTTCAAATCTTTTTTCCCTAGAGTAAGATTCTAAAAACCAATCTTTAAATGGTTGCCAAATAGGATGTCTATATTTTTCACATATTTTCTGTCTTATGACAGATCCAGGACTAAAATCAATTTTTCCCTTATTCATGATAAATTAAAACTCATTTGTGAGACAGTATTATCCTCACTAACAGGTTGGTACATACCTGAAACTAAATTATTATCAACATTTAGATTTTCTACTCTACTATTTCTTATTTGAGAAGTAGAGGCTCTAGATGATTCGGGCAATTCAACTTTATAATCTAGCGGTGAAATATATGATCTAGCAGAAATAGATTTCAAAAGCCTTTTATCTTTTCTTTCTTCTTCAAATTCTATCTCTATATTCCCTTCAGGAGTTTCTATTAATCTCCTTAACTTATGATTTATCTGTGGAGGAATTTTTACAGCCCTATTAATAACCCAATTTTCTGGAAAGGTTATTTCTTCCCATTTAACTGGTCTTCTTATGGAAATATTAGATTTTCCATAGTTTGTCTCTATCAGAATAGTTTCTTCACTAGATTTATCAATTCTTTTACATCTAGCATTCATAGTGGTAAGTAATCTATAATATATTCTATAACAAATACATATAACTTCAGATCCTTCAGCATAATTATAACCATGTGTTTTAACATATAAGGTTAAAGCATCATCAATATTTTGATCTGTTAATGATAAATGAACATCAGGATAAACATTAAAATATACTGGACCATGTGCCAGACTGGTTTCTATTATACCCATTAATGATTGTTTCCAGTTTAAATTACGAGCATCTCGTAAAACAGCTATAAAACTTTCTGGTAAACCTTTTAAAGTTAAGGGTTTAAAAGCAACTTGAACTAAACCAATATGCATAAAATTGAAATCTTTTTTATGTCTGTTTATATCAGACATATTTAACAATTTTATTATCATTTCTTCGTCTTTTATAGAAACTGATTCTTCAGTGGTTTTAACCACATGCTTATTTATTAAATTATCAAAACTTCCAATTTGGTATATAACCCTCGGATTTATATGAGGGATTGTCCACTTATTAAGTAGATCAAGATCTTGAGGTATATCATATTCCTCATTAGTACTATTTTTAATAGTACTCTTTTTTCTAAACAAATTTAACATGATTTAAATTAAAGTATTGAAACAAGACATACAATAACTTCCTTTGATTCCATGGCTCTGATACCATATATATATATATATATATATAGGTGAAAGATAAAACGAAAACCCACTTGAGTTGAGAATACTCAAGAAAACTCTATGCAACTTTTTATTTTTTTTCTAAAAAAACAGTGATGTAACATAAATGTATCTGAGCATCTTTATAAAAAAATGTAAAAAACGTCTACTAGTTTTTAAAAAAAATGTTCAAAATTTGTATGTTACATTTTTTTGGACATATGTATTATGTAACATGAAATTTTTAACATTTTTTTAAAAATAAACTACTCGGCGCTTTTTTGCTTTTCTTTTATAAAAAATGTTCAAATATATGTATGTTACATTTCCTATTTTTTTTAGAAAAAAAAATAAAAAGAGTTAAATGCCATTTTAGTCCATGTGGTTTGGGCCATTTTGACAGTTTAGTCCAAAGGTTTCATTTTTCACTTGTGGATCTAAAAAGGTTACACTGTTGCCACTTTATTCCACTGGGTTAACTTCATCCATTTTTCTGTTAACGATAAGGGCAATTCGGTCATTTTTTGGGTAGTTATATCTAGTGGTTTTGAATGGAGAAGTAGGCCCATATACATGTTTTTTGGTTAGTTATATCTAGTGGTTGATGGTTTGGTTATAGTTGTCAATTTATGATGTAATATGTTGATTGGATGGTATAAATGGTGTTTACATACATGTAATAAAGTGAAAATATTGGTAATGGTATTGTATTATGGATGGTAGGAGGTAATGGTATTGTATTATGAATGGTAGGAAGGTAATGGTAGTGTATTATGGATGGTATGATAGATGAAAGGGAAAGTATATTCAAAGTAGTGTACCAAAACACCTTATTTCATGTTGATATATATAGATGCACATGTGCATTTCTAATATTGGTAATGTAAAAAGTATTGTATTACACATGGTAGTGTAAATGAAAGTGCAATTGTCTCATAGTTGTAATGAATTACGGAATTTGTCAAAGAAATGACAAAAATATACATGTGCATGTTTTTTTATTATGGATAGAATGATAGATGAAAGAGAAAGTAGTGTACCAACATATCTTATTTCATGTTGATACATATAGATGCACATGTGCATTTGTAATATTGTTAACGTAAAAAGTAGTGTATTACACGTGATAGTGTAAATGAAAATGCAATTGTCTAATATTTGTAATGAATTACGGAATTTGTCAAAGAAATGATACAAATGCACATGTGCATGGGTAACTGTGACTCGAATTTATTATTTTTTTTTTTTTTGAATTTTTTTTATTGTAAACGAAATATAGCGATTTTTACAAAAAAAAAATAGTAAAAAATTTTTTTTTTTGGTGTTTTTTAGATTTTTTTAAGGTATTACTGTTTGTGTTCACACTGGTTCTCGCAATAAAGGGTGGTTCCTAACGGATCCTTCTCCTATATATATATATGAAGGTTAACGTACATTACGTACATTACGGCTTAACGTACATCACGTACGACAGGTAATTACGCACGTTCATTTTAAAATCACGCACGTTATAACTCAAAAATCCAAAATCACGCATGTTGAAACACAATAATCACGCATATTGAAAACATTAATCACGCATGTTATATAACAAATCACGCACGTTGTTGTACATGAAGTACGTTAAGCGGTAATGTATGATATACTTTTTCTATATATATTACATTGACGCAACCTGGCCACTGGACAAGTATTAAACTAGTTGTTATTGCTATTTTATTATTATTATTTATTTGTAATTATTATATTATTAAAATTATGAATTATTATTATCTAAGTCACTAGGTTACTGACTCGTGTGTTACACAGGTTTAAGTAAGATATTGTCTTTATTTAACTCGTGTAATAGGTGCATGGGCGAAGCTTTTAAGGGGCAGGAAGGGGCGACCGACCCCCCCGAACTTTTCGCTCAGTAGTGGAGTGTCTGTGGTTTTCGTATAAAAATTTTTGAGTATATACATTTTCGACCCCTCAGTTTTATAGAAATTTTTAGGTTCAGTAACTTTCGCTCTCAGTCGAAAATCTCAAGATTCGCCACTAAATACGTGGTTCTATAACCATCGATTAAAACATAAATATATAACGAGATGTCAGATGTCTAAAGTAATGGCAACAGCTACTGATTTATCAGATTTTGAATACATTAATTGTTTTTTTATGAATTTTGCTGTCATGGTCCTTTTGGTGAATTATATCTATTTATAGTGTTATTTATTTGTGTAGAAGTTTAGAGTTATCAAACTCTGGTAATTTTATCATTGAACCTAGATTATTGCAACTTCTAAAACTCATGGATTATAATTTTCCGTATAGTGATTGAATATAAGAGTCAGAAATCAGAATCAATTACCAACAAATCAATTAGAATATGTTAAGGTAGCTAGCTTTTTTTTTTTAAGTTAACTATTATTCACCAGCAAACCCTCAAACAAAGGGCAGCCAAAAAACAAAAACCAATTACATCAAGTTAAACGAGCACCAGTCGCTCCCAAGAATACCTCTATTGTTCGACCTATTATCATACCAATGATAACTTAATACTTTTATCTCCTGAAAAATATCTAAGATATCTTATTATTCCTTGCCGACCAAATGCACCAGCACCCGACTATAATAATACCTTTGAGCGCTTATCTAGCTGTCTTCTCTAACCCGGCATGTACATGAATCGAAGTCAAGTCTTCGATAGAAAAAGCAAAAATCGGACTGATCTTGCACCACCGACTTATCATGTACCAAATGTTTGAAGCCACATAACAAGAACAGAAAAGATAAGATGGACCGCTGATTCCTCGAATTCCTCGCATAAAGAACAAAAAGAATCTCCGACGAAACAATTACGTTTAATAAGAGCGTCAGTCGTAGCAATCCTCCCCATTCCAGCTCTCCAAATTAAGATGTTGCATTTCTTAGGAACCCACTTTGGCCATTCGAAGACAAAATTCCTCCTACAATCTATCCCACTTCTTAAAAAAAATTACTTCCTTCACCGAGAAGTCCTTGTTCCTACTTCCAACCCATTCCCACCTATCCCGAGAATCACTTAAAGACATGCCATTTAGAAAGGACTCCAAGTGCCGAAATCGTCAGACTCAGACTCGGAAACAAGCGGTCTCGACCATTACCAACAACCCGAAAAAGAATTGGTGATTGGATCAAATCTCTCGGACACCCGACACCTCTTGTCAGTTTCTAAACGGAATAAAGAAGGAAACATGTCCTTAAGAGGAGTGTTTCCAGCCCATTGATCCAACCAGAAACTTAGCGAGAGGCCATTTCCAATTTTACTCGAAAGTTTTGCGTTAAACTCGTTGATCCAACTTTTGTTTTTTTCCACCACAGATTATATTTTTCCAATACCTTTGATATTATTGCTGGCCGGAACTGAACGCCAACAATTCCTGCCAATATGAATAGCCTCGATAACTTTCCTCCATAGCCCTTTATTGTCAATTTTGTAGCGCCAATACCATTTGGAAAGTAAAGCCATGTTCACATCAGCAATATTAGATAACGCAATGCCACCCATGTCAACAGGAATAGCGAGCCGATCCCAAGCAACCCAAGGAATTTTATAAGTATCGTTTTTACCACCCCAAAGGAACCTCCTTATTATCTTTTCCAAACCTTTGACCACACCAGAAGGAGCTTTGAACAACGAAAGGAAATAATTTGGAATAGACTCAAGAACGGATTTTATAGGAGTCAATCTACAACCAATGGATAAAACCGAGGCCTTCCACATAGCGTGTCTGGATTCAAAGACGTCGAATACCGATTTCCAACTGTCAATTTTATGCATTTTCGCTCCGACCAAGATCCCAAGATGTATAAAAGGAAACTCTCCGGCTATGCAGTTAAAGGAATTCGCCACCCTTCTAACTTCCGAAGAGTCAACCCCTACTCCAAACAAATATGAATTATTAATATTAATCTTAAGACCAGCACATAAATAAAAGCACATGAGAAGCTTTAAAACCGATTTGAGATTAAACTCCGACCATTCACCTAAAAACACACAGTCGTCGGCATACAGAAGATGCGAAAGAACCGGGCCGTTATTTGGAAGATTAATCCCTTTCAAAGCTCCCGCCATGACCGACTTACGAATCATACTTGAGAAAGCCTCCATAAACAACAAAAACAGGAATGGGGAGATAGGATCGCCTTGTTTCATACCCTTTGAGCAACTAAATTCAAACATTGGAGACCCATTAACGAGGACCGCTGAACGGGCTGAGGCCAATATCCCCTAAATCCACCGACACAAACGAGATGGGAAACTCAATTGAGACATAACCGATATCAAGAACTCACAGTTAACGTTATCATAAGCTTTAGCGAAATCGATTTTAAAAAGGAAGGCTTTACGTCTAACCTTTTTCAACCAAGCGGTAACTTCATTAAGAATCAACGGGCCATCCAGGGTCAACCTGTCTTTTAAAAACGCCGTTTGGGTTTCAGAAATTACTGAACCGATAACCTTTTTGAGCCTATTGGCTAGGACTTTGGAAACCACTTTATTGATAATTCCTATAAGGGTGATAGGGCGATAATCACCTAATCCCTCGGGGTCTTTTGATTTAGGGATAAGAGTGATGAAAGACGAAGAGCATCCCCTCGAGAAAGAGCCCTCCTCAAAAAACCTGTCAAAAATCTCCACAAAGTCGTGTTCGAAAATCTCCCAAAACCTTTTTAAGAACATCATATTGAAACCATCCGGCCCCGGAGACTTCTCACTGCCACATTTGAAAACAACCGTTTTAATTTCTTCTTTAGAAAAATTCCCAACGAGAGATTTGGCCTCTATTTCTGAAAGTTTTTTAGTGAAAGAACAATCCAGATATGGACAAACTGACATCTCCTCTTTATACTTAGCCTTGAAAAAATCATGGACCGCTTTTTTCACTCTCGACAGTTTTGGAACCCAAACACCGTTTAACGTAAGCCCCCCTGGAATATTATTGGAGACTTTCCTTTTATTAACGAGCCCGTGAAAGAAAGCGGTGTTGTCATCCCCTTCCATATCCCAACGAGTCCTAGCTCTTTGTTTAATGTCCCTAGATTTCATATCATCCAAAAATTGAATTTTCCTTTTACACTCCAACCTAACCCATTCTTGTTCGACAGTTAAATCTCTATCTTCCATTATAGAATCCAGTTCTTCGAGCTCCTCTTTAGCTTTAGCCTCTTCCTCACCTTCTTTAAGCCTCAGATCTTCTCTCCAACTTCTTTAGCTTTAGCCTCTTCCTCACCTCCTCATGGTTGAGGGTAGGAACGGAAGAAAATTCAGCAAAATCGATCAGGTCTTGGTTTGTAAAAACTTTCAGAACAAGTGGCCTGATGCCTGCATCAGAGTTCTTCCCCGAGGTTTTTCGGATCACAGCCCTTTATTAATTTCGGTTAATAATTTGAACTTCGGTCCAAAACCGTTCAGGTTTTTTAGCTCGTGGTTGGATAGGCCGGACTTTGGTAAGGTGGTGGAGGATGCTCTGGTTGATTTTCGATTCTCGGGTCCTCCTGACCAGAAATTACTCAATAAATTCAAAATTTTAAGAGTTAAGGTAGCTAGCTAACACGCTATCACATAAAAAAATGTATACAACCATTCAAATATTAAGTGTGACTAAGGTTATAAATATTATTTGTAGTTTCGTTGTAATCCATCGTTGTTTGATATTAGACTTGATTGAAAATGCTTTGTTAATAATCCAACATCGACCTTTAACACATGTATAATTTTAAAAAAGAATATAAAAGAAATACCACCAATACTAGTAACCTCTAACACGTCGTCAGATTTAGTGCAACTTCAAAAATCTGGGATTATATTTCAAGATTTGAGAACTTAAGTATTTGTAGCGAATTCTACTTTAAACTTGTATCGTTAAACTATTTTAACATAATTATGTCTAGGATTTTTATAAGAATGGCATGCCAGCTGAGTTATACCGTGTCTCCAAGATCAATGATAATCCGGATTGCAATCAGTAGTGTGGTGCATATTATGTGTATCCGCCTTTGTGTGAATAGACTTGATAGAGCGTGTGTTGAATATTGTAGAGTTGAGATACGAACACATGACTTTCGAGAGGACGAGAGAGGTTCGTACGGATGTAACTCATTTGTGCGGATGTAACTCATTCACGCAGATGTAACTTATTCGCGCGGATGTAACTTATTCGTAAGGATGTAACACTTTCGTACGGATGTAGCTTATTCGTGCGGATGTAACTACATCCGCATGGACAAGCACATCCGCACGGAAGTACGCGTCCGTCCCAATCTCACATGTATATATGGTGTCGTGTGTTCGTTAGTTGTTAAGTGTTGGGAGTTTGGCTGGAGAGATTGATGCTCTCTCCAGTCGGTCAACGATGTAGGTTCTTTCGGTATTAATGGAAGCTTTCTACTTATACCTATTTTTTTCGAGAGTTCTACCAAATTAGCTTATTCTATCCAAACTTCCGTCTAAACCCGTCCGATCCTGAACTCTCAATTGGTATCAGAGCTACGGTACCTATTCAATCGATCTACCAGTTGATTGAATTACATATGCTCATGAATTATGGGTTTTTATGGGTTTTAGACGTAAATCATCAAATAAATAGTCAATTCACGGACAAAAAATAAAATTGAGACCATAGGATTGTTTATAAATGAATTTCGACCTAGTCTGTGAAAGAATCATCATGAAAGTCGAAGAAATAAAGATTTTAGATCGAAAAATGTGATCAGCTATGGTTCGAACGGAGGAATACGTCCGTACGAATGTAATACATTTGCACGAAAATAACTTCATTCGCACAAAGGAGCTTTCATCTGCACGAAAGACTCATGTTCGCATGGACTAGCTTATATTGGTTCTAAAATCATCTCATTCGCACGAATGAACCTACTTCATCTGCACGAATGAGTCAAATGCCAAAAAAGAGGCATTTTTTATCGTGGTGATGAGACGAGTGTCCAGAAAAACTTTGGTGATTGAAAATATTTTCGAGTTTTTAACGACAAATACGGGCCGTTCAGGGACACCATCGGGAGCTTCAGAGAACAGATATGATGACGCTATCACAGGATGCTGAAGTTATTGGGGTAGTCATTGATACCTATGCAAACTGTTTATCATTTGGTATAGTGACTATTAATGGGCCAACAAGAAAAATCCGCATTTGATGAAAAACTGACTTTTGTGGACCAAAATGACATATTTTCCACATACTTAGAGTTTTTCTGTGAACAGAGAGGACTGAATTTAACAAGTTTGAGATGAAAATTCAGTAATAAGTTTTAGAGAGGTTAGAATTTACAAAAATGAGGGGGAATAAAAATTTCATTAGCATATATTGAAATTCCGACATTTTTGAAATTCAGACGTGCAACAGCATTCGAGTGGTTCCGACTTCATATTGTCCGAGGATGCATAAAATCTAGATTCGTTAGTTCGTGATCATAGGAAGTTCAGATTCTTCATATCGTGACCAAATTGATGTCTTAGGGTTTGAGTCCTGAGTCTTCATACAAGCCGGTTAGTAGGATTAGTGTTAGGAGATGCATTAGTATTGTCGATACTTAAAAGATATCTTGGAACTGATAATTTTGTGATAGTCTAAAGTGTCAGAATGGTTAATCTTTGAGCAGATGAATTGTTTTTCGGACTAACCGTCGGGGAATGATGATGTTTGTTGATTAAGTTGCTCGCAGGACTAACGAGAAGACTATACATCTGTTATGGTGACTGAAGAGAAAGAATGTGAATCTGATTGTGGAAGAATGTTTCAGAGATCTAAATGTGTTACCAGATGATTTGATCCGATGAAGATTTGTTGATTGTGGAGATTACCATTTACACTAATCAGTCTTTTAGGATTTGTGCTTAAAGATGATTACAGAAAATGGGATTTCAGATTTTCGTGGGTAGTCATAGACTTGAATTTTATCGGTGTGGTGATTCGAAGTTTCTATCAATTTCTGGTTGGGTTTTTGAAGATTAGAGGATCAAGCAGGGGAATGCTCTAAAACCGAACGTGGATATGGTTAAAGTCGAAACGGATAAGTTACATTGTGTTATTTCAAGTTGGTGATTATTCGTGAAGATTGCGGTATAGCAAATCAGAGGAGGTTGGGAACCGTGCAAACTAAGACCTGAAGATTAATTTGAGGGGGAACGCAAGCCCGAATGATCAATCAGGGGGGAATTATCTGAAGATATTAAATGCTTGATTAAAGTTGCAAATATTCAAACAGGCTCTCATTTTCATAGATCATGATTCGATAGTGACGGCCAAGGGGGGATTTGTTAGTGCATATTTATGTATGTCTGCTACTGTGCGAATATACTAGATAGAGTGTGTGTTGAATATTGTATGGTTGAGATACGAACACATGACTTTGGAGAGGATGAGAGAGGTTCGTACGGATGTAACACATTCGTGCGGATGTAACTCATTCGTGCGGATGTAATTTCATAAGAATGTAACACTTTCGTACGGATGTAACTCATTCGTGCGGATGTAACTACATCCGCACAGACAAGCACATCCGCACGGAAGTACTCGTTCGTCCCAATCTCGCATGTATATATAGTGTTATGTGTTCGTTAGTTGTTAAGTTTGGGGAGATTGGCTGGGGAGATTGCTGATGCTCTCTCCATTCGGTCAACGATGTATGCTCTTTCTGTATTAATGGAAGCTTTCTACTTATGACCATTCTTACGAGACTTCTACTGAATTAGCTTTATTCTATCCAAACTTCTGTCTAAACCCGCCGGATCATGAACTCTCAAGTAGGTTCCAACCAATGAAAACTTAATCTTAATGCTAGGATAACAATGTACACTCATGGATTAGCATCATTATTCATACTGTACTTCCACTAACCCCGATCAAACTTTTGATTAGAATCACCTCTGATACCACCGTGCCACATCCAATAATTGAACATTTGTCTGATCAAGGGTTCATTGTTTCTCCAACTATTTATGTATTCTTTATGTAATTTGTTCGATTATGATAGTGGATAAAATGTGTAGATTTAGAAGCATGATTAGATAGTGCGTGAATGGTTCTAAAAATAAAAAAGAAGATGATGATACATTATGGGAAGAGTTAACTGCCATTTTCGTCCCTGTGGTTTGGTCACTTTGGCCATTTCAGTCCATTTTTAAAAAATGCGCCATTTTCGTCCCCCACGTTCTGGAAAGGTGCCATTTCAGTCCAAAAATCATAACCCAGTTAAGTCAGTTTGTAAATAAGGACTGATTGTGTAAATTTGTAACATAAAGGACTGATTGTGTAAATTTGAAAAATGGACTGAAATGGCAGTTAACACCACCACCACTAGCCCTGCCACCACCACCACTCCGCTGCCACCACCACCACCACCACCGCCACCACAGCCACCACAGCCCTGCCACCACCACCACTCCGCTGCCACCACCACCACTCCGCTGCCGCCACCACCGCCACCACAGCCACCACCGCCACCACAGCCACTGCCACCACCACCATCAACGATAGCAGAAGATGAATTCCCATTTTCATTTGAACCTTTCGCTGCCACTGTGTCCTCTGAGTTCTTCAAAACCATTGTCTTTTTATAACTAATTTAATTATCAAGCAGTGGTCAACAAGTGATTGGTTTGATCTTTTGATAGATACCCATGTCATAAAATGATAATAAACTTTGATTACCATCAAAATTAACACAATAACATAAAGTACATATGAATCTTGATTCTTGAGAGAAGAAATGAATAAAAAGACTTGTAGACAAGATATAGTTCCCATGATACAATATTTACATCAAAACGCCAAATGAACTGCTTCTATATCGATGATGTAATTATGAAAATAATACTTATTTCTTGGTTTCATTTCAAAGCTATGAACTATGCATGTTTTCAAACATATATAAGTTAATAATTCCACAAATGTATATCTAGTCAAACATCCATTTAACGGTTTGCAATCAATGGTGAAACTTTTGGCAGAAAATATGATGACAAATAATGAGCAAATGGTTGTTCTATTATCTGCAAATAAAGTAATTAACCCATCTAAAGAGCCCAAAACCAGATGACATTAATATTTTTACAGCCTATAATCGGTTTTCGCCTTTTTGATCATTTGTTTCAACCATAGTCACATAATTCGCTACTCATGGCACGATTTTCGTTTTGGTTCGTCCGATCCAATTCGCGATCCGGGTTCGCTCGGGATCGCGTTTCCGACGACCATAATGGCAACAATTCAAATGTAATAGAGAAGAAATGGTGGCTAATCGAAGCTTACCTGCTTGCTGGCTGATTGAACCTTACCTTACCCGCAAGCTTCCGACGACCGGAGAAGACGAAGACGTCCCCGTAACCCGCAAGCTTTTCGTTTCGGTATACCGTTCTCGTTCCTTTGTTTTGCTCGTTTACTTTTCGGATTAAATACAATAAATTCTGACTTTATATTACATACAAACGTCTGAAAATATGGGTCTTGCCATGACGTTGATGGTGGTGGTTCCGGCGGCGGCGGTGGTGGTGGTGGTGGCAGTGGCTGTGGTGGCGGTGGTGGCGGTGGTGGTGGCAGCGGAGTGGTGGTGGTGGCAGGGCTGTGGTGGCGGTGGTGGCGGTGGTGGTGGTGGTGGCAGCGGAGTGGTGGTGGTGGCAGGGCTAGTGGTGGTGGTGTTAACTGTATTTCAGTCCATTTTTCAAATTTACACAATCAGTCCTTATTTACAAACTGACTTAACTGGGTTATGATTTTTGGACTGAAATGGCACCTTTCCAGAACGTGGGGGACGAAAATGGCGCATTTTTGAAAAATAGACTGAAATGGCCAAAGTGACCAAACCACAGGGACGAAAATGGCAGTTAACTCTTATGGGAATCAATTTCATGCTCTAATACCATTTGTAAACTTTTACATTTAAGAGGAGTAAAATGCACAAATAGTCCCTGTGGTTTGGTAAAATTTCACCTTTAGTCCCCAACTTTTTAAGATTACATGTGTGCTCCTTGTGATTTGTTCGGTTGTTACTCGGATAGTCCCAGAAGTGGATGGAAGTTAATTTTTTCAGTTAAGTGGATGCGAAATGATAAAATTCCCCGTACCACTAAAAAACATTTTATATTAAACAATAAAAGAAATATAATATAATTTTTTAAGCGGGACCCACTTCTTTATAAACATAAACCACCCCACCCCACCTCCACCCCCACCCTCTTCTCCACCCCATCAACACCACCACCGGTTCTCCCACTCACGCCACCCTCCCACTTCTTCCACCATTTCAACTTTTATTGTATTTTTCGTTATCACCAAGATTCCTCGGGTTTAGTACTATAACTGCACTCATCTAATGTTACAACAGAGTAGAGGCCGAAGAGTGGTTTCTCCGGTGAAACTTATATTCAACTACAGTCTTCTCTCGTGGGAGTTAATGGGCAATGATTATTTGATGTTCAAGTGGGTAGACTTTGTTTAGAAGAAACTCAGGCCAATCCGTTAAATTTAGGTGGAAGAAGTGGCGTGGAAGAACTGGGAGGGTGGCGTGGGTGGGAGAACTAGTGGTGGTGTTGCTGGGGTGGAGAAGAGGGTAGGTGGGGGTGGGGTGGTTTATGTATATAAAGAAGTGGGCCCTGCTCAAATTTTTATTATATTTCTTTTATTGTATAATATAATGTTTTTTTAGTAGTAAGGGTAAATTTGTCATTTCATGTCCACTTAACTAAAAAAATTAACTTCTATTCACTTCAGGAACTTTTCAAGTAACAACTGAGCAAACTACAAGAAACACACATGTAATTTTAAAAAGTTGAAAACTAAAGGTGAAATTTTACCAAACCACAAGAACTATCCGTTCATTTTACTCATGTAAGAGAAAGTAAATATGGAAATGTTTCTTCTTTGCTTAATTAAAAGATATGGTAATGAGACAGAATAACTCGAACCTTAATTAACTCACTACTCATGAAACTAATCTAGATATATTTTACTTAAACAAGTATACTTTTACTTAAACAAGTATATTTTCATATGGTTTGTCGTACTGTAAAAATATATAAAAAAAAATACTATGTAAACAAGTTAAACATTTTACTTAAACAAGAGATACAAAAACTAACGTATGTCTCTTACATAAAAGATTGGTGTTGGCCTTAAAGCAACGGGTTTCCTTTGGTTGAAATATACGACAAACATTCCTAATTTGAAATAGGAATCTTGGTGTAATTTTTATTTGCTCCTTGTTGAGATCTAATTTTGTCTTTTCTTGTATATCTTGTGGTAGCTGCTATTTTTTTTGAACGGCTAATTTTGGGCTTTTTATATATATTAAAAAGGAGACGTTCTAAGAAAATTAAAATTAAACTAGGAAAAACACCTGCGCGCGTTGCGGCGCGTGTACATCGTAAATATTGAATAGATTAGTCCAAATGTTATGTTATGTGATGCATATGAAAACGCACGTTTCGAAGTATCTGACTGAACTCAATGTGACCTATATAAGCATTGTGATTGGATCAAAATGTAAGGTAAATCGAGTTTATATCATATAATCATAACGTATTATATGTGACCCAACTCATACATAGAAAAATCAACGGGTATAAAGGAAAAACCGTTTAATCAAAAGCGATTAATTGCAGTTTTTGAAAAAAAGGCGGAAAAGCACAATTTGACTCCACTTGGTTCGAAACAAAATTTACGAAACATACATAAAAAGACGAAAACGTATTATATTTGACCTGATTCGTTTTCCAAAAAAAAAAGTTTACGTTTTACGTAGACCAACTCGAATTTATACCAAAACATACATAAACATGCACTTAAAAATGGTTTTTTGACGAATTATATCTGACCTGACTCGTTTTTCAGAAAAAGTTTATGTCGAAACGTTGAGCAAATCGAATCTATACCGACATCTACATAAAAACATGGACGTAAAATTTAGTTTTTTAATTAAAGGATATATAGAGGTAAACTCGAAAATATTATTAGTAAAAAATTTAATAGATTAAAAACGTTCGTAAAACCGTGTCAAATAGCACAAATGTCACATCATTGCCAACAACCACCAACATCGGAAAAACTCGTAAAACTAAAACAAATAAAAAAGGACAAAATAACACCGTACGAAAAGCAGACGTAAAATCGTTGAACCACGCACGTCCATTGCGGCGAGTTAATGCGATGAAATTAGAGCGAAACGTAAAACATAGAAAAGAAATGATAAGTCGATCTAGGACCAATGCGTTGCGACGAATATGTCAAACGACGAAAAAAACGTTGAACCCCACACACACGTCGTGTGTTAACTCACAAAGTTTAGAACGAAACGTAAAAACTTGTGAAAGATGAAAAGTATGAGGAAACAAAGTTGAAAATAAAAAAGTTTTAGGGTCAAATTGCAAAAGATGAAAAACTTTAGGTTAAAAGTTAAAAATTCAAAATGGTTAAAATGAAAAAAGTAAAATTCTTTGGGTTAGATGTGAAAATGTAGTTTTTTTTTAAAACCTCCCGATGCAAAGATTACAACATTATTAAGCAACAAATTGTTGCTAATTTATAATATGGAAATGATCATGAATGATAATTATTAGATATTGTGATACATAAATTTCTTTTGTTGTGTAATAAACTAATACGAAGGAAACACATGTTACTCCAAAAGAAAAGAAGGGCCCTGGCGTTTGGATTTATGGTCTGTGGGTCTAAAGTAAAATCATGCATCTATCCAGTGGCAGATCTAGGATTCCGATCAAGGGGTAACGTTTTATAAATAAGCCGTCACGAAATCGAAAAAACGTTAAATTTTTCCAAAATTTACACTAATTTTTCCAATTTTTTTCCGACCAAGGGGTAGCGGGGGTTACCCCTACCAAAGAGGTAGGCCGCCACTGCATCTATCCTAATGTGAGGTTTTTTTAAGAGGGGATTATAAGTTCAAACCTGGAATAGGTGCTATTTAAATAAATAGTATAAAATAGTGTAGTAGCAAAGTTTGTCATTAAAAAACATGTATCTATCAAATGAAAACTTAATGTTTAACATAAATTACTCTTAAAGATGCACTAACCAATGCGGGACTTTAAAGGACTACAGTAACAATGTAAATACAATATAAAAACGATTTTTTTTTTTTTTTTACAATTTGATTCGAGTATGATATTTCAATAGTAGGTTTTTAATTTTAAAAACAATTAGCGTATTACATGATTAGTAGTGTCTATCTTCTTTGCCGGTATTCGTTTTTATAGTTTTTGGTGTAAAACACATTCTTTTAGATATATCATGACTTTAAACCAAATGTAGGTACCATACTTGATACCGTTACGAACCAAACTGAACCGATATGTACAGGTATCGTTTATATATATCGGAATTGGCACCGGCATTCTTTTTTATGGTTTTCAATGTAAATCATGTTCTTTTAAACATATCATGACTTTAAACCGAGTACCGTTACATATCGATTCCCTAACGAACGGAACTGAAACCGACCAAATTCCCATGCGTAACGAACCAAACCAATACCAACTGACTTCCCACCCCATCGTGCAGGCAAATCCTACTAGTTAGAACTAAGTTTTCTATCCTAAATCAACAAATATTGTTAGTTCATAGCATAGAAGTTAATAATCACAATAATTACACTCATCATTAAATATATACTAGAACTCATAATTTATCTTCTCTCCTGTATCGAAAAATGGATTGGGGGGGGGGGTGACGTGCTTGTCGTGGTACACACAAATTTAATCCCAATAACAACTATAGATAGTGGTAAGAGGGTATCGAACTCAGGGAGTATGTGAAAAATATGTCAATT
Organism: Helianthus tuberosus; assembly: GCA_030545235.1. Lineage (NCBI taxonomy): Eukaryota > Viridiplantae > Streptophyta > Magnoliopsida > Asterales > Asteraceae > Helianthus > Helianthus tuberosus. The sequence goes on from CM060406.1 coordinate 65,424,582, forward strand.
ATGTAGCTTTGCACTTAACTAAAATTGACCTAAATTGCAGAAAATAAAGATCAATAGCTTGGAATGTTTGGTTTTAAAACTAAACTTAACTAATTAATTTCAAATCAAAGATTGGTTGTAAAACAGATTAGGAGAACAATGACCATCTTAGGATTCAGTTTCTTTAAACTCTTGTGTGAAATTCTAACTAGAAAGAGTTACATAGACATAACTCGTGCATAAATAATTGAAGTGATAAAAGGGGACAAAGTACTCGGATTATATAAACGCGAGGTTGTTTCCCGATGATCAATTAATCAATAACCAACCCTAACCCTTCCCGTGATATCTCGATTGCCAACGGTACCAAGAACGTACGATTGAGATTAAGACTTGCACTATCAATTAACACGCTACAAACAATTATGCATACACCATGATAAACAAGCAAACACAAGTTATCATTCTAGAAATTCAGAAATAAACACACAAAAGTTCAAGAGAAACCTTCACCTAAGATGATCACCGAAAGGTTTAGCCACACATAGCTTGGTGAATCATCATAGCAACAAATTCAATGTTCATACGAATCGAAATCACAAACCGAATGTTAGAAATTGTCCAAAACCAAGCAAGAACAGCCAAATTCGCCCCTAGTGTGTTCTCTAACCGACCAATCATGAGAATAACCCAAAAGACACCATAAAACTGTTTTTAATGAGCAGTTACAAATTTTCGCGTCGCCTCCACCGTAAATTACGGTGTCACCGTAATTTACGGTGAACCTCAAAGTGTTACGGCAGCAGCTTCTTGAGTTACGGTGGAATCCAGGCAAGATTCAGGTCCACCGTAAATTACGGTGGGACCGTAATTTACGGTGACAACCTGAATTTTGTGCTTTGTTTCATCTTTCGCTCCCAACTCGACCCGTTCAACTCCAAACCGTCCAAAGCTGCGTTTTCTCCACTTTAAGCTCCCGAACCACACCTGAAACATAAGCAACCGTAGTCATCTAATTCAAGATAATTACGCGATTAAGTGAAGGATTAATTCGTCTTTTAACATGATTAAGGGTTGTCCTACGGACCACCCGTCACATCCCCACACTTAACCGTTGCTTGTCTCAAGCAACTCATCAAATCAATTTCTCAACAAGTGATCAATGTAAGCCAAACAAAAACAAGCAATCCTTTTACTAACCCCTTTTTAACACCCAACTAATGCACCCCTCACTATGTCTCTCCTCTCGGTTACAAGTAAGCACTAGCAATATGAGCTAGACACACAAAGGCTAACGGGCGGTTGCACAACTATAGGCTTGTACCTAAATCGATCCTTCTCCTAATAAGTGCCAAACATGAATGCAAATCAAAGGGACTTTCAAGGTTGTAACGTGGCTAGGTGTATGGGTAGGAAATGGAATATATATGAAGTAACGAAAATTTAACCCGGTCTTTTTATTACACAATAAAACAAACTAACAACTACCAATCTAAACTACTATGTACAAGACAACTAAACAACCTTTTTTTTTTTCATTGCTTTTTCTCTTTTTTTTCTGAATTTTTTTTTCTTTTTTCTTTTTTTTTTGACTAGCAAACACATACAATAAAGCTTCAAACATATCTACACCATACTACTAAAACTACTACTACTATTACTAACACTATAAGACCGGGTCAAATTTGGGTAAGTTTTTAAGTAAATAGCTAGGGGTAACAAACAATAGGCTTTTAGGCACAAAATTGGGCAACTAAATGTCCAAACCCCCGCCCCTCTCGCAACCATGCTCATATATATAACTTGTGAGGTCCAACCCCCCAAATCCCACACTCGCTCACACCAATGACGAGGCTTCCTAAATGCCCTTATCCTTTCTACATTCATGTTCAACTAAGGCCTCGAACCGCATTCAAGCACAAGTTCTAATGCACCCCTACCCGTAGCCACTCTCATCAAAGATAAGCATTATTTATATACTAATGTGGCTTCAACTCTCACCAAAAATAAAAAGATATCAAGGGTTGCCGGTGCATCAATTTAGGGCTAATCTAGGGTGTTCAAATTCTCACAATGTTTTGCTCGACTCAAAATTTTAAAAATCTTCAAAAATTCCCCCCATCCCCACACTTGGGATACATTGACCCCAATGTATGGTTTTAGGAGGCTTTGATCACTAAAATTCATTCAACATCAACAAACACTCAAATACTCAAACCCCAAATTTATTTTTGTATTTTTCATTTTATAATTTTTTTTATGCTTTTCTTTTTTTAAAACATGACACCACCAACTCGCATCAACCCAACAAAAAAACACAATCATACACCACCCAACCGCCCAACAATAAACATAACAAGCTAACAAATATGCACAAAATATACAAAGGAGGAACACAACCTGACTAATAATAGCGCGGTCCCGGAGGCCCAAAAATGGAAGACATCATGTCGTTCCATTCTCCAAACGCAAATGAGCCGCTACTACTCCCACTTTGTTGTTGTTGAGCTCCTTCTTGTTGCCGTGGGTCAATCCATTGTGAATGGTGGATCGGCGGGGTTGGATACGAAACACTACCATCATACGGTGGTAGAGACGCATAATCCACATGTTGTGGATCCACAACCACCGACCGCCCGGCATGCCAATCTGAGTGCATTCTCCTTTCTTGATCATCATGGTATCGATTATTCATTTCTACTTCACAGGAATACGCATGTGTGCGATTCCATGCCTCTTGACGATCAAGGTTTTGTTTCAAGGACCGCTCTATGCTTGCACTCGTCATCGTGGTTTGGTCAAATAACGTCCGCTCCGACCCCGACCACGACTCAAAAATGGGTGCCGGAGGACGTTGATTCTCGATCACTTCTTGCATTGTGCCTTCATAAGCCCAACCCGGCACATAAGATCGCTTCGTATAATCGTAAAACATACCACCATAACCTCTACCATAACCTCCTTGACCTACATTCTCACCTCCTTGCGGCTCGTCCGCATAATCCTCGTCACCACTTGGAACTGCCTCCTCATCACTTTCCGGTTCATCCGGCTCACCCGGCAACAAATCTCGTGCACCCACCTTTAGTGCTCTCCACCTTTGCCCTTCTGACTTTAACTTATGATAACGCTCCGACTGTGTATATGACCAACCAGTCCCCAACTTATCTAATGTAAAAGGCAGATGGCTTTTTGTTGCCCCTCTATCTTCAGATGTTATTGCCTTTTGCTGTTTCATCAGTCCCGTGATTATTCGGCAATACGGGACGATATCTCTTCCTAACTTATTCCGGCAAATCCATAAACGATTCATGATTAGATATCGGATGGGAAAGCGTGGAGCCCCATGGAGTAGCGAATAAAGAACGGGTACTTCGGGGTACCTTACTTGTTCCTTGTCCCCCCGTCGTGGTATGACACTCAAAAGGCAAATAGCCAACAACAACTTTGCTTAGATTCTCAAATTCTTTCGATACAAGATTCCACTGTATGTACCGGGTAAAAACAATGTCGCCAACATATCATTCCACCGGGGATGCTTTTCCGGCTTTACCAAAAGATTATCAAGAGTGGGAATCATGTAGTCACGAGCTGGAAGACTATCGTATTTCCCAAGCTTCTTCAACGTGTCAAAAGACATCTCCACTGGAATCCCATGCACTATACCCGTTAGCTTCATTTGTGATGGCTTTTCATACGTGTTGCACTTAAGAGTTGCCATCCATTCTTGTATTTCAGTGATGAACAAGTTGTTTTTATCCTTATCATAGCAATTAAGCGCCCCCTCCCAACCCAGAGCGCGAAATTTATCAAACACACTGAACGGGCTGAATTGAACCTCATTAACTTCTCTCTCGCATATAAATGCCGCTGCCTTATTTTTCAACTTATTCATACTGTCATGGTATAAAGTTGGCTGCCAATGCTCTGGTTGCTCATCCAATGGACCCGAATCCCATTTTGGCTTTTCAACCGGGTCCAACTCCATTTCCTCATCTTCACTTTCGCTTTCGCTTACTCGGCCCATGTATTGTCTCTTTTTCGGTTGTACTTCCGGTTGTTTGCCCTTTCCTTTTGCCGAAGAGGATGAACTAGCTCCCGCTTTCTCTTTCGTTCGAACCATTTCCTACACACATTAGAGCAAACAACACAACCAAATGCAAACATTAGTCTTCTCTCACAATATATCCCCACACTTGCTTGTAACCATGGTTGTAGATGTTAGTGAACCAAAAATTTATTAAGAATTTTTTTCAAAAATCGGGCATGGTGTCTCTACAATGTAGAGCATCCCAAAAGTTCACTACTTTAATCACAAATCCCACATCTACAACCATAACCATGTTCAAATAACCAATTTCATGACCATATCTAATAACAAGAAAGTGGGTATGAGCAAATAACCTAAATAACCTTACTTTTCACAATGTAGCATCAAAATATAACAAATAAGCTTCCATACCTTGTTTTGAAGATGCTAGAATGCTTGTGAAACAAAAACTCCAAAAACCCCCAAAAATTTTCGGACTAGGGTTTTGAATTCGGACCCGAAAACTTCGTTTTCTCGTAAATCTCTTGGCAAAATCAGAAACTACGTGAAAAATTAGTCAAGATAGACTCCAATTTCACTTAGTTTGAACAAGAATTGAGTGAGATATGGATGATTGAAGGTTGAAGAAGAATGTAGATCTTGTGGGTCTTGATGAAAGTGATAAATGATAGAGATGGATGAGAAGGATGAAGAAAGAATGAGTGGTTGGGGTTAATTTTCGGAATTAATGTGTTTATTATTATTATTATTTTTTTTTATGTAAACGCTGAACAGGAACGAAGCAGAGTCTCGCCAGGTCCACCGTAAATTATGGTGTGGACCGTAATTTACGGTGGATGCTGGCAACATAATCCTACCGTAAATCAGGGGGTTTCCACCGTAAGTCACAAAACTTTTCATAGCCTACCGTAACTTACGGTGCCACCGTAAGTTACGGTGGCATCTGGGCAAGCCTGATTCGCTGAAAATGATGTTTTAAGGTTCATTTTTTTTTATATTTTTCAAATTTTTCAATTTTTTTATGTTTGTAATTTTTTTCAAAAACGTGTAAAAATCACCCTACCCCCTCAAAAGTCCCGTGTTGTCCTCAACACAATGTTAGAGTAATTCGTGACCCGAATATCCCCACACTTGTTTCAAACACGGATTTCAAGGAAATACGGTAATTGTGCAAACTATACAAAACAAAACAAAATGAAATACTACTATTTACACTACCAAACCTGGGCCTCTCACGGTTGTTCCTCATCGACCGGGCGTAAGATGTAGCCCACTTTGTCAAGCTCCAAGTTATTGATGTCGTTCCCTTCCAAGTATGGCTTCAACCGGTGACCGTTCACCGTTTGTTGTTTTAGCGTGTGCTCATCTTGGATATCTACATCACCAAACCTCCCAACTCTCCGAACGACATATGGGCCCATCCATTTGCTTTTAAGCTTGCCCGCGAACATCTTGAGTCTTGAGTTATACAACCAAACTTTTTGCCCAACTTCAAATGTTTTCTTTCTCAATTTTGCATCATGTACCTTCTTGAGTTTGTCTTTATAAGCCGATGCACATTCATACGCCTCATCTCAAATCTCTTCTATCTCGCTTAATTGTAACTTCCTCAACTTTCCTGCCTCGTCATAGTCCGCGTTTACCGTCTTAATTGGCCAATGTGCCCGATGCGCTAACTCCATTGGCAAGTGAAAACCCTTTCCATACACCATCCGGTAAGGCGTTGTGCCAATAGGAGTCTTGTAAGCCGTTCGGTATGCCCACAATGCATCGTCTAACTTACTCGACCAATCCTTCCTATCCGTTCTTACCGTCTTCATGAGAATCTCCTTGATTTGACGGTTGGACACTTCGACTTGTCCACTCGTTTGCGGATGGTAAGGCGTGGCAATCCGGTGATTCGCGCTATACCTCTTCAATAATTTTCCAAAATTGAAGTTCTTGAAATGCGAGCCAGCATCACTTATAATAACACGCGGGATGCCAAAACGAGAGAAGATGTTAGATTGAACAAATTTACAAACAACCGAATGGTCGTTTGTTCGTGTTGCAATAGCTTCAATCCACTTCGAGACGTAATCCACCGCTACCAAAATGTATAGAAAGCCATTCGAATTCGGGAATGGACCCATAAAATCTATGCCCCATACATCAAATATCTCTACAACCAAGATTGGTTGTAATGGCATCTCATCCCTCTTCAATATGCTTCCCATCTTTTGACAATTTATGCAATTTCTAGCAAATTCACATGCATCCTTGAAAATTGTGGGCCAATAAAACCCACATGAAAGAACCCGGTAGCCTGTTTTGTGCCCACTAAAATGACCTCCACATGCGGACGAATGAGCATGGGTCAAAATTTCCAACACTTCTGACTCGGGCACACACCTTCGTATAACTTGATCTGGTCCAATCTTGAAGAGATCCGGCTCATCCCAAATGTATTGCTTTACTTGAACCATAAATTGTTGTCGTCGCTTTTTGGTCCAATGACTTGGGATGGCACCCATGGCTAAGTAATTAACGTAATGAGCATACCACGGTGCAACAAAGGTAGAGACGGCTAGGAGTTGCTCGTCGGGAAAACTTTCATTGATTTCACTAGCATCGTCGATCCCTTCCACCGGAATCCGAGACAAGTGATCCGCCACTACGTTCTCACTTCCCTTTTTGTCTCGAATTTCTAAATCGAACTCTTGTAACAATAATACCCACCGAATCAAACGAGGCTTCGCGTCCTTTTTCTCCATCAAATATCGGACCGCACTATGATCCGAATAAACCACCACTTTGCTCCCCCAAATATAGGCCCGAAACTTATCCAAAGCATACACCACCGCTAATAACTCCTTTTCGGTTGTGGTGTAATTGAGTTGCGCTTCGGATAAAGTTTTGCTTGCATAGTAAATCACCACCGGCTTTCTATCAACCCGTTGACCCAAAACTGCACCAATAGTGGTATCGCTTGCATCACACATTATCTCGAACGGCTTTGACCAATCCGGTGGTTGCAAGATAGGAGCTTTGACCAAGTGTTCCTTCAAAACAGTGAAAGCTTGCATACATTCATTAGTAAAATCAAATGGGACATCTTTTAACAACAAGTTGCATAAAGGTTTGGTGATAACACTAAAACCTTTTATGAAACGTCTATTGAACCCCGCATGTCCCAAAAATGACCTTACACCCTTAACATTTTTCGGAGGTGGCAAAGATGCTATTACTCGTATTTTTGCCTTATCCACCTCCATTCCCCTTTCAGAAATTACGTGACCCAACACAATGCCCTCTTGCACCATGAAATGACTTTTCTCCCAACTTAACACTAAATTTTTCTCAACGCACCTTTTTAAAACCTTTTGTAATTCGTTGAGACAAGCATCAAAACTAGTGCCAAAAATGGAGAAATCATCCATAAAGACTTCAAGCGACTCTCCAACCATGTCCGAGAAGATACTCATCATACATCGTTGGAAAGTTGCCGGTGCATTGCACAAGCCAAATGGCATTCGCCGAAAGGCAAAGGTGCCATATGGACAAGTGAAGGTGGTCTTGTGTTGGTCATCCGGGTGTATTGCTATTTGATTGTAACCCGAATACCCGTCCAAAAAGCAGTAATATTTTTTACCCGATAATTTTTCAATAATTTGGTCAATGAAAGGTAGCGGGAAATGGTCCTTAGAAGTGGCGGCATTCAATTTTCGGTAGTCAATACATACACGCCACCGGTAACCGGTCGGGTGGCAATTTGTTCACCACTTTCATCCTTGACTACTTGAATGCCGGCCTTCTTAGGCACAACTTGGGTGGGACTCACCCAAGCACTATCCGAAATCGGATAGATGATTCCCGCGTCCAACCATTTAATTACCTCTTTTTTAACTACCTCCCTTAGGTTCGGATTCAATCGCCTTTGAGCTTCTCGTGTTGGTTTGGCATCTTCGGTGGTAATGATTTTGTGCATAACAATTGATGGACTAATTCCTTTGAGATCGGCAATCGTCCATCCTATAGCTCCCTTGTTCTCTTTCAAAACTTCCAACAATGCTTGCTCTTGTGCCAACTCCAAATTAGAGGCAATAATGACCGGTAAAGTGTCATTATCCCCTAAGTAAGCATACTTCAAATGGCTCGGCAAGTCTTTAAGTTCCAACTTTGGCGGTTCCTCTAATGATGGTTTAGTACCCGAATCTATTTCTGCCGGTAAACCTTCAAATTGATGCGTCCATGGTGGTCGACCTTCCTTCAAAGCCATGGCATCCTGTTTTTCCTCTTCAACCCGAAGTGCATAAGCATGTACCTGTTCAGAAAAATCACACAGGTAAACATCCAAACCATCCTCCTCATACTCATGCGGGTTGCATCCGTCAACTATATCTGCCATGAAACACTCATCAACACCATTAGCATTAGAATTGTTAGTAAAAACATTCAACGCTTAGGCATTTTCTTCTTGTTTTGCCTTTTTTGTGTACATAACTCTTTTAAGAATTTTGCATAGGCGGGTACTTGTTTTATTGCATCAAGGAGTGGAAGGTTAATTTTAACTTGTTTAAACATGTCCCACAACTCTTCTTTTTGGGGACCTCTTGATGCAATAATTTTTTTCTTTCCCGGGTCAAGTAAAGCCGATGGAAAAGGGACTTGACTCGGTTCGCCCTCAACTTTTTCATTCTTTTCGTTTTCACCCAACCCCGGTTTGTTAACATTTGTTTCTTTAGGTTTAACCGGTGAAACTTCATCATCACTATCATTACCCATGATGTCCTCAACTACCCCCTCAACCAATTCGGGTGACAAATTGGCTTTAAACTCTTTTCCACTTCTCAAAACACTAACATGATGAACATTAACATTACCTCTTGACGAACTGTGTGATGGATTTACCTTGGTGTCGCTAGGAAGTTGACCTTTGTTTTTCTTCAATCCCGCCACATCGGTTGCCAATTGACCCATTTGGGTTGTTAGTGAGTGGATGCTTTTGTCACGAAACTCATCCTTTTGTATTCGAACTTCATCGAGTTGGTTCCGTTTTTGCATCTCCGCTTGCATGCTTTTAAGCATTTCCATCATCTCATTTCCACCCGAAGACCCCCTTGTTCTTGACCCGTTTGATATTGCTTTTGATAGCCTTGGTTGTTCCCGCCTCGATATCCACTTTGGTTGTTGTAAGGTTGGCGCGAACCAAAGTTACCTTGGCTACCTTGAAAGTTCGGGTTAGCTTGATTAGAAGGGTTCCCATACCAAAAATTTGGGTGGTTCCTCAACGCGGAGTGGTAGGTATTAGAATTCATGTTGTTGAAATTTCTACCACCCCCTCCTTGACCTTGAACCGCATGAACCTCTTCATATTGCCCTTCCACCATTCCTTGGCAATTTTCAGCCGCATGACCTATTTCATTACACAAAGCACAAACATCATAAATTTGGTTAGTGGTTTGAACATTACCATCATCTATTGCGTGCACTTGAGGTCGGGAAATGGCCGGTCGGGCTCTCCTCGATGCTTGAGCCTTTCTCTTTGATGTAATTGCCATGTTCTCCAAAAACTCCCAATCATCATTTTCATAATTTGTGCCAAAAGTCCCACCGGTAATGGACATTAAATCACGAGCATCCTCGGCACTCAACCCCTCGTGGAAGGCATTCATCAACTCCCAAAGTTCAATCCCATGGTGAGGGCAATTCTTTATCATCATATTGAATCGTTCAAACGCCTCATGGAACATTTCACCATGTTGTTGTTGAAAACTCCTCAACCCCTTTCTAGCATCATTAGTCTTTTGGGCGGTGTAAAATTCGTCTAGGAAAATTTGTTGCATTTCCGCCCAAGTATAAATAGATGCTGAAGGCAAAGTGTAGAACCACTTCTTTGCCTTGTCCTCTAAAGAAAACTGAAACAAAACTAACTTGACATCGTCGGCCGAAAAACCTTGACTCCCAAGAGTATTACAAATTGAGTCATAGGCCTCCAAATGAAAATATGGTTCCTCTGTTGCTAGCCCTTTGTATTTCGGCAAACTTTGCAAAGAGTTTGTTCTAACTTCAAAAGTCCTCCCTTGATCATTGTGAGGAATAACTACCGGTGAGGGGTTTTGAGTGATGATCGGCCTAAAATGCGCTTCAATTCCCCTCGCATTTTCTCTAAAATGCCTTCTTGGCACCCCTAACCTAACCCTTGGTCGAACAGGACCCATTGGCCTTGGTATAGGCCCTTGTGGTACATGTGGTTGAAATTGTTGTTGTGGCATCGGTTGGTGTTGTATCGGCCTTTGGAATTGTGGCTGTACGTTTTGCGGTCGAACTTGTTGCAATGGAATAGGGCGTTGCACTTGTAGCCCTTGTGGTCTTGGCCGAATATGTTGTGGTAGGAGTTGTTGTTGTTGTGGCACTCCACCTACGTTTGCCATCCCTTGAGGTTGATTTTGCACATAACCGAACTCTCCTTGATCACCATAACCCCCATAAGCATACCCGTCTTCATCATAGCCCTCAAAATCTTCGTATCCTTCCTCATATCCATCTCCCCCTATACCTGAAGTTTGCCCGAATGGAATGGTCGAGTATTGAAAGCCCGATTGGTTCGATGGTCTAAATGTTGAAGTTGCATGAACGACCGTTGAACCTTGGGGTATTGAATAATGTGACGATGACTGACCCGAAACTGGGAAGAAATGAGTGAGTGGTGGAATCGTAGTAGATGGGCTAAAAGTAAGACTAGGTTCGACTTGAGTAGTGTTTGGTGGTGTGGTGTTGGTTGGTGTAGTGTCATGAGGTGGAGTAGGAATTGTAGTGGTATTAGGTATGGTTGTGATTGGTGATGGGTGTGTGGAAGTAGGTATAAATGATGAGGTCGTTTGACCCGTTGTGGGTGGTACTTGTAATTCTTCCATGATACTTCTTGGTGTAATGGGTGAAGTGGGTGAACCGATGATTCTGTTTTCCCTTAATAAAACTCTGTTTTGCCTTAGCGTTCTTTCGATCTCCGGATCAAATGACAATGGTGAAGCTTTGTGAGAGCCTCTAGTATGCATGCACCTATAGTACCTGCACACTAAACACACCAGTGTAAACCCGAAAATAACAAAGCAAAACTAACAAACTGACACACGTTGCACACTACTCCCCGGCAACGGCGCCAAAATTTGGCGTGCTTGTTGTGGTACACGCAAATTTAATCCCAATAACAACTATAGATAGTGGTAAGAGGGTATCGAACTCAGGGAGTATGTGGAAAATATGTCAATTATGTAGCTTTGTACTTAACTAAAATTAACCTAAATTGCAGAAAATAAAGATCAATAGCTTGGAATGTTTGGTTTTAAAACTAAACTTAACTAATTAATTTCAAATCAAAGATTGGTTGTAAAACAGATTAGGAGAACAATGACCATCTTAGGATTCAGTTTCTTTAAACTCTTGTGTGAAATTCTAACTAGAATGAGTTACATAGACATAACTCGTGCATAAATAATTGAAGTGATAAAAGGGGACAAAGTACTCGGATTATATAAACGCGAGGTTGTTTCCCGATGATCAATTAATCAATAACCAACCCTAACCCTTCCCGTGATATCTCAATTGCCAACGGCACCAAGAACGTACGATTGAGATTAAGACTTGCACTATCAATTAACACGCTACAAACAATTATGCATACACCATGATAAACAAGCAAACACAAGTTATCATTCTAGAAATTCAGAAATAAACACACAAAAGTTCAAGAGAAACCTTCACCTAAGATGATCACCGAAAGGTTTAGCCACACATAGCTTGGTGAATCATCATAGCAACAAATTCAATGTTCATACGAATCGAAATCACAAACCGAATGTTAGAAATTGTCCAAAACCAAGCAAGAACAGCCAAATTCGCCCCTAGTGTGTTCTCTAACCGACCAATCATGAGAATAACCCAAAAGACACCATAAAACTGTTTTTAATGAGCAGTTACAAATTTTCGCGTCGCCTCCACCGTAAATTACGGTGTCACCGTAATTTACGGTGAACCTCAAAGTGTTACGGCAGCAGCTTCCAGAGTTACGGTGGAATCCAGGCAAGATTCAGGTCCACCGAAAATTACGGTGGGACCGTAATTTACGGTGACAACCTGAATTTTGTGCTTTGTTTCATCTTTCGCTCCCAACTCGACCCGTTCAACTCCAAACCGTCCAAAGCTGCGTTTTCTCCACTTTAAGCTCCCGAACCACACCTGAAACATAAGCAACCGTAGTCATCTAATTCAAGATAATTACACGATTAAGTGAAGGATTAATTCGTCTTTTAACAGTTGTCCTACGGACCACCCGTCAGGGGGGGCGGGGGGGGGGGGGGGGGGGCAAATGGTTGATTATGGTTTTTTTTTCTATGATTTTTGTCTTATAAATAACACTAAAAGAAGTGTAAAATTACTATGAAGCACTTGGAGGTGGGTAAGAAGAACAGTTAACCAATCTCAATGGGGTGAATCTACTATTTTAGTATGTATGTTTGACTTAGATCTCCGAGAGTGTACAAAATGTGTAGGTGAATTAAATTCATCATCGGTCATAATATGTATGTTAAACTTAGATCTCCGAGAGTGTAAACACAGGGGTCATAATATATGTATGCGAAACTTTCAGTTAGTTGGTGGAGATATTGCATTAACATGCATACTAACTAAGCTGAATATACATGTGGTGCAATTGAGGTTATTTACATCCCTATAGGTTAGCCAGCCCCATAACTGATCACCTCCACTACTATATATACAAATAGAAATTAGTTCAAGAGTCATTCAAACATCAAGTTCATGTTATGTTCTTTTCTTTGAGATATTAAGTTTTTTTAAACGCCTCTCAATGAACCGCGCTTTTCTTCTTGGGTTTTTGTTGGTTTTGTTCTTTTCCAGGAACTTTTGTTATGGCAATGCTAATACCGTGGAGGTAGTTGGATGTGGAGAATGTGTTGATTGCAAGGAGAATAACATCAAGGTAAGCCAAGCATTATCATGTACTAATATTTACTATGTCACTTATTATAAATGTATCTATCTTAATGCAAATAATTGTAGTCGTGTCATCTACATTTCGATCCAACAATCAGTAGCATATGTTTGATCATGTGTCTTGACTATGGTTGATTTTAATTTTTAGGGTTAAAAGTGACCATTGACTGAAAGCTTGAAGATGGTAAATTCCAAACAAGAGGTGTTGGAAAGCTTGATGAGAAAGGACAATTCAAGTTAAATCTTCCTCAAGAAATCTTGAAAGACGAAATGTTGAGTGAGGAATGTTATGTGCAACTCCACAATGCAGCAAATGCACCTTGTGCATTTCACAATGGGTTAGAAACCTCTAAGATCACTTTTGTGTCAAAGTCTAACCAAAAACACACCTTTGGACCCATCGGAGAGCTCAAATTTTCTTCGGCAATTTGCACTTCCGCCACCCTTTGGGGGTCGTACCCTAAGTCCCACCCTTGGTATAAGAGGCTTCACCACCATTTCCATCATCCACCGGTTGTTGTTAATCCTGAGCCCAAGCTAGAGCCAAAACCAAAGCTAGAGCCCAAGCCAAAGCCTAAACCAGAGCCAAAACCAAAGCCAGAGCCCAAGCTGGAGCCAAAACCAAAGCTAGAGCCAAAACCAAAACCAGAGCCCAAGCAAGAGCCAAAATCAAAGCAAAAGCATAAGTCAGAGCACAAGCACAAGTCAGAGCATAAGCACAACTCGGAGCCAAAACCAAAGCCACATCCCAACCCGGAGCCAAAACCAAAACCAGACCCCAAGCCAGAGCCAAAACCAAAGCAAGACCCCAAGCCGAAGCCAAAATCTAAACCAGATCCGAAGCAGGAGCCAAAATCAAAGCATCAGCACAAGTCAGAGCACAATCACAAGTCAGAGCATAAGCACAAGTCGAAGCCCAACCCGAAGCCAGAACCAAAGCCGGAGCCCAAGCCAAAGCCGGAGCCCGTTCATAAAAAACCATTCCCACCATTTTCACACCCTAAAATTCCTCCACTACCCACCCTTCCTCCAAAATGGAAACATCATCCCATCATACCCGGGCCACCACACCCATAAACTTTCCCTCCAAAGCATTTAAATTTCTTGAGTCATGGCATGTGTAGGCTAAATCCAGTACCAAATAATTTTTAAGAACGTAATAAAGGTTTGCAAGAAGATGATGCGGATAAATGGATTGATGTATCACTATTCACCGATGATTGGGTGTGTGCATTTGATGGCGTCTGTAGATGTTGCGGATTTGATTTGTTTTTGTGGCAACTTGAACTGTGTTATAATTTTCTGTACTCGTTAAAATAAGACAATTCATTGTAGTTCTCTTATTTTTTTTTATTTTTGGTGGCTTTCTTTTAGGGTCATGCTATTCCCACACGCAGAAAATTATTTTCACACCCCTAAGCGCCGCGCTATGGCCATAGCGGGGCGCTCAGGCCGACAAAAGGTGATTTGATGGTTTGACTGACATAATTTGCAGAGACATAAAGGTGATACGAGGTTGCAGTGTCCCGTGAACCCTAAGCGTCGCGCTATGGCCAAAGCGCGGTGCTTCGACCCCAAATTTTCATTATTTAAACCTGCATAGACAGAACATTTAGCATTCGAGGGTATTCGAGTGTTTTGTTGTTTGTTGATTTCTTTGCTGTATTAGTTACGTGTCTTGAAAAAACGATGTCGTGGTTAAGCAACTATCTTTTCGGTCAATATTCTAACGAGTCAGTTGTTCCTGATTCTTACGAGGGGACCGCTATTTCTGACTCGTATGAGAAACCGGTCTCGTCCAACTTGAGGGAGGCAGAGGTTGTATCTGGCATTCATTATCGTGATAACACGGTGAAGCTGGATTTGAATACCCCTGTGGAGGACCCTTACGCACAACAAGGTTATTCGAATTTCGGTTACGGTGGCGAGTACAGCTTTGTACAGCAGGAGTGTTATCCAAACGACAGTTACGGTTGTCAACAGAGCTTACAAGGTTATTCGAATTTCGGTTACGGTGGCGAGCACAACTTTGTACAGCAGGAGTGTTATCCAAACCACAGTTACGGTTGTCAACCGAGCTTTGAACATCAAGTATATTCGGACCTCGGTGACGATGGTGAGCCGGGGGATGTGTCTGTTGACGAGGAAGGCTGTTACCCGGTTACATTTTCGTTTGATACAACGCAGACCTTTTCGTCACATAAAGAGTTGGTGCGTTGGGTACAAGACACGGCAAAAGACAATGGTTACCTCATTGTGATTAAGAGGTCGAATAAAAGAGGAGAGAATTACAAGATTTGGTTTCAATGTACTTTTGGTGGGGAGCATAAGAGTATAGCTACACAGAGGAAAACGGGTAGCAAGAAAATAGGATGCCCGTTCGAGATGATCGGGTTTTCGGAATCATCCAGAAGTGTTTGGAGGATCGAGGTGACGAAGGCGAAGCATAACCACACTCCTATTGAAAACTTAGAGGGCCACGCGTATGCGAGAAGGCTTTCTTCGGAGGATAAAAAACTGGTTAAGGAGCTGGCAGAGCAAGATATTCCCAACCAAAGTACCTGGCGAACGCTGACAAAAAACAATCCGGCTAGAAAGCTTATTCCGAAAGATATACACAACGCTGTTCAGAAGATCAACGCCGAAAAAAATGTCGGTAAGTCTCCGATGCAAAAACTTGAAAGCTTATTCCGACAAAGTCAGTCCTTGTCTGTTGACCAAGCCCAAAGCGCCCCGCTATGGCCAAAGCGGGGCGCTTTAGGTGTGCAAAAAGACAAAGACCGTGTGCGAATAGACCAAGCCTTCTTTTATTTACACCATCATACTTTCTTTATGACTTTAATGATGGGACACCATTTGTAGGGGTGTGACCATACTACAAAGCATCTCTATATGCCTTTCGCGGGCACACATGCCATCATTTCTGTTGAGAGGAGTATTGTGTGCGTAAGTTAGCTTAGAAAACTCAAGATTCATATAGTCAAATTTTAAATTTATATTAAAAAGAGTAAATTACGTTTGTGGCCCCTATGGTTATATCACTTTTACTATATTAGCCCAAAATAAGAATTTTTAACATATCTACCCCCATAGTCTCTATAACTAACTATTTTGGCCCCTAAGTCTAACCATTTTAGCCCTCATGGTCTCTATAACTAACCATTTTGGCCCCCATGTTCTCTAGAATTAGGGGCCAAAATGGTTAGTTATAGAAACCATAGAGGCAAATATGTTAAAAATTCTTATTTTGGGCTAATACAGTAAAAGTGATATAACCATAGGGGCCAAAAACGTAATTCACTCTATTAAAAATGATTACTATGTTGGTACACTTTATGTGGACGCGAATCGGTTCGGTTCGACTCGGTTAGGTTCGGCACAATACCGACGTCGCGACATTCCTCCGTCGTGCGTCCAGAGTTCGACACGCGAAGCACAAAGAGCCGCGAACCTTCCCGAAGCCACATCACCCTGAAATCACCATGATGATATCATGATGATCTCATGTGAAGACTTATAAATGGATAGATTACATGTCCACGTGAACTCATTTTGAGGAACAAATTGATGTGTTTGTTGTTTATAACTTGGACGAAGAACTCATGCATAGCATGTGACGAATATTGACGAAGAGTCTCCTCAGCGAAGGTTCGTCATTGTTCACCGCGACGAAAGATTAATGTTCGTGGACGAAGTCCCTATGGCGAAGATCACTTGGCGAAGATCTTCATGACGAAGATCAACCTTCGTCAACATGTGACGGTGACGAAGATTCCATTCTTCGTCACATGGAATGGTTCGTCGTGATACTTCGTCGGCTGCAGAAGGTTCGTCAACCTACAGTATATTATACTCAGCAGAACAGAAGACAAAGTGTGCAAGTCTGAATAGATTTGAGAGAGAACACACTGTAAAACACACACACACTGATAGTTTATAAGGAGTTCTTGTAAACATTGCTTTGTAACCGCCATACGTATTAATACATTTGAGTGTTAATGGTTGAACCGTGTTTGTCATTTTCGTGTTCTAACTTGGTTTAACTTACCCGTTTGGATTCCGCACTCTTGGGTTCATCGGAAAACAGGGAATAGAGGTTGTACTCGACCCTTTGGGTGGACCTACAAGTGGTATCAGAGCCTTGGCTCTTTTCCTAGTTAAAATCGAGTAGTTTTCTTGTGTTTTGATAGATTTTCATGTGTTTTTCTTGAGTTCGTAGATATTATTTTTCTGGAAAAACAGTTTCAAAATCTTGAAAATCTTGGTGTTTTTGCTGATTAGTTCATACAAAACCTTGTTAAATCTCATTTATATATGTTGTGTTAAGGTTTTTATGGAAGTTTTCTTGCAAAATTTGAGTTCGGAAAATTTGTCCGGCACCGGAATCATCATAAACTCATCGGAGTTCATCATTCATCTTCATAGTTTCGGGGTTTTTGGTTTTAGAAGATTGCTTGTTTGGAAATTCTTAAGTTAAGATATTGTTACTGTGGTAGTTGGTAAACACAAGTTGGTAAGCATATTGTGACAACCCTCATAATTTCATGTATCCGTACGATTCAAAATGCTAATTAAAGTGCTTGATATCTGTGCTGAATTACTTGACTGCTTTCTGATTACTGTGTCATACTTACATGTGCTTTTAACATACTAGTCTTGTGCAGAAAATTGACTAAATAATCCTGTATGCTTTCCCAAGTGTGGGGAATTAAAAGTATTACAAAAAGATACATAAAAGACACTAAACGGTATAGTTTAGCACTTTAACGAACCGGTATCAAACCAAACAACCGGACAGTACCCGAAACACCAAAATTACACTAAAAGCATTGTTTTATCATTTCCAAGCTAGTTATGATCCCTAAACATCATAACACCCACTAAAAATATCAACTAACTAATGTAAGTAACTAATACTTAAATTTGAACTAGATTAACTAACTAATGGTTAGGACCTAATCTATGGCCAACACATGGCCTATTTAATAAGATTTTATTTCAATATTAAATAAGATCTTGTCTCCTACTACTAAACATATTAACCTATGGATAAATGAATGTTGGTGGACAATATATATGACCATAAGTGCCATAACTCATCATACTCATTCCTCACAAACACTTGAACTTTCTTCTTCTTCCTCCCTTGGCTTCGGTCGAACTCACCACCACCATCATCACCTTCATTCAAGCTTGTTCCATCCATTCCATTCATATACAAAGGCGTATCAAGGTGAATCACGAGGTGTGACACTCACGGATCATCAAGGACCTTCTTCACGAGCTTTTATCCACTCATTTTCTCTAGTATTTCTTCCCTAGCATAAAAGCTAGTAGTAAGTTTCTTGAATCCTTGTTTATTCCATGTTTATGGTGGTTAATAGTTATATTAAGATGATATCTCAAGAACACTAAAAGATCATGTGCAAAAGTCTTGAACATAAAGCTAACTTAATGATGAAATATTGTTAAAATGAAGAAGTAATGTTAAGTATGAAGTAGTTTTGTCATGTTGTTGATTTCTTGATGATTACTAGCAATAGGGTGGTTAGTCATCATATGAGACTTGTTAAGTTATGATTAAAAACATAGCTTAACAAGTTAGGGATGATTATGTGTATATGAAATAATCATCCACTAGTGAAGACATGAACTTGAAAGTAAAACGATTTATTGTAGAAATAATAAACCAAGTGAACTAGTGATCTTGTAGATCTAAAACTTGTGAATGGTTTTTCATAAATAAACCAAGTCTAAAAGATGGTTTTGAATGATCATGATCCTTACACTACTTGGGAAATAAAGTAAGTATATGGATACTAGTGACACACGAAAATATTGTAAATAAATATTTTTGTAAAATATGTTCACAAGTTGTGAACATCCAAAAATCCCGAGAATGAGATTTTTAAATAAAGTAAACACACTTTGGAGGGTAACTAAACCCACTAAACACCCTACAAAGTTACTACGCGTTTTTATGAAAAACCAAGTTCATGTTGTTATGTAAAGTGTATTGTTTTTACACTTGGTTAGTGTAATGTTGTTTAATAATTTGTTGATTGATTGGTTGAATGATTTCCGAAAAGAAAATGATATGCTAATAAGCATGGATACCTGGAAAATTATTTACAAAGGAAACTCTGGCAAAATTTTCTAAAATTCCAACACTTAGAAAATTATTTTCTAAAACAAGTGTTACAAGTATATTATAGCTTTGTTTTCAAAATAAACTTCGCCAAAGGTTTTATTACAAAATACAAAGTATCGTAGGTTGACTTTTGCAAGAAAAATGGATAAATATATATTTAGAATATATATTTTATATTAGAACACTTGTGTGAATACTTGTTTATTTTGTGAGATAGTTATATTATTTTAGGGTAAAATAATATAACTTTATAAAGTATCTTGACATTAGAATTGTGTGGTATGTGATAGAAGTAACGAGTAGATAAACCGTACGTAGGATACGTGTTATGCATGAGAAACTGATTGTTATCTGTACCTCATTAGGACGTGCTTGATTTCCTGATTATTTGAGTAATTAATCTAACCGAGCAAACCAAGGTGAGTTCACACACTTTCTAAGGCATGGGATTCCCGGTGGTTGGGAATGGGTTAAAGAATTAAAACGGAACCTACATATCCTCCTTGGGTAGGATATGTACGGCCATCCTCCATAGGTAGGATGCCAATATTAATCCTGCATATTCTCCTTGGGTAGAATACGTACGTTCGTCCTCCTTTGGTAGGACAACAACCTTAAAACTTACTAGACAAAACTCTATCATGAAGTCCCTCATTTTATATCGACTTAATCGCCGAGGCCAATGACGAGCGGGTTATTAGTTAATAGTGCTATTAGGTTTAACAAACCTCACACTGTGCTAGTCGGACGGGCGTGTACTAATGGACTATGGCAAACTGTCAGTGATGATAGACACTGATGTAGGGCACAACTTACTTTCGTTAGTAGTCAATATGGTAACGGTCTAGTGGTTCACATGGGGAAGGCCCCACTGATCATGAATATGGTTTGGGTAATAAAGAAGGAACTGGTTAATCATACTTTCAACTATGGGGTAACCCCCACGGCAATTAAGCCAACGAAAGACAAACCATGTTTTTGGAAACAACTTAAAACTAAACAACCAACCGTGATCTCACTCAACTTTGTTGTTGACTCGTTGTTACATGCCTTACATGTCGTTAGATGCTTATGGAGCTTGCGCGAGGAGGAAGTCGTTGTGGAATATGGATTGTTATGTCCCGTGCTAAACATTTAATCGTTATGAACTTATTAAACCTACGTTTTGGACTTTAAACTTATGAACTATGGAACTTATGATTTGGACTTACGTTTTATGCTTCCGTTGTTAACTTAAAGTTGGTTACTGTCTTATGGTCACTAATTGTATTGTGGTTGGTTTTACTTACTTAATTACGTTGTTCAATATGATTGGTGGCTCGATCCTGGTCATGTCACGCCTCCAAGCGGTGATACTCCACATGGTGGATTTTGGGGGTGTGACAGATTGGTATCGGAGCCATTGGTTATAGTGAACTTGGTTTTAAAAAGGGAAAGCTTTTTGACAAACCAGACTATAACCTGTATAGTGCTCAACGATCCACAACGACGCTTCGCTCCACGTGCAAGACTCGATACAACAGGTGGTATGATTTATGTTT
Source organism: Helianthus tuberosus (assembly GCA_030545235.1). Classification (NCBI taxonomy): domain Eukaryota; kingdom Viridiplantae; phylum Streptophyta; class Magnoliopsida; order Asterales; family Asteraceae; genus Helianthus; species Helianthus tuberosus. The sequence continues at coordinate 65,445,298 of CM060406.1, forward strand.
ATATTGTCAGTTAGATACTTCACACTGTGCACTAGTTAACGTGATAACTGCTATTTGAACCTTGTGTGCTTACTCTCTACTGTCGTCCCACATTTATGCACTTTCGCGACACTTTTCTCACTTACGTTGCTTCGTTGTGAAGATCATGAACGGACGCGGAGGACGTATCAACCTAACTCAAGCCCAGTTGACGGATTTGATCAATGAACGGGTTGCTGAGGCAATCGCAGCTGTCCCTGCAGGAGGTATTACCTGCCATATCAACCCATCTTAGGACATTTAGATCCTACCTTCGCAAACCAACCCACGTGCTTAACCTTGTCTTTTATTCTTGCGCAACAGGTCAACATGCTCAGCCTCCTGTGTGCACGTTCAAAACGTTCATGGATTGCCGACCTAGTACTTTCAGCGGCACAGAAGGAGCTGTAGGCCTTCTTCACTGGTTCGATAAGCTTGAGTCTGTTTTCAAGATGTGTTAATGCCCTGAAGATCGTAGGGTGAAATATGCTACTAGAATACTCGAAGGTGCTGCGTTAACTTGGTGGAAGGCACAAGTTCAACTGCTAGGGTTGGCGGTTGCTAATGCCACCCCATGGAACGGTTTCAAAGAACTGATCAAAGAAGAGTACTGTAGTCGTGACGACATCCACAAGCTAGAGGTAGAATTTTTCAATCTGAAGATGACGGGGTCTGAGATCGAGGCATATACAAAGAGGTCGAACGAATTAGCTATCTTGTGTCCCACTATGGTGGATCCTCCTATCAAGCGTATCGAGCTGTACCTTAAGGGTTTGGTGCCAGAAATTCAAAGCCACGTGACCTCAGCTAATCTTGGCACCATTCAGCAAATCATCAAGTTGGCTCATCGTCTCACTGATCAGGCAGTTGAGCAGAACAGGCTGCCCAAGCGTATTAGCGCTACTATTACTGATTCTCCCAGTGATAACAAACGCAAGTGGGATGGAAATTCGGGCAAGGGTTCTACTTCAGTTCAGTCCCAGCAGCGAAAGACACATGAGTACAGGAGCCCCGCTCAGCAGTCTTCTGGGTATCAAGGTCAGGGTGGGTACAAGGGAAATCACCCTAAGTGCAATCGATGTAATATGCACCACAGCGGGCAGTGCCACAAGGGTCGTTGCCTGAGGTGTAACAAGTTTGGTCATGAAGCAAAGGATTGCAGGGGCGCACGACCCGCAAATCAGAATCACCAACAACAACAACAACAAGCTCCACAGAACCACCACCAGCAGCAACAGCAGGGCAATAAAGGATGCTTTCAGTGTGGCGCTGAAGGCCACTTTAAGAGGAACTATCCTCAGCTGAACCAGAATCAGAACAATAACAACCAAGGAAATGGGAACAACAATGGATGCAACAATGGAGGCAACAACGGGGGTAACAATAATGGCAATGGAGCCAGGGGACGCGTTTTCGTGCTGCGTCAGGGTGACGCGAGGAACGATCCCAACGTTGTGATGGGTAAGTTTCTTCTGGATGATTTCTTTGTTACTGTTTTATTCGATTCGGGTGCCGATACTAGTTATGTGTCCTTAAAAGTTAGTCAAATGATTAAGCGCACCCCAACACTTTTGACCACCAAACACACGGTAGAGCTAGCAAACGGTAAAAGTCTCGAGGCCGCACACATAGTTAAGGGTTGTAACCTCGTCTTAGCTGGTCAGACCTTCTCTATCAACCTTATTCCTATCGTTCTGGGTAGTTTCGACGTCGTTATTGGGATGGATTGGTTATCTCATCAGCAAGCGAAAATTCTTTGCAACGAGAAGATTGTCCGCATCCCTCATCTTGGTAAAGAACCTCTCATGATTCATGGCGACAAGAGTGGTGCTGTTGTGGGCATCATCTCTTTCCTTAAGGCCTATAAGTGTTTGCGAAAGGGCCACACTGCCATTCTAGCTCTCGTTACTAACGCATCAATGGAAGAGAAGAGAATTGAAGACATTCCTATTGTGCGCGATTTTCCTGAGGTATTTCCTGAGGAATTACCTGGTATCCCGCCTCATCGACAAGTCGAGTTTCAAATCGAGCTAGCTCCTGGAGCAGCACCAATAGCTCGTGCACCTTATCGACTAGCTCCATCAGAACTTGAAGAACTGTCCATGCAATTACAAGAACTCTTGGAAAAGGGTTTTATACGTCCTAGCTCTTCGCCCTGGGGAGCTCCAGTCTTGTTTGTGAAGAAAAAAGACGGTACTTTCAGAATGTGTATTGACTATTGCGAACTTAACAAGGTGACCGTGAAGAATCGTTATCCTCTTCCACGTATTGACAACTTGTTCGACCAGCTGCAAGGGTCGAGCTTTTACTCTAAAATTGATTTGAGATCGGGATACCATCAGCTGAGAGTCCGAGATGAGGACGTCTCCAAAACAGCATTCAGAACTCGTTACGGCCATTACGAGTTTCTAGTTATGCCTTTCAGATTAACGAATGCACCTGCGGTCTTCATGGATCTCATGAACCGAGTATGCAAACCTTACCTGGATAAATTTGTCATAGTCTTCATCGATGACATCCTGATCTATTCTAAGGGTCAGGAGGAACACGAGCAACACCTGAGGCTTATTTTGGAACTTCTTCGAACAGAGCAGTTGTATGCCAAATTTTTGAAATGTGACTTCTGGCTTCGCGAAGTCCACTTTCTAGGCCACGTGGTAAACAAGGATGGAACTCATGTGGATCCATCTAAGGTTGAATCGATCAAGGACTGGCCTGCACCCCGTACACCAATAGAAATCCGCCAATTCTTGGGTTTGGCAGGATATTACAGAAGGTTTATTAAGGATTTCTCAAAGATTGCGCAACCTCTCACTTCACTGACTCAGAAAGGTGTCACCTATCGTTGGGGTGATGCACAGGAGTCCGCATTTCAACACTTAAAAGATAGACTTTGTAGTGCGCCTATCCTCTCATTGCCTGAAGGCACAGATGATTTTGTGGTTTACTGCGACACTTTCATCCAAGGACTTGGTTGCGTGTTGATGCAACGCGATAAGGTCATTGCCTACGCATCGCGCCAACTTAAAGTTCACGAAAGGAACTACACTATGCATGACTTGGAATTGGGGCAGTTGTTTTCGCACTTAAGATATGGAGACATTACCTGTACGGTACCAAGTGCACCATTTACACCGATCACAGGAGTCTCGAGCATATCCTCAAGCAAAAGGAATTAAACATGCGACAACGTCGATGGGTCGAGCTCTTGAATGATTATGAATGTGCGATCAAGTACCATCCGGGCAAAGCCAATGTTGTGGTCGACGCCCTTAGTCGAAAGGATACCATACCTAAGCGTGTACGTGCGTTATAGCTTACCATTCACTCTAACCTTCCCGCTCAAGTTCGTGATACTCAGGTTGAAGCATTGAGAGCAGAAAACATCAGGGCTGAGTCCCTGCGAGGGTCGAGGCAGCGGTTAGAACAAAAGGGAGACGACGCCTACTATGTAACAGGGCGCATCTGGGTTCCACTTTATGGAAACTTACGCGAGCTTGTGATGGATGAAGCACATAAGTCTCGTTATTCAGTACATCCTGGTTCGGATAAGATGTACCATAATCTTAAGACTACATGCTGGTGGCCTAGCATGAAAGCTCACATAGCAACCTACGTTAGCAAATGTTTGACTTGTGCGAGAGTCATGACCGAATATCAGAAACCATCAGGCCTACTTCAACAACCAGAGATCCCGAAATGGAAGTGGGGGCAAATTTCCATGGATTTCGTTACTGGCCTGCCTAGATCTCAACGCGGAAATGATACCATTTGGGTGATCGTGGATCGACTGACCAAGTCTGTACATTTTCTGGCTATCAAGGAAACGGATAAGTTTTCTACTCTAGCAGACATCTACCTAAAGGAAGTAGTATCAAGGCACGGAGTGCCAACCTCCATCATCTCTGATCGAGACTCACGTTTTACATCCGATTGTGGCAAGCTATGCACAAGTCCTTTTGTTCTCGATTAGACATGAGCACAGCATATCATCCACAGACGGATGGGCAATCTGAACGCACCATCCAAACCCTTGAAGACATGCTTAGGGCATGTGTAATCGACTTTGGTAATGGCTGGGAAAAACACCTCCCATTAGTAGAGTTTTCGTATAACAACAGTTACCACACCAGTATCCAGGCCGCTCCGTTTGAGGCATTGTACGGACGTAAATGCCGATTACCTCTTTGTTGGGCAGAAGTTGGCGACAGTCAAATCACTGGCCCAGAGCTTGTAGTAGATACAACCGAAAGGATTGCTCAGATACGACAATGAATGGCGGTGGCTCAAGACCGTCAGAAAAGCTATGCGGATAAGAGAAGGAAACCACTCGAGTTCCAGGTTGGGGATCGAGTGCTACTTAAAGTCTCACCTTGGAAAGGTGTGGTTCATTTTGGCAAACGAGGCAAACTCAATCCGCGGTATGTCGGACCTTTCGAAGTCATTGAAAAGATTGGCAAGGTGGCATACAAGTTGAATCTACCTGAAGAACTCAGCGGAGTCCACAACGTATTCCATGTGTCGAATCTGAAGAAGTGTCTGTCAGATGAGACCCTCATAGTTCCTCTCAAGGAGCTCACTATCGACGACCAACTGCGATTCGTCGAGGAACCAGTAGAGATTACTGATCGAGATGTTAAGATTCTCAAGCGTACCAGGATACCTCTCGTCCGAGTTCATTGGAATTCCCGTCGCGGCCCAGAGTATACCTGGGAACGAGAAGACCAAATGAAACTCAAGCATCCCCAGTTATTTAAGAAAAGTGCAACCACTACTGAGGCTGAAGCTACACAAGAATTTCGGGACGAAATTCCAAACAACGGGGGGATGATGTGACATCCCAGGAAAACCACGCAACTTAACTAGCCTCCTCAGTAACCACGTGCTAAATTTCGGGACGAAATTCTCTTAACAGGGGGAGAATGTGACAACCCTCATAATTTCATGTATCCGTACGATTCATTAATGCTAATTAAAGTGCTTGATGTCTGTGCTGAATTACTTGACTGCTTTCTGATTACTGTGTCATACTTACATGTACTTTTAATATACTAGTCTTGTGCAAAAAATTGACTAAATAATCCTGTATGCTTTCCCAAGTGTGGGGAATTAAAAGTATTACAAAAAGATACATAAAAGACACTAAACGGTATACTTTAGCACTTTAACGAACCGGTATCAAACCAAACAACCGGACACTACCCGAAACACCAAAATTACACTAAAAGCATTGTTTTATCATTTCCAAGCTGGTTATGATCCCTAAACATCATAACACCCACTAAAAATATCTACTAACTAATGTAAGTAACTAATACTTAAATTTGAACTAGATTAACTAACTAATGGTTAGGACCTAATCTATGGCCAACACATGGCCTATTTAATAAGATTTTATTTCAATATTAAATAAGATCTTGTCTCCTACTACTAAACATATTAACCTATGGATAAATGAATGTTGGTGGACAATATATATGACCATAAGTGCCATAACTCATCATACTCATTCCTCACAAACACTTGAACTTTCTTATTCTTCCTCCCTTGGCTTCGGCCGAACTCACCACCACCATCATCACCTTCATTCAAGCTTGTTCCATCCATTCCATTCATATACAAAGGCGTATCAAGGTGAATCACGAGGTGTGGAACTCACGGATCATCAAGGACCTTCTTCACGAGCTTTTATCCACTCATTTTCTCTAGTATTTCTTCCCTAGCATAAAAGCTAGTAGTAAGTTTCTTGAATCCTTGTTTATTCCATGTTTATGGTGGTTAATAGTTATATTAAGATGATATCTCAAGAACACTAAAAGATCATGTGCAAAAGTCTTGAACATAAAGCTAACTTAATGATGAAATATTGTTAAAATGAAGAAGTAATGTTAAGTATGAAGTTGTTTTGTCATGTTGTTGATTTCTTGATGATTACTAGCACTAGGGTGGTTAGTCGTCATATGAGACTTGTTAAGTTATGATTAAAAACATAGCTTAACAAGTTAGGGATGATTATGTGTATATGAAATAATCATCCACTAGTGAAGACGTGAACTTGAAAGTAAAACGATTTCTTGTAGAAATAATAAACCAAGTGAACTAGTGATCTTGTAGATCTAAAACTTGTGAATGGTTTTTCCTAAATAAACCAAGTCTAAAAGAAAGTTTTGAATGATCATGATCCTTACACTACTTTGGAAATAAAGTAAGTATATGGATACTAGTGACACACGAAAATATTGTAAATAAATATTTTTGTAAAATATGTTCACAAGTTGTGAACATCCAAAAATCCCGAGAATGAGATTTTTAAATAAAGTAAACACACTTTAGAGGGTAACTAAACCCACTAAACACCCTACAAAGTTACTACACGTTTTTATGAAAAACCAAGTTCATGTTGTTATGTAAAGTGTATTGTTTTTACACTTGGTTAGTGTAATGTTGTTTAATAATTTGTTGATTGATTGGTTGAATGATTTCCGAAAAGAAAATGATATGCTAATAAGCATGGATACCTCCATTTACAAAGGAAACTCTGGCAAAATTTTCTAAAATTCCAACACTTAGAAAATTATTTTCTAAAACAAGTGTTACAAGTATATTTTAGCTTTGTTTTCAAAATAAACTTCGCCAAAGGTTTTCTTACAAAATACAAAGTATCGGAGGTTGACTTTTGCATGAAAAATGGATAAATATATATATTTAGAATATATATTTTATATTAGAACACTTGTGTGAATACTTGTTTATTTTGTGAGATAGTTATATTATTTTAGGGTAAAATAATATAACTTAATAAAGTACCTTGACATTAGAATTGTGTGGTATGTGATAGAAGTAACGAGTAGATAAACCGTACGTAGGATACGTGTTATGCATGAGAAACTGATTGTTATCTGTACCTCATTAGGACGTGCTTGATTTCCTGATTATTTGAGTAATTAATCTAACCGAGCAAACCAAGGTGAGTTCACACACTTTCTAAGGCATGGGATTCCCGGTGGATGGGAATGGGTTAAAGAATTAAAACGGAACCTACATATCCTTCTTGGGTAGGATATGTACGGCCATCCTCCATCGGTAGGATGCCAATATTAATCCTGCGTATTCTCCTTAGGTAGAATACATACGTTCGTCCTCCTTTGTTAGGACAACAACCTTAAAACTTACTAGACAAAACTCTATCATGAAGTCCCTCATTTTATATCAACTTAATCGCCGAGGCCAATGGCGAGCGGGTCATTAGTTAATAGCGTTATTAAGCCAACGATGGTTTGGGTAATAAAGAAGGAACTGGTTAATCATACTTTCAACTATGGGTAACCCCCACGACAATTAAGCCAACGAAAGACAAACCATGTTTTTGGAAACAACTTAAAACTAAACAACCAACCGTGAACTCACTCAACTTTGTTGTTAACTCGTTGTTAGATGCCTTACAAGTCGTTAGATGCTTCTGGAGCTTGCGCGAGGAGGAAGTCGTTGTGGAATATGGATTGTTATGTCCCGTGCTAAACATTTAATCCTTATGGACTTATTAAACCTACGTTTTGGACTTTAAACTTATGAACTATGGAACTTATGATTTGGACTTACGTTTTATGCTTCCGTTGTTAACTTAAAGTTGGTTACTGTCTTATGGTCACCAATTGTATTGTGGTTGGTTTTACTTACTTAATTACGTTGTTCAATATGATTGGTGGCTCGATCCTGGTCATGTCACGCCTCCAAGCGGTGATACTCCGCATGGTGGATTTTGGGGGTGTGACACATATGATCGTTATTGTCTGAAAAGTTAGTGTATTTGACAAGTTGGCCATACAATTGGTTTACCAACCCATCTTTGTGTCAGCATATAAGGATAAGATTTGATTTTGAAAAATATCTCAATTGTCTATACACAATTGTCAATGAACATTCAGGCCGACGAACACCCACTAAACTTCGTCATTGTGTGCTTGACGAACTCCATCATACTTCGTCACCTGGTCTTTGACGAGCTCTCTCATTCTTCGTCGACAATACTTCACATATTTCAACAGAAAGTTCAAAACTCATTTTTAACAATTTTGTTTCAATTTTTTTTTTTTTGGCAGGTATTCTTCAACATACATCTAAAATGAGTTCAGACTGGTGGGGTATTCCATCTATTACGGAGAGCAAGTATAGAAGCACGGGTTTATCGCCATCATGGGCCGAATCTCCTGCACCCGCATCTTCGTCAGTTCCATCTCAAGCGAATCAAATTTCGACAAGTCAATGGGCATTCGTTTCAAATCAAAATCAAAGTATTCAAAGTATACTTTTAAGCGAAAGTGAAACCGGAAGCATTAATCGTCCACCGAAGCTAATGCACATGAATGAATATCCTTGATGGGAAGAAAGATTCCATACATATATTCTTGGGCAAAACACGGAATTGTGGTTATGTTTTACTACAGATTTTGATCAAGCACTTGATGTTGCCGCTTTAATTACCGCGACATTTGCAGATCTTACGGCAGACTAGAAAAAGGCATATGATTTAGAAAAGAAAGCATATTCTATTCTAACTCAACCATTGCGCAAGGATATATATCATCAGTTTGTCAGCTTCAAGACGTCAAAGCGGTTATGGGATGCATTGAAGATAAGAGGTCTAGGAAATGAAGTGTCACGCAAATTGCGACATGGTCTACTCAAGAAGGAGTTTAATGGCTTCACATGTATGGAAAGGGAATCTTTGGGAGACTTGACAAGTCAATTTTATCACTTGTTGACTGAGTTAAGTAACTTTGGGGTAGTAGTGACTCCAGAAGAAGTTGTCATCAAGTTTGCCGACGCACTACCAGCTTAATGGAATGGTTTCTTGGAAATCTTGAAATACAATGGCACTTTGGCAGCGACAAACATCAATGATTTCGTTCAGCTCTTGGAGAACAAAGATCAAGAAGAAATCAGGAAGGCCAAAAGGATTCCAGTGCAACAGAATCCTGATATGTATTATGGAAACTGTGGAGGTTCTAGCACTACTGCAAGACTTGCTCCACATGCTCAGCTTCAGCCGGCCTTTGTATCAAGAGATATGCATGGAAATCCACTACCAGTTTCCTCAACTCAAATGGCTTTTGTCTCAAGTACTGACTTGTATGGAAATCCACGGCCAGAACTTTCAAAGCAAAGCTATCAATATACCGGAGCAAGAGATATGTACGAAAATTCACTACCAGTTCCACAACAAGCTTGTTATGGAAGCAATTCATCTGCCGATCAGTCATCTAATCCAAATACAGTTCGGCTCGACACTTCAAATTTCTTGAAAGTAAGTGTTGAAGTAGCTAAGGATCATATGGAGTTAGTAAACACATTGGTGAGCGCGTATTGTGGGTTAATAGCAGGTCAGATTGGAAACATCAATCTGACACAAGAAGATTATCAGCAGATTGATAAGGAAGAAATGGATATGATGGACATCAAATGGGCTTTTAATAGTGCGGTTAGGTGAGCTAAAGACTTCATGGAAAGGACTGGTAGAACCAGCTTGGAAAGCAAGAAAGACACCAAGTACGGGTTCGATAAACAATCAGTCAAGTGTTTTAATTGTGGTGAAAGAGGTCACTTCAAGAGAGAATGTACAAAGCCAACTCAGCAAGGGAACCAGAATCCGTTCAGGAATCAAGGCAACCAGCAGAATCAGAATCAAAACAGGAATAACGAGTGTACGTTGATGCCTGTGAACAATCCAAATCAAGCAGGAGCATCAAATGCCAACCAGGCTCTTGTGGTACAAGTTAATGAAGGTTGTGACTGGTCGATTCAATTGGGAAGTGATGTTCAGGATGGAACAGCTTGTTTTGCTGAGGTTGTCAAGGATCTGAAACACGCCAGTGGTGGAGAATCTTCCGCCAGTGGTGGAGAATCATCTGAAGATGAAGACAGTTCTGGTTACAGTAGAAGCTCAGATGAAGAATCCCCAACTTCAGGTGATGATCATTTGCATGAAACGTCAAGTGTGACAGTCGATTCAGATATTGATGAATTGTTAGGAGAAGCTGAAGCAGGGAATCATAGAAGATCAATCTTGGTAGATGAAGCTGCCTATTCTTCTTCTTCTAATCATTCAGCCTTTATGGCTAATGTTGGCAGTTCATCAAACCAGGTATGTGCCGATGATCCAACTTTTAATAAATGTGATAAATGTGTTAATTTAGGTGATAAATTGTCGGACTTGCAAAGCAAATATGATGATTTGCAAAGCAAATATGATGATTTGCAAAGCAAGTATGACGTGACATATATCCACAATCAAAAGTTGATAGTGGATCTTTCGAAATGCACATAGGCTAACATGTTTTATGAAAACCATGAAAAAGAGTTTAAAACGGTGATTGAAAATTTAAGAGAAGACAAAACCGAGCTAACAAAAATGGTTTCAAGAAAACAAAGTGACATAAACTGTTATATCAATCGTCTCGAGGTCATGCAAAAAGAGTTAGCCTGTGTAAAGTGTGAAAGTTAGGCGATCCGGCTTAAGTTAGATAGTTACTCAAATTCTAGGTATGTGATGGATCACATCATTGACGTACAGAAAGAGAAAAAGGATGTCACATGCATTGGATATAAGAAATGTCCACCACCTATTAGACACAATTATGACGCAATGCCTGATGAGGAGAATAGAACTTATTTTGAGCAATCTGTTCCTTTAGACATTGAGGACTTTGCAACCGGACTTGGATACAAAACGGAAGTATCATCAGATTCGGATGTGTCAGCAAATACAGATGTATCATCTGCTGAACAAAATCAGGATCCTCCAGTCATTGTTGAGGATGCTGATTCTTCAGATGATGAATCCGATGATACTGACTCAACACAGTCTGATGCGGTAATCAAAGAAGAGGACATACCTCTCGAGAATCATATTTTATGTGATCCTCCTGCAAAACCTGCTAAGACTGTTCTGGTCGAGTCCACTTCCTCGCAAGAGTCTGAGAGTGTGAATTTGCTGTACACTCTTGTTGGTGATGATAAAATCTATTCTGACAAAGATTTTCCGATTAAAAATGTAAATCAATCTTTAATCAGTAAAGTTTTTGAAGATTTGACAAGTAGGTTTTTGGGAAAGTCGGGTTCACACGTTGTGGTAACACAGTGCCCTTCGATTCCAAAAGCTGAAGTTCGAAAACAATATGGAAATCAAAGATTACCAACAGTGAAAAAGCAACAAAATCATACCAAACCAAAAGGTAAATCAACGACTCAAGGTCGAAAGGAACCGAACCAAAAGAAGAACAAGAAGGTGAACTTTGTGAAATCAAAGGGAACAGATAAATTGGAAACTTTTGCAAATAAATCTAACTTAGATCATGTCAATCAAGTTAAATTTTGAAAAGAAATGAACAAAACAGTTCAAAACCAAGTACCTTGGGATCACAAAGTTCATCAACAAGACAGTCACATGATACTTCAGGGTTTGTTGAACGAAGATCATGTTTTGAGTGTGGTGAAATTGGACATATTATTTGAAATTGTCCGTATCTTCATTAGTTAAAGGCTAAAGTTGATGATCCCCGTGAACAAAATTACCGAAAGCGATCTGTTTCTTCAAAACAAGATCCCTGCCTTCAAAACAAGCCAACAAGTCAAGATAACTGAGAAGGCAATTAAAACTGACGTGGTTCAAAACGTGGATAAAAAACAACATGTCTCTGTCAAACCAGAAATTTCTAAAACTTCAAACAAACAAGAAGTTAAAATTTCAAATAATCAAACTGGTAAAAATCAACAGACATGGAAACCCAAATTGACTACGAATTCAGGGGGAACATCACAATTTCCAAACCATCGAAAAGTTGAAGTAACTTTTGTCGATGAAAATGGAAGACCCAAGACAACAATGGGTTGGGTCCCCATCTCCAACTAATCATGTGAGTTAATGTGCAGGGTGTTCCAGGAGAAACTATCAGTAGTCTTTCGACTGTTGATAGTGGGGCATCCAGGCACATTACAGGCGACATGAAGCTTCTCTATGGCATTAAATCTATTAGAGGAGGTTATATTGCTTTTAATGGAGATAAAGGCGGATATATTACTGGTGAAGGAATGGTATCCAACGGGGTTGTAAGATTTGATAAGATCAACTTTGTGTAACAACTTGATCACAATCTTCTCAGCGTTTCACAAATCTGTGATAAGCAGTTTTCAGTACACTTTGATGCTAATGGATGTTATGTGCTAAAACCCGGTTTTAAGATTCCAAAAGACTAGATTCTCTTATCTGCTCCAAGGATTAATGATTTGTATGTCCTTGATATGAGCCAAGCAATTACAATGTCTGCACAAGCAACTTGTTTCGTTTCCAAAGCCATAGAAAAGGATTCAATCTCTTGGCACAGTCGGATGGGACACATACATTTAAGAAAAATGAATCAGTTGGTGTCAAATGAATTAGTGACTGGTGTTCCTCTTCAAAATTTCCATCTTCAAGACGTTTGTGTTTCATGCCAGAAAGGGAAGCAAAGAAAGAAGTCGCACCCTACAAAGAAGATCAACACCGTGGCAGTTCCGCTTGAACGTTTTGTTGGTGCACTGAATGTCTGCTGATTACGTCTTATCGAGTCTTATGTCTAGATAGGTTAAATGAGTGTACAATAGTGAGTGAATTAGGGTTTAGTCATGTTTTAGGAAGTGTTTCCGTTTGTAGATGTCAAAGCCAAGTTCAAACGGAAGTGATACAAGGGATTCCGTCTGAACATGTCCAGTCCGTTTGAACATGGATGTGTCACTTTCAAACGGAATAGGCTTAGTCTATAAATAGGAGTTGTGCATGTTCATTTGAAACGGACCAGTGTGTGTGTGAGAGACAAGGTGCTGCCAAAATTTCATCAGAAATCATTGTAAAGTCTCAGAAATCAGTAATAGAGAAGAAAGTTAAAAAGAACAAGCTGTTGTGACTTTGTTTACTTTGATTCCACCTCTGTAAACGAAGATGAACTGCCTTTACTGACTGTTTATGGTCACGAACACGATCCAACAAGTGGTATCAGAGCTCAGGAAGAGGAGTTCATACCATTGCAGCTTGATTTCACTGGATTTTCTCATTTCTACTCTCTTCTACTCATACTTTTCTGATTTGAACAAGTGTTTACGGTTAAAATGGCCTAAAACTTTCACATATCAAACGAAATACAGTAATAACTAATCCTTGAAAATTTGAGACCAAAATTCGACCTAAAACTGATATAAAATTGCTATACCGTTTGAAACTGTTCGAAATATGCTGACATCATAGGTTATTACGTTTGAACGAACCGTTTGAAGCTTGGCTTTCCGTTTGAAATTGATCACTATCGTTTGAAATTGATCACTCTCATTTGAAAGTCACAATCGTTTGAACTGTTCGTTTGAAAAATGGTTTCCGTTTGAAAAGTGTCTAACCGTTTGAAAGTGATTTGTTTGAAAGTGTCGTTTGAATGTGGTTAGGTGATCACGTTTGAGAGTGGATCATTATTGTATTTCTGTTTGAAAGTGGTCAGTAGTTCATGTGATAAGTATTAGCGGCCCAATCAAAGACAACTTAAAATTGTGGGTTGCGTGCAAAGTATTAAAAAGAAATTGTTGTCGGTTAGTGGTTTAATTGGTCCAATCGTTTGGAAAGTGTTGTCAGCCCAAGTAAGTCATCGGACCAAGGTCTAGTTGTTGTCTGCCATATACTTTTGGGGTCCAATAGGATTAAAGTGAGCTTGTGACCATATCACGAGAAATCTGAATACATTTACTGGTTGTCGGATTTTGCATGATTATCTGATCAAACATCACTAAACAGTTAAATCAAATTGTTGAGTGATTCTAAATTGTTGGACGCATTTAATAGAATTCAAGAGATTTAACAAAGAAGTTGTGGTCAAAATGTTTGACGAAAAGGAAAACGCTAAACTTGAAAGAATTAATGAATGGTTTGATATGAATTGGCAATACATGAAAGATGATGAGAAAAAGGATGCTTGGATTAAAAGATCTGAATACTTTTTGTGTAAAAATTTTTGAAAAGTTTGATGATTTGAAAACAAGGTATTTTGAATTGCTTGATAAGTTGGAAAGGTATGGGATTAAGATGACAAATGCTGAAAAGATTTCAAAATTTGCTGATGCATTACCTTTGGATTGGGATGAATTTTTGTGTAAGCTGAAAAAGGATTCTAGGTTCTCAAAATTTAGTCCAGTTGATTTTTTCAGAGAGCTTATAATATACAATTGTGCAATTGAAAGTAAAAAGAAAGAGTTGATAGAGGAATTAGAAAGAAGCTCAAAATATATAAGTTTGGATGTGATTCTTGAAATAATCAAAAGAATTAGAAATGGTCTTGATGTAAGAAGTAGGATGAAATATGATTTCAAGAGAGGTTTTTTAAATGAAGATTTGAATCCTGCTGATATGGTTAAAATTTTTCTTGCAGGAACGTCAAAGATTGAAGAATCCAAGAAAGATGAAACTTCAAAATGTGAAGTTGTGTGCTCAAAATGCGAAAAATCTGCAGCAGACAATGTTAAACTCTTGAAGGATATGGAAAGTTTGACATTGGAAAACAAAGCTTTGAAAGATGAGAAGAAAGCTGATAATGAACAGATTCTGGAGTTGCGCTTGAATTGTGAAAAACTGAGATCTGAAAATGACAAACTTTTGAAGAATGTTGAGAGTTTGTCATTAGAAAACAAAAATTTTAAAGAAAAAGAAAAAGTTTTTGAAAATGAAAAATTAGAGATTGAAAAAGATTTTCAAAGTCAAATAAAGGTTTTAGAAGATGAAAAATCTGTTATTTTTAAAAATAATCTTGAAAAACAGATTGAAATAAATTCTCATCTTCAGAAAATCATTCGGCTTGAAAATGAATCTGAAATTGCTCTGAATAAAATTAATGAGCTTGAGATTAAATTGAAAGGTTTTGTGAATTCTACATCACATGTTTGTCCAAAACCGATCAATTCAGTTCCAATAAGTGATAATGTCACAAATTTTGACAAAGTCAAAATTGAAGATTGCGATGACAAAGCTAATGATGAAATAGAAAAAGAAAAGAAAAGAAAAGAAAAATATTTTTAGAATTACAAGACAAATTTCAAAATACTGTTTTGCAGTCTACTGAAATGGGTGAATGCTCAAAGCAAAAACCTGTTAAGAAGATTGTAGAACAGAAACAAAAAGTTAAAAATTTCAAAAATGAAAATAAAAGCTCGTCAGTTCAGTCATCCAATCATTATGAAAAATCACAAAAATTTAAAAATCAAAACTCACAAATAGTTGGTAACCAGTGGTGCAGGTTTGACCACAGTGCTCAAATGCCAAATCAAGGATACAAGAGGAGACATGAGTACCACAAGGCAAGGCAAATCAATGCTTTGATCTAAGTGTGTGGTATGAAGACGGTATGTGGTATGAAAGTAGTGAGAGGTATGATAGTAGAGTGTGTTACACTTGTGGCTATCAAGGACACATTGCTGTTAACTGCCAAAGTCAGAGATTCCAAACAAGAAGGTGCTATGAATGCCACATCAGGGGACACATTGCCAGAGATTGCCCAATGAGATCAAAGGGACGATCGAGGGCTGATTCTCAGAAATTAGCAAAGAAACCAGTCAATGTCAAGCCCAAAGAACAGAAAGTTCAAGAACCAAAAGTTCAAGAACATAAAGTTCAAGAAAAGAAAGTGAAGCTTTCACAGGGGCAGAAAGACAGACTGGGGAAGAAGAGAAAGAAGGCAAGAGAATACTTGGAGAAAATTCTGTCCTTGGATACAGTCGTCAAAGCGAATAAAAGTTCTGATAAATCATTTTGCTCTCCCAAGACCGATAAGTCAAACAAAACGAATTCATCAGATGCAAATCTGAGGACAAAAGAGAAGAAAAAGAAAGTTGTTAGCCATGAATTTGTTTCTTCAGAAACAAAGGAGCAACATGTTGGCGATGAATTTGACTTGTCAAAGTCAAAAGAGCCACATTCAGGCAATGATTCTGACTTGTCAAAGTTAGAGGAGCCACGATCAGGCAATGATTCTGGTTCGTCAAAACCAGAAGAGCCATCTGTTGAGGTAAAAACTGTCAAACCCAAGGCTGGTCAGGCTTGGGTGAATTTGTTTAAATGAAAAACCTGACTTGCCGGAACTCCCAGGTTGGTAAGTGTGGAGTAGGTATCGGCATTTTTCTTGAGAAATTCACAGGTTGGTAACTGTGATATTTCGAATTACAAAAGATTAACCAAGGACATTAAGGTGTACTTGATTTATCTTTCCGACAAGTGATTAAAGGAAAACAATGTGATGAAAGAACCCCGAGTTTGTGAAAAGATATACAAAGCTTATTTTCCGGAAAAACCATTTTTATTAAAACAAACTTAAGTGTTTTGAAATCTAAATGGGAAATTAGTTTGTTGTCAGGGGGAGTTCTGATTGTTTATGCCAAGTGAATGGCGAATTGAAGCGATTTGATATTAGTTTGTCACGTTTCTTGTATAGTTTGTTTTCAAATTTTCTCAGAAAATCAAAATTGAAACATATTTTGATTTTAGGGGGAGAAAAATTAAAAAAAAAAAAATTGAAAATGCCAAAAACATTGAAAAAGCAAAAATGAGTTTTGTTGTGAATAAGAGGAAATGATAGTAAATCAGTGGACTATCACAGCATGCTAAATGTGATAAACGGTCTCACTAATGATGTGACGATAGGCTCAGCTAGACTAGTAGATTTGCGATAACGATACAAACTTAAATGAAAAAGCCTAGTTCTAGTGGGAAACATGGTTGAAAGAATAGTACTTAGTTTTGTCCTTCGTGATTGTGTGCCTACTCAGTAATCGCTGAATGCTAAAAGAGCATAAAAACCGGTTAAGTCTGTGAACTTTCACAATTTGCTGAAAAGTCGCTGTGATTGTGCATTTCATTTTGCAAAGATTTAAACTTGTTTTATTTCTTTATTTTGTTTAAGCATTGGACATCCTCTGCGTATACGTAAGTATCGACCTGGATGTTAGTGCCTAAATGTTCTACTTTATTTTCTTTGGTGTTTCGTTTAAGCTTTGGATCACCTCTGCGTATACGGGAGTATCGACCTGGTGGTTAAAGCCTAAACAACTTCAACTTGTTTTATTTTCTTATTTTGTTTAAACATTGGACTTTCTCTGCGTATACGGAAGTATCGACCTGATTGTTAATGTTTAAACATTCTGCTTTGTTTTCGCACATATCACAGTTGATGAAAGTTTAAAGGCATTACTTGAGTTAGTGTATTGCATGATGAGGGGATATGCTGAGATCGTGGGGTCCATAAGAATTTAGTGCAAAATTAATATACCTTAACGTATCGGTAAGCATTTCGAAAGTTTTAGATTGAGTTTAAGAGGACAACTATATCGTCAATCTATGTGAATCGTTTAGAACTTAAAACGTTTAAAGCTTAACGGTGCTAGTGATTTGTTTCATAAACTGATATGATCCTCTTACACAAACTCACAAAAATATTGTTTGTATATATTTCTTTACTGCATTCCTATAAAAACAAAAACCCAAAAATATTGTGTTTTAGTTTTAATTTTTTGAAAATACAAAAAGATTTTCGACAACTGATGTTGAAGAGCGGATTTTCAAAATTCTGAGTGCTAAACATGATGAACTATATTGGGTTGGGAGAATATGTTAAAAACTTTGAATGTTATATACAAATGTTTTTGAAAGATTGTATGTTTAGTTAATCAAGGTCATTTACTTGAACTTGATGTAACTATACAGATTGATGAATGTATGATTTCTACCAGTAAGTTTCTTAAATCTAAATGATATAAATGTGTGAAACTTATGTTGTGGTAGAGTATATGCAGGTAACAAGAATCCCCATGGCAACAAAATGATAAAGTTTGAACCAGAATTCAAGTCCCAGCATTCCGAGAGGGGGAGTCTGCGAAAGGGGGAGTCAGAATTCTGGATCAACATTCAAAGGGGAGATTGAAGATGGAGCTAGGTTGAGTTCCTGAACCTGTGAAGAGAGAGTTTTTACAATGACAAGATAATTTGGAAAGAGACAAAGACAAAAGACTCGACGCCGAAGACTTCGTCAACATCCAAGGGGGAGTCTGTTGGTGCACTGAATGCCTGTTGACTACGTCTTATTGAGTCTTATGTCTAGATAGGTTAAATGAGTGCACAATAGTGATTGAATTAGGGTTTAGTCATGTTTTAGGAAGTGTTTCCGTTTGTAGATGTCAAAGCCAAGTTCAAACGGAAGTGATACAAGGGATTCCATTTGAACATGTCCAGTCCGTTTGAACATGGATGTGTCACTTTCAAACGGAATAGGCTTAGTCTATAAATAGGAGTTGTGCATGTTCATTTGAAACGGACCAGTGTGTATGTGAGAGACAAGGTGCTGCCAAAATTTCATCAGAAATCATTGTAAAGTCTCAGAAATCAGTAATAGAGAAGAAAGTTAAAAAGAACAAGCTGTTGTGACTTTGTTTACTTTGATTCCACCTCTATAAACGAAGATGAACTGCCTTTACTGACTGTTTAGGGTCACGGAACCGATCCAACAAGTTTGCACATGGATTTGTTCGGTCCTGTCAAGCATAAAAGCATCAGGAATGATCAGTACTGTCTCATGGTGACTGATGAATATTCAAGATTTTCTTGGGTGGCGTTTATGGCACACAAGAGTGACACTTTCCAAATTATCAAAAACTTGATCACAACGATTAAGAATTTGTATACTTTGAAAGTTAGACGGATACGCAGCGACAATGGAACTGAATTTAAAAATCATGCAATGGCGGAGTTCTGTAGATCCAAAGGTATTCTTCAAGAATTCAGTGCAAGTTACACTCCTCAACATAATGGCGTCGATGAGCGTAAGAACCGTACATTTATCGAAACTGCTAGGACTATGTTGGTAGAGTCCCAGTTGCCCATTCCATTCTGGACTGAAGCTGTGGCGTCTGCTTGTTATACAATGAACTGAGTCCTTACAGTAAAAAGACACAACATGACCTGCTTTGAGCTTCTACACAAACGGAAACCAGATTTACAACATCTTGAACCATTTGGAGCTCCTTCCACAATGATCGATCCGAATGGAAAGTTTGGGGCAAAAGCAATTGAAGGATACTTTCTTGGGTATGCCACCCCGAACTTAAGAGTTTGGAATCTAGAGACAAAAAGGGTCGAGGAATGGTCTGAAGTCAGAGTACAAAGGCACACATTGCCAGTCAAATGTCCTGGTCAACCTTGGATGTTTGAGTACGATGACATTTTCAATTCGATCAATATTGAAGAAGTTGCAGTAGATGTTGCGGCACAGATGGTTTTCGAGAGTGATAACGCAACCGGCTCATCGTTGGTTTGTCCAATTATTGTCAACAGTCCAGAACCATCTTCAGTGAACAATAATGCTCTCGACAATGAGGATTTTCACGATGCTACCGAACTGAACGAATCTTCAGAGGATGATGAATTTCTCGATGCAGACCAAGAAGCTGTTCATGGTACTTCAGAGGCTACACCTCCAGTGGACGCCCCTAAAACAGCTGAAGCTATTGCATCATCCTCTTCGACAGTTTAGGGTATTGACTTGTTTGTTGACCTTAATTTCAACAATCTGGGTACAAATATTCCAGTTCCAGATAATCCAGAAACAAGAATTCATAATACCCATCCTCAACAAAACATCATCCGTAATTTACAAAGTGGCGTTCAAACGAGAAACCAGTTGCGAAACAACAACAATGCAGGCTTGTATGGAGCAATTAGAGAATCGGGTTTACAGAATGATTGGTCCTTTGCGTGTTATGTTTCCCAAGAAGAACCAAAATCTTGGAAAGAAGCTTTGAAAGATAATTCTTGGGTGGAAGCTATGCCAAGAAGAACTGCAGCAATTCCAGAACCTAGGTGTCTAGAAGCTCGTTGATAAACCTGATGATTACAAGAATATTGGTACCCGTTGGGTGTATAAGTGCAAAAAGGATGACCATGGGATTGTGATTCGAAATAAAGCAAGATTAGTCGTTCAAGGTTTTCGTCAGGTTGAAGGGATCGACTACAACGAAGTTTATGCACCAGTTGCACGTCTAGAAGCTATTCGGATCTTCCTAGCCTATGCGTCCTTCAAAGGATTCAAGGTCTACCATATGGACGTGAAAAGTGCATTCTTACATGGTGTGGTTGAAGAAGAGGTGTACGTCGAACAGCCTCTAGGTTTTGAAGATCCTATTCACCCTGATCGGGTTTGGTTGCTGAACAAAGCTCTCTATGGTCTACATCAAGCACCACGAGCTTGGTATGCAACATTATCTAATTATCTGCTGGAGAATGGATTTCGCAGAGGTCTTATCGATTGCACTCTTTTCATCAAAAAAATTTAGGATGGAGATCTTCTATTGGTTCAGGTATACGTAGATGATATTATATTTGGTTCTACTAACGATGTTTTATGTAGGAACTTTGAGTGTGTTATGCAGGAGAAATTCAAAATGAGCGCCATGGGGGAAATGACATTCTTCTTGGGCCTACAAGTGCAACAAACAAAGTCTGGGATATTCATCCATCAGACTTGTACGTCAGTGACATCTTGAACCGATTCTAGATGTTTGAAACAACACTCATTGGTACCCCACTTCAGGAAAATCACGGAATTCACCCAGACTTAAAGGGTGAAGTTGTTAACGCCTCATACTACCGCGCAATGATCGGATCTCTTATGTACCTCACAGCATCAAGACCAGATATAATGTATCCTACGTACCTTCTTGCCCGACATCAAGTCAACCCGAAGGCCTCACATCTTGCAGTTGTGAAAAGGATTTTCCGTTATTCGAAGGGATGCCCGGAAACCGGTCTATGGTACCCTAGGGATGATAGTTTTGACTTGATCGCTTTCAGTGATTCTGATTTTGGTGGATGCAAAATCGACGGCAAATCCACAACGGCTGGATGTTAGTTTTTAGGAAATCGCCTAGTCACATGGCAGTGCAAGAAGCAGACTTGTGTCGCTGCATCAACATGCGAAGCTGAATACATTGCTGCCTCAAGTTATTGCTCCCAATTCCTGTGGATCCAACAACAAATGCGCGACTACGGTTTTGAATTCCTAACTACTCCTATTTTCGTTGATAATTCTGCTGCCTTACAAATCACTAGAAATCCTGTACAGCATTCAAAGACCAAACACATCGAAATTAAGTATCACTTCATACGTGATTGCTTTGATAAAAGGCTTATCGATGTTGTTAAGGTCCACACTGATGACCAACGTGCCGACCTTTTTACCAAAGCATTTGACAAATCACGATTTGACTTTTTATTATTGGTAAACGGCATTAAGGTCAAGCAAGAGTAAAACCGACATCGAAAAATCATTTTTGTAAATATCTTTGTGTTTTTAATTTATCATAGTTTTTACATTTTTAGGGGGAGTAAATCCAAATTTGAAAAATTCAAAAACATCGAAAAATTTCAAAAACACAAAAACAACAGAAAAACAAAAATGAGTTTCCTGGCGAGAAAAAGAGAAAATGATAGTACATCACTGGTCTGTCGAAACTTCTTTAAACCTAAAATGAAAAATTATAAGCAGCTCTATATAAGATGTATCGGTAGGCTCACAATCATTTTAAAGTGTGCAGGGTGATATAAACCTAAATCGACTGAAGACTGTGTGGGAACCACTCATTGGCATATGGTCTTAGTACCGAAATTTCGTTTAATAGATTGCCAAGGTTCTGAGATACGTGGTCTTTATGCTGTTTATCATCTGGGTATCGTGGTTGTTTCTTTTACCGAAATATAACGGAGACGAAGTCTAGATCTTCCATGATACTATACATACGTGTACATATTGCATACAACCTCAATAAGTGATCAACAATCACATGTCCAAACAAAATAAGTGATAATATATCACAGCTTTCATGCGGGAGTCAAGTTTGTCTCTTTGTCTATACGATGGTACTAACCTGTTCACGGACTTGCTCATGTGCCCTCATGCATCGAATATCAAGTTCCTCATCAATAAGTGATTTTATCACATTGGGCTTGTATTCATCCAAAAATAAGTGAGTATCTCACATTTTCATATACGTCAAAACAGATGATAAATGGTATACTCACCAGTAAGATGAACTCTCGAGCATACCTTGATACGGGAATGTGTCGTGTGTGGATGAACACCGGTCGATAAGTATAAATCATACACTAATCGTATCCCCTCACCATGATTACATCTGATAAGTTGAGCTTAAGTGGACAACAATACTGATAATCGTTATAGGATGCTTATCTAAATGTTAACTAACTGAACAACAAGAGCGTTTTGGCATGACCGTAGACTGATATGATTCTCTTACCCTTGAAACTCGCGAAAAGAATGTCTGTAAATATTTATTTAATGCTTTCAGTTTCTGCATCTTTGTATATATTTATTTACTGCTTTCTGTCTTTACATTTGAAATATTCAAAAATACCAAAAAGATTTTAGGTGCGTTTTAATATAAACTTTATAAAGGCCAAAAAGATTTTATTTCTAATTTCTTTTGATTACCCGATGTTGGAACTCGAGTCTTCGTTACCTGAAATCTGATCGAAAACCAAAACAACTGAATCTTCATAAACGGTCAAAATTTGCAAGTCTTGAAAGTTAAAAACTAAAATTGAACAATTTGTTAAACTTTCAAACTGTCGGACGGTAGTTGATTGAAAACTGGTCACATGTGTGTCGTTTGTTTATGTTAACTATATTGCAACCGGTTGTTCTCATTATGCGTTTAGTTTTCCTGTATGTGCAGATGCGGCATCAGGACCAGCTAAAGGCAAAGAGAACGTGTTAGATTCACGAGCTTTGGAATGAAGACACGACATGGAGGCACTCAAAAGATAAAGATGATCGAGTTGCCGCTGACCTATCATCAACACCACAAGGATCTAAAGAATTGAAGATCAAAAGATTCACGAGCATAACTCAAGGGAGAGTTTATTTTAAGGGGGAGTTTGTTAACACACTTCCTAAATAAAAGGGGGAGTTTGTTGAAACACTTTCTACTTATGACACGTGAAGACTTTGAAGATCCTTCGACATGAAAGACATGGAAGATGAACCTTACAAGTAGCATCCAAGGGGGAGTTTGTTGGTACACTTTATGTGGACGCGACTCGGTTCGGTTCGGCTCAATACCGACGTCGCGACATTCCTCCGTCGTGCGCCCAGAGTTCGACACGCGAAGCACAAAGAGCCACAAACCTTCCCGACGCCACATCACCATGACATCACCATGATGATGTCATGATGATCTCATGTGAAGACTTATAAATGGATATATTACAGGTCCACGTGAAGTCACTTTGAGGAACAAATTGATGTGTTTGCTGTTTATAACTTGGACGAAGAACTCATGCATAGCATGTGACGAAGAATGAATATTGACGAAGACTCTCCTCAGCGAAGGTTCGTCATTGTTCACCGCAACGAAGATTAATGTTCGTGGACGAAGTCCCTATGGCGAAGATCACTTGGCGAAGATCTTCATGACGAAGATCAACCTTCGTCAACATGTGACAGTGACGAAGATTCCATTCTTCGTCACATGGAATGGTTCGTCGTGATACTTTGTCGGCTGCAGAAGGTTCGTCAACCTGCAGTATATATATACTCAGCAGAACAGAAGACAAAGTGTGCAAGTCTGAATAGATTTGAGAGAGAACACACTGTAAAACACACAGACATTGAGAGTTTATAAGGAGTTCTTGTAAACATTGCTTTGTAACCGTCATACGTATTAATACATTTGAGTGTTAATCGTTGAACCGTGTTTGTCGTTTTTGTGTTCTAACTTGGTTTAACTTACCCGTTTGGATTCCGCACTCTCGGGTTCATCGGAAAACAGGGAATAGAGGTTGTACTCGATCCTCCGGGTGGACCTACACTAGCCAATTATTTCACATACATAGACAAGTGTACGTATCGTATTAGTAATATGGATGATAAGAGCCAAGTATTATCACAGGACATGATGTTGCAACTTTCAAACCTCTTCAATATTTGGTAGATTGTTTTCATTTGTTTTGTTTAAATAGTTGAAAGAAGAGGAGAATTATAGATGGCAATAAACCAAGAGAATAAGATCCATTGATGGTAAAAATGTATCATCCAGGTGTTGAATTCCCTTGATTGTTGATTATGATGGTTGTTCTCTAATAAGCTAATCCCCTGTTATGGCATATATTAGCTGTAAGGCCCCACGGAGGCCACCTTATAGATGGAAATGAACACATGAATAGTTCAAAAGACTTTACATGATCTCAAAATACACAGCGGGAAATTGTACACTATATAAATTATCAACTTTTGTGTGCATTAGGAGTTGTAAATTATGTTTGGGGAGTTTTCCAAAAAAAAAATTGATTTTATACTTTTAGTCCAAAAGCATTTGATGTGTTATTTTTAACCCAAAACTATTTGGGTTACAACTTTTAGCTCTAAACTTTTTATCTTTTCAGTTTAACCTAATAAATTTTTTACTTTCAACTTTGGTCTCCTGTACTTTTCATATTCTGCAAATTTTTCGTTTTACGGTCCGTTCTAAATTTTGCAAGTTAACACGGCGCAACGTGCGTGTGTGGTTCAACATTTTTACGTTCCGTTTTACGCTTTGTCATAAGTTTTGCGAGTTAATAAGATGCAATGTACGCGTGTAGTTCAACGTTTTTACGTCGTCTATTTTTTCCCTGTTTGTCAAGTTCGTCATAACGTGCGGGTCCTAAATCGACTTAGTTATTATTTTCTATGTTTTACGTTTCAGTCTCATTTTTTCGCCGCAAATTCAGTGTTAGTGGTCGCTGGCGATGGTATGACATTGATGCTATTTGACATGGTTTTATGCCCCCCGTCGCAACGCGGGGGATGTTTTTTCAAAGAAAAAATGGTTATGCATATGGTTGTTGTAACCTTATCTTTGAGGGTTTTTAAAAAAAATTGTTTTTTTACTTTTCACTCAAAAGTATTTCATAAATTACTTTTAACCCAAAACTATTTTTTTTTTTTAACCCAAAATTTTTTATCTCTTGTGCAATTTATCCTCACAACTTTTTTTACTTACAACTTTAGTCTTTTATAGTTTTCATTTTCCGCAAATTTTTCTCTTTATGATTCGTTCTAAGTTTTGTGACTTAACACATCGCAACGTGCGTCTTTGGTTTAACGTTTTTACGTTTCGTTCTAAATTTTGCGAGTTAACACGACGCAACATGCGTGTTTGGGTGAACGTTTTTACATCGTCTATTTTTTCCCGTTTGACAGGTTCAACATAACGTGCGGTTCCTAAATCGACTTAGTTATAACTAAAGAATCTCCGCCGCATTGCGGCGGGTCGTAATTCTAGTTTAATTTAACTAAAAACAATGTCAAGTATCATAATCAAAGTTTTTGTACTTTTTTGGAATGCGTAGGTTAAGGAATGTGCAACCCAAGCAGTCTTATTTGTTGGAAATAATAGTAGTTTTAATTATCTAACCAATTGACTCATATACCGATGGCTTAGCGAATCATCCCGTCGGCTACATAAGTAATAGAGCGTTTCTTTCATTTCAAAGCTTATGTCAACACAATTAAATAATATAATTTACTTTGAGTAACCCGTGTAACACACAGGTACTTAAACTAATAAAGATATAAAATAAATAATGTTTTGGATTTTAAATATTGTTATAGGTTGTGTTTTAAGCAGATTAGTTAATTATTTTAATCATTTCTGCAACATAGATTTAACTAGTATAAAGGATGCAATCGTTAACCAAACAATTTTTTCTTGGTTTAGTCGTTGGTATTGATAAGTATAAATTTGTAGTGTTATTAGAGGTGTAAGATTAAATATATTATGTTTAATATTTAATCTATAGCCATCTTAATCATTTACATTATAGAGATCAAAATATATTAGAACCTATTATTTAAATTAGTTGGTAATTGTTGATGGACCATATTGCCCTTAGTAACTAATTAGGTTTCCTCCTGAGTGCTTATATAAGGAGAATTAAGTGGAGGTTAAGGGGTTACTCAGTTACACAATTCACACACCCCATTAGCCATAACATCATCACGAAACCTCCTCTCCAAACCGATATCCCTTTTCGGTTTTCTCTAAGTCCCCATCATTAGTCAGCACCCTAAGGAGGAACCAAATCAAGATGACAAACATGTCGAACTCCATTACTGGATTCTCCAACGCACTGTCTGCTGTAACAGGTATGATTTCATGTTTTCTTTATGTTTAGAACAAAACTGAACCAACATGTGGTATCAGAGCATATGTTGATTAGTCGGTTCTGTTTTTGTATTCATCATTCTGGAATAGAAATCATGAAAACAGAATTTTTTTAATTAATTTCGTAAACATAACTGATGTTTTGGATCTTGGACCGAAATCCCTGTTTTCGGATAAAAGATCACTTATATGTTTGGTCGAAATCAACTGGATAATCTTATAACCGAAATCTGTTTAGAAGAAGATTAAAAATTCAGGTTTCGGGTTCCAGAATTTATGTTTTATGTTTTAGGGTTCATCATGTTCTTGAGAAAATTCGAAGTATTCTGTTATGATTTGGAATATGATTCGGATTATTAAGTGTTTTTTCCTGGTTTTTATCTATTTTGTCCTCTAAAGTTTTTAGAAAACTGTTAAAAAGATAAAGAGATTGAAATTTCGAAATCTGTTGACAAAATTAGATCAGCTTGAAATAGGAAAGAATATCTCTTAATCCCTTAGATTTCGAATTTTCGGTTATGATATCACAATTAACAGCTGTTAGCGAGGTTGCTACTCGCAACCATGAGGTTGCTACTCGCAACCATAACGTCATCACTCGCAACCATGAGGTTGCTACTCGCAACCATTACGTCATCAGTCGAGACCGTAGTTGCGACTCGCAACCATAACGTGATTAGTCGAGACCGTAGTTGCGACTCGCAACCATAACGTGATTAGTCGAGACCGTGGTTGCGACTCGCAACCATAACGTCATTAGTCGAGATCGTGGTTGCGACTCGCAATCTCATTATTTTAAGCTATTTAATCAGAATCAGATAATGTTTTTACAAAACCAGAATAGCTTAACTTGAATGAGTTTTTGATATATCATTTCTGGCCAAAGCTGACTTGATACATCTACTTATCGTTCAAGTATTATGAAAGCTATGTTGTGTGTGCATCATAAGCATGAATGTCTTAATTTCTGGCCAAAGCTGATTTAATTCATTCATAGATGGCATACTCAACAAGTGCATAACTAAAGTGATTGTTTCGATTTCTGGCCAAAGCTGATTTGTTACAACCACTTTGCACATATGCTTAAATGATTACACTTCTGGCCAAAGCTGTTTTGTTTTCGTTTAAGTAGAACTTTTAGCTAAGTCTATTATTTTGATGTTAGTAATAGACAATATCACAGCTTCATAATGTAAAATGGTCATTATTTATGCCTGCCTTAGTTTAACGTGCCCTTAGATCACATTAGGACTTCTTCATTTGTATCATAACTTGCTTATCTTATTTCCACTATCAGCACCAAATTGCGGAATTCCACCTTTAACTGGTGAAAACTTTGCTACATGGAAGGATGCCCTCATGCTTACACTTGGAGTGCTGGACTTTGATTATGCTCTAAGAGAGGATAAGCCAGCGGACCTTACTCCACAGAGTACTGCTCCTCAGCAGATACTTCATGATAAGTGGACTAGAAGTAACCTCATGTCTCTCATGTTCATGAAGCAGTCCATTAATCACTCTATTAGAGGAGCTATTCCTGATTCTGATGATGCTAAAACCTACTTGGCTTCTGTGGAGGCTCAGTTCAAGGGGACGTCTAAAGCACACGCTAGTACCCTTATTCTCAAGCTGGTGACAACTAAGTATGATGGGAGGAGTGGCATTCGCGAGCACATCATGATGATGAATGACATGGCCAATAAGCTGAAGGGGCTGGAAATGGAAATCAGTGATGGTTTCCTTGTTCATTTCATCATTACTTCGCTTCCTTCGTCCTTTGAAGCATTCAAGATCAATTACAACACTCAAAAGGACAAATGGACGATGAGTGAGCTGGTCGCCATGTGCGTACAGGAGGAAGAGCGTATGAGGATGGATCGCCATACTGATGTTGCAAACTTCACTACCTCCAACTCTAAGAAGAGGAAGAACAATTATCAGAGGAAGGATGCTTCAAAAGTCCAAAGGCCTAACCCTCATCCTAATACAAGTGCACCCTCCAGCTCTAAGAACTCCTTAGGCAGTATCCGCTGCAAGTTCTGTAAAAAGACAGGACACATGCAGAAGGAGTGCCCTGATTTCAAGGAGTGGCTGGCTAAGAAAGGTAACGATTATTTTATGATACTTGAGTCCTATAATTTAAGTGTTCCTGCTAATTCTTGGTGGTTTGATTCTGGTTCTATGGTTCATGTTACCAATTCTACTCAGGGATTCCTTTCAATCCGGAAGCTGGAAAGAAACCAAAGAACGCTTAAGGTTGGGGATGATCGAGAATTAGAAGTGAAGGCCATTGGAACATTACAATTAGTTATGAAAACTGGTTTATGTATTAAACTTTATGATACCTTATATGTTCCTGAGGTAACTCGGAACCTTGTATCAGGACCAAAGTTAGACATGGACGGTTTTATTGTTTCCCATGGTCATCGCAAACTCTCTATCCATTATGATTCTGTTCTTTATGGTACTGGTATTCTGGATGGTGGTCTCTATAGATTAGAACTAGAAGATAACTTTTCCAAATCTTTGTTGTCATATAATATTAATGAATCACTCACAAAGATGGAAGAGAAACGAGACTTAGAAACTTCATCCATGTTGTGGCATCAGCGTTTAGGCCACATTTCAAAAGAACGATTAAATCGTCTTGTAAAGGATGAAGTCTTACCTCCTCTCGATTTCTCTGATTTTGGAACATGTGTCAAATGTCTTAAAGGTAAAATGACATTAGCGAATAAGAAAGGTGCCACTAGGAGTTCTAATTTATTAGAACTCATTCACACTGACATTAGTGGTCCCTACCAAATCGCTGGCATAACAGGACATACTTCATTTATCACTTTTATTGACGATTATTCTCGTTACATGTACTTGTATCTTATTAAGGAGAAATCTGAATCTCTAACAACTTTTAAAGATTATAAGGCTGAAGTTGAAAAGCAATTAGATCGTCAGATTAAAGTTGTGAGATCAGATAGAGGCGGTGAGTATTATGGAAGACATACTGATGTGGGTCAAGCTCCTGGTCCATTTTATGAGTTTTGTAAGGGCCAGGGGATTGTGAACCAATACACCATGCCTGGTACACCTCAGCAGAACGGTGTCGCTGAAAGAAGAAACCGTACCCTTATGAACATGGTGCGCAGTATGTTAGCCAACACTAACTTACCATTATTCCTCTGGACTGAAGCATTAAAAGCAGCTGTTCATATACTCAATAGAGTTCCTTCTAAGTCTGTCCCTAAAACTCCTTATGAACTTTGGACAGGAAGGAAACCGAGTCTTAAATATATGAAAGTATGGGGCTGCATTGCTGAAGCGAAGCTTTACAATCCTTTCCTAAGGAAACTTGACCCTAAAACAGTTACCTGTTTCTTTATCGGGTACCCTGAGAATTCTAAGGGTTATCATTTCTATTGTCCTTCCCATGTCACCCGTATTGTTGAAACCAAGCGTGCCGCGTTCCTGGAGGATTTCAAGGTCAGTGGGAGCAGTACCAACCCTTACGAAGAATTGCAAGAAGTACAAGACGCGGGGGGGAGAGACTCGTCGCTTACCATTACTCCGATTACTCCTCTTGTACCCAATGCAACTACTGTACCTGAAGCTACTGCACCAACTCCAAATTCACCTCTACAATCAGAACCAATTATACCTCATGACGAAGGCACATCAAACGCTCAAAACCAAGACAACGCTGAACCCGATAATCCACTCAGGAGGTCATCTAGGCAAAGAAGGCCTACTAATTGGGATGATTATGTTACCTACCTGACTGAAATGGATGCTGGAAAGCTCAATGATCCTATCTCTTACAATGAAGCCATTAGCAGTGATCAGTCTTCGGAATGGAATAAAGCAATGATTGATGAGCTTGAATCCATGAAGAAAAATGACGTTTGGGATTTGGTAGAATTACCCAACGGAGCCAAACCCGTAGGATGTAAATGGGTATTCAAAACAAAACTGGATCCGAATGGGAACGTTGAACGCTACAAAGCGAGATTGGTTGCAAAGGGCTACACTCAGAAAGAGGGAATTGATTATCAAGAGACGTTTTCACCTGTCTCTCGTAAAGATTCATTAAGGATCGTCATGGCCCTAGTAGCTCATTTTGATTTAGAGCTGCATCAGATGGACGTTAAAACCGCTTTCCTTAACGGAGATTTGGATGAAGATGTTTACATGAAACAACCTGAAGGTCAGGAGCATCTAGTCTGTAAGTTGAAGAAATCCATTTACGGGTTAAAACAAGCATCACGTCAATGGTACCTCAAGTTTGATGAAGTCATGAAGAAGCAAGGTTTTATGAAGAATCAAGTGGATCAATGCACCTACCTCAAGATGAGTGGGAGCAACTTTACTATTCTTGTCCTTTACGTTGATGACATTCTATTGGCAAGTAATAGTTTAGACATGTTGCATGAGTCGAAGCGGTTACTTTCGCATAACTTCGACATGAAGGATCTCGGAGAGGCTTCTTACGTCATTGGCATCGAAATTCACCGAGATAGACACAAAGGGATCTTAGGATTGTCCCAGAGGGCCTACATAGATCGTGTCCTTACGCGTTACAACATGCAACAGTGCAAACCCTCCGTCGCTCCAGTAGTTAAGGGAGATGTTTTCGGTTCATTCCAGTGTCCGACAACAGAGGTTGAGAAGGAGCAAATGAGCCAGATACCTTATGCGTCAGTAGTCGGGAGCTTGATGTATGCTCAAGTCTGTACTCGCCCAGATATTGCTTATATTGCTGGAATGCTAGGCCGTTATCAGACTAATCCTGGCCTAGATCACTGGAAAGCAGCTAAGAAGGTACTTCGATATCTGCAAGGGACGAAAGACTATAAGCTGACTTATAGAAGAAGTGATCATTTAGAAGTGGTGGGCTATTCTGATTCTGACTTTGCAAAGTGCAAAGATGACAAGAAATCCACTTCGGGCTATATCTTTATGTTAGCAGGCGGCCCTATCTCATGGAAGAGTCATAAACAACAGTTGACCACAACTTCCACAATGATGGCAGAGTACATTGCTGTTTATAACGCAACCTGTCATGGAATGTTGCTTAGAAATCTGATCACTGGACTCAAAATCGTAAATTCCATTTCTAGACCATTGAAGCTTTACTGTGATAATTCAGCTGCCGTTAGTTTCTCGAACAGTAACAGTTCGACTGGAGCTGGTTTATATCTCGATACGAAATATCTATTTGTACGTGAACGTGTTGAGGAAAATAATCTTTGTATCGAGTATATTAGTACTAAGGATATGCTTGCGGATCCGATGACTAAAGGTCTCCCTCCTAAGGTTTATGAAGAACATGTTCGTAATATGGGATTTTGTAAAGACCTTATTTGAGCATATTGTACTAGCTTATGTTTTATGTTAATGAAATTTCCTCAGTTTGATTTTGTATGTCTCTTAGAATATGTTCAACCGGTATAATGGCATATTGACAAATAAAATTACAAATCAAACAAAGGGCTTACGTGTATTTTGATCATAACGATTAGGTTTTAAATTAAGGCTATAGTATGATTAATGGGGGTCCTGAGTCGCATAATGATTCAACGGCTGTATTTCTCTGCTATAGTACTTGTTTAAGGCTAAAATGAGTGTTAACTCCTGATCAGGCTTATCTAATACTCATAGTAAATGATTACTCGGCTAAGTGGGAGAATGTAAGATTAAATATATTATGTTTAATATTTAATCTATAGCCATCTTAATCATTTACATTATAGAGATCAAAATATATTAGAACCTATTATTTAAATTAGTTGGTAATTGTTGATGGACCATATTGCCCTTAGTAACTAATTAGGTTTCCTCCTGAGTGCTTATATAAGGAGAATTAAGTGGAGGTTAAGGGGTTACTCAGTTACACAATTCACACACCCCATTAGCCATAACATCATCACGAAACCTCCTCTCCAAACCGATATCCCTTTTCGGTTTTCTCTAAGTCCCCATCATTAGTCAGCACCCTAAGGAGGAACCAAATCAAGATGACAAACATGTCGAACTCCATTACTGGATTCTCCAACGCACTGTCTGCTGTAACAGGTATGATTTCATGTTTTCTTTATGTTTAGAACAGAACTGAACCAACAAGAGGTTGTAACGGAAAGAGTTGGATGGGGAGTGTTTTGAGGTGTATTTGTCAAATGAATGTGGATTTGTACACTCAATAGTAGAGGGCACAAAATGTAGTACCAAGTTCAACAGCGAATATGTAAGAAGGAGTATTTTTGCTAAATAATGGAAGGATAATTCCATGGTTCCTCTTTACTCTTTATCAATAACATTATCAAGACTGTTTATATATCTCATGATAATGATCGATTAAAACATAAATATATATCGAGATGTCTAGAGTAAAGGCAACAGCTACTGAAATCAGATTTTGAATACATTAATTGTTGTTTTATGAATTTTGCTGTCATGGTCCTTTTCGTGAGTTATATCTATTTATAGTGTTATTTATTTGTGTAGAAGTTTAGAGTTATCAAACTCGGGTAATTTATCATTGAACCTAGATTTTTGCAACTTCAAAAATCTTGGATTAAATTTCAAGATTTGAAAAATTAAGTGTTTGTAGCGAATTCTACTTTAAACTTGTATCCTTCAGCTATTTTAATATAATTATGTCTATGATTTTTATAAGAATGGCATGCCATATTTGTGTTATAACGTGTCTCCAAGATCAATGATAACCCGGATTCCAATCAGTAGGTTCCAACCAATGAAAACTTAATCTTAATGCTAGGATAACAATGTACACTCATTGATAAGCATCATTAATCATACTATACTTCCACTTACCCCAATTCAGATGCGTCTCTGAGAATTCACGTACCATGTTCGAGCTTGAAAAAATGTGTCATTCCATAATGTTTTATTAGTATTTAAAAAAATCAAATTAGTATTGGGCTCAATAAACTTAATGACAAGTGGGCTAAATTCTAAAACATAAAAAATAATTTGTAAATGGCCTATATTAGAACTGGTATGTGTTTGTTTACTATTTAAAGAAAAATAACATATATATTTCGGATTTTTTTTAAATCGCATGCCTCTCGAAATCACGGGCCTTGTGCGGAGGTCCTCCCCGCACACCATCATAGCCGCCCATGCCCCAATCAAACTTTTGATTCGAATCACCGCCGATACCACATCCAATATTTGAACATCCATCTGATCAAGGGTTCACTTTGTTGCTCCAACTATTTATGTATACTTTGTGTTTCGTTAGCAACTAACCAACGTTGCTATTAATTTGTTCGATTTTGATAGTAGATAAAATGTGTAGATTTAGAAGCATGATTAGTAAGTGCGTGAACTGTTCTAAAAATATAAAAGAAGATGACGATATATTATGGGAATCAATTCATGCTCTAATACCGTTTATAAACTTTTATGTTTAAGAGAGAAAGTAAATATAGAACTGTTTCTGCTTTGCTTAATTAAAACATATCGTAATGATGGACATATTGATCAGACATAACAACTCGAACTCACTACTCACGAAACTCATCTAGATATATTTTTACTTAAACAAGTATATTTTTACTTAAGCAAGTATATTTTCATATGGTTTGTGGTAAATATGTCTCTTACATGCTAGTGGTAAGGTGTCTTTCCTCTATTATAGAGATGGAAGGTTCAAATATGTAAGGTGTAGATATAAGTGGTTTATAGGAGTAAAATTAGAATTATGATACGTTCTAAAAAATTGGTGATGGCTTTAAAACAATGGGTTTCCTTTGGGTAAAACATAGGGCAAACATTGTTAATTTTAAATAGGAATATATATATATATATAGGGTAGGGTTCCAGCGTGAACAACCTCCCAAGAGTGAACTGCGTGAACATATATGGACCCATGATTTTCTTTTTAGTTGTTAAGGGTATGATTGTAATTATATAAAAAAAAAATTAGATTTAAATCATTATTTTAATAATTGAATTAAGTTACATCTTTCCTAATTTAAATTCATTATCCACATTATGTTTATTTATTAATAAGATAATTATCAAAACAAACAACAAATCACCAGATTTCAATTTTAATTTGTATTTCAGATTTCATCATCGGAATTCAAATTTTGATTTTTAAGATCCACGTAACCTTCATATTTCAACAGTATACACATGTGTACTTGGATATAAATAGAACAGTACACATGTGTACTCAGCATGGTACATATGTGTATAGTAATTCACAGGTGTACATCAACATTCAATACAAAAAAATTATGAGATATCACAAAAACAGACGATATACACATGTGTATATCGCATTAAAAAGAGGGCAAAATCAGAATACACATGTGTACATCGCATTTAAACAAATAATTATTTTAATAATTGAATTAAGTTACATCTTTCCTAATCCTTAATTTGATTTGTGAGAGATTTATGCAATCAATTTAAGAGGATAATTAATTACTTGATTTGTGAGAGATTTATGCAATCAATTTAAGATTGAAATTACACATTTAATTAAATGAAAAAAATTAACCAAATAATTACCATCATGCCACTCACTTTAATCTCAAGATCATAAAAATCAAGGGCCCAGATCAGTTCACGCAGTTCACTCTTGGGATTTTGTTCACGTTTGAACCTAATCCTATATATATATATATATATATATATTAAAAA
Organism: Helianthus tuberosus; assembly: GCA_030545235.1. Classification (NCBI taxonomy): domain Eukaryota; kingdom Viridiplantae; phylum Streptophyta; class Magnoliopsida; order Asterales; family Asteraceae; genus Helianthus; species Helianthus tuberosus. The sequence continues at coordinate 65,480,257 of CM060406.1, forward strand.
GGAGACGGTTTAAGAAAATTAAAATTAACTGATCATAAATTATATTTATTAGATATTGTGATACATTAATTTCTTTTGTCGTGTAATAAACTAGTACCAAGAAAACACGTCACTAAACGAAAAGAAAGGCCCTGGCGTTTGGACTTAGCCTACTTGGTGTGGAGGAGGCAAGTCTTTGAAGGATCCCTTTCACGTCAGCGCTACGTCAACATCCAAGGAGGATGTTGTAACGCCTCGTATTTTTGTATTTCTATTTTAATAAAAAGTTCGTATTCGTATTCTAATTTTAAAAACCTTACATTCGTATTTTAATTTCAATCTCACAATTCGAGGCGTTAATCATAATAAAATTCATATTTTATACATATTTGTTATTCACAAAACCGATCATTTAAATACGTATTTATACTCAAACCGACGCTATTTATGCATATAAATACTTATACGCATATCCTCAATACTTGAATTATACTTTTATACTTTTATATACTTAATTACATAATATATAATTAAGATATACCAAGAAATATATCAATCGTCTTTCCACCTCATCAATCATTTTCACCTTCTTTAACCAATCATATTTCATCTTTTTCTTCCTTATTTTTCCACCAATCATCTTTCCATCTCATCAATCCTCTTCCACCTTCTTTAACCAATCATATTTCACCATTTCCACCTCATTTTTCAACCAATAATCTTTCCACCTCATCAATCCTCTTCCACCTTCTTTAACCAATCATATTTCACCATTTTCCACTTTCTCCACCTATAAATACCAACATCCTTCTACCATTTTCTCCACACCATTCTTCTCTCCATATCTCTAATTCTCTCAACCTCTCTTAATCAAGAATTCTAAGAATTCTAAAAGGACACTAAGTGTTCCAACCATTCTTCTCTCAGCCTCTCTACTTCTCTCAAATCTTCCAAGCAAGGAATAGAACTCTAAGAGTTCTAAAAGAAAACACTAAGTGTTTTAAAGGAAGCTTTGAAGCTCCAACCTCCAACTCTTCACGGAATCACTAAAGGAAACTTTGCAAAACTGTGAGTACACTTGACCCCTTTTGCTTTAAACACACTTTAGGTGCAATATGTTTTACTTGTTAAAATGCATGATTCACACAAATATGCTTTATTCATTCAATCCGTTATACATGTTTTGTTATGCTTAGATTCATGCTATAATTCATACTAATTGTTAACCCGCCTTAACAATTATAGCGCTATAGAAGTAGCACACCACCCGACAGGGTTTTTGTTAAGTTATATTCATACTTAGTCTCGTCACTTTGTAGAGAGAGACACATATTATTCATATATAGTCTCGTCACTTTTGTGGCGAGGGACACTGATAATTCCTGTGGACACTTGGGTTTGACTTTTAGTTATGCATGATAGTTTGACCTTGTATACCAAATTTCTATGTTGGATTGAAAATACTTTTTATACTTATGTCGCGTGTCTAAAACTAGTGTGCTCGTCAATACGTTGTATTGAACTATGCTTTTTAAAACATGTTGTAGGTTTAATGATGATGTTAATGATGCATGGAACATAGTAGGATGCCTAGATACTCATTTTAAATTTTGTATTCTTATTGTAATGTATTTCTTTTTTTTCAAGTTGTTGTATTTGATTTCAATCTTTGTAATTGACTCCTTAGAAATGAAATAAAATTTTTTATTTAAATATTTGTCGCAAATGTCAGTGTTATGAAGTCTCGAGCAATCTATTTCGTCTCACTCCGATATTTTCGTCATCTGTTGTGGTGTGACAGATGCTCCTCCAAGGATGGACCAATGGAAATGGAGGATGTGCCTATATATATATATGGGTGAATGTTCATTTGAGAAAAAATATTTAATTTAGAAGAAAAAAAAAAGAGGGTAATTTTGTAAAACATTAAATAGTTTTTTCGCTTATATAATTTATTATCATTTTTGACTAATTAATTAGTCATAAAACTATTATCCTCCAAACTAACTATTTTTGCCTAGACACATCAAAAGTTATCTTACATATTTCGAAATTTATTCTACACGTTGAACTTTATCCCACACAACTCGTAATTTATCCTACACAACTCGTAATTTATCATACACAACTTGTAATTTATTCTACACTTTAATTTTTTTTTTTGAAAAAATATATATTTTGAAGATAAATTACAAAAAATTTAATGTAGTTAGCTATTAAAGAGGAAAACTACAAATTAATGACCTATGTAGATTTAACAATATACCCTTATAGTAACATTAAATAATTATATTAAATGAAGTAAAATAAAGTATTCTTATTGGTTGAAATTTTTTTTTACAAAAGATTTCTTCTCATTTGAACTCTCCACCATATATGTGTGTGTGTGTGTGTGTGTGAGAAGGGGGTGGAGCGGCTTGAGCGGCAGCAGCAAGATGAAGAGGAAGCCGATGAAGCAGGGGAAATGGATGGATGGGACGGCGCCGGACCTGGATGTGGCGGGGACGTTCCCCACACCGAGTGCCCTTATGGCCTATGGGGGCTAAAGTAAAATCATGCATCTATCCTGATGTGAGACTAACCTATTTGTTACAGCACATGTTTTTTAAAGAGGGGATAATAAATTCAAACTTGGATAATAGGTGTTATTTAAATAAATATTGTAAAACAGTGTAGGAGCTTTGTCATTTAAAAAAAAAACATGCATCTATCAAATGTAAACTTATGAATGTTCAACACAAATTACTCTTAGATACACTAACCGATGCGTCACATTGGCCTTTAAAGGATTACAGTAACAATCTAAATACATCATAAAAACAAACATTTTTTTCTTTACAATTTGATTTAAGTATGGTATTTCAATAGTAGGTTTTTAGTTTTAAAAACAATTAACATATTACATGATTACTAGTGTCTATGTTCTTTGCCGATATTCGTTTTTATAGTTTTTAGTGTAAAACACATTCTTTTAGACATATCATGATTTTAAACCAAATATAGGTACCATATATACTTGATACCGTAACGAACTAAACCGAACTGATACCGACATCGTTACGGGTATAGTTTATATCGCAATTGACACCGGCACTCTTTTTTATGGTTTTCAATGTAAATCATGTTCTTTTGAACATATCATGACTTTAAACCAGTACCGGTACCATATCGATTCCCTAACGAACGGAACCGAAACCGACCAAATTCCCATGCGCAACGAACCAAACCAATACCGACTGACTTCCCACCCCATCGTGCAGGCAAATCCTACTAGTTAGAACATAGTTTTCTATCCTAAGATATATGTAATCAACAAATATTGTTACTGTTAGTTCATAGCATAGAAGTTAATCATCAAAATAATTACACTCATCATTAAAAATATACTAGAACTCATAATTTATCTTCTCTCCTGTATCGAAAATGGATTTGGGGGGACGCAACTAAAAGAAGTGTGAAGCACTTGGAGGCGGGTAAGAAGAGAAAGTACAGTTAACCAATCTCAAAGAGGTGAATCTACTCTTTTAGTATGTATGTTAAACTTAAGTCTCCGAGAGTGTACACAATGTGTAGGTGAATTAAATTCATATTCGGTCATAATATGTATGTTAAACTTAGATCTCCGAGAGTGTAAAAACAGGGGTCATAATAAATGTATGTGAAGCTTTCAGTTAGTTGGTGGAGATATATATTGCATTAACATGCATACTAACTAAGCTGAATATACATGTGGTGCAATTGAGGTTATTTACATCCCTATAGGTTAGCCAGCCCCATAACTCATCAGCTCCACTACTATATATACAAGTAGAAATTAGTTCAAGTACTCATTCAAACATCAAGTTCATGTTATGTTCCTTTCTTTGAGATTTTAAGTTCTTTTCTAAACGCCTCTCAATGAAGTGCGCTTTTCTTCTTGGGCTTTTTTTGGTTTTGTTCTTTTCCGGGAACTTTTGTTATGGCAGTGCTAATACCGTGGAGGTAGTTGGATTTGGAGAATGTGTTGATTGCAAGGAGAATAACATCAAGGCAAGCCAAGCATTATCAGGTACTAATATTTACTATGTCACTTATTGTTAATATATCTATCTTAATGCAAACAATTGTAGTCGTGGCATCTCCATTTCGATCCAAAAATTAGTAGCATACGTTTGATCATGTGTCTTGACTATTGTTGATTTTAATTTTCAGGGTTAAAAGTGACCATTGACTGCAAGCTTGAAGATGGTAAATTTCAAACAAGAGGTGTTGGAAAGCTTGATGAGAAAGGACAATTCAAGTTAAATCTTCCTCAAGAAATCTTGAAAGACGAAATGTTGAGTGAGGAATGTTATGTGCAACTCCACAACGCAGCAAATGCACCTTGTGCATTTCACAATGGGTTAGAAGCCTCTAAGATCACTTTTGTGTCAAAGTCTAACCAAAAACACACCTTTGGACCCATCGGAGAACTAAAATTCTCTTCGGCAATTTGCACTTCCGCCACCCTTTGGGGGTCGTACCCTAAGTCCCACCCTTGGTATAAGAGGTTTCACCACCATTTCCATCATCCACCAGTTGTTGTTAAACCCGAGCCCAAGCCAGAGCCGAAACCAGAGCCAAAACCAAAGCCAGAGCCCAAGCCGGAGCCAAAACCAAAGCCAGAGCCCAAGTCGGAGCCAAAACCAATACCAGAGCCCAAGCAGGAGCCGAAATCAAAGCAAAAGCACAAGTCGGAGCACAAGCACAAGTCAGAGCATAAGCACAACTCGGAGCCAAAACCAAAGCCAGAGCCCAAGCCGGAGCCAAAACCAAAACCAAAACCAAAACCAAACCCCAAGCCGGAGCCAAAACCAAAGCAAGAGCCCAAGCCGGAGCCAAAATCTAAACCAGAGCCGAAGCAGGAGCCAAAATCAAAGCATCAGCACAAGTCAGAGCACAATCACAAGTCAGAGCATAAGCACAAGGCGGATCCCAAGCCCAAGCCCAAGCCAGAACCAAAGATGGAGCCCAAGCCAAAGCCGGAGCCAGTTCATAAAAAACCATTCCCACCATTTTCACACCCTAAACTTCCTCCACTACCCACCCTTCCTCCAAAATGGAAACATCATCCCATCATACCTGGGCCACCACACCCATAAACTTTCCATCCAAAGCATTTAAATTTCTTGAGTCATGGCATGTGTTGGCTAAGTTCAGTACCAAATAATTTTTAAGAACGTAATAAAGGTTTGCAAGAAGATGATGCGGATAAATGGATTGATGTATCACGATTCACCAACGATGACACGTCTTGATCCATTGCTTATGATTTCAAGATTGGGTGTGTGCAAGTAGATGTTGCGTGTTTGATTTGTTTTTGTGGCAACTTGAATTGTGTTATCAATTGTCGATCTTTACGATTATAATTATAGTTATAATTGTCTGTACTCCTTGAAATAAAACAATTCATTGTAGTTCTCATATTTATTATTTTTGGTGGCTTTCTTTTATTTACACCATCATACTTTCTTTATGACATTAATGTTGGGACACCATTTGTAGGGGTGTGACCATACTATAATGCATCTGTATACGTGTTTCACAGGCAAACATGCCATCGTTTTTGTTGGGAGGAGTGGTGTGTGCGTAAGTTAGCTTAGAAAACTCGAGATTCATATAGTCAAATTTTAAATTTATACTAAAAATGATTACTAGCCAATTATTTCACATACATAGACAAGTGTACCTATCGTATTAGTAATATTGGATGATAAGAACCAAGTATTATCCACAGGACATGATGTTGCAGCTTTCAAACCTCTTCAATATTTGGTAGATTGTTTTCATTTGTTTTGTTTAAAATTTAAATAGTTGAAAGAAGAAGATAATTATAGATGGAAATAAACCAAGAGAATAAGATCCAATGATGATAACCAGGTGTTGAATTCCCTTGATCGTTGATTATGATGGTTGTTCTCTAATAAACTAATCCCCTGTTATGGCATATATTAGCATATTAGTTGTAAGGCCCCATAGAGGCCACCTTATAGATGGAAATCAACACATGAATAGTTCAAATGACTTTTCATAATCTCAAAATACACAGCGGGAAATTTAACTAAAAACAATGTAAAGTATCATAACCATCTTACAAATTAATCAATCCAATTCAAACATTAAACAAAGTATGAATGCCAAAATCCACCATCCATGAGAAGCACCACATACCAACCAAGAGCTCCTCATCCTCAATCGCATACATGCAAAAGTCAGCGTTGCTGTGAGTTCTAACAGTATAGTTCGGAAGATTTATATCAACATTTAAAAACTCATTATTTTCACACTTTTGAAACTCAAATTCAAGTAACCCAAGACATCAATAACCACATTATACACAAAATGGTAATCGCACATACATGAATACACAATCAGCCTGGCCTGTTACTAAGACCCATTAACTTTTAACCCATGACGAGCTTGTTCCTCTTACATAATACTAATGTCACAAATATTTGCTAAGTGATTCGTGTAGATATGATTTTCATACAAGCCTATGACTCATGCATGCACTATGATTGACTTGAGTGTTACACCCATAAAAACTCACCCCAAAACAAACGAGAGTTAAGTGAACATTGTGAGGCGTGTGAGACTATACATAATCAAAAATCACATCATGATTCATCGTTATCCCAAAAAGTGTTAGTAAGTTGTAACTCAATGCAGGTATGGAATGTCCAAAGACGTCTGGATCACGTACAATTGTCGACTAAAAAATTGTGAGTTTTCTTGAGGACAAGAAAAGTTTAAGCGTGGGGTTTATGATGTGCCATCAATTATACATATATTTAGTGCATAATTACCCACTAATTCTAAGTAATTTTATGACTTTATAGTTGAAAATACTACCTAAACCGTTCATATTTGACAAGTGCAGGTTTCCAAGGTCTCTGAATGAAAAGAAGTGAAAAACAAGCACAAACGAGGCAAATATTCAAGATTCTAACGAAATCAGCAAGTTCCCAGATAGGCACAACCGTGCCAGGCTACGGGCATGGTTGTGCACATCACCCAGGAGCAGGAAGTGAACAAGTCAACCTAGGAATGGTCAACAAAAGTCCACGAATCGTTATCACCTTCAAAACAATCAACCTAAGATCTTGGTAACCGGTACTTTAGGATCTGTCACACCCCGATATTTCCACGCTTGACCGGTGGGGGAGTAACGTGACGTGGTTGGCAACATTACAGTCAAACAACACAATATTTAAATGCACAGCGGAAGTAAATGAAAGATATATTTCAACCGAATGTAATATTGTAATATCAGTATCACAAGTAGTTGAAATTGATCCACAGGTGGATAAAAATAAAAATAGGAAACTGTAGTTCAACAGACTTTAGGCATCTTAAGCTTGCGAGACTCTTTTGATGCTAAGGAGAAATCCAGCCTATTACGAGTAGTACCTGCACTTAATCTTTTTGGGAAAATACGTCAGTTTACACTAGTAAATACAATTAACCGACTCATTTTTAAAATGATTAAAAATTGATTTGGATGCACATGGCACAAACATTTTATAACTTGGGATAATTATTTAAATATATAAACTTGTAAAAGAATTACATGTTCCTTATGCATTCAGTAGCCCGGTTCGTGCCGGGTTAAAGATCAATAGACACACCACATAATTTATTTATGCACTGACGAGTGTACGCCTACACTCCGCGCTTAGGTCGTGGCCATTTCGTAAAATGATGCCAAGGATATCCGGGACATGGTCATTAACCTCCCAAAGGCTTTAAGCAAACAAAAAAATTTAAACGGGCCGATCAATATCAATTAACCACCATACGATGGAAGATTTAATGCCCGACCAAGCGGTATTTTATATACCGTACCCCAAGCCCGTATAGGGAAAATAAGTTAAAAGTATTTACCTTTGCAAGTATAATTCACAAACAGCAATTGCACTTAGCTTTTACTCGTCCTCCTATTCTAGAACGAAGGTTTATAATAACCTATTAGAATCCTAACGGGTCTTTAATTAAGCCTAAACTTAGACCGGTTAGTTTTTAAAGATACGGTTCGTACGCACGATTAAGCGAAGACCGGAATAGAATGTGATTTAGACCCGACAAGTTTAAGGACTTGCCTTATATGGGTAATCTAAACACATTCTGGATTTTGAGATAAAAACGATAAGGTTTGACCCGTTTCGGCTAGTTTATGCAAACTAGTTACATAAACCGAACCGAACGCGCAAGGGGCGTAACGGTTAACCATGAGAGCCATATACAGTTTTCCTAAGTTAATATGCTTCAAATATGTTGTGACATCAGTAAGATATCTTTTATTATGCCCGAAACGAATTTAAACACAAACTATGCCCCGTAGGGGTATTTTGGTCATTTATAAGGTTATAAAAGAGTTTAAGTATTAACCTGAGTTACAGGTCTGATATAATCAGCAAAGATACTTAATTTAATAAGTTATAACAGTAGGGTATTGCATATATGTGAAATTTATCAATTATAACCAAACTATGCACCGTAGGGGCATTTTGGTAATTTCACATAAGCCGGAAAGCTCAAAACTGAAGTCTGAGTTAAACAACTTTTACTTACTGTTAAAATATTATAATTTACCTAAAATATCAGTAGGTATCAACCCTTGTATGTTTAAAACGGTTTTAGTACATACTATGCGTTAAAAACGCTTAAAAGGCGATTAGAAGCCGTTTCCGGGTTCTATATAGAAAACTGATATTTTTATTATTACAGAAGGTTTAAAATAATGTATTTATCATATCAAATCAGTAGCAAAAGGTTTGGGGTCAAAAAGATATGTAAAACTCATTTTATAGCCCAAAAGGGCAAAACCGACAATTACCGACTCAAGCTTATAACTCTAAGTTATGTTCAGCCTAAAATTAATTAAAAATCTTCAAAAATCCCAAAATAATATATTACAGCAGTGGGTAAAAAGTTTGATATCAAAAAGTGGTTTTAAATAGGCTATATGCTAATTACGCCGTTAAATCGCTAAAAAGCTTTCTAATTACGCTAATGAGCATAACTCTCAATCTATACGTCAAACTGATGTCAAATTTTGGGTACAATTTTATATATCAGTAACTAAGGTTTCTACTCTTTTACATTTTCAAAAATCCCGTTTTATGGTGAAAAGGGCATAATGGTCAACATATGAGCAATTAACGGAATCATGCATATTAATTGGATAACTATTGAACCAAGGTGTATAATCACAGAGGGTTATACTAGCATGTAACCTAGTCCAATTAAAGCTCTAAGGCATTTCTAAAGCATGCTTAAACGGGTCAGAACTGAAAGTCAAAGCAAAAGTCAAATTATGCGACTTTCGGTTCCGAACCGGGTCTCTACTGAAAATTGTCGGGTTGAACATGTTTAGACATGTTCTTACATTAATTACTAAGTTATATTAATGATCAAACAGGTTGTATGGATTCTACATTGCTAATTATGTATTAATTTGAAATTAAGCATTCTGTTGACTTTTTCTAATCAATTCGACTAATCACTGGACCATCAATGATTAATCGCTAAGTCAACCGTTAATTACGACGGTTTGACTTTTAAGCTAAAACTAAGTAAAAACTCAACTAAGAAAGGTTAAGCATACTTACTGAAGTCCTATGCACGATTAGGAAAGACTTGGGTCTGCTCTTAAGCTCCAGGAAGCTCCAGAAATGCAGATGGAAGGTGTGGTTACAATGTTGCAACATGAGGCCTTTTATAGTGTTCAATCTCACTTAGATCATTGACACACAAGCCTAGCAATGGCCATGGATCATCCACAGATGTCCCTAAGTGCCTAGGACTGTTTAGGGGTCGCCCATGTAGTGAAAATATCTGTTTGGGTCGGTTATCGCGTGAAATCAGGCTGCTGTCTAAGGTTTCTGCATCTGGGGATCGGATGCGGCCCGCGTAAGGAATTGTTAGGGCTTACACGGCCCGCTTGGGCCTCGTATTCAGATTTCACATTTTCAAGTTGTTGCATCTTTGTCCCTTGGCCTTTCGAAGGGTCAACCAAACTTATTTCTTGCATTTTGAGCCCTCCAAATTGTCACATAAGGGCTTCAAGACTTATACCCACTTTATTAAGTTCTTGGTCACTTCATGTTTACCCGAAAAGTCATGATTTTCAATGTTGACGCTTTAACCCCTCGTATACGAATTTGATCATAACTTTCTCATACGATAACGAAACTTTATGAAATTTTTATCGTGCAATCTAGTGAGCATAATTAATCGTTACAAGGCTTCAGGTTTGCTAAAAGGTCATTCAGAGGTATAACTTAAACATGTTGACACATTTAACCCCTGTAGTTTGTAATCTCTCACATTCTTTCATATTTAGCTTCGTATGATCCATGATTTATTCGTTTGAAGGTATGAGCATCATGTAGGGTTATTGTAAAGTATATTTATTCACTGTTGACATTTTGAACCCTTATATTCACATACTTTCCATGTTTGTCAACTTTAGTCCTTTCAGAACATTCTTTCACACGTTCAAACCTATGACACGTGTCAATACATTATAGGACGTAAATTTTTGAGGTGTTACATCCTCACCCCCATAAAAGAAATCTCGACCTCGAGATTTACTGAAACAAATGAGGGTACTTTTCTTTCATTGTGGATTCAACCTCCCACGTGTACTCGGGACCTCTACGGGTATCCCATTTCACCTTTACAATAGGTACATGCTTCCTTCGAAGCTTCTTAACCTGTCGATCCTCGATCGACACAGGTTTTTCAACAAACTTCAAGCTCTCTTCTATGTGCACATCTGTATGTGGTATGACCAGTGATTCATCAGCGAAACACTTCTTCAGATTACAGATGTGGAATACATTATGAATACCACTGAGCTCTTCAGGTAAGTTTAACTTATAGGCAACTGATCTGACACGTTCGATGACCTCGAAAGGTCCTATGTATCTCGGGCTTAGTTTGCCTTTCTTACCAAATCGCATCACTCCCTTCCAGGGTGATACTTTAAGCAACACCTTGTCACCTACCTCGAAGTTAAAAGGTTTACGCTTTAAATCTGCGTAGCTTTTCTGCCTATCCCTGGCAGCTTTCAGGCGGTCACGAATCTGGACAATCTTGTCCGTCGTTTCAAAGACTATTTCGGGTCCTGATAGTTGGACATCTCCAACCTCCGCCCAACAAACGGGCGTTCTGCACTTTCTACCGTACAAGGCCTCGAAAGGCGCAGCCTTAATGCTGGTATGGTAGCTATTGTTATATGAGAACTCGATTAATGGTAGGTGGTTATCCCAACTACCACCTAAATCAATCACACATGCACGTAGCATGTCTTCCAATGTTTGGATGGTACGCTCACTCTGTCCGTCAGTCTGAGGGTGGTAAGCCGTACTAAAATTTAAGCGCGTGCCCAGAGATTGTTGGAAACTTTTCCAAAAATGCGACGTGTATCTAGTATCCCTGTCAGAGATAATAGCCACAGGTACGCCATGTAGAGATACAATCTTGTCTACGTATAATTGGGCTAACATGTCGGAGCTGTAGGTCTCCTTAATGGGTAGGAAATGTGCTGACTTAGTCAGTCTGTCTACGATCACCCATATGGTATCATTTCCTTTCCTTGTCTTAGGTAACTTGGTGATAAAATACATAGTTACCATTTCCCACTTCCAAGTGGGAAGTTCAGGCTGTTGTAGCAAACCTGACGGCTTTTGATGTTCAGCTTTGACTTGCGCACACGTCAAACATTTAGCTACATAGGTAGCTATAGACTTCTTCAAGCCTATCCACCAAAAGTTTGCCTTCGGATCCTGGTACATCTTATCAGCTCCAGGATGAACGGAATATTTAGAGCTGTGGGCTTCCTGGAGGATAACATCTCGAAGTCCTCCATAAACAGGAACCCATATTCTTCCATTTAACCTCAGGATTCCGTCCTTGCCCCGAGATAATTGCTCTTCAGTGACTCCTAGCCTTTCGTTAGGATAGTTAGCTTCCAATACAGCTTCCTTCTGTGCAGCTAACAACCTTTCATTCAAACTGTTCTTTATCTCAATGCTCTTGGCATTGATTCGGATGGGTTTCACCCTTTTCCTTTCGACTTAAGGCATCGGCGACTACATTCGCTTTGCCAAGATGGTATCTTATTTCACAATCATAATCATTTAAGGTTTCCATCCAACGTCGTTGCCTCATGTTCAAATCCTTTTGGTTGAACAGGTGCTGGAGGCTCTTGTGATCAGAATAGATCACAAACTTGATTCCATACAAATAGTGCCTCCATAGCTTCAGTGCAAATACAACGGCACCCAACTCCAAGTCATGGGTGGTGTAATTCTTTTCATGCACCTTTAACTGACGTGAAGCATAGGCAATAACCTTGCCTTTCTGCATAAGCACACATCCCATGCCAGTGTGTGATGCATCACAGTAAACCACGAATTCTTCGGTACCTTCAGGCAATGTAAGTACAGGAGCGTTGCTTAGCTTCTGCTTAAGGATATCAAAGGATTCTTGCTGCTTAGGACTCCAATCGAATTTTACTTTCTTTCTAGTCAAGGAAGTTAGGGGCGCAGCAATCATTGAAAAATTCTCAATGAAACGCCTATAATATCATGCCAATCCCAAGAAACTGTGAATTTTTGTGGGCGTCTTCGGCTCTTGCCAGTTCATGACAGCTTCAACTTTAGCGGGATCCACTTGGATACCACGCTAACTAACCAGATGTCCAAGGAATTGGACTTCTCGAAGCCAGAATTCACATTTCGAAAATTTGGCGTAAAGCTTCTCCTGTTGGAGTAGTGAAAGAATACATCGAAGATGCTTCTCATGATCAGCTTTGTTCTTCAAGTAGATGAGGATGTCGTCAATGAAGACGAAGACAAATTTGTCCAAGTAGGGCTTGCAGACGCGATTCATGAGATCCATGAATGCGGCAAGTGCATTAGTGAGCCCAAAAGGCATCACTAGGAACTCGTAATGACCATAACGAGTCCTAAATGCCGTCTTGTGTACATCTTCATCTTTAACCTTCAATTGATGATAGCCTGACCTTAAGTCAATCTTGGAGAAGTAACTTGCCCCTTGAAGCTGATCGAACAGATCGTCGATTCTGGGCAATGGGTACCTATTCTTGATCGTGACCTTATTAAGCTCACGGTAATCGATGCACAGGCGCATCTATCCATCCTTCTTCTTGAAAAATAAGATTGGTGCTCCCCAAGGAGACGAGCTAGGTCTAATGAAACCTTTGGCTAGCAATTCATCTAGTTGCGTTCTTAATTCCTTCATCTCCGTTGGTGCCAACCTATAAGGTGCTCTAGCAACTGGTGCTGCTCCGGGGATGATGTCAATTCTAAATTCCACTTGCCTATCTGGTGGTAAACCAGGTAGTTCTTCAGGAAAAACTTCAGGGTATTCAGAAATGACAGGAATATCCTCAATCTTAGGCTTCGGCTCATCGATAGTCACTTGTGCCATGTAGATGACACAACCCTTCTTTAAACACTTAGAGGCCTTGAGCATAGTCACTTGCTCAGGCAGTCCATACTGGGTATCTCCCCGAATGGTAAGTGATTCACCAGACGGAGCCTTAATCACCACTTGCTTCTTGTTGCAGACAATTTGGGCCTGGTTATGAGATAACCAGTCCATACCCAAAACTATGTCAAAACCGGCTAACTTAAAGGGAAGTAGGGACAAAGGAAAAGAGTGGTTCTTAATGTATATAACACATCCATCTAACACAGTTGAGACGGTTTCTATGGTGCCATCTGCTAACTCCACCTCATACTTCACACTTAAGGTTTTAACAGGTAAATTCAGTAATTTGCAAAACTTATTATCTACAAACGATTTATCAGCGCCTGAATCAAAAAGTACTCTTGCATAGACATCATTTATGAGGAAGGTACCTGTAATCACGTTGTCGTCCTGGACGGCTTCCTTTGCATCCATCGGCTTTCTTTGCATATTTTGGGCAGTTGGTCTTAATGTGCCCCTTTTCGTTGCAACTGTAGCACGTTGCGTCTTTCAGCTTCTTGCAATCCAAGGTCTTGTGCTCCTTGGACTTGCATATTCCACATGCAAAAGTTCTCGACTGAGTCTGCGAGTTCGATTCATATCTGCAATTCCCGAAGTGCTGTCTCTTGCAGATCTTACACTTGGGCTTATCACCAGACTGATGCCCATCCTTCTTAGACTCAGACCCTTTCTTATGGTCATTGTTTCCTCGGTGCTTCTTGTTTAACCTTCGTGAATTGTCCTCTTCACGTTTCCTTTTCTCGGCATCCGTGTTCCTCAGCGATCTCTGCCGGACCGTGTCCAGTGTGAGGGACAAGGATATATCAGTTACCGATCTGAAAGTAGTTGGCTGAGAGGCCTTCACGCTTGCCTTTATCTCTGGGGCTAAACCCCCAATGAAACGAGCTATTCTTTTGGGTTCCGGGGTCACCAGATACGGAACCAATCTTGATAATGTGTTGAAGCTCGTAAGGTAAGCTTGGCAATCCAGATTCTTCATAACCAAGGATAAGAAATTAGATTCGATCTTTTCTACCTCATGCTGAGGATAGTAGTTCTCCCTGATGAGGGCAACAAATTGTTCCCATGTCATGTTATATAGTGGAATCTTTCCAGTAGCTTGAATCAATGATCTCCACCAGGCTAAGGCCTCACCCTTAAACGATTGAGACACGAACTTTACCACATCCTTCTCAGCGCACCCGCTGATATCAACCACAGTATCCATCTCATCCAGCCATGTCATACAGTCTATGGCCCCTTTTTCCCCAGTGAAATCCATGGGTTTACATGAAACAAAGTATTTGTAGGAGCAACCCTTATCGCGGGGTCCTTGATTCAGCATTATCTTCTGAGACGGATCACTTTGATGATTTGAAGAGTGACGATCGTCATCTTCTTTCCTGGGTTCATCCTTCTTGGAGGGTGGCTTTGAATGCGGTGTAGATAGGGTCCTACTTCAAGTCCCACTATATTCTTCGTACTGCCGCTCTAAGGCCTTTGTAACAGCGTCGTCTACTAACGCTTTCAGTTCAGCACCCGTTATATTAATTAGGGCGTTATCATTATTCTCCCTTGGGTGACTATTAATTTCGTCCGAGTCACCCATTTTAATTTGAACTGTTGCATAAGACAATGACAATAGTTTATTTGGGAGTTTATTACAGAATTGTCTTTTATGGCAATTCATTAACCATGGTATACATAGACCATATTTGGTAAATTTATAATTCACATTTATTTATGATTTTTATTATAATTTATCCTAATTATAAAAACAATAACAGTTCTATTAGTGGCACAAAAAGGCCTAGTCACAAGGACATTTTTAAATCATAAGCTATGATTTCAGAGAATCACGGCTTTTAGGGTTTGAACATAGTTCCTTACCTTTTTCTGACAGGGAGTCATAGCTACCACCGTCTTTTGTCTCATATGGAAATGAGTATGGCCCGTAGGCACTATATTACCAATGTATGGTCAAAATATGATCATCTTAATTGATGACCTAAACCCATGATTCATAGATCGTTAAGTTGGGTTAGGAATCTTTTGAAGAATCCTTATTTAAGAATGACGTGTGTGATTTTAATGAATCACGTCTGCCAGGAGCGTTAACATGTTTTCAGATGTTAACTGGGATCTGAATCTTTTTAAACAGGTTTTACCATATTAGGTAAGTCTTTATAATGACCTACAAGCTAGGTTTTACCTTTTTAAGATTCTTATTAATATTTAAAACAGGCAGATTAATTTTTAAAAGGAATGATTCTGATTTATTTATTCCATGTAATATATTTATGCAGATAATAGCAAAATGAAATTTATAAACTTAACATTCCAATAATCATAAAAGTACACACTGCCCTAAACGGGTCTTTTTAACAGAACACTTACCCACGCAGGGGTCACACTGAAATACTAGTCCATGCAGGGACTTAAATAAACAACATACCCTCGAAGGGGTTTAACAGAAAGATAGGCCCACGCAGGGGCTCAAAAGACAACCATACCCACGCAGGGGTCAAAACAGCAAGACAGGCCCACGCAGGGGCTCAACTGAAACAAGGAAACTACAATCAATAATTGAAGGATTCAATGGTCCTTCTTGCTCTTCCTTTTTATTAAACTTGTCAATCCCTGGAAGAAACTTTGTCGCTCCCTGCGATCTTTGTGAAAGTCTCGCTCGACTTGGTCCAATCTTTGAAGAATTTCTTCCCGTTCGGGTGGGGAAAACCGTGGCGGCTGCGATTGTTTCCGAATTATAGGTTTAGCAGGTATTTGGTACCCATGGGTTGGGTACCCGACTCCCCAAGGAGCTCCATACGGTCTTTCCGGGTGAAGGGCGTTGTAATTGGCCGCTACCAAGTATGGGTCGGCTTCAGCGCAATTATAGTTGGTGTGAGTCGGCTGCTCAAACGGGTTGTACGCCATTGAACCAGTGTAGGCAGGAATCGGGCTATCGAAACCCATCGGTGGTGGTTGTGGTGCAACTAGGTTTGAAGGCCCACCCATTTGAGGGTCTTCATGTAGTGGCGGATAATGACTGCCACTTGAGTGATGAGGGGTGCTGAAGTGAAAGTCCCCTCCACGCGCGGATATTCGCGCGCCTGTCCTCCTACGCCTCGGCGGTTCTGGAGGTGCTTGATGAACTGGTGGCGGTGGGGGCGGTGGCGTGACTGCCACAAAACGTGAATCCCCAGAGGAATCTTGCTGCTGCTGTTGTTGCTGGTGGGGCGATGAATGGTGAGAAGGTGTGAAGTACCATTCATGCTGGTTGAACCTTGCCTGGAAACTGTCTGGACCACCGTAGGGTGATCCGTGAAAAGATGAGCCATCCGAGACCTCAATAGGATGGTTGGGGGTTCCGGTTGCAGGCTCAATAGGGTCGGTGTCCTCCTCCATATCCATGGCGTTATCGCCGGAAAAGTGATCCTCCGGTCCTAATGGGTTAAAACCCACGGGTTCTTGTATGTAGTTCGCCGGGTTAAACCGGCCCTGAAAAACAGGAGTGGGGTTACCAAAAGAATTGTGCGAAAGGGATCGCTGAAGAGGTATATACGAAGGTTGTGGGTTGTCGGGCTCGTTTTCTGACTGTGGCCCATAGGAGTTACGAAAAGGAGGCGTTGAACTATGTGAAACAGACCATCTAGCGGGCTCCATATTGGTCCTCCAGTTCTCTCGAGGATCAGCACTTGCAGTGGCAGAATGAGCTCGCCTGTGCGAAGGCCCAGCTTCGTGATCATTGGGGGCGGTGATTGGCCCCTTGCCTCGTCCTCTTCGTCTGAAAAATCTTGGCGACATATTTAGACCTGTCAATATAACATAAGATAACAACAAGAATATATAAAATAAAAGACAAAGTTAAAAATAAATTGAAACAAATTTGGATTGTTCCTATGTTCTTTGTCTAGACTCGAAAATTTTGGAATGTGCAATTGTGTAACTGAGATTAAACACAAAAGGCTAGTGTTTAATTCACTCAGAGTTGGCTCTGATACCAACCTGTCACACCCCGATATTTCCACGCTTGACCGGTGGGCCCGATGGGGGAGTAACGTGACGTGGTTGGCAATATTACAGTCAAACAACACAATATTTAAATGCACAGCGGAAGCAAATGAAAGATATATTTCAACCGAATGTAATATTGTAATATCAGTATCACAAGTAGTTGAAATTGATCCACAGGTGGATAAAAATAAAAATAGGAAACAGTAGTTCAACAGACTTTAGGCATCTTAAGCTTGTGAGACTCTTTTGATGCTAAGGAGAAATCCAGCCTATTACGAGTAGTACCTGCACTTAATCTTTTTGGGAAAATACGTCAGTTTACACTGGTAAATACAATTAACCGACTCATTTTTAAAATGATTAAAAATTGATTTGGATGCACATGGCACAAACATTTTATAACTTGGGATAATTATTTAATTATATAAACTTGTAAAAGAATTACATGTTCCCTATGCGTTCAGTAGCCCGGTTCGTGCCGGGTTAAAGATCAATAGACACACCACATAATTTATTTATGCACTGATGAGTGTACGCCTACACTCCGCGCTTAGGTCGTGGCCATTTCGTAAAATGATGCCAAGGATATCCGGGACATGGTCATTAACCTCCCAAAGGCTTTAAGCAAACAAAACAATTTAAATGGGCCGATCAATATCAATTAACCACCATACGATGGAAGATTTAATTCCCGACCAAGCGGTATTTTATATACCGTACCCCAAGCCCATATAGGGAAAATAAGTTAAAAGTGTTTACCTTTGCAAGTATAATTCACAAACAGCAATTGCACGTAGCTTTTACTGGTCCTCCTATTCTGGAACGAAGGTTTATAATAACCTATTAGAATCCTAACGGATCCTTAATTAAGCCTAAACTTAGACCGGTTAGTTTTTAAAGATACGGTTTGTACGCACGATTAAGCGAAGACCGGAATAGAATGTGATTTTGACCCGACAAGTTTAAGGACTTGCCTTATATGGGTAATCTAAACACATTCTGGATTTTGAGATAAAAACGATAAGGTTTGACCCGTTTCGGCTAGTTTATGCAAACTAGTTACATAAACTGAACCGAACGCGCAAGAGGCGTAACGGTTAACCATAAGAGCCATATACAGTTTTCCTAAGTTAATATGCTTCAAATATGTTGTGACATCAGTAAGATATCTTTTATTATGCCCGAAACGAATTTAAACACAAACTATGCCCCGTAGGGGTATTTTGGTCATTTATAAGGTTATAAAAGAGTTTAAGTATTAACCTGAGTTACAGGTCTGATATAATCAGCAAAGATACTTAATTTAATAAGTTAGAACATTCTTTCACACATTCAAACCTATGACACGTGTCAATACATTATAGGACGTAAATTTTCGAGGTGTTACACTTCAATTGAGATTGAAGTTTTGTTTTAGGGTTTTTCTCTTGGGTGAAAGTTGTGAACAGACTCTAAAGGTATATAGTTACGTTATAGAAGGTGAACAAAGGATTTTTATGGTTTTACATCTTGAATAACATGGATTCCAACTTGTTAATTTTTTAAACAACTTCTTTTAATTTAAAAAGAATACAGGATCAGCTAGGGGCTAGGGGATCTTGTTGAATGTTGCAGATTTGAGAGATTTTTAGCCGAGGTATTTTTTGTGGTTCAGTTTTTTTGTGTTTATTGATTTTGGGATTTTTCGTACTTGGAAAATTTGATTTTGAGTTGATGTGATGCAGGCGGGTGTAGAAAAGATTCTTGATGGCGATATGCTAGGCCAATTTTTGGAGCTTACAAATGCGATACCGAAGCATCCATTTTGGCAGCTGATTAGACTTTATCGTGGTTCACGTATGTGCTAGTAAGTAGCTTATAGAACCTTAATCTCACTAAGCTCTTCCCTGGTTAGCATCGTGGTTCATTCCATAGTCGACCCTGTCAACAACAGCCAAAAGCAAGTAATGACGGATTTTTACAAACCGTAAATTTTTTTCGTTTCGTCGTGGTTCCTTCCATAGTCGGCCCTGTCAATAATTGCCAAAAGCAGGTAACGACGGAGTTTTTACAAACCGTAAGTTTTTTTCGTTTTAGGACCTGTGTTTTTTTATGTTCATGTGTCAATTTTTCGGATTCCTTAACTTTTAGAATGTTTTTTGTTTCGTAAGCACTGTGAATATTGAAGTTGTGAATATTGAAGTTGTGAATACTGAAGCCAGTGTTTGATGAAATGGGGTTGTATTTGGGGGTTGTATTTTTTGAAAAATGGGGTTTAGGTTAAGGGTTTGCGATGATTTTTTGGGGGTAATAAATATGTTTTTTGACAGATCTGTTAAATGTTTTGAATATCCCATTTTCAAAATTGTTTGATATATAAACATAAATACTCTTTTTGGAAATTATGAATTTGTAGGGGGGGGAGTGTGTTAAAAAATATTGAATCCTAATTTTACGGTAATGTAAAACATTGTTTAAAATGTTTCATAACAATAAATATTCAAATTTTCGCGCATGGTGTCGAATGTAAACGCTTTTTTGCACCCTGTAAGAAAATGTGTTTTACAGCCCTGATCACACGTAAATCTATTTTTTCACAAATTTGTAAAAAAAATTATTTTACACACGTTTGTAAAATGTTTTTACGTGCAGATATCGAATGTAAAATATTTTTTTACGCCGGTGGAGAATGTAAATGCTTTGTTTTACATGTGTTTCTTGTTTGTAAATTTTTAATTTTCATATACGTTTGTGAATTTCTATTTTTGACATACGTTTTGAAAAATGTTTTTACGTACGTTTTCGAATGTAAAAATTTTTTGCGCATGGTGTCGAATGCAAAGAATACCTTTTTTTACATGCGCTAAAAAAAGTGTTTTTACGCCCTGATCGTCGGCCCGGGCTCCTCTAAACGTCACATGTAAATCTTTCTTTACAAACGTTTGTAAAAAAAGTTTTTTACATGCGTTTGTAACATGTTTTTACGTAAGAGTGTCGAAGGTTATTATTATTTTTTTGCGTACAGTGGAAAATGTAATCGCTTTGTTTTACATACGTTCAAAAATGTTTTCACGTTTATAAAATTTTAGTTGTTACTTGCGTTTAAAAAATGGTTTTACGTACGTTTGTCGAATGTAAACAAAAAATTTTGCACACGGTCGAATTAGCATTTTTTATATACGGTAAAATAATGTTTTTACGCCATTGATTGCCGGCTCGAGCTCCTCTAAACGTCACAGATAAATGTATTTTTACACATGTTTGTAAAAAATATTTATCTTACATGTGTTTGTAAAATGTTTTTACGTACGGGTGGCGAATGTAAAAATTTTGTTGCATATGGTGGAGAATGTAAACGCTATGTTTTACATACGTTAAAAAAGTGTTTTCATGTTTGTGGAATGTAAAGCTCTGTTTTTTTTTCCTTTGATTTTCGCAGGTGTTGTGGCGTTTATCCTCAAAAGATGAGGTTAACGAACAAGAAATGAAGGCGAGTTGGATGCATTTATTTTTTGGGACATTTTTGGTGATTTATGTCGATGTAAATTTGTAAATTTGATGGCAAGTGGAAATTTAGGGACTGTTTTGTTGTATAAAATTCAAATTTGCATTAAAAGTATATTTACATGTATTAAAATATTTTTTAGAGGATATGTAAATTTGTAGATTTGAATGAAGTTGGTTTGTGTCCAAAACAATTTTGTGGGTTTCATTTGATGGGCTAGCCTGACAAACATAATTCTTACAAAAGTATGGTGTGTAAAAAAGTCAAATTTATATTTGTCCTTTTATGTACTTGTAATGGTTTTTTTATTAAAAAGTAATGGTCTCCACATGTTATAACTTAAATAAAATCTTAGCCACACACCCTATCTTGATCAAAGGATGAGATTAGTTTTGTTGGTTCTCTCAACTAAGCATTGTTCTCATTTTACTCAATCTATCTATCTATACTTTCTATAAAAGGAGAAATCTCAATGACATAAAAAAAGCTGTGGTGGGAGCCATAGAGGCTGTCCAACAAGGCTTTTCTTATATCATTATTGCATCATAATCCTTAATATATAAAATCACTTTTATTTTCAAAGGTCTGGCCCACATCTAGAAAATCACTTTAATTTTCAAACATCTGTCCACATCTACAAATGGTCAGCTGTTTGTAAAAACGCTTCAAACCTCTGCCCATATTCAAAATTTAAAATCCTGGCTACAAATTCAAAATTCAAACTACATATGAATCTGGCTCCCTATAAATAACATATGTGAATTTGGCTCCACATTCAAATTTCAATTTATCTCTGTCACTCATATTTGCGATCATATCTCTCTCACTCAAATGCATAGCTCTCATGATTGATCCAGTTAATCTTCGATTGCAGTTCTTTGTTCTAACATTTGTTGACTCTGTTTACACATTATCATTGTTCCAACATCGTTGTTTTACTTGAAGCTCTGTTTCACACACCAACATTTCACCTTAGTTTTTCCTATGCCATTCAGATTTCTCATTTTATAGATTTTTTGATGGATGCAGAATTTGCATATTCGGTGTAACATCCGCCAAAATGGGTTTTCAAAATCCGACCCATTTTAAATTTTGGATCCTAACCCTTGAAACTCGAGAGCTTCGCAAAATAATTAATTGTTTATCCTTAATTTGTTATAAATATGGTCATTTATCTATTCGTTTAACTAATTAAATTTCCAATATATATATATATATATATATAGGGTAAAGTTCATGCGAGAACCACCCTTATTGCGAGAACCACGAGAACCAATGTGAACACAAAATAAAATCTAAAAAAATCAAAAAAGCATTCAAAAAAAAAATTTTAAATATTTTTTTTTAAAATCGCTATATTTCGTTACCATTAAAAAATAATTTTTTTTTTCGAGTAACAGATATCCAAGCACATGTGCATATGTATCATTACTTCGACAAATCCGGTAATACGTTATCAGGAATAGACAATTGCACTTTAATTTACAATACTATTCGTAATACACTACTTTTTACATTACCAATATTCAAAATGCACATGTGCATCATTAGGTATAACCATGATATAACGTGTTTTGGTACAAAAAGTTTGTGATTTTGAATGGAGAAGTAGGCCCATATACATGTTTTTTTAGTTAGTTATATCTAGTGGTTGATGGTTTGGTTATAGTTGTCAATTTATGATGTAATATGTTGATTGGATGGTATAAATGGTGTTTACATACATGTAATAAAGTGAAAATATTGGTAATGGTATTATATTATGGATGGTAGGAGGTAATTGTATTGTATTATGGATGGTAGGAGGTAATGGTAGTGTATTATGGATGGTATGATAGATGAAAGGGAAAGTGTATTCAAAGTAGTGTGTACCAAAACACCTTATTTCATGTTGATACATATAAATGCACATGTGCATTTCTAATATTGGTAATGTAAAAAGTAGTGTATTACATATGTTAGAGTAAATGAAAGTGCAATTGTCTAATATGTGTAATGAATTACGGAATTTCTCAAAGAAATGACAAAAATGCACATGTGCATGCTTGTGTATTATGGATGGAATGATAGATAAAAGAGAAAGTAGTGTACCAACACACCTTATTTCATGTTGATACATATAGATGCACATGTGCATTTCTAATATTGGTAACGTAAAAAGTAGTTTATTACACACGTGTTAGTGTAAATGAAAGTGTAATTGTCTAATATTTGTAATGAATTACGGAATTTGTCAAAGAAATGATACAAATGCACATGTGCATAGACAACTGTGACTCGATTTTTTTTTTTTTTGAAATTTTTTTTATTGTAAACAAAATATAGCGATTTTTACAAAAAAAAAAATAGTAAAAAAAAAAGAAAATTGTTTTGGGTGTTTTTTAGATTTTTTTAGATATTACTGTTTGTGTTCACACTGGTTCTCGCGGTTCTCGCAATAAAGGGTGGTTCCTAACGTATCTTAGTCATATATATATATAGGGGTCCGCTAAAATGAAAACCATCTCGAGTTGCAAGAACAATGAGAACTTTTTGATCCGGTGCGAGTTGGACCAAATTTTTTTTCATAAACGTAGATGGTTGTATTATAAACACATTTGTAAAAAAAAAATTCAAAAAAAATGTCGTGTGTGTAGTTTTGAGCACTACAAGTTTGTGTTTACGGGTACCGTAAACGGTTCCCGTAAACACAAACTTGTGGTGCTCAAAACTACACACACGACATTTTTTTTTTATTTTTTTTTTTTACAAATGTGTTTATAATACACGCATCTATGTTTATGAAAAAAAAATTGGTCAAACTCGCCTCGTACGATATAGTTCTCATGGTTCTTACAACTCGAGTTGGTTTTCATTTTAGCGGTCCCCTATATATATATATATATATATATATATAACATCTCATTACCACAGATAATGACAGGACAGTTTTATAAACAACAGCAATCAAAGGCAACTGGCAAACGACCATTGTACACAAATTTCTCACCCAAGCCGGTGATAGAATTTGGAACATATGCTTTACAGATATATAATGAAGTTGATAAAAAGTTTCGTCCTATTATGGGAATGAAACTTACCGATACACAAAAATGTTTATTAGACAACTTATGGCATATTCAAACCATGCCACAAGCTTCATCATTCAAAGTACAGGTTTTAAATGCTTTAAGCATTTACTTTCAGGAACAAAGCTCGAAAACACCAGAAAGACAGTTTAAAATAAAACCAAATTATACACATTATGTAATATTTAGGGGTACAAAGGTTGGTATTTTTAACAAATGGGAAACAGTTGCACAACACATAACTTGTGTAGGAGGATCACTTTGGAAAGGCTATACAAGTTTTGCTGAAGCTCTTCAAGCAGCAAGAAACAGCTTTGGTATACAAAGTTTTTACATAGAACCTGAAGAAGTTAAGTGTAACACCCAGTTTAATTAGTACTTGAAATTTAGAATAATTCACCAGAGTTTATATAAAAGATGACTAGGTTAAGACTTAAGTTTCAAAAACAAAGTTGAAAGGTAACAAAACATTAGTCAACTACTGACTAATTTAAACATTCAAGGTTATTTAGCGAACTGATTACATCATAACATTTTCTATACAGAATTAATCTACGCGGAAGCTTCAAAAGTTGTGTTCGGTTCTTCAAAAGCTTGCTTGACTGTCATCCGTAATCTTTGAATACCTAGAAACTGAAATGTTTATATTAAACATTAGTATTAGAGTACTTAAAAATAATACATAATCGAAACTACGTTTAAAACGGATTCGATTTAACGAGGAAATGCAAAATTTTTCATAAATATTTAAGCTCTACAGTAACTTACGGTAGTTACCATAAGTTACGGTAGTTCCTGGAAGCTTTGGTTCCACCGTAACACAGGGGAACTCCACCGTAACTTTTTGTTCTCTACCGTAAATTACGGTACATACCGTAATTTACGGTAGACTCTGGATTGTTACGTTTTGTTTTATTTGATTGTTTGCTTGTGCCATGTTCTCGGATTTCACTCCTACAAACCAACATGATAATTCCTCATATTTCTAATATGTCTTTAGTCACTAATAACAAAAGATCAATCAATCATATTACGAAGCAATATCCATGCTTTAATTGATTATTCGACCCGTTTGGCTCATCTAAGAAATCTTCCAATATGATGACTACCCAACGAGATCTTATCCATCCTTGATCCATTATTCAATTTAGCGAACACTATCGCTTTTAAAATTTACACAACTTCTATTCTACAATATGACTATACGTAATTTAACAAAATTTCACTTAAGTAACGGTCAAGTTACATACTTGCATAACTAAACAACATTATCAACCAACAATTCCAATTAACTATTTTGACCCGTTTGTTTGTCGAGTGAACTTCATCACTTCTATGATATACCAACTCACAATTGACACTACCTTCTCATTAACTTTTCTAAGACTATTGTTTATACACAATGTAATGAAACCGAAGTTACGTACCTTTAAAGCACACCTTTCAAGCATGTATCACCTCCGGCTTGTCCGCTTGACGTTCCGGATTTTTTGCCTAAAGAGTTCAATTCACAATAAGTTTAGAACTCTTTCACAAGCTTTAACGCATAATTCTTTACAATGATCAAGTCTGCGTTTTCACTCAACTTTTAACATTTTAACCCTCATTTAGGCGTTTTATCAAACACCTAGCGGGTCAGATTTCTACATGATCTAAACCAAGCTCATGACTTGAGTTTATCACCCTAATTAACTTCAATTAGACTATTTACACGTATTTTAACATCATCATTTCAGAAATAACTTTCTATGACCCATATTACACTAGAATAATCATTCTAAACCCTAGTGTTTACTAGTTTCCCACAAAACCCATGAATCACCTTCAATGTGTTCATGAGATTTTCAGGAATTAGCCATGATTTCGCATGTTATTGTCTAGGTTTTACTCCTAGACACTATATCAACCCTATTCTACCCAAATAGCAAACATGCAACATCAATTTTCAGATTTCCCAATTTCATGAGAATTTCAAACAGAGAATTAATACCAAATTTTACATTCCTTGTAATCCCCTTGTGATGAGGATCACTAATCTATGTTCAGATTTTGATTTGGGACAGAAATTAGCCTTCAATTGATAGATTTTGTGGAGTTAGGGTTGGATGAGGAGTCCTGGTCGCCCTTTTTTCCTTGTCTGGTTCGACCTCAAACACACACCAGTGTGTTTGAGTTTCTAATTTACTTGTTTTATTAATATTAGTTTTAGTTTAAACACAATTGGTCCCTCAATTTTCACCCTTTATTTATTTTTACTACTAAACTACTCACAACTCATTCTCTAACTAGGTTAACATTATTCCTAGTTAGTTTATAATTCTTATTTATTCGCAATGTTATTGTAATATAAGAATTCGTATTTTCGGGATGTTACAAGTTCACCCCCCTTAAAAAGGGTTTCGCCCCGAAACCAAGGTACATACCAAATAATGTAGGGTAGAGACGTCGCATCTCCTCTTCGGACTCCCACGTAGTGTCCGAGCCTTTCTTATGCTCCCACTTGATCTTGACTTGATCAATTTGTTTGTTTTTGCAATTACTTGACCTTCCGATCGAAAATCTCCAATGGTCTCACCGCATAATTCAGGCTATTATCCACCTTGATATCATCGTAATGGATATAAGTTGTTTCCTCCGTTAGACATTTCCGCGATTGCGACACGTGAAACGTGCCACCTTGCCAACCCCGTTCGATGATTTTAAATTGCCCGATAAACCTCGGGCTTAGTTTTTCTCTTTTCCTGAATCGAATGACACCCTTCCTTGGGGAAAACTTTTAGCATAACTATATCACCTATTTCCTATCCTTTGTCCCCCTTTTTGATCGGGTTGTCTTTTGACCATTCAGTCACTGAGTCCGTCAGCATACTTACTTGACGCTAGTTTTATATTAACTAGCGCTCTACATAGGTCACAGTGTTATTTAGGCTACAACTTGTTTTCTTGCCTAAACTAATTGGTCACCATCTTACCTCATACCTCGTCATTCAGGTATGCTATATTGCCGTCATTGGCCCTTTGCGTGCTTATAATTTCATATCTAGTCATTCACACTATAACGTGATTACATTCTCTATTACTTTTGTATCTGTGATCACATCACGCCATGTTTAGTTTTACATCGACTTTTCATTCTTAAGAATCTTTCCTCCGAATGCATCTTCTTACAGCTTTCGGCGTTAGACCTATATTTTTTTATTTTTTTAGTACTAACCATTTTCTAATTTCTCTCTCGGTATTCATAGTTGTTAGAACATCGTTACTTTACTAAAACTGAATTTTAGTTTGATGTTTCTCTCTTTAACCATGTCGATTAATCATATCGAGGAATTGACAATAAGGATTATTCTTCGGGATTATCATTTTACACGAGAAATCATAATTGGTTCTCCACGCTTTATATATCGACCCGTAGGTTCCTTTACTTAGCCGTGTAGACTATTCTATTAGGTCTTCACCTTTTTAGGGTGAGATCCCCCTCCTAGTATGTTCCTTTGTATATGCGACCCTATGGTCATTTTGTTCTCGTAGACCTTTACATTGTTTATAATCTGGAGGTTATGGTGATCCCATGGATCACCTTCTATTCGTTTGACCTTGACCGTAGTCTAAGGCTACACTCATTTTCTTTCGGATTATATTTCCGACTCTATGACTTCTTATGTGTCCTTCGCGTCGGTTATTTTATTCATACCGTTATTTGGTTTATGCCCCTATTTCCTTTCAACCCGTTACCCGGGTTCTTGATCTTGATATTTTTAACACTCTGGTTTCATTGGTTTGCATTTTCCCTTTCATACTCTTTTATGACCTATCCCATAGATTCAATAATATTTCACGCTTTCATTATCCAGGTTGCGCTTACTTGGAATATCAACTACTATACTTTATTCAACCCGCCCAACATTAAAGTAGTTGAACATGACTATTGAAATTTCTGTTTTTGCAAAAATTTTATCGTTTTCTCAGTCATAGCTCTTAATCCGAGTCTCTTGACTTTTAATTCGCGATCTTGACTGTTGGTTACGCATTTGTCTTAAAACATACCTATTAATTGAGTATTTTATCAATATTATTTTCATAGCAACTCTTCCGTCATTCCTTAAGACTTTGTTTCTCGATTTATTTGGTCGTATCAGCAAAACCCACCGCTTTTACTCAACCGAGTCTTTTATTCTTTCACTCGTCTGGTTTGACTTGTTCGTGTGAGTTCCATCTCCTATGACAGTCAACTTTATCCTTATGCTTTGACATTCTAAATTGTCGATTCATATTTTCGTTTACTTGATTCTTATTCTAACGCTTTCATAATGTTTGTCTTACTAATTCTTTTACATATTCACCCTCATCAAGGTGATTATCATTCTTCCTCAGGAGGAATTTATTAATAACATGTTACTTGGGTATCTACCCATACCCGAGCTTTTAAATCCAAATTTATTGGTATTTCATTATTTACAGCAACAAATAATACATATTGTCCATTTAGTTTTTTTTTTTTTTTTTTTTTTTTTTGAGGATATTCCTATCCAAATCTCAATCTCTTGATTTCTGACTTTAACCCATTGTTACAATAACAAAATCAATTCATTTCATGTTATCGTTTCATATCGTTGTATGGAATTTATCCACATCGTTTGTTGACATAAACGATGTTTCTATCTGTTTCATTTAGTTTGGCTTAGTCTATAACCATGTCCTTGTCATCTATTACTATTGTAAACTCCCCGGGTTCGGGTGTTATTACACTCCCTATTATGACGCTTATCTTTCATTACGTTCTCGGGTTCGAGTGTGCGCGCACCCCTTCCTAAGGCAATATTTATCATGATTATTTTTACCTCGATGCTCAACGTACAGTTTCAACACCTCTTATAAACTATAGAACTTTTATTATTACTTCTTTCTATTTTTCAAAGCCTTGGTAATTTCGTTAACACTAATGTAGAATGTTAAATAAATCGATATAAAACAAACGATTTATTTGCACTCGTAATAATTAAAAATTATGTTGAAATTTAATATACAAGAGTATACCTGAAACGGCATCAGGTTCAGCTTTAGCCTCCGTGGCTGTTATATAAAACAACTTTGTCCTTGATTTCTGGGCATCAGACTTTGTGTCGGTTGTGTCCTTGGTTCCAAGCCTCTCTGGACATTTAGACTTTTTATGTCTTGGCTTACCACATGTGCCCTTGTGAATTTTTCCACAAAATCTACACTGATGTAACACACTTTTTGTAACTCCCTTCTTGGGGGCTTTATTAGACTTGGACTTCTTTACGGATCTTGGATTCATATCCAACACCCTCCTTTCTTCTATTTCTTGTAGTATGTTGTCTTTCAATTCAGCCATCATATCGTTCACCACCGGCACGATTGTGGTTTGTAATCTATCAATATACTGTGATAGACTATTTTCTAGAGCTTTTCCGACCTCCTCGGAAATCTTAGCTTTCATTTGTTCAATCAATTGAGATGTCGAATCATCTCCGGTTACTCCAGACATTTCTTCAACTGAAACATCCATCACGATTTATCAATAATTATTTAATTCATTTCCGTCTTATTATACGGAAATTTATATCATTCTCACTCAGTCATAAATAATGTGTTATTCTTTTTCGGTTTGGTCAAGTATATATCTTGCCTTACCTTTCTTACTTAGTGTATTTTCCCGTGTTCGAGCGTATTCATACACTCCTCCCATCTTTCCATCATCTTGAAGTTGAAATGTTTACACTAATTGTTAAACATTTCATGTATGACATATGCATCATTCATTTTGATATAGCCAAGTTCACCACTTGCTTAAACCATTTATGCTTAGTGCACTTTTCCGGGTTTGAGTGTGTAAACACGCACTTCCCGTGCATATCAATTCAAATTTCCTTTTTCTAGTATTCTAGTAAGTCTACTAAAGCAATTAATTCTTACCGGACGATTGATCAAGCTTGAACCGAACACTTGTTAACCACCTTAAGCTCTGATTACCAACTTGTAACACCCAGTTTAATTAGTACTTGAAATTTAGAATAATTCACCAGAGTTTATATAAAAGATGACTAGCTTAAGACTTAAGTTTCAAAAACAAAGTTGAAAGGTAACAAAACATTAGTCAACTACTGACTAATTTAAACATTCAAGGTTATTTAGCGAATTGATTACATCATAACATTTTCTATACAGAATTAATCTACGCGGAAGCTTCAAAAGTTGTGTTCGGTTCTTCAAAAGCTTGCTTGACCGTCATCCGTAATCTTTGAATACCTAGAAACTGAAATGTTTATATTAAACATTAGTATTAGAGTACTTAAAAATAATACATAATCGAAACTACGTTTAAAACGGATTCGATTTAACGAGGAAATGCAAAAATTTTCATAAATATTTAAGCTCTACCGTAACTTACGGTAGTTACCGTAAGTTACGGTAGTTCCTGGAAGCTTTGGTTCCACCGTAACACAGGGGAACTCCACCGTAACTTTTTGTTCTCTACCGTAAATTACGGTACATACCGTAATTTACGGTAGACTCTGGATTGTTACCTTTTGTTTGATTTGATTGTTTGCTTATGCCATGTTCTCGGATTTCACTCCTACAAACCAACATGATAATTCCTCATATTTCTAATATGTCTTTAGTCACTAATAACAAAAGATCAATCAATCATATTACGAAGCAATATCCATGCTTTAATTGATTATTCGACCCGTTTGGCTCATCTAAGAAATCTTCCAATATGATGACTACCAACGAGATCTTATCCATCCTTGATCCATTATTCAATTTAGCGAACACTATCGCTTTTAAAATTTACACAACTTCTATTCTACAATATGACTATACGTAATTTAACAAAATTTCACTTAAGTAACGGTCAAGTTACATACTTGCATAACTAAACAACATTATCAACCAACAATTCTAATTAACTATTTTGACCCATTTGTTTGTCGAGTGAACTTCATCACTTCTATGATATACCAACTCGCAATTGACACTACCTTCTCATTAACTTTTCTAAGACTATTGTTTATACACAATGTAATGAAACCGAAGTTACGTACCTTTAAAGCACACCTTTCAAGCATGTATCACCTCCGGCTTGTCCGCTTGACGTTCTGGATTCTTTGCCTAAAGAGTTCAATTCACAATAAGTTTAGAACTCTTTCACAAGCTTTAACGCATAATTATTTACAATGATCAAGTCTGCGTTTTCACTCAACTTTTAACATTTTAACCCTCATTTAGGCGTTTTATCAAACACCTAGCGGGTCAGATTTCTACATGATCTAAACCAAGCTCATGACTTGAGTTTATCACCCTCATTAACTTCAATTAGACTATTTACACGTATTTTAACATCATCATTTCAGAAATCACTTTCTATGACCTATATTACACTAGAATAATCATTCTAAACCCTAGTGTTTACTAGTTTCCCACAAAACCCATGAATCACCTTCAATGTGTTCATGAGATTTTCAGGAATTAGCCATGATTTCGCATGTTATTGTCTAGGTTTTACTCCTAGACACTATATCAACCCTATTCTACCCAAATAGCAAACATGCAACATCAATTTTCAGATTTCCCAATTTCATGAGAATTTCAAACAGAGAATTAACACCAAATTTTACATACCTTGTAATCCCCTTGTGATGAGGATCACTAATCTATGTTCAGATTTTGATTTGGGACAGAAATTAGCCTTCAATTGATAGATTTTGTGGAGTTAGGGTTGGATGAGGAGTCCTGGTCGCCCTTTTTTCCTTGTCTGGTTCGACCTTAAACACACACCAGTGTGTTTGAGTTTCTAATTTACTTGTTTTATTAATATTAGTTTGAGTTTAAACACAATTGGTCCCTCAATTTTCACCCTTTATTTATTTTTACTACTAAACTACTCACAACTCATTCTCTAACTAGGTTAACATTATTCCTAGTTAGTTTATAATTCTTATTTATTCGCAATGTTATTGTAATATAAGAATTCATATTTTCGGGATGTTACATTAAGAGTTTTGCTGATTTGGCTAAAACAAATCCCGAGCATTACATAAAAGCTCAACAAGAAATTATTTCTACATTAAAAACACAGCTCGAGGAAAAAACAAGAAATGCACAAGATATACAATTAAAAATTGAAAATAGCCTGTTAAAACAAAAAAATGTGTTTGCTCGAATCAAAAAATGCACAATTATTACAAAAGATCGAGAAAAAAGAAAACAAAGATAAAACAGATGTACACAGGACTTTTGAGTGTTTCAGGACAAGGATTCTTGATACACCTTGGCAGCAATGTCTAAAACCAGCTACAGAAAGCTTCCCAGAATTTGAGAATCTTGTTTCACAGAAAGTTTGTGCAGGGTTTCCTTTAATTCTGTACAATTTGCAGCAACAGTTGGTAGACATGGCATTCAAATTTGACAGTGAACAACAAGGATTCAAAGTGGTGGAAAGAACGAATGAAACAGGAGACGGAATTGATCTTCTATTGCTTCAAATTCACCATCCTACAAAATTGACAGATGAACAAATAATTCAATTTTATCATCATGGTATGATTGATTATTTGGAAATCAAGTTAAACAAGAAAACAGAAGATCTCCTCAACCAGCTTGGAGAAAAAATGATTCTAGTTGCAGGAAATATTGCAATAAGAACGACAACCTCGATCATTGGTTGCAAAATAATTTCCTCATTTCCTTATACAGATTCATATACATACAGACCAGCAAGAAAGAGAATTTTTATTGAACACAAAAATGCATGTTATCATCTACAAACAGCAATGACAAAAACTAACATAGAGTTTGCAACTCTACCTTGGTTAAGTCATTCAAATGAAAATATTCCAGATAGTTTTACACAGTTTATTAAAAAACATCAGGAAACTCCAGAACTTCCTGATTATTTTCCATGGAGGAACTATCAATTGGTAGGTGAAGGGCACTACATACAAGTTTACACAAAAACAAATTGGAGAATGCTTCTACCCTTTGCAGGGGAAGGAGACACTTTACAGTTACAGCACATCATAAACCTAGATGACGAAGATTGTGAACACAAAGATTGTTCGAGTCCACAGTCAATAGACAGCACACACAGAGACTTCTAGAAGATGACGTAAGAGATGACGGCAGAAGACACAAGACAAAAAATATGACTAAAGCAATGACGTTTTAAAGCTCAATTAATTCACAGAAAGTGGTCGACAGTGGGCATAAATTTTCAAACTTAATTTTGGAATCTAGTTTTATAATAATTCGTTTATTTTGCTTTCTAGGCTAGGCTTTTTGACTTTTGTAGAATAGATGCTTTGTCTTTGCCTATATATAGAGGCTTTGTAAATTGTTGTAAGATATCTGGAACCATTACGAGTAATAAGATTACTACTTCAATGGCACGCTAAACTCTCTCCATATCTCTTTAGCTCCACTCCCTTAATATCCCAAATTTTCTCCAGTTCTTCATATTATATTCCAACACATAAAAAAATAACCTCTTCTTCTGCAACTTTCTACTCCGCTGTGCATATCTCCACCATCAAAGTAAGTTTCAGCTTTTCTTTTATTTTCAGTTTTTATCACCACCCTCTCTGATATATTGGTATCAGAGCAAAGACTTTCTTAAAATCTAAAAGACTAAGACATTTTTCCTTTTATGGCGTGTTAAGCTAGTATTTTTGGGAAATTCTCTTAGGTGAAGATTGTGGGAAAAATAGTTGCTTTGATAACATCATAAACGAAAGGGTTATATATTATGACTAGTTTTTATATTAGACATCTTCTAAAAAGATTAAAAAGATATGATAAATTAATTCTTTCTTTAGACTCAGCAGATTGGTTAGATTATATAGATGAATACCGTTTAATGTATTATATCTATGAACGAGCTAAGTTAAAAGAAAGAATATATAGATCAAATCGTTTGATAGATTAGTTTGTATATTATTGTTGTTCTCTAATAGTTGGAATATAAGAAAATATTTAAGAGAAATTTGGAATAAGGGATAAAAGCTAAAGAGAGTTGGAATTCATTAATCATTGGAACTTCTCAAACAATTAAGCGTTTAGAATTCTTAAATTTAGAATTTTCTGAAAAATCTCACCGAAAACCTTTAATAACAGATAATTTTACTATAGTTTGTAATATTAAAGATCTTTGTGAACATACGTTACATACAAATAACTTGTAGTTAAACACTTTAGTAGATTTATTTATAAATTTGAGTAGTAGTCTACAACAAGAAGCTATAAATAATAAACAAACAATAGCAAACTTAACAGTAGAAATTAAAAAATTATCACAAAACCTAGATTATATTAAAAGTCAGTCTAATATATTAATTGGAAAAAATAAAAATAGTATTGAAAATAATATATCTCTAGAAGTTGAAAAAAATCACAGAAGCTTTACAAAAACTAAAAACAGAGAAAAAGCCTACTCCATATACACACTGGCAGCCAAGAAAATGAATAATAACAATAATTTTTTAGGAAGAAGTAGAACTATACAGGAAGCTAGAAATTCTACAAGTAATATAAATGATAGTATAACATCAGACAGTTTTTTAAATAGAGTAATTAGAAGACGATCAGGATCCAATAGTAATAGACAAATAATACAATTAGAAGAAGAAATAGATTTAGACAGAAACTTGGAATTATATAACCAACATCAATTAGATATATTAAATCCAAGGATATTATATCAAACAGGAAAATTAAACATAAACACAACTCTTATAAGAAGTGGTAGAGAAGAAAGTTTAAGGGTAGTAGATAACACAGTAACCCTAGATCTTTTATCACCAGATACTATTGAAAAAATTAAAAAACAAAATAAACATTTTGTACATACAGGATTAATAATAATAGGAATTAAAGCTTTAGGAAGAAAAAACTTAGGGACAAAACTATTAGCTTTAATATTAGATAAAAGTTGGAAATCAGACATGAAAAAAGCTATAATCTCAGGTATGGAGGTAGATTTAAGTCAAAACATAGCAATATTTTATTGTACACCAGATATTTTAAAATATATTAAAGATTTACAAAATATAAAAATAGCTCTACAAACAAAAGGATACGAAGAATATGAAGGAAATAACCTAGTAGTAAGTATAGGAGTACTAGGAAAAGCTAGTAATAGTTCAGGAATGAAATACAAAGTAAATATAGAAGGAATAGTAAAAACAATTGTATCAAAATCTATAAAAATGATAGAACCAATAAAAATAGATCCAGAACAGTTAACAGGATTAGAATGGGATTTAGAAGACTTACAAGAAAAAGAAGAAAATACAGTGTTGATACCTAAGAAAAGTTATATATATGAAGAAACTGATGGAAAACAAAAGTTAAGGTATACTGATTTTAAAGAAAAACAAACAGAGAAAAATGATGATAAAGAATATCATTTTATGAATCTAGAAGAAGAAGAAACACCTTTTATATATGATACAGATAATGAAGAAGATGAAATAGATATAAATTTCTTAAAATTTGAACAAGAAGAAATTATGGATTACACACTATTAGATTATGAAGAAGAATCAATAGATTGTTTTAAAGTAGAAGAAACAAATAAAACAATAGAACAAATTATAAATAGAAAATTTACAGAAATAAATATACAAGAAGAAGTAGATGATATGATTATGGAATGTATAACAGAATTAGGATTAGATTATGAATAAAGTTATAAAAAATTACAAGATATTATAATTTACCATTAGTAGAAGATATTATGAAGGGAAAGGTAATGTTATCAGATTTTTATAAACAAGAACAAAGTTTTATGTTTAATTCATTTAATCCCTTAAAAAGACCAAAAATAGAATGGGGAGGAGAATATAGTGGTACACACGAAAGTCATGGTAGAGAACCATGGACACAACCAACAGTTAATTATCAACAAGAGTCTAATTCTATAGGAAAAGGAAGAAGATTGCCTATAGGACAAATATACAGTGGAAATATGTTATTATTAGAACAACAAAAACTCCAGTTATGGATAGATGAAGTTTTAACATGGGAACAAAATGTAGTAAGATTATGGGAAACAAATAAAAAAGATAGCATGGATATGTTTTCATATTTAGAAACTACATTAGGACCAATAGCATTAGGAATATGGCAAAGTAAGAAAACACAAAATCCAGAAGAAATAAATAATCTTAAAGCATTAGGGGATAATCCTTATAATTTTACATCACAAATTAGAACACTCATATTAGGAGTTGATCCAGCAAAAGATAATTCTTTAATACAGGATACAGCTATTAGAAATTTAGAACAATTAAGTATAGCAGATATGAAATACATAAATGAATTCACATTAGATTTTACAAGATTATTATCACAAACAAGAAAAGCCATGGATGATAATCTATGTGATAAATATTTTATAAAATTACCAGGAGATTTAGGAAAATCTATACATGAAGCATGGAAAACAAATTATGGTACACAACAGAATTTAGGAATAGGACCAAGAATAACTTATACATTCGGTATACTAGAAGAAAAATGTAAAGAAGTAGCATTACAAGAACAATTAAAAAGAAATGCTTATGCATTCTGTAAAACAACAATTTATACACCACAAGCATATGGAGTTTATGATAAAAAGAAAAAGATACGAAAAAGCACAACATATAATAAGAATTATAGAAAAAATTATAATACAAATAAATATGTTAAAAAACCATAATCACGAAAATGTAGGTGTTACACTTGTGGAGAAACAACACATTTAGCTAATCAATGTCCAAATAAGAGAAAAAATATAGAAAGAACTAATTTAATAGAGCAATTACAAGATTATGAAATAGAAGCTCTATGAATAGATGATGAATCTGATAATGAATCAGTATATAGTATTTACAGTGAAGAAGAAAATCCAACAGCAAAAATAACATATACATATATGAATACAGAAGAACATTGTGAGCATGATTGGAAACAAAATAAAGGAAATAATCACATAAGATGTTATAATTATGGATATTACCCTAGTATAGAAAAAAGGTCACAGTGTAATAAATGTTTTACAGAAATTTGTTTTAAATGTCTTAAGGAAATTTATGATAAAATATAGCTACAACATCTAAAGTTAAAACAAGTGCTAAAACTAATGAGAATGAACGAATAGACAAATTAGAATTAACAATAGAGTTACATAGTTTAAAAATAAAAAACTTAGAAAACAAAATAGAAGAACTTGAGAGATTAATTAAAACAGAAGAAATAAGTAAAATGGCTCTACAGAAACCAGATGATCAAACTTACATACAAACACAAGGATCAACAAACATGATAAATATACAATGCTGTTTATCGTTAGATAATAATAAATACCTAGATTTAACAGCATTAGTATATACAGGAGCTACAAAAAGTTTAATTTCACATAGTTTAGCACCTATAGAATATCATAAAAAATTAACATATGAATTAAGTACAAGAATAGTAGAAGATAGATTAATACCTATTACACATTGTTTAGAACCAGTAGGAATACAATTCTTAGACTCTGCAAATAATTATAGTATAAAATATGAAATGCCACAAATGAATATCAATCCACCAAATATAAAATCAAAAGATTTTGTAATAGGATTAAATTTCATATTAGGATTAAATGGTGCAGTAACAATTACAAGGAATTTTATAACACTATGTAAACAATTATATACAATACCAACCCTTAGATATATGAATACAACACAAATTGTTTAAAAAAGAGGGGATAATGGAAATTTAGATTTCTTAAAAACACAGAACAGAAAAAAGTTTATAGAAAATGAGTCCTTAAAACTCTTAATGGATTTTTTAAGTCATGAAATAGAGAAAGGGCAAGACATTACGAAAAGTGTTAATCATCCTATGATATTACATTTGGAAAAAATAGGATATTTGGAGAAGATATAATAAAATCAAAGGTAAGATATATTTGTAAATTTAAATTAAAAAATCCTGACATAATAATTAGAACAGCTAATATAGAATATAGCCCATTAGATAAAGAAGAGTTCAAAAAACAAATCCCTGAAATGGTAAATCAAGGATTAATTAGAAAATCAGAAACTCCTCATAGATCTACAGCTTTTTTAGTAAGAAATCACAGCGAGATAAAAAGAGGAAAAGCTAGGATAGTTTATAATTATAAAAGATTAAATGATAATACAATAGATGATGGGTATAATATTCCTAACAAGGATAGTTTGCTAAATCTTATACAAAATAAAAAAGTATTTTCAAATTTTGATTTAAAATCAGGATATAATCAGTTAAAGTTAGAAGAAAGCTTTAAACCATGGTCAGCTTTTACATGTACTGAAGGGCAGTATAAATGGAATGTCCTTAGTTTTGGATTAAAAAATGCACCTTCGATTTTTCAAAGATTTATGGACAGCATATTTTTAAAATTTGATTTTTGTTTAGTATACATTGATGATATTTTAGTTGCAAGTAATACAGTGCAGGAACATGAGAAACATCTACAACAGGTTTTTGAAGAAATAAAGAAAAATTGTATAGTTGTTTCAAAAAGAAAAATGGAACTTTTTAAAAGAAAATTTTCTTTTTTGGGATTAGAAATTGGAAATGGAAAAATAGAATTACAACCACATATTTCTACAAAAATTCTAAATTTTCCAGAAAAATTTGAAAACTTAAAACAAATACAAGCCTTTTTGGGCCTAGTAAATTATGCTAGAAAATTTATTCCAAATTTGTCAAAATTGGTTGGACCTTTATATGGTAAAACCACTAAAAATGGTCAAAGATGTTTTAATCAAGAAGATATTAAACTAGTTAAAGAAATCAAAAAAGCAGTAAAAAACATTAAACCATTAGAGTTACCATTAGTTACAGATTATATAATTATTGAAACAGATGGATGCAAAGAAGGATGGGGAGCAGTCCTTCTATGTAAACCAAACAAATACAGTCTCAAGGAAGAAGAGAAAATTTGTGTTTATGTAAGTGGTAATTTTCAAAACAAAACAAACTGGACTACAATTGATTTTGAAATACAGGCATTAAGCATTAGAGAAATTTAAGATTTTTCTTAACAAAGAATTTACAGTAAGAACTGACTGTGAAGCAATAGTTAAGTTTGTAAAAAATGATCAGAGTAAAAAAGTAAATAGAACTAGATGGGTTAATCTACAAAACACTATACAAGGAAATGGATATTTTATAAATTTTGAACATATTAAAGGGAAAAATAATGGGATAGCTGATATGTTATCTCGAAATATAAACAAATGGTTTGTTTCAGATGGACAGGAAAAAAGATAAGGAGAAATTAAAGCTTATACACCCAAAGCAAGGGAATTCTTCCTCGGATGAAGAACAAATCCAACAGTCATATCTACATTCAACAGAAAAGATATACAGTTCTCCTCACATCTCATTACCACAGATAATGACAGGACAGTTTTATAAACAACAGCAATCAAAGGCAGCTGGCAAACGACCATTGTACACAAATTTCTCACCCAAGCCGGTGATTGAATTTGGAACATATGCTTTACAGATATGTAATGAAGTTGATAAAAAGTTTCGTCCTATTATGGGAATGAAAATTACAGATAAACAACAATGTTTATTAGACAACTTATGGCATATTCAAACCATGCCACAAGCTTCATCATTCAAAGTACAGGTTTTAAATGCTTTAAGCATTTACTTTCAGGAACAAAGCTCGAAAACACCTGAAAGACAGTTTAAAATAAAACCAAATTATACACATTATGTAATATTTAGGGGTACAAAGGTTGGTATTTTTAACAAATGGGAAACAGTTGCACAACACATAACTTATGTAGGAGGATCACTTTGGAAAGGCTATACAAGTTTTGCTGAAGCTCTTCAAGCAGCAAGAAACAGCTTTGGTATACAAAGTTTTTACATAGAACCTGAAGAAGTTAAGAGTTTTGTTGATTTGGATAAAACGAATCCCGAGCATTACATAAAAGCTCAACAAGAAATTATTTCTACATTAAAAACGCAGCTCGAGGAAAAAACAAGAAATGCACAAGATATACAATTAAAAATTGAAAATAGCCTGTTAAAACAAAAAATATGTTTGCTCGAATCAAAAAATGCACAATTATTACAAAAGATCGAGAAAAAAGAAAACAAAGATAAAACAGATGTACACAGGACTTTTGAGTGTTTCAGGACAAGGATTCTTGATACACCTTGGCAGCAATGTCTAAAACTAGTTACAGAAAGATTCCCAGAATTTGAGAATCTTGTTTCACAGAAAGTTTGTGCAGAGTTTCCTTTAATTCTGTACAATTTGCAGCAACAGTTGGTAGACGTGGCATTCAAATTTGACAGTGAACAACAAGGATTCAAAGTGGTGGAAAGAACGAATGAAACAGGAGACGGAATTGGTCTTCTATTGCTTCAAATTCACCATCCTACAAAATTGACAGATGAACAAATAATTCAATTTTATCATCATGGTATGATTGATTATTTGAAAATCAAGTTAAACAAGAAAACAGAAGATCTCCTCAACCAGCTTGGAGAAAAAATGATTCTAGTTGCAGGAAATATTGCAATCAGAACGACAACCTCGATCATTGGTTGCAAAATAATTTCCTCATTTCCTTATACAGATTCATATACATACAGACCAGCAAGAAAGATAATTTTTATTGAACACAAAAATGCATGCTATCATCTACAAACAGCAATGACAAAAACTAACATAGAGTTTGCAACTCTACCTTGGTTAAGTCATTCAAATGAAAAGATTCCAGATAGTTTTACACAGTTTATTAAAAAACATCAGGAGACTCCAGAACTTCCTGATTATTTTCCATGGAGGAACTATCAATTGGTAGGTGAAGGGCACTACATACAAGTTTACACAAAAACAAATTGAAGAATGCTTCTACCCTTTGCAGGGGAAGGAGACACTTTACAGTTACAGCACATCATAAACCTAGAAGACGAAGTTTGTGAACACGAAGATTGTTCGAGTCCACAGTCAATAGACAGCACACACAGAGACTTCTAGAAGATGACGTAAGAGATGACGACAGAAGACACAAGACAAAAAATTTGACTAAAGCAATGACGTTTTAAAGCTCAATTAATTCACAGAAAGTGGTCGACAGTGGGCATAAATTTTCAAACTTAATTTTGGAATCTAGTTTTATAATAATTCGTTTATTTTGCTTTCTAGGCTAGGCTTTTTGACTTTTGTAGAATAGATGCTTTGTCTTTGCCTATATATAGAGGCTTTGTAAATTGTTGTAAGATATCTAGAACCATTACGAGTAATAAGATTACTACTTCAATGGCACACTAAACTCTCTCCACATCTCTTTAGCTCCACTCCCTTAATATCCCAAATTTTCTCCAGTTCTTCATATTATATTCTAACACATAAAAAAATAACCTCTTCTTCTGCAACTTTCTACTCCGCTGTGCATATCTGCACCATCAAAGTAAGTTTCAGCTTTTCTTTTATTTTCAGTTTTTATCACCACCCTCTCTGATATATTGGTATCAGAGCAAAGGCTTTCTTAAAATCTAAAAGACTAAGACATTTTTCCTTTTATGGCGTGTTAAGCCAGTATTTTTGGGAAATTCTCTTAGGTGAAGATTGTGGGAAAGATAGTTGCTTTGATAACATTATAAACGAAAGGGTTTTATATTATGACTAGTTTTTATATAAGACATCTTTTAAAAAGATTAAAAAGATATGATAAATTAATTCTTTCTTTAGACTCAGCAGATTGGTTAGATTATATAGACGAATACCGTTTAAGGTATTATATCTATGAACTAGCTAAGTTAAAAGAAAGAATATATAGATCAAATCGTTTGATAGATTAGTTTGTATATTATTGTTGTTCTCTAATAGTTGGAATATAAGAAAATATTTAAGAGAAATTTGGAATAAGGGATAAAAGCTAAAGAGAGTTGTATATATATATATATATATAGGAAAGAGCTCATGCGAGAACCACCTTTATTGTGAGAACCGCGAGAACCAATGTGAACACAACCTAAAATAGCTAAAAAAACCTAAAAAAACCTAACCCCCACCCCCCAAAAAAAAACCTAAACCCCCCCCCCAAAGCTAAATGCTAAAAACTAAAACCTCCAAAAAACCCAACCCCCACCCCCCCCCCCCAAGCTAAAATGCTAAAAACTAAACCCCCAAAAAACCTAAAAAAATAAAAAAAAAATCTAAAAAAATCAAAAAAAAAAATCTAAATTTTTTTTTATATTTTTTATGTTAAAATCGCTACTTTTAGAAGCCAAAAAAAATAGCGATTTTTTTATAAAAAATATAAAAAAAAAATTGTGTGATTTTTAGCTATTTTTAGGCATTTTTGGTTGTGTTCACATTGGTTCTCGCGGTTCTCGCAATAAGAGGTGGTTCTCGCATGATCTTCTCCCTATATATATATATATATATAACTAGTTAATTAATAATTAAATTAATATTTTGTAATATAAAGTTTTGGTATAAACTAGTTAATCAAGATAGAGTGTCTAATTAATTTAAGCTTTGAACAACTGGTTAGGAAAATAACTCCTGTTACACCACATAAGTTCAAGATAGAGTGTCTAATTAATTTAAGCTTTGAACAACTGGTTAGGTGTCTAATGTTTTTATATGTGCAGAATTTTACAAACCATTTGGAAGTTAACGACAGGAAGAAGCAGATAGTGTATGGTTTGTTTGTGTTGACCTGTTGGCGTATTTGGAAAGCTCGAAACGACAAGATATTTCGAAATCACGAAGTTAATGTCACCCAAATAGTTTCTGATGTAAAAGGGTTGGGTTATCTTTGGTACAGGAGTAGGATGAGACATGGTAACGTGGATTGGAAAAAATGGTGTAACTTTGTTTTTGATGTGATGTAATTTTTTGGGCGGTGTTCTCCGTCTTGGAGATCCGCGGCGTTTAATGAAGTTAAAGTTTCAAAAAAAATAATAATGTTTATATTATTTAGAAATAAAACCCACATATTATATTATTTCAAATAACTTCAAAACCTTAGACTATTGTACTATATAAATATCATCTGTAAATATCCTTTATGAAAAGATATAAAGCTTTAGTTCCATACTATGAAAACGAGTTTGGTAAAAGAAAAATCAAGTCCACTAATACAAATTTGGGTTACAAAATAATATTTTATAGAGTAAACTGCAATTTTACACCCTGTGGTTAGGGGTGATTGGCACCCTTACCCCCCCCCCCCCCCTAAGGAAGTAATTGCAATTTTACCCCCCACTGTTTGCTGTTATGTTACAACCTTACCCCCGGCCTCAAATTTGTTGACTAATCTGTTGACTATAACTTGAAATGACTATAATGCTCTTTCATATTACCCCCTGTGTTTTTGTGCACTCTGTGATATTACCCCCTGCCACCACTGCCACCACCAGCCACCACCACAACTTAATATCCCTTTCATATATAACACCACCACTACTTCCGTCACCAGAAACCTGCAACTCCGGTCATCTTCTCCAACGACTGCGACCACTGCCACCTCCAGCCACCACCACAACCACCACTGCCAGCTCCAGCCAAACCGAAGTTTGTGCGTTGTTCTCTGCTTCTTTTGATTTCTTGAATTGATGTCACGCTTTAATGACTAATGAGAAAGAAATGCGCGTGTCTGGTAACATGTCAAATGACTCGTAAGTTGTAAACGCATTTTGTTCAGTTTTTATGACTTAGTAATAATAATGGGGTAAATATGATCATAAAAGAAGTATGTTATTACAATAATATCTAACTTATGCTACTACTTACCAATGGCACTGAATTGATTGCACCAACAACAATTGAGGATAGCCAAATTGCAACAACTGCTCCTCCGCCATAGATTATGACTGTGGATTTGTTCTCAACTGCATCCCACTGCATATAACAATTAAAAAAGAAAAAAAAAACAAGAATCTTCCTAAGAAAAAGATATATGAAACATAAAATGTTTTGATGTTTTAGTACCATATTTACCTTTTCTTTTAGGTCATTGAACAATTCATTTGCATCTGGGGTGGATGTTTTAGGTCACCACCACTTTGGTTGGTTGGTGACAGAACAAATGGGCAGAGGGCATTCAATTCAAATATGGCTCCAGATCCACGGCTCATCTTGCATTCTTGCTCCTGAACCAGAAACAAACAATTAAAAGATCGATTGGGTCATGGGGATAGAAAAGATCAGTTAACATCAAAAGATTCTAAACAATTTTGTTGCAACTGTGGGGACGAAAGGTGAATTGCTCCATTTGGATTTTGGAATGTCATGAGTTGTTGGAATTGTAATGGGCTCTCACCTTCACTATGGGCTGGGCACAATTGTTGGTACAACGGTGGCTCTCATCCCACTGCATATAACAATTAAAAAAGAAAAAAAAACAAGAATCTTCCTAAGAAAAAGATATATGAAACAGAAAATGTTTTGCTGTTTTAGTACCATATTTACCTTTTCTTTTAGGTCAT
The DNA here is from genome assembly GCA_030545235.1 of Helianthus tuberosus. Lineage (NCBI taxonomy): Eukaryota > Viridiplantae > Streptophyta > Magnoliopsida > Asterales > Asteraceae > Helianthus > Helianthus tuberosus. The sequence continues at coordinate 65,524,837 of CM060406.1, forward strand.
TGAACAATTCATTTGCATCTGGGGTGGATGTTTTAGTACCAGATTTGATCTAAAAGATTTGCATCTCAGCAGCAGCTTCGGTTTGGCTGGAGCTGGCAGTGGTGGTTGTGGTGGTGGCTGGAGGTGGCAGTGGTGGCAGTCGTTGGAGAAGATGATCGGAGTTGCAGGTTTCCGGTGACGGAAGTAGTGGTGGTGTTATATATGAAAGGGATATTAAGTTGTGGTGGTGGCTGGAGGTGGCAGTGGTGGTTGTGGTGGTGAATGGCGGTGGCAGTGGTGGCAGGGGGTAATATCACAGAGTGCACAAAAACACAGGGGGTAATATGAAAGGGCATTATAGTCATTTCAAGTTATAGTCAACAGATTAGTCAACAAATTTGAGGCTGGGGGGTAAGGTTGCAACATAACAGCAAACAGTGAGGGGTAAAATTGCAATTACTTCCTTAGGGGGGGTAATGGTGCCAATCACCCCTAACCACAGGGTGTAAAATTGCAGTTTACTCTATTTTATATGAAACCTTCCATTTGCCGCTCAAAATGATAAGAAACAGTCAAACTTTATTTCTTTCTTTAAAACAGTCCCATTTCCGTTTCCCTGATTCTTCGTGATGGAATTATATTTCCGCGTTTCCGTTTTTTTAAAACCAATCACGAACCTAGGCCCCTTGTCAAACAAATACATCAACCGACACTTTTGTTTAATTCGGAAACTCCGTAACTTACCGAAACGGGTATTCGAAATGTGTATATAAATAGCCTTCATACATCTCTACACCTACCATTCAAGTTTCGAAGACCCTTGCACCTCGCTGAGATCAGAAGTCGCCGGACATCGGAGCGACTCAAAGTCCACCGGAGAAACGAAGTCCGCCGGAACACCCTCTCAACATCGCGCGTTGTCGGAGTTCGGAGCATTCGCCGGAGACGCCCGCATTTGCGACGGTTCACGCCATTTCCGTTTCGGTATAAATTTTGTCCCTAGTTAACTCTCTTGTGTAATGTTATTCATCTTAATAATCCAAACTTGAAATATAAACCAACATAAAAGTGAGTTACTATTCTTCCAAATCCTTGTTGTTTTCATTTCTGTTATATAAGAGAAGAACGTGTCGAACACGTCGGAACTCGACCCACTATCGATATATATTTCCTTTTTGTTATTTCGAAACAATTTCATTGCTGTATAAAAAGGTCAGGAGTTCGATCCCTGGTGTGGACGGCTTTGACAAATTTTTTTTAGTATTTCTTTTTTTATTAAAGACCTGTAAATCCAACATTTATGATTAACAGTTTATGTTTGTTTCTTTTTTTTTATAAACCTTAAAATTAAAATTTAATAGTTTTACTTTTAATTCTCTTTCTTTTACAATTTAACCTTTAAACCCATTAAAAACACAAATAATTATCTTTTTATTATTCTTTTAATTCTTTTCTCTAAATTGGTTATAACATAAATTAATTCTTATAATACTCCCATAACATTAAATGTTAATAATTAGATATATTATAAATACCAAATTAATTAAATTATAAACCTTAAATATTAGGAATATTATTTAACGAGATCGTATGTGGTATTTCAATATCTAGGTTAGTCGCGCTTGTTCGTTCTCTTGGATTCTACCCAATCTAACTCGTACATTACTTACAAGAAATCGCAACGCAACCTATGTGCGTATACATGATCCCATTTTCATTCTTTAAACACTTTTGGGTGCAACTTGTATTCTTATGCAAATTACACAAACACGTTAAACTACATTTATTCACACTCTATCCAAATTACACATGAAATGTTTGATACTTGTTATACATGTGATGCTAATGTAAACACTTCATGACTATATGCTCATTAACTTCGATCAAGCCTACCTTAACAATTATGGTACTATGCATATGCTATAGGTTGTAACGCCCCGCCCGATATCCTTGGGTACTGTTAAGTTAAACATGTTAACCTCCCGCTAAACTTTTGGGATAGCCATTATAAGTGCGTAAACATTGGTTTGAGCAGAGTAACATCGTTTCGGCATAACCGTTAACTAGTATCGTCTTATTTCATGTTGGATATGAGCACATTAAAACATTTTATTCAATTATGCTATGTACCAAACTTGTATACTCGCCAACATATTTGTTGATGTTATTTTAATACATGTTGCAGGTTGATAGTCAAGATGATGAAGGAATCAAGTTAGGATGGACTAGATACTCATTTTAATAATAAACATTGTTTGTTGCAATTTGTCTTTATTTAAAACAATGTATTTGAATTTAGTCATTTATGTAATTTGATTTAACCTATATTGTCACAATTAGTGTTATGATGCTTTTGAGCGATTTGTTCATCTGTTGGGGTGTGACATTCAGTCTGTTCATCTGCGGTTACAGCTTTTTGAACTTCACGTAATTTTCCAACATCATTGTTGCAACATCGTTGAGGGTATGTTTTTTTCTCTGATTTTGAATCTTAAATTTTGAACTCATCTATTCTAATTCTCGCTTTATATTTCAGCGTAATCAGAGTTGTTAAAAATTCAAACAATCAATTGCGGGTTATTTTAGGTTTGTGGATTCATTTAAACTGTTGATATATGTTGATAATATTTATTTTAAGGTGTTGATATATTTCAGCTTTGTTTTTTCCGAGCGAGCAGTGGGGAGTTCTTCTGCACTGTTTTTGAAGTCTGAAGTGCAGAAAGTGGAGTACTTCATGAAGCGCCGATTTTGTTCCAGGTTTTCTTGTATTTATTATCACCGATGATGTCCATTTTATATATTAGTTCTTCTATCAGCCTGTTAGCTATTTCACTATATAGTATGGTTGTCAGTTCAGAAGCTTTTCATCATGTTTTACTACCATTATATCATTCTTTTACATCAGACTTGAAGAAATATTCAAGTTAAAAATGTCATCATACCCTTCTGTAGGTTCTTATGATTTAAAGTATCGCTTTATCAAGCAACTTGAGGATGAAGTATATGAGGAGAGGGCTACTGTTCAACAGCTGAAGAGATGTTTTGATGGACTGCATCTTGGTCTGTTTACGAGAGACCAAGTGTCCAGAAACCTGATGGTGATGTCTTTCTGCACTTCAGACTTCAAAAACAGTGCAGAAGCTTTTCATCACGTTTTACTACCATTATATCCTTTTTTTACATCAGATTTGAAGAAATATACAAGTTAAAAATGTCATCATACCCTTCAGTAGGTTCTTATGATTTAAAGTATCGCTTTATCAATCAAGGATTATGATCAAGTATATGAGGGGCTACTATTCAAGAGCTGAAGATTATTAAATTTCGTTGTTCAGTTCTCAATGTAATTGTTGATCTATCGTCATATGTGATATGTAAATTTTAATTCTATTAATCTTTGTAGAGCATTTTATTTTTACTAATTTGAGCATCAACAATTGTTAGAGTTGATACCTGCTATTGTAAATTTTTAGTTGCTACTGTTGCCAACATCTGTTATTCCCAACAGCAGTTTCCAAAGAATTGTCAACCATTAACACAATAGAAGTTCTGAACATTCTTAAAAAATAGGTATTTTTAAATAAATTGACAAAAATCTTTAAAAGTTTGTTGAAAACATCTGTTTGGCAAAAGATTCATCAATTGTTTAAAGGTATTGTCTGTTCTTATAATCTCTGTTTTTTGTAACGACTGTTGAGTTGCTACTGTTGCCAACATCTGTTATTCCCAACAGCAGTTTCCAAAGAATTATCAACGATTAACACAATAGAAGTTCTGAACATTCTTAAAAAATAGGTATTTTTTAAAAAATTTACAAAAAACTTTAAAAGTCTGTTGAAAACAACTGTTTTTAAAACATCTGTTTGGCAAAAGATTCATCGACTGTTTAAAGGTATTGTCTGTTCTCATAATTTCTGTTTTTTGTAACGACTGTTCAGTTGCTACTGTTGCCAAAATCTGTTATTCCCAACAGCAGTTTCCAAAGAACTGTCAACGATTAACACAATAGAAGTTCTGAACATTCTTAAAAAATAGGTATTTTAAAATTTTTTTACAAAAAACTCTAAAAGTACGTTGGAAACAGCTGTTTTTAAAACATCTGTTTGGCAAAAGATTCATCGACTGTTTAAAGGTATTGTCTGTTCTCATAATTTCTGTTTTTTGTAACGACTGTTCAGTTGCTACAGTTGCCAACATCTGTTATTCCCAACAGCAGTTTCCAAAGAATTATCAACGATTAACACAATAGAAGTTCTGAACATCTGTTATTGCTCAACAGATATTTGTAAAATGTCTTCAGAACATGAAAACTCCATTTCTAAAAAATAGCTATTTTTTAAATATTGGAAAAAACTCTCAGAAATAGCTATTTTTTTAAATATTGGAAAACTCCATCAACAATGGTTTTTTTAGGTTATTATTGCATTATAATTATAAGTCTTAATATATAAAATCAAAACTGATTATCAGTGTTTTCATAGTATTTGTTAATGTTTTGAATCAACTTCTGTTTGGATAATAATTCATTCACTGCTGAAAGGTATTGTCTGTTTTAACAAGTGTTGTTTATCCTAGCGACTGCTGATTTACCACTGTTTAAAACATTTGTGTCCGATGAAGTGGTAGTAGCCTTTGTTTGTCATGTAGATTATTATTGGTGATTAAATGAATAGTTTTTTTTTTATTTTTTATGGCAGATGTTTAAAATTCGTCCTTTCTGTTTCTTGATATTTAATTTTATATTTTTCCCGTAAAAATTTATTTTTTAAATGTTTTGCATTAAATGGCTGCTGATATTTAATATCAATTTATTTGTTTATATTAAAAGTCTGTTGAAAACAACTGTTGTTGCATAAGATCTGTTGTTGCCCAACAGTAGTTTCCAAACACCGCTGAAGGGTATTGTCTGTTCTCATAGTTTCTGTTTAATCTAAGGACTGCTGAGTTACTAATGTTGCCTAATGTCACAGCCCCCGTCTCCTAACGACCCGGGAACGGGCGACCGTGGTCAATTTTGGTGGTATCGGTGTTTATCATTTTGGCTGCGGAAATTACATCAGGACTGTAGTTAGGAAATATTTTATTAGAGTAAAATACCACACTTTTATAATATTAAACACGTGGGAAATTTCCAAGTTTTCAGTACACACATTTTATAGGGATAAAACCTATTCTATTTAATAAAAACATCTCTTTATTCAGGTAACTTTTATAGCCACTTTTCCAAGCCTTCAGTGCTGTCCAGGTGGCTTCTATTTGGCTTTCACATTTTGTTACCTGAAACGCGTTTAAAAATATTTTTTCAGTGGGAAATACTGGTGAGTGAATCCCAGTTTAATCAAGAAGAGTTTTATCCTTTAACAGTATTGAGAGCGATTACAATGTTTATATCTACACAATTACTCATTCAGTACTCTCAATCCTGACTGGTGGGTCATATTACACATTGGCTATCTCGTTGTGCAATGGTAACGTATTCCACATTTTGTATACAAAACCCCAACACAGCTTATAGGGGGGTATAATGCCCGAATATAGCTTATACTATATAGAAATTCGAGAGAGAAAGAAATTGTGAACGATAGGAAATGAAAGTTGATGGCCTCTATTTATAGGGCTGTTCGTCGACCTTGTCGCGCCCCGTGACGGAAACCACGAAGGGCTTCGTGGCCCACGACGCCAGCTAGGGTAGGCCCTAGCTTGGCTGACTCGGATGCTTGGCTCGACACGAATCCTACACGTGGCAACACCGGGTGCGCCTAGATCATGAGCTGTCGCGCCCCGCGTAGGTCACCGCCAACACGTTCGCGGCCCGCGAGCGAGCTTAAAATCTTGTTTTTATTTTATTTTTAAATATATATGGTATTTTGGGCTCGGTTTTCGCATACGGGGTATATTTTAAGGCATATAGGGACAGTTTAAATATACTAGCGGTGTCGAAAATATTTTGGAGGGTTGTTATATCCTCCCCACCTTGTTTTAGAACTCGTCCTCGAGGTCTATTGGAATAAGTGTGGATATTTCCTTCGCATCTCCGATTCAATCTCCGAAGTGTATTCTGGTCCTCTCTTGGAGTCCCATTTCACTTTGACCATAACTAATTTCTTGTGCTTGAGGTTCTTGACCTTCCTGTCTTTAATTTGTAGAGGTCTTTCCACAAATTTTAACTGCTCATTTACCTCTATATCCTTAAGAGGTACTACCAGTGATTCATCAGCTAAACATTTCTTGAGATTAGATACATGAAATACATAATGTATTCCTGCCATTTCCTCTGGCAGTTGTAGCTGATAGGCTACAGGTCCTATTCTTCTAATAATCTCAAAAGGTCCAACATACCTGTGGCTTAGCTTTCCCCTTTTGATGAATCTTACCACTCCTTTCCAAGGAGAGACCTTTAATAATACTTTGTCACCTACTTGAAATTCCAATGGCTTTCGTCTGTTATCAGCATAACTCTTTTGTCGATCACGTGCTGCTTTCAGTCGTTCCTTAACTTGAATGATCTTGTCGGTTCTTTCTTGCATTATCTCAGGTCCAGATAGTTGTTTTTCTCCAATTTCCGCCCAACAGACTGGCGTTCGGCACTTCCGTCCATAAAGTGCTTCGAATGGTGCAGCATTGATACTGGTATGATAACTGTTATTATAAGAAAATTCTATTTATGGTAAGTGATCGTCCCAATTACCTCCGAAATCAATTACACAAGCTCTAAGCATATCTTCCATTGTCTGAATTGTCCTTTCGCTTTGTCCGTCCGTTTGAGGATGATAAGTTGTGCTTAGATTTAACTTGGTTCCCATTGCTTTTTGGAAACTTATCCTAAAAATGAGAGGTAAAACGGCTATCTCTATCAGAAACAATTGATAAAGGAATTCCATGTAATGAAACTATTTCATTTACATACAACTTAGCTAATTGTTCCATACTGAAAGTTTCCTTCATGGGTAGGAAATGAGCTGACTTAGTTAGCATGTCTACAATCACCCAGATTGTATCATTATCTTTTCTTGTTTTGGGTAATTTAGTAACAAAATCCATTGTTATAAATTCCCATTTCCATACAGGCATCTCTAACTGTTGCAACAAACCTGAGGGTTTCTGATGTTCAGCTTTAACTTGTGAACAGGTTAGACATTTTGCAACATATGCTGCTATATCCTTTTTCATTCCTATCCACCAGAAATTCTTTCTTAAGTCTTGATACATTTTATCACTTCCAGGATGCATTGTATACTTAGACTTATGGGCTTCTTCTAATATACGGTGGCGCAGGTTTCCTAATTTAGGTATCCACATTCTTTTCTTATGGAATCTCCAAATTCCATCTGTTCCTTGTTCTAGTTCCTTAATCATTCCTTTCAATTTTTCAGTATCATCCTTGATTACTGATTCTTATGCTTTTCTAATATGTTCATTTAAATCTACCTGCAGGTTTAACTTATGAGAACGCACTCTTTTTGGTTTTTCGTGATACTTTTGACTTAAAGCATCACCTACTACGTTTGCCTTTCCTGCATGGTACTGGATATTGCAATCATAATCACTAAGTATCTTCATCCATCGTCTTTATCTCATATTCAATTCCTTTTGCCTGAAAACATACCTTAAACTCTTATAATCAGTGAAAATGGTAAACTTACTACCATAAAGGTAATGTCTCCAAATCTTAAGGGCAAAAATTATAGCTCCTAATTCTAAATCATGGGTTGAATAATTTTCTTCATGATTCTTAAGTTGTCTAGATGCATAAGCTATAACCTTTTGACGTTGCATCAATACACATCCATAACCTAGTTTAGAAGCGTCACAATAGACTATAAAGTCTTTAGTTCCTTCAGGTAACGCTAGTATGGGTGCGTTGGTCAATCTTTGCTTAAGGATTCCAAAGGCTTCTTCTTGTTTTGGTCCCCATTTAAACTTAGCGGATTTACATGTTAGCTTAGTTAAGGGAATGACTATTCTAGAACAATCTCGAATAAACCTTCTATAATAACCAGCCAATCCTAAGAAACTTCTAACCTCGGTTGGTGACTCAGGGGTTTTCCATTTTGTAATCGCCTCGATCTTTGTGGGATCCACATGAATTCCTTCATGATTAAATAAATGTCCAAGAAACTGTACCTGTTCTAACCAAAATTCACACTTCGAAAATTTTACATAAAGCTTTTCTTTTCTCAATAAACTTAGAAGTGCGTGCAGATGCGCTGCATGTTCCTCTTTATTCTTGGAGTAGATGAGAATATCATCTATAAAGACAATTATGAATTGTAGCACCCCAAAAACGGGTTTGGAAATCAAACCACGTTAATAGTGAAAATGAGTAAAATACCGTTAGTGGTAAAAATTAACCCGGTAAAAATTAGGATTTTAAATAAATAAACTTGATATTAATTAAAAGGAGGATAAATACTTTGAGAAAAACAAAGTATGTAAAAGGCCCGAGTTAACGGGATTTAAAATAAAACGGGTTATGACTTCCCGAACCCATTAAGTTAACTAGGAATAATTAACCTAGTTAATAAGAGGGAATGTTACTAGAAATAAGTAGGTTATAGCCTACTTAATAACAAACCAAAACATGAGGGGCTAAAGGTGGTTAAATTGGAAAATGTTTTAACTATAACATTTATAAAAAAAAAAATGAAAACACACACATAGGTGTGTGTGGAGATCGACCAGGAGGGAGCTCCCATGGAGCAAACCCTAGTTCTTCAAGAATCTACAAAATTGGAGCTCAATTCAGGCCCTAAATCGATGCATGAACACATAAAAACGATCACCAAGTCATGGGGATCACAAGGTATGTCACAAAACCTAGATTGGTTGAAGTTGAAATTTGAGACAAGTAGGTTACTTGCAAATAAATTGATGGATTATGATCCAAGGATGAAATTAGGAATGATTTTTATGTCTAGGAGTAAGGGGCCGTTTGGCAACCTCTGAATGGGTAAGTGCTGAACCAGTAAGAGGTCTGAATGGGTAAGAGACTCTGAATCAGGAAGTGCTGATCCAAAAAGTGCTGTTTGGTTGGACCTCTGAATGACTATGCACAATGACTACTTTACCACTATGAACTATTTTATGCGGAATGAAATGTATCTGTTTGGTCAGTGCTCTGAATGATGATTCTGGAAGATTAATAATAATAAAATGAAAACACATAACATTATAGAAAATCCAAATTACATATAAATCCTTCAAAATTCTTAAAAACATACTAAATCTCAACTAGAAATTAATAATTTGCGTAGAATTTAAATTTTAAACATTTCAAATTAGTTGACTAGCTATCTGTTTACGCAAAGTAGTCATATACTCGATGTCTTGTGAACCCCATTCTATGTCGTGAACGAACTGCCCAACATTTTCTCCACCTTGTATTTCAGAAAACACAGTGTTCTCGCCATACTCCACAAATAATTGATCACGAATATTGCACTTCCTTATAAAATTATGGACGGCGAAACAGGCGATCACTATGTCCCTTTGGATTGGAAAAGAAAAGGGAGCCATTTGCTTTAGGATTGGGAATCTCGCCTTCAAAACACCATATGAGCGCTCAATAACATTTCTGAGTTGTGCATGGGCATGATTGAATTTTTCTTCCTTAGTTAACGCACGTTGTCGTCGAAAATCGGCTAACCAATATCTCGTATTACGGTAGGGAGTCATAAATCCACGAGTGTTGGTGTATGCAGCGTCACAAAGGTAATATTTATCTGTAAACACCAGTATCAAAACTGTCACATAAACAATAGGTAATTTATAAATAATTAAAGTTAAAATGATTAAAAACCTGGTGGGGGGAAGGAAAACCCGGAAGTCGGGTTAAATGCTACTTCTTTTAAAACTCGTGAATCATGTGCAATCCCCTCCCATCCGGCCCATACAAACGTGAATATCATATCAAAATCACAAATTGCTAAGACATTCTGAAATCATTCACCCTTTCCTCTTCCCCTGTAACGAGTCTGTTGATCAACAGGCATGACTGCATGTACAAGAGTTCCATCTAGCGCACCTATTGCTCCAGGGAATATTTGTTTTAGCTTTCTATGTCGTTCTGAAGTATTTGCAATTGCATTAGAAGATGTTCGATTTATAACTTCTCTTGCGAAACTCATCATTGCATTTAGGACCTCATGAAAACATCTATGAATTGTTTCTGTAGAGTGCTAAAACCTTCGTTTAACCATTCGAAAACGTTCATTATGGCCTATGACTGTTAAAAACATAGCCAACTTTTCTTCAAAGCTTATTGTCCTACTACTTTGCAACCAATTTTTTTCTTTAAAATGATTGCACAATAGTACAAATGCATCACGTGAAAGACGCATCAACTCATGACACTGTGTAGAAGATCCATGCAACAATTCTTGTGTGTATGCATGACCAGTCAATGCCGAATTCAGGTCTCTTATGTTTTCATTTCTTTTTCTTTTTGAGTCTAACTGTTTCCAATACCAACAAAGGAGAATGAAAACTATAATCTCATCGTCAGGATCCATAGGCTACCTGTCATAACCATTAAACAACATTCAAGATGTACAAAAGATCCATAACAAAATATTAAAAACCATCGATACATAAGATCCACAAAATTCAATCCAAACAAAAAACATCCTTGGCATAATATCCATAGAATCATCTAAAAAAACATCCATAACAATTATCCACATAATCATCTAAAAAAACATCCATAACAATTTGTGCAACAAAACCCTATGCATAAAACATCCATAACATGACACCCACAAAACCCTATCCGATCAATCCATACTTTGCTCCAGCATTCTTGACCCATAGCTCACAACTTTGAGGCTGAAGTCGTAACCACATTTTCCTAATATCAGCACTTTCACCAAAAAGCAAAAGTGCAGTTTGATATTTCACATCTAACTCTCCCCATCCCATTGTCTCCAACTTCTCCATGCATGCATCAATATCATTAGAAAGATTGTGTTTCTCTATCAAGATCTTTGCCATCTTAGTAATGCAGTCCCCAACTTCATCTATTGTTGCCTTATCTTTTCGTTTCTCCCTTTTTTTAGACCGACCGGATGCCTCCTCAGTAGCACCTTGAGTTGGGGGTTCCATTTGACCGCACTCGATATCCTCAATACCATTTAAATTGTGGTCAAACACTTCCTCAGAAGGATGAGGAAGTGTAGAAGATGGCCCCCAACTGTCAAAGCCGTTCGAAGTAGATCCCTCAAACAGTTAAACACAAAGCTCGGGGAAAGAAAGTGGCGCGCTTCTCAAAGCTTCTACATGTTTGTTTGACTGTGTAGGAAAATAATATAAAATATTATAAGATAATTGAAATATAATAATAACTATTATTTAGAAAAACTAATTACCTTTATCTCTAGTTGCCATTCTTCTTCTGACAAGTTAAAGGTGTTTGTTACAGGATTATAAACGTTGTCGGTTTTGTTCTTAAGCTTTGACCAATCAGCAAATTTTGATTTTAGATAATCATAGCGGTTCTTCATTTGTTTTTTATCCGCTATGAAATTGTGTTCGGTTTTCAACTTTTCCACCACATTCTTCCATGAGCTTTGTTTAAGGCTGCTTCCTTCACGGCCGTTTACTTCTACAATACATGCTTCAAGAAATGTTTTGTCAACACTCTCTTGCTTCCAACTAATCCTACTCTTTTTTGACATTTCTTTGAACATTTCAAAACAAAATAAAATCAAGATTCAATCATGCATCAATATCATTAAAATGATTATAGTCAAATGAAAAAAAAATGAGTCTTCTTGGAAACACAGAAGTGGACCCAAGCATTTACTAAATCAACATTTCTATTAAAACTACTAATTAATTTAACATATACAATCAACATAAAAGAGGTGGTGGACCCAAGCATTTACAAAAAACATAAAAGAGGTCGTGGACCCAAGCATTTATAAAAACTCAATGAGCATAAAAGAACACAAAAAGTCCAAGCATTCATTAAATGAGCTCCACTGTACAAACATGCAAAACCTATGGAAGAAAATCCAGCTTCTGATCATACCAAATCTTATTAAATTTGGTGTTTTGTTTGGTTCAAAATCTAATTAAAATAAGATATCCTAGTGTGAATATTATGTGCAAATGACTGTATTCTTTTAAACTACACCCACATGGCTTACTTGCTTAATTGAGAGTCTGTTTGGTAGCTAAAGGATATTCTTATATATATATATATATATATATATATATATATCTATTGCCAAGATGACATTCATCCACCTCATTAGCTATTATTCCTCCAATTCATCACTCTGTCTTTAACATCTACTAGATAATAAGAATGCTTTTGTTATGCAAATTTTGATGAAGGGGGTATATATGCAGCAACAACCTGAATTTATGGTTCAGCAGGAGTCATCCAAACTCTTTCATCTAGGATGATACCTTTATGGTTTGACATAGACTCTCCAGGTCTGGTTTTCTTGTTTTTCACAAGCCTTGGAAGTGTTTGGATATTTTTTGGGGGTATGGAAAACGGATAATCTTATTACTTGTGACGATACAAAGGATTGCTTTTTGCTGGGTTTTTTTTTCAGTAGGAGTTTTAAACTAAAGATTTTGGGTGAAAGTCGATGCGTATAGTGATGTCTATCCATGAGCGAATGAAACATGTTGCAGTACGACTACCATATTGGCGAATCAATACTTAAAAAAAACGCTAGTTTTCAAAACGCAGACAGAGCGATCGAACGTACCTGGTTGTGATCGAAATTTTGTTGGGATCGGCAGTTGATATGCTTGGATGGTGGTCGCCACTTGCCAGAGGAGAAGACGTAAGGAAGGTACGTAGGGTATTTAGTTCTTTGTTTTCATTCAGCGATTGTTTTAAAACTGAATCGCTCAGAGGCCCATGAACCATTAAGAGGTGTCCACTTAACAAACCAAACACTCTTAACTCTTACCCATTCAGATGTAGCCTCTTAATGGAATCATTAAGAGGCTACCAAACAGCCCCTAAACTCTAGTCATTTACTTGTTGAATTGAGGTTCATAATTGTGAATTTCATGATTATCCATTTATGTGTTAAATGGGTTTTGTAGAAATAAGATGAACCCTAGAATTATGACTATTAAAACGATGATGAACTGATTTCCATGAGATGAATCTGAGAATAGTATGCATGCTAAACATAATGGAATTGAAATTATGTTTATTTTTAGTAGAAATAACTAGTTATGAACTAGTTGTAAATGTGTAAAAATTTATGCACATTAGGTGTTTGTTAAAATGCCTAAATAAGAACTAAAGTGTTGAAATTAGAGTGAAAATGTGTATTTGAATGATATGGCAATTACGCGTAATATGAAGTGATAAGGGTTCTAAATATTATGTTGATTTAGACTTAATGTTGTAATCCATGTGATAAAAAAGTAGTTAACTTTAGATAAGCTAAGTTAACTAATCATGAAGTCGAATAGTAGCTTCGGCATAGAAAATAAGTGAGGTGGAATAGTCATGATTTTTATGACTAATTTAACCGCCTTGTAAATGATTGAAAATAGTTTGACGCCTAACGAGCTAGGTGGAGGCTTGGGAAAGGAAACGGGTAAAACAAATCAAGAATGGAGGAAAAGCATAATTCGGATGCAAGGTAAGTATATCTTACACTAGTCATATATTTTAGAATATCCTTTTGTCGTGTTAATTACGAAAAAGACAATTGTGAAGTAAGCCATAGTAGGCTAAAAAGTGTTAAGAAATGATTTATAAGTAAAAATACTATACGGTATAAACCGAAGCGAGTCTTGTAGACGAGATGGTACTAAATAACATCTCGCAAAGATAAACGGTCACTTAGACCAAACGGGTCGAATGGTGAAAATATCACCATTTGAAAATATCGACTAATGAATATTGTCGAGTTATGTGTTCACAGGAGTAAATACGGAAGGATAACTTGTATCGCTATTAAGTAGCGAGTATTAAAGCAAGGTATAAAAAAATGGTCAATATAATGATCCGAGTCAGGTATGTATAATGATTCAGCTCATTGTTTAGAACTCGAGATTCTATAAGTGTTAGACAATGTCAAAACGAATATTCGGTTATCTTTTAGGTAAACCGGATAATTTGAGTCATAAACATGGTGTTTTAGAAACATAATGGTTTCTAAGCAAAATCATAGTTAAAAGGGTCGGATTTTAAGTCAAACAAGTATTTAAGAGTCCCTCGTCGTAAAAGAAGGACTAAAATTGACCAAAACGCCATTGTGAGGTAAATCGAGCTAACGACCCTTAAAGGTTGTTTGGAAATGAGTGTTACAAGCAAATAGATACTTAGAATAAGTACAAAAAGCGAAAGAGGTATTCTTTGGTCAAATGACCCTATATGAGACTTTGCCGTAAAATGACATATCCGAGGGACAGAATTCGAAATAAGTATTTAAGTACGTTAAATCCACCACAATTATAATTGTGGTGGAAGACTATTCAATATAAATGGGTGGACTTACGTTGCATACAAGGAACGAGCGTAAATTAAGCTTAAAAGTGCATAAATACCCTTAACGGGTTAAAATAAGATTTCAAGTAAAAACGGGTAATGAAGGCATAAGAACCCGTAATTTGAACCTTGAATACTAGTAAACTGGTATAACGTGATTTGCATGACATTTTAAAGGTAACCAACAAGTTTGTTTGATCAAAACACAAACGGGTCAAAAAGTGACAAAATTGAATTTCAAGCCGAGAGCTTGAAATCTAAAATTTTTTGATTTCAGATGTCGGGTTTTTACTCCATGAGATGGAGAATTAAATTATGGTCGCGTAGGAAAAAGAATCACGCGAATCGGATAAGTAGAACAAAAGTTATGGCAATTATAAGTTATTAAGTTGGATAAAAATTGAGTTGGGCATCTGCAGCATCAGCCAAATGATCATTCTATCAAAAATAGGGCTAGGCGTAGCGCGACGCCCCTTAGCGTACGGCGACGCCCTGAATTACGAAAATTGTTGAATTTTGTTGTTTTGACCCATATGACTTGTTTAAACATGTTATTTAGCTACCAAAGCTAACTCTTATGTTGGTTTTGGTCATAGGTGAATGTCAAGGGATTTCCGGATGAAGATCAATCTCAACGAAGAACCGAACACACGAGATTAAAGCTTCCGCACGGCGTTACGTCGTAACTTTTAAACGACGAACTCAATTACATTATGTTGTAACATATTAAAATCTAGAAAAGTTTTAATTAACCTGTATTTACAATGTATATGAAACTATAATTACATGTGTATTTTCGTAAAGTGAACGAAAACTGTAAAATAATAGTAAGGGTGTTACATGAATTTATCCAAATATGACTTATATATTCGGTTCATCATATCCATAAATGCAGTTGGGGCATTGGTTTGACTAAATGGCATGACAGTAAATTCATAATGACCATACCTTGTTCTGAAAGCGGTCTTAGGAATGTCCTTTTCTTGTACCTTTAATTGATGATATCCTGAAAGTAAGTCGATTTTTCAGAAAAATCGAGCTCCTTGCAGCTGATCAAACAAATCATCGATTCTCGGTAATGGGTACCGATTTTTTATCGTGACTTTGTTCAATTCACGGTAATCAATGCACATACGCATTGATCCGTCCTTCTTTTTTACGAATAAGATCGATGCTCCCCATGGTGATGAGCTTGGTTGTATGAATCATTTCTCCAACAATTCGTCTAATTGTTTCTTTAGTTCCTGCATTTCTACGAGTGCCAAACGGTAAGGTGCTTTGGCAATTGGTGTTGTTCCTGGTAGTAGGTGGATTCTGAATTCGACTTCCCTGTCCGGCGGTAATCCTAGTAGTTCTTCTGGAAACTGGGATACTACTGGAATATCTTTCAGCTCTTTTCCGTTAGTGTTAATGATTATAGAAATCATATACACTAATGATCCTTTCCTAGCATAACTTGATGTTTTCATCACAGAGATGAATTTTGTGGATCTAGAGGGCTTATCTCCTTTAATTGTGATCTTTTCACCTCTTGGTGAATTTACTTGGATTGACTTTTGATCACATAAAATACTGGCTTTATTGGCTATTAACCAATCGATTCCTAATACAACATCAAATTCTGCTAGATTCATTGGGTAAAGGTTTGCAATAATTTTTTTATTTAAAAATTCTATTCTTGTTCCCTGCAAGATATCGGTAATCTTAATGGTTTCTCCATTTTCTGTCTCTACTAGACATTCTTGTGAGAGTTTTGTTAATGGTTGATTGAGAAGTTTGCAAAATGAAGTATTAATAAAACTTTGGTTTGCACCAGAGTCAAATAATACTTTAGCAAAAGTATCATTAACTAAAAACATACCGGGGATCACATCCGGGATCATCTTTGCTTCTTCTGCAGTCAAAACAAATGCTCTAGCATTTTTAGTTGTCTTGTTGTTCATGGCTGGTGTCACACCCCGACCGCGTAAAACAACAAATCACGGCGGAAACATCGGGGCGTGTTGCAACAGAATTAATGTTTCATAACCATGGATACCAAAAAGTGTTTCGTTTTATTAAACATTGAATAATTACATCGTCTGGAAATCTAAATACACAAATTAAACATAGTCTATCATTGTTATTGAGTCACTAAGGCCTTGTCCAGTCCTATGTGAGCATGCATCTTATCAATCGATATCATTCAACAATACCTGAAACATATGTGAAAACGAGGTCAGCAAAGAAATGCTGGCGAGTACATAGGTTTTGTGAAAATAAGATTCATGACTTCTGTTTTAAGAAAATGTTTAGTCATGAACCTTGTAATTTGCTTTGTCTTTTTAAATCATTTGAAAAATAATAAGTTCAGGTGATATGTATAATAAGAGAATAATGCATGATTAAATGAATAACCATGTAAAATGAGTTTATATAAGATAAGTTGTTTGTAAATAAATGTCTTGTGAAAAGTATGTTACTTGTATAAAATGTTCTATGTCTCGAGCTGAAATGATTCAAATAACGCTACAATATGTAATACCATACAAACACTTATATATAGGAAGTACCAGCGGCGTATCCACCATGCTTGTATCATATTCCACACGCATTGTTACTTAATCACTTAATCAAACCAAACCACCAAAGTAATGTTCATGCCCAATGTAAATCATGTAATATGTAACCAAAACCCAATCGTATATCGCTTTGAAGCCAATCGTTTACCCAATCGTTAAAACATCGTGTGAAACCCAATCGTTTACCCAAATCGTATAATTCGTTTTAGGTCGTGAAACTACTTAAATGGTCGTCTCGCTAATAACATTCAAACCTTCTTGACTCGCATTAATAAACCCTTACCAAAGGATAGATTAACAATTCGCATTAATAAACCCTTACCAAAGGATAGATTAACAACTCGCATTAATAAACCCTTACCAAAGAGTAAATTAACAATTACAGATTCAGTCGCTACCCACAACACCCACACATAACTACGAGTGTAGTAAATAACGGGATTTGTCAGATCCTATGGTACCATAACCTAATACTGGTCGGCTTGATCATTGCTAATGAATGTCATTTGTTATGTAACTACAACCAACAAGTTTGTTCACTTTATCGAAATCGTTATTAGTTTTGTATAAATCGTCTTAATCGTTTTTGAAACCATCGTTATAACATCGAAAACATTTAGCACATATGAGTCACCCCAAAACAATTGAAAGCAGTAAAATAGGGGAATAATGTACTCGCCTGAGAATGCTTGTAGGTCTTGAACAACAACCAAACAAAGCTAGAGGGAGCACGGAATCAGTCGGCAATCTAAGACTATATAAATAAACCGGACTTAAATCGGGAGATCGGATAGGATGAGGCTTGGTAAACCAAATGAGTGTTGGAACTCATATGATATGGTTTAACAAGACCTACATACTACAATGAAACCAAACCTAAGTGCTTTCGACCCATCGCGACCCATTAAGGTAGCTTATGCTACTTTAAGCGATGTGACCATAGGGTATAACCTCGGAAGGTTATTCCCTACCTACTATGGTCACCTAATGTATTTGGTCGGATCCTAATGATCGACCAAACTGGGTCAGGTTCGAGGGTATAGGCGATTTATTAGATCGCCTACCCTACGACCCTAGACAACGTGGTAATCAGTGGGCATAGTCCCAAGGGACTATGACCAACGTGATTACACTCACGTTGCGAAGTTCAAACGAACTTCGCATTGACCATTACTGGTCAATGCTGAAAGTCAAACAAAGTTTGACTTTCTGACTCGAAAAGCAATAAAATAAGGAAAAGAACGAAAGAATACTTACGAAGGGTCCCCGAATGCTAACCTCGATTCAAAAATCTCAGGTATGAAACAATAGTTTCAACTTAGAGTTTCTCAAATCAAAGTTCTTGTAAGTTTTGCATTGGGGTGATGGGGTATTTATAGTTTTCGGGTAACCGTTAGGATCGTTTCATGGAAAACGTGCCTTAATCCCACCCGTACAAGTGTCGGGACCTTATGGTGACTAAAATTTGATCCTTATCAGCTGACTAGACAATTGGGATTGTGTGGTGGTGGATCAAACAGCTGCAATCTGCTGTTAGAAACATTTAACCTGGTCAGAAGGTCTGACGCGGGCCGCCTGGGGATTAACAGAATCTGAGGCGGGCCGCCTAGGAGTCACAGATCAGCAATAAGTTTCAGAAGTTACAGTTTTGGTCCCTGCATGTGTTTAAGCTCATTTCCGGCACTTCCAAGGCCCGTAAAGCCAACTTTAAGGCCCTAAAATGTTGCCTAAACATTGTGGACATGAAACATGCACAAAAATATGCCGGATGTTGGTTCGTTTGGTCGTACGAACGCGATGTTCGCTTAATTACGACGGAATGCGCATAAGCGCGAAAAACGATCCAAATGACGTGACGAATGGATTTTTCTTATGCCAAACACTAAAATAAAATATTTTAGTGCTTACATAAATTTTTGGATGTCCGGATGTATTCAGAACGTAAGTTATGCGCGAAAATGCAAACTTGTGCACTTTTTGACACTTTTAGTCCCTGAATGACACAAAAGTTTATTTTAGCACACCGAACCCCTCAAAGCCTATTTCTAAGCTATGTAAAGGATATTTAAGGTGTGTTTAACTTATGGTCATGTTCCGGGATGTCCGTTACAGTTCAAATTGGCATACTTTCGCAGTTTGTCAACTTTAGTCCCTGTAAGCGATTTAACTTGATTTTGCCATACCAAAGCCTTCAAAACTTATTTCTAAGTTATGTAAAGGTTATTTAAGGTATGTTAAGCCTATTTCACTATTCCGGAGTGTTCGTTGCATTAAACTGGTTATATTTACGCATTGGTGCGCGTATAACCTTCCAGAAAGCGATTTAGAGTTTGGAATCGAATAAGAATTGATATGTGCAAACGATACACATATTTTTACAAATTCCAAGTATGAAATACAATATTTCATTTGTTTGGCATTTGTTTGATGGCCATGGAGGCACAGGTGTTACAGTTGGAGCTAGTTTTGGACAGTTTGGCTTAATGTGACCTTTTTTCTCCACAGTTGTAGCATATCCTATTGTTAGGTTTCTTCCTACAGTCTTCTTCCTTGTGTCCAGATATTTTGCAGAAGTTACAGTATATGGAGCATCTTCCGGGATGCTTCCTTTTGCAATACTTGCAATAGGGTGTAGAAGTAGAACCTATATTTCTCCCATGGTTGGAATTTCCAGAACGGAATTCTTGGGTAAGCTTTTGAGCTAGGTTTCTCCTCTGGTCTTATTCTCGTGTACGACTAATTCATCAGTCAAGGTGTTTGCTAGTTCTACAGTTTCTTCTATGGTTTGAGGTCTAGCTGCCTTGACTACATGCCTAATTTCACTGATTAATCCCCAGATATAACGGGAGATTAATACTGGTTCGGGTGATGCAAGGGTTGGCACTATTCTAGCATATTCAAAGAATAAAATAGTGTATCCCTTACTATCCACTCTAGTCATTCTAAGGTTTAGGAACTTATTTGCTATTTGTTCCTTTTCATTGGGAGGACAGAATTTCCTTTCTACCATATTTTTAAATTCCTCCAATTCTATATTGTAAACCCTGTCACTTCCCCTAGACTGGAGGATAATGTTCCACCATTCTAAAGCTGAGTTCTTAAACAGATTGGAGGCAAACATTATCTTATCTTCTTCAGCGCACTTACTTATTTTTAAGACTGCCTCAGTCTTTTCTATTCAGCGTAGAGCTACAATGGCCCCTTCATTGCCCGAGAATTCTGTTGGTTTACAAGACCAGAATTCTTTGTAAGAACAACCGTAAGACATGGTTCTTCTTCTTTTGGGAATGGGCACTTGAAGTATGGGTCCATTGTTTATGCTGTGACTAGGTTCTGTATGGGTTCGTTTACTTCCATTACCACTTTTATCAATATTTTCTGGATCCCTAACATTTTGGATAATAGCTGGCATGGCATCTCTAATTCCTTGGGTTACAAGGTGTCGAATTTCACTATTATTTATTTGATTTTCATTATTTTTGTTTTCCGGATTTGGTGCGTCGGCCATCTGGATTTTAAACAATTACCAAGTATTAATATCACAGGACAATATCAAAAAAATCACACGGCAAGCATATTGATCAAAATCGTCGAGCATTGCGACTTACTCTATTTTATAATATGCATCTATAATTATTACAATACAACTGGAATAAAAATACAATACTAGTATGCATCACTAACCACAAAGTTGTCTATACTACAATATATATATTATCATCATTTTTTTTCATATATATTATTATTACAAATGGTAGGGGTTCATCCAAAACTCCATATTACGCTCGTCATATTTCCATACGAGTCGTTCCCCTATTTGTCTCATCCTTTCGCTCTCTTTTAAAATCTCCTCACCGAAGGTTCAGAGTTCTTGCACATTTTCTGTACTCATTGGGGATGCAGGTGCTGGTACTGGATCTGGGTACTGTGGCATGGGTTCTTCCTAAGGATATGGATTCTCTAGGATTTCCCTAATGTATTCATCATTATCATAATAGGGATCTAGAGGGTCCAGACTTAGGTAAGCTGCTAGGTTTGGCATGGGTTCTTCTGATATTAGGTAGCGTTGCTGATAATCCCTATGGTCGTCAAACCACGGGTCGTAGTCTGGGTCTAAGGGATTGGGTGATGGTATTCTAGGTATCTCAGTAGGGTCAAAAGCTGGTGCTGGGATTTGGTTTTCCGAGTTGACTTCAATCTCCATTGGTTGTGTGGGAAATAAGGGTAATGGTTGGGGTACTATGAGTCGCTCTAAATTAGGGTCTGCAGTTGTAGTTGCTAAAATATGAAAGTTTGCTAGACTCCTATTAAGCATATCTTGAGTGTGAGCATCTGTTTCTCTCTTATCGACTGCTAGAACTCGCTGTTGTTGTAACTTTTTTCATCCTCTTCCTACGTTCATCTGCACCTCTGCTGAACCATCCTCTCTTTCTAGGAGGGAATGACTCTTCAGATTGATTCTTGAACACGAATATCCCATCTTCATTGTCAGCTGAATACCCTGAGAGGGTAGGCTATGAAGAGGTACCTTCATTTTGAGGTGAGCTGGACAACTGACGGTAGGCGTCGGATGGTCCTTGGTCGCTCATACTGTAAACTAACAAATAGTCAAATAACACACAACAATAAATACAGATATGCACGTATTTTTGTAATTAATTTCCTAACATTTTAAATAATATCTGGGTGTCAGTAGAACACTTCTGTGGCTGAATCAGTGGCTTAGCTCTGATACCACCTTCTGTCACAGCCCCCTCTCATAACGACCCGGGAACGGGTGGCCGTGGTCAATTTTGGTGGTATCGGTGTTTATCATTTTGAGAGCGGAAATTACATCAGGACTGTTATTAGGAAATATTTTATCAGAGTAAAATACCACACTTTTATAATATTAAACACGTGGGAAATTCCCAAGTTTTCAGTACACACATTTTTATAGGGATAAACCCTATTTTATTTAATAAAAACATCTCTTTATTCAGGTAACTTTTATAGCCACTTTTCCAAGCCTTCAGTGCTGTCCAGTTGGCTTCTATTTGGCTTTCACATGTTGTTACCTGAAACGCGTTTAAAAACATTTTGTCAGTGGGAAATACTGGTGAGTGAATCCCTGTTTAATCAAGAAGAGTTTTATCCTTTAACAGTATTGAGAGCGATTACAATGTTTATATCTACACAATTACACATTCAGTACTGTCAATCCTGACTGATGGGTCATATTACACATTGGCTATCTCGTTGTGCAATGGTAATATGTTCCACATTTTGTATACAAAACCCCAACATATCGGCAGTAATTGAAGAACTACAAAGACTCAATCACTGTTAATTATAATTTAAAATAAATAAAGGTTTTGTAAAAACAGTTTACAAAAAGGAGATTACTCACATTGCTGTCTTAGGGTTTTCCTTTAGAATTTCCTGGTGATTATCTATTAATTACACAAATGCACACGCGTTAGTATAATAACCCAATATTTACATTAGTAATACCCTCCCCGAGATGGTATTCCAACGACTACGTCGGGCAGAACCACGACAGCCGTTACGGAACCCTGGATCAATCGGGCAGCGTATCTAATACGTAACCGGGGTTATGACACTTACAACGAGGCAGAACTTCGTTATTTAGGGGGGTATAATGCCCGAATATAGCTTATACTATATAGAAATTCGAGAGAGAAAGAAATTGTAAAAGATCGGAAATGAAAGCTGATGGCCTTTATTTATAGGGCTGTTCGTCGACCTCGTCGTGCCCCGAGACAAAAACCACGAAGGGCTTCGCGACCCGTGACGCCAGCTAGGGTAGGCCCTAGCTTGGCTGACTCGGATGCTAGGCTCGACACGAATCCGACACGTGGCAGCACCGGGTGCGCCTAGATCATGAGCTGTCGCGCCCCGCGTAGGTCACCGCCAACTCGTTCGCGGCCCGCGAGCGAGGTTAAAATCTTGTTTTTATTTTATTTTTAAATATATATGGTATTTTGGGCTTGGTTTTTGCATACGGAGTATATTTTAAGGCATATAGGGACAGTTTAAATATACTAGGGGTGTCGGAAATATTTTAGAGTGTTGTTATACCTAACACCTGTTGTTGGCCCACAGTGGTTTTCAAACAACTGTCATCCATTATCAGAGCAGAGGTTCTGACGTGGACAAATGTTAGCCATCAGATCTTTGTAACTTTTGACACGTCAGCATTCACTTTTTCACTTTATAAACCCCTGTTTCATCCCTAAACAGAGGTTTTACTTTTGTCTCGAGTTTAAAATTCATCAGAGCGGTTTCCACCTTCTTCTTCAACACTTCTTCGTCAACCTCTCGCAACTTTCAATTCCGATCATGGCTTTGGTGATGAAAAATTCGCATAACTATCTGGCTATTTTTGAGAAAACCGAGAACAATACCCTCTATCATTCAATGATTGATGTTCTTACATCATCTAAACATAAGGTCATTCTTACCGCCGACGCACCCATTTACCAAGAGACTCTCCGCGATTTTTGAGCAAACGCGAATATTGAAGAACAAAACAATGTGGCAAGTATAACTTCAAAAGTCGGAGGTGAATCGGTTGCTATTACTCCCAGTACCATATCAACAACATTTTGAGGTAAACGACTTGGCAGGTAAGACATCTTTCCCGAAAAATGAGATTCAAACATACTTGATTGGGAGGGGATATAATGGAGAGTTGAATCAGGCAACTATGTTTAAACGTAATTTTCCAACACAAATGAAATTCCTGTTCCATACTCTCTTAATCTGTCTCTCAAATAAAACTACTTCTTTTAATGAAATACCTTTGAAAAATCAGTCATTGGGGCATGCAATTTTGACAAATATTGATTTTAACTACTCCCAGGCACTGTTTGTTGATTTGGTTGCAAATTTAGAAAACATAAAAAAGGGGAAAACTGCTGCTAATAAAAAGGGGAAAATTGCTGCTATTAAAAAGGGGAATATTGCTGGTTTTCTTATGTTTCCTAGACTATTAAGCTACTATATGCAAAAACATGTTTCTCAAAAAGCTTTTGAAAAAGGTAAAGCTATTAAAATGAATAGTCTAACATCTGAAACTTTTACTCGCCTTATGGCTAAAGAGTCAGATGTTTCCAAAACTGAAGCAGAGGGGAATGAGGAAATTTTAGATGAGTCCACAACTGCTCCTCAAACCTCTGTTGCTGAGCCCACTGCTCTTGGTGATCACAACACTACAACCACTGCTGTGAAACCCCCACCAACAAAACTCAAAAAGACCAAAACAAAATCCAAAAAGCCCACCGAAACCAGCAAAATGGGTCCTCTGGAAGATGAGATCCCAGAGGTTAACCCTGTGACAACACAGATGTCACTACAAACCACTGTTGCTACTTCCTCACAACATGTGGAAAGATCTCAACCCATAAACCAAACACCTCATGATTCCTCACAAAAGAAACATGTTGTATTCACAGGGACACCACAATATGATGTCATACCCTCATATGAGAGTATACTTAAAAGCCCTTCTCCCGGGGCAATGTCTTTGTCGACAACAATCCCTTCATCTTCTATTTCACCAAAGTTTGTAACACTGCTTCAAGCTATTGACATTCAGACTGATAGCAATCCCTCCCACGAACACTTTACTGAGAGTGTTACTTCAACAATAGCTATGTCTGAACCTTTTCAATTACCTAACCCAGAAATAGTTGAGGAGGCTCCACCTTTTAAATTTCAGCAAATTCTTGATGGTATTTCAAGTGGAGCAGCTACTACAAATGTCAAATCCACTGATTTACATTTGGACAGTAGTTTCATCAGCCAGACTCCCTTGAAGGCAACCACTGCTGTGTCTATCAAGGTATCCACTGGTGAGTTCAAGTTAACCACTGGTGAGATCACTAAGGTAACCACTGATGCAGAGGGAAGTCCCCAGAACCAAGAACAAGGGGCATCTGCTAATGAAAATTTGGAGATACCTCCTCTTTCAAAAGCAGATACAACCACCTCTGGTGGGAATTCAGATGATCCTATTAAGTTAGGTGATGGATTAAAATACCAGGATTTGACGGACATGATATCTAACTTGGAAACAACTGTTGCTGATATGAAAGATTAATTGAAGCAGTTGGTGGATACTTTCAAAAGTCGACCTTCTCATCAGCAGTTATGCCAAGAGCTTTGGAATTCTGTATAACCCATTCTTGCAGCTCAAAGGGAACTGGCTGAGATTCAACTTAATTCCCACATGAAGCTAATTAGAGTTATGGTTGAAGCAAGATACAAAGACACACATGCTGACATCAAGGGTATAAAAGAATGCATTGCAAAGTTAACTGGTAGTACCCCTGCACCTTTGTTTGAAAAAGATGATGAAGATGATGAAGATGATGCTGAAAAGAGGGAAAAGGATTCCATGAAAAACTTTGGCAAACCAACACCAAGAAATCAGCCAAAACAAAATCCAAAGCCTGCCAAGCAAACTTCTACAAAATCTCCTGGAAAATCTGATACTGGTAAAAAAAAATTGGAATTGATGATACCGTCAACAAACAGACAGATAAGGAGATTGAACGAAAGCAGAAGAGGAAGCATACAAAAGAGGAAGATGAAGTGCTCAACATTGGAACGTCAAATAGAAGAAAATCACACAAACATAACGAATCTCCTATTGTCATGTTTCCTAAACCAATATCACCACCAGAAAAACCAACCACTGCTACGAAACTTAAAAGCACTGCTGAACCTAAGAAGCCAGATTCTGATACACCTAAAACAAAACTCTCACCAGAAAAACCACCTGTCAAAAAGCAGAATACAAAATCCTCATCACCACTGCCAACCTCCACTGAAACAATTGTTGATGCAACAAATGTTTCAATACATGTTAAGACACCAGTTGTTAGTCAATCCACTGATTCTACCCAATTTAAATTCTCATCACAATCAACCCTTACACTCATAGCACCTTTTTCTTCCCTAACTCCTCCTTCTGCAAAATCTATTTACACAAGAAAGAGAAAATTCATGGTGCATGAAGAAGATAAGTAAGAAAAAGATATACCCGCACCAATTCCGTTATCAGCTACTCCATTCATTCAAACTTCACCCAAACCATTCGTCCCACCTCCATCAACAAAGATTAACCCATTGGTAGTAACTTTCCCTCTGGAACTGCTTGCAGTTCAAGATGAAATGATCCAATTTTACACAGAGGATGATCCATCTAAAAGAACCTTCCCATCTCTTTATGGATTCGAAACTCCTAAGAATATTTATGAATATCTGAAGCTAAAGGGAAAACAAGCAGAAGATAAGGCAAAAGAAGAACGTAAAGGGCTAGGAGACATTAACTTATCAGCTCGCATGCAACATTGGCTTGGTGAAGTCAAGAAGTTGGAAGATTTTGCTAGAGACCTGAGTAAGAATATGTCAAATATGTCACCAAATGTTGAGCTACAAAAGACATTAGGGAATGATTTCTTGACCGCTATCATGGATACCAAGCCCTACGAAGCCTACAGGTCTGATTTCAAAGACTGGCCCCTTGAAGCTCTTAATTATGAACTTAATAGTATTGAAAAGATGAATAAAGATCCTCAAATGCAAAAATCTGCTCCCATCTGGAAACAATACAAAAAGGTTGAAGTAGATGAAGTGTTGAAGTACAAGAGAATGAAGGTAGAACTTGTAGCAGCTAAGGTTAGGACTGCTAGACAAATTGGAAAATGGTCTAGGCAGTATATTGATCGAGCTTACAATAAGTTAGAAGAGCGAAGAAAGACATATCCATCCCTTCCTAAAAAGCCAGTATACAAAGATGAAACCACTGTTAGACGTCGGCAGACCGTTACATCTAAAAAGCTGTTCTCATCAGCAGATGTATCCATCGCTGCCTTGAACCAAAGAAAAAGACAACAACTGATGGATGAGGAAGACGAAAATAGGTATGCTAAGTACAGAAAAGAGTCTATCAGAAATCAGTTACGATATGGATTGGATGATGCTTCATTGCAATTACAAGCTCAAGTTGCTCAAGCACTTCAGAAGTTGGCAAGCAGGCCTCAATCGCCAAACTCCTCTCAAATAAAACTTCTCCCAAGAAACCCATCAGATCCAAAAATAGTAAAGTGGAAGTCTGACAAAAAGACCCATGAATTGACTTTGATCAAGTCTGATGCTAGTGTTGAAAAGATATCAAGGGAGAATGCACTTGGTCTGAATCCAGTTGACATCCAAGATCTTTTTAACCTTCAGCTTGATAGGGATGAAGATGATACTGATTCCTTGGATTTTGAGCTCCAATTCAAAGGGCAAATCCGGGAAATGTTGATGAGAGAATAAAGATCTGCTGATTTCTAAAGTCTGTTGATTCCTTGATTTAGTTTTGCTGAAAGTTGTTGAGGCAGGTGATTGTGTGTTTGTAGTTAACGTTTGTTGAACTTTAAGTTGTATTCAAATTCTATTAAGTACCTATGTCTATAAACAGTTTATATTGTCTTTTTGGGTAAACAGTTAACTTGTATATAACTGATATATTAACCGATAATCTATGTTTACAGCTGTCTTTTAGCTATAATAGATAGCACGTTTTGGTACAATATCTATACACGAATCTATATTATCTATTAATATGTGTTATGCATAGTTGTCTAAGAAACTACCCGTGTTTGCAGCTCTCATTTTTAATGAGAGTACTAAATTCTTTGTTAATAACATTATTCTCTTAACATCTGTTTACTAACCTTTGTAATTTCTATTGACTGACCTTTTTAACATGGGTTGATTAACATCTGATACTTACTTACTATCTATCCATCTGGCAAGCTCTGTTGGAGATAATGAATAACAGTTTTTAGTAAAGTCTGTTGGAAAGCAACAGAGGTTTTTAACAGTTAATAGATAACAGTGGTTTGCTGTCAACATAATGGAATTGCTGTTGAATAAACCTATTGACCATTAGTTTATATCAATTTTGTAAGTCTGCACTAATTATTTTTTTACTCTCTGTCAATATGTGTTATGCATGGTTTTCTAAGGAACGACCCGTGTTTGCACACGGGTCTTACCGCTAGTTATAACTAATAAATGAAAGTTATTTGGGTCACGTATCATTAGATTAGGGCATCACTTTTTGCCTTTTCCCGCCCAACAGTACCACTGCCCCCAAAAAACCCTAAAATCTTCTCCTTCACTTCATTTCTCTTGTACTTCTCTTCTCATCTCCTTCACTTCATTTCAAATTTTGAATCTTACGCTCTGTTCCCGAGTTAACTTAACGAGGGATAAGAAAAGAAAGCAAAAGTGAGAAAGGAAAGGACGAGAAAGAAAAAAAAAAGATGACTTTCCCACCGTTTCCTCCCAAATCGGAAGGAAAGAAAAATTAAAGAATTTAGCCTAGTTTTCCTGTCATTTCCTTTCTTTTCCTTTCTTAAATGAAACTCGGGAACACGACATGTTTTATTTTCCTTTCTTTTCCTTCCTTAAATGAAACTCTGGCACACAAAATATTTTTACTTTCCTTTTGTTTTCTTTCCTTTCCTTCCGTTAATAAACTCTGGAACACAGTGTTAATCAAAGCCATGTCAATGCCAGTTATAGATCTGAAGAGACTGAATCCTCCACTAATTCAAGATCTCTTTATCCCTTCATCCCACGTTAGGGTGAGAGGGGCACTCCCCTAAGAGGGGAGTCCCATCTCTTACGCACCACCAATCAGATAGTGCCACGTCAACTCCCCTCTTAAACTCACCTAACACCCCATTTTGATGGCGGCACTCCCCTCTTAGGGGACTTGGTTTTTTTTTTTTTTTTTATTTGTTGTAAAATTATGCATGTTTATAAATTAAAAAAATATTAATGTAAAATTATGGGTTTCTTAGGGGACAATATGGCGCCGTTCCGTTTCGTTGAGTAAGAAATAACGGAGATTGTTGGAGCATGTTGATGTCGTTTTGTGAACCCGCCGGGCCACAAAAAGCATGCCAAATCCACAAATCTTGAGAGGCCACCGCCTCTAACATAACCGTCGGGTATTGATGATCGCCTCTCATATATTGTCCACGCAATTCTGTGGGGCACATTCTCCAGACGAAGTGTGTACAATCCAGACTACCCAACATACCAGGTAGGTGATGTCTCTCCTCATGAGCCTGATACAATAGCGCAACGTCGTGGCTCGTTGGTCTACGTAAGAATTCACCGGCATACATTGCACAGACCGTCTGGTAGAAATATTCAAGGCACTCACGAGAGGTCCTTTCAGACATCTTTAAATACTCGTCGTTTTCGTCTGGTGGGTTACCGGTTGCAAGTTGTTTAATCGCAGAAGTAACCTTTTGCAACGGCGTGAAACTTTTCTTCATTCTCCCGTCCAAGCCCTCTTGAAACCACTCGTCGTTCGCTTCGACGTCACTAACAATTTTTAGGAACAAAGACTTGGACATACGAAACCTCTGACGAAAAATATCGGCATTAAATTTTGGATTTTCTACAAAATAATCGGCCATTAGTGTTTCGTGGCCACCCTCACGATCTCGAGGGACAATTTTTTTTTTACTAGACGATGCCGTGTCTAGTATCTCCGCTTGTTGAATGAGATTTTGGAAGAAAATTAAACTACTATCGTTTGACGGAGAACCTTCATCGTCGGGAAAGTCGGGTAGGGGAGGAAAAAATGGGAACTTGGAATCCATTTTGTGTTGTATTTGATAGATTTTTTTAGAGTGAGTTTGAGAGTGGTGGGTGTGGTAAAAAAATTATTTGAGAGTGAGTTAAGTTGGTTATTTATATTAAAAAAATTGATTTTTTTTTTTTTTTAAAAACAACCGTTGCCCAACGTCTCTTTCCTCGATCCATGTGCCAACTCATCGCGGTGAACAACCACCGAAACCACTCCCCGAATCGGGTCCCCGCGGTGATGGAGGCGGTGTTCCCGATCGGGGAATGTGGTCACCGAGCCACTCCCCGCTTGGTGCCCGGTTACCCTTAATCCCACGAGAGCGATTAAACACATCTCCACCAATCCCCAATCCCCAACTCTCCGACGACTCCAATCTCAAACCCTAGAACCTCCTCCTCTACCGCCGATTCTCTCCGGTAAGAATACAATCATCTCTTCGAATCAATCAATAACAGTTGGAAGCTAGGGTGGAGCGTTGCCGCCGAAGAAGGATGTGCATAGGTTTGTTAGATGGCCGCAAGTTGTCAGGATTCAGAGGAAGAGGAGGATTTTGAAACAGAGGTTGAAGGTTCCACCGGCTTTGAATCAGTTTACTAAGACGCTTGATAAGAATCTAGGTATAATTTTTTTATCATTTTGATAGTTAAATCATGTTTTTTGTGGATTGATTTGTTTGTGAATGTTGAGCTTTTGATGATTGGTTGTTTGTTGGTGTTGTAACACCAAAATGAAACATTGCTGCAAGTCTGATAATGAAGCATGTGTTGATATTGATTTAGAGTTTAGGTTTGCTTGGTTTAACTACTGAATAATAATGATCACTACTCTTAGTCATTGCTGAAAGTTTTGTTTAAGTTTTTATTATAGGAACATTAACTAATTTTTACTGTCTTATTTATTTATATATTTATAGGTATCTATGTAGTTTGGTTGGTTATTACTTTAAGAGCATATGGATGTTTGGAAATGTTTAAAAATGGTTAACTAGCTAAAAATTGGGTGCTTGGTTTGCTATGTTAGTGTTAAAATGTTTTTTTGGAATGAAACTGTATCATGTTTATTTAAAATGGCTTGTTTCACTCACAAGTAAATACATAAATGGTTTTCACTCACAAGTTATAAACACCCTAGACCAAATCTTTGCCAACACTCTATTTAGAAGCTGTGCAGTTAATGGCTTAAAATATTGGATATCGGTCAAAGGCCGATATTTAAGATATAGGTTATCTCTGTCAGATGTCGGTAGTTTTAATATCATGCAGACTCTATATATGGCAATTTAACACTAATAATACAGTGATATATCGGTTCTTATATCCTTGATAATATCCGTACCGATATTCTGACCGATATTTGAGACCGATATTTTACTAGGGAACCGATATAACCGACACTATTAAGTCAGCCACATTTAAACTTTTGAACTATGTAAATCAAACAACTTTTCACCGTTTGATATATCTGTTTTTCACATGTAGCAGCCAATTTGTTCAAGATGCTGCTTAAGTAAAGACCCAAAGACAAGGCGGCCAAAAAGGAACGCCTCTTGAAAAAAGCTCAAGCTGAGTCTGAAGGAAAAACTGTCGAAGCAAAGAAGCCTATTGTCGTGAAGTATGGTCTTAATCATGTCACATATCTCATTGAGCAGGTTGACTCTCACATTTTTCTTGAAACGAAGTTTTCATATAATGTTTACATTAATTTGTCTTTTGCTAACCTAAAACCTTTATTTTTATCCTATCCAGAACAAGGCACAACTGGTTATCATTGCTCATGATGTTGATCCTATTGAGTTGGTTTTTTGGCTTCCTACGTTGTGCAGAAAGATGGAAATTCCTTACTGCATTGTTAAGGGGAAATCTAGGGCGTTCATATCAAATTAAACATTTTAATCTGATATTTGTTATATAAACATTTCTATACGAGATTTTGTTTTGGGTTCTGGAAAGAATTAGATGCTTGTCTTGCCTGGTTTTAGTTTAGTTTTGTTTGAAATGCCTGGCTTGCAACTGAGTTGTTTTTGACACTATAGAGGACAACAATGTTTAATCAGCTACGATAATTTATATAACCAGATGTTGATATAGATCTAATTTAGGAAACTTTTATCTAACGTTTTTATATTCTAACGTTTTAAGTGGTCGGTATTTGTTTTGCAGGTGTACGTGAATTTCCCTTTCTCTATGCACGTATGTTTTCATCAGTTGCTAAATTCTCATCAGTGGTAACTAATAACTATAAATATTATTGTATATTTCTTTTATGTTCTTTAGAACATTCTCATTTATACTTCTTTCGTCTTACAGATCAACCATTGTGTCATTGATCATTTCCTCTATGCCGCTATCCAAGCGATCGGCATGGATGTGTAAGCTCCTATGTTATTCTTTACTTAACTGCCCTTTCATTCATTCTCAATTACCACTAATGGTTTAAATTTTATATTTACAGGCCTGCACCTGTAAAAGTCGGTGCATGTCGAGCACTTTCTCAACTCCTACCCAATACAAATAGAGGAATACCACAGCCTCATATAATGGCTCTGTTTTCATCACTTACAGAACTCCTTAAGCAGGTAATAATAATGACATTTTATTTTTTAGTTTTTTATTACTAAAACATGAAATAAGTATATTTTCCGAATAATTCAATTCAGTATTTGGGATATGTATGCTTCGCATTTTGAAAGCAATATATGAACACTAGGGTTGAACGAATCAATCTATGAATGTTCTTCGCTGCTTTAATACTGATCTTGTGTATCTGTTGTGTAGGTAGAATTTTAGGAACATGATGTCAGCAAAAGGTCCGAAAATGCTACGTAATTTTAGTTACACTCACGACTATTGCCTTTTTTTTGCTGATGAGTCTTCTTTCCCACCATCACCACCTGATGATTTTCGCTGCGGTTTTAGATATTTATGGATGTTTGTGAGCCCTAATTTGGATGCAATTAAGTATAACGGTGGCTGGCGGTTAATGTGTTAGGTTTTTATTGTTTCTGTTTCAGATAAATGGCGTCTTCTGCGGATTCGTGGATGAGGGAGTATAATTAAGCGTCTAGACTTGCTGATGACATTACTGGTATGATATCAGAGAGGAGTTCGTTTGTAGCAGGGTCGGAAGCTCAGCGTCATTCGTCTGCGATTCGGAGGAAGATTACGATATTGGGAACTAGACTTGATAGTTTGCAGTCTCTTCTTACAAAGCTTCCTGCAAAACAGCCTCTGTATGTATTTAGCTCAGTTTGTGAATTGTAGTTAAGAGTGCGTTATGCAAAACAGCCTTTGTTTTGTTATTGTTCAGCGCCAACGTCAAGAACATGATATCACTAGAATCTGTTCAGTTCTATCAGTTTCAAGAGATTACGCGTGCATGCTTTTTCGCCCGTATAACTGGTAATGCGAGTAAGTTCTTATATTTCTGTGAATAGTTCACCAACTGAACAAATTTGGCACCTTGCAGGAATGTTAGCAATGTTCACGAAGCATGGTTTGCTAATGAAGATAAAGTTGGAAAAGTTGTTGGTTTGTTGGACAAGACAGATACTAAGCTACCAAAAGGTGGAGAGGTATGTTCGGTTAAATATATTAAATTTTATCGTTTAAGTTTCATATATTGTCTCATGTTATATGATTATGTTTTTAAAACAATGTTTTAATCCGAGAAAAAGTGAAACCACTGTCATTCTGTTAAGGGCCAAGCACGAGCTTGCCTAACTTTAAACAGTGTTTTAATCTGAGAAAAAGTGAAACCACTGTTTTGGGTTAAAACAGTGTTTTGAAACCACTTTTCGGTTAAAACAGTGTTTGAAACCACTGTTGGGTTAAAAACAGTGTTTTGAAACCACTTTTGGGTTAACAGTGTTTGAAACCACTGTTGGTTTAAAACAGTGTTTGAAACCACTGTTTTAACCCAAAAGTGGTTTCAAAACACTGTTTTAACAACACTGTTTTAACCCAACAGTGGTTTCAAACACCGTTAACCCAAAAGTGGTTTCAAAACACTGTTTTAACAACACTGTTTTAACCCAACGGTGGTTTCAAACAATGTTTTAACCTAAAAGTGTTTTAACAACACTGTTTTAACCCAAACTTCCATCCCCTTTATCAAAGTTAGAGGCTTGGTAATTATCAAAGTTAATGGAGGGTGCCTTATATAACTTACAATATTTGTTTGTCCAGTATTTATTCTTTTTATTTACAATTTAGCCATCCATGATACTGGTAGTAAGTTAAATGATTGATGTGTTAATCTTACATATAAGATATAAAAACATATTTTAGTGAAATAAATTATTTTGGTCAA
This sequence comes from Helianthus tuberosus, assembly GCA_030545235.1. Taxonomy (NCBI): domain Eukaryota; kingdom Viridiplantae; phylum Streptophyta; class Magnoliopsida; order Asterales; family Asteraceae; genus Helianthus; species Helianthus tuberosus. Next base: position 65,558,822 of record CM060406.1, read on the forward strand.
ACTTGGACTTTTAAAGAGGTAAATCCCTGACTTATCTCTCAAAAATTGAATCTTGGTTCTTTGGTTATGATTTCTCGGGGTCATCATCGTGGTTCTTACAGTTTTTGAAAGAATTGGTGATATATTCGTTTCATGGTAAGTATAAAAAAATTTCTATGTTAATTTCTTACCGATGATGTAATGTATGGATGCATGTTTTCACATGAGAATTGACTATAAATCACTGTTTGAAAAATTATTCTTAGGTTCCGGAGATGTGGAACAATAATGGATCAATTGCTCTGCATGGAACCGGTGAAGGACCGTCGCTAGAACTGCCGGGGCGGAGGTGTTGGTGGCTCTGCTCTGCCCTGCCACCGCCACGGCTGCTCAACCATCGTATATTGTGTTGTCATCTCTAAAGGAAGCGGAGGCATGGTTGGAGGAGTAGGCGCGATTGCGAGAAAGTGGATGCAGTTGAACTCGAAGTGGTATGGTGATAAATGGAAGTTTGGATTAGTTGAGACGTATAAGGAAGATATGCCGCCGGAGCATGTTAGGAAGATTATCAGGTGAGTTTGTTTGCTATTTTTACCTAATGTTTTAGTCATTTGTTGCATGTTATAGTTTGAATTACTTGGAGACTATAGATTTTAGCTCATTGAGTTGCCTCTAATGTTATAGTCTTTATGTTTTTTTTGTAAGTCGCAACCAGAATTCGAATCTAGTAGATGTTTTTTTCAAGAAGTTATGAGGTTTGGGTGCTGGCGAGGTTTTGATGTTTAAATCTGATCTAACCTTTTGGGTCCAAATTTTAACCCTCTGATTCCAATTTTTTTTAATAAAATTAGACTCAAAACGTTATAAAATGAACAAAATACGTATATATTTTAAATGTTAAGTATATTAATCATAAATAATTTTTAATATAAGAAATTTTCTCGAGCCCGGGAAGCAATCCCGGGTGATTACCTAGTCTCTATATAAACAAGACATTGTAACCTTTTCAATGTTTAATTTCAGTAACACACCCGGAATCAACTTCAAACTTGAGGTGCCTAATCCTTTGCCTTTTGCACTAATGTAATTTCTGTTCCGATTCGAAAACAACAATCTTGACTTGTCCCTAAGAGCTCACAGTCATATGTGCAAGGTTGATCAACGGAAGCCTTGCCTTTTATTCTTGTTGTTGATCCTTGCATAGCCTTTCCACTGGCCGCAGTTATCATTTGTTTCAATTTACAATATGTCTTCACGGACGTTTTCTTTATTGATGTTAAGCTTTCTTAAAATTAGGACATGATGGATAGGTTTGAAGTGAAGGCTATCATTTTGTTGTCAACTGAAATTGATCTATATCCAGCCTACTTGTTTCTTTTCTATTGTAGAAACCCAACTTCTATTATTCTGTCTTGGATCATAAGCCATTTGTTCTTGTGACTGTAGAACATTTAAAAGCCCGACCCATGGCAAGTCTTTAGTATTTTCGGGTGATGCAACTGATAATCTGTTCCAACAAATAGAAGTTTTAGAGCGCTTATAAGTATATCTATGATACCGTGTTCTATGATATATGTTGTATGGATTTAGAAATACGGATCTCAAGATGGCAAACGTTCTAATACCATTAAGTTAATAATTCGATATAAATGTAGAGAGAGAAAAGAATCAACAGATTATTAAGAACTGAATGCATATTTTTGTTGAATCATAACTAAAAATACCAGAGAAATGAGAATATATATGAAGGTACGAAATCATAACTAAATACTGCTTAAAAGCACGTCTTCTTCTGACTTCTTCAATATCATCTCCTTGTACTCATGATTAATAGTATCATTAGCAATCCACATCTTAAGCATGCTTAAACATTCTTTATGTTTGTACTCTGGAGCTGTATGACCTCCCTTTATGAAAACAAAAAGGTAAGCCATTATTAAATCATAACAAGCACCTTTAGTTAAGGTAGAATTGTCAATTAGTGACACTAACCAAAAAAAGAAGTTTAAAGGTAGATTTTTCACCTTTACAGTAGCAAATGTTAGGTTGTAGTCCCCTTTTGAGTATTTCTTGGTGTATCTACAAGATAACACACATTATCAGCACAGTTTCAAAATATAACAAGTTTTACCATTTATCTTGTCATGACAACAAAACTAACCCCGCTACTTGTTTGTTGACAAACCATGGTCTCCAACCATCTACGACCGACAAGTTCAGTGATTTAATCCAGCTCAAGGTACTAATATATGGAACAGCCATGTCATGATCTCCGCTGTTCAGTTACAAAAGGTAATTGGTCAAATTGTGCTTTCAAGAGCTCTAAATATGCTAGAACCACAAAGTGGAATCTAGTTTCATGAGGTCGAGGAGCATGACGATTACCTATATATAAGAGCGCGACATTTTTTATCAGCAAGGCGTCGATGATAGCCAACACTACTCGGCATATTGTATGTGTAAGATATGGCTTTTTTATGAAAATTAAATTTCGAGGTATTATTGCATTGCACCCACTCAGTATCGCCAAATTCCTGGTAATGGCAGATTATTATTATCCTTCAAAATCCAGATGAACATGGATAAAACTAATGGTGAACTACAAACCTCATGAATGTGAAGAGCTTCTCGCACGTCTCTACTATTAGCCCAAGCATAGAAGTATATATAATTGTCTTCCTGCAATAAGCACAGACAGAATACAAAACATCACAATAAAGCAACCTTTGAATCAAATACGCAGAGGGATGGCGAGAGATACTCGACACAGTCGTGTCTGGACTTGAGGTAAGATATCCACTGAGGTGTTTTCAAAAGTTGTTAAGTCACTCCTGAAGGGGTCAGATCTTAAGGTATTGGAATAGAGACAATTTGGCTCTAAAATATGGGCCGGCTTTATTCTTTCAAGGCACTACAGATAAAAAACAAAAGAAAAAATGAGACAATTTCACCCTAATATAAAATATACATCTTTAATTCATCCAATTATTTAATTTTGTTTTTTCTCTAATAACTTATGTTTGTTTAAAAAAAATTAATTTTTGGTGTAAAAAATTATACAAGTGCAAGTATTGTACCTGTTGGGTTAATCTTGATGGGTCCGAATCGGTTTGGGTGAGTACGGGTCAAGAATCGGTTGCGGGTCAGAATTATGGTTCATGGAGCTGGATACGGATAAACTAGAAAGCATATTTAGTCACATGTTATTTTGTGTTTGATTGAGTCTTGTTAGTGGGTCAAACAAAGGTCATGGGTGTTTTCCTTTTCTTTAGGCAGATTTACGTTTGGGTAGGTAGTGGTTTGTTAGTATAGTTTTCCTATTTAATGTAAACATGTGAGTAAATGAAACGTGTGGTTCTTCATGCAGTAAATTAATTCTCTCATAGTTCGTGAGTTTTGTTTTGTTTGAGTGGGGCCTGATCCAACAGTACCGGCAAAACCGATTGCAACATAATAACATTGGTGCTAGTATTCATATTTGTAGTTTTTAATCGATATAAAACACATGTCAATGTCATTTTGGACATATCATAACTTTATCTTTTGGGCTTTCTTTTCCGGTTGCAATAGGGAGTGTCTGTACGGTAATGAAACAATACCGACTTAGTTCCAGCCGTGTAGTGCTGGGGAATCCTCCCAGTTAAAATTATAACCGATAGATGCTGAATATAACATGAGAATCATAACTGGAATCTAGCTAGCTCCGTAGTACCTTATATATCACTTGAAGGTCATGTATGCATAGAGTGTTGTTGGGATCTACGTTGAAGTAGTCTCCATGGCAATTTTCTTTAGTTGACTGCAAAAAATATATGTAACTTAAGTTATTCTTCGAAATATTGTAATGTTATTTGCTGCAAGCAAGCATTAATACAAGAGGTATCATCGCACTTAATTACCTCATAAATTGCATCTGATAAGAGGGCCATATTATGAGCAAACTCTATTTTAGAATTATAGTCACCGCTTACGTCTGTTAGAGGATTACCAAGCATATACCCCTAAATTTGAAAAAAAAAAAACAATATTAATTCAAGGTTCGGTTTTTTCAATGCAGCTGCTCGGTTTAGCTGCAAAAAAAAAAAATGCAAGTTAATAAATAGAAAGTGTCAAGTAATTGGCCAGGTTTTACTTTTATGTTGATATGTGGCCTTTCTCCAACTTCAATGCCTACAAAAGATAAAAACAAGCTGTTGAAACCCAAATATTCACTCAAAATTTTCCCACAAATTGAGCAATTTCAATATTTTTCCATTTTAGCCTAAAACACGTAATTGATTGACACTGTACAAGTAGCTCTATGGAAATTAAGAATTTATGAGTACCGTCATATATTTCTTGAGCGATCATGGGCACCAGGATGCCACTATAAGAATCACCACCAAGATACAATGGATTGCTGAGAAATCCAGGGTGATCTACAAGCCACTGAAAGCAAGCATTCATCTTAGTAAATTATATTCGTAAGAAGTAATCTGCAATATCTTAGTATATTATATTCATAAGAAGTAATCTGCAATATGCTCCTGATCAGCTTTAATGACATGAATATTAAAATGCAACCAATATTTGTAATGGTGGAGGGCTATAATTCGTTTCATCAGGAAGAATAACACGTAATGCACGTACCTTCTTCAAAAAATCGTAAGTGTGTATTACTGATAAAGAATCATTCATTATGTAAGCTTCAGGAGTTTTCCCATAGGAGAATCCAGACCCAGCTGGTTGATCAAGAAATATTATGTTGGCAACCTAAATTTTAAGGCAATCCTCATAACATTAGCATGAAATTAGACACGTTTTAAGGGAAGTGGTAAAGGAGTTTGTATTAAGAATGAACGATAAAAAAGAATAGTAAAGATGAGATACTTTTGTCAAGCTGTCAGGGACTATTTCAAGTATGGGCTTTTCAACAGTAGAGATTTCAGAATTTAAAGTTAGTGGGCCTGCACAAAATCACCAAAGTTTCAAATTCATTTGATAACAAGCCTAGCTGTAAAGTTTGATTAATCGGTACCTTTTGTAAAAAAAAAAAAAAAAAAAGAAGAAAGAAAGAAAAAAAAATCATATGCTAATTCTCAAGAATATCAGGCTTTTGTCACATATGCATACAAACTATATGCACGTGTGTATCCCTTTTGCACAACAAATACATTTTGTGTTTTCATAGATTTACGTTATGTATCTAGAATCCCTTTTGCACAGCAATTACATTTTGTGTTTTCATAGATTTAGTTGTAGGTTCACTGTCTTAGTTTTTCCCACAAGTTGGGTCACCAGAATATTCATGCGTAGATGATTTTGTTGCACCAACCTCACAACTTAAGTCGCCGCCACACGCTATGAGTATTGAAGTTCATACTATTTGAACATTCTTTCGCAGAAATCCAGCTTTTATGTCTGATGTATTGACATTATTGTGTATTGCCGAATCTCTGCACTTGATACATGCTTGTATAAGTTGACGATTATCATCGAGAACTGGTTTGGCTTTGTCTTTGAGGTGATTCATTCAGTGGTTACATTCTCAATTTGATTGTTATTCAACTTCAGGTTACTATATATTCCTTGGCTCCAACCTTTAAGTTGGAGTTCCAAGAAGGAGCACGTTGTTGCACCGACTAGAACTGAGCCAAATATTGGGCTCTTGGTCATGCTTTTGTTGAGATCAAGTTGATTATATGTCACTCATGCACTAACTACGGTCATCTTCCAGTTATGCACCTACTCTTTGGTGTGATGATATATGACGTTTAATCTCATCGTTCATTTGTGCATCAAGCATCTTGAGATCAATCTACATTTTATTCAGGATATGATTTTGGCTCGGTCTCTTACAATTCGTTATGTTGCTACCACACATGGAGCCCTTCACTCATTTTCCATATCTCAGATCTGAGCTGCATATGGGTATTGCCATCCTTCTTAAGGGGCATGTTAAAGATATTTGCATTTTATTTCGATTATTTCATGTTCTAGTTGTTATAAACGTCATGGTTATTCTCCGATATCTAAAGCACATATTATTCACACTTATCACTATGTATATTTCTTTGAGTAGCCTACATATGATTTTGGATATAAAAAAACTCACATATTACTTGTGTACAACAAGGAGTAGTAACTTAAATGGTATACATGCATAACCGCATATGAATCATTTTCACCTATTTGAATAAAAATGAAGTAAAAAGTTGCTGTTTAATAATAGTAATAGAGATAATAGATAATATTTTACCCATTGTATGTGATTTATTATTAGTGTACATGTGCAATTCTTTAGGTAGTTAAAGTGTAAATGTAGGGTCTATATAATGTTCCTTGTAGTATGTTTTAATCAATGAGAAAATATCTCTTTGACATTACACATGGTATAAGCTGATTTCTAGAAAGGTTGTTGAGTTTCCTTTTTTTCTTGCTATTCCAGCCTATCACATTCTTAACCTACAGCCATTGTTGTAAAAATCCCGACTAGTCTCCGATTAGTCGCCGATTAATCACTAATCGGGGGTTCACCGATTAATGGCCGATTAATAGCTAGGCAGTCAATGGCGGTCCTATTCTGGCTAAATTTTGGCTAGATGCCGGCCAAATTTTGACAAAACCATATAAATTTCTTCCAATTACTTAAAAAATTGGTTAATGAGAGGTTAAAACATGTCTACTTTAAAAAACTACACATAAAAATGTTTATGTATATATGTAACTAAAAATCACATATAAAAATCTCAATCCGATTAATTCCGATTAATCCCTATTAATCCCGATTAGTCGCTAGTCGGTACCCCACCGCCCGACTAGCGCCTAGCGATTCTTACAACACTGCCTACAGCTAATCATATTATTCCCCTTACCTTGCCCTTCTTTTCCGTCCCTTGTCTTCTTTGTCTTTCATCCTTCTTGTTCCCCTCCCTCTTCCGTACCATCCATGGCTGCCTCATCCTCTTTCACTAATCCTCTAATGTCTGGCCTTACCTTTATTCTTTCTATTAAGCTCTCTCCCACAAATTATATCAACTGGAGAGCACAAAAGCTTCCCATCCTCACGTGCCCACGGTAAACGCTGGGTAGCCAAGTGCGGAGCGGATAACTGTTGAAAGCATCTAAGTAGTAAGCCCACCCCAAGATGAGTGCTCTCCTATTCCAACTTCCCCAGAGCCTCCGGTAGCACAGCCGAGACAGGGACGGGTTCTCTGACCCTGCGGGGATGGAGCGACAGAAGTTTTGAGAATTCAAGAGAAGGTCACGGCGAGACGAGCCGTTTATCATTACGATAGGTGTCAAGTGGAAGTGCAGTGATGTATGCAGCTGAGGCATCCTAACAGACCGGTAGACTTGAACCTTGTTCCTACATGACCCGATCTCAGCAACTATTACCCCCATGTGGACGGTTCTCTTCCGCCACCCTCCCCAACTATTCGATCAAATGACAAGGAAGTTCAACATCCTGACTATGCTACTTGGGTAAGAGATGAACAACAAGCCATAATACTTCTCAATGCCTCCTTAACTGAGGAGGCTTTTTCCGTTACAATTGGTTGCACCTAGGTCCGTGAAATCTGGACTGCTCTTGAAGCGAGGTTTTATAATGCTTCGGTTGAAATGATTTAGAATTTGGGAGACAATCTCCGCTCTCTTAAGAAGGGTGATAAACTGGTTGCTGAATTTGGATGTTCCTTGAAGGCCATTTGTGATCAACTTAGTGCCATTGGACATCCCGTTGATGTTATGGATCAACTTCATTTGTTTCTATGTGGACTCGGTACATCCATTGAATGTTTCTCTACATCTACTTGTTCGGTACGTCAAAGGGTCATGCATCGTAATGTTATGACCCCGAGATCTATAGACGTAGCTTTTAAAAGATTTAGTTTTGTTATTCAAAAAGGGGTAGCGGCGCAGCTTGTTGTCTGTTTACCAACTATCTCGATGTAAATTTATATGTTAATAATAAGTACCATCAACGATGATAAAAAAAATCCCTACTTTCATTGATATTTTAGCTAGTGCGGAAAGTCATGAGTTGTGTATGAAAAACTTGCATGGCACATCTGAACCTCCTATTGTTGCATTTACGACCCAAGGATCCTCAAACACGCCCAATATGTTCGGTTCCAATTACCGACCCAACAGGGCCTCTTCGGCCCACTCCAGGCCCAATTAATCTCCTTTTAACAACAACAAGGGAGCAAAGCGGAACTTTGATTGCCAATCTCGTCCTCCCACTTGTCAACTGTGTCGCAAATCCGGACATTATGCTTCATTGTGTTTTCGACTTGCTTCACTTGTTGCGTCTGCCTCACTATCTCCGAATCAATTGGCACAAGCCTTCCATGGTCAGTGTCACATGAACTCTTCCATTCCAGACACCGTAGCTACATCTCACATGCTTCCTAACAATACTAACCTATAGAACTCTGCTCCAACTCAAGGTAATCAAAATGTTTATTTTGGCAATGGTCACTCTTTACCCGTAACCTATGTTTGAAACACAAAAGAATTTGAAAATCTTGCACTTAATAATGCTTTGATGGTACCCAATCTCACCAAAAATATTTTGTCTATTGGCAAACTAACTGAGTATAATCTTGTTGATGTTAGTTTTTCTCATCCTTATTTTTACATTGAGGATCGTCGAACCAAGCAAACCATAGCTCAGGGGTGCCGTAAAGACGATTTATATGTCCTTCGCCAAACTTAAGAAGCTTTAGTCTCCACTTCATCTTTCCCAAAGGATTCTTTTGATTTATGACACTCTAGACTTGGGCATGTTAATTTTGTCTACCTGCCTTAGCAACGATTGTATTACAGTTTGGACTCAGCACCTGTTTATTCAGGGGTTTTTAAGGTTATTACTTCACGTGTTCGCAGTGGTGAACATGTGTCGCGCATTCTACAACTCGCAGTCATTGGTATTGATAGTGTCTTTGTCGATAATGTACTTGGTTCACAACTCTATGTGATACATGCTGGTTATGTGTAAACGCTTTTGCTACTATATGCTATACAAACTTGTGTACTCACCTTTACATTTTATGTATTGACTTTTATTTTAATGTATGTGACAGGTTGATTAGGATGCTTTGCTTGCTATGCTTTGGTGAACCAAGTAGGAGGTCTAGAAACCCACCAAATAAGAAATCTGAGTTGTCGGAACAGTTTACTTGTTTCTGAGAAACTCTGTCTGTAATAATTGTTTTTACTTTATATGTTTATGGTATGGGACATGAACGTTAAATATATCATCATTAATAGTTGTTATGGATTCTCTTGGACAATCTGTTTCGCTCAGTGCCACGCCTCGATGTTTCCGCCATCGGTTGGGGTGTGACAGATTGGTATCAGAGCTATAACTATAGGGAATTAGGAAAGACACGACCTAGTCTGGGTCGATGTCTTAGAATTAACCTAGTCTATAGTCTAAGTACCAAGCGACCTCTTCGTGTGGATCCTATCTCTATCGCAAAACTAGAGATACTCGTGTGAAATGGAACAACTCGCCCAAGGTGAGATACTTCGTTCGAGTGAAACGTCTCGTATGGAGTAGGTCACGTTGCCCGAGTTGTGAGTTTCGTACGAAGTATGCCGCACACTCCAAAACGCTAAACTGCTTTTCCTAAGGAAACTACTTATGGCCTTTCCTAAGGACGACACAATATACACATTTTTTTTATAACACACGAACGAGTGACTGTGTCGAGAATAGGCGTGAAAACCAGGAACTCTCGATCAGATCGCTCGCACTAGCACGTATTTTTACTCTCAGCATGAGAAACTTTCGTTGGGTTAGGAGTGATATCCATATCTCGACGGAAATCTCCATATCTATCTATTGATGATCTCTATCGCTTTCAGGGACGAAGTCGTTAAGTTAGGGGTGAAACCCGCATCTTAATGACTGGTTCCGCACCCTACTTTGATTTTACAAATCGCACACTCTATTTTCAAGCCGCAATCGCCGATTTTTACGTGATGATTGGATTTTAAGTGTTTAGGTGTTTAAACCTTATGTTTTATGGTTTTGAATTTCCGCTTTTCGCTCCACCAAATGCACACAACCCGCACAGCCTCTCTAATCGAAAACTCTAACTACTCGCAAACATAACTAAAACACACAACTCTCCTAATTGCAAGTCCTCTTATACTACAGTACTTGCTGATGTACGCCATCGCTCACGCTAATCGCTGTTACCCGTAACTCTCGAACGAGCTACGTGAAACTCGAAGACGCTTACGCTTTGAATTATAGATGAATACGTGCAAAATATGTAGGTGAATACGTGCAAAATATGTGTTTACATTGATCACATGTTAGTATGGGATGGCATGTGTTCGTGTACTTGTGTGCTTATGTGTTTCTGTGCTTATATGCCTAAGTGTTCCTGTGCTTACGTGACTATGTGCTACTGTGCCTTACGTATGTAATAATAATAATAATAATAATAATAATAATAATAGTATGTATATGGTGTTGAACGCTAAACTATTATCTACTACCCGATATACTCAAATCTCGTCTGAATCCTATGACGATGTCTGCTGCAGACAATGTCGTCAGTTGGATCCCACTCTTCTCGTGCTGCTCGCCGTAATCACGCTGATAAGCGTATCGCTTCTCTCGTCGCTAAACAAAATGGCTAAACTTATACCTCAGATCGTGAGCGAGATCAACGAGGTTAGCAGCAAATCGTCTGTCGAGTCGAAGAGCGACACGCCTAAGGTTCCCTTTAGCTTCAAACAATTCAAGGCATGCGGTCCTAAAGACTTCACAGGTGAAGATGGACCCAATGCCATGTTTCAATGGTTTGACTCTATCGAAGTCACCTTCAGGAAAAGTGGATGCCCAGAAAATCTTCGTACTGTTAATGCAACTGGGGTTTTTTAGTCCAGGGCACTAGACTGGTGGACTGCAGAGCGCAACAGGCGCGGTAACGATGCAGCTTACAGCCTATCGTGGGAGGAACTCAGAGAACTTATGATCAAGGAGTTATGCCCTCCTCATGAGGTGCAAAAGTTGGAGAATGAATTCTGGCACATCAAACAAGAAGGGGGTGACAACGCAGGTTTCACTGCTCGCTTTAAACAGCTAAGCATTATATGTCCTAGCCAGGTGGCAACACCTGATATGACGATCAAGAAATACATCCGTGCTCTACCAGATTGTGTAGCTGACTTTGTGCAAGTAGCTAAACCCGCTACCATTAAAGAGACTTATCAACTCGCCGCTGAAATCAACGATAAGCGAGTACAAGCTGGAGTTTTCAAGACTGCTACCAAAAGTCTTCACCAAGCAACCGACTCTCAGGCTTCGAAATCTAATCGCCGTGATCGCAGGAGGAGAAACAACAACGCAGTCGTCACTTCGCCGTCTACCCCTCAGTCTCAACCAGTTATAGCTACAAACGTACCACCAGCCAAGCGTGCGTACACGGGTACTCATCCGTTGTGCCCTACGTGCACTTATCATCACCCGATTGGAATAGCTTGTCAATTATGTGTTCATTGTAATCTCTATGGACACTTTACTGCTAATTGTCGCACTTGCCCTCGCCAGCCAACTCATCAAGTCCCTATGCAACAACCAGCTCAACCTACTGCTCCCCAAGTTCATCAAGCTCTACCTGCACCAGTTGTTAACTCGCACTTGCTATACATGTGGTGATCCTAACCACTTTGCAAACGCCTGCCCTAATCGCGTAGTCAAACAGGATCAGCAGCATCCACAGCAAGCCCAGCAGCAGCAACAACAACAGCAGCAACAACCAGCAGCAGCCCGCGGCAGAACCTTCAACATCAACATTCGGCAGGCGCAAACTGACAACAACGTTGTCAATGATACGTTCCTTGTTAATGGTGCTTATTCTTCTTGTTTATTTGATACTAGATCCGATAACTGTTTTGTGTCGTTTGAATTTGAAAAGCTCCTAAAACGTAAACGCGTTAGACTCCCAACGACATTCGATGTAGAGATCGCCACCGGAAAAAACGTTGCTGTCGATTTTGTTCTGCATGATTGTACTCTCGAACTCAACAATCACATCTTCCCTATCGATCTTATTCCGATGCAACGTTTGCCTCCTACCCGCGATATCGATTTTCGTATTGACCTCATTCCAGGTGCTACGCCCGTCGTGAAATCTCCTTATCGCCTCGCACCTTTCGAGATGCGAGAACTTTCTAGTCAACTCCAAGAGCTACTTGATAAAGGCTTCATACGCCAAAGCCCATCGCCATGGGGCGCACCTGTCCTCTTTGTTAAAAAGAAGGAGGGATCATTCCGCATGTGCATCGATTATAGGGAACTCAACAAGCTAACTATCAAGAATCGTTATCCGCTCCCTTGAATCGACAATTTATTTGTTCAACTGCAAGGTGCTACTTGTTTGTCCAAGATCGAAATACGTTCAGGTTACCATCAATTGCGCATCCAAGATGAAGATATTCCTAAAACTTCTTTCCGTACTCGATACGGGCATTATGAATTCGTAGTGATGCCTTTTGGACTCACTAATACACCCGTGGTTTTCATGGATTTGATGAACCGTGTGTGTAAGCCCTTTCTCGATCGTTTTGTTATTGTTTTTATCGACGATATCCTTATCTATTCAAAGTCGAAGGCCGAACATGCGTGACATCTACGGCTAGTTCTCGAGCTTCTACAACGAAATCGCCTCTATGCTAAATTCTCCAAGTGCGAATTCTGGCTTGAGGAGGTTCAATTCCTTGGTCATATTGTTAACAATCTTGGTATACACGTCGACCCCGCGAAGATCGAAGCAGTTAAAAGTTGGATTACACCGAAATCGCCGATTCATTGCCGATTTCTCGAAAATCGTTGTACCGCTTACCGCTCTAACCCACAAGGATAAACCTTTTGTTTGGGGTTCTGAACAAGAGGAAGCCTTTCAGACTCTCAAGCATATGCTCTGTAATGCGCCGATTCTTACTCTACCCGACGGAAACGATGATTTTGTCGTCTAATGCGATGCCTCTAACCTAGGTCTCGGTTGTGTTCTCATGCAACGAGATAAGGTTATCCCGTACGCGTCACGACAGCTCAAAGTTCACGAGAAAAAACTACACGACCCATGATCTCGAACTAGGTGTAGTTGTCTTTGCATTGAAGATTTGGCGACACTACCTTTATGGTACCAAGTGTACGGTCTTCACCGACCACAAGAGCCTGCAACACATTTTCAATCAGAAGGAGCTGAATATGCGCCAATGCAGATGGGTCGAACTTCTCAACGACTACGACTGTGAGATACGCTACCATCCTAGCAAAGCTAATGTCGTGGCCGATGCTCTTAGTCGCTGAAGCTATGTATATAGTGTTCGTGATACCCAAACCAGAATAATCTCGAGGCTCTCATTCGTGAAACACAAGATGTTTGTTTTGTGGAGAATATTCTGAAGGAAGAAAGAATTCTAGGTACCGAAAACCAGTTAGTGAGCAAATCTAACGGAATCTTTCACTATCTCGATCGCATGTGGATCCCCAGTCGCAATAACCTTCGGGAGTTATTAATGACCAAGGCCCACAAGTCCCGATATTCTATTCATCCAGGTACCAACAAGATGTACCAGGACCTTAGATCCAGGTACTGGTGGCCGGGAATGAAGAAAGATATCGCTCTTTAGGTTTCGAAGTGCCTAACTTGTTCGAAAGTTAAGGCTGAACATCAACGACCTTCTGGCTTACTCGAACAACCTGAAATCCCTATGTGGAAATGGGAGAGTATAGCTATGGACTTTATTACGAAACTCCCTCGTACTCCCTCTGGTCATGATAGCATTTGGGTTATCATGGATCGTCTTACTAAATTCACGCATTTCCTGTCGATACGAGAAGACTTCAAGGTAGAACGATTAGCACGAATCTACACCGACGAAGTCATTTGTCGACACGGGACACCTCGTGACATCATCTCTGACCGCGATGGTCGATTCACTTCGCGCCTCTGGGAGACTTTTCAATCTGCTCATGGTACTACTCTTAATCTCAGTACCGCATTCCATCCCCAGACTGACGGTCAGACTGAGCGCACGATTCGAACCCTTGAAGACATGCTTCGATCGTGTGTCATAGATTTTGGTGGTAATTGGGATACGTATTTACCTTTAGTTGAATTCTCGTACAATAACAATTATCACACCAGCATTCAAATGGCACCATTTGAGGCATTATATGGAAGAAAGTGTCGATCGCCTATTGTATGGAACGAGATAGGAGACGCGCAAATTACCGGTCCCGAGTTATTGCAAGAAACGACAGACAAGATCCTCCAGATACGAGACAATCTCTTGAAAGCTCGGAGTCGTCAAAAGAGTTACGCCGATAAACGCCGCAAGCCCTTCGAGTTCGAAGTCGGTGATCACGTACTCCTAAAGGTTTCACCTTGGAAGGGAGTGATCCGATTCGGAAAGAAAGGAAAGCTGGCGCCTCGATACGTTGGACCCTTTAAGATTCTGGAAAGAATTGGCAAAGTGGCCTACAGACTCGAATTACTGAAGGAACTTAACAACGTACATCTAAATTTCCACGTCTCAAATCTCAAGAAGTGCCTAGCCGAAGAGAATTTGCATGTGCCTCTCGAAGATCTGTAGATAAACGAAACCCTCCACTTTGTGGAAAAGCCTGTTAAAATCATGGATCGAGAGACCAAGAAATTGAGACTCTCACGCATTCCCATAGTCAAGGTTAGATGGGAAGGCAAACGTGGCGCAGAGTTCACTTGGGAACTTGAGAGTGAGATGAAGGCTAAATACCCGCACCTCTTTGTTACGTCTACTACTTAATTTCGGGACGAAATTCCCTAAAGTAGGGGAGACTGTAACAACCTGACTCTTCGGGTCATTATTAATCTGTTATTACTTGCTTAATTATTACTTAATACATTAAGATTCGTTAATAGTTGATTTATCGCGTTAATTTACTTATTTACTAGTTATACTTAAACTATAAACGCATACTATATCGCTTGTTAAACGTTATTTATCGCATACTAAACGTTGGTTATCACAACGCTTATCAAAACGATCATCGCAAATGAGAAACGCGGATTGATTACGTACTTACTTGTATTACTTGTGTGTGTGCATTACTTGCTTATCTATGTGTGTGCTTAATTTATTATGTGTGGTTTATCGCAAATGCAAACTCTATCACAACGCAACTTAAACACAAACGCAAACGCAGACTCGAAACACAGATTTAATCTATTGTATTTTTAGTTAGTTTGTTAAATATGATGTGGTTATCAACGCAACGCTATTACACTCGAACGCTTACTCGCTTAAACGCAACGCGCAACGCACGAAACGAAGGTTGGAAAACTAACCCGCACGACCAGACTGATCGAATGACCACTCGATTGAATGGACATCCGACCGGATGATAATCCGATCGGATGGCCATCCGACCCACTTTCTTGCACCGACTCATCTCCTATCTCGGTCTATAAATACTCACCTGTCACATCACTATTCACTGATGTGATAGCTCCATTCGACCAACTCGCTCTCAGACGCTTTCAAGCACCTTTCCCTCGATTCCAATATATTTTGGAAGTAATTCTCTTCCAATCTTGTATAACTATCATCACTACGCACTTCTACACCAATTTCTTCATCAAAATCACTTGTTTTCTCATTGAAATTGCCTGATTTGAGCTACTTGAAGATGGTGTTCACTAGGTGATGTCATGCCATCAAGTTCAGTCCAGATCTAAAGGATTTCCATATGTTTTAACACGAATATCAACGATATTTCCATAGATTTCAACATATTTCAACACTTTTCTACTGATTTCACTATTTCCTTCAAATATTTTACATTCTTATACTCAAAACCGTTGGAACCTAAACCCAACCCGACCTTAGACTTGATTCTCAGCTTAGAGACGGCTTGAAAACGTGTTTCCACCGGAGAGATGACTGATTAACGGGTTGTACATGAGACTTCACCAAAAGAACAGTGAGTACGCTCGAATGGGGTGGTTCCCCTCCGATCGGATGAGCTAGGCTTCGGTGTGTTTTCCGTTGTTTGACACGTCATCACGCCATCTCTGTTAAACTTCAAACCTTTACTTGGAAGATTTTATCAAAACTCAACAAACTACTGATTTCCACTCGAATAGCCATCCGATCGAATGGTCATCCGTCCGGATGACCATCCGACCGGATGACTTGGTAACTTTATCTCACTTTGATTTAACACTACAACAAAAACTTCAAAAGTTTCAAAGTCAATTTTACAAACACTCACACTCTCACTCGAATGGCCACCCGTCCGAATGGCCATCCGATCGGATAGCCATCTTACCGGATGACCATCCGTCCGGATGGGTTGTGCTCATCCGCTCTGTTACCATCCGACACGCTGTTTTACGCACTGTTCAACGCTTACGCTATTGTTCTATGCTTAGGCTAATCTCAACGCGCCCTCTTCAATCCAAGACAGTGTTTATCTATTAAACACGCACTATGAGTATACTCGAACCGTTTTTTGCTTAACGCACTTTTGGGTGTTACATACGTTACCTATATCAAAACACAACGCAAACTATAAAAAACGCTTTACAAACGCTAACCACTCTCGCATGTTATACGTGACTCGATGAATGCTTGTTTGTTATGTTTACACATTGATTACTGTCTACCTTCCTTAGCAACGATAGTACTATAGTTTGCACTCAGCACCTGTTTATTCAAGGGTTGTTAAGGTTATTACTTCACGTGTTCGCTGTTGTGAACATGTGTCGCGCATTCTACAACTCGCAGTCATTGGTATTGATAGTGTCTTTATCGATAACTTACTTGGTTCACAACTCTACGTGATACATGCTGGTTATGCGTAAACGCTTTCGCTACTATATGCTATACAAACTTGTGTACTCACCTTTACATTTTATGTATTGACTTTTATTTCAACGTATGTGACATGTTGATTAGGATGCTTTGCTTGCTATGCTTTGGTGAACCAAGTAGGAGGTCTAGAAACCCACCAAATAAGAAATCTAAGTTGTCGGAACAGTTTACTTGTTTTTTAGAAACTCTGTTTGTAATAACTATTTTTACTTT
The DNA here is from genome assembly GCA_030545235.1 of Helianthus tuberosus. NCBI lineage: Eukaryota > Viridiplantae > Streptophyta > Magnoliopsida > Asterales > Asteraceae > Helianthus > Helianthus tuberosus. The sequence continues at coordinate 65,575,883 of CM060406.1, forward strand.
ATATGTTTATGGTATGGGACATGAACGTTAAATATATCATCCTTAATAGTTGTTATGGATTCTCTTGGACAATCTGTTTCGCTCAGTGCCACGCCTCGATGTTTCCGCCATCGGTTGGGGTGTGACATTGTGACTTATGGGGGCCTTCCCCAATCAAGTCGGTAGATAACTTTCTTTATTATGTTGCCTTTGTTGATGATTATTTGAGCGTTACTTGGTTGTACCCTCTACGTGCTAAATCTGATTTCTTTAATGCTTTATCCATATTTGTTCCTTTTGTTCAAACACAATTCTCAACTAAAATAAAGATTTTTCAAAGTGATGGTGGAAGCGAATTCATAAATACTCAGGTTCGTAATTTGTTCGAATAAAACGGTATCTTACAATGCATATCTTGTCCTTATACCCCACAACAAAATGGGTGAGTTGAACGAAAGCATCGGCATATTGTGAAAACAGGCTTGGCTATGATGTTTCATGCCCACTTACCCACCAAATATTGGGTTGATCCTTTTTCCTCAGCGGTTTTTATAATTAACCGTTTACCCTCACCAATTTATGGCAAATCACCATTTGAGCTGTTACATCATCAAGTATCACAATGTGCATTATTTCGACCATTTGGTTGTTGTATTTTTCCATGTCTTATGGATTGTGCTCCGCATAAATTGTCCCCTAGAAGCATTATGTGTATCTTTACCAGTTATTGCACCATGTATAAAGGATATAGGTGTTTTGATCTATGCACCTCTCGTGTTTATATCACTTGAAGTGTTCGCTTTAACGAAACACTCTTTCCCCTTGATAACTCCACTGTCGCTACTTCCATTGATCTTCTTGAGGTTACACCTTTTTTGGATGTGTCCCCTACCATTTTCTCACCATGTGACTTTACTAAACCTATTGTTCCAAATAAATCTACTACACCTCTTACTTCCAAAAGCTCAACTAATAATTCCAAACCATAAACCATTACCTCATCAATATCCACCCATTTTTTCCTCCACACCATACACAACAAACTAGCCCAACTATCGGCCCAACTGCCGCCCTTTTTTTTTGGACCCACTGCTTCATCAACAGCAGCCCCCACAGGCCCACCTACGTCCTCTACTGAGCCCACCGTAGCTAACACGGGCCCATCAACATGCACTGCTGGTACATTTCCTCTACCAGCCCAAACCGAAACATTGCCTACCTTTAATGATACACCTTCATCCTCCACATCTCCTACTGACATCCCTACCCCCTACCCTTGATCATCGCAAACACCGGTTACTTCACCCATGACGTTTCCGCCACCTCCTCCTTCTCACCCTATGATAACCCGTGCCAAATCTACCATCTTTAAACCCCGTCATCGTGTGGATTTGGTACTATTTTTCCAGATGCTACCTTTTATAGATCCATTGTAGATGCTCTCCAATATTTAACAATCATAAGACCTGATATTGCCTATGCTGTAAATAACGTTCGTCAAATCTTACATGCTCCGACAACATATCATTTTCAAAAAGTTAAAAGGATTCTACGTTATCTTAAGGGTACTATCGCTTTTGGGTTACATTATAGTCGTCCCGCTTCCACATCGCTACTTGGCTACTCTGATGCTGCTTGAGCACGTTGCTTAGAGACTCGTCGATCTACCTATGGTTATTCCATATTTGTAGGGGGAACTTGATTTCTTGGAGTGCTAAGAAACAACCAACCGTTGCCAGGTCCAGCTGTGAGTCCAAGTATCGAGCTATGGATAACATTGTTGTCGACATTGTGTGGATAACTCACCTCGTACAAGAACTCCATGTGCTTCCTCCGGATAGAACAACTATCCTTTGTGATAATCAAAGCTATCATTTTAAATCAAAATCTCGTTGCTCAAAAATGGGTCAAACACATAGATCTTGATTATCAGGTTTTGTGTGAACTAGTGATTGCTGGTAAATTGACCACTAAATTTGTTCCGTTTCAGGTGGCTGACATTTTTACAAAAAGTCTTCCAAGCTCTCAGCTTAATATTTTTTGACAAATGCTTCGCATTGGGCCACCACCGTCAGCTTGGAGGGGGATGTTAGATAATATTTTACCCATTATATGTGATTTATTATTAGTGTACATGTTTATTTCTTTAGGTATTTAAAGTGTAAATGTATTGTCTATATAATGTTCCTTGTAAGACTAGATGTAGTCATAACCCCCATAACCCCCTTTACTCAAACATAACCCCCCATAACATATGTGTGTAGTGAATAACCCCCCTTCAATTAATAGATAAATATGTATACATATATATATGTATGTATGTATGTATGTATGTATGTATGTATGGGGAAGGATCCACTAAAAAGTGGATTTTGCCTAAGTAGCCTAAGAAGGATTGTGATGATGACATGTGTCACTCATAACAATTAGGATTGAAGGGCATTTTGGTCCTTATAAATAGGAGTGAAAATAACATGTGACACCCCTTTTGTTTTTTAAAAATACAATAAAAAAATCTAGTACAAAAAAATATAGCACAAAAAAATATAGCACAAAAAATGTAGTACAAAAAAATATAGCACAAAAAAAAGTAGTACAAAAAATATAGCACAAAAAATGTATTACAAAAAAATATAGCACAAAAAAATCTAGTACAAAAAAATATAGCACGAAAAAATTCAGCAAAAAAATGTAAAAAAAATTCAGCACAAAAATTTGAGAAAAAAAATTAAGAAAAAAAAATTCAGCACAAAAATATAGTACAAAAATCCAGCACAAAAAAATGTTATACAACATAGAAATAGTGAAATACAACACATTTTAGTGGGTTTTTTTAGTTTTCATATTTTATATAGCAATATGGTACTCAAATTAAAGATAAAAAGACGCTCGATTTTACGGTGAAATTTTTATGAAAAAATAATATCATATAAAAAAGTTATGAACGTTTAAAAAATGGGGGTGAAATATGCATGTGCCTTGCATGTGGAGAGAGAAAGTCCATAAATATGATTTTCCCAAGATACCCTTGCACTCTTCCTTTTTCCTACATTTTTATCTTAACCATTGATTTGAAAAATGAATGGTTAAGATTACTTCTCATCCTACTTAGGCAAAACAAACTTTTTATTTGATCTTACCCCTGTATGTATGTATGTATGTATGTATGTATGTATGTATGTATGTATGTATGTATGTGTGTATGTGTGTATGTATGTATGTGTGTATGTATGTATGTATAGGGTGAGGTTCTAGAGTTAACACTAATGTATTTGCGAACTGAGTGGACAAATCTTGGCCATTGATTTACACACGTGGATGGCTAGGATTTCATCATCAAATCGTAAAATACAGTAGTGTATTTCATCATTAAATCATAGCCATTGATCTACACACATGTATGGCCAGGATTAGTTCGCTCAGTTCGCAAGCTACACTGGTGTTCACTCTTGAACCTAATCCTGTATGTATATATATATATGTGTGTGAGAGAGAAACTCGAACATAACCCCGCTATGACCATAATGTGCAACCCATAAGAGGGGCGGTGTTTTGGGTGTTATGGGGCATGTTAGGCTCTTATAGCGCCCCTTCACCTCTCCACTACGCATGACCTAACATATTTTATTTAATGAGAAAAGATCTTTGACATTACACATACCTATTTCATATAAAAGTGCATACATAGAAGAACAACCGGGGCCTCCACTAATCCATAAAATCAGAGGGTCGTCTTTTGGGTTCCCTTCAGACTCAATGTAGCAGTAAAATAACTGCACATCATCATATTTTCCAACCCTAACGTAACTTAAACAAAATTCTTCTCTTTAGATTCTGTATAATCAGAACCATATAAATAATGGAAATTTTAACAACAATTATAATGTACAGGCACTTACCCAGTTTCAAGAGTGAAGGGAAGATCACCAACTAAGCCGGGCAATGTTTTAACCAGAAATCGTGACTCGATACCTTCCGCAGAGATAATCAGAATAAATACAACAAGCAACATCGTATTGACTTGAGTGCTACACTTGTTAAACGTTTGCATTGGACACAAAACCTTGTAAATATATCAATAACTTCTTATCAGTAAAGTTCACTCTCATGATTTATCTCAAATAAAAAAAAATACATATCTTTAGTTTAGGAACATAGAATTTGTACATTTAATTAGACTATTAAAAATATGTTTTTTTTAAACAGCAAAAGCATCTATAAAAATATAGAAAATCGGGTTAACAAGAAACTAGAAACCTGAACGATACAAAATCGAGGAATTACATCATAAATATTAAAAATATGTAAAAGCATGAGTAAGAATAACGGAAATAAAGAAACTAATACAACTAAAATTATTGAAACTTAGTTCATAAGGTAAAAAATGTAACAACTGACAAGTAAAGGAGTTGGGAAAATAATCCTACCTCGTGAATCACAATTGATGAAGAAAATGAAACCAACTTGTTCGAGAAACAGAAAAATGCAACATAACCAAAATTATTTTTTTTATATTATGTTGTTATATCGTATCTTATCACATCAAAATTGTTATATAATAATATATAATTATATAATAATATATAATTATATTGCATTATTGTATTCTATTATTATTATTATTATTATTATTATTATTATTATTATTATTATTATTATTATTATTAGGGTAAATTACACTTTTCGTCCTTTATGTTTGTATCGAATTGCAGTGGATGACCTTTAACTTCAATAATTACAGGCACAGTCCTTTATTTGGAAAACTCATTACACCTTACGTCCTTTAACACTAACAAAGTTAAATTTTTAAGTGAAGTATGACATGTACATTGCACATGAGGGTGTTTATGTCTTTTTTTAACAAATCTATTGAGTAAACTGCCATTTTGGTCCCTGTGGTTTGGCCAATTTTGCCACTTTAGTCCAAATCTCAAACTTATTACATCTGGGTCCCTGTGGTTTGCATTTTGTTGCCATTTTAGTCCAAAATCCAAAAAACCTCTTTTTTTACTATTGAAAGCTGTCTATTTTGTCCTTTAGTGCAGGGGCATTTTTGTCCATCTCAATTTATTATGACATATTAATAATTAAATTATTTATATTTAATTCCCTAATAAATTGGTCAGCAGATTATCTTCAATTTATCCAGATCAATCCTTGCTGTTCAGGGGAGAAACATTCAAAATCGAAGCAAATGCCAAGATCTGTGTGACTGAACAAAAATCCTTGCTGTTTCAGATGAAGAAGTGAACAGGAAGGAGAAACATTCAAAAACACGAGAAACATATTCTAATTCCACACAATCGAACATCTATTCCAATAAATTCATATACAAATCCAATCAAAATCACTTCAATTATCCAGATCAATCCACAAACACAACAAGCAATCACTCCAGCAATCATACCTTGGCACAAGCAGAATCGATCGAATTGGAGAGGCGAAGAAAAGCAAGTTCAGATCCAATCAATCCATCATCGTTCTTCTTCTTCTTCTTCAGCACGAGACACCACCCCCACTGCCTGTCACCATCGTTCTTCTTCTTCTTCAGCACATGACAAAACTCTTTCTCTCTCTCTAACACCCCTCTGCCTCTCTCTCTTCTCTCTCTCTATCTCTTCTCTGAACTACAACCACCACACCCCCACCCCCACCACCGCATCATCCCCACCACCACCATCCCACTGCCGCCAACACCACCATCCCACTGCCATCATCTCTCTCTTCCCTCTCTCCTCTCTCTCGAACACCACCGCCACCGAACTCCACCACCGCCGTCGTCCCTGAGTTTCAAGATCTGAATCGACTTGGGTTGATCTGAATCGACCGAAAGAATTTTCAAGATCTCTCGAACACCACCGGCACCGAAAGAATTTTCAAGATCTGTAATCGGATTGATGTTGTTGTTAATCGGCTTATTGTATTTATCAAATATCCCGTAAAAGTGATCAAGATAGTTGTTTGTTTCAGCTTTATTAGTTCTTGAAAGAGATGAGGATTGAAATGAAGAAGGTGAGATGTAGAGAGAGATGAGGATTGAAAGAATTTTCAAGATCTGTCTGTAATCGGATTGATGAAAGAGAGAGAGAGGAGAGAGACAAATGATATTATGTTTAATTATAAATAGAAAAAGATTTAATCAATATGTAGTTATAATAATTCTAAAATGACCAAAATGCCTCTGAGGGTAAAGACAAAATAGAGGGTTTTAATTTGGGGATTCTGGTCAAATTTCACTTTTGGACTAAAATGGCAACAAAATGCAAACCACAGGGACCCAGATGTAATAAGTTTGAGATTTGGACTAAAGTGGCAAAACTGGCCAAACCACAGGGACCAAAATGGCAGTTTACTCAAATCTATTTAAATTATATATAGTGATCCATAAAACTCCCCATCTCTCTCTCTTATCTCTTTTCTCTCACCGTCTCTATCTCTACACCCATCATCAACATTAACCATTAACTATCATTATCATCACCAGCAGCATTCAACACCATCAACCATCATAACCATGGGCGGCCTTGGGGGTGGGCGGGGAGGACCACCGGCCAGGGCCCGATATTTCGAGGGCACGTTATTTTATGAAAAACCCGATATGTATATGTAAAATATTTTTTTTAATATGGTATACCTATACAAACACCAACATAGACCCTTACAAAACTTTTCTTATGGTTTAGATTAGTTATTAGCCCATTGGCATTAGGTTTAGACCTTTAGTGAGCACAATACCCAATTTCGTTAAGGCATAAGGACACGTTTTTTCGAGCTCGAACAGGGTACACGAATTCTAAGGGCCCGCCCTGATCATAACCACAACCATCAACCATCATCACCTTCACCATGTACAACTATTGTCATCAGACCGAAACACCACCAACAGATCGCAATCCTGCCACCCTCAACCATCATCACCATCACCATCAACCTCCACAGCTCCGCCACCATCAGAACCCAACCCCTCACGTTGGACCCCTAATTAAGTTCACAGATCTGACATCAATTGAAGGGCGATATTGTTGTCTTCTTGGACACGTCAACGGTTTCGTCGCCGGAAAATCAATGAGCGATTCAACAGACGAAACCGGAGAAATCGTCTTCAACGAATTCACCAGAAACAGTACGGCTCTGATCTTCGCATCCGGTGAATCTCGATCGTACTCTTCGATAACAACAGCAGCGAGATCTTCATTGGAAGCTTGACGGAGAATCCACACGATTCCCAAAGCTTGACGATCAGTTAAGCGTACTTGACGGAACGATCAATGGTGCGGACTCTAGTGTGGGGTTCAGAAGATGATGGTGGCTATAAAAGCATGTCCAGCGAGAAAGAGAAAGAAAGACAGGGTGTGGGGTGGGTGGAGCTGGTGGTCAGTTGGAGGTGGTGGAGTGGTGGCGGACTGGCGGTAAAAAGGGTAAGAACCCTAATTTCGTTTAAGTTGCAGAACCGCAAAATATTGAATCAACAAACAAATATCTCAATGTATACCAAATCTAAAAACAAAAAAAAAATTGTATATTTATTATGTAGAAAAATGGGTTTATGTTTTAAATGTGATTTTTTTATTGTTTAAATTTGTTTTAGATGAATAAAGGAGTAAAATTACAATTAATCTACCCTCATGTCCAACGCACATGCCATACCTAACCTGAAAATTTTAACTAGGTTAGAACTAAAGGACGTAGGGTGTAATGGGTTTTACAAATAAATGATTGTGACAGTAATTATTGAAGTTAAAGGCTACCCATTACAATCGAATACATACATAAAGGACGAAAAGTGTCAACGCACATGCCATACCTAACCTGAAAATTTTAACTAGGTTAGAACTAAAGGACCTAGGGTGTAATGGGTTTTACAAATAAATGATTGTGACAGTAATTATTGAAGTTAAAGGCTACCCATTACAATCGAATACATACATAAAGGACGAAAAGTGTAATTTACCCTTATCATTATTAAGAACAACTCATTAGCTACAAGAGTTTTTTTTTTTTTTTTTTTTGGCCACAGTAGTTTTCTTACTTTTTCAAGCTATCACGTGACGACTTTTGTATAATTTGCAGCAAATGTTCTTTTTTTTAGTTTCACCTGAGATACGTATATCTATCAGTTTTTTTTTTTTTTTTGTTTTTATAAAAAGATGAATACTGAGAACTTTTCATCTTATTAAAAATTTATATTTAAAAGTCGGTATGATCCGTAGAGCAGCTTTTGTTAACTTTCATTTCACCATTTACACTATAAATGATATACATTTTTATCTCATTTTAATTTTTATATAATTTGTTTTACTCTAAAAAGTTGTGTTCGTTCGTTAACTTTATTAAGATATGCAATTGTTTTTAAATTTCTTTCGTCGACCACCTTCTGGTATAAATTTTATTAAAATTAGAGTTGTATTCAAAATAAAGTGTCTTCAAAGCCAGTTACACTAATTATTAAAAAATAAAAAAATTAACTTTAACCTTAAAATTTAATGTCACATGGTGAAAATAACTAAAATATGACATGTGAACATAAATTTTACCCTCAGATATTGATCTTATGTTCCTTGAATTAATAATAATAATAATAATAATAATAATAATAATAATAATAATAATCTATACATATAATAAAAGAAACCTATTTTTGGACACTTGTCATTCTCTCATTTAATTGATTAAAATTATTAATAATACTAATAATAATAATAATAATAATATTTAATCTAAATTAATACAAATTATTATTATTAATAATATTTAATCATTCCTACCCAAATAAACTTTTTATTATATCCTAACCCTAATAGAGATTACTTTAACTAATAATTTAAATTGTTATACAATTTATTTTCCAGATGTCAAATTATCAATCCGATTTAAAAACAACTTTTTGCTTAATTTTTCTAGATGTCAAATTATCAATTCGATTCAAAAACAACTTTTTGCTTAATAGGAATAGAGAAATAAAATAAACGAAAGAATGGAATCATTTTACATAGTTCTCAAATCAGTACCTAGGAAATATTCTTAAGGGGTGCGGATGAGGGGTTTAACTAAAAAGAGGTGCGGATGAAGGGTTTAACTAAATTTTCAAAGTGTGCAGACGGAACTTTTCCCTATAAAATACACTAATTTTTTAAAGGATACGCCCACTCGCCCACCCACCTAACCCCTTACTATGTCCGCCCCTTGCACACTGGCCAGTCAAATCGAGAACCATTGATGGTATATGATCATTTTGTTTCTAGGTGCAATCTACCTAGGCAAAAATTTTAACTCAAACCACTAACTGCATTATTGAAAGAAGGGCAAACCAAATAGGCCAAAACAACTTTTCTTGACGCATATCTAATACAAATTTTTATTATCAATAATATTTAGTCAAATCTAATAAGAATTCATAAGAATTCCAAAGTTGATATTAACTTTTAAATAATTAAAAAAAAATCCACCTAACATCACAAATGTTTCTGTTAAATTCGATTAATTAATTTATTCAACAATCACTATTATCTTTATCATTCACTATTATCTTTATCATTCAGTACGGTTAACCGATTTATCATCATGCAACCTTCCACCTATTCAATCATATGATTTTTCAATCTTATATTAACTAAATAAATAAAGATTAAATATTCAATCTTATCCTACTTTAAATATAAAAAAATCCTTTAGTTTTTTTAAATATATATTTTTTTATTATTTGGTATATAAAATCATATTTATTCAACTCATGTAATACACGAGGGTTTTTAAAAATATAACTTTTTTTTATTATTTGGTAAACTATATTACATTTATTCAACCCGTGTAATACAATGGTTTTAAAGATATAATTTTTTTATTATTTGGTATATAATATTACATTTATTCAACCCGTACAATACATATGGTTCTTATAGATATAACTTATTTTATTATTTAATATATAAAATTACATTTCTGCAACCCGTGCAATAAAGAAGGCTTTTAAAAAGATAATGTTTTATTATTTGGTATAAAAATTCATTTAATCAACCCGTGTAATACACGGGGTTATAACCTAGTAATATAATAATACAAAGTTTTAAAAAGATCCATTTTTTATTATATATTTAAAAGAACTATACACATGTTCGTACAGGGTGAGGTTAATGAAAAAAAAAAGTGTTTTTTGTGAGAAGGGTAAGAAATTATCTAAACCATTAGATCTTTAATCTAATAGTTGAGATCTTGATGACAATCTTATAAATAGTGTAACAATTAAAATAATTAATTTTATATATTAAAGGTATAAAATGTAAAATTAACATTTTTAAATTTAGAAAGTCACATGCAATCCACATGCAAGTTTCCCCCTTCTTTTTTTAACGTCAATAACTTTTTATACGTAACTCTTTTTTTCTAAAAATTACACCATAATAACGGGTGTTTTTTTATCTTTAATATGAGTACCATATTGTTATACTTATGTAAAGAAAAAAATTATGTTTCGATTGGATGTTTTAGTCCATGGTGTTTTTTCAATGTTCATACAATGGTGTTTTCATTGTATTGTAATTCAAGGCGTTGTGTTTTACAGTAAAACACCATATGGAAATATACAACTAATGCAGAAAACACCATTCAAAACTAACGATGTGCAAAAAAAGACACTACAACATAATACCTACAACAACACCATACACAACTAATCAAACTGTAGAAAAGAAACAACTGGTATAAAAAACATCCTTCAACTTCAATAGTATACATCAAAACACAATGTACATATAAAAACACCATGGAAGGATTACACATGGTGTCATTAAATAAACTCGTATACTAAACGAAAATCACCTATGCAAAAAACACCATACATTGTAACATCAAAGGGGCAAAAACCATATTAATCAGAAAACTAATCAGATTGAAATTCAAAATTCGAATTCCTAAAATAACTACCTAAATTCGGTTACATTTATTTAATCCTAAAATAACTACCTAAATTCGGTTACATTAATTTAATCCTTAATTAGAATTATTAGTACAATTACCATTATATCCTTGATCTAATAAAATGGATAGCGAAAGACCTAATGGTTGATATTCTTTCTTACCCTTCTCACACTTTTGGTTTTTTTTACATGATCCTCTACCTGTTCATACATATGTATTATTTATTTTAGCGAATCAATCTCGAATACTTTAAAACCGGCTTAACTTGTTTAAGCTCTGGATTAATCATTTATTTAGTCGTGAGTCGAGCTCAATATGTATTAAGTTATAATATAATGTTAATGTTAACTAAGATCTTCTATCTTGATTATGTACGTCATTTCAAGTTAGTCACCAACAATAACCTTAGAATATTTTTGTATGCAACAGCCTCAAATATACCCGGCAAAACACATCAATCTAAAAGAACAAAAGGGTAGACATAAGGAGAGGTTGTAGCTCTGGACAATGGTGGGAGGTCAGTGTAATGTTAACGGTGGTGCCATGTGTGGGACGATTGACTCGCCCTTATTGCCTTTCCTATCGGACTTTTCTCCGGTGTAGACGGTGGTGGGCATGAGTAGAAAACCGAAATAATCAAACCAAAAAATCGAACCGAAACAAAAACCGACGGTTACGTTTTTAGATTTTTAATAACCAAAAGTGAAATTACAACTTAACTGAGGTTTAGGGGTTATTGTGTGATCAAAACCTTTAATCATGCATCGAAACTTCTTTGATTTTAAATCCAGATTTGGTGATTTTGTGTTGATAGGTTGAAGAAGGTTTCCCCCCTTCTTTTCTTCTATGGATCGACACACACACATGTGTGTGTGAAATTTTCTAATTTTTAGATTTTAATAAAGGTTACTTCCCATAAGGTTCACTTTGGCCCCTCAAGTTTAGTTGGTTATTTAGTTTGTGTATCTCTTGTATGTTCTAAAATCATAAGGCCTCATACATAACTAAGTTAGACCTTAGAGTAAACTTCAGTTTTGCTCCCTGTGGTCTGGTCACTTTAACGGTTTTGCCCCAAACCTTTAAAAATAGCCATTTTCCTCCAATAGTTTGCTATGGTTTTTCCATTTTGCTCTCCGCCTCTAACTCCATCCAAATTGTCTGCTTTTCTATTTTCCTCCCTGCAGGGAGCAAAATAGAAAAACCATAGCAAACTATTGGAGGAAAATGGCTATTTTTAAAGGTTTTGGGCAAAACCGTTAAAGTGACCAAAACACAGGGAGCAAAACAGAAGTTTACTCTAGACCTTATCTTAGTTATGAAATTCAAGTAAAATGCCAATTTAACAATAATAATATATTTTGTATATTTGGGGTGTTACATAGAACTTTCGATTTCAACTTTCTTCCATGAACATGCATCTAATTCAATGAAACCCAAAACTAGGGTTTGTGTTTCTGTTTCATGAACCCATCCATCATATGAATTTTTAATTAAAACTCGATAACAATTCCTTACCTTAACATTGATTACACCTATTAACCTCAAACACATATGATTTCAAGAACATATATTAGGGGTTTTTGAGAGAGATGAAGATGATAAAGTTTGAAGAGCTTTTAGGGGTTTTTTTTAATTATTTTGTGGCACAAGCACAAGGGTTTAAATACCTGAAAATGATTCACGAGCGCTGTTGGGCTGTGAACCCTTGGGGCCAACCGTAAACTTGGTGAGCCCAGACTCTTTTAGAAAACCCAAACAATTTCTAAAATAATTCCTTAAATGATTCAATTTAAATGATGATTGTGGTTATTTTCTTATATAAAAAATAATTCCATAAATGATTCAATTTAAATGATGATTGTATTTTCTTATAAAAACAAAAAATTAAAAGAAAACTACGAAAATTAAAAGAATATAAAATAACAAAAATAAATAAATAACATCCTTGCCACAATGTACAATGATATTTATTACTGGGTCAAATCATTATGAAATTGACTGAAGAAATTTTTTAACACATATTTATTTAAGAGTAAATTACAAGTTTTGTCCTTTATGTTTTTCCAAATTTCAGGCGTTGTCCTTTACATTTAAAGTTGATTAGTTTTGTCCTTAACGTTTCAAAATCCTGCACGTTATGTCCTTTAGGACAAACCCAGTTAAATTTTTTTGTTAAATCTGGTCACATAGACCCCACATAAGGGCAAATTTGTCTTTTTACCCTTTCAATAAAAATATTAAATATATATTTATAAAGCTTATCTTCTCCACTCAAGTCACTCTCCCTCACCTCTCTCTCTCTATATCATTCTCTCTCTAGAAACACCACCTGCCACCACCATCTACCACCCACAAAGCCGTCGCGAAAGTAGCCAACAACAAACAGAGAAGAAACCCCACTGCAATCGTCGTCTGTTCCCGCCGGAAAACAACTAACAGAGAAGAAACCCTCAGTTGCTGAAGTTGAACGAGCTATTGGAGCCGGTATATACAAAGACCGTTGCGATTCATCGCCGACAGTGATCCTCTGTTCCACCGACGCCGTCGTAAACTGCCACAAATCATTAAATTGAACCAATCATCGTGACAACAGCAGGTTTGATTGTTGGTGAAGTTCAGATCTGAAGTTCCAGGTTCGCCGTCGTAAACTGCCACAAATCATTCACTGAAGTTCCGGATCTGCTTTTGAATCAACAACAGGTTCTGAAGTTCCAGATCTGATTTCGAACCTTATTCTGATTTGATTGCATTTTTTGTTCATCTGAGATGGGTACTTGTTCGATTGTTGGTGACGGTAGCATAGGTTGATGCTTGATTTCACATCTGACCACAGGCTGATTCTCTTTTGGTGAAGAAATATAGGGTGTTGTTGAAATCATCGGTGGCGGTGGGTTTCAAGCTTGATTTTAGGTTATGGTTGTTGATTTTGGGTTGTGGTTGTTGTTGATTTTGGGTGTTTTTTTTATGGTGACGGGGGTGGTTATGGTGGTAGGAAGTAAGGAGGTCTTGGTGGTAGATGGTGGTGGCTGGTGGTGTTTCTAGAGAGAGAATGATATAGAGAGAGAGGTGAGGGAGAGTGACTTGAGTGGAGAAGATAAGCTTTATAAATATATATTTAATATTTTTATTGAAAGGGTAAAAAGACAAATTTGCCCTTATGTGGGGTCTATGTGACCAGATTTAACAAAAAAAATTAACTGGTTTGCCCTAAAGGGCATAATGTGCAAGATTTTGAAACGTTAAGGACAAAACTCATCAATTTTAAAGATAAAGGACAGCGCCTGAAATTTGGGACAAACATAAAGGATAAAACTTGTAATTTACTCTTTATTTAAAGATGTGTGTGTGATTGTCAATATATTTATTCATCTTTTTTTTAACGGCCAACAAACTCAATCTCGAGCACTCTCGGGGCACCCACTGGACAAACGGAGTACTCTGAGAGTAACCCGAGTCCACCACCAATTCCGGGGAAAACCCAGTAACCCACCCGCCCGTAGGCACGAGGGTGAAATTACCGGTAAAACCCGTACAACTAACAAGTTTCCCTGGGTCTGCTATCATTGTCCACCATTGCCTCACTCTGTACCAAGTGGGACTCGAACCTGCATCTCTCAAGAGAAATGCAAGCCTTCCACCACTTGATCTAGAGATCATTGGCAATATATTTATTCATCTAACCTCTTGCTTTAAACATTTCTATTTTTATCATCTGTGATCTATTATCTTGTTTTTAATATATTGTTGACGCACTTCTTGTGGACGTGGTATGGCTCGGTTCATGGCTATCAAGATCACATATTTACATCCTCCAGTAAATATATGTATGGCATATTATATTTGAAACAAGAGTCTACAAAATGGAAGTCATTTATTGTTATCAAAATAGACATTATTCAAGGGCCATCGAAATAGAGTTGCTCCAAGAAAAGAAAAGAATCGAAACAGGAATTAATACCCAAGTATCGAAATAGAGTGTGGTTGATATGTTGATCGAATTAGATGAAGAAATTATCGAAATAGACAAGACTTGTCTATTTCGATACATCCACATGCCAATCCTATTTCGATAATGTATTATGTATTTTGATAGCACCATGTATATTTCGTTGTGTTTCGCATGTAATTGTTCTATTTCGATGTAATGTATGTTGTATGGACTATAAATACAGCATACCCACACTCTGTTTAAAGAACAAGAGAGAGAGCACTTTCAGGAGAGGGTGTGAACTCTGATGAAATCAAACCTTGAGCTTAAAAGTGATATCTTGTTTGTGTTGGGTTGTGTTCTTTGCTTAGATTTGCACATAAACAAGGATTCCGCACTTGGTTATGTGTTAAACAACAAGGAATAGGTTCTCTAGATCCTCCTTTAGGGACCTACAAGTGGTATCAGAGCTTTGGCTCGATTCCTTGTTGAAAATCAAGCTTTCTTGTGAGATTTGACTGGGTTTTAGGTGTTTATTGAGGTGTTCTTGGACAAAAACTGGAAACCCACCCTTTTTGATGATAAAATGGACTGAAACTTGCTAAAATGATGTTGTTTTGTGAGAATTTTGGTTGAAAACTCATTAAATCAGTTGAAGATTATCAAAAATCTGCATTTTAGTGTGTTTTAGGTGTTGAGTTTCTGAGTTTCATATTTTTTGGCGAAAACTTTGGCTGGAATTCTTGCCGGAATAGTACACTCCGGTGAGAGCTTGCCATTGGTTGACCTGCATACTGGTGGAGCAGAAATCTTTTTTGCCTCTCTGTGTTTTGCAGTTCTTGACTCTCTGTGTCTTATTATATCAAATTCAAAATTAAGCTTATTCAATGAAACATAGACTCAATTGTTGATTACCTTTTTTGAAATACAAGGAACATAATAGAATTCAACAAGGATTTTCAAAACACACATTTTCTAAACACCAAGTGTCAAGGTTAGCTATATCGAAATAGGAGTTTTCGAAACACGTCACTTGTTTCGATATCAAGGCTATTTCGAAAAACAAGTTACTAGAATCAATTCTATTTCGATAACCTTGTTTATAAATCTATTTCAATACATAATCTGTTTCGATATTACTTTGTCCTTTTGTTCCAAAACAATCTGTTTCGAATCAACATCTGTTTCGTTGAGTTTTCAATCCAGTCACTTCACTTTGTTTTGTTTTGTTTTGTTTTTGCAGTAAGTTTATAGTAGCCATATAAGTTCTCTGTTCTTAGTCAAGATGACTACAAATCCTTGGGGTTGGATTCAAGAGTCAAGCACTAGTAACAATTCTCAACAAAATAGTTCCGCATCATGGGTTCAATCTCTCATGCCTTTGCAATCCGCTATGATATCCACAAGTTAATGGTCATTTGTGGCAAACCAAAACCAAAGTATACAAAGTCTTCTCTTGAGTGAATATGAAACCGGTAGCAACAACCACCTACCAAAACTGATGCATATAAATGATTACCCGGGATGGAAGGGAAGATTTCATACTTATGTTCTTGGCCAAAATACTGAGTTGTGGACGTGTTTTACAACTGCGTACAATTAAGCTCTTCAGGAAGCCGGATCGGATCCTACTTCGTTGGCTGCAATGAGTGAGCAAGATAAGAAAGCTTATGATCTAGTAAAGAAAGCATTTGCCATTCTTACTCAAGCGTTGAGCAAAGACATTTATCATCAGTTCGTTTATTGTACCACCACCAAAGCCTTGTGGGATACATTAAGAGCAAGAGGAGAAAGGAATGCAGCAGCTCGCAGACTTAGACAGGATCTACTCAAGAAAGAATTCGATGGATTCATGTTTATGGAAAATGAGTCACTTGGAGACATGTCTACAAGGTTTTTTCATCTGCGTGGTGAGATTTTCTCGTATGTCATGACAGTAACTCCTCAAGAGATTACTGCGAAGTTTGCGGATGCTTTGACACCAACGTGGAGTGGATTCTTAGAAATTCTGAAGTTTAACGGTGTTTTGGATACTACCAACATCTATGAATTCATTCAAATGTTGGAGAATAAGAATGCAGAAGAGATCAGGAAAGTGAAGAGGATACTCATTCAACAGAATCCAGAAGTATACTTTGGAAACTGTAGTGGAATCAACAGTACGGCAAAAGCTATTCAAGCAACAAAACCACAGACCGCTTTTGTGTCAAACGCTAATCCTTTTGTGCCACCAAGCAATCCCTTCGTACCACAGCCATCTGAGTCAACTTCTCAAGCCTTTGTTCCACCACCTATTCTAGATCTAGCTCAGTTAAACCAACAAGCGTGCAATGGAAATAATTCATCAACTTTTAGTGCTGGCCCAACTGCTAACCTAAATACCATTCGTCTCGATACTTCAAGCTTCTCTAAAGTCAGTGTCGAAGTTGCAAAGGAACACATGGAACCTTTGAACACTCAAGTTAGTGCTTATTGCGGGTTGGTGGCAGGTCAAATTGGTAATATCAACCTGACACAGGAAGATTACCAACAGATAGACAAAGATGAAATGGAGTTGATGGACATTAAATGGGCATTTGCAAGTGTTGTTCGACGGGCAAAAGACTTTATGGAAAGAACTGGTATAATAAGTTTGGAGAGTAATAAAGACACGAAGTATGGTTTTGATAAGGATACGGTTAAATGTTTCAGATGTGGAGAAAGAGGACACTTCAAGCATGAATGCACGAAACCACCTCAGTATGGCAACCAAAACCCTTTCAGAAATCAGACCAACCAGTAAAACCAGAACTCCAACCACAACAACAATACTGAACGTGCCATCGTACCTGTCGGAGACTCAAATCAAGTTGGATCTTCTAACGTAAACAATACAACAGCCTTAGTCGTTCAAGCTGACAAGAACTGCGACTGGTCTGTGCAATTGGGTAGTGGAGGTTTGGGTGAAACAGCTTGTTATGCTAAAGTAATCTAGCATATCAAGCATGCTCAAAATGGTGATTCGTCTGAAGAAGAAGGAAGTTCTGGATATAGTGAGGTTTTAGATGAAGAAAGCTCAAGCTTAAGTAAGGATGGTATTAAAGAAGTGTCAAGTGAAACCATTGATGCAGATGTAGAAAATTTGTTGAGTGACGCAAAAAACATGCAAAGCAGACGATCAATTCTAATGGAGAAAGCAGTGGCTGGATCTGATGATGGATACTATTCTCATCACTTTGCCTTCATGGAAAATGTTGGTGGCCAATCAAGTCAGATATGCTCCGATAAACCAAATACTGTTACTTGTGATAAGTGCGTTGAGTTAGGTGCTAAGTTGTCTGAATTGGAAGGTAAATATGAAGTGACATTCGTCCACAATCAAAAGCTGATTGTGAATCTTTCTAAAAGCACTGAGGCCAATATGTTTCTTAAGAAAAATGAAAAGGACTTCAAAAATGTAATTGAAACCTTAAGAAAAGATCTTTCTGAGGTATCAAAAATTGTTTCAAGAAAACAAACCGCGATTAACAATTACTTTAACATGCTTGAGGAAACAAAGAAAGAATTGGCCTATGTCAAATGTGAAAATGAGGCGATTCAGATTAAGATAGATAGTTATTCCAACTCTAGGTATGTGCTGGATCACATCATTGACATGTAGAAAAAGAACACGGATGTCACATGTGTTAGGTATAAAAAGTGTCCGCCACCAATTAGACACAATTATACCAAGATGCCTGATGAGGAGGATAAGCCTCACTTTGAGCCTACAGTTACACTAGACATAGAGGAAGTCGCAAATAGGCTTGGTTCCCAAAAGGAAGTATCCTTCGATCAGGCACAATCAGTTGATGCCGAATGTTCGACTATTGCACAGGATCATGATCCTCCAGTAATTATTGAGGATGCTGATTCATCAGATGATGAGTCTGAAGATCACAAAATTCATCTTCGAGTCATCAACATGAGTCTTCAGGGTTTGTTGAACGAAGATCATGTTTCGAGTGTGGTGAATTTGGACATATCATTCGAAATTGTCCTTATCTTCAAAAGCTTAAAGGCTAAAGCTGATTTTCCCCCAGAGCAAGGTTACCGAAAGCGATCTGTTTCACCAAAACAAGATCCCCGTCTTGTGAAGGAACGTGAGGTGAAACAGAAACGTAAACAAAACAAGGTAATTAAAAAGTCACTCAAGAACGAAGTGGTTCAAAAACCATATGTTCCAATAAAACCAGAAACTGATAATGTTTCAAAATTAAAAACTGGTAAACCTCAACAGATCTGGAAACCGAGAACGGTCACGAATTCAGGGGGCATCGCTCTTTCAAAACCATCACGAAGTTGAAATAACTTGTGTCGATGAAAATGGAAGACCCATGTCCACGAAGGCTTGGGTCACCATCTCCAACTAATTGTTTGTGTACATGTGTAGGGTGTTCCAGGAGGAACTGTCAATAGTCTTTGGATTGTTGATAGTGGAGTATCCAGGCACATGACAGGTGACATGAGGCTTCTCTACGACGTCAAATCTATAAGAGGAGGTTATGTTGCTTTTGCTGGAGATAAAGGTAGATATATTACTGGAGAAGGAATGGTATCCAACGGGGTCATGAGTTTTGATAGGATCAACTTCGTGCAATAACTTGATCACAATCTTCTAAGTGTATCTCAAATCTGTGATAAGAAGTTTTTTGTGCACTTTGATGCTAATGGATATTATGTGCTGAAGCCCGGTTCCAAGATTCCTGAAGACTGGATTCTCTTATCTGCACCAAGATTTAATGATTTGTATGTTGTTGATATGAGCCAAGCAATCACCACGTCTGCACAAGTAACCTGTTTTGTTTCAAAAGCCACAGAAAAGGAGTCAATCTCTTGGCACAGAAGGATGGAACACATTCACTTAAGAAAAATGAATCATCTGGTGAAGAATGAACTAGTGAACGGTGTTCTTGTTAAAAACTTCCATCTGCAAGATGTCTGTGTTTCATGCCAAAAGGGAAAGCAAAGTAAGAAATTGTATCCCAAGAAGAAAACCAACACGGTTGCAGTGCCACTTGAGCGTTTGCACATGGATTTGTTCGGTCCTGTCAAGCATAAAAGCATCAGCAATGACTCGTACTGCCACGTTGTGACGGATGATTACTCACGATTTTCTTGGGTGGGGTTTATGGCTCACAAGAGTGAGACTTTTGAAATTATAAAAAACTTGATCACTACGATTGAGAATTTGTTTATTTTGAAAGTGAGACGCATACGCGCTGACAATGGAACTGAATTTAAGCATCATGCTATGGAGGAGTTCTGTAGATCCAAAGGTATTCTTCATGAATTCAGTGTAACGCCCTGCTTTTTCATACTTTCCATATTTAGAAACCATTGCTTGAAATTCTATTTTTTGGAAATCTTGTATTCCTTGTAATCGTATTTCATTGTATCATTGTAAAATCCGAGACTTTGATCGTAATGAAATGAATCTTTTATACACCGTTTATACATGTTTATACATTGATACGTGCACTCGTTTGATACATGGTTCGTAATTCGTATAAACGTAAGCTTAACTCGTAAACAATGATCGAGCATTCGTAATCCTTAAATATTCATACATTTAAACACTTAGTTATTCGATTATAAGATTAAGTTGTATGTTTTTTTCACTTGATCATACCAAACTATAAATCATACATACTTGTTACATTTCATGTGTTATACACACCTATGTTATCACACTTTTTGCTAAATTAAAACATGTCATTTATGCATTTTGGACCTTGTTACAAGTTACATACATACTAGACACCATGTAACAATTTAATAAACATCAAATATATACCTTCTAATGTCAAAAAAATAAAATAAAATAAAAATTATAGGGTTGTTAACAGCCTTGCATCAGCCCACTTAATTTCCTTGTTTTGAGTTATTTAGCCCACTAAACACTTCCAAAGCCCAACCCAATGAAACCCTAATCCATCCCATATATAACCCAAGCCTCCTCCAAGCATTTCTCACTTTCTAAACACTTTCCATTCACTCTCAAACACTCCAAACCGTAGCTGATTGCAGAAGTTCGAGCAGATTTATACCACTTCACTAAAGTGAGCATAACTCACTCAATTCTTATCTGATTCACTCGATTCTTTTTCCTACTACTTTGTATTGACCTTAGCTACGTTTCCATGGGTTTTACCTAGAAAACTAGAGCCTGGAACATTGCCAAAAGGGCTCCAAAGTGGACTGATTTTTCTGTTCTTGTTTCAAACTTTTATAAACTTGTTTAAACTTGAGGAAACTCATCTCAAACCTATGTCCTTATGCTTATAACCACTTCTATGGTTAGTTAGGCTTGAAAACAAGGTTGAGACATTCAAAATCAGAGATATAAACCTCACAAACTTTCTGTTTTGTTCAAGGGTTTTAACCCACAAGTGATGTTCAGGTTCAAGACTTGATGATTGTGTGATTTAGGGTTAGCTTGGGCTAACCTACTTGAAAATCCACGCATAGCTTGATGTTTTCTCATAGATTAGTTGTTCATATTCTATTGTTCCTTGTAAGTTCATGACCCTCCTTGAATGTTCATAACAATAAGTGTAGTGGTGAACATCTAGAGGTACCTAAATGGAAGACTTTTCTTCCTACCTCCTAGGGGTGTGCATGGGTCGGTTTGGTTTGGTTCGGTTTTTACTATTAACCATAACCATAACCGCTAGTTCAGTTATGGAGTTTTGGTAACAATAACCATAACCAAACTTCGGTTACGGTTAATCAGTTATTAAGTCGGTTATGGTTTGGTTTTGGTTAATTTCGGTTAAGTAACCAAGCAAGGTTTGAAATATATAGGGTTGCGCACGATTTGAACTTAGCTTGAGCCTATTTTATAAGATAACGGAGACTAAACTTTTTAGTTAAAGTACCGATTTGGGGTTCTTTTTAATAAGGTAATTCTCAAACAAAAAAAAATTATGGCCATAACCCCTTAGTTCTTTATCAAAATAAATGGCATCTACATCAAGATCATTTTATTACTAACATACTTTTATCTTAGTAAAAACCCTCTATATGGTTTTGTAAAACACAAATCCATTATATAAAGTTAACATTACAAGTTCGGTTCGGTTTCGGTTATATCGGTTAATCAAAGCTTTATAACCATAACCATAACCATAACCGATTGAGCGGTTATACAAAGCTTCATAACCATAACCATTGGTTATATTGGTTATCGGTTATTAGTGGTTCGGTTATATTGGTTATGGTTCGGTTATCGGTTATGGTGGTTAATTTGCTCACCCTACTACCTCCTACATGAATTCTATTACACTTAAGAGGTTCCTAAATGGACGACTCATCCTCCTACCTCATGCTTGAACTATTTGATATATTAACATGTTACATAACTTATATATATACTTAGTAATCAAACCTTGATAATGAACTAATGGTCACTTGTCAAAGTATATGGTTACATCATCTAAACACTATGTGTTAAAAGATGATTACTTTCATACGAATATGTTCATATATTTTAATCCCCCTACTTTCCTTTTTGCATGAAATTCACCATTAAGTTAGGAGTGAAATCCTCACCTTGATGGGGAAATTCAAATTTCAAATTCTAGTGGACCCTCGTCAAAGTGTTGAAATTAAATTTTGACCCGACGAGTACCAACCACACTTAGGATACGAAATCGTCAATTTAGGGGTGAAACCCGTACCTTGTCAACTAGTTCCACTCCTCGATTTGTTTTATAAATCCCGCCAAGTCTCGAAATTTCGATTGATTTGGGACGTGTAGTAACCGGAAGGGTAAATACCGTTAACCGACTTGTCGGCGAGAGTATTCCACCTATTAGGCCAAAGCATGCTCTTCAAATTCAAAAGACTTTTCGAACACTTTGGTTAGTCAAGTTCCGTTTTGGAACCATCCAATTTTTAATCAAACTTGTGTTTCTATTATCTATCTTATACGATGCAATCTTTCAAATTCAAAATTTCTTTCGATATTTTCTCCTCACACACAACATACTAAATCTGTTTCATACATTTATACATATGCATGATTTCAAAATGTCACTCAATTTTTTTTACATTCCTTGTAACACCAAAATGGAGATATATATATCATCGAGATAGGAGTGATTTCCTTACCTTGACGATTAGCTCCACTCCTTTTCTTAAAATGACCTCACCAACAAGTTAGGGATGATTCCCTTACTTAGGTGATCGTTACCAACAATTTTCTTCAAAGGAGACTTCATCATACAACGTGATCAAGTGTTATACCTAAATCGTTTATCATTCGTCAAAATCCCTACTTATATCAATTTCAAAATGCATTGTTTGATCAAACGTAGTTCTTACCTTACAATCTATTTTCACATAACTCATATACACGAGATTCTTAATCATGTCTTAAAATGTTTTATTACCCAAATTTCAAAACCTTACGAAATGCTACCTATCAATTTAATCGGTCCAATGAATCTCTTGCCCATGAACTCCGTAATCGACTTAATCACTAAAACACGCTCACATTATACTATCATACCAAAGACTTTCATTCTCAACCGAAATTCAAAACAACTTTCTCATATACTTATAAGATCTTATAGATGTCATGCGATCGTTTTACCAATGACTCTTTTCAATGTCGACGAATCATTTGTTAAAACTCTTTTCAATGATCACTAAGTCCATTTTGCTAAATTTCTTCTCTAAGGATCAACGTTTTCACAAGAACCTCCAAAATTCAAAAAATTCTTGTTTTGATGCAAGCAAGCAAAGCGAACTCATTATTTTCGAAAACCTTTTCCTACACCGCTCGATTTGTCATTCAAATTTCAAAACAAGTGGGCAAGCAAATTTCATGGGAACCGACAATCTCAAACTTACGTAAACCCTTTAAAAAAACAAAAGTAGCATTTCCATTCATTACAAAATACGTTATGCATAACCAATGAGGACTTTATGTTTTCTTACATTTACAAACTATATTCTATCTTCCAAACCAAACTCAATCTATTTTGATTCGATAAACTCGACGTTTTGCTTAAACCACTATACATGCATATCATCATACATGTTTTAGTCAATATCTCACGACAATTTCATTTATATCATTCGTGTTACATACTCAAACTTCTTAATCGTTTATATGCTTAAATTCTTTATGTTTCAATTTACGCAATCATTATTATTAATAATTATACTCATACTTGTATTCATATTTATACTTATACTATTGTTGGTGCGTATTTGTTACAACAGCTTAGATTTGGTCTTTGGATATCTTTTAATTAGTTAAACGATAAACAGTTAGTGGGTTTAGCTTTGTTTTAGTGGAATAATAGAGTTTGGGCTAAACAAAACCCACATTGGGTCTAGGGGGACGAATTGGGCTTGCCCATGTAGGAAACTCTAGCCCAAGTTGCAAACCTTGTGTTATATAAACAAGGTTAGGCTTTAGGGTTTAGGTTAATCAGCCAAAACAGTTTGTGTGTAAGAATTTCGTGAGAGACTAGGTCTTGGACAAAATTTGTGTTGGTTAGGGTTTTGATTGATTGTAATTCGTGAGATTGATAATCAATAGAAAACCCATTTTGAAAGTGAATTGTTGTTCCTACACGTTTTCTGCTATATTCTGATCAAGAGGATTCCGCACTCTTGATTAGATTGACAATTCTGTGAAAGATCCATAAATCAAGGGGTCCTACAATTGGTATCAGAGCATGTGATGATGCTAAGAAGAATGATAACAGCAAACCAGTTTTGAAAAAGAAAACTTCACATCCTAAGAATAAGAATCCAACAGTTGTTAAACAGATTAATTTTGTTTAAGGAAGTGACATGAAAAACGAAACAGCTGTTATTGAAAATGAATCTAATGTAGAGTTTGCTATAAACAAGAATAAAGAAAATTCTGAAACTAAGCAAACTGAACCAAATTCTTCTAAGGCATCATCATCAAAACCTGAATCTAGTTCAAAGGCTTCAGATAAGAAGTCCTCGAAAAAGAGATCGTGCTTCAAATGTCACACCAAGGGACATGTAGCTAGTTGCTGTCCTAATAAAAAGAATGAAGCACAAGTGAGTGAAAAGAAGAGAGAGAAGTCACCAGAGAAGAGTGGTGATAATACTGAGGAGAAAGTTGCAAATTCTCCAAAGAAATCCGCTGCTAAGCAACCAGAGAATGTTGCCGTTGGTGAAGATAAGGCTGAAAAAGGAACTCCTCAAGTTCCTCGTTTTCAAAGAAATCAACCAAGATTTCAGCCTAAATCTCCACCAGGCAGATATGAAAGGCCTAGAAGCAGTTCACCAAGAATGAACAATCATAATTCTAATAATTTCAAAAGTCAAGGTCAATATCAAAATCGATACCAAAATAATGGTGGTCGAACTTTTTATAACAATGGCTTTAGAAATTACAACAATAATGCTTCTTGGAATCAAAATTCAAGGTATCAAAATCAAAATTTTCAAAGGTCAAATAGTCCAAACACATATAGGAACCCTCAGGACCAAAGACCTAGTGGAAATCAAAATCAAATTCCATCAACAGGTCTGTGATCCAAGACTCCTGTTAGGAGTAATGGATATTGGATGGATGTTCCAGTGGCTGGTGAATTTGGACGACCCAAGACCATTAAGGCTTGGGTCCCCCAATCTAACTAATTTCTTGGTTGGTGTGTGCAGGAGCTGCTAAGGAGGATTATCAACTTGTGGTATGTTGATAGTGGCTGCTCCAGGCACATGACGGGGGATGTGAGATTGTTGACGGGTGCTAAAGGTGGTAGAATTACAGGACGAGGAAAAGTGACCAATGGGAAGATCACACTGGACAAAGTGAATTATGTTGAGCAGCTTAAACACAATCTGATGAGCGTGTCTCAAGTCTGCGACAAGGGTCACTCGGTCCATTTTACCAAGAATGAAGCATTAGTGTTGAAACCAGGTTTGGAGATTCCGGACGATTGGATAGTGATGCGAGCTCCAAGGAGAAATGACACTTATGTCATGGACATGGGTGCTAAGGATCCAACTGCTGTGGTGGCGTGTTTACTATCAAAAGCATCTGAAGCTGAATCGATGTTGTGGCACAGACGCATGGCCCATATTCACTATCGAAAAATGAATTACCTTGTTAAAAATGAGCTAGTGAAAGGGGTTCCAATGCAGAGGTTTCAAGTGGAAGACAAATGTTTACCCTGTCAAAAGGGAAAACAACACAAGAAACCTCATAAGTCTAAAACAATAAATTCCATTGATGCCCCTTATGAATTACTTCACATGGATTTATTCGGTCCAGTGAACGTGAGGAGCATAGGTGGAAAGTACTATTGTCTTGTTGTTACTGATGATTACTCACGATATTCATGGGTTTTCTTTTTAGGTACAAAAGATGAGACATCAGAAATGTTGATGGATCTTTTTACAAAATTGGAAAATGTCCATGATGCAAAGATCAAGAGGATAAGGAGTGATAATGGCACGGAGTTCAAGAATCGTATTCTGGATCTCTACTGTCTTCGCAAGGGAATTGAACATCAATATTCTGCTCCTTATACGCCTCAACAGAATGGAGTCGCTGAGAGGAAAAACAGGACGTTGATTGAAGCCGCTAGGACTATGCTTTCAGATTCAAAGCTACCAGTTCTTTTCTGGGGAGAAGCTGTGAATACTGCTTGCTATGTCCTAAACATAGTTTTGACTATTAAACGTTTTAACAAAACTTGTCATGAGTTGATGTTTAACAAAAAGCCAAACTTAGAAGGCTTTGAACCATTTGGATTACCCTGCACCATTGTGCGAAATAAAGATAAACAAAAATTCGGTGAGGTGGCTGACGAAGGCTACTTTCTAGGTTACGTACCTGGCGCACCGAATAAAAGGGTTTTTAATCTATAAACTGGTAAAATTGAGGTTGTGTTTAATGTTGAAATTACTTCATACAAACCTCAACAATCAACGAATGGACCTGCTATATTATATGATTATGAAAGTGTTTTTAAATCATTTAATATTCCTGAGTTTTGCAATGCAGATGATTCTCAGTTGATTCAAACAGTGATAAATGAAGATGATGAAGGCGAGTTCATGCCTAGATCGAATGTTGATATGACAGATGCTCTGAAAACTTCCCAAGGTGCTGCTAATCCTGATTCAAGTGATAGTGACTCTGAACCCATTGAGGGGGAGGATTTCATTAATCCATTTGCGAATCAGAATATTCAGGGGGAGGTCGTATCAAACCTGGGTGACAATCTAGAAGTCGATACCTTTGCTACTACACGAGCAAATAGAGATCATCCAGTTGACATGATACTTGGAGATCCTACTGCAGGTGTTCAGACGAGAAGAAGCATAGCAACGAATTTTGGTTTATTTGTTTCGATTGAGAAGACTGGGATTGTGAACGAGTGCTTGTATAGTTGCTTTATTTCCCAAGAGAAGCCGAGGAACATTCATATGGCTCTTAAAGACAATTCATGGGTTGAGGCTATGCAAGAGGAATTGGACCAGTTTGCAAAGTTAAAGGTTGGGAGTTGGTTGACCTTCCTAAAGGTGAAAGAGAGATAGGCACTAAGTGGGTGTTTAAGTGCAAGAAGGATGGCAGAGGAATTGTGACGCGAAACAAGGCTCGATTGGTTGTCAAAGGTTTCAATCAGCAAGAAGGAATAGATTACAATGAAGTGTTTGCACCAGTGGCAAGGTTGGAGGCAATTCGTTTGTTTCTGGCTTTCGCAACATTCAAGGGCTTCAAAGTTTACCAACTAGACGTGAAGAGTGCGTTTCTTTATGGAAAAGTCCAAGAAGTGGTGTATGTCTCACAAACAGATGGGTTCGTTGATCCAGATTATCCACATCGGGTGTACAAACTTGATAAGGCTTTGTATGGATTACATCAAGCGCCCAGGGCGTAGTACGAGACACTGTCTACACATCTGATAAAGAATGGTTTTGAAAGAGGTCAGATTGACAGTACACTGTTCATCAAGAGGAAGAAGGAAGATTTTCTGCTGGTACAGGTGTACGTGGATGACATCATCTTTGGGTCATCAGATGAAAACATGTGTAAAGAGTTCGAGCAGGTGATGAAGAACAAGTTCGAAATGAGCGCTATGGGTGAGCTGTCTTACTTTCTGGGATTACAAGTTGAACAGAAGGAGGATGGGATGTTTATTCATCAAACAAAGTATGTGTATGACATTTTGAGTCGGTTCAAAATGAATGATTGCTCTACTTTCAACACACCCATTTGCGAAAATCACAATCTTGGCCCAGATCATGAAAGTACTGAAGAGGTTGATCCAACTCAATACAGGGCAATGATTGGTTCTCTAATGTACTTGACTGCTTCAAGACCTGACATTATGTTTGCAGTATGTCTGTGTGCCAGATATCAGGCAAATCCAAAAGAGTCACACATGAAAGCAGTGAAGCGTATTCTTCGTTACTTGAAGGGGAAACCTAAACTTGGGTTGTGGTATCCAACTGATAGTGATCTGAATTTTTTTGCTTACACCGATTCAGACTTTGGAGGATGCAAGTCGAACAGAAAGTCTACAACAGGTGGTTGTCAGTTCTTAGGAGGCAGGATTGTGTCTTGGCAATGCAAGAAGCAATCTTGTGTGTCTACCTCTACGTGTGAAGCTGAATATATTGCTGCGGGTAGCTGCTGCTCTCAGGTTCTCTGGATACAACCGCAGATGCGCGATTACGGTTTGGATTTCACTCGTACTCCTATTATGATAGACAATAATGCCACAATTTCAATAACAAATAATCCCGTGAAACACAGTCGCACAAAACATATTGACAAACGTCATCATTTTATACGGGATTGTGCTGAAAAGAGACTAATTGAATTACATCGAGTCGACACACTAGATAACCTGGCAGATCTTTATACTAAAGCTTTTGACAGGGCTCGCTTTGAACATTTAGTCGAACTCAACGGGATGAGGAATCCTGAATAACTGGTTTTTCATAAGAATTTTGTAAATATTTTTTTGTTTTCTTAAAAATAAAAAATACAAAAACATTAAAAAATAAAAAAACATAAAAAATAGAAAATCAAAAATGAGTTATCACTGTGTGAAAAAGAAGAAATGATAGTACATCAGCAAGTTAGACCGTCACACTCAAACTGAATTAAATTGCTTAAGTATGATAGCAGCTTCATCATATGATGTACCAGTAGGCAAAAAGCATGAAATAATCAACTTACCAATGTGATATAAACCTAAATGAACTGTGTATGAGTGGGGAACACATCAGTGGTATGGTTTAATGACCTTAAATCTTGCATTGATAGATTGCCAAAATCTGAGGTTTTGGGTCTTTATACTGTTATTTCATCTGGGGATATCAGGGTTGTCCTTCTGCTGCATCCAGATACATGCTGACCTAGGCACACCCAGGATATCTTAAAAGAGCTAAAAATGCCAAAACCCTGAAAATGAAGAAGCTCTCATAGAGAGTCATTCAAAATGTGCAAAATGCATAAATCGTACCAAAAAAATGGTATTGACCTGATCACCAATTATCTAAACGTTGAAAAATAAAACAGATGAATTCAGTATACTCACTTACTACGATGAATCTTTGTGCATACCTTGATCGCGGGGGTATATCCTGGAGTGGGACACACTAGTATATCAGAAATAAAATTACCTTAACGTATCATACGGTAATGGTAATTGAAATGTTCATGCATTTTGTTTAAGTAGACAAACATACTGGTAATCGTCTTGGACTGCTTTTCACGAAAAATTAAATAAAGAATTATCTAATAGTGTGAAAACGGTTTGATTGTGCTGATATGATCTTCTTACCAGTGATTCTCACAAAAATAGAGTTTTTATTGCTTTTGTTATTTACTTGCTTTCAGAAAATATAAAATACAAAAATAGTGTCTTTTTCTGTTTAAAATTCTTAACGTACGGAAAACTGTTATTCTTGGAGGAATTGTTACTGATAGGGGGAGACGGTGTTGGAAAGTGAGTTAAAATTTTTAAATCATGCGGGTTATAGGGTGTGTGATTAAAAAGTTTTGCGTGTTGGTGATAAATTCAAAATGCTTAAACTGTGATACAGTTTAACTATCTCTTGAATAATAATAATTTATTTAACTGTGTTGAAAAATTCTTATGGTTTCCTCGAGATGTTTGTTTTATAGTATACAGATTGAAGCAGTTTGTTGCTGAGAAGTTGCTGTGAAGATGAGAGTTTGATTGGATGCATGGTAGAACCTCCTTTCTACATTGCAGACAAGATTGAAGAGTTTGAAGATTGTTATACATATGCTGAACTGGAGTTTACTCATATGCTAACGTGTTGAAGATTTGGTGATTGGATGCATCAGCTTAGGGGAAGTCTGTTGCTGACAGAAGCTGTTGAAGCTGAAGCTATCCAAAGACCAAAGACAGTGCAAGACTACATGAAGAATGCAAGATGACTGAAGACAAAGTTATTTTATGAAGCTATTGTCAAGGGGGGGTTTGTTGGTGCATATTTGCGACAACAGCTTAGATTTGGTCTTTGGATATCTTGTAATTAGTTAAACGATAAACAGTTAGCGGGTTTAGCTTTGTATTAGTGGAATAATAGAGTTTGGGCTAAACAAAACCCACATTGGGTCTAGGGGGACGAATTGGCTTGCCCATGTAGGAAACTCTAGCCCAAGTTGCAAACCTTGTGTTATATAAACAAGGTTAGGCTTTAAGGTTTAGGTTAATCAGCCAAAACAGTTTGTGTGTGAGAATTTCGTGAGAGACTAGGTCTTGGACGAAATTTGTGTTGGTTAGGGTTTTGATTGATTGTAATTCGTGAGATTGATAATCAATAGAAAACCCGGTTTGAAAGTGAATTGCTGTTCCTACACGTTTTCTGCTATATTCTGATCAAGAGGATTCCGCACTCTTGATTAGATTGACAATTCTGTGAAAGATCCATAAATCAAGGGGACATACAACTATTACTTATACTTATGCTTATACATTCTTTCATACTCATGATTCATACATTCGTACCCGTACGCGAGCGTAATCCGAGGGATTCGCTTACATGGGTCCCATACATACTTAACCATGGACTTGCTTATATACTATATTCTTATACATACACATTCTTATTTTTAAATTATGTATACCCTGATTCATATACAACTAGTACAAGCTATGCGGATCATGCCATGATCAAAATAATCGTGAGTGCACACGGGGTTATAGTGATAGGCGTATGAGAACCCTAGAGTGTACTACTGTGTATGGTAAGACATGGAACGTAACATGACACCGAATACGAAACGGACGTAACGTGGTCAAAACATGGTGGATACGCCGCTGGTACTTCCTATATATAAGTGTTTTCACCATGTTACCAAACCTTTGTAAAACGTGCCATGCGAAATTCAGTGTTTTGCAGACCTTTGGACCCAATACAAACTTTAAACAACTCACAAACGCATTATATCCGATTATCCACGACCGTCTATCTGATACTTATATCATTCATATACTTGCGTTCATTAAGAGTCAATCGTTCGCTCCCATACTCCTATTATCCTCCATTATCCTTTCTTTCATTCGAACCCCGTTCACAATCAAGCTTGTTTAAACATTCAAATCCTAACTTATCTCATTACCTTTAAAACTGTCTTCCTATTCTTTATTTTTGTAAATGTACTTAGTATACCTTTAACGCTTTATTCAAAGTACCAAACCTTTTCGTTCCTCTCAATAAACAATTTTTACGAAAGTGTGATTTTTATACTATCCTTAAAACTTCCCCTGTAAACTACCCCACTTTCCAACAAAATACAAACCGTTTGTCAAAATCTTCCTTCTTAATACGTCACATTTTTAATACATCTCCAATTTAAGTTATCCAAACTTGTTTAGACTCACTTTACCTATATACGCACCTACACGTTTTCAATTATGTTTGGTACCTCAAATTATTTTAGACAATGAACTCCCTTGCAAATTTACCTTGTCGTTATCTAAAGTTTCGTACTGTTCAAACCGTTTCAAAATTTCCAAGTCTCAATTTTTGCCAAAACTTTTTCAAGTCTTCCTCATGAATAAATTTCGGGACGAAATTTCCTAAAGGAGGGGAGACTGTAACGCCGTGCGTTTTCATACTTTCCATATTTAGAAACCATTGCTTGAAATTCTATTTTTTGGAAATCTTGTATTCCTTGTAATCGTATTTCGTTGTATCGTTGTAAAATCCGAGACTTTTATCGTAATGAAACGAATCTTTTATACATCGTTTATACATGTTTATACATTGATACGTGCACTCGTTTGATACATGGTTCGTAATTCGTATAAACGTAAGCTTAACTTGTAAACAACGATCGAGTATTCGTAATCCTTAAATCTTCATACATTTAAACACTTAGTTATTCGATTATAAGATTAAGTTGTATCTTTTTTTCACTTGATCATACCAAACTATAAACCATACATACTTGTTATATTTCATGTGTTATACACACCTGTGTTATAACACTTTTTGCTAAATTAAAACATGTCATTTATGCATTTTGGACCTTGTTACAAGTTACATACATACTAGACACCGTGTAACACTTTAATAAACATCAAATATATACCTTCTGATGTCAAAAAAATAAACTAAAATAAAAATTATAGGGTTGTTAACAGCCTTGCATCAGCCCACTTAATTTCCTTGTTTTGAGTTATTTAGCCCACTAAAAACTTCCAAAGCCCAACCCAATGAAACCCTAATCCATCCCCTATATAACCCAAGCCTCCTCCAAGCATTTTTCACTTTCTAAACACTCTCCATTCACTCTCAAACACTACAAACCATAGATGATTGCAGAAGTTCGAGCTGATTTATACCACTTCACTAAAGTGAGCATAACTCACTCAATTCTTATCTGATTCACTCGATTCTTTTTCCTACTACTTTGTATTGACCTTAGCTACGTTTCCATGGGTTTTCCCTGGAAAACCAGAGCCTGGAACGTTGCCAAAAGGGCTCCAAAGTGGACTGATTTTTATGTTCTTGTTTGAAACTTTGATAAACTTGTTTAAACTTGAGGAAACTCATCTCAAACCTATGTCCTTATGCTTATAACCACTTCTATGGTTAGTTAGGCTTAAAAACAAGGTTGAGACATTCAAAATCAGAGGTATAAACCTCACAAATTTCTGTTTTGTTCAAGGGTTTTAACCCACAAGTGATGTTCAAGTTCAAAACTTGATGATTGTGTGATTTAGGATTAGATTGGGCTAACCTACTTGAAAATCCACACATTGCTTGATTTTTCTCATAGATTAGTTGTTCATATTCTATTGTTCCTTGTAAGTTCATGACCCTCCTTGAATGTTCATAACATCAAGTGTAGTGGTGAACCTCTAGAGGTACCTAAATGGAAGACTTTTCTTCCTACCTCCTACATGAATTCTATGACACTTAAGAGGTTCCTAAATGGAGGACTCATCCTCCTACCTCATGCTTGAACTATTTGACGTATTAACATGTTAGATAACTTATATATATATTTAGTAATCAAACCTTGATAATGAACTAATGGTCACTTGTCAAAGTATATGGTTACATCATCTAAACACTATGTGTTAAAAGATGATTACTTTCATACGAATATGTTCATACGTTTTAAACTCCAAATCCTTAATCTCCGTCCATCCTCCCAACCTCATACACTCGTCAACACTTGGATAATCAGAAAGCATATGCAATTTTTGTGAGTATACTTGAACCCCTTTTTTGGTTTATCACTTTTTGGGGTGTAACATGTTCTCTTATGAAACTTACACTTTATTCATAATACACAAACATTCCTATCACACGCATGCTTATTAGATTACTTAATACTTTAAACTTGGGTTTATGACATCTTGTGTTAGACTTATCATTAACTTCGTACGAGCCTATCTGTGACATATAGCGCTATAGGATTAACGCACCGCCCGTAGACTTGTGGTTATGTCATGAGCATATTGCGTTTCATCATTGGTTTGATATGTTAGACACATGCCGAATTTATTGTTTATCTTGTATCAAGGGCTTGCCACATGGAATTGTTTGAAACGTATCTTTTTATGCTACGTATGAAAATCTTGTATACTCGCCTTTGCTTTTGCATTGAACTTTATTTTAAAACATGTTACTGGTTGAGGATGACGACGCTTTGAACTTGAAGTAGTGATGATGCTTAGATACACACTTAGATGTCTTAAGTTAATGTACTTGTTTGATGTATTCTTGTATTGAACATATTGTTTATCAAGTTGTTATATTTGATTTTAATCTTTATAATCGACTTTTAGAAATGAAATGAAATCCAGTAGTTAATTATTGTCACAAATAGTGTTATGAAGTCTCTTGCAATCTCGTTTTCGTCTCACTCCGATGTTTCCGCCATCGGTTGGGGTGTGACATTCAGTGCTAAGTATACTTCTCAGCAAAATGGAGTCGCTGAGTGTAAGAATCGAACATTGATCGAAACTGCAAGGACTATGTTGGTAGAGTCATAGTTGCCCATTCTCTTCTGGAGTGAAGTTGTGGCCTCTACATGCTACATGATGAACCGAGTCCTTACAGTAAAAAGACACAACAAGACTTGCTTTGAGCTTCTGTATAAACGAAAACCAGATTTACAATATCTTGAACCATTTCGGGCTCCTTGCACTATGATCGATCCGGATGGAAAGTTTGGGGCAAAAGCAATTGAGGGATACTTTCTTGGGTATGCCACCCCAAATTTAAGAGTTTGGAATCTCGATACAAAAAGAGTCGAGGAATAGTTTGAAGTCAGAGTGCAAAGGCATATGATGCCAGTCAGATGTCCTGGTCAGCCGTGGATGTTTGAGTACGATGACTTTTTCAATTCGATAAATGTGGAAGAAGATGTAGTGGATGTTGTGGCACAGATGTTTTTCGAGAGTGACAACGCAACAGAGTCACCGTTGGTCCGTCCCATTATTGTTGACAATCAAGCATCATCTTCAGTTAACAATAATGCTCTCGATAATGAGTATTTTCAAGACGCTGCTGAACTTAACGAATATTCAGAGGACGATGAATTTCACGATGCAGACCAAGAAGTTCATGCAACAGTTGTGCATGGTACTTCTGAGGCTACACCCAGTGGACTGCCCCGCAGCAGCTGAAGCCACTGCATCATCCTCTTCGCATGTTCAGGGTCTTGATTTGGTTGTTGATCTCAACTTCAACAATATGGGTATAAATGTTCCAGTTCCTACTAATCCAGAAACGAGAATCCATAATACCCATCCTCAGCAAAACGTCATTGGTAATGTTCAAAGTGGCGTGCAGACGATGAATCAGTTGAGAAACAACAACAATGATGGCTTGTATGCAGCGAATAGAGAATCAGGTTTGCAGAATGATTGGTCATTCGCATGTTATGTATCACAAGAAGAACCAAAGTCTTGGAAAGAAGCCTTAAAATAAAATTCATAGGTGGAATCTATGCAGGAGGAACTGCGACAATTCCATAAGCTAGGTGTCTGGAAACTGGTTGAAAGACTTGAGAATTGCAAGAAGATTGCTACCCGTTGGGTATTCAAATGCAAAAAGGATGATCGTGGGTTAGTTGTGCGAAACAAAGCAAGATTAGTTGTTCAAGGTTTTCATCAGGTAGAAGGGATAGATTACAACGAAGTATATGCACCAGTTGCACGTCTTGAGGCCATTCGCATCTTTCTAGCCTATGCTTCCTTCAAAGGATTCAAGGTTTATCAAATGGACGTGAAAAGTCATTTCTTCATGGTGTGGTTGAAGAAGAGGTGTATGTCGAACAACCTCCGGGATTTGAAGATCCTATTAATCCAGATCGGGTTTGGTTACTCAACAAAGCTCTCTATGGGTTACATCAAGCACCGAGGGCATGGTATGCAACGTTGTCCAACTACCTACTGGAAAATGGTTTCCGCCGAGGTCTGATCGATAGCACTCTCTTCATCAAAGAAAAGGATGGAGATCTTCTTTTGGTTCAGGTATACGTAGATGATATTATTTTTGGTTCAACTAACGATGTTTTGTGTAGGGACTTCGAGCATGTTATGCAGGAGAAATTCAAGATGAGCGCGATGGGGGAAATGAACTTCTTTTAGGGCCTACAAGTTCAACAAACGGAGTCTGGGATATTCATCCATCAGACTAAATATATCGATGACATCTTGAGCTGGTTCCAGATGTCCGAAGCGACGCCCATTGGTACCCCACTTCTGCAGAATCACGGGATTACTCCGGACTTGAAGGGTGAAAGCGTTAACTCTTCACATTACCGCGCTGACGTGTGCGTGTTTGTACATGTTTTGACAATGAATTTTACACACGATTCGGTTTTAAATTTATAAAATTGATTTATACTTCAACATTAAAACACACACGAAAGGGCAAGTGTACCCCGTCATATATGTAGTAAAGTATCGGTAAGAACTAAGTATCGATCCAAGGATGTGGGCGGATGCAATAATACTAAACCTTCGTCATTAAATTACCGGTAAAAAAGATAAGTGGATAATTTGTTTAAACTAAAACATGACTAAACATATATTTTTAAAACATAATAGACTCCAAAATATAAAAAATAGATAAATAGCCTTGCTTTATAAACAACCAAAGTATGTGAACTAAATCGGTTTTTCCACTTGAAACACTTGGTCAATTTTCCATTTTTCAAAGACAATTAGTATCCCTTTTGGGAATCCTAACATGATAACTTTTTGGAAAGTTAAAACGATAAACACACTTTAACCACCTAAAATTGTTCTTTAACGCCCAATTGACAAATGTTTATGAAAATCTCCTAAAGAAAAGTTAGTCATCCGTTAGGAGTTTTCTAACTTCACTAAATCAAGGAAAGTGACACCGATAAACACAATGCAACCACCGAGACAAGCATAAACTAGATTAAATCACAACCGAGTTCATTTTACAAATCTTTAACATAAATTCATCAAGGAAGCAATTTTGGCCTAAACTACTAACAAGACTAACAACTTATGTCAAGAATTTGTAACACCATCTAACCCGTTAAGGTCCTTCCGTGAGGGAAAGCCTTCTTGATTAACATTAATTACCCCTTATTAAACCACTAACCATTTCTAGTCTCATGGTGTAAACATTTTAAACAACCTAAAAGTTTACTAATACATGATTAATTAAGCTTCTTTTTAACAATATCTCAACTAACCACATACTAATCATCCAAAATAATTAACTATAATCAAGAATTCAACATCAATAAACAAGGTTGCAAACTAATCATCAAAGATTAACATAGAAAATGCTTCAAGTGTCATTACAAACATAATTAACATACTAATGGTTATTTGTTAAGCAAGGATTACTAGTGTTTTTGCCCTTAGGCTTACAATAATACATAAATAATCAACCAAAATGCTTGAATTATAACAAAACAATCGAAAGATTCAAGAATCAAACCATAAACAAGCACTAGATTGAGAATCCGGATGATAACGGAGCTTATCGGCACAATGGTGTGTAGGATCGTTTTGTGACCCAAACGAGTCAATCAGAAGAGTTCTTTATCAATTCAAGAGGCGGAAACAGATGAATTGAGTTGGAAAACAGCTAGATTCACTCTTAAACGTCTTGTATTATTGATTTAACAAGTTTACAGATCAGTAGACGCATCGGCAGCACTTCGGTACCGGAAACATCAAAGTTTTTAAATGATTTCGTTTGGAGGCCTATATATAGGACAGCTAATTCCGTTTGAAAGTGTCAATGTTCATTTCAAGCGAAATTAACAAAGTTAATTTCGTTTGAAAGTGCACATGTCATTTTCAAGCGGAATTAATCAATTTCACCCAAAACCTATTTTCCTCGTACAACGAGCCCTGATCTAACAATACTAGTACAAGACTCGATACAAGACGAAGTCGACAGACGCATGCACCAACAGACTCCCCCTTGAATGTTGACGAGTCTTAAGTGTCGAGTCTTCAACGTCTTCAGCCTTTATCAGTCTTCGGGCTCTTCCAAAATATCTGACATTGAAAGCATCCTTAGTCTTCTCTCTTCTTCTTTCTCTCTTTTATCAGGATCTGAAGCTGGCTCTTACTTTCTTTTGATCAGATCTCTTGATTCCTTAAATTCATCAGCATCAGCAGTTCCAGAATCGTAATCTGGCCTACCTGCACAAACTCTACCTCACAATAAATTTCACAATTTTAACATTTTACAAATTTAGAACTTTGCTTACCACTTGTAAACACAAACTAAACACATCATTTTCAAGTATCGACCAAAATGATTTAACATATAAATCTCTTATGAACCACTTGAAATAAAATCTTTTCAAATGTACATTCCCAAACCTGTTCGTCATGTTCAGCACTCTGAATTTTGAAAATCAGCTTTTCAACATCAGTTGTCTAAAATCTTTTTGAATTTTTTTTTATAACAGAAATACAGTAAAGAAATATTTACATACAATATTTTTGTGAGTTTGTGTAAGAGGATCATATCAGTTTTTTAGACAAATCACCAACACCGTTAAGCTTTAAACATTTTAAGTTCTAAACGATTCACTTAGATTGTCAGTATATTGATCCACTTAAATTTTCACACAAAGTTCAACTGTTTCGAGATACGATATTAATGTTTTAAGAACTTAAACTTATTTGAGTGTCCCACCACTTGAATATACTCCCGTATCCAGATCCCAATATTCAGTCTTACAGGTGAGTTTACCTAGATGATATCTATAAGGGGTTAAATTGCGAGGACCGTGAGAGCTCAGGTCAGAACTTCCATTCAGCAGAGAGATGACGGCTTCGACTTTTGGTGTGTCCTCTTTAGAGGATCTTTTCTTCAACATCACATGATTATCATTTTTCAATGTTTCATCATTTTTTATGCTGGGGGTGGTGCTATATTTCAAGCAAGCGTAAAGTATTCTCTGGGGACTAGGCCATTGCTTCCACAAAATCAGAAGTCTCGGGATAATACCCCAGATATCATTGAATATAAAGACCTATTATCTCAGAAAGAGGGACCTTTCAAACAAGATTTCGGGGGTTACCCATATATCCGAGAGATGTTACCCACGATATAAGCAAGTTTGAAATTTAGGTTTATATCTCGTCATAATCTACTAAATGTGTAAAAACCTACTGGCATATCATCAGTGAGACCGTTTATCACATTTTTGACCTTCCATTTGTTTAGCATGCTGTGATTATCCACTGATGTACTATCATTTCCTCTTTTTCACAACAAAACTCGTTTATGATTTTATCATGTTTTTGCCCTTTTCAAATTTTCTAATGTTTTTGGATTTTCTGAAAAATCTTACTCCCCCTGAAATGCAAAATCATTTAAAGGAAATTTGAAAACAAACTGTACAAATAAAGTGACAACTGATATCAAATCACTTCAATTCGCCATCCA
Source organism: Helianthus tuberosus (assembly GCA_030545235.1). Taxonomy (NCBI): domain Eukaryota; kingdom Viridiplantae; phylum Streptophyta; class Magnoliopsida; order Asterales; family Asteraceae; genus Helianthus; species Helianthus tuberosus. Next base: position 65,615,136 of record CM060406.1, read on the forward strand.
CTTGGCATAAACAATCAGAACTCCCCCTCACAACAAACTATTTTCCCATTGTGATTTCAAAACACTTAAGTTTGTTTTAATCAAATGGTTTTTCCGGAAAATAAGTTTTGTTGATTTTATAAAACCACTTGTAGATTAGGGGTTCATCACATTGTTTTCCAAACTTCCATATGTAGGAAAAACAAGTACAACTTAATGTCCTTGCTTTACCACTTGTAAGTGAAAACCTTCTTCAACCACTTGTAGGTTCACTTCACCAATCAAAATCACATGAAAATCAACATATAACAATATAAAAATACCACCTGTAGATTTACCAATCAAACATATTCAAGAATGATGCCGATTCCTGCTCCACACTTACCAACCTGGGAGCTCCGGCAAGTCTGGATTTTAATTAGAAAATGGTGTCACCCAAGCCTGACCAGCATTGGGTGATTTTGGCAAACATCTATCCCACCAACATTTAGATTTGTAAAATTCTTTTGCACTTTTAACCTTCCCATCAACCATCTTCCCAAAAATATGTTTGACTTTCCCATTGAAAGCCTTTTCAGCATCAAATTCTTCTTTACCAGAGAAGAATTGACCTGAAATCTCAAACCTACCTTTTGATTTCAGATTATCCTTTGACAATGGTGGAAAATTTTCCTCGTTCAACTCTGGAACTAAATTCTCAACTCTTTTCTCAACAAATGACTCCTCTGATTTTATGGAATCAGATTCATTGTCAGAACTACTCTCAGATTTCACAACCCATCTTTGTTTGTTCAAATCGACTTTTCTTTTGTAAAAATGTTTTGAAACATCACCAGTTTCGAAAGTCGAATTTTCAAACACTTTAGATTTCTCAGTTGGTTGTTTCTTTTCATCAACACATTTTTCTTTCAATTTTGAGTTAAGAGAAACTCCCTGTTTTGTGTTGTTGGACTGTTGGCAATTCCAAGCTATATGTCCAACCTTTTGACACTTGAAACAAGTTCTTTTGTCAACTCTTTGAGCAAATTTCTTAACATTCTTCTTTACTTCAGCAAGAAACTCTTGAGTTGACTGTTTCCATAATGGTTTCTTCTGCTCTTCTTCAGAACTTCCTCCTGAAACAAATTTTGTTTTTGATTTATAATTTTTCTCATTTTTATAGTTTTCTGGGGGAATGAAACCAAGACCTTGCTTTTTGAAATTACCGTTATGGTTTGGTTTCTTTCGATAACCTGAACCAGAACTGTAACCCTTTTTCTTGTTCAATCTTTGTTGAACTCTTGAAATGTACTTTTTAGGTTTTTCAGAAAGATTTAAATCTTTTATTTCAGAAATATTAATTTATGTTAGTTTGAAAACCTGTTTAATCTGTTCAGTTTTGACACTTCTTATTGGAAATTCCTCATCAGAATATAATTTGTCTGAATCATTCAAAGTATATGCTACTTTGATTGGTCCATCATTCAAATTAGATTTTGATAACAAGAATTCTTTATTGTAAACCCTTTTAACCGGTGAACTCTGACTCTTTTCTGACGAACTCGGACTTTCAGATTTAGACTCCGACTTTGACTCTTCATCCATATCCAACACCTGATCGACCACTTTCTTTAACAACTCAGACTCATGATCAGTGTCAGACGCTGTGAATGTTACATCAATATTGTCTGGTAACTCATCAATGATTTCAGACTTTAACTTGATGTTGAGAGCCTTATTTAGACGCTCCTCGTTAGGATTCCTGGGAGAATAACTCTCAAAGACTGGAGGCGGACACTTGTTATACTTGACACTTTGTTTCTTACCAGCATCTGTGTCTTCCATCTCTTTATCTTTAAACGCTTCAAGACCTGCAACGGTAGGATAAACTCGATCAATCAAATAATCACATGGTGTATAACTCAACAGTAACCTTTTGATTCTTTCACTTTCAATTTTTTCGAGTTCCAATTCTTTCTTCAACTGTGCACAATCTTCAATGTACTCATTAATGACCTTCTGCTTTGTCATTAAAGTTGAATTCATCTTCATCTGAGCAGTTTCACCTTCTAAATTTGTCTTTTTCAGACCATCAACTGTTCTGTTCAGAACATCATACGACTCATTCACATACTTTACATCAGACAGCGAATTCTCTTTCATCTCTTCAAGTTCACAAATTTTCTTGTCCTTTTCCTCACAATGTGTGCAAGACTCCACACATTTCTGACAAGGTTTAATGACTTCAACTATCTTTTCAATCTCAACAGTCTTTTCAACTTCAACAATTTTTTCTATCTCGACGATTTTTTCAACTTCGACAAGTTTCTCAACTTCAACTATTTTTCGACTTCAACTATTTTTTCTACCACTTTCTCCACTTCAATGATTTTTTCTACTACTTTCTCAGTTATTTGATCAATATTAGCTTCTCCAGCTTCTATCTTTGCTTTTTCATCAGCAAGGATTCTTGCTGCTTCCAGCTCTCTCCTTAATTTGGCAATCTTCTTCTGATTCAGCAACTCAACTTTATCTGCAAAAAACAAATTAAAACTGTCAGGATCTATGCCTTTTCTAGATTTGTTAAGATATTCTTCCTCATTATCGGTATCAATATCACTTTCTAGATCTGGAAAAATCGGGATTCTTTTCTGACTTGCCTCATCTTCACCCATAATTCTAGCAACAAGACCTGGACCTGGTGGAATGTATTTATCCCAGCTGAAACCCTCTGCAACAAATTCATCATCTTGATCAATTATCCCAAAATAAGCTCTTTTCTCTTCAATGGTACGTGCATGAGCAGTTTGTGGTTGTTTAACAATTTGTGGTTGTTGAACAATTTGATGAAAATTTGACTTTTGATAATAATCATTCTTTCCATCTTGTCTTCCAATTTCTTTGTTTTTGCATTCTCGTTTAAAATGTCCCTTTCCTTTGCAACGAAAACAGGTGACTTTTGATTTGTCAAACCCTATTGGAGATTCACTCATTCCCCGAAAATCATCTCTACCAGTGATTTGTGTAAATTTTTCTGCTCTTCGAACAGCACTGGCTAAACACCACTTTACATCCATCATCTCAAGTTCCTTAGCGTCGATTTGGTCATAATCCTCTTTGGTAAGCATTGGATTTCCAATTCTGCCACCAATCAAGCTTTCATATGATTCCAACATAGCAACGAGTGATGCCATGTGTTGCTTTGCTATTTCAGGAGATAGATTTGACCATTTTGAATGTTTAAAGTGACATTGCATTGAAGATTTGTTGAATTATGTTGTTGAGGACTTGATGTTATGTAATTTGGATCAAAACTTGAATATGAAGACGAAGATCCACCACTCTGTGTCAAATTACTACCCTTTGTTCCAAATGAAGTATCAGCACTGAAACCAGTTTGGATCTTTGGGCTAGGGCTGGGGTTAGCCTCAAACTTATTCCCTCTGTAATATAAACTGACATCTTGTTGAGCATTTGGATTCTTCATGATTGCCGTTTTCTGAATATCCAACTCATGCTCTTCAATCTTTTGAATAAACTGTGCCAGATTCATATTTTCTGATTTTCTCATGTGTTTCACAATCAACAGATAAGTTCCCCATTTTTGCTGTGGTAATGCATCGGCAAGTTTATCAACCCATTCATCATCATCTTTCTTAATATCCAATCTTCCCATTTCCAATACCAGGTGACAATATCTATCAATGGTCATCTTAGTTGTTTCATGATCGAAAGCTACAAACATATCAAATGATTTCTTCAATAAAGCCTTTTTGTTTTTAATCATATCTGCACTTCCTTTGAACTTTTGAATCAACGCATTCTAAATCGATCTAGTAGTACCCTCATGTTGAAGCAAAATAAACATATCTTCCTTTACTGCTTGTTGTAGAAGACTAATCATCATTTTCTCACTTGTATACTTCAATTTATCACTCTCTGAAAAATCACAAAAAGCTTTTTCAAGCCCACGCTCGTTTTTCGGTTTCTCATAATCTTTGTTTAAAGCACACCGTGCGTCAAACGTATATGCTTGCACCCAGTTCTCAAATCGATTTTGCCAACCTTTAAAATCTTCAATGAACATTAGCTTAGGTGGTTTTTGGTAAGTTCATGTTTCATTCTCACTGTACAATGTTTCGGCAGCAGTAACAGGGGCAATCGGTGTTGCAAACGCATTGTAGAATTCCTCTTCCATGATTCGGCAATTTTTTTTTTTTTACAAAAAAATTCAAGTTTCAAATGGAATACAGTTTCAAACAGAATCACTCAAACGGAATTCCCTCTCAAACGGAATAACCTCTCAACCGAAATTACTTTTCAAGCGGAATACCCCTATTCAAACGGAATAGCTGATTCAATCAAAATTATCAAACGGAATCACTACTTTGGTGCGGAATCACTAATTTCGTTTGAAATGTCTCAAACGGAATTACACCCAGAAACGAAATCAGGTAGTTTCAAGCGGAATTAGGGGAACTTTTCAAGCGGAATAGCACTTTCAAACGGAATCAAGTATTAATCTCGTTTGAAATGCTGCTGACGTCATCTTTTTCGATCTGATTTTCAAACAGAATTACGTATTTTACCAGTTTTAGATCGAATTAAGGTCTAATTTTTTCAAGGATTCATTAAAACACTGTTTTGCTTATAATGTGAGAAATTCAGACCATTTTGACCGTAAAATTTTGTGAATTTTGTAAAAGAAGGTGTAGAAATCAGAAATAATGGTTGTTTTGCAAGAACTCTTCTTCCTGAGCTCTGATACCACTTGTAGGATCGTTTTGTGACCCCAACGAGTCAATCAGAAGAGTTCTTTATCAATTCAAGAGGCGGAAACGGATGAATTAACTTGGAAAACAACTAGATTCACTCTTAAACGTCTTGTATTATTGATTTAGCAAGTTTACAGATCAGTAGAGGCATCGGCAGCACTTCGGTACCGGAAACATCAAAGTTTTTAAATGATTTTGTTTGGAGGCCTATATATAGGACAGCTAATTCCGTTTGAAAGTGTCAATGTTCATTTCAAGCGAAATTAACAAAGTTAATTTCGTTTGAAAGTGCACATGTCACTTTCAAGCGGAATTAATCAATTTCACCCAAAACCTATTTTCCTCGTACAACGAGCCCTGATCTAACAATACTAGTACAAGACTAGATACAAGACGAAGTCGACAGACACATGCACCAACATGTTGGCTTGATTCCGAGCAAAAGTTAAACCTCCAGAGCCTAATAATCGCCTGAAAAGCTCCCAAAAGTCCAGACTTGCGAACTGATTGCTCCCTTCTGTTTTTTATAACCTTTTCAGATCGCACGGTCATGCTAATAAACTGCACGGTCGTGCACTATTCACCAAATCTTGTGACATCAGCAGATCTTGGACCGGTCTTCAAATCGGCACGGTCATGCCGATTGACGCACGGTCGTGCATTCCCGAGGTTCTCTTGCACGCCGGATCACACTGGCTGTGCATTGCCGGGCTGGGTCTTGTCATCGGATCCGCACGGGAGTGCCGATTATCGCACGGTCGTGCGAGAGCTGTCAGACAGTTTTCACAGAATCTTCGTATCTCAGCCTTTCGCTCGGAAAATCCTCGTTTTCTTTATCTTCTTATTTGGAACGTTGTTTGAGGCCTGTAAACAAAACTATACCCGATTAAGTATCCAATTCTCGGTTTTATGGCCAAAAACGCGTAAAATAGGGGTAAAATGGGGGATTAAAGTATATGTATTTTGGTGAATATCACGCGCAATGATCGGATCTCTTATGTATCTCACAGCCTCGAGGCCTCACATAATGTATCCTACGTGCCTCCTCGCCCGATATCAAGGTCACATGGCAGTGCAAGAAACAGACTTATGTAGCTACATCAACTTGTGAAGCCAAGTACATTGCAGCCTTAAGTTGTTGCTCCCAAGTTCTGTGGATCCAACAACAAATGCGCGACTACGGTTTTGAATTCCCAATTACTCCTATTTTCTTTGATAATTCTGTTGCCTTACAGATCACTAGAAATCATGTGCAGTATTCAAAGACCAAACACATCGAAATCAAATATCACTTCATACGTGATTGTTTTGATAAAAGACTTATCGATATTGTTAAGGTCCACACCGATGACCAACGTACCGACCTTTATACCAAAGCATTTGAAAAATCACGTTTTGACTTTTTACTTACGGTAAACGACATTAAGGTCAAGCACGTGTAAACTGACATCGGAAAATCGTTTTTGTAAATATCTATTTGTGTTTTTAATTTATCTTGCTTTTTGCATTTTAGGGGGAGTAATTTCCAAGAAAAATACAAAAACATTGAAAATTTTCAAAAACGCAAAAATATCAAAAACTTTCAAAAACACAAATACAATAGAAAAACAAAAATGAATTTCCTGCTCAGAAAAAGAGAAAATGATAGTAAATCAGTGGTCTGCCGAAGCCTCTTTTAACTTAAAATGAAAAATGATAAGTAGCTTTATATAAGATGTATCGGTAGGCTCACAATCATTTTAAAGTGTGAAGGATGATATAAACATAATCGACTGAAGACCGTGTAGGAACCGCTTATTGGCATATGGTCTTGGTACCGAAATTTCATTTGATAGATTGCCGAGGTTCTGAGATACGTGGTCTTTATGTTGTTTATCATCTGGGTATCATGGTTGTTTCTTTTACCGAAAACAATGGGGACGCAAGTCTAGAACTTCTATGATACCATACATACGTGTACATACCATACATACATGTATATAATACATGCTGCATACGACCATCAATAAGTGATAAAAATTATCACAGTCACCCTCGAATAAGTGATTCTAAATCATATCTATTATCCGAGAGTCAAGTTCGTCTCTTTGTTGGTACGATGGTACTAACCTGTTCACAGACTTGCTCTCATGCCCTGCATGCATCCGAATATCAAGTTACTCATTAATAAGTGATTTGATCACATAGGGCTTATATTCATCCTCAATAAGAGAGTATCTCACATCATATACATTAAAACAGATGATAAATGGTATACTCACCAGTAAGATGAACTCTCGTGTATACCTTGATACGGGAATGTGTCGTGACTGGATGAACACATGTCGGTAAGTATAAATCATACCTTAATGTATCCCCAAGTCATATGATTACATCTGATTGTTGAGTTTAAGTGGACAAGAATATAGATAATCGTTATAGGATGCTTATCTAAATGTTAACTAATTAAACAACAAGGGTGTTTTTGCAAGACCGTACACTGATTTGATTCTCTTACTCTCGAAACTCGCAAAAAGAATGTATGTAAATATTTATTTATTGCTTTCCGTCTTTACATTTGAAATATTCAAAAATACCAAAAATATTTTAGGTGTGTTTTAATATAAACTTTATAAAAGCCAAAAGATTTTGCTTGTATCTTATTTTTGATTGACCGATGTTGGAACTCGAATCTATTTCATCCAAATCCTGATTGAAAACCAAACATTTGCATCTTCATAAACGGTCGAAGTTAACAAGTTTTGAAAGTTAACAATCTAAAATTGAACAAATTTTAAAACTTTCAAAATGTTGTCGTCTGTTTATATTGTTTAAAATCAACTCTTAGTGAGATTTTCATCTGAAAAATTCTCTAAGATTGATTAAATCCTTAGCGGTTGTTCTCATTACGCGTTTAGCTCTGTTGTATGTGCAGATGTGGCATTCGAACCAGCTAAAGGCAAGGAGAACGTGTCAGATAACAAGTTGTGAAGTGACAACACGACATTGATGTAATCAGAGGATCAAGATGATCAAGTTGCAGCTGATCACTCATCAACACCACGAGGATCTAAAGTTTTGAAGATCAAAGATTCACGAGCAACATCCAAGGGGGAGTTTGTTGATACACTCCCTGTTCGTGACACGTGAAGACTTTCAAGATCCTGCAGTGTGAAGAACGAACCATTACCAGCAACATCCAAGGGGGAGTTTTTTGATGCACTTCTTGTGGATGTGGCACGGCTCGGTTCGCGGCTATCAAGATCACATATTTACATCCTCCTATAAATTTGTGTATAGCATATTATATTTGAAACAAGAGTCTGCAAAATGGAAGTCATTTATTGTCATCGAAATATAGATGTCTTACACATCGAAATAGACATTATTCAAGGGCCATCTAAATAGAGTTGCTCCAAGAAAAGAATCGAAACAGGAACTAATACCCAAGTCATCGAAATAGAATGTGGTTGATATGCTGATCGAATTAGATGAAGAAATTATCGAAATAGACAAGACTTGTCTATTTCGATACATGTATAATTCATTTATTCAAATCTATTTCGATACATGAACATTCCAATCCTATTTCGATAATGTATTATGTTTTTGATAGCACCATGTATATTTCGTTGTGTTTCGCATGTAATTGTTCTATTTTCGATGTAATGTATGATGTATGGACTATAAATACAGCATACCTACACTCTATTTAAAGAACAAGAGAGAGAGAGAGAGAGATAGCACTTTCAGGAGAGGTTGTGAACATTGTGTGTAATGTTACTCTGCTGAAATCAAACCTTGAGCTTAAAAGTGATATCTTGTTTGTGTTTGGTTGTGTTCTTTGCTTAGATTTGCACATAAACAAGGATTCCACACTTGGTTATGCGTTAAACAATAAGGAATAGGTTCTCTAGATCCTCCTTTAGGAACCTACATATATTAGTTATGAACTATGACAGATTCCATACCAATCCTAGAAACATAATTGTGTATTCTATAAAACAGGCAGTTTCTCTATCACATATATCTGTCATAAAGCCTGAAATCTTACCTGGGAGTAGGTGGAGAAAAGAACATAAAATGGGTATAATTTACATATCATGTGGTTTCTCATATGATTAAGGTTTCAATGGACTTGGACAATAGATGTTCTTTTTTAGTGTGTTCATTACATCTTTTTAGACTTATATAGTCTCTTCTGATGACTAGATTGATCTAATAAGCACATTGGTTTTAAACACCAAACAACTAAGTCTTCGTTTTCACAACATATCATATGGTTTCTCATATGATTAAGGTTTCAATGGACTTGGACAATAGATGTTCTTTTTTAGTGTGTCCATTACATCTTTTTAGACTTATATAGTCTCTTTTGATGACTAGATTGATCTAATAAGCACATTGGTTTTAAACACCAATCAACTAAGTCTTCGTTTTCACAAAATAGAAGTTGAGGAACGACCGAAAGTTTTATAACTTTCTTTTAAATATGAATTAATGTTATTAATGAATGTGTTATAACTTAAACGATTTTTTCTTGCCTTAAAAATGAAATTATTTAACATAAAAATTATGTAATTTTAGGGTTTCTTTTTTGTTAATCTTTTTTTATTATTATTTAACTCATTTTTTATTATTATTTAACTCAATGTGAGGGAATTTTAGTTTAGTTTTTTATTATTTATTTTAACTTTAACATAATATAATCCATTAATGTTTTTGGTTAAATAATTAAAAAAACCAATAAATCGAACACGTGTCGATAACCTTTTGACTATTACGACGTTATTTCGTGTGTGTTTCTCTTTCAGTTGCTATAGTTAGGGCTGTAAACGAACCGGCCGTTTAGCGAACAGTTCGTGAACCGTTCAACAGGAAGTTCGTTTACGTTCGTTCGTTTAGTTAATGAACGAACATGAACAACAAATTTCGTTCGGTTAGTTAAATGAACGAACACAAACATATGTCTCGTTCATTCAGTTACATTCCTGATCATTCGGTGATGTGTTCGTGAACATTCATGTTTGTTTGTTTGTGTTGGTCATTAAAGATTTTTTAACATTTATATATTTTATCTAAACTTTTTATATTCTTTAATTCTTGTTTATCTCATTACCCAAACAAATAAAATAGGAAACCTGATCTCCACCTTATTTATGCACCACTTCACTTTTCTTCTCATTATTCACATTCAAAACTATCGACCTTCACTCAACGATTAGGACTTCAAGGTTTAGCGTCGCTCCCTCTCCCCATCCACCTATAGCCACCCTCGTCTTCGCCGATTTTATCGGTGTTCGTTTGTGTTCGTGAACACATTTCTTTCCTTAATAAACAAACACGGACAAAAAATCTCGTTCGGTAAGTGTTCATGAACCGTTTGTGAACACATTATATTCTTCACAAACGAACACGAACAATACCTTGTTCATGTTTATTCGGTTCATTTACAGCCCTAGCTATAGTGATACTGGCACTGTACATGTACCTTTCCAGTCCTTTACCGACTAGAGTTGATACTAATCGAATTCCCCGTGCAATGCGCTAGTTAATACCTACTAGTTTTTTTTTTAGATAAAAGTCTATAACTAATTTAAAAATATATTATTTTTAGTTTAGACCCACTCTTTCCTTAATATTTGATTTATTAGGCCTACAAAACATTTATACCATCTATTAACTAAACCCATTTATCATTTACCCATTAACTTATTTCCTTAATATTTGAATTTTTAGTTCTATTAAACATTTATACCATCTATAAACTAAACTCATTTACCATTTACCCATTAATCTATTAAAATTAAAATTTTTAAACCAAATTAAAAGAGCAGCAACGCGTTACGCAACTAAAAGTCGAAATTTTTTGGACCCGGTTTCCAAACTCTTCCAAGGGCCTGGCTGGATTCTCAAGGACGAACATAATAATAACCAAACATTATAACTTTTTATACCAACTAATCTACCAACTCTATACACATTATGCAAATGCCTTTATTATACAACTTGGTTGAATTAAAAAAAATATAACAGAAAAATGCAATTTGCGTCCCTATGGTATGTGTGAAACATCAACCTGAGCCCCTAAATTCATTTTTTTGTTTTTTGAGCCTCTGAGCTTATGAATGCATAACACTTTGAGTCCCTCCGTCCCCCTTCCGTCTGTTTGACTGTTTGAGCCAGGGGTAAGACCGTGTTTTGGCGTAAATTCATAACACTTTGCGTCCATGTGGTATGAGTGAAACATCACCCTGAGCCCTAATTTATTTTCTTGCTTTCTTGTTAAGAAATCATTGATTTAATAATTCAAATTAACTCTTTTTAAATAAATGCAATCTAATAATTAAATGGTTTCATTTTGGATCACAATATAAACATGTTAAGTAAACAATATATCACAGTCGGATAAAGTATTGAATGATGTACTTAAATATGTTAGCAGACTTGGAAACACTCGTTTTAAGCAAACAATATAAACATCTTAAGCAAACAATATATCACAGTCGGACAAAGTATTGAATATTGTACTTAAATACTTGCATTATGTTAAACATACAATACAGAGACAAAACGTCATACCAAGAAAGATAGAAGGATATCCAACTCCGTAGACTTGACGGAACTTACAGACTCGATAACAAAAGACCGTAACATACAATACAGAGACAAAACGTCATACCAAGAAAGAAATTGTGGATCTTTACTGACGGGTGCACTTCGGAATGTAGCAGATATGAATGAATATAACCCCAATGTAGCTCTTCGGTTTTCCTTGAAATTCCAGAGCTCGCTAATTACATATCTGCCACTGGGGTTATATTCATTCATATGCAATTGATCATTCTGATAAATTACTTCCTTATGTGCACCGCACCATCTTCCAGGAGGTTGTCAAGTGTTCTCGCCTTCGTAGTTGGTGTTTTGCGTATCTTTACATCCGCAGCCATTCTGTACAATAAAACACATTCAAATGACCAATATAAACACATTCAAATGACCAATATGAGGAACCCAAATCATCGAATCGAATCAAACCAAAAATCAATATGAGGAACACATCTATCCGAAACTGATCCGATCAGTTCATTTGTATAAAATTTAATTCTGATTTAGTTCATCTTTTTAAACAGTTCTCAAACAACCAACCAAAATGATTCGAAATTTACTAAAAATCAATTTTCACATTTCAAGTATCAATATTGATGTGTTCAAATAACTACACACTGATGCGCTTTATCAATTTCCATCATTTGTTTCTTCGCATTTGATTCAGAAATTAAAACACACAAGTATCATAGTTTCAATAAACAACCTAGATCTGTACTCTAATTGTTTTTAATCAGCCAAATGATCTCATGAGATCTAAAACTATAGAAATCAATGATACATTTTGAACAATATACTCAGTTGATACCCGAGACAAAAACCCACAAGAATCAAAACCAAAACACAGTTGATCACTTGATCTCATATGAGGAACCCAAAACACATTCAAAACCTCTGTTTTGATACCCGAGACAAAAACCCACAAGAATCAAACCGTATAATGAATTTAGTGCCGTATTCATTCCGTATATGAGTTATCTAACCCGTATGAAGATAACCCTCTGTTTTGATACCCGAGACAAAAACCCATAAGAATCAAACAAAACCAAACCTCTGTTTTGATATCCGAGACAAAAACCCACAAGAATAAACAATATTTTCACACAAAACCTGAAACAAACCTTCATAATAACCAAAACCCAAACCTCTGTTTTGACACTCGAGACAAAAACCCATAAGAATCAAACAATATTTTCACACAAAACCTGTTACATTCTAGCATATCAAAAACATAGTGTCGATCATGTTTTAGGTATGTGATTTTACCTTGGATTGTTATCGATGAAGATGAAGATGATGAAGATGAAGATGAAGATGATGCAGGTGATCTGTTTTGAAGATGAAGATGATGATGATGATGATGATGATGATGATGATGATCGGTGTTGGGAGTTGGGAGAGATCTTGTTGAGAAGTGTGATGGTTCTGAATCTAATCATTCATATCTGCTATTAAGTGTAGATATTAAGGGTTAAGGGTATAAAGGACTTTTCACAATTGTCAAACAGTCAAACTGACGGAACACTGACGGAAGGACTCAAACTGTTATGAATTCATAAGCCCAGGGGGCTCAAAAAACCAAAAAATGAGTTTAGGGGCTCAAGTTGATGTTTCACACAAACCACAGGGACGCAAATTGCATTTTTCTCAAAAGAGTAAACTGCCATTTTGGTCCCTGTGGTTTGGGCAGTTTTGCTATTTTAGTCCAAATCTCAAACTTTTTAAATCTGGGTCCCTGTGGTTTCAATTTTATTGCCAATTTAGTCCAAAATGCAAAAACTCTCATTTTTTACTGTTTCAACATGGCTATTTTGTCTTTTTGTGCAAGGGTATTTTTGTCCAAGTGTTTTTTATTTAACATTTTCTTAATTAAAAAACTCAAATAAATACCCTTATTAGATATCGTTCCCCATTTACATTATCTTCAACTTCCCAAATAAAACCCTAGCCAGAGATCATCTTCAACCCCAAAATTAAAATTATATAATTACCCAGCTCTGTTCTATGTCATCTCCTCCAAATGATCATCTTTTCCAAAAGAACAACTTAACCAAATTACTCACAATCAAACCAAAATTAACACTAAAAATTTAAAATACATCAACAACTCCATTGACTAATATTATATTCTAACTAATTAACATCAGAATAATTACATCAACAACAACCAATAGATAGAAAATAGATACAAAATAGTTCCAAAACGATACCGTTTTCTCTCCGGCGCTTGCGATTCCGCACCCAATCAACAATACTAGTGCAACCTTCTCCATAAAGTCTAGCCTCAGCGGATTCACAAACAATCTCAATTCGAAGAGTACAATCGGAGAAATTGCTATCGTTGAAGACGAAACCGAAGTCGCCGTCACCACAGCTGACATCGGAGGAAGTGTAGTCGGAAGAGTCCATGACAACCGTTGTTCTCGGACCCTATTATGCTAATATTTAACAAATTTACCCGATCCGCAAAAGACTCTGACCCGCACCACTCCCAACCACCACCCCATATCTGAGGAGGACGGCGGCGGCTACCACCAGATCTGAGGATGAGAAGAAAGGCGGCGATGGTTTAGATTTTAGTTGCAGGTTGCATGTTTCGATTTCGTCTCTCAACCACCACCAGATAGAAAAGGATAAGAGAGTTGCAGGTTTTGATTTTATGTATGTATGTGGTGTGGTGTGGATAGAGAGAGATCTGAGATTGAGATGTAGGTGGTGGTGTGGTGTGGACTGGGAGAGAGAACTGAGATTGAGATATAGAGATTGATTTTATAATTTTAATTAATAATTTTTTATCATAATGACCAATTTTCCCCTGAACAAGAAGACAAAATATGCAGCTTTCAACAGTCAAAAAAGGGGGATTTTGAATTTTGGATTAAAATGGCAACAAAAGTGAAACCACAGGGACCAGATTTAAAAAGTTTGAGATTTGGACTAAAATGGCAAAAGTATACAAACCACATGGACCAAAATGGCAGTTTACTCTTCTCAAAATATAAACATATATATCCAAACATAACTTCACAAAATATAAACTGTTGTGTAATAACTAGAACCTATTAGCAATGTATAGAAGAGAATGAGAGAATGGGAGATGAATTTCTTATTGATATATCTCATACAAAATACATGAGCCACTATATATAGGCTATAACATTAATACAAACATAAATGTGACATAGGAGTTACAAATGTGTATAGTCACTAATAATGGATGCATTTATAACACTCCCCCTTGACTATCCACATGATGATATACTATTCTTTAATACGTTTGGTGATGCTGCCTCGTTAAAAATCTTGCTAGGAAAACCCAGTGGGACAAAACCTCGGCTAAGGGAAAAAGAGTGCAGCGCGTATTGTCTCCCCCTAATACTTCTGGATCAGGTATGTTGTCTCATTAAAGAAAAAGAGTACATACACTGTGTATATTATGGGTACGTTACTCCCCCTCAATTTTACTTGTATATCTTGATGATGTTGAATCCAATCTTCTGTGACAATTGCTTGACTTGATATTTGGCGTAGTCTTCTTTGATTTGGGTGTTGTTGTCTACATTGTCTTCATACAGTGTAGCTTGAGCTTCTCTTGATCAACTCTAATTTACATACTTCTTAAATATGCTGAAATCTTCGACCTTCATAACTTGTATCTGGATTGAGATCGAACTCTATGCGAGTCTAATATATATCAGTCATAACCCAGGACGCCATATTGTTCTTGTGGAACTATCCCGTGTCTCGAGTTTGTAAATATGTCAAATAATTATTTAATGCGCTTTATAATTCTGCCTCGTTAAAAACCATGCCAGGAAAACCCAACGGGACAAAACCGTAGCTAAGGGAAAAGAGTGCACTACGCATTATACATAATTAACAACATGATTTATGATGATGTTAAATTAGTACTTCGGGACCTATAAGATAAACTGATACTACTGGATCAGTTATGTTGTCTCGTTAAAAACCTTACCAAGAAAAACCCAATGGGAAAAACTTAGTGAAGGGAAAAAGAGTGCAACATTTGAGATTAGAACTGTAATCTTACCAATACAAAGTAATATATCAGATGTCGTCTTGTTTGCAAGATACGTCAATGCTCTGATCGCAATTAAGTATGGTACTTCTTGACTAAGTAGTTCAACATCCTTTTCTTGGGGTTGATAAGAATATTTTTTCTATGTCAAGCGAGCAGACAATCGTTCATGTACTCAACGAATGAGCTTTTTCTATATAACATCTTCTAGATGTAGTCAGATTGATGAGCAAAAATAGTACACATATACTCGAAACTACAGGTCGAGGATAACTACACTTTGTAAAGGTCATTCAAAATTTTCTTCTTTAGTTTGAGAGTTCCCTCTCGATGATGTTTACATTATCACTGTAAGAGTGAAATCTTGTTAAATAGATGTAGCTCATTTTATCAAAATTATACCTCTCTTTTCAGAGTATAGTCGACTGTACCACATACGAGTAGTTTCCTTTAAGATTCATATATATAACACATATGGGGTTATTGTTTCATAATGCTTTGAGCATTTTTTTAATCCTTCAGGGGTTTTGATACAGATGTCATTTGCAATTGTCTCGTACATGTATACGGTGATGACATCCATAAGTTATTTTATCTGAAGTCATTCTGAGATTGCGAGGCCGCTTAAACATCTAAAGATTATCGCATCCACTACAGGTGTATACGTTTCCTCGTAATCAACTGCTGGGATTTGGGAAAAATCTTTATGTTAAAATGCATGCCTTACATCGTAAAAACTCATTATTTACGTTTCCTTTTATTTAAAGACACCCATTTATAACCTACTGGTTTGACGTCTATGGGTGTTCGAACTGCTGGTTCGAAAACGTTTAGTTTGTCGAGCAAATTTAGTTCAACCTTAAGTCATGTAGCCATTTTGGCTATTTGTGTGTGTACACTCTTGCACACTTTCTATATATGTAATCTTTTTTTTCATCGATTACATCTATTGCTATAGCATAATCAAATATATCATTTTACACGTGTTTCATTACGGTTCCATATTGTACTTATTTTGTACATAATTCATCGCGATCTCATATTTGTTTGGTAATAGAGTTTCTTTTAGAACTCCATTAGCCTCTTTTGGGGTTTTGACAACAACCTTCTTTAAGGTTTAGTATGCAACCACTTCTGGGGTTTTGTATGCAACCACTTATGGTGTTTTGTGTGCCACCTCTTTTGGGGTTACACCAACTGCGTTACTCTGCTCTTTTTGTGTTTGTGGGTTTTATCTTTTTGGAACCGATTTATCTCTCACAATTTATTAATATGATAATCATTTTGTGAGTACTTCCATTCGAGCAGATAAGTTTAAGCTGGTATATGTGACTTTGTCACCTTATTTGTGTTAGTGAATGCATCTTGTATTTCATTTGTTATTATTTGCAAATACACGCTCTTTCTTTTGGACTTCAGATTTGCATTGACCACTTTAGGGGTCGATATATAATATGATGCATTTTTTTATGTTACCAGTCTTTCATTTTCTTGTCTCCCCCTAAGACTGGGAATACGATGTACATATCCCATTTTATATGTTATGGTGGTGCTATTGGTACATAGGCTGCACAGCAAAGTATATAAAAAAATAGAAACTTGGTTCTCTTCAGGAGACCAGTTGCAATGGGGAGTATTTGTGATAAGCAGTTGGTTTTGAATTGATATAATCAATCGACGAATTCCATCTCGACTACGTATGCCTCTCACTATATTTCACATTGTGCCCAACAATGGTCCCTACAATTGGGTTGTCAAAAAATAGTGTTAAACCATGTCAAAAAAACAACGTTCCATAGTGTTGGGCATATGCTACATACGGGTAGCTAAAAACTCACATGTAACCATGTATGAATGCCACAATCCACACAACTGTACATTTCAATGGTCCCATATAAGAGAGATTGTTTGTAGGAGTCTATTGTTTGGAAGGGCATAAAAATTTATTTGCCACAAAAAAAAAAAAAAAAAAAACTAACTAGACATATGATAAGGCATTTTGGGAGCAATGTTTTTAGATTACTTAGAGGTGCTAGGTACCGGTTAGCATGTTTGATTGTTTAGCATATCATGATGCTATCTTGATGACCTATTTGGTCATGCCATGTGGTGAACGTATAAATATTCTAGTAACTTCTGGTTACTCACCATATTTGATTTAATGGAATATTGTGAAAAATTAGTATCATTTCTAGTAACTTCTAATATAGTCTTCTGGCCATATTTGCTATATGATATATTTTAGATATTTATTTTACACCATTCCAAGGTGATAACTTTTCATTCAAACATAGTGAAAACTTAATAAATTTCTTCGGTATACATTAGAATATGATGCATTATGAATTACAAAATTCAATTTCAGCGGGTAAACTATCGATGCTCTTCTGGAGCATTTAATATGCTATTAACACGTGAAATAGTATCAATAGCGTCTCTACCACGTGAAATATTATAGTTTTAGCCTTTGTTTAGAGGGAAAACATGTACTATTCATAAGGTTTTCCATCACTAGGCTATATGTTAACCAAAAACGCCAAGTGCGATGAACTAAAGTTTGGGTTGAATTTGAAAAATCATTATTAAAAGCAAACGGGACTTTGTATACATTTGGGGGAGAACTTCGGGTTCTCATCATTGATTTAGGATTCATGTGAGCATCAACACTAACTCAAATGAATTATTATCTATCAATTTAAGTAACTAACATCAGAGTAGTTTACTTAAGCTAAAGTCCACTAATTATTTTCATAGCTATTTTTCATCATTTTCATGTGAGGGCACATTTCTAATGACTATATCAATGTCTATTAATATTTGTTTAGCAACAACAAGCAATTAGAAGACTAACCATACAATTAATTATGTTGACTATGCATAGCATTGTAACAAGCTGAAATATCAAATCACTAAAGCATAACAATGTTTATCTCAGCGTAGTTGTTTTGGTAACCAGCTACCAATGAAATTTGTATTAATTTATTTAGCACATTTAACTTGTCAAAAGGCAATACATATAACATATATGCTATCTAAAACAATGAGACCAACAGAAGTATTGCTAAACAAATGAAATCCGTAATATCTACCCTTAAGCAAGTTATATGCATGTTAATTATTCACAATTTATATGCATATCAATTACATATATAAATCACACACATTCCTGGGACATTATACGTATACATATATGTGTGTGTGAGTGTTAAAGAGATTAAGCTCATATTAATTTGCTTGTCATGTCTAGAAAAAAAATATTAAAGATCACAAGTATATCATATATACACATATTTGTCACTATAGTTTAAAACATAAACAAATGTCACTATCAATTTTCTCGATCATATAATAACATATGAATCTTTATCACTCGTAAATGAGCTTTCTTATACTAATAAATTTTGTTGCTCAAGAAAATATAACAGGCATCTTGAGAATTTTAGTGTCATGTTAATTTGCAAATAATATCTTTTATCACACAAATATTTCATAGAATCAAATCACATATTTAAATATCAAATAGCAACTAAAAGGCTTATACAATTGCAATAACAATGATATACAACAAAATTAACTAAGTAGTTGTCATATTATAACATATTATCATATAAACATGTGCATTATTGTAAATTCATTAACAGAATTGCACTAATGATTATATTCAAATATAACTATTAGACATAACCTTTTAATACAAATTGTATTTTGGTAGTCATCATAAATTGTATAAATACTAATAACAAAAACTAATTAATGGACCAATCAAAACTCATAACCATAATAATAAAAGCACATAATGATATCAAAACTCATAACCATAATAATAAAAGCACATAATGATTTAGAATTTGTAATGTCTCTTTGAAACGTAATTTGTTTGTATAAAATTTAGAACAACAATAAAAGGCTATTTAATTACTATTTACTAACCATAAAATATAATAAAAACAATTTATTAGAATAACAATAAAAGGCTATTTAATTACTATTTACTCATTTCGTAAATTGAAAAAAAGGTAAATATACATCAACATGAATTAATGATGAGGAAATCGGAATTAATTTTATAATTAATAATATTCAATCCACACTCATAAGTTATATATTAGAACTTTAATTGAATTTATGCTATATTAATTAAAACTAAATAACATATATAACTTTAAAATATATATAAATAATATAATCAACAAGTAAATGCAAGATTATGGATATTATAATACAACTTTTCTTTTTAAGGTTTATCTATTAAACATGCATAAAAATAATTTATCAAATTATATATCAATTTCTAAACCAAGGAATAAGCTTGCAATATAACTAGCAAATATATAAGATTAGACTTAATAAATTAATAACAAGTATTTTTCTCACCGGGTTTCTGTAACAAGTGTCCATGTATATATAAAACTTATATTTCCTATTTTTTTTTTCAATACCGTGATGATCATTTATTCTAGAAAAGGTCATTGAAAATGAAAATTATGAGTAGGATTTGAACATCCCCTGTTCAACATACTTTCAAAAATCTCATTCTGGTTAACAATTATTCTTATCATGGTAAAATAAAGTTGAAAAGATAAGACATATTCAACAAGAAACAATATAGGTATAAGAGTAGTACCATATGTAGATAAACATGTATGGTGGAAAAAAAACTTACCTTGAAATAACTAAAGGAAATAGTATCTTCATCACTTTTCAATCGCCATGTCTACGATATCCAATCTTCGTTGGAAACACCTCGGGCCACCAAAACTTTTATCAACAAAACATCATTAACGACATTGGTCAACCGAGACTTTAATCAACGATTAAAACCAATGATGATTCGAGCACTTTCGTGCTGATAACGTGTTGTGTAATAACTAGAACCTATTAGCAATGTATAGAAGAGAATGAGAGAATGGGTGATGAATTTCTTATTGATATATCTCATACAAAATGCATGACCCACTATATATAGGCTATAACATTAATACAAACATAAATGTGACATAAGAGTTACAAATGTGTATAGTCACTGATAATGGATGCATTCGTAACATAAACATATATATCCAAACATAACTTCACAAATAAACACGTTAACAACAATTGATTTTCATTTTATTTTCATTTTTCACAACTTAAATCACAAAACACATCCACCTTCCACAACTCACACAACCAAAAGTCCACAAACAAACACCAACAACCACCCTAAAACACCATTCAATCACTCACTTATTCTTTAACCTCAACGTGAAAGCTTTCAATGCATTCAAAACAGATTTCAACCTCTCTTTAGCTTCCAAATCAATCAAATTCCCTTCATCATCAAACTTCGGTGGCGACTCAAACGCATTCAAAAAAAACTCCGGCTTATTAATAAAATGCAAATCCAAATAAACACCACTCTGCCGGAGCACATACTGCGACCGTCCGCCACCGAAACCGCCGCCGGCGCTAACAATCGCCGCCGCCTTATCCGCCCAGACGTTCGGCGGCCTGGACGCCCAGTCGATGGCATTTTTGAGCGGTGCGGTGACGGAATAGTTGTATTCCGGTGAGGCGAAGAGGAAGCAGTCGGATTGGAGGATTTGGTCGCGAAAAGTTGTGACGGATTGTGGGTATTTTCCGTCGATTTCGAGATCTGTGTTGAGCATTGGTAAAGGGGAGATGTCAATGTAGTTGATTGACATTCCGGTTACGGATTGGTTGGTTGTTAGATCGATGGCGGAGCGGATTAGGCCGTGGTTGTAAGAGGCTTTGCGGAGGGAGCCGCAGATTGCGGCGACGTTGATGATGGATTTGGGGGATAATGCTGACTCCATGGATTTGGGGGATAATTCAATCTGGAATGATTGGTTTTGGAGACTTGTGTTTATACTATAGAAACGGATCCAATGACATTTACCTTATTGACCCTTTGGAATAGGCTAAATTCCTATTTTGGATGTGTAGGATTTTTCTTTATTGTTTTTTTGAGTAATGAGTAAAGTGTTTTAGTGGTAACGATTTTAATTTCACTTTCCAATATTTCAAAAAGGTGCTACCAGAGGGTGGATCTAGAACAAGCCTATTTCAAATATAACAAAACTTATTTGGCATTGCTGATGGTGGAACGGTAAATGAAAGACCTGGATTTTAAGTGACTCAGGTTTGATTGTCACTCTCACCATTTAGTTTTGGCGGCATCTGGTGATTGATGAAGACTAAGTGAGTAGGTAGCGATTGCTAGTTCGATTCTTGAACTGAGCGGTTTTTACCTCATTGCAATGTCGTGCCTTAGGGTGAGTGTTCACGGGCTTCGGCCCGAGGTGAGGGTTTTTACAGGTTTAGAGGCAAATGTATCCTGATATGATGAATTTCGCCGTAGCCCATATGTATGATTCGTTGACTGTTCAAAAAAAAAAAAAAAACCAAGTAGTTATTATCGTAAGCTATATCGATATTGCTACCCTAACGAACTGATCCCGATATTGGTATTCATTAATCATTTTTATATTTTCTTGATTAGTGTAAAACATGTGTGGATGTCTTTTAAGTATATCACGACTTTATTTTTTGGTTATAGAATCGGTTTCGGTATTTTTCTAGCTACCGGTGCCAAAGTGGTATCGTAGTATCTCACAACTTTATGTAACTTTTATCTAACTAGGTCTATACTATTGTAAACCAGATTTTATATTTTGTGTATATGTCGGTTAGCATTGCCTTATTGATTAGTTGTGGATGTTTGTTTTTAAATTTCTTAAAGTTAATGTCTATTTTTACAAAATAACGATCATCACGTCTATTTATGTGATTATCCCAATGAATAATTGCGTTGATATTTTTTTATAAAATAAAATAAAAACTGTATGTGATTATAATTAGTCAAGCACTCATGTGTAAACTGTAAACGCAATGATTCAAAATCAAACAACAACGTTATATTCACTTATGCAAATCACCAAACACCTAATCAACAACCAAAACCCTCCACTCCACTAAACAAGCTCTTCATCATCCTTAGACACACAAACACCATCCCCTTCATAGCCATTACCCAACTCACAAATCTTCTCCCAAACATCAACCGGTACCGGCACCACCGACAATCTAGGCTGCCTAAACAACCCAAACTCATTACTCTTCACTTCTTGTTTCAACTCTTTCAAATCAACTGCCCTCCTCATCTCCCCAACCGCCTTCACGTCTATAGCGCCCCCAACACCGACGTCGTCTTCGTACCATTCACGGACAACGGTTACGACACCGACTATGCAGCGTGACTTCGTCCCCGAGTGGTAGAAGAAGCAGAGGTCGTGTATACGGGCAGACTTTAGATGTTTGAGTGCTTGATGGTTCTTGACACCGTCCCATTTGGATATGCCACCGTTGGATGCTTGGTCATCCCATGACCATTCTCCTGGCTCGGTTTTTAGTAGCCAGTATTGTTTTTCGTCTCTCTTGGACTTCCCCATTTTTTTTTAATTTTCTGAAGCTTGTTTGATTTCATCTGTTTGTGAGAGTTTTGTGTTTATTTTATGGCGGGAATTAGGGTTATATTTACGATTTTGGCGCCAACTATAGGGGGGAAATTTGATTTATGTTAAGTTGTTGAATTTTATCTTTTTTTTTTTTTTTTTACGTTTGTGGCCTTGTGGGGATACAAAATAAACGTAGTTTGTAAAACATGGTTTTAAAAGAGAATTTATGTTGTTAGTGTTATGGCAGTAAAGAAATCGAACGGACACGAATAAGAAATGTATTCGTTAATTAAAGAATGAGTTTGTTCATAAATTGTTTACGAACGTTTATTGAATCGGATTTTTTGTTTGTGTTCGTTCAATAAGGAAATGAACGTGTTTATGAACTGTTCACGAACACTTAACAAACACAAATGAACTCAAACAAATATTTGTGTGAACATAAATGAACATAAACAATGTTTATGAACACAATTGAATACACACGAACACATAGTCATATTAGAATAAAAACTGCATTTTTAATCACAGAGATTGCTAAGAAAACAACAAAAAATAAATAAGCACTTACCAAAAATATTCGAACATATTTGACATAATTATCAGAAACATGATTAACACGCCATTAAGAAGTTTCTCATGCTTTAACACGCAACCTCTGCTAATGTTCGTTGGTTTAACTTAACGAACATAATTTCTTGTTCATGTTTGTTCATTTATTAAATGAACGAACATAAACAAACTTCCCGCCGAACGGTTCACGAACTCTTTGCTGAACGTTTGGTTGGTTTACAGCCCTAGTTACTGTTTATTAAAAGTTATTATAACTCAAGACTTAATGGTCTAATGTCATTTGTGTTTTTGGTCGGGTATGAGACCCATTTGCATCACTAGGACCATGGCGGGTGGCATTGGTCCTCCCATTGCGTCACGTGTCCTTGGTAGGCTTTTGGTTCATAAGTCCGTAGGGGCTTATTGATTCGTGTATGTGTGTGTGTGTGTGTGGGGGGGGGGGGGGGGGGTTGTGTAATTTTTAAAATACAAAGTTAATTTATATAAATCCTAATTGCAAAATGCTTCTATTGTTTGTACATTGTGCTTTATACGTTTTGCAGGATATATTACTTTTGTACGGATGATTGGTATAATTGGGCGGTGGTGCAATTGTATTCGAACCCTACACTACGTATTGTACGTGTACTCGTATCCTTCAATATGACTGAGAAAGAGACAACATAGCATTTGAGGTTGTGATTTCCTCACCATCATTAAGGAAGAACACCTAAGGAAATAGGAGCCTGAGATTAAGCTGTGACCATCTCCCTCCTAGCATTTATAGTTATTTTTTGGGAAAACATTTGTAGTGTGGATTCTTTAGGTATGCGTATGTGTAAAAAGTTATACATTGGGGTAAATTGTCACATATTAATAAAGAGTAAATTTCCATTTTAGTTCTTGAGTTTTGGTCCAAATTGTCATTTTAGTTCAAATAAGTGTTTTTTTTTTCTTCGGGTCCCTGACTTTTTCATTTTCTTACCATTTTGATCACATTGCCCAACTTCAGTCTAAAAATCTGGTTATAACCAGGGGTATTCTTGGCATAACTGTTGTCGGTGATAACGAGGGGTAGTTTACAACATAATTTATAAACCTCATAATAATTTAATGCCAAAAATACACCTGATTATACCTGGTTTTTAGACTAAGTTAGGCAATGTTATCAAAATGGCAAGAAAAAGGAAAAGTCAGGGACCCAGAGGGAGAAAAAAAATTATTTAGACTAAAATGACAATTTGGATAAGAACTCAGGAACTAAAATGGCAATTTACTCATTAATAAAAGTAATTGGAGAAATAAGTGTAAAACTAAATAGTGATGTGAAAAATGGAAAGGTAAAAAGGTTTGTGATATGGAGTGGATAGAAGGGCCGGCCCTGATATGGAGTTCGAATAAACGTGCTCTTAGGTCTTAACGAAATTGGATATTGGGTTCACTAAACGTCTAAACCTAATGTCAATGGCTAATAACTAATCTAAATTATAAAAATAGTTTTGTAAGTTGGCCTATAATGGTGTTTGTATGAGTATACCCTATTAATTTTTTAATATACGTATCGTTTTTTTAAATGACGTGCCCTTCGAAATATCAGGCTCTGACCGATGGTCCTCCCCACCCACCTCAGAGCTGGCCATATAGACAAGTTTTTCGGGCTTTTAAATTTTGAACTCCACTTGTTGCAATTTCGTATTTTTTGTTTTGTTCTGAACTAGTTTTTGCCCCGCCCACGTTGCGGGGCAATAAGCCGAATATTTCTCTCTCATAACATGTGTGTCTGTGTTTCGGTTATTTGTACATACTACTCATAACACGATCTCAAAAAATACATCGAGTCAAACAATTAAAACAAAAACACTACCATACTTTTACTAAAAAAAAAAACTAAAACGATGGAAAGACTATAATTTTAAAGTGAGAGCAAAATTGTAATTTTTCAGAACAAATGAGCATGTACCAGGCATGCCTGGACGAATAAAAATTACACATATGCCCGCCCGCGTTGCGGGGCGTTAAATCAAATATTTCTTAGTTTGATAACATGTATGCATGTATTTAGGTTACTTGTACATATTACTTATAACACGATCTAAAAAAATACATCGAGACAATCAATTAAACGAAAACACTACCATAGTTTTCCTAAAAAAATTAAAACAATAACAGGTCTGTAATTTTGAACTGGGGGTAAAATACTAATTTGTCAGGACCAATGAGCGAGTGTTAGACAACTGCTTGACACAATAAAAGTTACATTGAATCAACCAAACAAAATAAAACAGTACTATAGTTTTGCAAAAAAAATGGTAAAACGATGGCAAGATCATAATTTTTAACTGGAGGAGAAATCGTAATTTTTGAAATAGGAGCAAAATCATAATTTTGAATAGAGGGCAAAATTGTAAAAATATTTTGAACTGGGGTGAAATCATAATTATAAACTGAGTGCAAAATCATAATTTTGAGCTATGGAGGAAAACATAATTTTATTTTGATCTGTGGGCAAAAACGTAAATTTGAGTTGGGGCAAAATCGTAATTTTGAGCTAGGGGCAAAAACATATTTTTATTTTGAACGGGGGGCAAAAGCGTAATTTTAGACGGAGGGCGAAACCGTAAATTTAAACAGGGAATATAATTGGAAATGGGTTTTTGAACTGAGGCAAAAGCGTAAATTTTGAGCCAGGGCAAAAATATAATTTTAATTTGAATTAGAGGTGAAAACGTAATTTTAAACAAATGGCGAAACCGTATTTTAAGCTAGGAATAAAATTAAATTAAAAATGGGTTGGTTCAATAGGGAAGTGCCATGCAAGCTGCCTGCCACTATTCCATCAACTTCAAAATGTACAAGTGGTTTTCCCCACGTTACGCGGCGAGAACTCAGTTGCTATCAGTTTGGTAACGAAACTTACTATAGCAACCGAAAGAGAAAACTAAAAACTAAAGTCGTGATGCGCCCAAAAGGATATCGACACGTGTTTACTGTTTTATATCAATCGAAAACCATAAAAAAAGATACCGGTTCGTATACTACCAATATTGGTACAGATGTTTGGTTGAAATCGGTCCAGTTCTTCACATATCGATACTCGTATAGTTTACGATTAGAAAAATGCATTTTTTAATATTATTAGCAGCACTCATATAGTTTACGATAAAAAAATAAACTACTATTCATTGTCGGTTTGGTTCGATATTGTACGAAAGCGACATGATATCCATTTTCAACAAAAATCAAATTAGAAAAAAAATCCAAAGAAAAATAATATTAAAACTTTAGATTTATTATTCATAAAGAAAAACGTTAAATACTAAATTATTTAAGGTATCAAGGAGTTATAATTTAAAACTTCAGTTAATATATTTAAAATGCTCATTACTGTTCATGAGCACTTTAAATTGACATGTATAACTAATTGATTTCCCCCCGCGCTTTGCAGTAGGATCTCGATCGGTATTGATTTGGTTTGTTTTTGTACCGACACAATCAATGCATTTGGTATAGCAATCAACATCTGCTCTACATGGACCGAAAACCATAAAACGAACAAGGTGCCAATACCGAAGTTGTTCGGTCCGGCTATATATGGTACAATAAAGTACAGTAGTGATACAATATCAATTTATTGAAACTAAAAACATAAATATAAATACCGGTACCAAATATCGATGTTGTTCGTTTGGTTTTACGTTCGGTACAGTAGCAACACGGTGTCTACTTTCAATAAGATTTACCAAAAATCATAAATATGAATACCATCACTTATATTGTTCAGTCGGTTTTCCTTTCGATATGGTAGCAGCACGGTATCCATTTCAATAAGATTTATATCGGAATGTTGGAAAAAAAATACATAGATGTGTATTTAGATTATTTTTTTTTTAAAAAGTTAACGTACGCAAATTATTAAAAAAATATATTAAATGAACAATACTTAAAAAAATACTATTTTGTTTTCATGCTCCATCTACTTTAATATATAAATAAATAATATATGTGATAAAAATATCTTTTAGTTGAATCAAAAGATTATAACAAACAAAAATAAACATATTTAGTTTAAATAAAAATATTTTAAGAATTGAACAATTGAAATTTAAAAAAAAAAGATAAAGAATTAAGACACCACTAACAACTCTATAACAACTTTTTATTTATCTTAGTTACTGTTCATCAACACTTTGTAATAATATATATATATATATATATATATATATGTAGGGGAAGGTTCTCTGCAGAACATTAAATATTGCGAGAACACGCAGAACAAAATGAATCACTCCTTTTTTCAATTATATAAACCTAAAAAGTAAATGAAAATGTTATAAATGTAAGATTTATTGTTTCTCACACTAGAATTTAAAACAAAATATGAAAAATCTCCAGTTTTTAAATAACCTACACACATGTAGGTTATGTGTAGGCTAAACTACCTACATGTATGTAGACTATGTGTAGGGAAAATATATGATTTTTTATGTATATATAATACACATATGAATGTAAGAAACATAAAATTTAAGAAATATGAACCTTAAAACCCAAAATTTAGTGATTTAGAGTTGTTCTTTTTGTTCTCGCAATAATTAGTGTTCTGTAATGATCCTTATCCTATATATATATATATATATATATATATATATATAGTGGCATTCCCCAACGCTTCACGACCGGAATTCAGTCGGTATCAGTTCGGATCGTTATGGTAATGACACTCACTGTAATAATCGAAAGAGGAAACATTACATCGATCGAAAACAATAAAAACAAATATTGATATTGGTACCAATGTTGTTTAGTTGATATATGTTGTTAAATTGATATCGATTCAGTTTGTTTGCATTATATGTTTATTTTATGTCTACATTCCCATATTTATTTTTTGAAAATGGATAGTGTGCAAGCTATGATACCAAACCGAATCCAAACCGGTCGAACAACATCTAATCGATACCCGTATTTATTTTTATTGTTCTTTCTTTGGATAAATTGATACCGTATCGCTATCATACCATATCGAGCTGAACCGAACAACACCAATACTGGTATGCATGCATTTTTATGGTTTTTTGTTTGATAACAAATACTTTGATCGCATCTTATAAGTCGTATGAGAAAAGAAATATTTTAAAATCAAGTAAAGTGATAAACCACAAAATAATGAAAAGTTAGAAAAAAAAAACAATATTAAAAAAAACAAAACTTAAACTACCACTGTTCATCGACACTTTGTATTTGTATTCATATGTATAATGTATAATAATTAGCATATTGCATTTGGCCACACCATGCAACAATTAGTGGGGTTTTTTTATTTATGTGAAATTTCTAAAAACCAGGATTAAGACCCTTGAGTTATAGCCAAAAGCCATTAAGTTCTTTTGTTTTCCAGTGAACTAATTGTTTGTAGAAAGTTAAAAGTTTGTTATGCGATGCATATAACCAGAGAGCCTTATTTATAGGATTGAGTTATTCTACAAATAACTTTAAAAATAAGAAATATAAGAAACCATTATAGAGGGACAAGTGTCCAAAAAGTAATCAAGTGTAAAAAGTAATTTTGTCAAATAAAATAGAAATTATACCATAAAACCGAATGTTTATTTATCTTTAATATGAGTATCATATTGTTATATTTAAATTTAAATTTAAATTTTCCCCCCTCATTTTTTAAACGTCCGTACCTTTTTTGTACGTCATTTGTTTTAAAATAAAAATTATACCATAAACCGAATGTTTATTTATCTTTAATATGAGTATCATATTGTTATATTTAAATTTTTTTCTTTGAAAACCCATTTGCGTATTACACAATGGACATAATGTATAACACAATAAGAAAACTCAGTTGCGTATTACAAAATGGACATAACATAAAACACAATAAGTATTAAACTAGAAACACAATGGAAAGTAGACCAAAAACACAATCGATGACAACAGATAAAAGACACAATGGAAATAACGTAAAACACAATGAGCATCAAATTAAAAACACAATGGAAAATAGACTAAAAACACAATTGATGACAACAAATAAAAGACACAAATGATGAGAGCAGATAAAAGACACAATAACGGACTTAAACACAATGGAGAATAGACTAATACGTATTGAACAACAGATTAAAACACAATGGATAGCAGAATAAACACAATAACCACAATCTATAACACAATGTATAGAAAACCCAAATATAACATCATCTTCATTGTATTATAGGTTCTGGTAAAATACAATGGACAAAACCCAAATTAACACTATGTTATAAGATTTTATAATAACACAATGTATAGAAATCTTAGTAAAAAATGTAAGGACTAAAATCCAATTAAAAGACACAATGACCACAACCTTTAATACAATACAAAGAAAATCCAGTAAAAGTGATTTTTTTAATTTATTTTTATATAATAATATATACTCATATTAAAGATAAAAAACCGCTCGTTATTATGGTGATTTTTTTTTTAAACCAAATATCGTATGAAAAAGTTATGGACGTTTTAAATTGATGGGGGAAATTAGCATATGCCTTGCATATGGAGAGAGAAAGTCAATATATGTAGAATTCCTTTTATTCCCTTCCATTATTTTCTTTTACCTAAAACTAATATGAACCCTCCAAATCTAAGATCAATGGACTAGAATCCTTCTTACCCTTCTTATTTATGTTGTTCTTTATATTTGATCCTAATCCCTTATTTATATAGTGAGTTTAACCAGTTTATATTGTCCTTCTTACCCTTCTATTTATGTTATTCTTTGTATTTGATCCTAATCCCTTATTTATATGGTTAATTTAACCAGTTTATACTGTATGTTGTGTGTCTAACATGTTTACCATTGTAAATGTGCACCCCAAGTATCTATTAAGTTTTTTAGTAACGCATTTACATGGTGTGTATACCCCATTTACATTGTATAGTTGTGTGTCATTAATCTGTGTTTATTTTTGGTAAAAAATATTGGTCGATTATAAAATCCACACATGTATGTATATCGCCTCCTCGTGCCCCTTGCCTTAAAAAAAGGTTTGTGCAAGAACAACATATATGTGTATATGTATATATATAGTGTGAGGTTGTAACACCTCGTAAAACCGTGTCCAATGATGTGTTGACACGTGTACTAAACCCTAATAAAGTCAAACGTTGACTACGAGGGACTAATTTTGTCAAAATCAAAAACTTTGAATGTGGAGGGACTAAAAGTGTCAACATGCTTAAACTAAGCATCTAAATGACCTTGCACGGCATTTGTATTCTCATATTAAGCCACTTGTTGGATAATCGGAACCGTTTGCGATAAATTCAAAAGTTTGCGTGACGAAGGGTTAAAAGCGTCAACATGTTAATTCTTATCTCTGAGTGACCTTTTAATGAACCGAGAGCTTCATGATGTTCGATCATACTCGCAGGAATGCCTAATATTTTCCATTTAGGGCTTTGATTCCATTAAACGATAATATGCACAAGTTGCACGTTAAGAGGGTTAAAAGCGTCAACATGTTTAATTTTACCTCTGAGTGACCTTTTAACAAAACCCTGTCACACCCTGACTTTTACGGAAGCGTGATTATGTGTGACTTTCTTAATATCATTGCATTCAATCATAACAACAGCTATATGATAAAAACTATAGATGGTCATCCATTGAATTAAGTTTAAAACACCACAAACATCATTGTTTGAAACATAGACTACGAATTCAAGTTTTACAAACCATACAAATTGTTTAGAGTTCCATACGGACTCATCAAAAGACTCTAAATAAATTCAGGCTTTGGTAGATGTGTCTCGTCCAGGAATAAGACACACTAACCAAACCCTAGGAGAACGGATGAAATCCTTTATTCTTAACGCGACTTGAAACATCCAGCGCCCGCCAGATCCACTTTTAATTCCCTGAAATACATGTATTTTGAAAACATCAACAAAATTTAGCGAGTTCATGTGCTTGTTTGTGTGTATGAATAAAACCTTGTAATCATTGTATGTATATATGTTTTGTAAATCTCGGTAGGAAAGCAAAACAAGGAAACAGATCGATTAATAGTTTGCAAGGCCATTAACATGCGTGCAACGGCGTAGGAAGGCTTAAACCTAGCAGATTTTGTACCGGGCCTCCGGCTGTAAGACATAGTCACCTCATGGGCCAAACCCCGGTCCACATGGGTGTGGGCTCACTACACCCAAATAGATCTATCAGTCATGCCCCTCGATCCTAACATGAGGATTAATGGTCTTAGGAGTGTGCCTACCCATTCACATGATCTACTGTACTTTCCAAAGCTAACCATACCAATTGTAATTGTTTGTAATCGTTTTGTAACATGTACTTCACCCCCGAAGTTATAAAACAAAACAGTTTAAAGAAAAGGGTGACATGAACTCACTGTCTTGCGTCTTCAACCACCGTAACTCAAGCTCCTTCGGGTAAACACGACTACCTACAACGTACTATGGTCTATTAGACGAGCGGGTCGTGCCTTGACTTAGTATTAATGTCTCTGAGTTACGTTTCTTTTGTATCTTCGATATTATTTCATGTTATATAATTATTTGTTAAAGTAATAAATATTTTAACTTAAATTATATTCACTAAATTTTGGAATAATTGTTAAAACAATTATTTTAACTTAATACTTCCCAAGTATTCAAACTTGTATATCCTTCCCAAGGATGGGTGTATTTGTATTCTTATACTTGTATATTTTTGCCATGTATTGGGGTCGTATTCCGGTGTGTATTTATACGTACGAGAATACGTATTTTTATTGTATTAAGTATTCTTATACTTAATTTAGTATTATTTTTTCCGTAATATTTTCTTTAATAAAAGTCCACCAATTTATATTTCCAAAATATATATTGTAATAAATTTTACTTAGAAAAATTATTTATAATTTTTCTTTTGGCAAAAATATTTGTATTTTCTCATAAGTTTCAAAGATAATATATTTTCATGTCTAACTTGGAAAATATATATATAAATCATTTTTCTCCCAAAATGATATATTTCATATTTATTCGAGAAAATATATCTTTCTCCTCAAAATATTGTATTTCGTGTTTGTGTAAGAAAATATATATTTCTTAAAAATAATATATCTTCTAAAAATTTCAAGAAAAATATATATTCACATATGCCAAAAATATTATATTTTTCCCTTGTCAAAAATAGGATATATTCTTGTAATGATCTTAAAAATCTAATTTTTGTTTCCTTTGGTGTCCAAAATATTATTTACCAAAATATACTTTGTGAATAAATTTCCGGAATATTTTGTAAGTCTTATTCTATAGTTCGGTTTTCACCAATATTTTGTGTACAACTTGTATATTTATTCCTTTGAATTTTAGCAATATTTTGGATTGTAATTCTTGGTATTTTAATGTGTTATATTATTTCATGTCCTAAAATAATATAACTAATACACAAGATATACAAATAATCACACACATGGTGTCTTCTAAATATATATTTCCTAAATATATATTTAGTCACTTTTATTTATAAAAACCAACCTCCAATATTTATATTTTTGTAACAAAAAATTATGGCAAAGTTTTTGTAATAATTTATGGTTTAACATACACTTGTAAACACTTGTTTAGAAATATTTTTCTAAGTGTTTGAATTTTTAGAAAATTTTGCCATATTTTCCCCTAAAAATGGAGGTCTCCATGCTTTCAAGCATATCATTTTCTTTTGTAAAAATCATCACAATCAATCCACAAACAATATTAAACAACCTTTATTTACCAATTTTGCCAAAAAACAAGTATGATCTACTACTCCATGAACTTGAAATTTCACAAAAAAATTGTAGTAACTTACTAGTGTTATATTAGTAAGCCTTGTTATCCTTTAAAGTGTGAGTGATTCTTTAAAAACTTCATTTTTAAAGAAGATTGATTTTTACAACTTATGATCATGTTTTCTAAAAATATTTTATTATGAATTCTTCTTGTTTCACAAGTGTTTCTACACTTGTTTAACCACCAAAAATAAGGTTTGTTTATGTAAGAACCAAGATTTAGTAAAACTTATATTTTTAACTTGGTTTCTTTAGAAATCTTTAGATCTACAAGTATTATTACTCACTTTGATCATTATTTTTCAATAAAACATTTTATTCTTTCAAGTTCATGCTTTATGTGTGGATGATCCATGAATCTCTAACATGTTCATCCTCTCATCTTGCTAGATTATGTTTTTAATCATGATCTAGCAAGATCATATGATGATCAACATCATTTTCACAAACAAATCAACAATCATCGTGCATAACAACTCATATTCATCAAGATTTCTTCATTACTCATGCTTATGTTCAAGTTTCATTCTTATGATTCTTAGTGTTCTTCAAGATTATGATTATGATCCTTCTTTTAAGCACTTAAAATGGAAGTAAACTAGCAAGATTAAGGTTCTTACCACTAGCACAAGGCTAGGGATGATCAAGTGAAGAAATCAAGTGGGTAAAAGCAAATAGAGAAGGTCCTTGCACTTCCGTAAGCTCCTAGCTTCCTTGTATGATCTCTAACACCTTTGTATGTATGTAGAATGTATGAAGAATGAAAGATGATGATGGTTATGTGGTGTGGTGTCTTCGGCCGAGAGCATCAAGGGGAGGAGGAGGATATGTGTGTGTTTCAATGTGTGATGAAATGAAGTTTAGAAC
Source organism: Helianthus tuberosus (assembly GCA_030545235.1). Classification (NCBI taxonomy): domain Eukaryota; kingdom Viridiplantae; phylum Streptophyta; class Magnoliopsida; order Asterales; family Asteraceae; genus Helianthus; species Helianthus tuberosus. The sequence goes on from CM060406.1 coordinate 65,649,202, forward strand.
TCACAAGAGCTTCTTATAACCCATGTTACCAATTTAACTCTTGTACAATATGTTACACAAAGCAAGACAAGATCTAATTTTTAATTGAAATAAAATCTTAAGGTAAGGGCCATGTATGGCCGATTACTAGGTGGGTGGGGGGGGGGGTAGTAGAGTAGGTTTAAACTAAGTTAGGGGCTGTTTGATAGCCTCTTAATGACCATTCAGATACTACCTCTTAATGGTTTAAAACCTCTGAATGAATAAGAGGTAACCTGAAGTCTGAATGGTTAAGAGGTAACCTCTGAATGGTAAATCATCACATGTCACATTCTTCTACCTTCTCATTGGTAAAATTCTTAAGGGTTCCATTAAGAGGTAGCCTCTTAATGACCATTCAGAGGCTACCAAACATCCCCTAAGTTTGTTTAGGTTGAAAACCAAGTATATAGTTAGTTATTATAGTTACTAGATATTTATGATGTATTATGATGCTCGGGGACCATAACTAGCTTGGTAATGTTAAAACAGTGCTTCTAGTGTAAATTTGATGTTTCGGGTAGTGTTCAGTTGTTCGGTTGGTTACTGGTTCGTTAAAGTGCTAAACTTTGCAGTTTAGTGTGCTTTATGTACTTTTTTGTAACACTTTTGATTCCTGACACTTAGGAAAGCATTCAGGACCATTTAACCATATTTCTGCATAAAATTAGATTGTTAAAATACTGATTTATGCTGAATTTTGCTGAATTCCGCACTCTATGTGAGTTTTAAGCACTTTCCGGCACTTAAACTATCACTTAGAAAGGCAGTTTTGTGATCCTCACTTTCCTACACACTATACTAGTGTGGTACTTAGTTTCTGGCTCATTCTGTGTCTTAATGCACTGTCTGTCTATGTGCTGAGTTCTGTCAGTATTTTCCTGATTTATCAGATAACTGTGCTAACTGCGACTAGTGCATCATTTGAGTCAATAAGCTATCATGAAATAATGATATGACATCAAGCAATATGTGATGCACATATTTGTATATGGCAATAATTAGTAAGTAATTAATTGTAATTCAGCACAATCCTTAAGCACTAATTATGGTTAATTAATTGTATGGATACCTGAAATTTGACAGTTGTCACATTCTCCGCCTGTTAAGAAAATTTCGTCCCGAAATTTTAAGCTTTACTACTAGTTGCAGGGGAGTTAGGGAATAAATGCGGGTATTTTGCTTTCATGCGGTCCTCACGCTCCCAAGTAAACTCCGGGCCATGACGTGCATTCCATCGAACTTTGACGAGTTTAACACTACTCCTTCGAGTCTTGTTAACTTTCCAGTCAGTAACCTCAACAGGTTCTTCGGTAAAGTGGAGTGTGTCGTCAATGTGAACTTCATCAGCAGGAATGACCATTGTTTCTTGTGTTGGACTCTTCTTCAGATTAGACACATGGAATGTATCATGAACACCATTAAGTTCTGCAAGTAGTTCCAACTTGTATGCTACAGAGCCAATCCTTTCCAGGATTTTGAATGGTCTGATAAATCGCGGGTTTAACTTACCACGCTTCCCAAAGCGTGCCACAACTTTCCAAGGTGAGACTTTTAACAAAATCATATATCCCACTTCGAACTCCAAAGGTTTTCTTCTTTGATCCGCATAGCTCTTTTGTCGATCACGAGCGGCCTTAATGCGCTCTCGGATCTGTATGATCTTATCTGTCGTCTCTTGGACCAATTCGGGACCAACCAGTTGTCTATCACCTGCGTCTGCCCAGCATAAAGGTGATCGACACTTTCGTCCGTAGAGAGCTGCGAACGGTGCAGCTTGAATTCTTGTATGGTAGCTGTTATTATAGGAGAACTTAACCAAAGGTAGGTGAGTGTCCCAACTGCCACCAAAGTCCATTACGCAAGCTCGTAACATATCTTCAAGCGTCTGAATCGTTCTCTCACTTTGGCCGTCCGTCTGTGGATGAAATGCGGTGCTCAAATTTAGTTGTGAACCAAACGCTTCTTGGAAAGATTGCCAAATCCTTTACACAAATCTCCCATCTCTATCAGATATAATCGAGATAGGCACTTCATGACGTGCAACTATCTCTCTGAGGTACAGCTCAGCTAGCTTACCTGTGTTATCCTTTTCCCTGATTGGCAGAAAGTGCGTAGATTTTGTCAGAGGGTCTACGATTACCCAAATCGTATCATGACCTCTGGGTGTCTTGGGAAACTTCATTATAAAATCCATCGAGATCTACTCCCATTTCCACATGGGTATCTCAGGTTGCTGTAGGAGACCTGAAGGCTTCTGATACTCGGCCTTCACTTTGGCACAAGTCAAGCATTTTCCAAGATAAGTTGCAACATCACCTTTCAGTCTTGGCCACCAATAGAAATCCTTCAAATCTTGGTACATTTTATCCGATCCTGAGTGGATCGAGTATCTTGATTTATAAGCTTCATCAAAGATCACATCTCTAAGACCTCCAAAGAGGGGAACCCAAATTCGTCCCATGAAACACAAGGTTCCTTCCTCATTGGGTACCAACTGGTTCTCCATCCCACAGAGATATTCATACTTCAAGTTTTCCTTCTTAAGGGCTTCCCTTTGTGCAACATGAATACGCAATGAGAGGTCTGTTTGAATGATCATTTCCAAAGCCCTAACCCTTATGGCTTAATCCCCTCTTTTCGACTCAAGGCGTCTGCCACCATATTCGCCTTTCCTGGGTGATATTTGATTTCGCAATCATAATCGTTTAATAACTCAACCCATCGCCGCTGTCTCATATCAAGCTCTTTCTGATCGAATATGTGCTGAAGGCTTTTGTGATCTGTAAAGATCGTGCATCGGGTACCATAAAGGTAATGCCGCCAAATATTCAAGGCAAACACCACTGCGCCTAATTCCAAATCATGTGTGATGTAGTTTTTCTCATGAATTTTCAACTGGCTCGAAGCATAAGCGATAACCTTCTGTCGCTGCATCAGCACACATCCTAATCCCGGACGCGAGGCATCACAGTATACCATGAAGTCGTCGGTGCCTTCGGGTAAGGATAATATAGGTACAACGCAAAGCTTGTTCTTGAGCAACTGAAAAGCTTCCTCTTGTTTATCTCCCTATTCGTACTTCTTGTCTTTTTGAGTGAGGGAGGTCAGCGGTTGAGCGATTTTTGAAAAATCCTCAATGTATCTGCGATAATACCCAGCTAGACCTAGAAACTGACGGATCTCGGTTGGCGTCTTTGGAGTTTCCCAATTTTTAATCGCCTCGATCTTGGTGGGATCCACATGGATTCCATCTTCATTCACTACATGACCAAGGAATTGTACCTCACGCAACCATAATTCGCACTTCGAAAACCTTGCATACAGTTTCTCCTTCTTGAGCAGCTCTAAAATGGATCTAAGGTGTTGCTCATGCTCTTCCTTCATCCTTGAATAGATAAAAATATCATCGATAAATACAATCACGAATTTATCGAGATATGGCTTGCAAACTCGGTTCATCAGATCCATAAACACTGCCGGCGCGTTTGTCAAACCAAAAGACATTACCAGAAACTCGTAATGTCCATAACGAGTTCTAAAGGCATTCTTCGGTATACTCTCTTCTTGTATCCTCAGCTGGTGATAACCTGCTGGATGATCGATCTTGGAGTAGTAACTTGAACTTTGAAGTTGATCGAATAAATCATCAATTCTCGGCAAGGGTTATCGATTCTTGATGGTTAACTTGTTCAACTCTCGATAGCCAATGCACATACGTAAACTACCATCTTTCTTCTTGACGAACAGAACTGGAGCTCCCCAAGGCGAGAAGCTTCGTCTAATAAATCCCTTGTCCAAAAGTTCTTGAAGCTGCGTTGACAATTCTTGCATCTCGGAAGGCGCAAGTCGATAGGGTGCCGTAGTTACAGGCGCAGCGCCTGGAACTAAATCAACGTGGAATTCGACTTGCCGTTGCGGCGGCAATCCTGGCAAGTCTTTGGGGAAGACTTCAGGATATTCCCTTACCACAGGGATATTTTCCAGCTTTGGCTCTTCGGCTTCTTTATCAACAATGTGAGCCAAAAAGGCAACACATCCTTTTTGCAAAAACTTTCGGGCCTTCAAATAGCTGATAATCCTTAGAGGTCTATCCGGCTTCTCTCCATGAATCACGATCGCCTCTTCATTCGCCAATGGAATGCGGATAACCTTCTCATGGCATACGATTTCAGCTCGGTTACTTGATAACCAATCCATTCCAACTACCACGTCAAATCATCCCAACTCAACTGGTAGAAGATCAAACGTAAACTCATGCTCTCCGAGCTCTATTACACAACCTCTAATCACTTCGTTTGCCTCTACTAACTTTCCATTAGCTAGTTCTATCGAGTATGGAATTTCTAACTTACTGGCAACTAACCCAAGTATATTCTTAAATTATAGGGATACGAAGCTATAGTCGGCACCAGTATCAAATAGTACAGATGCAAAGTGTTGGTTGATAGGGAAGGTACCCGTAACTACGTTCGGATCCTGGCGAGCTTCCCTAGCTCCAATGTTGAAAACTCTTCCTTGGGCTTGATTGTTCTTTGGGCAATCTCGCTTGAAATGCCCGACATCTCCGCAACTAAAGCATCCTTGCTTGTTTCCAGTACCACCCTGATGGTTGTTTTGGTTGCGGTTTCCATTACCAACTTGATTTCCAGAACCACCACGATTACCATTACCTCCTTGATTTCTACCTTGGTTTCTGTTGCCATAACCGTTGCCATCACGGTTTCCATTGCCATTACCATTTCCTCTCTGACCATTATTTCCACGACCGGCACCATACCAGCATGTCTCTTTGGCATGGCTAACTTTTTCGCACGTTTCACACTTTCCAGCTCTGCATCGTCCAGTGTAATGAAACTGACACACATCACACTTGGGCAGGGTGCCCATATATCCCTTTCCTCTAACCTCAGCACCTGAAGTAGCAGCACCAGCCTTAACCTCGGCTGGTGGGTTCGCATCTCTCTTCTTGTTACCACTGTTGTTTCCTTGGGTACCCTTCTTGAAATTGGAGAACTTCCTTTTGTTCTCTCCTGACGACTCGATATGAGTCTCTTTCTTCTTTCTCTCAGAGATCGAAAACTTGTTCAATCTAATCGCTTCTTCAGTCAATGCCATGCTCAAATCAATGGCCTCAGTGATCGTCGGAGGCTTCGAAGTAGTCACCATGCTCATAATTTGGGGTGCCAATCCCCAGATGAAGCGTTCAACTTGCTTGAATTCCGGTTCTACCATGTAGGGGACAACGCGAGTCAGGTCATGAAATCTCTGTACGTACTCAACAATCTTGAGTTCATCCATTTTAAGATTCCAAAACTCGGTCTCCAACTTCTGAATCTCAGCTCTCGAGCAGTACTTCTTGCGCATCAGTTCTTTCATCTCATCCCAAGTCATACCATATGTTGCTTCCTCACCTAGAGTCTGAACCTGAAGGTTCCACCAGGATAGAGCTCTGTCTAGGAATAGTCCAGAAATGTAAGTGACCTGGTGCTCTGGCGCACACTTGTCATTCGCAGCACAGAGTCTGTCTTCTCAGCCCATCTAACGAAAGCTACAGCACCTCCAGTGCCGTCAAAATTCAGAGGCTTGCAGTCAAGGAACTGCTTGTAAGTACAGCCTGTACCAGCAACATCATTCACAGTAAGCATTGGCAAACGCACATGGAATGTCCAAACGTATCGTAATGTGTCTTTAGTGACTTAAACATTACCGTGAGGTGGGTTATTTCCTGAGGTACCTCCGCTGTGTTCAGAGCGTAGGGCCTCATGTTGTGCGATTGCTTGTGAAATCCGTTCATGCAGTTCTGCCTCTGTTGTGGGCAATTGATTGTTCCTTCGAGGAGGCATCTTCTATAAAGAAGATTGTATAGGTCAGATCTTATTCAAATAATAAGTATATAGTATGTATATGTAGTAGCAATTATTGTAGTAAGCAATCAGGTAACCAACACAATTATAATGCGAGCATGTAATTTAACAACGTATTTAATGAGAACATTACGATTGAGCTTTCATTAATCATCGACCACGCATATTTGTTACATGTTTTTCAAAGTATAATATCAAAAGGGATCACAGGGTTACACTACCCTTATCCAAAATGTCTATCAGTCTACAACAGTCATACAGTCAAAAAGTGGTATCTAAAAGGCTTCACTAGCTCAACTCAATAGCGGTGCTCTCATCAAAAGCAAGCTACCTACATAAAACAAAAAACCGGCTATGCTGATGGTGGTGGAGGAGGAGGTGGAGGAACAAAAAGCAAGCTGCGCACATGCGCAAGCTCCTCCTCAAGATCATAAACATGACGCAACAGATAACTGATCTGCTGCTCAACAGTAAGAAATCGAGTATCAAACTCAGGAAATGGAGTAAGTGGTGCAGGAGGATGTGAAAATGGGGATGGTGATGAACGAGGAGCAAATGCAGGCAGACACGGACATGGCAAAGGTCGCGGTATCATCTCAAGCTCTAAAATCATACGACTCATGATCTCATACTGGAGCTGCAATGATAAAAGTAACTCATCCCGTGTATAACCAATAAAATGTGAGGGATGGTAGGGATCAGAAATCGGCATGGTGTAAGGTGGGAACCATCTAAGTGGCTCGTCAAGTGGTGAAGAAGTAAAATAAGCAGAAGGTGCAGACTGAGGTATGTGAGGGAAAGCTGCTGATACATGACGGTCATGGCTAGGCTGCTGGCTAGAAGTGCCTTCCCCTGGACGGGGTGCGGGTATATCCTGCAAGAAAACAATAGGCAGGTAGACACAATGCACATTTGACTCTACCGGGTGAAAAGGAGCAACATCAATGGGTCCAGGTGCAAGTGGAGGAGTGACTGGCTCAATAACAGGAGGGTCAGCGGGTGCAGGAACTGGATCGGGTATGAGAGGTGCAATGTCAGGTATGCCAAATAGAACAGGGTCATGATCAGGCAAATGCTCAGGAGCAGGTATCGGCTTAGGATCAGCGGGTGCATCAACAGGCTGATCAACAGGGATAAAATCAAGCTCAAGTCCCGGCTCCATGTCATGTGGAGGAGATTATGCAGCTGACATGGCCGTATCATCGTCAGTATCAGTGGCGTAACGTCGCAACCCAACTGCCTGTAAGGCGGAAGATGACACAGACTCAAAGGAATCTGGAACGGAGTGTAAGCTAGAGCCAGAAGAAATCTCAATAACAGGAATCCCCAAAAGTGGAATATCAACAATGTCCTCATCGAGCTCCCCATCACCATGAGCATCATCAGGGGGACCATCAATAAACAAATCAAAATCGTCATAAAAAAGATCGTTAAAGGGCCAATCCTCAGGAGGAATGACCATGAGAGGAACGAGAGCGAGGATCGGTGCCACGACATGCTCACCATCGGGGTGACCCATGATAAGATGATCGTGCACAGGAATAGGAATAACAAAAGGATCCTCGTCTGGGATACCATCAGCAATCGGTAAATCATCTCCAAAATTGGGCAGCGCAAAGGGCTGAAAATCGTCGTCATCATTGAACATCATCTCCAGGTCATTCTCTGTATCAGAAGTAAAGATCTCTGGCTCAGGGATAATCTCATCGTCAGAAACAACAGCCATAGGATCATGGTCATCGGACAATCCGCTATCAGATGACGACATGGTATCTATAACATAACAATCACCACGTATGCACATATATTAACTACTAACATTAAGCATGTAATCAATGACAAGGTAATCATGTATCCTTCCTAGTCTCCCAAACTAAACCATCCAGTCTCCTAGACTGAACTACCTAGTCTCTCAGACTAAACCACCTAGTCTCTCAGACTGAACCACCCAGTCTCCCAGACTGAACTACCTAGTCTCTCAGACTTAACCACCCAGTCTCTTAGACTGAACCACCCAGTCTCTCAGACTGAACCACCCAGTCTCTCAGACTTAACCACCCAGTCTCTCAGACTTAACCATAAACATAAACCTTGAAAAGTGTTTCGTGTCTTTTTGTTTGTAAAAATGTTTGTTTTCCTGGATCTGGGCGTTTCGTGTATGCAATGAAAACATGTCGTAAAAATATTTTCGTGAGAGCCCTAATGATTGTAGTCTAGACTCGAGAAGGAATCCTAGTTCGCTACAATCGAAGCTCTGATACCAAGCTGTCACACCCTGACTTTTGCGGAAGCGTGATTATGTGTGACTTTCTTAATATCATTGCATTCAATCATAACAACAGCTATATGATAAAAACCATAGATGGTCATCCATTGAATTAAGTTTAAAACACCACAAACATCATTGTTTGAAACATAGACTACGAATTCAAGTTTTACAAACCATACGAATTGTTTAGAGTTCCATACGGACTCATCAAAAGACTCTAAATAAAATCAGGCTTTGGTAGATGTGTCTCGTCCAGGAATAAGACACACTAACCAAACCCTAGGACAACGGTTGAAATCCTTTATTCTTAACGCGACTTGAAACATCCAACGCCCGCCAGATCCACTTTTAATTCCATGAAATACATGTATTTTGAAAACATCAACAAAAGTTGAGCGAGTTCATGTGCTTGTTTGTGTGTATGAATAAAACCTTGTAATCATTGTATGTATATATGTTTTGTAAATCCTGGTATGAAAGCAAAAGAAGGAAATAGATCGATTAATGGTTTGCAAGGCCATTAACATGCGTGCAACGGCATAGGAAGGCTCAAACCTAGCAGATTTTGTACCGGGCCTCCGGCTGTAAGACATAGTCACCTCATGGGCCAAACCCCGGTCCACATGGGTGTGGGCTCGCTACACCCAAATAGATCTATCACTCATGCCCCGCGGTACTAACACGAGTATTAATGGTCTTAGGAGTGCGCCTACCCATTCACATGATCTACGGTACTTTCCAAAGCTAACCAAACCAATTGTAATTGTTTGTAATCGTTTTGTAACATGTACTTCACCCTTGAAGTTATAAAACAAAACAGTTTAAAGAAAAGGGGGACATGAACTCACTGTCTTGCGTCTTCAACCACCGTAACTCAAGCTCCTTCGGGTAAACACGACTACCTACAACGTACTATGGTCTATTAGACGAGCGGGTCGTGCCTTGACTTAGTATTAATGTCTTTGAGTTACGTTTCTTTTGTATCTTCGATATTATTTCATGTTATATAATTATTTGTTAAAATAATAAATATTTTAATTTAAATTATATTTACTAAAGAGAAAAATGCCCGGATAGTCCCTGTGGTTTCGCCTTTTTTCACCTATAGTCCCCAACTTTCTAAAATTACCTGAATAGTCCCCAAGTTTTCAATTTTTGTTCCCGGATAGTCCCTGGGTCTAACTTCAGTTTGTTTTCTCTGTTAAGAAGGTGTGAAATGAAAAAAATACCCTTTCCTTAAAAAGACCAAACCACAGGGAATATCTAGGCATCTTCTTCATTTTTATTTGTAAAACCCCACCATCACATTTCATCTTCAACCTCCACCCACCATCACCCTCCTCCACCCTCCACCATCACAGTCACTCTCCACCAAATGGGCCAACCAAACATATATCTATGACTACAAGTCTACAATATAGTTGGATGTGCTCCCTTTTTAGAAAATGTGCTCCACACAGTTTTTGTTATATAAATTACCAAAATATTTAAAATTGGCTCTGCTGTAATCATGCACATTCGGGGTGCATCTACAAGTCATCTAATGTGGCTGTAAATAAAACAGGGACGCCAACTCATCTTTTGCTTGGTACATATTACTTTTGCATAAATAATACCCTTACTGTTTTATCGTGGGCATACCTCGTATTATCAGATGGCATCTTTGTGTTTGTGTTAAACACTTAAACTTATCCCAAGCTTTTACTGTAGGCTAGACAGTTTTTACCCCCACAAAATCATCAAAATGCTTAATATTTACTGTTTAATCATGGGCATACCTCCTCGTATTATCAGATGGCATCAATCCTTTTCACAAACACTTCATCTTCCCTGATTTTCCATTACAGATCACACCCCAAACCCTAATTTCACCCTAACAACTGCACTTCATTCACTACATCTACATCATGATCACCATAATCAGCTACTCTCAACTCTGAATCCTCTGCTCTCATTTCGCCCTAAAACCACCGCCATCAATGACGGACCTAAGATCCGGCCCACGTAACCTCTCCTTCGACGTCCTCGCACGCCTCGACTCGTTTCTCCACGACGCCGGAGCCTCCGTTCTCCGATCAGATTCCTCGCATGCCTCGAATCGTTCGATACGAAATTGATGATGAAACAGACGGCAGAGATGAATGTGAATGTGAATGGGCATCGTGGGTGTAGAATGCTGGAGAAGGATAAATCCTTGGATTAGAAGCAAGTGATGGCAGATAAAGATCCTAACTGTGAGCTTCTGTTCTGCAACTTGGTTTTTGAATTGATATATGTTTTGTATGATCATGAGTTGTTTTGTTATTGTATGATTTAATTTGTTGTTTTGGGTGATATTCGATGCATACAGAAGCAAACTTGAAATTAGTGTTGTGGGAATCTTTATAATGGATGTGTGGTTGGGGTTTGCATATCAATTAAGAATTTAGAATTTGATACAAAGGGACTCTTGGTTTCAAATTGTGTTAAATTAGAAACTGTATTCTTGCTTCTGTATTCGATTGGTGGTTCAATCTGCCGCCAAAGGAAGCTCCGGTGTAGGGTGGTGGTGGTGTAACAGTCTTCATGGGACGATGAGGCAGGGGATTGTTTTATTGAAGAAGAAGATATATGTTTGGTGGGCCCATTTGGTGGAGAGTGACTGTGGTGGTGATGGTGGAGGGTAGAGGAGGGTGGTGGTGGGTGGAGGTTGAAGATGAAGTGTGGTGGTGGGGTTTTACAAATAAAAATGAAGAAGATGCCCGGATAGTCCCTGTGGTTTGGCCTTTTTAAGGAAAGGGTATTTTTGTCATTTCACACCCTCTTAACAGAGAAAACAAACTGAAGTTAGACCCAGGGACTATCCGGGAACAAAAATTGAAAACTTGGGGACTATTCAGGTAATTTTAGAAAGTTGGGGACTATAGGTGAAAAAAGGCGAAACCACAGGGACTATCCGGGCATTTTTCTCTTTACTAAATTTTGGAATAATTGTTAAAACAATTATTTTAACTTAATACTTGTATATCCTCCCCAAGGATGGGTGTATTTGTATTCTTATACTTGTATATTTTTGCCATGTATTGGGGTCGTATTGTGTATTTATACGTATGAGAATACGTATTTTTATTATATTAAGTATTCTTATACTTAATTTCGTATTAATTTTTCCGTAATATTTTCTTTAATAAAAGTCCACCAATTTATATTTCCAAAATATATATTGTAATAAATTTTACTTAGAAAAATTATTTATAATTTTTCTTTTGGTCAAAATATTTGTATTTTCTCATAAGTTTCAAAGATAATATATTTTCATGTCTAACTTGGAAAATATATATATCCTTTGTAGCATACTTAGTACATTGTTTTCCATTAGTACATTATTAGTACATGATTTCATTGTGTTTTTGCTATGTATGTCCTTTGTAGCATACTTAGTACATTGTTTTTCATTACATTTCACGCTATGTATGTCTATTTAGTGCATACCTAGTGCATTGTTTTACATTACCTTTTTATGCTATGTATGTTCATTTAGCGCATATTTAGTACATTGTTTTACATTTCCTTTTCATGCTATGTATGTTCATCATACTTAGTACATTTTCATTTCATCACATGCTTATATTTTCATATGACATTTGGTTTGTTTAAACGGGACCATATACATTCATTAACATTAGCTACGCCGCTCGTTAGTAGGTAATGGTACCATAGGAATTGACAACTCCCGTTCCTGACATCCTAGGTATGTTTGGATGGAAGGAATGACCGAATTCGATAAAACATAACACAGATAGACCTTTAATTTGTTTAAGGGCTTATCACCACAGTCACAAGGCTTGGATGTATGCATTTCTACAATACCGCATAAATGTTTGTATTCAGTATAGCATGCATTTCCACAAGACATAACGTTGATTTAAACCACGTTTTACTTCAATACATTGTTTTGTGCATTTTTATCTGTGGCTCAGTAGATATATATATATTTCACTTGCCATACATGACATTTTGTTTACACATTACATATTTGACATCTGACATAGACATTTTCATATTGATATACATATTTCATGGACTACATTTTGACATAAACATTTTGACATGATTTACACAAAGGCATTTGACAAATGGTTTAGACATGGGCAATTTACATTGGTGGTTTGTTTGGGTAAAATGATTTGAGTAACGAGGCGTGCGTAATAGGATACAAGCATGGTGGATACGCCGCTGGTACTTCCTATATATAAGTGCTTGTATGGTATTACATATCGTAGCGCTATTTGAATCATTTCAATTTAGACATATAACATTTTATACAAATAACATATTTTTCTTAAGACATCATTTTACAAACAACTTATTTTATACAAAACTCATTTTACTCGGTTATTCATTTAACCTCACATTACTCTTTTACACATCAGCTACTTTATCATCGCTTTTTAAAAGATTTATAAAACAAAACAATTGACAAGGTTCATGACTGACTTTTGTTAAACAACTTTTTCTTAAACTTAAGTCATGAATCCTATTTTTTCACCAAACCTATGTATCTCACAGGCATTTTTATGCTGACGTACCTATTTTCACATGTGTTTTCAGGGGCTGTTGCTTAGGATGATCGTGACACTAGGGCGGACATGTGCCTTAGAGACTTAAAATAAAGATAGACTTAGTTTAATTATGTTGTTTACTCTTTGGTTCTTGTTTTGAAACAATGTATTCCACTCTTTGGTTGATGAATAAAATAAATTTTAATTACCATGGTTGTGGAACAATAATTCTGTTACAACACTCCCCGACGTTTCCGCCACGATTTGATGTTTTACGTGGTCGGGGTGTGACATAGGAGACCTGAAGGCTTCTGATACTCGGCCTTCACTTTGGCACAAGTCAAGCATTTTCCAACATAAGTTGCTACATAACCTTTCAGTCTTGTCCACCAATAGAAATCCTTCAAATCTTGGTACATTTTATCCGATCCTGAGTGGATCGAGTACCTTGATTTATGAGTTTCATCAAAGATCACATCTCTAAGACCTCCAAAGAGGGGAACCCAAATTCGTCCCATGAAACACAAGGTTCCTTCCTCATTGGGTACCAACTGGTTCTCCATCCCACAGAGATATTCATCCTTCAAGTTTTCCTTCTTAAGGGCTTCCCTTTGTGCAACACGAATACGCAACGAGAGGTCTGTTTGAATGATCATTTCCAAAGCCCTAACCCTTATGGCTTAATCCTCTCTTTTCGACTCGAGGCGTCTGCCACCATATTCGCCTTTCATGGATGATATTTGATTTCACAATCATAATCGTTTAATAACTCAACCCATCACCACTGTCTCATATTAAGCTCTTTCTGATCGAATATGTGCTGAAGGCTCTTGTGATCTGTAAAGATCGTGCATCGGGTACCATAAAGGTAATGCCGCCAAATCTTCAAGGCCAACACCACTGCGCCTAATTCCAAATCATGTGTGATGTAGTTTTTCTCATGAACTTTCAACTGGCGCGAAGCATAAGAGTTAACCTTCTGTCGCTGCATCAGCACACATCCTAATCCCGGACGCAAGGCGTTACAGTATACCACGAAGTCGTTGGTGCCTTCGGGTAGGGATAATATAGGTGCAGCGCAAAGCTTGTTCTTGAGCAACTGAAAAGCTTCCTCTTGTTTATCTCCCCATTCGTACTTCTTGTCTTTTTGGGTGAGGGAGGTCAGCGGTTGAGCGATTTTTGAAAAATCCTCAATGAATCTGCGATAATACCCAGCTAGACCTAGAAACTGACGGATCTCGGTTAGCGTCTTCGGAGTTTCCCAATTCATAATCGCCTCAAACTTGGTGGGATCCACATGGATTCCATCTTCATTCACTACACGACCAAGGAATTGTACCTCACGCAACCAGAATTCGCACTTCGAAAACTTTGCGTACAGTTTCTCCTTCTTGAGTTGCTCTAAAATGGATCTAAGGTGTTGCTCATGCTCTTCCTTCGTCCTTGAATAGATCAAAATATCATCGATAAATACAATAACAAATTTATCGAGATATGGCTTGCAAACTTGGTTCATCAGATCCATAAACCTTGCCGGCGCGTTTGTCAAACCAAACGGCATTACCAGAAACTCGTAATGTCCATAACGAGTTCTAAAGGCATTCTTCGGTATACTCTCTTCTTGTATCCTCAGCTGGTGATAACCTGCTCGAAGATCGATCTTGGAGTAGTAACTTGAACTTTGAAGTTGATCGAATAAATCATCAATTCTCGGCAAGGGATATCGATTCTTGATGGCTAACTTGTTCAACTCTCGATAGTCAATGCACATACGGAAACTACCGTCCTTCTTCTTGACGAATAGAACTGGAGCTCCCTAAGGCGAGAAGCTTCGTCTAATAAATCCCTTGTCCAAAAGTTCTTGAAGTTGCGTCGACAATTCTTGCATCTCAGAAGGCGCAAGTCGATAGGGTGCCGTAGTTACAGGCGCGACGCCTGGAACTAAATCAACGTGGAATTCGACTTGCCGTTGCGGCGGCAATCCTGGCAAGTCTTTGGGGAAGACTTCAGGATATTCCCTTACCACAGGGATATTTTCCAGCTTTGGCTCTTCGGCTTCTTTATCAACAATGTGAGCCAAAAAGGCAACACATCCTTTTTGCAAAACCTTTCGGGCCTTCAAATAGCTGATAATCCTTAGAGGTCTATCCGGCTTCTCTCCATGAATCACGATCGCCTCTTCATTCACCAATGGAATGCGGATAACCTTCTCATGGCATACGATTTCAGCTCGGTTACTTGATAACCAATCCATTCCAACTACCACGTCAAAACATCCCAACTCAACTGGTAGAAGATCAAGCGTAAACTCATGCTCTCCGAGCTCTATTACACAACCTCTAATCACTTCGTTTGCCTCTACTAGCTTTCCATTAGCTAGTTCTATCGAGTATGGAATTTCTAACTTACTGGCAACTAACCCAAGTATATTCTTAAATTCTAGGGATACGAAGCTATAGTCGGCACCAGTATCAAATAGTATAGATGCAAAGTGTTGGTTGATAGGGAAGGTACCCGTAACTACGTTCGGATCCTGGCGAGCTTCCCTAGCTCCATTGTTGAAAACTCTTCCTTGGGCTTGATTGTTCTTTGGGCAATCTCGCTTGAAATGCTCGACATCTCCGCAACTAAAGCATCCTTGCTTGTTTCCAGTACCACCCTGATGGTTGTTTTGGTTGCAGTTTCCATTACCAACTTGATTTCCAGAACCACCACGATTACCATTACCTCCTTGATTTCTACCTTGGTTTCTGTTGCCATAACCGTTGCCACCACGGTTTCCATTGCCATTACCATTTCCTCTCTAACCATTATTTCCACGACCCGCACCATACCAGCATGTCTCTTTGGCATGGCCAACTTTTCCACACGTTTCACACTTTCCAGCTCTGCATCGTCCAGTGTGATGAAACTGACACACATCACACTTGGGCAGGGTGCCCATATATCCCTTTCCTCTAACCTTAGCACCAGAAGTAGCAGCACCAGTCTTTACCTCGGCTGGTGGGTTTGCATCTGTCTTCTTGTTACCACTGTTGTTTCCTTGGGTACCCTTCTTGAAATTGGAGAACTTCCTTTTGTTCTCTCTTGACGACTCGATATGACTCTCCTTCTTCTTTCCCTCAGAGATCGAAAACTTGTTCAATCTAATCGCTTCTTCAGTCAATGCCATGCTCAAATCAATGGCCTCAGTGATCGTTGGAGGCTTCGAAGTAGTCACCATGCTCATAATTTGGGGTGCCAATCCCCAGATGAAGCGTTCAACTCGCTTGAATTCCGGTTCTACCATGTAGGGGACAATGCGAGACAGGTCATGAAATCTCTGTATGTACTCAGCAATCTTGAGTCCATCCATTTTAAGATTCCAAAACTCGGTCTCCAACTTCTGAATCTCAGCTCTCGAGCAGTACTTCTTGCGCGTCAGTTCTTTCATCTCATCCAAAGTCATACCATATGCTCTTCCTCACCTTGAGTCTGAACCTGAAGGTTCCACCAGGATAGAGCTCTGTCTAGGAATAGTCCAGAAATGTAAGTGAGCTGATGCTCTGGCGCACACTTGCTCATTCGCAGCACAGAATCTGTCTTCTCAACCCATCTAACGAAAGCTACAGCACCTCCAATGCCGTCAAAATTCAGAGGCTTTCAGTCAAGGAACTGCTTGTAAGTACAGCCTGTACCAGCAACATCATTCACAATAAGCATTGGCAAACACACATGGAATGTCCAAACGTATCGTAATGTGTCTTTAGTGACTTAAACATTACCGTGAGGTGGGTTATTTCCTGAGGTACCTCCGCTGTGTTCAGAGCGTAAGGCCTCGTGTTGTGCGATTGCTTGTGAAATCCGTTCATGCAGTTCTGCCTCTGTTGTGGGAAATTGATTGTTCCTTCGAGGAGGCATCTTCTATAAAGAAGATTGTATAGGTCAGGTCTTATTCATATAATAAGTATATAGTATGTATATGTAGTAGCAATTATTATAGTAAGCAATCAGGTAACCAACACAATTATAATGCGAGCATGTAATTTAACAACGTATTTAATGAGAACATTACGACTGAGCTTTCATTAATCATCGACCACACATATTTGTTACATGTTTTACAAAGTATAATATCAAAAGGGATCACAGGGTTACACTACCCTTATCCAAAATGTCTATCAGTCTACAACAGTAATACAGTCAAAAAGTGGTCTCCAAAAGGCTTCACTAGCTCAGCTCAATAGCGGTGCTCTCATCAAAAGCAAGCTACCTACATAAAACCAAAAACCGGCTATGCTGATGGTGGTGGAGGAGGAGGTGGAGGAACAAAAAGCAAGCTGCGCACATGCGCAAGCTCCTCCTCAAGATCATAAACATGACGCAACAGATAACTGATCTGCTGCTCAACAGTAAGAAATCGAGTATCGAACTCAGGAAATGGAGTAAGCGGTGCAGGAGGATGTGAAAATGGGGATGGTGATGAACGAGGAGAAAATGCATGTTGACACGGACATGGCAAAGGTCGCGGTATCATCTCAAGCTCTAAAATCCTATGACTCATGATCTTATACTGGAGCTGCAATGATAGAAGTAACTCATCCCGTGTATAACCAATAAAATGTGAGGGGTGGTAGGGATCAGAAATCGGCATGGTGTAAGGTGGGAACCATCTAAGTGACTTGTCAAGTGGTGAAGAAGTAAAATGAGCAGAAGGTGCAGACTGAGGTATGTGAGGGAAAGCTGCTGATACATGAGGGTCATGGCTAGGCTGTTGGCTAGAAGTGCCTTCCCCTGGACGGGGTGCGGGTATATCTTGCAAGAAAACAATAGGCAGGTCGACACAGTGCAAGTGGAGGAGTGACTGGCTCAATAACAGGAGGGTCAGCGGGTGCAGGAATTGGATCGGGTATGAGAGGTGCAATGTCAGGTATGCCAAATGGAACAGGGTCGTGATCGGGCAAAGGCTCAGGAGCAGGTATCGGCTCAGGATCAGCGGGTGCATCAACAAGCTGATCAACAGGGACAAAATCAAGCTCAAGTCCCGACTCAATGTCATATGGAGGAGATTGTGCAGCTGACATGGCCGTATCATCGTCAGTATCAGTGGCGTAAAGTCGCAACCCAACTGCCTGTAAGGCGGAAGATGACACAGACTCAAAGGAATCTGGAACAGAGTGTAAGCTAGAGTCAGAAGAAATCTCAATAACAGGAATCCCCAGAAGTGGAATATCAACAATGTCCTCATCGAGCTCCCCATCACCATGAGCATCATCAGGGGGACCATCAATAAATAAATCAAAATCATCATCAAAAAGATCATCAAAGTGCCAATCCTCAGGAGGAATAACCATGAGAGGAACGGGAGCGAGGATCGGTGCCATGACATGCTCACCATCGGGGTGACTGATGATAAGATGATCGTGCACAGGAATAGGAATAACAAACGGATCCTCATCCGGGATACCATCAGCAATTGGTAAATCATCTCCAAAATTGGGCAGCGCAAAGGGCTGAAAATCGTCGTCATCATCGGACATCATCTCCAGGTCACTCTCTGTATCAGAAGTAAAGATCTCTGGCTCAGGGACAATCTCATCGACAGAAATAACAGCCATAGGATCATGGTCATCGGACAATCCGCTATCAGATGACGACATGGTATCTGTAACATAACAATCACCACGTATACACATATATTAACTACTAACATTAAGCATGTAATCAATGACAAGGTAATCATGTATCCTTCCTAGTCTCCCAGACTAAACCATCCAGTCTCCCAGACTGAACTACCTAGTCTCTCAGACTAAACCACCCAGTCTCCCAGACTTAACCACCCAGTCTCCCAGACTGAACTACCTAGTCTCTCAGACTGAACCACCCAGTCTCTCAGACTTAACCATAAACATAAACCTTGAAAAGTGTTTCGTGTCTTTTGTTTGTAAAAATGTTTGTTTTCCTGGATCTGGGCGTTTCGTGTATGCAATGAAAACATGTCGTAAAAATATTTTCGTGAGAGCCCTAATGATTGTAGTCTAGACTCGAGAAGGAATCCTAGTTCGCTACAATCGAAGCTCTGATACCAAGCTGTCACACCCTGACTTTTGCGGAAGCGTGATTATGTGTGACTTTCTTAATATCATTGCATTCAATCATAACAACAGCTATATGATAAAAACCATAGATGGTCATCCATTGAATTAAGTTTAAAACACCACAAACATCATTGTTTGAAACATAGACTACGAATTCAAGTTTTACAAACCATACGAATTGTTTAGAGTTCCATACGGACTCATCAAAAGACTCTAAATAAAATCAGGCTTTGGTAGATGTGTCTCGTCCAGGAATAAGACACACTAACCAAACCCTAGGACAACGGTTGAAATCCTTTATTCTTAACGCGACTTGAAACATCCAACGCCCGCCAGATCCACTTTTAATTCCATGAAATACATGTATTTTGAAAACATCAACAAAAGTTGAGCGAGTTCATGTGCTTGTTTGTGTGTATGAATAAAACCTTGTAATCATTGTATGTATATATGTTTTGTAAATCCTGGTATGAAAGCAAAAGAAGGAAATAGATCGATTAATGGTTTGCAAGGCCATTAACATGCGTGCAACGGCATAGGAAGGCTCAAACCTAGCAGATTTTGTACCGGGCCTCCGGCTGTAAGACATAGTCACCTCATGGGCCAAACCCCGGTCCACATGGGTGTGGGCTCGCTACACCCAAATAGATCTATCACTCATGCCCCGCGGTACTAACACGAGTATTAATGGTCTTAGGAGTGCGCCTACCCATTCACATGATCTACGGTACTTTCCAAAGCTAACCAAACCAATTGTAATTGTTTGTAATCGTTTTGTAACATGTACTTCACCCTTGAAGTTATAAAACAAAACAGTTTAAAGAAAAGGGGGACATGAACTCACTGTCTTGCGTCTTCAACCACCGTAACTCAAGCTCCTTCGGGTAAACACGACTACTTACAACGTACTATGGTCTATTAGACGAGCGGGTCGTGGCTTGACTTAGTGTTAATGTCTTTGAGTTACGTTTCTTTTGTATCTTCGATATTATTTCATGTTATATAATTATTTGTTAAAATAATTAATATTTTAACTTAAATTATATTCACTAAATTTTGGAATAATTGTTAAAACAATTATTTTAACTTAATACTTCCCAAGTATTCATACTTGTATATCCTTCCCAAGGATGGGTGTATTTGTATTCTTATACTTGTATATTTTTGCCATGTATTGGGGTCGTATTCCGGTGTGTATTTATACGTATGAGAATACGTATTTTTATTGTATTAAGTATTCTTATACTTAATTTCGTATTAATTTTTCCAGAATATTTTCTTTAATAAAAGTCCACCAATATATATTTCCAAAATATATATTGTTATAAATTTTACTTAGAAAAATTATTTATAATTTTTCTTTTGGCAAAAATATTTGTATTTTCTCATAAGTTTCAAAGATAATATATTTTCATGTCTAACCTGGAAAATATATATATAAACTCATTTTTCTCCAAAAATGATATATTTCATATTTATTCGAGAAAATATATTTTCTCCTCAAAATAATGTATTTCGTGTTTGTGTAAGAAAATATATATTTCTTAAAAATAATATATCTTCTAAAAATTTCAAGAAAAATATATATTCACATATGCCAATTAATTGGTTCCAGGTTGAATCTCACAACTCCAACCACCTCCGGCCACTGCGAATCTCCGCCAAACGCCACCACCGGCCACCCCTCTTTCTCTAGTTCTCTCTCTCTCTCTCTCTCTCTCTTATTTCTCTCGATAACTTGAGAGAGAATTCTGCCCAAAATGAGCCAAAAAAAGGGCTTTTATACATTGAACTTTGGCTATTTACATGATACTCCTCTTATGATTGATTTTTATGACAATGGCCCTTCAACTTCGGGCGAGTCACAATATGAGGTAGTCGTATTTCCCGAAACTGAACCCATCATATTTATCAACATATATTAATAGAATACATTTCGTTACAACATGTTGCTACCCAACAAGTTATTTTCCCTCATTAATAATTCCCAACGAATTATAAAATAATATTTTATAACTTCATCTAAAATTGGATGTTAGCCTAGTATTTTATTTCATGATATACTCATATGGAAATGGGTTACTTGAATTTAAAATTCGATTTTGGGGTGTTACATTTTATCAAAAGGCTTCTACATGTATTTATATGTGAAAGTTCTTTATTTTGTTTTAAAAAATATTTTTTAACATGTTGAATTGAA
Organism: Helianthus tuberosus; assembly: GCA_030545235.1. Taxonomy (NCBI): domain Eukaryota; kingdom Viridiplantae; phylum Streptophyta; class Magnoliopsida; order Asterales; family Asteraceae; genus Helianthus; species Helianthus tuberosus. The sequence continues at coordinate 65,670,174 of CM060406.1, forward strand.
TTCTTATGATACATTTAACATGTTAAATGCACTGTTCCCCGATACCCCACTTTTTAATTGTTCTCCGTTGAACCAAACCATATATATATATATATATATATACGGTGGGGTTCTAGAGTGAACACTAGTGTATTTGTGAATTGAGTGAACAAATCCTGGCCATTGATTTACATCAATAAATCGTAAAATACACTAATGTATTTTCATCATCAAATCCTGACCATTGATTTACACTTATGTATACACTTGTGTAGTGATAATCAAGGGCTAGGATTAGTTCAATAGTGTTCACTAGCAATGTCACACCCCAATCGATGGCGGAATCATCGGGATGTGGCATGATGCGAATAGGTTGGTCGAGAAAATCCATAACGACTAATTTAGTGACAACATTTAACAAGTTTAATATCCCATACTATCAAACAAATATCTCAACAAAAGTCATAACGGATTATGAGTTTCTCAAACAACAAAACATAATGTTCAAAACTTGCAAATAGTTTAGGCGGGTTTCTAGACATTCCTAAACCATTTCCAGCAGTATTCCATCAACTTGTTACATACGTTAAAATAAAAGTCAATACAATAATGTAAAGGTGAGTACACAAGTTTGCATAAGTATAGTAATAATGCGTTTACGCATAACCAACATGTAACACGTAAAATGGCGAATCAAGTAAGCTATCGACAATGACACAGGCTAACCAACATGACTGCAAGTAGAGTATGCGCGATATGTGTTCACCGAAGCAAGCACGTAAAGTAAGTAAACCTTAATAACCCCTGAATAAACAGGTGCTGAGTCCAAACTATAGTACTATCGTTGCTAAGGGTGGTAGGGTAAGTCATCACTGCGTAAACATAGCAAACAAGAATTCAACTAGTCACGTATAACATGCGAGAGCGGTTAGCGTTTATAAAAGAGTTTTAGCGTTGTGTGTTGTGTTTTGATAGAGAACGTATGTAACACCCAAAAGTGAGTTAAGCGAAAAAGGGTTCGAGTATACACATAGTGCGTGCTTAACACGTAAACACGGTCTGGATGGAGTGGAGGGAGCTTTGGATCAGCCAGCGTACGGGAACAGAAGTGTATAAGTCTTCCAAAGTGCTGAAATGGTCAAAATCAGAGTGTCGAGTGGGAAACAAAGGCTTCGTACGAAGCCAGTATCTTCGTACGAAGGTGTGCCTTCGTACGAAGGGATGCTTCGTACATGTGTTGCTTCCGTTGTCCAAAATCGAGTGTTCTCCGCGTCTTTCTTCGGGAAATCGAGTGTTCACCCCCCAGCCTTAAGCTACTGATTAAACTTAGAGCCGGGGAGGTCTTTGTTTGAGTCACATGTGGGAGCTTGGGCTGTGTTATGCGAAGCCAGGTGTGCCATCGTATGAAGCCTGGACTTCGTACAGAACAGTCCAGCTCACACAAGTGGCTGTTTTTCGCGTTCGGAGCTGTTTTTTCGCCTGAATCGGATGTATTTTCGAGTCCTTTTCGTGATGGTTTCGACACCACTTTGTCCCACTATCCAGTGAACGAAATATTTGTCGATTTTAGTCCGTTATTGTGTAAAAATCTAGTCTAACAAGGGTTTTTACTTGGACTAACACTTGGTGAGTGTAAGATCTTCAGATCTACAACTTGGGAAGCCAAAGCTAACCCAAATCACTCGTTCAAGTGTAGATCCATAGTAAAACAAGAGATTTTGATGAAAAAGATGAAGGTTTTCATAAAAATAGAGAAGTTTAGATGAAAATAGAGAAGTTTGGATGAAATCGGAGTTAAACTCGTGATATATCATAGTGGAAATTGTTGTGAAACATGTAAAAATAATAGATCTTACTTGGAAAATCGAGGGACAACAGTTCAGGTGTGTTTTGGAGAGAATGGCAGCAAGTTATAATGAGAGGAAAAGCTTGGGTATTTATAGAAGGTGTGGGATCGCGCAGGTGCCTTCATAGGAAGCCGGCTGTTTGGCGCGTTTAGCTTTCGTTTCGCGTGTCGGATGTTCGTTTGGTGTGTTTGGTTGCGTTAGTTAGTTCGAGTACTTTAGGTATTTTAGCGAGGTATTAAGTGTTGTGTGTTAACGTGATAAAGCGAGTTTATGCGAGCGAGCGAGTGAGCCTTTAAGCGAGTGTTAATAGATATATATATATATATATACATATACATATAAGTTCCTGCGTCTTGAGTTTGCGTTGCGTTGGTGTGAGAGAGAGCGAGTAGTTTAGATACTCACGTGATGTAATAGTATAAGCGAAAGCGTTATAAGCGTAAGCGTATTGAAGTGTGCTATAGCGTGTTGAAATAAGCAATGTAGTGCGAAAGTATGCGATGTAGCGTAGTAAGCGATATAGTTCACATTATGATCTGAATCTCTGGTGCTAGGCGTAACGAGAGTAACGAGCGCGAAAGTGCGGATTGTTACAATCAATGGGGTTGTTCACTAATGAACCTAACCCTATATATATATATATATATATATATATATAAGCAGGTTAACGTACAATTGCTCTTATCGTATAAAATGTTCGCGGTTATCCCAGCCGTACAATCTGGTGCGTATTCACTCTTGAACATGCCATTTTTCTGAAAAAATCAGCATGCGAAATTGCTTTATATACCAACATTCGATTTCATCATATTTACCCACATGTGAAATTGGTACAAAAAACCAACAAGCGATTTCATCAAAATAATCAACATGCGATTTCCAACATGCTTTTTTATAACATGAGATTTCACAATCGCGTACGGGCGTACGATAAGCCCTATTGTACATTACGCTTTATATATATAGGGTGGGAGTTGGCTACAAAGTCTATTTTCCCTACAAAGTGTACAAAGTCATAAAACACCACAACTTTAGCCATAAAACACTCTCAAAACCTATAAATAGCAAAATAGAGATTACTAAAACGTCACATTTGTGGGTTTTGTGTTGTCTTGTGTTGTGGATGATAAGGCTTTGATTTTCGAATAACTAACATTAATGTGTTTTATGTTGATTATCATGTTGTGTTTTATATTCATAGTTTTACGATGGTGTGTTTGAAGTTTTTATGGACGGTTAGTGTTTGAATATTGTGTTTTATTGATCTTCACTCTGTTATTTGTGGGTTTTGGTGTGTTTTATGGCTGAAATTGTGGTGTTTTATGACTTTGTACACTTTGTAGAAAAAATGGACTTTGTATCCGAACCCCACCATATATATATATATATTGGGAAAGTGCAAAATACAATATCCCTTAACGTATATTACGTACGATATATTAGGAAATCGCATGTTATAAAATAGCATTGATGAAATCGCATGTGACAATTTTGATGAAATCGCATGTTGGTTTTTTGAAACAATTTTGCATGTGATAATTTTGATGAAATTGCATGTTGGTTTTTTGTAACAATTTCACGTGTGTTAATTTTGATGAAATCGCATGTTAAAAAAACAACATGCGAAATTGTTAAAAAAAACAACATGCGATTTTAACATGGGATGAAGATCTGACGGCTGAGATTAGCGCGTACATATTGTACGATAAGCGCATTTGTACGTTAACCTAACCCTATATATATATATATATATAGGCTAAAGATAAATAGAAAACCACTTTTAGCTAGAAAACCCGGGAAACTCTAAGCTCCCGACATTTTTTTTTTGAAAAAAATAACATATGTAATATACATGTTTTTAAGACTTTTGGGCCAAAAAAAAACAAAAAAGCGCCGAAGGGATTTTTTTTAAAAAAAATAAACAAATTTCAGCAACTTTGCTATGTAACACGTGTAACACAAAAAATGCTGAAATTTGTTTATTTTTTTAAAAAAAATCCCTTCGGCGCTTTTTTGTTTTTTTTGGCCCAAAAGTCTTAAAAACATGTATATTACATGTGTTATTTTTTTCAAAAAAAAAAAAAATGTCGGGAGCTTAGAGTTTCCCGGGTTTTCTAGCTAAAAGTGGTTTTCTATATATCCTTACCCTATATATATATATATATATATATATATATATATATATATATATATATATATATATATATATATAGGGATTGGGTAAAATGAGAACTGTACCGAGTTGTGAGAACCAAAGGAACTAATCTCATCCTTTGATCAAGATGAGATGTATGGCTGAGATGTGATTTAGGTTATGCATGTGGGGACCATGCGTTTTAATAAAAAAACCATTAAAAGTACATGAAAGGGCAAGTGTTACGCTTTTACACACCTACTTTTTTTAAGAATTATGTTTATGAAGTTGTCCCATCAAAACAAATGAAACCCACACAATTATTTTTTCACAAACCAAACATCATTCAAAAAAATATTTTCCCGTAAAAAATATTTTCATACATGCAAATATTTTTTTAATGCAAAATTTCATTTTATATAACAAAAAAAGTCCCTAAATTTTCACTCGCCAACAAATACACAAATTTATGTTGACGTAAAATCACCAAAACATGTCTCGAAAAAATAAATGCACACAACTCGCCTTCATCTGTTGTTCATTATCCTCGTGTTTTGAACAACAAAGCCCCAACACCTGTGAAAATCAAAGAAAAAAATAGAGCGTTTACATTCCACAAACGTGAAAACACTTTATTAACATATGTAAAACAAAGTGTTTACATACTCCACCATACCCAACAAAATTTTTACATTCGTCACCCGTTCGTAAAAACATTTTACAAACTCTTGTAAAATAAACATTTTTTTACAAACTTGTGTAAAAATATATTTACGTGTTACGTTTAGAGGAGCTCGAGCGCGAGTTCAGGGGCGTAAAATTTTTTTTTCTACCGCATGTAATTTTTTTTTTACTTTCGACACCGTGCGCAAATTTTTTTTACATTCGGCAATGAATGTAAAAACATTTTTTCAAATGTATGTAAAAAATACAAATTTACAAACGTGAATTTACAAAGATTTTTATAATTTTTTTGGTGCCGCCAACACGTAAATTTTTTATTCTTACCCCAACCCCGGTTGGAAATTATTTTTACGCCCTGGTTGTAAATTTTATTCCGCCTATGTTGTAATTTTTTACGCCCCTGTTAAAACATTTTAAACTTTTTTTACACCCCAGTTGTAAACTTTTTTACGCCCCCGGTTGTAAACCTTTTTTACGCCCCGGTTGTAAATTTTATTTACACAAACATTTTTTTACACCGCGGTTGTAATCTTTTTTATGCCCCAATTGTAAACTCTTTCTACGCCCCGGTTGTAAAGTTTATTGACACACATGTAACTCATCAACGTCTTACCTTTTTGCATTGATTCCTTAATTTTAACAGCATCTTCTGGGCTCGTATCTGGACCATGTAGGAACCGACTACAATGCAACCCAACTCAACCTAAAAATCAACCAAACATATTTATAGTTCCACCTAAAAATTAAGGTTTCGATACTTTGGCCCCAACCTTTATATACGTATAAAAGCGACACATCTACTTTTAAGAAAAAATTTAATTTACCCTAAACGTAAAACTTAAACAAAACTGACTAAACGAAGTAAAAAAACAATGTCCGACGTTTCAATTTTTATGTCTACAAAAAAAATCGGTATAAAAACCACAAAATGTTTTTACGCACATCGTCAAGTTCTCATCCATCAGGCAAAGATAAAGAAAACAAACCTTAATTGATAAACATAAGACCAACCCCCTTTATGCTCATCCAACATTATTTACTGCTGCACAAATAAGACTTGAACTCAACACAAATTGCATATTCACAGACATACTACTCACTTTACTTTATAGAAGTAAAAAATAAAAAAACTGAAAGCCACCTGCTTCTCCGAAATTGAAAACAACTCCAAAACTGAAAGTTGAACCAGAAACCTAAACTCAATCCCCATACCTGTTTTTCCACCGCCCAAAACCACCTGCACCATGGATCAGTCCAAGAAGTGAGGTGGTCCCGTAATCAAAGCCACCACCACCTGTACCATAGATCTGTTACCACCAGATCTGATTAGCTGCCCAAGCACCGTTCAACACCTACAACCATCGTTCCTACACCTTCTTAGATCCATAAACCCACCCTGTCACCACCGACCACCGTCGCAGTCGTTGGAGATGAAACCTTCAGCCTTCACCACCACCGATTGAATGGATGTAGAACAAACGTTGTACAACACAACCATCACACCCCAACCGGTGGCGGAAACATCGGGGCGCGACACTAAAATGTTGATTTCTAAGATGAGTTTCTAAGTATCATCCTAGCTTGATTTCTTCACGTCCAAACTTATCAACATGTATTAAAATACAATCAACAAAAATGTTGGCGTGTATACAAGTTTGAATACATAGCATAATAGTTTAAACGTATAAAACTCATATCCAACATGAACAACATATCGCAAGTTTCAGCATGCTAGTTAACGTTGTTCATATGATAACCCAAGTCACCAACGCGCAACGAAGATGAGGTAAAAGTATCAGAACTTAACAATACACCCCAAGACTCAAAGAGCGGTGCGTTACCCCTATAGCGCTATAATTGTTAAGGTAGGATACACATAATATTCAAACGTTCACATAGTATAAAAGTCTCAAGTATCACAAGTATCATGTTTTCATGTTTAATGCGGATAGAGTATGTTTATAAACAAGTTTCAAGTGTCAAGTGTTTTGATATAGAATACATGTTGCATCCCAAAGTGTTAAAGCAAAAAGGGATCGAGTATACTCACAGTGGGTGCTTAGAATCCAAAACACAGTAGGATTGGATTGAAGGGAGCGCTGGATCAGCCTGCGTCCGGGGAACAGAGCAAAAGTCCTCTAAGTGCTGACCCGGTCGGGAACAGAGTGTCGAATGGTGTGAGAATCGAGTTAAAGTGTCTGACAGACTACCCGAGCGGATGGTCATCCGGACGCATGGTCATCCGGACGGATGGCCAGTCGAACGGATGGGCTCCATTCGATCGGATGGTCATTCGAGTGGATTGTTTAAGTTTTTTATCATAGTGTCCTGTAAAAATAAACGACAAGTATTATCATAATCAGATCATCTGGACGGATGGTCATCCAATCGGATGACCATTCGAACAGATGGTCAGTGGGTGAAGTTTCGTAAAATTTTCTAAGTTTTGAGTTAACGGAGACGGTGTGATGACGTGTCAAACAACGGAAACATACCAATCCCAGCTCGTTCGATTGGATGGGTATCACCCCCTTTTGAACCGACGAGCTATTTTTGATGGAATTTCATGTTTGGACCTGTAATTCGGTCCGTCTTCCGGTGGAATTCAGTTTTCAAGCCCACTCTCAACTAAGGAACGAGTCGAGAGTCTGTTTGAGTCTGGTTTCACCAATGTTTTGTATAAATCAAAAGAAAAGTTTGGAAAATCAGTTGTAAAACGTGAAGTTTATCAGATCCGAGCCGGAAACATGTGAAATTCCGTTAGATCTGGTATAATAAGTGTGATAATCCTTTAGATCTTGTATAAAAGTTGTACAAATACTTTAGATCTGGAACTGATCTTGGTTAAATGGTGATCCACAACAGTTTACATAAGCAACCGAGTGGAAACCACCTTCAAAAGGCCCAAATCAGTTGGTTTTTGAGAAAAAGTTGAAGTGTTCATGTGATTTTGATGAAGAATATAGTGTAGAAGTGATAAATGATGAAGGTTATACAAGATTTGAGGAGAAATACTTGCAAAATGGCCTTGAATCGCGATTGGAGTGACTGAGAGTGGCTTGAGTGCAGGTGATCGGATGGCAGAGTGAAAGGTGAGAATGAAAGGTTAAGTGTCCTATTTATAGTTGACAGTGACAGGGCTAGTTGAATGACTGTGGTCGAATGGGGTTAAGTCGGTGCAAGAGTGTCAGGTGTCGGATGGAGTTCTGATCAAATGGACATCCGGTCGGATGGTCATCCGATCGGATGCTCATTCAGACAGCTGATTCTCGTTTGCTAGTTTTCCGACTTTGGTTCGTTTTGCAAGCGGGGTAAGTATTGTGTTGCGTATCATTGTGAGTGATCATTATTATGGCATTATTATTCCTTTGTGTTAAACTAGTCTCTCGTTTATCTAGTATCAAAGCATAACAAGTGTCAAGTTTCTAGGATATACACATCGTTCACACACAAAGCATTACAAGGGTCAAGATTCACATCGTTCACACATAAAGCATCACAAGAGTCAGGATTCACATCGTTCATATATAAAAGCATCACATGAGTCATTTAGACATATCGTTCGCACATATCGTTCACACATATAATAAGCATCACAAGAGTGATTACATAGAGTAAAAGTCTCACATAGTTTAACATAATTAAGATTGAAATAGTCTCATTTTCATTATGATCGTTTATCTCGAGGGTGAAAGTATAACGGGACAGGAAGTACGACGAGACTCGCCGAGATAATAAAAGTATCGAAACGCAGGGTGTTACAGTCTCCCGTCCTTTAGGAGATTTCTTCCCCGAAATCTAAGAGGAAGACTGAACAAAGAGCTATGGATACTTGGCTTTCATTTCACTTTTGAGTTCCCAAGTGAATTCGGTGCCACACTTTCCTTCCCATCGAACCTTGACTATGGAAATTTTGCTGCGCTAGTCGCTTGGTACCTCGGTCCATGATTTCGACCGGATTTTCCACAAAATGAAGGCTCTCGTTTATTTGCAAGTCTTTGTTGGGAACCTGAAGTTCCTCATCTGCTAAACACTTCCTGAGATTAGAAACACGGAATGTCGGATGTACATTGCTAAGGTCTTGAGGCAAATCGAGTCGGTAAGCCACCTTGCCAATCCTTTCGAGTATCTTGAAAGGACCCACATAGCAAGGGGCAAGCTTTCCCTTTTTACCAAAATGTATCACTCCTTTCCAGGGAGATACTTTGAGTAGAACGTGATCTCCAACATTGAATTCCAGAGGCTTACGCCTTTTATCAGCATAACTCTTTTGTCTGCTCCTAGCCTTGATCAAGTTATCTCTTGAATGATCTAAGGGCCATTGAGTTGCTTGTCACCAATCTTATGCCAACTGAGGGGAGATCGGAACTTGCGACCGTATAAAGCTTCGAAAGGAGACATCTGAAGACTGGAATGGTAGCTGTTGTTGTACGAGAATTCGATCAATGGTAAATGTACATCCCAATTACCACCAAATTCGATGACACAAGAACAGAGCATATCCTCTAGGGTTTGAATAGTGCGTTCAGTCTGTCCACCCGTTTGAGGATGAAAAGTTGTACTAAGATTCAAGTGAGAACCCATAGCGGACTGAAAAGTTTGCCAAAGACGTGAAGTGTAGCGACCATCGCGGTCAGAGATTATGTCAATATGTATACCATGACGACATATGATTTCATCAGTGTAGATTCGAGCAAGTTTCTCCACTTTGAAATCTTCACGAATAGGAAGAAAGTGGGCAGATTTGGTCAAGCGGTCAATGATTACCCATATTCTATCAACACCGGAAGGTGTACGGGGAAGTTTAGTTATGAAATCCATAGCAATGCTATCCCATTTCCAAACAGGGATTATGGGATGTTCGAGAAGACCTGAAGGACATTGATGTTCGGCTTTAACCTTTGAGCAAGTGAGACATTACGAGACGTACGCGGCGATGTCCTTCTTCATACCAGGCCACCAATAAGACGCACGCAAGTCATGGTACATCTTATCAGCACCAGGATGAATAGAGTATCGAGATTTGTGAGCCTCATTCATAATGAGCTCACGAACATTGTCGCGACCTGGCACCCAGATGCGATTGAGACTACCTTCGTTGGCTGACGAGTGTTGAGCTCACGAACATTAGACTACCTTCGTTGGCTGACGAGTGTTGAGCTTCACGGATACAAGTATGAAGATCACTAGTGATCTGGAAACAGTGAATGCTACTGACGTGAGTCTTACGACTAAGAGCATCGGCCACGACATTCGCTTTACCCGGATGGTAACGGATCTCATAGTCATAGTTGCTAAGCAACTCTACCCACCGTAACGCATATTCAGTTCCTTCTGGTTAAAGATACGCTACAGGCTCTTATGGTTAGTGAAAACCACTCACTCAGTACCATACAGGTAGTGTCGCCAAATCTTTAATGCAAAAACAACTGCGCCCAGCTCAAGATCGTGGGTAGTATAGTTCTTCTCATGTATTTTGAGTTGTCGGTAGGCATAGGCGATGACTTTGTCCTGCTGCATGAGCACACAACCAAGACCACGGTTTGAGGCATCGTAATATACCACGAAATCGTCATTCCCATCAGGGAGGGCAAGTACAGGAGCGTTACAAAGCAGAGTCTTAAGAGTTTGAAAAGATTCCTCTTGCTCAGGACCCCAAGCAAAAGGTTTCTCTTTCTGAGTTAACGAAGTGAGAGGTACAACGATCTTTGAAAAGTCTGAGATGAATCGACGGTAATAACATACCAATCCTAAGAAAGAACGAATCTCAGATGCAGATTTAGGCGCACTCCAATTCTTCACTGCTTCGATTTTGTAAGAGTCAACATGAATTCCTTGCTTGCTAACAACGTGCCCGAGAAATTGTACTTCATTAATCCAAAATTCGCAGTTAGAAAACTTTGCATATAAGCGTTCGCCATGTAAAATTTCTAACATGAGGCGTAAATGTCTTTCATGATCAGCTTGGGTTTTCAAATAAATAAGAATATCATCAATAAAGACTATAACAAAATGATCCAAGTAAGGTTTACAAACACGATTCATAAGGTCCATGAATACGGTGGGTGCGTTGGTCAAGCCAAAAGGCATAACTACGAACTCGTAGTGTCCATAATGGGTGCGAAAAGCGGTTTTGGGGATATCTTCTTCGAGAACATGGAGTTGACGATAACCAGATCGAAGGTCGATTTTAGAGAAACAACTTGCGCCTTGTAGTTGGTCAAATAGATAGTCGATACGAGGGAGAGGATAACGATTTTTGACGGTGAGTTTGTTGAGCTCGTGGTAGTCGATGCACATGTGGAATGAACCATCTTTCTTCTTGACGAATAGCACAAGAGCATCCCAAGGTGAGGTACTTGGACGTATAAAACCTTTTTCGAGTAGCTCTTCCAGTTGACTAGATAACTCTTGCATCTCGGAGGGTGCAAGTTGGTTAGGTGCCTTGGCAACAAGAGTTAAACCAGGTATGAGATCGATACAAAAATCAACAGATCGAGGTGGAGGAAGACCAGGAAGATCTTCAGGAAAGACAACAGGGAAGTCACACACTACTGGATCATCACTTACGTTCTTTCCTTTACCCTTTTGTTCCACTATGTGGACCAAGAAGGCAAAGTATTGTTTACGTAAGCATTTATTCGCTTGAGTGCATGATATCAGTTTCAGTCCTCTAGATGGTCGGTCTCCATAGACGTGCAAAGCATCACCAGACGGGAGAGGTAAACAAACATACTTCTCATGACAAGCGATTTCAGCATGGTTCTTACGCAACCAATCCATGCCGACTATGATATCAAAACTACCCAATTGCTTGGGTATGAGGTCATTAGTGAAAACGTGATCGTTAAGAGTCAGGGAACAATCAAGGAGAATGGAATCAACTAGAATAGACTTACCATCGGCAATCTCGACTGAGAACGACTTATTTAGTTTAAAGCGTGCACAATTTAGCAAAGATTCAAATTCTACGGACACAAAGCTTCTGTCGGCACCAGTATCAAATCGTATCGAAGCGTAAAGATTATTAACGAGAAACGCACCATTAACGACATGATTGTCGTTACGCGTCTGATTCGCATTTATGTTGAACGCTCGTCCTCGAGCGGCTTGTTGTTACTCCTGATTCAGCTGGGGACATTGAGGACGGAGATGAGTGGTGTCCCCACATTTATAGTAGGCTCGCACGTTGTTTGCTGGTTTGGGGTTCTGCTGAGCTGGCTGAGCTGTTGGTGTTGGCTGAACCAGATTGGCTTGACGACAGTAAGGGGCTGTGTGACCGTAGCAATTGCAAGTGGTACACTGGCGACAAGTTGCGTTGACAGGGTGATGATAGTTACAAGTAGCACACTTGGGATGAACCCTAGTGTACGAATTCTTGGTGTTTTCTGGAGCAGGATGGTTTGGAGTAGCAGCATGCACAATAGTATTGCAAGCAGGGTTTTGAGACTTTCATTTCTTACCCTTGTTGCCACTTGGTTGCTGCGTGATCTGGTTAGCTGGTTTCGAGGGGGCAGATGTGCCAAACTGTTTGTCACGGACGCGGCTGTTGTTCAGACTTGCTGCAAGACGGTAAACTTCTTCAATGGAGTCCAGTTGAGCTGCTTCAATGGAGTCACGCATGGAAGGAGGTAACCCATGAATGTACTTCGTGATCATGCATTTGGGAGTAGACACCAAGTGAGGTACGATTATGCTGAGTTGCTTGAAACGGGTAGTATAGGCCAGATTGTCATCACCAACTTGGTTCAGGTGCTAGAACTCATCCTCAAGTTTCTGCGGCGCATACGGAGGGCAAAATTCAAGCATCATCAATTCCCTAACCTCGGCCCATGGTGAAGCATAAGCTTCATCATTGGAGCAGATGTTTCTCTTATTGACCCACCATTCCAAAGCTCTTCCTTGGAAAAAACCAGTAGCACTCCTAGTCTTTTGATTCTCAGGGCACTCACTGTTGATGAAAGTAACTTCTATGCTGTCGAACCATTCCAGCATTGCAGTCACCCCATCACTGCCTATGAAAGGCTTAGGGTTGCATGAGACAAAGTGTTTGTAGTTGAAGCTCACAGGCTTAGGCTGGACTGCTTTCGAGTCAACAAACGCGGGAGGAGTGTTTGATCCCTGGATTTCAGTGACAATCTTGGGAACAATGCGTGCAATCTGGTCGGCCATGAAAGACATCATCTTTTTCTGAGTGTTGGCTTTAGACCTTTTGTTGGAAAGTCGGCTTGATGACATCTAAAGAGTCAGAACAAGGATCGGGTGAGACTAGATCATAATGTTTTGTTAATTTGATTTGTAACATAGAGTATATCAAATGACATATAAACGTCCCAAATAGTATCACATAGTGCATATGTTTCACATAGCATAACAAGCTTCACAATATTTCACATAGAGTAACGAAAGCATCATAAATTTAGTTTGTTAATGAGAGATTATTATTGTTTCAGATTGCAAAGATACGTGCGAGGTGTGTACGTTCTCGAAAGCGGCCGAAATAATAACAAGCATAAAACCACATGATAATTGAGATAACATAAAAGAGATGCTTATTAAAACACAGGATTGTTTCGGGTAGAGAAACGTCGACTAAACCAAAGTAAATCGAGCCCCTTTTTGAATTAAGGTAACGTGCCTTTGCCTACTAGACAAATACGCTCATCGATGTTAGGTCAATGATATTTGTCCTTTCAGTTACTGCACGTCCTTAATCGATTGGGAAAATTCGAGACTTTGGCGAGACTGAAAATCAAAGAGTGGGATTAGTTATCAAGATGCGAGTTTCACCTTTAACTTGGTAACATCGTACCCTGATATGGCTGGTACTTATCAAAAGATAAGACCACTAGAATAAGAGATGGAAATTTCCTTCAAGGTTTGGATATCACTCCTAACTTGAGAGTAAATTTCGTGCAAAATACAAGCTTCAATGAGTGAAAGTCGTCATCAAAGGCGGGAATCACCCCTATTTTGTTGAGTCGTTTCAATTGTGTTACAAGAGTGTCTTCAAAGCATCCAAGTGTGTAGTGTGTTAGCCTTAGGAAAGGCATGTAAATTTAACAATCAAGAAAAAATTGCTAGGAAGCATGTACGGTAGAGTGCATAAGTTTTAAACAACAAATAAGAGTCGAAGTTCCTAAAACTATAGACTAGGGCAAAGCATTCCTACTTATTCCTAATTCCCTATAGTTATGGCTCTGATACCAATCTGTCACACCCCAACCGATGGCGGAAACATCGGGGAGCGGCACTAAGTGAATCAGATTACTCAAGAGAATCCATAAGACTACTTGTTTCGATATAGATTAATCAGATTTCATAATAAGCATCAAAGGTCATACATAAATTAATCAAACAAATTGTATCAAAACAAAGATCAAAACATGTTTCAGAATATTGTTTCTCTAAGATGAGTTTCTAAGTATCATCCTAGCTTGATTTCTTCATGTCCAAACTTATCAAACTGCAACTTGTATTAAAATACAATCAACAAAAATGTTGGCGAGTATACAAGTTTGAATACATAGCATAATAGTTTAAACGTATAAAACTCATATCCAACATGAACAACATATCGCAAATTTCAGAATGCTAGTTAATGTGGTTCATATGATAACCCAAGTCTCCAACACGTTAACATGCCTTTCCTACTTTGTCGCAACGAAGAGGAGGTAAAAGAATCAGAACTTAATACTCCCCAAGACTCAAAGAGCGGTGTGTTACCCCTATAGCGCTATAATTGTTAAGGTAGGTTATAGATAAGATTCAAACGTTCACATAGCATAAAAGTCTCAAGTATCACAAGTATCATGTTTTCATGTTTAATGCGGATAGAGTATGTTTATAAAAAAGTTTCAAGTGTCAAGTGTTTTGATATAGAATACATGTTGCATCCCAAAGTGTTAAAGCAAAAAGGAATCGAGTATACTCACAGTGAGTGCTTAGAATCCTAAACACAGTAGGATTGGATCGAAGGGACCGCTGGATCAGCATGCGTGCAGGGAACAGAGCATAAGTCCTCTAAGTACTTACCCGGTCGGGAACAGAGTGTCGAATGGTGCGAGAATCGAGTTAAATTTTCTGACAGACTACCCGAGCGGATGGTCATCTGGATGGATGGTCATCCGGACGGATGGCCAGTCGAACGGATGGGCTCCATTCGATCGGATGGTCATCCGAGCGGATGACCATTCGAACGGATGGCCATTCGAAAGGTGTGTAGGTGTCTATGGACTGTGTATGTTTTTTTTATCATAGTGTCCTGTAAAAACAAACGACAAGTATTATCATAATCAGATCATCTGGACGGATGGTCGTCCGATCGAATGACCATTCGAACAGATGGTCAGTGGGTGAAGTTTTGTAAAATTTTCTAAGTTTTGAGTTAACGGAGATGGTGTGACGACGTGTCAAACAATGGAAACAAAACAAACCCAACTCGTTCGATTGGATGGGTATCACCCCCTTTCGAACCGATGAGTTGTTTTTGATGGAATTTCATGTTTGGACCCGTAGATCGGTTCGTCTTCCGGTGGAATTTAGTTTTCAAGCCGACTCTCGACTAAGGAACGAGTCGAGAGTCTGTTTGAGTCTGATTTCACCAATGTTTTATATAAATCAGAAGAAAAGTTTGAAAAAACAGTTGTAAAACGTTAAGTTTATCAGATCCGAGCCAGAAACATGCGAAATTCCATTAGATCTGGTATAATAAGTGTGATAATCCTTTAGATCTTGTATAAAAGTTGTGAAAATCCTTTATATCTTGAACCGATGTTGGTTAAATGGTGCTCCACAACAATTTGCATAAGCAACCTTGTGGAAACCACCTTCAAGAGGCCCAAATAAGTTGGTTTTCGAGAAAAAGTTGAAGTGTTCATGTGATTTTGATGAAGAATATGGTGTAGCAGTGATAAATGATGAAGGTTGTACAAGATTTGAGGAGAAATACTTACGAAATGGCCTTGAATCGCGATTAGAGTGACTGAGAGTGACTTGAGTGCAGGTGGTCGGATGGCAGAGTGAAAGGAGAGAATGAAAGGTTTAGTGTCCTATTTATAGTTGATAGTGACAAGGCTAGTTGAATGACTGCAGTCGAATGGGGCTAAGTCGGTGCAAGAGTGTCAGGTGTCAGATGGCGTTCCGGTCGGATGGCCGTCCAAGCGGATGGTCATCCGATCGGATGCCCATTCGGACAACCAATTCTCGTTTGCTAGTTTTCTGACTTTGGTTCGTTTTGCGAGCGGGGTAAGTATTGCATTGTGTATCATTGTGAGTGATCATTATTATGGCATTATTATTCCTTTGTGTTAAAACTAGTCTCTCGTTTATCAAGTATCAAAGCATAACAAGTATCAAGTTTCTAGGATATACACATCGTTCACACACAAAGCATCACAAGGGTCAAGATTCACATCATTCACACATAAAGCATCACAAGAGTCAAGATTCACATCGTTCATATATAAAAGCATGACATGAGTCAAGAATTTGTTTAGACATATCGTTTGCACATATCGTTCACACATATAATAAGCATCACAAGAGTGATCACATAGAGTAAAAGTCTCACATAGTTTAACATAATTAAGATCGAAATAGTCTCATTTTCTTTATGATTGTTTATCTCAAGGATAAAAGTATAACGGGACAGGAAGTACGATGAGACTCGCTGAGATAATAAAAGTATCGAAACGCAGGGCGTTACACTCTCCCCTCCTTTAGGAGATTTCGTCCCCGAAATCTAAGAGGAAGACTGGACAAAGAGCTGTGGATACTTGGCTTTCATTTCAAAGGTGGGTCGTGAATCCTGTAATGGTCGAGAAGTCTACAAGTGGGTGGCGCTTGTGCGTTGACTACACAGATCTCAATAAGGCATGTCCTAAAGACTATTACTCATTGCCTGAGATTGATAAGAAAATAGACTCTCTCGCGCCATTCAGGTGGAAATGTTTTTTAGATTGCTATAAAGGATGTCACCAAGTCCAGATGAAGCTGGAAGACGAAGACAAAACTGCTTTCCGCACTGACATCGGTATTTTTTGCTACACAAAGATGCCCTCCGGGATCAAGAATGCTGGCGCAACTTACCTGCGATTAATGGACAAAACGTTTGGAGATGACATTGGAAAGCATATCGAAGTGTACATTGACGATCTTGTGATCAAGAGTCCTGAAGAGGACCAAATGTTGAAAGACATCAAGAATACGTTCAATTCTCTGCGAAGCGTGAACATGAAGCTCAATCCGAGCAAATGTTCTTTTGGAATGGAAGAAGGCAAATTTCTGGGTTTCGTGGTTACAAACGGTGGTTTTAAAGTTAACTCAGAAAAAGTCCAAGCAATCGAGAGAATGCCGTCGCCGCACACAATCAAAGAAATGCAAAGAATAGCCGGTCGCCTAGCCGCGGTCAATCATTTTTTTATCAAATCACGCGGAAAAATCTTACCCATTCATCAGTACATTGTGCAATTGTGTGAAAAAGCAAGAATTTAAATGGACAGCTGAAGCAGAAGCAGCCTTCTAGTAGATGAAAGAATGCTTGATCAAGCTCCCTACTCTAACAACACCATTAGAAAAGGAACCCCTAATTTTGTACTTGTCCACTTCAGACAAGGAAATTGGGTCGGTATTGCTAGTGGAGAGAGATGGAGTTCAATCTCCAATTTAATATGTCAGTAGGGTGCTCACTGATCCGGAAACACGCCATTTGACCATGGAAAAGTCGGTTCTCGCGATGCTACATGCTTCCAGAAGGCTGCGCAGATATTTCACTGGTCATATTATCACTGTACTCACCAACTTTCACATCGGCACTTTCTTACAAAAGCCGGAAACATCAGGTCGTTTGGCAAAATGGGCAATTGAACTGGGGGGCCATAACATCGTGTATAGGCTGCGCCTAGCTATTAAAGGCCAAGTGTTAGCGGATTTCATCATGGAAGTTCCAGAAGATAAAATCAAAGAATGTGAAGCAGTGGACACTCCCGCCCAGAACACATCGGATGAATTGTGGTTGTTATTCACCGATGGGGCCTCAAATGAAGACGACACAGGAGCAAGATTGCACTTGGTCAGCCCAGAGAAGCATGAGTTCACCTATACTATCAAGTTGGATTTCAAAAATACCAACAATGAAGCAGAATACGAAACATTCTTGGCAAGCTTACGACTGGTCATCAAGATGGGGGCACAAAACTTACAAGCGCATGTTGATTCTCTACTAATCGTAAGCCAAATTAATGGATTATATGACCCAAAGGGCGAGGTCATGGCTTTATACTTGGAACAAGCAAGAGAACTGCTCCAAAGATTCAAATCATACAAGGTTGTTCACATCAACCAATCAGGAAACAAGCCCGCTGACGTGCTAAGTAAGCTAGCCTCAACAGCATTTCAGCACCTCGCGAAAGTTGTAAGAATAGAAGTTTTGAAAAACCCATCGGTACTGCTGTGCCAGGTCAACGTCATAGAAATAGGGCCACCTTCGTGGATGACCCCTATCATTCAGTATCTTCAAGAGGGGGTTCTTCCAGAAAACAAGGCGGAGGCTAGGAAGATCCAAAACAAAGCGCTATTTTATGAAATGAACGGGGGCATTCTTTACAGGAGATCCTTTTTGGGCCCACTATTACGCTGCGTGGACCCCCAAGATGCAAGTTACTTAATCAGAGAAATTCATGAAGGCATCTGTGGAATACATGCGGGCCCTCGCATGGTTGTGGCAAAGATCATGAAAGCAAGCTATTATTGGCCAGGGATGCACATCGATGCTTTTAATGAACTGCACAAATGTGATGCCTGTCAAAGGCATGCGCCGAAGATCCTGCAACCCAAGGATGATCTGATTCCGGTATCAACTGCCTGGCCCTTCCAGTAGTGGGGGATCGACATGGTGGGACCCTTTTCTGAAGCTCCAGGCGTAGTTAAGTTCATAATTGTCACTATTGGTTACTTTACTAAGTGGGTGGAGGCAAAGGCCCTTGCTTCAACCTCAGCAATAATAGTGCGGAAATTCATTTGGGAGCATATCATTTGCAGATTTGACCTCCCACTCAAAATAGTGACTGATAATGGCACCAATTTTGCCTCCAAAGATCTTAAAAAAGGATAAAGGAATTGAACATTGAGCACACCTTCTCTTCCGTTGCGCACCCCCAAGACAACGGCCAATTGGAAAGTGTCAACAAAAGCATAGTTGAGGGGATAAAGGCCCTCCTGGGCACAAAATAACAAGGCTGGGTCGATGAGCTCCCTAGCATCTTGTGGGCTCATCGTACCATGCCAAAGACAAGCAATGGCGAGACCCCCTTCAGCTTTGTTTAGAGCTCTGAGGCGGTTATCCCAGCAGAAATAGACCTCCCTTCGTCGCGCTTATCAGCAGTCAACAAGACTGAGAACGAGGCAGAGCGCTGCTTAGACTTGGACCTACTCGAAGAAAGGCGCGAGATCACGCGCATTAAAGAGGCCAAGTATAAGACCCAATTGGAGCGATACTACAATGCGAGGGTGCGCATATGTACGTATACTCCAGGGGAATATGTGTTCAGGGACAACGAAGCCTCTAATGCCGAGCGCCCTAGAAAACTAGCACCCAAATGGGAAGGCCCATACTTGATTCATGAGGTGCTAGGAAAAGGTGTGTACAAACTGCGCACTTTAGATGGTCACATCATCCCACACACATGGAACGCTCAACAACTGCGCAAATGCTACATGTAACAACCTTCTGTGCATGTTGGCCACGCGCCTATTTCAGTTACTTAATGAAAAAGTTATCTATGTTTTATGATTAGGTTCTGTTGTGCCTAAGTTATAAATGCATGTTAAACTTTTGATTAGCACCAAAACACTTCAGTAAATTACGAGCTCTTGCGTTAAGCCTCCAAGGTTCTCCACGAACGCAGCGCGAGGCCGGGCAACAATACTCATAACGAGCCACACTTACATTTATTTGCGCTAACTTAACCAAATTTTCTAACAACAATGCAATAATTGTAACACTTGACAAAATAAAAAGGCTAACTTAGTTCTATTCATAAAAGCGCGATCGCGCACCGTTTACATATTTAGAAACCACAAAAATTACAAGGCATTAAAAGCCCAAACATCCTACAATATATTCATCACCGCCATCAATAGCCGCTTCCTCCTCATCTGACAGTTCCATAGTCTCCAGAGGAACTAGGATGGACTTTAGCCGCGCCACATAATCATCGTGCTTTAGCGCCTCCATGAACAATTCCATAACCAGTAGGGATAGATGGTTATAAACTTCTTCAGCTTGAGAAAGCACCTTATCGTCTTTATCAGTCACGGAGCAATGACGAGTCCCGAAGTGCTGTCCTAGTGCCTCCTCAACATGTTGGGCACATTCGAGATAGCCACCACGATGCCCAACGACATGCGCGACATCTGTAAGCGCCGCAACTGCTTGATCCCGCTCCGTTGCATTCAATATAAAGTTAGCAATCTATTCATGAGAGAAACGAAATCGTGAAAACAAGTTAGCAAGCTATGATAACCTAAGGAAAAAAAGAGAAACACTTACAGCAGCTACTCCATGGTTGCGTATCCATTCAGATTTGGAGACAAGCGTATCCACGATGGATTGAGCTTCAGCATAGTTGTTCTACGCTACATTCAAGGCTAAAGTGCTGATGTTGCGCGCCTCTTCGGCCGCTTTACGTGCCTCTTCGGCAGTATTAGCCTTCACCTTTTCAGCGGATAGATCTATCTCTAAAGACTCGCTCTTCTCTTGAGCCTCAAACAACCTATGCTTCAGCTCCGCAATCTCAACATCTTTACTACCCAAGTCCTTGTTTTTATTCATGATTTGCTCATTAAATTCAACATACAAGTTTTTGAAAGAAAAGTTAGAAATATTCTAACAGTAAGGAAGTGTAAGAGGAAATAAAGCTAGCCTGTTGAACCTCAACGCGTTGTCTGTCAGCCTGAGCTTCCTCAACTTCCCCCTTCAACGTGACAACTTCATCCTCAAGGTTGGTAATCCTGGTGCGCGCAACATACATCCGCTTATTATCATTATCACATATCTTCCTCCATTCTTGGCGCTCCTTCGCCAGGAGCTCTTCAGCGGCGTGGAGTTTGGTTTCTGACCATCGCGCCCCCATTCTTCAGACTTTTTCTCTTTTTCAAAAGAGGCTCTTTCCTCTAAAAACTTGTTTTTCATCTGCTCAAACTCCCTGGCCTCAGCAGAAAGGTGCTCCCGGTACTTATCCCAGCTAGCACGCTTCCGGTACATAGTGCGCCACTCAAACACGATCTGATGGTGGGCGGCAGGGTGTTGGCCTCACCAACAATATACGCGCGGTATAAACCCTCATGGTTGTGCGCCCTCTGGCGATTCACCTCTCCCGGAGGAAAGGTCCCTAAGAACCAATCCCGACATGTTCCAAAATCAACAAAGGTATCTTTCTGCTTCAAGCTCCAGATGGGGACATGTTTTTCTTCGCCACGTTGTTCCTCAGTATAAGTCTTATAATAAATATCCCCCAATGTGTCTTCCGCACCAACGGGGGATCGTTGCCTTGGAATTTTCTTTCCATCACCTTTCTGGCTAGCAGCACCAGAGCCACTAGCACCTATACCAGCCGCAGTGGCAGAAGTATCTTGAGGCGCCACATGTGCCTGTACGTTGGAAGCAGAGCCCCCAGCAACAGATTGTCACAACCCCCGATCCCTTATCTGTCCCGGGAACGGGCGGACGCGAACTCATAATTTTGGTGGTATCAGTTGGTTAATTTGGCAGCAGAAATTACATCAGGACCGTAGTTAGGAAATGTTTATCAGAGTAAAACCACCATATTTGATATTAATAAACATATGGGTAAAACCCAAGTTTCTTATTACAATATGTTTATAGGGATAAACCCTATTTTATTGAATTTAAAACATCGTCTTTTAGTTAACTTTTATAGCCACATTTTTCCCAAGCCTTCAGTGCTCTCCAGCTGGCTTTTTACTAATTGGCTGTCACATTGTGTTACTTGAAACGCGTTTTAAAAATATTTGTCAGTGGGAAATGCTGGTGAGTGAATCCCAGTTTAATCAAGAAACATTTTATCAATTAAAACAGTATTAAGAGCGATCACATTGTTTATTTCTACACAATTACTCATTCGGTACTGTCAATCCTGACTGGTGGGTCATATTACACATTGGCTAACTCGTTGTCCAATGGTAACGTATTGTCGTCCCGACTTACTACTCATAGTGTAGTAAATTTTGTATATAAAACCCCAACATACCGGCAGTAATTGAAGAACTACAAAGACTCAATCACCGCTTAATCACATTGTAAAACATTTAAGGTTTTGTAAAATATTACAAAAAGTTTAACAAAAATTGGATAAACTCACATTGCTATCTTAGACTTCGCGTAAGGGTTTCCTGGGATTTATCTATAATTTACACAAATGTACATAGGTTAGTATAATAACCCTTTGATAATATTAATGATACCCTCCCCGAGACGGTATTCCAACAACTACGTCGGGGCAGAACCACGACAGTTGTTACGGAACCATAAATCAATCGGGCAGCGTATCTAATACAAAACTGGGGTTATAATGCTTACAACGAAGTAGAACCTCGTTAATTAGGGGGGTATAATACCCGCGTATTATGCCTAATATCAGAATTTGAGATTGAGAAATGAATTTTGAACGATTTCTGGTTGAACCCGATGGGTCCTTTATATAGTTGCTGAACCTGGGTCTCTCGCGGCCCGCGTAACATAAGTCCAGGGCTTACGCGGCCCGCGTCAAAGCTAGTCAATGGACTAGCTTGTCCGGCTCATCAGGTAGATCCGCCACGATGGTGACACGTGTCGGCCTGGGGTGTTGCTGAGTTCTGGATCTCACGCGGCCCACGTAAGCTTAGGGGGTGGATTACGCGGCCCGCCTAAACTTAAAATTCACCGGAATCAAGTTTTAACCTTGATACCGCCCGCTTAAGGGTTGGGGTGGGTCCTACGCGGCCCGCCTCAACTTAATAATCAGATTTTAAATTTTATTTTTAATGCTATACTGTATTTCGGGCTCGGTTTTCACGTAAGGGGTGTATTTTAAGACATATTGGGACATTTTTAAAATATAATAGGGTATCGGTTTATTGAGGATTGTTACACAGATAATACTTGTGCAGTTTGGGTGGGGGCGTCATGCTGGGCGGCTACACTTGGAGTAGAAACTTCTGGTCCTTAACCTTTCAAGGGCTGGTCAAGCCCAGTAATATGCACAACCTCCGGACCCTACGCTTTATAATGCACAACCGCAACAACAGTCTCGATCTCCTTTAAAACTTCCTTTTCAGGAATAACATCGCCCGCAGGCTCCTCAACTCTTTTTTTCAACCTTCTTCTCAGGGAACGTCTTCGGAGGGATAATGACAAACTTGGTTTCTTGAGCTCCGGCTCCTTATCCTTTTTAAGCTCAGGCTCCTTAACCTTCACCGCAGGCTTCTTCAGAGCCTCTGTAGAAGGGAAAAGTGTTAAAAATTTTACCAAGGAAAAAAGCATAAAACATGAAGGTTACAACACCAACCTGGTGAGATTTTATAAAGGCTCCGCAACCTACCCTGTTTCCCTATCGGCTGGGTCGCAACAGCCTTTTGCGCTGGAGGAGTGCCCCCAGTAGTGGTCTCTTCGCAAGACCTCTTCCTGGTCACCAGCCTGGCACCTTCTTCTTTAACCTCTTCTTCATCCTCTTCCTCATGAAGTGACGATGGAGTCACGCCCGATTCGGGGGCACTGGAGCCTGCGCTCCCTGAGCTCTTTGAGGCAGCCGCGCCGCTCCTCTTCTCACCTATACGTGATAAACCCTCTAGTGAATCACTGGAAACAAAATAGTCTTCAAGGTTACTCGGTTGAAAGCGAAGAGTACCTTTTTCAGGGATCTCACCAGTAGCGCGGCTACCTCCCGCCTTCTTGCTAGTCGCGCCAGTATCGACATCGACTTTCTTCCTTGTGGTTGTTTTCTTCTTCGTCGGAGCCTTCATTAGTTTTTCCTCAGGGTCTATCCTTAGATTGCGTAGCACACCTGCAAATATGTTAGACCAGGAACTTAGCTCTTCATTCGACGAGCCTACGGACTCCTCGTTGGAAAGATAAAGAATCCTTTTCCAAATAGAAGCCATGCCTCGCAAAGGCCTTGGTTTGGGAAGTTGTGCACCTTCGGTTGCAGTGGGAGGGCTAGCAAAGATCCCAGTAGGTGGATATAAGAAGTTCTTCTTAATCTGCTCGTACTAGAATACCTCACCGTCTCCCAAGGGATGAACTCCTATCGCACCACCTAACGTAGGAAGCGCACTTTGGTAAAGCTGGGCAACTACAGTTAGAAATAACAATCAGGCGCGAGCATTTCGCAAGAAAAAAGATAATCGAAGTATGGGAATATACCTTCTCCTTCAAACATCAAAACATGCACTTCCTTACTGCGTGCATGCCATTTATCACTCATGCCCGCCGCAACTAACACCTGTTTGGTGTAGCCAGTAACCGCATGTACTAGTCGGCCGTCGTCTGAATTGGAAGTTCTTCCTTTTCGATCTTATCAGACTCCCGGAAGATCATCACAATCGGAATAACTTCTTCTCGAATGAAGAAGAACTTCATCTTCCAGTCATGGAAGCTCTTGGGTGGGTTTATTAGTATCTTCTTTGAAGCACGAAGAACAAACGAATAAAACCCCATGTTCCTGATTAACTGGTAAAAGGCTCTAAACTTTTCAACGGAAGGCTCCAGTCCCTGAGATCGGCATATAAACTCAAAGTGACGGATCCTCACCATCCCCATCAGGCTGAGTTGGGAGATGTGAAAACTGTAAAAATGTAGTATCGACGCCATGAAAGTGGTGGCCGGCAAATGGAAGTTGTCGTCAAGGAAGAAATTGGCAAACAGAGTTATGTAACCTGGTGGGGCATCGGCGGCCGTCTGGCCTTGCTGAGGATAACGTGCATCCCATTCCACCGGAAACTAGAATCCCCTAACTATTTGCTCAAATAATCCTTGGTCCTATTTGAGAACCAGGACCGGACCATCACCTTCCTCAACCAGAACAATCTCTTCTTCAGCCATCGCTTAAAGATCAGGAAGAAATAGATGAATATCTCTTGAAAGTTCTGGAAAAAACTTGAAGATAATCCAAGAAATCTTTGAAGATTTGAAGATGATAAGAAGATCAGAGAGAAAAAGAGAGAATTCGAAGGAACGGATGTGAATTATTCTTTCTATCTTCGAATATATATACCCATCGCATTTAATGCAATGGGTAAACGTGCCGAACGCACTGCGTGCGTACCCAATCAGAGACCGCCACGTAAGGCGGGATTTTCGGAGTGAAGGATACCACGCACGCGTGGGCCTCACTCGCCTGACAGCAGACGAACCGTGAGTGACAGCATGATGATCGCCATGCCAGCAGTCAACTCAAAGGTCACTATCAACGACATTCGCACCAACCTATCAGGATTCAAAATTCAAGGAGTTTCCCGCCTAATTTTAGAAGAAACTTCATGTTAAAGATAGCAAGAGCCACGCCGCATACATCATCAGTCAATAATCATGCGCGCCAGCCATCAAAAGTAACAGCTATCACGAAGCAGGTCTGGTAGCCGCGCTGTAGTAATTGACGAACACTTACACGTGCGTCGGCTACCAAGACTCAGCAAATGCTCCAAAAGCAAACCACTTACTTCTTTTTTCTAAGTCCAGAGCTCCAACCATTTACTTCGTGCATGGAAGCAGCACTGGACTGGGGGGACTTGAAGGGGTATGCTCTCAAAAAGCCGCGCGGACTACTTAGGCACAACCTAAGCCGCGCGCGAGGCCCAAGCAAGGATAGAGCTCAGATTCTACACTTAGCATCCTGAATGAAAGTCCTCGATCCCTAGACCTTGCGCCGGCTGATTGGACACACGCCAAAGGCCGCGCGAGGGTAGCGGCGCAGGTCATTCCAGGAAGCACGAAAGGTACGAGTGGTAGAGGAATAAGCCAATCAGCTTCCAACAGGCTGTATTCTATCGTGCAAGAGACAAAAAGTACACAATGACACCTACGCGGCACCAATCAGGGGGCGGCGACAACTGCCCTATGATCTCCACTCACCTGCTGATGTCAAAGGGACAACAAGGATGGCAACCCGGACACATGGCTCCAATCAAGGTGCGCCAGCACCGAAGATCTTCTAGAAACACTAACGGTCGTCATAGAAGAGACAAGACGGATATTCCTTGTTGTCGTCTCCAGGCCCATCAGCCCATCTCCTTCTACACTACTCCGGCTATAAATAGGGACCTTCACATACAGGTTAAACCATTCTGCTCTCAACTCTCTTACTCTGAACACACACTTATTTCCTCAAAACAAGGACTTATTCTCATGCCGGAGAGTGGTTAAGAGGGAAACCCCGATATTCCCCTCTTAACGATCTTAACGGGGTGTTGATTGTTTTGCAAGAAGGATCACAGCTTAACTCAGGAAGGATTAAGAAGATTAACCCTTATGGTTGAAATATAAACCAAACTAATAAACCTAAAATTAGTTCCGTGTTTCTTCAATAATATAATGACACCGTATAACTTTGGATGCAAAACGATACCTATAAGAAAATTTGTAATGCCAATTATAACAAAAGCAATACCTAGGTCTAGTGGTTACTAACTCAATCATGCTATGAGAAGGCTCCGAGTTTAATCTTTTCGAACTACAAATTTCTTTCTTTTTTTTATTACATAGAGTCTTTGCTAACTAGGTGTAGATAATAAAGGTATTTATACTTTGAAAAATGTTTACCTATATGGTTACTTTTCTTTATCTTCTTAATGTTTACCCAATCTATAGTTTTCTTTTATTTTAAAAAACTGAATTGAAAAATAAAAATTAGAGAGCACAAAATTCAGCAAGAATATGGATTATTTGTTGGTGCAGTTTTGTGTCTGTCACTTGTTCTTATTACGTTGTAATTTGTATGGTCTTTATTTACGGTCTGTATAGTTTTGGTCGAGTCGGACAAGTCGAGATATCCTCCTATCTTGACTTAGTACGACGTTTATTTTGTTAGCGTTGTAAAACAGTGTACATGTGTGCAACAGTTAGTTGTTAATGTGTTTTGATCTTATTGCTGCAAGTTATGTCTGTGTATAGGGTCCCCACGAAGAACCCCTATTCTTCATGGGATTACATATTTCAAGAACAATTGTATTTATCAGGCTTGTTCACCACGGAGAACCATTCTTCATGGTGATGGTTTATATGCTGGAATGGTCCACGAAGAACTCCTATTCTTTGTCGGGCCTGAAGCATGGCCCAGTAACCTTCTTCGTAGGGTTACTGGGTGTTGGGCCTATATACACAGACAATTGCTCCTCATTTTAGTAAGAGAGTCCCTGAGAGTTGTAAGCATTGTGTGTATGTGTTGTACTGATTCTCTTCACTTAATCTAAGATTTTGAATCTTTGGTTACTTGTGTTTTACATTTCTTTGCTTCGGTTTGCATAACTACGTGGATTCCGCACTCGTATTTGTGTTAACAAAAAAGGAAGTAGGTTATCTTGATCCTCCATGTGGACCTACAAGTGGTATCAGAGCTTTGGCTCACTTCTTGTTTAAAACCAAGTAAAACCTTGTGTTTGAGCAAGTTGTGAAGTTTCTTGAAGTTTTTCTT
The DNA here is from genome assembly GCA_030545235.1 of Helianthus tuberosus. NCBI lineage: Eukaryota > Viridiplantae > Streptophyta > Magnoliopsida > Asterales > Asteraceae > Helianthus > Helianthus tuberosus. The sequence goes on from CM060406.1 coordinate 65,697,503, forward strand.
GATCTTGAAAACAAGAAAATTAAGTATTTCCAGAAAAAGTATTTAAAACTTTGTTAAAACCTGCTATTTGAAGATCCTTTTTTTTTTTTATAAAAACCCAGTTAAAACACATGGAGACATGTTAGGACTTGGTTTTTCTTAAAATTTCTTGCAAAATTGGAGTGCGTCAAACTTTCCGGCGAGTCGTTTAACAGGAAAAGTCATCGGAAGTTGGTTGGTAGGGATAAGATTCAAAAGATTTACTGAAAAAGGCAATCTTTCGAATGTGTGTTTTTAACTATGTTAGGATATCCAGCTACCACCTTTCTTAAAATCAGAAAAAGTGACTTACTGTAAAAGGGAGAATCTCACCAACCATTTCACGAAAAACTTTATACACGAACAACCTTAACGAAGAATCTGCTTAACGAAGAATCATTCTTCGTGGGTAATCAGTCTCATGAAGAACTAGGATCTTTGTGGTTTTATCTGTCAACGAAGAATCATAGTTCTTCGTGACAATTGTTGTTCGTAGAGCTATTCTTCGTGGAGCATATTCTTCTTGGGCAGTGCCTTGTGTTTTTCACAGAGAGTTTGTAACTTCTTCAAAACTTACAAATTTGTCCTTTAACTTAAATAGACTTTTATAAAACTTCAAAAGGAGCTCAAATCCTTGGGATTGGAGTGATAACTCAAGTACACCACAAGATCCTTCACAATGGGTCAAAGGATTAATGCCCAAACCAGAAATTACCGCACATCAATGGGCATGTGTTGCAAATCAAAATCATAGCATTCAAAATCTTGTCTTAAGCGAGAGTGAAACGGGAAGCAACAATCGTCCACCAAAATTGAATCACATGAACGATTATCCATCATGGAAATGTCGTTTTCATACGTATGTTCTAGGGCAAAATACCAAATTGTGGACATGCTTTATCACACCGTACAATATAGCTCTCGAAGAAGCAGGTTCCAATCCACAAGCTTTGGCGGGAATGAGCGATAATGATAAGAAGGCTTATGATCTCGAGAAGAAAGCCTTTGCTATTCTTACTCAAGAACTTCATAAGGGTATTTATCATTAATTCGCGTATTGTACAAGTACAAAGAATCTGTGTGACGTCTTGGAAGCTAGGGGAGAAGGAAACGCCGCAACGAGAAAGATTCATCATGACTTGCTGAAGAAGAAATCTGAAGGATTTTTGTTCATGGAAAATGAAACTTTGTACGACATGGCTACTCGGTACTATCACTTGCTTAGTGAGATGCACTCATACAAGGTTACTGCTACACAACAAGAAATGGTCATGCGTTTTGCTGAAGCTTTACCACCCAAGTGGAATTAATTCATTGACTTGCTAAAGCATACAAGTGTTCTAGATACGCTTAGTATTTATGAATTCGTTCAGAAGCTTGAAAACAAGGATGAAGAAGAAATTCGAAAGGCAAAACGAATTCCAGTTCCCCAAAATCCCGAGATATACTTTGGAGGTATTAACACCGGAGTTAGTACCAGTCAGCAACCAAAGCTTCAAACCGCATTTGTGTCAAATACAGATCCTTATGGGAGACCATTTGATCCAAAAGCCTATCTACCACCACCCAAACCAGCTTAACCTTCTTGTCCTCTCACAGATCCTTATGGGAGACCATTCGATCCGAAAGCCTATCTTCCATTTTCACAAGCTGCTCCTCAACAAACCCAACAACAACCATCTTCATTTGATCCAAAAGCTTACTTTACCTTCACACAAGCTGCTCCACAACAAACCCAACAACCTTCTCAACTAGCTCCTCAACAAGCCTTTTATGGAAACAACAATTCTCAACAATCAAAACCCACCACCATTAGATTTGATACCTCAAACTTCACCAAAGTCAGTGTGGAAGGTGCTCGGGAACATATAGAACTTCTAAACACAATGGTGAGTGCTTATTGTGGATTAGTCGCCGATCAGATTGGAAACATTAATTTGACAGATGAAGACTATGAACAAATAGACATGGAGGAAATGAAACTGATGGATATTAAGTGGGCGTTTGCAAGTGCGGTGAGAAGAGCTAAGGACTACATGGGAAGAACGGGTAGAATAAGTTTGGAGAGTAAAAGGGATACTAAGTATGGTTTTGATAAGGACGCAGTTACGTGCTTCAATTGTGGTGAGAAAGGTCACTTCAAGCGGGAATGCACTCGACCCAACAGACAAGGAAATCAAAATCATTTCCGAAACCAGTCAAGCTCATCCAATGCTAATCAAGTAAACAATGAAAGGAGCATTGTTACAGTCAACAACCCGGGTAACTCAAACCAGTCGGGGCCCTCCAATTCAAACAGGGCCTTAGTAGTTCATGCAGATGAAGGATGTGACTGGTCAGTTCAACTGGGAAAATCAGGGAACTGAAGGAAATCTAGGAACTACTTGTTATGCTAAGATCATCAAGTATATCAAACATGTTCACAGTGAGGAGTTCTCTGAGGATGACGACAGTTCTGGTTACAGCGGTAGCTCGGATGAGGAAAGCTCCAATGTGGGTGGTTATGGTTTAGATTCAGATGTAAAGGAAAATCTTGATGCTGAGGTTGATAGTTTGCTTAAGGAAGCTAAGGATCTGAAAGAAGCTGAAGAGCGTAAAAGTCAGAAATCTGTGTTGGTAAAGAAACGGCCTTTATGGTAACTGTTGCAGCTTCTACTAGTAAGGTACACTCCGAAACTTCTAGTGTATGCAATGATTCTGTAGAATTGAAACGTAAGCTAGAAGTAGTTACTAGTCACAATCAGGGGTTGGTAGTTGACCTTTCGAAATGCAAGGAGGCAAATATGGCTCTAACTCATAATGAAAAAGAATTCAAAGCTGTAATTGAAATGCTTAAGAAAAGTGTATCTGAATTAACAAAACAGTTTTAAACAAGCAAACGGGTATTAATAACTATATTAATATCATTGAAGAATTAAAGAAAGAGTTAGCCATTGCCAAATGTGAGCATGATGATATCAAACTCAAATTGGAGAGTTATTCTAACTCCCGATATGTGCTTGATCATATCATCGAGGTTTAAAAGCTGAAAGGAGATGTTAAGTGCATTGGGTATAAATCGTGTCCATCTCCTTTGAGACACAATTATACCAAGTTGCCTGACGAGGAAGAAATGCCACGGTTTGAACCATCTGTACCTCTTAATCCCGAAGAGTTTGTAGCAGGCTTAGGGTTTAAACTGGATGATTCTTCAAAGGAATCTGAAAAGACAGAAAATGTGTCTTGTGCTGTGGAACAAAGTCCTCCAATAATTGAGGATTATGTTTCATCAGATGATGAATTAGATGATGCATCAAATGAATCAGATGCGAGTTATAAGGATCAATCTCTTGATAAGAAGAAAGGAGTAGAAATTCCAGTTGAGAATCATATCTTGTGTGATCCTCCTACTCCAATTGCCCCTGTTGCACAATTAGTTGCTAAACAAGAGATTGATTCGATAAAATCTGTGGAGGAATCTATGTCTACATTTAAGGGTGATAATGTGTTGTATACTTTGATTGGTGATGATAAAATTTACTCAAACAAGGATTTCCCAATTAAAAATGTTAATCCATCAATGATTGATAGAGTTTTGGAAGATTCTACTAGTAAGTTTTTGGGTAAGGTAATCCCGAGAGTTACAGTAACTCAGTGTGATCCTATTCCAAAATATGAAGTTAGAAAACAATACGGGAATAAAAAATTACCAACCGAGGAACAACCAATCGCCCCTAAAGGTATACAACAGGAAAAACGAGCTCAAAAACCTAAGTTTGAACCAAAAGGAGCTCGAAACAAGAAAAAGGGAAGGGATGTTAAATTTGTGGCCTCAAGCGGTACTGATAAAATTGAGACTTTTGAAAACAAATCTAATACTAATTTTGTCCAACAAGTCAAAATCTTGAAATGTAACAGTGATAACAATTACACTCAACATACAAATGGGTGTGATAATAAAGCAAGTACCTCAAGGCCTACAAGTTCAACATCGGGACATCGAAAAGAATCTCCTAAATTTGTTGAAAGGAGATCATGTTTTAAATGTGGGGAATTTGGTCATATAATAAAAAATTGTACAAACCCACCAAAACCAAAGTTTGTTGAAAAAGCCCCTCCTGAAAAGGATTACTAATGTCATCCTGTGTCACCTAAACAAGACAAACGTACTGTTAAGGAACAAGAAGTAAAACAACGGCTTAAAAATGTTAAGGTAATCGAGAAAGCATTAAAACCAGATGTTGTAGAAAAGGAACCAAGTTCATCAAACTCGTCAAAACTAGAAGTGTCTAAATCTGTAAATAATAATCAATCTGGCAAACGACAACAATCTTGGAAACCTAAAACCGGTACAGTTTCAGGGGGAGGCATACCATTTCCAAATAATCAAGAAATAGAAATCACAATTCTTAATGATAAGGGTCGACCCAAGACTACTAAGGCTTGGGTCCCCATCTCAAACTGACCGTGTAATGTATTGTGCAGGGTGTTCCAGGAGGAACTGTGAATAGTCTTTGGATTGTTGATAGTGGAGCATCCCAGCACATGACAGATGACTTAAGGTTCCTGTATGATGTGAAAAGCATTAGGGGAGGTTATGTTGCCTTTGCTGGCGATAAAGGCGTTTTCATCACTGGAGAAGGAATGATTTCCAATGGTGTTGTAAGTTTTGAAAAGATCATTTATGTTTGACAAGTTGATCACAATCTTCTTAGTGTTTCGCAAATCTGTGACAAGAAATTCACGGTTCATTTTGATGACACCGGTTGTTATGTGCCGAAACCCAGTTTCAAGATTCCCAAAGAATGGATTCTGTTGACGGCTCCAAGAATTAATGATTGGTATATTATTGACATGAGCCAATCTATTACCACGTCTGCACAAGTTACATGTTTTGTCTCAAAGGCCACTGAAAAGGAGTCCATATTTTGGCACAGACGTATGGGTCACATTCACTTGAGGACAATGAAACATTTAGTAAGAAATAATCTTGTGAATGGTGTGCCAGTCAAGAGTTTTCATTTACAAGACTTCTGTGTATCATGCCGAAAAAGAAAACAAGCGAAGAAGTCCCATCCTATCAAGAAAGTCAACACCGTCAACATGCCTCTCGAACATCTTCATATGGACCTCTTTGGCCCTATGAAGCACAAGACTACGTTTGGAGATGCTTATTGTTTGCTTGTTACTGATGACTATTCAAGATTTTCATGGGTAACGATGATGGCACATAAGAGTGAGACTCCGGGAATCCTCTAAAATCTGCTCACTATACTTGAGAATTTATACACTTTGAAGGTAAAGCGAATCAGAAGTGACAACGGCACGGAATTCAAGAAGTAGGTTATGGATGGTTTTGTACTTCTAAGGGAATTCTGCATGAGTACAGTTCTCGTTATACTCCTCAACAAAATGGTGTCGCTGAGAGGAAGAATAGAACACTTATCAAGACGGCAAGAACTATGCTAGTAGAGTCGGAGCTTCCTGTTCAATTTTGGGGGGAGGCTGTGGCTACTGCTTGTTATACTTTGAACAGAGTTCTTACTGTTAAAAGGCATGGGAAAACATGTTTCGAATTGTTACGTAAAAGGAAACCGGATGTGTCTTACTTAGAACCTTTTGGAGCTCCATGCACTATGATTGATCCACATGGAAAGTTTGGTCCTAGGGCTATCGAAGGTTTCTTTATTGGGTATGCTACTCCAAACTTCAGGGTGTGGAATCTAACAACTAAAAGGATTGAGGAATGGGGTGAAGTTAGGGTTCAAAGGTACAGTGAATGTGTGAGAGCTCCAGGATCTCCTAGGATGTTTGATTATGATGGACTGTTTGACTACTTTAATCTGCCAACTTTTGATGATGCGTCTACAACAGCACAAATGTTACTTGAAGGTGATGCGGCAGTTGACTCATTATTAGTGCGACCAATTATTGTTAATCGACAAGAGTCTACTTCGGTTAATAATGTTGTTCAAAATGAGGAGTTTGAAGATCCAGCTGATTATAATGTTTCTTCGGATGATGAGGAGCTTCATGATGCAAATGAAGCAGCTTCAGCTCCTGTCCAAGCTCCTGTTTAAGGTGCTTCCGAGGAAACATCTCAGGTGCAGATTCAAGACAATGCTGAAGGGAATACATCCACATCTACCGCGTCTCCAGGCATCCATTTAGTTGTTGATTTGAATATCAACAATTTGGGTATAAATACTCGAGTTCCGGATGTTCCTGAAACTCGAATCCATGATACTCATCCTCGGAAGAATATTATTGGAGATGTCCAAAGTGGTGTGCAGACATGTAATCAGCTTCGAAACAACCAGAATGCTGGATTGTATTCGGCAATTAGAGAATCCGAGGAACAGAATGATTGGTCTTTCTCCTGCTATGTTTGTCAAGTTGAGCCAAAATCGTGGAAGGAGGCGATGAAAGACGATTCATGGGTTGAAGCAATGCAAGAGGAACTTCAGCAGTTTCAGAAATTGGGCGTGTGGAAATTGGTTGACAGGCCCCCGAATTATAAGAAGATTGGCACTCGATGGGTTTACAAGTGCAAGAAGGATGACCGAGGTGTTGTTGTGAGAAATAAAGCGAGATTGGTTGTCCAGGGCTTTAATCAGGTAGAAGGTATTGATTATAACGAAGTTTATGCACCGGTGGCACGCCTTGAGCCGATAAGAATTTCTTGTCTTATGCGTCATACAAGAAGTTCACCGTTTATCAAATGGATGTGAAAACTGCATTTCTTCATGGTGTAGTCGAGGAAGAAGTATATGTTGAGCAACTGCCTGGTTTTCAAGATCCGATTCATCCTGACAGAGTTTGGCTTCTAAACAAGGCGCTTTATGGTCTTCATCAAGCTCCAAGGGCTTGGTATGAAACGTTCTCTACCTATCTGTTGCAGAATGGTTTTTGGCGTGGGTTGATCGACTGTACTCTCTTCATCAAGGAAAGAAACGAGGATTTGTTGCTGGTTCAAGTGTATGTGGATGACATCATTTTCGGGTCTACAAATGATGAAATGTGCAAGGAATCGAGCGGGTGATGCAAGAGAAGTTCGAGATGAGTGCTATGGGAGAAATGAATTTCTTTTTGGGTTTGCAGGTTCATCAGTCTGAGAAAGGGATCTTCATTCATCAGACAAAGTACGTTGGGGATATCTTGAAGCAAATTCAGATGGAATACTCGAAGCCTGCGGGAACTCCTCTGGCTCAAAATCATGGAATTACTCCTGACAGAACTAGTGAAAATGTGGAACCATCTCTTTATCGTGCTATGATCGGATCTCTCATGTATCTTACCGCCTCAAGGCTCAATATTATGTATCCAACGTGTCTTCTTGCTCGTTACTAGTCCAATCCGAAGGTTTCTCTTATGATGGTTGTTAAGAGGATTTTTCGTTATCTGAAGGGTTGCCCAGACACCGGTCTTTGGTATCCTAAGGATGATAACTTTGATTTGATAGCATTCAGTGATTCTGATCATGGCGGCTGCAAAATTGATGCAAAGTCAACAGCAGCGGGATGTCAGTTCTTGGGGAATCGCCTAGTCACGTGGCAATGTAAAAAGCTGACCTGTGTGGCCACTTCAACATGTGAGGCTGGCTGGGTACATTTCGGCTTCTAGTTGCTGCTCCCAGGTTTTATGGATCCAACAGCAAATGCGCGACTACGGTTTTCAATTCCTAACTACTCCTATTTATGTTGATAATGAAGCTACTTTACAGATCACTCGTAAACCTGTACAACACTCTAAGACCAAACACATCGAGATTAAGTATCATTTCATACGAGATTGTTATGAAAAGAAACTTATCGAGGTTGTTAAAATCCACACGGATCACCAATGTGCCGACCTGTTTACAAAAGCTTTTGATAAATCACGTTTTGATTATCTTCTTTTGGTCAATGGCATCAAGGTGAAACCCGAGTAGATCATCTTCGGCAAATCATTTTTGTAAATATTTTCTTAAAAACTAAAAATACAAAAAGATTTTCAATTTATTTACGTTTTGCATTTTAGGGGGAGAAATCTTAAGAAAATACAAAAACATCAGAAAATTTCAAAAATCCAAAAATATTTTTTACTTATTTACTGCTTTCTGTTTTTACTTTTGAAAAATGAAAAATACAAAAACATCAGAAAATTAAAAATAATCCAAAAATATGTCTTTTAGTTATTTGAGGGGGAGTAATTCAGAAAATTCCAAAAACATTGAAAAATTTCAAAAATACAAAAACATTAAAAAATCACAAAAACCAAAAATGAGTTTCTTGGAAAGATAAGAGAAGATGATGATACACCGGTGGTCTATCAAATATGGTCAAAAATGCAAAATGAAAAGTGATAAGCATCTCTACTAATGATGTATCTGTAGGCTCACAATCAGATTAAAACGTGCAGGTTGATATAAACATAACGAACTGCAAGCCAGGTGGGAACCATTCATTGGCATATGGTCTTGGTACCGAAATTTCATTTGATAGTATGCCGAGGGTCTGAGATATGTGGTCTTTATGTTGATTTATCATCTGGGTATCATGATTGAATCTTTTACCGAAAAATAATGGGGACGCAAGTGAAGATCTTCCATGATACCATACATACGTGTAAATATTGCATACGACCTCAATAAGTGATAAACAATCACATGTCCAAAATGAATAAGTGATAAAATATCACAATTATCCAGGAGTCATGTTCGTCTCTTTGTCGGTACGATGGTACTAACCTGTTCACGGACTTGCTCCTGTGCCCTCATGCATCTGAAAATCAAGTTCCTCATCAATAAGTGATTTAATCACATAGGGTTTGTTTTCAATCAAGAATAAGTGAGTATCTCACAATCTATACGTTGAAAACAGATGATAAACAATATACTCACCGGTAATTAGATGAATTCTCGTGCATGTCTTGATACGGGAATATGTCGTGAGTGGATGAACACCGGCGAGTAGTATAAATCATACATTAAAGCGTATCTCCTACTCGCGATTACATCTGATAAGCTGAGCTTATGTGGACAACAATACTGATAATTGTGGTAGGATGCTTATCGTAATTTTTACAAGAAACAAAATCCGTGTTTGACAAGACCGTAAGCTGGTATGATTCTGTTACCTTGAAACTCGAAAAAGGTGGTAACTTAGTGTACTGGTAGTTTATGTTGTTAATGTTTGTTTTAGTTTTACCTTTTTGGATTTAGATTTTTAGTTTTTTAATTTTTATTTATTTTAAAATTGATTTTTCTTGATTAGCCGAAGTTGACACTCGAATGTTTTTACCGGGAAAAAGCCCAAAACGAACTCGTCTTTAATATCACAATGTCATAAAAACCCTTTTTGTAAAACTGGTAAACATAAAGCAAAATCTGTTAATCTGTTCATGAGTTCTTCTAAGTTGGTGATTGCTGTGAAGGAAAGGTTCATGAAGAACCAAAAGGTTCACGAAGAACCAAAGGTTCAACGAAGAACCTCAGGTCAACGAAGAATACTTTTAAGTCAATGAGGAACCATTCTTCGTGGAGGGTTCTTCGTTGTGTTGGACCTTAACGAAGAACCTTAGATTCTTCGTGGATCAAGGTGTTTGGGCTTATTTGTGTTAGCCCATCATGATTCTTCATCGGCCCAAAAGGTTCTTCGTCGAACCATGGTTTGTTCGTAGGGGGTCCGGTTATATAAAGGGGCAGGGTATTGGTGAAACCATATCCTTTTCAAATCTCACTTTTCACCTTTTCACTTTTCTCTCACCAAACATACTCTGTTCAACTGTTCATCTTCTCCCAAAAGAAAAACCTCAAATCTGCCCCTGTGTTAGAATCTTGTGTATAAAACATTAAGGTATTCTGTTGAAATATACCTTTGTAATGATTGATTGACACCAAAATCGAAAAAAAAAAATCCATTGTTTTGATCAAGAAAAATAACTTCAAAACCCTAGGTTTCAAATCAACTGTTAATGTTGATGTTGTGGTTTATCGTAGTGAAGAATCTAAGAAATCCAAGTTTTATAACTGTTATATCAAAGATAAAACTCTTGTGAAACTAAATGTTTTCTGTATTTGTGAAGTAGATTGAATTATAGATTCTTTTTGGTTTCTTGAAGAGTTTTAACTGTGTATGGGGGTTCTTCAAAAACGATTTTGAATACCTAGTTTTTGCTGTTAATGTTGGTTTGTTTGATTGAAGTGTCTTATATGTTTGGGGGTTTGTTTGATGTTCTTTGTCAGTTTGTTTAAATGACTCTTGTCAGTGTCGAGTTAAAACTTTAAATTAATGATCTGTATTAAAATTGGGGACGAAAAACTAAAACAGACTAAGAACAGATCTGGGATGTGATGAAGAACAGATTTGGGTAGACGAAGAACTGTAGTCAACGAAGAACTCATTCTTCGTTAACCAGGGTTCTTCGTAGTAACAAGGCCTGTTGACATGTAGTTCTTCGTAGACATTGATTCTTCGTACTGTAATTAACATGAATCACAGTTCTTCGTGGGGGTTAAACATTCACAGAATGTTCACAGTTAACTTGTTTGGATGTGTTTTCTTTTGTTTTGTTTTGGCAATTCTTCACATTATTGTTGTTTTGTGTACAGAATGGCACCTAAAGCACAAAAAAGAAAACCCGCAACGAAGAAAGATGATAAGTTAGAAGTAGAAATCATATCGGAACCTCGTCACAACATGATTGCTTATCTAGATCCGGAAGACAAGATCATTGAATACAAAGGGGTTATGAAATGGTTACGTGAATCAAGAATCAACTATGTTATTACTCATCAGACTACCGTGTACAAGTCCTTGATAAAAGCTTTCTGGGATTCGGTGGAAGTTGTTGAAATTGATGGCAAGGAGGTGATACGAGGACGAGTAACAATCTAGACGCAATTGTTTCTGTCATGATTCTTAACACTGTGTTACAACTTGTTGATGATCCTGATGCTTCATATTCTGTGTCGTTAAAATGTCAAAGAGGTTGTCTGCTACGTATGAAGTGTGTTGGAGATATTCTGGGAAATCAACTGAACAAGTCATGGTTACCGCTCCTGTCACGGCCCCCGTCCCGGTGCTACTCGGTCCAAGAGTCGCGGGACAGAAAACCCGTGGTATTTATTATTTGAGTTGACAGCGGCAGTTTAACAGGATCTTTTAAAACTTGAAAATGCCCAATTATTTTATTTCATAATTTGGGACAAACCCCGTAATTTACAATAGAGGAATTTCACGAGGAAATTCCCTGTTTTACAAAACATGTTTATTTATTTAACTGAGTCACCACTTCAAGCTTTATTATACCCCTTAGCACTTTTCCTTGATTCACAGTAGGTCACCTGAAACATGTTTAAAAATATTTTATCAGCGGGGAAATACTGGCGAGTCACTCGATTTCAATAAAACGACACATAGTTATAAATTACAGCATAAGAGCGATTACAATGGCTACTATCTTATTTTTATTTGGCGCCATGTCACACCATGGTGAAGATGGTCATACTACTATTGGGTCCTTTCACCTAAGTAGTGATGATTATCACTGTTAGGTTTGTTCACCTAACCGTGAGACATTAGTAATGTGCATAATACCCCACTTACCAGTGATTCAAGATAACCACGACTTAAACCCTGTAACTATAACTTTTGAAAATAATTGGAGTATTGTAAAACATTGTTGATAAAAAGAGAATGACTCACATTGCAGGTTTATACGGGCAGAGTTTAGCCTACTGATTTAGCCGTGTAACCTAGTTTAAATAACAATGCACACGAAACTAGGTCAGTAACTTAATACAACATTTATGATAAGCTCACGAAATCAAAACCCTCACGACGAATGACAAAGTATAGCCCTAATTTGGGCAGCACTTAAACATCCATCAGATCGGTTTCAATCAATCGGACATTGTATCATAGCAGTGATCGAGTTGATACCCTGTATCGTAGCAGCATTTTCCTACTTTAAACTGGATTTTTGCACAGAATTAATATGATTTTGAAAGTTTTCTCGAGCACAGATGATCAATCCATGCACAGGCAATTTATAGCCACATTTTAAGTTTTACATGGCCCGCGTAAGCCTTAACATGGCTTTTACGCGGCCCACGAGAACCCTTATCCTACGTGTAGGGCGGTGTGTCACAAGTAGGGTTGCCACGTGTGCAACACGTGGCCCGGAATGCTTATCTGGTCAACTTTAAGTTGATGCGGCCCGCGTAAGCCTAAGCTTACGTTTTACGCGGCCCGCCTGAAACTCAAAATTCTTGTTTTCTTGGTTTTTCATGCACATTAGGGTTTCAGGGGTCCGGGTTTTCACTTACGGGTCGTTTTGGGGTATTTTTGCAGGTTCTTACATCCTCCCCACCTTATTTAAAATCTCGTCCTCGAGATTTATTTAAATAGGTGAGGATACTTTCGCTTCATTTCTGATTCCAGCTCCCAAGTATACTCGGGTCCTCTTTTCGAATCCCAATTGACTTTGACCAGTACCAATCTTTTGTGTTTGAGAAACTTAATCTTTCTGTCTTCTATTTGAAGCGGTTTCTCCACGAACTTCAAATTTTCATTCACCTGTATGTCTTGAAGAGGGACTACCAGGGATTCGTCAGATAAACACTTCTTGAGGTTAGATACATGAAACACGTCATGTACTCTAGCCAGTTCTACTGGTAGTTGTAGGCGATAAGCAACTGGTCCTATTCACTGGATTACTGGGAATGGTCCAATGTACCTTGGACTTAGCTTTCCCTTCTTACCGAACCGAACTACTCCTTTCCAAGGAGTGACTTTCAAGAGTACTTTGTCTCCAACTTGAAATTCTAGTGCCTTGCGTCGATTGTCTGCATAACTCTTCTGGCGATATCGAGCCGTTTTCAGTCTTTCCTTGATTTGGGTGATCTTGTCGGTGGTTTCTTGCACAATTTCAGGACCCGATAATTGGCTTTCTCCTATTTCTGCCCAACAAACTGGAGTTCTACACTTTCGTCCATACCGTGCTTCAAATGGGGCAGCCTCGATGCTTGCATGATAACTGTTGTTATAGGAGAACTCGATTAAGGGTAAATGGTCGTCCCAATTTCCCACAAAATCTATGAAACATGCTCTAAGCATGTCTTCCAGGGTTTGGATCGTCCTTTCACTTTGTCCATCTGTTTGGGGATGATAAGCCGTACTTAAATTTAATCGTGCCCCCATGGCTTCTTGGAAACTTGTCCAGAAATGTGAAGTAAAGCAACTATCTCTATCTGATACAATGGAGAGTGGGACTCCATGTAGTGATACTACTTCGTCTACGTTCAACTTTGTTAACCTTTCCATGCTAAAGGTTTCTTTTATGGGTAGGAAATGAGCTGATTTGGTTAATCGATCCACAATTACCCAAATTTCGTCGTTACCTTTTCTGGTTTTGGGTAACTTAGTAACGAAATCCATGGTTATTAGTTCCCATTTCCATACTGGCATTTCTAGTTGTTGTAGTAGACCTGAGGGTTTCTGGTGTTCTGCCTTAACTTGCGAGCAAGATAGACACTTATATACATATCTAGCTATGTCTTTCTTCATTCCTATCCACCAGAAGTTATTCCTTAAATCTTGGTACATCTTATTATTACCAGGATGCATGGTGTATCTAGATTTATGGGCCTCCTCTAAAATTTTATTTCTTAAGTTTCCTTGCTTAGGTACCCAAATCCTTTTCTTATGGAATCTCCAAATTCCATCAACCCCTTGCTCTAGTTCCTTTATTCTTCCCTTCATTCCTTCAACATCATCCTTGATTGCTGTTTCTTGAACATTCTTCAGTTGTTCCATTAAGTCTAATTGTAAACTTAATCTAAGAGCACGAACTCGTTTTTGCTTTTCATGATACTTTCGACTTAGGGCATCTGCTACTACATTTACCTTTTCCTTCATGATATTGAATATCACAGTCATAGTCACTTAGGATTTCCATCCATCTCCTTTGCCTCATGTTCAATTCTTTTTGCCCAAATATATATCTTAAACTCTTATGATCTGTATAGACAGTAAACTTACTTCCGTACAGATAATGTCTCCAAATCTTAAGGGCAAAAATAATGGCTCCTAACTCTAAATCATGAGTCGTATAATTTTCCTCATGCTTTTTCAATTGCCTTGAGGCATACGCAATTACCTTCTTGCGTTGCATCAGTACATATCCTAATCCTAGTTTAGAAGCATCACAATAAACTTCAAAATCTTCTGTCCCTTCTAGTAAGGCAAGAATTGGGGCGTTTGTTAATCTTTGCTTTAAAATCTTAAAAGCCTCTTCTTGTCTAGGTCCCCATTCAAACTTTACTGCTTTACAGGTTAGCTTAGTTAATGGTACAACTATCTTAGAAATATCCTTGATGAAGCGCCTATAGTAACCAGCTAATCCTAGAAAAATTCTAACTTCCATAGCTGATTACGGGACCTTCCACTTGGTGGTTGCTTCTATTTTGGAGGGATCTACGTGAATACCTTCGTGATTCACCATGTGTCCTAAAAATTGTACCTCTTGTAGCCAAAATTCACACTTCGAGAATTTGGCATAAAGCTTCTCTTTTCTTAACAATGTTAAGAGTAGATGCAGGTGCTCACAATGTTCCTCCTGGCTTTTGGAATAAATAAGTATATCGTCGATGAAAACAATTACAAATTTATCCAAATATGGTTTACAGATCATATTCATCATGTCCATGAATGCTGCAGGAGCATTTGTTAATCCAAAGGGCATGACTGTAAACTCGTAATGACCATACCTAGTTCTGAAAACAGTTTTAGGTATGTCTTCTTCTTGTACTTTCAACTGATGGTATCCGGAGCGTAAATCTATCTTAGAAAAATATCTAGCTCCATGAAGTTGATCGAAAAGATCATCAATCCTAGGTAATGGGTATCGATTCTTAATTGTAATCTTATTCAATTCCCTATAATCAATACACATTCGCATCGACCCATCTTTCTTTTTCACACACAACACTGGAGCTCCCTAAGGGGATGAACTAGGTTGTATAAATCCTTTGCTTAACAATTCATCTAACTGCTTTTACAATTCTAACATTTCGGTGGGTGCTAACCGATAAGGTGCCTTGGCTATCGGTGTAGTTCCAGGAATTTGATGAATTCTAAATTCTACTTCCCTATCGGGTGGTAATCCAGGTAGTTCTTCTGGGAATACCTCCAGGTATTCTGATACTACTGGAATTTCCTTAAGTTCCTTACCCTTAGTGTTAATGATTACCGAAATCATATACACTATTCCTTGTTTTCTTGAATAACTGGCCATTTTCATTACTGAAATGAATTTCAGTGGCTTACGTGGCTTGTCTCCTGTAATCACCACTATTTCTCCTGTAGGTGTATGAATTTCTATGGAATTCTTATCACAGACGATTCGAGCATGGTTAGCTACTAACCAATCCATTCCTAACACAACATCGAATCCAGCTAAATTCATAGGTAACAGGTTTGCAGAAAATTTATGGCCTAAGAGTTCTATCTTTCCTTCTTGCAAAATCTTATCTATGTTAACAAAATTCCCATCTGCCGCTTCTACCGTAAAAATTTATCTAAGGTTGGTTAAAGGTAGGTTAAGAGCTTGGCAGAATGAAGTATTTATAAAACTTTGGTTTGCACCGGAGTCAAATAATACTTTTGCATAAATGTCGTGAACTAGGAGCGTACCAGCTATCACATCAGGGATTAGTTCTGCTTCCTGGGTAGTCAGTTGGAAGGCTCTTGCATTCTTTTTGGTAGTTCCTTCTACAGGTTTGGCTTTGTTGTCAGCTGGTTTGACCAATTTAGGTCAGTCTGGTCTAAAATGTCCAGCTTCTCCACAGTTGAAGCAAATTGTGGATTTCTTCCTTCTGCATTCTTCTTCTTGATGCCCTGGATTTTTTTGCAGAAATTGCAATACCCTTTGCATCTTCCAAAATGCTTTCTTTTACAGGTACTGCAAAATGGAGCAGTGGAAGATTGCTCGGTTCCCTTTTTCTTGAAATTACTACTATTACCCACACGAAATCCTTGGGTAATCTTTTGGGCCACTTCCTTCTTTCTATTTTCTTCTCGCGTACGCACCAGTCTGTCTGTCAAAGTGTTGGCAAATTCCACTGCATCGTCAATTGTGCGTGGTCTCGCAGCTTTAACGATATCACGGATTTCGCCAATCAAACCCCAAATATAGCGAGAAATAAGTACCGGTTCTGGTGAAGCCAGGGTTGGTTCAACTCTAGCATACTCGAAGAATGTCGAAGTATACCCTCGACATTCTACATCCACCATCCGGTGGTTCAGGAACTTATTTGTCATTTGTTCCTTTTCATATTCGGGACATAATTTTCTTTCTACTAGACTCTTAAATTCTGCCAAATTCATGGCATACACCACATCACTTCCCTTAGCTTGTAGTACGGTGTTCCACCATTCGTGTGCCCCTTCTTTAAAAAGATGTGATGCGTACATGACCTTGTCTTCCTCGGCACATTTACTTATTTTAATTACTGCTTCGATTTTCTCTAACCAATGCAGTGCAGCAGTTACCCCTTCATTGCCTGCAAATTCAACTGGTTTACAGGCAAGAAATTCCTTGTAAGTGCAACCAGGCGTTGCAGCTTTCATTTTCTTAAGGAATGGGGCTTGCATCCCATCATTATCATTATTATTATTGTTGTCACCTCCATTTACACTATTACTAAAATTGTCGTCTCGAGTACGTTTGCTGAGAATAATTGGTTGATGTTCAACTGGATTTCGGGCAGCAGCAAGGATTGCTGGAATAGCATTGGCTATTCCTTGAGCAAAAATGTTTTCTATATCTTGCCTATTAAAAAAGTGATCCTCATTGTTTTACTAAGATTGGTTAACCTCATTAACTGGCTCATTGACGGCGGGTTCCATCTGATAATTTTCAATATTTAAATTATTGGCACAAAAGAAAATAAATAATAATTAGTCACAATAAAACAATCACACATAATCATGTCAACACGTATAGCCAAAATTGTCGACTTTGCGACGTTGATCTTTTTATATATTAGTATGCATCCATACACATAAGTTATTTTATAAAAGTTTTGTTTTAAGTTATTTTATACGATTATATTTTTATTAATATTTATTATTATTTTATTTATTATTAAACACGTAACCACACAACCACATACGATCCCTGTCAGCTGGCACTTCAGAAACGACGTTCCCTCTTGTCGTATTTCCATGATATCATCTACCCCACTTCCCAGATTCTATTTCCTGCGTCCACCAGCTCCTCGCCATAGTGGCGGAGTTCAGGTAAGTTCTCAGTGCTCATAGGTGGGTTTAGTGCAGGCTCTGGGTCAAACTGGGGGACAAAAGTGTTAGGGTTATTCAAGAGATTCTGAAATTGCCAATCACTTGTCCACCATTCCTCCAGCTCTCCGGGTAGAAGTTGGTGGTTGACTATGGGATTTAGGATAGCAGGTTCCAAATTAGCTGGAAGTTGTGATTCAATTGGGTAATTGAAGAGGTTTTCATTGGCAGGTCCAATGAGGTCACAATTTGCCAGTTTGCGATCCAGATCTTCCCATGGTGGCATTTTCTGGGCTTGCCCTGAACTTTCCCCGATCTCCTTTCCTTTGCCTTTGTCTTTTGGTTCCTCAGTCTTTTTAATCCTCTGGGCAGCTGGCTTTTTCCTCCGTGCGTGTCTCCAGCCTATGATTCTCCTTCTTTTCTTCGTCTTGGGTTTCTCCTGGGCTTGAGCCTGGAACTCCATAGGTTCTTCAGTATCGGCCAGATAATCGGAAAAGTCTCTGGAAACTTCTACATCAGCAGGATAGATAGTGAGATTCTGAAGAGCTTCAGACAACTCATTCATGATGTTTAGCAGTTATAGAGAAAACAAAAAATCCTAATTAAAAAGTTATATATTGCAAATTAAATTTCATAGAATCACAGAGTGGCAAATTGAGAAATTAAGTATTTCTAAATACTTAATTGGCTCAAATCAGTGGCTCTAATACCACATTTTTCTGTCACGGCCCCCGTCCCGGTGCTACCCGGTCCAGGAGTCGCGGGACAGAAAACCCGTGGTATTTATTATTTGAGTTGACAGCGCAAGTTTAACAGGATCTTTTAAAACATGAAAATGCCCAATTATTTTATTTCATAATTTGTGACAAACCCCGTAATTTACAATAGAGGAATTTCACGAGAAAATTCCCTGTTTTACAAAACATGTTTATTTATTTAACTGAGCCACCACTTCAAGCTTTATTAGTGCTCCGTAGCACTTTTCCTTGATTCGCAGTAGGTCACCTGAAACATGTTTAAAAATATTTTATCAGCGGGGAAATACTGGCGACTCACTCGATTTCAATAAAACGAAACATAGTTATAAATTACAGCATAAGAGCGATTACAATGGCTACTATCTTATTTTTATCTGGCGCCGTGTCACACCCTGGTGACGATGGTCATACCACTATTGGGTCCTTTCACCCAAGTAGTGATGATTATCACTGTTAGGTTTGTTCACCTAACCATGAGATATTAGTAATGTGCACAACACCCCACTTGCCAGTGATTCAAGATAACCACGACTTAATCGCTGTAACTATAACTTTTGAAAGTAATTGGAGTATTGTAAAACATTGTTGATAAAAAGAGAATGACTCACATTGCAGGTTTATACGGGCAGAGTTTTGCCTACTGATTTAGCCGTGTAACCTAGTTTAAATAACAATGCACACGAAACTAGGTCAGTAACTTAATACAACATTTACGATAAGCTTACGAAATCAAAACCCTCATGACGAATGACAAAGTATAGCCCTGATTTGGGCAGCACTTAAACATCCATCAGATCGGTTTCAATCAATCGGACATTGTATCATAGCAGTGATCGAGTTAATACCCTGTATCGTAGCAGCGTTTTCCTACTTTAAACTTGATTTTCGCACAGAATAAGTGTGATTTTGAAAGTTTTCTCAAGCACAGATGATCAGGCCATGCACAGGCAATTTATAGCCACATTTTAAGTTTTACGCGACCCGCGTAAGCCTTAACATGGCTTTTATGCGGTCCGCGAGAACCCCTATCCTACGTGTAGGGCTGGTGTGTCACGAGTAGGGTTGCCACGTGTGCAACACGTGGCCCGGAATGCTTATCTGGTCAACTTTAAGTTGACGCGGCCTGCGTAAGCCTAAGCTTACGTTTTACGCGGCCCGCCTGAAACTCAAAATTCTTGTTTTCTTGGTTTTTCATGCACATTAGGGTTTCAGGGGTCCGGGTTTTCACTTACGGGTCGTTTTGGGGTATTTTACAGGTCCTTACAGCTTCGTTACAAGTTCTTACTCCATGTTTTGATTCAGTGTTTGAGTAATCGCGAAGTGGATACGATATGGTGAACAATGATCTTGTTAGGTTAATGGTGGCTTTGGTATTGAACAAACCGTTCAGTATTTCAATGTACATCTTTGCTAACATGAAAGAAAATTTGGGAAGAACTGGAAGTATTACGGGAGGTAGCAAGTTTTGGATGTATCCACGTTTTCTTCAGATGATTATGAATTTCCAACATCCAGATCTCCCTAAAGATAACAACGATGTTCTGAAGATTGATGTCATGAAAGAACTTTCATTGAAAATATTTAGAGGATATGGTGCTAAGAGCTACAAGGAAAGCGATCCCCTACGAAAGTTATTCGGGTTCTTAGGAAGCAACACGTATGTAGCGCCGGAGAACGACAAGTGGCGACATGATAACAATGATTCCGACAATGAAGAACTCACTTTGAAAAAGATGATCGAAGATAAATTCAGTAAGAAGGGTGACGGAGATGATGATGACAGTGATGGCGGTGATAACCAAGGTGGCGATGGTAGAGTTGTTGGTGCTAGTGGCTTAGGTTCTACCGGCGGTGATCAAAGCAAGCAGCCGGGTGATGATGACAAGTCGGATTCTGATGATAATCCACTTGAACCAGGATATGAGCGGTTTGTTGATGCACAATGTGTTAGACAAATCAGACGGATTCAAACTGAACAAGATGCATATTATGTTCCATCTGATACCGAGTCTGAGAAAGTAAGAAAGAAGCAAGCTGCAATTCAACGCAAGAAGAAAAGTCAGAAATCGATTAGTGCATCACAAACTCAACCTGCTTCCACACAACCATCAAAACCCGTTCATGAAGCCGATGTTAGTATTGATTTTGTCTTAACTGCTGAAGAAACCGAGGCAATGATGTCATCTCCCACAACAGCTTTAGAGCCACCGCCTACTACCACATATGTTGAGACACCCCCAGTTCGACCACCTACAGCTCAACCACAACATACAACATCATCATCTCAATCAGCTCGAGAAAATGTTCAACAACAGAGTGTAGAACGACGTGGCACGATGTTCGAGCGTATGTCCGAGAGTGAGAAAGTGAACTTTTTATTCTCACAACTCCAAGCAGCAGCAGTTTAGATAAATCGACATACGGAATTCATGTCATCAAACCGCAAAATGAACATTGCTCAACAATTAGAGATTAATTCATTGAATGAAATTGTGGGGAAACAACATGCAGAGATTGAGCACTTGGGAGCTGAGAATGCTCAGTTGAGGGCTGCAGATGCTGAACGGGAGACACAATTGCAATAAATGCGAGTAGCTGACAATGCTCGTGAAATTGACATGAATCGACTAAAGGAACGAAGCACTGTTGTTTTATGAACTGCGGAGAAGCTGTTTGGAAAGTGTGATGAGATAACGGAATGGTACAATTCCAGGAACAAAACCATAGCTGACAACGTCAAGCAAATGACTAGCAACTATGAAGTGACCAGAAAGCGAGTTAACATTCTTTGGGCTGACGGATGCAAAGCACAGGAAGTGTTACAGAAACGAGATCATGATAGTGAAGATCCCGACAATCCTGATGTTCCTACATCATCTACATAACCAGAAGGGTCTACTTCAACTAAAGTTGTCATTGGTTCTAGTTCTGAGCAGATCGTGACTGATCCTATTGCCTCAGGTGGTACTCAAGAGGAACAGGAAAAGTTATAAGGAATGTAAGATATTGAAGACATGGGTCTTCAGTTAGCGTTGATTGAAAGCGTGAGTGGTTTTGTTGGTGTAAGCTCAACGCGTGTGACAACCCGCACTAAACCAGGTATCCGTACGACTTAATTAGTAATTAATTACTGCTGAATTACCGTGCTTACTTGAACTTGTGAATAAACTGCTACTTGAATACTGATACATGTACTTACTTGCATCATACTTGCTTGCTGTCACTACATTATTTACATGCTGAACCTTAGTGACAAACATGATGCACAAAAAGCACAGTAGCACTATAACGGATAACCTATTGAACATGCTGATAAAGCCAGCATCAGGCAAACACTGCCTCTAAAGGCCTGTAAGAGCCTGAGATATTTTACTACACTAGTGGTGAGTGTAGGGATACAAGGGTTGTAGAACTGCGCCTCTAGGAATAAGTCACAATGACTGGATGTGCCTAAAACGTACTCTAAGTACAAAACTCAGCACTTTACATAATAATTCAGCTTTTAGCTAACTAATAAAGTGCCAAAACATGAGAAAAATATTACTAGACACTTTCCAAAGTGTCAGGAATAAGCTGTGTCACTAAAGAGAGTAATAACGACACTTTAAAGCTTTGTTAACGCTTTAACGGATTACTATCCAACCAAACAACCGGACTATACCCAAAACATGAAAATATTGTTATTTTCACTATTTATTTTTTTCTGAGCCAGTTAGGGTCCCCGTATGCCCTAACACCCATTGTAACACACTATACACAAGTAACTGGGTTAAACACCTAACTAACTTGGTTTAACCTAACTAATACTTACCTATCTAGTTGGAATCGGACCAAGACCCCCCCTCCTAACCGTCCCCAACTAAGGGGGGACACACTTGTCCTTACAAGATTATTAAAATCTTGTTTGCTTAATATCTTCTAGACACATTAACCATTGGATAATACCCTAACTAATTGTCTATAAGATCAAGGGTTAACACATTATCACTTTACACTTCACAAATCAACAACACAACTTTCTCTCCTCTCTCTCAAAGGCTTCGGCCGAACTCCCCTAGATCCATCCATCCTTGTTCGATCTTGTTCAAGCCATTCCAACATCATACAAGCTTCAAGGATCACGTATTAGGAGGCTTGGTACACTCGGAGTTTGAAGGACCTCTTTATCTTGCTTTTATCCACCTCATTTGCGCGTAGATTCTTCCCTAGCCTCGAGCTAGTGGTATGATGTTTAAATCTCTATCTTGAACTAATCTAAAGTGGTTAAAACGATTTGTATCGGTTAAAACTCGTTAACATACAAGTTGATGCTTTAAAGTTTACTAAAAACACTAAAAATGGTGGTTAATAACACATAAGTTGTGTAAATGTTGTAGTATTCGAAATGTATGATTATTTAGGCCCGATGTACGATGTGGTAGCTCGGATCATCGTTTAACCCGGTTTGGTAAGATCATGGATCTTAACATAAGCTTGTTTTGAATGATACAAGGGTTAAAAGGTGAAACTCTACCACACGCGAATCATGAACTTGTGTAAAAGAGTTTTACTTGTGAAGTTGTGTTTAAAACTAGCAGATCTACGCATCTACAAGTGGTATTTTCAAAGAACCACGTATCAAAGAAATCATGTATTTTAAAAGATGGATCTTACACTAACAAGCATGATTTTTATAAACCACAAGTGTGTAAACACTTGTGAAATGAAAAGATCCGACAAAATCACAGTTTTTGTAAAAGATGACTGGAAGTTGTAAAGACGGATTTTCTCTAAAAACGAGGTTTTTACAAGATCAAATTACCTTATATGAAGATCTACTATATTTAAGGGGTTTACACCACAGTTTTGGGAAAAACTGCAAGTTCATGTAATTTTTGGCAATTTACACATATGTTGATTAGTTGTTTTGAGAAAAGTTGTTCTGACCAAATAAAGAAAATTGTTGAGTTGATTTGTTAAAGAAAATGATACGCTTGAAAGCGTGGCCACGTATCAAAGAAATCATGTATTTTAAAAGATGGATCTTACACTAACAAGCATGATTTTTATAAACTACAAGTGTGTAAACACTTGTGAAATGAAAAGATCCGACAAAATCACAGTTTTTGTAAAAGATGACTGGAAGTTGTAAAGACGGATTTTCTCTAAAAACGAGGTTTTTACAAGATCAAATTACCTTATATGAAGATCTACTATATTTAAGGGGTTTACACCACAGTTTTGGGAAAAACTGCAAGTTCATGTAATTTTTGGCAATTTACACATATGTTGATTAGTTGTTGTGAGAAAAGTTGTTCTGACCAAATAAAGAAAATTGTTGAGTTGATTTGTTAAAGAAAATGATACGCTTGAAAGCGTGGCCACCTCCAGTTACAGGGGAAACTCTGGCGAAATTTTTCTAACAACCTAACACTTAGAACTATTTACACTACAAGTGTTAGAATTATTTTTGACATGTTTTTGAAATATAAATTTCGCCATGACTTTATTTACTAAATATTCGGAGGTGGGATTTTCACAAGATTTAACGTGATAAATATATATTTTTTTCACACACTGTTTATGATTATTTTGTGGAAAAACATAAATATTATTTTTAGAGTAAAAATAATATTTACGAACGTTAACGAATCCAAAATAATACGCACGCTTTCACCATAAATATATAAGTTACACCGGTGATTATATTACCACTCGATTGTTAAAAACGTAACTTACGCACTTACGGGAATATTTATGAACGCGTATTTTAACAACGTATTATTGGAGAAAAATTATGTGAAATTGGAAATATATACATATATTAAGTGAGACTTCATGATATAACTTGAACGCACATGTATTGAATCCCCCATCCTTGGGAAGGAGATTAACTACCAAGTATATACAGAATGTAAACACGGAATAGTTGTCTAACTATTTCCCAAAGACTTAAACTATAAAGCTAAGGCACGGCCGTCCGTCTAATAGAAATTAGCACCTGTAGGTCGTCGCACAGCTGCGTGAGCAGGAGATACTTGGTAGAGACGCTTCACTGTGAGTTCATGTCCCCCTTTTCTCTAACTGTTTTCAGTTTTCTTAACTGCGGGGGTGAAATACATGTTACTTTGATTACAAGTACTTTATACACGGTATGGTTAGCGTAAGGAGGTTTACTACTTAGATCATGTGAGTGGGTAGGCAGAAACACCGAGGGGCGTAAGCGGTAGATCTATCTGGGTGTAGCGAGCCCAACTCTAGGCCCAACAGAACGGACCTCTAAGAGGCCCAACAGAACGGACCTTGGAGTGACTTTGTACCCGACGCGAAATCTGCTAGGTTGAGTCTTCCTACTTACACTTCACACATACTAATGGCCTTGCAAACCATTGGTGATCTCTTTTTCCTTACACTGCTACATACCAGGGAAACTTTTATACTTACAAGTGTTTTACATACTCACTTACACATGAACTCGCTCAACATTATTGTTGATTTTTCAACTTACATGTATTTCAGGAAATTAAAGATCTGGCACGGTATGTTATGTTTTTCCGCTGCATAAGGGTTCCAAGGTCATCCCAGTTTAGGAAATGTGACTCTTTCCTGGACAAGTCACAACTCTTAAACTGCGTTTATTTCATGTTTATGTTGTTCAAGACAATGTTTTACGTTATGGTGTTGTAAGTCTTTAAGACAATGGTATGTTACTGGTTTTAAAACTTAATCAAATGGATGATCTTGCATGATTTTATTTCATATAGCTTTGTTATGGTTAAGCTATGGTATTAAGAAGTCACACCAAAATTAACCACGCTTCCGCAAAGCCAGGGTGTGACAGCTTGGTATCAGAGCTCTGATCATAGCGAACTAGGATTCTTTCTCGAGTCTAGACTATGATCACTAGGGCTCTCACGAAAACATTTTTACTGCATACCACTTAAGTCCAGATCCAAAACTTTTTACAAACAAATGTTGAGCACATTTTATTATTTATAGGCTCAGCCTGGAGGGCTGAGGCTCGGTCTGGAGGATCGAGGCTCGGTCTAGGTGACCGAGGTAGTTGAGCACGTTGATTTATTATAGGCTCAGCCTGGAGGGCTGAGGCTCGGTCTGGAGGATCGAGGCTCGGTCTAGGTGACCGAGGTAGTTGGCTAGTGAGGCTAGGAAGAGTAGGCTCAGTCATGAAGGCTGAGGCTCGGTCAAGGGGACCGAGGCTCGATCTAAGAGGTCGAGGTGGAGGATAGAGCAGTCTTAAAGACTGGGAGAAATTGGCTAGTGAGACTAGGAGAATTATGTGATACCTTACTTGGTGACTTATGTGATTATCTGGTTGTATGACTGATTATTTGAGCATATTTGTGTTTATGTTACAGACTCATGGATTCAGCCGGTACTGGCGAGTCGGACACCACTGGACCCATACCTATCGTATCTGATGACCTCACATCCTCCGAGCATGAGGTGTACACATCTGACTATACCAGTACTGACGAGGATGATTTCCAGCCCTTCGCACTACCCGATGGTGCTGATGAGCCTGCAGATGACCCTCCCGCTGAGTACCTATCTCTAGTAGAGATTCCGGCTCCTATACCCTTAGCCGTTTATCCAGCATATGATTTCCTTCTTGACGCCGAGGCTGACGGCGATGTTGACCTATTTGAGGAGGAGCCCTTTGAGGATGAGATCCAGGGCGAGGCCCTTCTTCCTGCGGACGATCTTCTGATGATCGCTGACGTTCCCGCTGAGGATTCGCCTGCACATTCTCCTGTCCCAGACTCCTTCGAGTCTGTGGCATCCGCACCTTCTCACACATTGAGCGCACAGCACTTTGCGCATGATTCTGATCCTGACCAGGCATCCTCTGTTGCACCCATTCCCAGTTTTGCGTTTGACCATGATGACATAGAGGATTCTGATCCTATCTTTCCCCCGGGATACGACCCGGATCGTGATATCGAGTTTATACCTATGGATCAGCCCATGGAGGATCCAGCTGACCCAGTAGATCCTATCGACCCCGAGTTTGACTTCGAGATGGCTTTTGATGATCCCGAGCCTGTCGTCGCTCCTGAGCAGGCAGCCGCTCTAGACCCCATACTTGAGCATGATCCCGTACATGCTGACATCCCTATTGAGCCTGTTATAGCAGACCCACCTGTTGGTGATCTCCCCATGGATGTCCCATTGTTAGAGGGCGATCATGTTGTTGTTGATCCTGTTGTTCCTCTACCTGTTGTTGATATACCTGTTGACCATCCTGTTGAGCACATTGCACCTGTTCACCCTTTTGTTGCACCTGATCCCATCCCACTAGAGCCCGAGCATGCACTATTCGCGACACACATGGATCCACCAGATGAGCATGCACAGCACGGTTGGATACCTGCTGATGAGGATGTTCCACCTTTTCCCCCTCAGATCCCTGATACACGACATGTTGATTCTTCTTTTCGGGTTCCACAGTTTGTACCTCCAGCGAGGCCTGGAGAGGGTTCTTCAGCCCATCCTTTTGGGCATATACCGATGTCTATCCCCTTCATGCCCCAGATGTCATCTGTTCCACCCTCTGTTGCTCCATTTCATGTGGCACCTTTCGATCCCACCAGTGAGCCGTTCCTTTGGGCACCAGACTCTGCTATGCCACCTACTGACCCCTACCATTCTTTCCACATGGGGTATACTATCGAGGACGTTTTGATGTCTTTTGTCGCCCAGCACGAGTCGCACTCGCAGCGCATCCAGGAGCTTGAGAGAGCTCAGCTGCCACCATGCCAGTGCCATGGTCAGACACACTCTCCTCTGCAGCCATTTCGACCCTTACCTCCAGATTATGCTGCCCGTCTCTTTACACTAGAGCAGCAGGTTGCTTCTATCATTCGTACCCAGCGAGCCCTGGAGGAGGACTGGCTCCAGTTACGTCGTTTACTTTACACCCACTTTCCCCCTCCTCCACCACCATCTGTATAGAGCTCATCAGTGCTGTTTGGGTAGACGAGGGTGAGAAGACGGCGATTGTTGGACTGCACAGCATTTTTGGAGACTACTTTATGATCCTGACTTTTGTTGACATGTATTTGACGTATTTGACACTGACATGATATAGTTTTTGGACAGGGGTGATGTAGCCCCTAGTTGTTTGATGATTGTATGACACAGGGATGTACTGATACACTTACTATGTGGTCTCGATATATGGCAATCGCAGTATTCTCACCATATTTGATTCGCTTGATTGCTTATTTATATTTTTTTATGATGATATGGGATGTTGTGTGATTGGTATTTGTGATGTATTGATAACAAGAGATGTTATGTGCTATTACTATTACTATATACGTACGTTTCACTATGGCCTGACCAACGTAAACCATCTTTTAGAAGATGCCGCCGAGACGTGAGACACACATGCCTACTAATGAGGCAGAACTCCAGCAAATTATCGCTGCTGCCATTGCACAATACGCCGCCTCACAAGGAGGGACTAGTGGAAGCAACTCTGGCAACACTGGCAACAACAATAATCCACCTCATGGTAATACCAAGTCATTTAGACCTACCATGACCTAATTGGATACCTTTAGCAATGATGCTAATGCCAAACGTATGTTATGACGTATGTGCAGGATGCACCTACAAGCAGTTCTTAGACTGCAAGCCCGTAAACTTTGATGGCACAGGAGGTGCTGTCGCCTTTGTTCGTTGGGCTGAGAAAACCGAATCTGTTCTTCGCATGAGCAAGTGCGCGCTGGATCAGCAAGTCACCTATATCTCAGGGCTGTTTCTAGATGGAGCCCTCTCTTGGTGGAATCTGCAAGTACAGACACTTGGCGAAGCTGCTGCCTACGCGCTGACCTGGACCGAACTGAAGGAACTCATGCGCAAAAAGTACTGTTCCCGCGCAGAAATCCAGCGATTGGAGACCGAGTTCTGGCACTTGAAAATGGACGGTCCAAAGATAGCAGAATACGTTCAAAGGTTCCATGACTTATCGCATGTGGTACCCTACATGGTCACTCCTGAGTTCAAGAGAATTGAACGTTTCATTTGGGGACTAGCTCCTCAAATCATAAGCATGGTAACCTCATCCAAGCCTGCAACCATTACTGAGGCGATTGATTTGAGCGTAGCTCTCACTGAGGAGGCGATCCGCCTAAACAAGTTTGATAAGATCAAGACGAAGAAGGCAGAGACTCACGTCGAGTCATCAGGAGGTAACAAACGGAAGTTTTCGAACTTCAAGCAGGGCGCCAGTGTGGTGGTTAAGAAAGGAGGGTCAGACACGCCAGCTCAGGTTACAGCTGGTAGAGGAAAGAAAGGAAAAGGGTATATGGGCACCCAGCCCAAATGCAACACCTGCCAGCGCCACCATTCTGGTCATTGCGGGCCAAAAATATGCGAAGCATGTGGGAAACGTGGCCACTCGAAGGACACTTGTTGGGCCACTGCTGGTCAGGGAGGCCAGGGAGGATTTGGGAACAGGAATAATAATCGTGGTGGTAATCGCTCACAAGGAAACTATGGAGGAAACGGGAATCGAGGCAACTTTGCGAACCAAGCTGGCAATGCAAACCAAAACAACAACCAAGCTGGAAATGGAGGTGGAAACGAGCAAAGACTTGGATGTTATAACTGCGGTGATATCGGGCATTTTAAGAAGAACTGCCCAGAGTTAAACCAAGCCCGTGGAAGAGTGTTCCAAATCGAAGCTAGGGAAGCGCGCCAGGACCCCAATGTTGTTACTGGTACGTTCCCTGTAAATCAACGCTATGCATCCGTTTTATTTGATACTGGTGCCGATTATAGCTTCGTGTCGTTAGAATTTAAGAATATGCTTGGTTTAGCCGCTAATAAGTTAGATATTCCCTACTCAATCGAATTGGCCAATGGGAAGTTAGTAGAAGCCAATGAAGTTATCAGAGGTTGTGTGATCGAATTAGGAGAGCGTGAGTTTGCTTTGGATTTACTACCAGTCCAGTTGGGGAGCTTTGACATAGTAGTAGGAATGGATTGGTTATCAGGCAACAAGGCTGAGATAGTTTGTCACGAAAAGATTGTTCGTATCCCAACCGATGATGGTGAGACCATTGTTGTTCATGGAGAGAAGCGTGAGACGCCGTTGAGGATTATCAGCTGCTTGAAAGCAAGGAAGTGTTTGCAGAAAGGATGTGTTGCTTTTCTGGCACACATTGTGGATAAAAAGGCTGCTGAGCCAAAGATCGAAGACATCCCTGTCGTGAGGGAGTATCCAGAAGTCTTCCCAGAAGACTTGCCTGGACTGCCACCTCAGAGGCAAGTAGAGTTTCACATCGATTTAGTTCCAGGCGCCGCGCCTGTGGCTAAGGCACCGTACAGACTTGCTCCGTCTGAGATGCAGGAACTGTCGACACAACTTCAAGAGTTGTTAGACAAGGGTTTTATCCGACCAAGCTTCTCGCCTTGGGGAGCTCCGGTCCTGTTTGTCAAGAAGAAAGACGGTAGTTTCCGTATGTGTATTGACTACCGGGAATTGAACAAGCTGACGATCAAGAATAGGTATCCTCTGCCAAGAATTGATGATCTGTTTGACCAACTGCAAGGTTCAAGCTTTTATTCAAAGATCGATCTTCGATCCGGATACCATCAGTTAAGGATACAAGAAGAGAGCATCCCGAAGACAGCCTTCAGAACTCGTTATGGACACTACGAGTTCCTCGTTATGCCATTTGGTTTGACAAACGCACCTGCGGTATTCATGGATCTAATGAATATAGTTTGCAAGCCGTACTTGGATAAGTTCGTGATTGTATTTATCGATGACATTTTAATTTATTCAAAGACGAAGGCTGAACACGAGCAGCATCTTAGGGCCATTCTAGAGCTGCTGAAGAAGGAACAGCTGTATGCCAAATTCTCTAAGTGCGAGTTTTGGCTACGAGAGGTGCAATTCCTTGGGCACGTGGTAAATGGAGATGGAATCCACGTGGATCCAACAAAGATCGAGGCGATCAAGGATTGGGAAACGCCAAAGACGCCAACCGAGATTCGGCAATTCTTGGGTTTGGCTGGCTATTATCGAAGATTCATTGAGAATTTTTCAAAGATCGCTCAACCATTGACGCTCCTCACGCAGAAGGATAAGAAGTTTGATTGGGGAATCAAACAGGATGAAGCATTTCAGATATTGAAGGATAAGCTTTGTAACGCGCCAATTTTAGCTCTACCAGAAGGTACTGATAATTTTGTGGTATACTGCGACGCATCGCGTCAAGGACTGGGTTGTGTGTTGATGCAACGCCAAAAAGTTATTGCTTACGCATCGCGTCAGTTGAAAGTGCATGAAAAGAACTATACCACACACGATTTGGAACTTGGCGCAGTGGTATTTGCACTAAAGATCTGGAGACACTACCTTTATGGTACGAAGTGTACAATCTTTACAGATCACAAGAGCCTACAGCATATATTCAACCAGAAAGAGTTGAATATGAGGCAGAGACGATGGGTTGAATTGTTGAACGACTACGACTGCGAGATAAAGTACCATCCAGGGAAGGCGAACGTGGTCGCCGATGCCCTAAGTCGTAAAGAGAGAATCAAGCCCATAAGGGTTAGAGCTTTGGAAATGATTATCCAAACCGATCTTTCCTTGCGCATTCGTACCGCGCAGAAAGAAGCTCTCAAAGAAGGAAACCTTGAAGAAGAATATCTCCGTGGGATGGAGAGGCTACTGGTACCAAACGAGGAAGGAACGTTATGCTTCGAGAAAAGGATTTGGGTTCCTCTGTTTGGTGGTTTAAGGAAAGTTATTTTTGATGAAGCTCACAAATCACGGTACTCTATCCATCCTGGAGCGGATAAGATGTACCAGGATCTCAAAGATTATTATTGGTGGCCTAGGATGAAAGGCGATGTTGCTGTTTATGTGAGCAAATGTTTAACATGTGTTAAGGTTAAAGCGGAATACCAGAAGCCTTCAGGACTTCTGCAACAACCAGAGATTCCCAAGTGGAAATGGGAACAAATCTCCATGGATTTTATTACAAAATTGCCAAGAACGCCAAGAGGCCATGACACTATCTGGGTGATAGTGGATCGATTAACGAAGTCAGCACACTTCTTACCTATCAGAGAGAAGGATAATACGAGCAAATTGGCTGAAATTTACATGAGAGAGATCGTCGCGCGCCATGGAGTGCCTCTCTCAATCATTTCTGATAGAGACGGAAGATTTGTGTCAAGGATATGGCAATCCTTCCAAGAAGCCTTTGGCTCACAATTGAATCTGAGCACTGCGTTTCATCCGCAAACTGACGGCCAGAGCGAGCGAACGATACAGACTTTGGAAGACATGCTGAGAGCGTGTGTTATGGATTTGGGCGGTAGCTGGGATAAACATTTACCTTTGGTTGAATTTTCATACAACAACAGCTACCACACCAGTATTGGTGTCGCGCCATTTGAGGCCCTTTACGGACGCAAGTGCCGATCACCCTTATGTTGGGCTGACGCAGGTGATAGACAGCTTGCTGGTCCCGAAATCGTCCAAGAGACGACAGACAAGATCGCGCAGATTCTTAAACGCATCGAAGCAGCTCGCCACAGACAGAAGGCCTATGCGGATCCAAACCGGAAACATGTGGATTTCCAAGTTGGAGAAATGGTGTTATTGAAAGTCTCACCCTGGAAGGGCGTGGCACGCTTCGGAAAACGTGGGAAGTTAAATCCGCGCTACATTGGTCCCTTCAGAATTCTGGAAAGAATAGGACTAGTAGCATACAAGTTGGACCTACCTGCTGAACTAAATGGTGTTCACGACACCTTTCACGTATCCAATCTAAAGAAAAGTCCAACTCAAGTCACCGTTGCCATTCCCACCGACGAGATTCATGTTGACGACACGCTCCACTTCGTTGAAGAACCTGTTGAGGTCACAGATTGGAAAGTTAACAAGACCCGCCGGAGCAGTGTCAAGCTCGTCAAAGTTCGTTGGAATGCCAGACATGGTCCTGAATACACCTGGGAACATGAGGACCGGATGAAAGAGAAATACCCCCACCTTTTTCCTAAGAACCCTGCATCTACAAGCAGAACTTAAATTTCGGGACGAAATTTATTTAACGGGGGGAGAATGTGACAACCCGCACTAAACCAGGTATCCGTACGACTTAATTAGTAATTAATTACTGCTGAATTACTGTGCTTACTTGAACTTGTGAATAAACTGCTACTTGAATACTGATACATGTACTTACTTGCATCATACTTGCTTGCTGTCACTACATTATTTACATGCTGAACCTTAGTGACAAACATGATGCACAAAAAGCACAGTAGCACTATAACGGATAACCTATTGAACATGCTGATAAAGCCAGCATCAGGCAAACACTGCCTCTAAAGGCCTGTAAGAGCCTGAGATATTTTGCTACACTAGTGGTGAGTGTAGGGATACAAGGGTTGTAGAACTGCGTCTCTAGGAATAAGTCACAATGACTGGATGTGCCTAAAACGTACTCTAAGTACAAAACTCAGCACTTTACATAATAATTAAGCTTTTAGCTAACTAATAAAGTGCCAAAACATGAGAAAAATATTACTAGACACTTTCCAAAGTGTCAGGAATAAGCTGTGTCACTAAAGAGAGTAATAACGACACTTTAAAGCTTTGTTAACGCTTTAACGGATTACTATCCAACCAAACAACCGGACTATACCCGAAACATGAAAATATTGTTATTTTCACTATTTATTTTTTTCTGAGCCAGTTAGGGTCCCCGTATGCCCTAACACCCATTGTAACACACTATACACAAGTAACTGGGTTAAACACTTAACTAACTTGGTTTAACCTAACTAATACTTACCTATCTAGTTGGAATCGGACCAAGACCCCCCCCCCCTCCTAACCGTCCCCAACTAAGGGGGGACACACTTGTCCTTACAAGATTATTAAAATCTTGTTTGCTTAATATCTTCTAGACACATTAACCATTGGATAATACCCTAACTAATTGTCTATAAGATCAAGGGTTAACACATTATCACTTTACACTTCACAAATCAACAACACAACTTTCTCTCCTCTCTCTCAAAGGCTTCGGCCGAACTCCCCTAGATCCATCCATCCTTGTTCGATCGTGTTCAATCCATTCCAACATCATACAAGCTTCAAGGATCACGTATTAGGAGGCTTGGTACACTCGGAGTTTGAAGGACCTCTTTATCTTGCTTTTATCCACCTCATTTGCGCGTAGATTCTTCCCTAGCCTCGAGCTAGTGGTATGATGTTTAAATCTCTATCTTGAACTAATCTAAAGTGGTTAAAACGATTTGTATCGGTTAAAACTCGTTAACATACAAGTTGATGCTTTAAAGTTTACTAAAAACACTAAAAATGGTGGTTAATAACACATAAGTTGTGTAAATGTTGTAGTATTCGAAATGTATGATTATTTAGGCCCGATCTACGATGTGGTAGCTCGGATCATCGTTTAACCCGGTTTGGTAAGATCATGGATCTTAACATAAGCTTGTTTTGAATGATACAAGGGTTAAAAGGTGAAACTCTACCACACGCGAATCATGAACTTGTGTAAAAGAGTTTTACTTGTGAAATTGTGTTTAAAACTAGCAGATCTACGCATCTGCAAGTGGTATTTTCAAAGAACCACGTATCAAAGAAATCATGTATTTTAAAAGATGGATCTTACACTAACAAGCATGATTTTTATAAACCACAAGTGTGTAAACACTTGTGAAATGAAAAGATCCGACAAAATCACAGTTTTTGTAAAAGATGACTGGAAGTTGTAAAGACGGATTTTCTCTAAAAACGAGGTTTTTACAAGATCAAATTACCTTATATGAAGATCTACTATATTTAAGGGGTTTACACCACAGTTTTGGGAAAAACTGCAAGTTCATGTAATTTTTAGCAATTTACACATATGTTGATTAGTTGTTGTGAGAAAAGTTGTTCTGACCAAATAAAGATAATTGTTGAGTTGATTTGTTAAAGAAAATGATACGCTTGAAAGCGTGGCCACCTCCAGTTACAGGGGAAACTCTGGCGAAATTTTTCTAACAACCTAACACTTGGAACTATTTACACTACAAGTGTTAGAATTATTTTTGACATGTTTTTGAAATATAAATTTCGCCATGACTTTATTTACTAAATATTCGGAGGTGGGATTTTCACAAGATTTAACGTGATAAATATATATTTTTTTCACACACTGTTTATGATTATTTTGTGGAAAAACATAAATATTATTTTTAGAGTAAAAATAATATTTACGAACGTTAACGAATCCAAAATAATACGCACGCTTTCACCATAAATATATAAGTTACACCGGTGATTATATTACCACTCGATTGTTAAAAACGTAACTTACGCACTTACGGGAATATTTATGAACGCGTATTTTAACAACGTATTATTGGAGAAAAATTATGTGAAATTGGAAATATATACATATATTAAGTGAGACTTCATGATATAACTTGAACGCACATGTATTGAATCCCCCATCCTTGGGAAGGAGATTAACTACCAAGTATATACAGAATGTAAACACGGAATAGTTGTCTAACTATTTCCCAAAGACTTAAACTATAAAGCTAAGGCACGGCCGTCCGTCTAATAGAAATTAGCACCTGTAGGTCGTCGCACAGCTGCGTGAGCAGGAGATACTTGGTAGAGACGCTTCACTGTGAGTTCATGTCCCCCTTTTCTCTAACTGTTTTCAGTTTTCTTAACTGCGGGGGTGAAATACATGTTACTTTGATTACAAGTACTTTATACACGGTATGGTTAGCGTAAGGAGGTTTACTACTTAGATCATGTGAGTGGGTAGGCAGAAACACCGAGGGACGTAAGCGGTAGATCTATCTGGGTGTAGCGAGCCCAACTCTAGGCCCAACAGAACGGACCTCTAAGAGGCCCAACAGAACGGACCTTGGAGTGACTTTGTACCCGACGCGAAATCTGCTAGGTTGAGTCTTCCTACTTACACTTCACACATACTAATGGCCTTGCAAACCATTGGTGATCTATTTTTCCTTACACTGCTACATACCAGGGAAACTTTTATACTTACAAGTGTTTTACATACTCACTTACACATGAACTCGCTCAACATTATTGTTGATTTTTCAACTTACATGTATTTCAGGAAATTAAAGATCTGGCACGGTATGTTATGTTTTCCCGCTGCATAAGGGTTCCAAGGTCATCCCAGTTTAGGAAATGTGACTCTTTCCTGGACAAGTCACAACTCTTAAACTGCGTTTATTTCATGTTTATGTTGTTCAAGACAATGTTTTACGTTATGGTGTTGTAAGTCTTTAAGACAATGGTATGTTACTGGTTTTAAAACTTAATCAAATGGATGATCTTGCATGATTTTATTTCATATAGCTTTGTTATGGTTAAGCTATGGTATTAAGAAGTCACACCAAAATTAACCACGCTTCTGCAAAGCCAGGGTGTGACAACGCGAGGTGGTGATATGGTTTTAAGATCAGAAGATATAGCGTTACAGGTGTGTCACTTTGTAACTGGTGAAGAATTAGAAGAAGGAGAGATTATTTCTGACCTCTCAAGAGAACAGATTTTAGCGTTGAAAAGATGGAAATAGTAGATGATGCTACTATCGACGAGATACCTAGTGAGCCTGAGGTAGTGAACTTGGAAGGTTTGGAAGAAATCGTGTTTGAAGGAGATGCAGAGAAGTCAACGTATGTTCGTAAAGACGGTACAAAATTTAATCCGTTTGATGGTGACTGGCTTCGTGAGAATGTAAATGAGATCGACAAAAAATTGAAGAGTCGTGACACATCTGCAATTCCCACTGATACATTTGAAGAATGGAGAAAACAGATCTTGGCAAAGTTTCAAAAGCCAGCTCCTCATCCTGTACAAGTTGACTACTTAAAGTATCAGAAGGATAGACCGCAAGGAAAAATCCTTAGTTGGATGTTCGTTAAAGATATTCACTGTATGGCGGTGAAACGTGAAAACGGAATCCAATACTTTAACTCACTCCTTAGCATATTAACTTTGCCCTTCTATGATGTTGCAGCACTAGCGAAATTAAACCTGATCAACAGATCCAACTATGAAGGTGCAACGCTTTTTGCAAGGAAGCTACGGATTGAACGTCGCAAGGGTTGGAAGGATGAATTGTACAAGCCTCAGTTCCCAATGCATGAGCAGATAAAGTATACGCTGGATCCGGACACCAACACTGCTCGTTACCAGCTTGTATATAAGCCAGTAAAGGTTATGGAATAGATACCTCTCATGCCGATGAAACAAGATTTTTTGGGTAACATGAAGCAGTGGTGCTATGATTCAGACACTTATGAAGTGGTCATCGTGTTCAAGAACGAAGAAGACAATTTTTGAATGCTTAATCCAATGTGGATCGTAAATATGTCAGCTGGTGACATCAAGACAGTTCTTCAACACGTTATCTTTTATGAAGACAAGGACGCGTATCAAGCGTTGCTATTTCAACGCGTCGCTTGTTTTTGATACTACCGAGGTATTCATGCGGGAAGCTCGTGGTCCGAGACATGCCACTAAGGGATGAAGACCGAAGACCAAGCAACAGCCAATGGGGAGTTTGTTGGTGCAGTTTTGTGTCTATTACTTGTTCTTATTACGTTGTAATTTGTACGGTCTTTATTTATGGTCTGTATAGTCTTGGTCGAGTCGACCAAGTCAAGATATCCTCCTATCATGACTTAGCACGACGTTTATTTTGTTAGCGTTGTAAAACAGTTTGCATGTGTGCAACTGTTAGTTATTAATGTGTTTTGATCTTACTGCTGCAAGTTATGTTGTGTATAGGGTCCCCACGAAGAACCCCTATTCTTCGGGGGATTACATATTTCACGAACAATTGTATTTATCATGCTTGTTCACCATGAAGAACCATTCTTCGTGGTGATGGTTTATATGCTGGAATGGTCCACGAAGAACTCCTATTCTTTGTGGGGCCTGAAGGATGTTCGTGAGCCCAGTAACCGTCTTCGTAGGGTTACTGGGTGTTTTGCCTATATACACAGACAATTGCTCCTCATTTTAGTAAGAGAGTCCCTGAGAGTTGTAAGCATTGTGTGTATGTGTTGTACTGATTCTCTTAACTTAATCTAAGATTTTGAATCTTTCGTTACTTGTGTTTTACATTTCTTTGCTTCGGTTTGCATAACTACGTGGATTCCGCACTCGTATTTGTGTTAACAAAAAAGGAAGTAGGTTATCTTGATCCTCCAAGTGGACCTACATTAAATTAATAGATTAATCCGATTAATCTATTTTTGTGTTTACGAAATAAAAATTTTGCAAAAAAATCAGTCAAATTCTGCAAAAAAATTGCAAATTCATAAAAAAGATCTGCAAAAAAAAAATAAAAAAAAAATTAAAGTAATAGTCGCCTGGTTGCGTGATTATGGGAGAGCAATGGAAGAGAAAAATGAAGTACTTTTTTTCTTCTAAATAACAATAGAGGTAAACTAAATTTACCAATATAGATAAATAGTTTTCATAATACACCAAAAATATATATTTAAATATTTTCTGCATCTACATCCATTTGAAAAAAAAAAAAAAACTCTTTGTATATACATTGGCCCAACTCATCTTATACAAAATTTATACAAATTTTATGAAAAAATATTAAGAAAAAAATATTAAGAAAAAAATATAAATATCATATAGATATCTATTTATGATGTGTAAAGAGTAAATTGCTATTTTAGTACTTGAGTTTTGACCAAAATTGTCACGTTAGTCCAAATAGTTTTTTCTTGCCATTTTAGTTCAAATAGTTTTGTTTTCTGTCATTTTAGTCCCTGACTTTTGTCATTTTCATCCAACCCACTAACTCAATTCAAAAAATTTAGTTAACTTAGGTGAATTTTGGTCAAACCACATTTTTTTTGCAGGTGCGATTGTAAGGGGATAATGTTGTGCCGGTTTACATTGAAGATGATGGCGGTGGTTGTTGGTTTTACGATGATGGCGGCGGTGTTGGTTAATGACATGGGTGGCGGAAAAGTGGCCGGTGGTGGTGGAAATGGTGGGTGGTGATGGTGGTGGGGTGGGTGTGTGGTGACGGTGCAGGCAGGTGGTGGCGTTGATAGAAGGGTGTGATGGGGTGGGTGGTGAGAGGTGGTGATGGTGGTCGATGAAAATGGCAAAAAATAACAAAAGTTAGGGATTAAAATTGCAGAAAACAAAACTATTCGGACTAAAATAACAAGAAAAAAATTATTTGTTCTAAAGTGACAATTTTAGTTAAATCCTTGACGCTAAAATGACAATTTACTCTAATATAATTTACGATATTCTTATAATACTAAATGCTATAATATGAGATTTTCTAGATCATCTAGAATTAAATATTAGTTATTAAGATCTTTAATTTTGGTATGAACTATTTTTAAGGTAAATGTACGATAATTATTTTTAAGGTAAATCTACAATAGTAGGTATCCAATTATAAAAATCATAAAATTTCATTGCTCAAAATAAGTTAAGCGCATAACGTCGTTCAGTATATATGCGCGCACAGACGCACACACATAAATATCTTCGTAGTTTGAAAATTAACAATTATTATTTATATTGATTTCGAGGATGGTTTTATTTAGTTTGGAAATTAACAATTATATTATATATATTGACTTCGAGGATGATGAATACTAACTTTATTTTTATAATAATATATAGTTTTTTCTTATTTTATTATTAATATAGTGTTATTGGATTTTATTACCCTTAACTATTGGCCATTAGTCGCTGCCACCGCAAACTATCACTTTGACGCCCGCCACCTCCAACTTAACACTTAGTGTGTTCTGTCACCAAATCGCTAACTTTTGACCCTGTTACCATACTTTTGGGGGTGTCCCAAGATCACTAAAACATTCCCAAGATCCCTATGACACCCCAAAAAGTGTGTTAACAGGATCAAAAGTTAGTGATCAGTTAACGATGCGGTGACAGAACACACTAATTGTTAAGTTGGGGGTGACGGGGGTCAAAGTGATAGTTGAGGGTGGCAGCGGCCAATACCCAATAGTTGAGGGTGATAAAATCTAATAACCCTTTAATATATTATAATAGTTTATTATTATATTTACTTTAAATAGCATATTTTCCTTTTTATAAACATATATTTCATTTACGTTTTTTAATAATTGTTTTTTTTCTTTTTTAAATTATATTAATTTTCTCGACTAATTTGATACTTATTTAATAAGTTACGTTTATAATTTTTTTCTAAAAACTTAAGTACGTAGTTGTGATTGATTTCTTTCCATGACATTCCGTAATAAGCTTTGTTAAAACGACGTTATACTCAAAATGAAGTATTTATTTGGTATAATAAAACGGTACGATAATAAATTAAATTGTTCTAATGGTTTGACTTTCTAAACAACATGCTTTATTTTGCAAATCATGTTTGTTTTACATTATCATTTTCTCGATTTCGTCGCAACGCGCGATATAAAAAAACTAGTATTTAATTAATTTACACGTTCTTTAGTTTGGGATTATTTTATCATTGGTAGAGTAAAATAATTTATGCAATTACCATTGTGTATAGAAATATTTCTGCGCGCACAGACGCACACACATAAATATCTTCGTAGTTTGAAAAATAACAATATTTAATTAATTTATAGGTTTTTTAGTTTGAGACTATTTTATCATTGGTAGAGTAAAATAGTTTATGCAATTACCATTGTGTATATAAATATTTTTATCAAAAAAATACACATGATTGACACTTTGATGACAAAACTTGACCCAATAAAAAAAATCTAGAAACATTTAAAGACCGAGGCATCAAGCAACGGTAAAAAAAAAAAAAGAAATCTAAAATCAAACCATCCGTTCTTTTTACCATGATTCCTTTCACGATTATCGAGAAATCTAAAATCAAACCATCCGTTCTTTTTACCATGATTCCTTTCACGATTATCGGATTTTCTTCTTTATTAATCAACATGCAATCATGCCAAGTGTGGATACATAATCAGTTAGATTATAAAAAGATTTAATAAATATTCCAATTATTAAAAAGATATTGCTCGGGATTGACATTAATCATGGAATAAATATCGAAACCGTTATAAATGCCATATAATTACACAGCAAAAAATGTATAAACCTTATTATTTATTTAAAAGATAAAATTTTATAATTTAAGATAGGTAAATTAGTACAATTGACGATTTCATGGTTGATTGTTATTGGTATAAATATAATCAAGATGCGCAGCACGCGTTCTTCTCATCAAGCATTCTTCTTCTCCAGCTCCACTGCAGTTCTCTACAGCTTCCACCTTTTCCGCCTTAAATATATAATTCATACAATTTCAAACATTAACTTTTAACAAAAAACATTTAAAAAAAAAATCAATTTCTAAAGTTTTAAGACACTATTCCAAGATCAAGTCATCAGCTATATAGAATAATGATATATGATCATATAAAGGAGAGAAAAGTTCACTTACCGTGCGATGAGTTTCAACCGGGGTAACAGTGTTGGAGGTCGGGATGGGGCGAGCGATGGTGTAGGATAACACCGAAAAGAGAAGGATTGCTATCATGCATAGGGTGGTGATTCTAATGGCCTTAGACATGTTTGATCTCTGGATGGATGAAAAAGGACTGATGTGATTAATTTATAGACGTTTTCAAGGTTGTAGAAGGGTAACTTAGGAATTTCATAATAAAAATTTTGGTTAAATAAATGACAAAACAACAAACCAATGTGTGTGAGAGAGACTAGAATGGTTAAATATTATTTGAAAATCTTTTAGAATGGAAATAGAAATCGGGGGTTGGCTCAAGCTTAAGGAAAGAGTATCAGTATCCGTCAATGAGGTGGTGGTGGAGCGGTAAAGGAGAGACTTGGTGTTCTAAGACGGGAGGTATGGTGTGGGGAGGATGGGCCGCCATGTCACCGCCAAGTAAGTGGGTGTGAGAATGAGCCTAAAGGGTATGGAACTAGGGGGTGGGGGATGAACCCCTTTATATATATGTATGTATGTATGTATAGGTGTGTGTGAGGGGATGAGGCCCGGCTTGGGCGGTTGTGGGCGGACGATGGTGACGAGGCTGGGGCGGCGACGGAGCAAGGGGGTGGCAAGGCTGGGGTGGCGGCAAGGGGATGGGGCTGGGACGAGCCCCATACCTTCCAGTTTAAGGGGACCCAAGTTCAATTCTTGTCCTCCGCACATTTTCTGCAGCACCTAGTGATGATGTAAGAGTAGGCGAATAGGTGGAGATCGCTAGTTAGATCCTTCAACCAAGCGGATTTTGTAAGAACTAGGTTCACTTTTAATAAAATATATATAATAAATAATAACGAGACTCTCGTTATTTGTGGGAAATTCTATTATAAAATACTGGTGACAAAAACTAAATAAAAGAATATAAAATACAACTAAATTGTACCAATCTTGATTCAAAGCCAACGTCTTTGAAAACTTCAACCGCACATTCTAGATCGAAACTCCGCTGCAAGACAAGCAAAATCCTTGACGGTTTTGGTTGAAGATCGTGTTTGATACAGGACCCTTAAAACAGATTCCACACCTCCTCTCAGACGGTTTTGTCTCCTAGGGTACAACAACCGGAACAGTATGTGTACTGTTGTAGATGACTCTCATACCCAAGATAGCGCCGGGTAATGGTGTTCTTAAAGTAGAAAAATTTAAGTTGTGTAAAACAATTTAGAGAATACTCTTCTCTAAATTTCCATTGAACAAAGATGATTTTCTTGTGTGTATTTTTCTTGTGTCTTTTTTACTATGAACTCCCATGTTCATATTCATATATATATATATACACATAAAGATTAATCTTATTAAACTAGTCATAAATAAATAAGACATTAATCTTGTCATAACTAAAACCATTAATCTTTTAATAAAAAAGATAATTAATATAGTTTTAATCTCTAATTAAAAAGTTTTAAGTGGCTAGTCAAAACTGTCATTTTCATTCATGACACGAATTAAACGAGTTGTAACAACTAGCTTGACCAGGTCCAACTATTTGCTTTGTTACCGTTGCAAACATGCGTGCGCGCCTGAAGTGGCTCGCCAGTCCATGTGCCACAATGTATGGAACCCGCGTATGCGTGCGGCACGCAGACCAGTGTGCCTGGTTACTACTGCAAACCTGCGCACGGTTGTTCCGGCTTGCTATCCCTCGCGTCACGCTAAGTGGACATGTGCGCCTTCGGAATCCGCTACGCACCAGGCCTTGCGCCATTCACGCTCGCGTGCCCCTTCACTACCCGTCGCGCTCCTGAGAGGCCTGCGCTACATCATCCGCTTAAGTCACCCACTGGTGCGCCAACCACATTCCTGACCATGCACACATGGACAAACATACAAAGCCGGCTCTCAAGCGGCTCACAACGTTGCTAGTGTGTGAAGTGCGCCATCAAGGCCCTTTAGGGTCCCTATTAGTGTTTGCATTTAAGGAAACAATATACAAGGAGTGCTCCTCTTTATAAACCACTTTAAGTTTTGTCATCCCACCTATGTGGGACACGTTGACAAAACTCAATCCAATTTTCTTATATTTGTTTGTTCCAAACATACAACTTCAAGCTTCAATATCTCATTCATCTTAGCTCTATTTTAGACATAGTTTGGTTCGTTATAATGTTCTCACAAGGAAGAACACAAACTCATAAATAATTATTTATACAACACATATATAAATATAATTATTAGTGTTCAAAATATTTAGTGAAAAACCCAGTTTCCTCAAATTTCCAACAATCCCCCACATGATTGGAGATCGATAAACACACAAAATTCCCCGATGAAACCTCGACATTCGAGTATTGCAAGATAGGTAGGTTTTACCTTTGAACCTTCATTTGTGAAGTATACTTAGCCTACTAGGGTTTTGTAGACATGATGTCCTCGAACAACCTCTTATTTGTGTAAACAACAGTATACATTCACACAATACTTTCCCTAGTCGGGCCATCCTCTCATTATTATGTCCTATTATGGTCCTAGAACACTAGCCTGGTTCTTCGAGAGCTCTAGGATTGCGCACCCCACAATGTCATTCGAAGCTACCCTACTTCTGTCTCACATAGGTGATTCCCATGAATCATTAAAAGCATCATGGTTATTTGAGTTTCCTCAAATCATTAACCTCAATATGCTTAACCTCACATCATTGTCACTGAATATTATAAGAATGAACTAGGACGTATTTAAACACCATTTTATAGTTTTAGGGGGATATTTAAACATACTAGCTTATATATAAACATATATATTAGCTTTGCCCCCACAGTGACTAACTTTCGGTTCATGATTAAGTTGTCCTATTGAACCTAGATCTTGGGATCTCCAGTTAGCTATGTTAGGTTAACCTCATGTCCCTTTTCTATGAGCTTTAGTCTCATTCCACAACTTAATCTCTTATCAACCCATTGGTTTGTTTGATCCAAAATTATCTTTGACTTCGCTTAATCAATAGCGATAATTTGCAATTTGAGATCATTTGTTCTAACATGTTCTTGACCCACTAGTCAGTTTTTCCATTTAGTTAATTCGTAAGACTTATAACTCGTGATCTCATCCAGGATCTAGTTATGTACCTTGTCTTTAGAATGAAATGAAATTTAATTTATGGCTAGACGCGTCTCCATGATGCCTTTGGTATGTCAGAACTGACATCT
This sequence comes from Helianthus tuberosus, assembly GCA_030545235.1. NCBI lineage: Eukaryota > Viridiplantae > Streptophyta > Magnoliopsida > Asterales > Asteraceae > Helianthus > Helianthus tuberosus. The sequence continues at coordinate 65,741,248 of CM060406.1, forward strand.
TTTTAGATTTTGAATCTATCCAATTGGCGTTCGAGTCCAATCAACTCAATTGACTCCATATAACCATTGTGTACTCCACTTGGTCATGTGTTTGCAATGTTTATTTGGATTACTAAAATGCTTATTGCCACACCTTCCACATTCAAATGCAAGTCGCTCCCACATTTAAGTGTTATTGGATAACATCCAAATGAGGTGATAAAAGGTTCTCCCTTTCATTTCGAGTTTTAGAAAAACTTCTCAACTACCATTTCTACATACCCTAAAGGGTTGTTTCTTAAATGGATCTCCTCCCACATTGCTTGCATTTTAATTAAGTTTGAGTAATCCTTTTTTATTGAAGTTTATATTTGTAGTTTGCTTTAAGCACAAAATTCGTTCTTATGTCATCACGTATTTTGAATGTTTAAAGTTAATTTAATCTCCGTCGAGCATATAAATTAACAAGGATTAGTCTAACATGCTTTAGACCACAATACTCTAGCATGTGAACAGAAGATGCATCATTCTGATTCTTTATAGCCTTAAGAGATAACAAACTATCTCTTGCAAACATTCGTTTCTTAGTTTAGACACAATAACGAAATTTTATTTTACAATTCCAAAAAACGTCGGTTTATAGGAAGGTCTCGAAGCCATAATTAACTTCATCCGTTAGGATCAAAACTCATTTGCCTTTTTATCTCCAAGGCTTCACCATTGACTCATAAGGACTTAAACATAAGCCTTAATTCCAGTAACTTTAATGAACGATCTCTGTATAAAATCACTCAAGTCTTGAGATGCATTCAATTAGATTGACTCTCAACAACAATGCATTCACATATGCCTATAGTGATATATACATTTACGTTGTTGTTTCGTTAAGACCGTGTATTGGGATACTCTCCCAAATAAAAGGACAAATCCTCCACATAGATCAAACAACATGTTTGGTGGTAGAGACATCTACTAGTCCATCATTATTGTAAATATCCCATAATAAATTTGCAAAATTTATTAAAATTATTTACAATAACAACATATATTTCTTTCATATGTTATATTCTTCGAGAAACAAACATGCGCATTTCCATGTTGATACTCAACATTAGATTACATGTCTCATCTCGTGTATTTCATATCAAATAATTCGGCACGTTTCTCACAATGTCGTCATACGTTTGATGTTTGATTTGCGACTTATTGCATAAGTCATGATCACAATCCGCTCATTGTGTTCGTGTAAATCACTTCTTACACTTTGCTTTAAGCATATGTATCATTTATTATTTTGACAAAAAATCGTAGTCCCAAAAAAATATATGTTTTGCACATCTTTTATATATTTATCTTTTATTATATTTAAACCATTTGTTTATGTAAAATAATACCAAACGATAGTCTACCATTTATAATAAAATAAAAGTGGACATATATAAAACGGATACACTAAAGATATCTAAACATCAAATGCCAAAGTGTTATTATCCTCAACACTTTTGACCGGAATAAACACAATTATATTGTTTGGTGTCATGTTTTGAGATACTCCCTCATCTTGAAACTCTAAGCTTGAATAATCACAAGTTGTCCAAAATATAAAGTTGTTTACAATTAACTACTCGCAAGTAGTTGAGCAACTTATTATATCCATAACAACGTCGAGTTGTTTTTCACTAAATAATCTTTCTGAGACTATTATATGATTCAAGACGTTATACTTCTCGTGGAAGTATCGAATCACTTATAATCCTCAAAGACAGGTTTTATTCGTTCAAAACATTTCTCGTTTTTGCAAGTGTTTTAAAATTAAACTATATATTTTTATGTCTTGATTACAATTCAATACAATAAACCTTATAATAGTTTATTAAATAAATCAGTTTCAAACTTGCTCGTTTCAACAATAAAACAAATACACGTCGTTTTAATAATTGATTTATCATATCCAAACCGTTTCTAACACACTCGTTAGAAAGTAAATGATTACAAATCGTTAAAATGTGTTTTTCAAAGAGAACCGATTCTAATGCAATCATCAGAACTTGAATGTTTAACAAAAAATAAAAATATTTGGTCCTATATGTTGAACCATTTCTAACGCGGTAGTTAGAAATAAAACGAGTACACTTATTCTCATAAGTCAATTTTGGTTTATTCAAATAAATGTCTTCTAACACGTTCGTTAGTAATAAATACAAACCTTTTCTAAAATGCTCGTTAGAAAATAAACAATTGCCAGATTTTTTAAATCGTTTCCAACACGCTTGTTAGAAATAACGGATTACAAAGTTTGTTATGAAGTTTATAATAAAATTATAAACTATTTCTAATATGCTCATTAGAAATAAACAAATACGAACTCATTTTAATATTTATGTAAATAATCCGTTTCTAACTTGCTCGTTGGAAAGTTAATAGTTTAGACAAAACCATTTTGAGATATATTATTCTACACATTTGATATTTGCCAATGAAGTACATTATAGAAAACCTTCTGTTATGAGGCTTCCATTCCATCTACCTAGCTAACAACCTGTTGTTTTCGGCCCTGACGAGGATATTAACTCTGTTCTAAACAAACCGTCTGTTAAATCTTCAATGTTTCTATTATGGATGGAACCACCTGTTGGCCTGTACACTTACATACGTTCAGTTCCCTATTTTTTATGTTTGGAAGCTTGACAAGCGAGTATGGGAACCAAGAAAAGGGAAAAAATCAATTGGCAGGATTCATTCTGTACCTCTGTCTCTAGGTGAAGCTTATTTTTTGAGAATTCTTCTTAACAAGGTTAGAGGACCAACATCGTTTGACGACATTAAAAAAGTTAATGGTAAAGTTTACGATACATACAGAGATGCTTGCTACGCACTTGGTCTTTTAGATGATGACTCAGAGTATGTGGAGGCAATAAAAGAAGCAAATTTAACTGGAAGCACTTCATATATTCGAAATTTATTTTCTACGATGCTATTTTCCAGTAGTCTTTCTAGACCTGAGGTTGTGTGGGAAAGTTAGTGGAAATACATGGCAGACGATTTTGTTTACAGACTAGCAAAATACCATCGAGTTACAGGTACCTTTTCTTTACACTGAATTTTATTACTTATAATTTCAAAAAAATGATTTAATGTTTTGATTATTATTTAAATTAATTTATCTTAATATGATGAAATGGTTTCCCTATTCATAACATGATGTTTTTTTTCTTTCGTATTGCATAGCGGTATCAATTCCAGATCACAAACTGAAGAACTATGTTTTGTGCGAAATTGAAAAGTTTTTATTGCGAAATAATTCTTCTTTGCAAAGATTTGAAACAATGCCATATCCAGATATGTCGTCTTTAGGTATTTCAGATTGTCGTTTGATATACGAGGAGCAGGCCTATGATACAACATACCTTGGAAATCTGTACGATAGTCAATTGACAATGTTAACTGACGAACAACGCTCTGTTTTTTAATAGATTATGGCAGCAGTATATAGTGATAATGGTCGGATTTTTTTTCCTTTATGGCTATGGTGGAACAGGTAAAACATTTCTATGGAAGACATTGTCCACTGCAATTAGATCAAAAGGTCAAATCGTGTTAAATGTGGCTTCAAGTGGAATTGCATCGTTGTTGTTAGATGGTGGCAGGACTGCACATTCCAGGTTTAGCATACCGTTGAATCTTACTGAAGATTCGGTATGTAATATAAAACCAGAAAGTGATTTGTCTAAATTACTTCATGAGACTAAATTGATAATTTGGGATGAAGCACCTATGGTACACAAACATGCATTTGAAGCGCTCGATAGAACAATGAATGACATTTTCAACATTGACACATCTCTCAATTCAGATATCCGGTTTGGAGGTAAGGTTATTGTTTTTGGTGGTGATTTTAGACAAATATTACTTGTTGTTCCAAATGGTGGGAGACAAGAGAGTGTTAATTCCTCCTTATGTTTGTCTTATCTGTGGAGTAAATGTAAATTGCTAAGACTAACAAGAAACATGAGGTTAACGGTTGAAAGATCTACAGCTGATGTTGAAGAAATAAATACTTTTGCCAAATGGCTTTTGGATTTTGGATTTGTGTGAGGGTAATGTTGGTGGTCCAAATGATGGAGAAGCAACTATTGAAATACCACAAGATCTTTTGATTACTAACGCATCTGATCCAATTGCAAGTTTAATTGATTTTGTTTATCCATCAATCTTGGAAAACGTAGACGAATATAACTATTTCAGTGAGCGGGCTATACTTGCACCTAAAAATGATGTTGTTCATGTGATTAATGACAGGTTGCTAGCAATGTTTCCTGGTGAAGAAAAAGAGTATCTTAGCTCTGACAGTCTTTGTCCGTCTGAAGATGTAAATTCTACACAACAAAGAATTGTCGCACCCCGATATTTTCACGTATTACCGGTGGGCCCGGTGGGGAGTATCGTGACGTAGTTGATATCATCATAGTCAATAATCACAGTTTAAATGCACAGCGGAAATCTAAAAGTAATTTATACAATCTGAGTTTTAAAGTAACATAAAATATTACACAACGGAATGTAAGAAGATCCACATGCGGATCAAAACAAAGGAAGTATTGTTCAACAGACTTAAAGTGATAAAAGCTTGCAAGACTCTTTATTTATTCACTCATGAGTTCCAGCCCATTACGCTTAGTACCTGCACTTAACCTTTTTGAAAATACGTCAGTTTACACTGGTAAATACAATTAGCTGACTCTTTTTGAAAACATTTATAAAAATTAATTTGGATGCACAAGGCATAAAATCTTTTATAACTTGGGACAATTATTTAAAAATAATATTGTATACAGATTTATATGTTTGTCGTCCATTCAGGACCCAGTTAGAAGACCCGGATTAGATTAATTGACACACCACAAGTATATGCCCACAAGAGAGTGAGATACCGTTTATACATACGCAACTGTCAGGTATATGCCTACACCCCGTGCTTAAGTCGTGGCCATTTCTAACAAATGTGCCGAGGATATCCAGGACATGGTCATTAACCCCCCAAAGGCATTGCATCAAACAAAACAGATTAAAACGGGTTATGCAAATGTATTAATCACAATCCGATTTAAATAACTACATACCCGACCAAGCGATATTATTATAATACCGTATCCCAAGCACGTATAACGGAAAATAAGTTAAAAGTATTTACCTGAGCAAAATATAAATTTAATCTCAGCCGTATAAAAATCAGCAAGTGCAAATAGCTTTTACTGGGCTCCTAGATCTGGAACGAAGGTTTTAATAACCTATTAGATTCCTAACGGGTCTTACTTAAGTTTAAACTTAGACCGATTAGTTTTAATGAAAGGTTTACGGTTCAAAACACAAGATTAAGCGAAGACCGGATTAGAATGTGATTTAGACCCAACAAGTATGAAGACTTGTATAATGTGGGTAAACTAAACACATTCGGGATTTTGAAGTGAAAATGGTAAGGTTTGACCCGTTTCTGTTAATTTATGCAAACTAGTTACATAAACCGTACCGAATGCGAATATGCATAACGGGTAACCAAATAAGTCATGTACAGGTTCCACAAGCTAATATGCTTAAAATATGTTATGATATCAGTAGGATACCATCCATTATGCCCAAAACGAATTTAAAACCAAATTAAGCCCCGAAAGGGTATTTTGGTCTTTTAAAGTTTATAAAAGAGGTTAAATAGCAAATCTGAGGTTCTGCTCTAAAATAAACAGTAAAAATATTTATTTTAATAAGTTATATCAGTAAGATATCATACATATTTGAAATTTATCATTTATGACCAAACTATGCACCGTAGGGGCATTTTGGTCATTTCACATATGCTATAAGGGTCAAATTTGGAAATCTGAGTTCAAAACTTTTACTTACTGTTTAAGTATAAAAATTTATTCATAACATCAGTAGGTAACAAGTCTTAGGTGGTAAATATGGTTTAAACCATACTATGCACCTAAATCGCATAAAAGTCGGTATTTGACGGTATTCGGGTTGAATAAAGAAATTTGAGATTTTGATCAGCCTCTACTGTTTAAAATAATTTATTTGATGTATAAAATCAGTAGAAAAAGGTTTGATATGTAAAGGATGTGTAAAACTCATTTTATTAGCAAAAAGGGCATAACCGTCAATTACCGAGTCAATGCAAGAACCCTATGTTATGATCAGTTTAAAATTTAAGAAAAATTTCTAAAAATCCCTAAATATTATATCTTAACAGTAGGTGGCAAGTTTGGTGTCAAAATTTGGGTTTAAATAAGTTTTATGCCAAAAATGCCATTTAATTAGTAAAAAGCTTTTATTTTACGATATCGCGCATAACTTCTATTTTAAACCACAAACTGGTGTCAAACTTTTAGGACATACTTAAATATCAGTAATAAAGGTTTTTGTCCTCTCACATCTTCAAAAATCTCGTTTTAATATCAAAAGGGCATAATGGTCAACTTTTAAGCATTTATCGGAAACATGCAATGAACTAGGATTTCTATGGAACCAAGTTGTATAACCTCAGAGGGTTATACTAACCTCAGAGGCATATCTAAAACAAGCTAAATCGGGTCAGAACTGAAAGTCAATGCAAAAGTCTACTTTTGCGAATTTCGGTTCCGAACCGAGCCTAAACTCAGAATTGTCGGGTTGAACATGTCTAAACATGTTATTATATTAATTAGCAAGTTATTTTTGTGTTAAAACATGTTCCATAACCTCTACATTATCAGTTATGAATTTATTTGTAAAAACTGACCCGTTTAACTTTTTATTAATAAGTTTGACCCGACAATTGACCAAGTAAAAGTGATAATCAGTAGGTGCCCTTTTAAAGGTTTATTACCTTCATAATTACCAACTCATAGCCACTTTTAATTCGAATAATGGCTGGACCGTTTGTGATTAATCACAAAGTCAAAGCTTAATTACGATAACTTTGACTTTCGGTCATTAAGCTAATAAAACTTAAACTTAGGAAGCTAAGAACACTTACTAGAGTACTTAGCATGAATTTGGAACTTTAGAAAACTTCCTTGAGCTCCAGGAGGCTCCAAAGAGTGAGTTTTGAGTGAAATATTCAACTGTGTAAATGAACAAGTGCAAACAAAGGGCCTTATATAGGAATTTCTACTTCATATAATCAACCCACATGTCCATACATTGATCCCAGATGATTCCAGGTGTCCCTAGTGCATGAAAAACCATTGGGTCAGTCCCTGGTATCGAAATTTAGCATGCAAAGGTGGTGGAACTGGCTGAAACATGCAGCTGTCGTTGTTTTCTGCATCTGACACTCTTACGCGGGCCGCGTAAGACTCAAAGAGAGTCTACGCGGGCCGCGTGGCTCCTCTTTGACCAGAAAACAACTTTTAAACTATGCAGTTTTGGTCCCTGGTCCATTTTAAGTTTATTTAACTTCCATTTATTGCACTTATGACCCCCATAGTTAACTTTTAAGGGGCTTGGGTCATATATTAACTCCGTTAGTCTCCCGGTTAGTTGTACGATCACCCGAAAAGGTCTCTTAAGAGCGTAGAAACCCCGCGAAATCATTGTTTATTATATATGGAAGCATAATGAAGTATTACAAAGCTTTGGGATCATTAAAAGGTCACTCAGAGGTAACGTTTAGTATGGTGACACGTTTAACCCTTAAGCTTTGTAAAATTTTCAATTTAAGCAAAAACGGCTTTCTATTCCCGACAATTTCATTCATCAAAGAATACAAACATCTTGCAAGATCATTCAGAGGCACGAGCTTGGCATGATGACACGTTTGATCCTTTTACTAACATATTTACATTGTTTGACAATTTTAGTCCTTCCAGATCACTCTATTACACGTTTAAAGTCCATGACACGTGTCTTTATTATATTGGGCATGATTTTGCGAGGTGTTACATCCTCACTCCCTTAAAAGAAATCTCGACCTCAAGATTTACTGAAATAAATGAGGGTACTTCTGTTTCATTGTGGATTCAACTTCTGTTAGGCCCTAATGTGTGAGACTGACGTATCAAATTAATACAACGGGCTTTGGTTACAAACTGGGTCTTACCGGGTTAGTTTATATTAGGTTTTGGACCTTTATAGGTCACTTGGGCCAAACTTTAGGCCATGTGGGCCAAGCAGGCCCAAGGGAAGCCCATATAGAGAATTGGGCTTGTGTTAGTAATAAACAAGTTTTTAACTTGTTTTAGGGTTTGAACCTCATTTGTTACAGAATTCCTAGAGAGAGCTAGAGGAAGGCGATTGTTTGTGAGCACTTGTACTAGACGGTTTTGCTAGTTGATAGTAATAGAATCGTGTGCAAGTGTTTAAAGGTGATTCGTTGTGTTCTTCGTATTTCATATTTTTCGTGTTTATTCTTGAATCACATCAAGTTTGGATTCCGCACAAACTTGGTGTTGTTTGATATCATTGAAAGATCCGTTTCACGGGACTTACAAGTGGTATCAGAGCCAAAGAACCTGTTTCTAGGCTCGGTGTGATATCAAAGATTCAAGATTTTGAAAAACTAAAATTTTCGGCTCGGATTTGTTTTTTTTAATCCGTTTTGATAAAAGTTTCTGATGTTTAAAAACTATTTCTGTGACAACCCGCACTAAACCAGGTATCCGTACAACTTAATTAATGATTAATTACTACTTGATTACTGTGCTTGATTGAACTAGCTGATAAACTGCTACCTGCATGCTAATACATGCACTTACTTGCATCATACTTTATTTGCTGTCACTACATTATTTACATACGGAACCCTAGTGACAAACATGATGCACAAAAAGCACAGTAGCACTAAACGGATACACAGTGAACATGCTGATATAACCAGCATCAGGCAGATACTGCCTCTAAGGCCTGTTAAGAGCCTCATATATTTTGGCTACACTGGTGGTGAGTGTAGGATATAAGGGTTGTGTTACCGCGTCTCTAGGGATAAGATACACTGATTCGGATGTGCCAAAAACGTACTTTAAAGTACCAAACACAGCACTTTAATGATTAATCCAGCTTCTAGCTGACTAGTAAAGTGCCAGAATATGAGAAAATAACACTAGACACTTTCTAAAGTGTCGGGAAAACAAAATGTGTCACTAAAAATGTAATAACGACACTTTAAAGCGTTACAAAAGACTTTAACGGATTACTATCCAACCGAACAACCGGACTTTACCCGGGACATGAAAATATTAATATTTTCACTATTTATATTTTTCTAAACTAGTTAGGGTCCCTGATTACCCTAACACCCGTCATAACACGCAACATACAACAAACTAAGTTGAGTACTTAGTTAACCTATTTAACCTAACTTCTCCCTAACTAAACAAGTTTAAACCGAACTAACCCACCCCAAGCCCCTAACCGGCCCCATAACCATGGGGAACATCATGGTACACCCTTGAATATTTTATTGCTTAATGTCTAGTATCTTTGTGACATGATAACCAATGGATAATACACTTTGATTTTCCTATAAATACCACTTAACACTTGGATAATTATCACATAATTTCCACCAACAAAATCATACTCTCTCTTGTCTCCCCACTCTCGGCCGAACCTCATCCCACCCACCATCATAATTTCGAGTGTTGATTCTTGCATTCCATCATCATACACACTTCACAAGTCACGTATTAGGAGCCCCGGAGCAAGCGAAACACGAAGGACCTCCACCGATAGCTTTTATCCACGCGTTTTCGTCACGATTCTTCCCTAGCCCCGAGCTAGAGGTATACCATCTAAAACTTGTTTTTACACTTATCTAAAGTGGGTAAAAGGACTTTCGTCGGTTAAATATCGTAAACATGCGTTTTGAAACTTTAAAGTCTAGTAAAATCACAAAAGTGGAGGTTAATAGCATATAACTTGTGTAAAAGTCGTAGTAATTGAAATTTGTGTTTATCTAGACCCGATCTATGATGTGGTAGCGCGAATCTCCGTTTAACCCGACTTTGTAAAATCACGTATCATCACATAAGCTCGTTTTTGAAAGATACAAGGGTTAAAGGTGAAACACTACCACATTTAGAGCATGAACTTGTGTAAAAGAATTTTACTTGTGTAAAAGTGATTTAACCGGTACAATGGTGTTTAAAACTAGCAGATCTACGTATCTGCAAGTGGTACTTTTGAAGGACCACACTTTAAAAGAAACCATGTTTTCTAAGAAACGGATCTTACAAAACTAAGAATGATATTTAGAACGCACAAGTGTGTAAACACTTGTGTGACACATGTTTCGACAAAATAACTATTTTTGGGAAAAAAAACTAGAAGTTGTAAAGACAGATTTCTCTAAAAACGAGGTTTTTACGAGGTTAAAGTTACTTTATATAAAGATCCACGAAATATAATGGGATTTACAATATAGATTCGGAAAAACTACAAGTTCATGCGATTATGTGATTTACATATTTATTGACTAGTTTGATGTGTCGGAAATTGTTTGATTGAATAAAGAAGTTGATTGATTTGATTATTAAAAGAAAATGATACGCTTGAAAGCGTGGCCACCTCCAGTTACAGAGGAAACTCTGGCGAAATTTTCTTAAAAACCTAACACTTAAACCTGTTTACATTACAAGTGTTAGAATCATTTTTGACATGATTTCAAAACATAAATTTCGCCATGACTTGAATTACTAAATATTCGGAGGTGGGATTTTCACAAAATATTAACGTGATAAATATATATTTTCACACACTGCTTATGATTATTTTGTGAAATACATAAATATTATTTTTAGAGTAAAAATAATGTTTACGAACGATAACGACTCCAAAAGTAATACAAACGCTTTCGCCATAAATATATAAGTTACACCGGTAATTATATTACCACCTGTATGTTAAAACGTAACTTACACAATTACGGAAATATTTATGAACGCGTACTTTAACAACGTATTTTGGGATAAAAACCTATATTTTGGAGATGGATATATATATAAGGATTAAGTGAGACTTAATGACGGAATTATACGCACATGTATTAAATCCCCCATCCTTGGGAAGGAAGATAACTACCAAGTATACACGACATGTAACACGAAATAGTTGTCTAACTATTTCCCGCAAACATAAACTGTAAAGCTAAAGCACGGCCGTCCGTCTAATAGAATTAGCACTTGTAGGTCGTTGCACAGCTTACTGTATTGGAGACGCTTGATAGAGATACGCATTCACTGTGAGTTCATGTCCCCCTTTTCTCTAACTGTTTTCAGTTTTCTTAACTGCGGGGGTGAAATACATGTTACTTTGTTTACAAGTACTTTATACACGGTATGATTTACGTAAGGAGGTTTAGATCATGTGAATGGGTAGTTAGAACACCGAGGGACTCGAGCGGTAGATCTATCTGGGTGTAGCGAGCCCAGCTCTAGGCCAAACGGACCTCTCTGAGGCCAACAGAACGGACCTGGAGTGACTTGGTTGCCCAACGCAAAAATCGGCTAGGTCGTGTCTTACTATTTGCATTTCACAACATGCTAATGGCCTTGCAAACCATTGGTGATCACAAGTCCTCTTACACTGCTACATACCAGGAAACTTTTATACTTACAAGTGTTTTACTTACTCACTTGCACATGAACTCGCTCAACATTATTGTTGATTTTTCAACTCACATGTATTTCAGGAAATTAAACGGATCTGGCACGGTATGGAACGTTTTCCGCTGCACTTGTCATGGAGTCATCAGGGTTTAGGGGATGTGTCTCTTTCCTGGACAAGACACAGTCCTTAAACCACGTTTATGTTATGTTTTAGTTTGTAATGTTGTTGAACAAGGTTATGGTTGTTGGTTAAAACAATGGTACTGTATTTTGTTTTCAAAACTTAATGGATGACTTGCATGGTTTTTAAATTCATATAGCTTGTTATGATTAAGCTATGGTATTAAGAAGTCACACCAAAATATACCACGCTTCCGCAAAGCCAGGGTGTGACAGCTTGGTATCAGAGCCCTGATCATAGCGAACTAGGATTCTGTCTCGAGTCTAGACTATGATCACTAGGGCTCTCACGAAAACATTTTTCTGCATACCACTTAAGTCCAGATCCACACTTTTTACAAACAAATGTTGAGCACATTTTATTTATTTATAGGCTCAGCTTGGAGGGCTGAGGATCGGTCTGGAGGATCGAGGTGGTTAAGGTAGTTGAGCACGTTGGTTTGTTATAGGATCGATCTGGAGGATCGAGGCTTGGTCTAGGTGACCAAGATAGTGGGCTAGCAAGGCTAGGAAGAAAAGGTTCAGCCTGGAGGGCTAAGGATCGATCTGGAGGATCGAGGTTTGGTTAAGTGAAGGATAGAGCAGTCTTGTAGACTGGATGGTATTGGCTAGTAGGACTAGGAGGATTATGTGATGCCTTACTTGATGACTTATGTGATTACTTGATTTATGATTGACTATTTGTGCATGTTTGTGTATATGTTACAGACACATGGATTCTGCAGACACTGGTGGTTCAGGCACCACAGGCCCGAGGCCTATCGTTTCAGACGACATTGAGTCATCGGAGCACGAGGTTTACACGTCCGACTTCACGAGCACAGATGAGGACGATTTCCAGCCCTTTGCACTACCTGACGGTGCTGGCGAGCTCGCAGATGGTCCTATCGCAGGGGATCTACCCTTGGCACTGATCCCTGCTCCTATACCGCTGGCTGCGTACCCAGCTTACGATTTACCCATCGATGATGAGGAGGATGATATCGATATGTTCGATGAGGAGCCTTTCGAGGAGGATGCTCAGGGCGAGGCCCTTCCTGCCGCCGATCTCTTGTTGATCGCAGATGCTCCTGCCGCGGAGTCACCTGCTCACTCCCCAGTCGCGGACTCCTTTGAGTCTGTGGCCTCTGTACCCTCACATGCCCCGAGTGCGCAACACTTCTTTCACGAGTCAGATTCTGATCATGCATCTTCTGTCGCCCCCATCCCCAGTCCCACTTTCGACCACGAGGACGTGGAGGATTCCGACCCTATGTTTCCCCCAGGGTTTGACCCTGATCGTGACTTAGAGTTTGTTCCGATGGACCAGCTTATGGAGGATCCAGCAGATCCTATTGACCCTTTTGATCCGATTGATCCTGATTTCGATTTTGACATGGCATTTGATGACTTTGAGCCTGCCATTGCTCCTGAGCAGGCAGCTGCCCTTGATCCGTTACCAGAGCATGACCCTGCGCATGCTGATGCACCTTTTGAGCCCATTGCTGATGATCACCACATTGATGTTCCTGTTGATCCTATTGATCCGTTACCCATTGTTGCTGTACCAGTTGACCCCCCTTTCGAGCACTTGGCACCTGATCACCCTGTTGTAGCCCCTTTATTTGATCCCGTTCCCATAGAGCCCGGACATGCACCATTCGCGGCACATATGGATCCACCGGACGAGTCTGCCCAGCATGGCTGGATACCGGCAGACGAGGACGTTCCCCCATTCCCTCCACAGATTCCTGTTGCACCACATACTGACTTTTCGTTTCAGGTTCCTATGTTTATACCTCCAGCAGGGCCTGGAGAGGGCTCTTCAGCACACCCTGATGGGCTTGTACCGATGCCCATGCCTTTCATGCCTCGGATTCCTTTTGTTCCACCCACTACAGCTCCTTTTGGGGTGGCACCCTTTGACCCCACACGTGAGCCACTGCTGTGGTCACCATTTTCCCCTATGCCACCCACTGATCCATACCACAGGTTCCACGTGGGACACACCATCGAGGATGTATTGATGTCATTTGTACACCAGCATGAGTCGCATGAGCAGCGACTACAGGAGTTGGAGAGAGCCCATCTGCAGCCATGTCAGTGTCATGGCCGGGTACCCTCTCCGTTACAGCCGTTTCGACCTTTACCCCCTGACTATGCTGCTCGTCTTACTACTTTGGAGCAGCAGATTGCTTCCATTATTCGTACACAGCAGGCGATGGAGGCGGACTGGTTACAGTTGCGCCATTTGTTTTATACCCGTTTTCCTCCTCCACCACCATCTACTTAGAGCTCATCGGTGCCACTTGGGTAGGCGAGGTGATAAGGCGGCGATTGCTTTTTGACTGCACAGCTTTTTGAGAGACTACGTTATGACTTGACTTTTGTTATGTACTTGATATTGTATTGATACTGATGTAGCTTTTGACAGGGGTGATGTAGCCCTAGTGATTGATGATTGTATGTATACACTTACGATGTGGTCTCATTTATATGGCAATCGCAGTTTTCTCACCATATTTGATTCGCTTGATTACTTGGTTATATTTTATGACATGGGATGTTGTGTGATTGATATTTGTGATGTGTGATAACATGAGATGTTATGTGATTATACTATTACTACCGTTATATACGTACACTATATTACGAACTGATTTACGTATTATAACATCGGAACCTTCTATGGCCTAACCAACTTAAACCATCTTTTAGAAAGATGCCGCCAAGACGTCAACAGCAGCCTATGCCTACCACTCAGGAAGAGCTACAACAAATCATTGCTGCTGCCATAGCGCAGTACGCAGCTTCTCAGCCAGGAGGGAGCGGAAGTGTTAATCAAGGCAATAACAATCCACCTCATGGTAATACCACGCCATTCGAACCTACCATGAACTAGTTGGAGATTTTAGCGGTGATGCTAATGCCAAACACATGTTTTAACATACGTGTAGGATGCACCTACAAGCAGTTCTTAGACTGCAAACCAGTTAACTTCGATGGCACAGGAGGTGCAGTTGCCTTTACCCGCTGGGCTGAGAAAACCGATTCCGTCTTACGCATGAGCAAGTGTGCAGAGGATCAACAAGTCACATACATTTCAGGGCTGTTTCTAGACGGAGCCCTATCTTGGTGGAACTTACAGGTCCAAACACTAGGCGAAGCTGCCGCCTACGCCCTGACTTGGGCCGAATTGAAAGAACTGATGCGCAAGAAGTACTGTTCACGCGCAGAAATTCAAAGGTTGGAGACTGAATTTTGGCACCTAAAGATGGATGGACCGAAGGTAGCAGAGTACGTTCAGAGGTTTCATGACCTATCTCAAGTGGTTCCTTATATGGTCACGCCAAAATACAAGCGAATCGAGCGCTTCATTTGGGGTTTGGCTCCCCAAATAATAAGCATGGTAACCTCCTCCAAACCAGCGACTATCACTGAAGCCATCGATTTGAGCGTGGCTCTCACCGAGGAAGGGATTCGTTTAAACAAGTTTGGTGATGTAAAGGCAAAGGAGAAAGAGACTCATGTTGAGTCGTCAGGAGGTAACAAAAGAAAGTTTTCAAACTTCAAACAAAGTGTTAGCGGTGATGGTAAGAGAGGAGCACCAAGCACGCCAGCTCAGGGTGCAGCTGGCAGTGGAAGGAAAGGAAGAGGATACATGGGCACCCAGCCCAGATGCAATACCTGTCAACGCCACCATTCGGGTCAATGTCGGCTAAAAGTATGCGAAGTATGTGGGAAACGTGGTCATTTGAAGGACACCTGTTGGGTTGGTACTGGCCGGGGAGGCCAGGGAGGATCTGAAAATAGGAATAACAACCGTGGTGGTTTTGGAGGTCGCCCACAGGGGAATAATCAAGGCTACAATGCCAATCAAGCCGGAAATGCCAATCAAAACAACCCGCCAGTTGGGGATGGTGCAGGAAGTGGAAAAAGATTAGGATGTTTTCATTGCGGAGACGTTGGGCACTTCAAGAAGGATTGCCCGGGATTGAACCAAGCCCGTGGAAGGGTGTTCCAGATCGGTGCACGGGAAGCACGCCAGGATCCCAACGTTGTCACGGGTACGTTCCCTATCAATCAACGCTATGCATCTGTTCTGTTTGATACTGGCGCCGACTATAGCTTCGTATCACTAGAATTTAAGAATATACTTGGGCTAGCCGCTAATAAGTTAGACATTCCCTACGCAATTGAATTGGCTAATGGAAAGTTGGTAGAAGCCAATGATGTTATCAGAGGCTGTGTGATTGAATTAGGAGAACGTGAGTTTGACTTGGATCTACTACCAGTCCAATTGGGAAGTTTCGACGTGGTAGTAGGAATGGATTGGTTATCGGGCAATAAAGCTGAGATAGTTTGCCACGAAAAGGTTGTTCGTATTCCAACCGAGGATGGTGAGACCATTGTTGTTCATGGAGAGAAGCGTGAGACGCCGTTGCGGATTATCAGCTGTTTGAAGGCAAGGAAGTGTTTACAGAAAGGATGTGTTGCTTTTCTGGCACACATCGTAGATAAGAAGGCTGCCGAGCCAAGAATCGAAGACATCCCTGTCGTAAGGGAGTATCCAGAAGTCTTCCCAGAAGACTTACCCGGACTGCCACCTCAGAGACAAGTCGAGTTTCACATCGACTTAGTTCCAGGCGCCGCGCCTGTAGCTAAGGCACCTTACAGACTTGCTCCATCTGAGATGCAGGAATTGTCAACGCAACTTCAAGAGTTGTTAGACAAGGGTTTTATCCGACCAAGCTTCTCGCCTTGGGGAGCTCCGGTCTTGTTTGTCAAGAAGAAGGACGGAAGTTTCCGCATGTGTATTGAACAAGCTGACGATTAAGAACAGGTATCCTCTGCCTAGAATCGACGATCTGTTCGACCAACTTCAAGGTTCAAGCTGTTACTCTAAGATCGATCTTCGATCTGGATACCATCAACTAAGGATACAGGAGGAAAGTATCCCGAAAACAGCCTTCCGAACTCGTTATGGACACTACGAGTTCCTCGTTATGCCATTTGGTTTGACAAACGCACCTGCGGTATTCATGGATCTAATGAATAGAGTTTGCAAGCCATACTTAGACAAGTTCGTGATTGTATTCATCGACGACATCCTGATTTACTCAAAGACGAAGGCTGAACACGAACAACATCTTAGAACCATATTGGAGCTGCTAAAGAAGGAACAGCTGTACGCCAAATTCTCCAAGTGCGAGTTTTGGTTACGCGAAGTCCAGTTTCTTGGACATGTGGTTAATGGGGATGGAATTCATGTTGATCCCACAAAGATCGAGGCAATCAAGAATTGGGAGACGCCTACAACGCCAACCGAGATTCGACAATTCTTGGGTTTGGCTGGCTACTATCGAAGGTTCATCGAGGATTTTTCGAAAATCGCTCAACCGTTGACGCTCCTGACCCAGAAGGATAAGACGTTTGATTGGGGAATCAAACAGGATGAAGCGTTTCAGATATTAAAAGATAAGCTCTGCAACGCGCCAATCTTAGCTCTACCGGAAGGTACCAACGATTTTGTGGTATACTGCGACGCATCGCGTCAGGGATTGGGTTGTGTGTTGATGCAACGCCAAAAGGTCATTGCTTACGCATCACGCCAACTGAAAGTGCACGAGAAGAATTATACCACACACGATTTAGAGCTTGGCGCAGTGGTTTTCGCTTTAAAGATCTGGAGGCACTACCTGTATGGTACAAAGTGCACAATCTTCACAGATCACAAAAGCCTACAGCACATATTCAACCAGAAGGAGTTGAATATGAGGCAAAGACGTTGGGTTGAATTGTTGAACGATTACGACTGCGAGATAAAGTATCACCCAGGGAAGGCGAATGTAGTTGCCGATGCCCTAAGTCGTAAAGAAAGAATCAAGCCCATAAGGGTTAGAGCTTTGGAAATGATTATACGAACTGATCTTTCCTTGCGCATTCGTGCGGCACAAAAGGAGACCCTTAAGGAAGGGAATCGTGAGGAAGAATATCTCCGTGGGATGGAGAAGTTACTGGCACCAAACAATGAAGGAACATTATGTTTTGAGAAAAGGATTTGGGTTCCTCAGATTGGTGGATTAAGGGAAGTTATTTTCGATGAAGCGCACAAATCACGGTACTCTATCCACCCTGGATCGGACAAGATGTACCAGGACCTCAAGAATTATTATTGGTGGCCTAGGATGAAAGGCGATGTTGCTATTTACGTGAGCAAATGTTTGACGTGCGCCAAGGTTAAGGCGGAATACCAGAAGCCCTCAGGGCTGCTGCAACAACCTGAGATTCCCAAGTGGAAATGGGAACAAATCTCAATGGATTTTGTTACAAAACTGCCAAGAACGCCAAGAGGCCATGATATGATTTGGGTGATTGTTGACCGCCTAACAAAATCCGCACACTTTCTGCCAATCAAGGAGAAAGACAGTACTAGTAAACTTGCGGAGATTTACTTGAGAGAGATCGTAGCACGTCATGGAGTACCTCTCTCGATCATCTCTGATAGAGACGGAAGATTTGTGTCAAGAATATGGCAATCTTTCCAAGAATCTTTTGGCTCACAATTGAATCTGAGCACTGCGTTCCATCCGCAAACTGACGGCCAGAGCGAGCGAACGATACAAACGTTGGAAGACATGCTGAGGGCATGTGTTATGGATCTAGGCGGTAGCTGGGATAAACACTTACCTTTGGTCGAATTTTCATACAACAACAGCTACCACACCAGTATTGGTGTCGCGCCATTTGAGGCCCTATACGGACGCAAGTGCCGATCACCACTATGTTGGTCTGACGCAGGTGATAGGCAGCTTGCTGGTCCCGAGATCGTCCAAGAGACGACAGATAAGATCGCGCAAATTCTTAAACGCATCGAAGCCGCTCGCCACAGGCAAAAGGCCTACGCGGATCCAAACCGGAAGCATGTGGACTTCCAAGTCGGAGAGATGGTGTTGTTAAAGGTTTCACCCTGGAAAGGGGTAGCACGCTTTGGAAAGCGTGGAAAGTTAAATCCGCGCTACATTGGTCCCTTTAGAATTCTAGAAAGAATTGGGACGGTAGCATACAAGTTGGACCTACCCGCTGAACTAAATGGTGTTCACGATACATTTCATGTATCCAATCTAAAGAAAAGTCCAACTCAAGTTGACGTTGCCATTCCTATCGACGAGATTCACATTGACGACACGCTCCACTTCGTTGAAGAACCTGTTGAGGTCACGGATTGGAAAGTTAACAAGACCCGCCGGAGCAGTGTCAAACTCGTCAAAGTACGTTGGAATGCCAGACATGGTCCTGAATTCACCTGGGAGCGTGAGGACCGGATGAAAGAAAAATACCCCCACCTATTTCCTAAGAACCCTGCTTCTACAAGCAGAACTTAAATTTCGGGACGAAATTTATTTAACGGGGGGAGAATGTGACAACCCGCACTAAACCAGGTATCCGTACAACTTAATTAATGATTAATTACTACTTGATTACTGTGCTTGATTGAACTAGCTGATAAACTGCTACCTGCATGCTAATACATGCACTTACTTGCATCATACTTTATTTGCTGTCACTACATTATTTACATACGGAACCCTAGTGACAAACATGATGCACAAAAAGCACAGTAGCACTAAACGGATACACAGTGAACATGCTGATATAACCAGCATCAGGCAGATACTGCCTCTAAGGCCTGTTAAGAGCCTCATATATTTTGGCTACACTGGTGGTGAGTGTAGGATATAAGGGTTGTGTTACCGCGTCTCTAGGGATAAGATACACTGATTCGGATGTGCCAAAAACGTACTTTAAAGTACCAAACACAGCACTTTAATGATTAATCCTGCTTCTAGCTGACTAGTAAAGTGCCAGAATATGAGAAAATAACACTAGACACTTTCTAAAGTGTCGGGAAAACAAAATGTGTCACTAAAAATGTAATAACGACACTTTAAAGCGTTACAAAAGACTTTAACGGATTACTATCCAACCGAACAACCGGACTTTACCCGGGACATGAAAATATTAATATTTTCACTATTTATATTTTTCTAAACTAGTTAGGGTCCCTGATTACCCTAACACCCGTCATAACACGCAACATACAACAAACTAAGTTGAGTACTTAGTTAACCTATTTAACCTAACTTCTCCCTAACTAAACAAGTTTAAACCGAACTAACCCACCCCAAGCCCCTAACCGGCCCCATAACCATGGGGAACATCATGGTACACCCTTGAATATTTTATTGCTTAATGTCTAGTATCTTTGTGACATGATAACCAATGGATAATACACTTTGATTTTCCTATAAATACCACTTAACACTTGGATAATTATCACATAATTTCCACCAACAAAATCATACTCTCTCTTGTCTCCCCACTCTCGGCCGAACCTCATCCCACCCACCATCATAATTTCGAGTGTTGATTCTTGCATTCCATCATCATACACACTTCACAAGTCACGTATTAGGAGCCCCGGAGCAAGCGGAACACGAAGGACCTCCACCGATAGCTTTTATCCACGCGTTTTCGTCACGATTCTTCCCTAGCCCCGAGCTAGAGGTATACCATCTAAAACTTGTTTTTACACTTATCTAAAGTGGGTAAAAGGACTTTCGTCGGTTAAATATCGTAAACATGCGTTTTGAAACTTTAAAGTCTAGTAAAATCACAAAAGTGGAGGTTAATAGCATATAACTTGTGTAAAAGTCGTAGTAATTGAAATTTGTGTTTATCTAGACCCGATCTATGATGTGGTAGCGCGAATCTCCGTTTAACCCGACTTTGTAAAATCACGTATCATCACATAAGCTCGTTTTTGAAAGATACAAGGGTTAAAGGTGAAACACTACCACATTTAGAGCATGAACTTGTGTAAAAGAATTTTACTTGTGTAAAAGTGATTTAACCGGTACAATGGTGTTTAAAACTAGCAGATCTACGTATCTGCAAGTGGTACTTTTGAAGGACCACACTTTAAAAGAAACCATGTTTTCTAAGAAACGGATCTTACAAAACTAAGAATGATATTTAGAACGCACAAGTGTGTAAACACTTGTGTGACACATGTTTCGACAAAATAACTATTTTTGGGAAAAATAACTAGAAGTTGTAAAGACAGATTTCTCTAAAAACGAGGTTTTTACGAGGTTAAAGTTACTTTATATAAAGATCCACGAAATATAATGGGATTTACAATATAGATTCGGAAAAACTACAAGTTCATGCGATTATGTGATTTACATATTTATTGACTAGTTTGATGTGTCGGAAATTGTTTGATTGAATAAAGAAGTTGATTGATTTGATTATTAAAAGAAAATGATACGCTTGAAAGCGTGGCCACCTCCAGTTACAGAGGAAACTCTGGCGAAATTTTCTTAAAAACCTAACACTTAAACCTGTTTACATTACAAGTGTTAGAATCATTTTTGACATGATTTCAAAACATAAATTTCGCCATGACTTGAATTACTAAATATTCGGAGGTGGGATTTTCACAAAATATTAACGTGATAAATATATATTTTCACACACTGCTTATGATTATTTTGTGAAATACATAAATATTATTTTTAGAGTAAAAATAATGTTTACGAACGATAACGACTCCAAAAGTAATACAAACGCTTTCGCCATAAATATATAAGTTACACCGGTAATTATATTACCACCTGTATGTTAAAACGTAACTTACACAATTACGGAAATATTTATGAACGCGTACTTTAACAACGTATTTTGGGATAAAAACCTATATTTTGGAGATGGATATATATATAAGGATTAAGTGAGACTTAATGACGGAATTATACGCACATGTATTAAATCCCCCATCCTTGGGAAGGAAGATAACTACCAAGTATACACGACATGTAACACGAAATAGTTGTCTAACTATTTCCCGCAAACATAAACTGTAAAGCTAAAGCACGGCCGTCCGTCTAATAGAATTAGCACTTGTAGGTCGTTGCACAGCTTACTGTATTGGAGACGCTTGATAGAGATACGCATTCACTGTGAGTTCATGTCCCCCTTTTCTCTAACTGTTTTCAGTTTTCTTAACTGCGGGGGTGAAATACATGTTACTTTGTTTACAAGTACTTTATACACGGTATGATTTACGTAAGGAGGTTTAGATCATGTGAATGGGTAGTTAGAACACCGAGGGACTCGAGCGGTAGATCTATCTGGGTGTAGCGAGCCCAGCTCTAGGCCAAACGGACCTCTCTGAGGCCAACAGAACGGACCTGGAGTGACTTGGTTGCCCAACGCAAAAATCGGCTAGGTCGTGTCTTACTATTTGCATTTCACAACATGCTAATGGCCTTGCAAACCATTGGTGATCACAAGTCCTCTTACACTGCTACATACCAGGAAACTTTTATACTTACAAGTGTTTTACTTACTCACTTGCACATGAACTCGCTCAACATTATTGTTGATTTTTCAACTCACATGTATTTCAGGAAATTAAACGGATCTGGCATGGTATGGAACGTTTTCCGCTGCACTTGTCATGGAGTCATCAGGGTTTAGGGGATGTGTCTCTTTCCTGGACAAGACACAGTCCTTAAACCACGTTTATGTTATGTTTTAGTTTGTAATGTTGTTGAACAAGGTTATGGTTGTTGGTTAAAACAATGGTACTGTATTTTGTTTTCAAAACTTAATGGATGACTTGCATGGTTTTTAAATTCATATAGCTTGTTATGATTAAGCTATGGTATTAAGAAGTCACACCAAAATATACCACGCTTCCGCAAAGCCAGGGTGTGACAATTTCAACTTCATATTTTGCGTTTAATTGTCTTTTTGTGGGTTTTGGATCGAAGTTGGGCAACCTATTATCTTAGAAACTTGAAATTTTTGGTTTCATGTTCATCGGTTATTCAAACTGTTCATCAAAATCATCAAGAAAATTTTACTAGTTTGGTGCGTCAAATTTGTTTTGAGATTGTTAAAAGATATTGAACAAGTTTTAATTGTAAAAGGAATATCTTTTTGTTTTAAAAAGGATCTCTTTTTCAAAAATTTGGACTTTCTGTTTTGTCACATTCCGAAAGATCCTCTCAAATTTTCTGTTTCAATCATCTCTTTCATAAGGTCAAGTCCCAATCACCAACTTCATCACCGGTTTCGACTCAAAAGATTTCGAGTTCAACTTCACAAAGGTCTCGAGTCACTAACTGGTCTCGAGTCAGCAACTTTCAAGGTCTCGACTCAAGGTCTCGGGTATCTTCATCACAGTCTCGAGTGATCGTCTTACTAGTCTCGAGTCAGTAACCTCGGTCTCGACTCATCACCTCACGGTCTCGACTTATCTTCTTGCCAACGGTCTCGAGTCACAACCTTGGTTCCGACTCGCAACCAATCTTTCCAATTTCGGGTTCTCGAGTCGCAACCACTGTCTCGACTCACAACATATTCTTCAAGGTCTCGAGTTGCAACCTTCTCCGTCTCGAGTCGCAACCTCGGTTTCGCCAATCAACCAAATCCAGTCGAAACCACGGTCTCGAGTCATCACTCATCACGGTTTCGACTCCATTTACTGATCAGTTTAATCATCATCTTCTTGTCCGATAACTGTCGTCGGAAACCTGCAACACCTTCGCTTCGAATCATCATCACTGCTTGATAATCTTCATACATCACCGGTCATCTTCTCGTCTGTTCATCACCATATTCATCAACCTCTATTTCACGATCACCTCCACACCTCTATTCACCATCTCCGTTCATCATCATCATAGCCACAACCTGCATCTCCACCTCCGGCCGTCATTCATCGTCATCTCATCATCGTCATCACCATACTTAGCATCTCCGATCACCCTCTTCCGGTCGACGCCACTTGCAACAGGGAAAGTGCTTTGATTGTTATTGGTTTTGGCGGCTGAAATCTGATTAGGGTTACGTTTGAAATCGACGAAGAAGATAGTTGTTTCATTTTTTATTAATAATAATTATAATATTTAATAAACATTAGGTCATCATTGCATAATTAAAATAATAATAATAAAATATATTCTAATTAAAAAAAAAGGTTTGTTTGTTTGTGATATCGGTTTGACAGATTTTGAGGTGCAGTTCAGAAAGCGGGTTCACAGGTTTGAGTTAGCAAGTACACGGGTTCTCGTTTGATTTGTGTTTTGAGGAGAAGAACAAAATTATCAACCACCCGCTGAAATTATGGCATTCATATTTCACAAACCCGTGGTTCAAGTAATGACTGTTGAAGATGTACTTTCTGCTTTCTGTACTCCTGAGTGCAGAGAAAGAGTTGAAGTTTATAGAATACACAACGCTGAGCTAATTCAAGATTATCAAGATATCAAAAATAAAAACTTTACTTAATCAAAAAACGAAAAACTTTATAAAGAAAAGATTGAAGCTCAGCGAAAAGACATCGTCAAACTCAAGGATGATGTAAGTGTGAAATCAACTCAACTCTTCTATGTTCAGGAGAAACTGTGCACTGTGACTAAGGAACTGGAAGATATCAGAGATAGATATAAAATAAATGAGCTTAATATTAAGAAATTTGATTCTTCCAGCAAATTAGTCAAAAACTTGTGTGATCAACAGCTCGCATACAAGGAAAAGAAAGGGCGTGGTTTGGGTTTTAATCAGGCTCCTCCTCCCTATAATGACAATTATACTTATTTACCCATGACTGAGGAGGAGATGATGAATGAAAGTAAAATGACTTATGGTCCCAAAAACAATAAGTCATCATTTAATGGCAGACCAATTGAGAAACAGAATTCGGCTCCAATAATTTTTTTTCTAAAGGCTCAATTGATCCTAACACTTCGTCTTCATGTGCAGATAAAGTATCTGAAGTAAAATGTGAAGATGTTCTTGGGAGTGAACCAGTTGTTCATACTAATATTTCTGAAAATTATTTTGAACAAACTGAATCTGATATTGCTTTTGGTCGGTCTTTGTTTGCGTCGTTTTGTGCTTATGTTTCGTCTAGTGGGCCTGATGTTTTGGGCAAAACTGATGATGTTTGTGTTGAAACTTTGAACAATAAGTCTGGTGATGAATCTTCTTCAGTTAATGATTGTGATTGTGATGTTTCTAACTCTTCAGTTGATGATTGTGTTACAGGTGAGGTCCCTCAGGATACATTCAGCGAAACTACTGAAACTTCTTCTCAAGAAAATCAAGAATGTCCTGATTCATCTTCTGAATCGGTCTCAGTGGACGTCCCTAATGTTGAATCTAGTGGGACCCCATTGGAAACCGTGGATGAAAGCAAACCTAAATCGGATTCACATGATACATGTGTTGACGAAACATGTGTTGATGAAATTTCAACTTGTTCTAAAATTAAAACTGAATCTGAATCTATTAAAGAAGAAAAAGGAGTTGAAATAAATGAACAATCATCGAAAAATGTTTCTGAAAATAAAGATAAACCTGAAACATCGGTTTTTCAAAATGATCATGATAAAAGTGAGAAGGATGAATCTCATCATCCGTCTATATCTCATGCTTGTGCTAGTTCTGATCAGCAGGTACAGAAGAACTCAGAAAAGGCACATGGAACACAAGCAACGCAAGCTCGGTCATCTAGACCCATCAAAACAGCTAATGCTGCTAGCTCTCAGAATCTCCATACATTGAAACGACAGACATGTTTCAACTGTGGAATTCCTGGACATATTGCTAGAAATTGTGTTCATCACCCAAAAGTGCAACAAAATGCCAACACTCACTTGTGTGCTGATGTTTGTGAGCCGGTTCACAACACACAAAAGGAGCCAAAACGAGCAGATCAAAATCGAGGGTATAAGAAGTCTGCTCATCAAGGACAAGGCAGCAATAATCCTCATAAGGCTTGTGACAAGGTGAATGAAAGATCCAATCAGGGAGAAAAGATGAAGAATGGTGCTCCTAGCAACAAGAGTTCTGCAAACAGCAAATATAAGCACCCAAATTCGTCTTCGTCTGAAAGTCATGTGTAGGCGCATCCAACACGAAGAGGACCGGTTTGTCCTTCAGGGTCTGCAAGAGCAAATCCAGCTGATCAGAATGCTTTCTACATGAAGAGACAAACATGCTTCAATTGCGGCATTGCTGGTCACATAGCTCGGAACTGCACACATCGTCCCTACGTACCATATTATATGCAAAATCGGAGGGTTACACCAAAGGACAACTACCATTCTAAGCCAATGAAGGTATCTTCACCTAAGGCAATGAAGAATGTGAATCCCAAGGTTAAACCTTCTGATGGGGATTGGAATGCTGCTAAAGCAAAAAGAAAACAAGCTTTGAAACCTACACAAATTTCGAAAAATAACAAGGTTGATAAGCCAACTGTTTTGCCAAAGGCATCTAAGAAACTAGAAAAGCCTAAACAAATTTGGAGAGCAAAACAAAAAGCAGCTACATCTCCAATTTTTGAAACGAAAGGGGACTTGTGTTTGAAGGAAGTATCTTATTTTGATGCTTCAGGAAATCCCAGGACCACGATGGCCTGGGTACCAATGTCTTACTAATCTCCTTACTTTTCAGGAACAACCAAGGAGGAGCTGTTGACAATCTCTGGAATGTTGATAGCGGTTGTTCCAGAGCTAAAAACGGGTAACTTTTCACTGTTGCAAAAAGTTCAAATTTTTTTTACAGATGATATGTTTCCTTTAGAGGAGATAACAGAAGTAAGAAATGATCAGCAAAATGTACTTTTTAAATTCAGTACTTTGATTTGAATATTGATTAGTCTTCAATTTGATGACAGAACGGTTAAAAAAAATATATATATTTTCTTTTCTCTTTCTTAGTTTATTATTTTGTATATATAGTGTTCTTTCTCTAGTAAATGGTAAATTTGCGCAAAAATACAAGATTTATGCACAAATTTAGGGGGGGGGGAACATATAGATAGATATAGAGTTTAGGGGAAGAAAACTCAGAAAATACAAAAAGAGTTTGCTGTAAATATGTATTGTTTTAGGGGGAGAAAATGAAAAAAATACAAAAACATTTGAAAAATGAAAAAGCCAAAAAGAAAGATTGCATGATATGGGAAGTGAAATAAATGTTTGTGTTAAAGGGCTTGACTAACACATGTAAGGTGCTATAGCTGAAAAGACTAGGATCTACTGCGATATGTCGATAGGCTTGACGCTCAAAATGATAAAAGATTCTAAGTGATATAAACATAACGAACTTTGTACCATGTGGGTAACATACCAACGGCATATGATTTTATGGTCTTAAATCTTGCGTTGATAGATAGCCAACATCTGAGGTTTCGGGTCTTTATATTGTTGAATCATCCGGGGATATCTTGGCTGTCCTTCTGTTCAGAACTAAAATTGTACATGAACACAGGAAAGAAAGTCACTTGGAATTAGCTCATTTCTATTTGAATGTCTGTATGTTGTCCCGATACACACAATTTTGATCTAATTCTGAAATCTTCTCTGAAAAAAATCGTGTACCTCCTCTGCTGCATCCAGATATATGCTGACCTGGAGGTGCTAGGCAACGACAGCTTCTGCTGCATCCAGATACATGCTGACCTAGCTGTACGTTGTCGCGCTATAGATCTAATACACCCGAAAGAGGCCCTCAAGTGCCCAAAAGAAACCCAAGAAACCTATATCAAACTGAGAAAAACTTATTTGATCTGTATATTATACCATCTCTGCAAAAGATCTATTCTGTTCTCTTCTCAACCTATTCCCAGTTAAGATTTCAGAAATCTGGATTGGACT
This sequence comes from Helianthus tuberosus, assembly GCA_030545235.1. Lineage (NCBI taxonomy): Eukaryota > Viridiplantae > Streptophyta > Magnoliopsida > Asterales > Asteraceae > Helianthus > Helianthus tuberosus. The sequence goes on from CM060406.1 coordinate 65,768,708, forward strand.
TGTGAAATATGTGGTAGGGAAGATACTTGCATGATAGAGTGTGCTGTTTATATTTCCAGGATCTGATTAGTATTTATTTGGGTGTTCATTGTTAAGAAATCAAAACATGATAAAACAGATTATATGCAGACCTAGATACAGTCAGGATATCTTAAAGGATGACATCAGTATACTCACCTGCTACGATGAATCGTTGTGCTTACCATGATCGCGGGGGTATGCCTTGGAATGGGACACACGGGTATAATAGTATAATATTACCTAAAGCATATCACGAAGTTGAAAAATTGAAAGTTGAGCGTTAAAGTTTAAGTGGACAAACATATTGGCAATCGCATAGACCAGTTTGATTAGGCTCGTACTGAAAAGTGTTCCTTAGTCTGCTTGAGAACGAATTTTGATCCCATTGCAATTGTAATTGTATATTATGGTAGTTGTTTATATTTTGAGTTTTTATTTGTTTCTAGTTCTTAATATTAAATATAAAAAAAATAAAAAAATACAAAAATACAAAAATAGTGTCTTGCTTTTCTATAAAACCAAAAATCCAAAAATAGAGTGTTTAATTGTTTTTCTTAAAATAAAAAATGTAACCGTTCTTGAAGATTTGACTGATCATCAAAAGTTGAAAGAATTTAAATTGTGAAATCCGAGTACAAGTACTTGGATGTACCTGGTGTTCATATGGTACTCTCCCTGTTGCATAAGAAATGTTTGCTTATGAGTTTGTGAGCATGTGTAGAACTTGATTTCAATCAAGAACAGGGGTTGATGAAGACTGAGATGCTGTTAGTTGCTGAAGAAGCCTGAAGCAGCACAACAACAAGATGTACCTGAGTCAGAAGAACCGGATACGAAACGTCGTCTGACAGTGATAGTGCATTTGAAGAAGTACCGTGAACCTGCTTAAAAGACAAAGATTGAAGAAGAAAAGAGCTGCTGAGAATCCTCCTCTCACATTCTTTTCCATAAGATTTTCAAGCAAATGCTGATCGAGATCCTGATATGAAGCTAACCACAAGAGCTGAAGAAAGAGACCCAGTGCTGAGAGTTCAGAAGTCAAGAACTTCCACAACTTCTGCAGCATAGCGACATCCATAGACTTCGTTGAAGACGTTGCTGATTTCATGTTATGAAGACAATTTGATGGCATCAGTCTAGGGGGAGATTGTTAGGCCCTAAAGTGTGAGACTGACGCATCAAATTAATACAACGGGCCATGGTTACAAACTGGGTCTTACCGGGTTAGTTTTTATTAGGTTTTGGACCTTTATAGGTCACTTGGGCCAAGCTTTAGGCCATGTGGGCCAAGCAGGCCCAAGGGAAGCCCATATAGAGAATTGGGCTTGAGTTAGTATATAAACAAGTTTTTAACTTGTTTTAGGGTTTGAACCTCATTTGTTACAGAATTCCTAGAGAGAGCTAGAGGAAGGCGATTGTTTGTGAGCACTTGTACTAGACGGTTTTGCTAGTTGATAGTAATAGAATCGTGTGCAAGTGTTTAAAGGTGATTCATTGTGTTCTTCGTATTTCATATTTTTCGTGTTTATTCTTGAATCACATCAAGTTTGGATTCCGCACAAACTTGGTGTTGTTTGATATCATTGAAAGATCCGTTTCACGGGACTTACAACTTCCCACGTGTATTCTGGACCTCTACGGGCATCCCATTTTACCTTCACAATCGGTACATGCTTCCTTCGAAGCTTCTTAACCTGTCGATCCTCGATCAACAAAGGTTTTTCAACGAACTTCAAGCTCTCATCTATCTGCACGTCCTTATGAGACATTGCTAGCGACTCATCGGCTAGACATTTCTTTAAGTTGCAGATGTGGAATACATTATGTATTCCACTAAGCTCTTCTGGCAGATTTAGCTTATAGGCTACAGTTCTGACACATTCGATGATCTCGAATGGTCCTATGTATCTAGGGCTTAGCTTGCCCTTTTTTCCAAAATGCATCACCCCTTTCCAGGGTGACACCTTGAGTAATACCTTGTCGCCTACCTCGAATTTCAGAGGTTTACGCCTTTTATCCGTGTAACTTTTCTGCCTATCCCTGGCAGCTTTGAGACGATCGCGGATCTGAACAATCTTATATGTCGTCTCTTTGACTATATCGGGTCCTGGCAGTTGGACTTCTCCAACTTCCGCCCAGCAAATTGGCGTTCTACACTTTCTTCCGTACAAAGCTTCGAAAGGCGCTTCTTGAATACTCGAATGATAGCTATTATTGTACGAAAATTCAATCAACGGAAGATGGTCATCCCAACTCCCTCCTAAATCAATAACACAAGCTCGTAGCATATCCTCAAGCGTTTGAATCGTACGCTCGCTTTGCCCATCCGTTTGAGGATGATATGCAGTGCTGAAATTTAATCGAGTGCCTAAAGATTGCTGAAAGCTTTTCCAAAAATGCGATGTGTATCTTGTATCCCTATCAGAGATAATAGACACTGGCACTCTGTGAAGAGATACAATCTCATCCACGTACAGTTGAGCTAGCTTGTCGGAGTTGTGAGTTTCTTTAATCGGCAAGAAGTGGGCTGACTTGGTCAATCTATCGACTATAACCCAAATAGTATCATTTTCGTGCTTCGTCTTTGGTAACTTTGTGATAAAATCCATGGTTACCATTTCCCATTTCCATGTGGGAAGTTCAGGCTGTTTAGCAAACTCGACGGCTTTTGATGCTCTGTTTTAACTTGCGCGCACGTCAGACATTTAGCCACATAAGTGGCTATAGATTTCTTCAAACCTATCCACCAATAATTTGCCTTTAAATCCTGGTACATCTTATCACTGCCAGGATGAACTGAATGTTTGGAGCTATGAGCTTCTTGAAGAATCACATCTCGAAGTCCTCCATAGATTGGAACCCATATTCGTCCATTCAATCTTAGGATACCATCCTTGCCATATGATAATTGTTCAGCAGTTAGGATAGTTAGCTTCTAATACAACTTCCTTTTGAGTGGCTAACAACCTTTCATTCAAGCTGTTCTTCAGTTCAATGCTCTTGGCATTGATTCTAATAGGCTTAACCCTTTCTTTTCTGCTCAAGGCATCGACGACTACATTTGCTTTTCCTGGATGATATCGGATTTCACAATCATAATCATTCAGTGTCTCCATCCAACGAAGCGGCCTCATGTTTAGATCCTTCTGATTAAACAGATGTTGAAGGCTCTTGTGATCAGAATAGATCACACACTTGGTTCCATAAAGATAGTGCCTCCAAATCTTTAGTGCAAATACAACGGCACCCAACTCCAAATCGTGGGTGGTGTAATTATTTTCGTGCACCTTTAATTGGCGTGAAGCATAGGCAATAACCTTGCCCTTCTGCATAAGCACACATCCCATACTTGCGTGCGATGCGTCACAATAAACCACAAATTCTTCAATTCCTTCTGGCAATGTCAACACAGGTGCATTGCTTAACTTCTGTTTAAGAATATCGAAGGATTCTTGCTGCTTGGGACCCCAGTTAAACTTGACATTCTTGCGAGTTAACGATGTTAGAGGTGTAGCAATCCTTGAGAAATTTTCGATGAAGCGTCTATAGTAACCTGCTAGACCCAAAAGTTGCGTATCTCTGTAGGAGTCTTAGGCTCTTGCCAATTCATAATCGATTCAATCTTAGCGGGATCCACCTGTCTACCGTGCTCGCTCACCACGTGTCCAAGAAATTGGACTTCACAAAGCCAAAACTCGCATTTAGAAAACTTGGCGTAGAGCTTTTCTTGTTGAGTAAATAAGAATGTCATCAATGAAGACAATGACAAACTTGTCCAAGTAAGGTTTGCAAACACGATTCATGAGATCCATGAACGTTGCAGGTGCATTAGTGAGCCCGAAAGGCATCACCAAGAACTCATAGTGGCCATAACGAGTTCTGAATGCAGTCTTATGCACATCTTCATCTCTGACCTTCAGTTGATGGGAACCTGAACTTAAATCCATCTTTGAAAAGTAACTTGCTCCTTGAAGCTGATCGAATAGATCATCGATCCTGGGTAACGGATATCTGTTCTTGATTGTAACCTTGTTCAGCTCGCGGTAATCGATGCATAAACGCATTGATCCATCCTTTCTCTTTACAAACATAATCGGTGCTCCCCAAGGGGACGAGCTAGGTCGAATAAAACCCTTTGCCAACAAATCATCCAACTGAGTCGTTAACTCTTTCATCTCAGTTGGTGCCAACCGATAAGGTGCTCTTGCAATTGGTGCAGCTCTAGGAATAATATCGATTCTGAATTTCACTTGCCTATCTGGAGGTAAACCAGGTAGTTCTTCAGGGAATACTTTTGGATATTCAGAAATAACGGGAATGTCTTAAATCTTGGGCTTTGGTTCATCAATGGTTACCTGTGCCATATAAATGACACAACCTTTCTTCAAACACCTCGACGCCTTAAGCATGGGCACTTGCTTCGGTAACCTGTACTGCGTATCTCCGTGTATTGTTAACGGCTCACCATAAGGAGTCTTGATAACCACTTGCTTTTTAACGCATACGATTTGGGCTTGGTTATGAGATAACCAATCCATGCCTACCACTATGTCGAATCCAGCTAGTTTCAATGGAAGCAAGGATAACGGAAAAGAGTGATTCCTAAAGGATATAAAACATCCATCTAGAATGGTCGAAGCAGTCTCTATGGCACCACCGGACAATTCTACTTCATATTTTATGCTTAGAGTCTTAACAGGCAGATTTAATAACTTACAAAATTTATTATCTACAAAAGACTTGTCTGCACCCGAATCAAACAATACTATAGCATAAACATCATTGATAAGAAAGGTACCTGTTATCACATTGTCGTTCTGAATGGCTTCCTGGGCATTCATCTGAAAGACCCGTGTATTGGTCTTTTTAGTCTCTTCGGTCTTCCTTGCAAACTTGGGACAATTGGTCTTAATGTGCCCCTTCTTGTTGCAACCATAACAGGTTCCGTCCTTCATCTTTTTGCAATCCAATGTCTTATGTTCCTTGGACTTGCAGATCCCACACGCAATAGGCTTTGACTGTGACTGTGATCTTGACTCGAGTCTACATTTCCCGAAATGATGTTTTTGGCAGGTCTTGCACTTGGGTTTCTCACCCGACTGTTGGTTATCCTTTTTAAACCCGGAACTCTTCTTATGATCTGAGTTTCCTTTATGTTTCTTATCAGAACGGTGTGAGTTCTCCTCCTCACGTTTTCTCTTTCCTTCATCGGAATTCTTAAGCGATCTCTACCTGACCGCATCGAGAGTAAGAGATAACGACAAATCAACCACTGACCTGAATGTGGTAGGTGTAGATGCTTTCACACTTGCTTTAATTTTTGGAGCTAGACCTCCAATAAAACGAGCTATACGTTTCGGTTCCGGTGTGACCAAGTAAGGAACCAATCGAGACATGGTGTTGAAACTGGTAAGGTATGCCTGACAATCCAAGTTCTTCATGACCAAGGTCAAGAAGTCAGTTTCAATCCTTTCCACCTCATTCTGAGGACATAAATTATCTTTGATCAACGCAATAAACTGATCCCAAGACATGTTGTTAAGTGGGATATTTCCTGTAGCTTAGATAAGGGACCTCCACAAAGCTAAAGCTTCACCTTTAAAAGATTGTGAAACAAACTTCACAATGTCCTGTTCTGCACAACCACTAATGTTAACCACTGTATCCATCTCATCTAGCCACATCATGCAATCAATGGCTCCTTTCTCCCCTGTGAAATCCCTAGGCTTGCAGGAGACAAAATACTTATAAGAACATGTCTTAACACGTGGCTCTTGACTGAGCACAATCTTCTTAGACGGGACACTCCTTTGGTTTGAAGAGTGATGAGAATCGTCTTTGTGTGATGCGTGCGACTTAGGTGGTGGCTTTGAATGAGCCACAGATAGGGTCCTGCTACGAGTACCACTAGATTCCTTGAACTGTCTATCCAAAGGTCGGGTGACAGCATTATCTATCATTGCTTGCAAATCCGCACCAGCCACATTAACTCTGGTGGTGTCATTATTCTCCCTCGGGTGACTGTTAACTTCATCGGATTCAGCCATGTAGCTTGATTGCTACATAAAACAATTGACAATATTTTATTCAGAGATTTTTATGGAATCATCATTTTTTTGATGGTTCATTAACCATGGTAGCTATAAACCATATTGGTTAATTTATTTAGTATTTTCTTTTATAATTTATCCCTAGTTATAAATCATTAGAGATATTAGAGTGGCACAAAAGGCCTAGTCACAAGGACAATTTTAAAATTTTAGACCACGATCTTATAAGATCAAGGCATTAAGGTTTGAACATAGTTCATTACCTTTTCTTGACAGGGAGTCATAGACTACAACTGTCTTTTGTCTCATAGGACAATAAGTATGGCCCGCAGTCACATCATCACTAATGGATGTTTAAATTAAATAGAGAAAAGGAATTGGAAGAATCCAATATAAGGATGACTTATGTGATTTTATCGAATCACATTTTCCAGGAGTGCTAACATGTTTTCAGATGTTAACAACGATTTGAATCTTAAAAAGGTCTTACCATCTGGGCCATGTCTAAAATGACATATAGGCTAGGTTATACCTTTAAGATTTTCTTTCAATATTTATTGGCAGATTAATTACAAAAGGAATGATATTTTGATTTATTTCATATAATATATTCATACATATAATGACAAATGAAATTTAAATTTAAAACATTCCATAAATAAATGAAAAGAAGTACATATTTTCCCTAAACGAGACTTTTAAACAAATAACATTGTCCTCGCAAGGACGGAAATAGAAGACAAGTCCACGCATGGACCAAGTACATAAATAAAATGTCCACGCAGGGACTTGATTGAAAATAAAAATTACAACACAAATAAATAAGGAATTTTCAAAAATCCCTCTTCTGTTTCCCCTTGATCAGATTCGCCAAACCCTTAAGCAGACCCCGGCGGCTTCTACGCTCCTCTTGCACCTCCCGTTCCACCTGGTTCAACCTCTGAAGGATTTCCTGCTGTTGCGGCAGCTGAATCAGAGGCGGCTGCAGCGGCTGCTGCTGCGGAGGTTGAGGAGGTGGCGGGTATTGATACCCATAGGATGGGTACCCCATTTGGTACGAAGCTGCGTAGGGCCCTTCAGGATGGAGAGCATTGTAGTTGGCCGCCTCGAGGTACGGGTCGACGGTAGGGGCATTGTAATAATTGTAACCCGGGTAAGCTGGCTGCTCAAACGGTTTATACGCCGCTGCACCGGCGTATGAAGGAATTGGGTTATCATAACCCATTGGTGGTGGTGGTGCGACTGGAGCTGAGTCGACTTCTGAAACTGGGTTTGAAGGCCCACCCATCTGCGAGTCTTTATACAGTGGTGGGTAGTGACTGCCACTGGAGTGCTGGGGGGTGCTGAAGTGGAAACCCCCTCGCACGGACATCCGTGCACCTGATCTCCTTCTCCTCGGTGGTTCTGGAGGCGGCTTCTGCTCTGGTGGCGGCGGTGGCGGTGGAGTAACCGCCTGGAAACGCGAATCCTCAGAGGGATCCTGCTGCTGCTGTTGAGGTGGGTTGAAAGGTGGAGTAAACTCCCAATGGTATGTGGCCCACCTTTCTTGAAAACTGTCTGGGCCCTGGTATGGCGAACCATGAAAAGATGATCCGTCAGAAATCTCGATGGGATGCGTCGGCGTCCCAGTTGGCATCTCCGGATCCGGATCTTCATCCATCTCCATATCCTGCATCTCAGGATAGTGGTCATCTGGCCCCAAAGGGTTTGGACCCCCGGGTTCTGGAATTTGGTTCATAGGATTGAACATGCTCTTAAAGTACGGGGTCGGGTCCTGGAAAGCCCGGTGTGATCCCGATCGCTGCAACGGGATGAAGGAGTGGTGTGAGTGGTCGGACTCGTTGTTCTGGTGGAGCCCGAATGAGTCGTGGTATGATGGTGAGGAACTGAGCGAGATAGAGTGTCTCGCAGGCTCCAGGTAAGTCCTCCAATCCTCGTGGGGACTTGAGCTTAAAGTTGCTGAAGGAGTTCGCCGGTGTGATGGCTCGGCCTCGTGGTCATTAGGAGTAGTGATTGGCGCCTTGCCTCTTCCACCTCGTCCTCGGAATTGTGGCGGCATTTTCTTGTTCCTGTCAAAACAAACAAAAGAAACCAACAAAAGAAATACAATAAGATTAGGATTAGTTCCTAAGTCATTTGCATAGATTCGGAAGTCAAGGAATGTGCAAACTGTGTCACTGAGATTAAACACAAAAGGCTAGTGTTTAATTTACTCAATGTTGGCTCTGATACCAACCTGTCAGACCCCGATATTTCCACGTATTACTGGTGGGCCCGGTGGGGAGTATCGTGACGTAGTTGATATCATCATAGTCAATAATCACAGTTTAAATGCACAGCGGAAGTCTAAAAGTAATTTATACAATCCGAGTTTTAAAGTAACATAAAATATTACACAACGGAATGTAAGAAGATCCACAGGCGGATCAAAACAAAAGAAGTATTGTTCAACAGACTTAAAGTGATAAAAGCTTGCAAGACTCTTTATTTATTCACTTAGGAGTTCCAGCCCATTACGCTTAGTACATGCACTTAATCTTTTTGAAAATACGTCAGTTTACACTGGTATATACAATTAACTGACTCTTTTTGAAAACATTTATAAAAATTAATTTGGATGCACAAGGCATAAAATCTTTTATAACTTGGTACAATTATTTAAAAATAATCTTGTATACAGATTTATATGTTTGTCGTCCATTCAGGACCCGGTTAAAAGATCTGGATTAGATTAATTGACACATCACAAGTATATGCCCACAAGAGAGTGAGATACCGTTTATACATACGCAACTGTCAGGTGTATGCCCACACCCCGACCTAAAGCCGTGGCCATTTCTAATAAACGTGCCGAGAATATCCAGGACATGGTCATTAACCCCCCAAAGGCATTGCATCAAACAAAACAAATTAAAACGGGTTATGTAAATGTATTAGTCACAATCCGATTTAAATAACTACATACCCGACCAAGCGGTATTATTATAATACCGTATCCCAAGCCCGCATAATGGAAAATAAGTTAAAAGTATTTACCTGAGCAAAATATAAATTTAATCTCAGCCGTATAACAATCAGCAAGTGCAAATAGCTTTTACTGGGCTCCTAGATCTGGAACGAAGGTTTTAATAACATATTAGATTCCTAACGGGTCTTACTTAAGTTTAAACTTAGACCGGTTAGTTTTAATGAAAGGTTTACGGTTCAAAACGCAAGATTAAGCGAAGACCGGATTAGAATGTGATTTAGACCCGACAAGTATGAAGACTTGTATAATGTGGGTAAATTAAACACATTCTGGATTTTGAAGTGAAAATGATAAGGTTTGACCCGTTTCGGTTAATTTATGCAAACTAGTTACATAAACCGTACCGAACGCGAATATGCATAACGGGTAACCAAATAAGTCATGTACATGTTCCACAAGCTAATATGCTTAAAATATGTTATGATACCAGTAGGATACCTTCCATTATGCCCAAAACGAATTTAAAACCAAATTAAGCCCCGAAAGGGTATTTTGGTCATTTAAAGTTTATAAAAGAGATTAAATAGAAAATCTGAGGTTCTGGTCTAAAATAATCAGTAAAAATATTTATTTTAATAAGTTATATCATTAAGATATCATACATATGTGAAATTTATCATTTATGACCAAACTATGCACCGTAGGGGCATTTTGGTCATTTCACATATGCTATAAGGGTCAAATTTGGAAATCTGAGTTCAAAACTTTTACTTACTATTTAAGTATAAAAATTTATTCATAACATCAGTAGGTAACAAGTCTTAGGTGATAAATATGGTTTTAAACCATACTATGCGCCTAAATCGCATAAAAGTCGGTATTTGACGATATTCGGGTTGAATAAAGAAACCTGAGATTTTGATCAGCCTCTACTGTTTAAAATAATTTATTTGATGTATAAAATCAGTAGAAAAATGTTTGATATGTAAAGGATGTGTAAAACTCATTTTATTAGCAAAAAGGGCATAACCGTCAATTACCGAGTCAATGCAAGAACCCTATGTTATGATCAGTTTAAAATTTAACAAAAATTTCCAAAAATCCTTAAATATTATATCTTAACAGTAGGTAGCAAGTTTGGTGTCAAAATTTGGGTTTAAATAGGTTTTATGCCAAAAATGTCATTTAATTAATAAAAAGCTTTTATTTTACGATATCGCGCATAACTTCTATTTAAACCACAAGCTGATGTCAAACTTTTAGGACATACTTAAATATCAGTAATAAAGGTTTTTGTCCTCTCACATTTTAAGAAATCTCGTTTTAATATCAAAAGGGTATAATGGTCAACTTTTAAGCATTTAACGGAAACATGCAATGAACTAGGATTTCTATGGAACCATGTTTTATAACCTCAGAGGGTTATACTAACCTATAATATGGTCCTAAAGGAACCCTAAGGCATATCTAAAAAAACTAAATCGGGTCAGAACTGAAAATCAAAGCAAAAGTCTACTTTTGTGAATTTCGGTTCCGAACCGAGCCTAAACTCAGAATTGTTGGGTTGAACATGTCTAAACATGTTCTTATATTAATTACCAAGTTACTTTTGTGTTAAAACATGTTCCATAACCTCTACATTATCAGTTATGAATTTATTTGTAAAAACTGACCCGTTTGACTTTTTATTAATAAGTTTGACCCGACAATTGACCAAGTAAAAGTGATAATCAGTAGGTGCCCTTTTAAGGGTTTATTTCCTACATAATTACCAACTCATAGCCACTTTTAATTCGAATAATGGCTGGACCGTTTGTGATTAATCACAAAGTCAAAGCTTAATTACGATAACTTTGACTTTCGGTTATTAAGCTAATAAAACTTAAACTTAGGAAGCTAAGAACACTTACTAGAGTACTTAGCACGAATTTGGAACTTTAGAAAACTTCCTTGAGCTCCAGGAGGCTCCAAAGAGTGAGTTTTGAGTGAAATATTCAAGTGTGCAAATGAACAAGTGCAAACAAAGGGCCTTATATAGGAATTTCTACTTCATATGATCAACCACATGTCCCTACATTGATCCCCGATGATTCCAGGTGTCCCTAGTGCATGAAAAACCATTGGCTCAGACCCTGGTATCGAAATTTAGCATGCAAAGGCGGTGGAACTGGCTGAAACATGCAGCTGTCATTGTTTTCTGCATCCGACACTCTTACGTGGGCCGTGTAAGACTCAAAGAGAGTCTACGAGGGCCGCGTGGCTCCTCTTTGACCGGAAAACAACTTTTAAACTTTGCAGTTTTGGTCCCTGGTCCATTTTAAGTTTATTTAACTTCCATTTATTGTACTTATGACCCCCATAGTTAACTTTTAAGGGCCTTGGGTCATATATTAACTCCGTTAGGCTCCCGGTTAGTTGTACGATCACCCGAAAAGGTCTCTTAAGAGCGTAGAAACCCCACGAAATCATTATTTATTATATATGGAAGCATAATGAAGTATTACAAAGCTTTGGGATCATTAAAAGGTTAGTTAGAGGTAATGTTTAACATGCTGACACTTTTAGCCCTTAAGCTTTGTAAAATTTTCAATTTAAGCACAAACGGCTTTCTATGCCCAACAATTTCATTCATCAAAGAATACGAACATCTTGCGAGATCATTCAGAGGCACGAGCTTGGCATGATGACACGTTTGATCCTTTTACTAACATATTTACATTGTTTGACAATTTTAGTCCCTCCAGATCACTCTATTACACGTTTAAAGTCCATGACACGTGTCTTTATTATATTGGGCATGATTTTGCGAGGTGTTACAAGAATATACTCTTCGGATGTGCTCAATGGTCTTAAAATATCAGGCTTACCAAATCATAGGTTAGTCCTTAAAGTTGGTGTTCCAGTAATGTTATTACGAAATATTGATCAACGGAATGGATTGTGCAATGGTACAAGGTTACAAGTAAAAAAAACTACACAACCGTGTAATAGAAGCCGAGATAATATCTGGTGCAAATATTGGTACTTGCACATATATACCTCAATTAAACTTGATACCTTCTGATAAAAAGATTCCTTTTGCTTTTCAAATGAGGCAATTTCCACTGGCCGTATGTTTTGCAATGACGATCAACAAAAGTCAAGGTCAGTCTCTTTCAAGAGTTGGTTTGTACCTCAAACAACCGGTCTTCTCTCAAGGTCAATTGTATGTTGCCTTATCAAGGGTGAAAACAAGAAATGGGGTCAAAATACTCATACTTGACAACAACGGAAAACCTACAAATAAAACAACTAATGTGGTGTATAAAGAGATTTTCAACGAATTGTGATATCTGCATATTGATGGTTAATAAAAAGTTTTTACATGATCCGTTTCAAGACGTGTATATATTCATAACATTTTATGTAAACAACGATGATGAAGCGATATTATCTTGAATCAACCCGTGTAATACACGGGTCCTTAGGCTAGTTTTAATATTTATGTAAATAATCCGTTTCTACTTGCTCGTTGGAAAGTTAATAGTTTAGACGAAACCATTGAGATATATTATTCTACACAATAATTATTTCCAACTCGCTTGTTGGTAATTATTGACAATAATAATATTTTCAAACACGTTTGTTAGACAATTTAAACATCTTATGCAATCATCATTTCTAATACGCTCGTTAGATAAGACAGATGATATCTTAACTTATTATTTTACAAAATAGCTATTTCTAACACGCTCGTTAGAAAGTAAAAGTATTAGCACTTTGTTATTCATTCAACATTAACGTTTCTAACACGCAAGTTAGAAATTAAAAGTATTAAGGTTTGTTATTTCACAAAATAACTATGTCTAACACACTCGTTAGAAACATAAATATTTTAAAATCTTGTTACTTTTACCAAAATAACGGATTTCTAATAAGCTAATTAGAAACCATAAATATTTACAAAACATCTTAAATATATATCATTTTATGTAATGTTCTCCTTAGATAATTCCAACGTTCACACAAATTTTATGGGTTTTCAAAATATAAAATTTTCTAATACACTCATTAGAAAATAGTATTAATACACACACACACAGACACACACACACATACACACACACACACACATATATATATATATATAGGATTAGGTTCAAGAGTTAAAACTAGTGTAGCTTGCGAACTAAGTGAACTAATCCTGGCCATACACGTGTGTAGATCAATGACCAGGATTTAATGTTGAAATACACTAGTGTATTTTACGATTTGACGATGAGATCCTGGCCATACATGTGTGTAGATCAGTGGCCAGGATTTGTTCACTTAGTTCGCAAATACAATAGTGTTCACTCTATAACCCCACCCTATATATATATATGAGAATGATCCGTTTGAAACCACCCTTTATTGCGAGAACTAGTGTGAACACAACAAAAAATACCTAAAAAACACACAAATTTTTTTCTTTTAATATTTTTTAATAAAAAAATCGCTACTTTTAGTAGCAAAAAAATTTTTTTTTTTTTTTTGCTACTAAAAGTAGCGATTTTAATGTAAAAAATATTATTTTTTTTTAATTTTTTTAGGATTTATGGGGTTTAGTTTTTAACATTTTAGCTTGAGGGGGGGGGGGGGGGGTGGGGGCGTTTAGGTTTGGGGGTGGGGGTTAGGTTGTTTTAGCTATTTTAGGTTATGTTCACATTGGTTCTCACGGTTCTCGCAATAAAGGTGGTTCTCGCATGAACCTTACCCTATATATATATATATATATACCTACATATATAATTCGGTTTATCTAAACACGAACAAAACTCATGAACTCATAAAACACTTGAATCAAAACGTTCGTTTTGTAATTTTAACTTTCGTGAACCTAAATACTCGTAGAGAAGTGATTTAAGATTGTGGAAACAATCTTCACGAAAGTCTGTTTTAAAATAATAACAAAATAAATAACAAATAATAACGAGACTCTCGTTATTCGTGGGAAATTCTACTAGTACAATACCGGTTACTTAAATTAATTAGACATAATATAAACTACAAGTTTATATTATTTCCCACAAATAACAAGAGTCTTGTTATTATTTATTATATATATATTTTTGTAATATATTTTTTATTAAAAGTGAACCTAGTTCTTAAAATCTTAAAACAGATTCCGCGCCTCATCTCAGACGGTTCTATCTCCCAGGGTATAACAACCAGAACAGTATGTGTATTGTCGGAGATGACTCTCATACCCAAGATAGCACCGGGTAAATGGTGTTCTTAAAGTAGAAAAATTTAAGCTGTGTACAACAATTTAGAGAATACTTTTCTCTAAATTTCCATGGAACAAAGATGATTTTATTGTGTGTATTTTTCTTCTGTCTTTTTACTATGAACTCCCATGTTCATATATATATATATATACACACACATAAAGATTAAGGGGAAGGTTCATTGAGAAGAAAATTTAATTGCGAAGAAAAAGAACAAATGGTACAATTGTAAAACATTAAATAATTTTTCACTTATCTCATTTGTTATTATATTTGTCTAATTAGTTAGTCATAAAAACTATCATCCTTCACACTAATGTTTGTTTGACTACACACATCAAAAGTTACCCTACACTATTTGAAATTTACCCTACACATATTGAAATTTATCCTACACAACCCATAATTTATCATATACACATTGTAATTTATCCTACACTCTAAATTATTTTATTTTATTTTTTTGAAAAAATATATATTTTGAAGATAAGTTACAAATTTTAATGTAGTTGGCTATTAAAGAGGAATATTACTAATTAATGATCTATGTAGGTTTACCATATTACCCTTATAGTAACAATAAATACTTATATTAAATAAGCTAAAATGAAGCATTCTTATTGGTTGAAATTTCTTTTTTTTTTTCTTCTTATAAAAAGTTTCTTCTCATTTGAACTCTCCACTAAAGATTAATCTCGTTAAACAAGTCATAAACAATACATTAATCTTTTCATAACTAAAACCATTAATCTTGTAATAAACAAGATAATTAATGTAGTTTTAATCTCTAACTAAAGGGATCTAAGTGGTTATTCAAAATGTCATTTTCATTCACGACACGAATTAAACGAGTTGTAACAAACAGTTTGACCAATTCTAACCAATTGCTCTGTTACCGCTGCAGACATGCGTGCGCGTCTGAAGTGTCTCGCACTGTATGGAACCCGCGTATGCGCGCAACATGCAGACCAGTGCGCCTAGTTACTAATTCAAACCTGCGCGCGTTTGTTCCGGCCTATATCCCTCGCGTCACGCTAAGTGGACATGTGCACCTTCAGAATCCGCTACACACCAAGCCTTAAGCCATTCACACTCGCGCGCCCCTGCACTACCCGTCGCGCTCCTGATAGGCCTGTGCCGCATCATCCGCTTAAGTCACCCACTAGTGCGCCAACCACATTCAGGACCACGCGCACATGGACAAAAATACAAAGCCGCACCCTTAGGGTGTCTGCTAGTGTTTGCCTTTAAGGAAACAATATACAAGGTGCTCCTCCTTATAAACCACTTTAAGTTTTGTTATCCCATCTATGTGGGACACGTTGACAAAAGTCAATCCAATTTTCTTATATTTGTTTGTTCCAAACATGCAACTTTAAGATTCGATATTTCATTCATCTTAGCTCTATTTTGGACATAGTTTGGTTGGTTATAATGTTCTCATAACGAAGAACACAAAGCCAAAAATAATTATTTATACAACACATATATAAATACAATTATTAGTGTTCAAAATATTTAGTGAAAAACCCATTTTCACTAAAATTTCCAACAGGTTTTCCCAACCACACTGTCGTGCCTTCATGCGAGTTTTCACGGGCTTCGGCCCTAGGTGAGGGTTTTCCCCGATTCGGAGGCGAGTGTATCCCGATCTGGTGAATTTCGCCAGTAGCCCATTTGGAGAATTCGTTGGCCGTTCAAAAATTAGTATCAGTATCGGCCATCGGTTAGTTGTACGGCGCATGTTGTATTGCATAAGGTACAATTAGTTGATACATTCACTAGTTTTAAAGGTAAACATATAAGTTTAATGGAGTTATACTTGTTTAGACTATGAGAGGGTGAACCACTTGTGTCGCAACTACTTAGAAGGCACATTAACGACACAACAAATGGGTTTTCCTTTTATTGGAGCTCATCCTTCTTGCATTGATAAATGTCATCAAAGAGGAGAAAACTATTTTATGAAAATGAATTTATTTAATTATCTATTCTTATGTTCCCGTTAAAAGAAACTGAAATTTGTTTGAATTCTGACCATTTGATCAAGCTAAAAGGAGATCTCAGCCGTTTAAAATACACCAAAGCTTCTAGAAGCATCAGCTGGGAGCAGTTTTAGCTCCTGATTTGGCTCCCGCGGTTTTCCTAAATCTTCTCTTCAAAAAAATACCCACTATTCCCAAATTCATGCATTTGGATCTCATGTAACCTCCTTCCGTATACAACTTACGATCCTCCATCTCATTTATATTTCTTGCATTTAGTTTCAGCAAACCCCTAACAGTTGTTCTTTTTCTCTTGAATTCACAACTTAATTAGTCAAATCTTCTGAAGGTTTGTTTGTGTGATTTTAAAATTAGGTTTAACTTTGGATGTTAGTTCACGGAGTGGAATATGCATTCGGATCTCATGAACCAGTATTTAATTTCCGCCAATCCATGTCTTCCTTTCATGTGTAAGTTGTTGAATCGGGTTATAGAAATTCGAACCGATATCACCTCTGGTCAATACAATCGCTAAGACCCGCTGATTCTTGATGTGGACCAAAATTGTAAGTGCACTGCTTCTTTAAACAATTAGTGTTTATACCGTCTATTTGAAGTTTAGTTTAATGTGGATGTGATTATAATTTCGTTCCATTGTTTGTGATCTAACAATTCAGTTTCTTGAATTAGGACATTTAATCTTGCAACAGTACCGACTATTCAGCTGCTCTAATTCAATTCAATTTTATCTTATTTTTTATATTTAGGGAAGTTTGAGTAGCATTGAGCAAAGTGGAGAATTTTAGCATTCAGAAAATTACTAGTGGTGGACTATGTATGTTTCGTGCCTTGGTATGATTTCTATGGCCTTGTGATTCTTTGATTTTAATATGTTCAGAAAATGAGCAAGAAAGTAACAGCATGAAATAATGTAAAATCAAGAAAAAAAATTCTATTAAAATACAAGTTTCCATGGTAGGCATTCTAAGATTATATTCTATAAAATAAGAATAGAAAACTGAATTTTGTGGCTACTTAAAGGAATGTCTATGAACATGAGCTTTTCCATTTATCACACCCGACAAAACTGACCAGCACGCGTGAGTTTGGGTTCTTATGGGTCATTTGTTATAAAGGCCATCCGGGTAGTTCTAGACACAGTTATAATGGGTTACTCTGGGTGAATAAAAAACCAATTAAAGACCTTCCGGGTCATTCTGGACACGGGTCAGATGGATCATTATAATTGAGATGGATAATTACTCAAAACTGAGAATGGGTCAGATGGGTCATTATAAAGACCCCCGGGTCATTCTGGACACGGGTACCTGCAACCTAACGTACGGAAGAGCAATTAGAGGAATACACACATGAAAATCGAAGGAGAGAGACAAGAGGGAGGTGAATGGCGGTGGGTGGCAGGTGGCGGGCAGTTGGCGAAGATGCTGAAGCAGCTGGTTGTATTTGTTTATACCGTTATAGTTTGTTGCTCCTTTACTTTATCACAATTTTTTTATGTTAAGTTATTAAAATATTAATCAATCTTCGTTTTGCAATTTCTATTACAAGCATTTTCCCAATATTTTTCTATGACTATCGACAAAGTACTAAATTTATTTTTATACTTTTATTTTTCAAATCAAACAATTATAAATAAGCAGTCTCAAACAATAGTCTAATCGTGATTTTTTGAAGCGACCCATTTTGACCCAAACCTGACCCGCACCCATCCTGACCCGAATCTGTTCTGACCTAGACCAAAATGACCCTTATTAAAACGACCTGTTCAGACCCGAACCCGTATTGAACCCCAACCTGACCCGCCCTTTTTGCCAGGTATACTATATATTCATATGTTTCTCCATTTAGCACTCATAAACCGCAGGTTCTTCTCACATCCTTATATACCTAAAAATATCATATTAGTTGATACAACTGATTTTTAAATATCACTTTAAGGTTTTCTTATAATTTTGTTTTCTGTTGTTAAATCTTACAATTTTCCCTAAAATGTTTTGTGTGAACTTATGCTGCAGATGAACAACGGATGGCAATAAAAGTGGTCTTGTGTGACATTGACAAAGAAATGCATCAAT
Source organism: Helianthus tuberosus (assembly GCA_030545235.1). Lineage (NCBI taxonomy): Eukaryota > Viridiplantae > Streptophyta > Magnoliopsida > Asterales > Asteraceae > Helianthus > Helianthus tuberosus. The sequence goes on from CM060406.1 coordinate 65,787,077, forward strand.
ATGAAGCATTAATTGCAATTACAATTGAACAATCTTTACAAAGGTAAAAGTTGTGACATACTATACAAGAAACTCATGATTTGTAATCTGTTGATGGGTCAGTTCTGGTTTCGCGGAAACAGTTTGTCTAAAAGTTTTATTTTTTAATAAATAACTAGTGTTAATAGAAATGGAAAACCCTTTTTTTAACCTCAAATCTATCCAATTCTATACATGCAGAAGAAGGATATCAATTCAAAAGATAAGGTGAGGTGATGAGGATGGAGAAAAAAAAAAGCATATTGTAGAGGTTTCACAAGATTGTGGTTCACGAACGCTTATGCTCTAGGATTTGTTTGTTATTGGGTTTATTTCAAGGTGAAATTTACAACGTGTGATGTATGATGTGACTAGTGTAAGATTGCAAGCTGGGCACAAAGCGGTTAATCTCTCCTACTTCAAGACTTTGTGCTAGATACGTCTATTCTTGAAACTCAAGTAGGCAGGTCTCTCTCTCTCTCTTTCTCTCTCTCTCTCTTTCTAAGTCGCTCCATGTATACATGTATAGTGTTTGTATACTTAAATGCATATATACACCAAATAATAGTATTTTGAAATGAATCAATTGTGTATTTTATTGTATAAAATTCTTAAACATTTTGGATGTTAAATAAAGGTTGAAGTAAATTGACGGGGTTCTCTATGCTTTTTAGTATGCATATATAATACCTGAGACTTTTGTTTGGGAAATATGGGTTGCTGATATGAGAAAGCTTGAAGTTAAAATGGCTTTGTTGGTCAATTTTACTGTCTTTGCCTGAACCCATCCATCTTTAGATGTATAATTTAGTAATTTAGAAGCTTTCCCGTTGTTATCAAATCCTTGGTCATGGGGTGGAAATTCCTAACACTTCAGAATACAAATAATAAAATACTTGTATCATTATATCATTGATACGCCCGTCCACCGGACGGGTATAGAACTAGTTTCTTTTGGTTGGAATGCAAATACAGATACATATACGGAAATTATGATTGCCAAGTGTAACCGATTGGTGCGTATATTAGTTTGGAACATAAAACGGAGATGGATCACAAACTAGGTTGTATATCCGGTATATATATAGTTTGCCCATAGCATTCGATATTCACGGGTAAATACTAAAAACCCCAGACAATCGATTTATGTTGTAATCATTGGAATCCTAGCAGATGAGAATAAAAGTAAAGGGGAAGGATAGTAGTTTTATCATTTACAGCCAGATATGACAATAAAACCCAAACTCGATTGGAAAACCTGAAACCCAAAACATTTGAAACGGGTTTGGGATGACTTTTGAATTTTTTCGTGGGTTTGTGACAGGTCAAGCATTTGTAATATGTTCGATTACCCAACCCGATTACCCAATAACATAGTCCCAGTTACCCGATTATATACCCAAGTAACCCGACATAATTTTCTTTATTTATTTTAAATATTATTTATTTTAATATAATTTAGAATAAGATTTTAAAAGTATAATTATGCAACTCATTCTAACTTTTAGTTTTTAAATTCAATTTGAAAATTAAACTTTAACTTATCCAACCTTAATTGACATCAACAATTCTATAGATATGTTGGATTTTATTTGTACTAGAATCTGTATTACCTAATTGCACATGAACCATCTAGATCAAGTTTTACTTGTTTTTGTATTTTTCAATTATTGTTTCATTTTCTATCTTGCAATAAACCCACTTCTAGATGATTTGATGATTCTTACTATTTTGCAGTGCAAATTAAACTTTAACTTATCCAACCCTATTTGCCTTGCTTGCTTTTAGAACATTTATTCCATAAACTTTAACTTATCTAACCCTAATTGCCTTGCTTACTTTTAGAACATTTATTCCAATTGAATCCTTATGTCATAGGCTAGAAGATTATTGAGTCTGTTGGATCTCTGGAATCATGCATGCCAACATAAGGCAATAAAGCATTCAGAGAACCATCAACACGTTTCTCCCTGTTTCTTCAAGGAGGGTCTGCTTGAGTAGCACGTTCATTACCAATTGGATCATTGAGAACATACAAATTGTTCTCCCCCCTAAAAACAATTTTCAGGTTGCGATATCAACAAATGAAGTTGGAGTTGTTTAGTTTTTCCTTTCTAAGAATGGACTTTACAGGGAACAGAGAATTTGTAGCGGTTGTTTCTGTTAGTCATCTACAAAATTCAAACATATTTAACTTATTATTTTCATTCTTGATATCCTAAAAAAATTAAGACCCAATTTGCAAAAATTATCTTTGTAGGCCCCTACAGGAGGATCTAGAACAACCTTATCCTTGTTATCGAACACACCCGCAAGTGCGGAAACCAAGCGGGTATGAAACCAAGCAAAGAACACACAAACACAAGAGGAAGATTCAACGATTAAAGCTCACTTGTATTTCTTCCAGAAGAGTTACAAAGTACAAAATTTACACAAGAAACACTCTAACTCTCTCTGGTGTGCTCTCATGTCTAAACTGAGATACAAGTTCTATTTATACCCAAATAATCTGCAACTCAACGAAAGACTAACAGGGCCCAAACAAAGAGGCCCACGAAAGATGTGATCCCACGAAACAGTGGGTCTTTCCCCCAAACCAAAACCAACGAAGAACCCCATATGAAGAATGTTATTCGTGGTATTACATGTGCATTGTTCTTCGTTGGTCAGGCGCAAAAGAACAATTTGTTCTTCGTATAATGCATGGCCCAATAAGCACGACTTCTATTTTGCAAAGCCGCTTCTTGAAAAACTTAATTCGTGCACGCATTTGGTCAAAGGACATGACATCATCATGACATCATCATGGTGATGTCAGCTTGCGGGTTTTCGAGCTTCGTGTGTCGATCGCTGGGCCGCACGATGGAGGAATATCGCGACGTCGGGCTCAAACCAAATTAAGCCGAGCCGAGTCAAATCGAACCGAGCCGTATCCACAAATATGCATCAACAAACTCCCCCTTGGATGCTTTGTTCTTCACATTGTATGATCTTCAGATGTCTCCGCTTGTCTCAGTTAGGAGGTGTATCAGCAAACTCCCCCTTGAACATTGCTCGTGAGACGCTGATCTTTAAATCTTTAGATCCTTGTGGTGTTGATGAGAGGTCAGCGGCAACTCGATCATCTTGATCTTTTGATTGCGTCAATGTCGCGTCTTCATTCCACAGCTTGTCATCGAACACGTTCTCTTTGCCTTTAGCTGGTTCATATGCCGCATCGGCACAAACAACAGAGCTAAACGCGTAATGAGAACAATCGCTTGGAATATAGTCAATACAAACAAACGAAACACATGTGACCAACTCTGAATCAACTACTGACCGACAACAGTTTGAAAGTTTAAAATATGATTAATTTTAGATTTTAACTTTCAAAACTTGTTAACTTTGAGCATTTATGAAGATGCAATTGTTTTAGGTTTAGATCAGGTTTCAGGTGGAAAAGAATTGAGATCCAACATCGGGCAATCAAATAATAAATTAGAAATAAAATCTTTTTGGTTTTTATAAAGTTTATCTTAAAACGCACCTAAAATCTTTTTGGTATTTTTGAATATTTCAAATTTATAGACGGAAAGCAATAAATAAATTTATACAGAGATGTAGAAACAGAGAAATGTAAATAAATATTTACAGACATTCTTTTTGCGAGTTTCGAGGGTAAGAGAATCATATCAGTGTACGGTCATGCCAAAACACTCTTGTTGTTCAATTAGTTAACATTTAAATAAGCAATCTATTACGATTATCGGTATTGTTGTCCACTTAAGCTCAACTTATCAGATGTACTCGCGGTTAGGGGATACGATTAGTGTATGATTTATACTTACCGACTGGTGTTCATCCACACACGACACATTCCCGTATCAAGGTATGCACGAGAGTTCATCTTACTGGTGAATATACCATTTATCATCTGTTTTCAACGTATATGATGTGAGATACTCACTTATTTAAGGATGAATACAAGCCCTATGTGATAAAATCACATATTAATGTGGAACTTGATATTCGATGCATGCAGGGCACGAGAGCAAGTTCGTGAACAGGTTAGTACCATCGTACCGACAAAGAGACGAACTTGACTCTCGGATGATAAATGTGGTTTAGAATCACTTATTCGGGGGTGAATGTGATATTTTATCACTTATTGTTGGTCGTCTGCTTCATGTGTTTTATATATGTTTGTATGTTATGTACACGTATGTATGGTATCATGGAAGTTATAGACTTGCGTCCCCGTTGTTTTTGGTAAAAGAATCAACCATGATACCCAGATGATAAACAACATACAGACCACATATCTTAGAACCTCGACAATCTATCAAACAAAATTTCGGTACCAAGACCATATGCCAATGAGCGGTTCCCACACAGTCTTCAGTCGATTTAGGTTTATATCACCCTGCACACATTAAAAATGATTGTGAGCCTACCAATACATCTTATATAGAGCTGCTTATCGTTTTTCATTTTAGATTCAAAGAGGTTTCGAGAGACCACTGACGTACTATCATTTTCTCTTTTGCTCACCAGGAAACTCATTTTTGTTTTTCTATTGTTTTTGTGTTTTTGAAATTTTTCGATGTTTTTGTATTTTTGAAATTTTTCAATGTTTTTGTATTTTTGAAATTACTCCTCGTAAAATGCGAAAAGTACAAGAAATTAGAAAACACAAATAAATATTTACAAAAATGATTTTCCGATGTCGGTTTTACTCTTGCTTGACCTTAATGCCGTTTACCATAGGTAAAAAGTCAAATCGTGATTTGTTAAAAGCTTTGGTAAAAAGGTTGGCACATTGGTCATCGGTGTGGACCTTAACAACATCGATAAGTCTTTTATCAAAACAATCACGTATGAAGTGATATTTGATCTTGATGTGTTTGGTCTTTGAGTGCTGCACAGGATTTCTAGTGATCTGTAAGGCAGCAGAATTATCAATGAAAATAGGAGTAGATAGGAATTCAAAACCGTAGTCTCGCATTTGCTGTTGGGTCCACAGAACTTGGGAGCAAAACTTGAGGCAGAAATGTACTCGACTTCACAAGTTGATGTAGCGACACAAGTCTGCTCCCACGTCTACATGTCAAAGTCATAAGAGAAGGATCTCAAACAAGAACTGTGCAGTAGTTCCACCGCCCAACACCCAGACTTGTCAGGTTACTACTCCTAAAGCACCGCCTGCTAAGCGTGCGTATACTGGTACTCACCCACTGTGCCCTACTTGCACTTATCATCATCCTGTGGGAACAAATTGTTGTTTCTGTGTCAACTGCAACCTTTATGGGCACTACACAGCTCACTGCCGTTCAGGCCCTCGTCAGCAAGCTCCTCAAGCTCTCGCCGCACCACCAGGTCAACCCCTTGCTCCTCAGGTTAACCAGGCTCTTCTAACACAAGCTGCTAATGCACGAGTTTGCTACACTTGTGGTGGCCCGAACCACTTTACAAATGTCTGGCCGCAATGTGTTGTGAAACAAGAGCCGCGACAACAACCACCGCCACAGGCGCAGCAACCACAGCAGCAACAACCGCAAGTAGCCCGCGAAAGAACTTTCAAGGTCAATGTCTGCCAGGCTCAGACCGACAACAGTGTTGTCAATGGTACGTTCCTTGTCAATGGTATTTATGCTTCATGCTTATTTGATACCGGAGTCAATAACTGTTTTGTATTGTTTGAATTGGAAAAGCTTCTAAAATGTAAACGCGCTAACCTCCCAACGATTTTCGACGTAGAAGTTGCCACATGAAGAACCATTACCGTCAGCTCCATTCTACGTAATTATACTCTTGAACTCAACAATCACGTCTTTCCGATCGATCTCATACCTATGCAACTAGGTAGTTTTTATGTCTTAGTAGGCATGGATTTTCTTCGTGAGAATCGTGCCGAAGTTGTTTGTTTCGATAAGATGATTCGTTTCTCTCATTTAAACGTTGATCAATTATGTGTCTACGGTGAAGTACTCTCGAAGGAACTGAAGCTTATGTCGTGTATTCAAGCGAGTAAGTACTTACACAAGGAGTACACCGCTTTTCTAGCCCATATCGTAGTACCGACGAATGAGAAGAAAACTGTGACAGACATTCCTGTTGTTTGTGATTTCCCTAACGTTTTTCCCGATGATTTACTTGGTTTACCCCCTACTCGTGACATTGATTTTCGTATTGATCTTATCCCTAGTGCTACACCTGTTGCAAAAAGCTCCCTATCGCCTTACACCATGCGAAATGCGCGAGTTATCCAACCAACTACAAGAATTGCTTGATAAAGGCTTCTTACGCCCTAGCACATCACCTTTGGGTGCACCCGTTCTTTTTGTGAAAAAGAAGGATGGATCGTTCCGAATGTGCATCGACTATAGGGAACTCAACAAGCTTACTATCAATAACTGCTACCCGCTATCCTGAATCGACGATTTGTTTGATCAACTCCAAGGAGCTACGTGCTTCTCGAAGATTGATTTACATTCTGGTTATAATCAGTTGCGAATACAAGAGCAAGACATACCGAAAACTGCTTTTCGTACTCGTTATTATGAATTCATGGTCATGCCTTTGGTCTCACGAACGCACCCGCTGTCTTCATGGACTTAATGAACCGTGTGTGCAAACCCTTCTTGGATCGTTTCGTTATTGTGTTTATCGATGAAATCCTTATCTACTCGAAGTCGAGGGCCGAACACGTGCAACATCTTCGTTTAGTTCTCGAGCTTCTTCAAGGGAATCGCCGCTACGCAAAGTTCTCCAAGTGTGAATTTTTGCTCGAGGAGGTTCAATTCCTCGGTCACATCGTTAATAGTCAAGGAATTCACATCGATCCCACGAAGATTGAAGCTGTAAAAAGTTGGATTACGCCAAAGACTCCGTCCGATATCCGTACTTTCCTCGGATTGGCGGGTTATTACCGTCGATTCATCGCCGACTTTTCTAAAATCGCCGTGCCTCTCACTGCCCTAACTCATAAGGACAAACCTTTTATTTGGGGCTTTGATCAAGAGCACGCCTTTCAAACCCTCAAGCGTATGCTTTGCAATGCTCTCGTTCTCACACTCCTCGAAGGAAATGAAGATTTCGTTGTTTATTGTGATGCCTCTAACCTAGGACTTGGTTACGTGCTGATGCAACGAGACAAGGTTATCGCGTATGCGTCTCGACAACTCAAGGTCCACGAGAAAAACTACACTACCCACGATCTCGAACTTGGTGCAGTTGTTTTTGCATTAAAGATATGGCGACACTACCTTTATGGTACAAAGTGTACGGTCTTCACCGACCATAAGAGCATACAACATATCTTGAACTAGAAAGAGCTGAACATGCGCCAACGCTGATCGGTTGAACTTCTCAATGACTATGATTGTGAGATACGCTACCATCATGGCAAGGCAAACATCGTAGCCGATTCCCTTAGTCGACGAAGCTATGTGCATAGTATTCATAACGTTCAGGCCCAAAATGATCTCGAAGCTCTAATTCACGACGCACAACACGCATGCTTCATTGAGAATATCTTAAAAGAGGAGATGAAGCGTGGTGCCGAAACTCAGTTAGTGACCAAATCGAACGGTATCTTTAATTATCTCGACCGTATTTGGATTCCTAGTCGTCATAATCTCCGAGAGATATTGATGACTGAATCTCACAAATCCCGATATTCCATTCACCCCGGTGCCGACAAGATGTACCAGGACCTCCGTTCTAGGTATTGGTGGCCGGGCATGAAGAAGGATATCACTCTGTATGTTTCGAAATGCCTAACTTGCTCGAAAGTTAAGGTCGGACATCAATGACCCTCTGGTTCACTTGAACAACCCGAAATCCCGATGTCGAAATGGGAGAGTATAGCCATGGATTTTATTACGAAACTCCCTCGAACGCCTTCTGGTCGCGATAGCATTTAGGTTATCGTTGATCGTCTTACGAAATCCGCTCATTTCAGCCCAATACGAGAAGACTTTAAGGTTGAACGATTAGCACGAATCTATACCGACGAAGTCATTTGTCGACGCGAGACGCCTCGTGACATCATCTCTGACTGCGATGATCGTTTTACCTCACATCTCTGGGAGACATTCCAATCCACTCTCGGTACGACTGTCAATCTCAGTACCGCATTCCATCCACAGACCGATGGTCAGACTGAGCGCACGATCCACACCCTCGAAGACATGCTTCGTTCGTGCGTTATAGATTCTGGTGGTAATTGGGATTCGCATTTACCTTTGGTAGAATTCTCGTACAATAACAGTTATTGTAAGTCCCAAAAATCCGGATAAAACAACGATATCAAACGATCAACAAGGATGGGCGGAATCCAAGCTTGATGATCTTCAAGAAATCAAGAACAATAAAGATGAAGATTTAATGATTAAAATGCTTAAACTTGCATACAATAGATATTGTCTAATACAAGTTTCTAAAACAAGAGAACTAACCTTAAGCCCCTAATTATCATTTCCTATTTATAGCAAGGGGTTTCCCCCAAAACCCAAGGCCATTATTCCTAAGCCCACTCTAATACCTACCACTTTCTAGAAGCTTGGTCCATTTAGCCAATCCTACTAATCCATAAACCTATAGGTCCTAACAATCTCCCCCTAGGTTTACTGGATTAGTTGTTGAAACAGTTTGGAGGACCACCAGGCAACGAAGCCGGATCAGCAAACAAACGATTCTTGATTGCGTTCTTGAACTTCTTTTCCAGTTTAGCTTTCAAAAGATGTCAGCATACCCGCATCATTTTGTAGTTGTTCGATCGCCTGATCTTTTTTTTATTTTTGAGCTTGCAAAGACGAGATCTGAACTTCTTTCAGGGCAGTGTCTTGTTCTAATACAATCAATTTTCTTTGCAACTTCTCTACATCAACAGTCATATCGCCATCACTATCTCTTTCTTCAGTAAATTTCATTTTGTTGGTTGCAAAGCGCATTGCTGCTTCATCATGCTCAGAGAAATCAGCACCATTGGAACTTCCTACATCGAACCTGATACTACTTGAGCTTTTTGGTTGCGAGTGAGTTATTTCAGGCCGATCGAGATCGAAATCGAAATTTAAATCAAAATCGAGATCTTGCGTGCTTGTTTCTTGAGTGGCAGCAGTGACTTGTGGATCGGTGGGCATAGTAGGCTCTGGTTCTAAGCTTGGGCCAGTAGAATGAAAATCAGGAGTTGTTTCGGTTCTTTGTTTCTTGTTGGATGCTTCTACAGCATCATCTGTTGAATCATCTTCAGTTTCATGAATAGATAAGGAAGGAGGGTTTCTGACACTATCCTTCAAATATTCAATCAGGGCTTGTAGGATTTCAGCAGTCATTAATGGTTGATTCTCAAATGGGTTCCTCAGCTTTCTCAGATTCAATCACTTCCGCATCACTGTCGTCGGCATATTCGTCTTCATCTGAATCTAGAATTTCTGGTTCTATCTCAGCTTCAGCAGCAACATTCATGAGTTGCTCGTCATGTTCTTCTGCAATTGTGGCACTCACAGGCTTTGGTTTAAAAAAGGCATAGAAACCTACAAACATTGTGATTTGAATAAGTGGTCCGAGAATGTAATGAGAAAATACGAGATGATTAGGAGATGAGATTAGTCTGAATTGTGACTCGTAAGAAAAATGATTGACAATATATAGTGTTTCGGATTGGGCCTGAGATCAAACGGCTAAGCTGCAACTCGGAACAGTGGTCCGAATTACATTCGAGAGCAATGGGCCGGATCTGATTTGTTTTATCCGTGACAGTGGGCCCCACTCCAAAACAGTGGGCTAGACTATTACTTTAATGATTTGCTTTTTTCAATACAGAAAACATCTTTATCAAAATCAACGATCCAACCAACCAAGCAACCTTTTGAGCATAGAAATATCAGTAACAAAACAAAATAAATCGATAATAGAATAATAATGGAGTGGTAACAAAGGGAGAACCTGCCATGGGATCAAAATAGTTTTCGAACCGATTAAGGAACATTTTTCAGCTCTTCGCTTACTTGGACTGGTCCACACGATTGTTAATATGCTTTTCTACTTAAATCTAACGCTCAATCTTCAACTTTTAGCTTTGTGATACGTTTAAGGTAGAATTATACTGTAACATCCGTGTGTCCCATTCCAAGGCATACCCCCGCGATCAAGGTAAGCACAACAGTTCATCGTAGCAGGTGAGTATACTGAGATCATCCTTAAAATGTTCAACGCAAGACTTCCTTGTGAACAAGTCAGTACTTTGGTACAGCATAGAGACCAGAGAAGTTCTGACGAGGGCCAGACAAATATCTTTAGCGGTATGGATTTGGCTTTAATAGCACACGGAGTTCTCTTTTTAGTGAGATTTCTTCCGTTTTCATGTTTTAGCCCTTTTGTGGCTCTTTTTCAAGATATCCTGACTGTGCCCAGGTCTGCATATAATCTGGATGCAACAGAGGGACAACCCTGATATCCCGGATGATTCATCAGCATAAAGATCCGAAACCTCAGACGTTGGCTATCTATCAACGCAGGATTTAAGACCATGAAATCATACACCGTTGGTATGTTATCCACGAGATGTCCAGTCCATTATGTTTGTATCACTTTGCCTATTTTTTCTTTTCGAGCGTTAGACCTATCAACACATTGCAGTAGATCCTAGCCTGTTAAGCATTGAAACCTTACATGTGTTAATCAAGTTCTTTAACACGAAAATTCATTTCATTTCCCAGCAACTATTTCTCCCTCTCAAACTATTTATATGTACATATTCATCATCATTTTCTTTTTTTCTTTTTTTATGAATACGTACATATATGTCACTCTCCCCCCCTAAATTGTGCATCACACTTTATGCGCAAATTTACTTATTGAGTTACCTTAGAATAAATGCCCATTTTTTTTTTGTCGCTCAGTCGGTGAAAACGCATCATTTTAAAAAGATCCACAAGCACATTGAATCTCGTGATGCTGACAGGTTTTGTAAAAAGATCCGCTGAATTAGCATCAGTGTGGATTAGTTTAAATTTAAACAATCCTCTGTCATAGCAATCTTGAGTAAAGTGTACCTTGATATCAACGTCCTTGGTTTTAGAGTAAAAGACAGGGTTTTTGAAAATCTGGATAATGACATCATTATCAAAACCGGTAGAAGAGTTTAGGTAAGTCAAACTGAAATCCTTCAGCTGATGTTACGTCCAAAGAACCTGGGAGCAGCAGGCTGATGCTGCAACATACTCTACTTTCACTGTGGGAAGAGATACAGTTTACTGCTTCTTGCACTGCCATGAGTAAGTCTATCTCCTAAGAATTGGCATCCGGCTGATGTAGATTTTCTATCCATGTCTGTCCCTCCAAAGTTGTTGTCTGAAAAAGCAAACAGATCAAAGTTCGAATCTCTGGGATACCAGAGTTCGAGTTTAGGAGCTCCCTTCAAATATCTAAAAATTTAACAACAGTTAGATAAGAGAGTTTAGGATTAGCCTGATAACGAGCACATTGACAGACGGCAAACATGATGTGTGGCCGGCTTGCAGTCAAGTACATCAGTGAACCGATCATAGATCGATACACAGTCTGGTTAACAAGGCTTCCTTCAGGCCCAAAACATTTTCACTTCTCCTAACGAGCTCATTTCAAACTTCTTATTCATCACCAATGCGTGTTCCTTATCATGATCCGGATCTTCAACTTGCTCGAAGCCAGTTGTGCCTCGTTCCTCACGATCACGCCGGGTTCATCTTGCTTGTTTCTAAATAGGCATGAATTGATGTCCCCCGATTCGCTGCGGGATTGTGCACCAGCAACTTCCTAATGCTATACCAGATTGCTCCCCCCTCATTTGATGCAGTAGCGGTTTTAATCACCGGTGGATCTATAGTGCAATTTGAGGAAATTGCTCCCAGAGACAGAGAAGTTCCTTGAACATTTGAGGGTCTTGAGGAGACTTCAGTGTTGCAGACTGCACCATCAGGGAAAGCTATAGCAGGTTCAGAAATCGTCTTCTAAATCAGTCAAAGAATGAAGTTGCGAGTCACTCTTGGTGAAGAGAACCTCCATTCCTATGTCGAGCATCTGCAATGCGCTCAACAGGCTGTCCTTCAGCTCTGGGAATTAATTGACATCTGAAAAAGTGAGAACTTCGTATTTGACCGTGCCCTTCATAGCAAATCTTCTGAATTCTCCTTCGTGAAGTTGACACATCCTCCGTCGAATACTTTTATGTCATTTAACTGGGACATGTCTCCCGTCACGTGTCTGGAACAACCACTATCAAATAAACCAAAGTCTAAAGATAGCCATCCATAGCCGTTCCTGCACAATTAACGAAATCAGTTAGAGACTGGAACCCAGGCTATAGTGGAGCTGAGTTGACCATCACTATCTGTATAAGTGACTTCGTGAAAGATCATATGACTCTTAACATCGCCGGTGGTTTTTGGCGATGAGGTAGATGTGGACGGTTTCGAACATGGAGACTGAGATCTAGCGGAAACTTTAGGTTTCCAATTCTTGGCATCAGAGACATTTCCTTTTACTGGAGTGACTTCTGACTTTCCTTGAAACCTGTTCATATTAGCAAATTTTTGGTTTTCCCTTTTTGCTAGATCCAGTCTCTATCAGAAGGCTTGGTTTTGGGAGGTCGATTTTTGACAAAGTGAGAATGCATAGCCTTCTGATGATACGTGTTCCCAGAGTGGTAGGGACGATGATCACAGTTTCTTGTAATGTGTCCCGTAGTTCCACAATTAAAACACGTTTGCCTTTTTGAGAAAAAGACATTAAGTTCTACTTGTGTTATCCTCGAGAACTGAGCAAGTCTTTTCTTTTAATTTGGTGCTGATTGCTTTCGTGCATGTTTGATCTTGGATGGACCCTGCTCATAGTTGTCAGCATGTGAGTAAGTATCCGCAACTTTACCCTTCAGTTTTGGTCCAGTTTGCCCGAGGCTTGGGTTTTCCTTTCGAACTTTCTTTTTGCGTGGTCTTCTGTTTTTACGTAATCTTTTCTTCTTAGAAGGAACTGATTTAGGAGATTTTGTTTCACTAGAAACACTTTCTTCAGAGTCTGATCCTTTGGGGTCAAAAGTTGAATTATCTGTTGAATTTACTTCCACAGATTTCTTTTCTTCAGAAACCATGTTTTCAGGAGTTTTGGTAGGAAAGGTTTCCACAAATATCTCTTCTTCAGTTTCATCATTTGAATCAATTGAAGAATTAATTTCCATGGACCTCTTCTTCAATCTTCGAGATCCCATGAGTTTCTTCATAAATGGATTCTACGGAAATCTTTTCCTTAGCTTCATCAACCTCTGAGTCCTTGACATCAGCTGATTCTGGTTTCTCACACGAAGAGCAGTCTATGTTTGAAACTGTTTGGCTCTCTCCGGGCATCACACTGCTTATTTCTGAGTGTTTGTCACATTCAGAATTCTCAGAAGCGCTACACTCATTATCTGATGTACCAGAATCTGCAACTTGAATGTCAGGTTCATCAGATGATCCCACTTTATCACATTCTTTGTTTTCAAAAACATCCTTTCACAAGTTTCTGATGTATCATTCGATGTTTCAGGGAGACCCGAGTAGTTGCCTGAATCATCAGAATTGATTTCTGGGTCACTTGAAACAGATGTCTCAAGTTTATCAATCAATCGATCATTACGATCATATTCTAAGACCACAGCTCCAGATTCATCAGTTCTAGTGGGAATACCCTGAGCCTCAGCAAATGAAGCCATAACATAATTCCAAACATTAAGATCGTGTTTGACAGCATCTGAGTCATCAGCAACACTAGAATGTGGTTCATCTTCCACTGCGGACTGCCCTTCAACTGTCTCTGATTCTGCACATGAACTAGAATAATTAGAGATGTCCAAGGAATCAGAAGTTAACAAATTTTCTTCCACCTCCTTTGCGGATCTTTCAACTGGTTCTATGTAACAACTCTCATTAAAAGTTTTATTTATTTAATTAAATTGTCCAATAGGAAACCCTAATTGAGAAACCCAAGTGATTCTGAATAATCCCTAAAATTTTCAGAACATTTGGAATCAGGATTAGGGCCCCTAAAACTCAAGGGGGGTAAACCCTAATTGACGATTATCTCTAAAATGCGTTGTCTAGATTTAAAATTCACAAACTATCAACTCAGCAGGCCTATACTAGTGACAAGGCTACCCTAGGGTAGGTTGGTACTGTCACACCCCCAAAATCCACCATGCGGGGTATCACCGCTTGGAGGCGTGACGTGACCAGGATCGAGCCACCAATCATATCGAACAACGTATTTTAGTAAATAAAATCAATCACAATACAATTGGTGACCAAAAGGAAGTTAACCAAGTTCAATTTAAACAGCGGAAGCATAAGACGATAAACCAAAACATAAGTTTGTAGTTTCATAAGTTTAAAGACCCCAACATAAGTTTCATAAGTTCATAACGTTTATTTAGTAAGTACGGGACATATTAGTTCGCATTCCACAACGACCACCTCCATGTGCAAGCTCCACAGCATCTAACGACCTGCAAGGCATGTAACAACTAGTCAACAACAAAGTTGAGTGAGTTCACGTTTGGTTGTTTAGTTAATGAGTTCGTATCAGGAATCGGAAGTTCGTTTCATAACCAAGTATTACCCATTATCCTTGATTCCCAAACCTTTACGATATTTAGTGGGGGCTTCCCATTATGTATGTTACTAGACTAGGCGTATCCATAAGTGTCCTTCCAAATCTGAGGACGGTGTTAAGTATGAGTGTACGTAGGTTTTACGTACGTGCCCTTCTCATCCGAGGACAGTAGTGAGTGTGAGTGTACGTAGGTTTTACGTACGTGCCCTTCTCATCCGAGGACAGTAGTAAGTGTGAGTGTACGTAGGTTTTACGTACGTGCCCTTCTCAATCCGAGGACAGTAGTAGGTGTGAGTGTACGTAGGTTTTACGTACGTGCCTTCTCAATCCGAGGACAGTAGTAGGTAGTCTAGTAGTGTTGGTAATATAAATAGAGTGATAGTACGAGTAGTTATTCAATCCCATTCCCAACCACCGGGAATCCCATGCCTTAGTAAGGGTGTGAACTCACCTCGGTTTGCTCGGTTAGACTCTCAGATATAGCTAACAGTCAAGGTCGGTCAATCACGTCCTAGTATGATTTACCAGTTAGTCATTTAGTGGTTTTCAAATAGAACACAAAGTTCCTACACGTATCTATCACACAACATGCATCACTGTAACGGTTTATGCCCATCTAAGTTTCCCGTCCATTCCCCACTCAAAATCAAACATACAATAATGCACATAACATATTTAACATGTTAAATCATTCACAGATAGCATACTCGACATTTAGACACGCAAGTCACAACTTATGTCAATTCAGCATTAATACTCAAAACCGGCTGTTTTTCGGACATTTAAATAAAATAGTTAGATTATTCCAAAAATTCCAAAATTTTTATAGAATGTCATAAACATTCCATATTTTATTGTGTAAAAATATCGGGGTCCAGTTCATTCCCCACCTTTTATAAAAATTCATATTCGGGACTGAACTCAGATTTATGTATTTCTGACCACAGTCCGCGAAACAATTTATTAAAAATTCATCGAGTGTCCGATTTACGAAATTCCAGTGGGGTAATTACAAATACATAGGTTGTTATCTACTGTACAAATTTCATGGTCCGATTCATCACAAAACTCAGGTTATGACTGAAAGTACGACACCCATTTATTGCTGTCAAAATTCAGCTTAAGTTGCTGTTACAAATTAACACTTTAAAAATAGTAAACGGAGTCCAAAAATTACGATTCCGGTGCCATTAGAACCGTATTTCATAATAACATATTTTAGATTTAAAATATCGATTTTTCGTTGAGTTTAAGACCTGTTTACAGCCAACTGAAGTTGGCTGTAAAAGTGGGACAGATTCTGATTTTTAGTGTTTAACCTTCTAAATCGTGTTCGATCGATTCCGTTAACAAGTTTAGTGACCACAACAACATGACACATTAATATTAATCAGCAAATCATCAAATACTCAACCAATAATCATAATCACACAAGATCTACATGATTTACACTAATATTCATCCATTAACCACCTTGTACATCACTTTAGTAAACTTTTAGTTGGTGATCTTATATGTTAGTGATTTTTAACCGACGAAACTCTTATTAACCACTCTAGACAAGATCAAGAAGGCGTTTAGAGCAACTTACTACTAGCTCGAGGCTAGGGAAGATTCTAGTCGAAAATCGAGTGGATAAAAGCAATAGGGTGAGGTCCTTCGCGTTACGAATGCACCAAGCCTCCTCGTATGTGATCCTCAACACTTGTATGAACTTGGAATGTAATGATCAAAACCGAAAAGATGGATGGATGTAGAGGGGTGTTCGGCCGAAGCCTTTGAGAGAGAGAGAGGAGTGATTGTTGTTGAGTTTGTGTTAAGTGAAGTGATGGTGTGCCATATGGTGATCTTATAGACAATTAACTTGAGTATTAACCAAAGGATCATGTGTATTCTAGATACTAAACACAAGATTATAATAATCAACAAAAGGACAAGGTATGTCCCCCTCTTGGGGACGGTTTGGTTAAGGGGGGGGGGTCTAGTTCGATTCCAACTAGTAGTTAGGTATATAGTTAGGTTAATCTAGTTAAGTTAAGTGATTAACCCGGTTACTAGTGTCTCATGCGTTACAGCGGGTGTTAGGGTATTCAGGGACCCTAACTGGCTTAGAAAAAGATAAACAATGTGAATGGCAATATTTTCATGTTCCGGGTATAGTCCGGTTGTTCGGTTTGACACTGTTCCGTTAAAGCGCTTAATTAATCCGTAAAGCGTCCTACTTTTATATTTTTGCAACGTTTTTACTTTTTAACACTTAGGAAAATATAACGGGCTATTTAGTGACCTATCTGTACACTATTAGTATATTAACAAATACGTGTAAGCATAACACAGATATCAGAAAGCAGTTAAGTGATGCCACACAGTCGTTAAGCACATTAATTATTATTAATAAACTGTACGGTTACATGGGATTATGAGGGTTGTCACATTCTCCCCCTGTTATGAGAATTTCATCCCGAAATTTAGCGCGTGGTTACTGAGGAAGCTAGTTAAGTTGCGTTGTTTTCCAGATTTTCCTGGGGTGTCACATCATCCCCCCGTTGATTTGGAATTTCGCCCCGAAATTCTGCGGTAGCTTCAGCCTCAGTAGTGGTTGCGTTTTTCTTAAAGAGTTGGGGATACTTGAGTTTCATTTGGTCTTCTCGTTCCCAGGTATACTCTGGGCCACGACGAGCATTCCAACGAACTCGAACGAGAGGTATTCTTGTGTGCTTGAGAATCTTAACATCTCGATCAGTAATCTCTACTGGTTCCTCGACAAATCGCAGCTGGTCGTCGATTGTGAGTTCCTTGAGAGGAACTATGAAGGTCTCATCTGACAGACACTTCTTCAGATTTGACACGTGGAATACGTTGTGAACTCCGCTGAGTTTTTCGGGTAGATTCAACCTGTAGGCTACCGTACCAATTTTCTCAATGACTTCGAATGGTCCGATATAACGCGGATTGAGTTTGCCTCGTTTGCCAAAGCGGACTACACCTTTCCAAGGTGAGACTTTGAGTAGCACTCGATCCCCAACCTGGAGTTCGAGTGGTTTTCTTCCCTTATCAGCATAGCTTTTCTGACGGTCACGAGCTGCCGCCATTCGCTGTCGTATCTGAGTAATTTTCTCGGTGGTATCTACCACATGTTCTGGGCCAGTGATTTGGTTGTCACCAACTTCTGCCCAACAGAGAGGTGATCGGCATTTGCGTCCGTACAATGCCTCAAACCGAGCGGCTTGGATGCTGGTGTGGTAGCTGTTATTATATGAGAACTCCACTAGCGGGAGGTGCTTTTCCCAGCCATTACCAAAATCGATTACACATGCCCTAAGCATGTCTTCAAGGGTTTGGATGGTGCGTTTAGATTGCCCATCCGTCTGCGGGTGATAAGCGGTGCTCATATCTAAACGTGAGCCAAAGGACTAGTGCATTGCTTGCCACAGTTCAGAAGTAAAACGTGCGTCACGATCAGATATAATAGAGATTGGCACTCCGTGCCTTGATACCACTTCCTTTAGGTAAATGTCTGCAAGAGTAGAAAACTTATCCGTTTCTTTGATAGCCAGAAAATGTGCAGACTTGGTCAGTCGATCTACGATCACCCAAATGGTATCATTTCCGCGTTGAGATCTAGGCAGGCCGGTAACGAAATCCATGGAAATTTGCTCCCATTTCCATTTCGGGATCTCTGGTTGTTGAAGTAGGCCTGATGGTTTCTGATATTCAGACTTGACTCTCGCACAAGTTAAGCACTTACTGACGTAGGTTGCTATGTGGGCTTTCATGCCAGGCCACCAATACGTAGTCTTGAGGTCGTGGTACATCTTGTCCGAACCAGGGTGTACAGAATAACGAGACTTATGTGCTTCATCCATCACAAGCTCGCGTAAGTTGCCATAAAATGGAACCCAGATGCGCCCTGTTACATAGTAAGCGCCGTCTTCCTTTTGTTCTAGCCGCTGCCTCGATCCTCGTAGGGATTCAGCCCTGATGTTCTCTGCTTTCAATGCTTCAACCTGAGCATCACGAATCTGAGCGGGAAGGTTAGACTGGATGGTAAGCTGTAAAGCACGTACGCGCCTAGGTAGGGTATCCTTTCGACTGAGGGCGTCGGCCACAACATTGGCCTTGCCCGGATGATACTTGATCGCGCATTCGTAATCGTTCAAGAGTTCAACCCATCGGCGTTGACGCATGTTTAACTCCTTTTGCTTGAAGATATGCTCGAGACTCCTGTGATCGGTGTAAATGGTGCACTTGGTACCGTACAGGTAATGTCTCCATATCTTAAGTGCGAAAACAACTGCTCCCAGTTCCAAGTCATGAGTAGTGTAGTTTCTTTCGTGAACTTTAAGTTGGCGCGATGCGTAGGCAATGACCTTGTCACGTTGCATCAATACGCAACCAAGTCCTTGGATGGATGCATCGCAATAAACTACAAAATCATCTGTGCCTTTAGGCAACGAGAGGATAGGCGCGCTACAAAGTCTATCATTTAGGTGTTGAAAAGCAGATTCCTGTGTATCACCCCAATGATAGATGACACCCTTCTGAGTCAGCGAAGTGAGAGGTTGCGCAATCTTGGAGAAATCTTTTATAAACCTTCTGTAATATCCGGCCAAACCCAAGAATTGGCGGATTTCTGTTGGTGTACGGGGTGCAGGCCAGTTCTTGATCGATTCAACCTTAGATGGATCCATATGAATTCCATCCTTGTTTACCACATGGCCTAGAAAATGGACTTCGCGAAACCAGAAGTCACATTTCGAAAACTTGGCATACAACTGCTCTTTTCGAAGAAGTTCCAGCATAAGTCGTAGATGCTGCTCGTGTTCCTCCTGACTCTTAGAATAGATCAGGATATCGTCGATGAACACAATAACGAACTTATCCAGGTAAGGCTTGCATACTCGGTTCATGAGATCCATGAAGACCGCTGGTGCATTCGTCAATCCGAATGGCATAACCAGAAACTCGTAATGGCCGTAACGAGTTCTGAATGCTGTTTTGGAGACGTCCTCATCTCGGACCCTCAGCTGATGGTATCCCGATCTCAGGTCAATCTTGGAGTAATAGCTCGACCCTTGCAGCTGATCGAATAAGTCATCAATGAGTGGGAGAGGATAACGATTTTTCACGGTCACCTTGTTAAGTTCGCGGTAGTCAATACACATTCTGAAGGTACCGTCTTTCTTCTTCACGAATAGTACAGGAGCCCCCCAGGGCGAAGAGCTAGGACGTATGAAACCCTTTTCCAAGAGTTCTTGTAGTTGTGTAGACAGTTCTTCGAGTTCTGATGGGGCTAGACGATATGGTGCTCGAGCTACTGGCGCTGCTCCAGGAGCTAGCTCGATTTGAAACTCAACTTGGCGATGAGGCGGAAGACCAGGTAATTCCTCAGGAAATACCTCGGGAAAATCGCACACAATAGGGATGTCATCAATTCTCTTCTCTTCCGTTGATGTGTCAGTAACGAGTGCTAAAATGGCAGTGTGGCCCTTTCGCAAACACTTCTGGGCCTTTAGGAAAGAGATGATGCCCACGACCGCACCACTCTTGTCGTCTTGAATCACGGGAGGTTCTTCACCAGAACGAGGGATGCGGACAATCTTTTCGTTGCAAAGAATTTCCGCTTGCTGATGAGGTGACCAATCCATCCTAATCGCAACGTCGTTCACTGATAGGAGTGTTACATCGATATGGTTGGCACAACCAGAACTAGCTGAAGGAGGATGACCGTCGTACAGGTTTGTAGTGTTAAGGTTCACTGAAATTCCATCAAAGTTGTCGGGCTCCCCACATGCGAAGGGGAAATAATTCACCTTGATCGATGAACTTAGATGAGTTTGCAGTTTATCGAGTCGGTAAGCAACCAAATTTAGAGGAGTTTCCTTAGGTCGTGCGAATGAATACGTCTGCGTAGTCATAAGGTTCCAAAGATAAGACTCGAAAACGTGTTCAAGAGATTATGATCGTATCAACAATACATCACCATTCTCAAGGTTTCGAGGAGGGGTCACCAATGATCGGGAGTCGAGCCTTCCAACTTAAACCAGAGGGTGTTCATTTCGGTGCCTCAGCATGGAGAAGCGAGGACGTAATGTTACTGTGGTAAGAGAGTGATGGTTTGGTCTAGGCCAATGGTAGAAACTGGACATATCATTAATCAACAATCATGTGTCGGTGTAAAAGCTAGCGCAAGGATTCTGCCTATTAAAGAAGACTATCATGGAATTTAAAATATGACTCTTATATTGTAGGAGGGGTAGGGTAGACGTATAGGTCATCGTGTTCGCTTGTAGGTTATGTGATCCGTAACTCCGTCCTCGAATGTCCTGAAGCCAATCCCATCAGTAAAGGCATCCATTCGTTAAGTGGGGTATACGAGGGAGCTAATCAAGTAGAATAAGAATAAACCATTCAACAGGGTAATAAGGTAGTCTTGTGATTGGTGAAAATCGTGGTATGGTTGTTGGTGTTTCATTAAATCGGTTGTCAATCGAAGCGATAGGGAATTAATGAGGTTCATGCGAAGAATCGAGTGAAGGCAGGGGTCCAACAATGACCGAAGGATTTGACCAGCTAATCTGTTGTCTAGAAGTAACCTCTAGTAGTGGTGCGGGGCAGCATGGCACAAAAGGGAAGTTCGTTGCATCGCGGTCGCGCGAGTGTATCACTCGTCCAAAACAGGGCAAGGTTTCGTGTTGCATAACGACAAACGCGTGTAACTGTGACTGCTTCACTTCTGGCGACGATGACAGGTGAAGGTGATAAAGTTCGTCAACCGGGATGCGTGGGTTTTGTTCTCCTAAGCCCGAGTTCGTGCAAGCCAAGTCTGGTCTTCGCGGATGTTGACGTACGAGTCTGCTGTACGGAGGGTCAGATGACGACGTCATGTCGAGGTAAACGTGCGAGTAAATAGAATGCATAAACAGTCGTTGTAGCGGGGTGAAAAGAAATCAAGAAAGAATTTGACCACCGTTTGTCAAATTTCAAGTAAACAATTGTGTGTCATAAAGAACACAATAGGGCTAATAGACAACATGCTGCTTTCCTAATTAAGCATACTATCACATCACATTATGCAAAAGTAATCTAGCAAGTAGATAATATAAACTCAAATCATACCACCTAGTGTGTTGAGCCTTGCACGTGGAGCGAAGCGTCGTTGTGGATCGTTGAGCACTGTACTGGTTATAGTCTGGTTTTTATCAAAAACTTTTCCCTTTTTAAAACCAAGTTCACTATAACCAATGGCTCTGATACCAATCTGTCACACCCCCAAAATCCACCATGCGGGGTATCACCGCCTGGAGGCGTGACGTGACCAGGATCGAGCCACCAATCATATCGAACAACGTATTTTAGTAAATAAAATCAATCACAATACAATTGGTGACCAAAAGGAAGTTAACCAAGTTCAATTTAAACAGCGGAAGCATAAGACGATAAACCAAAACATAAGTTTGTAGTTTCATAAGTTTAAAGACCCCAACATAAGTTTCATAAGTTCATAACGTTTATTTAGTAAGTACGGGACATGTTAGTTCGCATTCCACAACGACCACCTCCATGTGCAAGCTCCACAGCATCTAACGACCTGCAAGGCATGTAACAACTAGTCAACAACAAAGTTGAGTGAGTTCACGTTTGGTTGTTTAGTTAATGAGTTCGTATCAGGAATTGGAAGTTCGTTTCATAACCAAGTATTACCCATTATCCTTGATTCCCAAACCTTTACGATATTTAGTGGGGGCTTCCCATTATGTATGTTACTAGACTAGGCGTATCCATAAGTGTCCTTCCCAATCTGAGGACGGTGTTAAGTATGAGTGTACGTAGGTTTTACGTACGTGCCCTTCTCATCCGAGGACAGTAGTGAGTGTGAGTGTACGTAGGTTTTACGTACGTGCCCTTCTCATCCGAGGACAGTAGTAAGTGTGAGTGTACGTAGGTTTTACGTACGTGCCCTTCTCAATCCGAGGACAGTAGTAGGTGTGAGTGTACGTAGGTTTTACGTACGTGCCCTTCTCAATCCGAGGACAGTAGTAGGTAGTCTAGTAGTGTTGGTAATATAAATAGAGTGATAGTACGAGTAGTTATTCAATCCCATTCCCAACCACCGGGAATCCCATGCCTTAGTAAGGGTGTGAACTCACCTCGGTTTGCTCGGTTAGACTCTCAGATATAGCTAACAATCAAGGTCAGTCAATCACGTCCTAGTATGATTTACCAGTTAGTCATTTAGTGGTTTTCAAATAGAACACAAAGTTCCTACACGTATCTATCACACAACATGCATCACTGTAACGGTTTATGCACATCTAAGTTTCCCGTCCATTCCCCACTCAAAATCAAACATACAATAATGCACATAACATATATAACATGTTAAATCATTCACAGATAGCATACTCGACATTTAGACACGCAAGTCACAACTTATGTCAATTCAGCATTAATACTCAAAACCGGCTGTTTTTCGGACATTTAAATAAAATAGTTAGATTATTCCAAAAATTCCCAAATTTTTATAGAATGTCATAAACATTCCATATTTTATTGTGTAAAAATATCGGGGTCCAGTTCATTCCCCACATTTTATAAAAATTCATATTCGGGACTGAACTCAGATTTATGTATTTCTGACCACAGTCCGCGAAACAATTTATTAAAAATTCATCGAGTGTCCGATTTACGAAATTCCAGTGGGGTAATTACAAATACATAGGTTGTTATCTACTGTACAAATTTCATGGTCCGATTCATCACAAAACTCAGGTTATGACTGAAAGTACGACACCCATTTATTGCTGTCAAAATTCAGCTTAAGTTGCTGTTACAAATTAACACTTTAAAAATAGTAAACGGAGTCCAAAAATTACGATTCCGGTGCCATTAGAACCGTATTTCATAATAACATATTTTAGATTTAAAATATCGATTTTTCGTTGAGTTTAAGACCTGTTTACAGCCAACTGAAGTTGGCTGTAAAAGTGGGACAGATTCTGATTTTTAGTGTTTAACCTTCTAAATCGTGTTCGATCGATTCCGTTAACAAGTTTAGTGACCACAACAACATGACACATTAATATTAATCAGCAAATCATCAAATACTCAACCAATAATCATAATCACACAAGATCTACATGATTTACACTAATATTCATCCATTAACCACCTTGTACATCACTTTAGTAAACTTTTAGTTGGTGATCTTATATGTTAGTGATTTTTAACCGACGAAACTCTTATTAACCACTCTAGACAAGATCAAGAAGGCGTTTAGAGCAACTTACTACTAGCTCGAGGCTAGGGAAGATTCTAGTCGAAAATCGAGTGGATAAAAGCAATAGGGTGAGGTCCTTCGCGTTCCGAATGCACCAAGCCTCCTCGTATGTGATCCTCAACACTTGTATGAACTTGGAATGTAATGATCAAAACCGAAAAGATGGATGGATGTAGAGGGGTGTTCGGCCGAAGCCTTTGAGAGAGAGAGAGGAGTGATTGTTGTTGAGTTTGTGTTAAGTGAAGTGATGGTGTGCCATATGGTGATCTTATAGACAATTAACTTGAGTATTAACCAAAGGATCATGTGTATTCTAGATACTAAACACAAGATTATAATAATCAACAAAAGGACAAGGTATGTCCCCCTCTTGGGGACGGTTTGGTTAAGGGGGGGGGGGTCTAGTTCGATTCCAACTAGTAGTTAGGTATATAGTTAGGTTAATCTAGTTAAGTTAAGTGATTAACCCGGTTACTAGTGTCTCATGCGTTACAGCGGGTGTTAGGGTATTCAGGGACCCTAACTGGCTTAGAAAAAGATAAACAATGTGAATGGCAATATTTTCATGTTCCGGGTATAGTCCGGTTGTTCGGTTTGACACTGTTCCGTTAAAGCGCTTAATTAATCCGTAAAGCGTCCTACTTATATATTTTTGCAACGTTTTTACTTTCTAACACTTAGGAAAATATAACGGGCTATTTAGTGACCTATCTGTACACTATTAGTATATTAACAAATACGTGTAAGCATAACACAGATATCAGAAAGCAGTTAAGTGATGCCACACAGTCGTCAAGCACATTAATTATTATTAATAAACTGTACGGTTACATGGGATTATGAGGGTTGTCACAGGTACCCCAGGCGAGTCGCGACAGCATCATCAACATCTCCCGCGAAACGCGGGGGAACTCATTTTCACGTATAAATAGGACAGTCTGTTTCATGTAATTGAGTGTTCTTTCGACGTTCAAATTCAAATTGTACGCTGAGTTATAGTATAATCTCTACAAAAACACACACTGATCACGAAGTGCTGCCACAATTCAGGGTAATAACTCGATCGCTGCTACGATTCAATGTCCGATCGATTAAACTATCCAATGGATGTTTAAGTGCTGCCCACATTAGGGTTTATGCTTTGTCATTCGTCGTTAAATCGATGGATGTTTAAGTATCGCACTTTGTCATTCGTTGTGAAGGTTGTAATCTCGTGAGTTATCGTAAATGCTGTATTAAGTTACTAACCTAGTTTGTGTGCCTGATTATTTAAACTAGGTTATCAAGGCTAATCAGTAGAATAAGCTCTGTTAAATCTGCAATGTGAGTCATTCTCTTTTTATCAAATATGTTTACAAAAAGTATGTTTATTTTCAAGATTATAATTACAGTGATTAAGTATATGTAGTCACCAAATTACAGCCGGTATGTGGGGTATTGTGCACATTACTGTTTTTATCACTTTAGGTGGGCGTACCTAAATAATGATACTCGTTACTATTGGGTGAACGGACTCAATAGTAATATGACCACAGTCACCGAAACAAGTCGATGACAAATACTGTGGGTAGTTGGTTGAAATAAACATTGTAATCTCTCTTAATACTGTAAATTATAACAAAATTGTCGTTTTAGTAAAAAGGATGATTCACTCAGTATTTCCCGCTGACAAAACCTTTTTCAAACATGTTTCAGGTGATCTGTTGTGATCCAGGAAAAGTGCCGTGAAGCACTATCAGCTTAAGGAAGTGGCTCAATATAAAATAAAGAAACATGTTTTGTACAATAAAAGATTTCTTTGTGAAATCTTAATATTGTAAAAGCTTAAGGAAGTGGCTCAGTATAAAATAAAGAAAGTGGCTCAAACATCTATCTTAAACTAGATATGTCATCCAACGAGAAGGGAAGTTCATCCCAAACAAAACCTTATGTAATTCCTGAAGAAGGAATATTTGTCCGTAAGGCACATTACGAGGAACCACTTTCTCCTAATAAAAGAAGTTTGATTATTAGGAAAAGTCAGGAGGAAATAAGGAAAAACCGAGAGAAGAAAGTTAAACAAGAAACCCAGGACTTAATCAATAAATCACCTTGGGAGGACAAATTAGATGAGAAATTGGCAAATCTTTATATGCTAGCCACAGTAGCAGAAAATGCAAATCTCTAAATACTCAAAAGTTTTAGCACTTTTATTTTCCAGAACCCTTATTTAGTAAATAAATAAGTTACAGTAAATCATAGTATAATTTACTTGTCAGTTGTTTTATGTATGCAATAATATTTACGGGTTATCTATAAAATTTTGTTATTTTAACATTTGGTATGTATTTTGCATATATGCTAAATAGCATGAATGAGATATCAGAAGGTTTAGAAAATCTTAACCTCTATCCCGTTAAGATAGAAGTTTCCAAGGAATTCACCGGTTACTTCGCTGATAAAGAAGAACCCATGGAATTTCAATCCAAACCACTGGCAAAACCTAAACCTAAGAAAAGAAGCAGATTTGTGGGCTGGAGGCGTGTACGTAGGAAAAAGCCAGCAACAAGAAAGGTTACCAAAACTGAAGAACCAAAAGACAAAGGAAAAAGGGGTAGAAATTGAGGAAAATGTTAATCAAGTAGAGATAGAA
The DNA here is from genome assembly GCA_030545235.1 of Helianthus tuberosus. Lineage (NCBI taxonomy): Eukaryota > Viridiplantae > Streptophyta > Magnoliopsida > Asterales > Asteraceae > Helianthus > Helianthus tuberosus. Next base: position 65,813,617 of record CM060406.1, read on the forward strand.
GCTGAGAAGAGTTTTAAGCAAACAGAAATAGAGGTCGGAGAAAGTTCTAGACAGAAACAGAAAATGACTCCCTGGGAAGTTTTAGATCATAAATTAGTAATGAGTGACCTCATCGGACCTGCCGATGGAAACCTTGAACCAGCTAATCCAAACCTTATATTTACTGAAGAAGATCTTTTCAGCTACCCACTAGAAGCTCCAATTCCAATCAATCTGGAACCTGCTATTCCAGATCCTATTGTCCAACCTCAACCATTACCAGTAGAATTAGATGAATGGTGGACAACTGATTGGCAATACCAAAATCTTTTAAACAACCCTGATACATTTTTCCCACAAGTTGACTCAGAACCTCCACTATACCCAACTATGAGCCCGGAGAATCTGACTGAACTTCGCCTCTAGGGCGAAGAATTAATTGATGCAGGAAATCGGATTAGGGATGTGGGAGAAAGAGTTACTTGGAAGTATGACGAAAGGGAGCGTCGTTTTTAAGAAATTAGCTGACCAGATAATGAGAGTTTGCAGGAATATGTGTTAATAAATAATCATAATAACCAGTATGTGTAATAACTTAACAATAAAACGTTGTATGATAATCGTGTGTACGAGGCATAACATAATATATAGAAATGAAACTTGTGAAATCGATAATTTTGGTTATACATGTTAATGTGTTTATGTGCAAACTGTTTTATTATATTTGCATTTATACTAATTATTTATATAAAATTAATTATCAGATGGCAAACATTGGTAATGAACCAGTAAATGAGGTTAATCAGTCTGAGCAACATCCAGGAGATCAATATATGACTAGACAAGATATCGAAAATATTGTTGCTCAAGGGATAGCCAATGCTATTCCAGCCATCGTTGCTGCTGTAAAGAATCCAATCGAACCGCAACAAATCATTCCTAGTAAATGTATTTCTGAAGATAACTTCAGTAATAGTGTAAACGGAGGCAATGATCATGTTAACCATAATGGGGAACCACATCAAGCTCCATTACCCAAGAAAATGAAAACTGCAACGCCTGGTTGCACTTTCAAAGAATTCCTTGCTTGTAAACCCACTGAATTTGCAGGCAATGAAGGAGCAACTGCATCACTGCGTTGGTTAGAGAAAACCGAAGCAGTCATTGCAATAAGTAAATGTGCTAAAGATGATCAGGTCATGTACGCATCAAATATCTTCAAGGAAGGGGCACTCGAATGGTGGAACACTGTGTTACAATCAAAAGGAAGAATAATAGCTTATGCCATGACTTGGGAAGAATTTAAGGGTTTTGTAGAAAGAAAATTTTGTCCCGAGTATGAAAAGGAACAGATGACAAATAAGTTTCTAAATCATCGGATGATGGGTGTAGATTGTCGCGGTTATACTTCAACATTCTTTGAATATGCTAGAGTGGTACCAACACTGGCTTCGCCAGAACCGGTACTCATTTCTCGCTACATTTGGGGACTGATTAGTGAAATCCGCAACACTGTTAAAGATGCGAGACCTCGCACTATTGACGATGCTGTGGAATTAGCTAATACCCTAACCGATGAACTGATACGTACGCAAGATGAAAACAAGAAGAAAGAATTGGCTCAGAAAATTACCCAAGGATTTCGTACGGGTAATAACAACAGCTTTAAAAGAAGAGGAACAGGGCAATCTTCAATTTTGCCTTTCTGCAAGAATTGCAAAAAGAAACATTATGGAAGATGTAATATAACCTGCAATTTTTGCAAAGTTTTAGGACATCGGGAAGAAAACTGCAGGAAGAAATTCACAATTTGTTATAATTGTGGAGAAACATGACATTTCAAAACAGAATGTCCTAAATTAGGCAAACCAGCAGACAATAAAACCAAGGCGACCGACGGAACTATTAAGAAGAATGCCAGGGCATTTCAGCTGACCACTCAAGAAGCAGAACTCATCCCAGATGTGATAGTGGGTACGTTCTTAGTTCACAACATTTACGCCAAAGTATTATTTGACTCTGGTGCGAACCAAAGTTTTATAAATACTTCATTCTGCCAAGCTCTTAATTTACCTTTAACCAATATTAGGCAGGTTTTTACAGTTGAAACGGCAGACGGAAATTCAGTTAAAATAGATAAAGTTTTGCAAGAAGAAAACATAGAACTTTTAGGACATAAATTCTCTGCAAAACTATTGCCGATGAATTTAGCTGAATTTGATGTTGTATTAGGAATGGATTGGTTAGTAGCCAACCATGCTAGAATCCTTTGTGATCAGAATTCCATAGAAATTCAATCACCCACCGGAAAAGTGATTAGGATTACAGGAGATAAACCACGTAAGCCCATGAAGTTCATATCAGTAATGAAAGTTGCTAATTTTGAACGAAAACAAGGAATAGTGTATATGATTTCGGTAATCATTAGTACTAAGGGAAAAGATCTTAAGGAAATACCAGTAGTCTCAGAATACCCAGATGTATTTCCAGAAGAGTTACTAGGGTTACCACCAAATAGGGAGGTAGAGTTTAGGATTCATCTAATTCCAGGAACTACACCAATAGCCAAGGCACCTTATCGGTTAGCACCCACAGAAATGTTATAACTAAAAACGCAATTAGATGAATTACTAAGTAAAGGATTCATACAACCTAGCTCATCCCCTTGGGGAGCGCCAGTATTATTTGTTAAGAAAAAGGATGGTTCAATGAGAATGTGTATCGATTATAGAGAATTGAATAAGGTTACAGTTAAGAATCGATACCCATTACCTAGGATTGATGATCTGTTTGATCAACTTCAAGGGGCTAAATATTTTTCTAAGATACATTTACGCTCCGGATATCATCAATTGAAGGTACAAGAAGAAGACATACCTAAAACTGCTTTCAGAACTAGGTATGGTCATTATGAGTTTACAGTCATGCCCTTTGGGTTAACAAATGCACCTGCTGCATTCATGGACATGATGAATAGGATCTGTAAACCATATTTGGATAAATTTGTAATTGTCTTCATAGACGATATACTTATTTATTCCAAAAGTCAGACAGAGCATTGTGAACACCTTCATGCACTCTTAACTTTATTAAGAAAAGAAAAGCTTTATGCCAAATTCTCGAAGTGTGAATTTTGGTTAAAGGAAGTGCAATTCTTAGGACACATGGTGAATCACGAAGGTATTCACATAGATCCTGCTAAGATAGAAGCAATTACCAATTGGAAGGTTCCACAAACAGCAATGGAAATTAGAAGTTTTATAGGTTTAGCTGGGTACTATAGACGGTTTATTAAGGATTTTTCTAAGATAGTCGTACCATTAACTAAATTAACCTGTAAAGCCATTAAGTTTGAATGGGGACCTAAGCAAGAAGAAGCCTTTAGAATATTAAAGCAGAAATTAACAAATGCACCAATCTTAGCCTTACCAGAAGGAACTGAAGATTTTGAGGTATATTGTGATGCTTCAAAACTAGGATATGGATGTGTGCTTATGCAACGCAAAAAGGTGATTGCATATGCTTCAAGGCAATTGAAAAAGCACGAAGAAAACTATACGACTCATGATTTAGAATTAGGAGCCATAATTTTTGCCCTTAAGATTTGGAGACATTATCTTTACGGAAGTAAATTTACTGTCTACACAGACCACAAAAGTTTAAGATATATATTTGGGCAAAAAGAGTTAAACATGAGGCAAAGGAGATGGATGGAAATCCTAAGTGACTACGACTGTGATATTCAGTATCATGAAGGAAAGGCAAATGTAGTTGCAGATGCCTTAAGTCGTAAGTATTATGAGAAACAACGACGGGTTCGTGCTCTCAGATTAAATCTACAATTAGATTTAATGGAACAATTGAAGAATGTTCAAACTACAGCAATCAAGGATGATGCTGAAGGAATGAAAGGAAGAATAAAGGAATTAGAACAATGAGCAGATGGAATTTGGAGATTCCACAAAAGTAGAATTTGGGTACCTAAGCAGGGAGACTTAAGACCTAAGATTTTAGAAGAAGCTCATAAATCTAGGTATACTATGCACCCAGGAAACAATAAGATGTACCAAGATTTAAGAAAGAACTTTTGGTGGATAGGAATGAAAAAGGATATAGCACGATATGTTTCTAAATGTCTCACTTGTTCACAAGTTAAGGCAGAACATCAGAAACCCTCAGGTCTACTACAACAATTAGAAATGCCGGTATGGAAATGGGAACTTATAACAATGGATTTTGTTACTAAGTTACCCAAAACAAGAAAAGGTAATGATGCGATTTGGGTAATTGTGGATCGATTAACCAAATCAGCTCACTTTCTACCAATGAAAGAAACCTTTAATATGGAAAGGTTGGCAAAATTGTATGTAGATGAAGTTGTATCCTTACATGGAGTTCCACTCTCCATTGTTTCGGATAGAGATAGTCGTTTTACTTCTCATTTCTGGAAAAGTTTCCAGCAAGCTATGGGAACTCGATTAAATCTGAGCACTTCATATTATCCACAAACAGACGGACAAAGTGAAAGGACGATCCAAACTCTAGAAGACATGCTCCGAGCATGTGTAATAGATTTTGGTGGAAATTGGGATGATCATTTACCATTAATTGAATTCTCCTATAATAATAGCTATCATTCAAGTATTGAGACCGCCCCATTTGAAGCACTGTATGGAAGAAAGTGCAGAACTCCAGTCTGTTGGGCAGAAATAGGAGAAAGTCAATTATCAGGTCCTGAAATAGTGCAAGAGACGACTGATAAGATTACTCAAATCAAGGAAAGATTGAAGATGGCTCGTGATCGTCAAAAGAGTTATGCAGACAATAGATGCATGCCGTTAAAATTCCAAGTGGGAGACAAAGTACTATTGAAAGTTTCTCCTTGGAAAGGAGTAGTTAGATTCGGAAAGAAAGGAAAGCTAAGTCCAAGGTACGTAGGACCATTTCCAGTAATCCAACGTATAGGACTAGTTGCTTATCGTTTACAACTACCAGAAGAATTAGCAGGAGTACATGATGTATTTCATGTATCCAATCTCAAGAAATGTTTATCAGATGAATCACTGGTAGTACCTCTTCGAGATATAAAGGTAAACGAAAAGTTGAAATTTGTTGAGAAACCTCTTCAAATTGAGGATCGAAAGATCAAGTTTCTTAAACACAAACGACTAGTTTTAGTCAAAGTCAGATGGGATTCAAAGAGAGGAGCTGAATACACTTGGGATCTGGAATTAGAAATGAAGCGAAAGTATCCTCACTTATTTCAGTAAATCTCGAGGACGAGATTTTTATTAAGGTGGGGAGAATGTAACAACTCTCATTAAAAGTTTTATTTATTTAATTAAATTGTCCAATAGGAAACCCTAATTGAGAAACCCAAGTGATTCTGAATAATCCCTAAAATTTTCAGAACATTTGGAAAACAGGATTAGGGCCCCTAAAACTCAAGGGGGGTAAACCCTAATTGACGATTATCTCTAAAATGCGTTGTCTAGATTTAAAATTCACAAACTATCAACTCAGCAGGCCTATACTAGTGACAAGGCTACCCTAGGGTAGGTTGGTACCCCAGGCGAGTCGCGACAGCATCATCAAAATCTCCCGCGACACGCGGGGGAACTCATTTTCACGTATAAATAGGACAGTCTGTTTCATGCAATTGAGTGTTCTTTCGACGTTCAAATTCGAATTGTACGCTGAGTTATAGTATAATCTCTACAAAAACACACACTGATCACGAAGTGCTGCCACAATTCAGGGTAATAACTCGATCGCTGCTACGATTCAATGTCCGATCGATTAAACTATCCAATGGATGTTTAAGTGCTGCCCACATTAGGGTTTATGCTTTGTCATTCGTCGTTAAATCGATGGATGTTTAAGTATCGCACTTTGTCATTCGTTGTGAAGGTTGTAATCTCGTGAGTTATCATAAATGCTGTATTAAGTTACTAACCTAGTTTGTGTGCCTGATTATTTAAACTAGGTTATCAAGGCTAATCAGTAGAATAAGCTCTGTTAAATCTGCAATGTGAGTCATTCTCTTTTTATCAAATATGTTTACAAAAAGTATGTTTATTTTCAAGATTATAATTACAGTGATTAAGTATATGTAGTCACCAAATTACAGCCGGTATGTGAGGTATTGTGCACATTACTGTTTTTATCACTTTAGGTGGGCGTACCTAAATAATGATACTCGTTACTATTGGGTGAACGGACTCAATAGTAATATGACCACAGTCACCGAAACAAGTCGATGACAAATACTGTGGGTAGTTGGTTGAAATAAACATTGTAATATCTCTTAATACTGTAAATTATAACAAACGTGTCGTTTTAGTAAAAAGGATGATTCACTCAGTATTTCCCGCTGACAAAACCTTTTTCAAACATGTTTCAGGTGATCTGTTGTGATCCAGGAAAAGTGCCGTGAAGCACTATCAGCTTAAGGAAGTGGCTCAGTATAAAATAAAGAAACATGTTTTGTACAATAAAAGATTTCTTTGTGAAATCTTAATATTGTAAATTACCGGGTTTTATCCCGAATTGTGAAATAAAATAATCGGGAAATATTTCAGTTTTAAAAAGATCCTGAAGAAACTTCCGCTGTTAATTAAAATACCACGGGATTTCTGTCCCACGGCTCCTGAAACGGGCCAAACCGGGTCGGGGGTCGTGACAACTTCCGTTTCTGTTTCTGTTTTAGTTTTAGTTTCTGTTTCATTTCTCATTTTTGTTTTTGTTTCTTTTACCGGCACGGATTTTTCAGATGATTCATTTGAAAAGTTTTTATTTGAATAGCTTTCATTTTCATCTTTAACAAAATTCATTGGTTTCTTGAAGTCAGCAGTTTAGCCATTTTTAGATTTTAACGGTTCCCATGGAACATAATCACTAGGTTTGCCATACATCATTTTATCATAATTTTCCATCTCTTGCTCAGTGATAGGCAGTCTGGAGTAATTATGATTATATGGTGGCGGAACCTGTGTGTATCCCAATCCCTTTCCGTTATTTTCTTTAAAAGCAAGTTGCACATTGCACAGATTACGAACGGTGTCACTAGAAGTATCAAACTTTTTGATGTTTAACTCATTTTGTTTGTACTTTCCAGTGAGAAGTTCCAGCTCAGTCTTCATAGAGTCACATTCAAGAGTTTTAACAGTGAGTCTATGTTTGTAGTCGTGAACCCAACATTGCTGTTGATTCAAGTCTCTGTGAAGTTGAGCTATGTCCTTCTTAAGTGCTTCAATCTTTTCATTGAGAATTTTATTGTTCTCTCGAAGACTGATGTACTTTCCCATAACACTGTTGTAATCAGTGATCAATGCTGAGTTTTATGATCTCAGAAATGCAACTTTCTTTCTACGGTGCTCGGAACACAAAAGCGAATTCAGTGTTTCAGAGAGTGATTTCGGTTCTTCAGTCTGGACCACTTTATCGGGATGAGAGCCTGTTGAGTGTGGGGTCTTCTCATCAGTTGATGTAGCAGTCACAGTCGAAGATGAGGGAATCTGAGCAGTGCTGAGATCGGTAACAAGTGGCGAATTAGCAACAACCTTCCCACAGTTGGACATAGAAGATGATGTGTTTGCGAGATTCTGATTCCTCCGCGTGTCCTCCTGAACATATTCACTGACTAAGGAAATCACATCTCTCGTTTCTATTGTGCAATGATTGCATTTTCCCATAATAATAGCAACACGATAGTCCCATGTCTTGCTTCGAGGCAATCTGTATAAAAAGGCTCTGTTAATCCTACCAAGTGTCATATACAATCCGCTCTTATCGATTTCAAAAAGCAGCAGTGTAAACCTTCTGATTACGTCTTCTACGCTTTCACCCTCAATGAAACCGGAACTATCGAGTTGTTCTGAGAGCAACTGAAATTGAGAATTAATACTTGGAGAAGTCATCGTCTACCCAAGCAATAATCAAGAAATAACCCGTAAACTCGCTGACTCAAACACGTTGCAAACGTATGAACCCGCTTCCTGTACCGCTCCTCAAAAAGCCTATCAAAACTTTTACCCCAAAACAAACAAACCTCCTTTTTTTAATTTTTAAATAACCTTTTTTTATAAGTAAATTTTAAACATAATATATATTATATATAAACCTTTTAATATAATTTAATTTTAAAAGAAACTAATATTTAAATTATACTTAATGATTAAGTAATGATTACCTATGGGTGGGGTTTGACTACAAAGTATATTTTTCCTACAATGTGTACAAAGTCATAAAACACCACAATTTCGCAATAAAATACACTCAAAACCCACAAATAACATAGTGAAGATTACTAAAACACAGTATCCAAACCCTATGAGTCCATAAAAACTTCAAACACACCATCGTAGAACTATAAATTTAAAACACAACATGATAATCAATAAAAAACACACTAACGTTAGTCATTCAATAATCAAAGCCTTATCATCCAATACACAACACAAAACCCACAAATATGGCGTTTTAGTAATCTTCACTTTGTTATTTGTGGGTTTTGAGTGTGTTTTATGGCTGAAATTGTGGTGTTTTATGACTTTGTATACTTTGTAGAAAAAATGAACTTTGTAGCCAACTCCCACCCTGATTACCTAATTATTATTAATTATTATATAATTAAAATCCTAAACGACAAATGAATTGTCGTTTCTGTCTTCTTCATAAAACAACTTCCCCCGAAACCCTAATCTCAGATTTCAGCCACCACCACCAATAAACGATGAGTATAACCGATTAAAAGAGAAGGACGATGGTCGCCGGAGATAGTTGACGGCGGAGGTGAGAAGGATGATCGAAAATGGCGGTGGTCGGCGACGATGATGACGATGGAGGTAAGGTTTTCCGGTGATGAACGATGAAACTGATGAACAGTGATGGAGGAGTTAATCGTAGTGGTGAGGTTCAACGGAGATAATGATTGCCAGAGACGGAGATGTTGACCGTGATGTGAGATGATGACGGTGGTCGGAGGAGATGAAGGTTTAGGGTGAGTGATGATCGGAGAAGAGAAAGGGTGGTGTCGTTGGTCGCCGGAGAAGATGACCGGAGACGGAGGTTGACGTTATTTGAAGAAGCAGGTGGTGTTTATGGAGGTGGGTACGGTGGCAGGAGGTAACGGCGGTGGTCGGCGATGAACGACGGAGAAGACGACTGTGCACGGTGGTATTGATGGTGTTCAATGTACGATGTCGAAAACCCAAAACCGAGAACCATTGATGAAGAATGTCGAAGACAGTTGATGAATGGAAGGTTCTGAATGTGATGAACATTGAAGATGGTGGTTATCAATTGTTTCGAGATGAAAAGTAAAGTTGCAGCTTATCCGCGAAGTGTTTTGGATGAAGTTCAATGATAATGATGATGATGTTCAAAACTATTTGTATTTCGGATGAATGAAGATTATGAAGGACTTGTGTCTCGGATAAAATCTGATGATCTCGGATGGAAACACAAGTATCTCGAATGAAGTGTAATCTCAGAAGATGATCTCGGATGAATATGGATTGTATCTCGGATGGGTTAAGATGATGATACGATGATGTTCTGATGAATGTTTTGTGTCTCGGATGGATATGAAGTAATCTCGAATGAAAGGAAAGTATCACGGATAAGAAGGTGCGATGTCGGATGGTGTCGGATGGTTGAATGTGTATAGATGTCTGATGAAGATGAAGATGACCGGATGATGATGAACGTTCGAGATGGTTCTAAATCCAATGCAAGCAATCCGAGATGTATAGTGAACAGAAGTTGACAGAAGACAAAAGATAATGATGATGATTTTTTTTGTACGATGATGATGAGTACGATGTAATATGATGACAGATAGTGATGTATATTATAATATTTTAAAGATTTGAAAAATTTTAACACTTTTTAACCAGATTAAAAAGCAAAATATGATGATTTTTTGAAGAATGCGATGAACACGATGAAGAACCCGAAGAACGCGATGAAGATCTTCAACAAGAATGCAGAATTTTTCTTGAATGTTTGATATCTAAATGGCTCTGATACCAATTGTAAGTCCCGAAAATCCGGATCAAACAACGATATCAAACGATCAACAAGGATGGGCGGAATCCAAGCTTGATGATCTTCAAGAAATCAAGAAAAATAAAGATGAAGATTTGATGATTCAAATGCTTAAACTTGCATACAATAGATATTATCTAATACAAGTTTATAAAACAAAAGAACCAACCTTAAGCCCCTAATTATCATTTCCAATTTATAGTAAGGGGTTTCCCCCATAACACTAGGCCCATTATCCCTAAGCCCACTCTAATACCCACCACCTTCTAGAAGTTTGGTCCATTTACCCAATCTTACTAATCCATAAACCTATAGGTCCTAACAGTTATCACGCTAGTATTCAAATGACACCCTTTGAGGCACTAAATGGTAGTAAATGTCGATCGCCTATTGTATGGCACGAGATCGGAGACACATAAATCACCGGCCCCGAGTTAATAAAAGAAACGACAGACAAGATTCTCCAAATAAGAGACGATCTCCTGAAAGCTAGGAGTCGTCAAAAGAGCTACGTCGATAACCTCCGCAAGCCCCTACAGTTCAAAGTTGGAGATCACGTCATCTTAAAGGTTTTACCTTGGAAAGGGGTGACCCAATTCGGCAAGAAAGGGAAACTAGCGCCACGATACGTGGGTCCGGAAAGAATTGGTAAAGTGGCCTACCGACTCGAGTTACCGGTTGAACTCAGCAATGTACACCCGACTTTCCACATCTCAAACCTCAAGAAGTGTCTAGCTGAAGAAAATCTTCATGTACCTCTTGAAGATTTGCAAATAAACGAGACACTACACTTTGTTGAAAAGCCAATAGAAATCATGGATCGAGAAACCAAGAAACTTCGACGCAGTCGCATTCCCATAGCGAAGGTTCGCTAGGAAGGCAAACGTGGCGCAAAGTTCACTTGGGAACTCGAAAGTGATATGAAAGCTAAATATCCACAACTCTTAGATACGGCTACTACTTAATTTGGGACGAAATTTCCTAAAGTAGGGGAGACTGTAAGAACCCGACTATTCGGTTGTTTCTACTTACCGTTGTCTCTAATCGTAAACGTTTGTACTCCGAGATTCGGATTATTACCAATGGGTTAAACTATGTTTTGAACGCATTTTATATCACTCATTTATCGCAGTTATCGCATCTAAACGCTATTTATATCGCATTTAAACGCTTATTACTTGAACGCTTATCGCAATGTAAACACAATGCAAACTCGAAATGCGGATTTATTTATATTATTTTGTTATTTGTGTGTTTACTTGTTTAATATGTTATGTGAAACAACGCATCGCTTAAAACGCTCAAATGCACACTCTCGCAACTCGATTTATCGCGTTAAAACGTAGCACAACGCAATAATTAATATCTCGCAAAAATACTTAAAGTACTCGCACTAACTAACGTAACAAAACACATCAAACGAGCATCCTATACGCGAAACAGAGAACTTTATCACCAAACTGGCCCCTTCGAACGAAGCCAGCGTGTGACACCTGTGTCACTCCAACCATCAAACAAATGCCAAACCAATGAAATATTGTATTTCATACTTGGGATTTGTAAAAATATGTGTATCGTTTACACATATCAACTCTTGTTCGATTTCAAGCTCTAAATCGCTTTCTGGAAGGTTATATGCGCACTGATGCGTAAATATAATCAGTTTAATGCAACGAACACTCCGGAATAGTGAAATAGGCTTAACATACCCTAAATAACCTTTACATAACTTAGAAATAAGTTTTGAAGGCTTTGGTATGACAAAATCAAGTTAAATCGCTTACAGGGACTAAAGTTGACAAACTGCGAAAGTATGCCAATTTGAACTGTAACAGACATTCCAGAACATGGCCATAAGTTAAACACACCATAAATATCCTTTACATAGCTTAGAAATAGGCTTTGAGGGGTTCGGTGTGCTAAAATAAACTTTTGGGTCATTCAGGGACTAAAAGCGTCAAAAAGTGCACAAGTTTGCATTTTTACGCATAACTTACGTTCTGAATACATCCGGACATCCAAAAATTTATGTAAGCACTAAAATATTTTATTTTAGTGTTCGGCATAAGAAAAATCCATTCGTCGCGTCATTTGGATCGTTTTTCGCACTTATGCGCATTCCGTCGTAATTAAGCGAACATCGCGATCGTACGGCCAAACGAACCGACATCCGAGATATTTTTGAGCATATTTTAAGTTCCCTATACTTTAACTTCATTTTAGAGCTTTGAAATGGGGTTAACGGGCCTTAAACGTGTCGAAAATGGGCTGAATGCATAACAGGGACCAAAACTGTAATTCTGCCAAACTTGTATGCTTACGATGCGCAGGGGTTTTTCCCCTACGATGCGTAAGGCATCTGCAGACCAGATTCAGTGTTTCTAACAGCCTGTTTCCAGCTGTTTTAACCACAACCACAAGTTCATACTTGCCTAGTCAGATGATAAGAACCCATTTTTAGTACCATAAGGTTCCGACACTTGTACGGATGCGATTAAGGCACGATATTCGACAAACGATCTTAACGGTTCGGGTATTCCTATAAATACCCAACCCACTTAACTTCTAAACCCACTAGAATCTGATCTAAGTGACTCTAAGTTGGAACCATTGTTTCATACCTGAGTTATTTTGATCTAGATTAGCATTCGGGGACCCTTCGTAAGTATTCTTTCGTTCTTTTATTGCTTTTCGAGTCCGAAAGTCAAACTTTGTTTGACTTTCAGCGTTGACCAGCTTATGGTCAATGCGAAGTTCGTTTGAACTTCGCAACGTGATTGTAATCACGATGGTTATAGTCCCTTGGGACTATGCCTACTGATTTCCACGTTGTCTAGGGTCGTAAGGGTAAGCGATCTAATAAATCGCTTATACCTTCGAACCCGACCCAGTTTGGTCGATCATTAGGATCCGACCAAATACATTAGGTGACCATAGTATATAGGGAATAACCTTCTGAGGTTATACCCTATGGTTACATCGTTTAAGTAGTTGTATGATAGGTAGTTTATATGCCTTAGGTAAATTACCAAAATACCCTTTTCATGTGTAATCGGTAATTAAGCATATGTAACCTAAAATTTTGTCACATAACCGATTATGTAACATGTTTAGGCATATAACAGTTGTCATAGGACTAGTTAGGCGGTCCGAACGCGTTTCACGCGAACGACGCGTTAAAGTAGCATAAGCTACCTAAACGGGTCGTAATGGGTCGAAAGCACTTAGATTAAGGTTTCATTTAGTATGTAGGCTTTGTTAAACCATATGACACGAGTCTCTATACTCGTTTGGTTTACAAACCCTCATTCTATCTAAATCCTCCGATTTAGGTCCGGTTTATTAACATAGTTACCTATATTAGGTGCCGTTTGATATTCGCGATCTCTAGCATTGTTTGGTTGTTACTCAAGGACTACTAAGCAATCTCAAGTGAGTACATAGACCCCTCTTTTACTATTTTCCAAACTGTTTTGGAGTGGAACACATGTGCCTACTTGTTACTTTCATGCTTTCCATGTTTTCACATCATATACCTGCTATGTTCATTAGTACATTATAGTACATGATTTCATTGTGTTCATGCTATGTATGCCCATTGTGTGCGTACTTAGTACATCGTTTTACATTACATTTTATGCTATGTATGTCCATTTAGTTCATACTTACTACATTGTTTTACATTACACTTATGCTATGTATGTCCATTGTGTGCATGCTTAGTACATTGTTTTACATTACATTTCTGTTGCATATGCTCATCCAGCATGTGAACACATTATACTGCATTTTGAACCGTTGTAATCATTTGACTATGTGAGCCGTTTGTATCTGTGAACCGTTTGTATCTGTGAACCGTTTGTATCTGTGAACCGTTTGTATCTGTGAACCGTGTGAACCGTATTTGACCATACATAAACATTTCTACAATTGTTAAACATTACTTTGGTGGTTTGGTTTGATTAAGTGATTAAGTAACGATGCGTGTGTAATATGATACAAGCATGGTGGATACGCCGCTGGTACTTCCTATATATAAGTGTTTGTATGGTATTACATATCGTAGTGTTATTTGAATCATTTCAGTTTGAGACATAGAACATTTTATACAAATAACATACTTTTCACAAGACATTGATTTACAAACAACTTATCTTATACAAACTCATCTTATATGGTTATTCATTTAACCATACATTATTCTCTTATTTATACATATCATCTGATCTTATCGTTTTTCAAATGATTTACAAGACAAAGCAAATTACAAGGTTCATGACTAAACATTTTCTCAAACATAAGTCATGAATCCTATTTTCACAAAACCTATGTATCTCACAGGCATTTTTATGCTGACGTACCTATTTTCACATGTGTTTTCAGGTGATGATGTATAGGACTTATCAAGACATACTTAGGCGGACCTGTGCCTTAGTGACTTAAAACGAGACAAGAACTAGTTAATTTATGTTATGTACTCTTTGTTTCTTGTTTAAACAATGTAAACTCTCATGTTTGATTAATAAAACGAAACTTTAATTGCCATGGATTTGAAACGATTAATTCTGTTACATCACTCCCCGACGTTTCCGCCACGTTTGTATGTTCTACGTGGTCGGGGTGTGACACAGCGGCTTTGTACGAAGGCAGCCAGCTTCGAATAAGGTCAGCAGCCCACTCCTATAAATACCTAGCCCTCATCTTTCATTCTAACTTGCTTCCATTTTCTCCAAAACGCTCCCGAATTGCTGTCCTTCGATTTTCAAGTAAGATTTATTAATTTTACAAGTTTCACAACGTTTCCACTATGATTTTACACAAGTTTATCTTTGATTTCATCCAAACTTCCTTGTTTTCATCCAAATTTTATATTTTCAACTAAACTTCATCTTTTTCATTCAAACTTCATCTTTTTCATCTTAACTTCTTTATTTTCATGAAAACCTTCATCTTTTTCATTAAATCCTCTTATTTTACTAGGGATCTATACTTGAACGAGTTATTTGGGTTTAGCTTTGGCTTCCCAAGTTATAGATCTGAAGATCTTGCACTCACCAAGTGTTAGATCTAGGTTAAAACCCTTTAAAACCCTTTTAAACTCGATTCTTACACAAAAACAGACCAAAACGACACATATTTCGTTCACTGGATAGTGGAACGAGGTGGTGTCGAAACCGTCATGAAAAGGACCCAAAAACACATCCGATTTAGACGAAAACACAGCTCCGAACGCAAGAAACATCAACTTGTGGAAACTGGACTGTTCTGTGCGAAGCCTCGGCTTCGTAAAAAGGCGCTGCCTTCGTACGAAGGCACTAGTTTCACACAACACAAGCCAAGTTCTCGCCTGTGACTCGAACAAAGACCTCTTCGGCTCTTAGTTTAATTAGTAGCTTAAGGCTGGAGGGATGAACACTCGATTTCCCGAAGACCGATGCGAAGAAAACTCGATTTTGGACAACGAAAGCAACACAAGTACGAAGTCACTACCTTCGTACGAGGGCATTGGCGTCGTACGAAGCTTCTGTTTCCCTCTCAACACTCCGATTTCGATCGTTTCAGCACTTTGGAGGACTTACGCTTCTGTTCCCGTACGCAGGCTGATCTGGCGCTCTCTTCAATCCATTTCCAGACCGTGTTTACTTGTTAGACACGCACTATGAGTATACTCGAACCTTTTTTTGCTTAACGCATTTTTGGGTGTTACATACGTTCTCTATCAAAATACACAGCGCTTAAAACTCTTTATAAATGCTAACCGCACTCGCATGTTATACGTGATTAGTTGAATACTTGTTACTGTGTTACATGGTGATGACTTGCCCTACCGCCCTTAGCAACGATAGTACTATAGTTTAGACTTAGCACATGTTTAGTCAGGGGTTGTTAAGGATCACATACTTTACTTCACGTGTTTGCTACGGTAAACATGTGTCACGCATACTCTACTCGCAGTCATGTGGTTAGCTTGTATCATTGTGGATAGTTTAGTTGATTCGCCCGTTACGTGTTATATGCTGGTTATGCGTAAACGTTTTTTATACTATACTTATGCAAACTTGTGTACTCACCTTTACATTATCGTATTGACTTTATTTTAACGTATGTGACAGGTTGATGGATTATTTGCTGTAAAAAGGATAGGAATGCTAGAAATCCACAATAAAAATCTAAGTTGTCGGATTTGATCTGTTTGAGAGATTTTGATATTTGTTATGACTATTTGTGGAATATTTGTTTGATAGTATGGGATATTAAACTTGCTAAATATTGTGACGAAATTAGTGCCGCGCCCTGATGATTCTGCCATCGGTTGTGGTGTGACATTCCCCCTCCCATGTGCGGCAAACCCTATACACGCAAAATTTTCAAAATCACACCATCGTATAACCACACTCTTTCTAGAAAACTATTTCTAAAAAAACTTATTTCTTGTCTTTAAAGACAAACTCTTGCTATCTCCCATAGCTCTCTACTCTCACAATCATCTTTCTCCACCCCTCTTATTCTCTCTTTCTCCCGCCCTCTATCTATACCCCACTAACCCAACCTCCATGATCGACCTTGTTTTTTTGTCCAAAATTTTGGAATAACGACATAGAATGTTAGACAATATGTGCCAAGAAATGAGTAGTCAAAAAAATGAGAAACTTGTTTGAGGTCGTGACGTCATCCTCGTACAAAATAAAATACAAAAAAAATCATTTACTTACTCATTGTAGAAAACATAATTGTTCTTTATATAGTTATCCAAAGGAAAATATCGCTCTCCTAGTTAGGGAATCCCGTGTTACTTTTATGCAGTTACATTATAATCAAATGTGTTAATGCTTTAGTGATTATTAATGTCAAGATCATGTGCTTCATAATATTCATGCACAAAATCACTACTTTCTGACCGTTAACATATAAAACATTGGGTTATGATGCTTGTCGGGTATGAAACCAATTAAACTGATTTCCGACGCCCTTTCAACATTTTTTAAGCTATTTGTGGTTTTGATCGGGTTGAGACTACGTGGTTGAAGAGGAATGATAAAGAAGACGTCGCTCCACAAGGAGGTAATGCAAGTGAAATCTATGAAGACGATGCACTAGCTCCTAAGTATTACTATTGATAAGAGCATTAAACTCATCAGTCATGGCATGGTTTCAAAAAGCTTTGCTTTGCTTAAGGATTTTGTTGGCAGTGTGGTGGTGACGGACAATGGCAACCCGTGTTTGATAAGTTTCATTATTTTCTCAGACATACATTCAATACCCTTTACTTCATGAGCATCTTTAAGGTGTAGTGAGCGGAAATTGTGTTATGAATATTATATATATATATAACCTTCTCTTAACATAAAATCAACTGAGAAGTAATTTCATGATTGTGTTATACTTATTTGAACTAAAGTTATAAAAAAGTCTGGGTAATGTTCCCCCTCTCACGGGCTACAAACCCTATCTGCGAAAATTTTTCAAAATGACTTAATCATGTAATCACACTCTTTCAAGAAAACTTATTTCTAAAAAAACTTGTTTCTTGTCTTTAAACATAAATTCTTGCTATCTATTATAGCTCTCTACTGTCACAATCATCTCTCTCCACCTCTCCTACTCTCTCTGTCTGTCTCTCTTTCTCTATTTCTCCCACCTATATCTATATCCCACTAACCCAACCTCCATGATGAACCTCCTTTCTTCGTCCAAAATTTTGGAATAACGACATAGAATGTTAAACTGTATGTTCCGAGAAATGAGTAGTCAACAAAGGAGAAACTTATTCGTAGCCCGTGATGTCATCCTCTTACAAAAGCAAATTCAAAAAATCATTTTACTTACTTTTTTTAGAAAACGTGATCTTTATATATCGGAAATAGTTATCCGAAGGCAAATATCACTCTCCTAGTTAAGGAAACCAATGTTACTTTTATTAAGGGGTGTACATATTTGCACACCAAAATGCCTATTTGCACCCCAAACCCTAGCTTAATATACGCCGCGTATAGGTCTATACGCCTCGTAAAGGTCTATACGCTGCGTAAAGGTCTATACGCCGCGTATAGGTCTATACTCCGCGTATAGGTCTATACGCTGCGTATAGCCACCTTTTTTAATTTCCAAGAGAATATCTGAAACGATGTGGGAATTTGTCACTTTTTTTTTTTTTTTTAAGAAACATTGTAACAGATTATTTATCTTTTTAGCAAACTTTTATAATACGTAATTTTTAAAAATAATTCTTTAATATTAATTTTTATTCTAACTTGTTTAAAAAATATTCTTAAATAAATAAAAAAAATATTGTAAAGTATTCTATCGTATAGTATAATATAAGTCTCGTATAGGCCTATGGATGTAGTATCGTATCATATATTGTAGTACAAATCTCGTATAAGCCTATACGTGTAATAGAATATCGTATCACATCGTATAGTGTAGTATAAGTCATGTATAGGCATATATGTGTAGTATCATCTCGTATAGGCCTATAGGTGTAGTATGGTATAGTATAGTATCGTATCGTATCATATGGTATAGTATAAGTCTTGTATAGGTCTCGTATAGGTTTATAGGTCTCGTATAGGCCTATGGATGTAGTATAGGTCCTACGTAGCCTATAGGTGTAGTATAAGTATCGTATAGGACTGACTATATGTGTAGTTTAGATCCCGTATACTATACTACATTATATTACACTACACTACACTACACCACACTACACTACACTATACGTGACTTAAGTTATACTACGCTATACGATACGATACGATACTACATCTATAGTTCTTTAGGAGGCCTATATGTGACCGATACTATACGATACTACACCTATACACCTATATGGGACCTATACTACACTATACGATATGATATCATACTTATAGGAACCTATACGAGACTTATACTACACTATATGATATGATACTATACGATACAATGCAACACAATACAATACGATACTATAGGATACCATACAACACCCGTATAGGCCTATAGGTGTAGTATAGGTCCCGTATAGGCCTATAGGTGTGGTTTAGGTCCCGTATATGCCTATAGGTTTACTATAAGTCCTGTATATACGCCACATATAGGGCTATACTTAACGTATGGTAAAAGAGACAATTTTACCTCTGGATTGGGGCTATACGCAGCCAAAACCGCTAAAATTGTCTTTATAACCCTTTATATATGTCGCGTATAGGCAACAACACATATAAAAAGTGGTTTTTTTACCCCAAGCCTGTGGTAAAATTGTATTTTGGACCCTTTATATACGTTGCGTATAGGCCTATACGTAGTGTATATCAAGGTGTTTTCTTTGGGAAACAATTTTATACATTAGTTATCGTTCTAGTAAGTTCTATAATAAGTAATTTAGAAATACATTTTTAAGTATCATATCGTACAGTATATACCTCGTATAGGCCTATGGATGTAGTATCGTATCGTATAGTGTTGTATAAGTCTGGTATTGGCCTATAGATGTAGTATAGTTTCATATCTTATAGTATCGAATAATGTAGTATAAGTATCGTATAGGTCCCATATAGGTGTTGTATATGTCTATAGGCTTATACAGGACCTATAGTACACCTATAGGCCTATACAGGACCTATAGTACACCTATAGGCCTATACGGGACCTAAACCACATCTATAGGCCTATGCGGGACCTATACTACACCTATAGGCCTATACAGTTGTTGTATGGTATCATATAGTGTCGTATCGTATATTATTATATCGTATAGTGTATAGTATAAGTTTCGTATAAGTTCTCTATAGGTTTTATATGTGCCTATAGGCCTATACGGGACATAAACCATACCTATAGGCCTATAAGGGACCTATACTACACCTATAGGCTTATACGGTGTTGTATGGTATCCTATAATATCGTATCATAATGCATTGTATCCTATTGTATAGTGTATAGTATAAGTCTCGTATAGGTTCCCTATAGGTTTTGTATATGTGCCTAGAGGCCTATACGGGACTTAAACTACACCTATAGTCCTATAAGGGACCTATACTACACCTATGCCTATACGGGTGTTGTATGGTATCCTATAGTATCATATCGTATTGTATCGTTTCGTATCATATATGTAGTATAAGTCTCGTATAGGTCCTCTATAAGTCTTGTATATGCATACGATACTACATCTATAGTTATATACGAGGCCTATACGGGACCTATACTATACGATACTACACCTATAGGGGACTATACTACACTATACGATACGATATCACACTTATAGGCTTATACGAGGTCAATACGTGACCTATACTACACCTATACAAATGCTGTATAAAAAAGTTTTGTTGATACATATTGTGTGGATACGGCTCGACTCGGTTTCACTCGGCTACGAAGTGAAGGCCGTAGTCAAGACATCCTCTTATCTTGACTTGGTATGCTGTTTACTTTGTAACGTTTGATGTACATGCAACTGCATGTGTGCAGTATGCATGTGTTGGTACACTTTATGTGGACGCGACTCGGTTCGGTTCGACTTGGTTCGGTTCGACACGGTTAGGTCCGGCTCGAGACCGACGTCGCGACATTCCTCCGTCGTGCTCTCCAGAGATCGACACACGAAGCACGGAGAGCCGCGAACCGTTCCCGCCGACACATCACCATGACATCAACATGATGATGTCATGTGTGTAGATTATACATGTCTTGAACGTGAATTTGATTGAATTTACATTATGTTTTCATGTGATGTCATGTGATCACATGTCATGGACATGATTTTGTTTTCTGTTTATATCATGACGAAGTTCCATTTGACGAAGACTTCATTTGACGAAGGCTTCATGTGCTATGTATTGACGAAGACTCAAATGCTATGTATTTGAACCTTCTACCTTCGTCATCTTTGTGTGTGGCGAAGTTTAACCTTCGTCACACATAAACTTCGCCACATAGAAGTTCGTCGAGGAGGCAGTATATATAGCACAGGTGTTAGTCAGTTTTAGTCATGAGATTTTGAGATTATTGTAAGACTCCACGAGAGCTGAGAGACTTGTGAGAG
Organism: Helianthus tuberosus; assembly: GCA_030545235.1. Classification (NCBI taxonomy): domain Eukaryota; kingdom Viridiplantae; phylum Streptophyta; class Magnoliopsida; order Asterales; family Asteraceae; genus Helianthus; species Helianthus tuberosus. The sequence continues at coordinate 65,834,678 of CM060406.1, forward strand.
TTTATAGTACAAGCATTGTGTGTATATGTTTGTGAATGTTCTCATCCATTTAATCGATGTTAATCTTTGGTTACTTGCTGCTGTTATTTATCTACTTTGTTCGGTTTGCACCATCACGGGGATTCCGCACCCGCGATCGTGTTTGTGATAAACAGGGAATTGGTTTTCGTATCGGATCCTCCGGGAAAAACAGACCTACAATGATTAGATTAAGTTTGAGTGTTGTCTGTTGTCTGTTTGTTGTTTGGCCCAACATGAGAAGAAGCCAAAGTGACGAAATCCAAGGCCCAACATGTGACGAAGTCACTATTGGTGAAATCATTTGATTTCGTCGAAGACACCATGTGCCGAAGACCCCATATGTGACGAAATCACTGGATTTCGTCGTGATGATGAATGTTCGTCGTAGAGTCTTCGTCGACAACATGATTTCGTCGATGAGTTAGTATAAATACACAACAAACAGACATATCATAAAGAGAGAAGTCTGAATAGATTTCATTTCAGAGCGAACACACTGTAAAACACACACACACTGAGAGTTTACAGAGACCATTTGTAAACACCGCATTGTAACCGTTTCATAGCATTAATACATTGAGTGTTAATCGTTGAATCTTGTGTCTTACGTGTTCGTAACTTGGTTTAACTTACCCGTTTGGATTCCGCACTCTCGGGTTCGTCGGAAAACAGGAATAGAGGTTGGCTCGATCCTCTGGGTGGACCTACAAGTTTGTAAGAAATACTTACTTTTTTATTTATTAAAAATAGAAAACTTATATTTTTTTATAAAACTTTGCTAAAACGATTAATATTGTATAAAAGTTTGTAAAAAATACTTACATACGCCGCGTATATAGGGGCAACTAGACCAGAACTGACATCAGTCACTGATTTTTATGCAACCATATAAGTTGCGTATATACCTATATGCAGCGTATGTAAACCCTAAAGTGTGCAAATAGACACCTTGGTATTCCAATAGTTTAAGTCTTATTAAGACGCTATAACCAAAATTGTTAATGCTTTTGTGGTTATTAATGATAAGAACATGCGTTTCATCATATTCTTGGACAAAATCACGGCTTTCCGAGAAGTCTAAAAGACCGTTGACATATATAACTGATTCCCGACGCCCTTTCAACATTTTTTTAGCTATTGTGGTTTTGATCATGGGTGACTGGGTGAGGGTACATAGTTGAAGAGGAATGATAAAAAGGACATTACTCCACAACCAGGCAATACAAGTGAAGTCGATGAAGAAAAAGAAAGGAACATGACCAAAAGGGTTACTATTATTGTTTTTTAAATACCATGTATTGAAATAAAATAATTATTTTTGATAAAACACATTAAAGTTTGACAAATGAAACAAATTTGTAATATTATAAAAGGAAAGAAATATTAGGGTTTAAAATTACAAGCTAGTGTAAGTTTATAAAACGGGCGGCGCCTCTTTTTCACAAAAATATAAGCACATGTTTGCTCCGCATCTTTCAAAGTGAACACCTCATGCGACACCTTCATCCCGTCTTCTTCGCCGCTGAAAATTTAGGTGTTTCTTCTGAACTCTTTCAGTCTCCAACTCTTTATTTTACTCAATTATTTTGTATACACAGTATTACGTTGTCGATATGCGTAATGTTCTTGATTTTGGAATGTGAAATTCCTTTGCGTATATGCATTTTTTGTGAGCTGTTTTCATGAGCATTTGAAAACCTTATCGGGCACACTTTGAGACAATGATTAGCGATTTGACATATCAACCCATAATGTGTGGTATCGATCATTTTTTTTCTGTCAGATTGATTTTCTTTTTAAATACAGAGAAATTTTGTGAAATTTATGTATAAACTTTCCCTTAATTTTATGCTTACTTTTTGTATCTGTATTTTTAGATGAACCGTGGTGTAGTTTTTTTCCGTCTTCGGCAGGTAGGTTTTGGATACTTAGAAACAAATTTACAATAGACTATATGTCATTGTATTAGCCAAAACATTTGTGTCCTTGATTAGTTGCCTATGCACATCCTATCTGATGACTGTTATATCTTGTTTCGCATTTGTTGAGACTATTATGCGATAATAATCATATATGTGGCACTTGAGGTTTAATGCACTGTGTAACAACTCTCATCAAAAGTCCTAATTATTATATTATTTTATCCAATAGGAAACCCTTATTAAGACACCCAAGTGATTCTGCACAAACCCTAAAATTTTCAGAACAATCGGAATCAGGATCAGGGCCCCTAAAACTCAAAGGGGGTAAACCCTAGTTAAGGATTATCTAAAATACTCGTTGTCAAAATTCGAAATTAAGAAACTGTCAACTCAGCAAAGCTAGTCCCAACCGTGGCTACCCTATAACCTATTTTCGACCCTTACGGACCGTAACATTGATAGGCTTACGGTCCGTAAGCACCCTTACGGACCTCAACATTGGGAGGCTTACGGTCCGTAAGCTAGTCAAATTTTGTGTATAAATAGCAGACATTGGCAATCGAATTTGGGAGTTCAAACGACGTAAAATCTCTTTACGTACACTGATATACATTCTGTTTACTACAATTAACACACACAAATCACGAAGTGCTACCGCAATCAGGGTAATAACTCGATCGCTGCTACGATTCAATGTCCGATCGATTAAACTATCCAATGGATGTTTAAGTGCTGCCCACATTAGGGTTTATGCTTTGTCATTCGTCGTTAAATCGATGGATGTTTAAGTATCGCACTTTGTCATTCGTTGTGAAGGTTGTAATCTCGTGAGTTATCGTAAATGCTGTATTAAGTTACTAACCTAGTTTGTGTGCATGATTATTTAAACTAGGTTATCAAGGGTAATCAGTAGAATAAGCTCTGTTAAATCTGCAATGTGAGTCATTCTCTTTTTATCAAATTGGTTTACAAAAGTATATTTATTTTCAAGATTATAATTACAGTGATTAAGTATATGTAGTCACCAAATTACAGCCGGTATGTGGGGTATTGTGCACATTACTACTTTTATCACTTTAGGTGGGCGAACCTAATTAATGATACTCGTTACTATTGGGTGAACGGACTCAATAGTAATATGACCACAGTCACCGAAACGAGTCGATGACAAGTACTGTGGGTATTTGGTTGAAATAAACATTGTAATCTCTCTTAATACTGTAAATTATAACAAAAGTGTCATTTTAGTAAAAAGGATGATTCACTCAGTATTTCCCGCTGAAAAAACCTTTTTCAAACATGTTTCAGGTGATCTGTTGTGATCCAGGAAAAGTGTCGTGAAGCACTATCAGCTTAAGGAAGTGGCTCAGTATAAAATAAAGAAACATGTTTTGTACAATAAAAGATTTCTTTGTGAAATCTTAATATTGTAAATTACCGGGTTTTATCCCGAATTGTGAAATAAAATAATCGGGAAATATTTCAGTTTTAAAAAGATCCTGAAGAAACTTCCGCTGTTAATTAAAATACCACGGGATTTCTGTCCCGCGGCTCCTGAAACGGGTCAAACCGGGTCGGGGGTCGTGACAGAAATAAGGTGGTATTAGAGCCACTGATTTAAGCCTATTAAGTATTTAGAAATACTTAATTTTACTGATTGCCAATTATGTGATTATGTGTTTTAACTGATTATTTGTTAATTACAGTATGGGTAAACAAAAGCTGTCAAATATCTATCTTAAACTTGATAGGTCATCCAACGAGAAGGGAAGTTCATCCCAAATAAAACCTTATGTAATTCCTGAAGAAGGAATATTTATCCGTAAGGCACATTACGAGGAACCACTTTCTCCTAATAAAAGAAGTTTGATTATTAGGAAAAGTCAGGAGGAAATAAGGAAAAACCGAGAGAAGAAAGTTAAACAAGAAACCCAGGACTTAATCAATAAATCACCTTGGGAGGACAAATTAGATGAGAAATGGGCAAATCTTTATATGCTAGCCACAGTAGCAGAAAATGCAAATCTCTAAATACTCAAAAGTTTTAGCACTTTAATTTTCCAGAACCCTTATTTAGTAAATAAATAAGTTACAGTAAATCGTAGTATAATTTACTTGTCAGTTGTTTTATGTATGCAATAATATTTACGGGTTATCTATAAAATTTTGTTATTTTATTTTAACATTTGGTATGTATTTTGCATATATGCTAAACAGCATGAATGAGATATCAGAAGGTTTAGAAAATATTAACCTCTATCCCGTTAAGATAGAAGTTTCCAAGGAATTCACCGGTTACTTCGCTGATAAAGAAGAACCCATGGAATTTCAATCCAAACCACTGGCAAAACCTAAACCCAAGAAAAGAAGCAGATTTGTGGGCTGGAGGCGTGTACGTAGGAAAAATCCAGCAACAAGAAAGGTTACCAAAACTGAAGAACCAAAAGACAAAGGAAAAGGAGTAGAAATTGAGGAAAATGTTAATCAAGTAGAGATAGAAGCTGAGAAGAGTTTTAAGCAAACAGAAATAGAGGTCGGATAGAGTTCTAGACAAAAACAGAAAATGACTCACTGGGAAGTTTTAGATCATAAATTAGTAATGAGTGACCTCATCGGACCTGCCGATGGAAACCTTGAACCAGCTAATCCAAACCTTATATTTACTGAAGAAGATCTTTTTAGCTACCCACTAGAAGCTCCAATCCCAATCAATCTGGAACCTGCTATTCCAGATCCTATTGTCCAACCTCAACCACTACCAGTAGAATTAGATGAATGGTGGACAACTGATTGGCAATACCAAAATCTTTTAAACAACCCTGATACATTTTTTCCACAAGTTGACCAAGAACCTCCACTATACCCAACTATGAGCCCGGAGAATCTGACTGAACTTCGCCTCTGGGGCGAAGAATTAATTGATGCAGGAAATCGGATTAGGGATGTGGGAGAAAGAGTTACTTGGAAGTATGACGAAAGGGAGCGTCGTTTTTAAGAAATTAGCTGACCAGATAATGGGAGTTTGCAGGAATATGTGTTAATAAATAATCATAATAATCAGTATGTGTAATAACTTAACAATAAAACGTTGTATGATAATCGTGTGTACGAGGCATAACATAATATATAGAAATGAAACTTGTGAAATCGATAATTTTGGTTATACATGTTAATGTGATTATGTGCAAACTGTTTTATTATATTTGCATTTATACTAATTATTTATATAAAATTAATTATCAGATGGCAAACATTGGTAATGAACCAGTAAATGAGGTTAATTAGTCTGAGCAACATCCAGGAGATCATTATATGACTCGGCAAGATATCGAAAATATTGTTGCTCAAGGAATAGCTAATGCTATTCCAGCATTCGTTGCTGCTATAAAGAATCCAATCGAACCGCAACAAATTGTTCCTAGTAAACGTATTTCTGAAGATAACTTCAGTAATAGTGTAAACGGAGGCAATGATAATGTTAATCATAATGGGGAACCACATCAAGCTCCATTACCTAAGAAAATGAAAAATGCAACACCTGGTTGCACTTTCAAAGAATTCCTTGCTTGTAAACCTACTGAATTTGCAGGCAATGAAGGAGCAACTGCATCACTGCGTTGGTTAGAGAAAACCAAAGCAGTAATTGCAATAAGTAAATGTGCTAAAGATGATCAGGTCATGTACGCATCAAATCTCTTCAAAGAAGGAGCACTTGAATGGTGGAACACTGTGTTACAGTCAAAAGGAAGAATAATAGCTTATGCTATGACTTGGGAAGAATTTAAGGGTTTTGTAGAAAGAAAATTCTGTCCCGAGTATGAAAAGGAACAGATGACGAATAAGTTTCTAAATCATCGGATGATGGGTGTAGATTGTCGCGGTTATACTTCGACATTCTTTGAATATGCTAGAGTGGTACCAACACTGGCTTCGCCAGAACCGGTACTCATTTCTCGCTACATTTGGGGACTAATTAGTGAAATCCGCAACATCGTTAAAGCTGCGAGACCTCGCACTATTGACGATGCTGTGGAATTAGCTAATACCCTAACAGACGAATTAGTACGCACCCAGGATGAAAACAGGAAGAAGGAATTAGCTCAGAAAATTACCCAAGGATTTCATACGGGTAATAATAGCAATTTCAAAAGACGAGGAACAGGGCAATCCTCAACTTCACCGTTCTGCAGGAATTGCAAAAAGAAACATGTTGGAAGATGTAATGTAACCTGCAATTTTTGTAAAATGGTAGGACATCGTGAAGAAAACTGCAGGAAGAAAACAACAATCGGTTATAATTGTGGAGAAACAGGACATTTCAAAACAGAATGTCCTAAATTAGGCAAACCAGCAGACAACAAAACCAAGGCGACCGACGGAACTATTAAGAAGAATGCCAGGGCATTTCAGCTGACCACTCAAGAAGCAGAACTCATCCCAGATGTGATAGCGGGTACCTTCTTAGTCCACAACATTTACGCCAAAGTATTATTTGACTCTGGTGCGAACCAAAGTTTTATAAATACTTCATTCTGCCAAGCTCTTAATTTACCTTTAACCAATATTAGGCAGATTTTTACAGTTGAAACGGCAGACGGAAATGCAGTTAAAATAGATAAAGTTTTGCAAGAAGAAAACATAGAACTTTTAGGACATATATTCTCTGCAAAACTATTGCCGATGAATTTAGCTGAATTTGATGTTGTATTAGGAATGGATTGGTTAGTAGCCAACCATGCTAGAATCCTTTGTGATCAGAATTCCATAGAAATTCAATCACCCACCGGAGAAGTGATTAGGATTACAGGAGATAAACCACGTAAGCCCATGAAGTTCATATCAGTAATGAAAGTTGCTAATTATGAACGAAAACAAGGAATAGTGTATATGATTTCGGTAATCATTAGTACTAAGGGAAAAGATCTTAAGGAAATACCAGTAGTCTCAGAATACCCAGATGTATTTCCAGAAGAGTTACCAGGGTTACCACCAAATAGGGAGGTAGAGTTTAGGATTCATCTAATTCCAGGAACTACACCGATAGCCAAGGCACCTTATCGGTTAGCACACACAGAAATGTTAGAACTAAAAACGCAATTAGATGAATTACTAAGTAAAGGATTCATACAACCTAGCTCATCCCCTTGGGGAGCGCCAGTATTATTTGTTAAGAAAAAGGATGGTTCAATGAGAATGTGTATCGATTATAGAGAATTGAATAAGGTTACAATTAAGAATCGATACCCATTACCTAGGATTGATGATCTGTTTGATCAACTTCAAGGGGCTAAATATTTTTCTAAGATAGATTTACGCTCCGGATATCATCAATTGAAGGTACAAGAAGAAGACATACCTAAAACTGCTTTCAGAACTAGGTATGGTCATTATGAGTTTACAGTCATGCCCTTTGGGTTAACAAATGCACCTGCTGCATTCATGGACATGATGAATAGGATCTGTAAACCATATTTGGATAAATTTGTAATTGTCTTCATAGACGATATACTTATTTATTCCAAAAATCAGACAGAGCATTGTGAACACCTTCATGCACTCTTAACTTTGTTAAGAAAAGAAAAGTTTTATGCCAAATTCTCGAAGTGTGAATTTTGGTTGCAAGAAGTGCAATTCTTAGGACATATGGTGAATCACGAAGGTATTTACGTAGATCCTGCTAAGATAGAAGCAATTACCAATTGGAAGGTTCCACAAACAGCAATGGAAATTAGAAGTTTTATAGGTTTGGCTGGGTATTATAGACGGTTTATTAAGGATTTTTCCAAAATAGCCTTACCATTAACTAAGCTAACCTGTAAAGCGGTTAAGTTTGAATGGGGACCAAAGCAAGAAGAAGATTTTAGAATATTAAAGCAGAAATTAACAAATGCACCAATCTTAGCCTTACCAGAAGGAACTGAAGATTTTGAGGTATATTGTGATGCTTCAAAACTAGGATATGGATGTGTGCCTATGCAACGCAAAAAGGTGATTGCATATGCTTCAAGGCAATTGAAAAAGCACGAAGAATACTATACGACTCATGATTTAGAATTAGGAGCCGTAATTTTTGCCCTTAAGATTTGGAGACATTATCTTTACGGAAGTAAATTTACTGTCTACACAGACCACAAAAGTTTAAGATATATATTTGGGCAAAAAGAGTTAAACATGAGGCAAAGGAGATAGATGGAAATCCTAAGTGACTACGACTGTGATATTCAGTATTATGAAGGAAAGGCAAATGTAGTTGCAGATGCCTTAAGTCGTAAACATTATGAGAAACAACGACGAGTTCGTGCTCTCAGATTAAATATACAAATAGATTTAATGGAACAATTGAAGAATGTTCAAACTACAGCAATCAAGGATGATGCTGAAGGAATGAAAGGAAAAATAAAGGAATTAGAACAAGGAGCAGATGGAATTTGAGATTCCACAAAAGTAGAATTTGGGTACCTAAGCAGGGAAACTTAAGACCTAAGATTTTAGAAGAAGCCCATAAATCTAGGTATACTATGCACCCAGGAAACAATAAGATGTACCAAGATTTAAGAAAGAACTTTTGGTGGATAGGAATGAAAAAGGATATAGCACGATATGTTTCTAAATGTCTCACTTGTTCACAAGTTAAGGCAGAACATCAGAAACCCTCAGGTCTACTACAACAATTAGAAATGCCGGTATGGAAATGGGAACTTATAACAATGGATTTTGTTACTAAGTTACCCAAAACTAGAAAGGGTAATGATGCGATTTGGGTAATTGTGGATCGATTAACCAAATCAGCTCACTTTTTACCAATGAAAGAAACCTTTAGTATGGAAAGGTTGGCAAAATTGTATGTAGATGAAGTTGTATCCTTACATGGAGTTCCACTCTCCATTGTTTCGGATAGGGATAGTCGTTTTACTTCTCATTTCTGGAAAAGTTTCCAGCAAGCTATGGGAACTCGATTAAATCTGAGCACTGCATATCATCCACAAACAGACGGACAAAGTGAAAGGACGATCCAAACTCTAGAAGACATGCTCCGAGCATGTGTAATAGATTTTGGTGGAAATTGGGATGATTAGTTACCATTAATTGAATTCTCCTATAAATAATAGCTATCATTCAAGTATTGAAACCGCCCCATTTGAAGCACTGTATGGAAGAAAGTGCAGAACTCCAGTTTGTTGGGCAGAAATAGGAGAAAGTCAATTATCAGGTCCTGAAATAGTGCAAGAGACGACTGATAAGATTACTCAAATCAAGGAAAGGCTGAAGACGGCTCGAGATCGCCAGAAGAGTTATGCAGACAATAGATGCAAGCCGTTAGAATTCCAAGTTGGAGACAAAGTACTATTGAAAGTTTCTCCTTGGAAAGGAGTAGTTAGATTCGGAAAGAAAGGAAAGCTAAGTCCAAGGTACGTAGGACCATTTTCAGTGATCCAACGTATAGGACCAGTCGCTTATCGTTTACAACTACCAGAAGAATTAGCAGGAGTACATGATGTATTTCATGTATCCAATCTCAAGAAATGCTTATCAGATGAATCACTGGTAGTACCTCTTCGAGATATAAAGGTAAACGAAAAGTTGAAATTTGTTGAGAAACCTCTTCAAATTGAGGATCGAAAGATCAAGTTTCTCAAACACAAACGACTAGTTTTAGTCAAAGTCAGATGGGATTCAAATAGAGGAGCTGAATACACTTGGGAGCTGGAACCGGAAATGAAGCGAAAGTATCCTCACTTATTCCAGTAAATCTCGAGGACGAGATTTTTATTAAGGTGGGGAGAATGTAACAACTCTCATCAAAAGTCCTAATTATTATATTATTTTATCCAATAGGAAACCCTAATTAAGACACCCAAGTGATTCTGCACAAACCCTAAAATTTTCAGAACAATCGGAATCAGGATCAGGGCCCCTAAAACTCAAAGGGGGTAAACCCTAGTTAAGGATTATCTAAAATACTCGTTGTCAAAATTCGAAATTAAGAAACTGTCAACTCAGCAAAGCTAGTCCCAACCGTGGCTACCCTATAACCTATTTTCGACCCTTACGGACCGTAACATTGATAGGCTTACGGTCCGTAAGCTAGTCAAATTTTGTGTATAAATAGCAGACATTGGTAATCGAATTTGGGAGTTCAAACGACGTAAAATCTCTTTACGTACACTGAGATACATTCTGTTTACTACAATTAACACACACAAATCACGAAGTGCTGCCGCAATCAGGGTAATAACTCGATCGCTGCTACGATTCAATGTCCGATCGATTAAACTATCCAATGGATGTTTAAGTGCTGCCCACATTAGGGTTTATACTTTGTCATTCGTCGTTAAATCGATGGATGTTTAAGTATCGCACTTTGTCATTCATTGTGAAGGTTGTAATCTCGTGAGTTATCGTAAATGCTGTATTAAGTTACTAACCTAGTTTGTGTGCATGATTATTTAAACTAGGTTATCAAGGCTAATCAGTAGAATAAGCTCTGTTAAATCTGCAATGTGAGTCATTCTCTTTTTATCAAATTGGTTTACAAAAGTATATTTATTTTCAAGATTATAATTACAGTGATTAAGTATATGTAGTCACCAAATTACAGCCGGTATGTGGGGTATTGTGCACCTTACTACTTTTATCACTTTAGGTGGGCGAACCTAATTAATGATACTCGTTACTATTGGGTGAACGGACTCAATAGTAATATGACCACAGTCACCGAAACGAGTCGATGACAAGTACTGTGGGTATTTGGTTGAAATAAACATTGTAATCTCTCTTAATATTGTAAATTATAACAAAAGTGTCGTTTTAGTAAAAAGGATGATTCACTCAGTATTTCCCGCTGACAAAACCTTTTTCAAACATGTTTCAGGTGATCTGTTGTGATCCAGGAAAAGTGCCGTAAAGCACTATCAACTTAAGGAAGTGGCTCAGTATAAAATAAAGAAACATGTTTTGTACAATAAAAGATTTCTTTGTGAAATCTTAATATTGTAAATTACCGGGTTTTATCCCGAATTGTGAAATAAAATAATCAGGAAATATTTCAGTTTTAAAAAGATTCTGAAGAAACTTCCGCTGTTAATTAAAATACCACGGGATTTCTGTCCCGCGGCTCCTGAAACGGGTCAAACCGGGTCGGGGGTCGTGACACACTGGTATGCCTAACTCTATTTAAATTGGATGTTTGACACCATTAATATGTAATGAATGTATTGACTTTACATGTACACAAAACAAGCAATCAACTTTATATAACTAATATAAACATCCATCAGACAGAAGCATTAGCATCACAATGGAGTTTGTTGGACCCAGTATGGCCTGAACAGCTTCTTTTTCACGTAATATGGCAAGTGATTTCAGTAGATGTGAAAAGGATGTGCGGAAATGAAAATCACACTTTCAAGAAACAAGACCTACAGAATTATCAAGTTTATATCACTTTGAAACAAAATGGTTTACAAGGTGATTGTAAGATTATTATCTAATACAAATGAATCTTGAATTCTGTGGGTGAGAGGGCAATGGAGTTTTGATGTATGTGTGAATGCTAAGCTTCAAACTCACTTTGCTTCTCCTGGTTGAGCCTTCTATTTATAGAGGGCTGGGTACATGAATAAACAATAGTTTATTCATGCAATAAGTCCTGCAAAAAGTGCCCAATTGACATATTCATTGAATCCAATGTTCAAGTTGCCTTTTTCGTCATGATATCAAATAATGTCAACTTGCTTCGGTAAGTGTGGCAGGACAGAGCCAATTTCAGACAAGTGGGGTATTTCATCAGAATTCTGATAAACCACTTCATCAGAAATTCTTATAAACAAATCATCAGAAAAATCCTGATGATCAGAATCGTCAGAAAATGATGATATTTATCCATCAGAAATGACCTTTTCTGATAATCCAATTCAGCTCTTGATCAACTTGTGATTCTTTGAAGTAGATGCTCTGCATTCCAGTTGTCTCATCTGATCTTCTTTTTCTTGTTCGTGATCTTCAGGACTGTGATCTCTTCATAGATCCAGTTGATTGTGATTTTCTTCAATACTTACAAGTAAAGTTTCCTAACAGTTTCCCCCTAAGTATTGTAAGAAAATGAACTACCTTATAAACATAAAATTTCCAAACAGTGGAAACATAATACTTGCAAAATTAAACTAGTTACTGATGTTTTTGAAAAACAAATTACATAAAAGATGAGAAATCAAATAAACAGTTTCTTCAATTCAGCTTCACTCTCTTATGGACATCTCCTTTCTTTTACTTCTTTCTGTAGGAGATATATTTGTTGCAGCTGACATACATGTCTTTGTACCATTCTCTAGCTTGGATCCATTCTTCAATCATCTGCTCAATTTCTTTTCTGTTTCCCTCCAAGTTCTTTTCTATCTTCTGAAGATGTTCTTGTCTTTTGTTCATGGTTTTCAAGATATACCTCAGAGTTTGATTTGAGTACTTGCAGATGTCAACACTTCTGAACAGGGCTTTGTTGTTATCATGATCTCTGAAGATTACACCATAGTCTTGTTCTCCATTTTTGCTTGTCAGCATAATGATGTCTCCAGATCTTGCATCTTCCAATATATCTGAGGGAAACTTTGTCTTTGGTGATCTGACATACACCTTTTTGTTGTGTACATGTTCATAGTTGATGCATAGATCAAAATCTGGTAAAGCCAAAAGTGACCCTATCATTTCCAAAACAGCAGCAAATGTGTTTGCAGCTGGAATGTTAGAAGGAGCATATGTTGTTCCAATTATCCCTGAAAAACCTATGAACCAAGAAAACTTAGAAACAGTGCTGAAAAATGTTTACAAAGTCTGCAAAAGAAATCCAGTGGAAGAAAAACTTGATATGTTGCTGTCAGAAATACAAGGTCAAAAAGCTGATATGAAGACTCTGTCAGAATCAGTGGAGGCAATAAAGAAACAAACTGATGAAAACACTGAAGCACTAAAGTCTCTTCAAAAGATGAAAGAAAAGGCACCAGAATCCAACATCTCTGCATCAGAAATCCAAACGATTCTCACAGAAATAGAAAAGATCAAAGCACAAGTTGCAAATGTGATTAAATCAAGGCAGTCAAGTGGTACAAACAGAGTTTTGGAAGAAGTTACCATACTAAGGGCAAGTAATAATAGTATCACAGATGCCCTTGAGAAGCTGTCAAAAGAATGGGTTGTAATTCAGACAAAAGCTCAAACAGAATTCACAAATGTTCAGAAAAATATAAACAACAACTCAAAACAGGTAAAAGAGGTGCAACAACTAATAGAGAAGATGCAATTCAACATTGCAAAACTGGCCAAAGTGGATCCACAAGAACTCATGAAAGAAATTCCTGCTGAAAGCTCAAATCAAGAAGCTCCAAAGCCAACTCCTCAACAATCATCAACCACACCAATCACCAAAGCTGGAACAACAATGATGGGCCCACCTCCGAATATCCCAAGAGATGAAATGCTGAAAAGGTTAGCAACTGCAAAACCTCAAGTTATTACAAATTTGAAATTGCTAGCATCTGTCCCAAATCCAACAATATCTGATGACTCAGCAATAAGTAAGTATATGAATATACAAACAATGAATGAATGGGAACAAGAAGGTGATTCAGTAACAAAATCAAAGATTGTTAAGAGAAAAATCTCTGAAACCAAGTCTGTCATGGTTAAAGAGATTGCCACGGATGTAATGATATTCCCTGAGTCCAATCTGGTGAGTTATTCTTTAACAAAAGAAGATGAAATACCAAGATCACTATCTCCTACTAGACTGGGTCTAAGAGAAGAAAGGATGAAAAGAGGGCCAGATAGCATTCACAAACAGAATGGGAATCCAGTAAAGAGAATTTTAAAGGTCAATTGTTGGACCCAGTATGGCCTGAACAGCTTCTTTTCATGTAATATGGCAAGTGATTTCAGTAGATGTGAAAAAGATGTGCGGAAATGGAAATCAGACTTTCAAGAAACAAGACCTACAGAATTATCAAGTTTATATCACTTTGAAACAAAATGGTTTACAAGGTGATTGTAAGATTATTATCTAATACAAATGAATCTTGAATTCTGTGGGTGAGAGGGCAATGGAGTTTTGATGTATGTGTGAATGCTAAGCTTTAAACTCACTTTGCTTCTCCTGGTTGAGCCTTCTATTTATAGAGGGTTGGGTACATGAATAAACAATAGTTTATTCATGCAATAAGTCCTGCAAAAAGTGCCCAATTGACATATTCATTGAATCCAACGTTCAAGTTGCCTTTTTCATCATGATATCAAATAATGTCAACTTGCTTCGGTAAGTGTGGCAGGACAGTGCCAATTTCAGACAAGTGAGGTATTTCATCAGAATTCTGATAAACCACTTCATCATAAATTCTGATTAACAAATCATCAGAAAAATCCTGATGATCAGAATCGTCAGAAACTGATGATATTTCATCAGAAATATCATCAGATCCATCAGAAATGACCTTTTCTGATAATCTAATTCAGCTCTTGATCAACTTGTGATTCTTTGAAGTAGATGCTGTGCATTCCAGTTGTCCCATCTGATCTTCTTTTTCGTGTTCGTGATCTTCAGGACTGTGATCTCTTCATAGATCCAGTTGATTGTGATTTTCTTCAATACTTACAAATAAAGTTTCCTAACAGAGTTATTTGTAGTGCATTGTGCTTAACAAGTATACTTATAGCATATTGAGTGATGTCAAACATTAGTTGTCTGTTCTGTATAAAATTGTCATTATTTGCTCTGAATGCGATTCTGGTTTTCAATATAAACATTAGTTGTCTGTTCTGTATAAAATTGTCCCCACATTTGGTAACTAACTAACTAACTAACAAACTAGCAGCTATGCAATTTTGTATTGTCATGCGCCCTGGTGGTGTTTTCTTTGTTAACTAGTAACTAGTTCATTTAAGTCTTGAGAAGTTGACTCTGGCACTTATTAATCTTATGCTTATATCAAAGTCGCGTATCACTAGGGTGCTGATAACGGGTGACCTCTTTTTATATAAACTCAGGCTCCTGTTATTTTGTTTTACTTTCTTATTGCTTTGGAACGCCTGTTTTTGTGGTATGTTTATCACAATTAATGTTACTTGTACGACGCGGCTTTTCTTAACCAAGCTATGCAGACTTAAGGGGAAAATGTTAAATGAAGTGGCCAAAACTGCATTTTAAGAAATTGTCTGGGTACCATAACCTTACTTTATGAAAAAAAGTATAGCGGTTGTGTATGTAAATTTTTCTTAAAAAGAACCAGCCATAGGTACAGTCATTCTTTTCTGCTTGACATGTTAAAAAAACTAATTATGTTTCATAAATTCCGTTTGCCGTTATTAGATAGTTTGTTGTCTAATTAATGTCCTGTTATTTAAATACTACACCCGTTCTGGTATTCATTATATTCATGATTTTATGTAGGTTCAGTGTTACTCATTCCAAAACAAAGATTCGGAAATCCAGTAAGCAAGAGGAAACCCGCAACATTAGTTCCAAAAAAGGGAAAACGGTTGATACACGTTATTCCCATTCAGAGGAATACAATCAAGAGTCTCTTAGAGTCATCTGTCTTCTCAGGAATGTTTTCAAGGCGGAACTGGGTGAACATCGCCATCATGATGTTGGTACGCACATGCTTTTTGGACTAACAATCCGTGCTGTTTTATTAGATTCCGGTTTTGTGGAGACCAATCCTGTTTCAAAGTCGTTGAACGCGAATAACAACTCTAATGTTGAAAGGAAATGGTATATCCCTACATTATAATACACTCTTCCTAAAATTATTAGCAGTGGTAAAAGTGAAAATGTCATGATCAGATTTCAAAGCGTTGGAAGCTATTGTAGAATTTACGGGTGTTTGGTTGGTGGAACAACGGTGCATTCCGTGCTCTAATTAGACAAAGATAGTTTATCATTGTTCTCAACCGTGGTGTGGGCCAACTGCGAACGAGTGATTGTAGTTATGAAGGCAACCAACACGGCCACCAAAATCCAACCAAAAAAAGAAGTTCTAAAGTATTGGAAACAAATCAAAGACGAGCTTGTGCTACCACTTTTGACAGATTTGTGTGAGATAGCAGGGCTTGAGACCCCGCCTTGTTTTATTGGGCTGCCAGATGAACTCAAATTCAAGATTTTAGAGTCGGTTTCAGCGTTTGATTTAGCAAGGGTGAGCTGTGTTAGCTCAAGACTGAGATGTTTGGCGTCGAGCGACGAGCTATGGAAGCGCAAGTACCACGAGCATTTTGGGGAAGTTGTATGTGTCTATAATGGCGGGAGGACTTACAAAGAGATATTTGTTAACGCTTGGAAAAGTTGGGTAAACTGGGAAGAGTACCAAACCCAATGTATGTGGGCATCTTATTTTTATAATTCTAATATAACCCAGACTCTTCTAAGGCTTGGGTTTTGCACCCACTATTTGCGGATAGGCTCTCCGCGGCTTCCTTAAGGGGGACGGTTCAGTTTGGTTTTTACTTTATTCAGTTTATACTCAGGTTTGGATGTGTTTTGAGTTCTTTGAACTATTTGCTTTGAGTACGTTGATGTGTTGGTTTCTTTGAACTATTTGCATGTGTTTTGAGTTCTTGCTTTACAACTTGTTCGGTTGATGACAAAACCTTGTAACTTGTTGGGTGAAACAGAGTAGGTTGACTCACGCTAGTAAATAGGGTTAATCAAAATATAAAAGATCTGATGACAAAGACATATGTTTGGTTATCATCTTAAATTAACAAACTTTAGCATCATGTCTATATGATTGCCAATTAATTGAGTAACCTGAGTTTTGTGAAACCTAGAACCTGAAGTTTGAAGGAAGTTGCGTTTTATAAATCTGATATCTTTTCTCGTAGTTAGTTTAAAGCTATCTTTCAAACCAATTAAAACCCTCAATTCTAGATTAGTAGTAGTTAATTAAATAATTTAGCTAAGCACTAACCACATATTCTCTATGGATATGATACCCTACTTACGCTATCTATTTAGTATAATTAGGTTTTTGAAACGGCGTCATTTTGATAACTGTGGTAAGGGTCATGCAAAAACCTAATTTCCGATGCCCTTTTGTGGTTATTAATGTCAAGAACATGCGTTTCATCATATTCTTGCACAAAATCACGGCTTTCCGAGAAGTCTAAAAGGTCGTTGACATATATAACTGATTTTCGACGCCCTTTCAACATTTTTTAGCTATTGTGGTTTTGATTGTGGGTGAGGTTACTTGGTTGAAGACGAATGATAAAAAGGAAGTTACTCCACAACCAGGTAATACAAGTGAAGTGGATTAAGAAAAAGAAAGGAACATGACCAAAAGGGTTACTTTTTTTTTTGAATGTGACTTTCTATATACTGACCATAGGTCACCGAGAGTTTGTCAAAGACAATCTCCCGTCAGCCCCGCCCCTGGGAACGTGATGTTCGATCGGGCCCCGGCCTCCGGGCAAGCTGACCTCCGCCCGGAAACCATACTGCCCCCACACGAGAGACTCGCTGGGGTAACAGCTGGATAAAACTGGGTTACTATTATTGTTTTTTAAATACTATGTATTGAAAAAAAAATAGTTATTTTCGATAAAACACATTAAAGTTTGACAAATGAATAAAACACATTAAAGTTTGACAAATGAAACAAATTTGTAATATTATAAAAGGAAGAAGTGTTAGGGTTTAAAATTACAAACTAGAGTGAGTTTATAAAAGGGGCGGCGCCTCTTTTTCACCAAAATATAAACACATGTTTGCTCCGCTTCTTTATACGTGAACACCGCATTGCGACACCTTCCCCTCTTCTTCGCTGCTGACAATTCAGGTGTTTCTTCCGAACTCTTTTGTCTCAAACTCTTTAGATTACTCAATAATTTTGTATACACACTATTACTCTGTCGATATGGCGTCGTGTTCTTGGTTTTGGAATGTGAAATTCTTTTGCGTATATGCATTTTTTGTGTAGTTGTTTTCATGACCGTTTGAAACCCTTGTCGGGCACAGTTTGAGACAATGATTAGCGATTTGACATATCAACCCATAGTGTGTAGCATCGATCATTTCTTTTCTGTCAGATTGATTTTTTTTAAATATAGAGAAATTTTGTGAATATTGGAATTACACTTCTTTTGATGATACACGCCTTTGTCAAATCTGATAACCTTGATTACCTTCTTAGCTACTTTCCCTTAATTTTATGCTTACTTTTTGTATCTGTATTTTTACATAAACTGGCGTAGTTTTTTCCGTCTTCGGCTGGTAGGTTTTGGATACTTTAAAACAAATTGACAATAGACTATATGTCATTGTATTAGCCAAAACATTTATGTCCTTGATTAGTTGCCTATGCACATGCTACCTGATGAATGTTATATCTTGTTTCGCTTCCATGTCATTTGTTGAGACTGTTATGCGATAATAATCATATATGTGGCACTTGAGGTTTAATGCACTGGTATGCCTAACTCTATTTAAAGTGGATGCTTGACTCCATTAATATGTAATGAATGTATTGACTTTACATGTACACAAAACAAGCAATCAACTTTATATAACTAGCTATATAAACATCCATCAGACAGAAGCATTAGCATCACATTGGAGTTATTTGTAGTGCATTGTGCTTAACAAGTATACTTATAGCATATTGAGTGATGTCAAACAGTAATTGTCTGTTCTGTATAAAATTGTCATTATTTGCTCTGAATGCGATTCTGGTTTTCAATATAAAGATATTTGTAGGGGCGGACCTAGCATAGAACGAGGGGCAACCCCTTGACGCTCCGGCGGTAGTGTAAAATTAGTGTAAATTTTTTGAAAAATTTGACGTTTTTTCGATTTCGCTGCGCCTTTTTATAGAAACGTTGCCCCTTTAGGTTTTTTCTAGATCCGCCACTGGATATTTGTGATACTGTCCACACATTTGGTAACTAACTAACTAACTAACTAACTAACTAACCAACTAGCAGGTATGCAACTTTGTATTGTCATACGCGCTGGTGGTGTTTTCTTTGTTAACTAGTAACTATTTCATTTAAGCCTTGAGAAGTTGACTCTGGCACATATTAATCTTACGTTTATATCAAAGTCGCGTATCACTAGGTTGCTGATAACGGGTGACCTCTTTCTATATAAACTCAGGCTCCTGTTATTTTGTTTTACTTTCTTATTGCTTTGGAACACCCGTTTTTGTGGTATGTTTATCACAATTAATGTTACTTGTATGACGCGGCTTTTCTAAAC
Source organism: Helianthus tuberosus (assembly GCA_030545235.1). Classification (NCBI taxonomy): domain Eukaryota; kingdom Viridiplantae; phylum Streptophyta; class Magnoliopsida; order Asterales; family Asteraceae; genus Helianthus; species Helianthus tuberosus. The sequence goes on from CM060406.1 coordinate 65,853,860, forward strand.
CAAGTGAGTGCAGACTTAAGGGGAAAATGTTAAATGAAGTGGCCATAACTGCATTTTAAGAAATTGTCTGGGTACCATAACCTTATTTTATGAAAAAAAAGTATAGCGGTTGTGTATGTACATTTTTCTTAAAAAGAACCAGCCATAGGTACAGTCATTCTTTTCGGCTTGACATGTTAAAAAAACTAATTATGTTTCTTAAATTCTGTTTGCCGTTATTAAATAGTTTGTTGTCTAATTAATGTCCTGTTATTTAAATACTACACCCGTTCTGGTATTCATTATATTCATGATTTTATGTAGGTTCAGTGTTACTCATTCCAAAAAAATGATTCGGAAATCCAGTAAGCAAGAGGAAACCCGCAACATTCGTTCCAAAAAAGGGAAAACGTTTGATACGCGTTATTCCCATTCAGAGGAATACAATCAAGAGTCTCTTAGAGTCATCTGTCTTCTCAGGAATGTTTTCAAGGCGGAACTGGGTGAACATCGCCATCATGATGTTCGTACGCACATGCTTTTTGGACTAACAATCCGTGCTGTTTTATTAGATTCCGGTTTTGTGGAGACCAATCCTGTTTCAAAGTCTTTGAACGTGAATAGCAACTCTAATGTTGAAAGAAAATGGTATATCCCTACATTATACTACACTCTTCCTAAAATTATTAGCAGTGCTAAAAGTGAAACCGTCATGATCAGATTTCAAAGCGTAGGAAGCTATTGTAGAATTTACGGGTGTTTGGTTGGTGGAACAACGGTGCATTCCGTGCTCTTAGACGAAGATAGTTTATCATTGTTCTCGACTGTGGTGTGGGCTAACGGCAAACGAGTGATTGTTATGAAGGCAACCAACACGGCCACCAAAATCCAACCTAAAAAAGAAGTTCTAAAGTATTGGAAACAAATCAAAGACGAGCTTGTGCTACCACTTTTGACAGATTTGTGTGAGATTGCGGGGCTTGAGACCCCGCCTTGTTTTATGGGGCTGCCAGATGAACTCAAATTCAAGATTTTAGAGTCGGTTTCAGCGTTTGATTTGGCAAGGGTGAGCTGTGTTAGCTCAAGACTGAGATGTTTGGCGTCGAGCGACGAGCTATGGAAGCGCAAGTACCACGAGCATTTTGGGGAAGTTGTATGTGTCGATAATGGTGGGAACACTACAAGAAATAACCACTTTTAGCGGCGACACCATTAGCGGCGACAGGCCAAATGTCGCCGCTATTGGTCGATCCGCGTCCCGGAGTCTGAAACCAAACCCCAGCCGTTGATCCTTATCTTGATCTAACGGTTGGGGATTTAAAGAGCATTAGCGGCGACAAGACAATAGGCATTAGCGGCGACAGCTGTCGCCGCTAAAAGTCGATCCGTGTGAAGCTTGAAAAGAGCTGATCTCTGCCCTTGATGAGAGTATGATCCAACGGTTTGGGCTCCTTCCTGCTTTCTCTCCCTTAAACAAACACACTCACCCACCAACACAATCACCAAACTCCATCATCATCTTCACAAATCACAACAACAACAACCTGCTACCACCACCGCCGGATCGCCACCACCGTGAAGCTACCACCACCCTGAAGCTCTACCCGCCACCGTTGGACCGCCATCATCAAGCTCCAACACCACCATTGGACCGGCTGCACCACCACCACCGTCAAGCTCGTTCAACCACCGTTGAACCGGCATCATCAAGCTCCACCACCACCATTATCAAGCTCCACCACCACCATTATCAAGCTGCACCACCACCACCGTGATTCTAGCTCAGGCGCCGTTGAACCACCGTTGAACCGCCATCATCAAGCTCAAGTTCCGGCCACTTTCGTTTTATTGTTTACAAAATGTATAGCTCCGACAAGTTCCGGCCAGTTTCTTTTACCGTTTTATTGTTTAGAAAATGTATAGTTCCGACAAGTTTTTGATAGTACCGTTGAATCCATTTTTTGAGATGAGAATTTGAATGAAAAGTTATATAATCTTTAAATTTATTAGTTCCGACAAGTTTTTGATAAACGATTTGTTATGTAATCTCCGGCAATCTATCTCAGACGATATTTCCATCGAATTCTCCGGCAAGAGTATTAGCGGCGACGTTATCAATAGCGGCGACAACCAGGCCAATAGCGTCCCAGCAATACCGGCGACGCTTTACCGGCGACGTGTCGCCGCTAAAAGTCAATAGCGGCGACAAAATCGGTCAATACCGGCGACACCTGTCGCCGCTAAAGGTGTCTTGTTCTTGTAGTGGAAGACTTACAAAGAGATATTTGTTAATGCTTGGAAAAGTTGGGTAGACTGGGAAGTGTACCAAACCCAATGTATGTGGGCATCTTATTTTTATAATTATAATATGACGCAGACTCTTCGAAGGCTTGGGTTTTTCACCCACTATGAGCGGATAGGCTCTCCGCGGCTTCGTTAAGGCGGACGGTTCAGTTAGGTTTTTACTCTGGTTTGGATGTATTTTTGACTTTGACAACGTTGTATGGATACATTGATGTGTTGGTTTCTTTGAACTATTTGCATGTGTTTTGTGTTCTTGATTTACAACTTGTTCGGTTGATGACAAAAATCTAGTAACTTATTGGGTGATATAGAGTAGGGCGGGGGGGGGGGGGGGGATAGTGCACGGTCCTCATAACCACCGGAGTGATCCCACTCCGGAAGCCGCTACCCGACGAAGCTAGCTCCGCGGTGAATTCCTCTTGCCGAGTTCTTATCCTGGGCGTCATATGCCACTCCCAAGACTCGAACCCGATACCTATGGGAAGAGGTGGGTGTCGGTGGTTGACTCACGCTAGTAAATATGGTTAATCAAATTATAAAAGATCTGATGACAAAGACCTATGTTTGAGTATCATCTTAAATTAACCAACTTTCCAGCATCATGTCTATGTGATGGCCAATTAATTGAGTAAACTGGGTTTTGTGAAACCCAGAACCTGAAGTTTGGAGGAAGTTGCGTTTTATATATCCGATATCTTTTCTCGTAGTTAGTTTAAAGCTATCTTTCAAATCAATTAAAACCCTCAATTCTAGATTAGTATACAGTTAATTAAATAATTTAGCTAAGCTCTAACCACATATTCCCTGTGTATACGATACCCTACTAACGCTATCTACTTAGTTTAATTAGGTTTTCGCAACGACGCCATTTTGATGACTGTCGTAAGGGTCATGCAAAAACTTAATTTCCGATGCCCTTTTGTGGTTATTAATGTCAAGGACATGCGTTGTAGGAACTAGGTTCACTTTTTATAAAATATAATTACAAAATATATAATAACGAGACTCTCTTTCTTTGTAGAAAATACCATAGTACAATACTGGTTGCAATAACTAAATAAAAAGAATATAAAATATAATTTATATACCAATCTTGATTCAAGCCGCATTTCTGATGGGTCATTCACGCGTATTTGATAGCATCCTAGACTCGAGTACTCATCATATTGAGTCTTGAAAAATACTCCTTGACTGCAACAAAGAGCACACTAAAACATTGGTGATTTTGGTTGAGGCACGTGTTCAACACGCTTCCCTTAAAACAGATTTCGCGCCTTTACTAAAGACGACGAGTCTGTCTCCCAGGGTACAACAGCCAAAGCAGTATGTACTGCCGGAGATGGCCACGCGCCCGAGGTTACACCAGATAAAATTATAGTGTTAGAACTTGTGGAAAAGAATGATATGAAGATGATGAAATCGAATAGAGAAAACATATCTATCTAAGTACCCAACACATGGGTCTTCAAGTATCTCCAAGAACTCTTCTAATTTTTTTCTTCTAAAATTCCACTTTCAATTCTCTACTTGTAATTAGTTTCATCAAGTTAGGTACATAACCTACTTTTGCATACAAAAGATATGAGTTAGAGAAGAGTCTCAATTTATTAGAAAAATAAACTCTAATAAAAACTAATAAATTGACATAAAACTGTACTAAGAGTCTCACTTTATTAGAGATTTTATTAGAGACATAAACTCTAATAAAAACTAATAAATTAACATAAAACCCTACTTAAGAGTTTATCACCTATATGAAGAGTCTAATAAATAATTATAATTTTACTAAACTATAATTTCACTAAATTAATATCCATTCACACCATCTAAATTTCCAACATGCGTTTCATCATATTCTTGCACAAAATCACGGCTTTCCGAGAAGTCTAAAAGACCGTTGACATACATAACTGATTTCCGCCCTTTCAACATTTTTTAGCAATTGTGGTTTTGATCGTGTGTGAGGGTACATGGTTGAAGAGGAATGATAAAAAGGACGTTACTCCACAACCAAGTAATACAAGTGAAGTGGATGAAGAAAAATAAAGGAACATGACCAAAAGGGTTACTATTATTGTTTTTTAAATACTATGTATTGAAAAAAAAGTAGTTATTTTCGATAAAACACATTAATGTTTTACAAATGAATATAACACATTAAAATTTGACAAATGAAACAAATTTGTAATATTATAAAAGGAAGAAGTGTTAGGGTTTAAAATTACAAACTTGTGTGAGTTTATAAAGGGGCGGCGCCTCTAATTTTTCACCAAAATATAAACACATGTTTGGCATTGTTTGCTCCGCTTCTTTCAACGTGAAGACCGCATGCGACACCTTCATCCCGTCTTCTTCGCAGCTGAAAATTCAGGTGTTTCTTCTGAACTCTTCTAGTCTCCAACTCTTTAGATTACTCAATTATTTTGTATACACAGTATTACTCTGTCGATATGCGTCGTTTTCTTGGTTTTGGAATGTGAAATTCTTTTGCGTATATGCATTTTTTGTGTACTGTTTTCATGCCATTTGAAACCCTTATCGGGCACACTTTGAGACAATGATTAGCGATTTGACATATCAACCCATAATGTGTGGCATCCATCATTTTTTTTTCTGTCAGTGATTTTTTTTAGAATATAGAGAAATTTTGTGAATATTGGAATCACACTTCTTTTGATGATACACGCCTTTGTCAAATCTGATAACCTTGATTACCTTCTTGGCAACTTTCCCTTAATTTTATGCTTACTTTTTATATCTGTATTTTTAGATGAACCGTGGTGTAGTTTTTTTCTGTCTTCGGCTGGTAGGTTTTGGATACTTAAAACCAAATTTACAATAAAATACATGTCATTGTATTAGCCATAACATTTATGTCCTTGATTAGTTGCCTATGCACATGCTGTCTGATGAATTTTATATCTAGTTTCGCATTATATTGGCTTCCATGTCATTTGTTGAGACTATTATGCGATAATTATATTGTATGTGGCACTTGAGGTTTAATGCACTGGTATACTTAACTCTATTTAAATTTTAAAGTGGATGTTTGACACTATTAATATGTAATGAATGTATTGACTTTACATGTACACAAAACAAGCAATCATATTTATATAACTAGCTATATAAACATCCATCAGACAGAAGCATTCGCATCACATTGTACTTATTTGTAGTGCATTGTGCTTAACAAGTATGCTTATAGCAGAATGATTGATGTCCAACAATAGTTTGTCTGTTCTGTCTAAAATTTTCATTATTTGCTCTGAATGCGATTCTGGTTTACAATATAAAGACATTTGTGATGCTGTTTCACACATTTGGTAACTAACTAACTAACCAAGTAGCGGGTGTGCAATTTTGTATTGTCATGCGCCCTGGTGGTGTTTTCTTTGGTAACTAGTAACTAGTTCATTTAAGTCTTGAGAAGTTGAATCTGGCACTTATTAACCTTATGTTTATATCAAAGTCACCTATCACTAGGGTGCTGATAACGGGTGACTTCTTTCTATATAAACTCAGGCTCCTGTTATTTTGTTTTAGTTTCTTATTGCCTTGGAACGCCGGTTTTTGTGTTATGTTTTTCACAATTAATGTTACTTGTATGACGCGGCTTTTCTTAACCAAGTTAGTACAGACTTAAGGGGAAAATGTTAAATGAAGTGGCCATAACTCCATTTTAAGAAATGGTCCGGGTACCATAACCTTATTTTATGAAAAAAAGTATAGCGGTTTTGTATGTTCATTTTTTCTTAAAAAGAACCAGCCATAGGTAGATTCATTCTTTTCTGCTTGACATGGTGTTAAAATCATTTATGTTACATAAATTCCGTTTGCCGTTATTAGATAGTTTGTTGTCTAATTAAAGTCCTGTTACTTAAATATTACACCCGTTCTGGTATTCATTATATACATGATTTTATATAGGTTCAGTGTTACTAATTCCCAAACAATGATTCAGAAATCCAGTAAGCAAGAGGGAACCCGGAACATTAGTTCCAAAAAAGGGGGAAAACGGTTGATACGCATTATTCCCATCCGGAGGAATACAATCAAGAGTCTCTTAGAGTCATCTGTCTTCTCAGGAATGTTTTCAAGGCGGAACTGGGTGAACATCGCCATCATGATGTTCGTACGCACATGCTTTTTGGACTAACAATCCGTGCTGTTTTATTAGATTCCGGTTTTGTGGAGACCAATCCTGTTTCAAAGTCTTTGAACGCGAATAGCAACTCTAATGTTGAAAGGAAATGGTATATCCCTACATTTTACTACACTCTTCCTAAAATTGTTAGCAGTGGTAAAAATGAAACCGTCATGATCAGATTTCAAAGCGTAGGAAGCTATTGTAGAATTTACGGGTGTTTGGTTGGTGGAACAACGGTGCATTCCGTGCTCTCAGACAAAGACAGTTTATCATTGTTCTCGACCGTGGTGTGGGCTAACTGCGAACGAGTGATTGTAGTTATGAAGACAACCTACAGGGCCACCAAAATCCAACCTAAAAAAGAAGTTCTAAAGTATTGGAAACAAATCAAAGACGAGCTTGTGCTACCACTTTTGACAGATTTGTGTGAGATAGCAGGGCTTGAGACCCCGCCTTGTTTTATGGGGCTGCCAGATGAACTCAAATTCAAGATTTTAGAGTCGGTTTCTGCGTCTGATTTGGCAAGGGTGAGCTGTGTTAGCTCAAAACTGAGATGTTTGGCATCGAGCGACGACCTATGGAAACGCAAGCTCCTCGAGCATTTTGGGGATGTTGTATTTGTCAATAATGGCGGGAGGACTTACAAAGAGAAATTTGCTAACGCTTGGAAAAATTTGGTAGACTGGAATGAGGGCCCATCCCTATGTATGGGGGCATCTTATTTTTGTTATTCAAATATGACGCTGACTCTTGGATGGCTTGGTCATTTGAACGACTAGCCGTCCGGGATTGGTTTCACCACAACAACAACTGAGTGTGCAGGAACAAATTGCTGGTGGCTCGACGAAGAGGTGGATATCGAAATAGGGTGCAAGGTTCGACCGGAGCCACATATCGTTTGAGACTCCAACTTTACCTTACATTCTATCTTGATTTTCCAGCGATTCCATTCGCTACTGGGATTGTGTTTCCTGGTGCATCTTCTTAAAATGGATAGGAGACAGTGGGGAGGGCAAGAAGCATGGAGATGGAGGATAAAAGAAAAGCCACCGGAAGGAAGGGACATAACAGGGGAAGACGAGGAATGGGAGACGGTGAGAAGGAAGAAAGGAAAGGAAAAAGAAGATGAGGAGTCAAGTACTACTATTTTCTTAGCAAATCTACCAGAAGAAGTGTCCGACAAAGAAATATGGCTGGAAATAAGAAGATGCGGTTACCTGTCGGATGTCTATTTTCCGAGGAAAAGGGACTTAAAAGGTAAAAGATTTGCATTTGCCAGGTTCAAAAAGATAAGAGATGTAAGCAAATTGGTCCAGGCCTTAAACAACATCTGGTTCGGGGATAAGAAAGTGAATGCAAATGTGTCTAAGTTTAAGAGACAGGATGATAAGGAGGTGTGGGGTTACAGGAAGCCATACGGAGGCCAGTGGCATTCAACGAAGGACGATCGGGAGAGACTGAGCACGGTAAAAAACTGGGGGGAAAGGTATGAAGGAACAGGAAGGAATTCTAATGCACAGGAGCAAATTAGGATACCTAAACCTCAAAAAGGATGGAATAACGACATGAAAGACTGGTCCTATTCTGAAGTAGTGGCAGGAGAAAAGAACAGAGATAGGGGGGATAAGAGTGTAATTTCGGATCTGATCGAGGAAGACATAACGGAATGGAGTAAAAGGACCGTGAGGTTGGAGGCAAAGTCGTTGAGAATTTTGTGCAGAGCAAAGAAGATAATTAGTGAACTATCTCTAGATCCGATGGAGGTTAGGTATCTTGGGGGAATGAGCATATTAGTTACTTTTGGATCTCAAATGGTGACCACAGACTTCTTAAAGATTTATAATAAGCAATGGGGGGAATATTTCAGTAATGGAAAATTATGGAAGGAAGATGTGAACCAGTTTGAAAGAATTGCATGGGTTAGTATCTATGGTATCCCGATTAGTCTAAGGAATAAGCACAATATTAACTCTATTGCAAGGAAAATTGGGAAGGTGGTTGAAGTAGGTGAAGTAAGCAAGGAAGATGGAAATCTGTCTTTTGCCCATGTTGGAGTCGTTGTTAATACCGGTCAGCAGGTGAATACAGAGGTTGAAGTTAAGCATAAGGAAACAACTTTTAAATGTTGGATTTCAGAGGTTCTCGGGAGTTGGTCACCAAAGTTCGTTAACGATGAATCAGTGCTTGTGAACATACCGGAGGAGAACATAGTAGACGACGATGGATATGAAACAAGAATTAATGGAGGGGACGGACTAGATGGAGGAGGAGGGGAGGATAGTGGTATTAAGAATGGTAAGGAAGATAATAGGGTTAGCGGGAATTCTCAGGTGGACGGAGATGAAAGGAATGATCCGGTGAATGAAGAAGATACGCCGGTGGATGAAGGGGGAGAGAACAGCCCGGCGGACGGAGGTGATGCAACGGAGAACACAAAGGTTGTGGAAAACGAAGCGCCAAGTGGAGACGGTGAAACAGTTAATGCAGCTATTAATTTTGGAGGTAATTGGAGAGAGATTTTTGCGGAGTGCATGAGGAATGAGAAGACATCGGATATACTTAGTCCGAGGAATATTACAGATTCCAATAACAGGGAGGATACAGGTGGGTCCAACAGGGTAATAATGTTCAGAGCTACAAATAGGGATTCTGGTGGGCCTAATGTTAATGGGCCGTTAGGAGACCATAGGGACACAACAGACAATGGAAGATCAAATCAGAGAGATGCTGGATCAAAGTATGGGCCCAATGATGATCCATTTAATTTAGATGAGATAATATGGGCTTCCAATAAACGTAAAACCACAAGGAAAAGAAAGAAGATAACAAATACGTGTGCGTTTACAAAAAGTTATGCGGCGACACATAAGAGGATTCGGACGAATGAAGGAGTTGGGAGCAATGAGCAGACGACACTTGATGATATAATTGATCCGATTGATAGGACGCTGGACCTAAATGAAGAACCCATCGCTGACCTAACGGAGGAAACAAATGCAACGGTTGAAATTGGGAAAAAGATAGGAGTAAGGGTCTCGAAGTTCCGGTCTGAAGTCAGAAGCATTGTACAAGAGGAATTGGAGATGAACGGTGAACCATGAATTTGTTAACTATAAACATCAGAGGTATTGGGGGAATAGAGAAACCAATGTGGATTAACAGGTTAGTAAAAGAACATAGAGCGTCTTTCCTTTGCATGCAAGAAACTCAGGTCTCGGACCTAGATGCAGTAACAGTGGGGAGATTTTGGGGGCAGGTGGAAATGGAATGGGCGTCTGGGGATGCCAGGGGAAGATCGGGGGGGTTGGTTTCGGCTTGGGATCCGGGGATTTTTTCCAAGCTGAGCGAAATAAGAAACGATTCATTCCTGCTAGTGACGGGCCGACTTGCAGGTACCGATATAATTTTAAATATAGTTAATGTGTATGCTCCATGTGAAGTAATGAGTAGACGGGAATTATGGGAAGAACTAAAAAGAGTCAAAGATCAACGAGAAGGAATGTGGGTAATGGCTGGTGACTTCAACGAAGTAAGAGAAGAAGAGGACAGGATGTTATCGAGGTTTGACAGTCATAATGCATTGGTTTTGAACATGTTTATTGCAGAAACAGGAATGATGGAATATCAAATGGGGGGATATAAGTTTACGTACATGCCAGACGACGGCTCCAGCCTTAGCAAAATTGACAGGATTCTGGTTTGTGACAACTTCATGAATAAATGGCCACTGGCGAAAGTCGAAGCACTGTCTAGGCACCTGTCGGACCACAGCCCACTCACTTTAACATGCTCCACACCCGACTTTGGGCCGATTCCATTCAGGTTCTACAACAGTTGGCTCGAACTGGAAGGAATTCAAGAAGTGGTGAATAGAGTTTTGGAGGGATATGGAACTGGAGTTAGCTCGATGAAAGATTTGGCGGGAATCCTTAAAAAACTAAAAGTGGATATAAAACAGTGGAGGAAGGAGACAAAGTTAAAAGAAGATAAGGAGTTGCAGGAGATGAAGAAAGAGGTGGAAGTTATTGAAAAGGCTGCGGAAACTCGTAGACTTACAATAACCGAAAAGGAAAAGAGAATACAACGCAAATGGAAGATAAAAAAGTATGAGAAAAGAAGATTGACAGATTTGAAGCAGAAAGCAAAGATGAAGTGGGCGAAGTTAGGAGATGAAAATTCAAAGTTCTTCCACAGAATTATAAACTGCAGGAAAGCAAAAAATAGAATAAATGCTTTATGGATAAACGGGAAAATGGAAACGGAACCAAAGGAGATCAAGAAGGCAGTATTGGAAAGTTTCTCGGGGAGGTTTAAAGAACCAAAGAATAGAAGGCCTTCGTTAGACGGAAGAGGTTTCAGACAACTCACGACTGATCAGGCGAAAAAATTGACTGAAGAATTTTCGAATGAAGAGATAAAGGAAGCTATTTGGGCTTGTGGTAGTGATAGAGCTCCAGGGCCTGATGGTTTCTCCTTCAAGTTTATCAAAAGATTTTGGACCCAGTTGGAAAAACAGTTTGTAGAGGTTTTAAAAGAGTTCCATAAGAAGGCTCACATCGAGAGAGGTTGCAACTCGTCATTTATAGCATTAATTCCGAAGACCAGAGACCCAAAAACGGTAAGTGAATATCGCCCTATTTCCTTGATTGGGGTCCTATATAAAGTGATAGCTAAAGTACTGGCGACTAGAATAAAAAAGGTTATCCCATCCGTTGTGGCTCCGGTACAAACGGCGTTTGTGGAAGGTAGGTCAATCTTTGATGGTCCCATCATAACGAGTGAAGTAATATCTTGGGCAAAAAAGAAAAAACAAAAAATGTTTGCGTTCAAAGTAGACTTTGAGAAGGCGTATGACTCAATAAATTGGAAGTTTCTATTGGCGAATTTAAAAGCGATGAAATTTCCGGAACTTTGGAGGAAATGGGTAGGTGCAAGCTTAAAGTCAAGCTGGGCGTCGGTTTTGGTAAATGGGTCTCCGACTTCAGAGTTCAAACTACAAAGAGGCTTAAGACAAGGTGACCCGTTGTCACCGTTCTTATTCATTCTAGCCATGGAAGCATTGGATGTCATAATGAATAGAGCATGTGAGAGAGGGATCTTTAAAGGTGTAAACCTTCCGAATGATGGCCCACGCATATCCCATCTTTGTTATGCGGATGATGTAATATTCATGGGGGAATGGTCCGAAACCAATATTCTAAATCTAAATAGGATTCTGAGATGCTTTTATTTGTGCTCCGGGTTAAAAGTGAACCTAAACAAATCAAGCATATATGGGGTAGGGGTGGAGGAGGAGGAAGTTGAAGCAATGGCAAATAAATTAAGATGCAGGAAAGGTAAAATGCCGTTTGGTTTTCTTGGATTGACCATAGGCGCAAATATGAAAAGAGTGAAATTCTGGAAACCGGTGGTGGACAAATTTAACAATAAACTCTCGGCATGGAAGGCAAAATGTTTATCATTTGCTGGAAGATTGGTCCTAGCAAAAGCAGTGATGGGTGCGTTACCGAACTACTATCTATCGATGTATTTTGCACCAAAGAAAGTTATACAAGCACTAGAGGCAATTCGTAGAGACTTTGTATGGGGAAGAAAAGATGGAATGAACAAAATTCGGTGGATTGCGTGGAATAAAATGGTAAGACCAAGAAAATATGGAGGATTCGGCATAGGTGATTTGAGAAGCGCCAATCTAGCATTATTGACAAAATGGGGTTGGAAATATAAGAAGGATCCGGAGGCTTTATGGGCTAAAGTTATTAAGGCAATTCATGAAAATAAGAGAAGTCATAAACATATTCCAGTTAACAGTGGGGTCCCAGGCATTTGGAAAGATGTAGCGGCGTCTTATAAGGAACTTGACAGCATAGGAATTAACTTGAAAGAAAGAATGGTGGCGAAGATAGGTGATGGAAGAAAGGTAAAGTTCTGGTTGGACAGTTGGGTAGGAGGGATGCCATTCAAGGAGCGATTCCCAGACCTGTTTAAAATAGCGAAAAAGAAGCACGCGTTAGTGGCAGACTTTGCGGTTAGAGTGAACAACGAAATTCAGTGGAACATCGTATGGGCGAGACCTCCTGGCAGCGATGTAGAATGGCGTCAATGGTCTGAAATGTTATATGAATTAAATAAAACAAGCTTTGGTACAGGAGAAGATCGCTGGGGATGGATGATCGATAAATGGGAAGACTTCTCAGTGGCGGCAGTTAAGGAACAAATTATAAAACAAACGGACAGTGAAGTAGGTGAACAGTGGCCTCATTGGAACTCGTGGGCACCGGCAAAAGTAAATTACTTCATATGGAGGGTGGCAATAGGTAGAATAGCAGTAAAACAGGAGCTGAGGAAGAGAGGGATCGTGCTAGCTAATGAGTTATGCTCAAGGTGCGGGACAGCGGAGGAATCGGTGGGGCATTTGATTAGCGATTGCACAATGTCAAAATCGATATGGTGGAACATCCTTGCGTGGCTGAAGTTGCCGTCGTCTGCGGATATCAGCTCATACGAGAAGATCATGACATATGTTGGAGATATGAATGGATCAACTGATTGGAAGAAAATGGTGAAACTGATTTTTCAAGCGACGATGTGGCATTTATGGAAATCGAGGAACGAAAGGGAGTTCAAAGGAATTTCTAGATCTGGCAATAACGTGGTTGATGACATCAAGGCAGATACGTTTTTTTGGCTGAAGTGTAGATCGAAGTTTAAAGAGTTAGTATGGGAGATATGGGTAGATTTTAACGTAAGAGATATAGTAAAATAGTACGATAACACGGCGTAACGGGGGATCGGGGATGAAATGTAGTTTGTGTTTTGTTTTTGTTTGTAATCTTTTGGGTTTTACAGCATATGCTGGCCCTATTCTATAATCATAGAATCTTACTGTTCAAAAAAAAAAATTGAACGACTAGCCGTTTTGGTTTTGAAGTCTCTTAGTTGGGTGGGTTTGACTTGCAGCGGTGTTGGTTTTGATGGGTCTGTTGTTCTTTAAAGCTCTTTGAGCCATTATGATATGTTATATGTTTTAATTCATTTGCAAAAACGTTTGAATTTGTATCCCGGGCATGTTATCTTATATACATTTTGTTAACTTTTATTAGGGGACAGGGGGTGGTACAAATTCCATCACTCACAATATCCAATTAAGTTCCGCCATGTCATCAACCATTATTTCATCACTTATAACCTTTTTTAGTGGCGGTGGTCATGACTTACAACACCCAACAATAAACCCCCACACTCCCTCACATTAATTATCACGGAATGGACATCAACCCGTGGAAAACTCCACGAGTGATAAAGTTCACGAGTGATGGGAGGTGGTGGCGGCGGTGTGCTAAAGTTTTCCACGAGTGATGGGAGTTCCATCACGCACCACCCCCAGTGCCCTTAGTTTTTATTTGATGCGTAGTGGATAACTCGAGGCCCGAGTCATTTGTGAACCTATGGGAATGTCGAAAGAAGAGTCAAAGAACGATCACTAGCTTAAAAATAATCATTCAATAACGTTTTATAGGTTTATTTATATTTTATATTATTGGTTTTTAGTGTTTGCTTATATTAAGTCTAGAAAGTAGGTTATGTTGAAGAAAATAAATATTTGAGTTAGGCCACAAGGAGTGCTTAACCCACTTAGACTACTTATCCCAACACCTCTCTCCCTCACAACTTGCCAAATAACAAGAAATACATATATGCTTCTAACGCTTCACATGCCACAATCAAATTTTAAATTAAACTAACAGGAAAAAAAACCTAACTAAAATATTATTGGTCAATTCAGGAAGGAGCCCACCTTTCTCTCACAAAACACAGTGGTAGTATAAACCCCTTATGACTAGTTTTATTTAATACTAAACCCCAATGGTGGATAGTATCTCTGTTGATTCTGTTTAGCGTTGCGGTCTTGATTCCAACCTTTTAGATAATTTCCCTCCCAAATGATTTTGTCCAATATGGTTGATATGAAACATGGAGTCCAACGGCTTTACGCAATAGCGGAGCATAACTATTTACTAGGTCTTAAAAGAATGGTTTTTATCGGTTGTCTCGTAGAGTACTCGGAATAACCCATCAAAGATGTATGGGGTCGCTTAAAGTAAACTCTTTTAATCCATGGCAAACTTAGTTAACTAAGTATCGAGGGGAAGAAAAAGCCTAAGTAACCCTTTCTTAAATCTGATTTCAAAACCAACTATCTTTTATTTATATATTTTTTATGTCATCTTTTATAAAATCTACTAAAACCATTCCTATTGTGGCTTGACAAGACATTAATGACTCAATGACATATGGGTACAAAAAGCACTTGTATCCTTGGATGTCTTTGATATCTTTCCATCGCTATATTACGCCAATGATGAGTGCACTTGTCTCAGCGTGATGTTTTAAGTTTGTGGTGTTTTCTAAATTTAAAACATGGACCAATGTTAAAACTCGCTAAAAATCATCACTATTTATATAAGCTCTAACAACCATCAAGATTTTGGCAATTTTGTCCGGAGATACACTAAATTTGGGAAAAGTTGAAATTAGCTGCCTAATCTTTAATTCTTTTGTTATTACAAAAGGATTGGTTCAAACATTTTCATACAACACTGGATGTATGATTGGGGGGGGGGGGGGGGGTGGGGGGTTACACTCAGAAAAAAATTGTTACGTTTTTTCAAACCGACCCCCTGGTTTTTCAAGAAGTAAATTTTCGAAGTCAAGAACCATAAAACTTAGAATCAGAAAGTCTCATATATAGTTTGAAGGCTAATTATATGTCCGCAAAACTCTCAAGATGGAAGAAAAAGTATTAACTTTTATTACTAATAAAGAAGTAATTTTTAGCAATGTTACTTAGAGATGGGCATAAAAACCGGTTCCTATCCGATTCCAGTGGACCCGGCCCGGACCCGGTTCCGGTTCCAACCCGATGCTCAGAGGAACCGGTCCCAGGTTTAAAAAACCCGACGGGTATTACCCGGTTCCCATTTTTTCTAAAAAAAGATAACCGTACCCGGTTCCTATTTATACCCGGTTTCTACCCGTACCCGGTTCCTATCTGTACCCGGTATGTTACCGTTGGAACCGATTCTTATATGAATATGACCGTTGGAACCGAATCTTGATATATGTAAACACATTAAATTCAAAATCTGACCGTTGGAACCGGTTCCATTATGACCGTTGGAACCGGTTATAGTATAAATATCACAATTTTTTTTTTTTTTTTTTTCACAAATAATCTTCTTCTTCTATCTATTTCTTCTCCTTCTTTACATATTTTTAATGGCTTCCAAGAACTCTAAAAGCACAAACTCTCCATCTGTCAATAACGTTCCACAAGGTTCAAATGCTCCATTTGTGGTGGGAACATTATCGCATAGCCGCAATATGGATGTTTGGTGCAATTGGGATTTAGTCGAGATGAGCGATGGTTCGCAAAAGGCTCAATGCAAGCATTGTGGCTCCTTGTTAAGCAAGGACTCTAATTCCACTTTAACGAAGCATGCGAAAAAATATTGCAAAGCTCTAAAAGATTTGACACCCGGTCAAGTGCAACTTTCAAAAGATGGTAAGATTTTCCGCTACGAACAAAAGATAACTTGTGATAGGATGGCGAAGTTGGTCATCAAAAAAGCGTTGCCTTTTGGACACTTTGACGACCCCGATCTCACTAAGCTAATCAGGGAGACGCTTCAACCTAGCTACCAACATGTAAGTCGTCGAACTTTAAAACGTCATTGTTTAAATATATGGGAAAATGCAAGAAAAGATTTAATTGCATTTTTTCAAAATTTAAAGACTTGTGTAAATTTAACTAGTGATGTGTGGTCGGCTCCACACGGTTTACCCGAATCATACATTTGTGTCACCGCTCATTGGGTTGATCCAAATACATGGCAAATGATGAAGCGTACGATCGCATTTGAAGAGTTTCCTTCTCCTCATACGGGAGAAAATATTTATAAAATTATGAATGTCACAATTATAAAATATTGTTTAGAGGATAAAATATTTCCAATATCTTTCGGTAACGCCTCAAACAACTCAAATGCGATCCAAAAACTAAAGTTGAAGTACAAACCAATTTGTGATGGTGTTTTTTTCCACACAAGATGTGTTGCTCATATTATTAATTTAGTTGTGCAAGACGGTTTAAAAAATAAATTTGTAGCGGATTTTATTATAGCTTTTAGAACTATGTTTCAAGATGTTTTTAAAAGTGGTAAAGAAAGATATCAAGATTCTAAAAACCTTTGTAAAGAAGTTAACCAAAAATTAATTGGTCCTAATTGGGATATCCCAACTCGTTGGAATTCAACTTGTCATATGTTTGAAATGGCTTTAAAACAAATGGGCACTTTAAAAGCATTTCATACAACTTTAAGTGATGACTACCAAGTCGACCATTTTCCCGACACGGCTTGGAATAACATTCAAACACTAAGTGATTTTTTAAAAGTTTTCAAAAAATCAACAACTTTAATTTTCGGTGTTTATTATCCCACTAGTTCTCGAGTTATTTCCGAATTATATTTGATAACAACTAATTTTAAAAAGTTTGAAAACTCAAGTGACATGTTGAGGAACATGTTGACACCAATGATCAATAAATTTAAAAAATATTTTTTGGACTTACCACCCGTATTTTTATGTGCCGCCGCTTTAAACCCAATTTTAAACGTAGCGGGTGTTAACGCGTTAGTTGATGAAATTTACGACAAGTTGGATATGCACGAGGAGGATCCAACATTGAAAGCCAAAACTAAAAAAGTTTTCGAGGAATCTTTGAATAAACTTTATGATCATTATTTAAAAAAGTATGGGGAAAAAAATCATACCATTTTTAACGGGGCTTCATCATCGGCCTCTAACGATGAAACAATTGCCGACCCCATCATAACCGTGTTGAAGGTCGTTAGAGACGAAACGGCGAAACAACAAAGGGGTAACGAACCATCTAGTGAACTCGGCCGATATAAACTAAGGGATGATGCACTTACTATGACGGCCGAGGAGTATAATAATTTTGACATTTTGGCATGGTGGAAGTCTAAAGAATCGGAATTCCCGATTCTAGCCACCATGGCTCGTGATTTACTAACGGTCCAAGCTTTCACGGTAGCTTCGGAAAGTGTTTTTTCTCTTAGTGGTAGGGTATTGTCGATTAGAAGAACAAGATTAACCCCGGAGTCGCTAGAGATGGCAATTTGCCTAAAAGATCATTTGGACGGCGTTGATCGTGTTTAACACAAGTCGAGTCTCGAAGACGAGGTGGAGTTGGAGCACAAGATTATTGAAGAAGAGGATGAAGAGGAAGACGAGGTAGAGACCAATGATTCCGAAGACGATTGTACCGAAGTGCCCGCACCAAAGCGTAGCGGAAGTGAAAGTGCCGCACCGTCCTCAAGCAAACGAGCAAAAAAATAAATTTGAGGAACCGATTCTGATCAGTCCCGTTGAATACCCGATTCTGTTATGAAACAAATGCGAACCGATTTTCATTACCGAAGGAACCGATTTTGTACTACTTAAACGATTATATATGCGAATTTTTTTTCACAAGCGAAACGGTTACATTGATAAAGTTAAACAAACAAAGTTGAACAAACATCACACATAAAACATAACACATCAAACATAAGTAAACAAACGGATCCACCAAACTACACATTAGAAGAACCGGATCCTTCGCCCTTTCCTTCCTTTTTTGCCTTTGTCACTGGGCAATGTTTGTCGGTATGCTTCTTGAGGGTGGAGTTTGCTGCCGCCTTCATGAACTTCCCACAATTCTTGCACCGAGCCATCTCATGGTTATCCGACATCAAACACAAATCAAAATATTTCCAAATAGCGGGGTTACGCTTGGTTTCTAAAATCAAAACAACTCCTTCTTCCGATGCCATAGGTTCTTGTTCTTTCAATGAGTTTAGAGAAGAAGATGGATCATAGGTTGAATGAAAATGAGCCGAAACCGGTTTTTATGTTAAATATCGGTTACAAACGGTAATATTACCGTTGAAACCGGTTCCGGGCGGTATAATAGGTTAAAATGGCAGCTTTAATCGAGTGTACACAGAGGAATCGGTTTCGATCAGTAGGCTGCCAGCTTTTTATTGAAAAACCCAAAATAACCGGTTCCACACAGTACCCGTACCCGGTTCCAAACAGTACCCGTACCCGGTTCCATTGAACCCGTAACCGGTTACGCCGGTTCTATATTTATTTACTTGTACCCGGGTTGTACCCGGACCCGGTTCCACCAAGAACCCGGTTCCACTCAGTTGTATCCATACCCGGGTACGGGTTGGAACCAGTTCCGGGTTTTAAGAATACCCGATTTTGCCCATCTCTAATGTTACTACCAACCCAATGTCTAGAACGTGTGGAAGCAAAAAACTATCTTAAAATGTGACATGAGGGACACCAACGTTTGTGTCTACTCGTGTGAAAAAGAAAAGGAAGATGAAGATGTCAACTTCACTAGCTTTGAAGCAAAATGCTGCGAAAAAAGTCGAGACACAGCCGTGTCCAGCCAAACACGCCCTGTGCCTTTCCTACCAGTAGCATCAAGCATCAAAGTTACAACTACACAAGAGAAAGATGGAAGCAAAATTATTCCCCGGAAGAGTAAAAGAGTAAAAAGGGAGGTAAAGTTAAATATTTGTTGTTAGCAAAAGAGGGACGTATCACTTCCACTTCTGCTAAAAATCTTGGTAATATTCCATTTCACGTTATATTTTTAAGAAAAAATTTTTCTCTAATACAAAAATTAAAGAAATTTATGTGCTTAACAAACATCTTGATAATAACATGACTCTTTTTGTTCCATGTTATATTGAAGAAATTTATGTCCAATGTTTATATAGATGATAGTCTTTGTATAAGTTTGATGTCGTATATAATCTTTAAACAAATCAGGTCTTATGGTTATCTTTCTCTCCAACTTCTTATCTACATTTTCCGATCGCACTATCTGTCACACAAAAGGGATCGTCGAAGATGTTTTGGTCCACGTAGTGTAGGTATCCTACTTGATGAAACACTCTTATTATTGGTCAACCTTTCATAAACACCGTCCATGCCTTGTTGCAAAAAGACAACAACCAAATTTCATTACAACTTGGGGATGAAGAAACCATCACCATACATATAATGAAAAGTATGTAATACCCCCAACCAGCTAATAACGTTCTCAACTCTCAAGAGTATTCTTTCCACATTATATATCTTGAAGAAGAAGTATATTTTAAAGAAGAAGTAGCCCTAGAGGAACCACCAGGAACTTTAAACATCACTTAAAAAAGAGACGAGCCCAAAAATCCTCCATCCATTGAGGAACCCCCACTCTTAGAATTAAAGGAGCACCCATAAGATAAGAGCTGGAATATGCTTTCCTTGACCAATATTCTAAACTTCCAATCATCATCTCATTTGTCTAAAGACAAAAAGGAGAAATTGCTATCGTCTAAAGACAAAAAGGAGAAATTGCTATCGACACTTATGGAACATAAGAAGTATAACAACCCTCAAAAATGTTCTAAAACATCCCGTAATCGAAAAACCAAACTCGTGTGCCATTATTTAATTTAAAAAAAATTGAAAAAAATAAGATTTACATGTCTGTCGCGGCCCGCGGCAGACTAAGAGAAATCCTCCGCGGGTTGCGGAGACCCCCATAACTTGCCGGACACTCCTAGGGACACGTGTCGTATACGTGTCAAGTCTATACTAACGCTTGGTCAAATCTAAACCCTAGCTAGAGGGTAAGGCGGCCCTGTTGATGCATATTTTGGTGTCTGTAACTTGTCTTTATTAGCGTTGTAATGTACGGTCTTTTATATTATCGAGTCTGTATTCGCCGTCGACCTTAGTCAGATATCCTCCTATCTTTCTATGTGTCCGACACGTTTGTCTCTGTCGTCTTGTAATGGTTAATGAACAATGCATGTTGCATTTTGGGTTTTAATGTTTGTTTGTGTGTTTATAGTGTTTGCTGCAAACTGTTTTACAGTTTGCAGCACATCAGCATTTGCAGCCCTCGACGAAACTCTAAGTTTCATCGAGTACTA
Organism: Helianthus tuberosus; assembly: GCA_030545235.1. Lineage (NCBI taxonomy): Eukaryota > Viridiplantae > Streptophyta > Magnoliopsida > Asterales > Asteraceae > Helianthus > Helianthus tuberosus. The sequence goes on from CM060406.1 coordinate 65,874,359, forward strand.
CATGATGAAACTCCCTTATGGTCAAAACTCCTAAGTTTCGCCATGAACAGTTACGAAACTCCTAGAGTTTCGTCAACTGTGATGTTTCGTCAGGCCCAAGTGACGTTTCGTCAAGCCCAATTCATGTTTCGTCACTTGTGGGCTTGGGCTGCCTATATAAACACAACATAGTTTCACACTGAAACTATGAGAGCATACCCTGTGAAAGTTTACTGTCAAACATTGTTTGTATTTGTTTGAACCTTGTTCTCATCTAATCAATTGACTGTGATTCATTGGTTACGTTGTGTTGTTACTTTCTATATTTGGTTTGGCATAGTCACGGGGATTCCGCACTTGTGACCGTGTTTGTGATAAACAAGTGATTTGGTTTCGTATTCGATCCTCAGAAAATGGACCTACAAGTGGTATCAGAGCAGTGGCTCTTATCCTTGTTTAAAACGAAACATAGTTGGGATTTTATCAAGTGTTGAAACTGTTGTTTATGATTTTCTGAAAATTGTGTTCTTGAAAAACTCATATTTTCTAGAAAAGTTTTCATCAAATCTGTTGATATTGTTTGTTTGCTAAAAAGTTTTATCAAAAACCTTTTGAGGTTGCATGTTTACATAGTAAAACCGGGTTTTTAGTGAAAGTTTTAAGCAATTTCGTGATTCGGAAAATTCTTCAGTGACCGGAAAGTTCAAGTGTTCTTCATTTTTGTTCATATATTCAAAGTGTTCTTAGGATATTACTTGGACTTTAAAATTAAAATATAAATTGAAAAGGGATTAAAATATTGAGACCATGCTTGGTTTGGTAAGTTAGGCATGTTGTGAGTTGATATCGGGTGTTCTGTGTCAGTCAAAAGATAAGATTTTGCCTTTGAAAAATCTCACCAAGTTTCACCAACTCACTGTGACCTTATCCCGACGAAACATATAAGCGACGAAACACCCTGAGTTTCGCCATAAGGAACTTCGACGAAACCCATAGAGTTTCGTCAAAGGCACTTCGACGAAACTTCTTGAGTTTCGTGGAAGAGAGTTTCGTCGATACACTTATCATTTTCAACAGAGGACTTGTAAAAGTGATTTAACAGTTTGTTTTCAAGTATTTGATCAGGCATTATCTTTCATACATCAATCATGAGTAGTACGAGTCCATGGGATTGGAGCACGGACCCACGACTAGGTCAAGATCAAACATCCGCAGCCGCATGGTTAAGGAATGTTATGCCTCCACAATCTATAAGTGCAAGTCAATGGGCTTTGGTGTCGAATCAGAATCAAAGCATTCAAAATCTTTTGCTTAGTGAGAGTGAAACGGGTAGCAACAATCGCCCGCCAAAGCTGAATCACACGAACGACTATCCATCATGGAAGGGTCGTTTTCACACATACGTTTTAGGGAAAAACACCAAGTTATGGACGTGTTTCACTTCGCCTTACAACACAGCTCTCGAAGAAGCAGGATCAAGTGCGGCGACTTTTGCTAACATGTTAGAAGATGACAAGAAAGCATATGATCTGGAGAAGAAGGCGTTTTCTATTCTTACACAAGCACTTCACAAAGAAATTTATCATCAATTCGCTTACTATACTAGCACAAAAGCCTTATGGGATGCCTTGGTAGTAAGAGGAGAAGGGAATGCGGCTACAAGAAAGACACGCCATGATTTTTTGAAGAAAGAATTTGAGTCATTTCAATTCTTGGAAAATGAAACCCTAAATGATACGACTACACGTTTTTATCATTTGATTAGTGAAATGTATTCTTATGATGTTCTTGCAACTCAATAGGAAATGGTTGCACGGTTTGCTGATGCTCTACCTCCAAAGTGGAGTCCTTTCATTGAACTTTTAAAGCATACGGGCGTCTTGGATGCGGTTAGTATCTATGAGTTCGTTCAGAAGTTGGAGCATAAAAATGACGAGGAAATCCGCTAAGCTAAACGGATAGCACTTCCTCAAAACACAGAAATGTATCTAGGAGGTTTTAACGTTGCAGCTAGTTCTAGTTCCGTTCAGTAACCGAAGCTACAAACGGCGTTTATGTCAAATACAAGCTCTTTTCCTTTTCCACAGTCAGCTCCACCTCCGGTTTTCGATCCGAGTGCTTATCTTCCGCCAGCGCATATGATTGCTCAAGCTCATGCTTTTTCTAAACCTCAACTCGATCCGAGTGCCTGGCTACCTAAACCCCAACCTCCACCTCAAGTTTCCACTACTCAACCTCAGTTTGATCTAAGTGCTTATATTCCCACCTCATCACAACAACAAGCCCAACCACAACAACAACAACAACAACAACAACAAGCATGTTATAGTAACAACCCTCCACCCCAAAACCCCACACAGTCAGAGTTGATACTTCAAACCTCTCGAAAGTTAGCATTGAAGTAACGAAGCAGCATATGGAACTCATCAATACAATGGTCAGTGCCTACTGCGGATTGGTCGCAGGTCAAATTGGAAATATTAATTTGACCAACGAAGATTATCAACAAATAGACCGTGATGAAATGGAGTTGATGATATCAAGTGGGCGTTCGCAAGTGATGTTAGAAGGGCTAAGGATTATATGAGTCGTACAGGAAGAACATCCTTGGAAAGCAAAAACGATACGAAGTACGGATTCGATAAGGATGTTGTTACATGTTTTAATTGCGGCGCAAAGGGTCACTTCAAACGTGAGTGTACCCGACCGAGCATACAAGGTAATCAGAATCCTTTCCGTAATCAAACGAGTACTTCTAATGCAAATCAAGACAATCGTGAAAGAAGGATGGTAGCTGTGAACAACACCACCAACCAGAACCAGTCTGGACCTTCAAACACCACCAGAGCATTAGTCGTTCAAGCTGATGAAGGATGTAATTGGTCTGTACAATTTGGAGATGGTGATCAAGAAGGAGGAGGAACCGCATGCTATGCAAAGATCATCAATCACATCAAGCATGTTCACAAAGAAGAATTCTCTGAAAGTGACGACAGTTTGGGTTATAGCGGGAGTTCGGATGAAGAAAGTTCGAATCAGGGGGGTTATAATTCGGAATCTGATGTGAAGGAAGAAGCGAGTTCTGATGTTGATGATTTATTTAATGAAGCAGAGGGGTTGAAGTGTCAGAAATCAGTTCTGAACAAGAAGGCTGCTGTCGCATCTAAGGAAATGGAAAAGTTCTTCTCTGAAGACGGATCTTTTTCTTATCAGACTGCCTTTATGGCAAATGTCTCAGCCTCTACAAGTCAGGTAAAATCCAACACCCCTGCTCCTAGTGTTTGTAATTTGTGTGCAGATTTGAAGCTGGAATGCGAAAAGGTTCATAGTCATAATCAAAGTTTGGTTATTATGCTGTCTAAGTGCAAAGAGGCAAATATGGCTTTAGCTAGAAATGAAAAGGATTTTAAATCTGTAATTGAAACCTTAAAGAAAAGTGTTTCCGAACTGACAAAAACTGTCTTTAACAAACAAATTGGTATTAACAATTACATTAATATCATTGAGGAAACCAAAAAGGAGCTAGCCATTGCTAAATGCGAGCATGATGCAATCAAGCTCAAATTGGAGAGTTATTCTAACTCCCGATATGTGCTCGATCACATCATAGATGCTCAACAGCTGAAAGGAAACAAGAAAGGCATTGGGTATAAGAAGTGTCTGCTCCCTTTGAGACACAACTATACTCATATGCCCGATGAAAAGGAAATGCCTCATTTTGAACCCAGTCTGCCTCTTGATTATGAGGAAGTTACTATTGGCTTAGGGTTCAAATAGGACAGTTCCTCGAGTACCTCATCTGATGAAACTGAAACTTCAACATCGACGCATCAAAGTGCTCCAATTATTGAGGACTATGAGTCGTCTGATGATGAATCAGATGTAAGTGATCAGGATAAATCACTTGATAAGTTGAAAGGAGTAGAAATTCCAATTGAGAATTACATTCTTTGTGATCCTCCTACTCCTGCAGTTCAATCAGTTGTCAAACAAGTGATAGATCCTATCAAAGATGTCAAGGATGACAAGGAATGTGTGTCTGCTATTAAGAGCAATAACGTGTTGTATACCTTGGTCGGAGATGTTGAAATTTATTCAGACAACGATTTTCCAATTAAAAACGTCAATCCATCATCGATTGATAAAGTTTTTGAAGATAATACAAGCAAGTTTTTGGGAAAGACGATCCCGAGAGTTATTGTAACTCAATGTGATCCAATTCCAAAAGCTGAAATCAAAAAGCAATTTGGAAATAAAAAACAACCGACAAAGTAACAACCTATTGCTTCTAAGGGTAAACAACCAGTTCAACGAGCTCAAAGGCCTAACGTTTCTAAATCAAAGTTTGAAACAAAAGGAGCTCGTTATCAGAAGAAAAACAGTGATGTCAAATTTGTAGCATCTATGGGTACCGATAAAATTGAGACTTTTGAAAACAAATCAAACACCGATTTTGTCCAACAAGTCAAGATTTTAAAACTTAACAGTCAAAACAATTACACTCAACATACAAACGGGTGTGATGAAAAGGCAAGTACCTCAAGTTCTACAGGTTCGACATCTGTTCGTTGATCAGATTATCCTAAGTTTGTTGAAAGGAGAACTTGTTTTAAATGTGGGGAGTTTGGACATATCATTAAAAATTGTACAAACACTCCCAAAGAGAAATTTGTTGAGAAAGCACCACCTGAAAAGGTTCACCCTCAACGTCATCCTGTTTCAACAAAACATGATAAAAGAACTGTTAAAGAACAAGAAACAAAACAAGGACGTCAAAACGTCAAGGCAGTTGAAAAGGCTTTAAAATCTGAAGTCAAATCTGTTAATAGGGAACCAATTTCATCAAAATCGTTAAAACCATAGGTTTCAAAATCTTTTCATAAAAATCAAACTGGTAAACAAAATCAAACTTGGAGACCTAAGACGGGTGAAAGTTCAGGGGGAGGTGCTGTTTTTGAAAATCATCAAGAAATCGAGATCACATTTCGTGATGCTCAGGGACGACCCAAGACCACTAAGGCTTGGGTCCCCATCCTTAACTGATCGTTGGATGATATGTGCAGGATGTTCCAGGAGGAACTGTTAATAGTCATTGGATAGTTGACAGTGGGGCATCAAGGCACATGACAGGCGGCTTACGGCTTCTGTATGATGTGAAAAATATTAGAGGAGGCTATGTCGCATTTGCTGGAGAGAAAGGCGGATACATCAATGGAGAGGGAATGATCTCCAATGGTGTTGTATGTTTCGATAAGATCAATTATGTTCGTCAAATTGATCACAATCTTCTGAGTGTTTCGCAAATCTGCGATAAGAAGTTCACCGTGCATTTTGAGGATGCCGGTTGTTATGTGCTGAAACCTGGTTTCAAAATTCCTAAAGAATGGATTCTCTTATCGGCTCCTAGAGTTAATGATTTTATATTCTTGATATGAGCCAAGCGATTACGACATCTGCGCAAGTCACATGTTTTGTCTCAAAAGCCATAGAGAAAGATTCTATATCTTGGCACAGATGAATGGGGCACATTCACTTAAGAAAAATGAACCATTTGGTGAAAAACAATCTTGTGAATGGTGTGCCTGTGAGAAGTTTTCATCTACAAGATATATGTGTTTCGTGCCAGAAAGGGAAATAAACGAAGAAGTCTCACCCGCTTAAGAAAATCAACACTGTTAGCATGTCTCTCGAACGTCTTCATATGGACCTCTTTGGACCTATGAAACACAAGACAACATTCTGGGATGCTTATTGTCTAGTGGTTACTGATGACTATTCTAGATTTTCTTGGGTAGCTTTTATGGCACACAAGAGTGAAACTCCTGGAATCCTCAAGGATCTTCTTACAATGTTGGAAAATTTGTACACGTTGAAAGTGAAGAGGATCCGAAGCGACAATGGAACTGAGTTCAAAAACCGTGTAATGGATGAGTTCTGTACTTCCAAGGGCATTCTTCATGAATACAGTTCTCGCTATACTCCACAACAAAACGGTGTCGCTGAGAGGAAGAATCGAACGCTAATTGAAACTGCAAGAACTATGTTGGTATAGTCGGAGCTTCCTGTTCAGTTCTGGGGGGAGGTTGTGTCGACTGCTTGCTACACGTTAAACATAGTTCTCACAGTTAAAAGGCATGGCAAGACGTGTTTTGAACTTCTACAGAAAAGGAAACCGTATCTTTCTTACCTAGAACCTTTTGGCGGTCCATGTACTATGATTGAGCCGGATGGAAAGTTGGGCGCCAAAGATATTGAGGGTTTCTTCCTTGGATATGCTACTCCGAATTTTCATGTATGGAATCTGGCAACCAAAAAGATCGAGTTATGGAGTGAAGTAAGGGTTCAAAGGTATACAAATCCTGTAAGAGCTCCGGATGATCCTTGGATGTTCGATTACGATGGACTATTTGACTCCTTTAATCTGCCAACCTTTGACGAAGCATCTACAGCTGCTCGAATGCTATTTGATATTGATAACGCTGCTGGCTCTCCATTGGTAAGACCAATTATTGTTAACCCCCAAGGTTCTAATTCGATTAATAACACGGTACAAAATGAGGTATTTGAAGATGCTACTGATTACAATGAGTCATCGGAAGATGATGAATACCATGATGTGAACGAAGGCACTTCAGCTCCAGTTGCTCCTGTTCAGGGTGCTTCTGTAGAAACTCCTCATGTGTAGAATGTTGATACTGCTGAAGGGAATGCATCCTCTTCTACGCCTATGCCCGGTGTGGAGTTGGTTGTTGATCGTAATATTAACAATTTGGGTATCAATACTCGTGTTCCTGATTTTCCTGAAACTAGAATTCATGATACCCATCCGCAGCAGAATATTATAGGAGATGTCCAACGCGGTGTGCAGACGCGTAATCAGCTGAGAAACAACCAGAATGCCATTAGAGAATCTGGTCTTCAAAATGATTGGTCCTTCGCGTGTTACGTTTCACAAGAAGACCCGAAGTCTTGGAACGAAGCCTTAAAGGATAATTCTTGGGTTGAAGCCATGCAGGATGAACTGCAGCAATTTCAAAAGCTAGGTGTTTGGAAGCTTGTTGAAAGGCCCGAAAACTACAAGAAAATTGGCACACGTTGGGTTTACAAATGCAAGAAGGACGATCATGGAGTAGTCATTCGAAACAAGGCGAGATTGGTTGTTCAGGGATTTTTCCAGATCGAAGGCATTCACTACAATGAAGTTTATGCACCTGTTGCACGTCTAGAAGCTATTCGGACCTTTCTAGCTTATGCTTCATTTAAAGGATTCAAAGTCTACCAGATGGACGTCAAAAGTGCTTTCTTACATGGTGTGGTTCAAGAAGAGGTGCACGTCAAACAACCTCTGAGTTTTGAAGATCCTATTCACCCAGATCGGGTTTGGTTGCTTAACAAAGCTCTTTATGGTTTACATTAAGCACCTAGGGCTTGGTATGCAACCTTATCCAACTATCTTCTGGAGAATGGTTATCGACGAGGTCTTATTGATTGCACTCTCTTTATCAAGGAACAAGATGGAGATCTTCTGCTGGTGCAGGTATACGTTGATGATATAATATTTGGTTCAACTAATGATTCTATGTGTAGGCAATTCGAGCGTGTGATGCAAGAAAAATTCGAGATGAGCGCAATGGGGGAAATGAATTTCTTCTTGGGCTTACAAGTTCAACAAACCGAGTCTGGGATATTCATCCATCAGACTAAATATGTTGGTGACATCTTGAGCCGATTCCAGATGTTGATGCAACGCCCATTGGTACCCCACTTCTGCAGAATCACGGGATTACTCCGGATTTGAAGGGTGAAAGCATTAACTCTTCATACTATCACGCTATGATCAGATCTCTAATGTATCTCACATCCTCGAGGCCTGACATCATGTATCCGACGTGCCTGCTTGCAAGATATCAAGCCAACCCGAAGGCCTCACATCTGTCAGCTGTTAAAAGGATTTTTCGCTATTTGAAGGGTTGCCCAGACACCGGTCTCTGGTACCCTAAGGATGATAGCTTCGACTTGATTGCATACAGTGATTCTGATTTTGGTGGTTGCAAAATTGATGGCAAATCAACAACAGCTGGATGTCAATTCTTAGGAAATCGCCTGGTCACGTGGCAGTGCAAGAAGCAAACCTATGTTGCTACATCAACTTGTGAAGCAGAATACATTGCTGCCTCTAGTTGTTGCTCCCAAGTCTTGTGGATCCAAAAACAAATGCGCGACTATGGTTTTGAATTCCTATCTACTCATATTTTAGTTGATAACAATGCCGCCTTACAGATCACTAGAAATCCTGTGCAGCATTCCAAGACTAAACACATCGAAATTAAAATATCACTTCATACGTGATTGTTTTGACAAAATATTAATCGATGTTGTTAAAGTTCCCACCGATCACCAACATGCCGACCTGTTCACAAAAGCTTTTGATAAATCATGTTTTGATTATCTACTTTTGGTCAATGGCATTAAGGTGATACCCGAGTAAAACTTCTTTGGCTAATCGTTTTTGTAAATATTTTCTTTAAAAACTCTAAAAATTCAAAAAGATTTTCGTTTTCGTAACCTTTTAGCATTTTAGGGGGATTAAATTCAAGAAAATACAAAAACATTTGAAAAACTCAAAATCCAAAAAGATGTCTTTACTTTCTGTCCTTTCGTTTGAAAAATTAAAAAAAAAAAATTAGAAAACCAAAAATGAGTTTCTTGGATAAAGGAAGATGATGATATTCACTGGTGTGGTCGGTCAACATGTTCAAAATGTAAAACAAAAAATTGAGAAATGATAAGTATCTCTACTAACGATGTATCGATAGGCTCACAATCAGACTAAAATGTGCAGGATGATACAAACCTAACAAACTTCAAGTCAGGTGGGAACCATTCATTGGCATATGGTCTTAGTACCAAAATTTTGTTTGATTGATTGCCGAGGTTCTGAGATATTCGGTCTTTATGCTGCTTATCATCTGGGTATCATGGTTGTATCTTTTACCAAAAAATGACGGAGACGAAGTCTAGATCTTCCATGATACTATAAATACGTGAACATATTGCATTCGACCTCAATAAGTGAGCAACAATCACATGTCCAATCAAAATAAGTGATAATATATCACATTTATCTGGGAGTCAAGTTCGTCTCTTTGCTGTACGTTGTACTGACCTGTTCACGGACTTGCTCTTGTGCCCTCATGCATATGAAAATCAAGTTCCTCATCAATAAGTGATTCTATCACATAGGGCTTGTTTTCAATAAAAAAATAAGTGAGTATCTCACATTCTTTTATACGGTCAAATAGATGATAAACGATATACTCACCGGTAAGATGAACTCTCGTGCATACCTTGATACGGGAATTTGTCATGAGTGGATGAACATCGACTTGTAAATATAATCCTTACCGTAAATCGTATCTCCTAATTATGATTAAATCTGACCAGTTTGAGCTTATGTGGACAACAATACCGATAATCATGGTAGTATACTTATCCAAACCCCTAAATAGAACAAAATCATGTTGACTAAGACCGTAAGCTGGTATGATTCCTTTTCCTTGAAACTTGCAAAAAATTGCTCTTGTACAGTCGTTTATTGCTTTTTATAGCTTGTCAATTAGTTTACCACACTTTAAATTCAGTTTTAGTGTAATTTGTAAAGTTCATTTTTTATTAGCCGAAGTTGTGACTTGGTGTTTTCTGCCAAAAGCCTGAAACCTACTTCATAAAATGTCCTTGCATTTGGTAAACTCAATCACAATGGAAAACTGTTCAAATAAACAAAATCTGTTCAAGTGTGCAAAATTTCAAATTTCAAAGACTTAGTGAATTTTAAGAAAAAGGTGTCGATGAAACTCCTTTATGTCGACGAAACCCCTAAAAGTCGACGAAAGTCCATGGTCAAGGTCAACTGTTTTTAACCTTGGTCAAAATGGTCAACATTGAATTTGATCCACGATGAAACTCCTTGTTTCGTCGAGGTTACGACGAAACTCCACTGGCCCTTTAAACTTTCGTCATGGGCTAACTGTTCAAGCCCAAACCAAGCCCAATCACAAGTTTCGTTGAGCCCACACGTAGTTTCGTCGAGACCGAAGTTTCGCCGATTAGTTGGTATATAAAGGGGTCCCAGGTCAGTTCCATCATCACTTTTTCAAAAACCCATATCTGTTCACCCTCTTCCATACTCCACCCCCATACCCTTTTTCACCGACTCTCAAACCCTTTCTTTTCTCTCAATTTACAGTAAATCTAAGGTATACAAATGCTCATGTTCATGTTTTGAACCTTAGGAACCCTGTGCTTTTGTTCAAAACTTGTTAACAAACCCTCGGTGGCCCTAAGTGTTCGATTTCATCATATATAACACTGTTTATTGTGCTTATTGTTAATAAAATCTGTTAAACATGGTGTTTGTATGTTGTTTTGAATGATGATTTGGGTTAGGTTTCATACAACAAAAACAGGGGATGTTATGTTTGTTTGTGTTTGAGTTGTTTAGGTGTGGGTTCCGGTCAAAATGATGTCGTATTCACATTTAGGGATGTCTCAGTTTTTTTGAGTTTAACCAAGTGTTAAACTTGTGCTTTTGTTTGTGAATCCATCATTGTTTAAACAACAGACGGTGAAACACCCTTTGATTTTTGAAAACCCCCAGTTTTAATGAAACCTAAGTTTCTTCAAACTGTTGACGACGAAACCCCTATGACGAAACCCCCCTTTAAATTGAAACAACTTTCGTCGAAAGACTGTCGACGAAACCCCACTGGTCAACGGTCAACATTGACTTTTTTGACCAAGGATGTTTCGTCGTGATGAAGAGAGTTTCGTCGAGGTGTAGAAGTTTCGTCGTCCAGGACTTAGAAATTTTTCAAGTTGGTGCCTTTCAGTGAAGATGTGTAATTATATGTTAACTATCCACTTGACACTTGAACTTGCATAGACACATGTCTAATGCATATGTTATATCATTTTAACTTATTGTGGATGCTTTACACATGCAGATGGCACCAAAAGAAAGAAAACGTAAGGCTGCAACTAAGAAAGAAAACAAATCGGAAGAAGAAGTGATGTCCGAGAAGCGTTACAACCAGATTGCCTATCTTGATCCGGAAGGAAAGATCAGCGAATTAAAAGAAATCACGAAGTGGATCAGGGAGTCATGGATTAATAAAGCTGTCACCTTTTCAACTCCTGTTTACAAGTCGCTCGTTAAAGCTTTCTGGAATACTGCAAGCGTTGTGCAAATTGATAGTACTGAGGTCATTCAAGGGCAAGTGAATGATCTGAACGTGATTGTCTCACCGGAAATCTTGAATATTGTTTTAGAGCTGCAAGACGATCCGGATGCTCCGTCCTCAATTCCAATCATGTGTACTCATGGCTGTTTACTAAGAATGAAGTGTGTTGGTGACATCTTCAGTTCTCAAATCAACAAGGGAGATTTGCCGATGCGTTACAAGTTTCTTTTGCACGTACTTATTCAATGTATCAGCAACAGACATGCAGGATATGACATGGTAAGCAATGACCTTGTAGGACTCATGGTGGCATTGGTGCTTAACAAACCGTTTAGTATCTCAAAGTATATCTTTGCCAATATGAAGGAGAACATGACGAGAACTGGTAGTAGAACGACTGGGAATAAATTCTGGAAGTATCCTCGTTTTCTACAGATGATCATGAATGTTCAGCATCCTAATCTTCCCAAAGCCGACGACGACATCCTGAAGATAGAATCTATGATTGAGCAATCTTTAAGGATATTCAGGGGCCTTACAGCAAAGAGATACAAAGAAAGCAAGCCGCCTAGGAAATTGATCGGTGCTCTTGGCAAGCCAGACTACATTGCTCCGGCAGATGACAAATGGCGTCACAATGATAGCCAATCTGATGATGAAGAACCGGAATTAAAGAAGAATATGGTTGAAAAGTTTGGTCGAAAGGATACTGATTCGTCTGAAAGTGATAGTGTTGGTGATGATGAAGCTGGTGATGGTGGTGATGCAGGTGCCGTTGGTGCATCTGGTGCTGCTGGTGCATCGTCTGCTGGTGCAGCTGGTGGTACATCAGCTGGTGATGATGAGGAGGATACTGAATCTGATGACAATCCACCTGATCCCGGATACGAAGTTTATTTCGTTGAACGATGTGTGAAAAGGATCAAGAGGATTAGACAAGAAAATGATCCTGAATACATTCATTCGGATACCGAAGCGGAACGTTTGAATAAGAAGCAAACGGCTGTCCGTAGAAAGAAGAAAGAAAGAAAGTACATTGGTATTGCATCTGCACAGCAATCCGTTCCACAAGAACCTAAGCTGAAATGGATCCAAATCTTGGATTCACGGCCACTGAAGCTTCTACTATGGCTTCTTCTCCTCTAAGATCTTCAGAACCAACCCCTGTAGTTACTTCAACTCCTGAAGCTCCTACAGCGACTCCTCAAGCACCGACACGCTCAATTGCATCATCCATTCATGCAACGACCTCGCAGCCTGCCGCAGAACGCAGAAAAAGCAGATTCGAACAGATGCAACAGGATGAGAAGGTAGATTTCCTATTTTCCCAATTACAAGCTGCTGCAGGTCAAATTAATCGACAAACGGACGAGATCAAAGCTACAAGAGCCGACATGATCAAGCAACAATTGGAAATTAACATGTTGAATTCCACTGTTGGGCGACAACAAGCAGAAATCACTTGCCAGCAAGCTGAGATAGAGCAATTGAAGGCAGAAAACGCTAGCTTGAAAGCTGCAAACGAAGTGAGAGAGCGACAGCTACAACAGATGCGAGCGGCGGATAATACTCGAGGTACTGAAATGAATCGCATGAAAGAAAGCAGCTCTCAACTTCAGAGGTTGGCCGATGCCCTCAAAGAAAGGCATGACTTTATGAAAGAGTGGTACGATTCTCGAAACACCACGATAGTTGATGGGGTCAAGAAAATAACTGAAGGCTATGAGTTTCTTAGAAAGCGGGTCAATACTCTGTGGGGCGGTAGATGTAAACAACAAGAAGTGTTGAAGAAAAGGGATGATGATCCTGAGGATCAGGGAAACCCCGACCCTTCTGCTACTTCAGAACAACCGCCAGCAACTACCTCTTCTCAACTCGTTGTCTTCAAGCCTGCGCAACTTGGATCTACTCAAGGAACATCCAGTGGAGCAGTTGTAGAGATACAACAGCTTGAACAACAGCTTGAAAGCAGCTCTTACATCGAAAACTCTCTACCGGGTACACCTTCTGTTCTTAGTACAGCTGATCTTGCTTTGCAGGCCGTTCACCCTATCATTGGTGAAATTCTTGAAGAAGGAGAGTTTGTATCGGATTTTACTCATGAACAACTGCTTGCCTTAAACGAGATGAAGTCTGTTGAAGATTTTGTGATCGATGAAATGCCGGTTGAACCAGAGACTGCCGAGGTTGAAAATATTGAAGAAATAGTATTTGAAGGAGATTCCAGCAAATCAACTTATGTTCGTGATGACGGAGCGGAGTTTGATCCATTTGATGAAGAATGGATGAAAGAAAATCAGGAAGACATTGATGAACAGTTGAAGAATCGTACGTCTTCTGATAATCCGACTTATGCATTCCAAGAATTGAGAAAACGTTTCTTGTCAAGAGTTAAAAAGCCAACACCGCCGGAAGCACAGGTTGATTTTCTACAGTTTGAGAAAGTGAAGCCGCATGGAAAAATTCTGAGCTGGATGTTCGTTAAGGAGAATCATTGTGCTGCGATCAAGCGTGAACATGGAATCCAGTACTTCAATTCCATGTTGAGTATTCTATCATTGACGTTCTATGACGTTGCTGCCTTATCGAAGCTGGAAATCATTAATCGCTCTAATTACTTTGGCGCAATGTTATTTGCAAAGAAAATCAAGTTTGAACGGAAGCAAGGATGGAAGGATGCGTCGTACAAGCCACAGTTTCCGATATATCAGCAGATCAAGTTCACTTTAGATCCATCGACCAACACGGCTCGATACAAGCTTATCTATCAGCCGGTGAAGGTCATGAACAAGATACCGTTGATGCCAATGGAAGAGAACTTTCTTTAAGAAATGGCGTTGTGGTGTTACGACTCAGATACTCATGAGGCGGTGATCGTTACCACTCTTAGAATTAAAGGAGCACCCATAAGATAAGAGCTGGAATATGCTTTCCTTGACCAATATTCTAAACTTCCAATCATCATCTCATTTGTCTAAAGACAAAAAGGAGAAATTGCTATCGTCTAAAGACAAAAAGGAGCAATTGCTATCGACACTTATGGAACATAAGAAGTATAACAACCCTCAAAAATGTTCTAAAACATCCCGTAATCGAAAAACCAAACTCGTGTGCCATTATTTAATTTAAAAAAAATGAAAAAAATAAGATTTTCATGTCTGTCGCGGCCCGCGGCAGACTAAGAGAAATCCTCCGCGGGTTGCGGAGACCCCCATAACTTGCCGGACACTCCTAGGGACACGTGTCGTATACGTGTCAAGTCTATACTAACGCTTGGTCAAATCTAAACCCTAGCTAGAGGGTAAGGCGGCCCTGTTGATGCATATTTTGGTGTCTGTAACTTGTCTTTATTAGCGTTGTAATGTACGGTCTTTTATATTATCGAGTTTGTATTCGCCGTCGACCTTAGTCAGATATCCTCCTATCTTTCTATGTGTCCAACACGTTTGTCTCAGTCGTCCTGTAATGGTTAATGAACAATGCATGTTGCATTTAGGGTTTTATTGTTTGTTTGTGTGTTTATAGTGTTTGTTGCAAACTGTTTTACAGTTTGCAGCACATCAGCATTTGCAGCCCTCGACGAAACTCTAAGTTTCATCGAGTACTACATGACGAAACTCCCTAATGGTTAAAACTCCTTAGTTTCGCCATGAACAGTGACGAAACTCCTAGAGTTTTGTCAACTGTGATGTTTCGTCAGGCCCAAGTGAAGTTTCGTCAAGTCCAATTCATGTTTCGTCACTTGTGGGCTTGGGCTGCCTATATAAACACAACATTGTTTCACACTGAAACTATGAGAGCATACCCTGTGAAAGTTTACTATTAAACATTGTTTGTATCTGTTTGAACCTTGTTCTCATCTAATCAATTGACTGTGATTCATTGGTTACGTTGTGTTGTTACTTTCTATATTTGGTTTGGCATAGTCACGGGGATTCCGCACTCGTGACCGTGTTTGTGATAAACAAGTGATTTGGTTTCATATTCGATCCTCAGAAAACGGACCTATAGGCCCACGGCGGGCTTAGCCGTGAGCTCCGCGGGGCGCGACGGGACCAAAAAACAAGTATAAATAGAGCTTAATTCTGCCATTTCAATCCGTTCAATCTCTTTTCTTTCTCTCTATATTAGGAACGAAAATTTTAACCACAATACCCCTAATTTCACAAAGCTCTACCCCGTTGTAAGTGTTTTAACCCCTGATCACTGATTCGATACCATGTCCGATCGATCTTGAACCTGGCAACGAATGCCAAAGCGATGCCTGATAAAAGCTATGCTTTGTAAACTACGTTGGGGTTCTGATCTCGTGATGTATTGATAAAGTTGAATTCGGTTATTATACTAACACGTGTGCATTGTATATTTTTAATAGGAACCCAAGAAAATCATCAGAAAATATTACCAGGAAGCTTATAGTAAAACTTAAGTATACAGGGTGAGTCATTCTCCTTTTTATCACATTATTGTGATACATTATTTTTAAAAATGCTTTACAAAACCCTAAATGTTTTTCTGTTATACTTACAACGATTAAGTCTTTGTAATCTATAATTATTGCCAGTAGTTGGAGTTTTGTATACATTACTAGTCCACAGTCACCAAGGGTGTGACAAGAACAGTTACTTTTGGGTGACATGACCCAAAGTAATATGACCACGACCACGGAGGAGTGTCCCCAGTCACATACTGTGTTGAATAATTGATAGAAATATACAACGTAATTCCCCTTGATAATGTAAAATATAACAATGTGTCTTTTTATAAAATAGAATGTACTCGCCAGTATTTCATGCGGATAAAATGTTTTTAAAACACGTTTCAGGTAACTTGATGTAAAGCTATTAGAAGCTAGCTATGGAACACTGAAGGCTTAAATAAAGTGGCTATACGTTGCCTAAATAAAAGAAGAAGTTTATGTTTTCAGCAACTAGGGTTATCCCTATAAATATATTATAAATGAAATATGGGTTTTTAGCCCATTTGTTTAATATAAAATGTTTGGTGTTTTACAACTCTGAAATTATTTCCTAACTACGATCCTGATGATTTAATTCCGCTGCAAATTTAATAAACACCGATACCACCAGTCAGGCTCGCGGCACTCGCTCCCAGGGTGGGGTCGGGGGCTGCGACAGAAAGTGGTATTAGAACCACTGGTTTAAGCAATTTAAGAGTTCTTTTAATACCTAAATTTTAAAAAATTGTGTTAGAAAACTTATGTGTTATTCTGTGTAAATAAATCTTAATAATTATATTATGATTTTTATGTTATTTTGATGATTTTTTAGTTCACCATATGTGTCACACCCCGACCGCGTTAAAACAACGAAACCGCGGCGGAGGCGTCGGGTAGTGTCGTAACAGAATCATTATTTCACAACACATGGATTGAAGTTTCATTTTATTGAATTAAGTTTATTACATTGTATTGGAATCAGAAGCAAAACATGAACAAAAAATTACTTTCATTGTTATTAAGTCACTAAGGCCTCGTCCATTCCTATGTGAGCATGCATCATAATCATCATCAAACATCATCATACAATAGCACCTGAAACATATGTGAAAATAAGTCAGCATAAAAATGCCGGCGAGTACATAGGTTTTGTAAGTGTGTCAGATTCATGGCTGTGAGTCCATATTGCAATACCTCATCCAACTACGAGAGTTGTCGAGTGTGTACTTTGAAATCAAAAGATTTTAATATTGTAGTATGTTTTATCAACTTTACAAGTTGATATACGTGTAGACCAAAACCATTGTAGCCATGAATCTTAACTGAAAACGTTTGCCTTTGTAAACCAAGTAGTAAATCGTCGTTGAAAGTAAACATTGTATGGTTTATATCTTTAAGTAAACCTTGTAGTGTAATTTCGTTTTGAAAACATTTGTCCAAGTGATCTAGATAACGCAAAGACATGTAATGTATTAAAAGCACTTATATATAAGAAGTACCAGCGGCGTATCCACCATGCTTTTATCACATTACACCCGCCCAGTTACCTAATCACTTACCATAAACCAATCGTTCAAATAGTTCAAATCATTCACATAGTTCAAATAGATCAAATCGTTCACATAGTTCAAATAGTTCCAATGGTTTAAATAGTTCAAATCGTTCACATAGTTCGAATAGTTCCAATCGTTCACATATTTCAAATAGTTCCAATGGTTCAAATAGTTCCAATCGTTCACATAGTTCCAATCGTTCACATAGTTCAAATAGTTCCAATGGTTCAAATAGTTCAAATCGTTCACATAGTTCGAATAGTTCCAATGGTTGGTGTTTTTAATTGTGAAAACTAACTTTTGGTCGTCTCGTTGAATACATTCAAACCTGTGTGACTCGTCCAATTCGTTCAACTCGTATTAACAAACCACCAAAGGGTAAGTTAACAATCATCAGGTTCTGTCGTTACCCACATTACCCCCCATAACCATGGTGACAGTCTGATAACGGGATTTGTCAGATCCTATGGTACCGTAACAACCTATGGTACCATAACATACTATTGGTCGGCTTAATCATAGTTAATGAATGTCATTCAATTGTCTTTCGACCAACGCCCCAACAAGTTCATTCACAATATAGAAATCGTTGTGTTTAATATAAACCATAACATTTGTTTTGGAAACTCGAAATCGTTTAGCACATATGAATCACCCGAAAATAATTGACAGCTGTAAAAGAAGGGAACTATGTACTCACTTGAGATTGCAAGGTATCCTTGATTTAGTGAACTAATAATGCTCGGGCAATCAAGGAATTAAGTGGCACCTTACCTCGTTGCATCAAAACGTAGCCAAGCCCCGAATGTGATGCATCTGAGTAAACTACCATGTCGTCTGTTCCATCCGGTAATGACAATACCGGTGCATGGGTCAGTTTTTCCTTAAGAGTTTGGAACGCCCTTTCTTGATCTTCACCCCAGATAAACTTTTCGTCCTTACGGGTTAATTTGGTTAATGGCATAGCAATTTTGGAGCAATCCTGTATGAATCTTCGATAATAACCCGCAAGCCCCAAAAAGCTTCTGATCTCCGAAGGATTCTTCGGTGGATCCCATCTTGCCACGGCTTCTATCTTTGACGGGTCTACTAACACCCCGTTTGCACTAATGATGTGCCCGAGGAATTGTACTTCTCGCAACCAGAAAGCACATTTCGAGAACTTTGCATACAATTTCTCTTTTCTGAGCGTCTCTAATACTTCACGCAAATGATTTGTGTGTTCCGCTTCATTCTTCGAATATATCAAGATGTCATCAATGAACACTATTACCGACTTATCTAGCATAGGCTTACAGACCCGGTTCATGAGGTCCATGAAAGCCGCGGGTGCATTAGTTAACCCGAAGGACATCACAAGGAACTCGTAATGTCCATACCGTGTACGGAAAGCCGTCTTCGGTATATCTTCCTCCTTGACTTTCAACTGATGGTATCCCGATCTAAGGTTGATCTTGGAGAACCAACTTGCGCCTTGCAATTGATCAAATAAATCGTCGATTCTTGGGAGTGGGTATCGGTTCTTCACCGTAAGTTTATTCAACTCCCTGTAATCGATACACATGCGCATGCTCCCATCCTTCTTTTTCACAAATAGCACCGGTGCGCCCCACGGAGACACACTAGGCCGGATAAACCCTTTGTCTAACAGATCTTGTATTTGCGACATCAATTCTTGTAATTCTGATGGCGCGAGTCGAAAAGGCGCCTTGGCCATAGGTTTCGCGCCCGGAACCAGTTCGATCCCGAACTCTACCTCCCTTTCTGGTGGTATTCCCGGTAGGTCTTCCGGAAATACGTCGGCATATTCGCGTACCACCGGTACGTCTTCAATCTCTAGTGATCTCTTGTCCGGTTCGTTCGCGTATATCATGAATGCCTTACAACCGTGCCTCATGAGCTTGCGAGCTTTTAGCATTGAACACATAATGGGATTACCCCTCTTTTCGCCGTATATGGTAACAAATTTTCCACTTGGAGATGTTAGTTTTATCTCCTTGCGGAAACATACGACTCTCGCATGGTATCGGGATAGCCAATCCATCCCGACTACTACTTGGAATTCCCCCATCGACATAGGAATCAAGTCTATTGAATATTCTTCATCGTCAATGTTTATCTTACAATCTCGACATACATCACACACAAGGAAACTTTTGTTATCACCTATTTCTACTTCTAATGGCATAGGCAATTTTGTTAGTACAAAAGAAGGATGTCGAATAAATCCATGTGAAACAAAGGATTTATTCGCACCCGTATCAAATAACACATGTGCAGGAATTGAATTTATGGCAAATATACCTGAGACCACATCGGGCTCTGTTTTTTCCTCCACTGCTGTTAACTGGAAAGATCTTGCCATTGCTCTTGGTGTCTCAGTGTGTGTATTCTTGTCATCTTTCTTTCCGACCAACTCCGGGCATTCAGATTTCTTGCGACCCGGTTAGTAGCATTTGTAACACACCGACACCTTTCCCGGACACAATGCAGCCGTGTGCCCCGTTTTCCCACATATAAGACACGGTTTGTCCTTGAACCGGCACTCACCTTTGTGCCCCTTCCCGCATATCTTGCAGTTTGATGACCCGCATCTCCGTTCTTGTTTCTTTGAGGATTCTGTTGTGCGCGCCTTTTTCATTGGGCTTGGATTGACTATCTGCGCCTTTCTTTCACCTCTTTCAATCTGTTTCTTCAACTCTATCTCCCGTTCCCGAGCAACGTTTATAATCTCGGTGAGAGTCTCATACTTTGAAGGAGTCATAAACTCCCTATACTCGGCGCTCAACATATTATAATAATAATATATTTTCTGCTCCTCATTCGTTATCAATTCATCACAAAACTTCATCTTATCCATGAACATTCCCGTGATTTTATCAATAGATTAACCCTTGTGTCGAAGCTGCATGAATTCTTCCTTGATCTTGTTAATGACTGCCTTGGGACTGTGATGTTTAAGAAACAGCGTCTTAAACTCATCCCATGTCATAGCTTTAGCCGCTTCGCTTCCAATTTCTTTCTTCTTGTTATCCCACTAGTCTTTCGCTTGACCCCTTAACTGACCCGTGCCATAGGCTACGTAATCGTTTGGATCACAATGAGTCCTTTCGAATACTCCATCCATATCGCTTAGCCACCGTTGGCATATTATCGGGTCAACCTCCCCGTTGTAGATTGGCGGCTTACACGCCATGACTTCTTTATATGAACAAGACTTTCGTCCTCCCGACTTCTCCTTTGCGAAATTGGTATTATCCTCCAATTTCTTAATTCTTTCCTCCACTACTGATAAAACCGTGTTTTGGATTTTGTCGATGAAACCCGACAAACTGTTTTCGATTGCCTTTCCTACCTCCTCAGCAATCACTTCTCTCGTTTGCTCGGTGACTCTCGGCACCGTATCATCATTACCTTTATCCGTCATCTTTAACTGAAATGTTTACATCAATCGTTAAACATTTCATCTATAGCATATGGTTTATTTACTTCGGTTTATTCAAGTTCATAACTTGTTTTTACCGCTCTTATTTAATGCACTTTCCGGGTTTGAGTGTATTAACACGCTCTTCCCATGCATATCTATTCATCATTCCTTTTTTTATACTTAGTAACTCTACCTAAAACAATCAATTCTTACCGGATGCTTGATCAAGCTTGAACCGAACACTTTGTTGACAACCTTAAGCTCTGATTACCCACCTGTAACACCCTAATATTTGGACGGAATTTAAATAACAATTATATTAAATTAATACTAAACAGAGTTTACAAAAACTTTTCGTGTTTAAAGACCATCCATACTTGTTGTAGTACCCAAAACAAATGTAAGATAGTGCATAACAAGTTTAAAGTTAACCCTTACTAGTCAACTAACAACTAGTTTAAAGGATTCAAAACAAGATTAACAAAAGCATTTACAACATGATTAAAGTCTAGACAAGATTAAGTTTGGTCTGGAAGCTTCAAAATGCGTGTTCAGTTCTTGCCTACGTACTTGATCACCATACGGGAGGATCCCATCCATACCTAGGGTCAAACATCTAAAGACATTAGTTTTGACATTAGTATAGCATATTTATATACAAATTCCAACATCGAAAAGTTAGTTAAAATACAAGTTTTTCAGGGTTCCACCGTAACTTACGGTGTCTACCGTAAGTTACGGTAGACCCTGAATGATTCTGGTTCTGCCGTAACACAGGAACGACCCACCGTAACATCTTTAATTTCCACCGTAAATTACGGTGTAGACCGTAATTTACGGTGGACACTGGGATGTTGCCATTTGACTATTTTGTGAGTTTGGCTCTAATTCACATATCGTTTTTTTTAGACTATTTCCTTCCTGTATGTCTGTAAATTTATTACGGACATGTTCGTTTTGTTTATCGTACCAATATTTGTCTCACCGATCATTCGGTTACAAGTTACTATACCTGCATTTGCTCGATGCATTCTAACTATAAGTGTATATTTCAACTTTCTTATTCTAAACCTTTTTGATGCCATTACCCAAGTTCTCGGGTTAGTACATCTTGGTGTATTTACTTATTTATGGGTTTATGTTGCCTTGGAACTAAAGGCTTGTTTCCTCGGAGTTCAACATTCCGTTTCAAACGACTCATTTTATTGATCTTAGTGTTTGACCCGATATCACGGGTTCGTACACTTAAATTAACATAACCAATTTATTGGTGTGGTACCATCCATCACCTAGCGAGGTATGCAACTTTCAAGTCTCTACCCACATGATTCCTTTACAAGCTTTATTTTGACCCGTTTGGCTATCTAGTGTAAACCATCACTTTATTGACAAGCCAAACCAAATTCCAAATCTTTATTTTGACCCGTTTGGCTATCTAGTGAAGACCATCACTTTATTGACAAACCAAACCAAATTCCAAATCTTTATTTTGACCCGTTTGGCTATCTAGTGAAGACCATCACTTTATTGACAAACGAAACCAAATTCCAAATCTTTATTTTAACCTGTTTGGCTATCTAGTGAAGACCATCACTTTAACGACAGCTCAAACGCGTCCTTTACACTACGACACCAATTATACACAAAACCAAACAATTTCATAATGTAACGAGACTGAAGTCACGCACCTTTAAAGCACACCTTTTCCGCGTGTATCACCTCCGGCGTGTCCACTTGACGTTCCGGATTCCTTTCCTAAAGAGTTCAATTCATAACAAGATTAGAACTCTTTCATAAGCTTTAACGCATTACTTCTTAACATATTCAAATCTGCGTTTTACTCAACCTTTAACGTTTTAACCCTCATTTAGGCGTTTTATCAAACACCTAGCGGGTCAGATTTCTACATGATCTAAACCAAGTTCATGACTAGAGTTTATCACCATAGTTAGCTTCAATTAGACTACATATCCATATTTTAACATCAACAATTTAGAGATTTCCTCATAAATTTCAGTTTACACTAGAACAAGAGTTTTAATCCTAGTGTTTATCAAGTTCCACTAACATATTAGTCACCCACTATGGTGATATTGATCCTTACAATTATCATGCAAGAATCTATCAAGAAATCATCTAGGGTTTGACCCTAAACCTTATATCACTTCAAATTTCATGTTTACAACACATAATCAAGCTCTATACTCGATTTCAATTACATGCATGAACATTAAATCGAATCAAAATGACCTAATTCGACATACCTTACGATCTCTTTGTCGAGGTGATCACGATTTTATGTTCAGATTTCGATTTCAACTTGATTTTGACCTTCAATTTGATGGTTTAGAAGAAGTTAGGGTTTTGGGAGTGAGGGTGTCGCCCCCTGTGCTTCTTGATCGACCAGACATCCCAAATGGGTGTTTGGTTTTGTTTTTAATTCAATATTGATAATACAAGTTTCAATTTTTACAACCTAGGCCCCTCCACTCTTATTTAACATATAGTTTGATTATTTTAACCATATTTCTAGTTACTACTAAACTTGTAGTTAACTAGGTTATAGTTTCCTAGTTAATTAATTCTTGTTTATTTATACTTTATAATTTTAATATAAAGTTTTATATTTTCGGGATGTTACACCCTGCATGCTAAAAACTTGGTTTTCAACGTATTTAACCCCTGTTAACCCCATTTCAAGGCTCTACAATGATGTTAAAGCATAGGGAACATGAAATATGCTTGAAAATATCGTGGATGTCGGCTCGTTTGGTCGTACGGTCACGTTGTTCGGTTAATTACGACGAAACGTGAACGGACACGAAAACGATCCAAATTGCTCGACGAATTTTTGCATTCCAATCACTAAAATACAATATTTTAATGATTAAAAATTTTTTTGGATGTCCGGATATGTTCAGAACGTAAGATACGCGCGTAAGTGCAAACTTATGTGATTTTTGACGCTTTTTGTCCCTATTGATCAAATAAGCGCATTTTCGCATACCGAACCCTCAAAAACTTATTTCTAAGCTATGTAAAGGATATTTAGAGTATGTTTAGCTTATGATCTTGTTCCGGAGTGTTTGCTACTATAAGAATCGGCAGACTTTTGCAGTTTGTCGCAAATAGTCTCTGTGATCGAATAAACTTGTTTTTGACACACCAAACCCTTTAAAACTTATTTCTAAGTTATGTAAAGGTTATTTAAGGTATGTTAAGGTTATGTCACTATTCTGGAGTGTTTGTCGCGTTAAACTGGTTACGTTTACGCATCAGTTTGCGTATAACTTTCCAGAAAGCGATTTAAAGCTTGAAATCGAACTAGAATTGACATGTGAAAATGTCACATGTATTTGTACAAATCCCAAGAATGAAACAAAAGATTTCATTAGATTTGTATTTGTATGATGGTCGTAGAGGCACAGATGTTACAGTCTCCCCTACTTTAGGAAATTTCGTCCCGAAATTTATTCGTATGAGTCTGTCTATATAGTTGTGTCAAACAATTGTCTTGCATGGAATCTAGGGTTTTATCTATTTGCATAGTGTAACCCATCAAGGATCTCCACGTAAGGCATAACTTTATCATTTCCCTAGTGGATGCTTCCTTAGATAATGTAGGAAGTGGGAACGGGCTGTTATACCTATGATGCTCAGCCCCTAAAGGATACTCCCTTGATTAAAGTAGGAAGTGGGAATGAGGGATTTGATCAATGATAAAACCAATCAACCAATAGTTCTGTGAGTATCCTTTAAGAGTGTAACTATTTGGATAGAAAGATCTTGTAAGGATTTGGCTCTTTGTTTCAGTGTTTTGTAAGGCATTCTTAGAAATCCAATCACGGATTTAAAAGAAGTACTTTAAGTGCCCCTTTAAGAATCTAACTATTAAGGAAGATTCTACAAGGACTTGTATTTCATTTCTCCAGTGGATATTCTTCAGAGGCGAAAATGAATAGATGATTCATTTTCTCCAATGGATTCTTTGTCAGATGTGGAAATGAAAGACAAATAGGTTATTTATTTCCAATGGATATTTCTTTAAAAGTAGAAATGAATGGATAATTCATTTTCTCCAATGGGTACTTTTATCAGAAACGGAAATAAAGGAATGTATAAGTTGTTCATTTCTCAATGGTTATTTCTTCAGAAGCGAAAATGAATGGATAATTCATTTTCCTCAATGGATACTTCGTTAGAAGTAGAAATGAAGATTGTTGAATAAGTTATTCATTTCCCCGAGGGATATTTCTTCGGAAGCGAAAATGAATGGATAATTCATTTTCCTCAATGGGTACTTCATCAGAAGTGGAAATGAAAAAATTGTCGTAAAGAATATTCATCTCCCCGATGGATATTTCTTCAGAACCGAAAATGAATGGATAATTCTTTTTCCTCAGTGGATACTTCGTCAGAAGTGGAAATGAAAGATTTATTGTAAAGGGTATTCATTTCCCCGATGGATATTTCTTCAGAGGAGAAAATGAATGGATAATTCATTTTCCTCAGTGGGTACTTCGTCAGAAGTGGAAATGAAGGATTATTGTAAAGAATATTCATTTTCACAATAGATATTTCTTCAGAAGTGAAAAGGAATGGATAATTCATTTTCCTCAGTGGATACTTCATCAGAAGTGGAAATGAAAGAATCGATACAAGATTATTCATTCCCCAATGGATATTTATTTGGAAGCGAAAATGTATGGATGATTTATTTTCCTCATTGGATACTTCATCAGAAGTGGAATGAATTTATTCTTTTTCCTCAGTGGATTTTTCTTTAGAAGCGAAAATGAACGGATAGTTTATTTTCCTCAGTGGATACTTCACCAGAAACGAAAATGAATTTGTTCATTATCCTCAGTGGATATTTCTGCAGAAGCGAAAAATGAATGGATAATTCATTTTCCTCGGTGGATACTTCATCAGAAATGAAAATGAACATGGTTCTAGAATAGATTATTCATTTCCCAGTGGATATCTCTTTCAGAAGTGAAAAAATGAATAGCTAGTTCATTTTTCCTCAATGGGTAATTCATTAGAAACAGAAATGAATATAGTTAACTTTTGTTTCTTTTTTATTGTTGGCACATGACAAAACTTGTTGTGGTTTCTGTGCACTGAATTCCATAATTATGTATGCATCCATAATTACGTAATTCCTTGCACAATCCGCACAGTTTGTTTTATAATGTGCAGGGGATAGAATTAAATGATCAACCTTGTGATAACTTTGACCAGACCACCATAGGGTCTCTTTAACTAGGTCAACACATAACACATAAACACACAATCACATAGTCACATAATTGTCAATTTGGTTATCAACTTGTTATGAATTTGTTATTAATCTTGTTATCAATTTTGTCATCGATTTGTACAGATGCATTCAAAGTACACCAGGAATCCAATCAATGGACTTCAATTAGTACTTTAAACATCCTCAAGAATCTACCTATAAAGATAGGATGATCTTATAAGGATTTGGTTGTGTCCTCATTGAATCGTAACATACGTATTAAATCACACAAAGAATCCAATTAAGGACTTTGATTTTGCGCTTTAAACATCCACAAGAATCTAACTATGAAGATAGTAAGATCCTAAAAGGATTTGGATTTTATGTAGTGAGGAATCGTTTCGAAACCTTGTACTAGGTATACTAAGTCAACATACGAAGTATAGTGTTTATGAAATCAAGGTGCTAGATTTGCTAAGTCAACATATGAAGCAAATGGATCCTTGAAATCATTGTGCTAGGCATGCTAAGTCAATATACGAAGCAGAGTGTTCTTGAAAATTGCATACTACGTATGCTAAAGCAACATACGAGCAGATTGTCTTTGAAAATTATGCATGGGATCTTTGAAAATATGTTTAATGTTTTTGAAACCTTATGTAATGTTTTTGAAATCGTGTACTAGGTATATTAGGTAAACATGTTTAATAAAAAGTTTTAAAACCACGTGAGATGATTTTTGAAATCATGTATGAGGTTTTTTATAAACATGTATAATCTTTTGAAATCAGATGTTGTTAAAACATTGTGAATCTAGGAAGATATGATATGTATATTGCGTAAGACCAATTAAGGACTTATGGAAGTACCCTTAGATATCCAATTATGGATTTAAAGTGGTACTTTGGGTATTTGTCCAGAGTTGTACCTTGTACATTGTACTTCATTTCTTAGAAGGAACGAGTACTTAGGATTTTCATGGAGCGAGCGATCACAAAAAATAGAAGAACTACGAGAGTAGTTTGTCTTGCAAGGAACACGGTTCCTTGGTGTTGGTATCGTAGGGATATGTCATTCGTACATGTAACCACATTTTTTTTCGTACATCGTAATGCAAATAAAGATTTATTTAAAAACCAAAATAGTTGTTTCATAGTCTTGAATAACAAAAAGAAATAAAACATAAAGTTCAATTGTCTCTAAGAAGCATCATCTTCCAATTAGTCGAATGCTCATCCACGGCCTAGATTTGCATTAACAAGCTTTGGGCAATTGTTTCTGAAATGGCCCATCTTGCCACAGTTGTAGCAAGAACCTGGTGGAAAACGAGCTTGTGCAAGGTTGTTATCAACTTGATTTTGTGTAGCCGCAGCTCGGCAAACCCTAGCTGTATGACCAGCAAGTCCACAATTTAGGCATTTGCGGCATTGTACATTAGCATGATGATGAAGGTTACATTGGTCGCACAGAGGTGCAGTTTCATTGTATGGCTTCTTAGCAGGGGGTTGAGTTGGTTGGTTAGGGATAACTTGGTTGTTTTGAGCAACTACAGCGAAGTTCTGTGAAGCCTTACGCTTCTTTGACTTCTTGGAGGACTCGATCTGCTTATCCTTTAGTTTTGTCTCATCTGATGGTTTCTTGTTGCCTTTTCGAAAAAGTTTACCCTTCCTGATCTGAGATTCAGTCAAGGTAGCGGATAGCTCAATGGCCTGTCTAACTGTGGTAGGGTTGTTACCAGTAACAATGTCCTGAACTGAGTCAGGGAGGCCATCAATGTACTTTTCAATTGCCTTATCCAAAGGCGTAACCATGGTTGGACATAACAGACTTAGTTCCTCATATCGGTCCGTGTTGGCTCGATGCTCACTGCTATCTTGTTTAAGATCGTCGAATTCCCTTTCCAGTGCTCTGATTTCATGGCGAGGACATAATTCCTTCATCATTAGAGCTCGAAGCTCTTCCCAGGTTTGAGCCAATGCCACATCGGCACCCCAATCTTTCATCACACCGTTCCACCATGTTAATGCTCGCTTCTCAAAAACACTAGATGCGAATTCATCCTTAAGCTCATTTGGACACTGAACATGTCGGAATGTGCTTTCTAGACTCTCGAACCATTGTAGGAGCGTAGTTGCTCCTTGAGACCCAGAAAATTTCAGTGGTTTAGCTGAATTGAACATTTTGTAGCTACACTGAACATTGTTATTGTTGTTATTGTTATTAGCTTGGTTTATCTAGGTAATGAGGTTCAGAATCACAGTAGCAATCTGCTGAGCGACTAGGGCTGCGAGGGCAGCATCCTCAGTTTGATCGCGTCTAGGAGGCATTTTCTAAAAAGAACAAGGAAACATGAGAAACGAATGAGATTGACATTTGGATAGACAAAAGAGGTATTGAAGATGTCTAAAAAACATAAGGAAGGCAACCATTTGTTCGTTACCTCAAACAAATAAACGACACCCAGTGGCTAATCAAAGTAAATAGGTCTTTATAATGTATCGTGAAGACATGCTTTAACCTATAAGTGGACACTCATCCCAAGAGTCCCCAGGTAAGAGTTACTGGTCCGATTATGTGGATTTGTACGAACACTCTAGCCTTAGACAGAAAACTCAGGATACAGGCACTCACCCTTCCAGATTGCACGTGTTCACATTAATAAGACCCAAACTTTGACGAGATTTTGAAAACTTTGAAGGTTCAAAACCTTATAATAAATCATCTAAGAATAGATGATTGGTTTTCAAAATGGATTTTTAATTCGTGTTCTTGTTGTGGTAGTCACCTAAAGATAGGTGACGGTATTGTTTTAAAATCTAAACAAAAGTAAACTCGCGTTAGGGTCCTAGGAAGGTCATAGTCTAGGTCTAAGCATTACTAAAAACCTAATTCCTTATAACCATGAGCTCTGATACCAACTCTTCTGTCACACCTCGACCGCGTTAAAACAACTAAACCGTGATGGAAACGTCGGGGAGTGTCGTAACAAAATCATTGTTTCACAACACATGGATTAAAGTTTTGTTTTATTGAATTAAGTTTATTACATTGTATTGAAATCAGAAGCAAAACATGAACAAATTGACTTTCATTGTTATTAAGTCAATAAGGCCTCGTCCATTCCGATGTGAGCATGCATCATAATTATAACAACCCTTCAAAATATTTCGACACCCTAAAAATATTTAGAGTGCCCTAATACGTCCTAAAATACACCCCGTATGCGAAAACGGGCCCCGAATACCTTTATTTTTACAAAAATTAAATAAAAACGAAATTAAATGGGTCGTCGCAGCCGCGTAGCCCTTGGCTACCTCAGTAACGGGCCGCGATAAGCCAGACACCAGGCAAGCCCCGAGGCCGCCACGTGTCCCAGTCGTGTCGAGCCTAGTGGTCAACTCAGCAACCCTAGGGCCTACTCTAGGGAGCCTCGCGGGCCGCGAAGGCCCTAGAGGATGTCTACGCGGGGCGCGAGGGAAGTCGAAGAGGCACTATAAATTGAGGCCTTCAGCCTCAGTTTCAAACCGTTCAATCTCTCGTCCACTCTTTCGAAATTCTACATAGCAATTATAATTTTTGGGCATAATACCCCTTAAATAACGAATTTCTGCCTCGTTATAAGTATCATAACCCTGGTTACGTATTAGATACGCTGCCAGATTGATTCAGGGTTCCGTAACGGTTGTCGAGGTTCTGCCCGACGTAGTCGTTGGAATGCCGTCTCGGGGAGGGTATTACTAATGTAAATATTGGGTTATTATACTAACACGTGTGCATTTGTGTAATTTATAGATAATCACCAGGAATTCCTTAAAGAAAACCCTAAGACAGCAATGTGAGTAATCTCCTTTTCGTAAACTGCTTTTACAAAACCTTAAATGTTTTACAATGTGATTAGCAGTGATTGAGTCTTTGTAATTCTTCAATTACTGCCGGCATGTTGGGGTTTTGTATACAAAATGTAAGACACGTTACCATTGGACAAAGAGTTAGCCAATGTGTAATATGACCCACCAGTCAGGATTGACAGTACTGAATGAGTAATTGTGTAGATGTAAACACTGTAATCACTCTCAATACTGTGAAAAGATAAAACTCTTCTGGATTAAACTGGGATTCACTCAACAGTATTTCCCACTGACAAAATGGTTTTAAATGCGTTTCAGGTAAAAAAATGTGAAAGCCAACTAGAAGTCAGCTGGACAGCACTGAAGGCTTGGAGAAAGTGGCTATAAAAGTTACCTAAATAAAGAAGATATTTTGTTTCAATAAAATAGGATTTATTCCTATAAATCAGTTTGTAATGAAAACTGGGTTTTATCCCAATATATTTATATAAATGAAGGTGTTTTACTCTGATAAAATATTTCCTAACTACGGTCCTGATGTAATTTCCGGTGCCAATTTGATAAACACCGATACCACCGAAATTGATTCTCGCGGCCGCCCGTTCCCGGGACACAGAAGTGTTCTGGTGACACCAAAATATAATATGTTAGGAAATTATTTACGGAAATACGTGCATAATTGTATATTATTGTTGTGTGCTATTTGACTCTTTGTTAGTTTACAGTATGAGCGACCAAGGACCTTCCGACGCCTGCCGTCAGTTGTCCAGCTCTCCTAGAAGCGAAGGCACCTCTTCACAGCCTGCCCTCTCAGGGTATTCAGCTGACAATGAAGATGGGATATTCGTGTTTAAGGCTCATTCTAAAGAGCCATTCCCTCCTAAAAAGAGAGGATGGTTCAGTAGAGGAGCGCATGAACGTTGGAAAAGAATGAAAAAGTTACAACAGCAACGTGCTTTAGCAGCCGTTAAAAGAGAAACAGATGCTCACACCCAGGATATGCTCAATAGGAGTTTAGCAAATTTTCATATCCTAGCAACCACAGCTGCTGACCTTAACCTTGAGCAACTCATAGCACCTCAGCCTTTACCACTATTCCCCACACAGCCAATGGAAATCGAGAACAACCTAGAAAATCAAATCCCAATGCCTGAATTCAACCCAGCTGAGATACCTAGAATCCCAACACCCAATCCCTTGGACCCAGACTACGATCCATGGCTAGACGACAATAGGGACTACCAGCAATGTTACCCAATACTAGAAGATGCACCTATGCCAAACCTAGCAGCCTACCCAGATTTGGACCCTCTAGATCCCTACTACGATAGTGACCCATATATCAGGGAAATTGTAGAGAATCCTTATCCTTACCAAGAATCCATGCCCCAGTACCAGAACCTGCACCTCTAATGAGTGAAGAGAATGTGCAAGAACTCTGAACCTTTGGTGAGGAGATTTTAGAAGGTAGTGAGAGGATGAGGCAGATCGGAGAACGACTCGTCTGGAAGTATGACGAACGTAATATGGACTTCTGGATGAACCCATATCAGTAATGGTGATAGTAGTAATAATAATAATAAAATAATAATAATAATATATAATATGTGTGTATGTTTGAAAAAAAAAACTAGACAATAGCTACAGATGCCTAATAGTATTGTAATTTTATATTCCAGTTCTAGTTTGTATTAAATGCATAAGATATAAGAATGAGTAAGTCGCAATGTTCGACGATTTTGATCAATATGCATGTTATGTGATCGTTTATATTAAATATTATCTTGTGATATTAATACGTGACAAATGTTTAAAATTCAGATGGACGAAGAAGTGAATCGAGAAAACCCGAATAATAACCCGGAAAACCAGAATAACGATAATCAGAACAACAATAACAATGGAAACCAAGTGGATAACAGTGCCATCCAACACATAGTGGCACAAGGAATAATAGATGAGATGCCATATATTATTCAAACAGTTAGGGAAGCTGATAATAAAAGTAACCGTTATAGTAAACGACCCACTGAACCAGAAAACAGCGTAAACAATGGACCCATACTTCAAGTGCCCATTCCCAAAAGAAGAAGAACCATGTCTTATGGTTGTTCTTATAAAGAATTCTGGTCTTGTAAACCAATGGAATTCTCGGGCAATGAAGGGGCCATTACAGCTCTACGCTGGATAGAAAAGACTGAGGCAGTCTTAAAAATAAGCAAGTGCGCGAAAGAGGATAAGATAATGTTTGCTTCCAATCTGTTTAAGAACTCAGCCTTAGAATGGTGGAACACTATCCTTCAGTCTAGGGCAAGTGACATAATTTACAATATGGAATGGGAGGAATTTAAGAATATGGTGGAAAGGAAATTCTGCCCTCCCAATGAAAAAGAACACATAGCAAATAAGTTCCTAAACCTTAGAATGACTGGAGTGGATAGTAAGGGTTACACTACATTATTATTTGAATATGCTAGAATAGTGCCAACCCTTGCATTACCTGAACCTGTATTAATCTCTCGTTACCTCTGGGGATTAATCAGTAAGATTAGGCATGTAGTCAAGGCGGCTAGACCTCAAACTATAGAAGAAGCTGTAAAACTAGCAAATACCTTGACTGATGAGTTAGTACGTACACGAGAAGAAGACCAGAGGAGAAACCTAGCTCAAAGGCTTACCCAAGAATTTCGTTATGGAAATTCAAACCGTGGGAAAAATGTAGGTTCTACCTCTGCACCTTATTGCAAGTATTGCAAAAGGAAGCATTCTGGAAGATGCTCCATATATTGCAACTTTTGCAAAATATCTGGACACAAGGAAGAAGACTGCAGGAAGAAACCTAACAACAGGGTATGCTACAACTGTGGAGAACAAGGCCATATCAAGCCAAACTGTCCGAAACTAGCTCCAGCTATGAACACCAAGAATACTAAAAATGCTAGAGCATTTGTTCTAACTGCAGAAGAAGCCAAGATGATTCCGGACGTGATAGCTGATACGTTTTTAGTTAATGATACTTTTGGTAAAGTATTATTCGAATCTGGTGCGAACCAAAGTTTTATTAATACTTCATTTTGCAAACTTCTTAATCAATCATTAACTAAACTCCCACAAGAATGTCTAGTAGAGACAGCAAATGGAGAAACCATTAAGATTTCTAAAATCTTACAGGGAGCAAGAATAGAATTTTTAAATCAAAAGTTTATTGAAACCCTTTATCCGATGAATCTAGCAGGATTTGATGTTGTATTAGGAATAGATTGGTTAATAACCAATAAAGCTAGTATTTTATGTGATCAAAAGTCAATTCAAGTAAATTCACCAAGAGGTGAAAAGATCACAATTAAAGGAGATAAGCCGTCTAGATCTACAAAATTCATCTCTGTGATGAAAACAACAAGTTATATAAGAAAAGGATCCTTAGTGTATTTGATTTCCATAATCACCAACACTAAAGGAAAGGAATTAAAAGATATCCCAGTAGTGTCTCAGTTTCCAGATATATTTCCAAAAGAATTACCAGGATTACCGCCAGAAAGAGAAGTCGAATTCAGAATCCACCTGCTACCAGGAACAGCACCGATTGCCAAAGCACCTTACCAACTGGCACCCACAGAAATGCAAGAACTGAAGAAACAATTAGACGAGTTATTGGAAAAAGGATTCATACAACCAAGTTCATTGCCATGGGGAGCACCAATCTTATTCGTCAAGAAGAAAGAAGGGTCGATGCGAATGTGCATTGATTACCGTGAATTGAACAAGGTCACGATTAAAAATCGGTATCCATTACCAAAAATCGATGATTTGTTTGATCAGTTGCAAGGAGCTCGATTTTTCTCAAAGATCGATTTATGGTCAGGATATTATCAATTAAAGGTACAGGAAGAGGACATTCCTAAGACCGCTTTTAGAACTAGGTATGACCATTATGAATTTACTGTCATGCCATTTGGTTTAACCAATGCCCCAGCTGCATTTATGGACATGATGAACCGAATATGTAAGCCATATTTGGATAAATTCATAATTGTATTTATAGATGATATTCTCATTTACTCTAAGAGTAAAGGGGAACATGTAAAGCATTTGCATACACTTCTAAGTTTATTGAGAAAAGAAAAGTTTTACGTAAAGTTTTCAAAGTGAGAATTTTGGTTAGAGCAGGTACAGTTTCTTGGACATTTAGTTAATCATGAAGAAATTCATGTGGATCCCACCAAGATCGAGGCGATTACCAAATGGAAAACCCCTAAGTCACCAACCGAGGTTAGAAGTTTCTTAGGATTGGCCGGGTATTATAGAAGATTTATTTAAGATTTTTCTAGAATAGCCATTCCTTTAACTAAGTTAACCTGTAAATCCATTAAGTTTGAATAGGGACCAAACCAAGAAGAAGCCTTTAGAATTCTTAAGCAAAGATTAACCAACGCACCCATACTAGCGTTACTAGAAGGAACTGAAGACTTTGTAGTCTATTGTGACGCTTCTAAGTTAGGTTATGGATGTGTGTTAATGCAACGCCAAAAGGTTATAGCTTATGCATCGAGACAACTTAAGAATCATGAAGAGAATTATTCAACCCATGATCTAGAATTAGGAGCCATAATTTTTTCCCTGAAAATTTGGAGACATTACCTTTACGGTAGTAAGTTTACCATTTTTACAGATCATAAATGTTTAAGGTATGTTTTTGGGCAAAAGGAATTAAATATGAGGCAAACACGCTGGATGGAGATACTTAGTTATTACGATTGTAATATCCAGTATCATCCAGGAAAGGCAAATGTAGTGGCTGATTCTTTAAGTCGAAAGTATCACGAAAAGCCAAAAAGAGTACGTTCTCTTAAATTAAATCTACAGGTAGATTTAAATGAGCAGATTAGAAAAGCACAAGAATTAGTAATCAAGGACGATATTGAAAAATTGAAAGGAATGATTAAAGAACTAGATCAAGGAACAAATGGAATTTGAAGATTCCATAAGAAAAGAATGTGGATACCTAAATTAGGAAACCTACGCCACCGTATGTTAGAGGAAGCCCATAAGTCTAAGTATACGATGCATCCTGGAAGTGATAAGATGTATCAGGATTTAAGAAAGAATTTTTGGTAGATAGGAATGAAAAAGGATATAGCAGCATATGTTTCTAAGTGTTTAACTTGTTCACAAGTTAAAGCTGAACATCGGAAACCCTCAGGTCTATTGCAGCAATTAGAAATGCCAGTTTGGAAATGGGAATTGATAACAATGGATTTTGTTACCAAATTACCCAAAACAAGAAAAGGTAATGATACAATCTGGGTGATTGTAGATAGGCTAACTAAGTCAGCTCATTTCCTACCAATGAAGGAAACTTTCAGTATAGAACAATTAGCTAAATTGTATGTAAATAAAGTAGTTTCATTACATGGAATTCCTTTATCAATTGTTTCTGATAGAGATAGCCGTTTTACCTCTCATTTTTGGACAAGTTTTCAAAAAGCAATGGGAACCAAGTTGAATCTAAGCACAACCTATCATCCTCAAACGGACGAACAAAGTGAAAGGACAATTCAGACGATGAAAGATATGCTTAGAGCTTGTGTAATTGATTTCGGAGGTAATTGGGATGATCACTTACCATTAATAGAATTTTCTTACAATAACAGCTATCATACAAGTATCAATGCTGCACCATTCGAAGCACTCTATGGAAGTAAATGAGCAGCTAAAATTTGTAGAAAGACCTCTACAGATTGAAGACAGGAATATTAAGAACCTCAAGCACAAGAGATAAGTTCTGGTTAAAGTAAAATGGGACTCTAAAAGAGGACCGGGGTACACATGGGAGCTTGAATCAGAAATGCAAAGGAAATATCCACACTTATTCCAGTAGATCTTGAGGACGAGCTCTAAAACAAGGTGGGGAGGATATAACAACCCTCTAAGATAATTCGACACCCTAAAAATATTTAGAGTGCCCTAACACGTCCTAAAATACACCCCGTATGCGAAAACGGGCCCCGAATACCTTTATTTTTACAAAAAATAAATAAAAAAAAAGTTGAATGGGTAGTCGCGGGGCGCATAGCCCTTGGCTACCTCAGTCGCGGGCCGCGACAAGCGAGACACCAGGCAAGCCCCGAGGCCGCCACGTGTCCCAGTCGTGTCCAGCCTAGTGGTCAACTCAGCAACCCTAGGGCCTACTCTAGGGAGCCTCATGGGCCGCGAAGGCCCTGGAGGATGTCTACGCGGGGCGCGAGGGAAGTCAAAGAGGCACTATAAATTGAGGCCTTTAGCCTCAGTTTCAAACCGTTCAATCTCTCGTTCTCTCTCTCAAAATACTACATAGCAATTATAATTTTTGGGCATAATACCCCCCTAAATAACGAAGTTCTGCCTCGTTGTAAGTATCATAACCCCGGTTACATATTAGATACGCTGCCCGATTGATCCAGGGTTCTGTAACGGCTGTCGAGGTTCTGCCCGACGTAGTCGTTGGAATGTCGTCTCGGGGAGGGTATTACTAATGTAAATATTGGTTTAGAGTTAATTACGTAGTTAGTCCCTGCGGTTTACACTAAATAACAATCTAAGGTACTAAGAGTTTAAAATAACGTTTTAGGGTACTAACATTTAATTTTTTAACAAACTAAGGTATTAACGTTAGGTGGCTGTTAAATGCTAACCCTGACACCCTCACGTGCCATAAACATGAGGGTAAATATGTCATTTAATGCTAATGTCTGCTTTCCCTCCCAATTTATAACCCTACATGTTCTTTCCCCCCCTTTCCTCATCTGAAACCCTAATTAGAAGAAGCAGCCGTCATTTTTTTTTTAAATTAGAAGACGATCAAGATGGTGATGTGCAAGTGTGGAGCAGCATTGATGAAGACATCAAAGACCTCCAAAAACCCTGAACGGAAATTTTATACATGCCCACAAATGGTAAGTATTTGAATCCTTATCACCTAATTCGTGTATTCACTGAATTTTTTTTTTTTATTTTCAGAGATCAAAATGTAAGTTCTTTGTGTGGATTGATCCTCCTCTTAACTCTCCTCCATCCCCAGAGTTAGGGTTTCATAAACCCCCAAATCACAGTTCGAGCATTGAAGTCAGATTTGAAGAATTGAAGCATGAAATTAGAAGAAAGGATGCTGCATTAGTGATGAGTTGGTGTATACTTGTTGGCCTTTTAATGTTAATCCTTGTAGTTGTTTTGATCAGTCTTTTTTTAAAGCCTTCATAATGTTAATCCAGCAATGAAATGTGAAGGCTGTGTTTTGTTTGTAATGAAGTGTGTTTTGTTTGTAATGAAGTGTTTTTTGTTTATAATGAAGTTGTGTTTTGTTTGTTATGAAATCACAAGTCTAATTGGCCATAATATGCCTTTAAAACCTGAAAAGTAATACTGACAAGGTAAATTGACCATAATATGCCTTCAAAACCTGACAAGTAATACTGACAAGACAAATCTGACCATAAGACAAATCTGACCATAAGACAAACCTGACCATAAGATAAAACTGATAACATATCCCAAACATCCTAATAACATCAAAACAACAGTTTTACAAAAATTATATCCCAAAAGCATAACCAAAAGTTTTAGCAGCCTAATAACATCAAAAAGCATAACCAAACATCCTATTTAACTAGATTGAGCAGCAGTTGAGCCTTGTCCGGTGCACCTTCTTTTACTGTGACCTTTTCCTCCACAGCTTCCACATGTCACTGTCTTCGATTTCCTACTCAACTTGCCATCTTTAACCATGCTATCTTCCTTCTCCATTTCATCCTTTCTTCTCATCTTCCTTGGTCTGCCAACAGGTTTGTGGTACATTGGTTCAAGGAGTTTTGTGCTACAACGTGCCCTAGGCCACATGCTTCTTCCATTGATTGGGCCTATTTTGTAAGAGTATACCTTCTTCCATGTAGACAACCAATAGCACTCATCCACCCATCTCTCTGGTATGTCAACCTGTGCAAAAAAAAAAAAAAGACATTAACTATAAAGCATTTGCAGCCACCTTAGTTGCAGTAATGACAATACCTTCAAACCATTTGCAGCCATATCCCAGTTGGTGGCAACAGCATGTGTACAAGGCATGCCCCTTATTTCCCATTTCCTGCATGTGCAAGTCCTCTCAATGACATCCACAACAAACTGTTCTCCATATCTTTCACCCAAATAACAACTAAATTGGCAGCATGTTTTTTGACAAGCTCGAAATGCTCAGCAGCTTTTGGAGTCAACACACCATCAGTCTTAGCAATAACCTTCAGCACATTGACAATCCTTTTCATGCAATAAATTAAACACATATACAATAACATAAATATAATAACATAAATTCAGGAATCATACATACCATCCACCAATCTTGCATTAAACACCTCACACAAATTATTTAACAACACCTCAGTCTTAGCCCTACCTGTTAACATAAATATAATAACATAAATTTAATACCACTTAACTTTATATTTGATTAAACCACCAACAGTGATTAAACAATTGAATTACAATAAATATTATACCTGAAAAGTGACTTCTTGTCCAATGAACTGCTGGAATCTGGCTTAGATAGTGATGCGCATCAGGGTTCATCAATCTCATTTCCTCCATTTTGTCTTGGAACTGCTGAACTGTAGTGGCTGTAGCTATGGCCCACAACATGTCCTTGTATGCCTTTCCCCTCCATTGTAACCTGAAATTCTGATGAATGTGTCTAACACAATATCTGTGTTCTGCACTAGGGAAGACAGCAACAATGGCTGGGATGATTCCTTTCTGCCTATCTGAGATGAAAGTGAAATTGGCATTCACAGGTAATTCAAGATCATCCCTTAAAAGATCCAAGAACCATGTCCAGGAATCTTTTGACTCTGCCTTAGCTATAGCATATGCCAGTGGGTAGATCCCATTATTAGGATCCATAGCCATAGCAGTCAACAGTTGACCAGGGAAGGGCCCCTACATAAAAGCTCCATCCAAACCAAGGATTTCTCTTTTGCAAGCCTTAAATCCCTCCTTCAATGGACCAAGACAGATGTACACCCTTCTAAAAACCCTGTTATTTTATGTAGCAAAGATTTTGATTTTTGATTCCAAATTGCCCATTGTAATGTATCTTCAGAGAAAATAATCCTGTTTGGGTACCTGGAATCAACATTGATCGTCTTTTAGAACATGAAAATTATGCAAATCCATTGTCAATAGCATCCAATAAAGCATCATTGAGTAGGCGACTTACTGTATTTGTCAACGTAGTCAAATGGTTCATCTTCTTGTCTCAGAAGATCCATTGCTCAAACCCTAGTTTCTTCGATTGGGATTACAGAGTATAGGGGTGAAGATGAATAGACTGATGAATGAAGCAGAGTTTAATTAAAAGCTAGAGGCCTTAGATTAAATGACATATTTACCCTCACATTTATGGCATGTGAGGGTGTCAGGGTTAGCATTTAACAACCACCTAACGTTAATACCTTAGTTTGTTAAAAAATTAAAAGTTAGTACCCTAAAACGTTATTTTAAACTCTTAGTACCTTAGATTGTTATTTAGTGTAAACCACAGGGACTAACTACGTAATTAACTCTATTGGGTTATTATACTAACACGTGTGCATTTGTGTAATTTATAGATAATCACCAGGAATTCCTTAAAGAAAACCCTAAGACAGCAATGTGAGTAATCTCATTTTTGTAAACTGTTTTTTACAAAAATCTTAAATGTTTTACAATGTGATTAGCAATAATTGAGTCTTTGTAATTCTTCAATTACTGCTGGTATGTTGGGCTTTTGTATACAAAATGTGAGACATGTTACCATTGGACAAAGAGTTAGCCAATGTGTAATATGACCCACCATTCAGGATTGACAATACTGAATGAGTAATTGTGTAGATGTAAACATTGTAATCGCTCTCAATACTGTGAAAAGATAAAACTCTTCTTGATTAAACTGGGATTCACTCACCAGTATTTCCCACTGACAAAATGTTTTTAAACGCGTTTCAGGTAACAAAATTTGAAAGCCAACTAGAAGCCAGCTAGACAGCACTGAAGGCTTAGAGAAAGTGGCTATAAAAGTTACTTAAATAAAGAAGTTATTTTATTTCAATAAAATAGGATTTATTCCTATAAATCAGTTTGTAATGAAAACTGGGTTTTATCCCAATATATTTATATAAATGAAGTTGTTTTACTCTGACAAAATATTTCCTAACTACGGTTCTGATGAAATTTCCGCTGCCAAATTGATAAACACCGATACCACCGAAACTGATTCTCGCGGCCGCCCATTCCCGGGACAGATAGGGGGCGGGGGTTGCGACAATAATCATCATCAAACATCATCATACAATAGCACCTGCAACATATGTGAAAATAAGTCAGCATAAAAATGTCGGCGAGTACATAGGTTTTGTGAGTGTGTCAGATTCATGGCTGTGAGTCCATATTGCAATACCTCGTCCAACTACGAGAGTGGTCGAGTGTGTACTTTGAAATCAAAAGAGTTTAATATTGTAGTACGTTTTATCAACTTTACAAGTTGATATACGTGTAAACCAAAACCATTGTAGCTATGAATCTTAACTGAGAACGTTTGTCTTTGTAAACCAAGTTGTAAATCGTCGTTGAAAGAAAACATTGTATGGTTTATATCGTTCAAATAGTTCAAATCGTTCACATAGTTCAAATAGTTCAAATCGTTCACATAGTTCCAATGGTTCAAATAGTTCAAATCGTTCATATAGTTCAAATAGTTCCAATCGTTCACATAATTCAAATATTTCCAATGTTTCAATTAGTTCCAATCCTTCACATAGTTCAAATAGTTCCAATGGTTCAAATATTTCAAATCGTTCACATAGTTCAAATAGTTCCAATGGTTCATGTTTTTAATTATGAAAACTAACTTTGGTCGTCTCGTTGAATACATTCAAACCTGTGTGACTCGTCCAATTCGTTTAACTCGTATTAACAAACCACCAAAGGGTAAGTTAACAATCATCAGGTTCTATAGTTACCCACATTACTCCCCCATAACCATGGTGATAGTCCGATAACGGGATTTTTCAGATCCTATGGTACCATAACACCCTATGGTACCATAACATACTACTGGTCGACTTAATCATAGTTAATGAATGTCATTCAATTGTCTTTCGACCAGCGCCCCAACAAGTTCGTTCACATTATAGAAATCGTTGTGTTTAATATAAACCATAGCATTTGTTTTGGAAACTCGAAATCGTTTACCATATATGAATCACCCCAAAACAATTGAAAGCTGTAAAAGAGGGGAACTTTGTACTCACTTGAGATTGCAAGGTATCCTCGAGTTAGTGAACTAACAATGCTCGGGCAATCAAGGAATCAAGTGGCACCTAGTATCGGATCACTATGTTAATAAATCGACACCTAAATCAGAAGATCGGGTAGAATGGGGTCTCATAAACCAAATGAGTATTGAAACTCATGTGATATAGTTTAACAAAGCCTACATTCTGATTCGGAACCTATCCTAAGTGCTTATGACCCGTTATGGCCCGTTAAGGTAGCTTACGCTACGTTAACGCGTCATTTGCGCAAAAGCGCGCTCGAATAGCCTAACTAGTCCTACAAGTATTATATGCCCTAACATGTTTAAATATGTTGCATAATCAGTTTAAGTTTCAAAAATTAAGTTACATATGCTTAAATTCAAATTATGCATGAAAAGGGCATTTTGGTAATTTTCCTAAGGCATATAAACTACCTATCACACAACTAATTAAACTAAGTGACCATAAGGTATAACCTCGGAATTTTATTCCCTATACAACTATGGTCACAAAATATGTTTGGTCGGATCTTAATGATCAACCAAACGGGTAAGGTTTGAAAGTCTAAGCGGTTGTCAAGACTGCTTGACTTATGACCCTATACAGGCACTAGACTAAAAGTGACGAGTTAAACATGTTAAAACATGTTTAACTAAGTTAGAAAACTGATTTGATATCAAAACAAAGTGTTTTGATACCCGAAAATAGTTTCGTCGCAAAATGCACATAATCGGCATTTTGACCGAAACTTTGACTCGTCACTTCGACTAATCAACGTGGTAATCAGTAGGTATAGTCACAAGGGACTATAACCATCGTGATTAAGCTCACGTTGCAAAGTTCAAATGAACTTTATCTTGAATAATTCATGGTCAAAGCTGAAAGCCAAACATTGTTTGACTTTCTTGCTTGAAAAACTAACCAAGCATGAAAGAAACTTACAAAGGATCCAAGCTTAGAAGAATTGAACTAAAAATACTCAGGTAGGTGGCCTTCAACTATTGAATGCCTCCACTTAGAGCAGATTTCATCAAATGAGCAAGGAACAATGTTGAAAATCCATGGCTATTTATAGAAAATCATGATCCATTAAGATCATTCCATGTGTTTTTGAGTTGCTCAAGGCTTGATCTTAACCATACACATGTTGCCCACTGATTTAGAAACTAGGGGAGCCCTTAAACAAGCCCAAGGTATGCTAAATCTATGGTTAAAACCAATGGGAACAGGCTGTTTGGCTTAATTCATTGAATCTGCCAGCTCCAGCTCTCGTGGGCCGCAAAGGAAACAGCAAGAGTCTTCACTGGCCGCCAGGGAGTCTGATCAGAAGTTTTGCATTTTGGCAAAACAGGCCCCTGCATGCTAAAAACTTGGTTTTTGACGTATTTAACCACTGTTAACCCCATTTCAAGGCTCTACAATGATGTTAAAGCATAGGGAACATGAAATATGCTTGAAAACATCACATTTGTCGGTTCGTTTGGTAGTACGGTCACGTTGTTTGGTTAATTACGACGAAACGCGAACGGACGCGAAAACGATCCAAATTGCGCGACGAATGGTATTTTTGCATTCCAATCACTAAAATACAATATTTTAATGGTTACAAAAATTTTTGGATGTCCGGATATGTTCAGAACGTAAGATATGCGCGTAAGTGCAAACTTATGCGATTTTTGACGCTTTTAGTCCCTATTGATCAAATAAGCGCATTTTCGCATACCGAACCCGTCAAAGCTTATTTCTAAGCTATGTAAAGGTTATTTTGAGTATGTTTAGCTTATGATCTTGTTTTGGAGTGTTCGCTACTATACGAATCAGCAGACTTTCGCAGTTTGTCGCAAATAGTCCATGTGATCAAATAAACTTGTTTTTGACACACCAAACCCTTCAAAACTTATTTCTAATTAATGTAAAGGTTATTTAAGGTATGTTAAGCTTATGTCATGGTTCCGGGGTGTTTGTCACGTTAAACTGATTACGTTTACGCATCAGTTTGCGTATAACTTTCCAGAAAGCGATTTAAAGCTTAAAATCGAACTAAAATTGACATGTGAAAATGTCACATGTATTTTTACAAATCCCGAGAATGAAACAAAAGATTTCATTGGTTTTGTATTTGTATGATGTTCGTATAGGCACAGATGTCACAATATGATTGATCAAAATACATCTGAAGCCTATCGTCACATGTCCCACTCTCCAATGGATGAAGGACCACCCGAGACAGGATCTGGATACGTAGCTGATTCCGAGGAACCTTTTATTCTTAGAGCCAAATCTGAGGAAGCCTTTCCACCAAAGAAAAGGGGATGGTTCAATAAGGAGAAAAGGGAAAAGAGAAGAAAAAGGAGAAACCAACAAGCAACAATAACCATAGCTGAAGGAACTTCTCAGATTCCAGGAAATCTGTGGTAAAAACTACATAGTAGACTACCAATTCTTGATATGTTCCGAACCGTAGAAAATGAGCCTGACCTTAACCGTATCGCAGAACCAGAAACTTAGCTATTACCCTTATTCCCTGAGCAACCCATAGCACCCGTACCAATGTACCCATAACCAAATCAAGAACATCGATTACCAATACCAGCTTTCAACCCAAATGATATACCCAGGTTACCAGCACCAAACCCACTAGAACAATGGTGGACTAATGACTGGGCATTTCAAGATCTGATGAATAACCCCTATCCCTACATGTTATACGGAGAACCCAAACCAGCTTACAACGAGCCCATATCAGCCCAAATGCCACACATGAGTCACGAAAACGTAGCCGAACTTCACCACTATGGTGAAGATCTGATTCAGGAAGGAAATAGGATACGCCGCATAGGAGAGAATCTCGTCTAGAAATATGATGAGAGAGAAATGTAGTACTAAGAAACCACAACATAGTATAATATACATTTATATATATACACACACACATATATATACGTACTTTTATTTTAATTTGATAAATATATATATATATATATATCACAAATATATGTATATATATATATAGATGCATAAAGTTACTAACATTTAAATTTCCAGTTATTTGTACTTGAGGCATAATATATATATGAAAAAAAGAGTAGAACGTCGCAATGCCCGACGATTTTGGTTCAATGTGCTTGAGTATCTGTTTGTTTAATTTATTCTGTGATATTAACACCTAATAATGTTTATAATTCAGATGTCAAACGAAGTAAATCCGGAAGTTCAGAATAATAATGATAACGGGAACCAAGTGGATAAGAGTGCCATAGAACACATAGTCTCTCAAGGAATCATAGATGCCATGCCATTTATTATCAATACTCTTAATAAAAAGGCAGTAAACAATAACACCATAATAGGTAGTAAATGTACTCATGACGAGCCAAGTCACAGTGTGAATGGGGATAACGGACTTCTCATCAAAGCTCCAATTCTAAAAAGAAAGAGAACCATCTCACAAGGTTGTTCTTACAAGGAATTTTTATCATGCAAACCAATAGAATTCTCAGGTAACGA
This sequence comes from Helianthus tuberosus, assembly GCA_030545235.1. Lineage (NCBI taxonomy): Eukaryota > Viridiplantae > Streptophyta > Magnoliopsida > Asterales > Asteraceae > Helianthus > Helianthus tuberosus. The sequence continues at coordinate 65,918,935 of CM060406.1, forward strand.
AGGAGCCATTTCAGCTTTATGCTGGATAGAAAAGACTGAAGCAGTCTTAAAAATAAGTAAATGTGCATATGAGGATAAGATCATGTATGCTTCAAATCTTTTCAAGGATGAAGCACTAGAATGGTGGAATACCATTCTTCAGTTAAGAGGAAGTGAAATGGTTTATAACATGGAATGGAACAACTTTAAAGAAATAGTTGAAAGGAAATTTGGTCCTCCTCTTGAAAAGAAGCAGATTGCCAGTAAATTCCTTAACCATAGAATGATTGGGGTAAATTTTAGGGAATTTACTACCAAATTCTTCGAGTATGCTAGGATAGTACCAATACTAGCCTCACCAGAACCAGTATTAATCTCCCGCTATATTTGGGGATTAATCAGTTAAATCAGATATACGGTCAAAGCAGCTAGGCCACAAACAATTGAAGTAATAGTGGAACTTGCTAACACTCTGACAGATGGATTGAGACGCACACAGGAGGAAAACCAAAAAAAAGTCTACCTCAAAGGATTACTCAAGAACTGCGTTCTGGTAATTCATATCATGGGAAAGGAATAGGTTCATCTTCTTCACCTCTATGTAAGTCCTATAAAAAGAAACATACAGGAAAATGTTGAGTATTCTGCAACTTTTGCAAGATACCAGGACATAAGGAAGATGACTATAGGAAGAAGGGTAACGCAAGAATATGCTATAACTACGGAGAAGCTGGCCATATCAAGCCAAACTGCCCAAAACTAGCTACAGTAGCAGACAACCAAGCAAAAGCAATAGATGACCCAAAAAGAACGCCAGAGCATTCGTATTTACAGCAGAAGATGCTAAGATGATTCCTGATGTAATTTCCAATACATTTTTAGTTAATGATGTTTATGCTAAAGTATTATTTGACTCTAGTGCATACCAAAGTTTTATAAATACTTCACCAAGATTGTATGGTGGAGACGGCAAATGGAAATTCTATCAAAATAAGCAAAATCCTTCAGAAAGCAAAGACAAAAATTTTAAGTCATAAATTTACTGCTAATATCTTACAAATGAATCTAGCCGGATTCGATATTGTATTAGGAATGGATTGGTTGGTAGCCAATCATGCACGTATTTTATGTGATCAAAATTATGTAGAAGTATATATTCCAACTGGTGCAAGGATCACAATTAAGGGAGACAAGCCAACAAGGCCAACAAAATTCATCTCTGTGATGAAAGCTGCAAGCTACGCACGGAAAGGAGAAATGGTGTATATGATTTTAGCAATCATTAAGACTAAAGGAAAAGATTTAAAAGATATTCCCGCAGTATCTAATTTCTCAGATGTTTTTCCAGAAGAATTACCTTGATTACCACCAGATCGCGAGGTTGAATTTAGAATTCACCTTATACGAGGAACTACACCGATTGCTAAGGCACCCTATCTTCTAGCACCAACAGAAATGGAGGAATTAAAGAAACGATTAGACGAATTATTAGAAAAAGGTTTTATACAACCTAGTTCATCACTGTGAGGAGCACCGGTGTTATTTGTCAAAAAGAAAGATGGGTCAATGCGTATGTGTATTGATTACAGAGAATTGAATAAGATTACGATTAAAAATCGATACCCACTACCGAGAATCGATGATCTATTTGATCAACTTCAAGGAGCCCGATTCTTTTCCAAGATCGACTTACGCTCATGATATCATCAACTGAAGGTACAGGAAGAGGATATTCCTATAACTACTTTTAGAACAAGGTATGGTCATTACGAATTTACAATCATGCCATTTGGTTTAACCAATGCCCCAGCTGCATTCATGGACATGATGAACAGGATATGTAAAACATACCTGGATAAATTCATAATTGTTTTTATAGATGATATACTAATTTACTCCAAGAGTAAAGAAGAGCATGGAAAGCATTTATACATACTTCTGACATTATTGAGAAAATAGAGGCTTTATGCTAAATTCTCAAAATGTGAAATTTGGTTGCAAGATGTGCAATTTCTTGGAAACTTAGTTAGTTGTAACACCTCGTAAATTTATGTCCAATGATGTATCGACACGTGTCATGAGCTTTAAACGTGTAAAAGATCACCTATGAAGGACTAAAGTTGACAAACAAAGAAAATATGTGAATATAAGGGTTCAAAGTGTCAAAAATGGATAAATATACCTTACAATAACCTTACACGACGTTTATACCCTTAAACGAATGAATTATGGATCATACGAAGCTAATTGTGGAAGATAGTGAGAAATTGCAAACTACAGGGGTTAAATGTGTCAACATGTTAAAAGTATACCTCTGAGTGACCTTTTGGCGAACCCGAAGCTTTGTAACGATAAATTATACTCACTAGGATATGTGGTAAAAATTTCACCAAGTTTCGTTATCGTATGAGAAAGTTATGATAAAATTCGTATACGAAGGGTTAAAAGCATCAACGTTGAATTCTAGGGCCTTATGGGTGAACACAAGCTTAACCGAGGACTTAACGGTGTTTGTATATGTCATGTAGCCCTTATCAAGTTAGAGGGCCAAAAGTGCAAGAAATAAACTCAAAACCACGTTTAAAAGAACCAAGGGCTGAAATGCAAACTTTGAAACTTGTTTGGCTGGTTTTGGGAAGCCACACGGGCCGCGTAAGGTGCCAGGGAATCCTTATGCGGGCCGCCTCAGCATGCCAGCGACAGTTTTCACCTGGAAGCTGCCAGTTCAGGTCTGTAACCGACTTAAAAGCATGGTTTTTGGATTCTAGGAGCGTGGACAGTAGTTTTACATGCAATAGGGACACATGGGGACATCATATTACACCTGTAGAGTTAGTTGGGATGATCTTGTGCACTCAAAATCCCTATATAAGGAGCTCCTTAGTTGCAACACATCACACTTCATTTACAAGCCTTCACAACTTCATTTCTGGAGCTCTCTGGTCAGCAACCAAGTTTTCTTAGGCTTCCTAGTCGTGCTTAGGACCCTTGTAAGTGTCCTTAACTTTCTTTAATTCAGTTTAGCTTAGTTAATTAGCTTAAAGTCAAACCGTCGTAATTAGAGTTTGACTTTGTGATTAACTATAATCTGTCTGGTCAAATTTCAAATTGAAAGTACCTATGAGTTGGTAATTATGTGGGCAATAAACCCTTAAAAGGGCACCCTCTGATTCCCACTCTAACTAGGTCAATTGTCGGGTCAAAGTTAATCTTAAAAAGTCAACAGAAAACTTATTTTCAAATTAATGCATAATTAGCAATGTAGGAGCCATGCAACCTGTTTTGTCATTAATATAACTTGGTAATTAATGTAAGAACATGTCTAAACATGTTCAACCCGACAATTTTCAGTTTAGGCTCGGTTCGGAACCGAAAGTCGCATAAATTGACTTTTGCTTTGACTTTCAGTTCTGACCCAATGTAGCATGTTTCAGAAATGCCTTAGAGCCTTATTAGGACCAGGTTTCATGTTAGTATAACCCTCTATGATTATACAACTTGGTTCATTAGTTATCCGATTCATATGCATGTTTCCGTTAAATGCTTAAATGTTGACTATTATGCCCATATGACCTTAAAATGTGATTTTTGAAAATGTAAAAGAATAGAAACCTTAGTTACTGATTATTAGACTTGTCCCTAAAATTTGACATCAGTTTGGGGTCTAGATTAGGAGTTATGCTCATTAGCGTAATTAGAAAGCTTTTTATAAATTAAACGACGTAATTAGCATATAGCCTATCTAAACCCAATTTTTAATAAAAAAATTTTTTACCCACTGATATAAAATAATATTTTGGGATTTTTGAAGATTTTTATTTAATTTTAGGCTAAGCATAACATAGAGTTCTAAGCTTGATTGGGTAATTACCGGTTTTGCCCTTTTGGGCTATAAAATGAGTTTTACAAATTATTTTGATACCAAACCTTTTTCTACTGATCTAATATGATAAATACAATATTTTGAGCCTTCTGGAATAATAAAAATATCAGCTTTCCTTTAAAAACCCGGAAATAGCTCAAATTCACCTTTTTAAGCGTTTTTAACGCATAGTATGTAATAAAACTATTTTAAACATATAAGGCTTGATGCCTACTAATATTTTCAGTAAATTTTTATATTTTAACAGTAAGCAAAAGTTTTTAAACTCAGATTTCCAGTTTTGACCTTTTAGGCTTAAGACAAATTACCAAAATGCCCCTACGGTGCATAGTTTAGTTATAAAAGATAAATTTCACATATTTACAATACCCTACTGTTATGACTTATAAAAATAAGTATTTTTACTGATTATATCAGACTTATAACTCAGATTAATATTAAAACTCTTTTATAACCTTTAAAATGACCAAAATACCCCCACGGGGCGTAAATTTAGTTTAAATCCGTTTTGGGCATAATAGAAGATATGTTACTGATGTCACAACATATTTAAGGCATATTAACTTAGGAAACCTGTATATGACTCATATGCTTACCCGTTACGCATCTTGCGCGTTAGGTTCGGTTTATGTAACTAGTTTGCATAAATTGACCGAAACGGGTCAAACCTTATCATTTTTGTCTCAAAATCCAGAATGTGTTTAGTTTACCCATATTATACAAGTCTTCAAACTTGTCGGGTCTAAATCACATTCTATTCCGGTCTTCGCTTAATCGTGCGTTTGAACCGTATCTTCCTTTAAAACTAACCGGTCTAAGTTTAGGCTTAATTAAAGATCCGTTAGAAATCTAATAGGTTATTATAAACCTTTGTTCCAGACTAGGAGACCCGGTAAAAGCTACGTGCATTTGCTGTTTGTGATTATTACTTGCAAAGGTAAATACTTTTAACTTATTTTCCCTATATTGGCTTGGGGTACGGTATATAAAATACCGCTTGGTCGTGCATTGAATTTTTAATTGTATGAAGATTAATTTATTGAAATGTCCCGTTTAAATTGTTTTGTTTGCTTAAAGCCTTTGGGGGTTAATGACCATGTCCCGGATATCCTTGGCATCATTTTAAGAAATGGCCACGACCTAAGCACGGGGTGTAGGCGTACACCCGATAGTGCATAAATAAATAATAAGGTATAACCGCCGGTTTCGGGAATAACCCGCCGCGGGACTATATCATGTGGTGTGTCTATTAATCTTTAACCCGGTGTCAATCCGGGCTACTGAACGTATAACGAACATGTAATTCTCTTACAAGTTTATATATAAATAATTATCCCAAGTTATAAAATGTTTTGTGCCTTGTGCATTTAAATCAATTTTCTAAACCTTTTCAAAATGAGTCAGTTAATTGTATTTACTAGTGTAAACTGACGTATTTTCCCAAAAAGGCTAAGTGCAGGTACTACTCGAAATAGGATGGCCTCTCCTTAGCATCAATAAGAGTCTCGCAAGCTTGGATGCATTTTAAGTCTGATGAACTATGTTTCCTTTTTATTTGATCCGCCTGTGGATCTGTTTCAACTATTTTGTGATACTTAATATTATAATTTATTCGGTTGAAATAATTCTATCTTTTGCTTCCGCTGTGCATATTAAAATTGTGTTGTTTGACTATGATGATATCAACTACATCACGATATTCCCCACCGGGCCCACCGATAATACGTAGAAATATCGGGGTGTGACAGGTTGGTATCAGAGCCAATACTGAGTGAATTAAACACTAGCCTTTTGTGTTTAATCTCAGTTACACAGTTGCACATTCCTAAATTTTCGAGTCTAGATAAAGAACTTAGGACAAATCCCGATTTGTTTTATTTTTGTCTTTTATATATTTCCTTGTTGTTATCTTTGTTTATGTTGACAGGTTTAATCATGCCACCAAGGTTCATCAGGGTAAAAGGAAAGGCACCAATCACGGGCCACGACAATGAAGCCTGGCCATCACACAGACGAACCCACCGGCCTCAATGAGTACGAGTCCTCAAGAGCATTGGAGGACATATATAGAGCCAGCGAGGTGATCCGTCTCGCTAAGTTCGTCACCATTTTATCACCATTCCTACGGGCCTCATTCTGAAAATGAGCCCCATAAACCGCAGCCGTCTTTCATCCCCCTCCAGAGATCCAACTCACCTTTCGATGACCCGATACCTGTCTTTCGAAGCCGGTTTAACCCGGCAAACTACATTGAATAACCAGTGGGTTTTAACCCACTAGGACCTGAAGACCACTTCTCGGGCGACCATGTGATGGACATGGACGAGGACACCGATCCCGCAGAACCACCGTCCGGAACTCCTAACCACCCCATCGAAATTTCAGATGGGTCACCTTTTGTGGGATCACCTTATAATGGTCCCGACAGCTATGAGGAGAGATTCAGACAGATTGACTGGGTGTTTACTCCCAGTTACCACAACTCACCACAGTCGCAGCAGCCACAACAGGATCCCTTCGAGGATTTTCCTTTTGTAGCGGTCACTCCGCCACCACAACCAGCCCAGCAACAGCCTCCGGAGCCGCCGAGGCAAAGAAGATCGAACGCACGAATGTCCGTGCGAGGAGGAGTGCGAATCAACACCCCTCAACCTTCAAGTGAGAGCCGCTACCCGCCACTACATGAAGACCCGCAGATGGGTGGACCTTCAAACCCCGTCTCGGAAGTAAACTCTGCGCCTGTCGCGCCACCACCATTGGGTTTTGGCGACCCGATTCCTACATACGCCGGTTCAACGGCGTATAATCCCTTTGAGCAGCCAATCCACACCAACTACAACTATGCCGAGCCCGACGCTTACCTGGTAGCAGCGGCAAACTACAATGCCCATCATCCGGAAGGATCCTTTGGGATCCCATACCAAGCTGGATACCCGCACTATGGGTACCCACCTTATGGGTATCATCAACCGCCACCTCCTCAACCTCCGCTATATCAGCAACCCCCGCAGCCGCCAGTGATGTCGCCACCGCATCATCAGGAGATTCTTCAAAGGATTAATGAGGTGCGGCAGGAAGTGCGGGAAGACCGTAGACAAAACCGAGGAATGTTCAAGAGTCCGGAAAACTTAATTAAAGGAAAGAGCAAAAAGGATCATTAAATCCTTTATTTGTTTGTTGTTTTTAAATAGTCCCTGCGTGGACATTTGTTTCCGTATTATGCCCCTGCGTGGGCATGTCTTTCGGTACTTTGCCCCTGCGTGGGCATGTCTTTCTGTTAACCCGTGCGTGGGTGTGTTATTTCTGTTTAAGCCCCTGCGCGGGCATGTTATTTCTTGTAGAAGTCCCGTTTAGGGCAAACTTGTACTTGTTTAAATTTTTGTAGTGGAATGGTTGAATTTAAATTTTCATTTTTTGATTAAATTATATGCATAAATATAATATGTGAAATAAATGAAAATATAACATTCCTCTTATGAGACCTACCATTATAATAAAATAATAAAAATCTAAAAAGGGACAAAACCTAGCCATGTGTCATTATAAAACAGGGCCAAGATGGTAATTCCTCAAATTAGATTCAGGTCTTTATTAACACCTCAATTTAGGATTGTTCTGTGTTAAATATTAAAAAGAATCTTAAAGGTAAAACCTAGTCTATATGACATTGCAAACATGACCAAGATGGTAAAACCTATTCAAAAGGTTCCAATCCTTGTTAACATCTGAAAACATGTTAACACTCTTGACAAAATGTTATTCGATAAAATCGCATAAGTCATCCTTATATTGGATTCTCCCAAATACTTTAAATTAATTAAAACATCCATTATGGATATAATGCCTACGGGATATACTCATTGTCATATAAGACAAAAGACAGTCGTGGTCTTCGACCTCCTGTTAAGAAGAGGTAATGAATTATAATTAAAACCTCAATACCATGACCCTATAAGATCATGATTGAAGATTTAACACTGTCCACAGGACTAGGCCTTTTTTCCATTAATATACTTTAATTATAACTAAGGACTTATATAATGAAAATCCTGAATATATATATGCTTAACAAATTGATCAAAATGGTTCTTAAATACCATGATTAATAATTCATTTAGAATGATAAAACTCTTATGGACCTCTAAATGAATTAAAATCATTATTTTATGTAGCAAACAAGCTACATGGCCGGGTCAGACGAAGCCAACAGTCACCCCAGAGAAAATCATGACACCTCCAGGGTCAACGTAGCAGGAGCAGAATTACAAGCGTTAATAGATAATGCTGTTACGCGAGCTTTGGACAGACAGTTCAATGAATCCAGTGGTACCCATGTAAGGACCCAGTCTGTGCCACACTCTAAACCACCCTCTAAAACTCATACCGCTCATAAAAGTGATTCTCATCACTCAACAAATCAGAGGAGTGTTCCATTTAAGAGAGTTGTGTTAAATCAAGAACCACGTGCTAAAGGTTGCACCTATAAATACTCTGTCTCCTACAAACCCAGGGATTTCACTAGGGAGAAAGGAGCAGTTGATTGCATGTCATGGTTAGACGAGATGGACACTGTGGTGGATATCAGTGGTTGCGCTGATACGGATGTGGTAAAGTTTGTATCTCAGTCGTTCAAAGGCGAGGCACTAGCGTGGTGGAGGTCTTTGATTCAAGCACTGGGAAGATCCCGTTGTACAATCTGACATGGGATCAGTTTGTTACTCTCATTAAGGAAAACTACTGCCCTCAGCATGAGGTTGAAAAGATTGAAGCTGATTTCTTGTCTTTGGTTATGAAAAACCTAGATTGTCAAGCCTACCTTACGAGCTTCAATACTATGTCAAGACTAGTTTCGTATCTGGTGACTCCGGAACCCAAGAGGATAGCTCGTTTCATTGGGGGTTTGGCCCCATAAATCAAGGCTAGTGTGAAGGCCTCTAGACCAGCTACTTTTAGGTCTGCAGCTGATATTTCATTGTCTCTCACTTTGGAAGCGGTCCGGCCGAGATCGCTCAGAAACACCGATGCTGAGAAAAGAAAGCGTGAGAATGACAACTCACGAAGGCCAGACAAGAAGCATAAGGGAAACAATGACCACAAAAAGGGTTCTGGAAGTAAAAAGGATGGTCATCAGTCAGGCGATAAACCCAAGTGTAAAATCTGTAAGAAGCACCATTTCGGGAAATGCAGATACGAATCAAAATCCCAGTCACAGCCGAGAGTTTGTGGGATTTGTAAATCTTCTGAGCACAAGACATTGGACTGTAAGAAAATAAAGGACGCGACGTGCTACAACTGCAACGAAAAAGGGCATATCAAGTCCAACTGCCCGAAGTCTGCAAAGAAGGCTGAGGATGGGAAAAAGACCAAGGCTAGGGTCTTCCAAATGAACGCACAGGAGGTGATCCAGAATGATAATGTCATAACAGGCACCTTCCTTATCAATGATGTTTATGCAAGGGTGTTATTTGCTTCTTGAGCAGATAAGTCATTTGTTGATGATAAGTTTTGTAAGTTGTTAAACCTACCTGTTAGAACCCTAAGCATAAAATATGAGGTGGAATTAGCCGATGGCACCATAGAAACCGCATCAACTGTGTTAGACGGATGTTTTATATCCATTAGGAACCACTCTTTTCCATTGTCCTTACTTCCTTTGAAGTTAGCTGGTTTCGACATAGTAATAGGCATGGATTGGCTATCCCATAACCAAGCCCAGATCGTGTGTGACAAGAAGCAAGTAGTGATCAAGACTCCGTATGGTGAGCCACTTACCATACAGGGAGATACTCAGTATGGGTTGCCTAAGCAAGTGTCTATGCTTAAGGCTTCAAGGTGTATGAAGAAAGGTTGTGTCATCTACATGGCACAAGTAACTATTGATGAGCCAAAACCTAAGATTGAAGATATCCCTGTCATTTCTGAATATCCTAAAGTATTCCCTGAAGAATTACCTTGTTTACCACCAGATAGGTAAGTAGAATTCAGAATTAACATTATTCTAGGAGCAGCACCTGTTGCAAGGGCACCTTACAGGTTGGCACCAACAGAGATGAAAGAGTTGAGGACCCAGTTAGATGAATTGTTGGCAAAAGGTTTCATTAGACCTAGCTCGTCTCCATGGGGAGCACCAATCCTGTTTCTGAAGAAGAAGGATGGGTTGATGCGTCTATGCATCGATTATCGCGAGCTTAACAAGGTCACTATAAAAAATAGATATCCATTGCCCAGGATCGATGATCTGTTCGATCAATTACAAGGGGCAAGTTACTTCTCGAAGATCGACTTGAGGTCAGGCTATCATCAGCTGAAGGTTAAAGATGAAGATGTACACAAGACTGCATTTAGGACTCATTATGGTCATTACGAGTTCTTAGTGATGCCTTTTGGGCTCACTAATGCACCTGTCGCATTCATGGATCTCATGAATCGTGTTTGTAAGCCCTACCTAGATAAATTCATCATCGTCTTTATCGATGACATTCTCATTTACTCGAAAAGTCAAGCTGACCATGAGAAGCATCTTCGTTGTATTCTTAAGCTACTTCAACAGGAAGAGCTCTATGCCAAATTTTTAAAATGTGAATTCTGGCTTTGTGAAGTCCAATTTCTTGGACATGTTGTTAGTGAGCGTGGTATCCAAGTAGATCCTGCTAAAGTTGAAGCTGTCATGAATTGGCAAGAGCCAAAGACGCATACTGAGATTCGTAGCTTTCTAGGTTTAGCAGGATACTACAGGTGATTTGTTGAAAACTTCTTAAGGATTGCAGCAACCCTAACTTCATTAACCCGCAAGAATGTCAAGTTTGACTGGGGACCTAAGAAGCAAGAACACTTTGACATTCTCAAACAGAAGTTGAGCAATGCACCCGTATTGACATTGCCTGAAGGAATCGAAGAGTTTGTGGTTTATTGTGATGCATCGCACACAGGAATGGGATGTGTGCTTATGCAGAAAGGCAAAGTTATTGCCTATGCTTCTCGACAGCTAAAGGTGCACGAGAAGAACTACACCACCCACGACTTGGAGTTGGGTGCCGTTGTATTTGCGCTAAAACTGTGGAGACATTATTTGTATGGTACCAAATGTGTGATCTATTTTGATCACAAGAGCCTCCAGCACTTGTTTAATCAGAAGGATTTAAACATGAGGCAGCGTCGATGGATGGAAACTCTAAATGACTATGATTGTGAAATCCGATACCATCAAGGCAAGGCAAATGTGGTCGCTGATGCCTTAAGTAGAAAGGAGAGAGTGAAGCCCATAGGAATCAATGCCAAGAGCATTGAATTAAAGAATAGTTTGAATGAAAGGTTGTTAGCAGCGCAAAAAGAAGCTGTACTAGAAGCTAACTATCCTGATGAGAAGCTAGGAGTAACTGCTGAACAGTTATCCTATGGCAAAGACGGAATCCTGAAATTAAATGGACGAATATGGGTTCCAATTTATGGAGGACTTAGGGATGTGATCCTCCAGGAAGCCCACAGTTCTAAGTACTCCGTTCATCCTGGAGCTGATAAGATTTACCAGGATCTGAAGGCAAATTTCTGGTGGATAGGCTTGAAGAAGTCCATAGCTACCTATGTAGCCAAATGTATGACGAGCGCACAAGTTAAAGCTGAACATCAAAAGCCATCAGGTTTGCTACAACAGCCTGAACTTCCCACCTGGAAGTGGGAGATGGTGACAATGGATTTTATCACCAAGTTACCCAAGACAAAGAAAGGAAACGATACTATTTGGGTGATAGTGGATAGACTGACTACGTCAGCTCACTTCCTACCTATTAAGGAAACACATAGCTCAGATAAGTTAGCTCAGCTGTACGTGGACGAGATTGTATCTCTCCACGGGGTGCCAGTATCTATCATTTCTGATAGGGATACAAGGTATACACCGCACTTCTGGAAAAGTTTTCAGCAATCCTTAGGCACTCGACTGAACTTCAGCACTGCTTATCATCCGCAAACGGATGGTCAAAGTGAGCGAACGATTCAAACACTGGAAGATATGTTAAGGGCTTGTGTTATTGACCTAGGTGGAAGTTGGGATGAACATCTTCCATTGATCGAGTTTTCATATAATAATAGCTATCACTCTAGTATCCAAGCTGCACCATTTGAAGCTTTGTATGGAAGGAAGTGCAGAACGCCCGTCTGTTGGGCAGAAGTTGGAGATGTCCAACTAACAGGACCCGATATAGTCCTGGAGATGACAGATAAGATTGTTCAGATAAGATATCGTCTAAAGGCTGCCAGAGATAGGCAGAAAAGCTACGCAAACTTAAGGCGTAAACCTCTAAAGTTTGAGGTTGGTGATAAAATGTTGCTTAAAGCATCACCCTGGAAGGGAGTGATGCGTTTTGGTAAGAAAGGCAAATTAAGCCCAAGGTATATAGGACCATTTGAGATCATCGAATGTGTCGGATCCGTGGCCTATAAGTTAAACTTTCCTGAAGAGCTCAGTGGTATTCATAACGTACTCCACATCTGCAATCTGAAGAAATGTCTAGCTGATGAGTCACTAGTCATGTCACATAAGGATGTGCACATAGATGAGAGCTTAAAGTTTGTTGAAAAACCCTTGTCGATCGAGGATCGACAGGTTAAGAAGCTTCGAAGGAAGCAAGTGCCGATTGTAAAGGTTAAATGGGATGCCCGTAGAGGTCTCGAGTATACGTGGGAGGCAGAGTCCACAATGAAAGAAAAATACCCTCATTTATTTCAGTAAATCTCAAGGTCGAGATTTCTTTTAAGGTGGTGAGGAAGTAACACCTCGTAAATTTATGTCCAATGATGTATCGACACGTGTCATGAGCTTTAAACGTGTAAAAGATCACCTATGAAGGACTAAAGTTGACAAACAAGGAAAATATGTGAATATAAGGGCTCAGAGTGTCAACAATGGATAAATATACCTTACAATAACCCTACACGACGTTTATACCCTTAAACGAATGAATTATGGATCATACGAAGCTAATTGTGGAAGATAGTGAGAAATTGCAAACTAGAGGGGTTAAATGTGTCAACATGTTGAAAGTATACCTCTGAGTGACGTTTTGGCAAACCCGAAGCTTTGTAACGATAAATTATACTCACTAGGATATGTGGTAAAAATTTCACCAAGTTTCGTTATCGTATGAGAAAGTTATGACAAAATTCGTATATGAAGGGTTAAAATCGTCAACGTTGAATTCTAGGGCCTTATGGGTGAACACAAGGTTCACCGAGGACTTAACGGTGTTTGTATATGTCATGTAGCCCTTAAAAGTCAAGTTAGAGGACCAAAAGTGCAAGAAATAAACTCAAAACCACGTTTAAAAGGACCAGGGGCTGAAATGCAAACTTTGAAACTTGTTTGGCTGGTTCTGGGAAGCCACACGAGCCGCGTAAGTTGTCAGGGAATCCTTACGCGGGCCGCCTCAGCATGCCAGCGACAGTTTTCACCTGGCAACTACCAGTTCAGGTCTGTAACCGACTTAAAAGGATGGTTTTTGGATTCTAGGAGCGTGGACAGTAGTTTTACATGCAATAGGGACACATGGGGACATCATATTACACCTGTAGACTTAGTTGGGATGATCTTGTGCACTCTAAATCCCTATATAAGGAGCTCCTTAGTTGCAACACATCACAGTTCGTTTGCAAACCTTCACAACTTCATTTATGGAGCTCTCTGGTCAGCAACCAAGTTTTCTTAGGCTTCCTAGTCGTGCTTAGGACCCTTGTAAGTGTCCTTAACTTTCTTTAATTCAGTTTAGCTTAGTTAATTAGCTTAAAGTCAAACCGTCGTAATTAGAGTTTGACTTTGTGATTAATTATAATTTGTCCAGTCAAATTTCTAATTGAAAGTACCTATGAGTTGGTAATTATGTGGGCATTAAACCCTTAAAAGGGCACCCTCTGATTCCCACTCTAACTAGGTCAATTGTAAGGTCAAAGTTAATCTTAAAAAGTCAACAGAAAGCTTATTTTCAAATTAATGCATATTTAGCAATGTAGGAGCCATGCAACCTGTTTTGTCATTAATATAACTTGGTAATTAATGTAAGAACATGTCTATACATGTTCAACCCAACAATTTTCAGTTTAGGCTCGGTTCGGAACCGAAAGTCGCATAAATTGACTTTTGCTTTGACTTTCAGTTCTGACCAAATGTATCATGTTTTAGAAATGCCTTAGAGCCTTATTTGGACCAGGTTTCATGTTAGTATAACCCTCTGTGATTATACAACTTGGTTCATTAGTTATCCGATTCATATGCATGTTTCCGTTAAATGCTTAAATGTTGACTATTATGCCCATATGACCATAAAATGTGATTTTTGAAAATGTAAAAGAATAGAAACCTTAGTTACTGATTATTAGACTTGGCCCTAAAATTTGACTTCAGGTTGGGGTCTAGATTAGGAGTTATGCTCATTAGCGTAATTAGAAAGCTTTTTATAAATTAAACGACGTAATTAGCATATAGCCTATCTAAACCCAATTTTTAATACCAAACTTTTTACCTACTGATATAAAATAATATTTTGGGATTTTCAAAGATTTTTATTTAATTTTAGGCTGAGCATAACATAGAGTTCTAAGCTTGATTCGGTAATTGCCGGTTTTGCCCTTTTGGGCTATAAAATGAGTTTTACAAATTATTTTGATACCAAACCTTTTTCTACTAATCTAATATGACAAATATAATATTTTGAGCCTTCTGGAATAATAAAAATATCAACTTTCCTTTAAAAACCCATAAATAGCTCAAATTCACCTTTTTAAGCGTTTTTAATGCATAGTATGTAATAAAACTATTTTAAACATATAAGGTTTGATGCCTACTAATATTTTCAGTAAATTTTAATATTTAAACAGTAAGCAAAAGTTTTTAAACTCAGATTTCCAGTTTTGACCTTTTAGGCTTAAGTGAAATTGCCAAAATGCCCCTACGGTGCATAGTTTAGTTATAAAAGATAAATTTCACATATTTACAATACCCTACCGTTATGACTTATAAAAATAAGTATTTTTACTGATTATATCAGACTTATAACTCAGATTAATATTTAAACTCTTTTATAACCTTTAAAATGACCAAAATACCCCTACGGGGCGTAAATTGAGTTTAAATCCGTTTTGGGCATAATAGAAGATATCTTACTAATGTCACAACATATTTAAGGCATATTAACTTAGGAAACCTGTATATGACTCATATGGTTACCCGTTACGCATCTTGCGCGTTCGGTTCAGTTTATGTAACTAGTTTGCATAAATTGACCGAAACGGGTCAAACCTTATCATTTTTGTCTCAAAATCCAGAATGTGTTTAGTTTACCCATATTATACATGTCTTCAAACTTGTCGGGTCTAAATAAAATTCTATTCCGGTCTTCGCTTAGTCGTGCGTTTGAACCGTATCTTCCTTTAAAACTAACCGGTCTAAGTTTAGGCTTAATTAAAGACCCGTTAAGAATCTAATAGGTTATTATAAACCTTTGTTCCAGACTAGGAGACCCAATAAAAGGTACGTGCATTTGCTGTTTGTGATTATTACTTGCAAAGGTAAATACTTTTAACTTATTTTCCCTATACGGGCTTGGGGTACGGTATATAAAATACCGCTTGGTCGGGCATTGAATTTTTAATTGTATGAAGATTAATTTATTGAAATGTCCCATTTAAATTGTTTTGTTTGCTTAAAGCCTTTGGAGGGTTAATGACCATGTCCCGGATATCCTTGACATCATTTTAAGAAATGGCCATGACCTAAGCACGGGGTGTAGGCGTACACCCGACAGTGCATAAATATATAATAAGGTATAACCGCCAGTTTCGGGAATAACCCGTCGCGGGACTATATCTTGTGGTGTGTCTATTAATCTTTAACCCGGTGTCAATCCGGGCTACTGAACGTATAACGAACATGTAATTCTCTTACAAGTTTATATATAAATAATTATCCCAAGTGATAAAATGTTTTGTGCCTTGTGCATTTAAATCAATTTTCTAAACCTTTTCAAAATGAGTCAGTTAATTGTATTTACCAGTGTAAACTGACCTATTTTCCCAAAAAGGCTAAGTGCAGGTACTACTCGAAATAGGCTGGCCTCTCCTTAGCATCAATAAGAGTCTCGCAAGCTTGGATGCATTTTAAGTCTAATGAACTATGTTTCCTTTTTATTTGATCCGCCTGTGGATCTGTTTCAACTATTTTGTGATACTTAATATTACAATTTATTCGGTTGAAATAATTCTATCTTTTGCTTCCGCTGTGCATATTAAAATTGTGTTGTTTGACTATGATGATATCAACTACGTCACGATACTCCCCACCGGGCCCACCGGTAATACGTGGAAATATTGGGGTGTGACATTAATCATGAAGGAATTCATGTGGATCCTACGAAGATCGAAACTATTACCAAATGAAAAGTCCTTGAATCACCAACAGAAGTAAGAAGTTTTCTTGGATTGGCAGGATACTATAGACGCTTCATTCAAGATTTTTCTAGAATAGCCATTCCATTAACCAAACTAACTTGCAAGTCAGTTAAGTTTGAATGGGGACCGAAACAGGAGGAAGCATTCAAGATTTTAAAGCAAAGATTAGGTAACGCACCAATACTTGCTTTACCAGTAGGAACTGAAGACTTTATAGTCTATTGTGACGCATCTAAATTAGGATTTTGATGTGTATTAATGCAACGTCAAAAGGTAATTGCTTATGCCTCTAGACAACTTAAGAAGCATGAAGAAAATTATACGACACATGATCTAGAGTTAGGAGTGATAATTTTTGCCCTTAAAATTTGGAGACACTATCTTTACGGTAGTAAGTTCATTGTCTTCACAGATCATAAGAGTTTAAGATATGTTTTTGAGCAAAAGGAATTAAACATGAGGCAAAGACGTTGGATGGAAATCCTTAACATTACGATTGTAATTTTCAATATCATGCAGGAAAAGCTATTATAGTAGCTGATGCATTAAGTCAAAAGTACCATGAGAAGCCAAAAAGGGTACGTGCTCTCAGATTAAACCTGCAAGTGGATTAAAATGAACAATTGAAAATGATACAGGAAACAACAATCAAGGATGATGTTGAAGGTTTAAAAGGAATGATTAAAGAACTAGAAAAAGGAGCAGATGGAATTTGGAGATTCCATAAGAAAAGAATTTGGGTACCTATCCAATGAAACCTACGAAATCAAATTCTAGAAGAAGCTACAAATCTAAGTATACGATGCATCCTGGAAGTGACAAGATGTATCAAGACTTAAGGAAAAAATT
Organism: Helianthus tuberosus; assembly: GCA_030545235.1. NCBI lineage: Eukaryota > Viridiplantae > Streptophyta > Magnoliopsida > Asterales > Asteraceae > Helianthus > Helianthus tuberosus. The sequence goes on from CM060406.1 coordinate 65,936,081, forward strand.
TTGGTGGATAGGATTGAAAAAGGATATAGCAAATTATGTTGCTAAATGTTTAACCTGTTCACAGGTTAAAGTTGAACATCAGAAACCTTCAGGATTACTACATCAATTGGAAATGCCAATTTGGAAATAGGAATTGATAAAAATGGACTTTGTTGCCAAATTACCCAAGACTCGAAGCTTTTTCCTTGCAATAAGACCAAAGCTTTTTGTATTTGCAATTCTTTTCATGTTTCGAATAGTAAACATTTGCAGTTTTATGCTTCAACTTCTATTACTTTTACTCCATTTAATATTATTCATTGTGACTTGTGGACCTCACCCGTTTTTAGCAAAACTAGATATAAATATTATATGGTTCTCAATGACAACTTTACACATTTTGTTTGGGTTTATCCCCTCAAATATAAATCCAAAACTTTTCCCACTTTCGCCACATTTCATCGCCTCATACACCTAATTTAATCGGGACATAAAAACTTTTCAATGTGATTTGGGGGGTGAGTTTGACGACAATGCCTTCAAAGACTTTGCCCAACAACATGGCCTTCTCTTTCGTTTTTCGTGTCCCCAAAGGTCCTCACAAAATCGACGCACGAAACAAAATATGTGTCGCCTAAATGACATCATTCGATCCCTCCTTATTGTTGCCAATCTATCACCCATTTTTTTTTTGGGTAGAAGCCCTTCACAAGGCCACCTATCTCCATAATATTTTGTCCACCAAACATCTCAACTTTTTCACCCTTACCTTTGCCTTATATCTTTGCCACCCATCTTATGATCAGTTACGCGTGTTTGGGTACGCATGTAACCCCAACAATTCTGCATCCCAACCACACAAACTGCACCCCCGTGCTACCCGATGTATCTTTCTAGGATACCCGCCTGATTTTCGAGGTTACCGTTGCTTCGACCCAACCATGGGTAAGGTGTCCATCTTGCGCCATGTTACATTTGATGAGCAAACCTTCCCGTACAGAATTGCACAATCACCTACTTCTTTTCATTTCCTTGATAATATAATCCTACCCGGTTTCACCTTCCAACCGCCCACAACTCCGACCACCCCAAATTGGTCCCACATACCTTCGGCTAATGCCCTGTCCACTACTACCCTGGCACAAACCATAACCTATACTCGACGCCCAAGACCCACCATACCTCCTCTTAACAAGCCCAGTGTACACCAGCCTGTACCCCCACAAACCACCAGCTCCACGGCCCAAACAGGCCCAAGCCAAGCCCAAACCTCTCCGAGTCCCACTACCAAACTAGCAACCGTGCCCACTCGATCAAACCAACACCCAATGGCCACCCGATCCAAAACGGGTTGCACAAAACCAGTCCATCGCCTAAACCAACACACAACCACCATTTCACCAGTACCGTCTACCTACACTAAAGCTTTTTTGGATCCAAATTGGGTACACTCCATGCAAGCCGAATTTAATGCGTTACAGGTTAATGAAACTTGGTAGTTGGTTCCACGTCCAGATAATCAACCAGTTATTCATTGTATGTGGTTATTTCGGCATAAATTTAAATCGGATGGGTCATTGGAACGTTATAAGGATCGTTTGGTTGTTAATGGGAAGTCACAGACCGTCGGTATTGATTGTGAAGATACGTTTAGTCCGATTGTTAAACTTGCTACCACCCGAATGGTTTTGTCTCTAGCTATTTCTCGGTCTTGGCCAATTCACCAACTTGACATAAAAAAATGCCTTTCTACATGGTCACTTGAATGAGACTGTATTCATGCACCAACCACCGGGCTTTGTTGACAGGAGACATCCTAACTATGTATGTCATTTGAAAAAATCATTGTACGGTCTCAAGCAAACGCCCCATGCATGGTACACACGATTTGCGACATATATCACCTGTCATGGGGTTCAAAGCCGCAAATGTGATAACTCTTTATTTATATATCACCAGGGCCATCAAGTTGCTTATTTACTACTCTATGTGGATGACATATTTCTTACTACATCGTCCGACTGCTTTCTTAAGGAGATTATACGACTCTCACGAGAGTTCGCTATGACATACTTAGGTCGTCTAAATCATTTTCTGGGGATAATGGTTACTCATACATCACATGGCGTATTCCTAAATCAGGTACAATACACTAAGGAGATCATTGATCGGGCCGCCATGACCGATTGCAAATTGTGTCCTACGCATATCGATCTATAAGCCAAAATCAGCGACACTAATGGGCCCCATTTCATGATCCACATTATATATAAGCCTTGCTAGTGCCCTACAGTATCTCACTCTCACTAGACCGGATATCTCTTATGCTGCGCAACAGGTTTGTCTATTCATGCACGAGCCACGAGATCCCCACTTTGCATTTATGAAACACATCATCCAATATCTTCAAGGTAGATCGATTATGGGATGCGACTACTTAAAACAAACTCACATTCTCTGGTAGCTTACTCGGATGCCGACTGGGGAGCATGTCCTGATTGATACGCTCTACGAGTGGTTATTGTGTTTTCCTAGGAGACACTTTGATTTCTTGGTCATCTAAACGACAACCTACTGTTTCCCGTTCCAGTGCAGAGGCAGAGTATCGGGGAGTTGCAAATGCAGTTGCCAAAGCTACTTGGATACGCAACCTTTTACTTGAGTTGCACGTCCCGTTACGACGGGCGTCCGTAGTTTATTGTGACAATGTTTCCGCAGTCTATTTATCCGATAATCTGGTCCAGCGAACAACACACATAGAGATTGACATCCATTTTGTTCGTGAGAAAGTTCGTGTCGGTCTCATACAAGTTCTGCATGTTCCTTCTTCTCTACAATACGCAGACATTTTCACAAAGGGGCTTTCTAAGGTGCTTTTCCAGTGATTCAGATCCAGTTTGACCGTTTGTTTGCCGCCCGTTCAAACTGCGGGTGGCTATTAGCGATATATTATGTATATCTTTTATACTTTAGAAAATATTTATGTGTATCTTGTCCTATTTTTGTAATCTTCCCCTATATATAGGGTGTTTGTTAATCAATGAATGAAGAACAATTACAAACCATAAACACTTTTAATTAGTACCACACCTTTTCGCCTGGTTTATAGATAAACCTTTCATCTCCCAGTTGAGCTCAAGCATCGAGCATACTTGGCTTTTAAAACAACCAATTTTGACCTTACTAAAGTTGGAGATTTAGTCCTTTTATATAATTCTAGGCTTCATCTCTTCCTAGGCAAGCTGAAGTCAAGGTGGCCTAACCATTCAAGGTGACAAAATTTTATCTATATGGAGTAGTGGAGATAAAGTCTCCTGACGGTGATGCATTCAAGGTTAATGGACACCACCTTAAAAGGTACACGGGATTTTTGAATGAGGAAGAAAGGGAGGATACCTTTTACGAATAAAAATAGTCGAAACACGAGTCGTATCCACCAGGCACACTCGGTGCCTTCTCTCGGTGACCATTATCCTGCCTATCCTGCCAAACACAGGTCGTGCCTCCTGAGAGCTGCAGCTATAAGACAAGATGCACGGGAAGCATCTTGTATCCACCTCACTAAACGACATTCTCCACTTTTCATGAGAAATTTGAGTGATTTTCACGCATACCACATCATGTATGTCCTCTTCTTCTTCCATCTTGTCCCTACCCTTATAGCTTCTTCTGTTGGAAACAAACCCACGTTTTCTTCTTAGCATAAAACACCTATAACTCAAGTTTTTGACCACCTTTTGGAGTTTAATCCAGCCAAATGTTGAAATCAATGGTTCAACTCTTAGATTTAACATTAAAAAGTGGCCTAAATGCTAAAATAGCAAACCAATATGAGTTCTAGGTGAACAAGAAGAAGTTTCAGAAGTTGTTGCAGGTCCAAGACACTGGTGATGCCTTCAGGGCGTGCCTCGACCGAAACACAGCAGTTCTAGAATGTGATTTTATGTGTTTTTTCTTGTTTTGCAGCATGGCTAGTGAAGGAAGTCCAGTTGAACAAATGAGTACCAATTCATTTGTCACAAACACAAAAACAATTTCAAGTCAACTTTAGGGGCAAGAGCTTTATCATCATGGCTGTAACAATCATCACTTACCAAAAGGAAGTCAAAAGTTGCAACAAATAACATGACTATCTATAAATCAGAAACATTTAATTATGATCAATTTATTGTCAAAACACAGAACAAAGAACACAGAAGCATAGCACACTTATAGTATTACTGGTATGATAATGGATTAAGATTGGTTAAAAATTTATGTACATAATTAGAAACTAGTGACAACAATTACTCCTTGAGGTTAACAATAAAATTTAATATCACCTGGATAGGACGACAAAGAACCTCCTCCGTCTTAACAAAAGGCTTCTTCATTGTATTCATAAAATCCAGCATTAACCAGGAACTTGAAGAACCCATCAACCTTTCAGTCGGTCAAATAAAAATAAACATTATATCATTCTTGAATATATTAACACAAAAATTACCAAAATTAATTATCATAGCGCATCTTACTCAATTTGTTGCTTCTTGCTAAATTACAATCAATGGTTTTATAACTCCGTGATTAAAAACCTAATCATAGTAGTGTTTGCTAATTTTTTTTATCAGTTCCCACTTATAAGTTAAACAGACGTGAGATACCACAGTATAGCACACACATAGACATACTTCGAAGATTCAATAAATGAAGAACAATCTATACTTCTATAATAAAATAAACCATTTTGAAACACTTGTTATCATATTAGGTCATTTCTTTTCTTATGGATAATTAGGTTATAACCCCGTGTATTACACGTGTTGAATAAATAAATTTTATATAATATATAATAAATAATAAAACAATATATCTTTAAAAACTTTTTTTTTTTGCACGGGTTGAATAAATATAATTTCATATATTAAATAATAAAATGTTATGTCTACAAGAACGGTATGTATTCTACGGGTTGAATAAATATAATTATATATACCAAATAATAAAAAAGTTATATCTCTAAAACAACGTGTATTGCACCGGTTAAATAAATATAATATTGTTTACCAAATAATAAAAAAAGTTATATTTTAAAAAACCCTCGTGTATTACTCGGGTTGAATAAATATGATCTTATATACCAAATAATAATAAATATACATATAAAAAACTAATGGATATACTCGATACGTGATAGATATGGTGATTGCGGAGATGATTATTGAAAAGAAGATACAGTGACCATACATGTTATTCAAGAAGCAAATAAGCAGCCATTTGAGTGATAAAATATAAATTATATTTAAAAAAAACTCATAATAAATCTAAATTTATATATAAAGTAGTATTGAAAGTTATATACAATTTGTTTAAAAATTATGTAATAAAATCGATATAATAATTTTTAATAATGAAAATTGTTGATGCACTTAGTGTGGACACGACTCGTTCCAGATCATTATGTGGACACGGCGGCCCGTTCCAGTTCGACTCGGCTACGAAGTGAAGGCCGTAGTCAAGATATCCTCCTATCTTTGACTCGGTATGCTATTTACTTTGTATCGTATTGTGTAAATGCAACTGCGTGTGTGCAGTATGCGTGTTAGTATAACTTCTGTGTTTGACTGTCATGTATATGCTTGATTGGAAACATGTCGACGAAGGTTGAACCTTCATTTGGCGAACCTCCCTTGTGGCGAAGCTTAGACTTCGTCATGTATGAAAGTGACGAAGTTTCTATGGCGAAGTCTCCATAGTTCGTCGTGATGTGTGAGTGACGAAGTTCCCAAACTTCGTCACACTTAAGAGTCCGTCGATGAAGGTTCGTCATCTTGCAGAAGTTCGTCGATGATATTATTATATATACACAAACAGAAGACAGAAACAACAGAGAAGTCTGAATAGATTTCATTGAGAGAACACACTGAGAGTTTATAAGAACATCTTGTAAGCATTGCTTTGTAACCGTTTCATACGCATTAATACATTGGAGTGTTAATCGTTGAATTTTGTGTTTGTGTTCGTAACTTGGTTTAACTTACCCGTTTGGATTCCGCACTCTCGGGTTTGTCGGAAAAAAGGGAATAGAGGTTTAACTCGATCTTCCGGGTGGACCTACAATTGGTATCAGAGCTTTGGCTCGATTCCTTGTTAAAACCAAGTAGATTTTCATGTGTTTCCAGATTTGTTCTTGATTTTTGAAACAGAAAGTTTATATTTTCAGAAAAATCAGGTTTAAATCTTTGAAAATCTTGTGTTTTTGCTGATTGTTCTTATAAAAACCTTGTTAGATTCCATGTATCTATGTTAAGATTGGGTTTATAGTAAACTTTTGTGCAAAATTTGAGTTCCGAAAATTTGTCCGGCATCGGAGTTCTTAATGTGTTCTTCATGTTCTTCATAAATAATTCTGGGTTTATAAAGTTAAAACTGCTTTATTGATTTGTACGAATTATTGAAGTTAAATATAATATTACTTGTTTGAATTACTTGCCATTGAAATGATGAAACTTTGAAAAGCTGTGTGTAAAAGTAATGTGTGTTTGACAAAGTGGACAAATGAAGTTTCTATGTCAGAAGATAAGATTTGATTTTATTTGTTTTGAAAAATATCTTGCAAGCTGTCTTCACTTTGTCAACGAAGATTCCTTTGACGAACACCCAAACTTCGTCAAAATTGTTGATTGACGAAGACCCCTTAACTTCGTCACATGTGGTTGACGAACTCTCTTACAATTTCGTCATTCATACTTCAAGGTTTTTTTTAAACAGAAGACATGAAAATCATATTTAACTGTTTGATTTGAGTGATTTAATCAGGTATTCATCATTATATATTCGAACTGAATCCGGACTGGTGGGGTACTCCGTCTAATACGGAAAGCAAGTATAGAAGCACGGGTTTGTCGCCATCATGGGCCGAATCTCCCACTCCCTCGTCCTCATCACGAGCGTGTTCAATTACGGCAGAGCAGTGGGCATCGGTTACTAACCAAAATCAAAGTGAACCGAAAATGGCTAGAAATATGTATGGTGATCTGGTACCAGTTGCTCAGCAACCAGTAACTTGTGTCTCAAACACTGACTTGTATGGAAATCCACTACCACCAGTTGCCTCACAACAAAGCTATAGGTCTACTGTAGCACCATCATCTCTTGATCCAAGGAACTGTAGTCAGACAAAAACGGCGTTTTATGCGAAAATTGTCAAAGATGCCAGCAACGGTGAATCCTCGGGAAATAATGACAGTTCGGAAATAGTAGTTCAGATGAAGACATTTCAACTTCAGTTGAAGATGTTACAACTTCAAGTTCAAGTTCAAACGAGAATAGATCTGTATGTGAATCATCAAGGGAGGATGTTGATTCTGAGGCAGATGGGTCAACATCTGAGAGTGATTCCAGTCAGGTACGTATCGATGAATCAAAATCTGATAGTTGTGATATGTGTGTTGGATTAAATGTTAAATTGTCTGATTTGCAAAGTAAATATGACGATTTGCAAAGAAAATATGATGTGACATTTATCCACAATCAACATTTGATCGTGGATCTTTCGAAATGCACAGAGGCAAACATGTTTCGTGAAAATTATGAAAAGGAATTTAAAAAGATAATTGAAACATTAAAAGAAGATAAGACTGAGCTAACGAAAATGGTTTCAAGAAAACAAACTGAAATAAACCTTTATATCAATAGGCTCGAGTTAATGCAAAAAGAGTTGGCCTGTGCTAAGTGTGAAAGTGAGGCGATCCAGCTTAAGCTGAATAGTTATTCAAACTCTAGGTATGTGCTGGATCACATCATTGACATACAGAAAAAGAAAAAAGGATGTCACGTGCATAGGTTATAAGAAGTGTCCACCACCTGTTAAACACGATTATTCTTCGATGCCTGATGAGGAAAATAAACCTCATTTTGAACCCTCAGTTTCATTGAACCTTGAGGAATTCACATTTGGGCTAGGTTACAAAAAGGAAGTATCCTCAGATTCGGATGAATCAGCAGATGCGAAAGTGTCAACAGCTGAACGAAATCAGGATCCTCCAGTCATTGTTGAGGATGCTGATTCGTCAGATGATGAATCCGAGGATACTAACTCTGAACAGTCAGAAACGGTAACAAAAGAGGAAAACATACCTCTCGAAAATTACATTCTTTGTGATCCCCCTGCAAAACCGTTTGTGACTGCTACAGCCAAATCCGTTGAATCCTCATCTGGAAGTTATGAAAGCGTGAACTTGCTTTACACGTTGATTGGATCTGATAAAATATATTCAGACAAGGATTTCCCTATAAAAAATGTCAATCAATCTTTGATTGATAAAGTTTTCAAAGATTCTACCAGTAAGTTTTTGGGAAAGTCGAGCCCAGGAGTTATAGTAACTCAGTGTGCTCCTATCCCAAAATCCGAAGTTAGAAAGAAATATGGGAATAAAAAATTGCAACCGCAACACAATCAACGAAAGCAAGGTCACGTTTACCAAGGAAAGGGAAAAGGCAAACAAAGCCAAAACAAGAAGACGATTCAGAAGGTGAACTTCGTGAAATCCCGAGGGACCGATAAAATTGAAACTTTCGAAAACAAATCCAACACGGATTTTGTTAAACAAGTTAAAATTTTGAAAAGAAACAGTCAAAACAATTACACACAACACACAAACGGTTGTGATGTAGGACCAAGTACCTCAAGATCACGAAGTTCATCATCAAGCCTTTACGATTATGATACTCCGAGGTTTGTTGAGCGGAGATCATGTTTTGAATGCGGTGAGTACGGGAACATTGTCAGAAACTGTCCATATCTCACGAAAGGAAAGGCAAAAGTTGATGCCCCCCATGATAACAGTTACCATAAAAGATCTGTTTCACCAAGACAGGACCCTCGTCTTGTTAAACAACGGGAAATGAAACAAAAAAGGAAACAAAGAAAAGAAATTGAAAAGGTTTTAAAACAAGAGGTTATCCAAACACAGTCTGTTAAGTTAGAAGTTAAAAATGAAAAACAAAAACAGATTTGGAAACCAAAACGAGTAACCGTTTCAGGGGGAGCTACATCAATTCTGAATCATCGGGAAATGGATGTCATAATTCTCGATGATGACGGACGACCCAAGTCTGTGAAGGCTTGGGTCCCCCTCTCCAACTAATCTCTGAATGAGTGTGCAGGATGTTCCAGGAGGAAATATTGATAGTCTTAGGATTGTTGATAGTGGAGCGTCCATGCACAAGATCGACGACATAAGGCTCCGAAACATTGTTACATCTAGGAGAATATTGTTGCCATTGATGGAGAGAAAAGAAAAAGAAAAGAAGACAAAAATGTCTGATGAAAGAATGTGGTTGAATGAAGTTGAAAAATTCGACAAGATGAAAATGTGCGAAAATTTGGTTGTTATGGTTTTTGATCGGGTCGACAGGAAAGATTCCACAAGAAGTTCAAAGTCCACAAGATGAACGTGTAGGGTACTTTTCTCTACGGTGTGATTGAAGAAAATGTGTTTGTTGATCAAACCAAACCGGGTGTGCGGATGCCTTGGCGTGGATTGAACAACCGCACACTACTTCTCAAAGAGAAAGACAAAGACCTTCGCTGGTGCAATGTGGAAGACCAGCCGGACCCAGAGGTTTCTGATCTTGTTGCTGTGAAGAGATTTCTCGGTTAATTGAAGTAGCTGAAAAATCAACCTTGAAATCCACACCGGGTGGATATCCAGTTTGGGAGAGCACTCAGATTCCTTGCAATGCACGAAGCAGTTGCAAGATACGGTTTTGAATTTCTAATCTCTCCTATACTTGTCAATATTTAAGTTGCTTTATGAATTATTATCATCTCATACAGCTCTCTTTGACCAGACACATTGATCTCGAGTATCACTTCATACGTGATTGCTTTGATAAAAGGCTTATCGATGTTGTTAAGGTCCATACCGATGACCAACGTGCCGACCTTTTTACCAAAACATTTGATAAATCAAGATTTGACTTTTTATTATTGGTAAACGGCATTAAGGTCAAGCAAGAGTAATCCACATCGGAAAATCGTTTTTGTAAATATCTTTGTGTTTTTAAAATTATTGTAAGTTGGTTGTTTTTAGGGGGAGAAAATCCAAATTTGAAAAATTCAAAAACATCGAAAAATTTCAAAAACTCAAAAACAATAGAAAAACAAAAATGAGTTTCCTGGCGAGCAAAAGAGAAAATGATAGTACATCAGTGGTCTGTCTAAACCTCTTTAAACTAAAATGCAAAATGAAAAACGATAAGCAGCTCTATATAAGATGTATCGGTAGGCTCACAATCATTTTAAAGTGTGCAGGGTGATATAAACCTAAATCGACTAAAGACAGTGTGGGAACCGCACATTGGCATATGGTCTTAGTACCGAAATTTCGTTTGAGAGATTGCCGAGGTTCTGAGATATGTGGTCTTAATGTTGTTTATCATATGTGTATCATGTTTGTTTCTTTTACCGAAATATAATGGAAATGAAGTCTAGATCTTCCATGATACCATACATACGTGTACATACTGCATACGACCTCAATAAGTGATCAACAATCACATGTCCACAAAATAAGTGATAATATATCACATTTATCCGGGAGTCAAGTTCGTCTCTTTGCTGTACGTTAGTACTGACCTGTTTACGGACTTGCTCTTGTGCCCTCATGCATCTGAAAATCAAGTTCCTCATCAATAAGTGATTCTATCACATAGGGCTTGTTTTCAACCAAAATAAGTGAGTATCTCACATTTTCATACGGTCAAACAGATGATAAATGGTATACTCACCAGTAAGATGAATCCTCGTGCATACCTTGATGCGGGAATGTGTCGTGTGTGGATGAACACCGGTCGGTAAGTATAAATCATACCTTAACGTATCCCTTCGCCATGATTACATCTGATAAGTTGAGCTTATGTGGACAAAAATACCGATAATTGTTATAGGATGCTTATCTAAATTTTAACTAAATGAACAACAAGAGCGTTTTGGCGTGACCGTACACTGATATGATTCTCTTACCCTCGAAACTCGCAAAAAGAATGTCTGTAACAATTTATTTATTGCTTTCAGTTTCTACATCTTTATATATATTTATTTACTGCTTTCTGTCTTTACATTTGAAATATTCAAAATCCACAAAGAGTTTAAGTGTTTTTAATATAAACTTTATAAAAATCAAAAAGATTTTATTTCTATCTTATTTTTAATTAACCGATGTTGGAACTCGAGTCTTCGTTACCTGAAATCTGAACGAAAACCAAATCGACTAAATCTTCATAATCGGTCGAAATTTGCAAGTGTTTGAAAGTTAAAAACTAAAATTGAACAATTTGTTAAACTTTCAAAACTATCGGACGGTAGTTGAACAATGGTCACATATGTGTCATTTGTTTATGTTAATTATATTCCAAGCAGTTGTTCTCATTACGCGTTTAGATTTCTTGCATGTGCAGATGCTAAAGGCGAAGAGAACGTGTTAGATGAAAAGCTTCGGAATGAAGACATGGCATGGACGCACTCAAAAGATCAATATGATCGAGTTGCCGCTGACCAATCAATCAACACCACAAGGATTTTAAGTGATGAAAATCGAAAAAAGTTGAAGAACGAGCAGCATCCAAGGGGGAGTTTGTTGATACACCTCCTATTTGTGATATGTTCGAAGAACGGGTAGCGTCCAATGAGGAGTTTGTTGATGCACTTAGTGTGGACACGACTCGTTCCTGATCATTATGTGGACACGACGGCCCGTTCCAGTTCGACTCGGCTACGAAGTGAAGGCCGTAGTCAAGATATCCTCCTATCTTTGACTCTGTATGCTATTTACTTTGTATCGTATTGTGTAAATGCAACTGCGTGTGTGCAGTATGCATGTTCGTATAACTTCTGTGTTTGACTGTCATGTATATGCTTGATTGGAAACATGTCGACGAAGGTTGAACCTTCATGTGGCGAACCTCCCTTGTGGCGAAGCTTAGACTTCGTCATGTATGAAAGTGACGAAGTCTCTATGGCGAAGTCTCCATAGTTCGTCGTGATGTGTGAGTGACGAAGTTCCCAAACTTCGTCACACTTAAGAGTTCGTCGATGAAGGTTCGTCATCTTGCAGAAGTTCGTCGATGATATTATTATATATACACAAACAGAAGACAGAAACAACAGAGGAGTCTGAATAGATTTCATTGAGAGAACACACTGTCAACACACACACACTGAGAAATTCTAAGAACATCTTGTAAACATTGCTTTGTAACCGTTTCATACGCATTAATACATTGGAGTGTTAATCGTTGAATCTTTGTGTTTGTGTTCGTAACTTGGTTTAACTTACCCGTTTGGATTCCGTACTCTCGGGTTCGTCGGAAAACAGGGAATAGAGGTTTTAACTCGATCCTCCGGGTGGACCTACAAAAATAAAAATAAATAATATATTAATACAAAGTTTGGTTTTGATGATAAATAATTTGGTTCGGTTTTATCTCTAGCATTATATATGCTATGGTAAAAGTTTAGAGTTTGAAAAAATTAAGAGTAAATTTGTATATTATAAATAAAAAATGAGAAGTATACATTAAATTTAAACTAAATGATAGTTCTCTATAATTAAGTAGAAAATATGAGTTAAGTGCCATTTACGTCACGTCACTGTGGTTTGTTCACTTTTGCCATTTCAGGTCAAATTTTAAAATTACACCATTTTCCTCCTTGCCATTTTGAAAACGTGTCATTCCAGTCCAAAAAAATAACCATAGTTAAAAAATTCAGTTAGCTTAGGGGTAAAATTCGTTTGTTTCTAAGCAGCTGGTCACGGGTTCGATCCCGGCCAGCTGCAATTTTGACTGTGGTTACCCCTAAGCTAACTGAATTTTTAACTGTGGTTATTTTTTTGGACTGAAATAGCACGTTTCCAAAATATTAGGAAGGAAAACGGTGCAATTCTAAAATTTGGTCTGAAATAGCAAAAGTGAATAAACTACATGGACGTAAATAACACTTAACTTAGAAAAGATTAAATAAAATAATATTTAGTAGGAGAGTTATCTACAATTAATTAGAAAAGATTAAACTAAATACTAATTATCCATAAGAGATTAACCTAAATAATATTTAGTAGGAGACTTATTTATAATTAATTAGAAAAAATTAAACTAAATAATAGGAAAATTAATAGATACATAGCCTAATATAATGACAAGTGTTCCAAAAATGGTTTCTTTTATTATATAGTTAGATTAGTTTAGTTTCTTCTAATTAATTATAAATAACCATTCTACTAAATATTATTTAGTTTAACCTCTTATGATAATTATTATTTAGTTTAATCTCTTCTAATTAATTATAGATAACTCTCCTACTAAATATTATTTAGTTTAATCTCTTCTATCTAACTATAGATAATTATTATTTTGTTTTAACGTATACTTCTCATTATAAATATTATTTAACTCAATGTATACTTTTCTATAAATTTAATGTATATTCATTGTTTATATTACCTAACGTGTTATATAACAGCTACAATTTTTAGTTTCCTTTTACCCCAACTATTCAATCATATATATATATATATATATATATATATATATATATATTGCTATCTTATATTAGCTAAAAAAAAAATTAATATCAAATCTTACCGTACTTTACATGTCGAATAAAATACTTCTATTTTTCTAATAAAATATTATTCTTAAATTTAAATTGTTTATTTAAGGGATTTTTAAATAGCCAATTTATTTATCACCAAAACCAAACTTTGTGATAATATATTATTTATTGTTATTTTCATTATTAAAAGAGTAAATTACAAAAATCGTCCTTTATGTATGCTACTTATTGAAAATTGTGTCATCTGTCTTTAATAAGTATAAAAATCGTACTCGATGTTTGTAAACCATTGCACATTATGTCACTTAGCCCTAACCAGTTAGTTTTTATGGTTAAATATGATCAAATGAACCCCACATGATGGTGTTTTGTTCATTTTACCCTAAATACTAATATAAATAATAAAAAAGAATTATATATATATATAGATATTTATAAATATCTATACATACACTCATATAAGCACCTCTCTCTCACAACACACACTAGCTCTCTCTCTCTCTCTCTAATTGTCGGACTACCTCCACCAGACAGACCACCACCGCCATACACCTCACCAGACGGACCACCACCCCGTACACCTCACCGGACCACTGCCACCACCTACACACACCCCACCGGACCCCCACCACCTCCATACCCCCACCTCCGCCATAGCACCACCACTATCGCATGACCAAATCAAGATTATTCAGCAACAAAATATCTGAATCAAGATTATTCGGTAAACATCCTACTAGATGTCACAAAATCCCAATTAAAAACCCTAATTGACTTCATCAAATGCCCGTTGAGATTCAACCAGTTTTTCGACACCAACAAATTCGACTTCTCTGGAACTTTCCAGAGCATTCGCAAAAACATTTCATCCAAAAGCAGAGAGGTGTAATCGTTTGATCCAATTTAGGGAATATAAGAAATTAGGGTTTCTTTTTCTAGGGTTTCGTTGAGATTTTGTTGGATAGGTGGAGAGGGAGAGGCGACGGTGACATTCTCCGGCTGTCGTGGCAGTGGAGGAGGTGGTGGTGCCGTCGGTGGAGATGAGGAGGACTACTAGGGTTTTTGGGGTTATGGTTTTAAGGTCGGGGAGGAGGTTCTTTAAGTCAGGTCAGGGTGGCAGGTGGATGGTGGTGTTCGTGGTTGCAGGTGGGGTGCGGTGGTAGGTGGGTGTTGATGTTGGTGGATGGTGGTCTTGGTGGTTGCAGGTGAGTTGTGTTGTGGCAGGTGGGTGTTGGAGATGATTATTTATTTTAATATTTAAGGTAAAATGACAAAAGCACCCCTATGTAGTGTTCAATTGGTCAGATTTAACCATAAAATTAGCTGAGTTAGGGCTAAAGGACATAATGTGCAAGGGTTTGCAAACATCAAGTATAGTTTTTATACTTATTAAAGACAAAGGACACAGTTTGCAATAAATAGCATACATAAAGGACGATTTTTGTAATTTACTCATATTAAAAAAATTATTATATTGATTTTATTACATAATTTTTAAACAAATTGTATATAACTGTCAATATTACTTTATATATAAAATTAGATTTATTATGGGTTTGACCACTTTCAATTTATATTTTATCACTCAAATAGCTGCTTATTTGCTTCTTTAATAATATGCTTGACCACTATATCTTCTTTTCAATAATCATCTCCGTAATCACCATATCTATGGCGTATCGAGTATATCCATCAGTTTTTTTAAATATAATTTTCTTATTATTTGGTATGTAAAATAAATTTATTCAACACGTGTAATACACGGGTGTTTTTTAAGATATAAGTTTTTTTTTATTATTTGGTAAATAATATTACATTTATTCAACACGTATAATACATATGGTTTTAAAGATATAACTTTTTTTTATTTGGTATATAAAATTACATTTATTCAACCCGTACACTACATATGGTTCTTATAGATATAACTTTTTATTATTTAATATATAAAATTAAATTTATTCAAACCATGGAATAAAGGAGGTTTTTAAAGATATATTGTCTTGTTATATAGTATATGAAATTCATTTATTACGTGTAACACACGGGGTTATAACCTTGTAGATTATTAAAAAAATCGTACCTTGAGGATGAAAGTTAGCCAGCCAGAAGCAAACACATTGACAACAAAGGAGGGATATATGAAAATCAAACCAGGTGAACTAATATACAATATGCATGTTAAAAATCAAATAAAGAGGACACAAATCGAAGAATATGATGACACAACAAAACTCTTCCTATGATGACGAATGCGGCTGGATTGGATCAGCGAAGAAGAAGATTAGAGCAGAATTCGTGAAGATTGAATGTTAAAGAATCATAAAATCATCATGGTTAATAGAAAGAATTCGTTATCTAACCTTGATCCGAAGATGCTTGAGGATCCGGGTTCGAAGAAAGGAGAGAGAATAAGGTGGAAATCCTAGAATGCCAGAAGGAAGGAAACTAAAACTAATGATTTTTTGGGTTATAACATTTATATACAAACACCCACCTTTGACCTATTTAGGATGGATGGGGCGCTACCCAAATGTGAATTGGTAAACTTTTTCTTTTGCCAATAAATTTCATGTGATATCAACTTCCCTTAAAACTTCTCATTTTGCACTCAAATACTAGGGGTGCTCTACACATAGAGAGTGATAAACAATTTTTTTTAAGAATAAAAAATAAAAAACTAAATGTGTGATTGATTGGAAGAGAGTGGGGACCACCATTAACCCCTCTCTGTCCTCTCTATCTTCTCTTCCCACATCGGTGACTACTCACCGTAATAAGCATTCACCACTCACCGATTTTAGGGAGGCGGCACCTGGCCGATCGTGAAACATGCTCACCGAACGGGTCACCGCATGGTGACCCTTCCACTCTTAGGCTTAACTGGTCTGCATGACCCATATTTTATTAACCATTTAGTTTTAGCAGGAGAACACTAATAATAGGGGTCTTGATAAGTATCATGTGTCTATAGGTAATTGTTTTATTAGATAGTATTATATCAAAAAGAACAAAAATTATTTTGTCCGTGGAGTAAAATTGCTAATTATTATAAGAGGTGTATATTCTAAGTTTGTATTCCACCTCTTAGACCATCTCCAACAATCGTTGTGGCCCGTCAACAGACTGCCTAGTCAGCATGTCACATCATTACAAACTATCGTCACTCCAAACCTCCATTATTTTCCTCCAACAATAAACCTCCCTAAACCTCCACCTCATCGCTTACTTTTCATTTTATTTAATCTATACCTAATTTATATAATCTATTTTAAATTAATTTAATAAATATATATTTAATTATTTTTATTATTAAATAAAATAAAATAATAGAACTCGTAATAATTTTTTGGTTATTAAAAAATAAAATCAAAACTAATAAATTAACTATTTATTTAATTTTAATAACCATTTACTGTTTCAACGACTCTTTTTTTAAGCGGCTACTTTTACAATGGCTATTTATAAACGACTAGATTTCCGATTCTTATAAAAAAAGTCACAAATCACTAAAACTACCACGTTTGCATCACTCAAATTCACAAAGCACTCGCCAAACCCCCATCCACATTCAAACCAACAAAATAACAAAATCAGAAGCTTTGGCACGGGGTCGTGCCCACCAGGCAATGGCCGTGCCCAGTGAAGAATCTATGCAGAAGAAAAAGTCAACAACAAAAGACAAAACTGACAGAACAACATGGGGCCGTGCTAAGGAAACACGGGGCGTGATCAACTCTAAGATTCGCAGAATCTGAGATAGTACAACAAGTACAATGGCCACGGGCCATGCCGTTGACGCACGGGGCCGTGTTAGTACAAGGTCTGACACTGCAGTTAATGTAGAGGAGAGAGATTGAAGGCCACGGGGCTGTGCCAGGCGGGCACGGGCCGTGTTGGTTGTCTGATTTCAGCTATAAATAAGAGTGCTTGGTTTCATTCCAACCATCCATTGGCATACCATTTTTCTCACACTTACCACCACTCGATTACCATCATCCATCTTCCATCATTTAGAGTGTGTAGTAGTCTCGGGATCCAAGAACGATCATAAGAGTTCTTGTCAAACAAAGGTCATACTTAGCTAAACTCTTACATCACTTGGTGAAGACAAATCTTTGATGTATTACTTTTTTATTTCCAAACTTTGGCTCCTTTTTATTTGGGTATGTATTAATGACTTTACTAACTAGTTTTTTATATTGAAGGCGAATTTATTTAACCATTCTTCATATGTTGTTGATTCATATATTCGTGTCTTTACGGTCTATATAAAGCACGTTAACTACTTGGAAGAGGGTTAGAAGGGTGGTTGGGTAATTCTCTGTCTCATTCAGTGTATAGATCCTACGAGAACCTGATTCAAGCTTAGTAATACTTCACTAGTGGGCGGTACTGTTCGCCTCGGTAGAAGTAAGAAACCGCTAGAATCCCTAATCTATAAACTACTTTTAAAACTTTAAACTAACCTTGGGAAAACTATACCCTTGTTGACTCAGACCAAACGGTTGAGGGTAACGCCGCCTGAACCACTTTTCGCATTAATAACTTACTTAAGTATCTTTCAATAATCCGACTTTACGGGACCGTATCCCTACTAACTCAGAGCAAAAAGTTGAGGGTAACACTGCCTGGAAGGGGGCCTACTACTATAACTTAAATATAATCTTTTAAAATGACCAAAGTGCGAAAATTATTAAAGAATACATAAAAGTGGAGTTGGATCCAAGTGATTTCTACTTGTCTATCTATTTTTCCTTATATTTTATTTTTGCTTTTTAGTTTACTTTTAAAAAAAAAAAAAAACCTTTTCATCAAAAAATTGGTTAGATTAGACGTTAACGATAAGCCGGTACTAAAAGCTCTTTTGTCCTTGGACGACCTCGGTATCTTGCCATCACTATACAACGTCCGCGATGGGTGCACTTGCCCTAATGTGTGTAGAGTGATAGTATTATATCGTGTTTTATAAATTTAAAACTTGATTCATGAGTAAAAAAGGGTAAAAATATATCTAAAAATATTACCACACCCACACACGTCAAGTTTTAGGCGCCGTTGCCGGTGACACAAGGATTTTGAGAAAGGTTAAAATTAGCGGCATAATCAAATTCTAAAAAAAATTCAAAACTGCGCTCCTATTTTCAAAACTTTTTTTCTCTTTACAGTAGGTTTAACACGAGGCCGTGCCACTGGGACACGCCCTCGTGCTGCAAATTCTCAGAAAAACTTTTTCAAAAGCCCATATACAAATTTGCCCACGAGACCGTGGTCAGCATTATGTTAAATTTTATTTTTCTGTTTCCTGATCATAAGGCTCGTTATTCTTATGGGTATCTTCCAATACAATGGATTACTACTCAGAAGACTACACCTACTACATTGAGGATGATTATAACGAACCTTATTGTACCATTTGCGGTGAATCTCATTCAGTACAACAGTGTTACCTTTTTCGACCATCAACCTCATACACCACATATGAAGAAACAAGGTTTCAGCTCCGAAAGTCATGTTTTGACTAGGATAGCAATCCGTTTGAAACATACGACACGCCACCAACAATCAATCCCAAAGCCGAAAGCCTTATACAAAGTCTCAAAAATCTAGAACTCTAAATTAAGAGATCTCGTGAAAAAGAAGAGACTATTTGTACTAAAGAGGTAATAATCGAAGAGGTAATAATCGAAGAGGTAAAAATAGAAGAACAACAAAATGAAAAACTCATCCATGAACCAAACTAAGAAGAAGCTAACTCTAAAACTAATGACTTTAAAATAGAACAAAATTTTCAAGAAATTCACGTTTTGCAACCTTCTTTTGAAAATCATTGTTTAGTATCTTCTCATGCCAAGTTTTTAAAAGAGTTAAACACTACTACTAAAATCAAAGAGCTAGTTAGCATTACATTAACAAATGATCAAACTTCACTAATAAAAAACGAATACCATGAACTAAACATAAAATCGGTACCATGTTTTTTCAAAACATCTTTGTTAGTAACGTGCTAATTGATAAAGATCTCTGTGTTAACATAATGCCAAACTATATTTTCGAAAAATTGGGTACTAGTGATTTTTCGCCTCTTAAAATTCATATTTTTCTCTCTAACTGAAAAACGATTAACGCTACGGGAATCGTTGAGAATATCTTGATTAAAACAAGCTAAGCGGTAGTATCAACCGACTTTATCATCCTAGATGATACCCCCTCGTGTTGGGACAACTGTTTCTAAAATCCCATCAAACATTAGTCAAACGGAAGCAAAACAACCTACCACTTCAATTAGGGGCCGACAAAAGGTACATCAATCTCGACCAATCAATGAAATACCAATTTGCAATGACGACATCTTAATTGACGATGAAGTAGAGCCACCTGTTATTGAAGAAACAGAGGAACAATTTGTCGAAGAGGAAGACGCCATCGAACAAACATTTTCGGCCATCGATCTTAATAAAGAAGAAAATAAGCGGTCTCTTAAAGACCCACCACCACTAGATTTCAAGGAACTATCAAAAGGTCTAGAATACGCATTCTTGGACGAACATGGTAAGCTGCCTGTCATCATTTCTTCTAAACTCACACTTTTTGAAAAAGAAAATTTAATTAAACTTTTGAAAAAACATAAAAATGCAATTGCATGGAAACTTATGGATATCAAAGGCATCAATCCTTCCATTTGCACACACAAAATTTTAATAGAAGATGATTATAAAACGGTAATACAAACACAAAGAAAAGTAAATCCAAACGTGCAAGAAGTGGTTAAAAATGAAGTCATCAAGCTTCTAGACGCCAGACTTATCTACCCTATCTCCGATAGCCCATGGGTAAGTCCCATCCAAGTAGTACCGGAAAAGGAGGTATGACGGTAATAACTAATGATAAAAATGAGTCACCGGATGGAGAGTTTGTATCGACTATCACAATTAAAAGAAGCAACAAGGAAAGACCACTTTCCTTTACCGTTCAACGACCAAATGTTAGAAAGACTATCTGGTCACAAATTCTATTGTTTTCTCGATGGTTTCTCCGGGTATTTTCAAATTCCCATAGCACCGGAGAACCAATAAAAAACAACTTTTACATGTCCCTACGGAACTTTTGCTTATCGACGCATTCCTTTTGGTCTATGCAATGCCCCCGCTACGTTTCAACGTTGCATGGTGGCTATGTTCCACGACATGATAGAAAAAACCATGGAAGTTTTCAAGGATGACTTTTCTGTTTTTGGAGATACATTTGACCAATGCCTCGATAACCTTGAACGAATGCTATCCCGATGTGAGGAAACTAACCTCGCCCTTAATTGGGAAAAATGACATTTCATGGTAACTGAAGGAATAGTGCTCGGTCATAAAATCCCGAGCGAAGGAATGGAAGTTGATCGGGCAAAAATAAACACTATTTCCTGATTACCTCCACCATCCTCTGTTCGAGCCATTCGAAGTTTCTTAGGACATGCCGGAATTTATAGGCGATTTATCAAAGACTTTTCAAAAATCTCTAGACCTCAAACAAAATTACTTGAAAAAGATGCACCATTCATCTTTGACAAGGAATGCAATAAAGCTTTTCTTACCCTAAAAGAAATGCTAGTCAATGCACCAATCATGATAGCACCCGATTGGAAACTACCTTTTGAAATCATTGCGACGCAAGCGACTTTGCAGTTGGAGCCGTCTTAGGACAATGAAAAGAAAAACACTTTCACCGAATATACTATGCAAGTAAAACTCTTAACGATTCTTAAGAAATTATACAATAACCGAAAAAGAGTTACTAGCCGTAGTATTTGCTTTTGATAAATTCCGTTCCTATCTTGTTCTTTCTAAAATAAAAGTCTATACAGACCGTGCCGCCATTCAATACCTTTTCAAAAAACAAGATGCCAAACCACGTTTGATCCTGTGGATTCTTCTCCTCCAAGACTTCGACATTGAAATAAAAGATAAACTAGGAGCCGAAAACACCGTCGCCGATCATCTATCTTGCTTAGAAGATCCCGCTTTGGAGCTAACTCGATAAGAACTCATCAATAAAAAGTTCCCCACCGAATCGTTGGAAATGGTCGAATATCAAGAAGAACCATGGTACGCTGACTATGCTAACTAACTCGCGAGTGGCAATTTAGTCAAAGGTTGGTCACATCAACAAAGAAAAAAATTCTTTGCCGATGTAAAACACTATTTTTGGGAAGACCCATATCTTTTTAAAATGTGTGCCGATCAACTCATCTGAAGATGCGTCATGGAGTCACAAGCACCGCATGAAAGGTACTTGATTCAGGATTTTATTGGCCAACTATCCATAAGGATGCATACAATTTAATCAAAACATGTGACGTATGCCAACAAACAAGTAATATCTCATTAAGAAACTAAATGCATCAAAACAGCGTTCTTATTTGGGAATTTTTTTATGTTTGGGGTATGGATTTTATAGGACCTTTCCCACCATCAAAAGGGATCAAATATATTCTTGTTGTAGTCGATTAAATGTCAAAATGGCCAGAGGCCGAAGCTCTTCCAACTAACGATGGGAGAGTTGTGGTAAAATTCTTAAAACGCTTATTCTCTCGTTTCGGCGATCCAAAAGAACTCATTAGTGATAGAGGTATCCATTTTTTCAATTATTAATTAAATAAAATTTTAACAAAATATGGGGTCTATCACCGTCTTTCAACCACCTACCATCCTCAAACCAAACGGTGAAGCCGAAGTAACAAATAAGCTCGTCTTTGGAAAAATTGTTATCTCCCAGTAGAAATTGCACACAAAGCTTATTGGGCGTTAAAAACATAAACCTAGACCAAGAAACCGCTAGTAAAAGTTGACTCTATCTGTTAAACGAATTGGATGAATTGAGAAATCAAGCATACTCTAACTCCGAAATTTATAAGGAATGCTTGAAAAATATACACGATAAAATAAGCAAACCTAAAGAATTTCGGGAGGGAGATCAAGTGCTATTGTTTAACTCAAGGCTTAGATTATTTCCGGGAAAAGTTAAGTCAAGGTGGTTGGGACCTAAATCTTTCCAAATAAATAGAGCGGTGGAAATTCAGCTTCCAAAAGGAGAACCTTTCAAGGTAAACGGGCAAAGGCTTAAGCTTTACTGAGGCTTAATTGAGGATGAGGAAGTTGAAGTGACTCTTCAAGTGGTAGATACATGATCGGAAAACCATCAAACGTTATTTGTAAATATGCATGTTCTTCTTTTTAATCATCTTGTAGGAGCAATTGGAAAGCATCATCCTTGAAGATTTGACAAGAAACATGTATGTACACCAAGGGAACCCTGGAAAACGGTCACACACACGTGCACAATAAAAAAAATAATGTTGCTGGCACACTGACCACGGGGCCGTGCTCACTTGGCACACCCCCATGTCCAAACGCCTAGATACATGAGAATTAATAAATCACGGCATGGGGCCGTGCTGCATTAGCATAGGGTATTGGCCGACCTGCAAACAGAGTATATAAAGCACCGTCTTAACTTTTTCAACACAAAACACGACCTGTTTCTCCAAAGGCTCTGGTTCTTGACCATTTTCTGCCAAATTTCAACGATCATCTGACCAAATCCGACTAAAAGGTATGATTCTAACATCATAGTTAGTTAGTTTAACGATTTGCATGTAGTATAACATCAAAAATTCGAGTTTAATCTAGGGTTCTTGAACTAGACCCGTGCCGATCTCGAATTTTTGTTTAGATCTTGTTAGTAGTAGTTAGTACTAGTGTTTTGAGAAGTAAATCACTGAACATTGTTGGAAAAATCGGATTGTTCAAGCAGTTATTCCCAAACCCTTGTTCTTGACAGAACAAAATCTAAAATCAAAAGGGTAAACAAGTGTTTTATGCAAAATTGATACTAGGGGTTTGTTTTTCGGGGTAAACCGCACCTAATGGACCAAAATTTTTAAATTTTTCGAAGACGGCTCGAAAACCTTAATTTTTTAAGTAACAGGCGATTAACACCGGGCTATGTCCATGTGACACAGGGCCGTGGGAAACAAAGACCCCAGACGCGGGGCCGTGTCTGAAAGACGCAGGGCCGTGTCTGAAAGACGGCGGGCCGTGTCTGAAAGACGCGGGGCCGTGTTGCCGTGTCTAGACAACATGATTTCAAGTTTTCGCATAATTTTCAACATACCAACTATCTTACTAGTTCTTTCTTATAGTAATGGCGCCACACAAGTTCCTAAGGTTCAAATCCTCTAAGCTTTACTACCAAACCGGTTGGAAGCATTGCAAGAAAGGCATGGAGAGCCTCCGAGACAAGTTTGCTATGAAACATTTGAAATTGTTGGTCAACAGGAAAGATATGATGCTCTCGTCACTGGTCCTCTCGGCATCTTCTTAGAGACTCGGCTCCGGTCAATCCATGAGTATAACATGGAGTTTATAAGCACACTGACTTTCAACAGAACCGAGCCGGACATCTTTGATTCTGATGCAGTGCAATTCAGGTGTGGGGGTGAATGGTACAGTCTATCAGTTGCCCAATTCGGGGTAAATATTGGGCTTTACACCAAGGATGATACTTCTAAACCTGAATTCACGGAAGCTATCCGAGAACTACCAGACAACCTAAGGCAAGCTGCATGGGCACGGATTGGAGACGGTGCCTACAATCCGAGCTCCACAAAAAGCACCAAGATTAGGGACTCACTTATCCGCTACATCCATCAGGTCCTTAGTGGTTCCTTTTGCCAACGG
Organism: Helianthus tuberosus; assembly: GCA_030545235.1. NCBI lineage: Eukaryota > Viridiplantae > Streptophyta > Magnoliopsida > Asterales > Asteraceae > Helianthus > Helianthus tuberosus. The sequence goes on from CM060406.1 coordinate 65,960,387, forward strand.
AAAAATAGCGGTGGGGTAGTGAACCTTCGCGAGCTCACTTGCCTTTATTGCCTCGTGACCAACCAACCCATCGACATCGCCCGCATGCTTCTGAGAAACTTGGCCAGCAATACCACTGCAGACATTCGCACACCCATCTTCTATGGAGGTTGGATCGCCAAACTCTTCAGGAATTAAATTTGGTGAACTCCAACCGTATTTCACAAGGGTGTAACTATCACTAAACTTGATCTTCCTTTTTGCTGAAATGTGAATCTGATCATCGATTGCAACAATGGATTTATGCGCTTTAAGGATGCATACGGCCGGGTTTGGAACCCGAATGACCCAGATGAAGTCCTTGCAATCGAAGATATCCCAGATTGTCCTCACCCCGGATCTTTTCCAGGTTCCTCATCCCAAGGCGGGAGTGATTTTCCTAACCTCCATAATTTATATAATATCATGCAGGAAGCCCTCCAAGTCTCAAAGAACGCCTGTAGCTTGGTTTAAAGCTCAAGTTCCCGGATCAGAGGCATGGAGCGCAACATCATCTCCATGCAAAACGACATCACATACATCCTGGATAACATGGTGCTTCGCGGTGAAGAGGAGGAAGAGGAGGAGGGATAGGATATGGAATCAGACTCGGTGATGGTGGCAGCAGGCGATGTAGTTATCTTCCAGTTTATCTTTCCCTAACTTTTGAACAATCTCGTATTTCTCAGGCTGCGTCCCTTTGAACAATTTACTTTTCTGAACAATTTCCTTTTCTGCATTTGTTTTCATTTTCTTGTGATGTGGTGGTGGTAGAACAACTTGAACGATGGTAATCTAGGATGTATTATATTTATGTCGGATTGTTTTATGGATGTAGTATTATAGCTCACAGGTACCATGGGAGGCTTGGACACACTAAGCATAGTGGGCCCCAAGCCTGGAAAACAGAAGCCAACCGACAAAACCCGAGCTTTTACCTGAAATACACGATTGCCACATGGACGTGCTCACTAGACACGCCCCTGTGCCCACATACCTGATGCCAAAAATTTCCTCCCTAGAAAGTGACACGGGACGTGTCCACCAGGCACTACCCCGTGCTCACTCCACTGTAAGTTTTCTGAAAAAACAGGTTACTGGCATTTGGACGTCGTGTTCTCCTAACACGTCCCTGTGCCCAGTGCCCAGTAACTGTAAATTTTTGTTACTTTACACATTTTTTACACATCTAATCAAAATAAATCCTATTTGGGACAAATTGAGCATAATGTGTAATTTAAGTATGGGGGGATGTCAAAATCTTGAATCGGTTGTCCTAAACCAAGCCTTACACAAAACTTTACTTGGAATCGCTAAAACACCCCAAATCTTTTTCAAATTTTTTCTTGTGTCTTTTTTATAGTTTAAGTTAAGAAACGAAGATCTAAAATTTTCAAGTTTTTATAAGTTTACAACCGATAGGGTCATGATAAAAAGAACCATACAAGAAAAAATTATAAAAATGGCATGACAATTCTTTATAAAATTTGATTGAATATATAATTTCACACTTATACCATTTTCCCACAAAAATGTGAGCCTTGAGCCTTTACTGAGCATTCAATCATACATATTTACTAAATGCTCATCTTTCGTTTCTTGTGTGAATAGCCTTATGGATCTTACAAATCTAGAACTTGAAAAGACAATACATTCCCGGTCCTTACAAACAAATCCAAGTAAGTAAATGGTGGAGGCATTAGGATTTTAAACCCTCTTTTTCATCTTCAACCTTATTCTCTTTATCAACCCACCATAAACAAAAACAACAAAAATACTCCCCTAGTTAAACCCCATTGAGTCTAAACCTTTCGTTTCAAAACCCACAAAATACAATTTTACACAAACCACCCATCACCCCAAAACCAATTTTTTTTATTTTCACAACCCTTGTTTTTAGTAAAATGCGGTTCTTTTGAAAATCATATAAAAAGAAGTGACTTAGTTTTATTCAAAAAAAAATCCCTAGGTACTTGAAATAAATAAACAGAAATTATTGCTTATAAATATGTTCTTTATAACTAAGTCACAAACAAATAAATTTTCAAAAGAAAACCGACATTTTACGTTTTAGCCACTTTTCAATGAAACTATCATACCCTTAACCAAAACCTACCCTTACAAAGTTCTCTTGATATTTACAAAGATTATGTTAAAAATGAGGATGTTTGATTACCTGTCAAGCATATGGTAGGAGTAAGTTCTATACCGGTATCGAGCGTTTCACCTAATACATCTTCGGCCGAGTGTTGAGTGATCAGTTGTGATGTGTGTGATTTTGTATATAGCTAAATGAAATTTTATAAAGGCATGTTATGCCCAAAAATATTTATTTTTCTAAAAAACAAGGTTCAAAATAGATCATGATGAATCGGATTCTAAATAATATAAAAACAAGAATAAAGAACTTGGATTCCCGACACTCTACAAACAAGACCCGAAAACTTCTTCTCTACCAATTCCATTTAGGTGTGTAAGCAACATTAAAGAGTTTTGCTTGGGGACAAGAAAAGATTCAAGTGTTGGGGTATTTGATGTGCGTAAAATACAGTATATAAATTATATCAAATACGACGTAAAATCAACCCTTTTTCATTACTAATGTTGGAAAAAGCATGTTACTTTGTTCCTTTTTAATTTACAGGGTCAAAAGAGCTTGAACCCATAAAAGGAGCAAAATAACAGCAAAAACTAACATAAATAAAAAGAGGGAGGATTGACTCGACTCGCCAAGCCCCCATCCACATCCAAACCAACAAAATCAGAAGCTTTGGCACGGGGCCGTACCCAGTGAAGAATCTCTACAGAAGAAAAAGAAAACAACAAAAGACAAAACTGACATAACAACATGGGGCCGTGCTAAGGGAACACGGGGCGTGATCAACTCTAAGACTCGCAAAATTTGAGATAGTACAACAAGTACAATGGCTACGGGTGGTGCTGTTAACGTACGGGGCCGTGTTAGTACAAGGTCTGACACTGCAGTTAATGTAGAGGAAAGAGATTGAAGGCCACGGGGCCGTGCCAGGCGGGCACGGGCCGTGTTGGTTGTATGATTCCAACAATAAATAGGAGTGCTTGGTTTCATTCCAATCCATCCCTTGGCAAACCACTTCTCTCACATTTTTCCACCACCCCACCACCACCACCACTACAACACTAACACCCACCACCATCATCTATCTTCCATCATTTAGAGTGTGTGGTAGTCTCGGGATCCAAGATCAAACGTAAGAGTTCTTGTCAAACAAAGGCCATGCTTAGCTAAAATCTTACATCACGTGGTGAAGACAAATCTTTTATGTATTACTTTTTGATTTCCAAATTTGGCTCCTTTTTATTTAGGCATGTATTAATGACTTTAATAACTAGTTTTTTATATTGAAGGTGAATTTATTTAACTATTCTTCATATGTAGTTGATTCACATATTCGTGTCTTTATGGTCTAAAGCACGTTAACTACTTGGAAGGGGGTTAGAAGGGTGGTTTTGTAATTCTATATCTCGTTCAGTGTATAGATCATACGAGAACCTGATTCAAGCTTAGTAAGACTTCATGAGTGGGCGGTACTATTCGCCATGGGAGAAGTAAGAAACCGCTTGAATACCTTATCTATAAACTACTATTAAAACTTTAAACCAACCCTGTGAGGACTGTAACCCTGTTGACTTAGACTAGAGGGTTGAGGGTAACGCTGCCTGGAAGGGGGGCTACCACTTTTCGCATTAATAACTTACTTAATTATCTTTTAATAATCCGACCTTGCGGGACTGTATCCCTGCTGACTCAGGCCAATAGGTTGAGGGTAATGCTGCCTGGAAAGGGGCCTACTACTATAACTTAAAGATAATCTCTTAAAATGCCCAATGTGTGGAAATCAATAAAGGATACATAAAAGAGGAGTTGGAACCAAGTGATTCCTTCATATCTATCTGTTTTTCCTTATATTTTATTTTTTCCTTTTAGTTTACTTTTTTAAAAAAATACCTTTTCATCAAAAATTTGGTTAGATTAGACGTTAACGATAAGCCGGTACTAAAAGCTCTTGTGTCCTTGGACGACCTCAGTATCTTGCCATTACTATACTACGTCCGCGATGGGTGCACTTGCCCTAACGTGTGTAGAGTGATAGTATTATATCGTGTTTTATAAATTTAAAACTTGATTTATGAGTAGCGGTTAAAATATATCTAAAAATCTTAACCACACCCACACACGTCAGTCATAAACAAGTTCTATGTGAATATTTACTTTAAATAAGTTGTAACATCAGTAGGTTATCAACTTATATGACCATGGAGGTTTAAAAATCAAAATATGCACCATAAGGGCATTTTAGTCATTATATGACATGCTTTAAGAGCTTGCATATAAACTGATATTATGAACATGTTCATTTTGTAAAAATACTTTAATTATGATATAATATTAGTAAGTAATCAAACGTGTATGATTTTTATAATTAAAACCAAACTATGCACCATAAGGGCATTTTGGTCAATATATAACATAGTTTGAGAACTTGTATAAAAATCTTAGTTATAATCAAGTACCTTATGTGAAAACACTTTAATTATGTTATAATATCAGTAGGTATTAAGTTTTGAATGATAGTTATTGTTAAGAACTATACTATGCGCCAAAAGAGCGTTTTGGTCATATTATAACATAGTTTACGATCTTATATCAAAACTTAGGTTATGAATAGAATTATAATACCAAAATATGTTAATTATAATAACATATCAATAGGAAATTCATTTTGTAAGTTCATCGTTGATTAAAACCAAGTTTTATGCAAAAAGGACATTTTGGTCAAAGTTAGGCATATTATAGAAACTTGTGTAAAAACTCAGAATCTGATTATGAACATGTATTATAACCTCACAGGGTTATCATACATTATAACGTGCTCATAATACAACTTAAATTCAGTAGCTAACTTAGCTAAATCGGGTCAGAATCGAAAGTCAAAGCAGAAGTTAAACTACTCGACTTTCGGTTGCGTACCGACCCTAAAACTGGAAATGACGGGCTGAACACGTTCATACATGTACTAATATTAATTACCAACTTATTTAAGTGTTAAAACATTGTTTATAACATTCACATGATCAATTTCTAAAGTTTACGAAAAACTGAATTTTAACTTTTTAATTACGATAATTTTGACCTGTCGTTTGACCCAGTTAACGTGATTTTTAGGAGGTGTCCTTTTGAGGGATTAACATCTTCCTAATTATGATCACGTAGCCATGTTCGACTCAAACAATGGCTGGACCATAATGTTCTGAACCGAAAGTTAGAGGAAAAATTGATTTTGCTTGCTTTCGGCTATAAAAGCCTAGAAAACAAAAATGCACAGGATAGGAACACTTACAATTGATCCTTGGAACGAAATGGACAAAGTAGGATGCTCCTAAAGCTTAGGAACTTCTAGATGAGGAGTAAGAAAGATTTAAAGAAGAGGTTCAAGTGAAAATGGTTGCAAACCTCCTCCATTTATACTTGAAGGAGTTGGATCAGATCAACAAAGGTGTTAGGGGATTGTTTTGGATAATTACAAGTGTCCTACAATGTGGCAACAGCAGCCATGCAGTTCATGGTTTCGAAATGTGGTAAACTTGGAGCCCATACAAAATTCTGACACTGGCGTTGCTCTACGGATCGTCGAGGGTAACCCTTTACGGTCCGTAAAGACCTTGGGCACACCTGATTTCCCATTTCCTTGTGGACCGTATAGACCTTAGTCTACGGTCCGTATACGATGGCCAAGACCAAAAAAAATAAGGCACTGCAGACAATAAGCTCTTATGCTTGTGGTCCGTAAAGGGTCAATCAGAGGCACAAGTTTGGCATGTTGACACCTTTAGTTCCTCCACATTCAAACTTTCAAACATTGTCAAAAATAGTCCCTCTTGTACAATATTTTGCAAAATTGAGAGTATGGACACGTGCCAGTACATTAACAGACACGAATTTACGAGGTTTTACATCCTTAACCCCTTAAAAGAAATCTCGACCTCAAGATTTTATTCAAAAAGATGGGGGTACTTTTGTCGCATAGTGGACTCAACCTCCCATGTATATTCAGGGCCTCTACGGGCATCCCATTTAACCTTTACAATAGGTATAAATTTCCTATGGAGTTACTTAACCTGTCGATCCTTGATTGAAATCGGTTTATCAACAAACCTCAGGTTTTCATCTATCTGCACATCTTGATGTGACATTGATAGCGACTCATCGGCTAGACATTTCTTTAAATTACAGATGTGGAATACATTGTGAATTCCACTAAGCTCCTCCGGCAGATTCAGCTTATAAGCTACTGATCTAACACATTCTATTATCTCAAACGGTCTGATATATCTCGAGCTTAACTTGCCCTTCTTTCCAAAGCGCATCACACCTTTCGAGGGTCATACCTTTAGCAAAACTTTGTCACCTACTTGGAAATTAAGAGGTTTACAACTCTTGTCAGCATCGCTTTTCTACTTATCCCTGGCAACTTTGTGACGATCACGGATTTGTACAGTCTTTTCCATGGTCTCGAGGACAATCTCTGGTCTAGGTAGTTGGGCTTCCCCAACTTCAGCCCAACAAACGGGCGTTCGACATTTTCTTCCATCAAGGCCTCAAAAGGAGCTGCCTTGATACTCGCATGATAACTATTATTGTAGGAAATTCTATTAGGGGGAGATGATCATCCCAACTACCACCCAAGTCGATCACACATGCCCTAAGCATGTCTTCCAAAGTTTGGATTGTAAGCTCACTCTGTCCATCTGTCTGAGGATGGTAAGCCGTACTGAAATTCAATCTTGTGCCTAAGGATTGTTGGAAGCTTTTCTAGAAATGAGAAGTATATCTAGTGTCTCTATCAGATACAACAGATACTAGCACATCATGTAGGGAAACTATCTCGTCCACATATAACTTAGCCAACTTGTCGGAGCTGTACGTCTCCTTTATGGGCAAAAAGTGTGCTGACTTAGTCAGTCTATCAACGATGACCCATATCGTGTCATTTCCATGTTTGGTCTTAGGTAACTTGGTAATCAAATCCATGGTTACCATTTCCCACTTACACATGAGAATTTCAAGTTGTAGAAAACTGACGTCTTTTGGTGTTCAGCTTTAACTTGTGAACCCGTCAGACACTTAGCTACATAGGTGGCTATAGATTTCTTCATACCCATCCACCAATAATTCTTTCTCAAATCTTAATACATTTTGTCACCTCCAGGGTGAACAGAATATTTGGAATTGTGCACTTCCTGGAGGATTAGATCTCTAAGTCTTCCAAAGATTGGAACCCGGATTTTATCATTCAATCTAAGTATTACATCTTTCCTAGGTGACAACTGATCAACAATTCCACCCAATCTAAGTATTACGCATCCAATAGCTTTTCATTCAAGCTGTTCCTGAGCACGATGCTCTTGGCGTTAATCCGAATTGGCTTAACCCTTTCTTTGCGACTCAGTACATCGGCAACCATGTTTGCCTTACCTGTATGATAGCGAATCTCGCAATCATAGTCATTCAATGTTTCCATCTAACGGCGTTGTCTCATGTTCAGATCCTTCTAGTTAAACCGGTGTTGGAGACTTTTATGGTCAGTGTATATAATACACTTTTATGCCATACAAGTAATGTCTCCATAACTTTAGTGCAAATACAACGGCACCCAGCTCCAAGTCATGGATGGTGTAATTCCTTTTGTGCACCTTTAATTGTGGTGACGCATAAGCAAGCACTTTTCCTCTCTGCATCAGCACACAGCCCATGCTGGTGTGCAAGGCATCACAGTACACGACAAAATCCTCAATACCCTCAGGTAGAGTTAGCACTGGAGCATTGCTCAACTTGTGCTTTAAAATATCGAAGGATTCTTGTTGTTTAGGACCCCAGTCAAACTTGACATTCTTACGGGTCAGGGCAGTCAAAGGAGTGGCTATCCTCGAATAGGTCACACTGAAACTCCTATAATAACCAGCTAATCCTAAGAAGCTACGTGTCTCAGAAGGCGTCTTTGGTGCTTCCTAGTTCATGATGTCTTCAATCTTGGCGGGATCCACCTGGATACTACGCTCACTAATCACGTGTCTAAGAAATTGGACTACTCAAAGCCAGAATTCACACTTGGAGAACTTAGCATAAAGCTTCTCCTACTTTAATAGCTCTAAGATGCATCGTAGATGTTTCTCATGATCATCTTGATTACGAGAATATATAAGTATGTCTCTATGAAGACAATGACAAACTTATCTAGATACGGTTTGTAGACTCTATTCATGAGGTCCATGAATGCTGCAGGTGCATTAGTAAGCCCAAAAGGTATCATTAGAAACTCATAGTGTCTGTATCTCATTCTGAAGGCAGTCTTTGAAACGTCTTCACTCCTGACCTTTAGTTGATGATAACCTAACCTCAAGTCGATCTTAGAAAAGTAGCTAGCCCCTTGTAGTTGGTCGAATAAGTTGTCGATCCTGGGCAACAGATAATGATTCTTGATCGTTATCTTGTTCAGCTCACGGTAGTCAATGCACATCCGCATTGAACCGTCCTTCTTATTAACAAACAAGATAGGAGCTCACCAAGGTGATGAGCTAGGGTAAATGAAGCCTTTTTCCAAAAGCTTATCAAGTTGGGTCTTCAATTCTTTCATCTCTGTCGGTGCTAACCGATATGGAGCCCTTGCAATAGGTGCATCTCCTGGTAGGATGTCGATCTTAAACTCCACTTGTCTCTACGGAGGTAGACCGGGTAGTTCTTCAGGGAAGACATCAGGGTATTCACTTGTGCCAGAGATATCTTCTATCTAGGGCTTCGGCTCGTCTACCGTCACTTGTGCCATGTAAATGACACATCCGCTCTTCGGACACTTGGATGCCTTGAGTAGAGAATCTTTCTCAGGCAATCCATAGGGTAGGTCTCCTTGGATGGTGAGCATCTCACCAGATGTGGTTTTTACTTCGATAAGTTTCTTATCGCATGCAATCCATTCCTAAGACTGCATCGAACCTTACCAATTTCATTGGCAGAAGAGAGATTGGAATAGAATGATTCTTAATGGATATGGAACATCCATCAAAAATAGAAGATGCGGTTTCTGAGGTTCCATCGGAAAGTTCTACCTCATAAACAATATCTAGAGTTCTTTTAGGTAAGTTTAATAGTTTACTAAACTTATGGTCTACAAAAGACGTATCAGCACCCAAATCAAAAAAGTACTCTAGAAAAGATATCGTTGATAAGGAACGTACCCGTTATGACATTAGTGTCATTCACTGCCTCCCTTGCATACGTTTGGAAGGCTCGGGCGTTTCCTTTCTTTGCCCCACCAGGCTTAGAAGTACCTTCCTTAGCAGCCTTAGGGCAGTTTGTCTTAATGTGGCCCTTCTTACCACAACCATAACAGACAACATCCTTAAGATCCTTACAATCTAAGGTCTTGTGCCCCGTCTTCTTGCAAATACCGTAAGGTTTTGCCTGCTGATCTGAACGACATTGTCCCCAGTGCCTTCTTTTGCAGGACTTGCAAACTGGTCTGTCGTCAGACTTCTCCTAGTTCTTATGGACCCAGATTTGCCCTTCTTCTTGGACTTTTGGGAGTTATCCTCCTCCCTCTTCCTCTTCTCGTCAGTCTCGGTTTTGACTGACATTTGTCTCACCACATCCAAGGTGAGAGATAGTGACAGGTCCACAGCAAACCTATAGGAAGTAGACTTGGAGGCCTTTACCATGCCCTTGATCTCCGGTGATAGTCCACCAATAAATCGCGCAATGCACTTAGATTCCAGAGTGATCAAGTAAGGCACTAACCTCGATAAGGAGTTAAAGTTGGTAACATACTTCCGACAGTCCAAGTTTTCCATTGTGAGAGTCAGAAAAACTAACTCTACCTTCTCAACCTAATGTGGTGGACAGTACGCTTCTTTAATAAGGTCCACAAACTTGGACCACTTAAGATTTTACATGGGTATCTTCCCTGTAGACTGAATCATGGCTTTCCACCATGTTAGGGCATCGCCCTTAAATGATTATGAAATGTACTTCACAATATCCTTTTCAGCACAACCGCTAATGTCTACAACTGTCTCCATTTTGTCCAGCCATCTCATGACATCTATTGTGTGACAATTGGCAAAATTATGGTAATTTCGTACAACCCGAACAACTAATTACATTAATTAATTTCGCGTGTTTGACTTGATTTTATTTATTTAAGTCTTAAAAGTCTAGGAATTTCAAAAATCATAGTCAAGTATGATAACAAATCTGTTGCGATTAGAAACAATATCCTAGACTGACGATAAAACGTGAACAAACAATACTTGTCGGTACTAGTCGCGGTACAGTATTAGACGATAAAAACAAGACATACAGATATGTCTACACAAATATTCGATAAAACTCTTATCAAAAATAACATGAGCCTTTATTATATAGAAAATTCCAATTAAAAATCAAATTGTCCACGTCCGCAGAAAAATATAGTAATCCTGCAAAAGTGTACAGAATTTCGCAGAACGAAACAGTAATTGTCCGAAAACCCAAAAATAAATATTATTTGTCATAAATAATATAATGGGTATTAAAAACGATACAAAATCCGAAATTGAGTCTTATTGTGTTAAGCTGCACGGCTAGTTCTGTAAACTGCCAGACAGCAAAGCCGGTACCGGAACTGTGTCAGAAATAATAAAATTTTTAGTCCAAAAAGTTGGATTATTAATTTGGATGATAAAACATGTGCAAAAATAATTTTTGTCATGTATTTATATAAATAAAACACAGTGTCAGTATTTAACCCGGTACAGGACCCGAACCAACTTTTTTCACCTAATCAACAAACTAATAATTTTGGTGGATTAGTTTTACCTAGTGTCACACTACTTTAAAATATGAGGGCTTGAAACATTGTAGATATTTTTATATAAGTTATCAAAGTTCATGAAGGTTTATGTATTTCAAGATTTTTATAAAAAAAATATATAAAACCACCCTCCACCATGCTTATTCATGGTTTGGTGGGTCCCCCTTTTTGGCTTACTCATCTCTAATGTTGTGTTGGAAACATAATATGATGAGTAGTGGAAGATCATAATTCAACTAAACCTTCTCCAACACTCCACCATTTTCATAATTCTAACAAACACCAAAAACCATCCATATCCTTACTCTCTCTCTCTCTCTCTCTCTCTAAATTTAGGCTAGAGCACCCCCATCACCATCTTCATCCTTTTCAAACTCAAAAACATTAATTTCAAGCATGCTTGGATGATTCAAGAAGATTTCAAGACTTGAAGATACACTAGAAGCACCTTGGAAGCACTAGGAGACCTTGGATAATCATATCTTCATATCATCATCTTTATTTTTACTAGCAAGCTTGTAAGAACTCTACACTAGTTTCTATTCTATTTCCATTCTTGATTTTAAAGAAAACAAGTTCATCTTGAATCAAAACCAAAACAAAACCCATATGAAAAACACTAAGAAAAACCAAAAATCATTATTTTTATCTTATGATTTTTCTATGATTTTGGATGAACTTGAAGAAATTTATGCTAGTGAAAATGAATCTTGGTTATTCTTGTATAAAAACATGATCTAAACACATGCATGTTAGATCTACCAAGATTCATCAACAAAAGTGATGAACATGAGTTTTGATGATTTAAATAGTTAATATGCATGCTAGAAAAGTATGAGAAATTATTTAAATCCAAGAAAATAAATTTTTGATAAATTACATGAATAAAGTTTCCATTTCTGAAAAGAATTAAGAACATGAAATGTGTTAGTAGAAAACGTTTTGAATACATGTTTGTACTTTAAATGACTATATGAGTCACAACAAGAGTTTTAAATAAAATCTTATTCTACATTTTTTTGACAAAAAGCAAGAATAAAGTTTCCTTTTTGGAAAAGTTGGAGACGATATCATGTTCATAGCACTTTTGTTGACAAAAATATAATGATTATTGAGACTTGATGATGTTTTGGTGTTGGAATGATTTAAACACAAGTTTTGTATAAACTTGGGAAAATCCATATTTCAAAAGAAACTATAGCAAAATTTTTGTAAATTTTGTCATGATCGAAACTTGTTAAACAAAGAAATTTGTAACTAGAAAACTATTTGAAGTCTTTAAACATGAATAAACGAATTTTTGGATAAAAGTTATAAAATCATATTTTGTGAAGATTTATAAACGAAAAGTGACAAAGTATATATTTTAGATAAGATATATATTCTCAAAATTCATCAAGTATCATAAATATATATCTTTGGTATGTATATTATGTATTTAGATCATGTTGGAATAATTACAAAATTATACACTTCCACAAAAATTACAAGAATATATATTAACAATTGGAAAACAAAACTATAAAATGGAATGTCCTTGGACATAAACATACAATCGGACAAATTCGAGCACATTGGACAATATGGACACTTTGACAAATTTGGACAAAATAAAATATATGGCACAAGCGAAACAAACGATATTAACGAGACGGACGACACGAACGGGACAAACGATAAGAATAAACCAAATCGACACGAAATAGTCATAACAAAATACGAGCCGTCACACACTCTAAAAAGCTTACACACCAAAAGGGCTTCATATATGACGTAAGTAATAATTTTTATAAAAACTAGATTTTTATAAAAATACAAATATTATTATTATTTATGACTAAGCCCAAATCTTTTAAATTAAAAGGAGTCCATAAAAATAGTCCATAAATTAAATTTGGGCTAAGGTCCATTTTTCATAAATAAAATTTGGCTAGGTCCACTTTTACAAAATATTGGACTAAAATATATTTTTAGTCAAATTAGACTAAAGCCCACTCTACAAATAATACTTGGACTAAAATCTAATTTTTATAAACAATTATGGACTAGATTCACTTTTAGAAAATAATTTGGACTAGGCCCATTCCTACATAACTTATTTGGGCGAAGCCCACTTTTATAAACTAAATTGGGCTAGGCCCACTTTTTAAAAGTATTTTGGGCTAGGCCCACCCTTACAAATCAATTTAGGCTTAAAGTGATTTAGGCTAGGCTCATATACACTAAACATACAAAAGTCTAATACATGAATTAAGCCCATTCAAACATAAACTAAATAGAATATATATATATGGAAGATATATATATATATATATATATATATATATGAAAAAACAAACAAAGAAAAAACAACGATTACAAGGAACTAAAAACGAAATTCAAGATGAATGCCTGTACGAAAAACAAACATAAACCTAAGTGTCTAACGAGATTAGAACACTTGTAGGTCGAGAAACAAACGACGAAACATGAATCAAATAGAGATTTGCACGGAACGCAAATCTGTCAGTTCATGTTTCCCCTTTTATTTTAAATGTTTATAATTTTAAACTCTCGGGGATGTATACATGTTACAATTAGTATGATGATTACGATGAAACTAATTTGATCACATGCGGATATGTGTTTAAAATAAAGGGACCATTAATGAATAAACAAGTACCGAGGAAGAAACGAATAGATCTATTTTGTTTTGGCAAGCCCCACTCTTAACGGCAGCGATAACAATGATCGTTAAGAGTGCCTTTGTGTCCAAACTAGTGTCATTTGACACACACGTTAAATTGTCAAGGTTTGGTTGCCTCCTATTCTTGCATACAGATTAGTGTCCTTGCAAAACACTAATGATCACACGATTTTCATCATACTATACAAAACAAATTTACTATTTCAAATGTTTTGGAGATTCATTTGATACGAAACAAAACAAAACGAATTTACTATTTCAAATGTTTTGGAGATTCATTTGATACGAAACAAAACGAATTTTCTATTTCAAATATTTTGGAGATTCATTTGATACGAAACAAAACAAATTTACTACTTCATATGTTTTGGAGATTCATTTGATACGAAACAAAATGAATTTACTATTTCAAATGTTTTGGAGATTCATTTTATATGAAATAAAACGAATTTACTATTTCAAATGTTTTGGAGATTCATTTGATACGAAACAAAACTAATTTACTATTTCATATGTTTTGGAGATCCCTTTGATACGAAAACTAATAACATGAACTCACCAACTTTTGTTGACGTTTTCAAAACTAACATGTATTACAGGAGATTGGTGGATGACTTTGGAAAAATATGTTCGTGTTGTTATCAAGAACTCAAACTTTTGAGATGTCATCCTGTTTTTCAGTTATCTTGTTGTGTGGAACCGTTTTAAACTTTGAACAATGTTGTTAAAGTTGTAGTTGTTTTATTCCGAACACGATTGTTTGTGTTGTAAACTATGGATTCTAAACAAATGTATGGATGAACATCCTTTTATGTTTTAAATATGTTGTTTACTCGGTTGATTGTAACGATTGCCGCTGTGGCCGCACCTCGCGAAACGCTTCCGCTGAAACCGAAAATCGAGGTGTGACATATTGCCCCTTTCTCACCATTGAAGTCTTGGGGCTTGCAAGAGAAAAAATACTTATATGTGCAACCGTCCCTAGAGGAACGAGACTTATTTTGAAACCCTTGTTTCTTGGGCTCACTCTTCGCATTTGAAGAGTGAATTGAGCTCTCCTTACGAGCTGATGAATGTGGAATTGATTGGGACTTGGAACGAGCAGAACTCGATTCCTTATAATTGGCTATGAACGCATTCATAGCCTTGCCGACTTCAGCGGCTATCATGGCTTGGAGATTTGCTCCAACGCCTATTTGGACATTGTTAACATCATCATTTTATCCGACGTTAGGCCCATCTTCATTTGGATTCGCCATGACTATAAGCATGGTACTAAAAACCAATATAGATAATTGCTCAGTTGCAATATAACAGTTGGTCATCAAATCAGATGACTTAAAAATTTTATGAGCCATGGTATTATTAAACCATATAGGCTATGAGGTTTGGATATATAAATCATTCGCCTTTTTGGACCAGTGTGCACAATGTCACAACTGCCAAGTTTTAATATTTCAAATGAATGTAGAAAAAAAATAATCAAGTATATGTTTAGCCTAGGTCACAAAGGACCATTAATGGCATTTGAGGTTTAGACAAGGTCCAATACCTATTAGACAGTGGATCATAAAGTCACAACTGTCACTGTCGCATTGACAGTTTAAATAAATAAAAGTATAAATATATAAGCTGCAATCTCATTTGATCAAGTGGCTTTAAGGTTTGAACATAGTTCACCACCTTTGGACAGGGAGTCATACGACCACAACTGTCTTTGTTATAATTGACGATATAATACGGCCTGTAGGCAAATCAATTGATATCACATAGGATGTTAAAATAGATAATCATCACATTTATGATATTAGGCATGATCTCATTTGGTCATATAGACTATGAGGCTTGGGCATAGCCCACCACCTTGGATAGGGAACCATAAGGTTACAACTGTCATTTTCTCAATTGATAATAAAGTATAGCCCGCAGGCAAATCATCACTAAGGATGTTAAGAATATAACCCGTAGGCCATTCATCACTAAGGATGTTTTTATAAAAATGATCATCGCATTGATGATATTAGCCATGATCTAACTCGATCATATAGGCCGTAAGGCTTGGACGTAATCCACTACCTTGACAGCTAGTGTGGTTCCTCGGGTCACACTGCCAGGAGTATTAACATTACTTAAATGTTAACATAGAATAATTGTCTTAATGGTTGATAATAAAATATATGTAGCCATGGTCGTATTCGACCATAAAAGCTTTGAGGCTTGAACATAGTTCACCACCTCTGGATAGAAGGGCTATTCATCCTTAACTATCTGGATAGAAGGGCTATTCTTCCATAACTATCATTTATAATTGCCAAATAATATGGACATTGCCAATTGGCTGTTCAAAAACCATTAAGAAAATCTTTTGGAATTATTAAGCGGATCAATAAAGTTCGAATTAAAATCAAGACGAGCGCTTGAAAAGGATGTAATGAATACATATATAAATAATTCCAAATTTTTCATTAAATGATAGAAAATTACAATACTTGTCTTAAACAGGACTTTGAAATAAATTAAACTACTTGCCTACTCGGGGACTGTAACGAAAATAAATACCCACGCAGGGACTAAAAGAAAAGACATATCCACACAGGGACTTTTAGAATTAAATAAATAACAATACATGATAAAAGAAAGCCTTCACTCGTCTTCCTTTCCCCTGACTAGCTTGGTGAGTTTCTTGAAGAACTTGCTAGTCTTCCTCTCATATTTCTCAGCCTGACGTTGAACTTGTTCTGCTCTTTCCAAGGCCTGGTTAATGGCCTGTAATTGTGGCAGTGGCAGTGGCTGTGGTGGAGGCATAGCAGGATGCTGGTATCCGTAATTTGGATATCCAGTAGGTGGGTAAGCAGGCGGAAAGGGAGACAGGTAATAAGCATTTTGTGCAACCGCTTGAATATAAGGGTCGTACGGTGGCGCCTGGTAGTTAAAACCTATTAGTGTAGATGGGTTAAAAGGATTTTATCCAGACGTATCTCGATACGTAGGGATAGGGTTAATAAAACCCGATGGCGGTGGTGGTTGAACAAACGTTGCAGGAGTTGGATTAACCACTGGTGCAGTGTTTGAGGGTCCACCCATTTGTGGGTCCTCAGGGATAGGAGGCTAAGTTGGTGGTAGTGGTGGTAGCGGGCTTGTCCGCGGTCCCACACGCATGAACATGCGCACTCCACATTTTCTCCTTGGTGGCTCTAGAGCTGGTTGCGGTTATTCCACCGCTGGTGGTGGCTGCAGTTGTTCCACCGGTTCCATTTGCACATCCTCTTGTGGAGGCGGCGGAGGCGGTATAGGAGAATGGTAAGAGGGTGTATTTTCGAATGTATATTGGTTCCAATATTGGTCCCATTCATTAGGACCTTGATAAGGTGATCATGCGTAAGAAGCATAACCACTAGAAATTTCAATGGGGTGCATGTGCGACCCCGATAGAGGCATCTCCGGATCTGAATCTTCATCCGGCTTATACTGTTTGTCCAACTGGTTTTAAGCAGCTGGAGGGGTGTTTATATACTGGTTTGGGTCAAAAGACCCGTTAAATGAATGGGAATGGTAATGAGAATGGTGTGATTGGTTTGAATGATGGGACTAATGGGAGTGATGGGAATGGAACGAATGATGCTATGATGGTGATGAGTCAAGTGAGACAGAATGTCTCGTTGAAGAGTAGGAATTTCCCCAATCTTGGTAGGGATCCAAGTCGTGAGAATGGGAGGATATATATCCCGATGGTCCTCCCTCATCGGACCTTTCCCACGTCCTATTCCGCAATATCTTGGCGGCATGTTTAATTCCTGTCAAAAATAAAAAAACAATGTATATATATCTTAATAAAGATAAGAGTTAATCCTAGGTCATTGCCTAGACTCAGAAAGTCTAAGGAATATGCTATTGTGTTGTTTGAGATTAAACACAAAAGGCTAGTGTTTCGTTGTCTCAAACGTTGGCTCTGATACTAACCTGTCACACCCCGGTCATTCCGACCACATCATAGCCCAGTGTGCCCGGTTGGGGAGTATCGTGATGATTCATATCAAATACACAACACAGATAGCACAACAGAAGTCTTGCAGTTAAAATATTATTAAAAACATAAATGTCTGAGTGTTCAAAATAATAATACAGACAACATGTAATAAAAGATCCACAAGCGGATCAAAAATGTACAAAATGAAATGATCAGACTACTAGGCTTTATGCAAAGGAGTTGCAAATTCCTCTTCAAGCATTACCAGGCAACTTCCACCCTATTTATGTATCCTTGCAACCTGTAACTTAGTCTTTTGAAAATACGCTAGTTTACACTTGTAAATACAAATAACCGACACATTTTAAAAACATTTCAAAATCATTTTAAGTGCACAAGGCACATGATTTTCACAAATAACTTGGGACAATTCAAAATGATCTTGTATACAGTTCTACATGCCTTAGATATGGGGTCGGGTGCAGAAACCGAATAAGATGATTAACCGACACGCCACTTAAACCCACAGAGGGGTATCCCCAATTAATGGGTAAGAAAAACATTTTATAATAGCATTAGCATCTATCAGGTGTATGCCTCCCATGCTCAGTCGTAGCCATTAATAACTTAAATAAGCCGAGGGTATCCAGTACATGGTCACTTTAACCTCCAATGTTTAAGTTATCAGACAAAACCAATTAAAATAGGTTATGAGGATTTTGTAGTCACAATCCGACATATGATCCCATACCCGACCAAGAGGTAATAATTTACCGTATCCCAAACCCGTATAGGGAAAACAGGTTAAGAGTATTTACCTGGCTAAAACTCGTCTTAATATGGAAGAATTATAAATAGCTCAGCCGTAATCAATTAACTAAGGTTGGTTGCAATTTACTGGAAGGCCCTAGTTTGGAATGAATGGTAGAATAACCAATTAGAATGCTAACGGGTCCTATTTAAGTCATAGACTTGGATCAAAAATGGTACGATACGCTTGATTAAGCGATGACCGAAATATAATGTGGTTTAAATCCAACAAGTATTAAGACTTGTATAATATGGGCAAAAAATATACATTTTGGAATTTGAAATAAAAATGATAAGAACCCGTTTCGGTAAACTTACGTAAACTAGTTACATAAGCTCAACCTTACACATATAAGCGATATCGGGTAACTGGCTTAGTCATAAACAAGTTCTGTATGCCAATATACTTTAAATAAGTTGTAACATCAGTAGGTTATCAACTTATATGACCATGGAGGTTTTAAAATCAAAATATGCACCATTGGGGCATTTTAGTCATCATGTGACATTATCTAAGAACTTGCATATAAACTGATATTATGAACATGTTCATTCTGGAAAAATACTTTAGTTATGATATAATATCAGTAAGTAATCAAACATGTATGATTTTTATGATTTAAAACCAAACTATGCACCATAAGGGCATTTTAGTCATTATATAACATAGTTTGAGAACTTGTATAAAAATCTAAGTTATGATCAAGTACCTTATGTGAAAACACTTTAATTATATTATAATATCAGTAGGTAATAAGTTTTGAATGATAGTTATGGTTAAAAACCATACTATGCACCAAAAGGGCGTTTTGGTCATATTATAACTTAATTTACGATCTTATATCAAAACTTAGGTTATGAAAAGAATTATAATCCCAAAATATGTTAATTATAATAACATATCAATAGGTAATTCGTTTTGTATGTTCATCATTGGTTAAAACCAGGTTTTATGCAAAAAGGGCATTTTGGTCAAAGTTAGGCATATTATAGAAACATGTATAAAAACTCAGAATCTGATTATGATCATGTAGTATAACCTCAGAGGGTTATCCTACATTATAATGTGATCATAATACAACTTAAATTCAGTAGCTAACATAGCTAAATAAGGTCAGAATTGAAAGTCAAACTGCTCGACTTTCGGGTGCGAACCGACCCTAAAACTTGAAAGGACGGGCTAAACATGTTCACACATGTTCTTATATTAATTACCAACTTATTTAAGTTTCAAAACATGGTTTATAACATTCACATGATCAATTTATAAAGTTTACAAAAAACTGACTTTTGACTTTTTAATTACAATAACTTTGACCTGTCATTTGACCTAGTTAATGTGATTTTTTGGAGGTGTCCTTTTGAGAGATTAACACCTACCTAATTATGATCACGTAGTTATGTTCGACTCGAGCAATGGCTAGACCATAATGGTCTAACCCGAAAGTCAAAGTAAAAATCGATTTTGCTTAACTATCGGCTATAAAAGCCTATAAAACGAAAAGCACAAGATAGGAACACTTACAAGTGCTCCTTAGAACGAAATTGACTAAGTAGGATGCTTCTATAGCTCAGGAACTTCCAGATGAGGAGTAAGAAAGATTTAAAGAAGATGTGCAAGTGAAAATGGTTGCAAACCTCCTCTATTTATACTTGAAGGAGTTGGATCAGATCAACACTGGTGTTAGGGGATTGTTTTGGATCATTGCAAGTGTCCTACAACGTGGCAAGAGCAGCCATGCATCTCATAATTTTGAAATGTGGTAAATTTGGCGCCCAAACAAAATTCTGACACTGGTGCTGCTCTACGGACCGTAGAGGGTAACCATTTGCGGTCCGTAAGGACCTTGGGCGCACCTGGTTTTCCATTTCCTTGCGGACCATATAGACCTTAGTCTACGGTCCGTATACGATAGCCAAGACCAAAAAAAAAGGCGCTGCAGACCGTAAGCTCTTAAGCTTGTGGTCCGTAAAGGGTCAATTAACGGCACAAGTTTGGCATGTTGACACCTTTAGTCCCTCCATATTCAAACTTTCAAACATTGTCAAAAATAGTCCCTCTCATCCAACATTTGGCACAGTTGAGAATAAGGACACGTGTCAGTACTTTACCGGACACGAATTTACGAGTTGTTACATGTTTCTATTCTCTTCTTATACCTGAATATAAAACCTAGCTTCCTTGTTTTTAATTGCCCGTGGCAAAAGGAATGGGGTTTCTTTGTTCAGCATTTTGTCGCATGGCGTTCCTAGCAACTGGTATGCAGCACGATCAAATATTGTTGCGGTGATGTTGCCTGTGTTGTCTGTGATGGTGGCTCGAATTCGATACCTGGGTACAATTTTGGTGGAAAGGTGATGTGTAAAAGAGAATTGGTGCTTTGTTTATAAAATGAGTAAGTATTTGTTGGTTATTCTGGTGACTTACACGTGCTTTACTGTGTTATGGTTTCTATTGCGTGTGCAGAACCAATGTTCTCCAGTTTGCAAGATCGCTTGTTCACAATTTGGACAAGTGGTGTAGTGCCAATCTTTGTCTATTACTAGATGGCTTATTGTACCACTAATGATGAAATTCTGACCCTACATTAAATGGAGATTTAGGTTAGTTTGGTTCAAAAGAGCTTAAATGTGCAAAAGGAGCAAAAAGACAGCAAAAATCAACATAAACACAAAGAAGGAGGAATTGACGCAACTCGGCAAGCCCCAATTCACATCCAAACCCCAAGAATAGCAAGATCAGAAGACCTAACATGGCGCGGTGTCCACCAGACACGAGCTGTGTCCAAGACTGGATGCTGTGAAGCAGAAAAGACAACAGCAAAGGACAAATGTCGCAACCCCCGACCCCTGACCCGGGAGGTGGGCGGCCATAGCACGCAGAGCGAGTGATATCGGTGTTTATTAATTTGGCAGTGGAAAGTTTTCATCAGGACCGTAGTTAGGAAATATGTTTATCAGAGTTGAAACACCAAACTTTTTATAATAAATGAATGGATGGGATAAAACCCAAGTTTCCATTACAATATGTTTATAGGGATAAATCGTAGTTTATTGAAAAACAAAACTCATTTTTATTTAGGTAACTTTTATAGCCACTTTTACAAGCCTTCAGTGCTCTCCAGCTGGCTTCTAATAGCATCACGTTAAGTTACCAGAAACACGTTTTAAAAAGATTTTATCAGCAAGAAATACTGGCGAGTGCATCCCAGTTTCATCAAAACAATTTTATCACTTTTACCACTTTATAGTATTGAGGGCATCCGCAATTACATTTGCTTATATCTATCCAATTACCCCTTTCCGGTACTATCAATCCTGACTTGTGGTCATGCTACTATTTCGATAGTAACACGTTTCAAGTAATGTATACAAAACCCCAACATACCGGCAGTAATTGTAGAATTACAAATACTCAATTACTGTTAAGTATAATTTAAAACATTTGAGGTTTTGGTAAAACATTTTGACTCACAAAAGTAGTTTACAAAAAGATGGCAAAAAGCAAATGTACTCACATTGTTTACTTAGGTAATACTAAAGCTTCTTGGTGTATCTCTTGGTTATTATCTATTAAAATTAATCAATGCACACGTGTTAGTAAAATAACCCAAATCACATTAACCGTACAACTTGAGACCGAACTCCAATGACGGAGTCAGGTAGAGCCTTGACATGCATGACGGAGTCCTAGATCAATCGGGTGTAACACGAGACAGAACTCCAACGACTGAGTCAGGCAGAGCCTTGACATGCGTTACAGAGTCCTAGATCGATCATGTAGAGAGAATCAGAATTTTTGAATGAGAATCAAATGAGCCATCGGCCTCTATTTATAGGCCGGACGAAGGGCGGCTAGCGAAGCCCACCTCAAACTCTCTTGTGGCCTGCGAGAACGTAGGGTAGGATCTAGCTATGATTAGTTAGCGAATGTAGCCTTGCCACGTGTCGACACGTGGCGCCTATGTGTGTCCGGCAAGTTACCGGGCCTCGCGCCCCGCGAAAGACAAGGGGGTCCGGGTCGCGGCCCGTGACAACCCCATTTTTGGGTTTTTATTTGATTTTTGTAAATATTAAGTTATTTAGGGTCCGTTTCTCGCATACGAGATATAATTTAAGATGTTTAGGGTTGTCTAAGTGTGTTTAGGAAGGTTGTTATATCCTCCCCACCAAATTTTAGATCTCGTCCTCGAGGTCTACTTGAACAGGTATGGGCATTTCCTTTGCATCTCTGACTCGAGTTCCCAAGTGTATTCTGGTCCTCTCTTGGAATCCCATTTCACTTTGACCAGAACTAGTCTCTTGTGTTTGAGATTCTTGATCTTTCTATCTTCAATCTGAATGGGTTTCTCTACAAACTTAAGTTTTTCATTTACCTCTATGTCCTCCAGAGGTATCACTAATGATTCATCTGCTAAGCATTTTTTGAGATTACATACATGAAACACATCATGTATTCCTACCATTTCCTCTGGCAGTCGTAGCTGATAAGACACGGGTCCTATCCTTTTAATAATCTCAAAAGGTCTAACATACCTGGGGCATAGCTTTCCTCTTTTAACGAATCTGACTACTCCTTTCATGGAGAGACTTTTAACAATACCTTATCTCCAACTTGAGATTCCCGAGGTTTTCGTCTGTTATCTGTATAACTCTTTTGGCGATCTCGTGCTGCTTTTAGTCTTTCCTTAACTTGAATAATCTTGTCCATTGTTTCTTGCACTATCTCTGGTCCAGATAATTGATTTTCTCCAATTTCTGCCCAACAGACTGGAGTTCGGCACTTTCGTCCATAAAGTGCTTCAAATGGTGCAACATTAATGCTTGTGTGATAGCTGTTATTGTAGGAAAATTCTATTAGTGGTAAATGATCGTCTCAATTTCCTTCGAATTCAATTACACAGGCTCTAAACATATCTTCCATTGTCTGAATTGTCCTTTCGCTTTGTCCATCTGTTTGGGATGATAAGCTGTGCTTAGACTTAACCTGGCTCCCATTGCTTTTTGGAAACCTGTCCAAAAAATGAGAAGTAAAACGGCTATCTCTATCAGATACAATAGATAAAGGAATTCCATGTAATGAAACTATTTCATTCACATATAACTTGGCTAACTGTTCCATACTGAAAGTTTCATTCATTGGTAAGAAATGAGCAGATTTAGTTAATCTGTCAACAATCACCCAGATTGTATCATTACCTTTTCGTGTCTTGGGTAATTTGGTAACAAAGTCCATTGTTATCAATTCCCATTTCCATATTGGCATTTCTAGTTGCTGTAGTAATCCTGAGGGTTTCTGAAGTTCAGCTTTAACTTGTGAACAGGTCAGACATTTAGGAACATAGTTTGCTATATCCTTTTTCATCCCTATCCACCAGAAATTCTTTCTTAGTTCTTGATACATCTTATCACTTCCAGGATGTATCGTATACTTAGACTTATGGGCTTCTTCTAGAATTCTATGGCGTAGGTTTCCTTGTTTAGGTATCCACATCCTTCTCTTATGGTACTTCCAAATTCCATCTGATCCTTGTTCTAATTCCTTAATCATTCTTTTTAAACTTTCAGCATCGTCCTTGAATGTTGTTTCCTGTACCTCTCTAATTTGCTCGTTTAAATCTACTGCAAATTTAATTTAAGAGAGCGTACTCGTTTTCGCTTTTCATGATACTTTTGACTTAAAGCATCAGCTACTACATTAGCTCTTCCAGCATGATACTGGATATCATAATCGTAATCACTAAGAATTTCCATCCAGCGTCTCTGTCTCATATTTAATTCCTTTCGCCTAAAAATATACCTCAAACTCTTGTGATCTATGATGACAACAAATTTACTTCTGTAAAGATAGTGTCTCTAAATCTTAAGGGCAAAAACTATGGCTCCTAGTTCTAGGTCATGGGTTGTGTAATTTTCTTCATGTTTCTTAAGTTGTCTAGAAGCATAAGCTATAACCTTTTGACGTTGCATCAACACACATCCATATCCTAACTTAGACGCACCACAATAGACTATAAAGTCTTCAGTTCCTTCTAGTAATATGAGTATAGGTGCGTTGGTTAATCTTTGCTTAAGAATCTTAAAGGCTTCTTCCTGTTTTGGTCCCCACTCAAACTTAACTGATTTGTATGTCATTTTGGTTAATGGAATGGCTATTCTAGCAAAATCTCGGATAAACCGTCTATAATATCCTGCCAGTCCAAGAAAACTTCTTACTTTCGTTGGGAATTCAGGGACTTTCCATTTAGTAATCGCTTCAATATTTGTGGGATCCATATGAATTCCTTCATGATTAACCAGCTGTCCAAGGAATTGCACTTTTTGAATCCGGAATTCACGTTTTTAGAATTTAGCATAAAGCTTCTCTTTTCTCAATAATGTCCGAAGTGTATACAGATGCGCTGCATGTTCCTCTTTACTCTTAGAGTTAATTAGAATATCATCTATAAATACAATTATGAATTTATCCAGGTATGGTTTACATATCCTGTTCATCATGTCCATAAATGCGGCTGGGGCATTGGTTAAACCAAATGGCATGACAGTAAATTCATAATGACGTTACTTTGTTCTGAAAGCAGTTTAAGGAATGTCCTTTTCATGTACTTTCAATTGATGATATCCTAATCTGATCTTAGAAAAGAATCGAGCTCCTTGAAGTTGATCGAACAGTTCATCGATTCTCTGTAGTGGGTACGAGTTAATTCTCGATAATCAATGCACATACGCATCGTTCCGTCCTTCTTCTTAACAAACAAAACCGGCGCTCCCCATGGCGATGAACTAGGTTGTATGAAACCTTTGTCAAGAAGTTCGTCCAATTGTTTCTTCAGTTCCTACATTTCCATTGGTGCTAGTCGATATGGTGCTTTGGCAATCGGTGCTGTCCCTGGTATTAGGTGAATTCTAAATTCAACCTCTCTATCAGGCGGTAATCCAGGTAACTCTTCTGGAAAAACATCTAAAAATTTAGATACTACAGGAATATCTTTTAATTCTTTTCCTTTAGTGTTAATGATTACGGAAATCATATACACTATGGTTCCTTTCCTTACACAACTTGCAGCTTTCATCACAGAGATGAGTTTTGTTGGCCTGGTTGGCTTATCTCCTTTTATTGTGATCTTTTTACCACTTGGTGTACTTACCCGTAGTGACTTTTGATCACATAAAATACTGGCACGATTGGTTACCAACCAATCCATTCCTAATACAACATCGAATCCAGCTAGATTCATTGGATAAAGGTTAGCAGAGAAATGATGGTTCAGGATTTCTATTCTTGCTCCCTGCAAGATTTCACTAATCTTGATGGATTCTCCATTTGCTGTGTCCACCAGACAATCTTGTCTAAGTTTAGTTAATAGTTGATTGAGAAGTTTGTAGAAAGAAGTATTGATAAAACTTTGGTTTGCACCAGAGTCAAATAATACTTTGGAAAAAATGTCGTTAACTAAAAACGTACCGGGAATCACATATGGCATTATCTTAGCTTCTTCAGTTGTTAGAACGGATGCTCTGGCATTCTTCTTGGATCCTTCAGCTGTCTTAGCTTTGCTGGTTGCTGCGATAGCTAGTTTCGGACAGTTCGGTTTGATGTGCCCAGTTTCTCCACAATTGTAGCATAGCCTATTGCTAGGTTTCGATCGACATTCTTCTTCCTTAAGTCCGGGCTTCTTGCAAAAATTGCAATACTTTGCACATCTCCCATAATGCTTCTTTTTACAAGTCTTACAATAAGGTACAGAGGAAGAACCTTTTCCTTTCCCACTGTTGGAATTAACGTAGCGAAATTCCTGGGTAAGCCTATGAGCTAGGTTCTTTCTCTGGTTTTCCTCTTGTGTGCATACCAATTCATCAGTCAGGGTGTTGGCTAGTTCTACTGCTTCTTCTATGGTTTGAGGTCTAGCTGCCTTGACCACATGTCTAATCTCACTAATTAATCCCCAAAAGTAACGGGAGATTAACACTGGTTCAGGTGAGGCTAAGGTTGGCACTATTCTAGCATATTCAAAGAATATGGTAGTGTAACCTTTGCAGTCTATTCCAGTCATTCTATGATTTAGGAACTTATTGGAGATTTGTTCCTTTTCATGAGGAGGACAGAATTTTCTTTCGACTATCTCTTTAAAGTTAGTCCATTCCATACTATAAACTTTCTCACTTCCTCTAGACTGGAGAATAGTATTCCACCATTCTAATGCTACATTTTTGAAAAGATTAGAAGCAAACGTAATCCTATCTTCATCTGCACATTTACTAATTTTTATGACTACTTCTGTTTTTTCTATCCAGCGCAAGGCAGAAATGGCTCCCTCATTGCCTGAGAATTCTATTGGTTTGCAGGCCAAGAATTCTTTATAAGAACAACCATAAGAGACGATTCTTCTTCTTTTAGGAATTGGAGCTTGGATTATTGGTCCGTCATCGTTCACACTGTGACTTGGTTCAGTGTGTTGGCGTTTACTTCCATTTGCAGATTTATTATTTTCTGCTTCGTTAACAGTCTTGATAATATAAGGCATAGCATCTATAATTCCTTGTGCTACTATATGTTGGATGACACTGTTATCTATTTGGTTTCCGTTATTCTCATTATTTGGGTTATCCTGATTTACTTCGTTGTCCATCTGGATTGTAAACATTTATCAGGTATTAATTATCACAGGATGAAATGTTGATACAAATAGTCATACAAACAGATTGATCAAAAACGTCAAACATTGCGACTTTACTCTTTTCATATATATGTATATATATATATGTGTATATATATATGCGTCGATTACAAACTACAACTGAAAATTAAACACACTAGTAGTTATGCATCGGTATCTATTTTAGTCTATCTAGTTATCTATATATATATATAAACATGATAAATAAGGGCTTATGTGTCATGTTATGAGGGCTTGGAAAATGAGGTGGCATCACCTAAGGCAATCTAGAAATTGGTTTTGGCTCCAAAAGCTTCCGTGTTAAATCTTATGAGAAAACGCGGGATCCGAACCCGACTTTGATGACCCGTTTGATTAATGTCGGATCCTTTAAATACATTTCTATCCGACAAATTTCTCATTCCATCTTTCATTACCTAGAGCAAACCCTAATTGCTCTCTCAACCGAACGGTGATTTCCTGTGAAATCCATCAAGAGCAATCAAATCGTTCATCTTATTATCTTATCCTATTTCTTAGATTTAGGGTTTTTAATGGAGATTTATATACCTGAAATTCAGAAGATGTAGGAGGTGGATTCCATCTCTGACATGTATTGATCTAGGGTTTTTTTTTCATTCATTGCTCTACAATTTTGATTGCTACCCAAATCGATTGGAGACAGTAAGGCTATTGAGATTCCGTAATCAGGTTTGCGATTTGCAAGATTTAGTTTATGTGTGTCCTTTAAATGTTGTCGATTTATGTTAATGATGTTAGGGTTTTCACGTGGAACAACAGTGGTGGCGTTATTGTGGCTATAGGGTGGTTAGCGACGGCCATGATCCAAATCCCGATTTAAAAATATGTGAGTTCCGGCTACCGTTATTTCTATTTTCATTGTGTACTCTTTTTTATCAGTTTTTTTTCTTGGTGTGGTTTTATTTTACAGATCTGAAAACTAGGACAAAATGCCCTAGCCGCCCCTTCAGCTATGACGGCTAGGGTTCTGGTCATTAGTCATCCGTTTTTTCGCTTCAGAATCCATGGTGTTTAGGTATCCCCAAATTATTGTTTGTTATATTGATATTTTTTCTTTAATTCATTGATGGTTGATCTGTAAACGTTAAAAGGCAATATTTTTATTTGTCTTTTGAACATGATTTCATTGGGCTCAAGTATGACAGGGCAAACTGAATTAATCTTACAAGTCGTAAGTGTTGATTAAATGTTTTTAATGATGCTTGAAGGTACCACAAGAGCCAACTTTAAATAGCTTAATCTCCACATGATTTGAATTATTACTTTATTCTTGCTCTATGTGTTCAAGTGACTTCAATCCTAATGCTTTTAAGGTTTATGTACATAATATAGTTGGCAACTTTTATCATGGGTTTATGTAATTATTTGAATCTTGAGTTGGGTTTTTGTTAATTTTGCTCATGGTGTGTGATTCGTGTAGTTTGTTGTTTATGCAGTTGGTTTTTGCTGCAGTTTTTGAAGACAGAACCCCCATGGATAGAAGGCTTTTGAATCATGGTTACGTACATGCCTCATCAATGCCTTCGCTCTGTCGTGAGTCGTGACATCACCTGCCTCTGCTCCCGTATCTCTACCTCTCCTGCTGTTGTTGACAATTACAATAATAACAATAGCAATAGCAATTATTTTGTTAATACATCTTATATATGTTTTAAGGGGGTGTTTGGATGTGTGACATGAAACTGATCATTTGATTTTTGTTACTTGAAGTCACCGTAATAATCATTTACTGTTTGGATGTAGTGTGCTGATTAATGGTCTTTAATTTTTCCTCTCTTTTAGACCCTTTGTTTGCGATAACTTCTCAGATTTTGGATGATAAAGAGATGACCAGTATTTTGAAAGAATATTTCAATTTCCATTTTTGGATGATAAAAAGATAACCGACACCTGATCATATGAGACAAAGAAACAAACAATGTGCAATTGTTCGGGCAATTGGGCGTCTGCGTCTGTCACTGGTATGCATGCAGCTGACTCACTTTTAAATTCATAAAGTTACAAACAGATTGTCCTTGCTGACCCACTTCTTATGCAACAATAAAAGAAGTAATTTAAAGTTATGGACATGGGACTATGGTTTCATTACAGAATAGTAACTTATGATATAGTTTAGCCAACTTTCTTCCTGTTTAACCATGTTTCCGTTGAAACTTATTTTGCTCCGTAAACATGTCAAAATTTGCAACTCTAATAGCTGTGTTGGCTTTGGCTGTATAGGGCTGTTAATGAAGGATTTAAGGTGAATACACAAACTCATCTGGTTCCTGTGCTGGCAACATCTGTTAAGGTGATCAATTTTAATGATTTTAAGTTTATATGAATGTATTAGTGACATATTTTGTTAGATAAATGTAATGGCGTGTAAGTATATGCTTATTAGGCTGAGCTCAATAAAGTGGTTACTGATAATGGCCCAGATGGGAAGCCTATTGAAAGCCCAAATAGCCAGAAGCATCATTCTCTTCTGTTGCAGGTAATGGTGTGTACAAAGTGATGAAGTTGTTTGGCAAAAAATGTTATGAATCTGGATTCTGATTGTTTAGTTTGGTGCAGCGAAGAAGGGCGACATAACTTGTGAGACATGTCATTAGGCATGGAGGTTGTGGCTAGATAGGCTACCAACTAGGGTGAAGTTGGTTAAAAGATATGTGCAGGTTCCTAATATAACCTGCAGATTGTGTGGCCAAGATGTAGAGACTTCTGAGCATTTGTTTACAGCTTGTAGTTCTATCCAAAAAGTGTGGGAGGAAATGACAAGGTGGTGCGAAATTCAGCCTTTGTTCTTCTTCCATGGGGAGATGTAGTTAGTTTTTACCAGATTGCTCACGGGTCAAAGAAGCGAAAAAGGTAATATAGTGTTTTTTTATCAGAAGCAACAAAGGCTGGAGAAGGTGCTTGGGGAAGTCAAAGCGATGGGGTATTTGTGGCTTAGGAATCGATCTAAATGTCTGAATTTATTGTGGGAAAAGTGTCGTGAGTTTGATTTGTGTTGTATGGGGTTTAGGTGTTTCATTTGTGATGTATTTTGGTGAATGAACTGAACTGGAGGTTTGGGTTTAACTGTATGTTGACCCATTACATTTGATTTGTTTTGTTTTGTTTACCTGATATTAATGTGAGTTTTGAATTATTCAAAAAATTTCTTTTTATTCTAATAATTATTTTATATTGTTTCCCAAATTCACTGATCTACAGATTGATTTATCAAATCAAAAGACGAAATTTTGTATATTTCATATTATTGTATCCTATTCTCGATTTAATTAATTCAAATATATCTCTTAACTAATGCATTTCCTTTTTTCAATTTAATTCTTTCAAATTTATGTTTTAACTAATGCATTGATCATTCCTTAAACAATTGTTTCCAAATTTGAGTTATCCAAACTTCTGTATGTAATCATATACCAACTTTTTTTAATCATTAAGATGTATAGGTTGAAATTATGATAATATATTTTAAAGTTCATAAAATATTTAAAATATTAAAATGATCAACAAAACTCTCTTTTGATCAACACATTAAGTAAGGATGCATATTTTAATCTTTACTTTAATAAATTATCCTATATATTAATAACCGAAGGAAAGCAATAGTAGATTTGGTGAATATGGATTGTTGATTTTACTTTGAACTTCTACGATTAGTAATTTACCCCATGACGTGCACATCGTGATACACGTGTTGCCTTCTTGGTTTGATCTACACAACTTCAAGCCACGTATCGTACTTATCTATTTAGACCGATTCTTTATCTTTTACCTTACCATCATCTTTAGCCCGTATCTTCTTTGGCTTATCAAGAGACAAAGATGTAATTTTATTTGTATATTCAATTTGTCACTAACTTATCTGATCAACATGTCGAAGAATCTGAAAGTGCAGAAATGACAAGGTCTTTAGATGTCTACATATACTCTATTACAAGTTGATAAGAACTTCAATCAGACTTCGTATAGGTGGATTACAAACAGATCCAAATGGAATACCGTACATTTTATAAAAAAAGAGATTTGTTTTTAATAAAATTAGAATTGTACAATCCATGAAGTTCATAATATAAATTAATTTTTCCTACCCGGGAAGTTCCCGGGTGATAACCTAGGTGAACCCGAGCCGGTCAACCCGTTTTTTTTTTTTTTTTTGTAAAATAACATAAGAAAGTTAAAGTCTTACTAAAAAAAACACAAACGTATATAACACTCATAATTTGGTTGTTTTTTTTAGAGGGAACTCAATTTACTAAGAGAAAGGTTTTGGTAACTCGAAGGATATGCATCTTCAAAGGGACTCGACTATCTTTAAATTGTATATCCACTCTATCACTAAATTTATGCAACATCAGACTTTGTATTTTATTTTATTTATACACTTGATATTTATTTTAATAGTTTTCTCCAACCCGGGTAGCACCCGGGTGATAACCTAGTATATATATATATATTATCAAAATACAAAATTACACATATATCAAGGTATTATTCTAGGTTTCATGTATCCAATCGTGTATCTCTCGCTCAACATGCTTCCATATTTGTTTTTCTCCTATTTGTCGGATTCTATCCCCTTCTTCTACTAACTCATCGCCCCGTTGGCGAAGTTCCTGCATATTCTCTTCACTCATAGGAGGTAATGGTACTGGTTCTGGGTCAGGGTATCGAGGTATGGGGTGTCCGTATGGGTATGGATTTCTTATTACACTCTGCTTCCACCAGTCGCTGTTCCAAAATGAGTCTAAAGGGTTCAGGTCTGTATACTGAGCTATGGGCTTGGTGGAGGAATTCTGGGGATCTCATAGGGATCTATATCTGGTATTGGAAACTGGTCTTCCTGATTGTGTTCTAGCATCTGTTGGTCTGGGAATAAGGGTAATAGTGTGGTTCAGTTATTCGGTTTAGGTTAAAGTCTACTACTGTAGTGGCTAGCATATGGAAATCTGCCAACTGTCTATCTAAATATTCCTTCCTCAGTATTAGTTGAGTATCTTGATGGATTTGGTTGAGACGAGGTTCCTTCATCTTTTGGGGAACTAGCTAATTGACGATAATCGTCAGATGTACCTTGCTCACTCATACTGTAAACTAACAAATTGTCAAATAATAAAAAAACATATTTACACATAATCACATAAATTATTTCCAAACACATAATTTAAGTGTCAGCAGAACACTTCATTGGCTTAAACCAGTGGCTGTAGCTCTGATACCACCTTCTATCGCAACCCCCGACCCCTGCCCCGGGAGGCGGGCGGCCGCGGCACGTAGAGCGGGTGGTATCGGTGTTTATTAATTTGGCAGCGGAAAGTATTCATCAGGACCGTAGTTAAGAAATATGCTTATCAAAGTTGAAACACCAAACTTTTTGTAATAAACGAATGGATGGGATAAAACCCAAGTTTCCATTACAATATGTGTATAGGGATAAACCCTAGTTTATTGAAAAACAAAACTCATTTTTATTTAGGTAACTTTTATAGCCACTTTTCCAAGCCTTCAGTGCTCTCCAGCTGGCTTCTAATAGCTTCACATTAAGTTACCTGAAATGCATTTTGAAAAGATTTTATCAGCAAGAAATACTGGTGAGTGCATCCCAGTTTCAACGAAACAGTTTTATCACTTTTACAACTTTACAGTATTGAGGGCATCCGCAATTACATTTGCTTATATCTATCCAATTACCCCTTTCTGGTACTGTCAATCCTGACTTGTGGTCATGCTACTATTTTGAGTAACAAGTTTCAAGTAATGTATACAAAACCCCAACATACCGGTAGTAATTATAGAATTACAAATACTCAATTACTGTTAAGTAAAATTTAAAACATTTGAGGTTTTGGAAAAACATTTTGACTCACAAAAGTAGTTTACAAAAAGATGGCAAAAACTGATGTACTAACATTGTTTACTTAGGTAAAACTAAAGCTTCCTGGTGTATCTCTTGGTTATTATCTATTAAAATTAAATAATGCACACGTGTTAGAAAAATAACCCAAATCACATTAACCGTATAACTCAAGAGAGAACTCCAATGATTGAGTCAGGCAGAGCCATGACATGCTTTACGGAGTTCTAGATCAATCGGGTGTAACACAAGTGTCACACCCTGACCGCGTTAAAACAATGAAACCGCGGCGGAAACGTCGGGGAGTGGAGGGACAGAATCATTGTTTCACAACACATGGGTTAAAATTTTCGTTTTATTTAAATATTAAGTTTTTACATTGTCTTGAAGTTAAAGATAAAACACAACCACATCGTCTATCATTATTATTAAGTCACTAAGGCCTTGTCCGGTCCTATGTGAGCATGCATCCTAGTCATCACCAACATCTAACATCATCAAACACCACCTGAAACATATGTGAAAATAAAGTCAGCAAAGAAATGTTGGCGAGCACATAAGTTTTGTGAGTGAGTCAGATTTATGGCTTGTATACTTGTTGCAATACCTCGTATGACTGCAAGAGTCGATAAGTGAAATCCTTGTTTTTGAAAAGTGTTTTGTATTGCAATATGATTTAACCAACTTAAAACAATGTTGGTTATAGCTTATAAAACTTCGTTGCCATGAATCTAGACTAAAACATTTGTCTTTGTAAACCGAATTGTAAATTGTTCTCGTAATAAAACTCGTATGGTTTATATTATTTAGTAAACATCGTTGCGTGTCATCGTTTAAAATCGTTCGCCCAAGTGAACTAAATAACGCCATGAAATATAATATGATAAAAGCACTTATATATAAGAAGTACCAGCGGCGTATCTACCATGCTTTTATCATGTTACACCCGTCCCGTTATCTAATCACATACCAAAAACCAATCGTTTAATTTGTACTTGTTTTCAATCTTTCGTGTTATCAAAACCAATCGTTCAAATCGTTCACATCGTTCAAATCGTTCAAATCGTCAAATCGTTCAAATCGTTCAATTCGTTCCAATCGTTCAAATCATTCACTTCGTTCAAATCATTCATGTTTTAATTGTGAAAACTAACTTTTGGTTGTCTCGTTGAATACATTCAAACCTGTGTGACTCGTCCATCGTACAACTCGTCTTAACAAACCACCAAAGGGTAAGTTAACAATCATCAGGTTCAGTCGTTACCCACAATACCCCCATACATAACCATGGCGATAGTCCGATAACGGGATTTGCAGATACTATGGTACCATAACATACTACTGGTCGGCTTGATCATTGTTAATGAATGCCATTCGTTATGTATTAACATACCAACAAATTTGTTCACATTATTGAAATCGTTATGTTTAATATAAACCATAGTATTTGTTTTTGAAAACATCGAAATCGTTTAGCACATATAAATCACCCCAAAACAATTGAAAGCAGTAAAATAGGGGAACTATGTACTCACATTGAATTGCAAAGTATCCTCGTTTAATGTGAACTAAACAAGCTCGAGCAAATCAAGGAATTCAGGTGGTACCTAGTATCGGATCACTATGCTAATAAATCGACACCTAAATCGGGAGATCGGGTAGAATGAGGTTTCGTAACCCAAATGAGTATTGGAACTCATGTGATATGGTTTAACAAAGCCTACATTCTGATTTGTAATCTATTCTAAGTGCTTATGACCCGTTAGTATGAGGTTTCGTAACCCAAATGAGTATTGCAAACGAATAGCCTAACTAGTCCTATGACAAGTATTATATGCCCTAACATGTTTAATTATGTTGCATAATTAGTTTAAGTGTAAAATTTAGGTTACATAGGCTTAAATTCAAATTATGCATGAAAAGGGCATTTTGGTCATTTTCCTAAGGCATATAAATTACCTATCATACAACTAATCAAACTAAGTGACCATAAGGTATAACCTCGGAAGGTTATTCCCTATACAACTATGGTCACAAAATATGTTTGGTCGGATCCTAATGATCGACCAAACGGGTCGGGTTCGAAAGTCTAAGCGGTTGTTTAGACTGCTTGACTTACGACCCTATACATGCACTATACTAGAAGTGACGAGTAAAACATGTTAAAACATGTTTAACTAAGTTAGAAAACTGATTTGATATCAAAACAAAGTGTTTTGATACCCGAAAATAGCTTTGTCGCAAAATGCACATAATCGTGCATTTTGACCGAAACTTTGACCCGTCACTTCGCCTAGTCAACGTGGAAATCAGTAGGTATAATCGCAAGGGATTATAACCGTCGTTATTATGCTCACGTTGCAAACTTCGATTGAACTTTGACTTGACCAATTCGTGGTCAAAACCGAAAGTCAAACGGTAATCGAACTGTTTGAATTTCAGCTTGTAATTGCTAAAAATAAGGAAGTACCATGAAAGAACACTTGCAAAGCTCTAATGGCTGAAAGATTGAACTAGAAAACTCAGTTGGGAGCTCTCCTAAGAAACTTGCAAGCTCCTCTTGAGTGTTGGAGAAAGAAAATGATGGAATGAGCAATGAATGAGCAGATTTTGTAGCCTATTTATAGAGTTTTTGAAGCCATAAGATCACTCCAAGTGTCCCATTAGTTGTCATGATCTCATGGTGGTGTTAGCAAGTGTCAAATGCATAATAGAAGGTTGCAAAATTGAGTTATGAGTCATGAAAATGGTGAATTTTGGGGCTGCCACATAGCTTCTGATGCAAAAATGAAAATTCTGTCAAAACAGAGGGCTCATGTGCCGCCACAACACCACCCCTTAGGGGTCACGCGATGCTACCACCTACCTGAGCTAGAAACTTTCAAA
This sequence comes from Helianthus tuberosus, assembly GCA_030545235.1. Taxonomy (NCBI): domain Eukaryota; kingdom Viridiplantae; phylum Streptophyta; class Magnoliopsida; order Asterales; family Asteraceae; genus Helianthus; species Helianthus tuberosus. The sequence continues at coordinate 65,996,184 of CM060406.1, forward strand.
AATTGGCAAGAATGGTCCCTGCAGCATGTTTAAGCCATTTTCAACGCGTTTAAATCCCGTTAACCCATTTTCAATGCTCTACAAGGATGTTAAAGCACAGGGGACTTGAAACATGCTTGAAAATATCATGGATGTCGGTTCGTTTGGTTGTACAGTTACGTTATTCGGTTAATTACGACGAAACTCGAACGGACGCGAAAACGATCCAAATTACGCGAAGAATGGTATTTTTGCATTGATTAAAAAAAATTGGATGTCCGGATATATTCAGAACGTGAGATATGCGCGTAAATGCAAACTTTGGCACTTTTTGACGCTTTTAGTCCCTGATGATCAAATAAACGTATTTTCGCATACCGAACCCCTCAAAGCTTATTTCTATGCAATGTAAAGGATATTTAAGGTATGTTTAGCTTATGATCATGTTCCGGAATATTTGTTGCTATACGAATCGGCAAACTTTTGCAGTTTGTCACAAATAGTCCCTGTGATCGAGTAAACTTGTTTTTGACACACCAAACCCTTCAAGACTTATTTCTAAGTTATGTAAAGGTTATTTAAGGTATGTTAAGAATATATCACTATTCCAGGGTGTTTTTCGCATTAAATTGATTACGTTTACGTAATAGTTTGCGTATAACTTTCCAGAAAGCGATTTAAAGCTTGAAATCGAACTAGAATCAGAACGTGAAATTGTCAAACATAAATAAACAAATATTGAGACCAAAACACATTGTTTCATTAATAATTGATATTGTTTTACATCATACATCATTTACAGAGCACAAATGTCACAGTCTCCCCAACTTTAGGAAATTTCGTCCCAAAATTTTAACTAGAGGAAACTTGTGAAAACAAATGTGGGTATTTCGCCTTCATTTGGTCCTCACATTCCCAAGTAAACTCTGGGCCATGTTTGGACTCCCAGCGAACCTTAACTAATCGTATTCGTTTGTTCTTCAGTCGCTTGATTTCACAGTCCATTATCTCCACTGGTTTCTCGACAAAGTGCATCGTGTTATCAACTTGGATTTCGTCGAGTGGAATGTGAAGATCAAATTCGGTTAAACACTTTCGTAAGTTGGACACGTGCAATGTTGGGTGAATATTCCCAAGTTCTGTAGGTAGCTCAAGTTTGGCAACCTTTCCGACTCTTTTGACAATTTTAAATGGTCCAACGTATCGTGGTGCACGTTTTCCTTTCTTTGCAAATCTCACCACTCCCTTCCAAGGGGATACCTTGAGTAGGACATGGTCTCCGACTTGAAATTCCAAGGGCTTGCTTCGCATATCCGCATAACTCTTTTGACGGCTTCTAGCTGTCAGAAGATTATCGCGAATTGTCTTGACTTTGTCCGTTGTTTCCCGAATAAGTTCAGGTCCAGTAAGCTGAGCTTCACCGAGCTCATTCCAACAGACTGGTGAATGACATTTTCGACCGTATAAAGCTTCGAACAGTGCGATATTGATGCTAGCGTGATAACTATTGTTGTAAGAGAACTCGATCAATGGTAGATGAGAATCCCAATTACCACCAAAGTCTATCACACATGCTCTAAGCATATCCTCCAATGTTTGTATCATCCTCTCGGATTGTCCATCTGTTTGGGGAAGCTAAGCAGTGCTCAGATTTAGTTGGGTTCCCATAGCAGATTGCATGGTTTCCAAAAGTGAGATGAGAATCGAGCATCACAGTCAGAAATGTTATTCAAAGGAACACCGGGTCGAGATACAATCTCATCAACATAGATCTTGGCAAGTTTATCAGCAGATAGATCCTCGCGAATTGGTAAAAAGTGAGCTGATTTCGTAAGACGATCAATGACTACCCAAATGGCATCATGACCTATAGATGTGCGTGGTAACTTAGTGATTAGATCCATCACAATGTTCTCCTACTTCTATACCGGTATCTCTGGTTGTACAAGCAAACCAGATGGTCGTTGATGTTCAGCCTTAACTTTGAGACAAGTTAGGCATTTAGACACATATAAGGCAACATCCTTCTTCATACCAGGCCATCAGTACTGATAACGAAGATCCTTGTACATTTTGTCAGCACCAGGATGGATAGAATATCGGGACTTATGAGATTCGCCCATCACTAAAGTGAGAAGATTGTCTTGTTTCAGAATCCAAAAACGATCCTTGAAATAAAGTAACCCATTGTCTTTCCTTTCGAGTTTAAGCTCTAGTTGACGTGGTAATTCCTTACCCATCAAGTCTTATGTAACATAAGTACTTTGAGCTTGAGAGATACGGGTTTGAATATCAGATTGAGTTCAAACAGAGTGAAGCTTGACTCGTTCCTTTCGACTTAGCGCATCGGCTACAACATTCGCCTTACCAGGATGGTAGCGAATTTCCCAATTGTAGTTGTTTAAGAGTTCAACCCAGCATCGTTGTCTCATGTTTTGCTCCTTCTGATTGAAAATGTGTTGGAGACTTTTGTGGTCAGTGAAAATCACACATTTCGTGCCATAAAGATAGTGTCTCCAGATTTTGAGAGCAAAACCACAACGCCTAACTCAAGATCATGAGTTGTGTAGTTCTTCTCGTGAATTTTCAATTGACTCGACGCATAGGCTATAACTTTACCTCATTACATAAGAACACAACCAAGGCCTAAATTCGACGCGTCACAATAGACAATGAAATCATCGTTTCCATCAGGTAAAGATAAGATAGGAGCATCACAGAGTTTCTGTTTCAGTGTTTGGAAAGCTTCCTCTTGTTTAGATCCCCACTCAAAAGGCTTGTTCTTTTGAGTCAAAGCAGTGAGAGGAACCGTGATCTTTGAGAAGTTCGCAATAAGTCGTCGATAGTAACCAGCAAGACCAAGAAAAGAGAGAACTTCTGTTGGTGTGGTAGGTGTGTTCCAATCTTTAATAGCTGCGATTTTGGATGGATCCAAGTGAATGCCCTGCTCGTTGACTATATGGCCCAAAAACTGAACTTCTTTTAGCCAGAATTCACACTTGGAGAATTTGGCGAAAAGTTGTTCCTTCTTTAGAAGTTCCATTGTCAGACGAAGGTGTTGTTCGTGATCGGCTCGAGACTTCGAATAAATAAGAATATCGTCAATGAACACAATGATGAACTTGTCTAAATAAGGTTTACAAACCCTATTCATTAAGTCCCTAAAGACAGCTGGGGCATTCGTCAAACCAAAGGGTATGACAGTGAACTCGTAGTGACCATATCTCGTGCGGAAAGCAGTTTTGCGAATATCTTCCTCGAGTACATGAAGCTGATGATACCCAGAACGTAGATCGATCTTGGAAAAACATGTAGCACCTTGCAGCTGATCGAAGAGATCGTCAATTCGTTGTAGGGGATATCGATTTTTTATGGTGAGCTTATTGAGCTCACGATAATCGATACACATACGGAAAGTTCCATCTTTCTTCTTCACAAACAGGACTGGAGCGCCCCAAGGTGAATAACTCAGACGGATGAAACCTTTGTCAGATAACTCTTGAAGCTGTTTCGATAACTCTTGCATCTCATATGGTGCAAGGCGGTAAGGTGCTTTAGCAATCAGGTTGGCATTAGGTACAAGATCAATATGAAACTCGACTTAACGAACTGGAGGCAAACCAAGTAGTTCATTAGGAAACACCTCTAGATAATCTCGTACAATCGGAATATCTTGAATACGCTTGCTCTTGCCTTTCTCCTCCACGACATGTGCCAGAAAGTCCACATATCCTTTTCGTAAGTATCTTTGGGCTTTAGTACACGACATGAGTTTGAAACCACCCGAGGGTTTTTCACCACGAACTTCTAAGACTTTTCCAGATGAAAGAGGAATTCGAACAATCTTATCCAAACAAACCACCTCAGCATGATGTTTAATTAACGAATCCATCCCTACGATAATATCGAAGCTTCCAAGTTGCATCGGTGTGAGGTCAATAGGAAAAAAGATGGTCATCGAGGTTCAATTGACAATTACGACTGACTGAATCGAGTACAGGAGGTTCACCAGTAGCAACTTCAACAGATAAGGGTTTCTTTAGTTTAGTTTTAGGTATCGCAAGTAAGGGCTCAAATGCTAACGATACAAAACTTCTATCGGCACCAGAATAAAAAAGAACAGATGCAGATTGATGGTTAACAAGGAACGTACCGTTAACGACATCGTTATCAGCATGGGCCTCGTTGGCATTCAGGTTGTATGCTCGTTCACGAGCGGGATTTGCATTGGCGTTTGCGTTCACAAGCCTTGGACAATTGTTTCTGAAGTGACCCATTTCTCCGCAGTTAAAACATGAGCCAGGTGGGAATGGAGGTCTAGCAGCGTTCACTTGAGCTTGAGCTGGGTTCTAAGCAGCTTGATTAGGAACCGATCGATAAATGTTGGCCGTATAGCCAAGTCTTCCACAAGAGGTGCCTGTTTACATGCTTGCTAAACCACATGATGACCGTTGCACCAATTGCAGTAAGGTGCAGTACCAGCATACGGCTTCTTTACAGGAGGCTGTGCCGGTTGGTTCTGAGTATTCTGATTGGGTTGTGTGGTAACAGCAAAATTCTGGGAAGCCTTATGCTTCCTCGACCTTCTCGAAGACTCACCCTTTTTCTTGCCCTTTCCCTTGTCTTGAGTGGTGTTGGCTGACTGTTTCTTGTCACCCTTGCGGGTCAGTTTACCCTTTCTGACCTGAGACTCAGTCAGGGTTGCAGCCAGTTCGATAGCCTGACGAACAGTGGTAGGGTTACTACCAGTAACTATGTCTTGTACGGAATCAGGCAAACCATCGATATACCTCTCGATTGCTTTTTCTAGTGGGGTAACCATTGTAGGACACAATAAACTCAGCTCCTCATAACGATCCATGTAAGCACGGTGTTCTCCCCCATCTTGTTTCAAATAGTCAAATTCCCTTTCCAATGCCCTTATTTCATGTCAGGGGCAGAATTCCCTCATCATGAGAGCCCGAAGCTCTTCCCAAGTTTGTGCCAATGCCACATCGGCACCCCTATCTCTCATCACTTCGTTCCACCATGTTAAAGCACCCTTCTCGAAAACACCAGATGCGAACTCAACATTTCGCTCATTCGGACATTGAACATGTCTAAAGGTGCTTTCCAAACTCTCGAACCATTGTAGGAGCGAAGTTGCTCCTTGAGACCCATAAAATTTAAGTGGTTTAGCAGAATTGAATGTCTTAAAACTGCACTGAGCATTGTTATTGTTGTTGTTATTATTCGCTTGATTTATCTGAGTTATGAGGTTTGGAATCATAGCAGCAATCTACTGAGCAACAAGGGCTGCGAGTGCAGCATCCTGTGCTTGATCACGTCTAGGTGGCATATTCTAAAAATAATAAGGAAACATGAGAAATGAGTGAGATTGAGAATTGGATAAACAAATGAGGTATTGAAAACGTCGATGAAACATAAGGAAGGCGATTATTCATTCGTTACCTCGAACAAACTAACAACACACAGTGACTTATCAAAGTAAATGGGTCAACATAATGTATCGTGAAGACATGCTTTAGCCTATAAGTGGACACTCACCCCAAGAGTTCCCAGGTAAGAGTGACTAGTCCGATTAGGTGGATGTGTACGAACACTCTAGCCTTAGACAGAAAACTCGAGGTACAGGCACCCACCCTTCCAGATTGCACGTGTTCACATTATAAGACCCAAACTTTGACGAGATTTTGAAAAAATTGAAGGTTCAAAACCTTATAACAAATCATCTAAGAATAGAGTATTGATTTTAAAAATGGATTTGTAATTTGTGTTTTTGTTGTGGTTGTCACCTAAAGATAAGTGACGGTTTTGTTTTAGAATCTAAACACAAGATAACTTGTGTTAGGGTCCTAGAAAGGTTATAGTCTACGTCAAAGCATTACTAACAACCTAATTCCCTATAACCATGAGCTCTAACACAACTCTTCTGTCATACCCCGACCACGTTAAAACAACGAAACCGCAGCAGAAACGTCGGGGGTGGAGCGACAGAATCATTGTTTCACAACACATGGGTTAAAAGTTTCGTTTTATTTAAATATTAAGTTTTTACATTGTCTTGAAGTTAAAGATAAAACACAACCACATCGTCTATCATTATTATTAAGTCACTAAGGCCTCGTCCGGTCCTATGTGAGCATGCGTCCTAGTCATCATCAACATCTAACATCATCAAACACCACCTGAAACATATGTGAAAATAAAGTCAGCAAAGAAATGTCGACGAGCACATAAGTTTTGTTAGTGAGTCAGATTCATGGCTTGTATACTTGTTGCAATACCTCGTACGACTACAAGAGTCGATAAGTAAACTCATTGTTTTTTAAAAGTGTTTTGTATTGCAATATGTTTTAACCAACTTAAAACAATGTTGGTTAAAGTTTATAAAACTTCGTTGCCATGAATCTAGACTAATACATTTGTCTTTGTAAACCGAATTGTAAATTGTTCTCGTAATAAAACTCGTATGGTTTATATTATTTAGTAAACATCGTTGCGTGTCATCGTTTAAAATCGTTCGCCCAAGTGAACTAAATAACGCCATGGAATATAATATGATAAAAGCACTTATATATAAGAAGTACCAGCAGCGTATCTACCATGCTTTTATCATGTTACACCCGTCCCGTTATCTAATCACATACCAAAAACCAATCGTTTAATTTGTACTTGTTTTCAATCCTTGGTGTTATCAAAACCAATCGTTCACATCATCGTCAAATCATTCAAATCGTTCAAATAGTTCAATTCTTTCCAATCATTCAAATCGTTCACTTCGTTTAAATCGTTCATGTTTTAATTGTGAAAACTAACTTTTGGTCGTCTCGTTGAATACATTCAAACCTGTGTGACTCGTCCATCATACAACTTGTCTTAACAAACCACCAAACGGTAAGTTAACAATCATCAGGTTCAGTCGTTACCCACATTACCCCCATACATAACCATGGCGATAGTCCGATAACGGGATTTGTCAGACCCTATGGTACCATAACATACTACTGGTCGGCTTGATCATTGTTAGTGAATGTCATTCGTTATGTATTAACGTACCAACAAATTTGTTCACATTATTGAAATCGTTGTGTTTAATATAAACCATAGTATTTGTTTTTGAAACCATCGAAATACAGATTAAAAGGTGGCAAAATTGAGTTATGAGTCATGAAAATGGTGAATTTTGGGGCTGCCCCATAGCTGCTGATGCAAAAATGAAAATTCTGTTGAAACAGGGGACTCACGTTCCACCACATCACCACCCCTTAGGGGTCGCGTGACGCTACCTCCTACCTGAGCCAGACACTTTCAAAAATTGGCAAGAATGGTCCCTGCAGCTTGTTTAAGCCATTTTCGACGTGTTTAAACCTCGTTAACCCAATTTCAAGGCTCAAAAAGGATGTTAAAGCATATGGGACTTGAAACCTGCTTGAAAATATCACGGATGTTGGTTTGTTTGGTCGTACAGTCACGTTATTCGGTTAATTACGATGAAACTCGAACGGACGCGAAAACGATCCAAATTACGCGAGGAATTATATTTTTGAATTCCTATCACTAATATATAATATTTTAATGATTACAAAAATTTTGGATGTCCGGATATGTTCAGAACGTGAGATATGCGCATAAATGCAAACTTTTACACTTTTTGACGCTTTTAGTCCCTGATGATCAAATAAGCATATTTTCGCATACCGAACCCCTCAATGCCTATTTCTAAGCTATGTAAAGGATATTTAAGATATGTTTAGCTTATGATCCTGTTCCAGAATGTTTGTTGCTATACGAATCGGCAGACTTTCGCAGTTTGTCGCAAATAGTCCATGTGATCGAATAAACTTGTTTTTGACACACCAATCCCTTCAAGACTTATTTCTAAGTTATGTAAAGGTTATTTAAGGTATGTAAAGAATATATCACTATTCCGGGGTGTTTATCATGTTAAACTGATTACGTTTACGTAATAGTTCGCGTACAACTTTCTAGAAAGCGATTAAAGCTTGAAATCGAACTAGAATCAAAACGTGAAATTGTCAAACATAAATAAACAAATATTGATACCAAAACACATCGTTTCATTAATAATTGATATTGTTTTACATCATACCTCGTTTACAGAGCACAAATGTCACAACAAGACAAAACTCCAACGACTGAGTCAGGCAGAGCCTTGACATGCGTTACAGAGCCCTAGATCGATTGTGTAGGGTAACAAATAGGGTTATAATACTTACTACATGGCAGAGCTTCGCTTTATAGGGGTATTATATCTCGAGTATTATAATTGCCTAGAGAACTTAGAGAGAATCAGAAATTTTGAACGAGAATCAAATGAGGCATCGGCCTCTATTTATAGACCTGACGAAGGGCGGCTCGCGGGCCGCGAAGCCCACCTCAAACTTTCTCACGGCCCTGAAGAACGTAGGGTAGGATCTAGCTATGATTAGTCAGCGAATGTAACCTTGCCACATGTCGACACGTGGCGCCTATGTGTGTCCGACAAGTTACTGGGCCTCGCGCCCCGCGAAAGACAAGGGGGTCCGAAGCGTGGCCCGTGACAACCCCATTTTTGGGTTTTTATTTGATTTTTGTAAATATCAAGTTATTTACGGTCCGTTTCTCGCATCCGGGATATATTTTAAGATGTTTAGGGTTGTCTAAGTGTGTTTAGGAGGGTTGTTATAACAAAACTGACTGCCAACACGGGGCCTTGCTAAGCCAACACGGGGCGTGGTCAACTCAAATATTTTCAGAATCTGCGATGGTACAATAAGTACAATGGCCATGGGCCATGCCGTTGACACACGGGGCCGTGTTAGTACAAGACCTAACAAGCAGTAAATGGGGAAGGGAGAGAGAGAGAGTTAACCACAGGGCCATGCCAGGTGGGCACGGGCCGTTGTGGAGCTTTTGATTTTAGATATAAATAGATGTGCTTAGTTGCATTCAAAACCATCCCTTGGCAAACCACTTCTCTCTCACTTGCCACCACTCCACCGCCACTACAACACCATCATCCATCACCATCATCCATTTTCCATCCTTTAGAGTGTGTGTAGTAGTCTCGAGATCCAAGATTGATAGTAAGAGTTTTTGTCAAACAAAGGCCATGCTTGGCTAAACTCTTACATCATTTGGTGAAGACAATCTTTTATGTATTTTCTTTTACGATTTCCAATCTTTGGCAACTTTTTAATTGGGTATGTATTAATGACTTTAATAACTAGCTTTTTATATTGAAGGAAAATTTATCTAATCATTCTTCATATGTTCTTGATTCACATATTCGTGTATTTACGGTATATATAAAGTGCGTTAATTGCCTGGAAGGGGGTTAGAAGGGTGGTTGGGTAAATTTTATGTCTCGTTCAGTGTATAGATCCTGCGAGAACCTTGTTCAAGCTTAGTAACACTTTACGAGTCGGAGCGGGCATTACCCACCACGGGAGAAGTGCCAAAAGCTTGAATACCATATCTATAAACTACAATTAAAACTTTAAACCAACCCTGCGAGGACTGCATCCCTGCTGACTCAGACCAAAGGGTTAAGGGTGATCGCTACCTGGATGGGGTCCCACCCCTTTTCACATTAATAACTTACTTAAATATCTTTCAATAATCCGACCTAGTGGGACTGTATCCCTGCTGACTCAGACCACTAGGCTTAGGGCAACGTCGCCTTCACAAAAGCGGCCTACTACTATAACTAAGATAATCTCGTAAAATGCCCAAAGTGCGGAAATCATCAAAAGGATACATGAAAGATTTTTCGGAACCACGTGATTCTTTCTTGTCGATATAGTTTTCTCATTTATTTTATTTTTTCTCTTTATTTTATCTTTTTATAGTTTTAAAAATCTTTTCTTCAAAGTTTGGTTTGATTAGACATTGACGATAAGCTGGTATTAAAAGCTCTTGTGTCAAAGCTCTTGTGTCCTTGGACGATCTCGGTATCTTGCCATCACTATACTACATCAGCGATGGGTGCACTTGCCCTAGTGTGTGTATAGAGTGATAGTAGAATATCGTGTTTTATAAATTTAAAACTTGAATCGGCGAGTAAAAAGAGCTAAAAATATACTAAAAAATAGACAAACCCGCACGCACGTCAAGTTTTTGGCGCCGTTGCCGGCGACACGAGAATTTTAAGAAAGCTTAAAATTGACGGCCTAATCATTTTTTTATCTTTTCCTTTTATTTTTCTCTTTTTCCTCCAAAAATTCTACTTTCTGCAGGATCAACACGGGGCCATGTGGGATCAACACAGGGCGTGTTAAACCTGCAGTATCTGGGAGAAGCTGCCTTTTTTTATTACTGGAACTCAGACACGGGGCCGTATCTGGGAACTTGAAAAGAGAAACTTTTTCCTAGACAGCACAGGCCGTGCTAGCCACAGCACGGGGCCGTGTTAACCTTCAGATCAGACTTTCTTTTTTTCTTGTTCACAGAATCACAAAATTCTGTATAATTCGCAGGAATACAACTTGGGTATGACCTCTACCTCCGAAAAAGACATAAAAGTACCACTTGACGAACCTGAGCGCTTTTTGAGAAAAAAGACTTAAAGCTAAAAACCAACAAAAACCTCGACCCAAAACCCCCCTATGGCGGATCAATGCACTCTCATTAATTACCTACGGTCGGTAAACTTGGAGCCGCTATTAACCCTCCTAATATCGATGCTAATAACTTTGAGCTTCGACCACACCTCATCCAAATGCTCCAAAATTCCACCACCTTCCATGGCCTAGCTGATGAAGATCCCCATTTACATATTAAGAACTTTTTGGATATATGTGACACGTTCCGGAGCAACGGAGCCTCTAGCGATGCCGTTCGGCTCCGTATGTTCCCTTTCTCCCTCAAAGACCGAGTGAAAGCTTGGTTAAACACCCTACCAAGTGGGTCCGTACACACTTGGGATGAACTTCCCCAAAACTTTCTCTACAAATATTTCCCTCCCACTAAAACAACCAAACTCATGACCGAGATTAACACCTACTCTCAAGAAGACTAAGAATCATTGTACGAGGCATGAGAAAGGTTCAAGGAACTATTAAGGAAATGCCTACATCACGGGCTTGAATGATGGAAACAAGCGTCCACCTTCTACAACGGACTCTTGCCACACACAAGGCAAATCCTTGATTCTGGCTCCGGGGGATTCCTTGGGAACCGACAACCCGAGGAAATTTATAATCAAAATGAAGAACTTGCTCAAAATAGTTTTCAATGGCACACTCGTAGGGGCTCAAAATCTAAAGCTCCGGGGACCCACAAATTGGATGAAATCACTTCTTTGTAAGCCCAAATTGAAGCCTTAACTAATAAAATAAAGAAACTTGAATTAAACAAAACGACTTCGGTTATGGCTTGCGAAGGATGCGACGGCCCCCATGAAAACTGGAGTTGTATGAAAGACTTAGAAAATCAAACGGAAGTGGTAAATTACCTAAATAACCAGCCACGACCACTGAGAGTTCAAAGTAACACTTTTACTCCGGAATGGCGTAATCATCCCAACTTTAGTTGGAGGGAATCGGGGGGTAATAACCAACAAAATCAAAATCAACCATCTAACTTTCAACAACAACCTTGAAATGAGCAACGAGGTTTACAACCACAACAACAAGGAGGAAGAGAAAGGCTTGAGGATATCATCACTCGCCTCTTCTCCGAATCTAACTAAAGATACTCGGACTGGTTCTTACAAACCGCAGCGGAAATTCGAAACCAAAGGGCTAGTGTTCAAAATATAGAAAAACAATTAAGCCAACTAGCCAAAAACTTCACCGAGAGACCGCAAGGAGCCTTACCAAGTAACACCGAAACAAATCCAAAGCCCAAGTAAATGTAATCAACTTAAGAAACCGGAAAGTAGGACCCGAGATTGAACCAACACCGCAACAGCCTGATCCAATCCACACCAAAATACCCACCACCAATAACCAACAAAATACTCAACCCCAAAATACTGTCACAACCAAACCACCCCCGGTCCCTTACCTCGGTCGTTTACTTCGGCAAAAGACCGACGAGCAATTCACTAAGTTTGTGAGCTTGCTTAAACAACTTCACATCAATATTCCTTTTGTAGAAGTCCTCACTCAAATGCCAAAATATTCCAAGTTCATGAGAGACTTCCTCACTCACAAAAGAAAGATTAAAACCATTCAATAAGTCACCCTTAGTGAAGAATGCTCGACGGCACTCCTCAACAAGCTACCCTAAAAGAAGATTGATCCCGAAAGCTTCACCATTCCTTGCTCTATTGGTGGATCACCAAAAGCAATGCAATAACCGAATTGGGGGCTAGCATTAGTTTAACGCTGGCCTCTATGTTCAACCTACTAGGATTAGGTAAGCCACATCCTACAAAGATGAGCATACAACTTGCGGATAGGACGGTAAAGTACCCTCAAGGTATCATAGAGAACTTATTGGTAAAGGTGGGAGAATTTGTTTTTTCGGCCGACTTTGTTATCCTAGACATGGAAGAAGACACCGAAATTTCGCTCATACTAGGACGACCCTTCCTTACCACTGCACGAGCTATGGTGGACATGAGTGACGGAAAACTAACATTAAGTCTTGGTGAAAAAGAGATTAAGTTTGAAGTGGGGCAACGAGCGGGGGATGATCCGGTCAAATACCTCAACGCGAATGATTCAAGCCTAGACGACCCATTGCAATGATACAACTCGGGATGTGAGTCATTCCGCATGGGTAACATTTGATCGGCTTTGGGTCTAGCCAATGACCCTCATTAACGTGGCACACCATGGAGGCATTCCATAGACTATCCATTAGCTTAGTTGTCGCAACCCCCGACCCCACCCCGGGAGTGGGAGCCGCGAGCACGAGCAGGTGGTACCGGTGTTTATTAGTTATGCAACGGAATTTAAAACATCAGGATCGTAGTTAGGAAATAAATTTCAAAGTTTCAAAACACCAAACTTTTATATTAAACAAATGGGATAAAAAACCTATATTTCATTTATAGTATCTTTATAGGGATAAACCGTAGTTTGCTGAAAATATAGCTTCTCCTTTTATTCAGTTAATTTACAGCCACTTTATTTAAGCCTTCAGTTCTCCATAGTTGGCTTCTAGTAGCTTCAAGTTAAGTTACCAGAAATGCATTTTAAAATATTTTATCAACAAGAAATACTAGCGAGTTCTTCCAGTTTTATAAAAAGATACATTGTTATAACTTTACAGTATTAAGTGGAATTACTGTCGCAACCCCCGACCCCTGCCCCGGGAGGCGGGCGGCCGCTACCTACGCACATTCGGTGGTATCGGTGTTTAATTATTTGGCAAGGGAAATTACATCAGGATTGTAGTTAGGAAATATTTTACCAGAGTAAAACACCATATTTTTATAATAATAAATACGTGGGAAAAAACCAAGTTTCCATTACAATATGTTTATAGGGATAAACTCTAATTTATTGAAATAAACTTCTTCTTTATCTAGGTAACTTTTATAGCCACTTTTCCAAGCCTTCAGTGTTCTCCAGCTGGCTTTTATTTGGCATTCACAGTTTGTTATCTGAAACGCGTTTTAAAAACATTTTTTAGTGGGAAATACTGGTGAGTGAATCCCAGTTTAATCAAAACAAGTTTTATCATTTTACAGCATTGAGGGCAATCCAGCAATTACATTTGTTTTCATCTACTTTAATTACCACAACGGTACTGTCAACCCTAACTTGTGGTCATGCTACTACTCACAGTGTAGTAACAAGTAATGTATACAAAACCCCAACATACCGACGATAATTGTAGAATCACAAATACTCAATCACTGTTATATAATTTAAAAACAATTGAAGTTTTGTAAAACAATTTGCAAAAAGAGGAATTACTCACATTTCTAATTTAGGTATTTCCTTGTGACTTCCTGGTTATAATCTATTAATTAAACAATGCACACGTGTTTGTATAATAACCCAATTTACATTAGCTATATCCCTCTCCCGAGACAGAACTCCAACGACTGAGTCAGGCAGAGCCTCGACATGCGTTACGGAGCACTAGATCAATCGGGCAGAGTAACTAATATGGAACCGGGGGTTATCACACTTCCATCGAGGCAGAGCTTCGCTATTTTAGTGGGTATTATGTAACACCCCGTGTTTTGAAAGTCAAAGTCAAAGTCAAGATTGAAGTCAAAGGAAGACAAGATTGCTAATTGCGATCTGTCTCTCCTTGCTCAATTCCTGTTTTGACTTCTTTGACTTGTAATTAGTCTATTTTACTTATCGCTTTAGTTGTATTATGAGAAGTATTTATTAATAATCCATATTTATCGCATGTTTAATCGCTTTATCGTTGTCGCAACTCGAATTACACATTTTGGTTACTGTTATACGTGTGTGTGTGCCTTATGTGTTACTTGTGCACGTTTATTTATGTTATGTTGTGGTAATCAATCGAACTCAATCGCAATCGAATCGCAAACGCTAAATGAATACGAAGTAAGGATGCTTGTATGTTAGATATAGTAGTTGGGATTAAAAGTAATTTGACTAGGAAAACTCAATTGCATCGCAACGCGCTACACGCAAATCGAAACGGAAAAAACTCGTCGCGCCAAGCAATCTAACCAGGTGCCAGCTGACCGAACTGCCACCCGACCGAGGTGCCACTCGACCGGGCTGCCATCCGGGCGAGTTGCCACCCGAGCGACCAACCTATTCTCCCCTTTCCTTTTTGGGTAACCCTATAAATACCCCTTGTCACTTTCATTTGTTCTACTTTTGGCAACTGACGTCCGACCAGTGCTCCTGCTCGCTTTTTCCTTCGATTTCTCGCAATTCCAGTAAGATCTCGTCCTAAATCTTGTACTTCCTTAATCTACACGCACTCCTACACCTTTCTATCTTTTGAATCTTAACTTTTAACCGTGAAATCATCAAGATTCAAGGTGTTCTAGGATGACGTCATCATGTGTTCTTGAAGAACTTCATGTTTTGGCCTCAATCCACCAAGAACAACTTGGATCTAACCGATTTCCACATAAACAAACCAAGATCATTCATAGATCTAGACATATTCACAATGAAAAAGATTGAAAGATGGTTTTCCAACTTTCTTTCAACTCTTTTACACTCAATGCACTCAACCCCAATGGAACCGGACCTAATGCTGATCGTCTACTCATTCTTAGCGATGTATCAGTGCGAGATCCAAGTTCCATTTGAAAGATAGTGATTTCGGGTTTGGACACGAACAACCGTCTCGAACCGTGCACTGACGGACTAGGGTGATTCCTGTTCGGTCAGGTCATTGGGGACGAGATGGGGTCCCCATTGTTTAAACCAGTCATCACAACGTCTCGCTCAAGTTACAAAACTTCAAGCAAGATCAAGTAACAGCACGATCAAGTCGTTGGGACAAGTTGTCATCAGACAGGACTGCTGTCCGACCGGGTTGCCATCCGTTCGACCCACCGTCCAATCGGGTTGCATCTTGATTCATTTAAAACTTAACAATTTTCAGCGTGTTTAGTAACAGGGTTGCCACCCGTTCGGATGGACATCCGACCGAGTGACCGCCCTACTGTGGATTTGTTCTCACTGAGAAACCTCGCCATTCGAGTCGCCTTCCGATCGAATGACCGTTCGACTGACCGACCTGAAGGGTAGAGATACCTCTCTATTTTCAAAATGCTACAACGAAAACTTCAAAAGTCAAGCCATCATACACAAACACATCCTTCTCAAAGGAGGAAACAATCCACTAGAAAGGTCAACCGACCGGATGACCACCCGAGCGGACTGTCAACCAAACGACCGGCCGTCCGATCGGACTACCATCTGATCGAACTGCTGATCGACCCAACCTTCACTTGTTCCTTTTTACGCGTCGCTTATCGTTATGCTATAAATCTGTTCAGGTAAACCCTACTCTCTAGCGCTCCCTTCAATCCATCAACCGCTGTGAGTATACTCGATCCCTTTTTGCTTTACGCACTTTTAGGTGTTACATACGTTACTTATACAAAATCACATCGAACACACTACGCAATACTTTAAACGCTAACCGTTACCGCATGTATTACGTGACTTAATGAATGCTTGTTTGTTATGTTTACACATGGAATGCTATCTACCTGCCTTAGCAACGGTAGTAATATTAGTTTGGACTCAGCACCCGTTCACTCGGGGGTTGTTAAGGACAATTACATACATGGCTCACAGTGGTGAGTGTGTATCGCGAACTGCCTTGGGCAGTCAACCCGCAGTCATTGGTATCGATAGGTTCATGTCGATAACTAACATGCCTCATTTCACTCTGTGTACGTGCTGGTTATGCGTAAACAATTTCAAACTCTATTATGCTAATATCAAACTTGTATGCTCACCTTTACACTATGTGTATTGACTTTTACTTTAACGTATGTGACAGGTGCTTAGGATGCTTATTTTCTTTCTTTGGTGTGAAATCGAGGCTAGGAAAGATCTAGGTCAACAATAAACAATTGTCTGTAATAAGAATCTGAGTTGTCAGAACAGAACAATTTGACTAGATCTTTCTGTAATAATTGTATTATCATTTATGACATGGTATGGGACGTGTTGCTTTAAATATTTGGTAAATATAGTTGTTATGGAAACTTCTGGACAATCTGTTTCGCTCAGTGCCAGGCCCCGATGTTTCCGCCATCGGTTGGGGTGTGACATATTATTCCCGAGAATTTTTTTAGCTATTCAAAGAATTTAGAGGTTTGAGAAATTTTTTGAACGATTTCAACTGAATGTCGAAATCTCTATTTATAGGCTGATCCAGGGGGTCTCTCGCGCCCCGCGAGAGAAACAAGATAGGGCTTCGCGGCCCACGAGCGAGGTAGAGTAGGGCCTAGGTTAGCTGAGTCGACCACTAGCCTCGACACGCATTGCGCAATGTGGCATCACCAGGTGGCGTCTGGTGGCAAGCTGTCGTGGCCCGCGATGGAAGTAGTCGAGGGGGTCGCGCCCCGCGAGCGCCCTTCATTTCTTATTTTGTTAGGATCTGAGTTTGGTTTTGATTGTGTTTTACGTTTGAATTAAGATGAAGATGAATGAGTTGTGCAGCGGAATTAAGATGGAAGCAAACTTTTCACAATCAAACAGGAGAATTGCTTTTAACATACAAGTTTAACATTGAACCGAATGATTGAATTTAATTTCAACAACGATTACAATTTGTAAGTATGCAACAAACTCCCCCTCAGCCTGAGCTCACAGTATTTGTTCGTGCAGGAAGAAGATAGTGAAAGAGCTAATAGAACAGTACAGAGCACTGTTCTATTTATAGGCACGAGCAAACCACTGAAGTATCTAAGCTGACGTCACCATGAAAGTGACATCTAACCTCCTAACAAACTCTAACCTCTGATCTATACAACCTCTGCTATGCTAACTACTGTTATTACATTTCATTACATAAAGACATCTAAACTACTGCTGAATCCTTCCACTGATGTGAACCCTGTCACACCCCGACCACGTAAAACAACAAAACGTGGCGGAATCGTCGGGGAGTGTTGTAACAGAATCATTGTTTCATAACACATGGAAAAATTGAAATATTGTTTTATTAATTAAATGAGTTACAACGTCTTAACAAACAAAGAAGTATAACAAAATTAACTAGTCTTCCATCTTTTATTGTCACTAAAGCCCAAGTCCGCCTAAGTGTATCTTGATCAATCCTATGCATCATTTCCTGAAACACATGTGAAAATAGGTACGTCAGCATAAAAATGCCGGCGAGTACATAGGTTTTGTGAAAATAGGATTCATGACTTAATGTTTAGAAAAAAAAAAGTTGTTTAACAAAAGTCAGTCATGATCCTTGTAACATGTTTTGTTTTATAGATCATTTGAAAAACGATGATATGTAAGATTGTCACGACCCCCGACCCACCCTGGACGGAATCGGGAGTCGCGAACAGCCCAGTGGTACCGGTGATTATTTTGAAAACGTTGCAGCGGAAATTTTATCAGGACCGTGAGTTAGGAAAAATATCAGAGTTTAGAAACACCGGATTTTTATTTTTTAAATAGATGGAATAAATCCATGTTTTACAAAGGTAGCTTTAATAAAGATAATTACATAAAACAATATTTCTTAATTTTAATTTAATTAATAAAATAAGCCACTTCTTGATGCCTTTCAGTGCCGTATCCATCTCTTACTCCAATCTACTGTAATAACCTGAAACGCGTTTTAAAAAGGTTTTGTCAGCGGGAAATACTGAGTGAATCATTCTATTTACTAAAATGACACATTTGTTATAATTTACAGTATTAAGGAAGATTACAATGTTTCTGATATCAAACCAATTACCCACAGTACTTTGTCACTCGACCCATTGGCCCTTCCGTCCAATGGTGTCTGTGACTATGGTCATATCACCCATTGGCTGCCCCAATGGTGAAGATTATCAAGTAATGTATACAAAACCCCACATACCGGCTGTAATATGGTGATTACATAAACTTAATCCCTGTAATTATAACTTTGAAATAAATAGGGTTTTGTAAATAGATTTGATAAAAAGAGAGAATGACTCACATATAATCATGCAGATTCATACGGGCAAAGTTTAGTCTACAGATAAGCCTTGATATATTGCAGGTTTATACAGGCAGAGCTTAGCCTATTGATTTAGCCTTGTAACCTAGTGCATACGAACTAGGTAGGTAACTTAATACAGCATTTACGATAACTCACGAGATCAACCCTCACAACGAATGACAAAGTGCTATGCTTAAACATCCATCGAATTAACGACTAATGACAAAGCATCACCCTAATGTGGGCAGCACTTAAACATCCATTGAGTACATTGATCGATCGGAAAATGAATCGTAATAGCGATCGAGTTATTACCCTGTATCATAGCAGAATTCGAGCTAGTGTGTGTTTGGTAGTAATAAAAATATATATTTGTAATTGTTTTAAATATAGTACCCCTAATTCAACCTTATCCCGATGTCCCAAGACAGAACCCCAACGAACTTAGTCGGGCAGGGCCCTGACATGCGTTATGGGCTCAGATCAATCGGAAAGGGTAGCGGTGATCTGGAGTTAAAATAATTAAAACGAGGCAAAGGCTTATTATTATTATAGGGTAAATAATAATAACAAAATATATATATAGAGAGAGAGTAGGCGATGAGAGAGTGAAATGGTGTCAGGCATTTTTGGTTGTATGTAAGTATGGGGTATATATATATAGTTTGAACTAGTAACTTGCAGGCTACTCTTTGTTTTGTTTAATTCCTTCTTTGAAGGACACGTATGTTCCATCATAATTATCTTGTGTACACCTAACCAACTTTGACTGTTATGACTAGTTTATCCATACACATATATAAGTAATAAAATAATACATTTTGTATTTATTATATCCTAAAAGTTAAGGATAAGTAATTCTAAATTATTATTTATTTTTAACGTATTATAAAATAAAACAAATAGGCTATTATAAGTAAATAAAATTTGTTAAGTTATTATTTATTATTATTATATTGAAAGTTACGTTTATTTTAAACGAAATTTTGAATTTTATTATTTATTATTTATTATTAATTATAATTAATTCAACTGCTTCACTTATTTGGCGCGTATAACTTGTAAAATATGATGTTCTATAAAATAATAAATATATCACCAGAACGAGAATATTTTTGTCTACATTTGGGTCTAAGTTTCATTAAAAACAGAGTAGGTTCAAAATACAATGTATTTTATATTTTAATTAGTATACGGTTACTAGGCCGTCTAGGTACTTTATATTTCTAATCTTTAACTTACCCGAATCTACCCGTCTAATAATATAAGTTTTATATACTTTTATTTTATTAGAAAAGTTACCCATATACAAGCCAATTAATATAATATTTCAACCAACTATATATAAAATAGTGTTAAAAACTTTTTGGGTTGAATATTTATAATAAAATAAACTAGTTACTAGTTACTAGTGGTTAATAAATTTAACCAAACCTATAATTCTTATAGAAAAATAGGGATGTTACAAAGATTAAATGAATAACCAAGTAAAATGAGTTTTGTATAAGATAAGTTGTTTGAAAAACAATGTCTTGTGAAAAATATGTTATTTGTATAAAATGTATAAGTCCAAATTGAAATGATTTAAATAACGCTACGGCATGTAATATAATACAAGCACTTATATATATGAAGTACCAGCGGCGTATCCACCATGCTTGTATCATACTACACACGTCTCGTTACTTAAATCACTTACCAAAACAAACCATCAATGTAAAAATGTTTATGTATAGTCAAATGTCAAATGTTTATGTAAAACCATCAAAATGTAATGTTTAAACCAATTGTCAAATGTTTATGAGAAAACCAAGTCTATTGTCAATCTAACCCATGTAATGTATAAACAAAAGTCATGTATGGTAAGTAAAATGAGACTACTTAAACCACAAGTAAAAATGTACAAAACAAAGTATTTGAATAAATCAAAAGTTATGCTTTGTGGAATAATGCATCAAACGGTTTCATATAATCAATGGCTACAAACGGTTCACACAATCAAATGATTATAAACGGTTCACATAATCAAATGGTTACAAACGGTTCACACAATCAAATGATTACAAACGGTTCATATAATGAAATGGTTACAAACGGTTCACACAATCAAATGATTACAAACGGTTCACATAATAAACGGTTCATAATGTAAAACAATGTGTCCATATGTTACGAGAACATATGCAACAGAGATGCAATCAAAATCAAATGTACTAAGTATGATGGACATACATAGCATGTAAAGGTAATGTAAAACAATGTACATGTACGCACACAATGGGCATACATAGCATGAAATGTAATGAAAACATGTACTATAAATGTACTAATGAACATAGCAAGTATATGATATGAAAACAGGGAAAGCATGAAAGTAACAAGTAGACACATGTGTTCCACCCCAAAATGTTTGGAAAACAGTAAAAGAGGGGTCTATGTACTCACTTGAGATTGCTCAATAGACTTTAGATATCCACCAAGCAAAGCTAAAAGATCACGGAATCAAACGGCACCTAATATAGGTAACTACATTAATAACCGGACCTATCGGAGGAACGGGTAGCATGAGGGTTCGTAAACCAAATGAGTGTAGGAACTCATGTAATATGGTTTAACAAAACCTACATACAAAAACGAAACCTAGCCTAAGTGCTTTTGACCCGTTACGACCCGTTTAGGTAGCTTATGCTACTTTTAACGCGTTGTTTGCGTAAAACGCGTTCGGACCGCCTAACTAGCCCTATGACAAGTGTTGGTGCACACATCTGTCGTCTTCGTCTTAATATCGAGTCTCGGGTTCGGTTCGGATCTAATCAAGCATGACATCACTAGTGACATCATCACATGACATCACTAGTGACATCATATTACATATCCACGTGAAGTCAAAATGCATGGAACACGTGATAATGCATGAAGATTGGATCAGAATGTTAGATATCGCTTCAAGACAAAAGTCGATGTTGTTTGTCAATTTCGCTTGAATTAGAAGTTAAGGATTTCGCTTGAAGGTGGTTCAAGCGAAATCATGAACCTTATATATAGGATAGTTGTGAGTTCAGTTGAAAGAGTTCCAACATTTGTCTACCGAAGTGCTGCCGGTATACCTCTTGACTGTAATCGTTGTTATATCAATATATAAGAGGAATTAAGTGTGAAACAAGCTGTTTACTGATCCGTTTCTTAGTTTCCGCCTCTGAAACGGAGTAGAACTCTTCCAAACGACTCGTTCGGGTCGCAAACCGATCCTACAATTGGTATCAGAGCTAAGGAGGAGGAGATCTCGCATATACAGCTCGTTTTCATCATTTTTTCTGCTTCTACATCTTTTTTTTTTTAAAAACAAAACTTTTTACGTTCAAAATCGGACAAAATTCACATATATTGTGCGCATACATGGTTTAATAAATCCTTGAAAGTTTCAAGTTAAAATTCAATCTAAAACTTGTAAATTTCTGTGATTTCGCTTCAACTGCTCGTTAATATGATGACATCAGCAACATTTTGTATCTGATTTCGCTTGAAATCATAATTTTGTGATCGATTTCGCTTGAAGAACTTAGGATTTCGCTTGAATAGTTGAAGCGAAATTGATCTGATTGGTTTTCGCTTGAATATTTTGATCATTACAACGTGAACATAATAGTTTGTGTGTCATTACTTTGATTGTGTCAGTACATTGAAATGTGTGATATGTTAATCAAGGTTGTCATCATGTGGTATATGTCGGTTTAGCATGTATTGTCAGACCACAGAATACGTTTGTTGATATCGAAATTGCATATGAATATATTGAGTCATATAAAAATTGTCAGTAAAAGAATTGATAAGTAGTAGGTCACGTTCTGTCGATTCTTGATTAAATCAAATTGCATGTAATTCATATTCGATATACGTGTAAGTTGTCAGTTGCATGTTGTTGGTTGAATGTATTGAATTGAAAATCATAGCAAATTGTCGGTTCATATACATGTGATGTGTATTGATTGTATCTCGGTTGATGTGATTGTTTGGTTCAAGAAAGAGCATGTGATTTCAAAATTGTTGACTTTAGTATGTGAATTTTAAGTGACTTTAAAGTGTTGTGTCAGACTCACGTGAATTGATTTTGTCATCATACAAAGAATTTAGTTGTTTTGATTTGTTTTAAGAATTGCATGAGAAGATGTGTTAAAGATTGTAGGCATTGATAAGTTCAAGTAATTACATGTGATCATACATAGTTGAGGTCAAATTAAAATTTGATATGAATTGAAGTTGTCGGCAACTTATTTCATTTGATAATATCGAAGTTTTTTTTAGTAATAGATCATTCATCGGCTTATGTGAGAGTTTGAGGTCCAATTAGATAATTGTTGCAAGAATTGTTGTCAGTTACCGAGGTCACAGGTTTGGAGTTTAGTCGGTTCGCACGGTTTGATCAGTACGTTTGTCAGTCAAGTTGCACAGTGTGTACTCAGGTTGCGTGGTTTGAGTCGCGGTTTCAGTCAGGTTGTTTTGTGTGGATAAGTCAAGTGAGTAAGTCAGTTCAGTTCGTACGGGTTGGAGTTCAAAAGTTTCAAAGGGTCAAGGTCAATTGAATTCGATCCGGGTCATTCAGTCCATACAGTTGGTCAACATTCAGTCCGCACTGAAAATCATCAGTTCGAGTACAAGTTTGTTTCAATTAGTTGATTAAACGTTTTAACTGATTGTATTTTGTTTGATTGTATTGTCAGGTATTTGTCGATTTCTACAAGAAATTCAATTTGCTAAAAAGAATGGATTCCGAATTCTACAACGCGTTTGCTACACCCTCGATTACTCCAGTTTCAATTGCTCAAAACATGAAAGCAGAAAACGAAACAGGAACAATGCAAAAACCCCCAAAGCTTATGGGAATTGAGGAGTATCATGGATGGAAGAATCGCTTTGAGAATTGGGTTCAGGCAAACCATCTGAGAGCTTGGGAAAGCATTGAAACAGCATACATCAGACCACAGACTGCTATGAATGTTGATAAAATTATCTCGGAGTTTTCAGATCAAGAGAGAGAAAGTTATAAAGGAGAGAAAATGATGATAAGTTTGTTGCAGCAAGCTATAACAGAGGATATATTTGTTTTACTTCAGCATAATGGAAATGCGTTTTCGATCTGGAAAGCTCTTGAGAAGAAGTTTGAAGGAAGTACAGAGATGCTCCAGAGTAAAGCAGCGTTACTGAAGAAGGAGTTTGAGTTGTTTACAAGCATGCCTGGTGAGACTACAAAGACTCTTATTGAGAGATATTGCCATCTTGTGCGTACAATGTCTCTGTTGAAAATCACTAAAACTCCAGCAGAATGGGTTGAAAAGTTAGCTGATGCTTTACCTCAAAAGGAATGGGGTACATATCTCATGATTCTGAAGAATACAGGAGTGTTTAGTAGATTATCAATTGCTCAATTCATTGAAAAACTTGAAGAACAAATTGATAACAGTGATGATGATAAGAAAGTGACTCCAGGATTTAGCTGGGATAACTACTTGGATGAGAATGGAGAAGTTAAGGTTTTTATGGCTAAAATTGTTCAAAAACCAGAATTGCTGAAGGAATGGATAGCCGTGTTATATGATGAAGATGAAGGATCTGTTTCATCTGAAAACAGTTCATCGAAGACAAGTGATGATGAAGAAGAAGTTCAACAAACTAACATTGATAAACTTCATCTATCTTCTGATAATTTTGAATCTTATTTTGCAGAAAAATTGAGGAAGCTCAAAGAAAGAAAAGCTGCAAAAGTAATGAAGGAAGTCAAAGTTGTTGAGAAGATTGTTGAAGTGGAAAAAGTGGTTGAAGTTGAAAAGATTGTGGAGATTGAAAAAATTGTTGAAGTCACAAAACCATGTCTCACATGTTTGGAATCTTGCAAACAATGTGAAGAAAAAGACGAGAGGTTTAGTGATTCAGAGAAGATGAAAGAAAAGTTGTTGTTTGATTTAAAGAATGTGAAAGAATCATACGATGTATTGAACAGAACAGTGAATAGTTTGCAGAAAACTAATTCAGAAAGAGAAGCTGCTTTGAAGATGTTGAATGCAACAATGATGTCGAAGCAAAAAGAGATAAATTTTTACATCGAAGAATGTGCTAAATGGAAGCAAGAGTTAGATGGTGAAAAAGTAGAAAATGAAAGAATTAGACGATTGCTGAAAAGTTATACAAGTTGTGATTACATAATTGATAGAATTTACCCTACTGTTGCAGGTTTCGAGGCGTTTAAAGATGAAGATAAAGACAAGAAATCAAAGAAGAAAACGGATACTGGTAAGAAACAGAACGTCTGTTATAACAAGTGTCCGCCTCCAATTTGGGAAGGGTATTCGCCTAGAAAACCGAATGTGGAACAAGTCCAAAAGGCAGTCAATCTAAAGTTAGAGTCCGAGTTAACCGATGTGTTACCAGACAACATTGATGTCACGTTCACAGCGTCCGATACAGATCATGAGACCGAATTAATTAAAAGAATGGTTGATCAGGTGTTGGATAAGGATGAGGAGTCAGAGTCAGAGTCAAAATCCGAGTCCGAAAGTTCGTGTCAGTCAGTCGGGAGTTCGAGTTCGTCCGAAAAGAATTCAAAGTCGTCGGGAAAACGGGTTTACAGTAAAGAGTTTTTGTTGTCAAAATCTAATTTGAATGAAGAAACATTTGAAGTTGTGTATACTTTGAATGATTCTGACAAATTATATTTTGATAAAGAGTTTCCAATAAGAAGTGTTCGGTTTGACATGATCAAAAAGGTTTTCAAAATGATAGAAATTAATATTTCTGAAATAAAAGATTTAAATCTTACTGGAAAATCTAAAAAATACACTTCAAGAGTTCAACAACGTTTGAACAAGAAAAAGAGTTACAATTCTGGTTCTGGTTTTCAAAAGAAACCAAACCATAATCGTAGCTACAAAAAGAAAGGACTTGGTTTTATTCCACCTGAAAATTATAAAAATGAAAAATATGTTCGAGATTTTAAATCAAAAATGACATATGTTGCAGGAACTAGCCATGAAGAAGAAGCAAAGAGCTCATTTTGGAAACAATCAAACAAGGAGTTTCTTGCTGAAAAGATGAAGAATGGAGCTTTTCAAAGGAAAGAGACAAGAACCTGTTACAGATGCAATGAAGTTGGTCATATTGCATGGAACTGTCCCAAAGCAACCAATACAAAACAGGGAGTCTCAGAAAAACTCAAAGAAGTAGTTGTTGATAATACGGAACCACCAACTGAACGATTTAAAGTGTTTAAAAACTCTACATATGAAGTTGGTGAGTGTTCGAAAAGATTTTACAAGAAAAGGGGAAATCTTGACAACCAAACTTGGGTTGTTAAGAAATCAGAGGTAAAATCTGGCGATGAATCTGATTCCACAAAATCAGAAGAGCCACAGGTTGAGGTAAAAAGTGAAAACTCAGTGTCTCTAATGGATGATGTTCATTTTCCACCATTGAGAGCTGAGAATTTTAAATCAAAGGTTGGGAAGGTTGAAATTTCAAATCAATTCTATTCTAAGAAGAAAGAATTTGATGTCGAAAAAGCTTTTAATGGAAATGTAAAGAAAATTTTTGGAAAAATGATCGATGGGAAGGTTAAAGGGGTAAAGGAGTTTTATGCTACAA
The DNA here is from genome assembly GCA_030545235.1 of Helianthus tuberosus. Lineage (NCBI taxonomy): Eukaryota > Viridiplantae > Streptophyta > Magnoliopsida > Asterales > Asteraceae > Helianthus > Helianthus tuberosus. Next base: position 66,022,371 of record CM060406.1, read on the forward strand.
AGAAGGCAACTTATAGCCCAACCCCTAGTGAAGTTGAGAAGGTTACACCCAAGGCTGGTCAGGCTTGGGTGGATATTTTCTTTCATTGAAAAATCTGACTTGCCGGAGCTCCCAGGTTGGTAAGAGTGGAGCAGGAATCGGCATCATTCTTTATATCAGATTTTGATTGTGTTTAATTACAAGTGGTTGAAAGAGGTTTTCAACGTCAAGTGGTAAATCAAGGACATTAAATTGTACTTGATTTTCTACAAATGATTGAGGAACGATATGATGAACCCCTAACTTTACAAGTGGTAAAATCAACAAAACTTATTTTTCGGAAAAATCATTTTGGTTAAAACAAACTTAAGTGTTTTGAAATCATAATGAGAAAATAGTTTTGTGATAGGGGGAGTTCTGATTGTTTATGCCTAGTGAATGGCGATTTGATGCGATTCGATATCAGTTGTCACTTTATTGTACAGTTTATTTTCAAATTTCCTTTCATGTGTTTGTATTTTAGGGGGAGTAGAAAATTTCAGAAAATCCAAAAACATTTGAAAATTTGAAAAAGACAAAAACATGATAAAATTCAAAAATGAGTTTCGTTGTGAATAGAGGAAATGATAGTACATCAGTGGACTGTCACAGCATGCTAAAGAAATGTAAAGTAAAAATGTGATAAACAATCTCACTGTGGATATGTCAGTAGGTTTTTGCACATTTAGTAAATTGTGACGAGATATAAACATAAAATTTACTTGCGTCTACGTGGGGAACACCTCCAGGATATATAGGTAACCCCTGAAATCTTGTTTGAAGGGTCCCGTATTCTGAGATACTAGGTCTTTATGCTTAGTGATATCTGGGGTATTATCCCGGGACTTCTGATTTTGCGGAAGCAATGGCCTAGTCCCCGGAGAATACTTTTCGCATGCTTGAAAAATAGCGCAGCCCTCAGCAAATTGATGAAACAACAAAATTGATAGTCATTGCTGTTGTAATTCAAAAGATCCTCTAAAGGGGACCCACCTAAAGTCGAAGCCGTCATCTCTCTGCGTATCGAAAGATCGACCTGAGCTCTCACGGCCCTCGCAATTAACCCCTTACAGATATCATCTAGGTATACTCACCTGTAAGACTGAATACTGGGGTCTGGATACGGGAGTATATACTGAGGTGGGACACATGTAGATGTTTAAGTCCTAAAACACTAATTCGTATCTCGAAACAGTTGAATTTTGTGTGAAAATTTAAGTGGACAAATATACTGACAATCTAGGTGAATTGTTTAGAACTTAATATGAAATGAAGCTTAACGGTGTTGATGACTTGTCTCAAAAACTGATATGATCCTCTTGCACGAACTCACAAAAATATTGTTTGTAAATATTTCTTTTCTGCATTGTATTTCTGTCTTTCAGAAAATTCCAAAAAGATTTTGTGTGTGTTTTAGCATAAATTTTTGAAAAATCCAAAAAGATTTTCGGCAACTGATGTTGGAAAGCTGATTTTCAAAGTTCCAAGTGCTGAACATGATGACATTGATGTGAGGGGGAGTATGTCTTAATTGTCAAAATATGTTTTTAAATCATCAAGTGGTTCATCATGTGTATGTGATCTGAGGGAGAGTGATTGTTGATGCATATGAGAGTTGTTTTTGATGCATTCAAATTGTTAAATTTAGAAAATTTATTTCTGGGTTAAGGATGTGCAGGTATAGCCAGGCTTCAATCTTGAACCTGAAGATAGAGTGCCAGGTTCCGATACCTGAGGATTCTGATACTGTAAAAGCCAGACTACGATCCCAGCATGTTTTGAGGGGGAGTCTGTTAGAGAGAGTTACATCATCCGAGGAGGAGATTAGTTGAAGAAAGTTAGAGTGAAGGAAGATCAAAGACTGATAAAGACTGAAGATTGAGAAGACTTGACACTTAAGACTCGTCAACATCTGAGGGGGAGTCTGTTGGTGCACACATCTGTCGTCTTCGTCTTAATATCGAGTCTCGGGTTCGGTTCGGATCTAATCAAGCATGACATCACTAGTGACATCATCACATGACATCACTAGTGACATCATATTACATATCCACGTGAAGTCAAAATGCATGGAACACGTGATAATGCATGAAGATTGGATCAGAATGTTAGATATCGCTTCAAGACAAAAGTCGATGTTGTTTGTCAATTTCGCTTGAATTAGAAGTTAAGGATTTCGCTTGAAGGTGGTTCAAGCGAAATCATGAACCTTATATATAGGATAGTTGTGAGTTCAGTTGAAAGAGTTCCAACATTTGTCTACCGAAGTGCTGCCGGTATACCTCTTGACTGTAATCGTTGTTATATCAATATATAAGAGGAATTAAGTGTGAAACAAGCTGTTTACTGATCTGTTTCTTAGTTTCCGCCTCTGAAACGGAGTAGAACTCTTCCAAACGACTCGTTCGGGTCGCAAACCGATCCTACAACAAGTAAGATATGCCTTAACATGTCTAATATTGTTGTTAAATCAGTTTAGATGGCAAAAGTTATGTTACATAGGCTTAAAATGAATTTTGGCGCAAAAAGGGCATTTTGGTAATTTACCTAAGGCATAAGAACTACTTATCATACAACTACTTAAACGACGTGACCATATGGTATAACCTCGGAAGGTTATTCCCTATACTACTATGGTCACCTAATGTATTTGGTCGGATCCTAATGATCGACCAAATGGGTCGGGTTCGAAAGCATAAGCGATTTATTAGATCGCTTACCCTTACGACCCTAAACAAGCACAAATATAAAAGTGACGAGCTAAACATGCTAGAACATGTTTAGTTAAGTTAGAAAACAGGTTTGGTATCAAAACAAACGGTTTTGATACCCTAGAGTAGTTTGGTTACAAAATTACGCAAGAATACGCATTTTGCCCGAAACTAAGACTCGTCACTGAGCCTAGATAACGTGGTAATCAGTAGGTATAGTCACTAAGGACTATGACCATCGTGATTATGCTCACGTTATGAAGTTCAAACGAACTTCGCATTGACCATAAACTGGTCAATGCAGAAAGTCAAACATAGTTTGACTTTCATGCTTGAAATACAAGAACAAGCAAGAAAGAGGACTTACAAAGGGTCCAAGAAAGAAGAATGATTAAGTATGCTCAGGTAGGTGGCCTCCAAAATGGTGGTTGCCTCCACTTAGAGCAGATTTTATCAAGGTGTGAAGGAAATGAGCAAGGCATGGAGGGCTATTTATAGGAAATGTATAACCGTTAGGATCGTTTCTTGATTTCTGAGCTTTTAATCTCAGCCCTACAACACACACCCACTGAATTACAAACCTATGGGTGCCCCTAGGATTGTTAAAAATCAGTTGCAAGTGGTTTTGAAGTGTTACACAGCTGCAAACAGCTGTTTACAGCAATTCTGCACATCTGGCCCCAGGCTAGCGCACCGTTATATTAAGAGTGTAGCGGTGCGCTAGGCCCTAGTTCTGCGCGAGAATGCAAACTTGTGCACTTTTTGACACTTTTAGTCCCTGAATGACCCAAAAGTTTATTTTAGCACACCGAACACCTCAAAGCCTATTTCTAAGCTATGTAAAGGATATTTATGGTATGTTTAACTTATGTTCATGTTCCGGAATGTTCGTTACAGTTCAAATTGGCATACTTTCACAGTTTGTCAATTTTAGTCCCTGTAAGCGAATATAACTTGATTTCGGCATACCAAACCTTCCAAAACTTATTTCTAAGTTATGTAGAGGTTATTTAAGGTATGTTAAGACTATTTCACTATTCCGGAGTGTTTGTTGCATTAAACTGGTTATATTTACGCATTAGTGCGCGTATAACCTTCCAGAAAGCGATTTAGAGCTTGAAATCGAACAAGAGTTGATATGTGCAAAAGATACACATATTTATACAAGTCCCAAGTATGAAAAACTATATTTCATTGGTTTGGAATTTGTTTGATGGTTGAAGTGACACAGGTTTCACAGTCTCCCCTACTTTAGGAAATTTCGTCCCGAAATTTATTCGTAGGAGTCTATTTGTGACTTTGTGTCAAATAACCACCAGAGATATGTAAGGCATAATCCTGTCATTTCCTTAACGGACATTCTTCAGAACGAAAATGAACAGACGGAGTCATTTTCCTCAACGAGTATTCTTCAGAAGCGGAAATGAAGGAATAAACAAACGGGGATTCATTTCCTCAACGGGCAATCTTCAGAAACGAAAATGAACAGACGGAGTCATTTCCCTCAACGAGTATTCTTCAAAAGCGGAAATGAACAAACGGAGTCATTTTCAACGGGTGCTTCCTCAGAAATGGGAATGAAAAATGATAGACAAACGGATATTCATTTCCTCAACGGATAATCTTCAGAAACGAAAATGAACTAACGGAGTCATTTTCAACGGGTGCTTCCTCAGAAATGGGAATGAAAAATTTAACAACGGATATTCATTTCTTCAACGGATAATCTTCAGAAACGAAAATGAACTAACGGGGTCATTTTCAACGGTTGCTTCCTCAGGTACTGAAATGAAAGATTTAACAACGGATATTCATTTCCTCAACGGATAATCTTCAGAAACGAAAATGAACTAACGGAGTCATTTTCAATGGTTGCTTCCTCAGGTATGGAAATGAAAGAGTTAACAACGGATATTCATTTCCTCAACGGATAATCTTCAGAAACGAAAATGAACTAACGGAGTCATTTTCAACGGGTGCTTCCTCAGAAATGGGAATGAAAAATTTAACAACGGATATTCATTTCTTCAACGGATAATCTTCAGAAACGAAAATGAACTAACGGAGTCATTTTCAACGGTTGCTTCCTCAGGTACTGAAATGAAAGATTTAACAACGGATATTCATTTCCTCAACGGATAATCTTCAGAAACGAAAATGAACTAACGGAGTCATTTTCAACGGTTGCTTCCTCAGGTATGGAAATGAAAGATTTAACAACGGATATTCATTTCCTCAACCGATAATCTTCAGAAACGAAAATGAACTAACGGAGTCATTTTCAACGGTTGCTTCCTCAGAGTTGGAAATGAAGGATAAACGGATATTCATTTCCTCAACGGATATTCCTCAGAAGCGAAAAATGAATAGCTAGTTCATTTTTCCTCAACAGATGCTTCATCAGAATAGGAAATGAATTGGGTTTACTTAGATATATGATAGAACTTGCTGTGATTTCTGTGCACTAAATTCCATAATTATGTATGCATCCATAATTACGTAATTCCTTGCACAGTCCGCACAGTTCGTTTTGTAATGTTGTGGGGAAGGATATCAAACTTGTGATGAGGGTGACTAGACTACCATAGGGTCCTTTTAATTAGATTGACAGAGGATCTTCTTAATTAGGCCACCAAGGAGTCCTTTCATCTATATCATCACATAATATTCCTAACCAGATTTTTGGATCGATCAGTTTAACTAGACCACTAAAGGGGTCTAATTATGAAGTAGTACTTTAAAATCCAAGGGACTTAACTACAGCGTAGAAGTCCATTAAGGATTTTAGGTAGTACCTTTGGGTATCCTACAATGAATCTCTTGTACAAGGATATGTAAGATTCTACGAGGATTTGGATAACATAATTTGGATCACATGACACAAAAAAAAAAAAAGAAACACATAAGCACATAATCACATATTTGTTCAATTGTTATTATCTTGTTGTTGATTGCTATTAACTTGGCACCTCGTACTTCGTTTCTTTTGGAAGAAACGGGTACTTAGGATTTTCGTGGAAAACGCAAGAGATCATACAATGGAAGAAATTTGGGGGTAGTCTGTTCTTCAAGGAATATGGTTCCTTGATTGTTGGTATTGTAGAGGATATGTTTATACATGCAACCACTTAAACATATTAAAATGTAAATGAAAGATTTATTTATAACAACAACTGTTTCATAGATCGTGATAACAAAAGAAAATAATACACAAGGCTCGATTATTTTCTAAAAAGCGTTATCTTCTGTCAGTCAGATACTCATCCTTGCGCTGGATTTGCATTGGCAAGCTTTGGGCAATTCCTACGAAAATGGCCCATCTCGCCACAGTTGTAGCAAGACCCCAGTGGAAAACGAGCTTGAGCAGGATTGTTGTTAACTTGATTTGGTGCAGCTGCGGTTGGGCAAACCCTCGCTGTATGACCTATAAGTCCGCAAACTTGACATGTGCGGCACTTCACACCAGCATGATGATGTAGGCCACATTGGTTGCACAAAGGTGCAGTTCCGTTGTAGGGTTTCCTGGCAGGGGGTTGAGCTGGTTGGTTGGGGGCGGCTTGATCATTGTGAGTAACCATGGCGAAGTTCTGAGAAGTCTTTCGCTTCTTTGACTTCTTAGGGGATCCTGTCTGTTCATCCATGGTCTTTGATTCCTCGATTGGTTTCGATTCCTCGACCGGTTTCTTGTCACCCTTTCGGAAAAGCTTACGTTTCCTGATCTGAGATTCAGTCAAGGTTGCGGCTAGCTCAATGGCCTGTCTAACTGTAGTAGGGTTGCTGCCAGTCACAATGTCTTGTATTGAGTCAGGGAGGCCATCAATGTACTTTTCTATTGCCTTATCCAAAGGCGTGACCATGTTTGGGCATAACAGACTTAACTCCTCATATCGATCAGTGTATGCTCGATGTTCACCGCTGTCTTGCTTAAGATCGTCGAATTCCCTTTCCAATGCCCTGATCTCGTGACGAGGACAGAATTCCTTCATCATAAGGGTCCTAAGTTCCGCCCATGTCTGTGCTAGAGCAACTTCTGCACCACGATCTCTCATAACCCTGTTCCACCACGTAAGGGCTCTCTTTTGGAACACACTCGAAGCAAACTCGACCTTGCGATTGTCAGGACACTGCACGTGGCGGAAAGTATTCTCAATGCTTTCGAACCATTGCAGAAGCCCAGTCGCTCCCTCATAACCACTAAACTTGAGTGGTTTTGCCGAGTTAAAACTCTTGAAATTGCATGGACCATTGTTGTTGTTGTTGGCTTGATTCCATAGAGCAAAGAGGTTTGGGAATTGAGCAGCCATTTGCTGCGCAATGATTTCTGCCAGCTCGGCAGTCGCCATCTGGTTCTCGCGTCGAGGAGGCATTCTAAAAGAGGAAACATGAAAGGAAACGAGTGAGAGAATTAGACGAAAAGAATGAGATGAAACAAATCTGATGAAAGCAAGGGTAGTGGTCATTTGTTTGTTACCACAAGGTAAACAAACGACACACAGTGACTAATCAAAGTAAATGGGTCAAAAATAATGTATCGCGAAGACATGCTCGCCTATAAGTGAACACTCATCCCAAGAATTCCCAGGTAAGCACAACTGGTCTCGCGTCTGATGAGATGTATACGAAGTGCTTGCCTAGACAGAAAACCCAGAATACAGGCATTCACCCTTCCAGTTTGCACGTGTTCACATTATTTAGGACTCAAAACTTTGGCAAGAGTTTGAAAATTCAAAAGGGGTTCAAAACCATATAACAGAGGGTTCAAAACCTTGTAACAAAGGGTTCAAAACCTTATAACTGAGGGTTCAAAACTTAGTAATTAATCATCCTAGAACAGATGACTAGTTTTCAAAGCGGTTTTGAAATTTGTGTTCCTGTTATGGTTGTCGCCTAAGGATAGGTGACGGTATTGTTTTATGACTAAACGCAAGTAAACTCGCGTTAGGGTCCTAGGAAGGTTATAGACTAGGTCAAAGCATTACTAATAACCTAATTCCCTATAACCATGAGCTCTGATACCAACTTTTCTGTCACACCCCGACCAAGTAAAACAACAAAACGTGGCGGAATCGTCGGGGAGTGTTGTAACAGAATCATTGTTTCATAACACATGGAAAAATTGAAATATTGTTTTATTAATTAAATGAGTTACAACGTCTTAACAAACAAAGAAGTATAACAAAATTAACTAGTCTTCCATCTTTTATTGTCACTAAGGCCCAAGTCCGCCTAAGTGTATCTTGATCAATCCTATGCATCATTTCCTGAAACACATGTGAAAATAGGTACGACAGCATAAAAATGCCGGCGAGTACATAGGTTTTGTGAAAATAGGATTCATGACTTAATGTTTAGAAAAAAAAAATGTTGTTTAACAAAAGTCAGTCATGATCCTTGTAACATGTTTTGTTTTATAGATCATTTGAAAAACGATGATATATAAGATTAAATGAATAACCAAGTAAAATGAGTTTTGTATAAGATAAGTTGTTTGAAAAACAATGTCTTGTGAAAAATATGTTATTTGTATAAAATGTATAAGTCCAAATTGAAATGATTTAAATAACGCTACGGCATGTAATATAATACAAGCACTTATATATAGGAAGTACCAGCGGCGTATCCACCATGTTTGTATCATACTACACACGTCTCGTTACTTAAATCACTTACCAAAACAAACCATCAATGTAAAAATGTTTATGTATAGTCAAATGTCAAATGTTTATGTAAAACCATCAAAATGTAATGTTTAAACCAATTGTCAAATGTTTATGAGAAAACCAAGTCTATTGTCAATCTAACCCATGTAATGTATAAACAAAAGTCATGTATGGTAAGTAAAATGAGACTACTTAAACCATAAGTAAAAATGTACAAAACAAAGTATTTGAATAAATCAAAAGTTATGCTTTGTGGAATAATGCATCAAACGGTTTCATATAATCAATGGCTACAAACGGTTCACACAATCAAATGATTATAAACGGTTCACATAATCAAATGGTTACAAACGGTTCACACAATCAAATGATTACAAACGGTTCATATAATGAAATGGTTACAAACGGTTCACACAATCAAATGATTACAAACGGTTCACATAATAAACGGTTCATAATGTAAAACAATGTGTCCATATGTTACGAGAACATATGCAACAGAGATGCAATCAAAATCAAATGTACTAAGTATGATGGACATACATAGCATGTAAAGGTAATGTAAAACAATGTACATGTACGCACACAATGGGCATACATAGCATGAAATGTAATGAAAACATGTACTATAAATGTACTAATGAACATAGCAAGTATATGATATGAAAACAGGGAAAGCATGAAAGTAACAAGTAGACACATGTGTTCCACCCCAAAATGTTTGGAAAACAGTAAAAGAGGGGTCTATGTACTCACTTGAGATTGCTCAATAGACTTTAGATATCCACCAAGCAAAGCTTGAAGATCACGGAATCAAACGGCACCTAATATAGGTAACTACATTAATAACCGGACCTATCGGAGGATCGGGTAGCATGAGGGTTCGTAAACCAAATGAGTGTAGGAACTCATGTAATATGGTTTAACAAAACCTACATACTAAAACGAAACCTAGCCTAAGTGCTTTTGACCCGTTACGACCCGTTTAGGTAGCTTATGCTACTTTTAACGCGTCGTTTGCGTAAAACGCGTTCGGACCGCCTAACTAGCCCTATGACAAGTAAGATATGCCTTAACATGTCTAATATTGTTGTTAAATCAGTTTAGATGGCAAAATTTATGTTACATAGGCTTAAAATGAATTTTGGCGCAAAAAGGGCATTTTGGTAATTTACCTAAGGCATAAGAACTACTTATCATACAACTACTTAAACGACGTGACCATAAGGTATAACCTCGGAAGGTTATTCCCTATACTACTATGGTCACCTAATGTATTTGGTCGGATCCTAATGATCGACCAAATGGGTCGGGTTCGAAAGCATAAGCGATTTATTAGATCGGTTACCCTTACGACCCTAAACAAGCACAAATATAAAAGTGACGAGCTAAACATGCTAGAACATGTTTAGTTAAGTTAGAAAATAGGTTTGGTATCAAAACAAACGGTTTTGATACCCTAGAGTAGTTTGGTTACAAAATTACGCAAGAATACGCATTTTGCCCGAAACTACGACTCGTCACTGGGCCTAGATAACGTGGTAATCAGTAGGTATAGTCACTAGGGGACTATGACCATCGTGATTACGCTCACGTTATGAAGTTCAAACGAACTTCGCATTGACCATAAACTGGTCAATGCAGAAAGTCAAACATAGTTTGACTTTCATGCTTGAAATACAAGAACAAGCAAGAAAGAGGACTTACAAAGGGTCCAAGAAAGAAGAATGATTAAGTATGCTCAGGTAGGTGGCCTCCAAAATGGTGGTTGCCTCCACTTACAGCAGATTTTATCAAGGTGTGAAGGAAATGAGCAAGACATGGAGGGCTATTTATAGGAAATGTATAACCGTTAGGATCGTTTCTTGATTTCCGAGCTTTTAATCTCAGCCCTACAACACACACCCACTGAATTACAAACCTATGGGTGCCCCTAGGATTGTTAAAAATCAGTTGCAAGTGGTTTTGAAGTGTTACACAGCTGCAAACAGCTGTTTACAGCAATTCTGCACATCTGGCCCCAGGCTAGCGCACCGTTATATTAAGAGTGTAGCGGTGCGCTAGGCCCTAGTTTGGCAGATTTACAAGTTTGGTCCCTGTCATGTATTCAGCCCTTTTTCGACACGTTTAAGGCCCGTTAACCCCATTTCAAAGCTCTAAAATGAAGTTAAAGTATTGGGAACTAAAAAAATGTTCAAAAATATCTCGGATTTCGGTTCGTTTAGCCGTACGGTTGCGATGTTCGGTTAATTACGACGGAATGCGCACAAGCGCGAAAAACGATCCAAATTGCGCGACGAATGGATTTTTCTCATGCCAAACACTAAAATAAAATATTTTAGTGCTTACATAAATTTTTGGATGTCCGGATGTATTCAGAACGTAAGTTATGCGCGAGAATGCAAACTTGTGCACTTTTTGACACTTTTAGTCCCTGAATGACCCAAAAGTTTATTTTAGCACACCGAACACCTCAAAGCCTATTTCTAAGCTATGTAAAGGATATTTATGGTATGTTTAACTTATGTTCATGTTCCGGAATGTTCGTTACAGTTCAAATTGGCATAGTTTCACAGTTTGTCAATTTTAGTCCCTGTAAGCGAATATAACTTGATTTCGGCATACCAAACCTTCCAAAACTTATTTCTAAGTTATGTAGAGGTTATTTAAGGTATGTTAAGACTATTTCACTATTCCGGAGTGTTTTTTGCATTAAACTGGTTATATTTACGCATTAGTGCGCGTATAACCTTCCAGAAAGCGATTTAGAGCTTGAAATCGAACAAGAGTTGATATGTGCAAAAGATACACATATTTATACAAGTCCCAAGTATGAAATACTATATTTCATTGGTTTGGAATTTGTTTGATGGTTGAAGTGACACAGGTGTCACAAACCCAGCAGTACTTGTCATGATCAGCAGAGCTTTACTCAAGGCAGTAGATTGAACAGCAGAGCTTTAGTCTTCCATCAGTCTTTTACTTGATCAGCAGTTTGTAGGTCAGCAGTTTGTACGATCAGTAGATAGGAGGTCAGCAGATGTTGAAACCACTTTCAAGGGGAGAGACTTGTATACATAACATCTGCTTATTCTGGACCACTGCTCTGATCCAGTTTTGGCTTTAATTATCTGTTCCTTTGGTAGGGTTCAATCCCAACATATTTTTATTTAATTTTGTTAAATTAAAGGTATTTCAGGCCTATTTTTCGTATACGGGGTGTATTTTAGGACGTATAGGGGTGTTATAAGTATTTTAGAATATATTTAGGAGGGTTGTTATATCCTCCCCACCTTGTTTTAGAACTCGTCCTCGAGGTCTACTGGAACAGGTGTGGATATTTCCTCTGCATCTCGGATTCAAGCTCCCATGTATATTCTGGTCCTCTCTTGGAATCCCATTTCACTTTGACCAAAACTAATCTCTTATGATTGAGATTCTTGATCTTTCTATCTTCAATCTGTAGCGGTCTCTCTATAAACTTAAGTTTCTCATCTACCTCTATGTCTTTAAGAGGTACTACTAATGATTCATCTGCTAAGCATTTCTTGAGATTACATACATGAAATACATCATGTATTCCCGTCATCTCCTCTGGCAGTTGTAGCTGATAAGCTATGAGTCCTATTTTTCTAATAATCTCAAAAGGTCCAACATACATGGGGCTTAGCTTTCCTCTTTTGATGAATCTAACTACTCCTTTCCATGGAGAAACTTTTAATAACACTTTATTTCCTATTTGAAATTCTAATGGTTTTCGCCTGTTATTAGCATAACTCTTTTGTCGATCACGTGCGGCTTTTAGTCTTTCATTGACTTGAATAATCTTGTCTGTTGTTTCTTGTACTATTACGGGTCCAGACAATGGCTTTTCTCCAATTTCTGCCCAACGGACTTGGGTTCGGCACTTTCGTCCATAAAGTGCTTCAAATGGTGCAGCATTGATACTGGTATGATAGTGGTTATTGTAGGAAAATTCTATTAATGATAAATGATCGTCCCAATTTCCTCCGAAATCAATTACATAAGCTCTAAGCATATCCTCCATCATCTGAATTGTCCGTTCGCTTTGTCCATCCGTTTGAGGATGATAAGCAATGCTTAGATTTAACTTGGTTCCCATTGCTTTTTGGAAACTAGTCCAAACATGAGAAGTAAAACGGCTATCTCTATCAGAAAAAATGTACAAAGGAATTCCATATAATGAAACTATTTCATTTACATATAACTTGGCTAATTGTTACATACTTAAAATTTCCTTCATAGGTAAGAAATGAGCAGACTTGGTTAATCTGTCTACAATCACCCAGATTGTATCATTACCTTATCGCGTCTTGGGTAATTTGGTAACAAAGTCCATTGTTATTAATTCCCATTTCCATACAGCCATTTCAAATTGATGTAATAAACCTGAGGGCTTCTGATGTTCGGTTTTTACCTAAGAACAGGTTAGACACTTAGCAACATAAGCTGCTATATCCTTTTTCATTCCTATCCACCAGAAACTCTTTCTTAAGTCTTGATACATCTTATCACTTCCAGGATGTATCGTATACTTAGACTTATGGGCTTCTTCTAAAATTCGATGGCGTAGGTTTCCTTGTCTAGGTACCCAAATTCTTTTCTTATGGAATCTCCAAATTCCATCTGCTCCTCGTTCTAACTCCTTAATCATTCCTTTTAATTTTTCAATATCATCCTTGATTACTGATTCTTGTACTTCACTAATTTGATCATTTAAATCTATCAGTAGATTTAGTTTAAGAGAACGTACTCTTCTTGGCTTATCATGATACTTTCGACTTAAAGCATCAGCTACTACATTAGCCTTTCCTGCATGATACTGGATATTACAATCATAATCACTAAGAATCTCCATCCAACGTCTCTGTCTCATATTTAACTCTTTTTGCCCAAAAAATGTACCTTAAACTTTTATGATCTGTGAAGACTACAAATTTATTTCCATATAAATAGTGTCACCAAATCTTAAGGGCAAAAATTATGGCTGCTAATTCTAAATCATGGGTTGTATAATTTTTTTCATGGTTCTTAAGTTGTCTAGAGGCATAGGCTATAACCTTTTGACCTTGCATCAACACACATCCATAACAAAACTTAGAAGTGTCACAATAAACTACAAAGTCTTCAGTTCCTTCTCGTAACGCTAGTATGGGTGCGTTGTTTAATCTTTGCTTAAGAATTCTAAAGGCTTCTTCCTGTTTTGGTCCCCATTCAAACTTAACAGATTTATAGGTCAGTTTTGTTAAGGGAATGGCTATTCTAGAAAAATCTTGGATAAACCGTCTATAATAACCTGCCAGTCCAAGAAAACTTCTCACCTCTGTTGGTGATTAAGGGACTTTCCATTTAGTAATTGCCTTAATTTTTGGGGGATCCACACGAATTCCTTCATGATTGACTAAATGTCCAAGGAATTGCACTTCTTTTAACCAAAATTCACATTTCAAAAATTTAGCATAAAGCTTTTCTTTTCTCAGCAAATTCAGAAGTGTATGCAAATGTGCTGCATGTTCTTCTTTACTCTTAGAGTAAATAAGAATATCATCTATAAAGACAATTATGAATTTATCCAGATATGGCTTACATATTCTGTTCATCATATCCATAAATGCAGCTGGGGCATTTGTTAAACCAAATGGCATGACTGTAAACTCATAATGACCATACCTTGGCCTAAAGGCAGATTTAGGAATGTACTCTTCCTGTAACTTCAATTGATGATATCCTAAGCGTAAATCGATCTTAGAAAAGAATCGAGCTCCTTGCAGTTGGTCAAACAGATCAATGATTCTCGGTAATGGGTACCGAATTTTAATCATGAATTTATTTAGTTCTCGCTAATCAATGCACAAAAGCATTGATCCGTCCTTCTTCTTGACAAACAAGATTGGTACTCCCCATGGTGATGAACTAGGTTGTATAAAACCTTTCTCTTAAAGTTCGTCCAACTGTTTCTTCAATTCTTGCATTTCTGCTGGTACTAAATGATAAGGTGCCTTGTCAATCGGTGCTGTCCCTAGTAGTAGATGAATTCTGAATTCGACCTCCCTATCTGGTGGTAGTCCAGGTAGTTATTCTAGGAAAACATCTGAAAATTGAGATACTACGGGAATATCTTTCAATTCTTTTCCTTTAGTGTTAATGATTATGGAAATCATATACAGTAGTGATCCTTTCCTTGCATAGCTCCCTATTTTCATTACAGAGATGAATTTCGAGGATCAGTTGGCTTATTTCCTTTAATTGTGATCTTTTCACCTTTTGGTGAATTTACTTGTATTGACTTTTGATCACATAAAATACTAGCATGATTGGCTACCAACCAATCCATTCCTGGTACTATATCAAATACAGCTAGATTCATAGGATAAAGGTTAGCAGTAAAATTTTGATTTAAAATTTCTATTCTTGCTCCCTGCAAGATTTCAGTGATCTTAGTGGATTCTCCATTTGCTATCTCTACTAGACATGCTTGTTGAAGTTTAGTTAATTGTTGATTGAGAAGTTTGCAAAATGAAGTATTAATAAAACTTTGGTTCGCACCAGAGTCAAATAATACTTTAGCAAAAATATCATTAACTAAAAACGTACCGACAATCACGTCCGGAATCATCTTGGTTTCTTCTGTAGTTAAAACAAAAGCTCTAGCATTCTTAGTAGTCTTGTTATTCATGGCTGGAGCTAGTTTCGGACAATTTGGCTTGATATGCCCCTTTTCTCCACAATTGAAGCATATTCCATTACTGGGTTTCTTCCTACAGTCTTATTCCTTATGCCTTGGTATTTTGCAAAAGTTGCAGTAGGTGGAACATCTTCCTGAATGCTTCTTCTTGCAGGACTTACAGTAAGGTGCAGAAGTAGAACCTATACTTATCCCACGATAGTTATTTCCATAACGAAATTCTTGGGTAAGTTTCTGAGCTAGGTTCTTTTTTCTGATTCTCTTCTTGCGTACGTATCAATTCATCAGTCAAGGTATTTGCTAGTTCTACAACTTCTTCTATGGTTCGTGGTCTAGCTGCCTTGACTACATGTATGATCTCACTAATTAATCCCCAAAGGTAACAGGAGATTAATACTGGTTCTGGTGAAGCTAAGGTTGGCACTATTCTAGCATATTCGAAGAATATGGTAGTGTAACCTTTACAGTCTCTTCCAGTCATTTTAAGATTTAAGAACTTATTAGCAATTTGTTCTTTTTCATTGGGAGGACAGAATTTTCTTTCGACCATGTTCTTAAACTTAGTCCATTCCATATTATAGATTCTATCACTTCCCCTAGACTGGATAATAGTATTCCATCATTCCAAGGCTGCATTCTTAAAAAGATTGGAAGCAAACATGATTTTATCTTCTTCTGCACATTTGCTTATTTTTAAGACGACCTCTGTCTTTTCTATCTAGTGTAGAGCTGCAATGGCACCTTCATTGCTAGAGAATTCTATAGGTTTGCAAGACCAGAATTCTTTATAAGAACAACCATAAGACATGGGGTTCTTCTTCTTTTTGGAATAGGCAATTGAAATAAAGGTCCATTGTTTACGCTGTGACTGGGTTCAGTAGGTGGTCGCTTACTTCCACTATTACTTTTATTATGTTTCGCTTCTTTAACAGTCTGGATGATATATGGTATAGCATCTTTAATTCCTTAGGTTACTATGTGTTGAATGGCACTGTTATTTATTTGGTTATCATTATTCTGGTTTTCCTGATTTTCTTGATTATCCATCTGGATTTACAACAATTATCAAGTATTAACATCACAGAATAACATTTAATACCAACAATTACACACACAAACACATTGGTCAAAATCGTCGAGCATTGCGACATTTACTCTATTTTATGTATATGCATCTATTACAAACTGTAACTGGAATTTAAAATATACTATTAGTTATGCATCAATAGGTATTAGATTATCTATTTTAGTTGGGTTTTTTTTTCAACTACGCACGTTTATATATATATATATATATATATATTAGTACTATGGGTTAAACTACATTTCCCTCTCATCGTTTCCATACGAGCTTTTCTCCTATCTTTTTGATCCTCTCTCCTTCATCTATCAATTCCTCATCGTACAGGCGGAGTTCCTAAACGTTCTCATCACTCATGGGTGGTCGTGGTGCGGGTACTGGGTCAGGGTACATAGGTAAAGGTTCTCCATATGGATAAGGATTAATTAGGATTTTCTGAAGATATGGGTCGTCATTCCAATACGGGTCTAATGGGTTAAGGTTGGTGTATTGTGCAATGGGGTTTAGTATGGGTTCCTCCCGTGGGTAGAGTTCTCGGTAATCTCTATGGTCATTCCATGGGTCATAAGCTATAGGATTGGGTGCTGGGACTCTAGGTATCTCATCATGGTTAAAGGCTGGTATGGGAAATTCAGTTCGTGGGTTTGGCTCGATTTCCATCGGTTGAGTTGGGAACAGTGGTAGTAGTTGTGGTGCAATGATTTGGTCTAAGTTTGGGTCGGCTGCAGTGGTGGCTAGTATGTGAAAATTGGCCAATTGCCTATTGATTATGTCCTATGTCTGGGTGTTCATCTCCCTATTTGCTGCTGCTAAAGCTCTCTGCTGGTGCAACTTTCTCATTTGCTTCCTACGCTCATGTCATCCCCGACTGAACCATCCTCTCTTTTTCGTAGGGAATGGTTCTTTGGATTGCGCCTTATATATGAAGATCCCCTCTTTTGTGTCACCTGAATACCCCAAAGGAGTAGGCTGAGAGGAAGTTCCTTCATCTCTAGGAGACCTAGAGAGGTGACGATAGGCATCAGATGGTCCTTGATCACTCATACTGTAAACTAACAGATTGTCAAATAACACACCACAATAATATACATGTATGCACATAGTTACATATATTATTTCCTAACAGAATTGATAATTTTTGATGTCAGCGGAACACTTATGTGGCTCAAATTAGTGGCTGTAGCTCTGATACCACCTTCTGTCGCAACCCCCGACCCCTGCCCTGGGAGGCGGGCGGCCGCGGCCTACGCACATTCGATGGTATCGGTATTTTATTTATTTGGCAGCGGAAATTACATCAGGGTCGTAGTTAGGAAATAGTTTACCAGAGTAAAACACCATATTTTTATAATAATAAATACATGGGAAAACCCCAAGTTTCCATTACAACATGTTTATAGGGATAAACCCTAATTTATTGAAATAAAACTTCTTCTTTATTAAGATAACTTTTATATCCACTTTTCCAAGCCTTCAGTGCTCTTCAGCTGGCTTCTAATTGGCTTTCACATTTTGTTATCTGAAACGCGTTTTAAAAACATTTGTCAGTGGAAAATATTGGTGAGTGAATCCCAGTTTAATCAAAACAAGTTTTATCATTTTACAGCATTGAGGGCAATCCAGCAATTACATTTGTTTTCATCCACTTTAATTACCACCCACGGTACTCTCAACCCTGACTTGTGGTCATGCTATTGCTCACAGTGTAGTAACAAGTAATGTATACAAAACCCCAACATACCGACGATAATTGTAGAATCACAAATACTCAATCACTGTTATATAATTTAAAAACAATTGAGGTTTTGTAAAACAGTTTGCAAAAAGAGGAATTACTCACATTGCTAATTTAGGTATTTCCTTGTGACTTTCTGGTTATAATCTATTAATTAAACAATGCACATGTGCTTGAATAATAACCCAATTTACATTAGCTATATCCCTCTCCTGAGACAGAACTCCAACGACTGAGTCAGGCAGCGCCTTGACATGCGTTACGGAGCACTAGATCAATCGGGCAGAGTAACTAATACGTAACAGTGGGTTATGATACTTACATCGAGGCAGAGCTTCGCTATTTTAGTGGGTATTATGCCCGGGAATTATTTTAGCTATTCAGAGAATTTAGAAGTTTGAGAAAATTTTTGAACGATTTCAACTGAACGTTGAAATCTCTATTTATAGGCTGATCCAGGGGGTCTCTCGCGCCCCGCGAGAGAAACAAGACAGGGCTTCACGGCTCGCGAGTGAGGTAGAGTAGGACCTAGGTTGGCTAAGTCGACCACTAGCCTCGACATGAATTGCGCCACATGGCATCACCAGGTGGCGTCTGGTGGCCAGCTGTCGTGGCCCGCGACGGAAGTAGTCGAGGGGGTCGTGCCCCGCGAGCGCCCTTCATTTCTTATTTTTCTTTAATTTTGTTAAATTAAAGGTATTTCGGGCCTATTTTTCGTATACGGGGTGTATTATAGAACGTATAGGGGTGTTATAAGTATTTTAAAATATATTTAGGAGGGTTGTTATAATTACAGTGTATATTTCTATTAATTATTCAACACAGTATGCGACTAGGGACACTCACCTGTGCTCGTGGTCATATTACTTTGGGTCCTGTCATCCAACAGTAACAGTTCCTGTCACACCCTTGGTGACTGTGGACTAGTTAAGTATACAAAACCCTAACTACTAGCAACAATTATAGATTACAAAGACTTAATCCATGTAAGTATAACTGAAAAACATTTAAGGTTTTGTATAGTAAGTTGATGAAAAGGAGAATGACTCACATTATAAACTTATGTTTTTCTATGAGCTTCCTGGAAATATTTGCTGCTAATATTCTTGAATTCCTATTAAAAACATACAATGCACGAGTGTTAGTATAATAACCCAATTCAACTTTATCAATATGTCACGAGATAGAACCCCAACTTAGTTTACAAAGCATAGCCCTAAATAGGCAGCGCTTTAGCATCAGTTGCTTGGTTCCAAATCAATAGGACAGGACAATGGGGCAGAGCTTCGTGATTTTAGGGGTATTTCAACTAATATTTTCATGCTTTAAAGCTTGAGAGAAGAAAATAATTGAACGACTAAGAACTGCGGCCGAAAGGCTCTATTTAGAGGTGATTCTAGAGTCTCTCGCGCCCTGCGACGACCTAGGCCCTTGCCTATCGCGGGCTGATGTGTCCAAAATACAACATATAAATTACATTAAATGAGGCCTAAAATCAACCCTTTTTTAGTACTAATGTTGGAAAAAGCTTGAATTTTTGTTCCTTTTGAATAAACAGGGTTAACTGAGCTTAAAAGGACAAAGAAGCAAAAAGACGGCAAAAACCAGCACTAAAAATTATAAAGAAGGATTGACCAACTTGCCAAGCCCCCGTCCACATCTAAACCCAAGAAATAACAAAGACAGAAGCTTTGGCACTGAGCCATGCTCACCTAGCACGGGCCGTGCCCAGTGGGAATTTACACGGGGTCGTGCTAAGCCAACACGGGGCATGGTCAACTCTTAGAATTCCAGAATCTGAAGAAGTACAACAAGTACATTGGCCACGGGTCATGCCTTTGACACACGGGGCCGTGTTAGTACAAGCCTGACACTGCAGTTAATGTAGAAGAGAGAGACTGATGACCACGGGGTCATGCCAGGCGGGCACATGCAATGCTGGATGTTCTGTTTTCATCTATAAATAGGGATGCATGGTTCCACTTCAACTTATCCCTAGGCAAACCACTTCTCTTTTACTTGCCACCACTCCACCACCACTACAACACCATCATCCACCACCATCATCCATTTTTCCATCTTTAGAGTGTGAGTGTAGTCCCGGGATCCAAGATTGATCGTAAGAATCTTTGTCAAACAAAGGCCTTGCTTGGCTAAATTCTTACATCACTTGGTGAAGACTTTTCTTTTATGTATTTCTTTTATGATTTCCAACCTTTGGTAACTTTTTAATTGGGTATGTATTAATGACGTTAATAAATTGTTTTTTTATATTGAAAGCGAATTTACTCAATCATTTTTCATGTGTTCGTTGATTCAACAGATTCATGTCTTTACGGTCTATATAAAGCATGTTAATTGCCTGGAAGGGGGTTAGAAGGGTGGTTTGGGTAATTCTATGTCTCGTTTAGTGTATAGATCCTGCGAGAACCTGGTTCAAGCCCAGTAACACCTCACGAGTCGGAGCGAGCATTACCCACCACGGGAGAGGTGCAACAAGCTTGAATCCCGTATTCTTAAAATTTTATTAAAACATTAAACCAACCCCGCGAGGACTGTATCCCTGCTGACTCAGACCAACAGGTTGAGGGTGATCGCCACCTCGGAAGGGGGGTCCATCACATTTTGCATTACTAACTTACTTAATTATCTTTCAATAATATAACCTAGTGGGATTGTATCCTTGCGGACTCAAACCACTAGGTTGAGAGTAACGTTGCCTTGGAAGAGGGGCCTACTACTATAACTAAGATAATCTCTTAAAATGGCCAAAGTGCGGAAATCATCAAAAGGGTACATGAAAGATAAGTTGGATTCAACTGATTCTTTCTTGTCTATCATTTTTATTTTATTTTTATTTTCTGTCTCTATCTTTTTATTAGTTTAAAAATCTTTTCTCAAAAGTTGTTTCGATTAGACGTTGACGATAAGCCGGTACTAAACACTCTTGTGTCCTTGGACGCCCTCGGTATCTTGCCATCACTATACTACGTTCGCGATTGGTATACTTGCCCTAGCGTGTGTCTAGAGTGATAGTAGAATATCGTGTTTTATAAATTTAAAACTTGAATTAGGTGAGTAAAAAGAGCTAAAAATAACTAAAAAAAATATACTAACCCACGCACGTCAAGTTTTTGGCGCCGTTGTCGGGGACAAAGGGATTTTAAGGAAGCTTAAAATTAACGGTCTAATCAAATTCTAACATTTTTTTTCAAAACTGTGCGCTCGTTTTTAAAATTTTTCTTTTTACAGTAGGTTAACACGAGGCCGTGCTGCTGGGACACGCCCCTGTGCTGCAATTTTTTCTAAAACTTTTGAAAAAACGCCTAGATACAGAATTGATCACGGGGCCTTGCCGATTCAGCACGGGGCCGTGCTCAACTTTCTGTTAAACTTTTAAATTTTGTTTTTGATCCCGAGGCTCGTTGTTCTTCTGGGTATCTTCCAACATTATGGATTACTACTCAGAAGACTACGCCTACTATATAGAGGATGATTATGAGGAACCTTATTGTTCCATTTGTGGAAAATCCCATTCGGTACAATATTGTGACCTTTTTCAACAACCATCAACCTCGTACAATACCCCAAGTTCTTCATACACCACTTATGAAGAGTCAAGGTTTGAACTCCCAAAGTCAAGCTTTTGGGATACCAATCCGTTTGAAGATTACGACACTCCACCAACAATCATCCCTGAAGCCGCAAGACTCATAGAAAGTATGAAAAATCTAGAAATCTTACATAAGAAATCAAGAGAAAAAGAAGAGGCTCTTTCTACTAAAGAGGTAATAATCGAAGAGGTAAAAATACAAGAACAAAATGAAAAACTCACGCATGAACCAACTCAACAAGAAGGTAACTCTAAAACTAATGATTCTAAAATTGATCAAAATTTTTCAGAAATTCACGTTTTACAACCTTCTTTTGAAAATCATAGTTTGGTTTCTTCACATGCTAAATTTTTAAAAGAGTTGAACACTTATACTAAAACCGAAGAATTGGTAAACGTCACGTTAACAAAAGATCAAACTTCGCTAATAAAAGATGAATATCATGAAATGAACATAAAACCGGTACTATGTTTCTTTCAAAACATCTTTGTTAGTAATGTGCTAATCGATAAAGATCTTTGCGTTAACATAATGCCTAACTATATTTTCGAAAAAATGGGTAAAAGTGAGTTTTCTCCTCTTAAAATTCCTATTTTTCTCCCGAATCGCAAAACGATTACTACTAAGGGAATGGTCGGAAATGTCTTAATTCAAGCAAGCAAGGAGGTAGTCCTAACCAACTTTGTCATCTTAGATGATACTCTCCTCGTGTTGGGAAAACCATTTTTAAAATCCCATCAAGCCTTGACCCAACGGAAGCAAACCAACCTACCACTTCGATTAGGGGCCAATAAAAGGTATGTCGATCTTGACCAATCAATGAAATATCCAATTCACAACGACGACCCCTTAATCGAAGATGAAGCGGAACCACCCGATACGGAAGAAGAAGAAAAAGAGTTCGTCAAAGAGGAAGTTGCCCTCGAGCAATCGTTTTTGGCCTCGAGCAATCCTTTTCCCCGTCATCATTTCTTCTAAAGTAACACTTTTTGAAAAAGAAAAATTAATAAAACTTTTGAAAAAACATAAAAATGCAATTGCGTGGAGGCTCATGGATATCAAAGGTATCAACCCATCCATGTGCACCCACAAGATTTTAATGGAAAAAGACTATAAAATTGTAATACAACTACAACGTCGCGTAAATCCAAATGTTCAAGAAGTGGTTAAAAATGAAGTCATCAAGTTACTTGACGCTAGACTCGTCTACCCTATCTCCCATTGCCCATGGGTAAATCACGTTCAAGTAGTTCCAAAGAAAGGAGGTATGACGGTAATAACAGATGATAAAAATGAATTAATACCAACGGGAACTGTCACCAGATGGAGAGTTGGTATCGACTATCGCAAGTTAAATGAAGCAACAAGAAAGATCACTTTCCTTTACCTTTCATCGATAAAATGCTAGAAAGACTATCCGGTCATAAATTTTATTGTTTTCTTGATTGTTTCTCAGGTTATTTTCAAATTCCAATCGCACCGGAGGACCAAGAGAAAACAACTTTTACATGTCCCTACGGAACTTTAGCTTATCGATGCATGCCTTTTGGTCTATGCAATGTCCCGCTATGTTTCAACGTTGCATGGTGGTCATCTTCCATGATATGATAGAAAAAACTATAGAGGTTTTCATGGATGATTTTTCTATCTTTGGAGATACATTTGACCAATGCCTCGATAACCTTGAACGAATGCAATCACGATGTGAGGAAACTAACCTTGCCCTTAATTGGGAAAAAAGTCATTTCATGGTAACGAAGGGAATAGTACCCGGTCATAAAATCTCGAGCGAAGGAATGGAAGTAGATCGGGCCAAAATAGACACTATTTCCCGACTACCTCCACCTTCCTCCGTTCGAGCCATTCAGAGTTTTTTAGGACATACCGGATTTTATAGGCGATTTATCAAAGACTTTTTGAAAATCTCTAGACCTCTAACAAAATTACTTGAAAAAGACGCACCATTCGTCTTTGACGAGGAATGCAACAAATCATTTCTAACCTTAAAAGAAACGCTAGTCAAGGCAACAATCATGATAGCACCCGATTGGAAATTACCCTTTGAAATCATGTGTAATGCAACTGACTTTGCCGTTGGAGCCCTTCTAGGACAATGAAAAGAAAAGCATTTTCACCCAATATACTATGCAAGTAAAACTCTAAATGATGCTCAAGAAAATTATACAACAACCGAAAAAGAGTTACTAGCCGTAGTGTTTGCTTTTGATAAATTCCGTTCCTATCTTGTTCTTTCTAGAACAATAGTCTATACGGATCACGCCGCCATTCGATACCTCTTCAAGAAACAAGATGCCAAACCACATTTGATCCGGTGGATTCTTCTCCTCCAAGAATTCGACATAGAAATAAAAGATAAATGAGGAGCCGAAAACACTGTCGCCGACCATTTGTCACGTTTAGAAGATCCTGCTTTGGAGTCGACTCGAGAAGAGCTCATCAACGAAAAGTTCCCCATCGAATCTTTAGAAATGGTTGAATACCGAGAAGAACCATGGTATGCCGACTATGCTAACTACCTAGCTAGTGGTATTCTAGTCAAATGTTGGTCACATCAACAAAGAACGAAATTATTTGCCGATGTAAAACACTATTTTTTGGAAGACCCATATCTTTTTAAAATATGTGCGGATCAACTTATTCGAAGATGTGTCCATGGAAAAGAAGCAAGATAAATTCTTCACCATTGTCATGAAGGATCGTACGGAGGATATCATGGAGTCGCAAGCACCGCATGAAAGGTACTCGATTCAGGATTTTATTGGCCAACCATCCATAAGGATGCTCATAATTTCATTCAAACTTGTGATGCATGCCAACGAATAGGTAATATCTCTACAGGAAATGAAATGTCCCGAAAAGGCATTCTTATTTGTGAAATTTTTGATGTTTGGGGTATGGATTTTATGGGATCTTTCCCACCATCAAAAGGTAATAAATGCATTCTTGTAGCGGTCGATTACGTGTCTAAATGGGACGAGGCCGAAGCTCTCCCAACAAACAATGGTAGAGTTGTATTAAGATTCCTGAAATGATTATTTTCTTGTTTTGGTGCTCCAAAAGCACTAATTAATGATAGAGGCACCCATTTTTGCAACCATCAATTATATAAAATCCTAACAAAATATGGGGTCTATCACCACATTTCAACCGCTTACCATCCTCAAACTAACGGTCAAGCCGAAGTAACAAACCGAGGGCTACAAAGAATCTTATAGAAATCGTAGGTCAAAACAAGAAAGATTGGGTGGGTAAGTTAGATGATGCTTTATGGGCTTTTTGATCTGCCTACAAAACACCAATATGCACCACCCCATATAAGCTCGTCTATGGGAAAAATTATTACCTCCCAGTAGAAATTTCTCACAGGGCCTATTGGGCATTAAAAAACGTAAACCTTGACCAAGATCTTGCCGTTAAAAATTGATTCTATCAATTAAATGAATTAGACGAATTAAAAAATCAAGCATATTTCAATTCCAAAATTTATAAGGAATGTATGAAAAACATACACGATAAAATAACTAAACCTAAAGAATTTCGGGACGGGGATCAAGTGCTATTCTTTAATT
This sequence comes from Helianthus tuberosus, assembly GCA_030545235.1. Classification (NCBI taxonomy): domain Eukaryota; kingdom Viridiplantae; phylum Streptophyta; class Magnoliopsida; order Asterales; family Asteraceae; genus Helianthus; species Helianthus tuberosus. The sequence continues at coordinate 66,047,486 of CM060406.1, forward strand.
CAAGGCTTCGACTATTTCCGGGCAATCTTAAGTCAAGATGGACGGGACCTTTTTCCATCACCCGAGTCTTTCCACACGAAGTGGTAGAAATTAAGCCTCCAAACGGTTCGCCATTCAAGGTAAACGGACAAAGGCTTAAACCCTACCGAGGCTTCATTGAGGAGGAAGAAATTGAAATGGATCTTCAAGCTGGTAGACACTTGATCTGTAAAACGAAGAAACTTTCATTTAGTTATTTTGCATATTTTTCTTTTTTAATCAACTTGTAGGGACCATTGGAAAGCATCAACCATGAGGATTTGAAGAAAAATATGTAAGTACCGAAGGAACCACAGAGAAACGGTCAAACACGGGGCCATGCCCATCTGACACGCCCCCTGTGCCCAAATGCCTAGATGCATAATAAAAATAAAAGTTCAGCATGTGGCGATGCTGCACCAGCACGGGGCCATGGCCGACTGATTGTTGGGATATAAAACCCTTCAGTCTTCACTTTTTCAACACATCATGACTCGTTTCCTCTGCAATGACGGTTCCTGCCGATTTTCCGTGAGTTTTCCACATTCGATCGATCCAATCCGACCACAAGGTATGATTCTAACATCATTATAGTTTGTAGAACGATTTTCATGTAGTTTAACACCCACAAATTTGGGTTTAATCTAGGGTTCTTGAACTAGACCCGTGTCAATCCTGAATTTTTGTTTAGATCTTATTAGTAGTAGTTAGTAGTAGTGATTTTGAAAGTAAATGTTTGAACATTGTTGAGGAAATCGATTGATTCACGCTGTTTTTTGTAAACCCTTGTTCTTAACGAGGAAATGTTAAAATCGGAAGGGTAAACGAGAATTTTTGGTAAAAATGATAATAAGGGTTTCTTAATCAGGGTTAGGCACTGCTTAGGAACCAAAAATTTCATATTTTTTCGAAGCCGGCTCGAAAACCTTAATTTTTGGATGAACAGACTTGTCGACACGGGGTCGTGCTGGTTCAGCACAGGGTCGTGCCGAATATAATTCTCCGACACGAGGTCATGCCCACTCAGCACGAGGCCGTGTCCGGAGCCCTGTTATCATATTTTTACAATTTTTTTGTATGTATTAACTGGCTTACTGGTTCTTTCTTGTAGGATGGCTCCTCACAAGTTTCTAAGGTTTAAAGCTGCTAAGATGGAGTTCCAAAACCATTTCGAGATCTTGCAAGCTTGCCACGAAGAGCCGCCAAGGCAAGTGTGCTACGATATGCTCGAAGCAGTGGGGCAAAGGGAAAGATATGACGCACTTGTAACTAGCCCGTTACGAATCTTTCTTGAGACCCGGCTCTGGTCCGTACATGAATACAACTTAGAGTTTCTAAGCCCCTTAAAGTTTAAACGAACCGATCTGGACATGTTTGATTCGGACGCGGTGGGGTTTTGGTGTGGGGCGGTATGGTATAGCATCTCCGTCGCCCAATTCGGTGTTTATCTTGGCCTATACACCGAGGATGACGTGGCGGAGCCTGAGTTTACTGATGCACTTCACGAACTACATGACAACTTCCGCTAGGCGGCATGGGCAACAATAGGAGATGGCCACTATAATCCTTGTTCCACCAAAAGCACAAAGATCCGAGACCCACTCCTCCGTAACTTTCACGGGGTTCTAAGCGGCTCCTTGTGTCAAAGGGATAATAGTGGCGGGGTGGTGAATCTACGAGAGCTTACCATCCTCTATTGTCTCGTGACTCACCATCCTATTGATGTTTTCCATATCCTGCTCCTAAACATGGTCTCCAATGCTACGGCGGACACCCTAACGTGATTTTCTACGGGGGATGGATTGCAAGGTTGTTCAACAACTTCATACAAAGAACCCCATCGTCGTTCCACAAGGATGTCAGCTCCACCATGGTTGATATTGCATTATACCGTAGCAAGGGTCTCATCATCGAGTGCCCCGACGGTACTATGCGCTTAAAGGACTCCAAGGGTCACGTTTGGAATCCCAACGACCCGGATCTGATTTTGGCAATCGAAGATATACACAACTGTCCTCGTCCAGGACAATTCCCGGGGTCCTCATCCCAAGGAGGCGCTAATTTTCCTGATTTTACTAGTTTGTACAACATTATGCAGGAAACCCTCCAAGTCTCGAAGAATGCTTTCAGCTTAGGACAGAGCTCGAGCACCCGGATCAGAAGCATGGAACGAAGCATCCACTCCATCCAAAATGACATTACCTACAGCCGAGACCACATGGTGACTCGAGGTGATGATGAAGAGGAGGGGGAGGACGAGATGGACTCGGACTAGGCGGCATTAGTGGTTGCTGACATGGTTCGCAAGCAGGTTAACTTTCTGACTCTTTTGAAGAATCGTAACATTTCCACAGGCTGCGTCCCGGTTTGAACAATTTACTTTCTGTTGAACTACTTTAATTTCCTGCATTTAGTTTTTACTTTTGTGACGATGACGTGGTGGTTGAACTTGAACGATGATAACTTAGGTTTTATGATGTTTTTGTGTATATTGTGTGTTGGGTTTGTATTGTAGAAGCGCAGGTACAAAAGGACACTTGGACACACTGAACACAGTGGTCCTTAAGCCCAAAAAAACCGGAGCAAAACGTTGAAAACCTGCATTTTTCGCTAAAACAGACGTGCAACATCTCCCCGTGCCCAAACCACTAATGTCAAAAGTTTTTCTCAAAATAGTGACATGGGCCGTGCTCACCTAGCACAACCTCGTGCTCACTCCATTGTAAGTTTTCTAAAAACCCAGTCATTGGCAATCTGAGTACGGGCCGTGTCCATCCAACACGCCCCCGTGCCTAGTGCCAAGTAACTGAGAATTTTTGTTATTTATCAAACTTTTACGCATTTCACCTAAATAAATCCTTTTTGGGACACATTGGGGACAACGTGTAATTTAAGTGTGGGGGGAGGGGGAGGTTAAAACCTTGAATCACTTGTCCTAACTAAGCCTTACACGAAACTCGGGTGGAACCGCTAAACACCCCAAATTTTTCAAAAAAAAATATTTATTTTTCTTTCTTTTACTTATCTTAGATTAGTTGGGTAAATAAGTTCTAAAAATGATGTTTTTATTAATTTACATCTAAACACGTCATGATAAAAAGAACAAATTAAAGAAAATTATAAAAATGGGCTTAACAAATCTTTATAAAAATAAACTCGTTTATATATGAATTTTTACATTTCAACCCTTTTCCCACAAAAAGTGAGTTTTGAGCCTTTAATGAGCACAAATAACCACCCATACTAATAAGCTCAACTTTTCATTTCTTGTTTGATTCAGCCGATTTGGTTCTTACAACTCTAGAACTTGCCAAAGAAATGCATCCCAAGTCCTTGCCGACACTAATCCAAGTAAGCAAATGACAAAGGCATTAGGACTAAACCCGTTTTCTATCCAAAAACCTTTATTTTTCATTAGCTTTTCCCAGAAATACTCCCCATAGACAAACCACATTGAGCCTTAAAAACCTTTTGTTTCTTTAAACCCGCGAAAGTTTTTGCAAAATAAACCACCCATCAACCCAAAAATTCAACCTTTTTAACTTTCTTATCTTCTATTTTCAGTAAATGCGGCTCTTTTGAAAAAATTTAGCAAAATAAATGACTTAGTTAGAATTCAATAAAAAAAAGCTATATAGACACTTAGAACAAAATAAGCAAAAACATTGTTGCTTATAATTATATAGTTCGGACTAAGTCACAACAAAATATTTTCAAAAAGCCGACATTTTACTATTTTTAGCCACTTTCAAATAAAACTCACCTACCCGAGCCCTAGCCTACCCTCTAAAAGTCCTCTCGACACCTACAAGGATTAAAATGTTAAAAAAGAGGAGGTTTGATTATTAGCCACTTTCAAATAAAACTCACCTACCCGAGCCCTAGCCTACCCTCTAAAAGTCCTCTCGATACCTACAAGGATTAAAATGTCAAAAAAGATGAGGTTTGATTATTTGTCAAACCTATAGAAGGAGTAGTTCCCAAATCGGGTACGGGCGTTCTCAATTATACATTTTTCGGCCGAGTGTTGAGTGATTACTAGTGAGGTATGTAAAGACATGTATATAAAAAAATGAGTTTTATAAAGGCATCCTCTGCCCAAAAATAAAAATAAAAAATTCTTAAATTGTGTTGTAAATAATTCTTGACCAAATAAGAATGTAAATAAAATAAAAACAAAATAGATTAGAACTTGGATTCCCAACACTCTAAAGATAAGTCTAAAAACCTTCTCTTCTACCCATTCAATTTGGGTGTGTAAAGCTAATAAAGAGTTTTGCTTGAGGACAAGCAAAGATTCAAGTGTGGGGGTATTTGATGTGTCCAAACTACAACATATAAATTACATCAAATGAGGCCGAAAATCAACCCTTTTTAGTACTAATATTGAAAAAAGCTTGCGTTTTTGTTCCTTTTGAATAAAAAGGGTTAACTGAGTTAAAAAGGACAAAAGAAGCAAAAAGACAGCAAAACCCAGCATTAAATATTATAAAGAAGGATTGACCAACTTGCCGAGCCCCCGTCCACATCCAAACCCAAGAAATAACAAAGACAGAAGCTTTGGCACGGGGCCATGCTCACCTAGCACGGGTCGTGCCTAGTGGGAATTTGCTGCAGCAGAAAGAGACAACAACAAAAGACAAAATTCAAGCTCAACACGGGGCCGTGCTAAGCCAACACGGAGCATGGTTAACTCTTAGTTTTCCAGAATCTGAAGAAGTATAGCAAGTACATTGGCCACGGCCGGTGCCGTTGACACACGGGGCCGTGCTAGTACAAGTCTGACACTACAGTTAAAGTAGAAAAGAGAGACTGATGACCACGAGGCCGTGCCAGGCGGGCACAGGGCATGCTAGATAGGGATGCTTGGTTCCACTTCAACTCATCCCATGGCAAACCACTTCTCTCTTACTTGCCACCACTCCACCACCACTACACATCCATTTTTCCATCTTTAGAGTGTGCGTAGTCTCGGGATACAAGATTAATTTGTAAGAATCTCTGTCAAACAAAGGCCATGCTTGGCTAAATTCTTACATCACTTGGTGAAGACTTTTCTTTTATGTATTTCTTTTATGATTTCCAACCTTTGACAACTTTTTAATTGGGTATGTATTAATGACGTTAATAAATAGTTTTTTTTTTATATTGAAGGGGAATTTACTCAATCATTCTTCATATGTTGTTGATTCAACATATTCATGTCTTTACGGTCTATATAAAGCATGATAATTGCCTGGAAGGGGGTTAGAAGGGTGGTTTGGGTATTTCTATGTCTCGTTCAGTGTATAGATCCTGCGAGAACCAGGTTCAAGCCAAGTAACACCTCACGAGTCAGAGCGGGCATTACCCACCACGGGAGAGGTGCAAAAAGCTTGAATTCCTTTTTCTTAAACTTTTATTAAAACATTAAACCAACCCCGTGATGACTGTATCCCTGCTGACTCAGACCAACGGGTTGAGGGTGATCGCCGCCTTGGAAGGGGGGTCCACCATATTTTGCATTAATAACTTACTTAATTATCTTTCAATAATCCAACCTAGTGGGATTGTATCCTTGCTGACTCAAACCACTAGGTTGAGGGTAATGTCGCCTTGGAAGAGGGGCCTACAGCTATAACTTAGATAATCTCTTACAATGCCCAAAGTGCGGAAATCATCAAAAGGGTACATGAAAGATAAGTTGGATCCAAGTAACTCTTTCTTGTCTATCATTTTTATTTTATTTTTATTTTCTGTCTCTATATTTTTATTAGTTTAAAAATATTTTATCAAAAGATGGTTCGATTAGACGTTGACGATAAGCCGGTACTAAATGCTCTTGTATCCTTGGACGACCTCGGTATCTTGCCATCACTATACTACGTTCGTGATGGGTATACTTGCCCTATCGTGTGTGTAGAGTGAGAGAAGAATATCGTGTTTTATAAATTTAAAACTTGAATTCGGCGAGTAAAAAGAGCTAAAAATAACTAAAAAAATATATATACTCACCCACGCACGTCACGGGCCGCCACCCAATCTAGCTTGGGCTTAGGTCAGGTTAGTCACAAGTCTACGCATGATACGTGTACGACACGTGGCAACAAGAGTGTCCGACAAGGTAAGGGCCGTCGCGACCCGTGATACACATGGGTTGTGCCCGTTATGGCCGCCACAGGTAATAAAATTTCATTTTATTTATTTTTATTTAAAATAACAGTATACGGGTTCGGGTTTTCGATTACAGGGAGTTTTAAGCTATTTTTGAGGGACCTTGTTTTAAATCTTGTCCTCGAGATTCACTTGAAATAGGTAAGGATACTTCCTTTGCATTTCAGATTCTAGTTCCCAAGTGAATTCGGGTCCTCTCTTTGAATCCCACTTTACTTTAACTAGAATTAATATCTTATGTTTGAGATTCTTGATCTTTCTATCTTCAATCTGAATGGGCTTCTCTATAAACTTAAGCTTTTCATTTACTTCTATGTCTTGAAGAGGTATCATCAAGGATTCATCAGCTAAGCATTTCTTAAAGTTAGATACATGAAATACATCATGTACTCCTGCCATCTCTTCTGGTAACTGTAGTTGATAAGTTATATCTTTTGATAATTTCAAAAACTCTAACATACCTTGGGCTTAGCTTTCCTTTCTTACCGAATCTTACGACTCCTTTCCAAGGCGAACCTTTTAACAGTAGCTTATCTCCAACTTGAAATTCCAACGGTTTACATCTGTTATCTACATAACTCTTCTGACGATCTCGTGTTATTTTCAGTCTTTCCTTGATTTGAATAATTTTTTCAGTTGTTTCTTGCACAATCTCAGGACCTGACAGTTGCTTTTCTCCAATTTCTGCCCAACAGACTGGTGTTTGGCATCTCCGTCCATAGAGTGCTTCAAATGGTGCAGCATTGATGCTGGTATGATAGCTGTTGTTGTAGGAAAATTCTATTAAAGGTAAGTGATCATCCCAATTTCCACCAAAATCTATCACACAAGCTCTAAGCATATCTTCCATCGTTTGGATTGTCCTTTCACTTTGTCCATCTGTTTGAGGATGATAAGCCGTACTTAAATTTAATCTGGTTCCCATTGCTTATTATAAACTTGTCCAGAAATGAGAAGTAAAACGACTATCTCTGTTAGATACAATAGATAAAGGAATCCCGTGTAATGAAACTATCTCATTCACATACAGCTTAGCTAATTGTTCCATACTGAAAGTTTCTTTCATTGGTAGGAAATGGGCAGATTTAGTCAATATGTCTACAATCACCCAGATTGTGTCATTACCTTTTCGTGTCTTTGGTAATTTGTTAACAAAATCCATTGTTATCAACTCCTATATCCACATTGGCATTTCCAATTGCTGCAGTAATCCTGAAGGTTTCTGATGTTTAGCTTTAACCTGTGAACAAGTTAGACATTTAGCAACATAATTTCCTATATCATCTTTCAATACTATCCACCAGAAATTCTTTCTTATGTCTTGATACATCTTTGCACTTCCCGGATGCATCGTATACTTGGATTTATGAGCTTCTTCTAGAATTTGGCTTCGTAGGTTACCTTGGATAGGTATCCAAATTCTTTTCTTATGGAATCTCCAAATTCCATCTGTTCCTTTTTTTAATTATTTGATCATTCCTTTTTAACCGTCAGCATCGTCCTTTATTGTTGTTTCCTATTTCTTTTTCACTTGTTCATTTAAATCTACCTGCACGTTTAATCTAAGAGCACGTACCCTTTTTGGCTTCTCATGGTATTTTCTACTTAAAGCATCAGCTACTACATTAGCTTTTCCTGCATGATACTGGATATCACAATCATAATCACTAAGTATTTCCATCCAATGTCTTTGTCTCATGTTTAATTCCTTCTTTCCAAAAACATATCTTAAACTCTTATGATCTGTGAAGACAACAAACTTACTACCATAAAGATAGTGTCTCCAAATCTTAAGGGAAAAAATTATTGCTCCTAACTCTAGATCATGGGTTGTATAATTCTCTTCATACTTCTTAAGTTGTCTAGAGGCATAAGCAATTACCTTTTGACGTTCCATCAACACACAACTAAATCCAAACTTAGATGCATCACAATAGACCATAAAGTCTTCAATTCCTTCTAGCAAGGCGAGTATTGGAGCATTGGTTAATCTTTGCTTAAAAATCTTGAATGCTTCCTCTTGTTTTAGTCCCCATTCAAACTTAACTGACTTGCAAGTTAATTTGGTTAATTGAATGGCTATTCTAGAAAAAAATCTTGAATAAAACGTCCATAATATCCTGCTAATTCAAGAAAACTTCTTACTTCTATTGGTGACTTAGGGACTTTTCATTTGGTAATCGCTTCAATCTTTGTGGGATCCACATGAATTCTTTCATGATTAACTAGATGTTCAAGAAATTGCACTTCTTGCAACCAAAATTCGCATCTTGAGAAGTTAGCATAAAGCTTCTCTTTTCTCAACAATGTCAGAAGTATGTGTAAATGTTTCGCATGCTCTTCCTTACTTCTGGAGTAAATTATTATATCATCTATGAATACAATTATGAATTGATCCAGGTATGGTTTACATATCCAGTTCATCATGTCCATAAATGCGGCTGGGGCATTGGTTAAACCAAATGGCATGACTGTAAATTCATAATGATCGTACCTAGTTCTGAAAGCATTTTTAGGAATGTCCTCTTCCTATACCTTCAATTGATGATATCCTGAGCGTAAGTCGATCATAGAAAAGAATCGGGCTCCTTGAAGTTGATCGAATAGATAATCGATTCTCGATAGTGGGTACCGGTTTTTAATCGTGACCTTATTCAAATCTCTGTAATCAATGCACATACGCATTGATCCATCTTTCTTTTTTACAAATAACGCAGGTGCTCCCCACCGTGATGAACTAGGTTGAATGAAACAATTTTTCTAATAAGTCGTCTAGCTGTTTCTTTAATTCCTGTATCTCCGTTGGTGCTAAATGATAGGGTGCTTTGGCAATTGGTACCGTTCCTGGAATCAGGTGAATTCTAAATTCAACCTCACGATCTGGCGGTAATCTAGGTAACTCTTCTGGGAAAACGTCAGAGAATTTAGATACTACGGGAATATCTTTAATTTCTTTTCCTTTGGTGTTAATGATTACGGAAATCATATACACCATTTCTCCTTTCTGTGCGTAGCTTGCAGCTTTCATCACAGAGATTAATTTTGTTGACCTTGTTGGCTTATATCCCTTAATTGTGATCCTTGCACCAGTTGGCATATATACTTCTACAGAATTTTGATCACATAAAATACATGCATGATTGGCTACCAACCAATCCATTCCCAACACCACATCGAATCCGGCTAGATCCATTGGTAAGAGGTTAGCAGTAAATCTATGACTTAAAATTTCTATCTTTCCTTCCTGAAGGATTTCGCTTATTTTGATAGAATTTCCATTTTCCGTTTCCACTAGACAGTCTTGGTTAAGTTTAGTTAATGGTTGATTGAGAAGTTTGTAGAAAGAAGTATTTATAAAACTTAGGTTTGCATTAGAGTCAAATAATACTTTAGCATAAACATCATTAACTAAAAACGTACCAGCAATCACATCAGGGATCATTTTGGCTTCTTCTGCTGTTAAAACAAATGCCCAGGCATTCTTCTTGGGTCCTTCTATTGCTTTTGCTTTGTTGTCTGCTGCTAGAGCTAGTTTTTGGCAGTTTGGCTTGATATGACCAGCTTCTCCACAGTTGTAGCATACTCGGGCATTAGCTTTCTTCCTACATTCCTCTTCCTTATGTCCTGGTATCTTGTAGAAGTTGCAGAATACTCGACATTTCCCGGTATGTTTCTTTTTACACGACTTACATAGGGTTGAAGAAGATGAACCTGTTCCTTTCCCACGATAGGAGTTACCATAATGTAGTTCCTGGGTAATCTTTTGGGGTTGATTCTTCTTCTGATTTTCCTCTTGTATGCGTACCAATTCATCTGTCAGAGTGTTAGCAAGTTCCACTACTTCTTTTATTGTTCGTGGTCTAGCTTCCTTGACTATATTTCTGATCTCATTGATTAACCTCAGATGTAACGGGAGATTAATATTGGTTCTGGTGGGGCTAGTGTTGGTACTATCCTTGCATACTCAAAGAATATGGTAGTATATTCTCTGCAATCTACCCCAATCATTCTGTGGTTCAGAAACTTATTGGCAATTTGTTCCTTTTCATGAGAAGAATAGAATTTCCTTTCAACTATTTATTTAAAGTTGGTCCATTCCAGATTGTAAAGCCTGTCACTTCCTCTTGACTGGAGAATGGTATTCCACCACTCAAATGCTGCGTTCTTGAAAAGATTAGAAGCATACATGATCTTATCTTCATCTGCACACTTACTTATTTTCAATACTGCTTCTATCTTTTCTATCCAGCATAAAGCTAAAATGGCTCCTTCATTGTCTGAGAATTCTATCAGTTTTCATGATAAGAATTCTTTATAAGAACAACCATATGAGATGGTCCTTCTTCTTTTTGGAATCGGAGCAAGGATAAGTAGTTCGTGATTTCCATTCACGCTGTGACTTGGCTCATTGGGTGTATGTTTACTGCCTATTATGGAATTATTATTTTATGCCTTTTTACTAATAGTGTCGATAATAAATGGCATGGCATCTATGATTCCTTGAGCTACTATGTGTTCTATGGCACTTTTATCCACTTGGTTTCCGTTATTATTATTATTCTGGACTTCCGGATTTACTTCGGTTGCCATCTGGATTGTAAACATTATCGGGTATTAATATCACAGAATAAATTGAACAAACAATTACTCAAACACATTGAACCAAAATTGTCGAGCATTGCGACATTTACTCTTTTTCATATATATATATATATATATGTGTGTGTGTGTGTGATATTAGTATATATTTTTAGTGGATTTTAGATATATATTATATTTTCTTTTTTTTATCAGAGTAAAAGAAAATACACATATATGTATATATAATATATTAGGCGTAAGTTTTTTAATATTGCATCTCCCTCTCGTCGTATATCCAGACGAGATTCTCCCCGATTTGGCGTATCTTGTTTCCCTCCTCAATTAATTCTTCACTATAGTGGCGAATTTCTTTTACATTTTCCTGATTCATTGGTGGCATTGGAGCTGGTATGGGATCAGGGTAAGATGGTACGGGTTCTCCGTATGGCATATAGGGGTCATTCATCAGATTTTGAAATGCCCAGTCATTGGTCCACCATTGTTCTAAGGGATTTGGCGCTGGTAACCTAGGTATTTCATTTGGGTCAAAGGCTGAGATTGGTAATTGATTTTCTTGGTTTTGTTCAGGGTATATTGGCATGGGTGCTATTGGTTGTTCTGGATATAGAGGTAGTAATTGTGGTTCGGGAGCTGCTACACGGTTAAGATCTAGAATATTTTCTGCAGTTTGAAACATGTTAAGGTTTGCTAGTCTCCTATCCAGTTCCTCCCATAGAGTTAAGTCACTGGAATTTGGGTTGTACCCTCAGCTATTGTTATTGTGGCTTGTTTTTTAATATTCTTCATTCTTTTTCTCCTTTCCTTTTTCTCTTTACTAAACCATCCTCTTTTCTTAAGAGCAAATGCCTCTTCGGATTTGGCTCTAAAAACAAAAGTATCCTCAGAATCTGCTACGTATCCAGATGCTAGATTGGATGGTCCTTCGTCCATTGGAGAGTGGGATAGGCGACGAAAAGCGTTGGACGTATTCTGATCACTAATACTGTGAATTCAAAAATCATCAAAATAACACAAAATTGTAATATACATATTTACACAGAATAACACATAAGTTATGAATATTTCCTAACACAATTGGTTAAAATTTAGGTATTTAAAAGAACACCTAAATGGCTTAAAAAGTGGCTCAGATACCACCTTATGTCGCAACCCCCGATCCCACCCCGGGTGCGGGAGCCGCGAGCACGAGCAGGTGGTACCGGTGTTTATTAGTTACACAGCAGAATTCAAAACATAAGGATCGTAGTTAGGAAATAAATTTCAGAGTTTCAAAACACCAAAATTTTTTATTAAACAAATAGGATAAAAACCCATTTTTCACTTATAGTATCTTTATAGGGATAACCCCTAGTTTGCTAAAAATATAACTTCTTCTTTTATTCAGGTAATTTATAGCCACTTTATTTAACCCTTCAGTGCTACATAGCTGGCTTCTAGTAGCTTCACGTCAAGTTACCTGAAATGCGTTTTAAAAATATTTTATCAGCAAGAAATACTAGCGAGTTCATTCCAGTTTTATAAAAAGATACATTGTTATAACTTTACAGTATTAAGGGGAATTACAGTGTATATTTCTATTAATTATTCAACACAGTATGCGATTGGGGACACTCCCCTGTGCTCGTGGTCATATTACTTTGGGTCCTGTCACCCAACAGTAACCGTTCCTGTCACACCCTTGGTGACTGTGGACTAGTTATGTATACAAAACCCCAACTACTGGCAATAATTATAGATTACAAAGACTTAATCCTTGTAAGTATAACTGAAAAAAATTTAAGGTTTTGTATAGTAAGTTGATGAAAAGGAGAATGACTCACATTATAAACTTATTTTTTTCTATGAGCTTCCTAGAAATATTTCCTACTAATATTCTTGAATTCCTATTAAAAACATACAATGCGCGCGTGTTAGTATAATAACCCAATTCAACTTTATCAATACGTCACCAGACAAAGCCCTAACTTAGTTTACAAAGCATAGCCCTGAACAGGCAGCGCTTTGGCATCAGTTGTTGGGTTCCAGATCAATCGGACAGGGTATCGAATCAGTGATCAGGGGTTACAACACTTACAATGGGGCAGAGCTTCGTGATTTTAGGGGGTATTTGAACTAATATTTTTGTGCTTTAAAGCTTGAGAGAAGAAAAGAATTGAACGACTAAGAACTGTGGCCGAAAGGCTGTACATTTAGGTGATTCTGGAGTCTCTCGCGCCCCGCGACGGCCTAGGGCCTTGCCCATCGCGGGCCGCCACCCACTCTAGCTAGGGCTTAGGTCAGGTTACTCACAATTCTAGGCACGACACGTGTACGACACGTGGCAACAAGAGTATTCGACAAGGTAAGGGTCGTCGTGCCCCACGACACATATGGGCTGTGCCCGTCGCGGGCCGCCGAATGCAAAAAAAATTCATTTTATTTATTTTTTTAATTAAAATAAGGGTATACGGGTTTGGTTTTTCGATACGGGGAGGTTTAAGCTATTTTTGAGGGTTGTTATATCAGTAGTTTAATCTTAGTTTAATCTTTAGTTTAATGTTTGTATTAGCTTTGTAGTAATAAGGCATGCTCAATAGAGGATGATGGATGATGAAAAATGGAACCCATGCACGTAAATCAGAGGCCCCCCGACTCAAAAACTGCAAAAACAGTGGTTGCAGCACGGGACCATGCTCACCGAGCACGCCCCCGTGCCCAACTTACTGATGACAAAATTCTTCTGTCCAGAAGGTGGCACAAGTCGTGCTCACCAAGCACACCCCCGTGGCCACCCCACTATAAGTCTTCTTTTTAAAAACTTTTACTGGCACTTTGGACATGGGGCCGTGTCCCCATAGCACGCCCCTGTGCTGCTACTGCCAGTAACAAAAAAATTTGCTATTTTTCACACTTTTTAAACATTTTACCAAAATAAATCCTATTTGGGACACATTGAGGGCAATGTGTAATTTAAGTGTGGGGGGGGGGGGGGGAGGGATGATAAAAATCTTGAATCATTTGTCCTAAATCAAGCCTGACACAAAACTCGCCTTGGAACAGCTAATCACCCCAAACTTTTTCAATTTTTTTTATTTTCTTTTACTTATCTTGGTTTACTTGGGCAGAATAAGTTATAAAAATTATGTTTTTATGAATTTCCAACTGATAGCGTCGTGATAAAAAGAACCAATTTAGAATATTACAAAAACAGGCATCACAAATCTTTGTAAATTTGATTATATATGCATTTTTACACTACATCCACTTTTCCCACAAAAGTGATTTTTGAGCCATTACCGAGCATAAGAAGATACATCTATACTAATTGCTCAATTTTCGTTTCTTGTGTGAATAGCCGTTTGGTTCTCACGAATCTAGAACTTGACAATGTGATACGTTCCAAGTCCTTACCGACAAAAATCAAAGTAAGTAAATGATGGAGGCATTAGGATCAACCATTTTTTTCAAATCGAAACTTTTATTTTTCTTTGCTTTATCCAAAAAAATCCTCCTAGATATACCCTTTGAACATTAAAAACCTTTCCATTTCCAAACCCACAAAAACAAACTTTTTCATTTTTCATCTTTCATTTTTGTAAACCTATCGGTTATGAAATTACGATTATGGCTTAGTTTCAACTTTGACACAAAAAAATAATTTTTCTTAAGTTTGTTTTAAATAAATCATGACGAATAAGATTGTAAATAAAATAAAAACAAAAATTTTAAAACTTGTATTCCCGACACTCTAAAGATGAGACCAGAACCTTCTCTTCTACCTATTCCATTTGGGTGTGTAAGCCACGTAATAGAGTTTTGCTTGAGGACAAGCAAAGATTTAAGTGTTGGGGTATTTGATGTGCTTAAACTACAACATATAAATTATATCAAATACGGTGTAAAATCAACCTTTTTTTGGTACTATTATTGGAAAAGCTTGTTTTTCTGTTCCTTTTTAATTTACAGGGTCAAAAGAGCTTAAATGTGCAAAAGGAGCAAAATGACTGCAAAAACCAACATAAATACAAAGAAGGAGGAATTAACGCAACTCACTAAGCCCCAATTCATATCCAAACTCCAAGAATTGCAAGATCAGAAGACCTGACACAAGGCCGTGTCCACCAGACACGGGCCGTGTCCACCAGACACGGGCCGTGTCCAAGACTGGATGCTGTGAAGAAGAAAAGACAACAGCAAAGGACAAAACTGACAGCCAACATGGGGCCGTGCTAAGCCAACACGGGGCATGGTCAACTCAAAGATTTTCAGAATATGTGATAGTACAACAAGGACATTGGCCACGGCCGTGCCGTTGACACACAGAGCCATGTTAGTATAAGACCTGAAAAGCAGTTAATGAAGAAGAGAGAGAGAGAGAGAGATGACCACGGGGCCATGCCAGTCGGGCACGGGCTATGGTGGAACTTCTGATTTCAGCTATAAATAGATGTGCTTGGTTCCATTCCAAACCATCTCTTGGCAAACCACTTCTCTCTCACTTGCCACCATTCCACCACCATTACAACACCATCATCCACCACCATCATCCATTTTCCATCCTTTAGAGTGTGTGTAGTAGTCTCGGGATCTAAGATTGATAATAAGAGTCTTTGTCAAATAAAGCCCATGCTTGGCTAAACTCTTACATCACTTAGTGAAGACAAATCTTTTATGTATTTTCTTTTATGATTTCCAATCTTTGGCAATTTTTAATTGGGTATATATTAATGACTTTAATAAGTAGTTTTTTTTATATTGAAGGCAAATTTATCTAATCATTCTTCATATGTTGTTGATTCACATATTCGTGTCTTTATGGTCTATATAAAGCGCGTTAATTGCCTGGAAGGGGGTTAGAAGGGTGGTTGGGTAAATTTTATGTCTCGTTCAGTGTATAGATCCTGCGAGAACCTGGTTCAAGCTTAGTAACACTTCACGAGTCGGAGCGGGCATTACCCACCACGGGAGAAGTGCCAAAAGCTCGAATCCCTTATCTATAAACTACTATTAAAACTTTAAACCAACCCTGCGAGGACTGTAACCCTGCTGACTTATACCAAAGGGTTGAGGGTGATCGCTGCCTGGAAGGGGGCCCACCACTTTTCGCATTAATAACTTACTTAATTATCTTTCAATAATCCGACCTAGTGGGACTGTGTCCTTGCTGACTCAGACCACTAGGTTGAGGGTAACGTCGCCTTCACAAGAGGGGCCTACTACTATAACTAAGATAATCTCTTAAAATGCCCAAAGTGCGGAAATCATCAAAAGGATACATGAAAGATGAGTCGGAACCAAGTGATTCGTTATTGTCTATCTAGTTTTCCCTTTTATTTTATTTTTTCTTTTTTACTTTATTTTTTTATAGTTTTAAAAATCTTTTCTTCAAAGTTTGGTTTGATTAGACATTGACGATAAGCCGATATTAAAAGCTCTTGTGTCCTTGGACGACCTCGGTATCTTGCCATCACTATACCACGGCCGCGATGAGTGCACTTGCCCTAGCGTGTGTGTAGAGTGATAGTGTGATATTGTGTTGTATAAATTTAAAACTTGAATCGGGGAGTAAAAAGAGATAAAAATATACTAAAAAATAGACACACCCGCACGCACGTCATAGATATTCTTACATGTCTTTGAGGATTCCGGTTTCGACACTGTTTGGGTTTAGGTAGACGTACGTTGCATTTCTTGACCGGAGTTGTATCCAACCTGCAGGGATAATATGAATTGCAAATTTGATTAAGACGGTTAAGGAATATGTGTAAGGGCTAAATTTGTTTGCTTACGTGTGAAGATTTTGGGTTTGAGTGTTGTCATTGCAACAACTGCTGGTGTCGTTGCTGCAATTATTTGAGCTCTGTCTAATCGGCTTGGTGTTGTGGCTATTTCCTCCCACGGTTTTACTTTTATGTCTTGGTTGCTGCCAGTGTAAAAATAGGTTAGGCAAGTTCTCATGTTTATGTTGGTTCCGGTAATTATAAGTAGTGGCGACTATATTTTTTTGTAATTATCCTTAAAGACTGTGGTTAACTTGTTGAAGAGTGTGTTGAACTACTTTGTCAAACTTGTGTCGAACTCCTTGAGTTACAATAGATTTACTGTTGTAAATTTTTTGTTGCTAAAAGTTGAATCCAACGATCATATGAAAGTGTCTACAACAGTTTATTATGTAAATTAGGTGTAGTACCTGCTACCCCTCAGTAAAAGTACGACATATGGTCTTCCTTCTTTTGTGGTTTTGTCTTCGATTTCTTGCAAGATGCCAATATAATCTACAATGGCAAAGCGTTTTGAGGTTTTTTGTGAAAAAATTATTTAGTAAAAAGATGAGGTTTTGGTTGTAAACAAACCTATTGCCCCTCTTTCTTTTTTGGCTTCTACCTCTAGTTTTCGACGTGTTGCAAACTCAAAATATAAATCTGGTAATTTTGTTGTTTTTGAAATTGGGGTGAAAGTGGTCGTGCTTCCAATGCACATTGTTGCCAGGTGTGATAAGGTGTTGGTGTAGTCATTCGGATCGATACATGCATACCCTTCGATTCTGTAACATGATTGTATGTCAATCCTTGGTTCCACTTGTTTGCGTTCATCGCCCTTTTACTACAGCTTGGATTCCGAATCCCTGACACGTGTGCCTTTTGGGTTAATCAGATGAACTGGAACATAATTGGTACAGCTATATTTTAGCAATTTAGTAAACAATTAGTGACTCGGTTGTAAATCGACAATGATCCCATAACATAACGCTCTAAAGAAGCATAACGCGTTTATAGGCATACTTACTTTCCAGTGAGGAAAGGCTAAGTATTTTACATCTCTCATTACGACTCGTGTCATTTATTGATTTAAGAGGAATTCCAATTGTTTGTTCATAAAAAACCACTCAATTTAATTAGAAATATGTTTGTTTGTTAGTCTGAAA
This sequence comes from Helianthus tuberosus, assembly GCA_030545235.1. Taxonomy (NCBI): domain Eukaryota; kingdom Viridiplantae; phylum Streptophyta; class Magnoliopsida; order Asterales; family Asteraceae; genus Helianthus; species Helianthus tuberosus. Next base: position 66,065,163 of record CM060406.1, read on the forward strand.
ACATGTAATATGTGTCGTTTTGTGGAGTATAGCATTTAACAAAAAAAAAACTTGGGCTAACGTTTTCCAGTTGTAATGCGTTTCGTTTTATGTCATTTATCGCCCTAGGATAACGTTTTCCGGTTGTTTGTTCATAAAAAAACCGCCAGTAACAAAGTTTAATAAAAATATGTTTATTTGTTAAAACCAGTCCCCAACTGAATTTAGTTAGAAATATGTTTGTTTGTTACTCTGAAAACATGTAATGTGTTTCGTTTTGTGGATTATAGGTTGTTTATATAGGGTATGGGTTAAATTAAAACGGAGTGGTTATGCAACAATTACTGAAAATTTTGTTTGTTATGTGGACTTACCTCTTGGTCAACCGGTACATAATGTGTTTCATTTTCTCTAAAAGCGGGGATCCACTTGCGCATGACGCGTACTTGTAGTAGTGGTGCAACTCCCTTCAGCCTGAGATGTGATACTCGTATTTCTTCCATCTACTAGAACCTGTTTTCATGACAAATCGAAACATATTAGGCAATTTTTAATACGGTATTACTCATTTTTCTTAGTAAGGTTTATTTGCCTCGGACATTGTATGAAATATGTAATTAATACATATACAGTAGTAGGTGTAGTGAGATGAAAACCTGACGAGTGTTAATCTCATTGAGCAAATCAGTGTAAACAATATTTAAGGTTGTGTTGTTGTAAACATCATTTTATTCCCTATCAATATTTTTAGTGATTTCGGAGATGTGGCTCTAGAGAGGGCGACATATAATTGTCCATGGCCAAAAATTGGTTCTGGTAAGTAAAGTCCAATTTTTTTAATGACTGGCCTTGACTTTTGTTAATGGTCATTGCATAACACATTTTACCCGGGAATTGACGCCTTATAAATACAAAGGGAAGGTCTTTGGTATCGTGCACAAAATTAATTCTCGGTATATATACCCGGTGACCTATTGATGTTGTGATACTGACAATCTAGTACCGTTACACAAACCATTTTTAGGATCTATGTTGCGCATTAGCATGACTGGACTCTTTTTTTTCAGTTTTAAACAGTGTTTTGGAATACCATTAAAATTAAGCATGTTTAGGTATTAAACTGGGTACATAACATCTGTTTCATCACCATTTTTTGAATGGGGAATCATAGAACCTGTGCTAAAGTATGAAACGCATTCACCTGGAGCCATTACATGAACTAAGTCGTTAATATTTTCAACAGTATCACTTTTTGGGCATATAATAGCACGCTCTGCGATGGAAACAGGAGTTGGATTCTGTAGTAAATATTCATCATAAAGGAATGCAATCAAGTCTTGAAGCCTGATATTATTTTGTTGTAAAAGAAATTCTGATGGAATTTGAATCGTTTTAACATCAGGTTGATCAATGGTAATGGGTATGCCTTCTTCACCATCTCCTGTCCTTAATAACCACTGTGAAAAAGTCTGTAACTGTTGCTGACTGTTGGGCTGACTGCCAAAACTGGCTGATGCTGTTGCAAGGAGCATATTTTCAATAAGCTTGTAGACGATCAAGTGCTTCCACAGATAAGATCTAGGTTGGCATGATGCAATAATCTCTTTCTTTGTGCATTTCGGTTTTACTGGTAAAGTCTGTCTAAAGTCCCCGCCTAGCAGAACTGATTTTCCGCCGAAAGGTTGAGAGGCGTTATATGTTAGATCTCGTAAAGTCTTATCAAGGGATTCAAAACATCTTCGATCACTCATGTGTGCCTCATCCCATATTATAAGACTGGTTTCTAAAATAAGGTCGCATCAATTTGTATTCTTCTTTATGTAACATACAGATTCATCAGTAAGCTCTAAGGGTATTTTAAAGCGAGAATGTTTCGTCCGACCTGAAAGAAGTAATAATGATGCAATACCCGAAGTTGCAACACCAAGTACTATCTGACCCATTGATCTAAGAGCGGCAATGAGTGTTCTCCATGGGTGTGTCTTTCCAGTCCCGCCGTGTCCGTAGACAAAGAGTAAAATTTGCATCGAAGATTTATTGGAGGCCATCACCGCATTGTATATTTCTAGTTGCTCAGGACGAAGTCCAGTGTGGAGGCTTGTATGTTCTGCCTGCAACACATCTCTGTTATATTTTTTTTCAAGGGGTAAACTATTTCTCAGAGCAGATATTGTCGATGTGTTGGGCATTGGCAATCCAAAGTCAACAAATGATTGGGGTGTTGAATTTGAATTCAGCAATGTCTCTAACTCATAGAGTACAAACTGCTGAAGGTCATTGTTATTGGTGAGACCAGAATTGCTACTACTTGTTTCGCCTATCCTATAATTTATATCATCAGCCATGCACTTCCAATTTTCTTCCTAAAGTTTCAATGGGTTAGCAATATCACAATATAAAAGCATGTAGACAAACAGGGTCCTTAGCTCGATGGATGTAGCCCATTCTACAGCCTTAGAAATGGTGGTGGTCCATTCCTTGTCATCACCTATAAGACCCAGCTTTCCACATGCTCCCCTTAAGGTAGGCATGACAACACCACATACTTTTCGAACATCTGCATACGAACAACAACCGGTCTGATAGGTAAGGAGAATTCTTAGATAAAATAACTCACCACATGTTGGATGCACATAGGTTAGCCTACCAACTGTAGGTGTCCTTTTTGACATTCTTAATTTCCCTGATTTCATAGACGTGTCCCATCTAAACTTCGTCAAATAATATATATATCAAAGATTGGTTCTCGAAGAACTGGAGCTGCTACCGTTGGACAATTCAGCAAAGGCATTTGCAAACCACTCAGTTAGTGTTGTCTTTCCGGTGTTTGGATTGTTCGTGATGACTAATAGGTTTTGTGACTGTTTAAACGTTAGGTTCTAGCGACCTTCTAAGTGAACAACCAAGACTTGGACAGGAGGGTTTCTATGACGTACTGGAAATGCGAATATCCTCCAGGAAGCTTGATGTGGACAAATAAACCGACTGTCAACATAGTTTTGAATTTCATCAACAACCTCTAGAGCGGCATTAGAGTGATTACCTGATACTTCTTTCTTCTTGTTTATCGCAAAACGAATTCTATCAACTCCTTTCGAAATGTACTTGAAGAGGTATTTGATAAGCATACTCCAACCACAATATTCAACATTTATGTGAGTGTCGAAGTGCATCAACAAATTAGTATTGTAAATAACAACGTAACCGTTGTTAAGAGGTACGCCATTCTTCAAAAATGTATGAGAATATAAAGACCTTTTATAATGCACATAGCCTGCATTATCGAAATGGGTGGTATGTTCAAATGATTTAGGAAAATTCTTGGTACAGACACCATCCTTCATGCAAGGTGAGGTCATCCTGGCTAAGCCACATGGCCCGTGCAACATACAGTCGGTTACAATCCTATATAAGGCATGATGAGCAACCAGATTGGGGAGTAATGTACCGGCCAACTTGTTCAGCACTATGAATGCTAGATGCACTGGACACCCATTGTAAAGTGTGACAGTGGGGGAGACCTCTCTTTTGGAATTCTATTGTGTAAAGATCTGCGTATAAAAAAGACGGATATCCAACAATGTAATTTCATGAGGAAAAGGAAAACATAAAGGTAAATGTGTAATGATGTGCTAAAAGTTAGTATACCTGCTGTGACATCTCCAAACGGTTTGGCGGTTCTTAAGTGTTTGATAAAGCAGCGCACTTTCATTTGGAAAACTCTTGCAACAATGTCGGGCCTATCTTACGGGCTAGAGACATCAGCACGACTAATTTCTCTAGTTATTTCCAGCCATGAAACATTACATGTAAACATGATGAAATACTGAGGATTCCCATAAACACGACATATGGCAAGCGCATCTTGATAATGTTTATACATGTACCTTTGACCACCTGTAAAGGAGGACGGTAAAACCACACGCTTATGGACGCTCCTAGCTTCCGTGTCACCCTTAGAAATTGTGTCATGAACAACCTCTAAAAACTCGCATCAGAGTTCATTTTGGTTAGTTCTTATGTACTCTAAACGACAATGTTCAACGCAAATGTAAGCATCAACTAAATACTGTTAAAATAACCTAGAGGCTCTAAGTAACTGGGTGTACACATTGGCATGATCATGAATCTGATAACTATAGAACATGATAGGTGTAAGACTGCAATCTTGAGGCTGCACATTATCCTGTGACGTCAGTGCTTCTGACCGAAGCACACTTCTAGATATGCGTAAATCAGGTGACCAGCCCTGTTCAGCACGTTTGTTAGTACGGTTTTGTGTCTGTAACTTGTCTTGTTTGGTTGTATGTTAAACAGTCTTTTGTTATCGAGTCTGTACGTTCCGTCATGTCTACCTAGTCGGATATCCTCCTATCTTATTTGGTATGACGTCTTGTCTTTGTATTTGTATCTTAACCTAATGCTAGTGTGCATTATGTTTAGAGGTTGTGTAATCATGCTATTCTGTTCATGCCTTAGAATATATTCTGCCCTTATTGGTTTTGACAAAATCAGGTGATTTCGTCAACAATCATATCAACAAAATCCCTTTGTGATTTCGTCATACATGTGTGGCGAAATCACTGATTTCATCCAAAGGGTTTTCGTCCAAGGTTTAGTATAAATACCAAGCATGTTTCACAGTTTAGTTTATGAGAGCATAGAGAGAAACTGAGAGTTTATCGTCAAGCATTGTGTGTATGTGTTTGCAGTGTGTTCTCATCCTGTTAATCTAAGTGAATCTTTGATTATCTGTTCGTTTTATTCGCTTTACATTGTTTGGTTTGCACCGTTACGGGGATTCCGCACCCGTGATAGTGTTTGTGATAAACAAGGATAGGTTACGTATCGGATCCTCCGAGAAAAATGGACCTACAAGTGGTATCAGAGCCAAGGCTTTTTTCCTTGTTTAAAACCAAACATTGTGATTGTTTGAAACAAGTATTGTTTTCAGTTTGGTGTTTCTGAAAAATCATATTTTCTGAAAATCTTGTTGAAAATTTGTGTTTAATCGGGTTGTTTTTGCTATAGTTTTATTGAAAACCTTGTTACATTACATGTGTGCATGTTTATAGTTTGGTTTTTGTTGAAAGTATAAGCAAAATCATTTTCCAGAAACTTCATATCTTCAAAGTGTTCTTGAATGTGTTCTTGAAAATATTCAAACTGTTATTTGCATGTTTCTGTGTTTGAGGTTTGATGACTCTAACTGATTGTGTGTATCATATTATATTACAAGTGTTTGAAAATTGTGTACTGTGATCATTAGTTGGTGAGAAAAAGAAGTATGGAACATCAGAAAAGCATGGTTTGTTGAATTTGTTGTCAACTTGTCAGAGGATAAGGTTTGAAAAATATCTAACAGCTGGTAACCATTGTCAACAAAATCCTATCTAGACGAAATCACTGTCTGGACGAAAACACTCTTTTACGAAATCCCTGTTTTCGTTTGCATTTGCATTTGTCAACGAAATCTGTTTTCGTCACATCCCAGTCCACGAAAACCCCTGTGTTTTCGTCACACATATCATCGATGAAATCACCATTGGATTTCGTCAAAACATTCTTATTCCTGTGATTTTAAACAGAGGACTTGCAAAAGTGTTCTAACTTTGTGTTTTCAAGTGTTTAATCAGGTACAGTTGTTCTAATATCAAATATGAGTAGTACAAGTCCGTGGGATTGGAGTACGGACCCACGACCAGGTCAAGATCAGACTTCGACGGCCGGATGGTTAATGAATGTCATGCCTCAACAATCAATAAGTGCAAGTCAATGGGCATTGGTGTCGAATCAAAATCAAAGCATTCAAAATCTACTGCTTAGTGAGAGTGAGACGGGTAGCAACAATCGCCCGCCAAAGTTAAATCACATGAACGACTATCCATCATGGAAGGGTCGTTTCCATAATTATGTTCAAGGGAAAAGCACAGAATTATGGATGTGTTTCACCTCTGCATATAATCAAGCTCTTGAAGAAGCAGGATCAAATGCGAAAAGAAAGCATATGATTTAGAGAAGAAGGCGTTTGCTATTCTAACACAAGCTCTTCACAAAGATATCTATCATCAACTCAGCTATTGTACCAACACGAAAGCTTTATGGGATGCATTGGTTGCGAGAGGAGAAGGAAATGCAGCTACTAGAAAGACACGCCATGATCTGTTGAAGAAAGAGTTTGAATCATTTCAATTCTTGGAGAATGAAACCCTAAATGATATGACTTCTCGTTTTTATCATTTGATTAGTGAAATGTATTCTTATAATGTTACTGCAACTCATCTGGAAATGGTTGCACGGTTTGCTGATGCTCTACCTCCTAAGTGGAGTCCATTCATTGAGCTTCTAAAGCATACGGGCGCTCTGGATACGGTCAATATCTATGAATTCATTCAGAAGTTGGAGCACAAGAACGAAGAGAAAATTCGGAAAGCTAAAAGGATTGCAGCTCCTCAAAACACAGAAATGTATTTGCCTGGTTTTGCTCCTTCGGCTAGTTCTAGTTCCGTTCAGCAACCGAAGCTTCAAACGGCGTTTGTGTCCAATACAAGCTCATCTCCGTTTCCACAGTCAGCTCCTCCACCGGTTTTCGATCCAAGTGTTTATCATCCGCCAGCGCATATGATTACTCAAGCTCATGCTTTCTCAAAACCTCAATTCGATGCAAGTGCATGGCTACCAACACCCCAACCTCCACCTCAAGTTACCACTACTCAACCCCAACCTCAAGCCCAACCACAACAACAACAAGCACATTATACCAACAATCCTCCACCCCAAAACACCAACACTGTCAAAGTTGATACTTCGAACATCTCAAAAGTTAGCATTGAAGTAGCAAATGAGCATATGGAACTCATTAATACAATGGTCAGTGCATACTGCGGATTGGTCGCAGGTCAAATTGGAAACATCAATATGACCAACGAAGATTATCAACAAATCAATCATGATTAAATGGAGTTGATGGATATAAAGTGGGCGTTTGCAAGTGCTGTTAGAAGGGCGAAGGACTTTATGGTTCGAACAGGGAGAAGTTCTTTGGAAAGTAAACAGGATATGAAGTACGGATTTGATAAAGAAGTGGTTACATGTTTCAATTGTGGTGAAAAGGGGCAATTCAAACGTGAGTGCACCCGACCAAGCAAACAAGGCAATCAAAACCCATTCAGAAATCAGACGAGTACTTCCAATGTCAATGTCAATCAAGACAGTCGTGAAAGAAGGATGGTAGCGGTAAACAACAATCAGAACCAGAACCAGTCTGGACCTTCAAACACCAACAGAGTATTAGTTGTTCAAGCTGATGAAGGGTGTAATTGGTATGTACAACTTGGAGAAGGTGATCAAGAAGGAGGAGGAACAGCGTGTTATGCAAAGATCATCAATCACATCAAGCACGTTCACAAGGAAGAATTTTCTGAAAGTGACGACAGTTCGGGTTATACCTGGAGTTCTGACGAAGAAAGTTCTAATTCGGGTGGTTATAATTCTGAATCTGATGTAAAGGAAGAAGCGAGTTCTGATGTTGATGATTTATTGACTGAAGTAGAGGAGTTGAAGAGTCATAAATCTGTTCTGATCAAGAAGGCTGCTGTAGCATCTAAAGAAATGGAGAAATTCTTCTCTGAAGACGGATCTTTTTCTTATCAGACTGCCTTTATGGCAAATGTCTCAGCCTCTACGAGTCAGGTAAAATCTGAAATTCCTGCTCCTAGTGTTTGTAATGTTTGTGCTGATTTGAAGCTTGAATCTGAAAAGGTTCATAGTCATAACCAAAGTTTGGTTGTTGAGTTGTCTAAGTGTAAGGAGGCAAATATGGCTCTAGCTAGAAACGAAAAGGATTTTAAATCTGTGATTGAAACCCTAAAGAAAAGTGTTTCCGAGCTAAAAAAAACTGTTTTCAATAAGCAAATTGGTATCAACAATTACATTAATATCATCGAGGAAACCAAAAAGGAGCTAGCCGTTGCCAAATGCGAACATGATGCAATCAAGCTCAAATTGGAGAGTTATTCTAACTCCCGATATGTGCTCGATCATATCATTGATGCTCAACAACTCAAAGGTAACAAGAAAGGCGTAGGGTATAAGAAGTGTCCGCCCCCTTTAAGACATAATTATACTCATATGCCTGATGAAGAAGAAATGCCACGGTTTGAGCCCAGTGTGCCTCTTGATTATGAGGAAGTTACTACTGGCCTAGGGTTCAAATTGGACAGTTCTTCAAGTACATCATCTGAGCAAACAGAAACTTCAACATCTACAAAACAAATTCCTCCAATCATTGAGGACTATGAGTCATCTGATGATGAATCAGAATCAGATATGAGTGATCAGGATAAATCACTTGACAAGATGAAGGGAGTAGAAGTTCCAATTGAGAATCATATTCTTTGTGATCCTCCTACTCCTGCTGTTCAACCAGTTGTCAAACAAGTGATAGATCCTGTCAAGAATGACAAGAAATCTGTGTCTGCCGTTAAGAGTAATAACGTGTTGTACACTTTAGTTGGTGATTCTAAAATCTATTCAGATCACGATTTTCCAATTAAAAATGTCAATCCATCTTCGATTGATAAAGTTTTTGAAGATAATACAAACAAGTTTTTGGGAAAGACAATTCCAGGAGTCATTGTAACTCAATGTGACCCAATTCCAAAAGCTGAAATCAGGAAACAATTTGGAAATAAAAAATCACCAACAAAGAAACAACCTATTGCTGCTAAGGGTAAACAACCACAAAGCGAGCTAAAAAGCCTAACGTTTCTCAATCTAAATTTGAAACAAAAGGAGCTCGTTATCAGAAGAAAAACAGTAATGTCAGATTTGTAGAATCGAAGGGTACGGATAAAATTGAGACTTTTGAAAACAAATCAAACACCGATTTTGTACAACAAGTCAAGATTTTAAAACGTAATAGCCAAAACAATTACACTCAACATACAAACAGGTGTGATGAAAAAGAAAGTACCTCGGATTCTACGGGTTCGACATCTGTTCGTCGATCAGATTCTCCTAAGTTTGTGGAAAGGAGAACATGTTTTAAATGTGGGGAGTTTGGACACATCATTAAAAATTGTCCAAACACTCCCAAGGATAATTTTGTTGAGAAAACACAACCTGAAAAGGTTCACCCTCAACGTCGTACCGTTTCACCAAAACATGATAAAAGAACTGTTAAGGAACAAGAAACGAAACAACGACGTCAAAATGTCAAAGCTGTTGAAAAGGCTTTAAAATCTGAAGTCAAAACAGTCAATAGGGAACCAAGTTCTTCACAATTTTTAAAACCAGAAGTTTTAGAATCTGTTCATAAAAATATATCTGATAAAGCAAATCAAACTTGGAAACCTAAGATGGGTGAAAATTCAGGGGGAGGTGTTGTGTTACAAAATCATCAAGAAATCAAGATCATCTTTCATGATGCTTAGGGACGACCCAAGACCACAAAGGCTTGGGTCCCCATCCTCAACTGATCATTGATGACATGTGTAGGGTGTTCCAGGAGGAACTATTAATAGTCATTGGATTGTTGATAGTGGAGCATCTAGGCACATGACAGGCGACTTACGGCTTCTATATGATGTGAGAAATATTAGAGGAGGCTACGTCGCGCTTGTTGGTGACAAAGGCGGATACATCACTGGAGAGGGAATGATCTCCAATGGTGTTGTATGTTTCGATAAGATCAATTATGTTCGTCAAATTGATCACAATCTTCTCAGTGTTTCGCAAATCTGCGACAAGAAGTTCACCGTGCATTTTGATGATGCCGGTTGTTATGTGCTGAAACCTGGTTTCAAAATTCCAGAAGAATGGATTCTTTTATCAGCTCCAAGAGTTAATGATCTTTATATTCTTGATATGAGCCAAGCTATTACAACGACTGCGCAAATCACTTGTTTTGTCTCAAAAGCCACAGAGAATGAGTCTATTTCTTGGCACAGAAGAATTGGGCACATTCACTTGAGGAAGATAAACCATTTGGTGAAAAACAATCTTGTGAATGGCGTGCCCGATAGAAGTTTTCATCTACAAGATATCTATGTTTCATGCCAGAAAGGGAAACAAACAAAGAAGTCTCACCCTCTGAAGAAAATCAACACGGTTAGCATGCCTCTCGAACGTCTTCATATGGACCTCTTTGGACCTATGAGACACAAGACAACATTCGGGGATGCTTATTGGTTAGTGGTTACTGATGATTATTCTAGATTTTCTTGGGAAGCTTTTATGGCACACAAGAGTGATACTCCTGCCATCCTCAAGGATCTTCTTACAATGTTGTAAAATCTCTACACGTTGAAAGTTAAGAGGATCAGAAGCGACAATGGAACTGAGTTTAAGAATCGTGAGATGGATGAGTTCTGTACTTCTTAGGGCATTCTTCATGAATACAGTTCTCGATACACTCCACAACAAAATGGTGTCGCGGAGAGGAAGAATCGGACGATAATTGAAACTGCAAGAACGATGTTGGTAGAGTCGGAGCTTCCTGTTCAGTTCTGGGGGGAGGCTGTGTCTACTGCTTGCTACACATTAAACAGAGTTCTTACAGTTAAGAGACATGGCAAGACTTGTTTCGAACTTCTACAGAAAAGGAAACCGGATCTATCTTTTCTAGAAACTTTTGGCGGTCCATGTACTATGATTGAGCCAGATGGAAAGTTTGGAGCGAAAGCTATCGAGGGTTTCTTCCTTGGATATGCTACTCTGAATTTTCGCGTATGGAATCTGGCTACCAAAAAGGTTGAGCTATGGAGTGAAGTAAGGGTTCAAAGGTATACAAGTTCTGTTAGGGCTCCGGGTGATCCTTGGATGTTCGACTACGATGGGCTATTCGACTCCTTTAATCTGCCAACCTTTGACGAAGATTCTGCAGCTGCTAGAATGTTATTTGATAGTGACAACGCTGTTGGCTCGCCTTTGGTTAGACCTGTTATTGTTAACCCCCAAGGTTCTAATTCGGTTAACAACACAGTTCAAAATGAGGTATTTGAAGATGCTACTGAGTACAATGAGTCATCGGAAGATGATGAATATCTTGATGCTACTGAACGCACTTCAGCTCCAGTTGCTCCTGTTCAGGGCACTTCTGTTGAAACTCCTCATGTGCAGGATGTTGATACTGCTGAAGGGAATGCATCCACTTCGACGCATATTCCCGGTGTGGAGTTGGTTGTTGATCTTAATATTAACAATTTGGGTGTTAATGCTCCTGTTCCTGAAAATCCTGAAATGAGGATTCACGATACCCATCCACAGCAGAATATCATAGGAGATGTCCAACGCAGGGTACAGACGCGTAATCAGCTGAGAAACAACCAGAGTGCTGGTTTGTATTCAGCCATTAGAGAATTTGGTCTACAAAATTATTGGTCCTTCGCGTGTTACGTTTCACAAGAAGAACCGAAATCTTGGAAAGAAGCCTTAAAGGATAATTCTTGGGTTGAAGCAATGCAAGAGGAACTACAACAGTTCCAGAAACTGGGTGTTTGGAGAGTTGTTGAAAAACCCGACAACTACAAGAAAATTGGCACCCGTTGTTACAAGTGCAAAAAGGATGATCATGGAGTGGTCATTCGCAACAAGTCAAGATTGGTTGTTCAGGGCTTTCGTCAAATTGAAGGCATTGATTACAATGAGGTTTATGCACTAGTTGCTCGTCTGGAGGCTATTCAGATCTTTCTAGCTTATGCTTCTTTTAAAGGATTCAAAGTCTACCAGATGGACGTCAAAAGTGCATTCTTGCATGGTATTGTTGAAGAAGAGGTGTATGTCGAACAACCTCCAGGTTTCGAAGATCCTATCCATCCCGATCGGGTTTGGTTGCTCAACAAAGCTGTTGGTGCATGCGTCTGTCGACTTCGTCTTGTATCGAGTCATGTACGTAGAATGTTAGAACAGTGCACGTAGTTCAAGATTTAAAGGTATTTCGCTTGAATGATGTGAGTTCGCTTGAAAGGAACTTGTGCAGTTTCAAGCGAACTCAACATAAGCTGGTTCGCTTGAACTGACATGTTGTCACTTTCAAGCGAACTCCAGAGCCTATAAATATCACTCAAGCGAATTCATTTGCAATCTTCTTGTTTCCGGTAGCGAAGCTCTGCCGAAGTGTTCTCAGACTTGTAATCGATCTTAAATCAATATACGAACAGTTGAAAGAGTGAATCTTGCTGAATTGAACTTGATACTTGTGTTTCCGTCACTCGTATTGAGATAAACTCTTCTGATCGACTCGTTTGGGTTTGAAAACGATCCTACAAGAGGTATCAGAGCTCAGGAGGAAGAGTTCATACCAATTCAGCCGCATATTCTGATTTTCTACACCTTCTTTCACAATTAAACAAGTTTCCAAGGTTGAAAACATCTGATTTTCACACATCATGTGCGTAATACTGTGTTAACAAACCCTAGAAAGTTTCAGAACAAAATTCGACCATTTGATTGACAAATTGGACAAAAATCAGACCGAAAGTATGACATCATGCTGGTTTCGCGTGAATAGTTCTGGTTGAGTTCGCTTGAGAAAACACTTTGGGGTTGTGTTCGCTTGAAATAAACATTTCGCTTGAAATTTTGGGTTGTTTCGCTTGAAAAAGGTTTCGCTTGAAACAAAGTGTTCTTGGTATCTCGCTTGAAAGTGTAACTTGGTAGTTTGTGAACTTTTGAAAAACGAAACATGGAGAATGAGTTTTATAACGCTTTTGCTGGTCCAATGAACATTACTCAGAGTACATTGCTTGAAAATGAAACGGGTACTGCACAAAAACCGCCTAAGCTTTTGGATATTGATGATTATAACGGTTGGTCCGAACGTTTTGGTAATTGGGTTGAAGCTTATCATTTGGATGCTTGGGAACACACTGAAGTCCCATATGAAAGACCCACAAAGAACGGTAATCCGATAATGACAATCAGAGAAATGAGTGCTGAGGAGAAAAAGAAGTATAGAGATGAGAAATTGATGGTGAGTCTGTTACAGCAAGCAATCAAAGAGGACATTCTGATTTTGCTTCAACATGATGGAAGTGCTTATTCAATCTGGAATGAATTGGAAGCAAAATTTATAGGAAGTGATGATATGCTCAAGAACAAGATGTCACTCATGAAGAAAGAATTTGATCTATTCCGTGGTTTGAAATCCGAAAACACCAAGCAGATTATTGAAAGATATTGTAACTTGGTGAGAAATATGACAAAGCTAGGTATCAAAAAGGATACTGATGAGCTGATTGAGAAACTTGTAGATGCGTTACCACATGATATTTGGGGAACATATCTGATGATGTTGAGAAACAATCGGAAAGAATATAAAAAGTTAACACTGGGTGAGTTCATCAAACATCTGGAAGCTCAAGAGATGGAGCAGAGGAAGATCGCCAGGATGAAGAATTACGATGGAGAACAAGACATCGGCTTGTATTTCAAGAGTGGTGTTAGTGAAAAGACAAAATTTTCTCCAAAGGTTGAAACTGCTTATAACGCAAAAGGTTCATCTGAAAGTGCATCTCAGGAATCAAGCAGCACAGCAGGATTTTCTTCATTTCCAACTTATGATCCATGGTTTTCTACAACAAAGAGTGGCAAAGTTCTTCAATGCAACATTGCTTTAAAACTTGAGAATGATTAGAATTATACTGAGGAAGTTGCAAAGAGTCATATGTCTTTGTTAGTGATAGTGCTTGAATCTTATGGAGGTTTAGTTGCAGGAAGGATCGGGAATCCAATGCTCACTAAAGAGGATTACGATCAAATTGATGCCGAGGAAATGGAATTGATAGATATTAAATGGTGCATGGCCAGTGTGTTGAGACGGGCTGAAAAATTCAAACAAATTACAGACAGAGATGATTTTCATGAGGCCCATGTGTCAACTTTAGGTTTTGATAAGTCTAAAGTTACTTGTTTTCGTTGCAGAGAAAAGGGGCATTTCAAGAGATAGTGCACAAATCGTGAAGCTAGTGGAGCTCAAAACCCTTTCGGAAACAACGATTACTACAAAAAGGCGATTTATCATCAAGTCTCACAACAGCCATATCAACAACAACAGGCACCGCATCAAGCACAAACTGCATATGGAAGGAATGTGATTGAAGATTCTAAGAGAGTGTGTCTGGTTAATCAGGGCAAGGATGGTGGATTTAGCTGGGATAAATACATTCCAACAAAAAGTAAAGCGTGTTTGCCAGATCAAGATTATGAAAAATTACCAGAAGGGTTCAGTTGGGATAATTTTTGCCCAGATAAAGAATTTATGGAAAAAGAGATATTAAATGCTAAAGCTTTTGTTGCTAATGTTAGAGATGAATATTGGGCAGAAAAATACAGAAAAATGAGAGAAGCTGAAGAGGAGAAATGGAGAAAATTTGAAGAAGAGGAAGAAGAAAGGTTAAAAGCTGAAGCTGAGAAAGAGAAAAAGAGAAGAGCTGAGATGTTTCAAGTGAGAAGAACAGTCAAAGAAGTTCCAGAATTTGAGATCAAAGCTGATACTGAAGCAATCAAAGTTCCTGAAAAGTGTTTGAATTGTGATTCTTTGATCATGCAAAACAACGAGCTGCTACACAACATAAAAAGATTGAAAGAATCTTATGATACTTTGAACAGAGAGATTAACAAGTACACTAAGTCAAACAGTGAACAAGCCGTTGCATTGAATACACTCAAAGGAGCTTACATGAGACAGCTTGATGATGTAAATTACTACACAGAGAAGTGTGCTGAGCTGGAATTGAAGTTGGCAACACAAAGAATAGAAACTGAAAGAGTCAACCATTTACTGAAAAGTTACTCATGTTCTACTTTTGTTGTTGACAGGATTTATCCAATTGTGGAAAGAATGAAGACTTTTGAAGAAGAACAGACTTCGGAAGAAAAGAAGTCCGAGACAAAAGAAGAGGATGAAGTAGAAATTTCTGGTAAGAAACCAAGTGTGGTCTACAATAGATGTCCGCCCCTGCTCGAAAATGGATATTCGCCTCGAAATCCAAATTCCGAAAGAGTCAATAAGGCAATTAACTTACAGTGGGAGTCAGGGTCGTGACGGGTGGTCCGTAGGACAACCCTTAAATGAGCTAAATACGTGCATATCCCATATTTTAGGCGGTTATGTATTTCGAATGGGATAACTACGAGTTCTTGTGGTTTTACGGGTTAACCGTCTAAATCGGTGAAGTTAGAGTGTGTGTTGATGAAGTGGAATTACCACGGATGATAAACATAGCGAGAGGCGGTATTTGAGAGTTGTTCGGGCCGATAAACAATTTGAATATATAAGTAAACGTGAACCAATAAGATCCAGGGGCTTGTGGATAATGATGTGAAAGTATATATTATTATCATTCACAATTGAGAAAGAGGAACAAAAGAAACAGAAAACTGAAACCGTAGCGTACGAGTATTGAACGAAATCTACGGTTGAATGTATAAGGCAGCCAACATAAAAAAATCACAGACTTTATTGGGCGCGGTACATGTTGATATACACGCATACAAAAGGGAAAGGAAACATAATCATTATCATCACAAGGGGAGCCGACATATTGAGGGTATTTGCACACAAGTCAACACATCTAATCATAATACTAACACATATGACTGGACTTTGTGTGGACGGCACATGCAAGGAGGAAAGTTAACAACATCATGGCTTGATCACGTGAACTTGGCAGACCTTGGACTTGATGGGCCGACATATTGCATATGGATCACACATGTGGGCCGATATGATAAGAGTCACATGGATTTGGGGCCGGCAAACTTTGTAATAACAAAACAATAGTGGGCTTCTTTTGGGGCGGCAGACTTCTTTTGTTGGCACCGATTGGAGAGCTTTTGTAACTTATCGCATTTATTTTTTTTTTATGGAGTTTTAAGGGGTCTTTTCACTGGTTTTTCGGTTACCAACCACTGACTTGTACACGATTTGGGGAGCAACTTGGAGAGTTTTTGGAGAGGAGAACACTTGTTAATTTCTTGTTTTATGTTTTTGATTCTCTTGAACATTGAAACTATTATCATGATGTTTGTCCAAGCCATGAGTGGCTAGGTTCTTTATGGTCATCCTAGGTTGAAGGTTTGTATGAAACAATTGTGTTTTGCTTCCATATTTCTAGAATGGTAAACTCTATCTATGTCTTGTTTATCATGGTGTGTGATTGCTTATTTGTAAATTGTTGATTCTTATGATATTCTAGTTTGAAACCATACGTTCTTGGTGTCGTTGGCAATCGAGATATCATGGGTAGAATTAGGATTGGGTAAGGGTTGATTGGTCATCAGGTAATAACCTCACGTTCTAGTAATCTGAGTACTTCGTTCCCTTTTATCACAATAAGTAATTACACACGAACTATGTCTATGTAGTTCTTTCTAGTGGATGATAGCACAATTGTTGAAGCAAACCGGAAACTTAGGATGGTCATTCGTCTCCAAATTGTTTACAAACTCAACTTTGATTTGAAATTAATTAGTATTCTTAGTTTTTAAAATCAATCCAATCAAACCAACTCTTGAATTTTACTTTTCCTGCAATTAGTTTAATTTTAGGTAACTTAGATAAATCTTCAAATAACACACATTCCACAAACTCCCTGTGTTCGATACCCACTTACCACTATCTATATAGTTGTTATTGGGATTAAATTTGATTGTGACCGCGACATCACGTCAAATTTTGGCGCCGTTGCCGGGGAGTAGTGCGCAACGTGTGTTATTTTTTATCCTTTTTAGTTTGTTATTTTTCTGGTTTATGCTGGGTATGTTAGTGTGCAGGTATTGACAGGTGCATGCATACTAGAAGCTCTCACAAGCTATCACCTTTGGCATCTGATCCGGAAATGAGTTACCAAGAGGAGTACGATTACGGTGATTATTATGATGAATATTCCCAACTTTCATATGATGGCCCTCAGATGTACGATCAAGATTATTATCATGCTCAGTATACATTTGATCAGTATGGTTATGAATGTGTAACTCAACAACCTACTTTGCACTATCAGTCACATAAATCTGAAAGTCTTGACGAGATGATGAGAAAGAGACACATGGTTCATGTTGAAAAAGAATTAACAAAACCTCATTTGTCAATGGAAGAACGAGTAGAACTTTTGGAATGGAAATATGATTTGTTACCAAAAGAGGTGAAAGAGATGAGGCCAGGGACGTCGATATTGGAAAAACGTCAAGCAAAACAACACTGGATATATGTGCAGATTGAACAAATGACACCTATGGGTGATGTAGAAGAAAAGGTTGTGAGTCCTCCCGAACTTGAAACTGAATTATTAGGGCCAAATGAGGAATATACAATTGAAATTATTGTGGAGGAACCACCTATGGAGAGCAAAGTTGAGGGCCTTTTACTTGATGAACCAATCAAAGTTGATTACAACTCTCCGGCTGTGGTGGTTATGGAAACCAAGAGTGTTAAGGATGCATGTTTAGAAACTAGGAAGGTGGCACTTCATGATGTGGGAGATTTCATTCATAAGTTATGTTTATAGGAGAGTTTGGATTTGTTGGGCACAGAAAACGAAGTAGTGAAGTGGAAAGTAAACTACCGAGCATTTGTTGGAAATTCGGTAGGAAAATGTGGATTTAAAGAATTTTGCAAAGAAAGATGGGACGTCACAAAGCACACACACAATAGAAGAATCAAACACCGTGCTTACATCAGCAACGAAAAAGGTAAATGTGCATTGAGACCACCTTGAGACATATCAGGTACGGTCGGGCTGAAGACCTAAACTTTAGCGCTGCTTGGGAGGCAACCCAAGGTGTTTTTTAGATAAGTGTGGGGAAGATGTGCGGAGAGTTGTGTGAAGGTGATGATAGGAAGTCGGATTATCTACAACATCTGTTGTGTCAAACTTCACCAGGTCAATGTACTCTTTCCTTAGTCTTGTTATGTTCTTTAGTATTAAAATATTGGTATTAGTTGTTAAAAAAAATGGGATTTGAGAGTATTAGCGAAAGCTAATGTTTTTGGTTAGAAGCGATCTTTCCCTCAAAACCATACATTGGGACAATGTATCCCAAGTGTGGGGATGAAGGGAATTTTTTTGAGAATTTTAAAAATTTTTGTGAAGCCAAGAGAAAATTGTCAAAATTTGAAAACTTGATATTGTTCCACTTGACACACCGACACCCATTTCTAGTCCTTTATTGGTGAGAGTTTGAGCCACATATGATTATTAATGATTTTCTTTGTTTTGAGTGGCGGTGTGTTTATTGTGTTAATAGAACTTGTGTACGAATTCTTGTTAAATCCTAGAGTTAGCATGCTTTTGAAAATGATAGGGGACTTTTAGGTAGCCTCGTCTAGATGTGTGAGAGTGTGGGATTGGTGGGTTGGACCTCATACTTTATATATATGAGCTTGGTATTGTAAGGGGTGGGGGTTTGGTCTTTAGAAAGCCATGTTTGAGCCTTATACCATTAGGTTGTGACCCAAACCTACTTCCTACAAAATTTTACCTATTGAGATGACCCGGTTTAGGAGATTTAGTATGTAGTATTGATGTTCTTGTATATATTGTTGAGTTTGATGTGTTATGAAAAAAAATGAAAAAAAAAATAATGAAAAAAAAAGAGAAAGAGAAAAATATGAAAAAAAAAAAAGTTTTTAGTTGCAATAGTAGTTGAGAATGTTGAAGAAGTTGTGTATATATTTGATGGTTGCTTTGTTTAGTGGTAGAAATAAAAACCGGGTCAAATCAATTAGCTCTCGCATATATATTCCACCATTTTCCTACCTTTGCACCTAGCCCCGTTACAACCCGTAAGCCCTTTTGATTCATAAGCATGCTAAATACCCAATAGGAGGAAACTTGATTTTTATACAAGCTTATTGTCGCACAAACACACACACGCATTGAGTGGTTTAGCATTATGTGCTAATATTTCTTGTCACCGAGAGTTTTTGTGAGGGGTGTGTCTTGTGGTATGATTGAAGGTTAGTAAAAGGACGATACTTTTTAGCTTGGTTTGCATGTTGATCGCTTGTGGTTTTGAAATAGTTTTCGAATGGGTTGCTTGGGACAAGCAACGGGTAAGTGTGGGGATGTGACGGGTGGTCCGTAGGACAACCCTTAAATGAGCTAAATACGTGCATATCCCATATTTTAGGCGGTTATGTATTTCGAATGTGATAATTACGAGTTCTTGTGGTTTTACAGGTTAACCGTCTAAATCGGTGAAGTTAGAGTGCGTGTTGATGAAGTGGAATTACCACGGATGATAAACATAGCGAGAGGCGGTATTTGAGAGTTGTTCGGGCCGATAAACAATTTGAATATATAAGTAAACGTGAACCAATAAGATCCAGGGGCTTGTGGATAATGATGTGAAAGTATATATTATTATCATTCACAATTGAGAAAGAGGAACAAAAGAAACAGAAAACTGAAACCGTAGCGTACGAGTATTGAACGAAATCTACGGTTGAATGTATAAGGCAGCCAACATAAAAAAATCACAGACTTTATTGGGCGCGGTACATGTTGATATACACGCATACAAAAGGGAAAGGAAACATAATTATTATCATCACAAGGGGTGTCGACATATTGAGGGTATTTGCACACAAGTCAACACATCTAATCATAATACTGACACATATGACTGGACTTTGTGTGGACGGCACATTCAAGGAGGAAAGTCAACAACATCATGGCTTGATCACGTGAACTTGGCAGACCTTGGACTTGATGGGCCGACATATTGGATATGGATCACACATGTGGGCCGATATGATAAGAGTCACATGGACTTGGGGCCGGCAAACTTTGTAATAACAAAACAATAGTGGGCTTCTTTTGGGGCGGCATACTTCTTTTGTTGGCACCGATTGGAGAGCTTTTGTAACTTATCGCATTTAATATTTTTTTTATGGAGTTTTAAGGGGTCTTTTCACTGGTTTTTCGGTTACCAACCACTGACTTGTACACGATTTGGGGAGCAACTTGGAGAGTTTTTGGAGAGGAGAACACTTGTTAATTTCTTGTTTTATGTTTTTGATTCTCTTGAACATTGAAACTATTATCATGATGTTTGTCCAAGCCATGAGTGGCTAGGTTCTTTATGGTCATCCTTGGTTGAAGGTTTGTATGAAACAATTGTGTTTTGCTTCCATATTTCTAGAATGGTAAACTCTATCTATGTCTTGTTTATCATGGTGTGTGATTGCTTATTTGTAAATTGTTGATTCTTATGATATTCTAGTTTAAAACCATACGTTCTTGGTGCCGTTGGCAATCGAGATATCATGGGTAGAATTAGGATTGGGTAAGGGTTGATTGGTCATCGGGTAATAACCTCACGTTCTAGGAATCTGAGTACTTCGTTCCCTTTTATCACAATAAGTAATTACACATGAACTATGTCTATGTAGTTCTTTCTAGTGGATGATAGCACAATTGTTGAAGCAAACCGAAAACTTAGGATGGTCATTCGTCTCCAAATTTTTTACAAACTCAACTTTGATTTGAAATTAATTAGTATTCTTAGTTTTTAAAATCAATCCAATCAAACCAACTCTTGAATTTTACTTTTCTTGCAATTAGTTTAATTTTAGGTAACTTAGATAAATCTTCAAATAACACACATTCCACAAACTCCTTGTGTTCTATACCCACTTACTGCTATCTACTTAGTAGTAATTGGATTAAATTTGATTGTGACCACGACATCACGTCAGGTCATCGAATAATTTGCCAGAAAATATTGATGTTACGTTCACATCGTCTGATACTGATCATGAGTCCGAGTTGATTAAACGTGTGGTTTGACGTGATGTCGTGGTCACAATCAAATTTAATCCAAATACAACTAAATAGTTAGCGGTAAGTGGGTATCGAACACAGGGAGTTTGTGGAATATGTGTTATTTAGAAGATTATCTAACTTGACTAAACGTAAACTAATTACAAATAAAGTAGAATTCAAAAGTTGATTTGAGTGAATTGGTTTTAGACTAAATTTAACTAATTAAATTGCAAGAGAAAAGTTTTGGTTGTAAACAATTTAGAAACAAGTAACCATCTTTAGTTTCCGGTTTGCTATGACACTTATGTTAACATTCCACTAGAAAGAACTACATAGACATAGTTCATATGTGATCAATTGCAGTGATGAAAGGGAACTAAGTACTCAGATTCCTAGAACGTGAGGTTGTTACCCGATGATCAATCAACCCTTACCCAAGCCTAACTATACCCATGATATCTCGATTGCCAACGGCACCAAGAACGTATGGTTTCTAATTAGTTCAGCACAAGAATTAACAATTTACTAACAAATAATCACATACCATAACAAGCAATTCAATAAAGAGAAGATTGTTATTCTAGAAATATGGAAATAAGCATAAATGTCTTGCAAACCTTCCACCAAAGATAGTCACAAAATACTTAGCCACTCATGGCTTGAAACAACATCATCACAAAAGTATTATTGTTCATCAAGATCAAAGCAACAAAAACTAATGATTAAGATAGTGTTTTTCCTTGCCAAAGTCTCCAAGAAGCTCCCAATTTCGTCCACAATCAGATAGTAACCGATTAGCAATGATAGGTCACCATAAAACCACTTCAAAACCGCATTTAATGTGGAAGTTACATGACAACATCAGTCGGAGCCGTAACCTACGGCTCCCAGCCGTAGGTTACGACAGTCAACAAACCCAAGAAGTCAACACAGAGCCGTAAGCTACGGCTAGGTGCCGTAACTTACGGCTATCATCATTCCTTTACGCCTTAGTCTTCCTGTTTTACGGCTGGCATATTTGGGCAAGTCTGGGGGCCGTAACCTACGGCTGGGAGCCGTAGGTTACGGTGCTGAGCATGGTACTTCTTTTTGTTTCTTTATTAAAACTTGATTTCTTCAACACTTTGATTCCTCAACTTCTAGCATCCATTCATGCCTCCTAAAACCCTTATTTTGAGCACGATAACACCTGCATAATCAAACGTAGAGTGGTTACCAAGTTCGAGCAATTAACCGGGCAAAGTATGGAATTTTATTCTATTTAAAGCACTTAAGGGTTGTCCTACGGACCACCCGTCACATCCCCACACTTACCCGTTGCTTGTCCTAAGCAACCCATTCAAAACTATTTAGCAAGCACAAGTGATCAATCATGCAAACCAAGCTACAATATGCCATCCCTTTACTAACCTTCAACCATACCATAAGACACACCCCTCGCCAAACTCTCGGTGACAAGAATTACTAGCATGTAATACAAAACCACTCAATGCGTGTATGTGTGTGTGCGACAATAAGCTTGTATAAGAATCAAGTTTCCTCCAAACAAATATCTAGCATGCTTATGAATCAAGGGAAACTTACGGGTTGTAACGGGGCTAGGTGCAAAGGTAGGAAAATGGTGAAACATATATATAAGAGCTAATTTGATTTGACCCGGTTTTTATTTTCACTATTAAGCAAAACAACCATCAACTATATACAAAATTCATCAACTTTTAAACTACCAACGCAACTACATTCTTCTTTTTGTATTTTTCTCAAAAAATATTTTTTTTCATAACACATCAAACTCAACAATATACACAAGAACATCAATACTACATACTAAAACTCCTAAACCGGGTCATCTCAAAAGGTAAAATTTTTGTAGGAAGTAGGCTCGGGTCACAATCAAATGGTCTAAGGCTCAACATGGTTTTCTAAGGACCAAACCCCCACCCCTCACAATACCAAGCTCATATATGTAAAGTATGAGGTCCAACCCACCAATCCCTCACTCTCACACATCTAGACGAGGCTTCCTAAAAGTCCCCCTATCATTTTCAAAAGCATGCTAATTCTAGGATTTAACAAGTATTCACACACAAGTTCTATTAACACACAACACACACCGCCACTCAAACAATGAAATATCAATAACAATCATGTGTGGCTCAAATCCTCACCAAGAAAAGACTAGGAATGGGTGTCGGTGTGTCAAATGGCACAATATCAAGTTTTCAAATTTTAACAATTGTCGCTTGGGTTACAAAATTTTTAAAACTCTCAAAAATATCCCCCATCCCCACACTTGGGATACATTGTCCCAATGTATGGCTTTGAGGGAAAGATCACTTTTAACCACAACATCAACCTTTGCTTATACTCTCAAACCCAAGTTTCTTCTTTTTTTTTTTTTTTTTTTTTTTTTTTTTTTTTTTTTTTTAGAGACACCACCAACTTTCACAACCCAACAACATATCAACATCAAACACCAACCTACCTCCCAAACATAAACATAACATACGAAATAAACAAATATACACAAAAATATACAAAGGAGCAAGATACGACCTGGCTAGTAATATTTCGGCTGTGGAGGCCCAAAGATGGATGTCATCATATCCTTCCACTCCCCAAAGCCAAATGCTCCACCGCTACTGCTGCTTCCTTGATCGCCACTTGGATTCGCCTGCTGGTAACTCATAGCATGTGGATCCACCCATTGAGAGTGATGTAATGGTGGGGTGGGGTATGACACACTACCATCATTTGGTGGTAATGTGGTGTAGTCCACAACGGGTGGATCTCCTTCAATTGGCTGACCTGCATGCCATTGATCATGCATGCGTCTCTGACGATCATCTAAATAGCGGTTGTTCACTTCTTCTTCATGAGCATACATATGAGCACGGTTCCAATGCTCACTCCTATCATAACTTCGCTTGATAGCTCTTTCCACACTAGCACCCATGAAAGTTTGTTGATCAAAGAGCATCTGGTTCTGTTCACTCCATCCACCGAAAGTGGGAGGTCGCCTTTGTTCAATAATTTGACCCATATCTCCCGAGTGGGCCCAATAAGGATCATAAGCTTGCTGTGCATAATCAAATGCACCCCCCACATAACCAGCTTGCACTCCAACTCCCTGAACTTGAGCATCAACCATGAAGGTATCTTCGCGGTAATCCTCATCTCCACTTCCCTCTTCATCGGTTACTTCGGGTTCCTCAGCCTCACCCGGTCGTAACGGCCTCGCACCTACCTTCAACGCTCTCCACCTTCTCCCATTTGTTTTTAACCTATGATACCTCTCCGTTTCTGTGTAAATCCAATCTGACCCAAGATTCTTAAGGTCGAATGGTCTAAACCTCTTGTAAGAACCTTTCTCATCACCTTTAATCGCACCATATTTTTTTAACAACGCCGTAATCAACCGGCAATGAGGTATAATCTTTCTTTCTCCACTAATTTTGCTCAACCAGATATTATTCATCACAAGAAATCGGAAAGGAACCTTGGGAGATCCATGCATCATCATATATAAAATCGGTATTTCCTGATGCCGCACTTCCATCTTGTCACCCCGCCTTGGAACCACATTATATATGCACAATGTCAACAACAATTTCGCTTCCATTTTCAAATTGCTTCTATATAACTTCCCATGTGTTGTGCCCGGAAGGAAAAGGTAGTCAAGCATATTTTGCCATTGCGGATGCTTGTTAGGCTCGTGGTAGAGATCTTTGAGACTCGGGTGAATGTACTCATTTGCGGGTCTGTCATCGAACTTTGCTATTTTCCGCAAAGAGTCATAACACATTTCTACTTTCACCCCATTACATCGTCCAACGAGCCTCATCTTGCTTGGGGACTTATACGGGGGACATTCAAGTGAAGCCACCCATTCTTGAATCTGCTTGTCGTACATCTTCTTCACCTCCCCGTCATAACATTTCAAAGCTGCACCCCAACCCAATGCTTTAAACCTGTCCGTTATCCCGAACGGCCCGAAATCAACCTCTTTGATCTCCTTCTCACAGATAAATGCTTCACCCCTTTGTTTTAAGTTGTTCATTTGTTCATGAAACAGATCCTCTCTCCATTCCTCAGGCTGGTCTAGCAATGAACCGGTTGTCCAATCCGGCTTCGGACCTCTTGGAGGTGCATCCTCCTCCGAGTCCGGGTCACCAACACGGGTCAATCTCCTCCTCTTTTGTTGCTCCTCTTGAGGCGCATTAGAAGAACTTGCAATTCCTTTCCCTTTTTTCGTCACCATACCTACACACATCCAAACACCAACCACATAAACAAATCAAGTTAGTATTTTTCCCAATCCTCCCCACACTTGCTTCATGTTATGGGTATAAATGTGCAAAAACCAAAAATTTCATTCTTTCAAAAAAAATTTTGGCATGATGTTTCTATAAATCAGAATTTTTCTAAAACATTTTCACTAGACATCAACACATTTATGCTCAAACATTCAATGGCTCACAAATTCCTACATCTATCATGTACAAGCAAGTGTGTGTAAGCAAAAACAAAGATGGAAACTTACAAACCTCAATGTACATAAAAGAGTAACAAGAAATTGCATACCTTAGAGTTGTAGAAGATGAGAATCACAAAAACTTGAAGTTCAAACAAAAACCCACAAAAGCCCCAAATTTTCGGCACCCCTTAGGTTCAAATCCAACCCCAAAACAAAGGAATCTTCAAGATACAAGAGTAAATCTGAACTCCTTGTGAAATTTCACCCAAAATGGACCCAAAAATCACTGAAATCGGACTTGATTTGAGAGAGATATGAAGATTTGAAGGTATGGTATGCTAGGGTTCTTATGAAGAAGATGAATGTGTGGTTGGGGAATGATGTTAAGAATGAGTGGATAGGGTGAGTTTAGATTTTGTTTTTATTAAAATGTTTATTATTATTATTATTTTCGTTTTTTTTTATATATACAATGCCGACAAGAAGGGGACCCCCATCATTCAGATGCGAGCCGTAACCTACGGCTCCCTGCCGTAGGCTACGGTGATACCTGGACAAAATTGATTCGCCGTAAATCAGAAGCTGGTAGCCGTAAGGCTCTTTTTTGGTTGATGCTGGCCGTAAGCTACGGCAGGGAGCCGTAGCTTACGGTGGTCGCTGGGCACATACAATCTGACTTTTTATTGAAATGTCAAAAATAAATAATTTTTTTTTTTTAGCTTTTCAAAATTGTTTAATTTTTATAGTTTTTTATCATTATTGAAAACATGAAAAATATTACCCTACCCCCCATTAAAAACCCGTGTTGTCCTCAACACTATGTTCGGGAAATTCATACGAATGTCCCCACACTTGTTTCAAACACCGGCTCTAAACGGGGCTATATTCAAAACACGAAACTAAGCTACAATATGTACAAAACACCAAACCTGGGCCTCTTTCAAGTTTCCTCGTCATCCAATGGGCGTAAAATGTACCCCACTTTGTCGAGCTCGAGATTGTTGATATCGTTACCTTCCAAGTACGGTTTAAGCCGATGCCCGTTCACCGTTTGTTGTTTATTTGTTTGTTTGTTCATCTTGTATGTCAACATCACCGAATCTTCCCACTCTTCGGACAACGTAAGGACCCATCCACTTACTTTTGAGTTTCCCCGCGAACATCTTCAATCTTGAATTGTACAACCACACTTTTTGACCCACTTCAAAGTTCTTTTTTCTTATCTTCGCATCATGAACTTTCTTCAATTTATCTTTGTATGCGGAAGCACATTCATAGGCCTCATCTCTTATCTCCTCAATCTCATTCAATTGCAACTTTCTTGTTCGACCCGCTTCGTCATAATCCGCATTAACAGTTGTAATGGCCCAATGCGCGCGATGTGCTAATTCCATTGGTAAATGGCACCCCTTTCCATACACCATCCTGTAAGGGGTAGTACCAATTGGAGTCTTGTAGGCCGTCCGATATGCCCACAACGCATCGTCAAGCTTACTTGACCAATCTTTCGATCCGTTCTTATCGTCTTCATAAGAATCTCCTTAATTTGACGGTTGGACACTTCAACTTGTCCACTTGTTTGCGGATGGTACGGTGTCGCCACACGATGATTCACATTATATCGTTTCAACAACTTTGCAAAATTAAAATTTTTGAAATGTGAACCGCCATCACTTATTATCACCCTTGGCACACCGAAACGAGCGAATATGTTGGATTGCACAAACTTACATACAACGGAATGATCATTGGTCCTTGTAGCAATGGCTTCTATCCACTTCGTAACGTAGTCAACCGCAACCAATATGTATAAGAACCCATTCGAATTAGGAAACGGACCCATAAAATCTATTCCCCATACATCAAACACCTCCACCACCAAAATCGGTTGTAGAGGCATTTCATCCCGCTTCGATATACTTCCAACCTTTTGACAATTTAAGCAATTCCGGGCAAACTCACAAGAATCTTTGAAAATTGTGGGCCAATAAAACCCACATGATAGTACCCGGTAACCCGTCTTGTTCCCACTAAAATGCCCTCCACATGCCGATGAATGAGCATGGGTCAAAATTTCTAAAACTTCAGTTTCGGAAACACACCTCCTTATCACTTGATCAGGTCCAATCTTGAACAAATCCGGTTCATCCCAAATGTATTGTTTAACTTGACTTAGAAATTGTTGTCGTCTTTTCTTCGTCCAATGATTCGGAATTGCACCCTTAGCCAAATAATTCACATAATGGGCGTACCAAGGTGCAATGAAAGTAGAAACGGCTAACAATTGCTCATCGGGAAACCGTTCATTAATCTCACTCGGGTCGTCAACACCTTCCAATGGGATCCGGGACAAATGATCCGCAACAACATTTTCACACCCCTTTTTGTCCCGGATCTCTAAATCAAATTCTTGCAACAAAAGCACCCAACGAATCAACCGGGGCTTTGCATCCTTCTTTTCCATTAAGTATCGGACCGCACTATGATCCGAATAAACAATCACCTTGCTCCCCCAAATGTAAGCTCTAAACTTGTCCAAGGCATACACCACCGCTAATAATTCTTTCTCGGTTGTGGTGTAATTCAGTTGCGCCTCGGACAAAGTTTTGCTTGCATAATAGATCACCACCGGTTTCTTATCAACCCTTTGACCCAAAACCGCTCCAATGGTCGTGTCGCTAGCATCACAAATAATCTCGAACGGCTTTGACCAATCCGGTGGTTGCAAGATAGGAGCCTTCACCAACTGTTCCTTCAACACATGAAACGCTTGCAAACATTCATCAGTAAAATCAAAGGGAACATCTTTCAACAATAAGTTACATAAAGGTTTTGTAATTACACTAAAACCTTTAATAAACCTTCTATAAAACCCCGCATGTCCCAAAAATGATCTCACCCCCTTAACATTCTTTGGTGGGGGTAGAGATGAAATTACCCGAATTTTTGCTTTATCTACCTCCATTCCCCGGTCCGAAATCACATGCCCCAACACAATACCCTCTTGAACCATAAAATGGCTCTTTTCCCAACTTAGGACCAAGTTTGTCTCCGCACACCTTTTCAAAACTTTTTCTAACTCATCAAGACAAGAGTCAAAACTTGGCCCAAAAATGGAAAAATCATCCATAAACACTTCAAGAGACTCCCCCACCATGTCCGAAAATATACTCATCATACATCTTTGGAATGTGGCGGGGGCGTTACATAGTCCAAATGGCATTCGCCGAAAAGCAAATGTACCATATGGACATGTAAACGTGGTTTTATGTTGGTCGTCCGGGTGAATAGCAATTTGGTTATATCCCGAGTACCCATCCAAAAAACAATAGTATTTTTGACCGGAAAGTTTTTCAATGATTTGGTCAATGAAGGGTAACGGGAAATGGTCTTTGGAGGTAGCGGCGTTTAATTTTCTATAATCGATACAAACTCGCCACCCGGTTACCGGGCAGGTGGCGATTTGCTCACCTTGCACATCTTTAATTACCTGAATGCCTGATTTTTTAGGCACTACCTGAGTCGGACTTACCCACGCACTGTCCGAAATAGGATAAATGATTCCCGCATCTAACCACTTGATAACTTCTTTCTTGACCACCTCTCTCAGATTCGGGTTCAACCTTCTTTGTGTTTCACGAGTCGGCTTTGCATCCTCACCTGTAATAATTTTGTGCATAACAATGGATGGACTAATACCTTTTAAGTCGGCTATTGTCCACCCAATTGCCACCTTATGAGCCTTCAACACCCGTATCAACTCCTCCTCTTGAGGTACCTCCAAATTGGAAGCAATGATCACCGGTAAAGTGTCATTCTCCCCCAAAAATACATATTTTAGGTGCTTTGGTAGCTCTTTCAATTCCACACTTGGTGGACATTCCAAGGAAGGCTTTGTACCCGAATCAATTTCCACCGGTAGAGTATCCGTTTGGTGGGTCCATGGCGGTCTTCCATCCTTTACCGCAAAAGCCTCTTGCTCTTTCTCCTCCTTTTCCAAATCACATGCGTGCACCTGCAAAGACACATCACAAACACAAGAACCCAAAATCTCTTCCTCGAACTCCTTTGGGTCGTATCCATCTATGAAATCTGCTACAAAACACTCATCACCATAAATGTTAGTACCATTAGTAAAAACATTTAATCTCATCTTTCTATTACCGAATGTCATGTCGACTGTACCATATCGACAATCAATAACGGCATGTGCGGTGTTTAAAAATGGCCGACCCAAAATAATATTTTGTTGTTGAATTGGGTCCGCGGATGAGTAGTCTAGCACAAGAAAATCCACGGGATAATAAAACTCATCAACTTTAACTATCACATCCCGTACAATACCCCGAGGAAGTTTATGAGACAAATCGGCTAACACCACCGTTGTCTCAACCCGTTTCAATGGACCAAAATCGTATTGGTCATATAACCCCCCCGGTAAGATGCTTACTCCGGCTCCAAGATCCAATAACGCCCTTGCAGTTTGAAAATTTCCTACTTGAATATTTATAAGAGGCGTTCCCGGATCTTGTAGCTTAGGAGGAAGATCTCCTTTCAAGACTGCGCTTACCCGCTCCTTCAAGTCAACCAGTTTAGGCACTTTTTGTTGCCTCTTTTGGGTACATAATTCTTTTAAAAACTTGGCGTAAGCGGGTACCTGTTTAATAGCTTAAAGCAAAGGAAGATTGATTTTAACCTGTTTAAAAACCTCCCACATTTCCTCTTTTTGAGGACCCCGTTTTGAAATAAAATTTTTTCTACCCGGATCTAATAAAGCCGAGGGAAATGGTACTTCACTAGATCCCTCACCCTCATTTACCTTTTCTTTTTCTTTACTAACTTCGGGTTTTTCAAAATTGGGTTTTTTAGAAGAAACAATAGGTGGTTCATTTTCTTCCTCACTATCTTGACCCGTTATATCTTCAACCACCCCATCAACCAAATCCGGTAAAGGATTGGTTTTGTACTCTTTTCCACTTCTCAAAACACTTACATGATGAATGGGAACATGATTACCTCTAGAAGTACCATGAGATGGGTTTACCTTAGTGTCGCTTGGTAATTGACCTTTATTTTTCTTTAATTCTGACACTTCGGTTGCAAGTTGACCCATTTGGGTGGTCAAAGTTTGAATTGCCTTATCTCGAGCCTCATCCTTTTGTATACGAGCATCATCCATTTGGTTTCTCTTTTGCATCTCCGCTTGCATGCTCTTCAACATATCCATCATCTCGTTTCCACCCGAAGACCCCCTTGTTCTTGACCCGTTTGGTATTGCCTTTGGTACCCTTGGTTATTCCCACTTCTATATCCACCTTGATTGTTGTAAGGTTGGCGTGAACCATAATTACCTTAGTTACCTTGGAAATTCGGGTTTGCTTGATTTGAAGGGTTCCTATAACGAAAGTTTGGGTGGTTCCTCAACCCGGGGTGGTAAGTGTTAGAATTCATGTTGAAGTTTCTACCACCCCCTCCTTGACCTTGAACCGCATGAACTTCTTCATATTGCCCATCACCTCCTTGGCAATTTTCAGCTGCATGACCTATTTCATTGCAAATAGCACAAACATCGTAAATTTGATTAGAAGTTTGTACATTACCATCATCAACCGCATGCACTTGTGTTCGGGTAATGGCCGGTCGTGCTCTCCTTGATGCTTGAGCTTTTCTCTTTGAGGTAATAGCTATTTGTTCCAAGAACTCCCAATCCTCATCTTCATAATTTGTGCCAAAAGTCCCATTTGTGATGGACATTAAATCACGTGCATCCTCGGCACACAACCCTTCATGAAAGGCGTTCATCAACTCCCAAAGCTCAATCCCATGGTGTGGACAATTTTTAATCATCATGTTTAAGCGCTCGAAGGCTTCATGGAACATTTCGCCTTGTTGTTGTTGGAAACTTCTCAACCCTTTCCTAGCATCATTGGTCTTTTGGGCGGTATAAAATTCGTCTAAGAAAGTTTGTTGCATTTCCCCCCAAGTGTAAATAGATGCCGAAGGTAACGTGTAGAACCACTTCTTTGCCTTATCTTCCAAGGAGAATTGAAACAAAACCAACTTCACATCATCGGCCGAAAAACCTTGACTCCCAAGAGTGTTACAAATTGAGTCATAGGCCTCCAAATTGAAATAGGGTTCCTCCGTTGCTAGACCCTTATATTTCGGCAAACTTTGTAAGGAATTAGTCCTTACTTCAAAAGTTCTTCCTTGGTTGTTATGAGGAATAACCACCGGTGAAGGATTGTGAGTAATCACCGGCCTAAAATGTGCTTCAATACCCCTCGCATGTTCTCTAAGATGCCTCCTTGGTACACCCAGCCGACCCCTTGGACGAATAGGACCCATTGGTCTTGGTATATGCCCTTGTGGTGCGAATGGTTGTTGGGGCATCGGTGGTTGTTGAATTGGCCTTTGAAATTGTGGTTGAACATTTTGTGGCCGAACTTGTTGCAATGGTATAGGGCGTTGCATTGGTGGCCCTTGTGGCCTTGGTCTAATGTGTTGTGGTATGAGTTGTTGTTGTTGTGGAATCCCACCAACACTTGACATTCTTTGCGTTTGACCAGGTACATAAGTCAACTCCCCTTGATCTCCACTACCCACATAAGCATAACCCTCTTCCTCATAACCCTCGAAATCTTCATATCCTTCTTCATATCCATCTCCTTCTATACCCCCCGATGATGGCCCAAATGGAATAGATGAGTATTGAAAACCTGACTGGTTTGGTACTCCAAATGATGAAGTAGCATGAACAACAGTTGAGCCTTGTGGTAATGTATAGGTGGATGATGATTGACCTGAAGCTGGGAAGAAATGGGTGAGTGGTGGAATTGTAGAAGCAGGGCTAAAGGTAAGGGTAGGTTCAGTTTGAGTATTGGTAGGTAATGTAGTATTGGGTGGTGGGATATCAAATGGTGAGGTAAATTCGGTAGTACAACTGGGCATGGTGGAATTTGGTGAAGGTTGAGTGGATGTTGGTATAAATGGTGGAGTAGGTTCACCCGTAGTGGGTGGTGGTTGTGGTGGATCCATGTATCGAATTGGTGTTATTGGTGTATTTGGTGTTGTTGGTGAACTGCTTATTGTGTTTTCCCTTAACAAAATTCTGTTTGCACGCAAAGTTCGTTCGATTTCCGGATCAAATGCTAATGGTGAAAGCTTGTGAGAGCTCCTAGTATGCATGCACCTGTCAATACCTGCACACTAACACACCCAGCGTAAACCAGAAAAATAACAAACTTAAAAAGAAATAAAATAACACACGTTGCGCACTACTCCCCGGCAACGGCGCCAAAATTTGACGTGATGTTGTGGTCACAATCAAATTTAATCAAAATACAACTAAATAGTTAGCGGTAAGTGGGTATCGAACACAGGGAGTTTGTGGAATATGTGTTATTTAGAAGATTATCTAACTTGACTAAAAGTAAACTAATTGCAAATAAAGTAGAATTCAAAAGTTGATTTGAGTGAATTGGTTTTAGACTAAATTTAACTAATTAAATTGCAAGAGAAAAGTTTTGGTTGTAAACAATTTAGAAACAAGTAACCATCTTTAGTTTCCGGTTTGCTATGACACTTATGTTAACATTCCACTAGAAAGAACTACATAGACATAGTTCATATGTGATCAATTGCAGTGATGAAAGGGAACTAAGTACTCAGATTCCTAGAACGTGAGGTTGTTACCCGATGATCAATCAACCCTTACCCAAGCCTAACTATACCCATGATATCTCGATTGCCAACGGCACCAAGAACGTATGGTTTCTAATTAGTTCAGCACAAGAATTAACAATTTACTAACAAATAATCACATACCATAACAAGCAATTCAATAAAGAGAAGATTGTTATTCTAGAAATATGGAAATAAGCATAAATGTCTTGCAAACCTTCCACCAAAGATAGTCACAAAATACTTAGCCACTCATGGCTTGAAACAACATCATCACAAAAGTATTATTGTTCATCAAGATCAAAGCAACAAAAACTAATGATTAAGATAGTGTTTTTCCTTGCCAAAGTCTCCAAGAAGCTCCCAATTTCGTCCACAATCAGATAGTAACCGATTAGCAATGATAGGTCACCATAAAACCACTTCAAAACCGCATTTAATGTGGAAGTTACATGACAACATCAGTCGGAGCCGTAACCTACGGCTCCCAGCCGTAGGTTACGACAGTCAACAAACCCAAGAAGTCAACACAGAGCCGTAAGCTACGGCTAGGTGCCGTAACTTACGGCTATCATCATTCCTTTACGCCTTAGTCTTCCTGTTTTACGGCTGGCATATTTGGGCAAGTCTGGGGGCCGTAACCTACGGCTGGGAGCCGTAGGTTACGGTGCTGAGCATGGTACTTCTTTTTGTTTCTTTATTAAAACTTGATTTCTTCAACACTTTGATTCCTCAACTTCTAGCATCCATTCATGCCTCCTAAAACCCTTATTTTGAGCACGATAACACCTGCATAATCAAACGTAGAGTGGTTACCAAGTTCGAGCAATTAACCGGGCAAAGTATGGAATTTTATTCTATTTAAAGCACTTAAGGGTTGTCCTACGGACCACCCGTCACATCCCCACACTTACCCGTTGCTTGTCCTAAGCAACCCATTCAAAACTATTTAGCAAGCACAAGTGATCAATCATGCAAACCAAGCTACAATATGCCATCCCTTTACTAACCTTCAACCATACCATAAGACACACCCCTCGCCAAACTCTCGGTGACAAGAATTACTAGCATGTAATACAAAACCACTCAATGCGTGTATGTGTGTGTGCGACAATAAGCTTGTATAAGAATCAAGTTTCCTCCAAACAAATATCTAGCATGCTTATGAATCAAGGGAAACTTACGGGTTGTAACGGGGCTAGGTGCAAAGGTAGGAAAATGGTGAAACATATATATAAGAGCTAATTTGATTTGACCCGGTTTTTATTTTCACTATTAAGCAAAACAACCATCAACTATATACAAAATTCATCAACTTTTAAACTACCAACGCAACTACATTCTTCTTTTTGTATTTTTCTCAAAAAATATTTTTTTTCATAACACATCAAACTCAACAATATACACAAGAACATCAATACTACATACTAAAACTCCTAAACCGGGTCATCTCAAAAGGTAAAATTTTTGTAGGAAGTAGGCTCGGGTCACAATCAAATGGTCTAAGGCTCAACATGGTTTTCTAAGGACCAAACCCCCACCCCTCACAATACCAAGCTCATATATGTAAAGTATGAGGTCCAACCCACCAATCCCTCACTCTCACACATCTAGACGAGGCTTCCTAAAAGTCCCCCTATCATTTTCAAAAGCATGCTAATTCTAGGATTTAACAAGTATTCACACACAAGTTCTATTAACACACAACACACACCGCCACTCAAACAATGAAATATCAATAACAATCATGTGTGGCTCAAATCCTCACCAAGAAAAGACTAGGAATGGGTGTCGGTGTGTCAAATGGCACAATATCAAGTTTTCAAATTTTAACAATTGTCGCTTGGGTTACAAAATTTTTAAAACTCTCAAAAATATCCCCCATCCCCACACTTGGGATACATTGTCCCAATGTATGGCTTTGAGGGAAAGATCACTTTTAACCACAACATCAACCTTTGCTTATACTCTCAAACCCAAGTTTCTTCTTTTTTTTTTTTTTTTTTTTTTTTTTTTTTTTTTTTTTTTTAGAGACACCACCAACTTTCACAACCCAACAACATATCAACATCAAACACCAACCTACCTCCCAAACATAAACATAACATACGAAATAAACAAATATACACAAAAATATACAAAGGAGCAAGATACGACCTGGCTAGTAATATTTCGGCTGTGGAGGCCCAAAGATGGATGTCATCATATCCTTCCACTCCCCAAAGCCAAATGCTCCACCGCTACTGCTGCTTCCTTGATCGCCACTTGGATTCGCCTGCTGGTAACTCATAGCATGTGGATCCACCCATTGAGAGTGATGTAATGGTGGGGTGGGGTATGACACACTACCATCATTTGGTGGTAATGTGGTGTAGTCCACAACGGGTGGATCTCCTTCAATTGGCTGACCTGCATGCCATTGATCATGCATGCGTCTCTGACGATCATCTAAATAGCGGTTGTTCACTTCTTCTTCATGAGCATACATATGAGCACGGTTCCAATGCTCACTCCTATCATAACTTCGCTTGATAGCTCTTTCCACACTAGCACCCATGAAAGTTTGTTGATCAAAGAGCATCTGGTTCTGTTCACTCCATCCACCGAAAGTGGGAGGTCGCCTTTGTTCAATAATTTGACCCATATCTCCCGAGTGGGCCCAATAAGGATCATAAGCTTGCTGTGCATAATCAAATGCACCCCCCACATAACCAGCTTGCACTCCAACTCCCTGAACTTGAGCATCAACCATGAAGGTATCTTCGCGGTAATCCTCATCTCCACTTCCCTCTTCATCGGTTACTTCGGGTTCCTCAGCCTCACCCGGTCGTAACGGCCTCGCACCTACCTTCAACGCTCTCCACCTTCTCCCATTTGTTTTTAACCTATGATACCTCTCCGTTTCTGTGTAAATCCAATCTGACCCAAGATTCTTAAGGTCGAATGGTCTAAACCTCTTGTAAGAACCTTTCTCATCACCTTTAATCGCACCATATTTTTTTAACAACGCCGTAATCAACCGGCAATGAGGTATAATCTTTCTTTCTCCACTAATTTTGCTCAACCAGATATTATTCATCACAAGAAATCGGAAAGGAACCTTGGGAGATCCATGCATCATCATATATAAAATCGGTATTTCCTGATGCCGCACTTCCATCTTGTCACCCCGCCTTGGAACCACATTATATATGCACAATGTCAACAACAATTTCGCTTCCATTTTCAAATTGCTTCTATATAACTTCCCATGTGTTGTGCCCGGAAGGAAAAGGTAGTCAAGCATATTTTGCCATTGCGGATGCTTGTTAGGCTCGTGGTAGAGATCTTTGAGACTCGGGTGAATGTACTCATTTGCGGGTCTGTCATCGAACTTTGCTATTTTCCGCAAAGAGTCATAACACATTTCTACTTTCACCCCATTACATCGTCCAACGAGCCTCATCTTGCTTGGGGACTTATACGGGGGACATTCAAGTGAAGCCACCCATTCTTGAATCTGCTTGTCGTACATCTTCTTCACCTCCCCGTCATAACATTTCAAAGCTGCACCCCAACCCAATGCTTTAAACCTGTCCGTTATCCCGAACGGCCCGAAATCAACCTCTTTGATCTCCTTCTCACAGATAAATGCTTCACCCCTTTGTTTTAAGTTGTTCATTTGTTCATGAAACAGATCCTCTCTCCATTCCTCAGGCTGGTCTAGCAATGAACCGGTTGTCCAATCCGGCTTCGGACCTCTTGGAGGTGCATCCTCCTCCGAGTCCGGGTCACCAACACGGGTCAATCTCCTCCTCTTTTGTTGCTCCTCTTGAGGCGCATTAGAAGAACTTGCAATTCCTTTCCCTTTTTTCGTCACCATACCTACACACATCCAAACACCAACCACATAAACAAATCAAGTTAGTATTTTTCCCAATCCTCCCCACACTTGCTTCATGTTATGGGTATAAATGTGCAAAAACCAAAAATTTCATTCTTTCAAAAAAAATTTTGGCATGATGTTTCTATAAATCAGAATTTTTCTAAAACATTTTCACTAGACATCAACACATTTATGCTCAAACATTCAATGGCTCACAAATTCCTACATCTATCATGTACAAGCAAGTGTGTGTAAGCAAAAACAAAGATGGAAACTTACAAACCTCAATGTACATAAAAGAGTAACAAGAAATTGCATACCTTAGAGTTGTAGAAGATGAGAATCACAAAAACTTGAAGTTCAAACAAAAACCCACAAAAGCCCCAAATTTTCGGCACCCCTTAGGTTCAAATCCAACCCCAAAACAAAGGAATCTTCAAGATACAAGAGTAAATCTGAACTCCTTGTGAAATTTCACCCAAAATGGACCCAAAAATCACTGAAATCGGACTTGATTTGAGAGAGATATGAAGATTTGAAGGTATGGTATGCTAGGGTTCTTATGAAGAAGATGAATGTGTGGTTGGGGAATGATGTTAAGAATGAGTGGATAGGGTGAGTTTAGATTTTGTTTTTATTAAAATGTTTATTATTATTATTATTTTCGTTTTTTTTTATATATACAATGCCGACAAGAAGGGGACCCCCATCATTCAGATGCGAGCCGTAACCTACGGCTCCCTGCCGTAGGCTACGGTGATACCTGGACAAAATTGATTCGCCGTAAATCAGAAGCTGGTAGCCGTAAGGCTCTTTTTTGGTTGATGCTGGCCGTAAGCTACGGCAGGGAGCCGTAGCTTACGGTGGTCGCTGGGCACATACAATCTGACTTTTTATTGAAATGTCAAAAATAAATAATTTTTTTTTTTTAGCTTTTCAAAATTGTTTAATTTTTATAGTTTTTTATCATTATTGAAAACATGAAAAATATTACCCTACCCCCCATTAAAAACCCGTGTTGTCCTCAACACTATGTTCGGGAAATTCATACGAATGTCCCCACACTTGTTTCAAACACCGGCTCTAAACGGGGCTATATTCAAAACACGAAACTAAGCTACAATATGTACAAAACACCAAACCTGGGCCTCTTTCAAGTTTCCTCGTCATCCAATGGGCGTAAAATGTACCCCACTTTGTCGAGCTCGAGATTGTTGATATCGTTACCTTCCAAGTACGGTTTAAGCCGATGCCCGTTCACCGTTTGTTGTTTATTTGTTTGTTTGTTCATCTTGTATGTCAACATCACCGAATCTTCCCACTCTTCGGACAACGTAAGGACCCATCCACTTACTTTTGAGTTTCCCCGCGAACATCTTCAATCTTGAATTGTACAACCACACTTTTTGACCCACTTCAAAGTTCTTTTTTCTTATCTTCGCATCATGAACTTTCTTCAATTTATCTTTGTATGCGGAAGCACATTCATAGGCCTCATCTCTTATCTCCTCAATCTCATTCAATTGCAACTTTCTTGTTCGACCCGCTTCGTCATAATCCGCATTAACAGTTGTAATGGCCCAATGCGCGCGATGTGCTAATTCCATTGGTAAATGGCACCCCTTTCCATACACCATCCTGTAAGGGGTAGTACCAATTGGAGTCTTGTAGGCCGTCCGATATGCCCACAACGCATCGTCAAGCTTACTTGACCAATCTTTCGATCCGTTCTTATCGTCTTCATAAGAATCTCCTTAATTTGACGGTTGGACACTTCAACTTGTCCACTTGTTTGCGGATGGTACGGTGTCGCCACACGATGATTCACATTATATCGTTTCAACAACTTTGCAAAATTAAAATTTTTGAAATGTGAACCGCCATCACTTATTATCACCCTTGGCACACCGAAACGAGCGAATATGTTGGATTGCACAAACTTACATACAACGGAATGATCATTGGTCCTTGTAGCAATGGCTTCTATCCACTTCGTAACGTAGTCAACCGCAACCAATATGTATAAGAACCCATTCGAATTAGGAAACGGACCCATAAAATCTATTCCCCATACATCAAACACCTCCACCACCAAAATCGGTTGTAGAGGCATTTCATCCCGCTTCGATATACTTCCAACCTTTTGACAATTTAAGCAATTCCGGGCAAACTCACAAGAATCTTTGAAAATTGTGGGCCAATAAAACCCACATGATAGTACCCGGTAACCCGTCTTGTTCCCACTAAAATGCCCTCCACATGCCGATGAATGAGCATGGGTCAAAATTTCTAAAACTTCAGTTTCGGAAACACACCTCCTTATCACTTGATCAGGTCCAATCTTGAACAAATCCGGTTCATCCCAAATGTATTGTTTAACTTGACTTAGAAATTGTTGTCGTCTTTTCTTCGTCCAATGATTCGGAATTGCACCCTTAGCCAAATAATTCACATAATGGGCGTACCAAGGTGCAATGAAAGTAGAAACGGCTAACAATTGCTCATCGGGAAACCGTTCATTAATCTCACTCGGGTCGTCAACACCTTCCAATGGGATCCGGGACAAATGATCCGCAACAACATTTTCACACCCCTTTTTGTCCCGGATCTCTAAATCAAATTCTTGCAACAAAAGCACCCAACGAATCAACCGGGGCTTTGCATCCTTCTTTTCCATTAAGTATCGGACCGCACTATGATCCGAATAAACAATCACCTTGCTCCCCCAAATGTAAGCTCTAAACTTGTCCAAGGCATACACCACCGCTAATAATTCTTTCTCGGTTGTGGTGTAATTCAGTTGCGCCTCGGACAAAGTTTTGCTTGCATAATAGATCACCACCGGTTTCTTATCAACCCTTTGACCCAAAACCGCTCCAATGGTCGTGTCGCTAGCATCACAAATAATCTCGAACGGCTTTGACCAATCCGGTGGTTGCAAGATAGGAGCCTTCACCAACTGTTCCTTCAACACATGAAACGCTTGCAAACATTCATCAGTAAAATCAAAGGGAACATCTTTCAACAATAAGTTACATAAAGGTTTTGTAATTACACTAAAACCTTTAATAAACCTTCTATAAAACCCCGCATGTCCCAAAAATGATCTCACCCCCTTAACATTCTTTGGTGGGGGTAGAGATGAAATTACCCGAATTTTTGCTTTATCTACCTCCATTCCCCGGTCCGAAATCACATGCCCCAACACAATACCCTCTTGAACCATAAAATGGCTCTTTTCCCAACTTAGGACCAAGTTTGTCTCCGCACACCTTTTCAAAACTTTTTCTAACTCATCAAGACAAGAGTCAAAACTTGGCCCAAAAATGGAAAAATCATCCATAAACACTTCAAGAGACTCCCCCACCATGTCCGAAAATATACTCATCATACATCTTTGGAATGTGGCGGGGGCGTTACATAGTCCAAATGGCATTCGCCGAAAAGCAAATGTACCATATGGACATGTAAACGTGGTTTTATGTTGGTCGTCCGGGTGAATAGCAATTTGGTTATATCCCGAGTACCCATCCAAAAAACAATAGTATTTTTGACCGGAAAGTTTTTCAATGATTTGGTCAATGAAGGGTAACGGGAAATGGTCTTTGGAGGTAGCGGCGTTTAATTTTCTATAATCGATACAAACTCGCCACCCGGTTACCGGGCAGGTGGCGATTTGCTCACCTTGCACATCTTTAATTACCTGAATGCCTGATTTTTTAGGCACTACCTGAGTCGGACTTACCCACGCACTGTCCGAAATAGGATAAATGATTCCCGCATCTAACCACTTGATAACTTCTTTCTTGACCACCTCTCTCAGATTCGGGTTCAACCTTCTTTGTGTTTCACGAGTCGGCTTTGCATCCTCACCTGTAATAATTTTGTGCATAACAATGGATGGACTAATACCTTTTAAGTCGGCTATTGTCCACCCAATTGCCACCTTATGAGCCTTCAACACCCGTATCAACTCCTCCTCTTGAGGTACCTCCAAATTGGAAGCAATGATCACCGGTAAAGTGTCATTCTCCCCCAAAAATACATATTTTAGGTGCTTTGGTAGCTCTTTCAATTCCACACTTGGTGGACATTCCAAGGAAGGCTTTGTACCCGAATCAATTTCCACCGGTAGAGTATCCGTTTGGTGGGTCCATGGCGGTCTTCCATCCTTTACCGCAAAAGCCTCTTGCTCTTTCTCCTCCTTTTCCAAATCACATGCGTGCACCTGCAAAGACACATCACAAACACAAGAACCCAAAATCTCTTCCTCGAACTCCTTTGGGTCGTATCCATCTATGAAATCTGCTACAAAACACTCATCACCATAAATGTTAGTACCATTAGTAAAAACATTTAATCTCATCTTTCTATTACCGAATGTCATGTCGACTGTACCATATCGACAATCAATAACGGCATGTGCGGTGTTTAAAAATGGCCGACCCAAAATAATATTTTGTTGTTGAATTGGGTCCGCGGATGAGTAGTCTAGCACAAGAAAATCCACGGGATAATAAAACTCATCAACTTTAACTATCACATCCCGTACAATACCCCGAGGAAGTTTATGAGACAAATCGGCTAACACCACCGTTGTCTCAACCCGTTTCAATGGACCAAAATCGTATTGGTCATATAACCCCCCCGGTAAGATGCTTACTCCGGCTCCAAGATCCAATAACGCCCTTGCAGTTTGAAAATTTCCTACTTGAATATTTATAAGAGGCGTTCCCGGATCTTGTAGCTTAGGAGGAAGATCTCCTTTCAAGACTGCGCTTACCCGCTCCTTCAAGTCAACCAGTTTAGGCACTTTTTGTTGCCTCTTTTGGGTACATAATTCTTTTAAAAACTTGGCGTAAGCGGGTACCTGTTTAATAGCTTAAAGCAAAGGAAGATTGATTTTAACCTGTTTAAAAACCTCCCACATTTCCTCTTTTTGAGGACCCCGTTTTGAAATAAAATTTTTTCTACCCGGATCTAATAAAGCCGAGGGAAATGGTACTTCACTAGATCCCTCACCCTCATTTACCTTTTCTTTTTCTTTACTAACTTCGGGTTTTTCAAAATTGGGTTTTTTAGAAGAAACAATAGGTGGTTCATTTTCTTCCTCACTATCTTGACCCGTTATATCTTCAACCACCCCATCAACCAAATCCGGTAAAGGATTGGTTTTGTACTCTTTTCCACTTCTCAAAACACTTACATGATGAATGGGAACATGATTACCTCTAGAAGTACCATGAGATGGGTTTACCTTAGTGTCGCTTGGTAATTGACCTTTATTTTTCTTTAATTCTGACACTTCGGTTGCAAGTTGACCCATTTGGGTGGTCAAAGTTTGAATTGCCTTATCTCGAGCCTCATCCTTTTGTATACGAGCATCATCCATTTGGTTTCTCTTTTGCATCTCCGCTTGCATGCTCTTCAACATATCCATCATCTCGTTTCCACCCGAAGACCCCCTTGTTCTTGACCCGTTTGGTATTGCCTTTGGTACCCTTGGTTATTCCCACTTCTATATCCACCTTGATTGTTGTAAGGTTGGCGTGAACCATAATTACCTTAGTTACCTTGGAAATTCGGGTTTGCTTGATTTGAAGGGTTCCTATAACGAAAGTTTGGGTGGTTCCTCAACCCGGGGTGGTAAGTGTTAGAATTCATGTTGAAGTTTCTACCACCCCCTCCTTGACCTTGAACCGCATGAACTTCTTCATATTGCCCATCACCTCCTTGGCAATTTTCAGCTGCATGACCTATTTCATTGCAAATAGCACAAACATCGTAAATTTGATTAGAAGTTTGTACATTACCATCATCAACCGCATGCACTTGTGTTCGGGTAATGGCCGGTCGTGCTCTCCTTGATGCTTGAGCTTTTCTCTTTGAGGTAATAGCTATTTGTTCCAAGAACTCCCAATCCTCATCTTCATAATTTGTGCCAAAAGTCCCATTTGTGATGGACATTAAATCACGTGCATCCTCGGCACACAACCCTTCATGAAAGGCGTTCATCAACTCCCAAAGCTCAATCCCATGGTGTGGACAATTTTTAATCATCATGTTTAAGCGCTCGAAGGCTTCATGGAACATTTCGCCTTGTTGTTGTTGGAAACTTCTCAACCCTTTCCTAGCATCATTGGTCTTTTGGGCGGTATAAAATTCGTCTAAGAAAGTTTGTTGCATTTCCCCCCAAGTGTAAATAGATGCCGAAGGTAACGTGTAGAACCACTTCTTTGCCTTATCTTCCAAGGAGAATTGAAACAAAACCAACTTCACATCATCGGCCGAAAAACCTTGACTCCCAAGAGTGTTACAAATTGAGTCATAGGCCTCCAAATTGAAATAGGGTTCCTCCGTTGCTAGACCCTTATATTTCGGCAAACTTTGTAAGGAATTAGTCCTTACTTCAAAAGTTCTTCCTTGGTTGTTATGAGGAATAACCACCGGTGAAGGATTGTGAGTAATCACCGGCCTAAAATGTGCTTCAATACCCCTCGCATGTTCTCTAAGATGCCTCCTTGGTACACCCAGCCGACCCCTTGGACGAATAGGACCCATTGGTCTTGGTATATGCCCTTGTGGTGCGAATGGTTGTTGGGGCATCGGTGGTTGTTGAATTGGCCTTTGAAATTGTGGTTGAACATTTTGTGGCCGAACTTGTTGCAATGGTATAGGGCGTTGCATTGGTGGCCCTTGTGGCCTTGGTCTAATGTGTTGTGGTATGAGTTGTTGTTGTTGTGGAATCCCACCAACACTTGACATTCTTTGCGTTTGACCAGGTACATAAGTCAACTCCCCTTGATCTCCACTACCCACATAAGCATAACCCTCTTCCTCATAACCCTCGAAATCTTCATATCCTTCTTCATATCCATCTCCTTCTATACCCCCCGAT
Organism: Helianthus tuberosus; assembly: GCA_030545235.1. NCBI lineage: Eukaryota > Viridiplantae > Streptophyta > Magnoliopsida > Asterales > Asteraceae > Helianthus > Helianthus tuberosus. Next base: position 66,108,836 of record CM060406.1, read on the forward strand.
GATGGCCCAAATGGAATAGATGAGTATTGAAAACCTGACTGGTTTGGTACTCCAAATGATGAAGTAGCATGAACAACAGTTGAGCCTTGTGGTAATGTATAGGTGGATGATGATTGACCTGAAGCTGGGAAGAAATGGGTGAGTGGTGGAATTGTAGAAGCAGGGCTAAAGGTAAGGGTAGGTTCAGTTTGAGTATTGGTAGGTAATGTAGTATTGGGTGGTGGGATATCAAATGGTGAGGTAAATTCGGTAGTACAACTGGGCATGGTGGAATTTGGTGAAGGTTGAGTGGATGTTGGTATAAATGGTGGAGTAGGTTCACCCGTAGTGGGTGGTGGTTGTGGTGGATCCATGTATCGAATTGGTGTTATTGGTGTATTTGGTGTTGTTGGTGAACTGCTTATTGTGTTTTCCCTTAACAAAATTCTGTTTGCACGCAAAGTTCGTTCGATTTCCGGATCAAATGCTAATGGTGAAAGCTTGTGAGAGCTCCTAGTATGCATGCACCTGTCAATACCTGCACACTAACACACCCAGCGTAAACCAGAAAAATAACAAACTTAAAAAGAAATAAAATAACACACGTTGCGCACTACTCCCCGGCAACGGCGCCAAAATTTGACGTGATGTTGTGGTCACAATCAAATTTAATCAAAATACAACTAAATAGTTAGCGGTAAGTGGGTATCGAACACAGGGAGTTTGTGGAATATGTGTTATTTAGAAGATTATCTAACTTGACTAAAAGTAAACTAATTGCAAATAAAGTAGAATTCAAAAGTTGATTTGAGTGAATTGGTTTTAGACTAAATTTAACTAATTAAATTGCAAGAGAAAAGTTTTGGTTGTAAACAATTTAGAAACAAGTAACCATCTTTAGTTTCCGGTTTGCTATGACACTTATGTTAACATTCCACTAGAAAGAACTACATAGACATAGTTCATATGTGATCAATTGCAGTGATGAAAGGGAACTAAGTACTCAGATTCCTAGAACGTGAGGTTGTTACCCGATGATCAATCAACCCTTACCCAAGCCTAACTATACCCATGATATCTCGATTGCCAACGGCACCAAGAACGTATGGTTTCTAATTAGTTCAGCACAAGAATTAACAATTTACTAACAAATAATCACATACCATAACAAGAAATTCAATAAAGAGAAGCTTGTTATTCTAGAAATATGGAAATAAGCATAAATGTCTTGCAAACCTTCCACCAAAGATAGTCACAAAATACTTAGCCACTCATGGCTTGAAACAGCATCATCACAAAAGTATTATTGTTCATCAAGATCAAAGCAACAAAAACTAATGATTAAGATAGTGTTTTTCCTTGCCAAAGTCTCCAAGAAGCTCCCAATTTCGTCCACAATCAGATAGTAACCGATTAGCAATGATAGGTCACCATAAAACCACTTCAAAACCGCATTTAATGTGGAAGTTACATGACAACATCAGTCGGAGCCGTAACCTACGGCTCCCAGCCGTAGGTTACGGCAGTCAACAAACCCAAGAAGTCAACACAGAGCCGTAAGCTACGGCTAGGTGCCGTAACTTACGGCTATCATCATTCCTTTACGCCTTAGTCTTCCTGTTTTACGGCTGGCATATTTGGGCAAGTCTGGGGGCCGTAACCTACGGCTGGGAGCCGTAGGTTACGGTGCTGAGCATGGTACTTCTTCTTGTTTCTTTATTAAAACTTGATTTCTTCAACACTTTGATTCCTCAACTTCTAGCATCCATTCATGCCTCCTAAAACCCTTATTTTGAGCACGATAACACCTGCATAATCAAACTTAGAGTGGTTACCAAGTTCGAGCAATTAACCGGGCAAAGTATGGAATTTTATTCTATTTAAAGCACTTAAGGGTTGTCCTACGGACCACCCGTCATGGTTGATCAAGTGTTAGATAAAGATGTCATAGAGGAGTCAAAAACGGAGTCCAAATCTGAGTCAAAGTCTGAATCCGACAAGTCAAAGTCAACAATCAAAAAGGACAAACGGGTTTATGATAAGGAATTTTTGCTATCAAAATCTAATTTGAATTACGAACCGATCAAAGTAGCATATACTTTGAAAGATTCTGACAAATTATTTTCTGATGAACCTTTTCCAATAAGAAGTGTTAAAATCGAAATGATTAAAAAGGTTTTCAAAATCACATAAATTAATATTTCTGAAATAAAAGATTTATATCTTACTGGAAAACCTAAACAATATACTTCAAGAATTTAACAACGTTTAAACAAGAAAAAGGGTTACAGTTCTGGTTCAAGTTTTCAAAAGAAACCAAACCATTACGGTAATTTCAAAAAGAATGGACTAGGTTTTACTTTACCGAAGAATTATAAAAATGAGAAAACTTATAAACCAAAAATGGTTTTTGTTTCAGGAACAAGTGCTGAGAAAGAACAAAAGAGTTCATTTTGGAAGCAGACAAATCAAGAATTCCTTGCAAAGAAGCAAGATGAGATGAAGAAAAGTGTTATTCAGAAGAAGATCGAGACAAGAACTTGTTTTCAATGTAAAACAGTCGGTCATATTGCCAGGAATTGTCCAAAGGCAATACAGACAAAACAGGGAGTCTCTGGTAAATTGAAAGAAAAAGTTGTTGAGAAAACTGAACTTATAACCAGAAAATTTACAGGATTTGAAAATTCAACCTTTGAGATTGGTGAATGTTCAAGGAATGTTTTAAAAAGAAAAGAAAATCTGAAAAATCAGAAATGGGTGGTTAAAGGTTCAGGGAATAGTTCTGGTGATGAATCTGATTCCACAAAATCAGAGGAGCCAAAAGTTGTTATAAAAGAAAAGAATTCAGTTCATACTGTGGATGATGAAAATTTTCCACTGTTGCGGGCTGAAAATTTTAAGAAGAAAGTTGGAAATGTTGAAATTTCAAATCAATTTTATTCTGACAAGAAGAAATTTGATGTTGATAAATGGAACTGTGAAACACATTTTTGGAAAAATGGTCGATGGTAAGGCCAAAGGACTTAAAGAATTCTATGCTTCCAAAATGAATGTTCACAAGTCTGTTGAAAGTAAAGATGAAGAAGAGGTGGTTACACCCAAGGATGGTAAGGCCTGGGTGTCTATATTTTTCAAAGAATAAAAACCTGACTTGCCGGAGATCCCAAGTTTGTAATTGTGGATCAGGAATCGGCATCTTTCTTGATAATTGTTTATGTGAATGAATTTTATAATGAAAATTTTTTTAAAGTCATAATGCAGGAATTGCCGGAACTCCCAGGTTGGTAAGCGAGGAGTAGAAATCGGCATCTTGAGAATTCAACCCATATATGGTAACCTACATGTGGTAGTGGTTGATAAACCATGTGGTTGAAAAAGAGTTTGTGATAAAAGCGTTAATATCAAGGTCATTAAGTTGAACTTGATTGGTTTGATCTTACAAGTGGTAAATAAGGGACATTAAGTTGTATCTGATTTCCTACAAATGGTTGTGAAACAATGTGATGAATCAAACTCCGAACCTTCAAGTGGTAAAATCAATCAACACAACTTATTTTCCGGAAAAACCATTTGATTAAAACAAACTTAAGTGTTTTGAAGTCAATGGGAAAATAGTTTATTGTAAGGGGAAGTTCTGACTGTTTATGCCAAGTGGATGGCGAATTGAAGTGATTCGATATCAGTTGTCAGTTTGTTTGTACATGTAGTATATCAAAATTTGTTTTCAAATTTTCTAAAATGTGTTTGCATTTTAGGGGGAGTAAGAAATTTCAGAAAATCCAAAAACATTTGAAAATTTGAAAAAGTCAAAAACATGGAAAAATGAAAATGAGTTTTGTTGTCAAAAAGAGGAAATGATAGTACATCAGTGGACTATCACGACATGCTAAAGAAATGGAAAGTTAAAATGTGATAAACGATCTCACTAAGGATGTGACGGTAGGCTCAGCTAGACTAGTAGATTTGTGATAACGATACAAACTTAAATGAAAAAGTCTAGTTCTAGTGGGAAACATGGTCAAAAGCATAGTACTTGGTTTTGTCCTTCTTGACTGTGTACCTACTCAGTAATCGCCGATTGTCGAAAGACATAAAACTGGTTAAGTTTGTGAACTTTCACAACTTTGCTGAAAAGTCACTGTGATTGTGCTTTTTATTTTGCAAAGATTTAAACTTGTTTTATTTCTTTATTTTGTTTAAGCATTGGACATCCTCTGCGTATATGTGAGTATCGACCTGGATGTTATTGCCTATTCGTTCTGCTTTATTTTCTTTGGTGTTTCGTTTAAGCTTTGGATCATCTCTGCGTATACGGAAGTATCGACCTGGTGATTAAAGCCTAAACACTTTCAACTTGTTTTATTTTCTTATTTTGTTTAAACATTGGACTTTCTCTGCGTATACGGAAGTATCGACCTGATTGTTAATGTTGAAACATTCTGCTTTGTTTTTGCACAAATCACAGTTGATAAAAGTTTAAAGGCATTACTTGAGTCAGTGTATTGCATGATGAGGGGATATGCTGAGATCGTGGGGTCTATAAGAGCTTAGTGCAAAATTAATATACCTTAACGTATCGGTAAGAATTTCGAAAGTTTTTAGATTGAGTTTATGTGGACAACAATATCGTCAATCTATGTGAATCGTTTAGAGCTTAAAATGTTTAAAGCTTAACGGTGTTGATGATTTGTCTCAAAAACTGATTTGATCCTTTTTCACAAACTCACAAAAATATTGTCTGTAATATTTCTTTACTGCATTCTATTATTTTTAAAAAAATAAAAAAAAATCCAAAAAGATTTTAAGTGTGTTTTAGCATAATTTTTGAAAAATTCAAAAAGATTTTCGACAACTGATGTTGGATAGCTGATTTTCAAAATTCCGAGTGCTAATCATGATGAACAAATTGTTTGGGAGAAATTGTTTAAGGTGTTTTTGAGATGAAATGAGAAACAGAGGTTTTAATTCTAAAATCATTTATTGATTAAATAATTCCTGCAAATGTAAATTAGATTTGAAAATCTTATCCAAAGTGGTTATCAGAAAACTTATTTTTAGGTAGAGATTTGTGTAGGTTAGACAGGTTCTGATATCTGAGATAGATGAATTCCAGATTGTGATCCCAGTTTAGTGAGAGGGGGGACTGAAGACATCAAGAAAGAACTCAGAGATAGGTTGCGATTTTGAAAGAAAGAGAAAGAGATTGATTGTGGATGCTTACAATGGAGAATCTTTGGAGAGAGAGAGCAGACTGATAAAGACTGAAAGTTTGACAACTGAAGACTCGACACTGAAGACTCGTCAACATTCGAGGGGGAGTCTGTTGGTGCATGCGTCTGTCGACTTCGTCTTGTATCGAGTCTTGTACATAGAATGTTAGAACAGTGCACGTAGTTCAAGATTTAAAGGTATTTCGCTTGAATGATGCGAGTTCGCTTGAAAGGAACTTGTGCATTTTCAAGCGAACTCAACATAAGCTGGTTCGCTTGAACTGACATGTTGTCACTTTCAAGCGAACTCCAGAGCCTATAAATACCACTCAAGCGAATTCATTTGCAATCTTCTTGTTTCCGGTAGCGAAGCTCTGCCGAAGTGTTCTCAGACTTGTAATCGATCTTAAATCAATATACGAACAGTTGAAAGGGTCAATCTTGCTGAATTGAACTTGATACTTGTGTTTCCGTCACTCGTATTGAGATAAACTCTTCTTATCGACTCGTTTGGGTCTGAAAACGATCCTACAAAAGCTCTCTACGAGTTACATCAAACACCGAGGGCTTGGTACGCAACCTTATCTACTTATCTGCTGGAGAACGGTTTTCGCCGGGGTCTTATCGATTGTAAGCTTTTCATCAAGGAACAGGATGGTGATTTGTTGTTGGTACAGGTATACGTTGATGATATCATTTTTGGTTCTACTAACGATACTTTGTGCAGGCAATTTGAACGTGTTATGCAGGAGAAGTTCGAAATGAGCGCAATGGGAGTGATGAATTTCTTTTTGGGCTTACAATTTCAACAAATTGAGTCTGGGATATTCATCCATCAGACTAAATATGTTGGTGACATCTTGAGCCGATTCCAGATGTCTGAAGCAACGCCCATTGGTACCCCACTTCCGACTAATCACGGGATTACTCCGGATTTGAAGGGTGAAAGTGTCAACTTTTCTTATTATCGCGCTATGATCGGATCTCTCATGTATCTCACAGCATCGAGGCCTGACATCATGTATCCTACGTGTCAGCTTGCAAGATATCAAGCCAACCCAAAAGCATCTCATCTTGGAGCTGTTAAGAGGATTTTTTGATATCTGAAGGGTTGCCCAGACACCGATCTGTGGTACCCTAAGGATGATAGTTTTGACTTGGTTGCTTTTAGTGATTCAGATTTCGGCGGATGCAAAATAGATGGTAAATCCACAACGGCTGGATGTCAATTCTTGGGAAGTCGCTTAGTCACGTGGTAGTGCAAGAAGCAAACTTGTGTCGCTACATCAACTTGTGAAGCTGAATACATTGTTGCCTCAAGTTGTTGCTCTCAAGTTCTGTGGATTCGGCAACAAATGCGCGACTACGGTTTTGAATTCCTATCTACCTCTATTTTTGTTGATAATAATGCTGCTTTATCCATCACTAGAAATCCTGTCCAACACTCCAAGACCAAGCACATCAAAATTAAGTATCACTTCATACGTGATTGTTTTGACAAAAGATTAATCGATGTTGTTAAAATCCACACTGATGAACAACGTGCTGACCTGTTTACAAAAGCTTTTGATAAATCTCGTTTTGACTGTCTTTTGTTGGTCAATGGTATTAAGGTGAAACAAGAGTAAACTTCTGTCGGCTGATCGTTTTTGTAAATATTTTTTTAAGCGTAAAAAAATCCAAAAAGATTTTCAGTTTACTTATCTTTTCGCATTTTAGGGGGAGAAATTTCAGAAAATACAAAAACATGTGAAAATTCAAAAATCCAAAAATATGTCGTTTACTTTCTGTCTTTAAGTTTGAAAAATCAAAAAGTCAAAAACAATAGAAAATCACAAATGAGTTTCTTGGAGAAAAGAAGGGAAAGTGATGATATACACTGGTGTGGTCTGTCAATATGGTCAAAAGAAAAAGAAAAATTGAAAAATGATAAGTAGCTTTACTAACGATGTATCGGTAGGCTCACAATCAGACTAAAATGTGCAGGATAATATAAACCTAACAGACTTCAAGTCAGGTGGGAACCATTCATTGGCATATGGTCTTAGTACCCAAACTTCGTTTGATTGATTGCCGAGGTTCTGAGATATTCGGTCTTTATGATGTCTTATCATCTGGGTATCATGGTTGTATCTTTTACCGAAAAATAACGGAGACGAAGTCTAGATCTTCCATGATACTATACATACGTGTACATATTGCATACGACCTCAATAAGTTATCAACAATCACATGTCCAAACAAAACAAGTGATAATATATCACATTTATCCGGGGGTCAAGTTCGTCTCTTTGCTGTACGAAAGTACTGACCTGTTCACGGACTTGCTCCTATGCCCTTCATGCATCTGAAAATCAAGTTCCTCATCAATAAGTGATTCTATCACATAGGGCTTGTTTTCAAATCAAATAAGTGAGTTTCTCACATTTTGTATATGGTCAAACGGATGATAAGCTGTATACTCACCGGTAAGATGAACTCTCGTGCATACCTTGATACGGGAATGTGTCGTGAGTGGATGTACACCGACAAGTAAGTATAACTCTTATTGTAAATCATATCTCCTAATTATGATTACATCTGATAAGTTGAGCTTAGGTGGACAACAATATCGATAATTGTGGTACAATACTTATCTAATGCTTTAAACAGAAATCAGAAACCGTTTTGACAAAGACCGTAAGCTGGTAATGATTCTCTTACCTTGAAACTCGCAAAATTATTGTTCCTTGTATAAATTCTTTATCTTATTGTCTTTCGTTAGTTTACCGCACTTTAATTTGTGTTGTAGTGTAAGTTGTAAAACTTGTTTTGACTAGCCGATCTTGGTAACTCGATGTTTTATGCCGAAAAGCCTGAGACTGACTCGTTTGTGCTTTCTACTTCATAAAATTTCCTTTTTGCAGTTGGTTATTCTAACAAAGCCAAAATATTGTTCAAACTTGTTAAAAATGTGTTTGAAAATGGAAAACAGATTTGACTAGTCAACGAAAACCCATTTTGGTCTTGGACGAAAATCCAAAAATTGTTTAAAAATGGCGAAATCCCTGATTTCGTCATCCTAGGTGGTTGGGCCAAATGTTTTATGCGCAACATATGTGATTTCGTCGGCCCAAGGGTGATTTCGTCGGCCCAAAGGTGTTTTCGTCGGAACCAATGTAACTTCATGTGTTTTCGTCGGCCCACATATGATTTCGAGGAATTAACCGGGCCCAAAGCGATTTCATCCACTCACATGTGTTTTCGTCGCCTTTTGTGTTTTCGTCGAAGTGGACCAGGATATAAAAAGGTCCCATGTGCATTATTTGTTTTCACTTTTTCCAAAACATCTCACTCCAAAAAGATCTTTTCTCTGTACTGTTCATCATCTTCAACCCCCAGTTAACCGACTTCGATTTCTTGGATTTCTCTGTGCTTTGATACCAAACCAAGGTATCATAATGATCTTTAAACATGCTCGGACCTTTATAAATATCTATTCTTTGTCCGATTGACATCAGAGACCCTCTTTCATCTCTTGAAGTTTGACAAAACTTTTTTTATATCTGTTATGTCATTTGTATATAACTTAATGTTGTTTATCATTTGAATGTAACTGTGTTTATCTTAGGTTTTTGTTTGGAAATCTATATGAACATTAGAGTTTTGGGTGTTAGGGTTTGGTTGGTTATGTTCTTGGTTATACTGTGAATATGTTGGATTATTTGGACTCTTTGTTGTTGATTGATTGAAAATTGTCAGAACACATTTGTGATTTCTTTTGACATATGTAATCGACACAAACAGGGGATGTGAGTTTTTGGGTTTAAATGTTTGATTTGAACTGGGTTTTCATTTGATTTGTTAACCAATGTCACGAAGGTATTTTGGGTTAAAATTTATCTGGGTTTTTGGGTTTCAATGAAAAAAAAACAGGAATTGGCAAAACCCCTGTTTGCCGAAATCACCTATTGCCGAAATCCCCCAAATGTCAAAACCCTAGTTGTTGCTGAAATCAATCTTTGCCGAAATCACCTCTTTCCCGAAATCCCTCTTTCAGCCGAAATCACTTTCAGCCGAAATCCCCTTTCAGCCAAAATCCACTTTTTTCCGAAATCCCCAAATGGCGAAATCACTGTTTTCGTCATCCGCTGTTTTCGTTGTGTTTGGCTAATTCATTTAGTGATTTCGTCACAGGGTTCATTACACAAACACTTAGAAACATTTTCTTAACTTAGAGATATTTTCTAAACTGTGAACTTTGTAACCTTATACAGTATATATAATTATACATGATTAATGTCCAAAATACACATTAAAAGTGTATACATATATGTATTTTGTAAGTGTCACATAACTCGCTCTCATTACGCGTATTTGTCAAACACAGAATGGCTCCGAAATCTCGCAAAGCCCCCACAAAGAAAACCAACAAAACCGAAGAAGAAATCATGTCTGAACCGTGACATAATATGATTGCTCATCTTGATCCGGAAGGAAAGTTTGTCGATTTTAAGGAAATCACGCAATGGCTACGGGAATCACGGATAAACAAGGCCGTTACTTTCTCAACACCGGTGTATAAGACATTGATTAAAGCATTCTGGGAAACTGCTCAGATACTTGAAGTTGATGGAAAGGAAGTGATCCGAGGGCAGGTTCATAAGCTGGATGTGGATGTAACTCCAGAGATTCTCAACACTGTTTTGGAACTTCAAGACGTTGCTGATGCACCGTTCTCTGTACCAATCATGTGCACGCGCGGATGTCTGCTCAGGATGAAATGTACTGCTGATATTTTTGCTGGGTAAATCAACAAAGCTACATTGCCTATGCGTTACAAGTTCTTGTTACATGTACTTATTCAATGTTTAGGCAAAAACCGTGCAGGTTATGACATGACTGGATTCGATCTCATCGGATTGATGGTCGCGCTTGTTTTGAATAAGCCATTTAGCATATCACAGTTCTTATTTGCAAACATGAAAGACAATTTACGAAGAACTGGATCTCGGACAACCGGCAAGAAATTCTGGATGTATCCGAGATTCATGCAAATGATTATGAATGCTCAACACCCTGATCTACCCAAAGCTGACACCGACATTCTCAAGATTGAAACTATGTTGGATCATTCCTTTAACTTATTCAAAGGTCACTCTGCTAAGAAATATAAAGAGTCTGATCCTCCTCGGGAGATGTTTGGTGCACTCCTAAACAGAAACTACGTGGCTCCTGCTAATGACAAATGGCGTCACGATGAAAGCCAGTCAGATGATGAAGAACCCGAGTTAGAAAAGAGGATGAAAGAAAAGCTCAAGCGAAAGCGTGATTTATCTGATAGTGATGAAGAAGAAGGTGGTGATGGTGATGGTGGTTATGCTGGAGCGACAGCAGCTAGTGCACCTGGCGCTAGTAGTGCTGGTGGAGATAAACAAGCAGATTCTGATTATATTCCATCGGATACTGAGACTGAACGTGTGCAGAAAAAGAAAACGGCTGTCCTTCGTAAGAAGAAAGCTAAAAAGAACATTCGTACTTCCTCGTCTACATAGCAATCTGTTCCTTCTGAGCCTATACAGGAAGCTGCAATGGATCCAAACTTTGGATTCACAGCTGAAGAAGCTTCTACAATGGTGCCATCTCCTCCGACGTCGACAGAACCACCAACTACAACTATTCAACCACCTCCTGTGGTTACATCAGCTCCTGATACTCCAACTGTAACTCCTCAAGTTGCTCCACAAAGATCAATGGCTTCTGCAATCAGAGCGACTACATCTCAGCCTAGTTCTGAACGTCAAAGGATATTCTCGGAAATGTCTCAAGCTGAAAAGAACAACTTCTTATTTTCTCAACTTGAAGCTGCTGCAGATCGCATACAAAGGCAAACTAATTTCATCAGGATAAACAAGAATGATCAACTCAGTCAACTGGTGGAAATAAATACGTTGAAGTCCACTGTTGAACAACAACAAACTGTTATAGGATGCCAACAAGCCAAGATCGATTAACTGAAAGCAGAGAATGCACGTTTGAAAACTGCAGACGAGGCAAGAGAACAAAGCAGCTCTATACTTCAGAAGTTGGCTGAGGATCTGAAAGGAAGATGTGACTTTATGAAAGAGTGGTACGAGTCTCGTAACACAACTATAGTTGACGGAGTCAAAAAGATCAATGCAGGCTATGAGTTCCTTCGAAATCGTGTCGCTATTTTGTGGGAAGATCGATGCAAGCAACAGGAAGTGTTGAAGAAACATGATAATGATTCTGAAGATCAAGAGAATCCAGATCCCTCAGCTGCAGCTCAACAACCTCCAGCCTCTACATCTACACAGATTGTTGCTTACAAGCCTCCTCGGGTTGAATCTTCGCAAGGAACTTCTAGTGGTGCACAGGCAGAATTGATGAAAATGCTCGAAAGTTCCTATGTTGAAAGCGACATAGCTGGTACTTCTAATGTTATTAGCTCTTCTTATATTTCCTTACAGGTTGTACATCCTGTATCTGGAGAACTTTTAGAAGAAGGGGAGTTGGTGGAAGACTTATCATATGAACAGAAACTAGCTTTGGAAGAGATGAAAACTGTTGATGATGCTGTGATTGATCAAATGCCAATTGAACCAGAAACAGATGACACCGAGAATCTGGATGAAATAGTTTTTGAAGGCGAATCGAGTAAATCAACTTACGTTCGTGCTGACGGAACGGAGTTTGATCCGTTCGATGAAGAATGGCTGAAAGAGAATCTTGACGACATCAACGAGCAATTTAATAAATGTGATTCTTCAGATGATCCGACAGACGCATTCCAAGAATGGAGAAAAAGCTTTTTGTCGAAGATCGAGAAACCAACTCCTCCAGAAGCGCAAGTTGATTACATGCAGTACATAAAAGAAAAGCCGCATGGAAAGATACTCAGCTGGATGTTCGTGCAGGATATTCACTGTGTGGCCATCAAGCGCGAACACGGCGTCCAGTATTTCAATTCGTTCCTGAGTATCACATCTCTGCCATTCTATGACGTTGCTGCTTTAACGAAGTTGAGACTGATCAATCGCTCAAACTATGCTGGAGCAACTTTGTTCGAAAAGAGATTGAGGTTCAATCGTCGAAACGGGTGGAAGGATGAACTATACAAACCGCGGTTTCCGATCTATCAGCAGATCAAGTATACGTTAGATCCAGAGACTAACATGGGTCGATACAAGCTTATCTATCAGCCTCCGAAAGTCATGGATAAAATTCCGCTGATGCCGATGAAACAGAATTTCTTGGGGAATATGCGGTTATGGTGTTACGATTCGGATACGCATGAAGCGGTTATTGTATTTAAAGATCAGGAAAACTTCCGCATGCTAGATCCGATGTGGATTGTCAACATGTCTGCAGCCGACATCAACAAACTGTTTCGGCATGATATCTTCTATGAAGACGAGTACGCTCAACAAGCTTTAATGTTCCAACGCGTTGCTTGTTTCTGCTTTTATCGTGGTATTCATGCTGGAAGCACCTGGTCCGCAAAACACTGAAGATTGAAGACTCAGAAAGCGAAGACCAAGCAACAGACAAGGGGAAGTTTGTTAGTACAGTTTTGTGTCTGTAACTTGTCTTGTTTCGTTGTATGTTAAACAGTCTTTTGTTATCGAGTCTGTACGTTCCGTCGTGTCTACCTAGTCGGATATCCTCCTATCTTACCTGGTATGACGTCTAGTCTTTGTATTTGTATCTTAACCTAATGCTAGTGTGCATTATGTTTAGAGGTTGTGTAATCATGCTATTCTGTTCATGCCTTAGAATATATTCTGCCCTTATTGGTTTTGACGAAATCAGGTGATTTCGTCAACAATCATATCAACGAAATCCCTTTGTGATTTCGTCATACATGTGTGGAGAAATCACTGATTTCGTCACTCATGATTTCGTCCAAAGAGTTTTCGTCCAAGGGTCAGTATAAATACTAAGCATGTTTCACAGTTTAGTTTATGAGAGCATAGAGAGAAACTGAGAGTTTATCGTCAAGCATTGTGTGTATGTGTTTGCAGTTTGTTCTCATCCTGTTAATCTAAGTGAATCTTTGATTATCTGTTCGTGTTATTCGCTTTACATTGTTTGGTTTGCACCGTTACAGGGATTCCGCACCCGTGATAGTGTTTGTGATAAATAAGGATAGGTTACGTATCGGATCCTCCGAGAAAAACGGACCTACAACGTGGAAATAGAAGTGGGTATTGTAAGGGCATGTAAGATGAGTGCAGCTTACTTACCCTATGTCGCATGTTGTCCTTGCTACGAATAATGGGGTCAAAGTCCTCAGAGGCCAAACTGGCATCACAAACTATCGCACCAAGCGTATGCATTGATGGAACATCATAACGACGTTCTTTAACGCGGCTATAAAGCTTTATACCCAAATTTGGAATCGTGGGTTGCAAACATAACTCTCTTGCGGACCTAAACAAATACATATACCCATTTACCTCGTCTAACATATGCGACAACGCAGTCACAATTTCCGAAGAAAGACTTTGAGAATCGTTGTTCGGAAAAAAGCTTAGCCTGTTTTCAACCTCATTTTGACTATCAAAGATGTACATCTGCAAAAACCTTGGCTTATCACCAAGATTTGGACACAACAAACCTAACCAATGTGAAACTTGGCCAACAACCGTAAACACATAAGGACCACTACCCTTATTGATAGCAATATCAAAAGTTGAACCAAACGATGTCATAGAAAACATAGCATTGTAAGCACGAATATTTACAATAAATTGAGGTTCCGCAAACAAAGACTTCAACAGATCTAGCAGGTCTGTTGGATATCGCATTTCAATTTTTCCACCTTTACAACATGTGTTATACCTTGGCCTCATACTCATTGGGAACGATGACAATCGTTCTTCAAACCAGAAAAGCGCACCACAAAATTCACAAACCTCTGTACAAATCCCTAAATCCATGTATTCAGGAGACTAAAGCATTGCATCCGGAAGGGAAGTGAATACTTGTGACCCATGACCAAGGGCCCTAGAGCGTAACATGGATGTACGATAGGATGTCTGGCGCTGAGATGGAGACGGAGCCTCAAAAGAGGCATTAGACGAAGATGCGACATCTGGGTTGGTAAAGCCACGTCTCGGTTTACAATTTTCTTGACGTGAGGACATGCTGATTTTCAAAACTCAATAAAGTCAAAAAAGTGAATCAAGACTGAAGTTTGCACCGATAATCGCTGATCTGCCCAATTTTTTACCTCTTTTTAACGAAACAGTAATAAAGTTAAAAAATTACACGTACACATACCTTCTTAGAACAATGGGACATCAAGTCGATGGAATAGTGAAGAAAACACATTAAAACTTAAAAGAAAAGTCACCAATAACATCAATTTTATAATACAATACGAAAAAAGTTTACGGAATGTTTTCAACATAAGTAACTTACCTCAATGGTTCTCCTTTCCAAGTGTGAAAAAACCATATTTTCAACCAATATGCAAACCGATAACCTGATAAAAAAATTGGTGGATCAAAAATGTTTCAGAGAGATATTGAACAACTTCTTCAACAAAGTGACACAACTAAATGTAGCAGCAATTTCAAACCCTATCAACAAAAAATTCTTATACCCTATAAACGCAAGTTAGGTTTTTAAATTTATTTAGTTTTTGTATTTAAGTTAAGTCTTCTTACAATTTGAATTCTAACCGTTGTTGCACAAATTGCTAACTTAATTTTTAGCTAGGATATTCTGACTAAAAATGTCCTATCTATTATCAGACAAATTTAGTCCTCATTTGTGAAAGAACTTCATGGATCTTATTATTATTGCAGCTCCTAGATATGATCAACTTTGAATTTGTAATAGCCTTGAATTCAAAGAGCATGCTAGGATTGCTCAATTAGTTGAGTTTGAAGACCATGTAGGCTAGATTTCTACTAAATTGGAAGAGTCTCAATTTCTCAACTCACTTTTGGCAAAACTTTATATGTGAACAAATAGACCAGATTTTACCCAAAAAACAAATAGACCAGATCCAATTACTGGGCTAAGCATGTTTGATGAAATGATCATTCTTTACAGTTATCAACTTTACTCTTACCCAACAAAGTGAAAGTTTTTTCTTTGTGGAATCGTTTAAGAGGATTAGCATTTTATCTAGTTCACATGAAACCCGAATCACTTTCACAACTCGATGAGCAAATGGTATCGGGTACTGTTACCGAGTTTACCGAACCGGGTACATTTTCGGTACTAATTCGGTACCGACTTTTGATTTTTTGGTACTGGTTCGGTGTTGACATTTTCGGTACCCGTTCGTTACCGGTTTTTACACTGAAATAATATGGTACCGAACCGTACCGTACCTGGTATATTCGGTACTAGTACCAGATACACATCACACTATTTCCACCAGCACGAAAATCAGATCAAATAACAAACTGAAATCGAAAATCATTTCAAACCCAATCAACAAATAATTCTTATACCCTATAAGCACAAGTTAGGTTTTCAAATTTATTTAGTTTTGGTATTTAAGTTAACTCTTCTTACAATTTGAATTCTAACTGCAATTGCATAAAATTCTAACTTAATTTTTTAGGATATTATGACTAAATATGTCCTATCTTTTGAAGAAATATCAGACAAGTTTAATCCACATTTTTGAAAAAACTTCTTAGAACTTATTATTATTGCAGCTCCTAGATACGATCAACTGTGAATATGTGATAGCCTTGAATTTAAAGAGCAAGTTAAGATTGCTCAATTAGCTGAGTTTGAAGACCATATATGCTAGATTTCAACTAAATTGGAACGGTCTTAATTTCTCAACTCACTTTTGGCAAAACCTTTGTATGTGAACAAATAGACCAGACCCAATTACTGGGCTTAGCATGTTTGATGAAATGATCATTCTTTATAGTGATCAACTTTACTCTTACCCAACAAAGTGAAAGTTTTTTGTTTGTGGAATCCTTTAGGAGGATTAGTAGTTGATCTAGTTCACATGAAACTGGATTCACTTTCATGACTCGATAACAATAGGGATGAGCAAATTGTTCCGGGTACCAGTACCAAATTTACCAAACCGGGTACATTTTCGGTACCGATTCGGTATCCACTTTTGACATATTCGGTAACGGTTCGTTACCGGTATTTACAAGTGTTTACACTGAAATACTGGTACCGTACCGGTACCGAACCGTATCATAACGGGTTTATTCGGTACCGGTACCGGACACACATCACACTATTTCCACCAGGCAGATTTCAATAGCACGAAAATCAGATCAAATGACAAACTGAAATCGAAAATTGCATAGACAGCCACAAACCATTTGAAAGTGGATCTTAATTAGTAATAACCACAATACTTTAATAGGTCAGTAAGAACCCCAAACTGTTTTAGTGAAAGTTTGATTCTACTTTTGTGTAGCCATGAAGCTAGAAAAGATATGCAGGTAAAAACCCTAAATGACATACAGTTAAAAAATCTACATAATAAAACGAATATGAGGAAGACATATACCTGATCTTCAAATCTTCAAAGCAGAATTGAAAGCAGCAAAAGAACTGAAAGGGGGAAACATGAATCAGCGTGAGTTTATATTTTATAGGACTGAAACGTGTTAATAAAACACGTGTTCATACCCTGAGATTAACACGTGCAGGCAATCGCCATCAAAAACCTAAGTGTAAAAAAAAACAAACGGGAATCGAACCTGGACATTAATATTCGCAGTGGAAATCATGAACCACTTTGCCAAAAGACCAGATATAAAATGACAGTGAGTAAAACCTTTTTAAAATAAAGTCACAAAGGAAAAAAACAAAAAAATATATAACCAAACCAGCCCTGACACGGAGGGCTGGTTACTGTTCTAAAGCTTCAAGAATTAATAGAAGGATGATTAGTGTTCAAAAGCTTAAAAAATTAATAGAAGGATAATGTTGATAAGAATATATACTAAAATATTTAAAATATCTATAGTGACATAAAGTTTATAATGATTAAAATGTTGACAAGAATATATTAAAATATTTAAAACATCTATAGTTAATAGGCTCTAACATATTTAAATATAGATAGTTGCCTACAAATTTGTGGCGTCTAAATTGATTACTAAAAATCTTAGGGTGTACGGGGCACAAGCGGGGAAGGGGATCGGTGACCCCAGTCCTTGATCGGGAACACCGCCGCCGTCACCGCACGGACCCAAATCGGGGAGGTGTTTTGGTATTGTTTCACCGCGATGAAATGCACATGATTCGAGGAACGGTCCAATTTTTCCAACGGTCAAATTTAAAAAAAAAATCAATTTAAACTAATATAAATAACCAACTTCACTAATTTTTTACCACACCCACCACTCTCAAACTTTTATACTCTAAAAATCTATCAAATACAACAAAAGCCAAACCGAGCAATGGAGAACCAACCCCGCGAAGCCAAGAAAAAAACTAAGGGACGGGGCTCGCAACCGTCTCGTGGTGGTTCGAGCGGTGCAAGTGCACAACCACAACCCCCTTTCGGATATACTTCACAACCACCCCCGTTTTTTTACCAACAACCTTCACACCCCTCCTTTTACAGCACCCAACCACAACCCACTTTCGGCTATTATCAAAATTTGTTATCAATGGATTCACCTCAATCCCCCGCCTTCGACCCGTATGGTTTTCGTTCCCCACAAGTTCCATATACACGAGAAAATGTTGAACGTCCTCTACCTATTCACGAGGACGAGGACGAAGAAGTAGTGCCCGAAACTCAAAATTTGGGCGACTATGAAAATGACACCGGCGACGATGAATATAATGTGGATCAAGACGCCGGCAACGAAAAAGATGAGGCTCTACCAACGGGAAAAATGGAGAGCCAAAAATGGACAAAGGTCCAAGAAGAGGCGTTGGCGAAAGCGTGGGTACATTGCTCTACCAACAAAAAAGGGGCAATCAACAAAACCGCGATAGTTTTTTGCGTAAGATTTTAAATCATTTTAACGACACCGTTGGTGGAAGTAACCGGACCGTGCATCAAGTACGGTCTAAATGGGGCCCGATGATGACGAAAATAAACTTTTTCAACGGCCTATACCAACAAGCGGTAAAAATTATATTTTTTAACGTTGTATATTTTTTAATTTTGTTTACTAATATGTAAAAAATTATATTTTTAACACTTGTTATTTTATAATATGTAGGATCGCACACGAGGAAGCGGGTGTAGCGATGTCAACGTGATGAAAGTCGCTTTAAAGGAATTTAAAGATAAATATCCGAACGGTTTTCAACATATCGAGGCATGGGAGATCGTTCGAAAACACGACAAATGGGCCCAAGTCCCATTGTTGGGTGAGGAAGGGAAAGGTTCGGGACAAAAAAGAAAGCCCGTTGAGGTGGACCCTTCCATACCCGATATGAACGAAGACCCCTCGCCACAAAGAACACAACGGCGAGACAAGCGTCAAGCGACATCGTCCGAGGGCTCGGCCGAGTTGGCGGCACAATTCAAAGAGTACACCGCCATGAAAGAAAAGAAGCACGCGATTGAATTGTAGGCGATTGAATTGAGGAAGAAAAGAGAGTCGGAGGCTCGCGAGCTCATATCGGAACAACGCGAGACGATGAGAAACTACAATTACGATCGAGATATGAAAACATTCCTCAAGCCGCACGACGATGCTCCGCCGGAAATGTTGCCGTTCATCCTCGCCCGAAAGCGCGACATCGCTAACAAGTACGGGTGGCCGTGCAATTTCTAAAATTTTTATTTTCTAGTTTGAATGTAATTTTTATTTTCTAGTTTGAATGTAATTTTTATTTTTATTTTCTACTTTGAAATGTCTTTTGTTAAATTTTATTTAATTTTTATTAATATTTTTTTTAATTTATAAACATGCATAATTACAACAAATAAAAAAACAAAAAAAATAAAAAGTCACCTAAAAGGGGAGTGCCGCCATCAAATTAAGATGTGAGGGGAGTTTAAGAGAGGAGTTGACATGGCATAACCTGATTGGGTGTGCGTAAGAGAGGGGACTCTCCTAAGAGGAGAGTGCTCCTCTCACCCTTAGAAAGGGATTTTACTCGACTCTCAAGAAACCAAAGTTGATCAATGCCCGGCAATTGAAGATTCAGGGGTCGTTGTGCTAGGATGGTGGGTAAGCATGTTCACTATAAGGGTACGGATTGCTTTGGCAGAAATAGGCATCAGCTACGAATACAAAGAAGAAGACATACCAAACAAAAGTCCTCTTCTTCTCAAGCACAACCCCGTTTATAAGAAGGTCCCAGTTCTGATTCACAAAGGCAAACCCATCTGTGAATCCTTAATCATTGTCCAATACATCCATGAAACATGGAAAGAAGGATATCCTTTGTTACCTTCTGATCCTTTCCTCAAATCGCAAGCTGCTTTCTGGGCTGATTACATCGATAAGCATGTATGTATAGATTGTTGGTCGTATTAATTATTTGTTACTCATCAAACTTTAAACAAAAAATGCAGATTTATCAAGTTGTGAAGTTAACTTGGGATTCAAAAGGTGAAGAGATACAGAAAAGAGTTGAAGAATTTCTGGGTTACCTCAAGGTGTTGGAAAGGGAACTCGGTGAGAAGCCATATTTCAATGGTGAGTCCTTTGGATTTGTTGATATGGCACTTATATGCTACTACAGTCATATTATTTCTTTTGGGAAGATAGGCAATTTTAGTGTTGAGAAAGATACTCCAAAGTTGTTTGCTTGGGCTACACAATGCTTAAAAAGGGAGAGTGTTTCCAAGGCTCTTGCTGATCCAAACAAGATATACTTAAAAAGGGAGAGTGTTTCCAAGGCTCTTGCTGATCCAAACAAGATATACGAGTTGCTTATCGAGATTAGAAAGAAAAATGGTCTAGAAGATTGATCAGTTTCATTAACATTTTGAACATCTCCTTCGATTCTTGTTGGTAATTTTGTATCTGATCCTGTTCGTGTTTGTTGAAATATGGTGTGTTGTAGACTATACTTAAATATGTGACTTTTAATCTTTAACTAGTTGTAAGACCCGTGTGGACACGGGTAGGTTTAATAACGATCGAAATGAAATACTTTATAACAGATTATAATATATCATTTAAAACTCAGCCTCTATATGCAACATAAAAAGAGAGATCAAACAATCGAAATCATAAACGAAATCATAAACTATCTTTAGTTTTCAGTTCAAGCTAGTCAACTAAAAGTGTTGTCTTTTTCTATGGCCCCAATCAATAAAATACAAGTACATATACATAAATTTATAACAAAGATATTGTTGAAATCTTGAACATGTGCATACCCTTCCATAGAATCTTGAATATGGGAATCTAAACTTCATAACTTGTTATATTCCAATTTGTTCAAGAGATCCAAAATGCTTGATTATGTAATATTTCATCAAGTTCTTTGTATCCACCAGCACGTCCTCCTTTACATACAGAAAGCACATATATCATACTTTCTTCACACTTCAGATTAAAAAAAAAACAAAATTTTACATAAATAATGTTTCGGTTGATTTGAAATACCTCACACCCCCTTCACTAACACCGGGTTTGTTAGTGTTACATATGTTGCATTTTAACCATTTTGCCTAGTTGATGTTAGCACATCTGAAGAAACAGTTTCTGAGTATTGAAAGTCAAACAACTATGTTTATGTAGTTATAAAATATAAAATATTTGGAAAATTATGTTAAACTACTTTTGTGCTTACATTGGACAAGACCAATCATTAGGACCGAAAAGGGCAGTAGGACCACCGACCCCACCTCGACCACCGCCAGAATCAGGACCGCTACCACGACCCCAACCACGACCACCACCACTTGCACCACCACCCGATGCACCAGTGGGTCGAGCACTTCCGTAACGGTTGCACACGCCACGAAATGCAAAGTTTACATTCGTGCAACTGTTACCAAAACATCAACATAAAAAATTAAAATAATAATAAACAAATATAAGTCGTTGCGCAATAAATGTAACTTAAATACATTAATTAGCAAGAATGAGCTGCTCACCAATGTCATATCACATACCTTGTATTCGGACACGTCCAGTCTCTTGTTGCCATGCTTTTGGTGGAATGTTTCCGGAAGCATCACCACGACCTCTACCACGGGCCCCACTTTCACTCATGTCGCGTTCAGTTTCATCGGGTCCCACATTATTGACCAAACTTGAGTTACTGGGACAATATCAACTCCAAGCTGAATAAAAGAAGTAATCAACATAAGACTTTGATGCAAAAATAACTCTAAATGCTTAAAGAACATATAAAGATCACATACAGCTTTAGTTTCCAGATGGATGATCTGAGATCAGCAGCAACAGTCTGCAGATCCTCGGCACTGCTCTTGCCATCCCAGAGTGATTCGAGAGCGAATTTCAATTCATATAACTTAATCATACCAAGCAACATCAATTCACGTATAAAGTTTCAATAAACTTGATCCTTATTCAGTTATCCTAAACCATATAAATCTAAACTTGATCAATTACGATCCAATTAGATAACTAATATTAATATGGATCATTACAAATTAATTAACGTAATACAGAACCAAACAATTTTTTTTAAATTGATTGCGGTTTTCATAAGCAAGAGAGATCCACCTACCCACTAACCCACCAACCATAAAAATTATTTGTTAATCCACCAACAACAAAAGCTACTTGTTTACTGTACAAACAGGACAATATACATGAACAGATGCTCAAATCAATGTAAGGCAACATTGTCACACCCCAAATTTCCACGTGTTACCGGTGGGCCCGGTAGGGGAGTATCGTGACGTGGTTGGCAACATGATAGTCAAACAACACAATATTTAAATGCACAGCGGAAGCAAAGTATAGATTTAATTCAACCAAACGATATTGTAATATTAAGTATCACAAATAGTCGAATATAAATCCACAGGTAGATCAAAATAAAAGAAAACAAATGTTCAACAGTTTATGACATCCAAGCTGGCGAGACTTATTGTGGATGCTAGGAGACAAGCCAGCCTATTTCGCGTAGTACCTGCACTTAACCTTTTTAAGAAAAATACGTCAGTTTACACTGGTAAATACAATCAACCGACTCATTTTGAAAAGAGTTTAAGAAAACGCATTTAGGGCACAAGGCACAAATAATATTTTTATAACTTGTGATAATTATTTAAATATATAAACTTGTAAAGGATTTACATGTTCCTTATGCGTTCAGTAGCCCGGATCGAGCCGGGTTAAAGATCAATAAACACACCACTTTATTTATGAGACACTGACAGGTGTACGCCTACACCTGAGTGCTAAGGTCGTGGCCATTTCGTAAAATGATGCCAGGGATATCCGGGACACGGTCATTAACCCCCCAAAGGCTTTAAGCAAACAAAACAATTTAAACGAAACATCTCAATACTTTAACCATATACAATTAAAGATTCAATGTCCGACCAAGCGGTATTTTATATACCTTACCCAAGCCCGTATTGGGAAATAAGTTAAAAGTATTTACCTGAGTAAGTATAGATCAAAATCAGCGAGTGCAAGTATCTTTTACTGGTTCTCCTAATCCGGAACAAAGGTTTATAATAACCTATTAGAATCCTAACGGGTCTTTAGTTAAGCTTACGCTTAGACCGGTTAGTTTTAAAGATACGGTTCGCACGCACGATTAAGCGAAGACCGGATAGAATGTGATTTAGACCCGAAAAGTTTGAAGACTTGCTTAATATGGGTATATGATACACATTCTGGATTTTGAGATAAAACCGATAAGGTTTGACCCGTTTCGGCTAATTTATGTAAACTAGTTACATAAACCGAACCGAACGCGTATGAAGCGTAACGGGTAACCATATGAGTCCTAAACAGGTTTCCTAAGTTAACATGCCTTAAATATGTGATGATATCAGTAGGATACCTTCCGTTATGCCCTAAACAAGTTTAATCGCATATTAAGCCCCGAAGGGGTATTTTGGTAATTTTAAAGATTATAAAAGGGATTAATTACATTTCTGTGAAACGGGTCTGAAAACATCAGTAAATTAGTTTATTTTAACAGGTTATAACATTTGGTTATAAGTCTTATATGTCAAAATAGTTTTAAACCCTAACTATGCGTATAATACGCGTATAAAGCCGTTTTAAGCGACGTACGGGTTAAAATAGGATTCTGAGTTTCCTGATCAGTTAAACAGGTTCAAAAAACTCTAATTAATATTTTAAATCAGTAGCAATTGGATTGGTGTCAAAAGGATTTGTAAAACTCATTTTATGGCCGAAAAGGGCATATTCGGTATTTACCGAATTAAGGCACTAATCCTAGCTTATGATCAGTTTAAAAATAATTAAAAATCTTCAAAAATACCAAAATATTATATTACATCAGTGGGTAAAAGGTTTGGTGTCAAAAATGGGTTTTAGATAGGCGTTACGCTAATGACGTCATTTAATTCCTAAGAATCGCTATAATTACGTCATTAAGCATAACTCCTAATCTGGACCTCCGCTTGATGTAAAAATTTACAGACATGTCTAATAATCAGTAACTAAGATTATTTTACTTTCATATCTCCAAAAATCTCGTTTTATGATCTTAAGGGCATTACGGTCAATATTTAGGCGATTAACGGAAACATCGGACAATTAAGGATTCATGTGGTATAAACGCAGAGGGTTATACCAACATGTAGCTAGGTCCTAATGGAACTTTAAGGCATGTCTAAAACTATCTAAACCGGGTCAGAACTGAGGTCAAAGCAAAAGTCAAACTTTTGTGTCTTTCGGTTCCGAATCGGTTCAAAACAGAAAGTTGTCGAATCAAACAAGCGTAGACAAGTTTTTATACTTATTTTCAAGTTATATGACTGATAAAACAGATTACACGCCTTTTATATTGCTAATTACGCGTTAATTCCAAAATACCAATTCTGTTGACTTTTTCGGACAACCTTTGACTCGACAAAAGACCTAGTTAGGATTCGAATCAGTGAGTGCCCTTTTAGGGGTTTATTATCCATATAAATACCATCTTATAATAACTTTCGATTCGACTAAACTCTGGACCGATTGTGATTTATCGCCAAGTCAAACCGTAATTACGACGGTTTGACTTCTAGGCTATAAACTAAGCATAACTCAAACGAGAAGGATCAAAGGCACTTACATACGTCTAATGGATGATATGGAAAGCTTGTATCAGTTCTTGAGCTCTTGAAAATGTCCAGAAGTTGAAATGTGCATGTATGTGGAATATGTGACTTTTTATAACAACTTAGATCATTCTAATTTGATGCCACAAGAGTCTAGGATGATTATCAGATGTCAACATGTGTCCCTATAGGCTAAATACCATTTTAGGCAGCCCATAGTATCATAACAAGTCACTTTGAGTCAGTTAAGAGGCTGAAAACGGGCACCTGTGATGTTTCTGCAACTGGCAGTCGTAGGCGGCCCGCGTGGCCTTTGGTTATCTGGTAGGCGGGCCGCGTGGCCCATCAGAACATGTAAAACATGTTTTTCGTTATTGCATTTTGGTCCTTGGTCCCCCGAAAGGTCGTTTTCACTTGTTTTCCATAGTTCTTATCCTATAATATTAACATATGGGGGCTTTAAGACTTATACCCACTTTGTTAAGTCCTCGGGTAACTTTGTGATCACCCGAAAAGCCCTAAATTTCAATGTTAACCATTCTAACCCTCACACACGAATTTTATCACACCTTTCTCATACGGTAACGAAACTTGGTGAAATTTTTATGGTAGATTCTAGTGAGCATAATTAATCATTACAAGGCTTCGGGTTTGCTAAAAGGTCACTCAGAGGTATATCTTGAACATGTTGACACATTTAACCCCTGTAGTTTGTAATCTCTCACTTTCTTTCACAATTCGCTTCGTATGATCCATGATCCATTCGTTTAAGGTTATAAACATCATATAGGGTTATTGCAAAGTATATTTATTCATTGTTGACACTTTGAACCCTTATATTTACACAGTTTCACTGTTTATCAACTTTAGTCCTTCAAGAACATTCTTTCACACGTTCAAACTTATGACACGTGTCAACACATTATAGGACGTAAATTTTCGAGGTGTTACATCCTCACCCCCTTAAAAGAAATCTCGACCCGAGATTTACTTAAACAAGTAAGGGTACTTTTCTTTCATCGTGGATTCAACCTCCCACGTGAACTCGGGACCTCTACGGGCATCCCATTTGACCTTTACAAAAGGTATATGCTTCCTTCAAAGCTTCCTTACCTGTCGATCTTCAATCGACAAAGGTTTTTCTACAAACTTCAAGCTCTCATCTATATGCACATCTGTATGTGGTATAACCAGTGATTCGTCAGCGAAACACTTCTTCAGATTGCAGATGTGGAACACATTGTGTATACTACCGAGCTCTTCAGGTAAGTTTAACTTATAGGCAACTGACCCGACACGTTCGATAACCTCGAAAGGTCCTATGTATCTCGGGCTTAGCTTTCCTTTCTTACCAAATCGTATCACTCCCTTCCAGGGTGACACTTTAAGTAGGACTTTGTCACCTACTTCGAAGTGAAAATCCTTACGACTTGGATCAGCGTAACTCTTCTGCCTATCCCGGGCAGCTTTGAGACGGTCACGAATCTGGACAATCTTGTCCGATGTCTCGAACACTATCTCTGGTCCAGATAACTGGACATCTCCAACTTCTGCCCAACAAATGGGCGATCTACACTTTCTACCGTATAAAGCCTCAAAAGGCGCAGCCTTAATGCTGGTATGGTAGCTATTGTTGTAGGAGAATTCAACTAATGGTAGGTGCTTATCCCAGCTACCACCCAAGTCAATTGCACATGCACGAAGCATGTCTTCCAACGTTTGGATAGTACGCTCACTCTGACCGTCTTTCTGTGGATGTTAAGCCGTACTAAAGTTCAAACGTGTGCCCAAAGATTGTTGGAAACTTTTCCAAAAATGTGATGTGTATCTAGTATCTCGGTCAGAGATAATAGCTACAGGTATGCCATGTAGGGCTACAATCTTATCCACATACAGTTGGGCTAACATATCGGAGCTGTAGGTCTCCTTAATGGGTAGGAAATGTGCTGACTTAGTCAGTCGGTCAACTATCACCCAGATGGTGTCATTTCCTTTCCTTGTCTTGGGTAACTTGGTGATAAAATCCATAGTTACAATTTCCCACTTCCAAGTAGGAAGTTCAGGCTGTTGTAGCAAACCTGACGGATTTTGATGTTCTGCCTTGACTTGCGCACATGTCAAGCATTTGGCTACATGAGTGGCTACAGACTTTATCAAGCCTATCCACCAATAATTTGCCCTAAGATCCTGGTATATCTTATCAGCTCCAGGATGAACGGAGTATTTGGAACTATGGGCTTCCTGGAGGATAACATCACGAAGTCCTCCATAAATTGGAACCCATATCCGTCCATTCAATCTAAGAATTCCATCCTTACTAAGAGATAACTGCTCCTCAGTTACTCCTAGCTTTTCGTTAGGATAGTTAGCTTCCAACACAGCTTCCTTCTGTGCAGCTAACAACCTTTCTATCAAACTGTTCTTTATTTCCATGCGCTTGGCATTGATTCGGATGGGTTTCACCTTCTCCTTCCGACTCAAGGCATCAGCGACTACATTCGCCTTGCCGGGATGGTATCTTATTTCACAATCATAATCATTCAGAGTTTCCATCCAACGGCGTTGCCTCATGTTCAAGTCCTTCTGATTG
This sequence comes from Helianthus tuberosus, assembly GCA_030545235.1. Classification (NCBI taxonomy): domain Eukaryota; kingdom Viridiplantae; phylum Streptophyta; class Magnoliopsida; order Asterales; family Asteraceae; genus Helianthus; species Helianthus tuberosus. The sequence goes on from CM060406.1 coordinate 66,135,768, forward strand.
AACAGATGTTGAAGGCTCTTGTGATCAGAATAGATCACACATTTGATTCCATATAAGTAGTGCCTCCACAGTTTTAGTGCGAATACAACGGCACCCAACTCCAAGTCATGGGTGGTGTAATTCTTTTCGTGCACCTTTAATTGACGTGAAGCATAGGCAATGACTTTGCCTTTCTGCATAAGCACACATCCCATCCCGGTGTGTGATGCATCACAATAAACTACAAAATCCTCTATTCCATCAGGCAATGTCAGTACTGGAGCATTGCTCAACTTTTGTTTCAGAATATCGAAGGATTCCTGCTGCTTAGGACCCCAGTCAAACTTAATCTTCTTACGTGTCAGCGAAGTAAGGGGTGCAGCAATCCTTGAGAAGTTTTCAATGAATCGCCTATAGTATCCTGCCAAACCTAGGAAGCTACGTATTTCTGTAGGCGTCTTTGGCTCATGCCAATTCATGACAGCTTCAACTTTAGCGGGATCTACTTGGATACCACGCTCACTAACAACATGTCCAAGAAACTGGACTTCCCGAAGCCAGAATTCACACTTCGAGAACTTGGCATAGAGCTTTTCTTTATGAAGTAGTTCCAGAATGCAGTGAAGATGCTTTTTATGGTCAGCTTGGTTCTTTGAGTAGATGAGAATGTCGTCGATGAAGACGATGACGAATTTATCTAAGTGCGGCTTGCACACGCGATTCATGAGATCCATGAATGCGGCCGGTGCATTAGTGAGCCCAAAAGGCATCACTAGGAACTCGTAATGACCATAACGAGTCCTAAACGTTGTTTTGTGCACGTCTTCATCTCTAACCTTCAATTGATGGTAGCCTGACCTCAAGTCAATCTTCGAGAAGAAACTTGCCCCTTGAAGTTGATCGAATAGATCGTCGATTCTAGGCAAAGGATACCTATTCTTGATAGTAACCTTATTAAGCTCACGGTAGTCGATGCACAGTCGCATCGATCCATCCTTCTTCTTGACAAATAAAACTGGTGCTCCCCAAGGAGACGAACTAGGTTTGATGAAACCTTTGGCTAGCAAATCATCTAGCTGCGTCCTCAATTCCTTCATCTCTGTTGGTGCCAACCTATAAGGCGCCCTTGCAACTGGTGCTGATCCAGGAATAATGTCAATTCTGAATTCTACTTGCCTATCTGGTGGCAAACCAGGTAGTTCTTCAGGAAATACATCGGGGTATTCAGAAATGACCGGGATATCTCCAATCTTGGGTTTCGGCTCATCAATAATCACCTGTGCCATGTAGATGACACAGCCCTTCTTCAAACACTTAGAGTCTTTGAGAATAGACATTTTCTCGGGCAGCCCATACTGGGTATCTCCCTGGATAGTAAGTGATTCACCAGACGAAGTCTTGATCATCACTTGCTTCTTATTGCAAATAATCTAGGCCTGGTTATGTGATAACCAATCCATACCCAAAACTATGTCGAAACCGGCTAGTTTTAAAGGAAGTAGGGACAAAGGAAAAGAGTGATTCTTAATGGATATGAAACATCCATCTAATAAGGTTGAAGCGGTTTCTAAAGTGCCATCTGCTAGTTCCACCTCATACTTCACACTTAAAGTCTTAACATGTAATTTCAACAATTCACAAAACTTATTATCTACAAATGACTTATCAGCGCATGAATCAAATAACACTCTCGCATAAACATCATTTACGAGAAAGGTACCTGTTATCACGTTGTCGTCCTTGACGGCTTCCTTAGCATCCATCCTGAAAACCCTAGCATTGGTCTTCTTAGTCTCTTCGGGCTTCTTGGCATATTTTGGGCAATTGCTCTTGATGTGCCCCCTTTCATTACAACCGTAGCAGGTCACATCCTTTATCTTTTTGCAATCCAAGGTTTTGTGTTCCTTGGACTTGCACAAGCCACATGCAAAAGATTTCGATTGTGAATTCGAATTCGATTCAAATCTGCACTTTCCGAAGTGCTGTCTCTTGCAGATTTTGCATTTGGGTTTTTCACCCGACTGCTGGCCATCCTTCCTATAACCGGACCCCTTCTTTTGGTCATTGTTTCCCTTCTGCTTCTTGTCTGAACGTCGTGAGTTGTCATCCTCACGCTTCCTCTTTTCGGTATCATTTTTCCTCTGTGACCTCAGCCTGACAACATCTAAGGTAAGGGACAACGATATGTCCGCTACTGACCGAAAAGTGGTTGGTCTGGAGGCCTTTACACTTGCTTTGATCTCTGGTTCCAAACCCCCAATGAATCGAGCTATACGTTTAGGCTCCGGAGTTACCAAATATGGAACCAACCTTGACAAGGTGTTGAAACTGGTAAGGTAGGCCTGACAGTCTAGGTTTCTCATGACCAGCGCCAAGAAGTCAGATTCAATTCTCTCAACCTCGTGTTGAGGGCAGAAATTTTCCTTGATTAGTGCCATGAACTGTTCCCAGGTCATGTTGTATAACGGGACTTTCCCTGTAGCTTGGATCAAGGATCTCCACCAAGCTAATGCTTCTCCTTTGAAAGACTATGAGACAAACTTCACAATATCCCTATTATGGCAACCACTAATATCCACCACATTATCCATTTCGTCCATCCAAGTCATGCAATCAACAGCTCCTTTTTCCCCAGTGAAGTCCCTGGGTTTGCACGAAACAAAGTACTTATAGGTGCAACCCCTATTACGGGGTTCTTGATCCTGTATGACTCTTTGGGATGGAACACTCCTTCGGTTTGACGAGTGGTGAGAATTACTGTTGTGGGCAGTGTGGGTCCTGGAGGGTGTTCTAGAGTGTGGTGCAGATTGGGTTCTTGTATGGGTACCACCTGATTCATGGAGCTGTCTATCCATAGCTCTATTAACCGCATTATCTATCATTGCTTGTAATTCTGCACCCGCTACGTTCACTCGGGCATTATCATTCACTATCACTGGGTGACTGTTGACCTCGTTTGAGTCTGCCATGTATCTTGAACTGTAACATATCGACAATAATTTATTGGTGAGTTTATTATAGAATTGTCTTTTATGGCAATTTTATTAACCGTGGTAAACATAGACCATATATGGTTAATTTATTACTCACATAAATTTAGGATTTCTAATATAATTTATCCTAATTATAAAACAATAACAGTTTTATTAGCACATAAGGCCTAGTCACAGGGACAATTTAGATTTTTAAGCTATGATTTCAGAGAATCAAAGCATGAAGGTTTGAACAAAGTTCATTACCTTTATCAGACAGGGTCACTGACTAATACTGTCTTTTGTCTCATATGAAAATGAGAAGGGCCCGTAGGCATTCCATTACCAATGGATGGTAAAAGAACTGATCATATTTATTAATGATTTAACCCATGATTCAGAGATCATTTATTTGGGTTTAGAATCTTTGAAAAGATCCATTTATAATAATAACACGTGTGTTTTTAACGAATCATGTCTGCCAGGAGTGTTAACATGTTTACAGATGTTAACAGGGATTTGAATCTTTTTAACGAGTTTTACCATCTGGGCTAGGTCTTAAAATGACATGCAGGCTAGGTTATACTTTTAAGATCCTTAATTAAAAATAACATAGGCAGATAGATTTTTAAAAGGAATGATTCTGATTTATTTATTTCATATATAATTTAATTTTGCATAACATAGCAAAGATGAAATTTATAAACTTACATTCCATTAAACTAAAAATAGCACATTTTGCCCTAAACGGGACTTTTCACATAAACACATGCCCACGCAGGAGCTATACAGATAATACATGTCCTCACAGGGACGGTCTACAAAAGTAAATGTCCACGCAGGGACTACTAGAGACAAGTCCACGTAGGGACTAAGTACAAAGGAAGATGTCCTCGCAGGGACTACATACACACATAAATAAATGTCCACGTAGGGACTTGATTTAAACAAGGAAATACAACAATATATATTGGGATTTAACGATCCCGTTTCTTCTTTCCCTTCAGCAAGTTTGCCAAACCACTCATGAATCCATCATTCTTCTTACGCTCTTTCTGGAGGTCTCTCTCAACCTTATCCAGTCTTTGACGGAGATCCTCCTGCTCTGGTGGAGAAAACCGTGGTGGCTGGTACTGTGGCGGTGGCTGAGGAGGTACTTGATACCCTCGAGTTGGATGTCCCATTCCCCAAGGGGTTCCATATGGTCCCTCAGGGTTTTGGGCAAGGTAGTTTCCTGCCACTAGGTATGGGTCGGCCTCGGCATAATTATAGTTATGGTATGATGGCGGTCCGTAAGGGTTGTAAGCTGCCGGAGCAGTATAAGCAGGGATTGGGTGGCCAAAACCCGGTGATGGCGGTGCAATAGGTGCCGAATTCACCTCCGAAACTAGAAATGAAGGTCCACCCATCTGTGGGCCTTCATATATAGGCGGGTAATGGCTGCCGCTAGAGTGTTGAGGGGTGTTGAGACGAAAATCCACCTCTCTTGTTGAGATCCGTGCGCCAGTCCTCCTACGTCTTGGTGGTTCTGGAGGCTCTAGATGAACTGGCGACGGTGGAGGCGGTGGCGTGACTGCCTCATAACGTGGATCCCCAGAGGGATTTTGCTGCACGTAACGTGGATCCCCAGAGGGATCTTGCTGCTGCTGGAAACGTGGATCCCCAGAGGGATCTTGCTGCTGCTGGGGCGGCTGCTGGTGTGGTGATGAGTGTTCAGATGGTGTATAGTACCACTCACACCATTCGAATCGTGCCATGTGACTATCCGGACCCTGGTATGGTGTTCCGTGAAAAGACGAACCGTCGGAGATCACGAAAGGATGGTTAAAGGATCCGGTTGAAGCCTCGACGGGATCTGCGTCCTCGTCCATATCTTGATCACCAGAAAAGTGATCCTCCGGTCCTAGTGGGTTAAAGCCCACTTGTTCTGGTAGGTACTCTGCTGGGTTAAACTGACCCCAAAAAACAGGAGTAGGGTCGTGGAAGGAATCTTGCGATGAGGATCGCGGTAACGGTATGTATGATGGTTGCGGGTTGTTGGGCTCATTCTCAGACTGAGGCCCAAAAGAGTGAAAATATGGAGGCGTGGAGCTATGTGACGTTGATTGTCTGGCAGGCTCCTCATAGACTCTCCAAGGTTCTTGCGGATCTATACTCCTTGTAACAGAAGGAGTTCGCCGGCCTGAAGGCCCGGCCTCATGGTCGTTAGGGGCGCTGATCGGCGCCTTTCCTCGATTTCCTCGTCTGAATCTTGGCGGCATTGCTTAACCTGTTAATATAACAAAGGTAATAACAAGGAAAAATAAAGGACACAATTAAATTAAAATAAAAACATTTTGGATTATTCCTAAGTTCTTTGTCTAGACTCGAAGGATTTAGGAATGTGCAATTGTGTAACTGAGATTAAACACAAAAGGCTAGTGTTTAATTCACTCAGTGTTGGCTCTGATACCAACCTGTCACACCCCAAATTTCCACGTGTTACCGGTGGGCCCGGTAGGGGAGTATCGTGACGTAGTTGGCAACATGATAATCAAACAACACAATATTTAAATGCACAGCGGAAGCAAAGTATAGATTTAATTCAACCAAACGATATTGTAATATTAAGTATCACAAATAGTCGAATATAAATCCACAGGTAGATCAAAATAAAAGGAAACAAATGTTCAACAGTTTATGACATCCAAGCTGGCGAGACTTATTGTGGATGCTAGGAGACAAGCCAGCCTATTTCGCGTAGTACCTGCACTTAACCTTTTTAAGAAAAATACATCAGTTTACACTGGTAAATACAATAAACCGACTCATTTTGAAAAGAGTTTAAGAAAATGCATTTAGGGCACAAGGCACAAATAATATTTTTATAACTTGGGATAATTATTTAAATATATAAACTTGTAAAGGATTTACATGTTCCTTATGCGTTCAGTAGCCCGGATCGAGCCGGGTTAAAGATCAATAAACACACCACTTTATTTATGAGACACTGACAGGTGTACGCCTACACCTGAGTGCTAAGGTCGTGGCCATTTCGTAAAATGATGCCAGGGATATCCGGGACACGGTCATTAACCCCCCAAAGGCTTTAAGCAAACAAAACAATTTAAACGAAACATCTCAATACTTTAACCATATACAATTAAAGATTCAATGTCCGACCAAGCGGTATTTTATATACCTTACCCAAGCCCGTATAGGGAAATAAGTTAAAAGTATTTACCTGAGTAAGTATAGATCAAAATCAGCGAGTGCAAGTATCTTTTACTGGTTCTCCTAATCTGGAACGAATGTTTATAATAACCTATTAGAATCCTAACGGGTCTTTAGTTAAGCTTACGCTTAGACCGGTTAGTTTTAAAGATACGGTTCGCACGCACGATTAAGCGAAGACCGGATAGAATGTGATTTAGACCCGAAAAGTTTGAAGACTTGCTTAATATGGGTATATGATACACATTCTGGATTTTGAGATAAAACCGATAAGGTTTGACCCGTTTCGGCTAATTTATGTAAACTAGTTACATAAACCGAACCGAACGCGTATGAAGCGTAACGGGTAACCATATGAGTCCTAAACAGGTTTCCTAAGTTAACATGCCTTAAATATGTGATGATATCAGTAGGATACCTTCCGTTATGCCCTAAACAAGTTTAATCGCATATTAAGCCCCGAAGGGGTATTTTGGTCATTTTAAAGATTATAAAAGGGATTAATTACATTTCTGTGAACCGGGTCTGAAAACATCAGTAACTTAGTTTATTTTAACAGGTTATAACATTTGGTTATAAGTCTTATATGTCAAAATAGTTTTAAACCCTAACTATGCGTATAATACGCGTAAAAAGCCGTTTTAAGCGACGTACGGGTTAAAATAGGATTCTGAGTTTCCTGATCAGTTAAACAGGTTCAAAACACTCTAATTAATATTTAAAATCAGTAGCAATTGGATTGGTGTCAAAAGGATTTGTAAAACTCATTTTATGGCCGAAAAGGGCATATTCGTATTTACCGAATTAAGGCACTAATCCTAGCTTATGATCAGTTTAAAAAATAATTAAAAATCTTCAAAAATCCCAAAATATTATATTACATCAGTGGGTAAAAGGTTTGGTGTCAAAAATGGGTTTTAGATAGGCGTTACGCTAATGACGTCATTTAATTCCTAAGAATCGCTATAATTACGTCATTAAGCATAACTCCTAATCTGGACCTCCGCTTGATGTAAAAATTTACAGACATGTCTAATAATCAGTAACTAAGATTATTTTACTTTCATATATCCAAAAATCTCGTTTTATGATCATAAGGGCATTACGGTCAATATTTAGGCGATTAACGGAAACATCGGACAATTAAGGATTCATGTGGTATAAACGCAGAGGGTTATACCAACATGTAGCTAGGTCCTAATGGAACTTTAAGGCATGTCTAAAACTATCTAAACCGGGTCAGAACTGAGGTCAAAGCAAAAGTCAAACTTTTGCGTCTTTCGGTTCCGAATCGGTTCAAAACAGAAAGTTGTCGAATCAAACAAGCGTAGACAAGTTTTTATACTTATTATCAAGTTATATGACTGATAAAACAGATTACACGCCTTTTATATTGCTAATTACGCGTTAATTCCAAAATACCAATTCTGTTGACTTTTTCGGACAACCTTTGACTCGACAAACGACCTAGTTAGGATTCGAATCAGTGAGTGCCCTTTTAGGGGTTTATTATCCATATAAATACCATCTTATAATAACTTTCGATTCGACTAAACTCTGGACCGATTGTGATTTATCGCCAAGTCAAACCGTAATTACGACGGTTTGACTTCTAGGCTATAAACTAAGCATAACTCAAACGAGAAGGATCAAAGGCACTTACATACGTCTAATGGATGATATGGAAAGCTTGTATCAGTTCTTGAGCTCTTGAAAATGTCCAGAAGTTGAAATGTGCATGTATGTGGAATATGTGACTTTTTATAACAACTTAGATCATTCTAATTTGATGCCACAAGAGTCTAGGATGATTATCAGATGTCAACATGTGTCCCTATAGGCTAAATACCATTTTAGGCAGCCCATAGTATCATAACAAGTCACTTTGAGTCGGTTAAGAGGCTGAAAACGGGCACCTGTGATGTTTCTGCAACTGGCAGTCGTAGGCGGCCCGCGTGGCCTTTGGTTATCTGGTAGGCGGGCCGCGTGGCCCATCAGAACATGTAAAACATGTTTTTCGTTATTGCATTTTGGTCCTTGGTCCCCCGAAAGGTCATTTTCACTTGTTTTCCAGAGTTCTTATCCTATAATATTAACATATGGGGGCTTTAAGACTTATACCCACTTTGTTAAGTCCTCGGGTAACTTTGTGATCACCCGAAAAGCCCTAAATTTCAATGTTAACCATTCTAACCCTCACACACGAATTTTATCACAACTTTCTCATACGGTAACGAAACTTGGTGAAATTTTTATGGTAGATTCTAGTGAGCATAATTAATCGTTACAAGGCTTCGGGTTTGCTAAAAGGTCACTCAGAGGTATATCTTGAACATGTTGACACATTTAACCCCTGTAGTTTGTAATCTCTCACTTTCTTTCACAATTCGCTTCGTATGATCCATGATCCATTCGTTTAAGGTTATAAACATCATATAGGGTTATTGCAAAGTATATTTATTCATTGTTGACACTTTGAACCCTTATATTTGCACAGTTTCACTGTTTGTCAACTTTAGTCCTTCAAGAACATTCTTTCACACGTTCAAACTTATGACACGTGTCAACACATTATAGGACGTAAATTTTCGAGGTGTTACAAACATATTGACTAAATAAAACAAAATCTAGAGTTCTGAATAGTTCAGTATATAGCATACCTAATAGAAAATTTCACTTTAGAAATCCGAACCAGATTCAAATTTCTTTCTAGATTCAAATTTCTTTCTTTTACAGTGAAGCAGAATCTCACAGAAGTGACAGAACTAAACAAAATCATTCCACAATGAACCGATTTGGATTAAAACAATAGATCTGAAAGGTAGATCTGCAGTTCCCAAAACCCTAGAAACATCATATCTTACTTTTAATTTATAAAACAAACGAAAATTGTTACTTACAGTTTTACTGAACCCTAAGTTGTATGTATAGGTGCGTGAGAGAGGGGGAGGACCGTCCTAAACGTCGAGACCCCGACGTTGGCGACGATGGAGGAACGGCGACGGAGGGCATGAAATGGAGAGGGTAGAATATAACCAACATCAAGCGCTATAAAAGGGTAGAAAAGCAGAAGTCAAATACATACTAAATTGCATCAATATGATCTATCTTAGGACTCTTGACATGAAACCAAAGTTAACAAACCCGAACTCAATCAAGGTTAGGAGTACGCGTATCTGTTCTTCCAACATTAACAGCTAGTCATTATTCAAAGGGAAATGGCGAGTTCTCAATTCATTGGAAAGTTGAATGTTGATATTTACAAAACTAGAACTACGCAATACAACCTAGCGTCACTTGGATTCTTCAGCATTCGAAAATGTACAACTCAATACTACTACATACAAACATTCAGCATGTCAATGCAATTTAAAAAAACACATTTGCTATTTTGCTTAGAAAGTTCCACAAAACAAATTTCATACAAAATGGGCATGCCTCTATGGTTTTGTAAATCGATCTAGGGTTTGTAAATCGAACAAAAAACAATAAAATTCTAAAAAAATTTAAAAAAAACAGTGAAAGTTGAAAAATTCCTTTTATGTGAAGAGAATAACTTCTGCAACTGTTGTTTTTATTAGCTCTGTACCAAACTCGAAGCATTTGCTATTGGGATAAGAGGTCAAACAGGTCAGGATGGGTTGAAATACACAATTTTTAAAGCTTTACAAAAACTGTTTTATTACAATAAAAAGATAACTTCTTTTAAACTTAAACTTTTTCATCTAATCCTATTTTCTTTTCAATAAACGGGTTCTTTGTGCACTTTTGCCACTAATTGAAAAACGGACAAACAACAAAGACTAAAGTTTTACCTTCCTGAAAGTGTCAAAATCTGGATCTGGAATAATTCCGGCTTCTTTCTGTTTTCTGAGATTGTTGGTGCGCCTACAAAAAGTCAAAACACTCAATGGATGATGACACCCATATCATGGTAATTAACCAAACACATGGGTCATAACTTCAATTTCCATTCTAAATTCCTATACTGTCCTTTGATCGATTCAATTCTTTGAAGGAAACTTAGTTGTAATACCTAATTAACCACATAAATGATGACACCCTTATCATGGTTACCAAGTAGGCAATCATTTTCACAAGGACTGTGTTTTGCACCACAACGCGACACGTGTCCCAAACCTATGAAATCAGCCATAGCACACATGATGTTATGCATGTTGAGTTACTGTGTAGTAATTTATATAAAATAACATGAGTTGACTTTCGGAAGTCAACGGGTCAACAAACAAATAGTCCCCCATACAAAAACACCTAAATAATAATTTTGGAACCCATTTTCACCCAAACAAAACTGATACTTCATTAAAACAACCCACTATGACTGAACCCCATTTTGGCCAGAACGTGTTTCGACCAGAACATCTGAATCGTTACCCAGCCCTACCTTACCTGACCCACTTCATTTGCCAAACAGATTGAAGAAAAAGAATGAATAAGTAACCTCTTAGACAGATCAGAATCTTTGCCAACGTCTCCCATGGCTCGTTCTAGTTCTTTAACTCGTAATCGTAATTCCTTTATTAAATGAGTATTGCCAGCTGGCAATGCAAAACTCAAGTAAGCTTTGGCTCGTATCAGCTGGTCTTTCATCTCTTTGATCTTCTTATCCATTACCCTCCGTTCTTGTGGTTGCACATCATATCTTTTTGTGACATCATTGTGTCCTTTTGCATCAGGATCTCCTGCTGAAATCATTCATCGTAAAATGATTAATACTCGAAGGAAAACAGTGATCAATTAACCTTAGATACAAATAAGACACACAAAAGACCAACCATTTCGTTTTGTAATACCATTGTTTTCAACGGGTTCATCAGACTTAACACCCAAAACTGGGGATCCGGAACTGACGACAGGATCAAAGGTTACATCTTTGTAAATGTTTACGATGGGTTCTCTTAAGCCTCCACCTTCCTCCTACTACACCACCATAGGTAACTTAAGGCTCCTCAAAAATAATAATAACATATTTAAAACTATTGTTGTTTGTCACATGAATATTACAATGAAATTACAGGAGAAGCTAGCATTTCATATTACTTGCTTAACTAAATTTAACCTCAATAGTTCCCTCCTGCCTTTCTGGAAAATGAAAAAAAAAAGAACCCTTATAAACTAATGCCAGTAAGGACGTGTTCATGGAGGCGGGCCCGAACCTGGTTAATTGACGGACCACGGGACCGATCTTCAGCAAGGGCCTGAAAGTGAGCACGAATCTAAGCCCGAGCTAGGCCCCGGTCTGCACCCTGCATAAGATATAAAATATACATTAATCCACAGCCACAAGGACACAACGATAAACTTCAAGTTCTGATTGATGATCACCTGATCAGAGGATTCTGCCCTAGCATAAGAGTCATCAAGAGCGTCCCAAAACTGACACCAAAACTGTCCTAAAAAGCTATCAGGTATATTAACTCCTGGAAAATAACAACAACACTCAAATCACTTGTCAATCTTTGATAAGTTACATGAAAAAACTATCTAGAAATAATTAAATAGTAACAAACAAACGTATTGTTTTCAGCATTAACATTCAGCGGCAACTATTAGAAACCACAAACGGTATAAAATATTACCCAATGTTAGGGTTTGAAATATTAAGAACTTCCGACGACCAAACAAAACTGAAACAATAATTTAATAACAAAGTATTAGATAGTTATTTTCCATAGTTAGTTAAAAGTTTCACCTGGTACTCTGCAAATTCGATAGCCAGTGTCTTCATAGTCTTGTCCGCTGCTTGAAGTAACTTATGAGGTTCCTGAAAACAAAAAAAATAACCATTTATTTAACGAAATTGATTTAGAAATTGATGTCGTAAATCTTATAAAAATAAATAGGTTAAAATTGAAAATTTTTAATACAGAACCGGTTCAACCGGCCGGTTTTTCGGTCTGACCGCTGGTTTGATTCAAAAGCGGTTCGATAGGGTTGAACCAGACCGGTGAAAACACATGTGGTTTTTAGAAAATTTACATACCGCATTTTGTTTAATTGTTTTTTTTTTCATTATTGATACTAATTGTTATTAACAGGAACAGGTTGTTGGGTTCTTACAGTAAAAAAACTAATATTATGATTATATGTTTATGGGAACCAAAGCAATTAGAATTGAGCTGTTGACGAAAAAATGTAAAATGACCAATTTGCCCTCAACTTTAAGTAAAGATATTCATTATATACCTGAACGCACCAACGCAACTTCGCTTGCATACACCACCAAAACAGCACACAAATCCTTCATATCCATAAGCTGATAAGATCTGCTAAAGGAGACCTTCAATAAAGACGGAAACATTTGGTTTTTAATAAAATCAGAATTTGATGTAGTAACTTTGAGAAATGTGTACTCAATAATAGCAAGCAAGTCTCTCATTTTTTACCCCAGTTTCTCCAGCCATAATGCTTGATAATGCTTGACACATGCTTCAGTACAAATCAACATATATATTACAAGAAAAAACAACAAAGGGGTGACAACATTAGAACTAAAAAGATGCTCGTCAAATCCAAGCACAAAAATTAATGTGTGTCACAAAGTTGTTCTAGAAGTAGAGGACTCTGAATGAATCTATATATACATCTTTTTAATCTCCCTTTATTTTATAAACATCTCCTTTGTCAAATTTCTTTACATAAAGCAGTGTGGGATATGTAAACAAATTTCTTTAATCCTTTACTATGAAAACTTCAATTTTTGACTACTAAGGAGTCCACTTTTTTGCCCCAAAATACTTTGCACCTTTGAATAGTATGATTGTGTTTGTATTTGTAATACTGAACCTCCATAACCAATGTATAGACTTACTCAACAATTAATGTAAAATGATGAAGCAAACACTAATAAGATACTGTGTTCTTCAGTGTGTTCTACATAGCTATCTAACACTAAGTTAGGTCAAAGAGAATAAGTAATTTAAACCAAAATCACATGCATTTTGGGCAAAAAAAAAAACAATGATACATAAATTCAACAATAATAGCAATCTACAGATACAGATGTTGTGTAATAAAGCTTTTCATAATACGAATACAGATGTCGGTCAGCTAAGATGTTGATCAGCTAAGAAAACAGATACATATAAGCAATCTACAACGCTTTTCATAATACGGATACACAATTCATGAAGAACGCACAAAGTGAGCAATAATCAAACATTTTGATTAAAAAAGATGACATTTTTACATAAAATCAGGAAATAATGAATCGATTTAGTGAAAGAATAAGGGATGAATGAGAGAAAGAACCCTAGAAAGAATATCCTCGAGGCGGTTGCGTTAGACAGGGGTCGTCTCGATGGTCAACACGACACGCCACCATTGATTTCCTTAGAGCTGCCACCAAAAACGCTACTAACGACAGTTGGTTTTGTTCTTCCTCAGCTGCATTTTCACCACCGCCTCCTCCTCCTCTTGTTAGCATCACCAACCCCGTCATCTCTCTCTCTCTCTAAAAAACCCTAAAGTGCAAAACAGATCTAAAGCTTCAACAAACTGAAAATGGCTCACGTGTGTTTGTTGTGTTGTCTTAGCTCGATAAGAAAAGACTGAAGGCTTGGATTGATTCCCGAAAGCTTCAATTTCTTGTTGTTGGTTTCACAAATAAGAGAGAGAAATCAGGGTTTGAAATTTGAAATGGAAGAGAGAGGGATTTAAAGAATGGTTTGAATTTTGAAATTTTGAAAGTGGAGCCAAATTATGTATTATTAATATTAATTGAAGATATAAAATTAATAGAATATATTAACAATTTAATTGTTATTTATGACATCAGCTTATCCAATGTGGCATAGCTAAGAAGATGACACGTAGGCAAAATTACATCAGCTTCTAACCTCCTTTAATAGATAATATAGATTTGTATATACTTTGTAATATAACATGTGATGGCATTAGTCATGGTACTCTAATTTTGGGGTTGATGGTTTCTAATTTATATAAAAACCTATTCAAAGCATACTCTAGATTGCCCACAAGGAGTACTCCACACACAAAATATATCTTTCACCAAATCTAGACAGAAATTTAGACAGCTGTCTGAATGACTAAATGCATCAGTATGAGACATCACATATATTTAGCTCTGTTGGGTTAATCGGTGTTTACGGGTCAAACGGGGTGCGTTATCAGGTCATCCGGTTACATGTCAAAAGAGCAAATATATCAGTTAATCAATGAGTTGGTTTTCTCAATCTTGGTCAACTGAGTTAGCCGCAATCTTCTCGTACACGTGATTGAGAATGGACGTTGAGGGGTTGCTAAATAAATGGAATTACGTTGAACTCTTCTATTTTGCATGTGCAATAATATTATATAAATAGGAGTAGTATTTGTTATTTTATAATGTACCCTTTTCATTTTTTATCGAATACACAGAGCTTTTCTTTGCAAATATTGTGTTTCCTTCTTCTGCATATTTCACATACGTGAGTGTTAGTGTGTGTGGAGTGGGCCTGTAACCAACATTTGGTATCAGAGCCTAGGGCTCGTAGAAAGCGGGTTTGAAGATCGAAGGAAGCCTCCGCCACCGGCGGGTGTGCCGGGTCGGTGGAGGGCAGGGTGAAGAAGGGTCTAGCTCGTCGCTGCGGGGCAAACGCAGCAGGAAAACGGGTTATTTGGGACAGCAGGGGGCTGTTTCGGTGTCGTTTTACAGCAGAAGACGGGGGCATTATGGTGTTTTCAGTAGGCCGTTGTTGTGGTAGACGTACTGGTTAAGACGACGGGGGTGACCGGTGATAAACACTTGTGTTCCGTGACTGTTAGTGGTGATGAAAGGAGGAAGAACGAGGCTGTTCGGTTGTTAGTTGCGGGTTTGCGCAGCTGTTATACAACGGTGATAACAGTAGATGCTGAGAACGGTTGCCTTGATCAACTTGTTCGTGATAAGAGGAGACCGGCGTTGTGCATGAAAGGCGAGCAGAAAGGATCCGTCAAAGCAGGTGGCTTTGGATTCGTCTCGTTTGGCAAGGTGAGAAAACGGTAGAAGCGGGTGGCTTGTTTCTTTGTCGGTGGAGAGCCTCTTGAACAAAGGCGGTCGTAAAAAGGAAGATATTGGAGAAGAACACGGTGGTGACATTATGGCGTTGGAGTTCAATCGGGTGGCTTTGGATGTGACCGGGGAGAGGTCGTTGATCCGTGAAAAAGTCGTGATGTTAGTGAACGTTTCCAGCGTGATGCCATGTGACATGTTACAAGCGTGGTGTTTTTTTTTTATTCGGGTTGAACCGAGACATTGGACGTGATCGAGGTGAAGATCGGGTGTCCGTTAGATGTCATAGTGGTTCGAAACCGAGGTGATTCGGTGTTGCGGTGACGGGTGTAAACAAACCGATTAAGGGGGTGAATGTTGGGTTAATCGGTGTTTACGGGTCAAACGGGGTGCGTTATCGGGTCAGCCGGTTACATGTCAAAAGAGCAAATATATCAGTTAATCAATGAGTTGGTTTTCTCAATCTTGGTCAACTGAGTTAGCTGCAATTTTCTCGTACACGTGATTGAGAATGGACGTTGAGGGGTTGCTAAATAAATGGAATTACGTTGAACTCTTCTATTTTGCATGTGCAATAATATTATATAAATAGGAGTAGTATTTGTTATTTTATAATGTACCCTTTTCATTTTTTATCGAATACACAGAGCTTTTCTTTGCAAATATTGTGTTTCCTTCTTCTGCATATTTCACATACGTGAGTGTTAGTGTGTGTGGAGTGGGCCTGTAACCAACAAGCTCTCTAACTGATAAACAGGAGCGCGGCTTTTCAAGCTTCGCCACTGCCGGTAAAATATATCTTAGTCATCTTGTAGGTTAAGCAAAATTCGTACTCACCTGAGGTCTAAATCCGAGGATTCTAGTATGTATTATATTAGTCAGGTGTTTCGATATCTTTTGCATATTTTCCCAAGTCATAGATCATTTAGACTGAAGTCCAACTTCTTTCTTTTGGTGTTTAAGGTGCGTATTGAGTTAACATCGCATGGACTAATAAAATGAATCTTATAAATTCAGCTGTGAGGTTTAGCCTCAAAATCAAACATACATATTATTCATGTAAGGTAAAATGTCATCACCCACGATATGCCGTACGAAGAATGGAGTTGTATAACAAATATACTTGAAGAGCTAGCCTCGAGGGCTTTATTCTTCTTCAGATCAACAAGATATCAAGAGCAGTTCCTCTTATAGTGCCCAGTTCTATTATAGTAATAGCAATTGGCACATTTGGAGATTTCCTGGTTGGTTTTTTCTTCCAAATTCTATGCTTCTAGGCTTCTAGCCATTGCCATTTTTTTAGCCTTGGATAGTTGGATATTCTATATGGCAAATGGTTTTCGTTTTAGCCTCACTACAAGAAAAACAATCTATACAAACTACATTTTTTAATCTTGTGGGGACGACATTTCGTCCCTACAGGTATTTTAACCCTATAGGGACGACATATGATATCAACAACTTTTGTTTCTACATGTCCCTCCCTAAATGTTGCCTTGGTCGTCCCTATAGATGTTGTATCAATAGGCCAACCTTTAGGGACGACTTATCGTCCCTATAGAGTTAAAATAAAAAAAATTGTTTTAAATTTTTAAGGACGACATGTGGTTCCAATAGGTTCGAATCATTTTTTTTTTCTATTTTCTTCTTTTATCATCTATTGGGACGAGTTGTCGTTCCAGAAGATTTACGACAGTTTTCCCATTTGGATGTATTGGAACGATAGATGGTCTCAAGAAACATTAAAAAAATAATAAATTAGACATATCGGGACGACAAGTCGTCCCTGCATATGGTAGATAATTCTTCGGCATTAAAACTATAGAGATCATATATCGTCCCGACAGATTAAATTTTTTCAATACTTTTATTTTTATTTTTACAGTTTACCTTACATTTTTAACCTGAATTCAAACGGCATAAAATTGCAAATCCACATATTATACTAAAAGAAAGTTCAAAATACAAAATATTCATCCTAGTTATCAAATTCAAGCTTCCAAATAAAAATTTGTTATCGAGTACAAATTGAAGAGGTTTTTAGGGTTTCTAATTTACTTTAATGAAATTAAGAAAAATAAAAAAAAAAAAATTTTCAGCCTGCCAGGACAAAATGTCGTCCATATAGGGTAACCTAGTTAGAAATGCATGTAAACCATATAGGAACGACATGTCGTCCTGATAGGTAGTTCTATCCCAGAACGACTTTTGTCCTCTATATAGGTTTTGTCCCTACAAATGTTTTTTCTTGTACTGCTTATTGATCTCTCAAGTTATGTTCATCTCATGCAATTCTGATATTGTTCTATCAAAAACCCTCCATTCGAATAACATATAAACATATTCATATATTTGTTTAAATTAATTAAAAGTTACATAATTCTAAGGGTATTATATATTATATAAGCTTATAATTACTCAAATGTTGATTAAAATATATATAATAAATTAAAATATTATTAAAAATTCTGGAGGGAAGATCTCTAAGACCATGTGTAGTGGTGAACTAACATAATGCCCCCACCATGGGGCATTATCCGACACGTGGCATCCTAGTCAGCGTTGGGGCATTATAGCAAAAGTGGTGTAGTGGGGCATTATGCCAATAACCCCCCTTCCAATTAGAAAAAAAAAACAAAATAGTCATGTGCATGTCCCCTTCTCATTGGCTAGTCAACATTAAAAAGGATTAAAAAAAAAACTTATTGAAAAAGTTGTTTTGTCAGTGCATGTCCCCCTTCTCATTGGCCAAAAGCAAAATCCAACAACCCAACTTCAGCGTTATATTTAAAACGCTAGAATGCAACTTTTCAAAAAATCACGCCTTATAACGCCTAGTGTAGGGGGGGGGGGGGGGCGTTTTGGGGCGTTTTTTTTCAATTTTTTTTAAAAATCACGCCCCAGTACGGGTGTTCTAATATATTAAAAACTATAGGTAAAGATGCTCTATGTATTAAATATTAAAACATGTGTAGTGGCCAATCAAAAGTGGCTTTTGTGACGTCCACTTTTCCATTTCCATAAGGGTGAAGGGAGTGGTTAAACAGGTGAAAGTGGAAAACTTCAAAATGGACCAATCAGAGTGTGCCATGTCAGCAAGTGTGAAGAGTTTAAACTTTGGTGAAAAGTGTTGGCATTGGTTAAACACTTGAAAGTGGTAAACTTTTTTTTTTTTCATTTAAAAAAAATATATATAAAGTCAACATTACACACATTACCTTTGTCCCCCCAAGTTTGTCGATCGGCATGAGGTTACCGATTTCCATGTTTTACCGCGCGGCAAAGGTGGCCGGCGGCGGTGTTGCCGCTCGGCAAACACCTTTGCCGATGAGAATGCCGATCCACTCCCTTCACCCTAAGAATACATTTCGGATGTAACAACGTGGGTATGGTGGGGTTTGTGTTGGGGGCATGAGTTGACACGTAGAGTTCGAGCCACCCCCCCCCCCCCCCCGGCTAGTGACGTGTCTGTGGGGTATGCCGGGGCGTGGGTGCACCGCTTGGGTTGGCAGGTTATTAAAAAAAATTACAAAAAATTTAAAAAATCCACACAACATTTATAAAAAAACCTAAAATTTTATTAAATTTTTAAAAATTACATAATCCTAAAAGTTACATAAATCCTAAAAATTACAAAATAAAAAAAAACCTAGAGCGTTAGGTAAATTTCAAAAAGGGCGAGCTTGTCGAACGCCTTTCGCTCCTTGCCTCGAAACTCAATGTTCGCCACCGCCACCCGGTCCTCTTGGCTTAACTCGCCGCTCGGAACGGCTTCGTAGTAGGCCTTGAAACGATCGAGCTTGGTCCGTAGCTCGCGCCATTTATGTTGGCACGCGTTGAGGTTGTGCCGGTCGTGTCCGACGGAATAGGAGGCCGCCACATCGAATCTCAAGCCCGCCCCACGCCCGGCTTCAAACCCAAGCCCCAAGGGCCACGCCCCAACCCAAGCCCACCCGGGGTGGTGGCTTGGGCGTTTTCCCCCACGCCCGGCTTCAACTGATGCAACGATATGAACAAATGAGCTAGGCATTAAATCCAACAATTTTCTCACCGGGTGACCCTCTTCGATAGTGTTTCCAAGACTTTTCACCTTTGACACTAACTCGCTTAATTACCCACAAAATCATTTATACGCAAATAAAATTACTATCTTGTCCATCACTTCTCCTTTTTTAATATATTATAGATATAAGCTTATAATTACTCAAATGTTGATTAAAATATATATAATAAATTAAAATATTATTAAAAATTCTAGAGGGAAGATCTCTAATATATTTAAAACTATAGGTAAAGATGCTCTATATATTAAGAGAAAAATGCCCAGATAGTCCCTGTGGTTTCGCCTTTTTTCACCTATAGTCCCCAACTTTCTAAAACTACCTGAATAGTCCCCAAGTTTTCATTTTTTGTTCCCGAATAGTCCCTGTGTCTAACTTCAGATTGTTTTCTCTATTAAGGAGGGTGTGAAATGACAAAAATACCCTTTCCTTAAAAGGCCAAACCATAGGGACTATCCAGGCATCTTCTTCATATTTATTTATAAAACCCCATATTATCCCTTTCTCTTCATCCCTGCTCTCTCTCTGGTACCACCACCACCGTCACCTCCACCTCCACTGCCGCCATCATCACTGACCACTACCACCATCATCACAACCACCCCTGCCACAACCACCACTTAACACTACTTCTCTCTCTTCCTTCTCTACCATATTCACAACCACCCCTACCATATGCAGCCATGGCGGTTCGTTCCTCTTTCTTCTCCTTATTATTATTAACACATCTGAGCCTCTCTTAATTCTTCTTCTTTTTCATATTTTGGTTTTATTTTACAATTCTTGGATTTAGGGTTTTGACTTCTTATAAACATGTTTCCAGTTTACCAATTAACAATATGTAGTGCATAAGTTGAAAGTGAATGAGGCTCTGGCTAGAGAGATCTAGGTTTCATGGGAGAGAGTTGCCGATCTCTTGCCATCTGATCAACCGATTGGATATGAGCCCATGATTTCGTAGCCGAGTTTGTTTGATTAAACAATTCTCTTCTTTATGGGAATGGAGATGATGATGATGATTATGTTGATGCTGCTGCTACTGTTGTTGTTCCATATAGAGAGGCTTTGGTGATGGGAATTATTTGGAGCAAAATCAAAATTTACAGATCTGATCCACCGTATCTTGGCTAGGCAACTCAGTCTGTATGTATTTGATACATGCAACTGTGTTTGCAGCCATGGCGGATTTCGACAATAAATTCCGATGATAACCTTTATCCTTGGAGATAAGAACATCTATCTACCTAGAGGTGCACATTTCGGTTTTTTTCCCAAACCAGTTCCGGTTGGAAATGTTTTGGTTTGGTTTGGGTCAACAATTGTCAAAACTGGTATTTGGTGAAACCGATTTACAAGTGGAAAAGGATCGGTTTGGTTTGAAACTAGTTCTGGTTATTAACTGGTTTCAAGGGATAAGTTCTCGAACCGGTGGTCGGTTTGAAACAGGGACCAGTTTCACCAAACCTGTTTCATAATCAGTTTTGGGTCGGGTCAAAACTGGTTTTTTGTTCACGTCTACATTTAAATCCCTTAAATATAAGATGAGGTGTTACATTGTGTTATTCTCATGTTGTTCTGTGTTTACGAATCATAATCTGGCGCCCTTGCTAGTACAATGTTGTTATGAGGCGGTGATGATGAAATGATTTTTGAGCAAAATAGGAGTATGTAGACCCGATCCGTATCTTGGCGGGGCAATCCAGATAGCAACTGCGATTGCAGCCATGGCGGATTTGGGGGTCACATATCCGACTACAACAGATCTGAGCCTCTTATCTGTCAGCTGATTACTCGATCTATGAATGTTGTTTAAGAAGACTTGTTTTTCTATCCAAAAAGGGTTAGTGATGCGGCTTGTTACCGGTTTGCCTTCTGTTTCGAAGTGATTTCCCCCGATATTGAAGGGTGAATATGGTAGAGAATGAAGATAGAGAAGTAGTGTTAAGTGGTGGTTGAGGCAGGGGTGGTTGTGATGATGGTGGTAGTGGTCAGTGATGATGATGGCGGCGGTGGAGGTGGAGGTGGAGGTGGAGGTGACGGTGGTGGTGGTGGTGGTACCAGAGAGAGAGCAGGGATGAAGAGAAAAGGATAATATGGGGTTTTATAAATAAATATGAAGAAGATGCCTGGATAGTCCCTATGGTTTGGCCTTTTAAGGAAAGGGTATTTTTGTCATTTCACACCCTCCTTAACAGAGAAAACAAACTGAAGTTAGACCCAGGGACTATCTGGGAACAAAAAATGAAAACTTGGGGACTATTCAGGTAGTTTTAGAAAGTTGGGGACTATAGGTGAAAAAAGGCGAAACCACAGGGACTATTCGGACATTTTTCTCATATATTAAATATTAAAACATGTGTCGTGGCCAATCAAAAGTGGCTTTTGTGACGTCCACTTTTCCATTTCCATAAGAATACATTTCGGATGTAAGAACGTGGGGTATGGTGGGGTTTGGGTTGGGGGCATGAGTTATCACGTGGAGTTCGAGCCCCCCCCCCTCCCCTCACCGGCTAGTGACGTGTCTGTGGGGTATGGCGGGGCGTGGGTGCACCGCTTGGGCTGGCAGGTTATTAAAAAAAATTTAAAAATTTCACACAACATTTATAAAAAAAACCTAAAATTTTATTAAATTTTTAAAAATTACATAATCCTAAAAATTACATAAATCCTAAAAATTACAAAATAAAAAAAACCTAGGGCGTTAGGTAAATTTCAAAAAGGGCGAGCTTGTCGAACGTCTTTCGCTCCTTGCCTCGAAACTCAATGTTCGCCACCGCCACCCGGTCCTCGTGGCTTAACTCGCCGCTCGGAACGGCTTCGTAGTAGGCCTTGAAACGATCGAGCTTGGTCCGTAGCTCGCGCCATTTATGTTGGCACGCGTTGAGGTTGTGCCGGTCGTGTCCAACGGAATAGGACGCCGCCACATCGAATCTCAAGCCCGCCCCACGCCCGGCTTCAAACCCAATCCCCAAGGGCCACGCCCCAACCCAAGCCCACCCGGGGTGGTGGCTTGAGCGTTTTCCCCCAACCCATGCCCCAACCCAAGCCCCATACCCCGTAGTCTAAACAAAAGACACCCATAACGCACCATCCGAAAAAAAAATTTCCACGTCACCCGTTCGATTTTTGGAACACACCATTGACGGTGCATTTACGCTAACAATTTATTTTTATTTTTATTTTTCTTTTTTGTTTTTAAGTTCGTTGGTATGGCAAGCGGACCTGGACAAAAACAAAAATTGGAGTTCTCTCCTATGGCTAGCAAACTCAAGCCAACGGTAACGTTGATGAATTTAAATGGATTTTGTATGTGGAAAAGTCAGGATGAAGTTTCAAGAACGAATTGATAAAAACACAATTTAGGGTAAACTCACTTTTATTATAATCAAGAAAAACTAGCTCAAAACTCAATTACAATAATCCCTCACACTAATCCAACCCTAATACGGCTAAACTTATATAAGGAATTACAACTTGTTTCCCAAGTAACAGAGAGAACCCTAAAAGAACCCCAGAGCCAAAAACCAACATGTTTTAGGTTCAACGCGGTCCGACCACAATTCTACACAATTGGGCCGTATTCAGTAATTGTCCAACATTCACCCCCCCCCCCAATTTTTGAATCGGTATCGGAAGATCTTCGACTCCAAGTAGTTTCCTCATCTCTTGAAACTTCACTCTTGCAAGTCCTTTCGTAAGTATGTCGGCTCTTTGCTCATCACTCGTTACATGCTCCACTTTGATGTCATCATTCTCTACACACTCACGGATATAATGATACCTTGCCTTGATGTGCTTGCTTCGACTATGAAAGACCGGGTTCTTCATGAGTGCTATCGCTGAATTGTTGTCAACTCGTAACGGCACCTTGCTTAACTTCTTCCCCGTCAACTCCATGACCAAGTTTCTCAACCACACCGCTTGACAAGCCGCCGCACTTGCTGCCATGTACTCGGCTTCACAACTTGAGAGAGCTACGGTACTTTGTTTTAAAGAACACCACGTTATTGGTGATGACCCGTAATAGTAGACGTGCCCCGTAGTGCTTCTTCCATCATCATCGTCGATGTTGTGACTACTATCGCTATAGCCACTCAAAATAGCACCTTTTTTCTCGCGTATACTTTATCCCATAGCTTACCGTACCCTTAAGATATCGAAGTATTTGTTTTATCGCAAGAGAATGTGATACCTTTGGATTTTGCATGTACCGACTCACCATTCCAACCGCGAACGCCATATCTGGTCGGGTATGCAACAAGTAACGGAGGCAACCAACAACCTTCCAGAACTCGGTCGGATCCACTTCTTCTTCTTTCTCGGCTTTTGTCAGTTTCAGGTTCGGGTTCATTGGTACGTGTGTAGGATTGCAAGTGGATATGTTAGTTTCTTTGAGAATCTTTTGAGCATATGCTTCTTGCTTGACAGTGATAGCTCCATCTTCTTGAGTTACTTCTATGCCAAGATAGTAGGTCAGCTTACCTAGATCCGACATTTCAAAATTACTTTCCATTAGCCTTTTGAACTCCAAGATTTGAGAATAATTTGTTCCTGTCACACTGAGATCATCCACATAGACACCCACAAGGATCAAGTTTGCGTTGACCATCTTCCGATATACAGCTTGTTCTTGAGAACATCTTTGAAACTTCATATTTCTCAAGATACTATCTAGCTTCGTATTCCACGCGCGGGGTGCTTCTCTTAAACCGTACAAGGCTTTTGTAAGCTTGTAAACCTTTCTTTCTTCGCCGGGTTTAACAAAGCCTTCCGGTTGCATGACATAAACTTTCTCTTTTAACTCACCATGCAAAAACGCCGATTTAACGTCTAGATGGTGCACTTCCCAACCCTCACTCGCGGCTAGAGAAATCAACATTCGAACAGTTTCAAGTCTTGCTACGGGTGCAAAAACTTCATCAAAGTCCACTCCCGGTTTTTGCACGTAGCCTTTAGCCACAAGCCTTGCTTTAAATTTGTTGACCGAGCCATCCGCATTTCTTTTGATTTTGTAGACCCACTTTAACCCGATTGGTTTAACTCCATGTGGAAGATCAACAAGATTCCATGTTTTATTTTTTTCTATGGAATCAATCTCAACCTTCATAGCCTTCCTCCATTCCGGTTGTAAATTTTCTTCTTCAAATTTAGTTGGTTCACCTGTACAGCAAAGCAATAGTTCAAAGGTTTCTATCTCGGTTTTTAGAACATAATCGGTGAACCATGCCGGGTTCATCTTGGCACGGTTGGATCTTCGCAACGGGTTTTGGACTTGTGCAACTCCACTTGACTCTTCTTCACTCTCATTCCCTTCTGTTTCATGAAGGTTATGAGAATTTTCAGTTGTGCTTGGCTCTTGGTCGACTAGTTCGGAATCGCTGTTTTCTGAGCTCGGTGGATGTGGCTGACTTGGTTCGGCTGCATCGGCTATTACGGAACCAGCCCCTGTCTCGATTCTACCATGCCAATCGAGTAAAAACATGCCGGGTTTATATTCATGAGTAACCTCGGTTGGTTTCTCCCAATTCCAGCTTGCATTTTCATCAAAATCTCGACACCTGCTGACGACGATTTTCCCGGTTTTCGGATTGAACAGTCGGTATGAACCGGACCCTGGTTCACTTCCCAAATATACCAAGCAGATAGCTCGATCATCGAGCTTGTTTATGCCATGTTTTGCTACTTTCGGGTATGCCAAACACCCAAACACTCTGAGATATTGCAAATCCGGTTTCTTTTTCTTGAACATCTCGTATGGTGTTGTGTTGGTTAAGGTCCTAGTAGTAACTCGGTTGATTATATATGTGGAGTGCCTAACCGTTTCCCCCCACATATAGTTTGGAACACTTCGGGCTTTCAAGATGCTTCTCGTCATTTCCATTAGTGTTCGGTTTCGTCTTTCCACCACCCCATTTTGTTGGGGTGAATATGGTGATGTTAGGTGCCGGTTAATGCCTTGCTCCTCACAATACCGGTTAAACATATGTGACGTAAACTCACCCCCTATCGGTCCATAGAGTTTTGACGACTTCGCCGGTTTGTTTTCCAGTCAACCTTTTGTATAGCTTAAAAGTCTCGAGCGCTTCACTTTTAGCCTTTAGCAAATAACTCCACATAAATCGTGAGTAATCATCAATAAAAACAAAAACATACCTATGACCCGCCACCGTAGGAGGAGTAATCGGACCACATAAGTCACCATGAATCAACTCCAAAACACGAGTTGCTCTAAACGAGGCCGATTGAGGAAACGGTTGTCTTGTTTGCTTTCCAACTAAACATGCTTCACACAACTTCTTTTCGGGTCTTAGAGGTGGTACGCCATTTACCATATTCTTTCTTGTCATGTTTGCAATTGATTCCCAATTAAGGTGGCCGAGTCTTGCATGCCAAAGCCAACTGTCATCTTCTAATCGTGCTTGTAAACATACCGGTTTTCCCACCTTGAGCCGAGTCTTATAGAGCCTATTGGCGGCTCTCTTTACGGTCATAAGAATATTTCCTCGGTTATCACGCAACACAAGTGTGTCGCCTTTCATATTAACCTCGCAACCCGTCTCGGTTGTTTGCCCGAGGCTAATAATGTTACTCTTAAGACTTGGGATATAATAGATGTCGGTCAATAGCCGTTGTTCACCAGTTTTGGTTTCAAATAGAATTGACCCTTTTCCACATATGTCAACACAAGAATCATCCCCAAACCTTACCCTTCCTCTGACCCTTTTGTTTAATTCAGAAAAATAAGATATATTACCAGTCATGTGATTATTCGCGCCGTTATCCATATACCATATGTCTTCATCTTTGGATCCGAGTTCAAGCTTCATTGGTAACACCTTTGATTCGTTCAAGAACACAGTTTCTTGAAGAGTTTCTATCATAAACACAGTAGGATCGGTTTAATCGGCTTCGGCTAAGTGGGCTTCATCTTTGTTTCGTTCTGGGCACCGCGACACAAAGTGTCCAAACTTATCACATCAGTAACATTGGATTTTGGACATATCTCGGTTTTTTCTTTGCTTCGGTTTTTGTTTTCATTGCTGGATCCTTCTTCTCTGTTGGAACGGCTCGAGTTATTTCCACCGCGATTCCCTCGACCACGGTTCCCTCCACGACCTCGTGTTCCTTGACCTCGGCCTCGATTGTTGGTCGACGATGATGATGTTTCGGTTTTATTGAACCGTAACTTTGATTGTGGTTCACGACATATTTTTCCTTCAACCGTTCCTCATAAGCTTTCAATCTCCCAACAATATCTTCAAACTTTATAGTTTTGAGGTCCAACGTTTGTTCAAGGGTTGCAACGATGTGAATGTACTTACCACGTGGCAAACTTTTGAGAAACTTCTTGACGAGTTTTGTTTCGTCCATTGTTTCTCCTAACGATGCCGACTTCGAGGCTATGCAAGATAGTTTCCCGGCAAACTCATCGATCGCCTCGGTCTCCTTCATGCGCAGATTATCAAACTTGGTTGCTAGGGTTTGTAATCGGGCTTCTTTGACTCGATCCGCACCAACGTTGCGAGATTTGATTGCATCCCAGATAGCTTTAGGGCTATCCAAGTCGCCGATCTGCATGATCATGGACTCTGGTATCGATTGGAATATAAGAATAACCGCCATGTTATTCTTTTCTTCATCAGTTGATCCCGGTTCAATCGCTTCCCATACCTTATACACCTTCTTGATTGCCTTCATGCGCAACAACCAAACATTGTAGTTGGACGAGGAGAGCATCGGACATTGAACAGGTTGATGAACTGGTTCTTTTCCCTTCGACGGTGCCGACCCAGAGTTTGTCATCTTCTCTGACTGATCGTACAACCTTTATCGCCGGCTCTGATAACAATTCAAGAACGAATTGATAAAAACACAATTTAGGGTAAACTCACTTTTATTATAATCAAGAAAAACTAGCTCAAAACTCGATTATAATAATCCCTCACACTAATCCAACCCTAACACGGCTAAACTTATATAGGGAATTACAACTTGTTTCCCAAGTAATAGAGAGAACCCTAAAAGAACCCGAGAGCCCAAAACCAACATGTATTAGGTTCAACGCGGGCCGACCACAATTCTACACATTTGGGCCGTATTCAGTAATTGTCCAACAGAGTTTAGTCCTTTGACTGGCTAGCTCAAGCCAGTTATGTTTCCTTGCCACACTAAGGAATTCAGAAAAACATAATCAGATTTCCCTAAAGTGTGGTGAAAGGCCTATCTGTACGACAACCCTAAAAACGAATTTATGAGCAACCTACTCAACTTTCTCCTTCTTCTTCGTCTTCCTCTTCTTCCTACAAATCTCATAGTATCTAACTTGAATTACTGCTCAACTGATGCAACGATATGAACAAATGAGCTAGGCATTAAATCCAACAATTTTCTCACCGGGTGACCCTCTTCGATAGTGTTTCCAAGACTTTTCACCTTTGACACTAACTCGCTTGATTACCCACAAAATCATCAGGTAGTTCTCCCTTCTTCATCTGAATATTTCCAAATTCCCTCCTCAAAGTTTGAAGTCTAGTTGTTCTCATCCAATCGTACCCCAGAAATTTTGTCTAAACAGCATCCCATATGGTCATCACATATCCATGCATGACAAAAGCAACCAACGACTCATCCTCAATCTCAACCGCCTCCCAATAATTCACACTACCGGCTCCAGAGAATTCTACAGAACAGAAAACTCCCCACAAAATAACAAACACCCAGGAGATAATTTCCATATGCAATTCCGTTCTCAAAACCTAAGGTCACAATGTAATTATTCCGGAACACCCCTCGCACTCCCACTATTACCAAATCCCCCTCCAGGTCTAAACCTCTGAATACACTTGAGATGACATCTTATGGCTCTAGAATTGAGGATTGTAAAAGGAATCCACTTAGCTTAACCCGATTCAGCAAGACAATACTTAACTACTTGAAAGTTGGTTCACTTCATCTTGCGATAGATAAACCCGTACCATCCCAAAGTCTTCAATTAAATTCTTTGATTTTAGCTGAAATTAACTAACATCTATTATAATTATTTTGGAGAGTTAACATCAACAATCAACAAAGAAAATATATAAGAATATCTGGATCATTGAAATTGAAATTGAAATTGAAATTGAAAAGTGGGAATAAAGAGAAGCTTCGATGGAACAGTAGGGCCACGCAAGATCCCACATGCCACTGCCATTTTATTTTCTGTTGTTTGGCCGTAGAATGCATGGTCTTCGGGCCGGCTGGATAGCTTATCACATGAAGGCCCATTCCATGAATCATGTTATATTACATCGCACACATATAAAAAAAGGGGGCTGCTACGAAAAGTAGAGATACCATACGGCTGAACAGGGGAGGCGCAGACGATCAAGACTCAAGAGGATGTAGAGACAAAAAATAAAGGTACAACGAAGGAATTCTTATGGAAGAGGGTGTCTATGTATCAAGATAAAAGGTGAAGGGGTATTATCCCAAAAAGCCGCGCAGACCAATCAGGTCTCGCGTTGAACCATACTCCTTATTCGATAATCTGATTATTCTGCAGATCCCGCACGAGCTTCTTAGACAATACCTAAGCCTCGCGCGAGGTCCAAGCAAGACATAACATCAGGTTTCACACTTAGCATCCTGAATAAGAGCCCTCAACCCCAGAACCTTGCGCCGACTACTTGGACACACACCAAAGGTCGTGCGCGGATAGCGGCGCAGGGCCACCTTAGGAAACGTCAAAGGTACAAGTGGCAGAAGAATGAGCCAACCAGCTTCGAGCAGGTTGTACCCTATTGTGCTTCACGATTAACGATCGTGCAGGAGACAAAATGTACACAACGACGCCTACGTGGCACCAATTAGGGGGCGGTGACAACTGCCCCACGATCTCCACTCACCTGCTGATGTCAGAAGGACAACAGGGTCGACAACCCGGACAGGTGGCTCCAATCAAGGTGCGCCAGCACCGAAGATCTTCTAGAAGTCACTAACGGTCGACACCAGAGAGACAAAGAGGATATTCCTTGTTGTCACCTTCCGGCCCAAGGCCCATCAGCCCATATCCTCCTACACCACCCCGGCTATAAATAGGGACCTTCATACACAGGTTAAACATTCTGCTCTCTATAATCTCACTCTTAACACACACTTATTTTCCTCAAAGCAGTTACTTATTCTCACGCCGGAGAGT
Organism: Helianthus tuberosus; assembly: GCA_030545235.1. Classification (NCBI taxonomy): domain Eukaryota; kingdom Viridiplantae; phylum Streptophyta; class Magnoliopsida; order Asterales; family Asteraceae; genus Helianthus; species Helianthus tuberosus. The sequence goes on from CM060406.1 coordinate 66,165,186, forward strand.
GGTTAAGAGGGAAACCCCCATATTCCCCTCTTAACGAGCTTAACGGTGTTACTATTTTGTAGGAAGGATTTCACTCGAGCTCAGGAAGGATTAAGAAGATTAACCCTCATGTTTGAGACATAAACCCAACTAATAAACCCAAAATTAGTTCAGTGTTTCTTCATTGGCGCCCACCGATTTTTGCAATCACTTCATCTTCTTTTTCTGAGCTTTTTTCTGTTTTCTCGATCATGGCTGGTCAGGGAATACCTGATTTTGGCATCGGTACACACTCTCAAGTAAGAGCGGGGAAGGATAACTCGCACGTCCAACCCCATCCTACTGACGAGTTCGTTGAAGGCGAAGCAACAAACAATGGGGGACCCCGCGCGAGCATCACACGCATCACTCAGACGGGTTCCCCAATGAGTAATGTTGCTGGACCGTCAAACTCAGCTCCAGCTCCAAACATCTCGGCGTTATTAGGCCTACCAGAGGGCGAAACCTTAGCCTCTTGGTATGCTAAACGGATTGCTACCATCAATGCTGCTTACCAGTCACTGAGCGCACAACAAGCAATTTTGCAAGCGGAATCATCGCTGATGACACCTCCTGGGCCAACACAGGGTGTGCGCCAGGTACCCCCCAGCAAAACCCGTAAGGGCAGTTCAACAGACCTCCCCCTCAGAGAAGATTAAGCCATTGGCAATGATCCTCACTTAGAATCATGCATTGAAAAACATCAAGTGACTTTGTCAATGTATCTACTTCAACTCAAACCCATTACTCGCTTTGATCCATGTCTATAGATTTTTCATTGTGAAACACTTTCCTAACCGGGATTTGACATCCCTTAATTATCATAGGAGTGTCGCTATCAATGACTAGTACGCCATCTACATACAATATCAAGTAGGTTATAAAGCTCCCGCTTGCATTATGTAAACACACGACTTATCTTCACTTTCAACAACCCAAAACTTTTTTATTTTCTGATCATAAACAGCTACGAGATGCTTGCATAAATCCATAAATAAATTTGTTTACCTTGCATATCTTACAAGGATACTTAGGATTTACGAAACCTTCTGGTTGAACCATATAGACCTCTCTAGTTAGGTGTCCATTAAGGAACACGGTTTTAACATCATTTTTCCATATCTCATAGTCATAATATGCGACAATGGTAGGCAGTATCCTAATCGATTTAAGCATGGCTACCGAAAAGAAGGTTTCCTAATAATAAATTCCCTAGATTTGACTGTTGGTGCATATTGTGACAACAGGTTAGAGTTTAGGTCTTTGGATAACTTGTGAACTGTTAAACCGTATTTGTGAGATTAATATAAAGTCAACATCTAGTCAATGATAAAACATTTCTGGTATAATAGCTAGTGACTGATCCGAGAATAACATCTTGTGAGTGTTCGGACATATGTCTTTATATGTGTCTAGGATTAAACAATGTTGTGTAGTGTCCAGGAATGAGTCCTTGTGTATGTCTAGAATAGATGTCAATATTTGATTTTGATATATCATTTTGTTTTGTTGGGCTTGGTCCAGTATGCATGCCTGTGTATTATATAAACACATGTTAGGCATTAGGGTTAAGGTTAGGCATCATAGAGAGTGAGAGTTACGAGTGAGATAGTTTGTCACAGAGAAAGGTTGTGGTTTGGTATTGAATTAATTGTAAAAGATACATTGGATAATCAATAGAATACCCGTTTACTTGTCATTTTGTGTTTGTTCATCTTATTACTTGTTTTTGTTCTTGTTTGATCTATTAAGAGGATTCGGCACTCTTAGTGGATTATCAATCTCGTGATCAATCCGTGTGAGAGGGACCTCCAATATTGAGTAAAGCACTTCGCCACCAACCTTGCTTTAGAGGTTTGCAAGTTACTATCCATGTCGGTTTTCCTCTTGAAAACCCATTTATATTCTACAGTTTGACTTTCAGGAAGATCAATTAAGTACCATACTCGGTTGTCATACATGGATTGTATCTCAGCATTCATAGCTTCAAGTTACTTCTCAGATTCTAAATCATTGATTGTAGCTTTATAAGAGCTAGGCTTTTCCTGATTCCGCTATTAGGGTGTCGTCAGTTTCATGTAGTCCAACTTATCTTTCAGGCTCGTGATAATCCCAAGTACTTATACGAACACTCGATGTTACAACTATCTCTTGAGTCGTCTTTGTGACAACTGCCACCAAACCGGCAATTTCCGTACTATTTATTTATTATTTATTAACAGCAATTATGTGTTTAAACATCAACATTAGGTGATTACTTTCTTTACATATGAATTCATGCATGTTTATACTTCAAATGTTGCTGTTGGTACACTTTATGTGGATGCAACTCAGTTCGGTTCGACTCGGTTCGGTTCGACTCGGTTAGGTTCGGCTCAAAGCCCGATGTCACGACATTCCTCCGTCGTGCGCCCCAGAGATCGACATGCGAAGCACGAATAGCCGCGAACCGTTTCCCGCCGACACATCACCATAGTGATGTCATGATGATGTCATATGAAGACTTTTCACATGAAGACTACATATAAACGTGAATTTTGTTCTGTGTTTGTTTTATATATGACGAAGAACCTGCGTGTTGCAGCCATTGACGAAGAATGCATGATTGACGAACATTGCATGGTTCGTCCAACTCATGATTGACGAAGTTCTGTTGGCGAAGCTTCAATGGTGTAGGTCCGTTTTTCAGAGGATCGATCATGAAACCTAATCCCTGTTTATAACAAACACAATCACGAGTGCGGAATCCCCGTGAAGATGCAAACCAAACACAGAATAGCAAGACACGAAGTAACCAAAGATTCACAGTCTATTGATTAAACGGATGAGAACAACATCAAACATATACACACAATGCGTGAAGAAAAACTCACAGTAGGTTCTACTCTCATCACTTCACACAGAAGACCAAGTGTGGTTTATATAGGCAGCCCAGCCCAATCACGACGAAGAACATGAGAGGGGCTGACGAAGAACCTTGGTCGACGAATAACCAGGTTCTTCGTCACTGTTGTGACGAAATATAGTATGATGAAGAAAGAGGTTCTTCGTCACACACATGTACGACGAAACATGTCTTTCGTCGAGAGGCTGCAAACTATCAAACAGTTTGCAGCAGAACTTGTTTAAACACACACACAAACATAAACTACATACCAAATGCAACATGCATCAGTTTATACAAACATAACAAAGAGACAACTGTCGGACCAAAGTTAGATAGGAGGATATCCGACTTGGTCAACTGACGGAACATACAGACTCGATAAGCAAAAGACCGTAAAATTACAACGCTAATAAAGAATAAGTTACAGACACAAAAATATGAACCAACAAACTCCCTTTGTCTGTTACTTGGTCTTCAGTCTTCATTCTTCAATCTTCAGTGTTTCTCGAACCAGGAACTGCCAGCGTGGACAAAGGCAAGGGACGTGCTGAAATCGTAACGCTTGATGCACGTCCTTGTCTTCGTAAAATATATCATGTCGAAACAACTTGTTTTTGTCGGCCGCGGACATATTCACTATCCACATCGGGTCGAGTATGCGGAAGTTTTCTCGGTTGTCCTTGAACACAATAACGGCTTCGTACGAATCCGAGTCGTAACACCAGAAAGCCATGTCTTCCAAAAAGTTCTGTTTCATCGGCATCAAAGGAATCTTGTCCATAACTTTCGCCGGCTGATAAACAAGCTTGTATCGAGCCGTGTTGGTCGATGGATCGAAGGTGAACTTGATCTGCTGATAGATTGGAAACTGAGGCTTGTACAACTCGTCTTTCCAGCCTGTCCTCTTGTTCATCTTTATCTTGCGAGCAAACAACGTTGCTCCTTCGAAATTCGAACGATTAATGAGCTCAAGCTTTGTTAAGGCTACAACGTCATAAAATGGTAAGGACAAAATGCTCAGCAGCGACCCGAAATACTGAATACCGTATTCACGTTTGATGGTCGTGCAGTGGATTTCTTTGACAAACATCCAGCAAAGAATCTTCCCGTGCAAGTTCTTTTTCTCGTATTTCGGATAGTCGATTTGAACTTCAGCTGGCATATGCTTGGAAACTTTGGACAAGAACTGCTTTCTCCACTCTGTGAATGCATCCGAGGCATTATCAGAGGTATCACAATTTTTCAATTGTTCATCGATGATGTCCACGTTTTACTTCAACCATTCTTCATTAAAGGGAGTGAACTCAGTCCCGTCTTCTCGCACGTAGGAAGACTTCTTAGCATCTCCTTCAAAGACAATCTCTTCAACATTTTCTAAATCTGTTGTTTCCAGCTCACTTGGAATATCATCAATAGCAACATCATCATTTTCTTTCATTTCATTTAAAGCAAGCAACTGCGCATGCGACAGATCAGCAACAAACTTTCCCTCTTCCAGAACTTCCCCAGTAATAGGATGCACAGCCTGTAAAGCAAGATCAGCAGAGCTAGGAACAGAGGATGTACCAGCCATAGAGCTTTCAGTGTAAGAATTGCTCTCTAGTTATTGTACTTCTTCTACGGTTCCACCAGAGGTTCCTTGTGTAGATTCAATCTGTGAGGGCTTGAGGACAACAATTTGAGTAGATGCAGTGGCTGGCGGTTGCTCAGATGTCGCAGAAGGGTCAGGGTTACCCGGATCCTCAGAATCATGATCCCGTTTTTTTAAGACTTCTTGTTGTTTGCATCGGTCACCCTACAAAATGTTAACACGCTTTCTGACAAACTCGAAACCATCAGTGATCTGCTTGACCCCATCTGTTATCTTGGTATTGCGTGAGTTGTACCACTCTCTCATATCATCGTGCTTTTCTTTAAGAGTGTTGGCCAACCTTTGAACCTCAATGCTTCTTTCTTTCAAGCGGTTCATATCAATACCACGAGTGTTATCTGCAGCTCGCATTTGTTGCAATTGATGTTCTCTTTCGTCATCAACAGCCTTTAAGAGTGTATTCTCAGCCTTCAGTTGTTCAATCTCTACTTGTTGGCGTGTGATATCAACTTGTTGACTCCCAACAGTGGAATTTAACGTATTTATCTCCAATTGTTGTTTAATCATGTCGCTTCTTGTAACATTGATCACCGCCGATTGTCTATCAATCTGACCTGCAGCAGCTTGCAATTGAGCAAACAAGAAATCTACCTTTTCATCTTGCTGCATTTCAGAGAATCTCCTTTGTCTGCGTTCTGAACTCGGCTGAGAAGTAGTAGCTCGAATAGTTGATGCTATTGAGCGTGCCAGTTCTTGTGGTGTCACTGTTGGAGTTTCAGCAGCTGTAGTGACTACAGGAGTTAGTTCGGGTGATCTTGGAGGAGATGATATAATAGCATCGGCTTCATCGGTAGTGAGTCCAAAGTTTGGATTCATATCTGCCTCTTAAATAGGCTCTTGCTGTGGAACAGTTTGCTGCACAGATGAGGAACCGATGTACTTCCTTGCCTTTTTCTTTCTACGTGTAGCAGTTTGTTTCCTCTTTAAGCGTTCTTCTTCAGTGTCCGAAGGAACGTAATCAGCATCATCTTCCTGTCTAATCTTCCTGCCTTTTCTCACACCATGTTCATCGAGATAGAACTCGTATCCAGGCTCAAGTTGATTTTCATCAGATTATGTATCCTCTTCATCACCTCCAGCTGAACTAGCACCAGCTGTACCAATAGCAAATGCACCAGCAGCAGATGCACCAGCATCTCCACCATAACCACCTTCATCATCACCATCACCATCATCGTCACTGTCGCTTTCGGTAGAATCACCAAAGATATTAATCTTTTTCCGACCAAACTTATCTTCCATCATCTTTTTCAACTTCGGCTCCTCATCGTCAGATTGGCTGTCATTGTGACGCCATTTGTCATTTTCTAGAGCGACGTAGTCTGTCTTATCAAGAGCACCGATCAACTTTCTTGGCGGTTTGCTTTCTTTGTACCTATTCGCTGCAATGCCCCTGAATATCTTTAGTGAATGCTCTATCATAGTATCTATCTTCAGAATATCATTATCGGCTTTCGGAAGATTGGGATGTTGGACATTCATGATCATTTCTAAAAATCGAGGATACATCCAGAACTTATTCCCTGTCGTACGACCACCGGTTCTTTTCATATTTTCTTTCACGTTGGCATAAATGTACTTCGAAATGCTAAATGGCTTGTTTAGCACCAAGGCCACCATGAGTCCCACAAGATCATTGCTTGCCATGTCGTAACCAGCACGTATGTTGCTAAGACATTGAATGAGTACATGTAGTAGAAACTTGTAGCGCATTGGCAACTCTCCTTTGTTGATTTGACTACTGAAAATATCACCGGTACATTTCATCCTAAGCAAACAACCGCGTGTGCACATAATTGGAACGAAATACGGTGCATTCGGATCATCTTGAAGTTCCAGTACGGTGTTTAGGATATCCAGAGAGACATTCACATTTACTTGGTTAACTTGCCCTTATATAAGCTCAATTCCATCAACTTCTATAACGCTCGCTGAATTCCAGAATTCTTTGATGAGAGTCTTGTACACCGGTGTTGAAAAAGTAATGGCTTTGTTGATATGAGATTCCCTTATCCATTTAGTGATCTCCTTCAGTTCCGTAATCTTTCCTTCAGGATCAAGGTATGCAACCATGTTGTGACGAGATTCGGACATAAGTTGTTCTTCTGGTTTGTCAGCTTTCTTAGTCGCGGGCTTGCGTTTCTTTTCTTTTGGTTCCATTCTGTATACAAAAAACGTCCACTGTAAGTCACAATGTCATAATATGTGCAATAGACATATGTCTATACATGTTCAAGTATAAAGTGAACAATGAACATGTATATACATATATACTGTGAAGGGCACACAAACTGAAAAATTTTCTAAGTTTTGGACGACGAAAGACTATCACTGCGACGAAAAACATCTTTTATGGCGAAGAACCCTTGGTCAAACAAAGTCAACATTGTACTTTGACCATGGGTTTTTCGTCGACAGGCTTTCGACGAAAAATACTTATTTGTTAAACAGGTATTTCGTCGCAAGTAGTTTTAAGAAACATGTATTTCGTCGTAAAAGTTGTTTTTCGTCAGTTAGGGTTTTTCGACATGACTGAAATTGGGGGTTTTTCGATACAGAGGGTCTTTCACCGACAGACGTTGAATCGACGATTGATTCAGAAAATCAAACACAATGAACACTTTGTTGAGCACAAACATGAAGAAAACAACCCCAGTTATGTAACCGACACGAGTTGAACCGGAAAATACACCCAAAACCCATTCAAAGTCATAAAATCTCAAACCCCTATTTTAACACTTAAATAAAAAAACCCAAAACAATGTACAAATCTACATACACACCCTATGTTTAACCGTTTTGATGAAAATCAAAGAAAATAAACAGCGTATTATATGAAAGATTGAAACATCAAAGGTTGTCCGAGGGGTTTTCAAACAATTTCGACCAAAACAGAGAGGTCCTAAAGATTCGAAACATTTAAACAATCACTTTGTATACCTTGATTTGATGAAAATTTTAGAGAGAAACAAAGGGGGCTTTGAGTCGGTGAAGGGAGGTATGGGGGTTTTCTTGTGGAAGGAGATGAATAGTTGAGAGTAGGTTTTGAAAAAGTGAAGGCACTGATGTACTGATTCCCCTTTTTATAACCTGGCCTTCGACGAAAGACCGTCCTCGACAAAAAATGTGATTGGGTCGACGAAAAACCTTGATGGGCTTGTACAGTAAGCCCATGACGAAAGTCCATGAAGCCCAAGGTTTTTCGTCATGACCTCAACGAAAAATGGGTTTTTTCGCCGTGAACAAATATTATTTTGACCAAGACTGGAAAACTGTTGACCTGAAATGGTTTTTCGTTGACCTTTAGGTCTTTCGTGGACCTTTAGGTTTTTCGTGAAACATCTTCACCTAAAATTACCAAGTCATTGAAATTTGCACAGTTTGAACAGATTTTACTGATTTGAACAGATTTTCCCTTGTGATTAAGTTTACCAAATGCAAAATGATCTTTATGAAGTAGTTAAATCTCAAATAAGTTGGTTGCTGGCTTTCTGGTAGAAAACATTCGAGTTTAAACTTCGGCTAATCAAAAAGAAATGTACAAATTGCACTAAACTAAAATTTTAAATGCAATAAAATAACGACAATCAACAATAAGCAGTAAAAGACTGTATAAGGTAAAACTTTTGCGAGTTTCAAGGTAAAGGAATCATACCAGCTTACGGTCTTTGTCAACATGGTTTATGATTTCTGTTTTAAAGCTTGGATAAGTATACTGCCACGATTATCGATATTGTTGTCCACGTAAGCTCAAACTGATCAGATGTAATCATAATTAGGAGATACGATTTACGATAAGAGTTATACTTACAAGTCGGTGTTCATCCACTCACGACACATTCCCGTATTAAGGTATGCATGAGAGTTCATCTTACCGGTGAGTATACCGCTTATCATCTGTTCGACCGTATAAAAAGATGTGAGATACTCACTTATTTTTTATTGAAAACAAGCCCTATGTGATAGAATCACTTATTGATGAGGAACTTGATTTTCATATGCATGAGGGCACAAGAGTAAGTCCATGAACAGGTCATTACTAACGTACAGCAAAGATACGAACTTGACTCCCGGATAAATGTGATATATTATCACTTATTTTGATGGACATGTGATTGTTGATCACTTATTGATGTCGAATGCAATATGTACACGTATGTATAGTATCATGGAAGATCTAGACTTCGTCTCTGTTATTTTTCGGTAAAAGATACAACCATGATACCTAGATGATAAGACAGCATAAAGACCGAATATCTCTAAACCTCGGCAATCAATCAAACGAAATTTCAGTACCAAGACCATATGCCAATGAATGGTTCCCACCTGACTTGAAGTCTGTTAGATTTGTATCAACCTGCACATTTTAATCTGATTGTGAGCCTACTGATACATTATTAGTAGAGATACTTATCATTTCTCAGTTTTTCATTTTACATTTTTGACCATGTTGACCAACCACACCAGTGAATCTCATCATTTTCCCTTATCCAAGAAACTCATTTTTTATTTTCTAATTTTTTTGAATTTTTTCTTTTCTAATTTTTTTTTGAATTTTTGAATTTTCAAACTTAAAGATAGAAAGTAAAGACATATTTTTGGATTTTTGATGTTTTCAAATGTTTTTGTATTTTCTTGAAATTTCTCCCCCTAAAATGCGAAAATGGTTACGAAAAAGAAAATCTTTTTTGTATTTTAGAGTTTTTAAAGAAAATATTTACAAAAATGATTAGCCAAAGTAGTTTTACTCGGGTATCACCTTAATGCCATTGACCAAAAGAAGATAATCAAAACGTGATTTATCAAAAGCTTTCGTGAACAGGTCGGCACATTGGTGATCAGTGTGGATTTTAACAACATCGATGTGTCTTTTGTCAAAACAATCACGTATGAAGTGATATTTAATTTCGATGTGTTTGGTCTTGGCATGCTGCACAGGATTTCTAGTGATCTATAAGGCAGCATTGTTATCAACAAAAATAGGAGTAGATAGGAATTCAAAATCGTAGTCGCGCATTTGTTGTTGGATCCACAAAACTTGGGATCAACAACTAGAGGCAGCAATGTATTCAGCTTCACAAGTTGATGTAGCAACACAGGTCTGCTTCTTGGACTGCCATGTGACCTGGCGATTTCCTAAAAATTAACATCCAGCCGTTGTTGATTTGCCGTCGATTTTGCAGCTACCAAAATCAGAATCACTGAACGCGATCAAGTCGAAGCTATCATCCCTAGGGTACCAGAGACCAGTGTCCGGGCAACCCTTCAAATAGCGGAAAATCCTTTTAACAGCTCCCAGATGTGAGGCCTTCGGGTTGGCTTGATATCTTGTGAGCAGGCACGTAGGATACATGATGTCGAGCCTCGAGGCTGTGAGATACATTAGAGATCCGATCATTACGCGATAATATGAAGAGTTAATGCTTTCACCCTTCAGATCCGGAGTAATCCTGCGATTCTGCGGAAATGGGGTACCAATGGGCGTTACATCAGACATCTGGAACCGGCTCAAGATGTCACTAACATATTTAGTCTGATGGATGAATATCCCAGACTCAGTTTGTTGAACTTGTAGGCCCAAGAAGAAATTTATTTCCCCCATTGTGCTCATCTCGAATTTTTCTTGCATAACACGCTTGAATTGCCTGCACAAAGAATCATTAGTTGAACCAAATATGATATCATCAACATATACCTGTGCCAACAGAAGATCTCCATCCTGTTCTTTGATGAAAAGAGTGCAATCGATAAGACCTCGCCGAAAACCATTCTCCAACAGATAGTTAGATAAGGTTGCATACCAAGCTCTCGGTGCCTGATGTAATCCATAAAGAGCTTTGTTGAGCAACCAAACCCGATCAGGGTGAATAGGATCTTCAAAACCCGGAGGCTGTTCAACATACACCTCTTCTTCAACCACACCATGTAAGAAAGCACTTTTCACGTCCATCTGATAGACCTTGAATCCTTTAAATGAAGCATAAGCTAGAAAGATCCGAATAGCCACAAGACGTGCAACCGGTGTATAAACTTCATTGTAGTCAATTCCTTCGATCTGATGAAACCCTTGAACAACCAATCTCGCCTTGTTTCGAATGACTACTCCACAATCATCCTTTTTGCATTTGAAAACCCAACGGGTGCCAATTTTCTTGTAATTTTCAGGTCTTTCAACAAGCTTCCAGACACCCAACTTTTGGAACTGTTGCAGTTCATCTTGCATGGCTTCCACCCAAGAATTATCCTTTAGAGCTTCTTTCCAAGACTTTGGTTCTTCTTGTGAAACATAACACGCGAAGGACCAATCATTTTGTAAACCGGATTCTCTGATAGCTGAATACAACCGAGCATTCTAGTTGATTCTCAGCTGATTACGCGTCTTCACTCCACTATGGGCATCTCCAATAATATTCTGCTGCGGATGAGTATCATGAATTCTCGTTTCAGCAACATCAAGAACACGAGTATTAATACCCAAATTGTTAAGATTAAGATCAACAACTAAATCCACGCCTGGCATCGACGTAGAGGTGGATGCATTTCCTTCAGCAGTGTCTACATTCTTCACATGAGGAGTTGCTTCAGAAGCACCTTGAACAGGAGCAACTGGAGCCGAAGAGCCTTCATTTGCATCGTGGAACTCATCATCATCTTCTGACGATACATTGAAATTAGTGGCATATTCAAATTCCTCTTTTTGAACAGTGTTGTTAACTGAATTAGAAGCTTGAGGGTTAACAACAATTGGTCGCACCAAAGATGAGTCAACAACATTATCATTTTCTAGTAACATTTGAGCAGCTGCAAATGCTTCATCAAAGGTTGGCATATTAAAGGAGTCGAATAGCCCATCATAATCAAATATCCAAGGATCACCCGGAGCCCTAAAAGGATTAGTATACATTTGTACCTTTACTTCACTCCATAACTCAATCTTTTTAGTTGTCAAATTCCAAAGACGAAAATTCAGAGTAGGATATCCAAGGAAGAAACCCTCGATGGCTTTGGTGCCAAACTTTCCGTGTGGTTCAATCATAGTACATGGACTGCCAAAAGGTTCTAGGTAAGAAACGTCCGGTTTCCTTTTATGTAACAGTTTGAAACAAGTCTTGTCATGCCTTTTAACTGTGAGAACTCTATTTAAAGTGTAGCAAGCAGTAGCCACAGCCTCCCCCCAGAACTGAACAGGAAGCTCCGACTCTACCAACATCGTTCTTGCAGTTTCTATTATCGTCTGATTCTTCCTCTCAGCCACACCGTTTTTTTGTGGAGTGTAGTGAGAACTATACTCATGAAGAATGCCCTTTGAAGTACAGAACTCATCCATTATGCGGTTTTTGAACTCAGTGCCATTGTCGCTTCGGATCCTCTTTACTTTCAACGTGTACAAATTCTCTAGCAAAGTAAGAAGATTCTTGAGGATTTCAGGAGTTTCACTCTTGTGTGCCATAAACGATACTCAAGAAAATCTAGAGTAGTCATCAGTAAATACCAAACAATAAGCATCCCCAAAGTTTGTCTTGTGTTTCATAGGTCCAAAGAGGTCCATATGAAGACGTTCAAGAGGCATGCTGAAAGTGTTGACTTTATTAATCGGGTGAGACTTCTTCGTTTGCTTTCCTTTTTGGTACGAAACACAGACATCTTGTAGATGAAAATTCTTCATAGGCACACCACTCACAAGACTTTTTTTCACCAAATGGTTCATTTTTCTCAAGTGAATGTGTCCCATAAGGCTTTCGTGGTAGTACAATAACTGAATTGGTGATAAATGTCTTTGTGGAGTGCTTGTGTAACGATAGCAAACGCCTTCTTTTTCAAATCATATGCCTTTTTGTCGTTTTCTAACATATTTGCCAAGGTCGCTGTAGTTTATCCTGCTTCTTCAAGAGCTGTGTTAAATGGCGTAGTGAAACACGTCCATAGCTCGGTGTTTTACCCTAGAACATAAGTGTGAAATCGACCTTTCCAAGATGGATAGTCGTTCATATGATTTAGCTTTGGCGGGTGACTGTTGCTACCCGTTTCACTTTCACTTAATAACAAATTTTGAATGCTTTGATTTTGATTCGTTACGCATGCCTATTGACTTGCAGTAATTGATTGTTGTGGCATCATCATTTTCAACCAAGCCACTCCGGAGGTCGGATCTGGACCCAAGCCTGAGCCACTGTTCCAATCCCATGGACTAGTACTCATGTTTGATGTATGAATGAGAATACCTAGTCACACACTTGAAAAGAAACTGTTAAAGAACTTTTGCAAAGCTTCTGTTGAAAATTTGACAAGTGACACCCATGAAAAACTTGGTTTTTCGCGAAAGACCAAATTAGACGAAAAATGGTTTTTCGTCAAAAACAATTGCTACGAAAAACAGGTTTTTCGTCAACAACTCTTTTACGAAAAACTCGGTTTTTCGCCGAGAGAAATTTAACGAAAGACTATGTTATTCGTCGCCTTGGTTTTTCGTCAACAATCAGATGAAGACAGAGAGTTGTTGAGATTTTTCAAAAAGCAAATCTTATCTTTTTGTACTGAAAAAGACACCCGTTCAACCTAACAACAAGCCCATCTTACCAACCCATCATGGTGTACCAATATTTTAATCAATTATCTTTTAAATTAATTCAAGAACACTTTGAATATTTCAAGAATACTTTGAATATATGAAGAACACAGATGAAGATATGAAGTTTCCGGCCAAACTTTTTACCGGAGAAATTTTCCGAAACACAAATTTGCTTAAACTTTCAATGAAAACCCAGTTTTATCACGTGAACAAGCAATATAACATAGGTTTTTGATAAAACTTTTAGCAAATATCAAGATCTTGACAGATTTTGAGAACCTTTTTCTAGAAAATTATGAAAATCAAAGATCACAGTTTCAGAAAATCACATAAACACTTGATAAAAAACACAACTATGTTTGGTTTTAAACAAGGATAAGAGCCAATGCTATGATACCACTTCTAGGTCTGCTTTTTCAGAGGATCGATCACGAAACCTAATCCCTGTTTATAACGAACACAATCACGAGTACGGAATCCCCATGAAGATGCAAACCAAACACAGAATAGCAAGACACGAAGTAACCAAAGATTCACAGTCTATTGATTAAACGAATGAGAACAACATCAAACATATACACACAATGCTTGAAGATAAACTCACAGTAGGTTATGCTCTCATCACTTCACACAGAATACCAAGTGTGGTTTATATAGGTAGTCCAGCCCAATCACGACGAAGAACATTAGAGGGGCTGACGAAGAACCTTGGTCGACGAATAACCAGGTTCTTCGTCACTGTTGCGACGAAATATAGTGTGATGAAGAAAGAGGTTCTTCGTCACACACATGTACGATGAAACATGTCTTTTATCGAGAGGCTGCAAAACAGAACAGCTGCAAACTGTCAAACAGTTTGCAGCAGAACTTGTTTAAACACACACACAAACATAAACTACATACCAAATGCAACATGCATCAGTTTATACAAACATAACAAAGAGACAATTGTCGGACCAAAGTTAGATATGAGGATATCCGACTTGGTCGACTGGCGGAACATACAGACTCGATAAGCAAAAGACCGTAAAATTACAACGCTAATAAAGAACAAGTTACAGACACAAAAATATGAACCAACAAATGGTTCGTCAAAGATGTATATGTGACAAAGATTCCAATCTTCGTCACTTGGATTGTTTGCCAAAGGCAACGGCGAAGATCCCATTCTTTGTCAGCCTTACATTCTTCGTCGCCATACTTCATCGCTGCAGGAGGTTCGCCGAACCTGTTGCTATATAAACAACAAACAGAAGGAAAACAAGTGTGCAAGTCTGAATAGATTTGAGAGAGAACACACTGTAAAACACACACACATACTGAGAGTTTATAGAGAGCCTTTGTAAACGTTGCTTTGTAACCGTCATACGTATTAATAGATTTGAGTGTTAATCGTTGAACTTGTTTGTCGTTGTCGTGTTCTAACTTGGTTTAACTTACCTGTTTGGATTCCACACTCTCGGGTTCGTTGGAAAACAGGGAAGAGGTTTGACTCGATCCTCTGGGTGGACCTACAATTGGTATCAGAGCTTTGGCTCGATTCCTTGTTAAAACCAAGTTGTTTTCTTGTGTTTTCAAAGATTTTCATGTGTTTTTCTTGATTTTTGAGTTTGAAGATAATATATTTTCTGGAAAAACAGTATAAAAACCTTGAAAACCTTGTTATTTTGCTGTTTAGTTTTATCAAAAACCTTGTTAAACTCATGGTTTCATGTTAAGATTGGGTTTTTATTGAAACAATGTGCAAAATTTGCGTTCGGAAACTTCATCGGGTTCATCAGACCGGAAACTTCATCGGGTTCATCAGATCTTCAAGTTGTTCTTATTTTGTTCTTCGTAAAGTTCTGTGTTTGATCCTTGAGTTTGATGAATTATTATGGTTGTTGATTATTATATCAATTGTTTGAATTATTTTCCTATCAAATGATGGCTATTGGCTGAAAAAGTAAGAGTGTTTGAAAATTGGGCATACAATTGGGCATTATGTCAGAGGATAAAGATAAGGATAACATTGTTTTTGAAAATATCTAACAACTTGTCTTTGTCACTTTGTCAACGAAGAATCATAGTGACGAACTATACCATCCTTCGTCAAAGTTGTCTTCGACGAAGTATCTTATTCTACGTCAATTTGGTTTAGACGAAGATTCGTATCCTTCGTCATATTGTTTTAGACGAAGATTAATATCCTTCGTCGTGGTTGTCTTGGAAGAAGTCCATAGTTCTTCGTCGACATCATTTGTCATTTTTTTAAATAGAAGATTTCCATTTCATACTTAATTGTTTGTTTTGAGTGTTTTAAGCAGGTATTCTTCAACATACATCCAAAATGAGTTCAGACTGGTGGGGTATTCCATCTAATACGGAGAGCAAGTATAAAAGCATGGGTTTATCTCCATCATGGGCCGAACCTTCTGCACCATCATCTTCATCTCAAGTTTCGTCAAGTCAATGGGCGTTCGTTTCAAATCAAAATCAAAGTATTCAAAGTATACTTTCAAGCGAAAATGAAACCGGAAGCAATAATCGCCCACCGAAGCTAATGCACATAAATGAATATCCTGGATGGGAAGAAAGATTCCATACATATATTCTTGGGCAAAACACGGAGTTATGGTTACGATTCATTACAGACTTCGATCAAGCCCTTGATGTTGCCGCTTCCACTGTCGCGTCATTTGCAGATCTTACTACAAATGATAAGAAAATTTATGATTTAGAAAAGAAGGCTTTATCTATTCTAATTCAAGGACTAAACAAGGATATATGTCATTAGTTTGTAAGCTTCAAGACAACAAAGCGTTTATGGGATGCATTGAAGACGAGAGGTGAAGGAAATGAAGCCTCATGCAAACTCCGACATGATTTACTCAAGAAAGAGTTTGATGGCTTCATGAGCATGGAAAAGGAGTCGTTGGGAGATTTGACAAGTCGATTTTATCACTTATTGATTGAATTGAATAATTATGGAAAAGTAACAACTCAAGAAGAGGTTGTTATCAAGTTTGCCGACTCATTTCCAGTTCAGTGGAATGGTTTCTTGGAAATTCTAAAGTATTGCGGCACCTTGGCTACCACCAACATCAATGATTTCATTCAGCTTCTAGAGAACAAAGATCAAGAAGAAATTAGGAAGGCGAAACGGATTCCAGTGCAACAAAATCCTGATATGTATTATGGGAACTGTGGAGGTTCTAGCACTACTACGAAACCCGCTCCACATGCTTCGCTACAAACTGCATTTGTCACAAGCACTGACTTGTATGGAAATCCGATACAGATAGTTGCCCAACCGCAAAGAACAACAGACTTGTATGGAAATCCAATACAACCAGTACAACCAGTTCCTCAACAGCAAAGCTATCGATCTACCGGAACAACAGATATGTATGGAAATCCAATACAACCAGTACAACCAGTTCCTCAACAGCAAATCTATCGATCTACCAGAACAACAGATATGTTTGGAAATATACTACCTGTTCAACAGCTAGCATGTTATGTAAGCACATCATCTGCTGGCCAACCATCTACAGTTCGGCTAGACACTTCAAGCTTTTCATAAGTAAGTGTTGAAGTAGCTAAGGATCACATGGAGATACTGAACACTATGGTGAGCGCATACTGTGGGTTGATAGCAGGTCAGAGCGGTAACATCAATCTGACACAAGAAGATCATCAACAGATTGATAAAGAGGAAATGGATATGATGGACATCAAATGGGCTTTCGCCAGTGCTGTAAGGCGAGCAAAGGACTTCATGGAAAGGACTGGTCGAACCAGCTTGGAAAGCAAGAAAGACACCAAGTATGGGTTTGACAAGCAATCTGTAAAGTGCTTTAATTGTGGTGAACGTGGTCACTTTAAAAGAGAATGTACAAAGCCAGCTCAACATGGGAACATAAACCCTTTCAGGAATCAAAGCAACCATCAGAATCAAACCAGGAATGATGAGCGTACCTTAATTCCTGTAAATAATCAAGCAGGACCGTCAAACAACAATCAAGCTCTTATGGTACAAGTGGATGAAGGTTATGACTGGTCAATGCAATTGCTGAGGTTGCTAAGGATTTTAATCACGCCAGTGGTGGAGAATCTTCCGCTAGTAGTGGTGAATTTTCAGATGAAGAAAGTTCAGGCTATTCTAGAAGTTCAGATGAGGAAACCTCAACATCAGGCGATGACCATTTATCGAGGGTGACAGTCGATGCCGACATCGATGAATTATTGGGAGAAACTGCAGCAGGGAATGATAGAAGATCTATTCTGGTGGATCAAGCTGCTTATTCTTCTTCTTCTCTTCAATCAGCCTTTATGGCTAATGTTGGCAGTTCATCAAGTCAGGTATGTGTCGATGAACCAACTGTGGTTAAATGTGATAAATGTGCTGATTTAAGTAGAAATTGTGCTGACTTAGGAAATAATTTGTCAGACTTGCAAAGCAAATATGATGATTTGCTAAGTAAGTATGATGTGACATTTATCCACAATCAGAAATTGATCGTGGATCTTTCTAAATGCACAGAAGCCAACATGTTTTATACAAACCATGAAAATGAGTATAAAACAATGATTGAAACATTAAGGGAAAACAAATCCGAGCTAACGAAAATGGTTTCAAGAAAACAAACAACCATTAACTGTTACATCAATAGGCTCGAAATAATGCAAAAAGAAATGGCTTGTGTTAAATCTGAAAGTAAGGCGATCCATCTTAAGCTAAATAGTTATTTAAACTCTAGTTATGTGCTGGACCACATCATCGATGTTCAGAAAGAGAAAAAGGATGTCACGTGCATTGGATATAAAAAATGTCCACCACCGGTTAGACACAATTATGACGCAATGCCTGACGAGGAAAATAGAACTCATTTTGCACCATCTTATCTAATTCATCAGATTCGGATGTGTCAGCAGATACGTATGTAACTGCTGAACAGAATCAGGAGCCTCAGGTCATTGTTGAGGATGTTGATTCTTCAGATGATGAATCTAATGATACTGACTCAGCACAGTCAGATGCGGTAATCAAAGAAGAGGACATACCTCTCGAGAATCATATTTTATGTGATCCTCCCGCAAAACCTGCTACGACTGTTCTGACCGAGTCCACGGCCACTTCCTCACAAGAGTCCGAGAGTGTGAATTTGTTGTACACTCTTGTTGGTGATGATAGAGTTTATTCTGACAAAGATTTTCGAATTAAAAATGTTAATCAATTTTTAATCAGTAAAGTTTTTAAAGAATCAACAAGTAGGTATTTAGGAAAGTCGGGTTTACACGTTGTGGTAACACAGTGTCCATCGATTCCGAAAACTGAAATTCACAAACAAAACGGCAATCAAAGATTACCAACTGTGAAAAAGCAGCAAAATCACACCAAGCCAAAAGGAAAATCGACAACTCAAGGTCGAAAAGAACAAGACAATCAAAAGAAGAATCAAAAGGTGAACTTTGTAAAATTGAAGGGAACGGATAAAATGGAAACTGTTCAAAATAAATCTAATATTGATCATGTCAATTAAGCTAAATTTTTGAAAAGAAATGAACAAAACAGTTCCAAACCAAGTACCTCGGGATCACAAAGTTCATCATCAGCAAGACAATCACATGATACTTCGGGGTTTGTAGAATAACATGAGTGTGGTGAAATTGGACATATTATTCGAAATTGTCCGTATCTTCATAAGTTAAAGGCCAAAGTTGATGATCCCCGTGAACAAAATTACCGAAAGCGATATGTTTCTTCAAAACAAGATCCCCATCTTGTAAAAGAAAGGGAAAAGAAACAAAAATGCCAACAAGTCAAGGTAATTGAGAAGGCAATTAAAACCGACGTGTTTCACAAACAACCTGTTTCAGTTAAACCAGAAATTTCTAACACGTCTAATGATCACGAAGTTAAGATTTCAAAAATTCAAACTGGTAAAACACAACAGACTTGGAAACCAAAAACGGTTACTAATTCAGGGGGAGCATCACAATTTCCTAACCATCGAGAAATTGAAATAAATTTGTCGATGAAAATGGAAGACCCAAGACCACAAAGGCTTGGGTCCCCATCTCTAACTAATCATGTGAGTACATGTGCAGGGTGGTCCAGGAGGAACTTTCAGCAGTCATTGGATTGTTGATTGTGGGGCATCCAGGCACATGACCGGCTACATGAGACTTCTCTACGACGTTAAATCAATTAAGGGAGGTTATGTTGCTTTTGCTGGAGATAAGGGCATATATATTACAGGGGAAGGAATGGTATCCAACGGGGTTGTAAGTTTTGACAAGATCAACTTTGTACAATTACCTGATCTCAATCTTCTCAGCATTTCACAAATCTGTGATAAGCAGATTTCAGTGCACTTTGATGCAAATGGATGTTATGTGCTGAAACCCGGCTTCAAGATTCCTAAAGAATGGATTCTCTTATCTGCTCCAAGGATAAATGATTTGTATGTCCTTGATATGAAGCAAGCAATCACAATGACTTCACAAGCAACTTGTTTTATTACCAAAGCCACTGAAAAAGATTCAATCTCTTGGCACAGACGGATGGGACACATTCATTTAAGAAAAATGAATAATTTGGTGTCAAATGAATTAGTGAATGTTATTCCTCTTAAAAAATTCCATATTCAAGACGTCTGTGTTTCATGCCAGAAAGGAAAGCAAAGAAAAAAGTCACACCCTACAAAGAAGATCAACACCGTGGCAGTTCCGCTTGAACGTTTGCACATGGATTTGTTCGGTCCTGTCGAGCATAAAAGCATCAGGAATGATCAGTAATGCCTCGTGGTGACTGATGATTATTCAAGATTTTCTTGGGTGGCGTTCATGGCACACAAGAGTGACACTTTTAGAATTCTAAAAAACTTGATCACAACGATTGAGAATTTGTATACTTTGAAAGTTAGACGGATACGCAGCGACAATGGAACTGAATTTAAAAATCATGCAATGGCAGAGTTTTGTACATCCAAAGGTATTCTTCACGAATTCAGTGTAAGTTACACTCCTCAACAGAATGGCGTCACTGAGCGTAAGAACCGTACATTGATCAAAACTGCTAGGACTATGTTGGTAGAGTCCCAGTTGCCCATTCCATTCTGGAGTGAAGCTGTGGCCTCTGCCTGTTATACGATGAACCGAGTCCTTACAGTTAAAAGACACAACAAGACCTGTTTTCAGCTTCTTCACACATGAAAACCAGATCTACAATTTCTTGAACCGTTTGGAGCTCCTTGCACAATGATAGATCCTAATGGAAAGTTTGGGGTAAAAGCAATTGAAGGATACTTTCTTGGGTATGCCACCCCGAACTTAAGAGTATGGAATCTAGAGACAAAAAGGTTCGAGGAATGGTCTGAAGTCAGAGTATAAAGGCACACATTGCCAGTCAAATGTCCTGGTCAGCCTTGGATGTTTGAGTACGATGACTTTTTAAATTCGATCAATATTGAAGAAGTTGCAGTAGATGCTGCGGCACACATGTTTTTCAAGAGTGACAACGCAACAGATTCACCATTGGTTCATCCAATTATTGTCAACAATCCAGAACCAGCTTTATTGAACAATAATGCTCTCGACAATGAAGATTTTCATGA
This sequence comes from Helianthus tuberosus, assembly GCA_030545235.1. Classification (NCBI taxonomy): domain Eukaryota; kingdom Viridiplantae; phylum Streptophyta; class Magnoliopsida; order Asterales; family Asteraceae; genus Helianthus; species Helianthus tuberosus. The sequence goes on from CM060406.1 coordinate 66,185,912, forward strand.
TGCTACCGAACTGAACGAATCTTCAGAGAATGATGAATTTCACGATGCAGACCAAGAAGTTGTTCATGGTACTTCAGAGGCTACACCTCCAGTGGACGCCCCTAAAACAGCTGAAGCTACTGCATCATCCTCTTCGAAAGTTCAGGGTATTGAATTGTTTGTTGACCTTAAATTCACAATACCCATCCTCAACAAAACATCATCAGTAATGTACAAAGTGGCGTACAAACGAGAAACCAGTTGCGAAACAACAACAATGCGGGCTTGTATGCAGCTATTCGAGAATCGGATTTGTAGAATGATTGGTCCTTCACATGTTATGTTTCACAAGAAGAACCAAAATATTGGAAAGAAGCTTTGAAAGATAATTCTTGGGTTGAAGCTATGCAAGAAGAACTGCAGCAATTCCAAAAGCTAGGTGTCTGGAAACTCGTTGATAAACCTGATGATTACAAGAAGATTGATACCCGTTGGGTGTATAAGTGCAAAAAGGATGACCGTGGGATTGTCATTCGAAACAAAGCAAGATTAGTTGTTCAAGGATTCCGTTAGATTGAAGGGATAGACTACAATGAAGTTTATGCACTTGTTGCACGTCTTGAAGTAATTCGGATATTTCTAGCCTATGCGTCCTTCAAAGGATTCAAGGTTTATCAGATGGACATGAAAAGTGCATACTTACATGGTATAGTTGAAGAAGATGTGTACGTCGAACAGCCTCTAGGTTTTGAAGATCCTATTCACCCTGATCGTGTTTGGTTGCTCAATAAAGCTCTCTGCGAATTACATCAAGCACCGAGAGCTTGGTACGCAACCTTATCTAATTATCTGTTGGAGAATGGATTTCACAGAGGTCTTATCGATTGCACTCTTTTTATCAAAGAACAGGATGGAGATCTTCTACTGGTTCAGGTATATGTGGATGATATTATATTTGGTTCAACTAACAATGTTATGTGTAGGGATTTCGAGCGTGTTATGCAAGAGAAATTCGAGATGAGCGCCATGGGGGAAATGACCTTCTTTTTGGGCCTACAAGTGCAACAAACAAAGTCTAGGATATTCATCTATTAGACTAAGTACGTCAGTGACATCTTGAACCGATTCCAGATGTCCGAAACAACGCCCATTGGTACCCCACTTCAACAAAATCATGGAATTAATCCGGACTTGAAGGGTGAAGTTGTTAACTCTTCATTTTACCACGCCATGATCGGATCTCTTGTGTACCTCACAGCCTCAAGACCAGATATAGTGTATCCTACGTGCCTGCTTACTCGATATCAAGTCTACCCGAAGGCCTCACATCTTGCAGCAGTGAAAAGGATTTTTCACTATTTGAAGGGATGACCGGACACCAGTCTATGGTACCCTAGGGATGATAGGTTTGGCTTGATTGCTTTCAGTGATTTTGATTTTGGCGGATGCAAAATCGACGGCAAATCCACAATGGCTGGATGTCAGTTTTTAGGAAATCGCCTAGTCACACGGCAGTGCAAAAGATTAGATCTAATGGGTTTCAGGCAGCCACACTCTTGGCCACTTTGTTACCAAGAGTGCTTTTGTGTCTCTAGTCGTGAATCGGTAAGTAAAATGCCTATGGTTTGAATGCTTCTTATGTCGTTACATATGTAAATGGCCTCGCGAACCATTAGCGATCTTGATTTCCTTACATTTACAGAATACTTTTTCAAGTATAATTCTCAAACCATGATTCTTACAACAATACTTAAATGTTTCACACAAGACTGCTTGAATTCACACCAACTTTTGTTGACGATTTTCCAAAACTTACATGTATTTTAGTTAACTACGTGGATGTACGCGCGGTCCCTCTTTGTCGCAACCCCCGATCCCTAATCCCCGGGAACGGGCGGTCGCGAGCCAGTTTCGGTGGTATCACGTATTGTCTAATTTGGCAGCGGAATTTTTCATCAGGACCGTAGTTAGGAAATATTTGATCAGAGTAAGATACCACATTTTCATAATATTAAATACATGGGATAAAAACCCAAGTTCGCAGTACACACGTTTTCATAGGAATAAATCCTATTTTATTTAATAAAAACATCTATTTTATTTTAGGTAACATTATTGCCACTTTTCCAAGCATTCAGTGCTGTCAAGCTGGCTTCTATTTGGCTTTCATAATTTGTTACCTGAAACGCGTTTTAAAAACATTTGTCAGTGGGAAATACAGGTGAGTGAATCCCAGGTTAATCCAGTTTAAGTAAAAACCATTGTACAGTATTGAGGGCGATCTCGCAATTACATTTGTTTCCAAATTATAACAATTAACATCCATGGTACTGTCAGACCCGACTTGTGGAAATGTTACTCCTTGACCAGGTGGTAACAAATTTTGTATACAAAACCCCAACATACTCATGATAATTGTATCCTTACAAATACTCAATCACTGGTTAATCTCATTGTTAAGCATTTAAGGTTTTGTAAAATAGTTCACAAAAAGGTTAACAAAAAGCGGATCAACTCACATTGCTGTCTTAGATTTTCCTTTAGGGTTTCCTGGTGATAATCTATAATTTACACAAATGCACATGCGTTAGTATAATAACCCATTTTAACATTAGTAATACCCTCCCCGAGACGGCATTCCAACGACTACGTCGGGCAGAACCACGACAGCCGTTACGGAACCCTAGATCAATCGGGTAGCGTATCTAATACGTAACTAGGGGTTATGATACTTACAACGGAGCAGAACTTCGCTATTTAGGGGGGTATTATACCCGAGTATAATGCCTACTATGAGAGAATCATGTTTAGAAAGAAAAAAATGAACGAGTTTGGCTGAAACCCGAGGCCTCCTTTATATAGGGCCTGATTTCAGCTTTTACGCGGCCAGCGTAAATGTGGACAAGGGGCTACGCGGCCCGCGTCAAACCCGGTCAACCGCGTAGCTGATCCGGGTCAGCAACTAGACTCGCCACGATGATGAGAAGTGTCATCACCGGGCTGCGCCACACTTTTGTTCTCACGCGGCCAGCGACAAACCTAAAAATTCAATTTTTAATTATTTTTTATAATATTTTGGGTATTCGGGGCCCGTTTTCACGTATGAGGTGTATTTTAGGATGTATTGGGATATTTTAAAATTTATTAGGGTGTCAGAAATAATTCGAGGGTGTCGGTTTTCTTTAGGGTTGCTATTTCCTCCCCACCTTGTTTTAGAGCTCGTCCTCGAGATCTACTGGAATAGGTGTGGATATTTCCTTTGCATTTCTGATTCAAGCTCCCATGTGTACTCAGGTCCTCTTTTGGAGTCCCACTTCACTTTGACCAGAACTAATCTCTTGTGTTTGAGGTTTTTGACTTTCCTGTTTTCAATCTGTAGAGGCCTTTCTACAAACTTGAGTTGTTCATTTACCTCTATATCCTTAACAGGTACCATCAGCGATTCATCGGCTAAGCATTTCTTGAGATTTGATACATGAAATACATCATGTATTCCTGCCATTTCCTCTGGCAGTTGTAGCTGAGAGGCTACATGTCCTATTCTTCTAATAATCTCAGAAGGTCCAACATACATGGGACTTAGCTTTCCCCTCTTGATGAATCTTACCACTCCTTTCCAAGGAGAGACCTTTAACAATACTTTATCTCCTACTTGAAATTTCAATGGTTTGTATCGGTTATCAGCATAGCTCTTCTATCGATCACGTGCTGCTTTCAGTCGTTCCTTGACTTGAATGATCTTATCAGTTGTTTCTTGTACTATCTCAGGTCTAGATAGTTGCTTTTCTCCAATTTCTGCCCAACAGATTGGGGTTCTGCACTTTCGTCCATAAAGTGATTCGAATGGTGCAGCGTTGATACTTGTGTGATAACTATAATTATAAGAAAATTCTATTAAAGGTAAGTGATCATCCCAATTACCTCCGAAATCAATTACACAAGCTCTAAGCATGTCTTCCATCGTCTGAATTGTCCTTTCGCTTTTTCCGTCCGTTTGAGGATGATAAGATGTGCTTAGATTTAACTTGGTTCCCATTGCTTTTGGAAACTTGACCAAAAATGAGAGGTAAAACGACTATCCCTATCAGAAACAATTGATAAAGGAATTCCATGTAATGAAACTATTTCATTTACGTATAATTTAGCTAACTGTTCCATGCTGAAAGTTTCTTTCATTGGTAGGAAATGAGCTGACTTAGTTAGCCTATCTACAATCACCCAGATTGTATCATTACCTTTCTTTGTTTTGGGTAATTTAGTAATAAAATCCATTATTATCAATTCCCATTTCCATACTGGCATTTCTAGCTATTGTAGCAATCCTGAAGGTTTTTGGTGTTCAGCTTTAACTTGTGAACAGGTTAAACATTTAGAAACATAGGCTGCTATGTCCTTTTTCATTCCTATCCACCGGAAATTCTTTCTTAAATCCTGGTACATTTTATCACTTCCTGGGTGCATCGTATACTTAGACTTATGGGCTTTTTCTAATATATGATGACGTAGATTTCCTAATTTAGGTATCCACATTCTCTTCTTATGGAATCTCCAAATTCCATCTGTTCCTTGTTCTAATTCCTTTAGCATACCCTTTAATTTTTCAGTATCCTCCTTGATTACTGATTCTTGTGCTTTTCTTATCTGATCATTTAAATCTACTTGCAGATTTAATTTAAGAGAACGTACCCTTTTTGGATTTTCGTGATACTTTCGGCTTAAAGCATCTGCCACTACATTTGCTTTTCCTTCATGATACTGGATATCACAATCATAATCACTAAGCATCTCCATCCAGCGTCTTTGTCTCATATTCAATTCTTTTTTCCCGAAAACATACCTTAAGCTTTTATGATCAGTGAATATGGTAAACTTACTACCATAAAGATAATGTCTCTAAATTTTAAGAGCAAAAATTATGGCTCCTAATTCTATATCATGGGTTGAATAATTCTCTTCATGATTCTTAAGTTGTGTAGACGCATATGCTATGACCTTTTGACGTTGCATCAACACACATCCATAACCTAACTTAGAAGCGTCACAATATACTATAAAATCTTCAGTTCCTTCTGGTAACGCTGTACGGGTGCATGGGTTAATTTATGCTTAAGAATTCTAAAGGCTTCTTCTTGTTTTGGTCCCCATTTAAACTTAATGGATTTACAGGTTAACTTAGTTAAAGGAATGGCTATTCTAGAAAAATCTTGAATAAATCTCCTATAATAACCGGCCAATCCTAAGAAACTTCTAATCTCGGTTGGTGACTCAGGGGTTTTCCATTTGGTAATCGCCTCGATCTTTGTGGGATCCACATGAATTCCTTCATGATTAACTAAGTGTCCAAGAAACTGTACTTGCTTTAACCAAAACTCGCATTTTGAAAATTTAGCATAAAGCTTTTCCTTTCTTAATAAACTTAAAAGTGCGTGCAAATGCTTTGCATGATCCTCTTTACTCTTAGAGTAAATTAGAATATCATCTATATAAACAATTATGAATTTATCCAAATATGGCTTACATACTCGGTTCATCATGTCCATAAATGCAGCAGGGGCATTGGTTAAACCAAATGGCATGACAGTAAATTCATAATGGCCATACCTTGTTCTAAATGTGGTTTTAGGAATGTCCTCTTCCTGTACCTTTAATTGATGATATCCTGACCTTAAATCGATTTTAGAGAAAAATCGAGCTCCTTGTAATTGATCAAACAGATCATCGATTCTCGGTAATGGGTACCGATTCTTAATCGTGACCTTGTTTAATTCACGGTAATCAACGCACATACGCATTGATCCGTCCTTCTTTTTAAAGAATAAAATCGGTGCTCCCCACGGCGACGAGCTTGGCTGTATGAATCCTTTTTCTAGCAATTCGTCTAATTGTTTCTTCAGTTCCTGCATTTCTTCGGGTGCCAAACGATAAGGTGCTTTTGCAATCGGTGCTGTTCCTGGTAATAGATGGATTCTGAATTCGACTTCACTGTCTGGCGGGAGCCCCGGTAATTCTTCCGGAAATACATCTGAAAACTGAGACACTACTGGAATGTCTTTTAGTTCTTTTCCTTTAGTGTTAGTGATTATAGAAATCAAATACACTATAGATCATTTTCTTATATAGCTCGCAGTTTTCATCACAAAGATGAATTTCGTGGATCTAGATGGTTTATCACCTTTAATTGTGATCCTTTCACCCTTTGGTGAATTTACTTGAATTGACTTTTGATCACATAAAATATTAGCTTTATTGGCTGTTAACCAATCCATTCCTAATACAGTATCAAATCCTGCCAGATTCATTGGGTAAAGGTTTGCCATAAACTTTTGGTTTAAAAATTCTATGCTTGCTCCCTGTAAGATTTCAGAAATCCTAACTGTTTCTCCATTAGCTGTCGCTACTAGACATTCTTGTGATAGTTTAGTTAATGACTGATTAAGGAGTTTGCAAAATGAAGTATTAATAAAACTTTGGTTTGCACCAGAGTCAAATAATACTTTAGCAAAGATATCATTAACTAAAAACGTACCGGCTATCACATCTGGAATCATCTTGGCTTCATCTGTAGTCAGAACGAATGCTCTAGCATTTTTAGTATTCTTGTTGTTCGCAGCTGGAGCTAGTTTCGGACAATTCGGCTAGATATGACCTTTTTCTCCACAGTTGAAGCATAGTCCATTACTAGATTTTCTCCTGCAATCTTCTTCCTTGTGTCCTGGCATCTTGCAGAAATTGCAAAGAGTGGAGCATTTTCCCGAATGCTTTTTCTTGCAGGCCTTGCAAAATGGTACAGAGGTAGAACCTATATTCCTACGGTTGAAATTCCCATAACGGAATTCTTGGGTAAACCTTTGAGCTAGGTTTCTCCTCTGGTCTTCTTCTCTAGTACAGATTAACTCATCTGTCAAGGTATTTGCTAGTTCTACAGCTTCTTCTATAGTTTGGGGTCTAGCTGCCTTGACTACATGTCTAATCTCTCCAATTAATCCCCAGATGTAACGGGAGATTAATACCGGTTCAGGTGATGCAAGGGTTGGTACGATTCTGGCATATTCAAAGAATGTGGTAGTATAACCCTTACTATCTACCCCGGTCATTCTTAAGTTCAGAAACTTATTCGCTATCTGTTCCTTTTCATTAGGAGGGCAGAATTTCCTTTCTACCATATTCTTAAATTCTTCCCATTCCATGTTGTATACTTTATCACTTCCTCTTGATTGGAGGATAGTGTTCCACTATTCTAAGGTTGAGTTTTTAAATAAATTAGAAGCAAACATTATTTTGTCTTCTTCAGCACACTTGCTTATTTTTAAAACAGCCTCAGTCTTTTCTATCTAGTGCAGAGCTGCAATGGGTCCTTCATTGCCCGAGAATTCTATTGGTTTGTAGGACCAGAATTCTTTGTAAGAACAACCGTAAGACATGGTTCTTCTTCTTTTGGGAATGGGCACTTGAAGTATGGGTCCATTGTTCACACTGTGTTCTGGTTTAATTGGTCGCTTACTGCTATGTTTACTTTTATTATCAGCATCTTTAACAATTTGAAGAATAAATGGCATTGCATCTATAATTCCTTGTGCCATTATGTGTTGGATAGCACTATTATCAATTTGATTTCCATTGTTATTGATGCTCGGATTCTCATTAACCAAGTTGATGTTACTCTGGTTATCATTATTCAGATTTCCTTGATTTCCTTCGTCGGCCATCTGAATTTTAAACATTTACCACGTATTAATATCACAAAATAATATTTAATATAGTTAATCACATGACACGCATTTTGGTCAAAAGCGTCGCTTATTGCGACTTACTCTATTCATATACTATGCATCTATTACACACCAGTACTGGAATTAAAATTACAATACCGACTGAAATTAAAACTACACTACTAGTAGTAGGCATCCGTATTTTTTTTCCATACACATACACACATATTATATTATTTTATTATTATTATTACTACTACTACTGTCTCCTCTATCACATTCATGGATATGGATTCATCCAAAAATCCATATTGCGCTCGTCATACTTCCAGACGAGTCGCTCTCCCACCTGTCTCATCCGTTCACTACTTTCTAAAATTCCCTCACCAAATGTCCTAAGTTCTTGTACGTTTTCTGCACTCATTGGGGGTGCAGGTTCTAGGACTGGGTTTGGAATCTGGGGTGCGGGTTCTTGATATGGGGGTGTAGGTGCCTGGAATCGGTAAGGATCTTCTAAAATCTCCCTAATGTATTCATCATGGTAATAGGGATCTAAAGGATCCAAACCTGGGTAGGCTCCTAAGTTTGGCATGGGCGTGTCTTCATGTATTGGGCAGCGTTGCACATAGTCCCTAACGTCATCCCACCAGGGGTCGTAATTTGGGTCTCAGGGGTTTGGTGCAGGTACCCTAGGTATTTCTTCCAGATTGAAGTCATGCATTTCTATTTGGTTTTCAGGGTTTTCTATTTCCATTGGTTGGTCAGGAATTGGTGGTTGTGGTTGGGGTACTATCATTTGCTCCAGATTAGGGTCAGTTGCAATGGTTACTAGGATGTGGATGTTGGCTATACCCCTATTAATCATATCCTGGGCATAGGCACCGGTTTCTCTTTTAGCTGCTACTAGTACTCTCTGGTCTTGTAACTTTTTCATACATTTTCTACGCTCGTGTGCCCCTCGACTGAACCATCCCCTCTTTTCCTGAGGAAATGGCTCCTCTGACTGAGCCTTAAAAACAAATATTCCTTCTTCCATATCAGCAGAGTACCCTGAGAGGGCAGGCTGAGAAGAGGATGTGCCTTCGCTTCTAGGCGAACCAGACAATTGATGGTACGCGTTAGATGGTCCTTGGTCACTCATACTGTAAACTAACAAATAGTCAAATAACACATAACAAGAAAATATATTTATGCACGTATTCCCGTAATTTATTTCCTAACAGATTGAATTTTGATGTCAGCAGAACACTTCTGTGGCTGAATCAGTGGCTTAGCTCTGATACCACCTTCTGTCGCAACCCCCGATCCCTAATCCCCGGGAACGGGCGGCCGCGAGCCAGTTTCGGTGGTATCACGTATTGTCTAATTTGGCAGCGGAATTTTTCATCAGGACCGTAGTTAGGAAATATTTGATCAGAGTAAGATACCACATTTTCATAATATTAAATACATGGGATAAAAACCCAAGTTCGTAGTACACACGTTTTCATAGGAATAAATCCTATTTTCTTTAATAAAAACATCTATTTTATTTTAGGTAACTTTATTGCCACTTTTCCAAGCCCTTCAGTGCTGTCTAGCTGGCTTCTATTTGGCTTTCACAATTTGTTACCTGAAATGCTTTTTAAAAACATTTGTCAGTGGGAAATATTGGTGAGTGATTCCCAGTTTAATCAAGTTTAAGTAAAAACCATTGTACAGTATAGAGGGCGATCTCGCAATTACATTTGTTTCCAAGTTATAACAATTAATATCCATGGTACTATCAGACCCGACTTGTGGAAATGTTACTCCTTGACCAGGTGGTAACAAATTTTGTATACAAAACCCCAATATACTCATGATAATTGTATCCTTACAAATACTCAATCACTGGTTAATCTCATTGTTAAGCATTTAAGGTTTTGTAAAATAGTTCACAAAAAGGTTAACAAAAAGCGGATCAACTAACATTAATGTCTTAGATTATCCTTTAGGGTTTCCTGGTGATAATCTATAATTTACACAAATGCGCACGCGTTAGTATAATAACCCATTTTAACATTGTAATACCCTCCCCGAGACGGCATTCCAACGACTACGTCGGGCAGAACCACGACAGCCGTTACAGAACCCTAGATCAATCGGTTAGCGTATCTAATACGTATCCAGGGGTTATGATACTTACAACGGAGCAGAACTTCGCTATTTAGGGGGGTATTATACCCGAGTATAATACCTACTATGAGAGAATCACGTTTAGAAAGAAAGAAATGAATGAGTTTGGCTGAAACCCGAGGCCTCCTTTATATAGGGCCTGATTTCAGCTTTTACACAGCCCGCGTAAATGTAGACAAGGGGCTACGTGGCCCGCGTCAAACCCGGTCAACCGTGTAGCAGATCCGGGTCAGCAACTAGACTCGCCACGATGATGACACGTGTCATCACCGGGCTGCGCCATAATTTTTCATCTCACGTGGCCCGCGTAAGACCTTTAAGAAGTTTACGCGGCCCGCGACAAACCTAAAAATTCAATTTTTAATTATTTTTGAAAATATTTAGGGTATTTCGGGTCCGTTTTCACGTATGGGGTGTATTTTAGGATGTATTGGAATATTTTAAAATATATTACGGTGTCGGAAATAATTCGAGGGTGTCGGTTTTCTTTAGGGTTGTTATACTCTTGCTCAAGGATGTCGTTTGTGTGTTTAGTTATGTCGTATCAGGACTCCAATGCCTCTTTTGTGCAATTTGGTTGTTATATTCCACCTCATGTGGTGATATAATGATCAAAACCTTGATGTTTGTCTTTGAAATGAAGTTGTCAACTTTTCAAACAATTATCTTTCATGTGATGTAAACACTTAACTTAACTTTTGTTTTGGATATTTAATATCAATGGCATTATGGAGTTTGTTTATGATCATGTAGTATGTTTACTATGCGTATGCAATGAGAACCTATCAGGATCACACCTCGTGTTTCTGCCTTAGAAAGGGGCGTGGCAGATTGGTATCAGAGCTGTGATTGTAGTGAACCAGGATTCCTTCTCGAGTCTAGACTACAATCGTTAGGATCCTCTCACATAAACAATTTTCAAAAGTTTTTCATTGCATAAAACTTTCCGCGACATCCACTACCTGAACTTGTTTTCAAAAAGGTCATGTAAGGACACTACGAGACTTAGGGTGCACAGAGGTAGCACTTAACTTCAACTAGGGACTGCTTGCTTATTTGTGTATAACTATATATATGTGTATATTAAGTAGAATTTATTAATATGTATATACATATGTATATAAATGTATGGCGTCGCATTTCTTTACAACTATCATGTCTTCCTCCATAAGTAGCGGGATATATGATGAGCACGAACTGATGGCTATTGTCTTTGACGATGGTGAGATTCCAGTATCCCAAGAACACCTCGCCAACGCCAACCTCGAGGATGGAGGTATTCGAAATCTCCATCCTGGACGTAGCATCACCTGTGGTATCTGTCATTGACATCTCTTTTGATTCTGAACATGATTCTGTTGCCAATTCTTTTGAGTCCGTGACCTCTTCAGCCCTTCTAGTTGATGGACTAGGGGCTTCTCCCACTGATGATGTTGATGACGCTATGTCTGTTGCGCCATCTTCTCATGTTCATGTCTCTACACCCACTCATACACCTCCCCAGACTCCTACTCAGGTAGCCAGTGATATCTCTTCACATCCACCTGTTCCGACAGACAATACTAGTGGTGTACGTAGTATCCATTGTGCTTCAGCTTTTCTGCATACACCTCCCATACATAGGGGAGAGCCTTCCGGTCATCCACATATCCCTCCACCAGAGTTGATCCACACTTTCAGTCGCCCCGATTGTTCCCTCCATATTCGATGCCATTATCTGATCCATACCATCCCTCACCTCACACTGGATACACTAGAGATAATCCTCTTCTATCCCTCCAGCTTCAGGTGAAGATCCTTTGTCATAGGGTCTATGAGTTGGAGAGCGAGGCCGATGTGAGACGACCTCCTCCACCATATTATCCACCACTCGTTACACCTCCACCACCATCTTAACCCCCACCGGCATCTCCGCCACCTCCTGTTTGGGAACCTATCAAGGGTCATGTTGCTCGGTTCCTTCCTGTAGAGAAGCAGGTCAGCTTCCTCATCCGTCGAGTCCACAAACTCGAGGATGAAGTGACTCATCTTCGTAGTTTGATTTTCCCTACATCCCCACCCTCTCCACCAGCCCACTAGTTTTTTCATTGCAGGTACTTTGATGGAGCAGTATTTTTGGGTATGAAGACGATGACCGAGTTTTGGGTACAACTTGAAGACAAGGACCGTCAATGTGAAGAAAGATATTTTGTCTTTTATATGTATTAAACTTGTACTATATGGTGATGTAACCCTTATGCATTTTGTTTTCTTCGCAAACAATGATGTAACAAGTTGTCCTGATATGTATAAAAACTCGGTGAATATCTTATGACACATCAGTATTTATCTGTTTATGCATGCTTGTTGTTGTATGAATTGATTTATATGTTTGGTGGATTGTTTGATATTGCTTATGTGTATATGCATACATATATATACTGCTACTATCTGGTATGATGGTATCAGACAAATACCTAACCCTGTTGTGTTGTGTTTTGGCAGAACATGGCACCTAGGAGTGTTGTGAACACTCGAGGTTCTGACCAACCACCTCCTCCACCAATGCCGAGGACTACTGAGGAATTGAACTCTCTGCTAGAAGAAAGGATTTCTGAAGCTATCGCCCAGTACGAGGTAAACCGTGCTGAGAACAGTGGGGGCTCCGGGGGTACCGAGCGTAATGGACATGGAGATTCATCTGGAGGAAACCTGACCCAAGGTAACCTTAAGATGATTTGCTATAATTTAATGAAACTTATGAACTGTTTTGTTTCATTGTTTCACTGATTGCTCACGTGTGAATTGGTTGGATAAATTCCAGGCTGCACCTACAAGCAGTTTCTCGACTTCAAGCCACTGAATTACGACGGCACTGGAGGTGCAGTGGCTTTCGTGCGCTGGACGGAGAAAACTGATTCCACGATCCGCATGAGCAAGTGCACCGCGGTCCAGCAAGTCACTTTTGTTACTAGATTGTTCGTCGACGAAGCTTTAACTTGGTGGAATTTGCAAGTCCAAACTTTGGGTGATGATGTCACGTATGGTATGACTTGGGATGAGTTGAAGGAAAGAATGAGGGAAAAGTATTGCTCGCGTGCTGAACTTCAAAGGTTGGAGACGAAATTTAGGAATCTGTCCATGGTTGGTGTAGACATTGTTGGTTACACTCAGAGATTTCATGATCTGTCAAGAGTGATCCCCTACTTGGTGACTCCTGAATTTAAGCGCATTGAGCGCTACATCTCGGGATTGGCTCCGGAGTTTCGTTGTTTGGTGACGGCGGCAGAACCAGCAACGATCACTCAGGCTATAACTCTGGTTGTTAGCCTTACTGAAGATGTTGTCCATATGAAAAAGTTATCTTTGAAAGCTACTGAGAAAAACCGAGACGCATGCTGAGTCGTCTGGTGACAAGAAAAGGAAGCATTTGAATCTGAGTCAAGCAACACACAACAACAACAAGGGTTCCAACAACAAGAAGCGTGACCCCAACCCACCTAAGGAAACAAAAACCTTTGCAGCTGCGAATGACACTACTACTAGAGGGTACCAGGGCACCCTGCCCAAATGTAACAAGTGCAGCGTCACCATGATGGAGTTTGTCGCATTCCAAAGTGTGATAAGTGTAGAAAATTGGGTCACCGTACCGAAGATTGTTGGGGAAAAGTGTGGAAGTGGAAATAGAAATGGGAATGGAGACCGCAATGGTGCTGGTAATGGGAACGGTAATGGAAATGGCAATGGTACTGGTAATAGAAGTGGTAATGGAAACGGGCAAAACCAAGGATGTTTTGGTTGTGGTAGCAAAGAGCATTTCAAGAAAGATTTCCCATAGGAAAACAACGCTCAAGCTCGAGCATTCGTGATAGGAGCAAGGAACGCCCGCGAGGACCCTAATGTGGTCACCGGTACGTTTCTCGTTAACAATCACTTTGCATCCATATTATTTGACACTGGTGCCGATTATAGTTTCATGTCTGTGGAATTTAAACGTATGCTTGGAATAGGGTCTAGTAGATTAGATATTCCTTATTCCGTAGAACTAGCCGATGGTAAACTTGTTGAATCGGGTGAAGTTGTTAGAGGATGTACATTGGAACTTGGTGAGCGAAGATTTAGTATCGATCTCTTGCCTGTTCAACTGGGTAGCTTTGATGTTGGAATCGGAATGGACTAGCTGTCCAAGAATAAAGCCGAAGTTGTTTGTCATGAGAGAATCATCAACTGTATGAAGGCGCATAAATGCTTGCGAAAAGAATGTGTTGCATTCTTGGCGCATGTAGTAGATAAGAAGGTTGAGGAGTCGAAGCTTGAAGACATTCCTATGGTAAAGGAATTCCCTGATGTTTTTCCCGAAGACTTGTCGGGATTACCCCCACAAAGATAAGTCGAGTTCCATATTGACTTGGTTCCAGGCGCAGCTCCTGTAGCCAAGGCACCATACCGACTTGTGCCATCCGAGGTACAAGAATTATCTACACAACTCCAGGAATTATTGGAAAAAGGATTTATAAGGCCGAGCTTCTCGCCTTGGGGAGCTCCAGTATTGTTCGTGAAGAAGAAGGATGGAACCTTGCAGATGTGTATTGATTACAGAGAGTTGAATAAGCTCACTGTTAAGAATCGGTATCCTTTATCGAGGATTGACGACTTATTCGACCAGTTGCAAGGATCGAGCTATTACTCCAAGATTGACATTCGATCTGGCTATCATCAGTTGAGGATTCAAGAGGAGAGCATATCAAAGACTGTGTTCAAGACTCGTTATGGACACTACCACTTCCTTGTGATGCCATTTGGATTGACGAACGCGCCAACGGTGTTTATAGATCTGATGAACGTGTATGCAAGCCATATCTCGATAAATTTGTGATTGTATTTATCGACGATATTCTGATTTATTCACGAACAAAGGAAGAGCACGGCAACATCTCAGAACCATTCTGGGACTACTGAAGAAGGAGAAGCTTTATTCAAAGTTCTCAAAGTGTGACTTTTGGATTCGCGAAGTATAGTTCTTTGGTCACGTGGTGAACAAGAATCGTATCCATGTGGATCCAGCGAAGATTGAAGCGATAAAGAATTGGGAAGCTCTGAAGACACCGACTGAAATTCGACAGTTCTTGGGATTAGCGGGCTATTACCGACGATTTATCGAGAATTTCTCCAAAATATCTCAACCGCTGACTTCCCTTACTCGGAAAGACAAGAAGTACGATTGGGGAGACAAGCATGAAGAAGCCTTCCAGCTACTCGAAAACAAGCTATGCGATGCACCGATACTATCCCTACCAGAAGGCACTGAAGACTTCGTGGTGTACTGCGACGCTTCGCGTCAGAGATTGGGTTGCATGCTCATGCAACGCCAAAAAGTCATCGCTTACGCTTCAGACAATTGAAAGTACATGAGAAGAATTATACCACCCACGACCTGGAGCTAGGTGCGGTGGTGTTTGCCTTGAAGATTTGGCGACATTATTTGTTTGGTACTCGATGTACTATCTTCACAGATCACAAGAGTTTGCAGCACATATTTAATCAGAATGAGTTAAATATGCGTCAGCGACGATGGGTTGAGTTGCTGAACGATTACAACTGTGAGATTAAGTACCATCCTGGAAAGGCATACGTGGTAGCAGAAGCTTTGAGCTGAAAGGAAAGGGTTAAGACCTTAAGATTTCGAGCTCTAGAAATAACGATTCGGACGAAACTCACTTCGCGCATTCATGATGCACAGCAAGAAGCCCTTAAGAAAGAAAACCTTAAAGCTGAATATCACCGGGGCATGGAGAAGAAATTGGTGCCAAATGAAGAGGAAACCTTATATTTTATGGGACGCATTTGGGTTCCGCTCTATGGCGGTATTCGAGAAGTTATCTTTGACGAAGCTCACAAGTCGAGATACTCGATCCATCCAGGATCAGACAAAATGTATCAGGACTTGAAGGAGTATTATTGGTGGCCAAAACTCAAAAGCGACGTTTCTATTTATGTCGGAAAGTGCCTAACCTGTGCTAATGTCAAGGCCGAATATCAGAAACCGTCCGGTCTACTGCAACAACTTGGTATTCCCGTATGGAAGTAGGAGCAGATTTCGATGGAATTTTTAACGAAATTACCCAGAACCCCTAGAGGGCATGATATGATATGGGTAATAGTGGATCGATTAACAAAGTTTGCACATTTCCTACTGATTCGGAGGAAAGATTGCACTAGAAAGCATGCTGAGCTGTATCTTAAAGAGATTGTGGCACGTCATGGAGTGCCTATCTTGATAATTTCAGATAGAGATGGACGATTTGTATCAAGGACCTGGCAATCCTTCCAGGAGGCCTTCTATAACAACCCTCCAAAAATATTTTTGGACACCCTAAATGTCCCTAAATATACCCCGTACATGAAAACCGGACCTGTTATAGCCCTACACTTGTAAAAATCAAGAAAAACAAGATCCAGCAGTCGCTCGAGGGCCGCAACGGAGACTTATTGGTCTGTCGCGGGGTGCGACGTCCTTGTTCTGATCTGGACACGTGGCGTGCCACGTGGCACCTGACTCAGCGAACCTACCCACTGACTCAGCGAAGCTACAGCCGCCTTAGGAGATCTCGCGGGCCGCAAAAGCCTAGGCTTTGGCCATCGCGGGGCGCGACAGACCCCTCGGCTAGCCTATAAAATGGGGGGTCAAGGCTTCATTTGATTTCGTTCATTTCCCGATTCTCTCTCAAACTTCTTTATAGTAAAAATTCCGCTCGAGTATAAATACTCACTACATAGCGAAGCTTTGCCTCGTTGTAAGTACTATAACCCTGCTATTACCCTACAGATTGATTTAGGATTCCGTAATGCATGTCGGCTCTGTCCGACTCAGTCATTGGAATTCTGTCTCGTGTGTACACCCGATTGATTTAGAATTTCTGTAATGCATGTCGGCTCCGCCCAACTCAGTCATTGGAATTTCTGCCTCGAGTTGTACGGTTAAATTGAATTGGGTTATTTTAGTAACATGTGTACATTATTAGATTTACTAGATAATAACCAGGAGACTTTCATGAAGCCTTAGTATTATCTAAACTTGCAATGTGAGTACATTCTCTTTTTGTAAATCTTTTTGTGAGTCAAAATGTTTACCAAAACCTTAAATGTTTTAAGTTATGCTTAACAGCAATTAAGTATTTGTAAGTCTATAATTACTGTGGTATGTTGGGGTTTTGTGTACAAAGTTAGTGAGACGTTACCATTGGACAAAGAGTTAGCCAATGAGTAATATGACCCACAAGTCGGGTTGACAGTACCAATTGGGTAATTGATTAGATCAAGCAAATGTAATTGCGGGTTGACAGTACCAATTGGGATGCACTCACCAGCATTTCTCGCTGACAAAATGTTTTAAAAACGCATTTCAGGTAACATAATGTGAAAGCCCAATTGAAGCCAGCTGGAGAGCACTGAAGGCTTGGGATAGTGGCTATAAAAGCTACCTAAAATAAACAAGACATTTTGTTTTCAATAATTAGGGTTTATCCCTATCAATGTATTGTCAAATGAACTTGGGTTTTATTCCGATGAATTATTCTTATAAAAGTTTGGTGTTTTACCCTGATAAAAATATTTCCTAACTACGGTCCTAATGTATTCTGCTGCCAAATTAAAAAACTCTGATACCACCCGCTCTGAGTAGCTCGCGGTCGCTCGCTCCCGGGCAGGGGTCGGGGGTTGCGACAAAAGGTAGTATCAGAGCTACAGCCACTAATTCAAGCTGACACTAAAATTCCAATTTTTGTGTTAGGAAATAAATTATGTGATTATGTGTTATGTGTTATTTGACTATTTGTTAGTTTACAGTATGAGTGATCAAGGAACCTCGGGCGCTTATCATCATTTAGATAGTTCACAGAAAAATGAGGGAACATCATCCCAGCCCGATCCCTCAGGATATTCAGCAGATACGGAAGAGGGAATATTTATTTTTAAGGAACAATTGGAGGAACCTTTTACTACTAAGAAAAGAGGTTGGTTTAATAGAGGAGCCCATGAAAGGAGGAAAAGAATGAAAAAGTTGCAGCAACAGAGAGCCATAGGTAGAGCCAATAAGGAGGCGGATGCACAGATCCAGGAAGTAACCAGTAGGCCACCTTGGGAGGAAAAATTAGATAGACAGTTGGCTAATTTCCATATGTTAGCCACTACAGCCGTAAATAATGACCAAAACCAAGTAGTCGAACCTTCACTGTTACCCTTATTCCCAGACCAACAAATGCAAGAACCTGACCAAGAAGATCCATTTCCTGATGTGGACCCTTACGAAATTCCCAGGATTCCCGCACCAAATCCCATAGCCCAGTACACTAACCTTAACCCTTTAGACCCCTTTTGGAGTAGTGAATGGTGGACACAGAGTGTAATAAGAAACCCATACCCTTAAGGTCAACCTATCCCTCAACATCCTGATCATGTAACCGTACCCGTGCCACCAATGAGCCAGGAAAATTTGGAGGAACTTCGCTCATTAGGTGATGAATTAGTAAAAGAAGGAGATAGAATACGAATAATAGGAGAGAAACTTATGTGGAAACAGGTCGTGCGTGACATACATGATTGGATCCATAACTAGATATACGTGTAATTTTGTACTATAAAAAAATTATATATATATATACATATATATATAAGTAGGGATGCATAGTATTTTCCATTTCCAGTTGTAATTTGTAATAGATGCATATATATATGAAACAGAGTATAAGTCGCAATGATCGACGTTTTTGACCAACTTGTTCGTGTGATTGTAATTGTATTCAATTCTATTCTGTGATATTTAATATCTGATAGATGTTTACAATTCAGATGGACAACGAAGTAAATCAAGAAAACCAGAATAATGAGAATAAAAAAACCAAATAGATAACAGTGCCATTCAACATATAGTGGCACATGGAATTATAGATGCCATGCCTTATATTATCAAGACTGTTAAGGAAGCAAATAAACCTGCAAATGGCAGTAAACGTCAACACACTGAACCTAGTCACAGTGTGAACAATGACAATGGACCTATTATCCAAGTTCGAATCCCTAAAAGAAGAAGAACCGCTCCATATGGTTGTTCTTTTAAATAATTCTTGGCCTGCAAACCTATAGAATTCTCAAGCAATGAAGGAGCCATTGCAACCTTACGTTGGATAGAAAAGACAGAAGCAATCATAAAAATAAGTAAATGCGCAGACGAAGATATGATTATATTTGCTTCCAATCTTTTCAAAAATGCAGTCTTAGAATGGTGGAATACTATTCTCCAGTCTAGAGGAAGTGACAGAGTTTATAATATGGAATGGATCAACTTTAAGGAAATGGTTGAAAGAAAATTCTGTCCTCCTAATGAAAAGGAACAAATAGCCAATAAGTTCCTAAATCACAAAATGACTGGAATAGACTGCAAGGGTTACACTACCATATTCTTCGAGTATGCTAGGATAGTACCATCCTTAGCCTCACCCGAACTAGTACTAATCTCCCGTTATATTTGGGGATTAATTAGTGAGATTAGACATGTAGTCAAGGCAGCTAGACCACAAACCATAGAAGAATCAGTAGAACTTGCCAATACCTTGATTGACGAACTGGTACGTACGCAAGAAGAAAACCAGAGGAAGAACCTAGCTCAAAAGCTTACACAAGAATTCGATTCTACTAATTCCTACCATGGAAAGGGAACAGGTTCTTCTGCGCCCTATTGTAAGAATTGCAAAAGAAAGCATTTTGGAAAATGCTCTACTTATTGCAACCTTTGCAAAATCTCTAGACACAAGGAAGAAGACTGTAGGAAGAAACCCGGTAATGGGATATGCTTTAATTGTGGAGAAAAAGGGCACATTAGACCAAACTGTCTGAAACTAGCTCTAGCCATGCCCAACAAGACTAACCCGGCAGAAGCACCCAAGAAGAATGCCAGGGCCTTTGTTCTGACAGCTGAGGAAGCCAAGATGATTTCGGAAGTGATCGCCGGTATGTTTTTAGTTAATGACATATTTGCCAAAGTATTGTTTGACTCTGGTGCAAACCAAAGTTTTATCAATACTTCTTTCTACCAATTTCTTGACCAACCCTTAGTCAAACTTCAACAAGACTGTCTAGTAGAAATGGCCAATGGATAATCTGTTAAGATAAGTGAAATCTTGCAGGGAGCAAGAATAGAAATCCTAAACCATCGTTTCTTCGCTAACCTTTACCCAATGAATCTGGCTGGTTTCGATGTTGTATTAGGAATGGATTGGTTGGTAGCCAATCGTACCAATATTTTATGTGATCAAAAGTTAATACAAGTTAGCACACCAAGTGGTGAAAAGATCACAATTAAAGGAGATAAGCCAACTAGATCGACGAAATTCATCTCTGTGATGAAAGCTGCAAATTATAAAAGGAAAGGAGGAATAGTATATATGATTTCTGTAATCATTAATATTAAAGGAAAAGAATTAAAAGATATTCCTGTAATATCTAAATTCGCAGATGTTTTTCCAGAATATTACCTGGATTACCGCCTGATAGAGAGGTTGAATTCAGAATTCACCTAATACCAGGAACGGCGCTGATTGCCAAAGCACCATATCGATTAGCACCAACGGAGATGCAGGAACTGAAGAAGCAATTAGACGAACTTCTTAACAAAGGTTTTATACAACCAAGTTCATCCCCTTGGGGAGCGCCTGTGTTGTTTATCAAGAAGAAAGATGTATCGACGCGTATGTGCATTGACTGTCGAGAATTGAACAAAATCACGATTAAGAATTGGTACCCATTACCAAGAATCGATGATCTGTTCGATCAACTCCAAGGAGCTCGATTCTTTTCTTAGATCGATTTACGCTCTGGATATCATCAACTGAAAGTACAGGAAGAGGATATTCCTAAAACTACTTTCAGAACGAGATACCGTCATTATGAATTTAGTCATGCCATTTGGTTTAACCAATGCCCTAGCCGCATTTATGGATATGATGAACATGATATGTAAACTTTACCTGGTTAAATTCATAATTGTCTTTATAGATGATATTCTAATTTACTCTAAGAGTAAAGAGGACCATGCAGCCCATCTGCATACACTCCTCACATTGTTGAGAAAAGAGAAGCTTTATGCTAAATTCTTAAAATGTGAATTTTGGTTGCAATAAGTGCAATTCCTTGGACATCTGGTTAATCATGAAGGAATTCATGTGGACCCCACAAAGATCGAGGCGATTACTAAATGGAAAGTCCCTGAATCACCAACAGAAGTACGAAGTTTTCTTGGACTGGCAGGATATTATAGACGGTTTATTCGCGATTTCTCTAGAATAGCCATTACATTAACTAAACTGACCTGCAAGTCAGTTAAGTTTGAATAGGGACCAAAACAGGAAGAAGCTTTTAAGATTCTTAAGAAAAGATTAACCAATGCACCCATATTAGCGTTACCGGAAGGAACCGAAGACTTTGTAGTCTATTGTGACGCTTCTAAGTTAGGATATGGATGTGTGTTAATGCAACGTCAAAAGGTTATAGCCTATGCCTCTAGACAACTTGAGAAACATGAAGAGAATTACACAACTCATGACCTAGACTAGGAGCCATAGTTTTTGCCCTTAAGATTTGGAGACACTATTTATATGGAAATAAATTTGTTGTCTTCACCGATCATAAGAGTTTAAGGTATATTTTCGGGCAAAAAGAATTAAATATAAGACAGAGACGTTGGATGGAAGTTCTTAGTGATTATGATTGTGATATCCAGTATCACGATGGGAAAGCCAATGTAGTAGCTAATGCTTTAAGTCGAAAGTATCATGAAAAACCAAAGCGAGTATGTTCTCTCAGATTAAATCTTCAAGTAGATTTAAATGAACAGATTAGAGAAGTACAGGAATCAGTAATCAAGGACGATGCTGAAAAAATGAAAGGAATGATTAAGGAATTAGAACAAGGAACAGATGGAATTTGGAAGTTCCATAAGAAAAGAATATGGATACCTAAACAAGGAAACCTACGTCATAGAATTCTAGAAGAAGCTCATAAATCTAAGTATACGATATATCCTGGAAGTGATAAGATGTATCAAGATCTAAGAAAGAATTTCTGGTGGATTGGAATGAAAAAGGATATAGCTGATTATGTTGCTAAATGTCTAACTTGTTCCCAAGTTAAAGCTGAACACCAGAGAACCTTCAGGTTTATTGCAACAGTTAGAAATACCCATATGGAAATGGGAATTGATAACAATGGATTTTATTACTAAATTACCCAAGAAAAGAAAAGAAAATGATACAATCTGGGTGATTGTAGACATATTGACTAAATCTGCTCATTTCTTACCGATGAAGGAAACTTTCAGTATGGAACAGTTACCAAGCTATATGTAAATGAAGTAGTTTCATTACATGGAATTCCTTTGTCTATCGTATCCGAGAGAGATAGCCGTTTTACTTCTCATTTTTGGACAAGTTTCCAAAAAGCAATGGGAACCAAGTTGAATCTAAGCACAGCTTACCATCCACAGACGGACGGACAAAGCGAAAGGACAATCCGGACTATGGAAGATATGCTTAGAGCTTTTGTAATTGATTTCAGAGGAAATTGGGATGATCATTTACCATTGATAGAATTTTCCTATAATAACAACTATCTGTCACACCCCCAAAATCCACCATGCGGAGTATCACCGCTTGGAGGCGTGACATGACCAGGATCGAGCCACCAATCATATTGAACAACTCAATTAAGTAAATAAAACCAAACATAATACGATTGGTGACCAAAGCTAGTTAACCTTGTTTGGTTTAAACAGCGGAAGCATAAACGTAAATCCCAAAAGCATAAGTTCGCAGTTCATAAGTTTAAAGTCCAACACTTAGGTTTAATAAGTTCAAAATGTTTTAAATATTAAACACTGGACATAACCGTCCGTACACCACAACGACTCCTTCCTCGTGCAAGCTCCGATTGTTTAGCGACCTGTAAGGCATGTAACAACTAGTCAACAACAAAGTTGAGTGAGTTCACGTTTGGTTGTTTAGTTTTAAGTTGTTTTCTGAAAAACGTGGTTTGACTTTCGTTGGCGTAATTGCCGTGGGGGTTACCCCGTAGTTGAAAGTATGTTTAACCATTTCCTTTTTCTTTACCCAATCCATAACCATGATCAGTGGGGGTTTTCCCCGTTTGAACTACTAGACGGAATGATATCGACTGCTACGCAAATAAGTTGTGCCCTATATCAGTGTCTATCATCACTGACAATCTGCCATAGTCCATTAGTACACGCCCGTCCGACTGGCACGGTGTGAGGTTTGTTAAACCTAATAGCGCTATTAACTAATGACCCGCTCGCCATTGGCCTCGGCGATTAAGTCGATATAAATTGAGGGACTTCATGATAGAGTTTTGTCTAGCCAGTTTTAAGGTTGTTGTCCTGCACCAAGAGGACCACAACGTACGTATTCTGCACTAGGAGAATTCGTAGGATTAATAATGGCATCCAATCTATGGAGGATGGCCGTACATATCCTACCCAAGGAGGATATGTAGATTTAGTTTTAATTCTTTAACCCATTCCCAAACCACCGGGAATCCCATGCCTTAGAAAGTGTGTGAACTCACCTCGGTTTGCTCGGTTAGATTCTCAATATAGCTAACAGTCAAGGTCGGTCAATCACGTCCTAGTATGATTTACCAGTTAGTCATTTAGTGGCTTTCAAATAGAACACAAAGTTCCTACACGTATCTATCACACAACATGCATCACTTTAACGGTTTACGCCCATCCAAGTTTCCCATCCATTCCCCACTCAAGATCAAACATACGATAATGCACATAACATGTATAACACGTTAGATCATTCACAGATAGCATACTCGGCATTTAGACACGCGAGTATGACACCCATTTATTGCTGTCAAAAATTCAGCTTAAGTTGCTGTTGCAAATTAACACTTTAAAAATAGTAAACGAAGTCCAAAAATTACGATTCCGGTGCCATTAGAACCGTATTTCATAATAACATATTTTAGATTCAAAATATCGGTTTTTCGTTGAATTTATGCCCTGTTTACAGCCAACTGAAGTTGGCTGTAAAACCGGGACAGATTCTGTCTTTCAGTGTTTAACCTTCTAAATCATGTTCGATCGATTCCGTTAACAAGTTTATTAATCACAACAACATTAAACATCAATATCAATCAGCAAAACATCAGATAATCAACCAATAATCATAACAACACAAGATCTACACGATTTACACACATAACTTCTCTTTATCCACACCTTAACACATTATGTTCAAGACTTGTTCATGAGCTTTAAAGTTTCTTAACTTTTTATCATTCTAACATCTATTAACCACTAAAATAACATAAAGAATGAACGGATCTAAGTTCTTACCACTAGCTCAAGGCTAGGGAAGTTCGAGTGAAGAAATGTGGTGGTTAATAGCGAATGGAGGAGGTCCTTCCACTTCCGAGAGCACCGAGCTTCGTTGTTGGACCTCTTACACCTTTGTATGTATGAGGAATGATTGAAAAAGAGCTTGATGATGGTGGTAGTATGGTGGAAGGTGGCTGCCGAACAAGGGAAAGGAGAGGGAGAGAAGAGAGAGCTTGGTGGAATGGTGGTATTTATAAGATCTTCCATATAGCATATTCCTAGTATATTCCAAGCATATTCCTAGCATATTCCTAGCATATTCCTAGCATATTCCTTAGCATATTCCTAGCATATTCCTAGCATATTCCTAGCATATTCCTTAGCATATTCCTTAGCATATTCCTTAGCATATTCCTTAGCATATTCCTTAGCATATTCCTTAGCATATTCTTTAGCATATTCCTTAGCATATTCTTTAGCATATTCCTTAGCATATTCCTTAGCATATTCCTTAGCATATTCTTTAGCATATTAACAAATACGTGTAAGCATAACACAGATATCAGAAAGCAGTTAAGTAATTCCACACAGTCGTCAGACACTTTAATTATCATTAACAATTTGTACGGAATACATGGGATTTTGAGGGTTGTCACACTATCATACTAGCATTAATTGTGCACCATTTGACGCACTTTATGGATGAAAGTGCAGAACTCCAGTCTGCTGGGCAGAGATTGGAGAAAAACAATTATCTGGACCAGAGATAGTGCAGGAAACAACAGATAAGATAATTCAAGTCAAGGAAAGACTAAAAGCAGCACGAGATCGTCAAAAGAGTTATGCTGATAACAGACGAAAACCATTGGAATTTCAAGTAGGAGATAAAGTATTGTTAAAGTTTCTCCATGGAAAGGAGTAGTCAGATTCGTTAAGAGAGGGAAGCTAAGCCCTAGGTATGTTAGACCTTTTGAGATTATTAGAAGAATAGGACCTGTAGCTTATCAGCTACAACTGCCAGAGGAAATGGCAGGAATACATGATGTGTTTCCTGTATGTAATCGCAAAACGTGTTTAGCGGACGAATCTCTAGTGATACCTCTTAAGGACATAGAGGTAAATGAGAAACTCAAGTTTATCGAGAAACCCGTTCAGATTGAAGATAGAAAGATTAAGAATCTCAAACACAAGATATTAGTTTTGGTCAAAGTGAAATGGGATTCCAAAAGAGGACCAGTTGACACTTGGGAACTCGAATAAGAGATGCAAAGGAAATACCCACACCTGTTCCAGTAGATCTCGATGACGAGATCCAAAACAAGGTGGGGAGGATATAACAACCCTCCAAAAATATTTTTGGACACCCTAAATGTCCCTAAATATACCCCATACGTGAAAACTGGACCCGTTATAGCCCTACACTTGTAAAAATCAAGAAAACATGATCCAGCAGTCACTCGCGGGCCGCGATGGAGACCTATTGGTCTGTCACGGGCCACGACGTCCTTGTTCTGATTCGGACACGTGGCGTGCCATGTGGCACCTGACTCAGCAAACCTACCCATTGACTCAGCGAAGCTGCAACCGCCTTAGGGGATCTCACGGGCCGCGAAAGCCTACGCTTTGGCCGTCGCGGGGCGCGACAGACCCCTCGGCCAGCCTATAAAATGGGGGTCAGGGCTTTATTTGATAACCCCGCTATTACCCTACATGATCGATTTAGGATTCCGTAATGCATGTCGGCTCTGCCCGACTCACTCATTGGAATTCTGTCTCGTGTGTACACCCGATTGATTTAGAATTTCCATAATGCATGTCGGCTCCACCCGACTCAGTCATTGGAATTTCTGTCTCGAGTTGTACGGTTAAATTGAATTGGGTTATTTTACTAATATGTGTGCACTATTTGATTTACAAGATAATAACCAGGAGACTTTCCGGAAGCCTTAGTATTATCTAAACTTGCAATGTGAGTACATTCTCTTTTTGTAAATCTTTTTGTGAGTCAAAATGTTTACCAAAACCTCAAATGTTTTAAGTTATGCTTAACAGTAATCGAGTATTTGTAACTCTACAATTACTGTGGTATGTTGGGGTTTTGTATACAAAATTTGTGAGACGTTACCGTTGGACAAAGAGTTAGCCAATGAGTCATATGACCCACAAGTCGGGTTAACAGTACCAATTGGGTAAATGATTAGATCAAGCATATGTAATTGCGGGTTGCCCTCAATTCTGTTAAAGTGTTAAAACTGTTTTGATTAAATTGGGATGCACTCACCAGTATTTCTTGCTGACAAAATGTTTTAAAAACGCGTTTCATGTAACATAATGTGAAAGCCCAATACAAGCCAGCTGGAGAGCACTGAAGACTTGGGATAGTGGCTATAAAAGTTACCTAAAATAAACAAGACATTATGTTTTCAATAATTAGGGTTTATCCCTGTCAATGTATTGTCAAATGAACTTGGGTTTTATTCCCATGAATTATTCTTATAAAAGTTTGGTGTTTTACTCTGATAAAAATATTTCCTAACTACGATCCTGATGTATTCCGCTGCCAAATTAATAAACATCGATACCACCCACTCTGAGTAGCTCACGGCTGCCCGCTCCCGGGCAGGGGTCGGGGGTTGCGACACCTTTAGATCTCAATTGGATCTAAGCATGGCCTTCCATCGTCAAACAGACGGTCAGAGCGAACGAACTATACAAACACTGGAAGATATGCTTCGCGCATGTGTGATGCATTTAGGCGGCAGCTGGGATACTCACCTACCTTTAGTTGAGTTTTCCTATAATAATAGCTACCATAAGGGCATAAAAGCCGCACCGTTGGAAGCGCTATATGGCCGCAAGTGCCGCTCACCGTTGTGTTGAGCAGGCGCTGGAGATAAACAATTGATTGGTCCCGAACTTGTTCAAGAAACGACTGACATAATCATTCAGATCCGAGAGCGCATCAAAGCGGCTCGTGATCGACAAAAGAGCTACGCCGATCGAAGACGGAAGCCTTTAGACTTCGAGGTGGGACACAAAGTTTTGTTGAAGGTCTCACCTTGGAAGGGTGTAGCAAGGTTCGGAAAACGTGGAGAGTTGAATCCACGATACATTGGGCCATTCATGATCTTGGAAAAGATTGCTACTGTAGCGTACAAATTGGAGTTACCAGAGGAACTAAATGGTGTACATGATACGTTCCATGTGTCAAACCTTAAAAAGAGTCCAACCCAAGAAACAGTTATCATCCTTAAGGATGAGGTGCATATCGACGACAAACTCCAATTTACAGAACAGCATGTTGAGGTAATGGATTGGAAGATCCAGAAAACAAGGAGGAGTCACATTAAACTTGTCAAAGTGCGTTGGAACTCTAAACACGGACCCGGGTACACGTGGGAACACGAAGGCCAGTTAAAAGCCAAGTACCCCCACCTATTCGAGAAAGCTCCTGCGAGAGATAACTCAGCTTGAATTTCGGGATGAAATTCTTTTAACGGGGGGAGACTGTGACAACTGGCACCAAACCGGTAATTTTTCATACTATTTATTTATTATTTATTAACTGCAATTATGTGTTTAAACGTCAACATTAGATGATTAATTGCTTTACATATGAATTCATGCATGTTTATACTTCAAATGTTGCCTTATGCATTACTTTAAGCGTCGCATCAGAAAGGCTAGTAAACTCACCGATAAGACACACTGTGTCAGCATTTCTGCAGAAAGCAGTCAGACAATAGATTTAGGACCAGGAGTAGGTCCCACATCTAAAATACATTAACACCCAAGTATGGATACAAGGGTTAACATATAAACTTTCCGGAAGCAAAACTATACATTAAAAGACACCCGAAACTCACTTTAAATGTTGAATTCTGCAGAATTCAGCAGAAATCAGCTAAAAACAACATTTTAACACCAAAATATTATGCAGAATTGATGTTTTAGTGTCTAGAATAACTTACAAAGTGTCGGGAATTGAAACTGTCACAAAAGGTGCTTCACACTTAGTAAAACTACGCAATTTAGCACTTTAACGAACCGTAACGAAACGAATAACCAGACACTACCCAAAACATCAAAATTTAACTAGAAGCAACGTTTTTATGATATTAAGCTAGTATGGGTGATAGAACACCCTAAAAATCATAAAAACACCTAAACACACTTAAACTAACTTAAACCTTCTAGTTTTCATTTATAACCTTCAACTTTCAAACCTTTACACTTTACCCCCCCCCCCTTGTTTGAAAACCAGCCCCATGGGCCCCACAACCTTTTAATATAATATTGCTACATGTTGGGTAGATATTAAATAGTATAACCTATGGTTAAAATGTTGTTGGAGGATATAAGGACATGTGTTAGGAATGGATGAACATAAGCACAACTTCACTTCAAACACACGCCTTCCTTCCCCTTTCTCTTCCTTGTTCTCGGCTCACACACAACCCACATACAACCACCATTTTCAAACCAATTCAAGGCAATCTAAGGTCACTACAAGGTGTATGGAGGCTATCTAAGAAGGCTTGAAGTGCTAGAACTTGAAGGACCACTTGGAGGAGCCATTAACCACTCATTTTCTTCCATCTTCATCATCTCCCTTCTTGTGCCACTTCCCTAGCCAATAGAGTTAGTTGTAAGCATTCTAATCACTATTTTAGTCCATGTTTATGTTATGTACAAGTCTCACCATCTAAGTAACTAAACTTTAAAAGATGAATATGAGAAGATCTAACATAATCATGAAGAAAACAAGTAATTTTAGTGATTTTTGGTGTATGTGATGAAGTTGATGTTGTTGAATCTTGTGTGTATGTTTAGATCTAGTATGTTAAGCTTGTTAGAAGCTTAGATCTAACAAGGTTAAGCATGGATCTTGAAAGATCCATGGTTAAACTTGAAGATGAACATGTGAAACACTTATGTGAACTTGAAAAATGAATTTTGAAGCATGAACTTGTAATCTTGAAGTAACAAACTGTATATAAAACTAAATCTGAAACTGTAATCTATGAAAAGCTTGTTGATGGTTCTTCAAGAAGCTTGTTAGTGCAAAATTTAAAGATGTTAAGTATGGATCTTGGAAGATCCATGATGAAACAAGGTTTTAAACACAAAGATCTTTCTAATGAACATATAAATGATTTTTAAACATGATTTTTAAGACTATGAAACCATAGAACTCATAAATGATTTTGTTAGTGAATTAAAGTTTCATAAAAGTTTGTTTAAAATTTATTTGAAAACTTGTTTTTGGAAAGATCATTGTATGTTAAGTGTAGATCTCAAAGACTACACATTTTGAACCAAAAAAATCAAGTTCACCATAATGTTTCATATGAAGAAATTAGTGTATGTTGTTGGTAAAAAGTGTGGGAAATTGTTTTTGGTGTTGAAAAGAAAATAAACACATATTTTGAAAACATGGGAAACCTCCATTTTTAGTGAAACTTATTCCCCAAAAATTCACCTAAAAATATTTATCAAGGTTTCCTAACTTTTGTGTGAAATTTCAAGTTAAAAGATGATGATTTCGTCAAGTTAAAATTAATATTAAGTATGTATATTTTAGGAAAAATATATATATATACTGATCACCAAACTTTGTGCTAAGTGTATATTATGTGTATTATATGTAGTAGTGTATTAGGAACTTGGAAATACACTAAATACTCCCAAGGAGTATGAATACCAAAATACGCATACAAATACACAAGGATACTTAAGTATACAAGTATACAAAATCCTCACAAGAAGAGTATGTGGACAAATATAAGAGAATACACTTGTATAAATATATTCTTCACCATATATGGACTTTGACAAATATTGGACACTTTGGACATAAATATATATTTGGACAAATATATAACTATTACCAATTAATAGAAGTTATACAAAAATCGGGTGAATAACAAAAATAAGTATATATATTTACAAGCAAGACAAAATATATATATTTCATACAAGTCTTAAAAATATATTATTTTTAAGAAATATAATTCCGGAAAGTAATAAAAGTCAAAATATTGATTTTTGGCAAATAATGTAAAATACACAAGTATTTACAAAAAAATACAAGTATACTTTCCTAAGTATACTTGCACAAAAATAATATTGAGAATATTATTTCACAAAAATACTTATATTTAGTTTTTTGGAAAATAAAATAAGTAACATTTATGAAAAGTTAAAAATATAGTTATTTTTAACACTTATATCGTTGAGTAAGACTTCATAAACAAATATATATTCTAAGAAGTGAAATATATATTTAAAAATAAACAATACAAATTCAAAGTGCAAAGACACGACGAACTGGCAAGACCCGACAAACAAGGGCACGACCCCCAAATTATGAACATACAAAGTACAAATACATAAGCTAAAGATGGCGACTTGTACTTTTGTGCTACAAGTCTAGTGACTAACATACATAGAATAATTATAGGTCACGACGCTTACTAAACAGCTGGTGAAGTTTACGACGCAAGTTACGCAAAACTATGAGTTCATGTCCCCGCTTTTTAAACATTTTCTTGTTTTCTAAATTTGGGGAAAATACATGTACTGTGGTATGACGAAACAAAACTAAGGAATGACTTTATAGATCATGTCACGAATAGGGTGTCATAAGCACCATTAATCAACGTAATTCATAGACCGTGGAACAAAAGGTTAGATCTAACGGGTTTCAGGCAGCCACACTCTTGGCCACTTTGTTACCGAGAGTGCTTTTGTGTCTCTAGTCGTGAATCTACAAGTAAAATGCCTATGGTTTGGATGCTTCCTATGTCGTGACATATGTTAGTGGCCTCGCGAACCATTAGCGATCTCGATTTCCTTACATTTACAGAATACTTTTTCAAGTATAATTCTCATACCATGATTCTTACAACAATACTTAAATGTTTTACACAAGACTGCATGAATTCACACCAACTTTTGTTGGCGATTTTTCAAAACTTACATGTATTTCAGGTAACTAAGTGGATGTACGCATGGTCCCTCTTGCTCAAGGATGTCGTTTGTGTGTTTGTCGTGTCAGGACTCCAATGCCTCTTTTGTGGGATTTGGTTGTTATATTCCACTTCATGTGGTGATATAATGATCAAAACCTTGATGTTTGTCTTTGAAATGAAGTTGTAAACTTTTCAAACAATTATCTTTCATGTGATGTAAACACTTAACTTAACTTTTGTTTTGGATATTTAATATCAATGGCATTATGGAGTTTGTTTTATGATCATGTAGTATGTTTACTATCCGTATGCAATGAGAACCTTTCAAGATCACACCTCGTGTTTCCGCCTTAGAAAGGGGTGTGACAGTCTTAGGTTCAAGTTCAACAACTCTTTTTTGACCGGTTGATTCGGCTTCAGGTTCTGTTATTGGTGGATTTCAAATCTCATGCATATCCACTAAATTATCTACAATCCCTCATGATAGAAGTTCATCCTCTAAGAATTCACCTCTATGCTTTGTGAAAACACGATTTTCAATAGAATTGTAGAAAGTAACCAACTGTTCTATAGTATCCAACGAAAACAATTTTTTCGCCGCTAGGATCAAGTTTTATCGAAGAATTGCTTGTAACGTAAGTGTTGCAACCCCATACCCTTAGGTAAGATACTTTTGTTTTGTTCCCATGTCATATCTCATATAGTGTTTTTCAACCTTCTTAGTTGGAGCGATATTTAAAATTCTTACAGCAGTTTCAAGAGAAAAACTCCAGAAGGAGTGTGGGAGGTTTATATCACACATCATGGATCGAACCATATCTATTAAAGTTTGATTCCTTTTCTCTGGCACACCATTAAGTTGTGGTTTTCTAGATGGAGTTAGTTGAGAAATGATACCACCTTTCTTAAGATGTTTGTCAAACTCACCACTAAGATATTTACCTCCTCTATCTATTTGAAATGTCTTAATGGTCCTAGATAGTTAATTACGTACTTCGTTTTGGAACTCTTTGAACTTTTCAAAAATTTTGTGTTTATGCTTCGTAAGTTAAACATAACCGTATCTACAGAAATCATTAGTAAATGTTATGAAGTACCTCTACCGTTTCTACCCATTGTCCTAAAAGGACCGCATATATCGGTATGTACCGGTCCTAGTAGGTCTTTGGCTCTTTCGCTGATATTCGTGAAGGTGCCTTGATTAATGTTCCACTTAAACATGATTCACATTTGTCAAAAGACTCTCTGCGTCAGAATCTTGGATTCCTTTAGTTTGGAATTTCTTGACACGATTCTTGTTCATGTGTCCAAGCCTACAATGCTATAGATATGTATCGTCGAAATCTAATTTCTTACATTTGGAGATATTATATAATACGTTATTGGATTGGACCTCTATCTCATTGATTCCATTATGTGGCCTGGTATCAAAGTAAAACAACTCATTATAATATGTAGGAATATAATCATCATTAAAAGTATATTGAAATCCTTGATGTTTTAAAGCAGCGACATAAATAATATTTTGTATCATAGTAGGAATAAAAGAAACATTGTTCAAAACAAGTTCACCACCACTTAGAAGTAAAAGAACAAATTCTACTACAGCCTTCACGCAAACTCTCTGACAGTTACATACATGAAGTTCAAAGTCTCACTGTTTCAGCTTCTTAGCCTTCCTTAGTCCCTGCAAATCATTACATATGTCAGAACCACATCCGGTGTTAATCACCCAAGGTTAGTTGGAAAAGGAAGAAAATTTCAATAATGTACATACCTAAAGATCCGGCTTCTAAAGCCCTCTTCTTCTTCAGCTGAGAAAAGCTCTCTGAGCAAATAGACTTGTTGTGCTCATACTTATTTCACTGAAAACAAGTGTCACTACTGTGAATGATTGCTCTTTTCTTGCCTTGGCTCATAAATTTGAAGCTCGACTTTTCTTTAGATTCCATCTTGAGTTGTTCATCTACTAGCCACTCTCATAGTTCCGCTATAGTTTCTCCATAGACATTCTGATTGTAATTATTTACGAATTCTTCGCATTGGATCGACAAAGACATTAAATGTAGACTATAGCCATATTGGGATTCAATGGATAAACAAGCTTTGCAGTCCTATCAATATACCCCTCCATTCAGTCAATGTGGGATCCCACGTCCACTCCATATTTCAAGCCACGAGTTAGCTGCTTTAGAATTTCAAAGTGCCAATTGTGATTTGGCAGGAACCTTTCATTTAACTCGTTGATTACATCATAAGCACAAAAGGATTCAAGCTCCTTCTTAATAGGTTCTATCATGGTCGATAACATGTGGAATGAAACCTAATCTGAGTCATGAGTATGCTTCCACCAAGCATCATTATTTACTTCACGAGTTGGAACTTATGGGAATGGAACCTCTAGAATAAACAACTTATTCTCTATCTTGAGAACTTTTTTAAGGTCTGGTAGCATTCCAAAAAGTTATTGTAATGGAGTTGTTTTCAGTACAGGATGCACTGATGATGTTGGTTGGGTCTAACTGAAGACATCTAAAATATTCAAACAGATTTAATTTAGTATTTTCATGCTTGATATCCTAATTAATTTAAAACTCAATTTGAAAAAATTATCTTTATGAAGTGAGATCATGTTCCATAAATACATCATGAGTGGCTTAGCGTTGTTCACTTTGTATTACTACACGAATAGTTAATGTTTACCAATTGTGTCAACTACAAAACTCTCGGTTTGGGGTCGTATGACGAGTGTTGTCAAGAAATTGTACGTACGTTTAACCCCAACTATGCACACTCGAACTCTTCAAGTGATATTGGCCCTTCAATTAATAACGTATTGTGCTTCAACTCTTCCAAAATCGTAGGCTCAATGCACGGTAATCGCTAACAAAAGGGGTTTAGATAGATTGGTAAGAGTGTCACTAATTTAGGGTGGCGCAACAATATTGATTTTAATTATGTTATTTTCTTTAATATTTTATTACCGGTTATGGATCAAAAATTTTTGGACGATTTGTAGCAAGAAGCAAATCGTGAAATATTGAAAAATTCAATTTTACGTTTGTTCGTGATAATTGAAACGTTTTTTAACGCTCGACACGATTGGTTTTAAATGCCCTGTTCAAAACTACGTTGTCATTTATTGTGAACTTGATTTTAATTAATAAAGTTTTCTATTAATTATGGAATAAAATATAAACACTTCAATTTTAAAACTGTATTGTTTTATCTCTTTAATAAAACATATATAAAAATATACCTTTCCAAGATTATTTAAAAACATCTTTTTAGTTGTCTCCTTATTTTAGTGTGATTTTGAAAATATATTTATTTGGTGGACTAACTATTTCCTAAACAATATACCAACCACGTATATAATAATTGAAAACAATGAAGCGAGCAATAATATATTTTTTCGGTTTCGTTTAAGCCATTAAACCATAATCGAATGTGTTGAAAGGGATGAGCAAAACAACTCTTATCTTGCAAGGTCCCACGTAGCCTGAGATATCCATCTCTAACCCGATTGCTCCCTCTTCGCTCTTCAATATTTGTTTTTTTCAGTTTTACAATTTTACAATAAACACTTTATATAAAATAAATAAAACCTATGTATTACATCGGGGTTACAAATAACCCATAAAATACAAACATTGACGATAAAGGCTCGATCTTTTGTCAAACAAAAGTTTTGCCAAATATAACATAGATCTATTTAAATAGTATTGTTAAAACAAATGCAAAGCGGCTCTGATATTTGGATCCGCCAGTGTACAGCTTTAATTAAAAAATATAAATTCATTATTAACAGTTAATATCTCATATTACTCATTTAAGTGATCTGTGATCTAATTGCATCTTCTAAAACAAACACAACCATAGGGTGTTTTCGAAAAACTAACCTTTTGACGAAAAACCTAAGCATCACACTTTGATCAAATAAATCTTCATGCTAGTTGACGTCTGTGAACGAACCACGATCCTGAATCAACAACTTGACACGAATCTTGAAACCCGAATACCAGAACGCGAGACCTAAGAAAACTTCATAGTCAAACCTGGTCAAACTACTAGTCAGCGAGGTCAAACAAGGCATACCAGGTCAAACCGGTGGCGGTGGCCTAAGCTAGTGTCGCTACTGCTATGACATCGGGGGTGTCGGTGGGCCCTTGTGGCTGTCCGGCGGGTCGAGTGGTACGTGATGGTGGCCGACGGGGTGCTTTGCTGAGGTGGCGGGGAGATCCGATGGGGGCGATGATTCTCTGGGCGCCGAGGTTGGGCTAGCACAGGGAGGAGGCGAACAGTGGAGTGTATGGTATTGGTTAATTATTATTGTATTGTGGTTGGTGTGTAGGAAGCGTGATATGTTTATATTGATATTTTGAGCTCATTTTACGCATTAGTCAAGTTTTAAATTTATAAAACACGATATTATACTAACATTAAACACACACTTGGGCAAGTGCAACCATGGTGGGCGTAATATAGTGTTGGTAAGATACCGAGGTCGTCCAAGGACACAAGAGCTTTTAGTACCGGTTTATCCTTAACGTCTAATCGGTCTAATTTTTTTAGAAAAGTTTTGAAACATGAAAATAAAACTAAAAAAATAAAAAGATAAATAAAATAAAAACAGATAGACAAGATAGACTTGGTTCCGACTCATCTTTAATGTATCCTTTGATGATTTTCGTACTTTCGGACTTTTTAAGAGATTATCTTAGTTATAGTAGTAGGCCCCTCTTTTGAAGGTGACGTTACCCTCAACCCAGTGGTTTGAGTCAGCAGGGATACAATCCCAAAGGGTCGGAATATTGAAAGACAATTAAGTAAGTTATTAATGCGAAAAGTGGTAGGCCCCTCTTTTGAAGGTGACGTTACTCTCGGCTAAGTGGTTTGAGTCAGCAAGATACAATCCCAAGAAGCCGGTATAAAGTATTAATAGTAGTTTACATATAAGGGGTTCAAGCTATTCGCACCCCTGCCATCCAATACCAGTGGATATTGAAGGAGGTCCTAGTAAGCTTGAACCAGGTCCTCACAGGATCTATACACTGAACAAGACAAGAACTTTACCAAACCATTCCCCTAACCCCCGACCAGGTAGTCAACATGCCTTTATATAGAACGTAAAGACACGAATATAGACAGTAAAGTAACCTCAAGACACCACGGAAAAATGATAAAGAAAATTCACCTTCAACATAAGAAACTAGTTATCAAAGTCATTAATACAAACCCAAATAAAAAGTGCCGAAAGATTAAAAATCAAAAGTAATACAATAAAGATTTGTCTTCACCAAGTTAGGTAAGAGGCTTAACCAAAAACGGCCTTTGATTGGCAAGAACCCTTACAATCAATCTTGGTTCCCCAGACTACTACACACTCTAAAGATGGATGATGGATGATGGTGGTGGGTGTTGGTGTTGTAGTGATGGTGGAGCGGTGGCAAAGTGGGAGAGTAGTGGTTTTCCAAGGGATGCCTTTGAAGTGAACCAAGCACCCCTATTTATAGCCTGCACAGAGCTCTGGCCACGGCCCCGTGTACAGCGGGCACGCCCCGTGGCCAGCCTTTCTCTTCCTACATTAATTTCAAGTGTCAGCAGAGGGCCCTACACGACCCCGTGTCTCCTGGGCACGGCCCCGTGGTCAACTCTTATCTGTACTAACAAGATTCTGCGTATCTTTGCATTGACCACACCCTGTGTTGAGCTGGGCACGCCCCCATGGTGAGCGTGGAAGCTTCTACAGGTTTGTCTTTTGTGCAGGCCTCTGACCACGCCCCATGCCTAGCTGGGCACGGCCTTATGGTCAGTCTCTGTTTTCCTTGTTTTTGCTATGGGAGATGCTGCTGAGGGGTCAGGCATGTCACGTTTATTCCTTCCTTTTGTATTTATGTTGGTTTTGGCTACTTATTTGCTCATTTTGTTCGTTTAAGCTCGTTTGGTCCTGTAAATTCAAAAGGAAGAAAGAAACACGCTTTTCCCAACATTAGTACTAAACAAAAGGGTTAGTTTTATGTCTCATTTGATGTAATTTATACGTTGCATTTTGCACACATCAAATACCCCACACTAGAATCTTTGCTTGTCCTCAAGTAAAATTCTTTAATATGTGGCTTTCACACCCAAATGGAAGAGGTAGAGGATAAGTTTTGGGCTCATCTTGAGTGTCGGGAATCCAAGATCTTTATTGAGTTTTATTTTTATTTTATTTACAATCCTATTCATCATGATTTATTTTGAACCCTTTATAAGAAAATTTTATACGTTGCATTTTGCACACATCAAATACCTCACAGGAGATCACTTAACACTCGGCCGAAGATGTATTTTTGTGAAACACTCGAGACTGGCATGAAACTTACTTCTACCATATGCTTGCCAAGCGATCAAACCTCCTCCTTTTTAACAATAAACCTTCGTAAATATCAAGAGGACTTGGGGAAGGGTTAGGCTTGGGTTAAGGGTAGGTGGTTTTTGGTTAGTGGTTAGTTAAAATGGCGAAAAGCGTAAAAAGCATTGGTCGTCGTAAAACTTTTTGTTTTTGTGATTTTTATTCAAACTAAACACATTCAAACAAGATTTCATTGAGGAACTTGTTTGTTTATTGCAAGACTATTTTTTTTGTCACAAGATAACCGAGCTTTTTACTAAAACAAAAGGGTTTGAAAAGAAAAAGGTTTTGGTGGGTAATGGGTGTTCGTTTTGTGGGTTTTGAAATGAAAAGGTTTAGACTTAAAGGGGTTAACTAGGGGGATTTTGGGTAGGTGATAAAAAATGAAAAATAATGGTTTTGAAAGGAAAATGGGTTAGTCCTAATGCCTCTATCATTTACTTACTTGGGTTCAAGTTGGTACGGACCGGGAATGTATCGTCTTGGCAAGTTCTAGAGTCGTAAGAACCAAGCGGCTATTCACACAAGAAAAGAAAAATGAGCATTTAGTTTAAAGATATATGCATGTATGCTAAATAAAGGCTCAAAACTCACTTGTTGTGGGGGAATGGGTTTATAATGTGATCAAGTATATATAATCAAATTTTAATTAGATTCGTCATGACTTTTCATAATTTTCTTATTTGGTTCTTTTTAATCACGACGCTATCGGTTGTAAATTTGTAAAAATATAACCTTTTTAGAACTTGTTATTCCTAAATTAGACCAAGACAAGTAAAAAAAATGAAAATTTTTGAAAAAAAATTGGGGTGATTAGCGGTTCCAATAGAGTTTTGTGTAAGGCTTGTTATTAGGACTTGCAAGATTCAAGGTTTTAGCACCCCCCCCCCCCCCACACTTAAATTACACATTGTCCTCAATGTGTCCCAAAAATAAGTTTTTAGGTTGATTCGAATGTATAAAAGGTGTTGAAAAATAAGAATTTCTATTACTAGGTGTCTGGCCACGGCCCCTTGGTTAGATTGCCAGTATCAAAATGTAACAGAAGGCTGGCCACGGGGCGTGTTCAGCGAGCACGGCCCGTAGCCAGTTACCTGAACTGGGACTTAATTTGCAGAGCCTGGGCATGGGGCGTGTTGGGCTGAGCACGGCCCCGTGCTGCACATGCTGAAATGCTGAAAAAGTTGACGGAAGGCTCTGTTTTCGTGCATGGGGTGTGCTTTTAACGTTCGTTTGGCAATTTCCATCTTTTCGATTGTGATTTATTCCTGAAAAGTAAGACTAAACTAGAAAACATAAAAGTTAAACTAAATTAAAATGAAACTAAAACTAAGGATAGTTCTGCGGAATGCCTCCGTGGTGCGCCACGTTTATAAGAGTCCTTGGCTAGACCCAAAGTCAGTCATATGTTACCGGGATGTCTCGCATCCCGTGTTGCACCGTCAGAGAGCGTCATCTAAGCTTGAGTCTATGACATCCATGTAGTTGACCGGGTCGTACTCTACTCTTTTCCCAACCCCGAATTTCATCTCCTTGTCTCCAACCCTCAATGTTAACTTCCCGTCACTCATATCAACCATGGCAGGAGCGGTGGCAAGGAATGGTCTTCCTAGAATGAGTGGAACTTCGGTGTCTTCTTCCATGTTAAGTATGACAAAGTCGGGTGGGAAGACAAGGTCTCCGACTTTTACCAATAGATTCTCGACGACACCTTGTGGGTGTTTGATAGACCTATCGGTGAGTTGTATGCTCATCTTTGTGGTGCTCGTCTTGCCTAGTCCGAGTCGGTCAAACATTGATGCGGGCATGAGATTGATGCTAGCCCCAAGGTCGGCTAGTGAATTTCGTACGGGTGATCCCCCAATGGAACAAGGGATGGTGAAGCTTCCGGGGTCGATTTTCTTTTGTGGGAGTTTTTTGAGAAGTACGGCGGAGCATTCTTCACTTAGGTTGACCAATTGCAATGTTTCAATCTTTCTTTTGTGGGTGAGGAAGTCTCTCATGAATTTTGAGTACTTCGGCATTTGCGTGAAGACTTCTACAAATGGAAGATTGATGTGCAAGTGTTTTAATAAGTTTATGAATTTTGTGAATTTCCCGTCGGTCTTTTGGCGATGTAACCGACCGGGGTAGGGTACCGAGGTGTTTTTGGTGGGTTCGGGATTTTGTGGGGGAGTTGTTTCTTTGTGGGTTGAGGGTGAGTTTGTGGTTTGGTTAGGTGGATTATTGTTGGTTGGGGATAGTGGGGTCTCCTCGGGGCCTACGGTCCGGTTTCTTAGTGTTATGATGTGAACTTGCGCCTTTGGATTGGTTTCGGTATTGCTAGGTAGTGCGCCTTGTGGTCTCTCGGAGAAATTTTGGGCTAGTTGATTTAGTTGTTTTTCAATGTTTTGATTAATAGCTTGTTGGTTTCTAATGTTGGATTCCGTTTGTAGGAATCAATCCGAGTACCTTTTTTCGATTTCGAAGATGAGGCATGAGATGAGGTCTTCAAGCCTCTCCTGTCCCCCTTGTTGCTGTTGAGAGAAATTTTGTGACTCATTTCATGGTTGTTGTTGAAAGTTTGTTCGTTGATTTTGATTTTGTTGGTACTACTATTTCCGGGCTCCCTCCAACCAAGGTTAGGGTGGTTACGCCATCCTTGGTTGTATGTACCCGTTGGGGGACCCGACGGCCTATGTATTTTATCAATGTAGTTTACCAATTTTCATGTGGCCCACCACACACTTCACAAGCCCTAACCGAGACTGTTTTTGCCACTTCTAACCTTTTGATTTTTGAAGATAGGGCCTCGATCTGGGCATGTAAAGAGGTGCTCTCATCTACTTTATGGTCGCCCGGGTCAATAGATTTTGAGCCTCGGGGGGTGTGCCATCGTAAATTGTTTTGAGCAATTTCACAATTTGATTATAAATTTCATTTGGGCGTCAATTACCTAGGAGTCCCCTGGAGCTTGAGTCGAGTGTTTGTCTCGTGTGTGGCAACCACCCAATATTGAAAGTGGATGCTTGTTTCCACACTGCGAGACCATGATAAGGACATTTCCTCAATAGCTCCTTGAATCTTTCCGAAGTTTCATATAAGGATTCCCCGTCCTCTTGTGAATATGTATTGATTTCAGTCATTAATTTAGTAGTTTTAGAGGGCGGGAAATACTTATATAGAAATATTTGGGCAAGTTCATCCTAAGTGTTTACCGAACCACTTGGGAGGGTGTTTAGCCAAGCCTTAGCTCGGTCTTTTAGTGAAAATGGGAAAATTCGGAGGCGGATGGCGTCGTTTAAAGCTCCGTTGATCCGAAAAGTGTCACATATTTCCAAAAAGTTGGTAATATGTAAATGGGGATTTTCATCAGCTTGACCATGGAAGGCTGAGGAATTTTGGAGCATTTGAATCAAATGCGGCTGAATTTCGAAGTTGTTGTCATCGACATTCGGTGCATTGATGGCGGCTCCGAGATTACCGACCGTAGGCCATAGGTAATCCATTAGGTTACGTTGGTCCGCCATTGGGAGTTGGTCCCCCGAAGCCTTCTCTTGATTTTTGGCTTTTAGTCTTTTTCTTAGAAAGCGTTCGAGTTTGTCTAGATGTTCTTTTATGTCTTTAATGCAACTGGAGCACATGCACTGTGTAGAGAGTTCAGGCCCTACGATTGAGTTCCAAGTCCTGCGATAAAAACAAAAAGATTGCCGGTTAGATCTCTCACCATGGCCCCATGGTCAATGACCACGGCCCGTGGTCGTGGTTACAATAGCTGTTTTCTGGATCCCAGTTACTAGGGAGTTCAGCACGGCCGTGTGGTGCACCGCCACGGCCCCGTGGTCCGACCTAGCACGGCCCGTGCTGAGTTCTGCAGAAACTGAAAAATTAAGAAAAAAATCCTACAAAAAATAGAAAAATAAATAAAAAAGATTAGGCCGTTGATTTTAAACTTTCTTAAAATCCTTGTGTCCCCGGTAACGGCGCCAAAAACTTTGTGTGTGCGAAGCGTGATATGTTTTTATTGATACTTTGAGCCCATTTTATGCATTAGTCAAGTTTTAAATTTATAAAACACGATATTATACTAACTGTGACAACTCGAGTTTCCAAGATTCCACCTTCGCATTAATTACACGTTGATTGTTTAAGTTGTTTGCTTACACGACTTGTTTGCCTTGTAATTGTACGCGTTGGATTATATGTGGAGATGTTTGGTTGTTATGTTATGTGATTAAAGTGTTTGGTTCATGAACTTGTAAACTGTTTGAGATTCGGAACTATACCCGACGAAACAATTGTGTTTCGCCATGAACCACTTCGACGAAACATGAGTGTTTCGCCATCTACACTCCAACGAAATGGAGTTGTTGGCCCAGTATTACGCCGAAGCCCAGTTAAGGGCCCAGCTCTGTTACGTGATTTATATCTCACAAAAACAGTTTCATTAGTGAAAACAAATCACCAAAACCAAAACCCTAGAGCTCTCTCTCTGCCAACAGACGGCTGCCCTCATTCACTCGAAGTTCTTGGCGTTTTCCTCTCTCTCAAACGGCTAGTATTGATAATCGATCCTAGTCACTCGCTATGCTATGTATTGGTGTCTAAGAAATTGCTTCTTAAACGATTATCTTATGCTTGAATCAAAAATCATGTATTAGGGTTGTAACATTATTGAACGAATCTGTTGGATTGAAACCGTGTGAAGGGATTAATTGGTGTTAAATGATTAGATCCGTATTTCTGTGCGTATTGTTGTTAATGAATATATCTGATGTTTAGGCCACTGTTTAGATTCGACTGGATGCTATTGATCACGATATTCGGATGTTGCATGAGTGTAGAGTATAAACTTGTTCGTGTGACTGATTATTTTGTTATACGATTGCTATATGATGATCGATGATCTTGGCGCTGCATATTAACTGTTTG
Organism: Helianthus tuberosus; assembly: GCA_030545235.1. NCBI lineage: Eukaryota > Viridiplantae > Streptophyta > Magnoliopsida > Asterales > Asteraceae > Helianthus > Helianthus tuberosus. The sequence goes on from CM060406.1 coordinate 66,228,413, forward strand.
ATCGATAATAGAGTAAAACGGCTGTTAGCAATGATTAGGGTTTCTGTGAAATTTATGTAACTGTTCGGTATGCGGCGAAACCTAGACATCGACGAAACGTAGGACGACGAAACAGAAGGGTGTTTCGCCGAGGGCAATCACGACGAAACAGGAGGGTGTTTCGCCGAGGTGATCACGACGAAACAGGTATGTTTCGTCAAGGGTTAAATAGTACAGTAACAGAGATTAGTTCTGTTAGAAGTTAACTGGGTTAGTTATATGTCGTTAAATGAAACTCATGTGAATTTGCGATTAACTGTTTAATGCTATGAGTCGTTTGTTACTTAATCGATACTGTATGATCATGAATGATACGTGAACTATGTGGATATAAACTGTTTGTGAATACGTGCATAACTATAGGACTTGATTGATTACTTGCGAGCACATAGTTTAGCATACCGAGCAAACCAAGGTGAGTTCACACTCCTAAGGCATGGGATTCCCGGTGGGTTGGGAATGGGATTGAATAACTATTTATATTATCAACACTACTAGACTAACTACTACTGTCCTCGGATTGGGAAGGGCACGTACGTAAAACCTACGTACACTCATACTTGCTACTGTCCTCAGATTGGGAAGGGCACGTACGTAAAACCTACGTACACTCATACTTGCTACTGTCCTCGGATTGAGAAGGGCACGTACGTAAAACCTACGTACACTCATACTTGCTACTGTCCTCGGATTGAGAAGGACACGTACGTAAAACCTACGTACACTTATACTTACTACTGTCCTCGGATTGGGAAGGGCACGTACGTAAAACCTACGTACACTCATACTTAACACTGTCCTCGGATTGGGAAGGACACTTATGGATACGAATAGTCTAGTAACATACAACATGGGAAGCCCCCACTAAATATCGTGAAAAGGTTTTGGGAAATTAAGGATACTGGGTAATACATGGTTATGAAACGAACTTATGATTTCTGAAACGAACTCAATAACTGAACAATCAACTGTGAACTCGCTCAACTTTGTTGTTGACTCGTTGTTACATGCCTTGCAGGTCGTTAGGTATCTATGGAGCTTGCAACGGAGTGGGAAGAGTCGTTGTGGGACATGGACAGCTGTGTGCCATGCTAAACATCTGAAACGTTTAAACTTATGATTTGGTTTTAACATTTTGCTTCCGCTTGCAACGGAGTGGGAAGAGTCGTTGTGGGACATGGACAGCTGTGTGCCATGCTAAACATCTGAAACGTTTAAACTTATGATTTGGTTTTAACATTTTGCTTCCGCTTGCAACTTAAACTATGTTTTGTTTAGACACCAATTGTATTGTGTTTGATTATATATACTACTTACATGCTTGTTCAATATGATTGGTGGCTTGATCCTGGTCAGTCACGCCTCCAAGCGGTGATACTCCGCATGTGGATTTTTGGGGGTGTGACAGATTGGTATCAGAGCCATTGGTTATAGTGAACTTGGTTTTAAAAAGGGGAAAAACTTTTTGGTAAAACCAAACTATAACCTGTACAGTGCTCAATGATCCACAACGACGCTTCACTCCACGTGCAAGGCTCAACACTATAGGTGATATGGTTTATGTTATATTGCCTACTTGCTAGTTACATAGAACTTTGATTATGGTATGCTTAGATGAACGTAACAACTATAGTTTGAAAACACATGTGTGCTTACTCTCTTTTGTCATCGCACTTTCGCGAACCTCTCTCACTCATGTTTTCCTTTGATATGAAGATCATGAGTGGACGCGTTAACCTAACTCAAGCCCAGTTGATGGCTTTGATCAACGAACAAGTTGCAGCAGCACTGGCAGCTGCCCAGGCAGGAGGTATAACCTGCCATCACAACTTACTCTAGGATCTTTAGATCCTACTCTCGTAAACCAACACTTGTGCTTAATTTTGCTTTACACACACGACAGGTCAACACGCTCAGCCTCCTGTGTGTACTTTCAAAACCTTTATGGATTGCCGACCTACTACTTTCAACGGCACTGAAGGAGCTGTAGGCCTCCTCAACTGGTTCGAGAAGCTCGAGTCGGTCTTCGAAATGTGTGAATGCCCTGACGCTCGTAGGGTGAAGTATGCTACTGGTACTCTCGTGGGCATAGCGCTCATGTGGTGGAACGCTCAGGTTCAAATGCTGGGGATAGTTGCTGCTAATGCCACCCCATGGAACGACTTCAAGGAGCTGATCAAGCGAGAGTACTGTAATCATGATGACATCCACAAGCTAGAAGTGGAGTTCTTTAACTTGAAGATGACAGGGGCGGAGATTGAAGCGTACACAAAAAGATCAAACGAGCTAGCAATTTTGTGTCCTACTATGGTGGATCCTCCCATCAAACGCATCGAGCTGTACCTCAAAGGCTTAGTACCAGAGATTCAAAGCCATGTGACTTCTGCTAACCTTGCTACCATCCAGGATGTTACTCGTCTTGCTCATCGTCTCACAGACCAGGCAGTGGAACAGAACAAACTGCCTAAGCGTATAGGTGCTACTGCTATTACTACTTCTGCTACTCCCAGTGACAACAAACGAAAACGGGATGGAGCCTCCAGCAAGGGTTCAACTACAGTTCAGTCCCAGGCGCAGCAGCGAAAGATTGATGACTATCAGAGTCCTGGTCAGCAATCTTCTGGTAGTCAAGGGCAGGGTGGATATCGAGGAAACCACCCAAAGTGCAACAAATGCAACCGGCACCACAGTGGTCAGTGCAACAAGGGACGTTGTCAGAGGAGTCTCAAGATGGGTCATGAAGCCAAGGATTGCAGGAGCTCACGGCCTGCAAATCAGAATCGTCAGCAGCAACAGCAAGCACCGCAGAATCAGCAACAATAACAGGGCAACAGGGGATGCTATCAGTGTGGCGCTGAAGGTCACTTCAAGAGACAATGCCCGCAATTAAATCAGAATCAGAATCAAAAACACAACCAAGGAAATGGGAACAATAATTGGAATAACAATGGGGGTAATAACGACGGCAATGGTGCCAGGGGTCGAGCGTTCGTGATTGGTCAGGGTGACGCAAGGAATGATCCTAACGTGGTGATGGGTAAGTTTCTTCTCGATGACTTTTATGTTACTGTTTTATTTGATTCGGGTGCCGATACCAGTTACGTGTCTCTAAAAGTTAGTTAAATGCTTAAAAGCACACCAACACTTTTGAACACCAAGCATGCCGTAGAGTTAGCAAACGGTAAAAGCCTAGAAGCCACACACATAGTTAAGGGTTGTAATCTCGTCTTAGCTGGTCAGACTTTCTCTATCGATCTCATTCCTATAGTTTTGGGTAGTTTTGACATCGTCATTAGGATGGATTGGTTATCCCAACAGCAAGCAGAGATCCTTTGCAAAGAGAAGATTGTTCGTATTCCCCGTTCTGGTAAAGAACCTCTCGTGATTCAAGGAGACAAGAGTGGTGCTGTTGAGGGCATCATCTCCTTTCTTAAGGCCCAGAAGTGTTTGCGAAAGGGCCACACTGCTATTTTAGCACTCGTTACTGACGCATCAACGAAAGAGAAGAAGATAGAGGATATTCTAGTTGTACGCGACTTTCCTCAAGTGTTTCCTGAGGATTTACCTGGTCTTCCACCTCATCGTCAGGTTGAATTTCAAATTGAGCTGGCTCCTAGAGCAGCGCCCATAGCTCGAGCACCGTATCGCTTAGCTCCAACCGAACTAGAAGAACTGTCCGAGCAATTGCAAGAACTCTTGAATAAGGGTTTCATTCATCCTAGCTCTTCGCCCTGGGGAGCTCCAGTGTTGTTTGTAAAGAAGAAGGACGGTACCTTCCGTGTGTGCATAGATTACCGCGAACTCAACAAGGTGACCGTGAAGAATCGCTATCCTTTTCCACGTATTGATGACTTGTTCGATCAGTTGCAAGGGTCGAGCTACTATTCGAAGATTAACCTAAGGTCAGGTTACCATCAACTGAGAGTCCGAGACGGGGACATCTCTAAGACAGCGTTCAGGACTCGGTATGGACATTACGAGTTCATGGTTATGCCTTTTGGATTGACAAACGCACCTGCAGTCTTCATGGATCTTATGAACAGAGTGTGCAAGCCTTACCTGGACAAGTTCGTTATTGTTTTCATCGACGACATCCTGATCTATTCGAAGAGTCAGGAGGAACACGAGCACCATCTACGACTTATTTTGGAACTACTTCGAGCAGAGCAGTTGTACGCTAAGTTTTCAAAATGCGACTTTTGGCTTCGTGAAGTCCACTTTCTAGGCCACGTGGTAAACAAGGATGGGATACACGTTGATCCATCCAAGGTTGACTCGACTAAGAACTGGCCTGCACCCCGTACACCAACAGAAATCCGCCAATTCTTGGGTTTGGCGGGCTACTATAGAAGGTTCATCAAAGACTTCTCCAAGATTGCACAACCCCTCACCTCACTAACTCAGAAAGGCGTTATCTATCGTTGGGGTAATGCACAGGAATCAACATTTCAGCACTTAAAGGATAGACTTTGTAGTGCACCTATCCTTTCATTGCCAGAGGGCACAGACGATTTTGTGGTTTATTGCGACGCGTCAATTCAGGGTCTTGGTTGTGTTTTGATGCAACGGGATAAAGTCATCTCTTACGCCTCGCGCCAACTTAAGATTCACGAAAGGAATTACACTACACACGATTTGGAGCTGGGAGCTGTTGTTTTCGCACTCAAGATATGGAGACATTACCTGTACGGTACCAAGTGCACCATTTACACCGATCACAGGAGTCTCGAGCATATCTTCAAACAGAAGGAGTTGAACATGCGACAACGTCGATGGGTCGAGCTATTGAATGATTACGAATGTGCCATCAAGTACCAACCAGGCAAAGCCAATGTTGTGGCCGACGCCCTCAGTCGAAAGGATACTACACCTAGACGCGTGCGTGCTTTACAACTCACTATCCAATCTAGTCTTCCTGCACAGATACGAGATGCTCAGGTAGAAGCATTGAAACCAGAAAACGTCAGGGCTGAAGCCCTACGCGGCTCAAGGCAACGGTTAGAACAAATGGAAGACGGCACCTACTACGTAACAGGACGCATTTGGGTCCCACTCTTTGGTAATTTACGAGAACTCGTAATGGATGAAGCACATAAGTCTCGCTACTCAGTACATCCTGGTTCGGATAAGATGTACCACGATCTCAGATCTACGTATTGGTGGCCTAGCATGAAAGCTCACATAGCAACTTACGTTAGCAAATGTTTGACTTGTGCGAGAGTCAAGACTGAATATCAGAAACCATCGGGCCTACTCCAACAACCAGAGATACCACAATGGAAATGGGAGCAAATTTCCATGGATTTCGTTACTGGCCTGCCTAGATCTCAACGTGGAAATGATACTATTTGGGTGATCGTGGATCGACTCACAAAGTCTGCACACTTTTTGGCTATCAAGGAAACGGATAAGTTCTCCACTCTAGCAGACGTTTACTTAATGGAAGTGGTTTCGAGGCACGGAGTGCCGACCTCTATTATCTCTGATCGTGATGCACGTTTTACTTCAGAACTGTGGCAAGCGATGCACAAATCTTTTGGCTCTCGATTAGACATGAGCACAGCTTATCACCCGCAAACGGATGGGCAGTCTGAATGCACCATCCAAACTCTTGAAGACATGCTTCGTGCATGTGTAATCGATTTTGGCAACGGCTGGGAAAAACATCTCCCTCTAGTGGAGTTTTCGTATAATAACAGTTACCACACTAGCATTCAAGCCGCTCCATTTGAGGCACTGTACGGGCATAAGTGCCGATCACCTCTTTGCTGGACAGAAGTTGGCGACAGCCAAATCACTGGCCCAGAACTCGTAGTTGATACTACAGAAAGGATTGCTCAGATACGACAACGCATGGCGGCAGCTAGTGACCGTCAGAAAAGCTACGCTGATAAGCGCAGGAAACCACTCGAGTTCCAAGTTGGGGATCGAGTGCTACTCAAAGTTTCACCCTGGAAGGGTGTGGTTCGCTTTCGAAAAAGGGGCAAACTTAATCCGCATTACGTCGGACCGTTGGAAGTCATTGAGAAGATAGGTAAAGTGGCTTACAAACTAAACCTACCAACAAAACTCAGTGGAGTTCACAACGTTTTACACGTGTCGAATCTGAAGAAGTGTCTGTCAGATGAAACCCTCATAGTTCCTTTGAAGGAGCTCACTATTGACGATCAGTTGTGATTCGTCGAGGAACCAGTTGAAATCACGGACCGGGACGTTAAGGTCCTCAAGCACACCAGAATACCTCTTGTTCGAGTTCGTTGGAACTCCCGTCGTGGCCCAGAGTTCACCTGGGAATGAGAAGACCAAATGAAACTCAAGTATCCCCAGTTGGTCGAGAACAATGCAACTACTACTGAGGCTGAAGCTACTGCGGAATTTCGAGACGAAATTCCAAATCAACGGCGGGATGATGTGACACCCCAGGAAAACCAGTAAACCATGCAAACTTAACTAGCCTCCTTAGTAACCGCATGCTAAATTTCGGGACGAAATTTCTTTCAAGTTGGGGATAATGTGACAACTCGAGTTTCCAAGATTCCACCTTCGCATTAATTGCACGTTGATTGTTTAAGTTGTTTGCTTACATGACTTGTTTGCCTTGTAATTGTACGCGTTGGATTATATGTTGAGATCTTTGGTTGTTATGTTATGTGATTAAAGTGTTTGGTTCATGAACTTGTAAACTGTTTGAGATTCGGAACTATACCCGACGAAACAATTGTATTTCGCCATGAACCACTTCGATGAAACATGAGTGTTTCACCATCTACACTCCGACGAAATGGAGTGTTTCGCCGGCCCAGTATTACGCCGAAGCCCAGTTAAGGCCCGGCTCTGTTACGTGAGTTATATCTCACAAAAACAGTTTCATTTGTGAAAACAAATCACCAAAACCGAAACCCTAGAGCTCTCTCTCTGCCAACAGACGGCTGCCCTCATTCACTCGAAGTTCTTGGCGTTTTCCTCTCTCTCTCAAACGGTTAGTCTTGATAATCGATCCTAGTCACTCGCTATGCTATGTATTGGTGTCTAAGAAATTGCTTGTTAAACGATTTTGTTATGCTTGAATAAAAAATCATGTATTAGGGTTGTAACATTATTGAACGAATCTGTTGGATTGAAACCGTGTGAAGGGATTCATTGGTGTTAAATGATTAGATCCGTATTTCTGTGCGTATTGTTGTTAATGAATATATCTGATGTGTAGGCCACTGTTTAGATTCGACTGGATGCTATTGATCACGTTATTCGGATGTTGCATGAGTGTAGAGTATAAACTTGTTCGTGTGACTGATTATTTTGTTATATGATTGCTATATGATGATCGATGATCTTGGCGCTGCATATTAACTGTTTGATCGATAATAGAGTGAAACGACTGTTAGCAATGATTAGGGTTTCTGTGAAATTTCTGTAACTGTTCGGTATGCGGCGAAACTTAGACATCGACGAAACGTAGGACGACGAAACAGAAGGGTGTTTCGCCGAGGGCAATCACGACGAAACAGGAGGGTGTTTCGCCGAGGTGATCACGATAAAACAAGTATGTTTCGTCAAGGGTTAAACAGTACAGTAACAGAGTTTAATTCTGTTAGAAGTTAACTGGGTTAGTTATATGTCGTTAAACGTAACTCATGTGAATTTGCGATTAACTGTTTAATGCTATGAGCCGTTTGTTACTTAATCGATATTGTATGATCATGAATGATACGTGAACTATGTGGATATAAACTGATTGTGAATACGTGCATAACTATAGGACTTGATTGATTACTTGTGAGCACATAGTTTAGCATACCGAGCAAACCAAGGTGAGTTCACACTCCTAAGGCATGGGATTCCCGGTGGGTTGGGAATGGGATTGAATAACTATTTATATTATCAACACTACTAGACTACCTACTACTGTCCTCGGATTGGGAAGGGCACGTACGTAAAACCTACGTACACTCATACTTGCTACTGTCCTCGGATTGGGAAGGGCACGTACGTAAAACCTATGTACACTCATACTTGCTACTGTCCTCGGATTGAGAAGGGCACGTACGTAAAACCTGCGTACACTCATACTTGCTACTGTCCTCGGATTGAGAAGGGCACGTACGTAAAACCTACGTACACTCATACTTGCTACTGTCCTCGGATTGAGAAGGGCACGTACGTAAAACCTACGTACACTCATACTTGCTACTGTCCTCGGATTGAGAAGGGCACGTACGTAAAACCTACGTACACTTATACTTACTACTGTCCTCGGATTGGGAAGGGCACGTACGTAAAACTTACGTACACTCATACTTAACAATGTCCTCGGATTGGGAAGGACACTTATGGATACGACTAGTCTAGTAACATACAACATGGGAAGCCCCCACTAAATATCGTGAAAAGGTTTTGGGAAATTAAGGATATTGGGTAATACATGGTTATGAAACGAACTTATGATTTCTGAAACGAACTTAATAACTGAACAATCAACTGTGAACTCGCTCTACTTTGTTATTGACTCGTTGTTACATGCCTTGCAGGTCGTTAGGTATCTATGCAGCTTGCAACGGAGTGGGAAGAGTCGTTGTGGGACATGGACAGCTGTGTGCCATGCTAAACATTTGAAACGCTTAAACTTATGATTTGGTTTTAACATTTTGCTTCCGCTTGCAACTTAAACTATGTTTTGTTTAGACACCAATTGTATTGTGTTTGATTATATATACTACTTACATGCTTGTTCAATATGATTGGTGGCTTGATCCTGGTCAGTCACGCCTCCAAGCGGTGATACTCCGCATGTGGATTTTTGGGGGTGTGACACTAACACTAAACACACACTTAGGCAAGTGCACCTATCGTGAGCGTAGTGTAGTTTTGGTAAGATACCGAGGTCGTCCAAGGACACAAGAGCTTTTAGTACTGGTTTATCCTCAACGTCTAATCGGTCTAAACTTTTGAGAAAAGTTTTGAAACATGAAAATAAAACTAAAAAAATGAAAAGATAAATAAAATAAAAACAGATAGACAAGATAGAATCACTTGGATCCGACTCGTCTTTAATATATCCTTTGATGATTTTCACACTTTCGGACTTTTTAACATATTATCTTACTTATAGTATTAGGCCCTTCTTTTGAAGGTGACATTACCCTCAACCCAGTGGTTTGAGTAAGTAGGGATACAATCCCAAAGGGTTGGAATGTTGAAAGACAATTAAGTAAGGTATTAATGCGAAAAGTGGTAGGGCCCTCTTTTGAAGGTGACGTTACCCTCGGCTAAGTGGTTTGAGTTAACAATGATACAATCCCAAGAAGCCGGTTTAAAGTATTAATAGTAGGTTACAAATGAGGGGTTCAAGCTATTCGCACCCCTGCCATCCAATACCAGTGGGTATTGAAGGTGGTCCTAGTAAGCTTGAACTAGGTCCTCGCAGGATCTATACACTGAACGAGACAAGAACTTTACCAATCCATTCCCCTAACCCCCGACCAGATAGTCAACGTGCCTTTATATAGACCGTAAAGACACGAATGATGCAATCTTTTACTTTATATAAACAGTAAAGTAACCTCAAGACACCACGAAAAAATGATAAAAAAAAATTCACATTCAACATAAGAAACTAGTTATTAAAGTCATTAATACAAACCCAAATAAAAAGTGCCAAAAGATTAGAAATCAAAAGTAAATACAATAAAGATTTGTCTTCACCAAGTTATGTAAGAGGCTTAACCAAACATGTCCTTTGATTGGCAAGAACCCTTACAATCAATCTTGAAACCGGAGACTACTACACACTCTAAAGATGGATGATGGATGATGGTGGTGGGTGTTGGTGTTGTAGTGGTGGCAAAGTAGGAGAGTAGTGGTTTGCCAAGGGGTGCCTTTGAAGTGAACCAAGCACCCCTATTTATACCTGCACAGAGCTCTGGTCACGGCCCCGTGTCCAGCGGGCACGCCCCGTGGCCAACCTTTTCTCTTCCTTCATTAATTGCAAGTGTCAGCAGAGGGCCCTACACGACCCTGTGTCTCCTTGGCACGGCCCCATGGTCAACTCTTATATGTACTATCAAGATTCTGCGTATCTTTGTATTGACCACACCCCGTGTTGAGCTGGGCACGCCCCCGTGGTGGGCATGAAAGCTTCTACAGGTTTGTCTTTTGTGCAGGCCTCTGACCACGCCCCATGCCCAGCTGGGCACGGCCCTGTGGTCAGTCTCTGTTTTCCTTGTTTTTGCTTTAGGAGATACTGCTGAGGGGTCGGACATGTCACGTTTATTCCTTCTTTTTGTATTTATGTTGGTTTTGGTTGCTTATTTGCTCTTTTTGTTCGTTTAAGCTTGTTTGGTCCTGTAAATTCAAAAGGAATAAAGAAATACGCTTTTTCCAACATTAGTACTAAAAAATGGTTACTTTTATGTCTCATTTAATGTAATTTAAATGTTACATTTTGCACACATCAGTGGTGCAACCCAAAACTATTATGAGCTCTTATATATATAGGTACCGTATCTATTGTATTTGAACTCAAAACACACCTTTTAGGTGTTGCAATCTAAATCTATTACCTTTATTATATTTAGAGTAAATTGCCATTTTAGTCCCTGAGTTTTGTCCAAATTTGCCAGTTTACTCCAAATAGTTTTTTTTTGCATCTGGGTCCCTGACTTTTACATTTTGTTGCCATTTTGATCATTTTGCCTAACTCAATCCATAAACCCCATTTGTAACCAGGGGTATTTTGGGGATTTCCTTAAAAAATGTTTTCAGTTGCCATTTTGATCCAATTACAAAAAAATTCCAAAAAATAAAAAAAAATTCCAAAAAATTCAAAAAAAATCTAAAAATAAAAAAAAAATCTAAAAATTCAAGAAAATCTAAAAAATCAAAAAAATCCTAAAAAATCATAAAAATTCAAAAAAAATCAAAAAAATTCTAAAAAAATCCAAAAATCACTAAATGTTTCGGCACGAACCGTTTCGACCCGTACCGTTTCGAACCGAACCGTTTCGACCCGTACCGTATCGAACCGAACCGTTTTGACGCGAACCGTTTTGAACCCGTACCGTATCGAACCGTACCGTATCGAACCGAACCGTTTCGACCCAAACCGTTTCTAGCCGAACCGTTTCGACGCGAACCGTTTCAAACCGAACCGTTTCGACCCGTACTGTATCGAACCGAACTGTTTCGACGCGAACCGTTTCGACGCGAACCGTTTCGAACCGAACCGTTTCGACCCGTACCGTTTCGAACCGTACCGTTTCGACGCGAACCGTTTCGACACGAATCGTTTCAACCCGTACCGTTTCGACCCGTACCGTTTCGACCCGTACCGTTTCGAACCCGAACCGTTTCGATACGGTACGGGCTCGAAACGGTTCGCGTCGAAACAGTTCGGTTCGATACGGTACGGGTCGAAACGGTTCGGTTCGATACGGTACGGGTCGAAACGGTACAGGTCGAAACGGTACGGGTTCGATACGGTATGGGTTCAAAACAGTTCGCGTCAAAACGGTTCGGTTCGATACGGTACGGGTCGAAACGGTTCGGTTCAAAACGGTACGGGTCGAAACGGTTCGTGCCGAAACATTTTATGATTTTTGGATTTTTTTTAGAATTTTTTTGAATTTTTATGATTTTTTAGAATATTTTTGATTTTTTAGATTTTTTTTGAATTTTTTAGAATTTTTATGATTTTTTAGAATTTTTTTTATTTTTAGATTTTTTTGAATTTTTTGGAATTTTTTTTATTTTTTGGAATTTTTTTGATTTTTTGTAATTGGATCAAAATGGCAACTGAAAACACTTTTTAAGGAAATCCCCAAAATACCCCTGGTTACAGATGGGGTTTATGGATGGAGTTAGGCAAAATGATCAAAATGGCAACAAAATGTAAAAGTCAGGGACCCGGATGCAAAAAAAAAACTATTTGGAGTAAACTGGCAAATTTGGACAAAACTCAGGGACTAAAATGGCAATTTACTCTTATATTTATCTCACATGTATAATATTATATTAACTAGGTTTATCACTATGGTCGCGTTGTGGCGAACTTCTTTTGTCATTTAGTATGTGTTTATATGAGTTTTGAAATCACTACGAGCGTGTTACGCACAGAACCTTTGACAAGAATAGAAAGAAAATGTAGAAAAAAAACAGTATAAGATAACCGAAAGAAAATCAACAAAAAAAGTTTTATGGTAATGATGTTGTTCGTATGACACCCGTGGTCAGAGATGAGCAAATGGTATTGGGTACCGGTACCGAATTTCCCGAACCGAAAGATTTTAAGTCAATTCGGTAGCAACTTTTAGCGTTCCTAGTACCGGTTTGCTACCAGTTTTTACCTTCATATACCTGTACCGTAACTGGTATTTTCGGTACTAGTACCAATTTAGTATCTGTTGGCACCGAACTCATCCCTAGCCCTTAAACTAAAAAAAGGAAAACACTAAAAATCGAAGAAAATCAATAAAAAAAGTTGTACGATACCGTTGGTGTTTGTACGGTACCCATGATCAGGGATGAGCAAATGGTATTGATTAGGAGTGCCGAATTTCCCGAACTAAAAATTTTCAATATCAATTCGGTACCGACGTTTGATGTTTTCTGTACCAGGCTGGTGCCGGTTTTCACCTTCATGTACCGAGACCGAAATGACCGTACCGGTATTTTGATAAAAGATAGATAAATGGAAAAAAAAATAACGAATTTCCTACACCGAAAGATTTTAAGTCAATTCGGTAGCAACTTTTAGCGTTCCTTGTACCGGTTTGCTACCGTTTTTACCTTCATATACCGTAACGTAACTGGTATTTTCGGTACCAGTACCGATTTAATATCGGTTGGCACCGAGCTCATCCCTAGCGCTGAAACTAAAAAAAAAAAAGGAAACACTAAAAGTTGAAGAAAATCAATAAAAAAGTTGTACGATACCGTTGATGTTTGTACGATACCCGTGATCAGGGATGAGCAAATGGTATTGGTTAGGAGTACGAATTTCCCGAACTAAAATTTTCAATATCAATTCGGTACCGACATTTGATGTTTTCTGTATCAGGCTGGTGCCGATTTTTACATTCTTGTACCAAGACCAAATAGGACACTTACAACAGTCTTGCCACGTGGCAAGATTTGAGTTGTGAGGGTACTATTCACAAAGTTGTTTTTTAATATATAGGAGAATTATATTATAAGTAATATAATTATCCTTTTTATATATTGTTTATCTAATAAATAATATACATTAATATTATTTATCTAATAAAATAATATTATTATACCTTTTATTTAATTATGCATTTAATTAGATTAATAAATAAATAGTTAATCATTTCGCAAAGGAATATTGAATTTTAATAAAATCAACTATCAAATATTAGCCGCAAATAGTCTTAACTTCAAAAATAACAATTAGCCTCTAATGGACCCTCACTAACAGAACTCTAACGCCGTCAGTCTCCGGTCGCCGGAAAAACGTTTTTGGCCGAAAAACTCCTTATTGGCCGGAAAACTCAACCTTTTTGTCCAAAACTCTTTGTAACCTTATCACGAACCTTTAGAAACTTTTTTCTAGTAAAAACCACAATTATTGAGGTTGCCGGGAAATTTGTTTTCGACAGAAAACTTCTTTTTCCAACAAAACTCAACTTTTTATCGGAAAATTCAACATTTTCGTACCAAACCTCTTTGTAACCTTAGATCGGACATTTAAGAACCTTTTTCTGGCCAAAAACTTTTTTTGTCAACCGGATACTGACGGCGTTAGGGTTCTGTTAGTCAGGGTCCATTGGAGGCCAATATGTTATTAGTTGTGACTGCTAGTGGTTATTTTTTAAGTTGGAACTGTTTGCGGCCAATGACGAATAGTTGAGATTATTTAAATCCAATATTCCTTTCGCAAAATATTAATTTACTAAACGTTCTAACCGCATTACCGTTGCAAAATGCACACATGTGAACAATAATATTGATCTTATAAATAATATTCTTGGTTCGTTATACAAAGTGTGATTTTTTGGATCGTACATTGTTAGTAACATTAAAAAATCATGAGTCGAACATCTTATATCCAACAGAAACGTACGAAAGCTTTGATACCACTTGTTAGGTATCAAGCAGGGTAACGGAACCTGCACACACGCACAAACCTTATAAACACGCGATGAACATAAAATAATCCCAAAAGTTTTTCGTGATTTGGTCGCAACGAGGACCTACGTCCAGAAGATGTAACTAGATTATTTCCTTAAGCAGGAATTAAAGTTTGCAATATAGAACATGATATATATACATGACGATTAGGGTTTATGCTTGGTGACGAAAAACCTAAATTGGGCCTTCTAAACATCCATTTAGAACAAACTAATAACAAGGACTTCAACCCAAAAGGAGGTCCAATAGGCAACACATTAATGCTCGATTAAGTATCGTGCATTGGCCCATATTACTCTTTAGGTTCCATGCATTAATGTTCTGTGTTACATGAGTTACGTATAGCTCATATTTTCACCCACATAATGTGGGCCACATTAATGTATCACAACATTTTATCTACATTTCTTGCAACAAATTTTCGTGTTTCATGAACACATGCAACATGTTAGACTTAATAATATCACTTAGAGTCTTAGACTAAGACATTGTATTGCATCAGATTCTTTGGGTTTGTTGTGCTTCTACGGTTGATTAAATTTATCTTCTCTTGGTTTTGATCATTTTTGGTTATGGTAATTCGAGCTCCATGTCGCTTCGTTAGTTTTATTTGCAAGGGATTCGGAAGTGTTTAACCTAAGCTAGGCTTGTCATAACCATCCCTTTAAACAACACCAACTCATGGTTATGAGTTCTGATTACATCTTTGAGAACTATTATTTACATTATCTTAACCCATTTAAACAACACCTACTCATGGTTATGAGTTCTGATTACATCTTTGAGAACTATTATTTACATTATCTTAACCCATGTTTCCATAAGAGTGGGTGGTAGCTAGTGGCGGAACTAAAACATTAATTCAGGGTCAGTGGTATCCAAAAAAAAAATTCACCGTACAATCATACAATATTAAAATAAAACGACAATGAATAAATAAAGTAAAACAAATACGTAATAGAATTGTCCTCTTCTTTTAGATTGTGGTTTCATCATCACTTCAAAGAATTCAAGATTGAACAACAATCCATGGGCGGACCTAGCCTTTGGCCAGGGTGGGCGGCCGCACCACTTGAAAAAAAAATTAACGTATATTTTAGGCAAAAAACCCGAACGCACCCCTTGAAAATATGGTTGAACACCTCATCCGCACCCCTAGCAAATAATTTCTGGGTCCGCCACTGCAACAATCCCCAATTTAACAACGAAAAATAGAAAAGCATAAATATAAAAATTACAAAATTACCAAAAATCAAATAATCAAAACAATCAACTTATTTTTTAAGGGTATTCTCGTAGTTGTTTAGAGATATCCTTTGTACACAACCAAAAAAAATACACTACTGATACAAAGTTGAGCCGTAGCCCGTGCTACGGCTCGTAAAGAGCTAAGTCCGCCATTGGTGGTAGCATGAAACTCCTAAATTCTTGAGTGAGCGATGATATTTACATTATTATTTTTTTTATTTTGATACAAGAAGTTTTATGTATTGAAAGAGATAGGAAATTGTTATTGTGCTTTCCCAATAATGGTGACTACCCATATCACGAGTGACAATGTGACATATGTTGTAAAAGCAAAACAAATGAAATGGAGACGTGGGGACTAATTTTATGGACCATACCCTTCTCTCTAAATAAAAGGGAATTAATGCCTTTTGAAGAAATGGAGACGTGGGGACTAATTTTATGGACCATACCCTTCTTATCTCTAAATTAAAAGGAATTAATGCCTTTTGAATAGATACTTCTAAAATGACAAAAACTAGTAAAAACAGGTTCATATATTACTACAAATAAGTAGTGAAAACGAGTGCTTACGGGTTTAACACGTTAAAGATTAGTGGTTGTAAAATTATCCTATCTATTAATAAACCAACATTATGAATAGTACTGCTAACGTCATTTATTTGTATTTATAAGTCATTTAATATGGATATGCTCAAAGAAAATTGTGTTGGTCTAGCGGTTGAGCCGTTGAGCCGCTATTTAATTATATGAATTTGATATATTCTTTAAAATAATAAAAATAAAAAAAATCCTCTAGACGATATGCAAAAGGGGGCTACTAAATGTACCCCCTCTTGTTACTTTTTATACCCCCTTTTCATAAAATCACATTTAAATTTGTCATATTTACCCCCTAAACAAGTCATATTTTTTTAAAAGTATTATTTTTTGTTACAAAACAAATTCAAAAGTGTAAAAATATATTATACACACTTTTTTAAAATTTGTTTATTTTTTATGTTTATTTAAAAAACCATATTTTTTAAAAAAGTTTTCAGATATTTTTATACTTTCTAAAATAGTATTTTGATCATGTTTTCTTTTATTGAACATCTTTAAAAATTACTAACAATGTTTTTCATATAAAAACAATAATAAAAAAGTTTTGAATTTTATTTTTGAAAAAGGTCTACATTATATTTTTTTACTCATCTACTTTGTATTTTAAATGTCTTATATTTATTACTTTTAATATTTTAAAATGTTTTTTTTATTTATTTTGGAACGACTTGAAGTGGGTATCTGATGCGTCGTTGAAAACGGTTGATTATTCGTAATTAAGTTTATGCTTTTACGTGACTTTTGGTTTCGAATGACCTACTTTTGATTACAAAAAAAAAATCCGCAAATATTTTTGAAATCAACCAGTTTAATATATTTTTTAAATGAAGAAGAGAAAAATATTTGTGAATCAACCCTATCAATTTGTTTTGCTTTAGAAAAGTGTTCACTTCGATCTAAGTCTTAAACTAGTTTTAACTTGTTTATAACATACTCTTTACACTAATTAAATTTGAATTTATAGACTTTTTTCAAAAAGAAAGTTTAAAACCTTTTTTATTATTTTATAAGAAAAAATGTTATTATTTATTTGTAAAGATGTTCAATAAAAAATATAATCAAAATACTATTTGAGAAAGTGTCTTTTTAGAAACAATATATGAAAACTTTTAAAGAATATGATTTAAATAAAAATTAAAAAATAAATATTTAAAAAAACATCAGTAATCTTTTATTTACACTTTTGAATTTGTTTGGTAACAAAAAAAATATTTTTTAAAATGATGATTTGTATAGGGGGTAAATATTACAAATTTTAATGTGATTTTATGGAAATGGGGTATAAAAAGTAATAAGAGGGGGGTACATTTAGCCTACCCCTATGCAAAATACGTACCTTATCGCCTTTTCCTAATTAATTGATTGGCTCAAGATCTAAACAAACAAATGTACTATAACTAGTTTTTCTCCATTCGCATTGCGGGGTACTAAGCCGAATATTTCCCTCTCATAACAATATATATGTCTGTGTTTCAGTTACTTGTACATACTACTCATAACATGGTCTCAAAAGAAATTATATCGAGTCAACCAATAAAAACAAAACACAATCATACTTTTGCTAAAAATAAACTGAAACGATGGAAAGAATGTAATTGTTAACTTGGGCAAAATTTTAACTTTTCTGGACAAGTCTGGCACGAAAAAAATTACACTGAGTCAACCAATTAAAACAAAACGCTACCATAGTTTTGTTCAAAAAAAAAAAACTAAAACGATGGCATGACTGCAATGTTACACAAGGGCAAAATCGTAATTGACAATGAAAAAGAAACAAAAACGATGACAAAACTGTAATTTTGAAATGAGGCAAAATCGTAATTTGGCTAGGAGACAAAAAAAAAAAACAAAACCAATGGCAAAACTGTAAATTTAAACAGGGCAAAATCGTAGTTTGATTGGACCAATGGGGAATTGACGGCAAAATCGTAATTTTGACTAAGGGTAAAAACGTAATTTGTAAAAATCTACAACGATCGCAAAACTGTAATTTTGAACTAGGACAAAAAGATAACTTTGAACTGGGGTAAAATCGTAATTCTAAACTTGGGTAAAATCGTAATTTGTTTGGGCTAATGAAAAAGTGTCAGACAGTTTTCTGGCACTAGTCCCCTCCATGACTATTGTATATATATAAAATATATTTTTTACACTAAAAGATTAAGGATATTAGAGCATTCATGTCCACCTTCTTATCCATACACATATAATTTAACAAAAAAGAATATATATATATATATATATATATATATGGAGCCGCTAAAATGAAAACCATCTCTAGTTGTAAGAACCGCGAGAACCACTCTCCACCAATCAGACTAAAGGGTATTTTAGTCATTTAACAAAAATGTCTAATCCTTTAAAATGTCAGATCCTTTAAAGTCTCCTTTCATCTTGTCTCTCTCCTCATTGTCTTTCTCTTCTGATCTTTCACCATTTTCATCTGATGGAAACTCAAATCTTCATCATCTTCATGGTAGAAGTGGCCCTATCGTTTCTCCGACGACCCCCAAACTCCGGCGACCACCTCTCCGATCAACTTTCCCTCATCATCTCTGATTAATCAGCACCAAATCCTGACCCACCTCTCCATTACACTCCGGAAGCCCACCTCCACCGATTACCAACAACCACCTCCGATTTGGGGTAGTGAGCTCCGATTTGGAGTTTAGGGTTGGATGGTGGTGGTTTTGACGGTGACCGATGGGACCTGTGTTGTTATCTCCGGCGGTGGTGGAGTGTCGATGGCGGAGGTGGTGGGTGCTCGATGACGGCGGTGGAGTGCCGATGTCGGAGGTGGTGGGTGCTCGATGACGGTGGTGGAGTGTCGTTGTCGGAGGTAGTGGGTGCTCGATGGCAGGTGGTGGGTGCTCGATTTCGGAGGTGGTGGGTGCTCGATGATGGCTTGAGTTGGGTCAGTAAAGGTTGGTTTTCAATTTTGTTTTGGTTGGGTTTCTTAGATTTTTTTGTCCGATGAACTTTGTGTGACTACGTGGGTCTGATGAACTCTGTGGACTATGTGGGTTTGATGGTTTGATTTTTTGGTTGGGTTTCTTTGATTTTTTGCCTGTGTTCTTTGTTTATCTGGTGATTTTGATCAGTGGACTTTTGTGGGTTTGATATGTTTGGATGTGGGCGGCGATGATGAAAAAAAAACGCCGATTTTGATGACGATGGCACGGCAAGGACGGCAGAGGGTAGGTTTTTTAAACCTGCAACCCCTCTTTTGCAGCCTTTTGATTATCGGTTAATCTGAGCCAAACCCCATTTTTTTCGAGATAGACTTTGTTTTGATGTTGTTGGTTTTTAATTCCCCCCCCCCTAGTCGATGATGATAACGATATATCTGAGACATCTCCCGAGTTTGCGATTCCTGGGTGCGTTCGTTTTTGCGTAAAGAAATTTTTGCAAAAAAAAAAAAGTTAACCCGTAAACTTTTTAACGTAAAACGCAAAAAAGTTTTACGTAAAAACGTAAAAGGAAATTTTTTTTCGTAAAACGTAAAAAGTTTTACGTAAAACGTAAAAAGTTTTTCGTAAAAAGTAAAAACTTTAACGTAATACGTAAAAAGTTTAACGTAAAACGTAAAAAGTTTAAAAGGTTTAACGTACAACGTAATCTTTTTAATGTAAAACGTAAAACATAAAACGTAAACCTTTTTCTACGTAAGTTGTAAAACGTAAAAAAACCGTGTGATAAAACGGCGCCTAAACAAGAGGCGTGAATGTGACGCATAAAAACGCCGCGAAAAAAAAAACGGGACGTAAAAAACGGCGCGTTAAAAAAACCGAGCGTAAAAAACGGCGTGAAAAAACGACCCATTAAAAAACGATGGGTTAAAAAGCCGGGTGTAAAACCGGCGTGCAAAAACCGTCGCGCAAAAAAAATTGTCTTTGTTAAAAAAATTTGAATTTAAAAATGTTTTTAATAAAAAAAATCTTTTTAAAAAAATAATAAAACTAAAAAGTAATATAATAAAACAAAAAGTAATAAAAAAATAATAAAAACAAAAAGACAAAAAAGAGTTATTTTACTAAACTACCCTTTTAAATTAAAATATTAAAGAAATAATAAGACAAAATGTATCTAATATTAATTTTTGTTACTTTTAATCTCATTCATCCATCTAGTTGATCTAAAGGCTAGAAAGTGGTTCCTATGGTTCTTACAACTAGAGGTGGTTTTCATTTTAGCGATCCCCTATATATATATATATATATATATAGGGGAGGGGACCGCTAGAATGAGAACCACCTCCAGTTGTAAGAACCGCGAGAACCACTTTCTAGCCATTAGATCAAGAAGATGGATGGATGAGATTAAAAGTATTTAAAAATAATATTAAATATTTTTTGTCTTATGATGTTTTTAATATTTTAATCCAAAAGGGTATTTAAGTAAATTACTATATTTTGTCTTTTTGTCTTTATTTTTTTATTACTTGTTGGTATTATTATAATAGATTTTTAATTTTTAAACATAGTTTTTTTATTAAGCATTATCAAATTCAGATTTATTTACAGATTTTTACGTTTAACGTTTTACGTTTTTTACGCCCGGCCTTTTCACGCCTTGTTTTTTGACGCGCCGTTTTTACGCCCGCCTTTTTCACGCGTCGTTTTTTCAACGTGCCGTTTTTACGTTTTACGCCCCGGTTTTTTACGTTAACGTTATTTACGTTTTACGTATCGGTTTTTTACGTTTTACGCCCCCTGTTTTTTACGTTTTACGCGCCGGTTTTTTATGTTAACATTATTTACGTTTTACGCGCCAGTTTTTTACATTTTACGCCCTGGTTTTTTACGTTTTACGCGCCAGTTTTTTTACGTTAACGTTTTACGTAAAAACTTTTTACGTTTTACGTTAAAAAGTTTACGGTTTAACTTTTTTTTTTACAAAAACGTTTTTACGCAAAAACGAACGCACCCAGAAAATCGCATAATCGGGATGTGTCTCAGATACTTTGTTATCATCATCGACGCCTCAAAAAAATCAAAAGAACGAGAGGATTGTTGAAAAAAAAATGAAGTTTTGGCTCAGATTTTCCGATAATCAGAGGCTGCAAGTAGGGTTGCAGGTTCAAAACCCTACCCTCCGCCATCCTTGCCGTGCCATAGTCAGTTTTTTTTTTTTGCATCATCACAGCCGATACAATAAGGCACCATATTCAACCGATTTAAAAATTCAAAAGGAACCAGAACATCATTCAAACATATTCAAACAGTTTCAAAAAAAAATTCAACAGATTCAACAGAATCAACCCCCAGATTGAAGTAGATAAAACAAACCATCAAGAAAGACAAACCCACAAGATTCAAACCCAGATTCAACAGAATCAACCCCGCATCAAAAACAGAGTTTTATCTCCGATTCAACATAATCAAACCCACAAGATTCAAACCCACAAGACAAACCCACAAGATTCAAAACCCAGATTCAAACCCAGATTCAACAAAATTAAAAACCCACCTTCACTGACCCAACTCAAACCATCATCTCGAGCACCCACCACCTCCGACATCAGCACTACACCACCGTCATCGAACACCCACCACCTGCCATCGAGCACCCACCACCTCCGACATCAAAGAACCCCAATCAAAACAGAAACAAATCGAACCTTTGGGCCAATCATCAAGAATCACAAAGACCCAACCCCAACCCCAACGCCACCACAACCAAACACCAGTCGCAAGGGTGGCGGCGGAGAGGAAAGGGGGCCAAAGATACCCCCGTCGCCGGACCTGTGTCGGTCGGACAGGAGATCGAGAGAAGAT
Source organism: Helianthus tuberosus (assembly GCA_030545235.1). Taxonomy (NCBI): domain Eukaryota; kingdom Viridiplantae; phylum Streptophyta; class Magnoliopsida; order Asterales; family Asteraceae; genus Helianthus; species Helianthus tuberosus. The sequence continues at coordinate 66,250,228 of CM060406.1, forward strand.
GGGGGGTATCTTGCCGGAAACAGGAGCCTGCTCCTCCCCATGGGTCGCTGGTCTTCATCAAGCAGGGGGGAGGGGTTGTGGGTGTCGCTGATGTTGTTATGGCTGGGTCTTGAAGGTTATAAGATGAAGAAGGATGGTGTTTGTTGGAGTTTTGAAGATGAGGACTAAATGAGAGAGGAGATATGAGATATTTAGAGAAAGTCTGCAACTTTAAAAGAGGAGAGATGAGAGATGAGAGAGGATAGATTAGACATTTAAAGGAAATGACCAAACTACCCTTTTCTGTGATTGGTTGAGAGTGGTTCTCGCTGTTCTTACAACTGGGGGTGGTTCTCATTTTAGCGGCTCCATATATATATATATAGGGAGAAGATCATGCGAGAACCACCTCTTATTGCGAGAACCGCGAGAACCAATGTGAACACAACTAAAAATGCCTAAAAATAGCTAAAAATCACACAAATTTTTTTTTTTGATTTTTTTAATATTTTTTAGGTTAAAATCGCTACTTTTCGAAGCAAAAAAAAAAAACTTTTTTTAAAATTTTTTTTTTACTTCGAAAAGTAGCGATTTTAACCTAAAAAATATTAAAAAAAAATCAAAAAAAAAAAATTAGATTTTTTTTAGATTTTTTTAGGTTTTTTGGGGGTTTAGTTTTTAGCATTTTAGCTTGGGGGGGTTTAGGTTTTGGGGGGGGGGGGGAGGGGGGTTAGGTTTTTTTTTTAGATTTTTTGGGGGTTTTAGTTTTTAGCATTTAGCTTGGGGGGGGGGGGGTTAGGTTTTTTTTTGGGGGGGGAGGGGGGGTTTAGGGTTTTTTTAGGTTTTTTTAGCTATTTTAGGTTGTGTTCACATTGGTTCTCATGGTTCTCACAATAAATGGAGTTCTCGCATGAGCCCCTCCCTATATATATATATATATATATAGTAGGAGTTGGGTGGAATGTCTATTTTTCCTAGAAAGTCTAGGAAGGAATAAGAATTGGACATGTGTCATTGAGGGATTTTAAGTAGAAGGGCTATCAGGTAATTTCACATTTTAATTTTATTTTTGGAATGTATCTTCATTAACTAAAATTCCATGATTTTCGGAATTTTTATTATTTTCGAATTCAAATCTGGAAGTCAATGTGTTCATTAACTAAAATTCCATGTCACATTACATCGCATATTCCATTGTTCAGAAGATTACTGGAATTTATCAGCATGTTCTTGGTGCTGTGTTTTAACAGTTTACAGGGCTAAAGTCAATTTTTTTTATAGATCCCACAATATAAAAATGGTAAAACACAGTGTATGAATCTGATTGCTGTTAAAAAACAACTGTATGAATCTGAATGCTAAAACACAACTGTATGAATCTGATTGCTGTTAAAACACAACTGTATGAATCTGAATGCTAAAACACAAGTGTATGAATCTGCTTGCTGTTAAAACACAACTGTATGAATCTGTTTGCTGTTAAAACACAACTGTATGAATCTGTTTGCTGTTAAAACACATCTGTATGAATCTGGATGCTAAAACACAACTGTATGAATCTGAATGCTAAAACACAACTGTATGAATCTGCTTGCTGTTAAAACACATCTGTATGAATCTACTTGCTGTTAAAACACAACTGTATGAATCTGTTTGCTGTTAAAACACATCTGTATGAATCTGCTTGCTAAAACACAACTGTATGAATCTGCTTGCTGTTAAAACACATCTGTATGAATCTGTTTGCTGTTAAAACACATCTGTATGAATCTGAATGCTAAAACACAACTGTATGAATCTGCTTGCTGTTAAAACACAACTGTATGAATCTGTTTGCTGTTAAAACACATATGTATGAATCTGAATGCTAAAACACAACTTTATGAATCTGCTTGCTGTTAAAACACATCGTCAAGAAAACGGAGATGATAAGAACAATATTTGAATGGTGATGATGAACTCGGAGATGGTGGAGATGGAGAAGTGTTTTAATTTGATCCGGTGCTCTCCATCGTTTCTAAAGTTATCTTCTTCCATGATTGTAGTTATTTTTGGTAGGGATTGGGGTTTCCAAGATGGGTTTGGAGAGAGAAAGAGAGGGAAAATCGCTTGAATTTAGGAACTGGGCGGTTATCTAATTGATTTAAAACACGGCCATTGACAAAATTGCCCCTACTCATTTAAAACAATCAATTAATTAAACTCAAATATTACAAGATTGCCATTGATTTAATCTCAACCCTTAAACACACCAATCGGATGGATCAGATCGTTTCCTAGACTTTCTAGGAAAAACACACTTTCCGTGCGAACCCTACTCTATATATATATATATATATATATATATAGGATTAGGATCATGAGTGAACAACTTTTTGAGAGTGAACTAAGTGAACTAATCTTGACCCTTGATCATTTTTTAGATTAAAAGGGTAAGATTGACATTAGCCAAGTACTTTTAATTAGAATCCCTTAATTTTCTCCTCTCTTAACTCTCTCTTTCTCTCTCATTTTTAATTATTTCTCTATTATTTTAATTATTAATTATAAGAGATTGAATGGCTAATTTTTTTTCATATAAATTGTTATGTACCTTTTAAAATTAAATATTAAACCTAATTAAATTGATTTTTAACATATGTGTATACATATTAGTATATACAAGACTTATACACTTGTGTATTATTACATCTTGTTTCCACGGGTCGCTATAAACCAGATTTATACACTTGTGTATTATTCAAGTACATAGTGTATAAATGTCGAAATATACCAGACTTATACACTTGTGTATTACTACATATTGTTTCCACTATACATCTTTTCATCAAACATTGATCTAATACATATATGTATAGATGTAACACCCCGAAAATATAAATCCTTATATTAAAATTTAAATGAAATAACAAACAAGAATTTACCAACTAGGAACTTAACCTAGTTAAATTCAAGTCTTGAAATAATTCATAATATGGTTAAAATACTTAAACTTAAGGGAAAATCATAGTTAAGGGTTCAAACTTGTTAAAAGTGAAAGATAATTACTAATAGTAACAAAACCAAACCAAACACACCAAAATTGGTGTGTCTGGTCGATCAAGAGAAGGGGGGCGACACAGGGGATTCTCCAACCCTAGCTTCACACCAAAATCTACTAAATTGAAGCCTCAAATCCGTTTCAAATCGAATTCTAAACATAAATTAGTGATCACCTCGTCATAGGGATCAAAAGGTATGTATAATTTTGATATTTTGATTCACCATAAATTCTAGGTTAATGGTGAATGACTGAAATTGAACCTAGATATGTCATGCATGAATGAATCTTGAAGTAATATGTTGTTTAGGATTAAACCCTAGATGATAATTTGTGAAAATCATTGCATGTTACTTGAAGAAATTACAATCACCATTGTAGGTGATGTATGATATTGTAAAGACTAGACAAGTACTAGGATTATGAATTTTAATCTAGTGAAAAGCTGAATGGTATGAGGAAATTCAGTAATTTGAATGTTTAAATGAGTACAAATTGCTTAATTAAAGTGAAATTAGATGTTAAATTGCAAGTCATGAACTTAGTAATGATTGTAGAAAAATATGACTCGTTAGGTGTTCGTTGAAATGCCTAACTGAGGATTTAAATGTTAGAATAGGAGGAAAAACGCAGATTTAGTCATGACTCATAATGATGTGATTATGGTCATGAAAAGAGTTCTAAACAAGTTGTAAAACTGAATTTTCTAGGCAAAGAGTCCGGATCATCAAGCGGACAAGCCGGAGGGAATTCACGGGGGAAAGGCGTGCTCTAGAGGTACGAAATTTATCATTTCGTTATATTATGCATAATTGTTAGTTTTATGTAGATATTTTGAACATGATAATCAAGATTACTAATATGTCACGAATATGACTAGTATCTTGAACAGGTGATAAACATGGTTTCTTGCATACCCTGAATGGTGCTTAATTCAGCACTCAAACGGGTCAAAACAAGCTTGTAGACTATTCCCTAGTTATTCTCTTGAGAGAATAGTCAAGTATTATCATAAGTAAAAATGTTGGATATGGGTAACTAACTTAGTCATTTAATAATTTTGTGTGAAATTAAGCTGTTTCGACATAAGAAAAGAATCAGCCAAACTGAAATCAGAACAAGAAAAACTGGTTCAGCGTGCACCGTAAATTACGGTGATACCGTAATTTACGGTGGCCAGTAATTTGTTACGGTGGGATTCGACTGTGTTACGGTAGGTCTCAATTGTCCATAAGCCACCGTAACTTACGGTGTCACCGTAAGTTACGGTGGAGCCCAGTTTGATGTGATTTTAATTAATTTTTAAAATTTGATTTTCTTGAATACGTTTTCGGACATGGTTTTGAACACGTAAATTTCAAGAATCATAATACTAATGTTTGTCTAAAATGTTTAGTTTTTCAGGTATTCAGTAGAAGGATGATGATCAAGCATAAGTATCCGAACCGAACACTCAAATCAACGCTTCCGCACTTGATCTTTTGTTTTAAAAACTATGTAAACAATTGTAGTTCTGACTTGAATATGGTTTCGTAGGATCAATATGTGAATGTTGTGTCTAGTTTTAACTTTCAAGTCTTGTAAGTTTTTGTAAACTCAAAATTTTGGCATGAAATGCAAGGTCTTATGTTATTAAATCTAGTAGTATATACTGGGTCTTACAAGTTGGTAATCAGAGCCCAAGGTTGTCAAGAAGTGTTCGGTTCAAGCTTGATCAAGCATCCGGTAAGAGTTAATCGTTTAAGTAGAAATTAGAGAATATAGAAATAAATCATGAACAAATATGCATGAAAAGAGTGTGTAAGCTCACTCAAATACAAGAAATGCATGAAACAAGAATAATTAAATCAAGTTATGAACTTGATTAAATTGAAACAAGAATAACTAAATCAAGTTATGAACTTGATTGAATTGAAACAAGAATAATTAAATAAAGTTATGAACTTGATTGAATTGAAACAAGAATGATTAAATCAAGTTATGAACTTGATTAAATCAAAACAAGTAAAGCCTGTGTCATAAATGGAATGTTTAACAAACTATGTAAACATTTCAGAAATAGAGATGGCTGATGGAGGTAATGATAATGCGGTGCCAAGAGTCACCGAACAAATGAGGGAAGTGATTGCCGAAGAGGTTGGAAAGGCGATCGAAAACAGTTTGTCGGGCTTTATTGATAAAATTCAAAACACAGTTTTATCAATAGTAGAAGAGAGAATCAAGAAATTGGAAGATGATTCAAATTCAGCAAAGGAAAAGCTTGGTGGACGAAAGCCTTGTTCATACAAGGAATTCATGGCCTGTAAACCACCAATATATAATGGGGAGGTTGATCCAATTGTGTGCCAACGATGGCTAAGTGATATCGAAGGAGTATTCGAGAGAACTCATTGTGATGAAAATGACTACGTAGCTTATGGTACGGGTCAATTAAGAGGTCAAGCGAAAGACTGGTGGGATAACAAAAAGAAGGAGATTGGAAGTGAAGCGGCTAAGGCCATAACATGGGAGGAGTTTAAGACGCCGTTTCTTAAACACCATAGTCCCAAAGCGGTCATAAATAGAATCAAGGAAGAGTTCATGCAACTCAGACACAAGGGTGAATCCATAGACAAGATCACGGGGATGTTTATGGACAAGATAAAGTTCTGTGATGATTTGGTGACAAATGAAGAACAAAAGGTCTATTACTACCATAACATGCTAAGTGCGGAGTATAGAGAGTTCATAACCCCTTCAAAATACGAGACCCTTACCGAGATTGTCAATGCTGCTCGGGAAAGGGAGATCGAACTGAAAAAGAGCATAGAACGGGGTGAACGAAGGGCACAAGATGTGAATCCAAGCCCTACTAAGAAGGCACGAACAAACGAAAGCGCAAAGAAATCTGATAGGAAAGGAGGGTCGCCAAGTTGCAGAATCTGCGGGAAGGGTCTGCCGTTACAAGGATAAGCCTTGTCCCATATGCAAGAAAACGGGACATATGGCTATATCATGCCCGGAGAAAGTGACGGTTTGTTACAATTGTTATCGAACGGGTCACAAGAAGTCGGAATGCCCGGAACTGGTTGGAAAGAAGGATGGGCAGGAACCGAAAGGTGAAGCCCCAAAAGCAAAGGCAATATCTTTTCAACTAACCGCTGCAGAAGCAAAGGTTGAACCTGACGTGGTCTTAGGTATATTTGCTGTAAATTCAATTCCTGCACACGTGTTATTTGATACGGGTGCGAATAAATCCTTTGTTTCATATGGATTTATTCGACATCCTTCATTTGTTCTAACAAAATTACCTGTGCCCTTAGAAGTAGAGATAGGTAATAACAAAAGCTTTATTGTTTGTGATGTATGTAAAAACTGTAAACTGAGCATTAACGACGAAGAATATTTGATAAACCTAATCCCGATGTCAATGGGAGAATTTCAAGTAGTCGTTGGGATGGATTGGCTATCTCAACACCATGCAAAGATCGTGTGTTTTCGTAAAGAGATAAAACTAACATCTCCGAGCGGGAAACACGTCACCATTTATGGCGAAAAAGGAGGCAACCCTATAGTATGCTCAATGTTGAAAGCTCACAAGCTTATGAAGCGAGGATGCAAGGCATTCATAATATACGCTAATGAGCCCGAAAAAGAATCACGAAAGATTGGAGAAGTACCGGTAGTACGAGATTATGAAGATGTGTTTCCGGAGGATTTACCGGAAATACCGCCTGAACGGGAAGTAGAGTTCGGGATCGAATTGATTCCGGGCGCGAAACCCGTAGCAAAAGCCCCGTACCGACTCGCACCGTCGGAATTACAAGAGCTGATGTCTCAAATCCAAGACCTGCTTGACAAGGGATTTATAAGGCCGAGTGTGTCTCCTTGGGGCGCACCGGTGTTGTTCGTAAGAAAGAAAGACGGGAGCATGCGCATGTGTATCGATTACCGGGAGTTAAACAAACTCACGGTAAAGAACCGATACCCGCTCCCGAGAATAGATGACTTATTCGACCAACTACAAGGCGCGAACTGGTTTTCAAAAATTGACCTTAGGTCGGGGTATCACCAACTAAAGGTCAAAGAAGAAGATGTGCCGAAGACGGCTTTCCGCACGAGATACGGACATTACGAATTCCTCGTGATGTCATTTGGACTAAAAAACACGCCCGCGGCTTTCATGGACCTCATGAACCGGGTTTGCAAACCAATGTTGGATAAGTCGGTCATCGTGTTTATCGATGATATCTTGGTGTATTCGAAAAGTGAAGCTGAACACGCACACCACCTACAAGAAGTGTTAGAGACACTTAGACGAGAGAAGTTGTATGCAAAATTCTCTAAATGTGCCTTTTGGTTACGAGAGGTACAATTTCTTGGCCACGTCATAAGTGCCGACGGAGTATTGGTGGATCCGTCAAAGATAGAGGCTGTGTCAAAATGGAATCTTCTGAAGAACCCTTCTGAAATTAGAAGCTTTTTGGGGCTTGCGGGATATTATAGGAGATTCATTCAAGATTTCTCCAAGATTGCGTCACCGCTAACAAAGCTAACACGGAAGAAAGAAAAGTTCATTTGGGGTGCTGATCAAGAGAAAGCGTTTCAAACGCTAAAAGAAAAGTTAACTCAAGCTCCGGTATTGACATTGCCGGACGGAGTCGAAGACATGGTGGTTTATTCGGATGCTTCATTATCGGGGCTCGGTTGCGTGTTGATGCAACGGGGCAGCCTATGCCTCGAGACAATTGAAGATACACGAGAAGAAATATCCCACGCACGATCTCGAGTTGGCAGCGGTGGTATTTGCATTAAAAATATGGAGGCATTACTTGTATGGGGTAAAGTGCACCATATTCACCGACCACAAGAGCTTGAAATACTTCTTTGATCAGAAGGAGTTAAATATGCGACAAAGGCGATGACTGGAAACGGTGAAAGATTACGATTGTGAGATACATTATCACCCCGGAAAGGCAAATGTGGTAGCGGACGCTCTAAGCAGAAAAGCGGACTATGTCCCAATACGAGTGAGGTCGATGCAACTCGTGGTGACCTCGGGTATACTTGAACGTATTCGAGAGGCGCAGTTAGAAGCAGTAAAAGAAGAAAATTGGAAGAAAGAAAGAATAATCGGTCAATTGAAAGATTTGTCGGATGGGAATCACGGGTTGAAGACTCGATCCGGAAGGATATGGGTCCCACATACTTGTGGAGTAAAGGCGCTTCTACTTAATGAAGCTCATAAATCCCGTTATTTGATTCATCCGGGTGCAACCAAGATGTACAATGATTTGAAACAGAATTATTGGTGGCCCGGAATGAAGAGGGACGTGGCGAAGTATGTGGAAAAATGCTTGACATGTTTGCAAGTCAAGGCAGAGCATCAGAAACCATACGGCAAACTCCAACCGTTAGAAATTCCAGTTTGGAAATGGGAACATATCACAATGGACCTACTAACCAAGTTACCTAAAACGAATCGTGGTTTCGATGCCATATGGGTAGTGGTAGATAGATTGACAAAAAGTGCTCACTTCATTCCGATCCGTGAGACTTATACGTCAGAAAAGATGTCAGAGGTTTACACGAATGAAATAATAGCACGTCATGGGGTGCCGGTATCCATTGTGTCTGATAGGGATACCCGGTTTACTTCGAATTTCTGGCGAGATTTCCAAGAGCAAATGGGGACCAAATTGTTCATTAGCACTGCGTACCATCCTCAAACGGATGGACAAAGTGAAAGAACGATACAAACATTGGGGGACATGCTACGGGCGTGTATAATCGACTTCGGAGGCAGTTGGGATGTTCACCTACCGTTAGTCGAGTTTTCGTATAACAACAGTTACCAATCTAGTATTAAGATGGCACCGTACGAAATGCTTTATGGTAGGAAGTGTCGAACCCCGGTATGTTGGGGTGAAGTGGGTCCACGTGAACTCGCCCACCAAGATATAGTACGAGCCACAAATGAAAAGATTGATATAGCTCGGGCACACTTGAAAGCGGCTCAAGACAGGCAAAAGGCGTATGCTGATAAGAGGAATACGCCAATTGAATTCCAGGTTGGTGACATGGTTATGCTAAAAGTTTCCCCATGGAAGGGCGTTATTAGATTCAGAAAAAGGGGGAAGCTAAGCCCGAGGTTTATTGGGTCGTTTAAAATTGTCGGGAGAGTTGGCAAGGTAGCTTACCGTCTTGAATTACCAGAGGAGTTAAGTGGAATTCATAGCACGTTCCATGTATCACAATTAAGAAAGTGCCTAGTAGACGAAACGACCTATATCCATTACGATGATATCGAAGTGGATAACAGTCTAAATTATGCGGTGAGACCGGTGGAGATTTTAGATAGAAAGGTCAAACATTTACGAAATAAACAAATTGACCAAGTTAAAGTCAAATGGGAGCATAGGAAAGGTTCGGACACTACGTGGGAGTCCGAAGAAGAGATGCGACGTCTTCACCCTACTTTATTTGGTACGTAATTCGGTTTCGGGGACGAAACCCTTTTTAAGGGGGGTGAACTTGTAACACCCCGAAAATATAAATCCTTATATTAAAATTTAAATGAAATAACAAACAAGAATTTACTAACTAGGAACTTAACCTAGTTAAATTTGACATAGATTAGTTACAACAATTGCCTGATCTAGTAAATAGTAAAAATGACAATAAAAATAGTATGGTACGATATGCATGGCATAAACTAAGAGGTATGCGTGATCAATAGCTTAAAATGTTGTATATGTGAATTCAATATCATTAACTATTGCAAAGTACCTTCATAGTCAAATATCCCAATAAACTCAAAAGATTAATAAATTGGTTGATGAAACTTTTATCCGAATTTCCACCAAGTATTATCCGAATTCCTACCAGAAAAGATAGCAAATCCCACTTGAAATAAGTGGTTTGGGAAGGTAAATTGCGTTTTTTTTTTCCAGCTGAGGTAAATGTTACATATTACCTTGACCTCTCACCTGTTAAAGAAGCAGTCTCTCCAGATTGCTTATAAAGGAACTCTAAAAAATCGGTATAAATTGAAATCACTTCTGTAACAAAACCAGCATTATAGTCTACACTATATATAAATACAAAACTTGAAAGTTGGTAGTTGAAAATACAAGTCTACAAAAAAAAACATACAAACTTTGAAAGAAACATTAGTGTTGTTATTAAGATAAGGAAGTGATAGCTTCAATTAATAATTACAAAACAACTGAGCAAAATTCTTATTACTATTAACACAAGTCGATCATATTTCAATCAATATCACACAGTTCCCTAACAATGGGTTGTACGAGTGTAAAACAAATCATCAAAGCAAGTGTATAAGCTCGGGATCGTCGATTAGAATGATGATTGACCAAAGAAATTGTCAATGAAATTACACGAAATTAACAACATAATAATTAAATGTTTCGGAGAAGAATATCATACCCAGAGATTCCACAATGCAAAAGCGTCCCATTAATTGACATACGGTGAATTCTTAGTAAAAAAGATTAAAAAAAAATAATAAACAAAATCACATCAACAGATTCACATAAACACACAAATCAAAAGTAAAACCTTTTCCCACAAAAATCAAACCAAAATCCCTTCAATTTGAATTAACAAAAATGGATTTCAAACCCCCTAAATAGCAATTAACTAAAAATACTAAGTATCACAAATTGACTTCAATTTCAAATAGCAAATCTAAATCGAGTACAAACAAAAAAACGAAGGTTAATCGGATGAATCTGGTATTTCCGAAAGGGATTTTGTTGTTTAGGTTAAAACTGAAGAACGGGAATGTAAAAAGCGCATTAAAGGAGTTATAAATGGATATTATTTATTACTAATTAATAAATTAATTTTAAATTAAATTCATATACTCTAGAATTAATTCCCTCCAAAAAGGTGGAAAGTTAAAGATGGCACGTGGCAACCCAAAATCCTTATTTATTAGATAGGATATATAGTTTTTGTATTTATTTTGTTTTGTTTGGTGATGGAAAAAGACCAATATATCCTCACATGAGTTGCATGTGAGGTAACTTAACTAAGAAAATAAATGGAGTTTGTGCAAAAGGTTAACTCTGGCACCAAAAAATAAAGTAAACGATTGGTTTGGGTGGTTTTACATAGAAAGGTATAACATGTAAGTTGTTTTTTGTAATTTTTTCTTTAATGTATTTCAAGTAAAAAATTAACTTTTTTTAAGTTATTGCATAGATAATGTAAGATATATCAGTATTTCATGTTAGGATTATTTAACTCTTTAAATATCCTATAATCGTTGCTCATGGTATAACTATTTGGATCATATTAATACTGTTGTCGAATGCCGTTATTTAGACATATATGATATTTAGGATTATCTAACTCTTCAATTACGTTTTATTTTTACCTATTAGCAAAGAGACGTGTTATAATTGTCCCTTCCTAGTTAGCAAAGAGACATGTTATAATTTTCCCTTCCTAGTGATGGTGACTCCACATTTCAATGAGGGACATACAAAGTAAAAGCAATATAAATGTAACGGCAGACGTGGGGACTATCTATATGTACCATAACCCTTTTATATAAAAATAATAATAATAATAATAATAATAATAATAATAATAATAATAATAATTAGTACTTTTTTGATATATTTTTGTATGATATGGATTTGATATTGAGTATATATTTCAAAAAAAAAAAAATGAGTTGAATATTATAGTAACAAAAGATAACAAAAATAAGTTGAGAGGAAGATGAGTGGAGGTTGAGACACATATCTTTGCATATTTATGATTAGGGTTATGATCAGGTTGGTTACAGGTTCCTTTTATTGTTTAGGTTGGAAAACCTTTATTTTTTTTAATTTGAAAATCGACTAACAATTAAATTGAGATTCATGAAGCCAAAATCTAATTTAGTTACATGTCATTCTCAATCGATTTTATTAATGTGCTTCAAAGTTTAAGTCTGAGAAATTCACATTTATAATTAAACTTTAAAGATCAAGTTTTAACAATTGTATATAAATACCATCCCACAACTTGGTAAGTGCATTAGTAAGTTGATAATAATAAGTTGATAACTTAGTAAGAGTTATTATATTAGTGTATTCAGAATCATTCACCAAATTATGTTATAGAAGTTTTTAGTGTTAATTGCCTAGCTGGTCATGTGATTTGTCATTTTTTCACCTTTAGTCCCCAACTTTTCAAAATAACATGTATGATCCCTTTGATTTGCTCACTTGTTACTCGGGTAGTCCCCAGATTGGATAACAGTTAGTCTACACCACCGTGTGCCTACCCTTTCACCTCACCACAAAGCATATACCACTTCTGTCACCACACCACCTTTGTTCACCGTCATACCCTTATCCTTACAACTGAACTCCTCTCCACTCGAATGCCCATCACCCTAACAACTCCACCTCCATCTACTACAGAAAGCTTATATAGATTGAAGCTCCAAATCTATATAAGCTTTCTGTTGCAGATGAGGGTGAAATATGGGTGCTAAACGGGTCGTGTTCGTGGGTTGGCGGGTTCTACCCGACCCGAACCCGAAAATTTTACACAAACCCGAACCCGATCTGAACCCGAAAATCACATCATACATAAGAACCCGAACACGACTCGAAGTTTCGTAGGTTGACCCGAACACGACCCGTTCAACCCGAAATTTTTTTTTTCTGAAATTAATATATTAAAATTTACTTAAAATACACAAATGTATATAATAATTTCATATTTAAATTATAAAATCTATGTTAATTTCTCTTTTTAAGTTATAATCATTGCTTAAAATACACACCCCATTTAATTTATGACATAAAATATATTGTAAAAAAATATAATATAGTATAAATATGTTAAATGGGTCAACCCGCCAACCCGACCAGGTTGACCCGAACCTGACCCGTTAACCTAAACGGGTTCGCGGGTTCAACCTGAAACTGACCCGAACCCGTTTAGACTCAACCTAAACCCGCAAATTTCGTGTTAGGTTCGTGTCGGGTTTTCAGGTCGTGTCAGAAATTCACGCCCCTAGGGTGAAACATGGCAACCAATATCAGTAAACAAATTAGGGTTATTTGGGGTTTTAAATGGGGAAACAGATGGATAGGTTAAAAGACATTAATGCCCTCACGTGGGCCCCACGTGACTAAAATTAACTGAGAAAATTAATTGGGTTTGGGGTAAAGGATATAAAATGTTAGGATTTGTAAACATTAGGTATGATTAATGTAATTATTGAAGACAAAGGACATGATTTCCAATAACATACATACATACGAGTTTTGTAATTTACTCTATTTTTTGGTGTTAAAAAGGAAAGGCTAAATTGGGGATCAGCGAGATTGGTGATCTAATTGCATCATTTCCCTCTATACTTTGATCCCAAATCTCTACAGTAACTGACAGCAAATTTACAGCCAATGTTTTCAACTTTCCGTAATTGTAAATGTCTATTTATTCATTCCTCATTGTAATGAAATTATCAAGTATTCAAAACAATAAAACCTCTCGAAAACATGGTATCAGAGCAGGATTGCTCATCATATACCTTTTGATCCCAGCCTTTCTTTTTCTCCCAAATCAAAAACCAATCTGGGCTGCCATGTCCGGAGACGGTAACCCAGGTTCCGACTTGTCGGTTCAACTTGCAAACCTGTTAAAAAACAGTGTCAACCAACAGCCCCAAAACCCCAAACTATCCGATAATCTCCAAATCAACCTCAAGCTCAACAGTCAAAATTACGCGCTATGGACTCGAATGATCCGGGTCGCCATAGGCGGAAAATCAAAATCCCTACTATCACACCTTACCAAAGATCCACCAGATCAAACAAGTGAAGAGTATGAACAGTGGGAACAAGAAGACCTAATTGTCTTCTCGTGGCTCATTCAAAACATCGAACCCGTTCTTGCCGGTAACCTAACCGAGTATCCCACCGCGAAAACGCTATAGGATGCCCTGGTGGTCACCTATAGCAGTGGGAAAGACAAATTACAAACCTTCAACCTCCATGTCAAAGCCAACGACATCAAACAAAATAAAAGTCCTCTTGAAGAGTTCTGGATCACGTTACAAGGGGTGTGGGGAGAAATTGACAGAATTGACCCGAACCCCATGAAGTGTCCAGAAGACATCAAGACTTATTCCAAAATCAGGTCCGAACAAAAACTCTTTCAGTTTCTGAACGCCCTTGACCGGAGGTATGAACCCATCAAACGGGAAATACTTCGGATGGAACCACTCCCATCTGCGGAGGCGGCCTACGCCGCTGTTCGTAAGGAAGCCACTCACCAGAACATTCTGGGAGCATCTGTCAACGATTCACAGGGCATAGCGGCCGGATTAGTTGCCACCGAAACAGAAGGGTTTGGATTCGCGACCAAGGGAAACCGCCGGTACGAAGGGAAGAAGACCGGATCGATGATTAAGGAAGATAAAACTCACCTCAAGTGTGATCACTGTGGTATGACAAGGCACACCAAAGAACAGTGCTTCCGGCTCGTCGGTTATCCTGATTGGTGGGCGGACGGCAAGAAAAAGGGTGCCAAGAACTCTGGATCGGAAAAAGGGAAAGCTTCTGTTGTCACCAAAGGGAAAGAAAATTCCGATGATGTTGATCGGAAAAATCCCACCGGATTTGGGGGGATGGCGGCGGCTGTCAATTCTCCTGAGGGAGAAGAAGATTTCTACGTGGAAACAGGTAAAGGGGGTGAGAGACCACATGTCTTGAAACCCCCATCTTGTTTAAATAATACTCATACTGGCCCCACATCTTTGGTTTATTTTATAAAAGAAAACTTTAAGTATTGTAGAAAGGAATCTATGTGTGGTGGTGGGATGGCAAACATGGCTCAAAATTCCAGTAAACAGCCAGAATGGTCATGGATTTTTGATTGTGGGGCAACGGATACCATGACTTATGATCTATCAGATTTTGCCACACCAACCAAGCCAACAAAATCATGTATACATACAGCAAATGGAGAGAGAATTAGTGTAAAAAGTGGGGGTACTATTGAAATTTCACCTACACTTAAACTTTCTAATTGCCTCTATGTACCCGCCCTATCACACAAACTCCTATCAATAAGTCATGTAACAAAGGAGTTGAATTGCTCGGTTCTTATGCAACCTACTTTTTGTATCTTACAGGATATCAGGACGGGAGCGATCATTGGGCGTGGCACTGAAAGACAAGGGTTGTACTACGTGGATGAGGTAACTCCGAATGGTGCTGTAATGCTCTCTCATGGAACGGCAGAACGAGAAGCATGGCTATGGCATCGAAGACTGGGGCATCCATCTACGGGTTATTTGCATGTTTTATTTCCTAAGTTATTCCCTTCCAATTGTAAGTCACATTGCGAAACTTGTGTGTTAGCCAAGAGTCATCGAAAAACTTTCAAACCTAATAATACTAGGGTTGACTCACCCTTTTCATTGATTCACTCAGATGTGTGGGGCCCTGCCCCAATTGTTGGGGGTCGGAATTTTCGGTATTTTGTTATATTCGTGGACGATTGCACACGAATGACATGGGTATACTTACTAAAAAATAAATCTGAAGTTCTTGAAAAATTTATCATTTTCTACACCAAGATCAAAACCCAATTTCAGAAAAACATTCAGGTGCTTAGATCCGATAATGGAGGAGAATTTGTCAACTCCGAAATGAAGTTCTTTTTTCAAAACAAAGGGATAATCCATCAAACCACCTGTCCCCACACTCCAGAACAAAATGGTGTGGCGGAACAGAAAAATCGTATTCTATTAGAAATAACTCGGGCTCTTCTAATAGAGTCACGAGTTCTAAAGTCCTTTTGGCCCGAAGCTCTTAACACTGCTGCGTATCTTGTCAACCGGCTTCCCACTCAAATACTAAAATCTAAAACCCCATTGCAAGTCCTTACAGAATTCATAAACCCTCCACCCATCCTTACACTTGAACCACGAATCTTTGGGTGCACCGTTTTTGTTCACATCCCAAAATCACACAGAACTAAAATTGACCCATGTGCTGAAAAATGTGTCTTTGTTGGATATGGAATAACTCAAAAGGGATACAGGTGCTATAACCCAAAAACCAGGCACATGTACACCACTATGAATTGTGATTGGCTCGAAACAGAGTACTATTATGCCCCTCAACACGGTGGTCAGGGGGAGAGGGAATGCCTTGACACACTGAGCTGGTTGAGATATGTTGCAACGGGAGAAGGGAGTCACCCTAAGGAGGTTCACCTACCCACACAACCTGAAGTCCAAGACAGCGCCACTTCCCAAACTGCTCCCAACCTGATACCCGAGGTAAGTGATACTCACTCTGCTACTCCCGATCACGTTGAAACTAACACTTCAGGGCAAGGGGAGAATGTACAGGAACAAGAGATGTTCGCCACTCAAGAAGATATCTCAACAGAGCAGAATGAACATGTGGAAGAAAACTCTCCCACACATGAAGAAACATCAGAGAGATATGTTCTACCACCAAGAGCAAATCGAGGAGTTCCCCCGAAAAGATACTCCCCAGAAAAAGAATCCAGGGGAAGTAGGTATCCAGTGACTAACATAGCCAGAGGAAACCTGTCCGAGGAAGCTAAAGCCTTTGCTGCATCTATGTACTCTGATGAGATCCCTGCCACTACAGAATAAGCCTTAAAGTCAGAACCATGGAGGAAAGCAATGAATGAAGAAATGAAGGCCCTCACAAAGAATAACACATGGGAAAGACGTGTCTTGCCTCCCGGGAAGAAAGCTGTCGGGTGTCGGTGGGTGTTTTCAATTAAATACAAGCCTGATGGTACAATCGAAAGATATAAAGCGAGGCTGGTAGCAAAGGGCTATACACAAACATACGGAATTGATTACTCTGAAACCTTCTCTCCAGTTGCAAAAATGAATACAGTCAGAGTACTTTGTTCCGTAGCTGCAAATAAAGGATGGCCCCTGCATCAGTTTGATGTGAAGAATGCTTTCCTACATGGAGAATTAAAAGAGGAAGTCTATATGGAAGCTCCACGTGGATTCACAGACGAATTCGGGGAAAGGGAAGTATGTCTTCTAAAGAAATCCCTCTATGGTTTGAAACAATCTCCCAGAGCGTGGTTTGGGAAATTC
Source organism: Helianthus tuberosus (assembly GCA_030545235.1). Classification (NCBI taxonomy): domain Eukaryota; kingdom Viridiplantae; phylum Streptophyta; class Magnoliopsida; order Asterales; family Asteraceae; genus Helianthus; species Helianthus tuberosus. The sequence goes on from CM060406.1 coordinate 66,267,360, forward strand.
ACCTTAGCCATGAAAAACTATGGGTTCACACAAAGTAATTCAGATCATACACTATTTCTCAAGAAAAGGGGCGGTCTTACAACCTGTCTAATAATTTATGTGGATGATATGATCATTACAGGGGATGACAAAGAAGAAATATCCCAACTAAGGAAGAACTTGTTCACAGAATTTGAAATGAAAGACCTAGGGAGACTCAAATATTTCCTTGGGATTGAAGTTTTAAGGTCAAAACAGGGGATCTTTATGTTCCAGAAAAAGTATGTTCTTGATCTGTTAGCAGAAACTGGCATGGTTGATTGCAAACCAGCAGACACTCTGATGATTGCAAACCAGAAGTTGTACATGGAGGAAAGAGCAGATCTAGCTGACAAAGGAAGATACCAACGAATTGTGGGCAAGCTGATTTACTTATCACACACACGACCTGATATAGCGTATGCTGTGGGAGTAGTCAGTCAGTTCATGCATCAACCCCAAAAGGATCACATGGAAGCAGTCTTGAGAATTATAAGGTATCTCAAGGGAACGACAGGGCATGGAATCTGGTTCAAACCAAACGGACACCTCGAAACTCAATTATACACCGATGCAGATTGGGCTGGAGATAAAGGTGACCGAAGATCCACATCAGGTTACTTTACTCTGGTTGGTGGAAATCTTGTCACTTGGAGAAGTAAGAAACAAAAAGTGGTTGCCCTTTCCAGTGCCGAAGCCGAGTTCCGAGGAATTGCGAGAGGCGTTACTGAAGTCCTTTGGATCAGAAGACTCTTAACAGAGATAGGATACCCTCCACAAGAGACTAGCAAAGTTTGGAGCGATAATGAAGCAGCTATTCAGATTTCAGAAAATCCGGTGCAACATGATAGAACGAAGCATATAGAAGTTGATTGACATTTTATCAAAGAAAAGTTGGAAGCAGGGATCATCTCTTTACCGTTCGTTCGGTCAGAAGATCAACTCGCTGATATCTTAACAAAGGCTGTTAATGAAAGAACCCTTCACAAATGCCTAAGCAAGTTGAATTTTGGAGATCCCACCATTCAACTTGAGGGGGAGTGTTAAAAAGGAAAGGCTAAATTGGGGATCAGCGAGATTGGTGATCTAATTGCATCATTTCCCTCTATACTTTGATCCCAAATCTCTACAGTAACTGACAGCAAATTTACAGCCAATGTTTTCAACTTTCCGTAATTGTAAATGTCTATTTATTCATTCCTCATTGTAATGAAATTATCAAGTATTCAAAACAATAAAACCTCTCGAAAACATTTGGTTTATTTAATTATATTAAGAGTGAGGGTATTTCGGTCATTTCATCCGTATTTAACTGAACAAACTAACCTCCATCCACTGTAGGGACTATACGAGTAACAAGTGAGCTAACCATAGGGAGCAAACATGCTATTTTGAAAAGGTAAGGACTAAAGGTGAAAAACTTGCAAACCCCAGGGACTATCCGGGCAATTAACTCTTTAATTATAGAGTAAAAATAGTAGAAAGGATGTGAGCGCTCTAACCTAAACATCCACTTTAACAAAATAAAAAATCGAATCAACACATATCCAAGATGAAAATCTAAATAGATTTAGCCCTGAAGTTGAACAACTCACATATGTTAATTCAGCAAAGTTCAAACTTTAAATAAATTTAGCCCGGAAATTCAACAACTCACATATGTTAAAGAACAAATACACAAGCCTATATATGAGACCAATGAAAGTGAATTAGTCATATTAATTTAGTTTTCTATGTTTTATATATATTTGATTTTTCTTTTCCCCTTTCACTACGCATAACACTCTCACGTCCCTTATCACCTGAGCTCAAAAGGGTATACACAGCGTCCTCAAGGGTCGTGAGGGGCTTAGGCATGAGCGTGATAACAAGCATGATAACGGGCGTGAGACTATGTACGTGTTCGCTTGATTTAGTTTTATTACTCAATAAGAACACTCCATCTCGTCATTTTTGTATTAAAAAAAGTTGAAATTCTGGCAAAAACATGTTACACCCCATACTTAGTGAGAAACTTCTTTCTACGTGTTAAGAGTTTTTTTTTTTTTTTTAACTTTTTAGTGGTACCATAACAAGATGACCTAACAATTGTATAAAAAAATAATAAGGGAGGTGGGGCCTAATGGTCCGTTGTGGTTGGGTGACAACGCGTGGAACACCACCACCACTCATGGTAACCACTTGTGGTGGTGACCACACGTTGAAGATTTCTTCTCAAACACTCACTGCTTCCTTTTCTATTACATGATTGGGTGTGGTGACCGATGGACACCCCTACTAAAATCTATCGCTAGTGATAGAACCAAGTTCGATAACGTGGCAGAACATGATTGAGTGTGGTGAGTGATAGAAAGTGAAGCACCCCCACCCCTAATAATAACTCAATTTGTAACATTTATGTTCAATAAATAATAAAGAATATCACACCTAACAACTTAAATCGTCTTGCACCTTGCAAAACTAACAAAGACGTTTAGTTCCGATCTCAAGCAACTAAAGTTTATCAATGTCGTCGATTCAAGAATCGGAGGTGGTGGTGCTAGGATGGTGGGTGAGCATGTTCACTACAAGGGTTCGAATTGCTTTGGCTGAAAAGGGAATAAGCTACGAATACATAGAAGAAGACTTGCCAGAAAACAAAAGCCCTCTTCTTCTCAACCACAACCCCGTTTATAAGAAGGTCCCAGTTCTGGTTCACAAAGGCAAACCCATCTGTGAATCCTTAGTCATTACCCGATACATCGACGAAACATGGAAAGAAGGATATTATTCGTTCTTACTTTCTGATCCTTATCTCAAATCTCAAGCCGCTTTCTGGGCTGATTACATCGATAGGCATGTAAGTATGCATGTATATATGTATGTATAAATAGTAAGTCATATTGTTTGTTACTGATCAAATTATTTTTTAAATTGCAGATATATGAAGGTCTGAAGATGATTATTACTTCAAAAGGTGAAGAAGTGAAGAAAGGAGTTGAAAAACTCTTGGGGTACCTCAAGGTGTTGGAAAGGGAGCTGGGTGAGAAGCCATATTTCAATGGTGAGTCATTTGGTTTTGTTGATATCGCACTTATCTCCTACTACAGTCATATTATTGCGGATGGGACACTAGGAAATTTTAGAATCGAGAAACATTGCCCAAAGTTGCATGTTTGGGCTACACAATGCATGAAAAGGGAGAGTGTTTGGAAGACGCTTGTGGATCCAAACAAGATTTATGAGTCGCTGGTTGCTTATAGAAAGAAAATTGGTGTAGGTGAATAATCAGTTTAATTAGCTAACAGTTGGATGTCTTGTTTGTTTGAATTTCCTTGGGAGTTTTAAATTTGATTCTGAGCGTGATGTGGATTAATAGTTGAAATATGGTGTGTACTAGATTATAAGTGTGGTTTTGAAGATTTCCTTTTATATCGTGTCTCTCATGTTTAAAATCAATTCATATCGTTTGAATTGATTTTTATATTAATAGTCAGTTGTTTCGGTGTACTTAACATGTAATGTTGTAAACTCTTTTCTTTAATGATCCATGTCCAACCGTAACCAACGGGCGACCATGAGGGTGGACGGCGCGAACCCCCGATCAGGGCCCGATATTTTGAAAGACACGTTATTTTGAAAAAACCTGATATATATATATATATGTATGTAAAAGAAATTTTTTAATAGGGTATGTCCATAAAAATACCAACATAGGTCCACTTATAAAATTATTCTTATGATTTATATTAGTTATTAGCTTATTGACATTAGATTTAGACCTTTAGTGAGCCTAATACCTAATTTCTATAAGGCCTAATGGGCACGTTTTTTCAATCTCGAACAGAGTACATGAATCCTCAGGGCCGGCCCATTTCACTTTCGGATCTTTCACTTGATTTTTAACATTTTCTATTTAAATACTTAAATTCCATGTAAAGGAATTGATTCAAGCATCCCTTTCATTCGTTGTTCTGAATCACATACAATATTTTATCCTTAATATTAGGGAAGAGATATACTCATATACATAAACAATATAATTTCCTAATTAATGTATATCTTGAATAATCTGTTACACCCCCGCAGTCGAAGCGAAAGGAGGGTGAATGCTTGGACTAGAGTGAAAATCTTCAAACAATATGCAAGGCAACCCTTTGGTAAAGATGTCTACAATCCGATAACGAGAGGGAATTGAACACGTAAGATTTGAACAATACCCCGTTGAACATGTTTGCGAACAAAATGAATATCCAACTCGATATGTTTGGTTCTTTGGTGTTAAATTGAATTCCCATAGAGATAGGGATGAACAAATAGTACAGAGTACATGTACTGAACCGCTACGGGATTTCTCGAACCCAAACATTTTCGGTATCGAATTTTAACGTTTTTGGTACCTCTTCGGTACCGGTCTGTACCGTACCGGTTCAGTACCGGTTTTTACCTCAAATGTTGGTATTGTACCGGGTATATTCGGTACTGGTACCCGTTTTTAGGGATTTTCGGTACCTGTTGGTACCGAGCTCATCCCTAGAGAGATAGATGGCACTAATATTGTGACATTAGCTAAGGGTTGCAGCTTTTAACAGTCTTTTAAGTTCCAAAAGAAGATCCCAAAGCCAACAAATTTTAGTTACGACATTAACAAACCCCTGGTATTCATCTTCAACACTAGATCTACAAATGGTGGTTTGACATTTTGAGGACCATGATAACAGAGTAGGTCCTAGATAAACACAACATCCGAATGTAGATCTTCGTGTGTTAGGGCTACCTGCCCAGTCTGCATCTGTGTAGAAGTAACCTAGAGATAGAAAATGACCCAAGTGTGAGACCATATGACCAAGTTGTCTTTTGATTGTTTTGTATGGATCCAAAATTTGATTTTAATAAAAATTTTAAACTTTAATAGTGATTATGAGCTTTTGAACAATTCTCGTTTTGCCCTAATGTTTTGGGCATTAGTTGGGGTGTTATAGATTTGTTTGAGAATCATGTTTATAGGGATTAAGTTATTAGACACATGACCTATACTATAACCTTAGGATTCCAAGCATGAGTTATCTCATGATCTCAAAACCCTTATTTGCTCCTTATTCTTATCTATATCCCTATAGGGTTGTAAACGAGTCGAGCCGAGCCGAGTCGAGCTCAAGCTCGAAATTGATTCGGGAGGCTAAACTTGGCTTGAGCTTTACGTCGGAGTTAAACGAGCCTAAGAACGAGCCAATGAGCCGAGCCATGGGCCGAGCCGAGCTTAGCTCGAGCTGGGCTTGGTGTTACAAAATGAGCCAGCTTGGTTCACGTCATCTCAAATTGAGTTTTTTAGCTAGTTTTTCTCGAGCTTCTTTCGAGCGAGCTACGAGCCGAGCTACGAGTCGCGAGCTTTATAAACAGCGTAATCCCTATTTTAGTCTTGTCTTTATTTCTCGTCCATTCCTTATCTCACGCAAACTTTATCATCATCCATTCCAAGATTATTAGGATCATACTCCTAGGCTTGAAGCCTAAATTGTTTTAAAAAAAAAATTCTCGTCAAATTCTTAGGGTATAATAATGATTCAGAACATGTGCAATCTGGAAGGGTGGATGCATGTACATTGGGTCTTCTGTCTAGGAAAGCATTTCTTATTAATCCAAATCAACCGATGGACTTGTTATGCTTTCTTGAGAATTTCTAGAGTGAGGGTCCGCTTATAGGCTAAAACACATATTCCCATGAGAACCTAACTTCTTTGATTTGGCAACAATTTCATTTATTTGTTTTAATAAATGATTACAATCCTTGTGTTTTTATCATGTCACATTTTCAAATTTTCAATTATTATTTTCCCTATATCTTAGATTAGAGTAAACTGCCATTTTGGTCCCTGTGGTTTGGCCAGTTTTGCCACTTTAGTCCAAATCTCAAACTTATTACATCCAGGGCCCTGTGGTTTGCATTTTGTTGCCATTTTGGTCCAAATTTCAAATTTGGTCAGATTTCCCAACTTAAACCCCTCTATTTTGTCTTTTAGTTCAGGGGCATTTTCGTCATTTTGAAATTATTATAACTCACCTCTAAATAAAAATAATTAAACCAATTAAACCCATAATTGGACAAAAAAAAAACCCTGTCTCTCTTCTCTCTATCTATTTGCAGATCTACAACACATCCTCTCTCTCTTCAACTCTGCTCTCTCTCTTTCTCTAAACTACTACCACCACACCACCACCACCACCACCATCCCACTGGTGCTGTTTTCTCCACCCCAACAACCACCGCCACCGTCTCCGACCCTATCTCCACCTCCATGGATGCCTTATTTCTGCATCACATCCATAGTTCAGGCACCACTTTTTGCAACTTAATCCAAACATCAAATACATCATGCTTTGCATACAAGCTGAATCAAATATCATCAAAACCCATATCAAGAACATCATCAAATATCATATCAGAAAATCATCAAAAACCAGACATCATCAGAAAATCATCAAAACCCAGACATCATCAGAAAATCATCAAAACCCAGACATCATCAGAAAATCATCAAAAACCCAGAAAATCATCAAAACCCAAACATCATCAGAAAATCATCAAAACCCAGACATCATCAAAACCCATATCAGAAAATCATCAAAACCCATATCAAGAACCACCATCCTCAACAACCCTTCTCTACTTATCTCTTCGATAACCAGCAACAGCAACAACAACCCCAATTTCATTCCCTGTCACTTAAACACTTGTGTGCAGCAACATAGTTCATTTCTGTCTTCTTCATTCTCATCGATACACACATCAACAATCAAAATCCCCAAACTTCATCTTCTCCACATAACCCTAAACATAACATCAAAACTGAAATTCAACAAATTCTCTCTACAGTCCCTCTTCGATACACATCAGCAACCTCTGTTCTTTCTCCGATTCCAAAGAAAACTTGTGTCTTGACGAAAGTGGAGGGGATTTGACGAAATCGATTGTTTGACGAAATCTGTTTGACGAAAATCCCCTATGGAGGAGAGATCTGTGTAGAGAGAGAGAGAGAACTGAGAGAGAGAGTGTGTATGGCGGTGGTGAACGGTGGTGATTTGTGGTGATGACGGTGGTGAACGGTGTAGAGAGAGAACTGAGAGAGAGAGTGTGTGTGTATGGCGGTGGTGAACGGTGGTGATTTGTGGTGATAACGGTGGTGAATGGTGTAGAGAGAGAGAGAACTGAGAGAGAGAGAGAGTGTGGATCTGTGTTGTTTTAGTGAGAGAGAGAGAGATGAGGGTTATATAGATTGTATATGTATGTGTGTATATTAATATATATATATATATATATATTAATTTTTGAATTAAGAAAATGTTAAATGAAAAGGAAAATGACTAAAATACCCCTGAACTAAAAGACAAAATAGAGGGGTTTAACTTGGGAAATCTGACCAAATTTGAAATTTGGACCAAAATGGCAACAAAATGCAAACCACAGGGCCCTGGATGTAATAAGTTTGAGATTTGGACTAAAGTGGCAAAACTGGCCAAACCACAGGGACCAAAATGGCAGTTTACTCCTTAGATTATAACCTCATATGTTTCTCTTTGTGTTTATTCATATAGAATACCTCCTAGTCGTGACAACCAAAACAATGCCCAAAACCAAGAACTTGTAGTCCTTGTTGCTCAGCAAATGGTTGTTGTTCTTCCTAACTTGGTGGCCCAACTCAACCAAGTTTCTAATTCCAATGGAACCAATAGGAATGGAAACCATCCTTACACCTTTAAAAATTTCAATTCTTGTAATCCAGTTAAGTTCTACGGGACTGAAGAGGCCAATGGACTCTTACAGTGGCTCTAGAGCATCAAAAACACCTTCACGAATAGCGACTACCCCGAAAATCTTAAGACGCGTCACGCCACAATTATCTTCAAAAAAAAAGCACTCACATGGTGGAATGAGGTAAAGTGAAACGAGGTGTTGATGTTCTTCTATCTTTGCCATGGAATGAAGTCAAGGATTTGATGTTGGCTGAATTTTTCCCTAGTGGAGTCTGCTTATACCTCATATGGTCACTCCACTATCTAGGGCCATTGAGAAGTACATAGGTTATTTACCTATGCAAATCTAAGACATTGTTTTGGGAAGGATTCCTACTACCCTTGACGATGCTATCAGTCTAGCAGCCACTTTGACTGATAGCCATGTGATGGCAAGTACCCTATTCAGAAAGAGTGTTAAAAAGGGGGTTGAAAACAAAAGTCTTCTTCTTCTCAATCACAACCCCATTTATAAGAAGGCCCATTTCTAGTTCAAAAAGGCAAACCCATAGGTGAATCCTTAATCATTATCTGATACATCAACGAAACATGGAAAGAAGGATATTCTTTGTTACCATCTGATCCATATCTGAAATCTCAAGCTGCTTTCTATACCGATTACAACAATAAACATGTATGTATGTATGTATGTATGTATGTATGTATGTATGTATGTATGTATGTATGTATGCATTTATGTATGTATGTATGTATGAACGTATGTACGTATGAATGTATGTACGTATGTACGTTTGTATGGTCAGTCATATCTTTTTACTCGTCATTTTTTTAAAATGCAAATGTATGAAGGTCTAAAGATGATTATTACTTGAAAAGGTGAAGAGATGAAGAAACGAGTTGAAGAATTTTTGGGGTACCGCAAGGTATTGGAAAGGGAATTGGGTGAAAAAAAAAATATTTCCTCCATGGTGAGTCATTTGGTTTTTGTTGATATGGCACGTATATCTTACTACAGTCATATTGTTGCGGATATTGTTGTGGATGGGACACTAGGAAATTTTGGTATTGAAATACATTGTACAAAGTTGCTTGTTTGGCTACACAATGCATGAAAAGGGAGAGTGTTTCCAAGACTCTTGTTGATCCAAACAAGATTTATGAGTCGCTCATTGCTTATAGAAAGAAAATTGGTGTAGAAGAATAATTAGTTTAGCGAACATTTGGATGTCTTGTTTGAATTTTATTGGTAGTTTTAAATATGCATGATTTGGAGCGTGATGTGGCTTAGCTGAAATATGGTGTGTACTAGATTAGAGTGTGGTTTTGAAGATTTCGTTTTATATCGTGTGAGTAAATATCTTGAAAAATCCTCTCTTATGTTTTAAAAAAATCAATTCAAATAATATGAATTGATTTTCATATTAATAATGGAAGAATTTGTTAGGTTTTGGGTGTCTATTATTTTCTAAATAATAATCAAAAGGGGTTATTGTTTAAATAGAACAATGATAAATATAGACTATAAAACAATCTCAATAGTTAAGGAATTATAATTAATTAGAAATAAATATTTTCCTTCTTTATTCCCATGAAGTTGGAGCATGAAGCTTACAAATGTCCAACTTGCCAAGAAGAGTTTACATTTATTTAGCTCCTAAAGCTTTGGTGAAAAGATCGGCCACCTGCATATTTGTTTTGATATAAGTTGGCTCGATTTCAGAAGATTTGAAGCGCTCGCGAACGAAGTAACAATCCTTTTCCACATTCTTAGTTCATTCATGAAAAAACGAATTATTAGCAATATGCTTGACGGCTAGATTGTTATAAAAAAGACTAGCCGAGCCGGTTTGATTAACTCTAAGTTCCCATAAAAGCTAACACATGCATAAAATTTCACTTACAGTGCTTGGCATAGCTCTATATTTGGCTTCAATGGAAAATCGTGATACAACATTATTATTTGTTGGCTATTAAGAAGACCAGTGCCCCTCCAATAAGCAATACGTACCTAGTCTTGGACCTCCTAGTGACGGGACACCTAAGCCAGTCAGAAGCATAAAATGCTACAAGGTTTGTTCCTCCAAATTTTTGAAGAAGTATGCCTTGTCCCGGAGTAGCTTTTTAGTAACATAGTACTCTTTTAACAGCTTCCATATGGATTTTTCGGGGATTAGGAACAAATTGTCTTAAAACATTCACACAGTGGGCAATATCAGGTCAAGTCGCTTGTAGGTAAAGTATTCTTCCTAGAAGGTGACAGTACTGACAACATTAACTTGTTCTTCTTCATCATATTTGTTGAGCTTCGGATTTTGTTCCTTTGGAAAAAAGCTTAGGCAACAACCTTGCATACCAATGTCTTTAAGGATGTCGAGGACGTACTTTCTTTGACTAACAACTAAGCCATCTCGAGTTCGAGCTACCTCTACCAAGGAAATACTTTAGGGTACCAAGACCTTTAATGCTAAATGTGGCATTAAGAAGGCCTTTTTTTATCAACTTTTGTGGCATCATTGCCAACAATAATAACATCGTCAACATATATAAGGGTTGTCAAAAACATGTCTCCCATACGAAATAGTAAAAAAGAATGATCAACCTTTGATTGTGTGAAACCAACTTCGAGGAGTGCCAAATAATTTTAGAGGCAACAAGGTTTACTGGGAGTGATGTTATTGGAAAAGGTAAGGGAATTTGCATTCCCATAATTTGCCCTAACAGATCTACCGGATTGGTATCAAGATTCTCATACATAATCATGTTTCTGATACTTTCTTTCATAATATCATCTTCAAATCTCTTCACATCCTCTGTAGACATATCCTTCTGTCTTTTGAGATGGCTTCTCACCAATGAAGTGGCTTGTCCTGCAGAAGGAAGTTCAGATATGATGGCCTTGGAACTGATAGGCAAGTCTTCATAGTTAGGCTTTTTGGCGACTAGGGGATCTTTAGTTCTTAAAGCTTCTAGTTTCTTTTAAGTAGCTCTGATTATTGGCTCATCCCACTTAGCCATTGATTGGATAGAGTCATACTTGACAGCCACCATCTCTTCCTTCATTCTTATGAGTTCAACGGTTTTTAAGCCAACGGGTTTTCTACCTACAGCCCAGTTGGGAAGAGTGGGTGGCGGCGGCGGTGGCTGTCGGGGTGAGGTGGTAGCTGGTGGCGGCGATGGCGTCGGTGGTGGCTGGGGGTGGTGGTGGTGGTGGTGGGTTGTGGCGAAGGTGGTGTGTTGTGGTTTTGTTGATGAATGGTGCAAGAGGGGATGGAATGGAAAAAAAAATATGAGGTTTGGAATGAATGATTTTGAGGGAATGGAATGCCTTTTGGAATGGGTGATTCCATTTCATTGACCAACCAAACATTTTTTTCTTCATTCCCTCGTAATCATTCATTCCATTCCATCTCTCATTTCTGCATACCAAACACTACCTAAGGTTTGTAAAGATATATGATGGGTTGTAGGATTCTGGTGAGCTGCGGATGCTCTTATTGTCGTTTCACATTGATGGTGACAACACATTTCAACGATGGGCATACAAAATAAAAGCATGATAAATGAAACGGCAACGTGGGACTACTTTAATGAACCACAACTTTTTTTTTTATCTCTAAAATCTAAATAGAAAAGGAAATGCCGTTCGAAAAACATAAGAAAGGAAATAATACTTTGAACAGATTCATCTATAAGATGTGGATTTGATTAAATAAGAAATAAAAATGAAAAAAAAAAGGTTGAGATGAAGATGAGTGGAAATGGACACATATCTTTGTACTAATAAGAAATGAAAACTAGTTGATACAGGTTTACAACGTTAATGATTGGTGCTTGTTATAATTACAATAGTAAAAATAAAAATAAAAGAATTCTATGAATTTGATATAATATTTTTTTCTAAAATCTCTTGGTCATGGAAGATGATTTCTTTAACACCACATGTTTTTGTCGTATGACAAATACCTTAGGGAAAATAGCCAAAATGGCCTTGACACGGTCAACTTTTCCAATATAGCCAATCCAGACGTCTTCGCAAGACGTCTGAAACATGCTCAAACATCTTGGCGGCTGACCAACCAAAACCTGCCACGTGTCCGACAGAACAGTCAGGCGTCTTGACATCTTGGCTTAGACGTTTCAAACGGCTTGAGACGTTTCGTTATGGCTGCCCATTTTTCCAGACGGCTTGAGACGTTTTCGCCCGGCTTGAGCCGTTTCCGCCCGGTTTGAGCCGTTTCTCTCTCTTTAGCCGGCTACATCTGCTTTAGCCGGATTTGTTATTTAAGACGTTTTTGTACGATTTGAAGACGTTTTTGTACGATTTGAAGACGTTTTGTGCGTTTTCAAGACGTTTTGTAGGATTTCAAGACGTTTTCCATTTATTTATAGCGATCCCTTATTTATAAATACTATACATTATGAAAAATCGTATTTGAAGTTTAAATCTAAGATTCAAAAAGTTTGTTTTTTAGTAATTATCTCACAACATGAGGGTCAAGTTTGTTGTTTATACTGGGGGAAGTGGGATGTCATTAACGGAAACATTGAGTATGTTACTAATGGCGATTCAAGGAGAAGTGGTTTAGAAATTGAAACAGGTCATTCATATAATAGTTTTTTAAACTATGTTTCTAAGACGTGTGATACTCCTAACATTACACGGTTGTCATACCGGATGTCTACGTTTACTGATCCGATCGATATAATTAATGATCGAGATGTTAGATTTTTTTTTTGATTTGGCGATGCAGAATCCTTTTGAATTATATAAATTATATGTTATTCAAGAGTCTGGTGTTGGTTCCTCTGGTTTTTCTTCTTTAAACAACTTCAAAACTCCAGATCTAAATATTTCAGTAAAAGAAAGTGTTTATGTTTTAAACGATGACTGTCCTATTTTAGAAAATAATTTTGAAAAATCATCCACGTCTAAAAACGAATCAGCTTCTTCATCTATAGTGTTTGAGGCCGGTCATATATTCAATAACAAAGAAGAGATGAAACTTGAATTGGGAAAGAAATGTTTGGTAGAGCATTTCGAGTTTAAAGTTGATAGATTATCTAAGACACGGTATGAAGTGTCATGCATCGGTGATGGTTGTGAATGGCGATTTAAGGCATATGCTATTTCTGGTGGTAGTTTATTTTTTTGTTAAACATATGAATGATAGACACACATGTTCAAAGACGCAAACACACCCACATTTCCGTCAGGCTAACCCAAAGGTTTTGGGTCACTTTTTAAAGGAACATCTAAAAGACAGTGGTAGGATATATCGAGCGAAAGAGATTGTCAAAGATTTTAGACAAAGGTTCGAGGTTGAGATAACAAACCTTTAAGCTTGGCGTGGTAAAAGCCATGCACTTGAACTTCTACAAGGTACAACCCGAGACTCTTTTGCCGAACTACCAATATACTGTTACAATTTGAAGCTTGCAAATCCTGGAAGCGTTACTCACATCTTGGTTGATGAGCAGAGTCGTTTTGAAATGGTTTTTGTTGCGTTAGGTGCTGCGGTAAGTTACACCTTTTCGTTTGTACTTGTTCTTATTTTTTTAGAATAACATGGCTTTGATCTTATTTTGTTATCATTAATTTTCAGATTCGTAGCTTTATGTTTAATCTAAGACCGGTCGTTATCGTTGATGCGGCACACCTAAAGGGTGAATTTAAAGGGACGTTGTTTTTAGCAGTGGCCATGGATGGAAATAATCAGATTTTACCAGTTGCTTATGGCATAGGAAAATCCGAGGATGGTGAATCTTGGACATGGTTTATCTCAAAGCTTAGAGATTGTGTTGGTGAAATAGCAGATATGGCGATCATTTCGGATAGGGCGAATTCTATACATGTAGGTTTTAGAAACGTGTTTCCACGTGTTTACCACGGGTTGTGTTGTCGTCATTTAATGATGAATTTACGTTTGCCTTCGTCTAAAAAAAAGAATACGAGGCACTATGGTGGAAGACATGTAAATCTTATCGTATGTCTGACTTTAACGAGTCATTCAATGCTTTGTGTGTTGCCGTTCCTAGAATACGCCGGGTTTTAACAAATATTGGGTTTGGTAGATGGGCAAGAGCTCATTGTCCTGGCAATCGATACCACTATATGACATCTAATAGTGCGGAGTCTATTAACTCTTTGTCTAGATTATCGCGTAAGATGCCGATAACGCAACTTATCGAATTCTTCCGCGAGTAATGGTTTTATGACCGTCGACTGGAGGGCATGCAGGAGAGCCACTCACTGACTCAGTGGGCACAGAAGAAAATTTTAAAGAAAATTGAGGGGTCTAGAACCTGGACTGTTGCAGGTATCCGAGCAGACAGTTTTCTTGTTGAAGACGGTGGGAAAAGGGGTTTAGTTGATTTTTTGAATCGTTCGTGCAGCTGCCGTGTCTGGCAAGTTTCTGGTCTACCTTGTGGGCATGTGATTGTTGTTTCAAGATTTTTGGGTGAACATGACTGCAGTCATTATGCATTCTCGTGTTATTCAAACAAAGTATACAAAAAAACGTATGAAGAATCGATTAATCCTCTGCCTCATAGGTCTGAATGGGTGATACCACAAGGCATTGGCAGTGTATTACCGCCGCATATTACAAAACGTCAGTCTGGCCGTCCAAAAGAAAACACCCGAATCTTATCTCGTGGGGAAGAGCCCGTTCAGGTATATTGTTCGCGGTGTCGAACATACGGCCATCATCGTGACGTTTGTTTAGATCCAGTGCCATCACAGATTCGTTCACGTAAATCATCAGACAAAGGAAAAGGGAAAGAGACAGAAACCCAAAGTCCAACGGATGATATTTATCCATCTTATAATTTAGCAGAATTTTAATCTTTTAATTAGGAAAATCATGTAACAAATTCTCGTAACCGCAATAGTAATTAGTACTTTTAATTTATGTAAGAATTAAATTTTACAATGCGTACGTCCAGCCTTCAAAAATTAGTAGGTGTGTAGCGTCCGGCGTAGAGTTCATCAGCCATGTAGCGTCTATATCTGACACAAGCATCTTGCATGTTTACTTCGTTCCATGTCAATGAACGGTTGTAAACTAGATTTTCCAATAGCATACATATGATAAAACCTGAGTTTCGGCCAATATGAGCTCTGTGGTCAGGCCACACAACATCCCCGCAATACTCTAAGGCTTCTACACTCTCTATCCCCGAGTGTTTCCAGTACGATATACGGCCCAGAAACCATACGAATGGAGATTCAAATTCTAAAAGAATTTGATGTATTTTCCTGTGTATGCAAAATCCTTCTCCGCAATTAATTAGGTTACAGTTATTGGGAAAATAAGCATATATTTTAAGCGAACGCATATTTATTTTTAGAAGTAACCAGTGGTTTTCTACATGCGCTACGGGCATGTAAATCTGCAAAAAAAATGAAACGTAAATAAGCACCGGAAAAGGTTTATTTTTAGGGAATTATTTTTCAAGCTACAAATTATTTAAAAAATCAATATTTGTTTATATAGCATAAAATAAAAAAATTGTTAATTTCTTTAAACAGAAAGTCTTTTTTAAAATTTATTAAAATGAAGATTTGCAAATTTATAAAAATCGTACATACCGTATCAACGTCCCAAAATGGAGGAAAATTTTCTTTTGAACCGTCTCCATATCCGTAGGCCTCTCTATTTTGTTCTCTTATCATGTTAAAAAAAGTAGGGGGTACTACTGTCCATCGATAATCCTTTGACGACATCGCCCTTGACCGGCTGTGAAGCTCCCGTTGATACATTAGGTTGTTACACCATGCATTGATATGCTGAGGAAAATATGGTTAAACTTTGACTAAAAAAAACACTATCATTAACAGGAAAGGTATTTCGAAGGTACCGTTTCCTGAATAAATCCGTTTCCACAAAATCCAAGTAATCCGCCCCACCATTCTTTTCCGAGAGGTGTTTTACCCATGTAGGTTGAGTAGCAAGTTGGAGTATCGCCGTCATAGTAAAACTCCAGAATATTTGGCGACCAATGTTCAAACCGATCATTTTGGTTTATCCAGATGGTGTGTTGCACGCAATGAGGAATATTTGAGTAAGACATCTGGTGTGGCATTGCTCACATAGTGAGGGCACATATATATATACACACACATGTTCACAATAAATATATAAATAAATATAATATAATTTAATTATAAATGAAGTTTTGCCTACTTAATATGCCATCGAAACATATATACAAATAAGTATATATAATGAATTCTGTTTTATAAAATATAAATTAATACAAATCATTAAATAAATTCAATATCGTCCTCTTCTGTCTCGTCGACTGATTGTTTAGGAATAAGCGAGTTGTAGAAAAGTATCGAAAGATGGCGCCTCATCCTTGTAGCCGTTGTTTCTGTGTCTTCACCATCATTTAGTGGTTTTTTTTGTTAATCAGCCGGTCTAGAAATATACAAACTCAAACCCCACAGTCCCCTAACGGTCCTGACTGCTGTGGCACGTCATCTGCATATACTATTTTAAACAGATACTTTAACGTTAAAGGTTTGTTGTCATAGTAACCATGCATACGAAGCCAATGGTCAAAAACACAATTTATAAAACAAACCACTTCCGTTCTTCCTTGGGCCAATTCTCGCATGCCCATCAAGCTACAAAAAAACGAGCATTGATAATTTTAAAGTCATACCTTTTGAGAGACCGTTAAGTAAAACTCTTAAATAATCAGCTAAAAAAAAACCAGCGTTTATAAATTTTTACCTGTCGTATATAGTGAGGGTCTGCTTAACCAGGTTGAAAACTCCTAAAAACCAGTGAAGTGATGGTATGAACAACGGTACATACACCTCGTCAACGCTAGATATCGGAGGAAAAGGCTCGACAGCCCCGCTAAAGTAACATTCGAACTTCTGATCCAATGTTTCACAAAGCATCTAGAAATATGGGGGTAAAATGGACCAACGGTCGGATGGATTTCTTGAATGATACATGTGTAGCATCCATCCAAAAAGGTGTTGTAATAAGGTTGGACAATTTTAGGTAAAGTTTATAGGAAAAGTTAGTATACTTAGTATTAAAAAAATTAAATTTATACTGCTTACCTCATCGCTTAACCAGCCGGACCCGTCAGTGCCTAGCAATGCCGCCCAGAAATCAGGACCAACAAAGCCGCCTGCTGTGAGGGTTAGTTGTCTAGCGCCGCTAGTTGGTGCCCAATTTTTTTATCTTTTTTAATAAATTATCTTCATGAATTGCTATCTTTTTTTGCTTCCGTTTGATGTTTTTGTAAACTACATACGGTGATAGCATAGCCTTGGCGGGCTTCACAAGCCTTTCGGACCGACTCAGTTTCCTCATCTCCGGATCCTCATACTACAATAACATTAATTTAAGAGGTAAATTAACAAAACGTACTTGGATAACTAAAATAAACATATCCGCAGCCCAAACTTACGGCTTCTTCGGTAACATTTTCCGGATTTGGAGACACATGATACACATCATTATCGAAGTTAAAATAGGAATCAGCTCCCGCCTACAAAATTTTATAAAATGTTAGAAACATTTTTAAAAAAAGTTTATTTTTTAGATTTTTATAACCAAATAAACGGGATTTTTGGATGAATACATTATCATCTTGTTTTTGTGATTGTTCCATCGGTGTTCGTATGTGGCTTGGAGTATTAACCGGAGCCATACGAAAAGTTTGCAACAACTGCGACGTGATCATGTCAGTCAACGCCTGGTTGTTTGAGAACATCATTGACTGAAATTTAGAGACAAGCTGCTCTTCAGAATAAAATCCGGATGAAAACTGACCGGGCATCCCGTTGCAAGTCAGCCGTGTTTAACGGAATATCATGCGTCTGAACCGGTACTTCAGGTGAAAATCTGTGCGTTTGAGGCACATGAACCGGCACTTCATCTTCGCCGAACAAGTCGGCGAAGATATCCTTCCCTGGCTGGCCGTAGTTTTGACTCGGGTGGATTGGATGTTGCACTGGAGGGGGTAATTCAGTCGCCATAGCAGGATGATACATTTGACATTCACGATCCAAATAATCCGAGCTTGAAACGTACCACTGTGTCTCCACCTCAGACGACATTGGTAGCAGGAAGTTTAGCGGTTTATATTGAAGTTTCTATCAGAATGAAACCAAACATTTTACAAAAAAAAAATGTTAAAAACTATTAAAGGTTGAAAAAAAACTTAAAAAATAAGTTGATACACATAATACATTTAAAAATGGTTCAAAAACGGTTGAAACTGTTAAACGTCGATTTTATTTTTTAAATTTTATAATTTATAAAATTATATAATCCTCAACGTTTAACAATTTTTTTTGAAAATTCATATAAAAATGTTTCAAAAACTATTAACGGTAGCAAATGTTTTTTTTATAATTTTATACTTTTAACAGTTTTTATTTATAATTTTATTATTTTATCGGTTATTCTAATTTTTCTAAATCAAATTTTATAATATAGCAATTTACCGTTATTGCATTCGCTAAGATGCCATCAACACTACCCTTCATCAGCTTTTGTCCTTCTTGCCATCCTAAAAATCTCGGAATGGTATGACAACTGAAATACCCCCTCCTTTGTTTGAATTCCGGAAATACCTCTAGAATCCACATCTGTAAATGCATTAACATATTTAATAGGTATTAATGTACAATTTAAAACGAACATTACACTTAAAATATAATATATATATATATATATATATATATATATATATATATATACGATTTCCCACGTACCTTAAAGGGCCAAACAAAACCGTCTAACGAAAAACCCTTCGTGTCTCCCTTTTGACGAACGTGCATATCATACACGTTCGTATACGTGCTCTCCCAAAAATAGTTACCCCATGGATATTGGTTAAAGTCATTCAGATTATCCACCAGGTGTAACAGTTTATTATCGATTGCATTTGAATCCTGCAACCCTAAAAACCCTTGGCCCAAAAGCATCAGTAGACATATCCTTGTGCAATCTTCGTTGCTATATTGCATAGGACCTTAAAAGATATCTATTATTCGTTTGAAAGCAATACTTTCACGGCCCGGGAAATGTCGGTTTTTAAATGAGCCAGGGTGGTCAATCGGTGTCCAGTCAGTGAACCCAAACCTTAACCCCGTTATAAGACAAAATTGTTTCACGGTAAAAATTAAAATTTCTTGGCCTAGGCGATATGTAATCCCTAATCTGGGTGTAGGTGTAGGCTCTTGCAATTGTGCAACATCGAGTAAGAGTAGGCTATCACACCTAACACACTTAATATCCAAAAAAGGCCCAAAACATGTCCGCCTAATCTCGGACTCAATAGTTGCCGGCATTATTTTCTTCAAAATGTTTACTATATCCCACTTTTGCCGAACCTTGATCTTTTTGGCCTTGTAAAGTAACAAATGAAACAAAAAACAATTGAAAATATACTAAAATAATACTAAAACAGTATAATAAAGGAAACAAAAACGGGACAAAAAAAGATAAAGTATAAAGTATCACCGGTACACGTGGGACAATATGTTCTCGAACGTCTTGCATGACGTGATCAGGTTGCATGTGCTCTGGACGACCCATGGGTGGGTAACCGTAGTAATTTGGATCCATTATGAGTCAACGGGCAACGTGGTAGTTCGGCAGCAGAAACGAAACGGTGGTCTGGTCTTCAATGCGGTTCGGGTCTTTGGTCGGATCTTCAACGATCGCCGGGTCTTTCTTCGGATCTTCAATGGTCTTCGGGTCTTTCTTCAAGATGGTCCTAAATGAAATGGTGGTCCCGAAGACGTTTGCCGGTCAAAATGAAACACTACAACCCACACTTCCAATGTCAAAACACTTTCCCGACACGTGTCACACGATGGCTAGACGGGGTAATGAACTTGAACACGTGTCGTTCATCAAACGGTTTGCATGTCTGAAACGTCTCAAGTAGCAGTTCAGACGTCTCAACTTTAAGCGGGAAACATCTCAAGGATGTGGGAAACGTCTTAATAAAGGAAACGTCTCGAAAAGTGGGAAACGTCTTAAATGTCAGAATGAAACGTCTTAGACGTCTTAACAAGCCACGTGTCACATCCTGAGACGTCTTAAATCTCCCGAAACGTCTCTGCATGTTTGCCACGTGTCCTAAAACGTCTTAAATTTGCACTGAAACGTCTTAAAAGTCGTGAAACGTCTTGACCAAAATTCTCTTTTAACAAATTTATTAGAATTCTTCCGTTTAAGTATAATATTTGAGTACATTTCTGGAGGTCGCAAAAATGTCTGAGTCAAATAAAAATGATGTATACTGCTCGCAACCAGCAAACAAATCATCATCTTGGATTCTCAAAAAATGGAGAAGTTCCAAGGGTGAAAGTTCTTCTGAAGTTCCACAACGAAATGAAGAAAGCCACTTTGTACACAATCGACAAAGTTTTCACCTCCACCGGGCTGGTACATGGGCAATTCCAGACGACGAAAGTGAGAACTGGTCAAAAGACGTGGAAACATTCAATAGAAATGGGGATGCGCCGTTCTGTTATTCAGCAGTTTTCACAAGATCAATAGAGTTAGACAAAAAAATTTGGGGGACTCTATTAGGTTTTCTCTGTGGCGGCATCCTAACGTCAACAGTTAATTATTCTTCCTAATATTTTTATTAAATCTTTAATTTTTTTTCGTTATTAATTAATTTTAACTTATACAGCATATTGAAGGATGGGTGGGAAGGCTAATGGCTTGGAGGAATATAAACATAAATATTCAAAGGGATCCGTTGTTAAACTTGCGGTGGACAATTCTTCCACCACAATTTTATGAAACGTTGTTAGATTCTATTCCTAAAAACATTGTTAAATATGCCAATGGCAAATTACACCCATTTCCTTCTTTCTTCGAAGTGGATTACGTCTTCTTTCCGTTACCGTTAGAAAATAACGAATGGCTCCTAGCTCGACTAGAGTTATCGTCATAGGAGTTGGTGTGTTACCCGTGCGAAGATGTTTGTGTCGGCAATAAATACATAAACGTTATTCACCCCCGTTTGACGAAGGTCAAAGTTTACTTAGGAGTATTACTAGTGCATTTGCAATATTGGAAAAAAACGGGAAAACCAGAAAAATGTATCATTGCCGAGATCAATGACAACAACGTGGTATCTAACACATCAATCGCAGGGAATGAAGTTGTCTACCTGTGTATGCTTATGGAGCATCTGCTTACGGATAAACCAATAAATATAACTGGAGACATTTGTAAATTTTTTTTTTCGTACAGACAATTCATTGCAAAAAATTGTATTTTTGGCGGTGTTTACCCCGTCCAAATGTTGTCTAGTTTATGCAATAAAATACCTGTTTTTAATTTTTAATGAATAGTGCACTATCAATGAACCCACTATAAATAGGCATAAGCATTCTTGCCATTTAACAACATCTAATCACAATTTAACCTCAAACTCGAAATTTGTTAACAAAATAATGGATTCTTGGACCGACGAAGAAGACATTGCTATTGCCGTCTCCTACGCCGCCGCTCGTGATGAAGGCAATTACTCAATTTCCGATCCCGCGTTCTGGGTTCAAGTTATGAACTATTTCTGCATTCACGTGCAGCAAACGACCCGTAGCGCCAATGACGTCAACACTCGGTGTGCTTTCCTACGCTTCAAATGTAGCCGTTTCTTATGAAGGTACAAGAACGTTAAAAAGCAAAATCGGCACAACAACCTGGCTGAAGAAGAGGTCATTGAAGAAGCCCTGTATGACTACGCAATACTTTATGACGAAGACTTTGAACACATTCCTGTGTTTGAAACTTTGAAAATTTATCTTTAGCTAGCGTTTTTAGGATGTTATATAAATTTATCTTGTATCGTTTTTAGGATGTAATAAGTTTGGTAATTTAAAGTTATTGTTTAAA
This sequence comes from Helianthus tuberosus, assembly GCA_030545235.1. Classification (NCBI taxonomy): domain Eukaryota; kingdom Viridiplantae; phylum Streptophyta; class Magnoliopsida; order Asterales; family Asteraceae; genus Helianthus; species Helianthus tuberosus. Next base: position 66,289,007 of record CM060406.1, read on the forward strand.
AGCCAACATTTTAGAAACTTATAAATATGAAAAAGAAAATATAAAAAAAATACATAGTAAACATTACATTAAAAAAATAAGAAAATATAAAAAGGAAAAAAAATAAGGAATCCCAAAAAATAAACATTACAGTCAGAAAAAAAAAATAAAAAAAACATCTAAACTAAAAAAAACATAAAAATATCAAAAAGGGGGTCTTCTTGTTAGAACCGGCCCTTTGGTGAGATTCGAACCCGCGCCTCTCGTTTAGAACCGCAACGCCTTAACCAGTTTATTCTCCTACTAGGAGCTGTTAGGATATGGATTTTAATTCCTTTTATATACTATTTAGGATTATAATATTTAATTAAATATAATATAAAACAGCTTTGGAAAACGTGAAATGTCTCAAAGGTCTTAAAAACAGCTTTGGAAAACGGGAAACGTCTCAAACGTCTGAAACGTCTCAAGGTATTAATAAACGTTTTAAAATTTTTTTAAAAACAGTGATAATTAAAATTAAATCCGTAAACAGTTAAAAGAAAAAAAAAGAAAAAAAATAAGGGATCCCAAAAAATAAACATTACATAAAGAAAAAAGAAAAACAAAAATAAACTTAAAAATATCAAAAAGGGGGTCTTCTTGTTAGAACCGGCCCTTAGAAAGACTAGAACGCGCACCCCTCGTATGTAACACAAACGTCTTAATCAGTTTATCCTCCGTCCGGAGCTGTTATAACTTGAAGTTGTATTATATTTATATACTCATTATATATTTAAAACAAGCTAAGAAATCTTAACTGAGTTATTCTTTTAATAAGAAATTCTTATATAAACACTAACCCGGTTAGTGTCTATAGTTAATATAAGTTTATAAAATATCAATTTCAGTCCCTGGAGTATAAGTTCAAGAAATTGTCCAAATGAACCCTGGACTCTATAAAACATATTCATTTATTTTCTTTTATAAATAAGTTTCAAAAATGGCAAAAAGAACCCTAAAATTCTAGTTTGCAACAATTGCACTTTTAGCCCTTGTATTTATATAGTTTCAAAAATGACAATTTAGCCCCTAAAATAGTACTTCCAAATAATGACAATTTAGCCCCTAAAATAATACTTATAATTTATAATTTTAGTAGTTAAGGTTTAAGTTTTAAATAGTTAAGTTTATTTATACAGTTTTAAATACTTACGTTTATTAAAAAAAAGAAAATACATAGTAAACATTACATTAACCCGGTTAGTGTCTATAGTTATTATAAGTTTAAACAATATCAATTTCAGTCCCTGGAGTATAACTTCAAGAAATTGACCAAATGAACCCTGGCTTCTAGTTTGCAATAATTGCACTTTTAGCCCTTGTATTTATATAGTTTCAAAAAATGGCAAAAAGAACCCTAAAATTCTAGTTTGCAATAATTGCACTTTTAGCCCTTGTATTTATATAGTTTCAAAAATGACAATTTAGCACCTAAAATAGTCCAAGCCCGTTAAAGAAAATATAAAACATTATATTAACAAAAAGAAAATACATATTAAACATTACATTAAAAAAAAGAAAATATAAAAAAGAAAAAAAAATTACATTCACAAAAAAAAAAAAAAAAAAAAAAAACCATCTAAATCCAAACCCTAATCGTTTCCCACTGCGCGACATGTTCGAAATCATGTCGTTCACCGTGACGAAAGTTGATGAGGGCAACCGCCTTGATGTCCTCCTCGCTAAGGCCCTGGGATGAATCCTCCACAGCCTTGTAGTAACCCTCGAACTTCTTACACTCCAAGCGTATAACCCGAAACCTTGAAGATAAGGCGTCAACGGTGCGGCCGTGGTCCGGACCACGGAGTTGTGCAAAATATTGTTGCACCCGGACCCATAGACCCCCCTGCCCTCGACGAGGAGGATTGGTATACACCTCCTCCCAAGCCTCCACCAATGCAATGTCCTCAATTTCGGACCACGAGGAAGAAACCATGTCTGCTTGTGTGTGTCTGGGTGTAGAAGAAAGTTGAACAAAGAAAGTAGAAGAAGAACGGGGTGTGTGTTTCTGTGTGTTTAGGATTATGGGTATATATAGTGGGGTTGGTTTAATAAATATTTAATTTAATATAACTTTGCATGTTGAAACGTCTTAACATTTAGTAGGCTGTTCAAACGTCTTTAAGCATTGAAACGTCTTGACCCGGTCAACTTTTCCAAACGTAAATTGAACAAGAATTCAAACGTAAATTAGTAAAATTTATAACTTTATTATCATTGAATACAAAGTACATAAAAAACATAGCACAAAAACATACAAATATAATCATTTGAACTAGAATACACCAAACCGCTATTTCCATAAATTTAAAATGGGGTAGGAGATCCGGATTTTGATTCCGGAATTTGCATCGAAACACCTAGGAATAAATATGGGTCGTGAACTGGTAAGTTCCATCAACCCACATTTATTTTGGCCTAGGTGATATGTAACGGGTTGTTCACATTTGGTTCTGCGGTTCTACGTCATCGGTGATGGTAGAGGATCTGGCAAACACATTGGTGAGAGCCCATTGTGTTAGACCAGCTCTCATCCACCACCCTAAACGGGCAGAACCGTCATGACCCGAACAACCCGTTTAACCCTTCACGTGTCCGTTGTAGATGAGTTCTTGAACCCGATCGACCCCGCATAGCACGTGAAAGGGGATATCCGATCTCATCCCATTAAAAGGGAGAAGATCTGTGTCCGTTGTAGATGACTTCTTAGACCCGTTGTAGATGACTTCTTGACTTCTTTGAACCCGGTTGTTGAATCAGGGGGTCTGCCCATTTTTTTTTGAGCTGTGAACACCAATGGGGTATAAGATATGGGGAAGAAGAAAACGTTTTGTATAACAGGGGTTGAAAATTGTGATCCATTTAAAAAGAGCTTTAAAACGTCTTAAAAATAATTTTGGAAAACGGGAAACGTCTCAAACGTCTTAAAAAGAGCTTTGGAAAACGGGACACGTCTCAAACGTCTCAAGGTTTGAATTAAGGAATTAAACGTCTTAAAAAAACTTTGGATAACGTGAAACGTCTCAAACGTCTAAAAGGTATTAATGAAACGTCTTAAATTTAAAAAAAAAAAATGATAATAAAACCCGTTAAATTATCTAAACATTACATTAAAAAAAAAAAGAGTAAAATGCACGGATAGTCCCTGTGGTTTTGCAAAGTTTCAGCTATAGTCCCCAGATTTTGGAAATTACACTCATAGTCCCTGTGGTTTGACAGTTTGTTACGCTGATAGTCCCTGGAGTGGATGTGGGTTAGTTTTCTCAGTTAAGTTGGTGTGAAATGACTATAATACCCTTAATATAAAATAAAATAAACAAATCAAGTATTAAATATATAAAACACATATGTATATACACACTATTACTGAACCATATATCTCTCTTTCTACTCTCTCTCTCTCTCTCACTAAAAACCACCACCACTGTCACCTACACTGCCGCCATCACCACTCCCCACCACCACCACCACCACCGCCATCCCCTTCCACCACCACACCTCCGCCTCCTAAATCCATATCTACTCTCACTCAAACCCTAACTTCACTCACCACCGAATCCTCCACCGTAACTAACTCCGACAACCGCCTCTGCTCTGAAACCACAGAAACCGCTCCTCCTTCACCGCCGCCGTTGATAACAGAATGTTCATTTTTTGGTAGTTCAGACCGAGAGGCTCAGATCGAGAAAGCTTTATCTTATTGGAGAAAATTAGGTCAACCGAAGCTGATTGTTGCTCCGATGGTGGATAATCCGAAGCTACCTTTTCGAATCCTCTGTAGACGATACGGAGCTGAAGCTGTATATAGTCCTATGCTTCACTCTCGGATATTTTCCTAGAATGCCAAGTATCGGTCTCAGGAGTTTACTACCTACAAGGTGCGTTTATGTTATGTGTGTGTTTAGAGAATGTATGATGACTTTTGTTGTGTTGTAGTGATTTTGTTATGTGTTGAATTTGTAGGAAGATCGGCCGTTGTTTGTTCGGTTTTGTGCGAATGATCCGGAGACTACCCCCAATCGTAGTCGTTTCACACGGTAAAACAATTTGCCCTGATTTAATTGAACCCCAATAAACCCTAAATTCTGAAAATTTTTCATAGAACCTGTATAAAATTGTACAAAATTTGAAATTTGCAGGAGGTGCTGGGAGCTTCATCTTGAAATCTGTTCAGATTATTTGTACGAGTGAAGGGTGGTGGGGTTGGTGAAGGCAACAGGGTGAGGTGGATAGGGGTGGTTAATTTGGGGATGGGTGGTTGATGGTGGAGGCGGGTATGGGTTTAGGAGGCGGAGGTGTGGTGGTGGAAGGGGATGGCGGTGGTGGTGGTGGTGGTGGGGAGTGGTGATGGCGGCAGTGTAGGTGACAGTGGTGGTGGTTTTTAATGAGAGAGAGAGAGAGAGAGAGAGAGAGAGAGAGAGAGAGTAGAAAGAGAGATATATGGTTCAGTAATAGTGTGTATACACATATGTGTTTTATATATTTAATACTTGATTTGTTTATTTTATTTTATATTAAGGGTATTATAGTCATTTCACACCAACTTAACTGAGAAAACTAACCCACATCCACTCCAGGGACTATCAGCGTAACAAACTGTCAAACCTCAGGGACTATGAGTGTAATTTCCAAAATCTGGGGACTATAGCTGAAACTTTGCAAAACCACAGGGACTATCCGTGCATTTTACTCAAAAAAAAAAAAAAACATTACATTCAGAAAAAAAAGACAAAACATCTAAATTAAAAAAACTTAAAATTATAAAAAAGGGGGTCTTTTTGTTAGAACCGGCCCTTAGTGAGATTCGAACGCACGCCACTCGTGTATAACCCAAACGTCTTAACCAGTTTATCCTCCGTCCGGAGCTGTTATAACTTGAAGTTGTATTATATTTATATACTCATTATATATTTAAAACAACGTCTAAATTAAAAAAAAAACTTAAAAATATCAAAAAGGGGGTCTTCTTGTTAGAACCGGCCCTTTGTGAGATTCCAACCCGCGCCACCCGTGTATAAACCAAACGTCTTAACCAGTTTATCCTCCGTATCCGAGCTGCTATAACTTGATCTTATATTGTATTTGTATACTGTTACCTTATATTAAACTATATTGATTAAGGGGAAGGTTCAAATGAAAACCACTACTTATTGTGAAAACTCGAAAACTAATTAAAAAAAGCCAAAAAAACATACCAAATTTTTTTTTTATTTTTTATTTTTGCATCCCAATTTTCGCAGTTTTTTCTATATAAAATTTTTTTTTTTTTTGTTTAGTGCACATGTGTAATACTACATATGTGTATGTGTACTACAAAAAAATTATTTTTTTTTTTTTTGGAAAAAAGTTTTTTTTTATATATAAAAACCAGCGATTTTTATAAAAAAATTGAAAAAAACAAAATTTGTGTGTTTTTTAGGCTTTTTTTAGTTAGTTTTTGAGTTTTCACAATAAAAGTGGTTTTCATTTGAAACTTCCCCTATTAATTAAAACATCTAAATTCAAAAACTTTATGAACTTTGGAGACCGTGAAACGTCTCAAACGTCTCAAGGTTTAATGAAACGTCTTAACTTTTTTTTTAAAAAGTAATAATTTCAGACGTCTCAAGCCGTGTTGAGGCGTCTCAAAGCCGGCTTCAAACGTCTCAAGCCATGCAAAAGTAGCAACTTATCGGCTCAGCTTTTAAAACGTCTCAAGCCGTTTGAAACGTCTCAGCCAAGACGTCAAGACGTCTGACTCTTCTGTCGGACACGTGGCAGGTGTTGGTTGGTCAGCCGCCAAGACGTTTCAACTTGTTTCTGACGTCTCCACAAGACGTCTGGATTGGCTATATTGGAAAAGTTGACCGGGTCAAGGCCATTTTAGCTATTTTCCCAATACCTTATCGCTTGTTCCTAAATTGGCTCAAAATCCATATATATAACTGAATATTAATTTTTTTACCATAAGAGATTACCTAAATGATTGATTGGCTCGGAATCCATATATATATAACTGAATATTAAAACTATTACAATAAGAGATTAATTATATATATTAGAATATTTTTAGATTTCTTACTATATACTTCATTTATATATCAATGATTAGGATCAGGGTTATTCTTCATGTTGGTTTAGAGTTTCTTTAATCGTTTGGTTAAAACTTTCAATAGTTTATTTGAAAATCGAGTAAATTTTTAGTTGAATTCAAGAAGCGTTCAATATTCGAATTTGATTACATCCGATTATCAATTGATTTTGGTTGATTTCCATTTAATGTTTAAACCATATTAAAAAAAAGTCAATATGTTACGATTAAAGTTGAGAGATCAGGTTCAACTACTCATTAAAACCATCCCTATACAACCATTAAAAGTGCATGATATGGTTAAGAAGAGTAAAATTTTACATGAAAACACCAGTAATGTGTACATCTACATGTGACACAATGTTCAATATATCCTATTAATCTGATTTCACTATCGGGTGTTTGGGATTGTTTATTTTAATGAATTATTATCTTATTGACTATTTGAAAAGCTAAAATGTGTTTGGCGGGAGACTATTATGTGAGAGGAAAAGTCAATAAGGGTGAACGGAGTGGGCCGTAAAGTAGGGCGGTAAACTTCTTTACGGAGCGGTAACACCGCCGCCAACCCCCTTTACCGCTCGGTTTGTTTGATTCATCGGTGAAGTTATACCGATCGACAAAGGATGAAGATGTGACCGTTGGAGACATTCAACGGCTATATAGCCGTTTAAAACAAAAAAAAAAAAATTTAAATATAACTATAAATACCAAACATAAATTCATACCCAAACACATTCAAATTCATATCCAAACCAAACCAAAAAATACCTAACATTTACCCAATCATTCCAAAACAAAATGGCGGATGAAATCTCGTTGTTTTTTCCACCCGATAGTAGCGACGAATCATCCAATAGTAGCATTCTTTTTTTTTTCTTCCAAAATCTCATCGAAGAAGCCGAACTTCAAGACACGGACACATCTAACCGGAGGGGATATATTGAACGTCAACGTGAGGTTGGGCATGAGACACTAATGGCGGATTATTTTGTCGAAGACCCGAAATACAACGAAGATATTTTTCGGCATAGGTTCCGTATCTCGAAACGTTTGTTTCTAAAAATTGTGAGCGACGTGGAAGCGAACGACTCATGGTTACAAGAGGCCTTCGATGCGCGAGGCAGGAAGGGCTTTAAGCCGTTGCAAATGGTTACATCGGCTATTAAACATCTCGCAACTGGTAGCACTCCAGACGAGAATATTTTTGCGACACGGCTTGAAAAGACGTCGAACGGGCTTTTGGTGTTTTGAAGTCGAAATGGGGTGTATTGAGTCGGCCGATGCGAGCAAGGAGCATTAGAAAAATTAGGAATGTTGTGTACACATGTATTATTTTACACAACATGATTTTAAAAGACGACGGAAACGCGATAGCACCGTACACGTTCGGGATCCTCCGGTCGAGCCTGCTCTAAACGATACGGTGTTGGACGAGCTGATGGATGAAGACACGCATTGGACATATTTATCATTTTCATCCAAAACAACTTTTTTGTACAATATAGTCCTTTACTTTTAAGATTTTTTTGCCATTTTCATCCAAAAATCTAATTTGATTTATTTTTTCTATCAAGCATTTGGATGAAAATGACAAAAAATCTCAAATCTCAAGGACGATTTTGACAAAAAAAAGTCAGACGTTTGGATGAAAATGACGAAAAATCCAAAAAATGAAGGACTATATGGTACAAAAAAAGTTGTTTTTGTTTGAAAATAACAAACATGCCCAAACCTCATCAAATTTACTCATAAATAAAAATAAATTATTAGTTCTTTTATTATTAAAGTATAAAAATAAAAAAAGATAAAAAAAATTTATTGCCGACCATGAAATGAAAACTTAATTTTCTCAAAACTTCAACGACATATTAGCGTTGAATTTGTGTATGGGCACTAGAATAAATTTGTCTTTATATTCACACTCTTGCCTTCACAAAATAGTCTCTCACCTTAGAACTGAGTTTAATTCGGATCTGAAGAAACTAACGTTGAACAATGTCGTCGACCGAATCGGAAGTGGTGGTGATAGGATCGTGGGGAAGCATGTACGCTTCGCGGGTTCGAATTGCTTTGGCTGAAAAGAGCATCGACTACGAATTCATAGAAGAAGACTTGTCAGACAAAAGCCCTCTTCTTCTCAAACACAACCCCATTTATAAGAAGATCCCAGTTATGATTCACAAAGGTAAACCCATCTGTGAATCCTTAATCATTGTCCAATACATCCATGAAACATGGAAAGAAGGATATCCTTTGTTACCTACTGATCCTTACCTCAAATCTCAAGCTGCTTTCTGGGCGGATTACATCGATAAACATGTACGTTTATTTTGTGTGTGTATAATCGTTCGTTGTGTTTAGGGTGTAACTGAGTCAGATGGCTCGCGAGCTTCTCGAGATCAATTCGCTAAAAGCTTAACTTGACCTTAAATGATCTCGAGTCTAAGACCAAGCTTGTTTAATAAACGAGTCCGAACCTGTGTTTCAGTAATTGATCTCAAGCTGGCTTAAGAGCCTAAGCGAACCTACCAGTTATATATTTCTTTTATTTCATACATATTTAATATACATTGTTAGTTATAATCATATATAAAATAATGAAAAAATATATATAAAGTAATGAATAAATAATTAACGAGCCGCGGGTTTTATAAATAGAGATCAGATTCTGCAGAGCTCGAGTTGAAGCTTAAATGCGATGCTCGACCTTGGCTTGTCTCGGATGACCTACACCAATAGTCGTATTATTTGTTTCTTATCAAATTGTACACAAAATTCGCAGATATATTCAGGTGCAAAGAAGTTTTTGATGTCAAAAGGTGAAGAGAAACAGAAAGGAATTGAAGAATTCTTGGGGTACCTCAAGGTGTTGGAAAGTGAGCTTGGAGAGAAGCCATATTTCAATGGTGAGTCCTTTGGGTTTGTTGATATGGCACTTATATGCTACTACAGTCATATTATTGCATTTGGGAAGATAGGCAATTTTAGTGTTGAGAAAGATACTCCAAAGTTGTTTGCTTGGGCTACACAATGCTTGAAAAGGGAGAGTGTTGCCAAGGCTCTTGCTGATCCAAACAAGATTAATGAGTCGCTCATTGCGTTTAGAAAGAGAAATGGTATAGAAGATTAATATGTTTCTTTAACGTTTTGAACATCTAGTTTGAAGCGTTTAGAAAGAGAAATGGTATAGAAGATCAATACGTTTCTTTAACGTTTTGAACATCTAGTTTGAATTTTGTTCGTCGTTTTGTATTTGTTATGTTTTGTGATGTGAGTTTGTTGAAATCAATCAATTCATATCTTATGAGTTGATTTTTAGATTGATAATAATTTGTTTCTTAAGTATAGGGAGTGCCGCCATCCTTTAGAAAATATCTTAATGTATTATTTAGAGAAAATCACGATCGCTCCCCTTAAGAATATGGTTAAAACCTCCCATCCCACCCTAATTCCTAAAGTATAACTTTTGAGTCCGCCACTGTTTGTAGTGCTTTGTTTCACTCATGCCACTTTCATTTTGGGTATATAAAGTACTGATTTCAAGTTTTCTTTACGTCTTACTGCAATTAACCTATGACGTTTACTTAACGTTAATCATGATGTTTTTTGTTTGCCTATGACGATGACTTAAGAAAACATGGAATTAGTACTTTATTTTTTTGTTAATGAGATAGTGGTGGAGTGGTTGAGGAAAGACTTGGTGTTCTTTGTGATCGAGGTTCGACTCCCACTCTCTCCATTATTTTCTGCGACGTTCAGGTGTTCCTTGTGACCCAGGTTCGTCTTGGATGGGAGGCGAAGTTTTACCGATAATTCCACTGTCATGCCTCCGGGCGGGTGGAGGTCGGGTTTCCGCACATCTGGTAGAGCCAAGGGGCTGGCGGCGGTCGAGTAGTCGACCTTGGCTACAGCGCCCGGTGTAACGGTGGTTGGCACATCATTCCTTACCGTTAAAAAAATACTTTATTTTTCTTATTTATTTAAGTTTTTTTATTTGAACGACTTCTTTGTGTATTTATATTCAAAAATTTTAAAGTTTTTTTTTAGCGTAAACTGCAATTTTACCCAGTAGGGTTAGAGTCAATTTTACCCCTCCTAGGGAAATATCGCATTCTGACCCCCCAACTAATGAGAAATCTTGCAAAATTACCCCTGTCATTAAAGAACTTAACAGTTCTGTTAAATGGTATGTAAAATGACTATATTACCCTTTCTTCTTACCCCCTATGATTTGTTCTACTCTGCAATACTACCCCTTATGTAAAATGACTATATTACCCTTTCTTCTAACCCCCTATAGTTCTCTGTATTCTGCAATATTACCCCCTAGTGTTATAGGTTGTTCCAAACATTACCCCCTGCAGAAAACACTATCTTTTCCCGCCTAAAAACCTGCCACAAATTGTTGCCTGTTTGTTGAGGTAGAATATTTACAAAGCCTTTGTAAACAATAGATTATGTACACACTAATCATCAACAACAATAGATTAACTAGACATGACAATCATCATCTCATCAAATGATCAGTTTCTATCAGTTAACATCAATGCAAACCTTTCTAAACTGATGCAATGCAAACCTGCTGCATACATCAGTCTCCACCAGCAAACATGGAAACCTGCTTCAAACATCAATTTCTAAACATGGTGCAGTTTCTACCTTTCTAAACATGCAAACCTGCTGCAAACACAGAAAGAAATGCAATGATGCCAACAAGCTAATGATCCTTTTGGTATCCAAACATGCAAATCATCCAACTAGGCATTAGAGTTTAACATTATCAGTTATCAAACATTATACCATTAGAGTTCAACTAGTCAACCATATATATACAGTTATCATACATATTAAACCAAAAAATCCTAAAGTCAGACTACATAAATAGATTATATATTAGAGTTCAACTAGGAAACCATTTCCTGCTGAGGGGGAAACTGGAAGTGCAGGAAAGGGCGGCCTCGCATTTTCACCACCATCGAGAACACAATCGATCGTAGTGTAACACTCATCCTCATGTCTACTGCAAACACAGAAAGAAACACATACATGAAAATGATCAACTCCAAAACAGTATGTGCTCAATGTTCCATACATGAAAGAAACACATACTAAGCAGTAGCATCATATCCTCTTTTTGAATCATCATTAAAACAGTCTGTGCTCAATGTTCCAAAATACAATTACAACCATATTCCTACACAGTGATTCCCCTTTCCCCTGTTTTTTCCAATAACCCTTGCTCAGTGATTCCCCTTTTACTTGACATTACTTGTTCAATAACCACATTACTTGTTCGATTTTACCTGACATGTGCGACAAGACTTCTCTGATGGTGGATGTGATCGGCATTTTGCTGGAGCTGAGCTGATCGCCGGTGGTGGAAGGAAGGTCGCCTGCATCTGATCGCCGGTGGTGGAAGGAAGGTCGCCGAGGTCTGACCGCCGGTGGTGGTGGAAGCTCGCCTGAGTCTGATCGCCGGCGCTGGTGGTGGTGGAAGGTGTGGGGAGTTGATCGATGATGGTGGAAGGTATGGGGAGTGGTGGGAAGCTTAGGGAGTAAGATGTTAAATAACTTAATATATAGGGTGTTTTATTGAGTAGGGGAAGGTTCATTTGAGAAGAAAATTTTATTAAGAAGAAAAAGAATAAAAGGGTATAATTGTAAAACATTAAATAGTTTTTTTTTCTCATCTCATTTATTATTATGTTTGACTAATTAATTAGTCATTAAGACTAATCCTCCACACTAAATATTTTTGTTTACACACATCAAAAGTTATCCTACACATTTCGAAATTTATCCTACACATATTGAAATTTATCCTACACAACTCGTAATTTATCCTACACGCCTCGTATTTATCCTACACTTTAAATGAATTTTTATTTTTATTTTTTTGTGAAAAATATATATCTTAAAAATAAGTTACAAATTTAATATATTTAGTTATTAAAGATGAAACTACCAATTAATGATGTATGTAAGTTTACTAATATACCCTTATAGTTACATTAAGTACAAATATTAAATGAAGTCTAATGAAGCATTCCTATTGATTGAAATTTCTTCTTTTTTCTTCTTACAAAGAATTTCTTCTCATTTGAACCCTCCACTTATTGAGTAAACCATAAAAACCAAGTGGAAATGAAAATAATACCCTTTGACCGTTTATAAGTTAGGTTGACTTTAAACACTTTTTAACGGCATGGGGTAATTTTGCAAGGTTTCTCATTAGTTGGGGGGTCAGAATGCGATATTTCCCTGAGAGAGGGTCAGAGTGCCGATTGGCTCTAACTCTAAGGGGTAAAATTGCAGTTTACTTTTTTTTTTAAATAAATAGTAAAACCCATGTTTTCCAAGGTTTCTTATTTTTATTACGGTTCCCCAATAACCCAATAGAAGATGGATAATATATAGTTTTATAACTTTAAGTAATTACAAACATTTAAAACACAGGATTATGATCAAATATAGAGGCTCCTAATAGTAAGAAGGGTACAAAAGCCCCTAAAAAAAGATCCACTACACAAAAAAAAAAAACCTAAACTCCTACCACCACCCAAAAAACCTAAACCCCCACCTCCACCCACCCTCTCCCCCCATTACCCACCAAAAAAAAAACTTTTTTTTGCCGAGAGGGAGGGGGGGGGGGGGGGAGATTTAGGTTTTTGGGTGGTAGTGGGGTGGGGGTGGGTGTTTATGATTTTTTTTAGATTTTTTTTTAGGTTTTAAGGGGGGGGGGGGGGGGGGGGGGGGGTTAGGTGGTTTTTGGAGGGTGGGGGTGAGGGGTAGGTTTTTGGGGTTTTTTTTTGGTGAGATATAGTTTTTTTTTTTTTTTTTTTTTTTTTTTTTTTTTGCGGGGGTGGGGGGTTTAGGTTTTTGGATGGTGGTGGGGTGGGGGGTTTAGGTTTTTGGGTGGTGGTGAGGTTGGTGGTTTAGGTTTTTTGGGTGGTGGTGGGGTGGGGGTGAGTGTTTAGGTTTTGGGTGGTGATGTAGTGAGTTTAGGTTTTAGGTTATTGGACACTTGTCACTTTATAAATCATTCTTACACTTCTTACAATTTGAAGCATTTGTAGAATAACTTAACTCTTAAAACATATGGTATACTTATTTAAAACATATTTTGACTTTTAAATCAACTTCATCCAATAACTTTTAAAGTATCATAACTTTTTCATAGGTTAACATATATATACGTGAAGGTTTAAATAAGAACACATAGTATTGTGAAAACCGTGAGAAAAAAATTCAAAAACCACTAGAACATGGTCAAAAACAATTCAAATTCGATTTTTTTTATCTTTATCATTATTATTCGAATACAATACTAGAAATTAAATTGACACGTTTAAATTTACATGTATACGTAAATAAAAAAAATTACATATGTATAAGTTTTTCATTTATACATGTATACGGCTCAAACTTGATAAGCAACACTCAGACTTGGACTTAATTACTAAATAATCTTGTTTTTTTAGACCCGATTAGCTCGAGCTCATTTAAGCTCGGCTAAGCTCACAAGTCATTTGCCCTGCTAAAAACAAAACAAATGAACTGGAAACGTGGAATTTTGTGGACCATAACCTTTTTATCTCAATAAAAGGGAGATACCTTTTAAACATATTCTTGTGTGGATTTAGTATGGAGTTGAATATATTAGCTAGATATTAATAACAAAAAGACAATAAAAATTAGTTGATAGGAAGATAAGTGGAGGTTAAGAAACATGTCTTTGTACAAATACGCAATGAAAACGACTAGTTACCGGTTTCACACGTTAATTATTGGTGGTGTTTATAGTTAGTAAAAGAATATTATTTACACTGCTAAAAAAAGTAAAATTATACACATTTTACATGGTAACGCTGAAATTGCGTAGGGACACTAGAAATTTGTCTATATATTCCCTCTCTCGGTCATTTCATGCCTATTAAAATCTTAAGAAACCAAAGTTGATCAAAGAAGCCAAAGTTGATCAATGTCCTCGATTGAAGAATCGGAGGTGGTGCTGCTAGGATGGTGGGCAAGCATGTACACTTCGCGGGTACAAATTGCTTTGTCTGAAAAGCGCATCAACTACGAAAACATAGAACAAGACATAGTAAACAAAGGCCCTCTTCTTCTCAAGCACAACCCGATTTATAAGAAAGTCCCGGTTCTCATTCACAAAGGCAAATCTATTTGTGACTCCAAAATCATTGTCCAATACATCGATGAAACATGGAAAGAAGGATACTCTTTGTTACCTTCTGATCCTTATCTCAAATCTCAAGCTGCCTTTTGGGCTGATTACATCGATAAGCATGTATGTTTGTACGCATGTATAGACATGTGTATATCAGTTTTTGTATGCATAAATCGCGAGTCGTATTATTTGGTACTCATCAAATTTTGAACCAAAATTGCAGATATATGAAGGTGCGAAAAAAGTTATTATGTCAAAAGGTGAAGAGAGACAGAAAGCACTTGATGAATTCTTGGGATACCTCAAGGTGTTGGAAAATGAGCTTGGTGAGAAGCCATATTTCAATGGTGAGTCTTTTGGGTTTGTTGATATGGCTCTTATATGTTACTACAGTCATCTTATTGCATATGGGAAGATAGGCAATTTTAGTGTTGAGAAAGATACTCCAAAGTTGTTTGCTTGGGCTACACAATGCTTGAAAAGGGAGAGTGTTTCCAAGGCTCTTGCTGATCCAAACAAGATTTATGAGTCGCTCATTGCGTTTAGAAAGAGAAATGGTATAGAAGATTAATATGTTTCTTTAACGTTTTGAACATGTAGTTTGAATTTTGTTGGTCGTTTTGTATTTGTTATGAGTTTGTTGAAACCAATCAACTCATATCTTATGAGTTGATTTTTAGATTGATAATAATTTGTTTCTTAAGCTTAGGGAGTGCCGCCCTCCTTTAGAAAATATCTTAATGTATTATTCAGAGAAGATCACGACCGCTTCCCTTAAAAATATGGTTAAACCCTCCCATCCCATCCTAATTTCTAAAGTATAACTTTTAAGTCCGCTACTATTTGTAGTGCTTTGTTTCACTCATGCCACTTTCGTTTTGGGTATATAAAGTACTGATTTCATGTTTTCTTTAAGTCTTATGCAATTAACCTATGACGTTTACTTAACAAGGAATTAGTACTTTATTTTTCTTATTTATTTAAGTTTTTTTTATTTGAACGAACGTGTATTTATATTCAAAAACTTTGAAACTTTTTTTTTAATAAATAGTAAAACCCATGTTTTCCAAGGTTTCTTATTTTTATTGTGGTTCCCCAATAACCCAATAGAATATGGATATATATATATATATATATATATATATATAATTTTATAACTTTAACTAATTACAACATTTACAACACATGGTATACTTATTTAAAGCATATTTTTACTTTTAAACCAACTTCATCCAATAACTTTTAAAGTACCATAACTTTTTTATAGGTTAACATATACATAGGGAATGTTTAAATGAGAGCGTTTAATATTGCGAGAGTCGTGAGAACGAATTTAAAAACCACTAGAACTTAGTCAAAAATAATTTAAATTCAAAATTTCTTTTTACCCTTATCATTATTAATCGAATGCAATATTAGAAATTAAATTTACACGTTTAAATTTACATGTATACGTAAATAAAAAAATGTATACATGTGTAAGTTTGTCATTTATACATGTATACGGCTCAAACATGATAAGCGACACGCAGACTTGGGCTTAATTACTAAATGAGCTTGTTTTTTAGACCCGATTAGCTCGAGCTCATTTAAGCTCGGCTAAGTTCACAAGTCATTTGCCCGGCTAAAAACAAAACAAATGAAATGGAAACGTAGAATTTTGTGTACCATAACCTTTTGAGTGAATTTCAAATTTTGTCCTTTATCTTTATAATAAATTCCAGACGGTGTCCTTTATCTTTTACGTTGACGAGTCTTGTACTTAATGTTTTAAAATCTTGCACGTTATGTCATTTAACCCTAACTCAGTTAATTTTTTCTGTTAAGCCAGATAATGTGCAAGGCACATGAGGGTATATTTGTCTTTTTACATTATTCTTTAAAAAAAACATTTAAAAGAACAAAAACTTCATCTCTCTCTGTCCTCCGTCTCTCTCTCGCCTCTCTCATTCTCTCTCTCATCTCTCCTGATTGAAGTTCATCTTTCCCTTTCTCTCTCTCTACTCTCGCTCATCTCTGGCTGCTAGAAAACCCTCACCAGATCCTCCTAATCCTCTAATTCACTCACATACCTGCCCTCTTCCCCCACACATTACCCTATAAACCCACTTCTCCCTGCATACACAATCATCTGGTAAACACTCAGGTTGCAATTCACCAAACCATTTCCCACTCTTCTTCTCAAACAATTCAGTGAAAAACTATTGGGACTCCATCCATCAAATCGACAATTTTTGAAGTAATTTTGTGTTATAATTTATATGTGAAAAAAAAAATTAAGGAATCGCTATACTCAATAAATCAAATGGATGTATAATCAAGAATCTAAAAGCTGATAGATGATTGTTCACGCAATTTTGAGAGATAAATTTCAATAATTGCATTTTTTAACGAAAACCATTAAAAAGAAAAAAATTATGTAACAATTACCTTTCTACTAAAACATCATCTAACTTGAAATCCCCAATCTGATCGAAACCCCCAATCTGAGGAAGAAAGGGATAATATGAGTTCAATGTTGGTGTTGGTTTCAACATTGAGGTCCGTCGGAGAGGGTCTGCGTGGGTTTCAGGTGGCCGTCGGTAGGGTTGTGGACAAAAGTGGTGGTGTGGTGGTTGTTTTTGGACGGTGGTTTTACAGTGGTGGCGTGGTAGTTTTACTGTGGCACTTTGTGCAACGACGGTTTGGTGGTGATGTTGGTGACAGTGGTGGAGGTTAGTGGTTGTTGATGGCGGTTTGGTGGTGACGTTTACAGAATATTTGCTTTTAGAAGAGATGAAGTTTACATACTGTATTTTAATTTTTTGTTTTTTTAAATGTTTTTAAAGAATAATGTTAAAAGACAAATATACCCTCATGTGCCTTGCACATTATCTGACTTAACAGAAAAAATTAACTGAGTTAAAATTAAAGGACATAACGTGCAAGATTTTAAAACATTAAGTACAAGACTCGTCAATTTAAAAGATAAATACACCGCCTGAAATTCACTATAAAGATAAATAACAAAATTTGAAATTCACTCTAACTTTTTTATCTCAATAAAAGGGAGATACCTTTTAAACATATTCTTGTGTGGATTTAATATGGAGTTGAATATATTAGCTAGATATTAATAACAAAAAGACAATAAAAATTAGTTGATAGGTAGATATGTGGAGGTTAAGAAACATGTCTTTGTACAAATACGCAATGAAAACGACTAGTTACCGGTTTCACACGTTAATTATTGGTGGTGTTTATAGTTAGTAAAAGAACTAGATTATAACCCCGTGTATTACACGGGTTGCATAAAACTAAATATAATTTTATATACTTAGTAATAAGAAAATATATCTTAAAAACTCGTGTTTACACGAGTTCAATAAA
This sequence comes from Helianthus tuberosus, assembly GCA_030545235.1. Taxonomy (NCBI): domain Eukaryota; kingdom Viridiplantae; phylum Streptophyta; class Magnoliopsida; order Asterales; family Asteraceae; genus Helianthus; species Helianthus tuberosus. Next base: position 66,306,658 of record CM060406.1, read on the forward strand.
TATAATGTCATCGGTTAACACATATAGTCATCAAGAAACATGTGTATTACACGGGGTTAAACCAATAAAATATTATATGCTTATTAATAAGCGGAAAAATAAAAGAAACAATTGAGAAAATATAATAAATTTAAATAAATAATAATGTTATTAAATAATAATTTAACTAAATTTAATAATAAAAACAAAATTTTACATACTTACCCTAATTATGGTTCTACGAAAAAATTTAAAAGAAAACTTCTATCTTCTACGAAGAAGAAGAAAATACAAAGAATATATATTATTATTAATATTAATTCAAAGTTGAAAAAAATCTTAATTTTTATCTGAATTAAATATAGTTAGATTATTTTTTAATAAAAGAGAGAAAGTAAGATATTAGGTGAGAAAAAATAATTTAACTAAATTTAATTGAATAATAAAAAAAATAAAAACAAAATTTTACATACTTACCCTAATTATGGTTCTACGAAAAAATTTAAAAGAAAACTTCTATCTTCTACGAAGAAGAAGAAAATACAAAGAATGTATATTATTATTAATATTAATTCAAAGTTGAAAAAAATCTTAATTTTTATCTGAATTAAATATAGTTAGATTATTTTTTAATAAAAGAGAGAAATTAAGATATTAGGTGAGAAAAAATAATTTAACTAAATTTAATTGAATAATAAAAATAAAATCTATATACTTATCCTATGTATGTACGAACAAATTAAAAAAACTTTTGTCTTCTAATATTAATTCAAAGTTAAAAACCAATCTTTATTTTTATCTAAATTGGATTTCGTTTAATTATTTATTTATTATTATTATTATTATTATTATTACTATTATTATTATCTTCTAATATTAATTCCAAGTTGAAAGCAAATCTTTATTTTGATCTAAATTGGATTTAGTTTAACTATTCTTTAATATTATTATTATTTAATAGAAGAGATAAACTAAAAAATAAGGTGAAAAACACCAGAGAATGACATGTGTCAAAAAAAATTTCCGTTTATTAGTATAGGAAGATATAGGAAGATATTATTTACACTGCTAAAAATAGTAAAATTTTACACATTTTACATGGTAACGCTGAACTTGCGTAGGGACACTAGAAATTTGTCTATATATTCCCTCTCTCGGTCATTTCTTGCCTATTAAAATCTCAAGAAACCAAAGTTGATCAAAGAAGCCAAAGTTGATCAATGTCATCGATTGAAGAATCTGAGGTGGTGCTGCTAGGATGGTGGGCAAGCATGTACACTTCGCGGGTACGAATTGCTTTGTCTGAAAAGCGCATCAACTACGAAAACATAGAACAAGACATTGTAAACAAAGGCCCTCTTCTTCTCAAGCACAACCCCATTTATAAGAAAGTCCCGGTTCTCATTCACAAAGGCAAATCTATTTGTGACTCCAAAATCATCGTCCAATACATCGATGAAACATGGAAAGAAGGATATTCTTTGTTACCTTCCGATCCTTATCTCAAATCTCAAGCTGCCTTTTGGGCTGATTACATCGATAAACATGTACGTTTTTATATGCATAAATCGCGAGTCGTATTATTTGATACTCATCAAATTTTGAACCAAAATTGCAGATATATGAAGGTGCGAAAAAAGTTATGATGTCAAAAGGTGAAGAGAGACAGAAAGCACTTGATGAATTCTTGGGATACCTCAAGGTGTTGGAAAATGAGCTTGGTGAGAAGCCATATTTCAATGGTGAGTCTTTTGGGTTTGTTGATATGGCTCTTATATGTTACTACAGTCATCTTATTGCATATGGGAGAATAGGCAATTTTAGTATTGAGAAAGATACTCCAAAGTTGTTTGCTTGGGCTTCACAATGCATGAAAAGGGAGAGTGTTTCCAAGGCTCTTGCTGATCCAAACAAGATTTATGAGTTGGCCAGTGCGACACATTCTGAAATGGTGTAGAAGATTAATCGGTTTTGTTAGCATTATAAATGTCTTGTTTTAATTTTGTTGCTTGTTTTGTGTTTGACTCGGATCGTGATTATGTGGTGTGGATTAACTAGAATATTGTAAAATTTTTATCAAAAGTTTGTGCTTTTTAATATAACATGTGCTTCTCGTTAATTTATGTGTTTCGCTTCATTTAGGGAATGAGAGTGTGTAGTGGGGTGCACAATTGCACATGTTTGCATCCTCAACCATAAGTTTTTTTTATCTTTGAACATATAAAGAAAGAAAGACTTTTTAAGTTATTCTTTTTTAAGTATTTATTTTCAGACCGAATACTCTAAAACCAAACTCTATAAAAAGATTATCTTGGTTAGACAAATATTATTGTATAAGAGGAATGAAATGTATGAAGTGTAGAAGTGGAGATTGGTCTTTCATTTGCATGATTAACAAGTTAGATTAAGTGGTCCTCAAATTTAGAATTTACATAACTAAAAACAAGGAAAATAAGAGGGGAAAAGGCAAATAAGGAAAATCTAATATTGTTGACTCATAAACACACTTTCCTTTGATTTTCTGACGACTATAACTTTTTCATTTGTTAATATTTTTTTAAATTACATTATATTAACGAGCATTTCATTCTCTTTAATTCGAGCAACCTATTACTATAGTTTTTATTAAAAAAATACAGGATTTTGAACACCATTACGTGATTAAGTGATTTTGATTATAGTGATTACGTGATTTCATTATAGTATTTTATATGAAACACCACTAAGTGATTACGTAATTACATAACAATGGTTGACTATGTATTATTACGTGACTACGTGATTTTGAATACTCATTTTGTGACTACATGATTTCATTATGGTATTTATATGTAACCCCACTGTGTGATTACGTAATTACGTAAAAACAAGACATGTAATACATAATATTTCATATGGATTGTGGGGTTCAGCTACAAAATCCATTTTTCCTACAATGTGTACAAAGTCGTAAAACACCACAATTTTAGTCATAAAACACACTCTTGAAAGTTAAAGGAGTCGGAACGTAAGGAAGGTATTACACGCTATAGCGATCCAAACGATGTGGATCTTATGGAAAACTTGGAACGATAGAGTCTTTTCAGAAAGGAATCGAACGACCCAGATGATTATCGAGGACATTAAGGATACATATCTTCATGGCGTGAGGTTAAGATCGAAACACAGTATGATAACAAAACAAGAATGGTGAGATTTCAACCTTAACCTGTAGATAAACTTTCTGTTTTTTTCCTTAGTTTTTTACCTTCTTCGGTTTGTATTACGTCTCAACTACTGGCTAAGAACTTTTGGGTTTTGGTTTTTTATGAAATAAAGTTTCGATGGCTATTAAAAAAAAACACACTCAAAACCCACAAATAACAGAGTGAAGATCACTAAAACAGAATATCCAAACCCTAACATTCCATAAAAACTTCAAACACACCATCGTAGAACTATAAATATAAAACACAACATGATAATTATCATAAAACACACTAATGTTAGTCATTCGAAAATCAAATCCTTATCATCCAAAACACAACACAAAACCCACAAATATGACGTTTTAGTAATTTTCAATTTGTTATTTGTGGGGTCTGAGTGTGTTTTATGGCTGAAATTATGATGTTTTATGACTTTGTACACTTTGTAGGAAAAATCGACTTTGTAGCCAATTCCCACCCTTCATATGGAATACCTAATATTTCAGGTATAATCACATACTAATGATAAATTATTTACAAAACATTAGTTAAATCAACCTATAATAACCACATAGTGTCGCATATTAGAGATTTTATCACGTAATAAAGAATAAACAATCAAGTTCTTATTATTGAATACGTAATCACGTAATAAAGATAATTGTATTAACATTAGTTATAACAAATCATATTGAATGTGTAATCACGTAATAAATTTATATTCAATGTGTAATGATTTATATTGAATTTGTAATCACGTAATTGATATTTAAAAATCACGTAGTCATGTACTGGGTATTCAAGATCATGTAATGGGTACTGGGTATTTAAAATCACATAATCATGTAATGGGCATTCAAAATCTTGTAAAATATTTTTATGAAAACTATAGCAATGGGCTGCTCGAATTAAAAAGAATGAAATGATCGTTGATACGATGCAATTTTTTTAGAAAAAAAAAATTAACGTATGAGAAAGTTGTTGTTGTTTAAAAATTAAAAGAGAAACTATTTCACTTGAGAAAAGACTAAAATACTCTCTATGTCTCTCTCATGTATGCTTCCCACACGAATTCCCTCTTATACATAATAGAAACACATCTTAATTATTATCTTGAAAAGTATTTGTTGAATAGATTACTTTATATATTAAAATACTAAAATTGTTCACTTGTAATATTTGGTCCTTTATCTAAGAATTTTCTTTCTCTTAATTTTTTATTTTGGATTGGTCCTTAGGGTGTAAGAAGTGGTTAAACACTTGAGAGTGACAAACTAAAAAATCAACCAACCAGAGTGTGTCACGTCAATTTGTGAAAAGTGTTTAAACTTTGTTGAAAAGTGTTGACAATGGTTTAGACACTTGCTGAAGTGGTAAACTTAAAAAAAAGGAAAAATGTGTGATTGGTTGAGATTGTAATGGACCTCACCCCACACTACCCCCCTCTCTATCTCCTTCCTCCCTTCACCGCAGCCCAGGGGCGGATCTACATGGAGGGGAGGGGTTACCCGGGCTACCCCTCAACTTTCTTGGTGAAGAGGAAAAAAAAAAGTTTCTTCATTGTTTTATGTATTGAATACCTATGTTGTTTTATGTTTGGGATATCCTTTAAAGGCTTGTGATTGTTTGCTGCAAGTTATAAATTATGATGAAGTAAAGAAAGAAGAAAGTATATGTTGCAGGCAGTGTTGCAGAAATCGGCCTAGGCGGTCGATTAATCGGCGCCTAGGCGCTAGGCGGCCACTTACTGCCTAATTTTGAGCTAGTCGGTCAATTAATCGGCCATGGTCAAAGTCGGTCAAAGGCGGTACCTAGGCGGTCAAAAATCGGATTAATCGGACTATATTAATCGGTCAAAATCGGTCCTAGGCGGTCAAAATTGGTCAAAATCGGTCAAAATCGAACCATACTATCTGAAACTTGAAGTATTTTTATGTGAATTTTGAAGTATTATTTTTATATTATTGGGTATATATATATAATTTTAAAAAAATACATATAAACATCCCATTCTGATTAATCCCGATTAATCCCTAGGCGGTACCTCACCGCCCGACTAGCGCCTAGCGCCTTCTACAACATTGGTTTTTTTTTTGAAAGGTAAACTTCAGTCACAGAAAAACGACGACCCAAGCCGGGCCGCCAACACAAAACAAAACTACATATTTACAAACGACAACCAATCCCTCCACTCTACGTCTTTATACTTTGATTTATTCGAAAACCAAAAAAAACTTAAAGCCTTTATCTCGCTAACAATACTATTGATGTTAAACGATCCACTTGAAAATTTGACATTATTCCTAGTGCGCCAAATAGTCCAGCATGTAATCATTATGATTCCTTGAACCGCCTCCTTTTTCTTCTCCGATAACCCGCAGTCAATGTGATACGTTGTGACAACCCTCAAAATTTCATGTATCCGTACGATTTATTAATGTTAATTAAAGTGCTTGATGACTATGCTGAATTACTCAACTGCTTTGTGATTACTGTGTCATACTTACATGTGCTCTTTAATGTACTAGTCTTGTGCAGAAAATTGACTAAATAGCCATGTACGCTTTCCTAAGTGTTGGGAATTAAAAGTGTTACAAAAAGATATATATAGGACACTATATGGAATAACTTAGCACTTTAACGGAACGGTATCTAACCGAACAACCGGACATTACCCGGAACACTAAAATGTTACAAGAAACATTGTTTTTATTTTTCTGAGCAAGTCTTGGTTCCCGAACACTTAAACACACTACATAACACATGTAACACATAAAACACTAACTTTTACCTTCAACCTTCCACTAATCACAATCATTTACCAACAACCTACAACTTAACCCCTTCCCCCTTGATATTTTCGGCTCACATGGGCCCCACTCAAAGATCACCATAATCTTCATCAAATCCCTATGTGATCTTCCAAAAGATATGTAGAGATGTTGTTGGTACTTAATGAAACATACAATCCATTGGTTAATAGAACTTAGAGAGTGTTGTAAGCAACAAGTATCATCACTTTCCTCACCACTCAACACCCTTCTCTCCTTCCTCCATAACATTCGGCCGAACACCCCCATACATCCCCACCCATTTTCGATTCCCATCCAAGTATTCCAAGCACACTACAAGGTGATACAAGGTGATCAACGAGGCATGGAACACTCGGAACTTGAAGGACCACCTTCGTTTGCTTTTATCCTCTACATTTTCTCCATTGAACTTCCCTAGCTTTAAGCTAGTTGTAAGCTTCTTGTTAATCCTTTTTACTTCATGTTTTAGTGGTTAAAAGTTATTGTTTGTTGATTTATACAAGAACACTAAGAATCAATCATACACTTAAAACTTGAATATAAAGGTTACATAAAATGGAATCTTGAAGATGTAAAGTTGTCTTGATTGTGTTATTGTTTACTTGATGATTACTAGTAATATAATGATTGATCATCATAGTGAGCTTGTTAGATCATGATTAAAAACATGATTTAACAAGATAAGTGGTGATTATGTGGTTACATAAAGTAATCACCTCCATATTTAGACATGAACTTGGTGACAAAATGATTTCTTGTAAAATAACAAACAAAGTGATCTAGTAATCTTGTAGATCTAAAACTTGTCAATGATTTTCCTAAATAAACCAAGTTTAAAAGACGGTTTTCGAAAGATCATGATCCTTACATTATTTTGGAAATAAAGTAAGTATATGGATACTAGTGACACATGAAAGTGTTGTAAATAAATATTTTTGTGAAATATGTTCACAAGTTGTGAACATCCAAAAATCCCGAGAAGGAGATTTTAACAAAAGTAAACACACTTTGGATGGTAACTAAACCCACTAAACGCCTTACCAAGTTACTACGCGTTTTTATGAAACAACAAGTTCATGTTGGTTTGTAAATGGAGTAGTTTGCTCTTGGTAAATTGTTGTTGATTGTTGAATGATTTTCGGAAAAGAAAATGATATGCTTATTAGCATGGACGCCTCCATTTACAAAGGAGACTCTGGAGAAATTTTCTAAAAACTCCAACACATAGAAAATATTTCTAACAAGTGTTACAAATGTATTTTAAACTATGATCTTCTGCAAAAGTCAGTGTGTGACATTAGAATTGTGTGGTATGTGATAAAAGTAATGATTAGATAAACCGTACGTAGGATACATGTTATGCATGCACGAAAAAAAATGATTGTTATCTGTACCTTATTAGGACGTGCTTGAATTCTGATTATTAGAGTAACTAATCTAACCGAGCAAACCAAGGTGAGTTCACACCCTCTACAAGGCATGGGATTCCCGGTGGTTTGGGAATGGGTTAAAGAATTAAAACGGAACCTACATATCCTCCTTGGATAGGATAAGTACCGCCATCCTCCATGGGTAGGATGCCAATATTAATCCTGCGTATTCTCCTTGGGTAGAATATGTACGTTCGTCCTCCTTGGGTGGGACAACAACCTTAAAACTTACTAGACAAGACTCTATCATTAAGTCCCTCATTTTATATCGATTTAATCGCCGAGGCCAATGGCGAGCGGGTCATTAGTTAATAGCGCTATTAGGTTTAACAAACCTCACACCGTGCCAGTCGGACAGGCGTGTACTAATGGACTATGGCAAACTGTCAATGATGATAGACAATGACGTAGGGCACAACTTATTTTCGTTAGCAGTCGATATGGTAACGGTCTAGTGGTTCACATGGGGAAGCCCCTACTGATTATGGATATTGTTTGGGTAATAAAGAAGGAACTGGTTAATCATATTTTCAACTATGGAGTAACCCCCACGGCAAGTAAGCCAGCAAAAGACAAACCATGTTTTCGGAAACAACTTAAAACTAAACAACCAACTGTGAACTCACTCAACTTTGTTGTTGACTCGTTGTTACATGCCTTACAGGTCGTTAGATGCTTATGGAGCTTGCACGAGGAGGAGGTCGTTGTGGGATATGGACTGTTATGTTCTGTGCTTAACATTTGAACTTTATGGACTTATTGAACTTATGTTTTGGGTTTTACCTTTAATGCTTCCGCTGTTTAATTTGAACTTGGTTAACTAGCTTTTGGTCACCAATTGTATTATGGTTGGTTTTATTTACTTAATTACGGTGTTCAATATGATTGGTGGCTCGATCCTGGTCATGTCATGCCTCCAAGCGGTGATACTCCGCGTGTGGATTTTGGGGGTGTGACAGATTGGTATCAGAGCCATTGGTTATAGTGAACTTGGTTTTAAAAAGGGAAAAGCTTTTTGACAAAACCAGACTATTACCTGTACAGTGCTCAACGATCCACAACGACGCTTCGCTCCACGTGCAAGACTCGACACAATAGGTGGTACGATTATGTTTATATTGTCTGTTGATAGTTGACATAGTGCACTAGTTAACGTGATAACTGCTATTAGAACCTTGTGTGCTTACTCTCTTCTGTCATCCCACGCTTACGCACTTTCGCGACACTTTTCTCACTTACGTTGCTTCGTTGTCAAGATCATGAGTGGACGCCTGAACTTGACTCAAGCCCAGCTGACGGCTCTAATCAACGAACGAGTTGCTGAGGCACTCGCAGCAGTTCCAGCAGGAGGTATAACCTTCCATTTTGACCTATCCTAGGATGATTAGATCCTACTCTCGCAAACCAACCCTTGTGCTTAACCTTGTCTTTTATTCTCGCGCAACAGGTCAACATGCTCAGCCTCCCGTATGTACGTTCAAAACATTTATGGATTGCTGACCTAGTACCTTCAGCGGCACAGAAGGAGCTGTAGGTCTTCTTCACTGGTTCGAGAATATTGAGTCTGTTTTTGAGATGTGTGAATGCCCTGAAGATCGTAGGGTGAAATTTGCTACTGGAACACTCGAAGGTGCTGCGTTAACCTGGTGGAAAGCACAGGTTCAACTGCTAGGGCTGGCGGTTGCTAATGCCACCCCATGGAACGACTTCAAAGAATTGATCAAAGAAGAGTACTGTAGTCGTGACGACATCCACAAGCTAGAGGTGGAATTTTTCAATTTGAAAATGACGGGGTCTGAAATCGAGGCATACACAAAAAGATCGAACGAATTAGCTATCTTGTGTCCTACTATGGTGGATCCTCCTATCAAGCGTATCGAGCTGTACCTTAAGGGTTTGGTGCCAGAAATTCAGAGCCACGTGACCTCAGCTAATCTTGGCACCATTCAGTAAATCATCTGGTTGGCTCATCGTCTCACTGATCAGGCAATTGAGCAGAACAAGCTGCCCAAGCGTATTAGCGCTACTACTACTGATGCTCCCAGTGATAACAAGCGCAAGTGGGATGGAAATTCGGGCAAGGGTTATACTTCAGTTCAGTCTCAGTCCCAGCAGCGAAAGACTGATGACTACCAGAGTCCTGGTCAGCAATCTTCTGGTAGTCAAGGACAGGGTGGATACCGAGGGAACCACCCCAAGTGCAACCGGTGCAACAAGCATCATAGCGGGCAGTGCCACAAGGTTCGTTGTCTGAGGTGCAACAAGTTTGGTCATGAAGCAAAGGATTGCAGGGGCGCACGGCCAGCAAATCAGAATCGCCAACAACAACAACAAGCTCCACAGAACCACCAGCAGCAGCAACAGCAGGGCAATAAAGGATGCTTTCAGTGTGGCGCTGAAGGCCACTTTAAGAGGAACTGTCCTCAGCTGAACCAGAATCAGAACAACAACAACCAAGGAAATGGGAACAACAATGGAGGCAACAATGGAGGCAACAATGGGGGTAACAATAATGGCAATAGCGCTCGAGGTCGTGCCTTCGTGATTGGTCAGGGTGATGCAAGGAACGATCCCAACGTTGTGATGTAAGTTTCTTCTGGACGACTTCTTTGTTACTGTTTTATTTGATTCGGGTGCTGATACTAGTTATGTGTCCTTAAAAGTTAGCCAAATGCTTAAGCGCACTCCAACACTTTTGGACACCAAACACACGGTAGAACTAGCAAACAGTAAAAGTCTTGAAGCCACACACATAGTTAAGGGCTGTAACCTCGTCCTAGCTGGTCAGACCTTCTCTATCGATCTTATTCCTATCGTACTTGGTAGTTTCGACGTCGTTATTGGGATGGATTGGCTATCTCAACATCAAGCGGAGATTAATTGCAAGGAGAAAATCGTCCGTATTCCTCATTCTGGTGAAGAACCTCTCATGATTCATGGAGACAAGAGTGGTGCTGTTGTGGGCATCATCTCTTTCCTTAAGGCCCAGAAGTGTTTGCGAAAGGGCCACACTGCTATCCTAGCCCTCGTTTCTGATACATCCTCGAAGGAAAAGAAGATAGAAGACATTCCTATTGTGCGCGACTTTCCTGAGGTATTTCCTAAGGAATTACCTGGTCTCCCGCCTCATCGTCAAGTTGAATTTCAGATCGAGCTAGCTCCTGGAGCAGCGCCCACAGCTCGAGCACCTTATCGTCTAGCTCCATCAGAACTTGAAGAACTGTCCACGCAACTACAAGAACTCTTGGAAAAGGCTTTCATACGTCCTAGCTCTTCTCCTTGGGGAGCTCCAGTGTTATTTGTGAAGAAGAAAGACGGTACCTTCAGAATGTGTATTGACTACCGCAAACTCAACAAGGTGACCGTAAAGAATCGTTATCCTCTTCCACGCATTGATGACTTATTCGACCAGTTGCAAGGATCGAGTTTCTACTCAAAGATTGACCTGAGATCAGGTTACCATCAACTGAGAGTCCAAGACGAGGATATCTAAAAAACAACAATCATGAGTCGTTATGGGCATTACGAGTTCCTGGTTATGCCTTTCAGGTTGACGAATGCACCTGCGGTTTTCATGGATCTCATGAACCGAGTGTGCAAGCCTTACCTGGATAAGTTTGTCATAGTTTTCATCGATGATATCCTGATCTATTCGAAGAGTCGGGAAGAACACGAGCAACACCTGAGGCTTATTTTGGAACTTCTTCGAACAGAGCAGTTGTATGCCAAATTTTCGAAATGTGACTTCTGGCTTCGCGAAGTCCACTTTCTAGGCCACGTGGTAAACAAGGATGGGATTCATGTTGATCCATCCAAGGTTGACTCGATCAAGAACTGGCCTGCACCCCGTACACCAACAGAAATCCGCCAATTCTTGGGTTTGGCAGGTTATTACAGAAGGTTTATCAAGGATTTCTCCAAGATTGCGCAACCTCTCACCTCACTAACTCAGAACGGAGTCACCTATCATTGGGGTGATACACAGGAATATGCATTTCAGCACTTAAAAGATAGACTTTGTAGCGCGCCTATCCTCTCACTGCCTGAAGGCACATATGATTTTGTGGTTTATTGCGACGCTTCCATCCAAGGACTTGGTTGCGTGTTGATGCAACGTGACAAGGTCATTGCCTACGCATCGCGCCAACTTAAAGTTCACGAAAGGAACTACACTACGCACGACTTGGAATTGGGAGCAGTTGTTTTCGCACTTAAGATATGGAGACATTACCTGTACGGTGCCAAGTGCACCATTTACACCGATCACAGGAGTCTCGAGCATATCTTCAAGCAAAAGGAATTAAACATGAGACAACATCGATGGGTCAAGCTCTTGAATGATTACGAATGTGCGATCAAGTACCATCCGGGCAAAGCCAATGTTGTGGCCGACGCCCTCAGTCGAAAGGATACTACACCTAAGCGTGTGCGTGCATTACAACTTACCATCCAATCTAGCCTTCCTACTCAGATACGAGATGCTCAGGTTGGAGCATTGAAGGCAGAGAACATCAGGGCGGAGTCCCTACGAGGATCAAGGAAACGGCTAGAACAAAAGGAAGACAGCGCCTACTATGTAAACGGGCGCATCTGGGTTCCACTCTATGGTAATCTATGTGAGCTTGTGATGGATGAGGCACACAAGTCGCGTTATTCGGTATATCCTGGTTCGGATAAGATGTACCACGATCTCAAGATTACGTATTGGTGGCCTAGTATGAAAGCCAACATAGCAACCTACGTCAGTAGATGTTTGACTTGTGTGAGAGTCAAGATTGAATATCAGAAACCATCAGGCCTACTCCAACAACTAGAGATCCCGAAATGGAAATGTGAGCAAATTTCCATGGATTTCGTTACTAGCCTGCCTAGATATCAACGCGGAAATGATACCATTTGGGTAATCGTGGATCGACTGACCAAGTCTGCACATTTTCTGGCTATCAAGGAAACGGACAAGTTCTCTACTCTAGCAGACATCTACCTAAAGGAAGTAGTATCAAGGCATGGAGTGCCAACCTCCATCATTTCTGATCGTGACTCACGTTTTACATCTGAGTTATGGCAAGCTATGCACAAGTCCTTTGGTTCTCGATTAGACATGAGCACGGCATATCATCCACAGACGGATGGGCAATCTGAACGCACCATCCAAACCCTTGAAGACATGCTTAGGGCATGTGTAATCGACTTTGGTAATGGCTGGGAAAAACACCTCCCGTTAGTGGAGTTTTCGTATAACAACAGTTACCACAACAGTATCCAGGCCGCTCCGTTCAAGGCATTGTATGGACGGAAGTGCCGATCACCTCTTTGTTGGGCAAAGGTTGGCGACAGTCAAATCACTGGCCCAGAACTTGTGGTAGACATGACTGAGAAGATTGCTCAGATACGACAAAGAATGGCGGCAGCTCGTGACCGTCAGAAAAGCTATCCTGATAAGCGAAGGAAACCACTCGAGTTCCAGGTTGGGGATCGGGTGCTACTCAAAGTCTCACCTTGGAAAGGTGTAGTTTGTTTTGGAAAACGGGGCAAACTCAATCGCGTTATGTCGGACCGTTCGAAATCATTGAGAAAATTGGCAAAGTCGCTTACAAGTTGAATCTACCTGAAAAACTCAGTGGAGTTCACAACGTATTCCACGTGTCAAATCTGAAAAAGTGCCTGTCAGATGAGACCCTCATAGTTCCTCTCAAGGAGCTCACTATCGACGATCAGCTGCGATTCGTCGAGGAACCAGTAGAGATTACTGATTGAGATGTTAAGGTTCTCAAGCGTACCAGAATACCTCTTGTTAGAGTTCATTGGAACTCCCGTCGTGGCCCAAAGTATACCTGGGAACGAGAAGACCAAATGAAACTCAAGTATCCCCAGTTGTTTAAGAAAAGTGCAACCACTACTGAGGATGAAGCTACTGCAGAATTTCGGGATGAAATTCCAAACCAACGGGGGGAAGATGTGACACCCCAGGAAAACCAAGAAACCACGCAACTTAACTAGCTTCCTCAGTAACCACGCGCTAAATTTCGGGACAAAATTTTCTTAACAGGGGGAGAAGTGACAACCCTCAAAATTTCATGTATCCGTACGATTTATTAATGTTAATTAAAGTGCTTGATGACTGTGCTGAATTACTCAACTGCTTTCTGATTACTGTGTCATACTTACATGTGCTCTTTCATGTACTAGTCTTGTGCAGAAAATTGACTAAATAGCCCTGTATGCTTTCCTAAGTGTTGGGAATTAAAAGTGTTACAAAAAGATATATATAGCACACTATATGGAATCACTTAGCACTTTAACGGAACGGTATCTAACCGAACAACCGGACATTACCCGGAACACTAAAATGTTGCAAGAAACATTGTTTTTAGTTTTCTGAGCTAGTCTTGGTTCCCGAACACTTAAACACACTACATAATACATGTAACACATAAAACACTAACTTTTACCTTCAACCTTCCACTAATCACCATCATTTACCAACAACCTACAACTTAACCCCTTCCCCCTTGATATTTTCGGCTCACATGGGCCCCACTCAAAGATCACCATAATCTTCATCAAATCCCTATGTGATCTTCCTAAAGATATGTAGAGATGTTGTTGGTACTTAATGAAACATACAATCCATTGGTTAATAGAACTTAGAGAGTGTTATAAGCAACAAGTATCATCACTTTCCTCACCACTCAACACCCTTCTCTCCTTCCTCAATAACCTTCGGCCGAACACCCCCATACATCCCCACCCATTTTCGATTCCCATCCAAGTATTCCAAGCACACTACAAGGTGATCAACGAGGCGTGGAACACTCGGAACTTGAAGGACCACCTTCGTTTGCTTTTATCCTCTACATTTTCTCCATTGAACTTCCCTAGCTTTAAGCTAATTGTAAGGTTCTTGTTAATCCTTTTTACTTCATGTTTTAGTGGTTAAAAGTTATTGTTTGTTGATTTATACAAGAACACTAAGAATCATACACTTAAAACTTGAACATAAAGGTTACATAAAATGGAATCTTGAAGATGTAAAGTTGTCTTGATTGTGTTATTATTTACTTGATGATTACTAGTAATATGATGATTGATCATCATAGTGCACTTGTTAAATCATGATTAAAAACATGATTTAACAAGATAAGTGGTGATTATGTGGTTACATAAAGTAATCACCTCCATATTTAGACATGAACTTGGTGACAAAATGATTTCTTGTAAAATAACAAACAAAGTGATCTAGTAATCTTGTAGATCTAAAACTTGTGAATGATTTTCCTAAATAAACCAAGTTTAAAAGACGGTTTTTGAAAGATCATGATCCTTACACTATTTTGGAAATAAACTAAGTATATGGATACTAGTGACACATGAAAGTGTTGTAAATAAATATTTTTGTAAAATATGTTCACAAGTTGTGAACATCCAAAAATCCCAAGAAGGAGATTTTAACAAAAGTAAACACACTTTGGAGGGTAACTAAACCCACTAAACGCCTTACCAAGTTACTACGCGTTTTTATGAAACAACAAGTTCATGTTGGTTTGTAAATGGAATAGTTTGCTCTTGGTAAATTGTTGTTGATTGTTGAATGATTTTCGGAAAAGAAAATGATATGCTTATTAGCATGGACGCCTCCATTTACAAAGGAGACTCTGGCGAAATTTTCTAAAAACTCCAACACATAGAAAATATTTCCTAACAAGTGTTACAAATGTATTTTAAACTATGATCTTCCGCAAAAGTCAGTGTGTGACATTAGAATTGTGTGGTATGTGATAAAAGTAATGATTAGATAAACCGTACGTAGGATACATGTTATGCATGCACGAAAAAAAAACTGATTGTTATCTGTACCTTATTAGGACGTGCTTGAATTCTGATTATTAGAGTAACTAATCTAACCAAGCAAACCAAGGTGAGTTCACACCCTCTACAAGGCATGGGATTCCCGGTGGTTTGGGAATGGGTTAAAGAATTAAAACGGAACCTACATATCCTCCTTGGATAGGATATGTACCGCCATCCTCCATGGGTAGGATGCCAATATTAATCCTGCGTATTCTCCTTGGGTAGAATATGTACGTTCGTCCTCCTTGGGTAGGACAACAACCTTAAAACTTACTAGACAAGACTCTATCATTAAGTCCCTCATTTTATATCGACTTAATCACCGAGGCCAATGGCGAGTGGGCCATTAGTTAATAGCGCTATTAGGTTTAACAAACCTCACACTGTGCCAGTCGGACGGGCGTGTACTAATGGACTATGGCAAACTGTCAATGATGATAGACATTGACATAGACATAGACATCGGGCACAACTTATTTTCATTAGTAGTCGATATGGTAACGGTCTAGTGGTTCACATGGGGAAGCCCCCACTGATTATAGATATGGTTTGGGTAATAAAGAAGGAACTGGTTAATCATATTTTCAACTATGGGGTAACCCCCACGGCAAGTAAGCCAGCAAAAGACAAACCATGTTTTCGGAAACAACTTAAAACTAAACAACCAACTGTGAACTCACTCAACTTTGTTGTTGACTCGTTGTTACATGCCTTACAGGTCGTTAGATGCTTATGGAGCTTGCACGAGGAGGAGGTCGTTGTGGGATATGGACTGTTATGTTCCGTGCTTAACATTTGAACTTTATGGACTTATTGAACTTATGTTTTGGGTTTTACCTTTAATGCTTCCGCTGTTTAATTTGAACTTGGTTAACTAGCTTTTGGTCACCAATTGTATTGTGGTTGGTTTTATTTACTTAATTACGTTGTTCAATATGATTGGTGGCTCGATCCTGGTCATCTCACGCCTCCAAGCAGTGATACTCCACGTGTGGATTTTGGGGGTGTGACATACGTAAACAAGTCACGGATCGTAAAGGCGAATATGTTAGGGATATTGCACCAATTGCTAACTCCATTCCAAACATTAGCGGCGATGAAACAAGCTATAAAGAGATGTTCAGCCGTTTCATCCGCAGCGAGACAAAAAGGGCATGCCAGATCACCAATACCCACGTTCCTTCTGCTCAAGGCTGCTGCTGTTGCCACTTTATCCTGCTCCAATCTCCAAGAATGAATATTTACTTTGGCAGGGACCAGTGTTGCAAAAGTCGGATTCCTCGGCCGAGTACTCGGCGAGTACTCGGTCCTCGGACCTCCACCTTGGCGACTTCCTCCTAGGCGGTCTCAACTAGTCGGCCTCGGGAGTACTCGGTCCTAGTCGGCGCCTAGTCGGCCTAGTCGGCCTAGTCGGAGCCTAGTCGGCCTAGTCGGAGCCTAGTCGGCCTAGTCGGTCTAGGCGGTCAACGTGGTTTGTTGACTTTTAATCGGTCAAACTCGGTCAAAATCGGCCTACTCGGCCTTGTACTCGGACTACTCGGCCTTGTACTCGGACTACTCGGACTACTCGGCCTTGTACTCAGACTAGTCGGACTTGTATTCAGAATATTTGAACTTTAAACATGTTTCATTTTAAATTATACCCAGTTGACATGAATTATGCTTATTTTAACACATAAATAATATATAACAATTAATTTTCTTTATATTTACCATGTCCGCGTACTCCCCGAGTACTCCGATTACTCCCAACTCCCCAGTCGGCCGACTAGGGACCGCCTAGCGACTTTTACAACACTGGCAGGGACCCATGAACACCAATCCAAAACAAAACATTCTTCCTGCATTTGATTTCCGATCAGAATGTGTTTAACCGATTTATCCGAGAATAAACCATCCTTGGCCGGGGACCACTTCCACCGATCCTTCCCGGCAGATAACTGAACATTGTCAAGATAACCTATTAGCTGTTCGAAACTAGCTGCTGAAACAGGGTCCGACAGGTCACAAACCCAGCTCCAGGAATATCGGTCCCCAGTACTATTTATTTTCAACCTGTTGGCAATGGTCGTCCGTTTGTCTGCTTCTTTGCTATACATATCTGGAAAAGCTAACATAAGAGGATCCTCCAAGAGCCACACGTCATGCCAAAAAGCCACATTCTCACCATTACCAACGGAACCTCTCATGAAATACCCGAGCGGACGACCTTCCACCTTTGTTTTAAGGAAGTTCTTAGCTATATTGTTCCAAACACCGGAGAGACTCTTTTTAAAAGGAATAAAATCCCAACCTGATCTACTAGTATGAAGGGCAACGATAACTTTTTTCCATAGATTGTTCTCTTCCGTCTTGAACCTCCATCCCCATTTAGAAAGTAAGGACTTGTTGACCACGTCTAATTTACTTAAACCCAAACCTCCGTTCTTTTTAAGACTAGAAACCTTCTCCCACGCTACCCAATGCATCTTTTTTTCTTCCCCGACACCACCCCAAAGAAACTTCCTTATCATGGCTTCTAAATCCGATAAGACTTTCTTAGGAGCCATATAAAGAGAAAAGTAGTAAGTGGGGAGACTTTCCAATACCGACTTGATTAACACCACTCTTCCACCAATCGATAGAAGGTTAGACTTCCATTTAGCGAGACGGGCACGGAAACTTTCAATAACCGGATGCCAATTCGCGACCCTATTCATGTTAGCTCCAACTTTGAGGCCAAGGTATTTGAAAGGGGGACAATCGTGCTTACATCCAACTATACTACCCATATCCCCTATCTCGCTCATACTTACTCCAATGCCATAGAGATAGGATTTGTCGATATTGATTTTGAGACCAGAGCATAGGAAGAAACACCGGAGAATTCTCACAACGTTAACAAGCTCACTTCTAGACCAATCACCCATGACGATAGCATCGTCCGCGTACAGGAGATGAGCAATATTCGTCCCGTTGTTAGGAAACGAGACTCCTTTAATTACCCCCGCGTTCTTAGCATTAGACAGCATAGTTGAAAGAGCTTCCATCACGACCAAGAAAAGAAAAGAAGACAACGGATCTCCTTGTCTCATACCTTTTTCACATCTGAAAGTGAAAGTAGGCGAGCCATTAACTAATACCGAAGAGTTAGCCGATTTCAAAATACCCTTTATCCATAAACACCATTTCTCGTGAAAGCCCATCTGTTGAAGAATAAATACTACAAAGTTCCAATTCACATTATCGTACGCCTTGTGAAAATCAATTTTTAGGATGAACGCCTTCTCCTTTTTCTTTTTTTCCACGAAATAATCTCATTAACAATGAGAGGACCGTCCAAGATGTATCTACCTTTAAGAAAAGCCGACTGATTCTCCGAGATAACTCCATCAAGTACTAACCTTAGACGATTGGCAAGCACTTTAGAAATTACCTTACTAATAACCCCCACCAAATTTATCGGTCTGTAGTTAACTAAAGAAACCGGGTCTTTGAGTTTAGGCACTAGAGCGATAAACGAGGCTCCACTACCTAAAGCAATCTCTCCTGTGTTGTAAAACCAATCAAAAATCCTTCGAAAATCATCCTTGAATAAACTCCAAAAATGCTTAATGAACCTGAAGTTCATCCCGTCTGGACCTGGGGCTTTCTCGTCTCCACATTCGAAAACTGCGTCTTTAATTTCTTGCTCCAGAAACGGTTCAATCAAAACATTTCGGTCCAGATCCGAAATCTTCTTAATGTTTGAACAATCCAACTCCGGTCTATTCGGCACATTTTCTCTAAATTTGTCACGAAAAAAAGATAAAACCTGCTTCTTAATCAAACTCAGTTTGGAGCACCAAACACCATCAATGTTAAGCCCGTGTATAGCGTTAGACACTTTCCTATTGTTTATCAATGCGTGAAAATTTTTTGAGTTCTCGTCACTGTCTATGGCCCATCTCAACCGTGATCTTTGTTTGAGGTCCGTGTTTTTTCTGTAATCCGCATCCTTCACAATTTTAGTTGTAGGTTATAAACTACGATGAAGTAAAAGAAAGAAGAAGAGAGAACAATAGAGGGTTTTTACTTCATGGACGAAATTGGATTTTAGATTATAGTTAATTACTAATTTTAGTTGTCAAATTAGGGGACTTGAAACTTGGAAAATGAAACCACATTCTGAACAACGATGGGTTTTATTGGCAATTTAAAAAAAAAAAAAATTCCAAGAAAATGGTGACACTGATAAAGTTTGTGCGGTTGAAAGAGAAACAATTGATGATGTAAGAGATATGTATGTAATAGCTCGATTTCAAGCTTTAGAAGCCCAAATAGGAGAAACTATTAGGTATTTGTTCAACTTTATTTATTATCGTGTTTTTTATTTACGTCTTAGAATGTATGGTAGATAAAATTGGGATACCCCTGAATTTTTCTTCTAGATCCGCCACTGCCGCAGCCCCCTCTCTCTCCTTCCCCCCTTCACCCTAGCGGCATCCCTTCCCCGATTCAGAATTGAAACCACATCGGTAAAGGGTCGGCGGCGGTGTTTGCCGCGCGGCAAACGCCTTTGCCGAACCCTTTGCCGCACCCACACCGGATACCCTTAGACCACCCGTAGTGGGGCGTGGTGTCACGGCCCCCGACCCGGTTTGACCCGTTTCAGGAGCCGCGGGACAGAAATCCCGTGGTATTTATTTAATTGAGTTTAACAGCGGAAGTTTTCATCAGGATCTTTTTAAAACTGAAATATTTCCCGATTATTTTATTTCACAACTCGGGATAAAACCCCGGTAATTTACAATCATTTGATTTCACGAAGAAATCTTTTATTTTACAAAACATGTTTCTTTATTTTATCATGAGCCACTTCTATAAGCTTGTAGTGCTTCACGGCACTTTTCCTGGATCATAACAGATCACCTGAAACATGTTTGAAAAAGGTTTTGTCAGCGGGAAATACTGATTGAATCATTCTATTTACATAAAATGATGCATAGTTATTAATTACAGCATAAGAGTGATTACAATGGCTTCTATCTTATTTTTATCTAGCGCCATGTCACAATGGTGACATGTCACAATGGTGACATGTCACAATGGTGACGATGGTCATACCACTATTAGGTCAATGAACCTAAATAGTGATGATTATCCTTAGTAGGTCAATTAACCTAACTGAGAGAAAATTAGTAATGTGCACAATACCCCACTAGCCAGTGATTCAAGATATCCACGATTTACTCCCTGTAATTATAACTTTTGAAAATAATTTGAGGTATTGTAAAATAGTTGATAAAAAAAGAATGACTCACATTGCAGATTTATTTTGAGCAGAGCCTAGCCTACTGATTAGCCTTTTTAACCTAAATTTAATAACAGGCACACAATTCTGGGTTAGTAATCAATACAGCATTTACGATAACTCACGAGATCAAACCCTCACAACGAATGACAAAGTGCGATACTTAAACATCCATCGAATTAACGACGAATGACAAAGCATAAACCCTAATGTGGGCAACACTTAAACATCCATTGGATAGCTTAATCAATCGGACATTGAATCGTATCAGCGATCGAGTTATTACCCTGATTGCGGCGTCGATTAGTGATCCGTGTGTGTTAATTGTGGTAAACAGAGCATAACTCAGTGTAGGATTGGAACTTCTACGTTGTTCCAGCGCCCAAATTCAAGTTCCAAACTCTACTATTTATACTGAAAATTTGACCCAGTGGCGTAGCGCGACTGGTTACCCCTATAGTCGTCGCGCTACGCGACTTCTTACCTAGTTTCATATGGTAGCCCCGTGTGTGAGTAGGTTTGCTGAGTTGACGGTTTCTTCAAATTCGTTTTTGACAGATAGTTATGTGGATAATCGTAACTAGGGTTTTACCCCCCTGAGTTTTAAGGGCCCTAATCCTGATTCTGAAAATTCTGAAAATTTTAGGGTTTGTGCAGAATCACTTGGGTGTCTCAATTAAGGTTTCCTATTGGATAAAATAATAAAATAAATAGGACTTTTGACACGAGTTGTTACATTCTCCCCACCTTAATAAAAATCTCGTCCTCGAGATTTACTGGAATAATTGAGGATACTTTCGCTTTATTTCTAATTCTAGTTCCCAAGTGTAATAGGGTCCTATCTTTGAATCCCACTTTACTTGAACTAACACTAATCGTTTGTGTTTTGAGAAATTTGATCTTTTTATCTTTTATCTGAAGAGGTTTCTCTACAAATTTTAATTTTTCGTTTACCTTTATATCTTGGAGAGGTACTACCAAATATTCGTCTGATAGACATTTCTTGAGATTGGATACATGAAATACATCATGTACTCCAGCTAACTCTCCTGGTAGTTATAAACGATAAGCAACTGGTCCTATACGTTGGGTCACTGGAAATGGTCCTACGTACCTTGGACTTAGCTTTCCTTTCTTACCGAATCTAACAACTCCTTTCCTAGGAGATACTTTCAATAGCATTTTGTCTTCAACTTGAAACTCCAACGGCTTTCGTTTATTATCTGTATAACTCTTCTGGTGATCTCTAGCCGTCTTTAGCCTTTCCTTCGTGATACTGAATATCACAGTCATAATCACTTAGGATTTTCATCCATCTCCTTTGCCTCATGTTTAATTCTTTTTGCCCAAATATATATCTTAAATTCTTATGATCCGTATAGACAGTAAACTTACTTCCATACAGATAATGTCTCCAAATTTTAAGGGCAAAAATTATGGCTCCTAATTCTAAATCATGAGTGGTATAGTTTTCTTCGTGCTTTTTCAATTGCCTTGATGCATACGCAATTACCTTTTTGCGTTGCATTAACACATATCCAAATCCTAGCTTTGAAGCATCACCATATACTTTAAAATCTTCTGTTCCTTCTGATAAGGCTAGGATTGGTGCATTTGTTAATTTATGCTTTAAGATCCTAAAGGCTTCTTCTTGTTTAGGTCCCCATTCAACTTAACTGTTTTACATGTTAGCTTAGTTAATGGTATAGCTATCTTGGAAAAATCCTTAATAAACCGTCTATAATATCCAGCTAAACCTATAAAACTTCTAATTTCCATTACGGATTGCGGAACCTTCCATTTGGTAATTGTTGCTATCTTATCAGGATCTACGTGAATACCTTATGATTCACCATATGACCTAGAAATTGCACTTCTGGCAGCCAAAATTCACACTTCGAGAATTTGGCGTAAAGCTTCTCTTTTCTTAAAGAGTTAAGAGTGCATGCAAGTGCTGACAATGTTCTTCCTGACTTTGGAATAAATAAGTATATCGTCGATGAAGACAATTACAAATTTATCCAAATATGGTTTACAGATCCTATTCATCATGTCCATGAATGCTGCAGGTGCATTCGTTAATTCGAAAGGCATGATTATAAACTCATAATGACCATACCTAGTCCTGAAAGCAGTTTTAGGTATGTATTCCTCTTGTACTTTCAACTGATGATATCCGGAACGTAAGTCGATCTTAGAAAAATATCTATCTCCCTGGAATTCATCGAATAGATCATCAATTCTAGGTAATGGGTATCGATTCTTAATTGTAACTTTATTCAATTCTCTATAATCAATATACATTCTCATCGAACCCTCCTTTTTCTTAACAAACAACACTGGTGCCCCCCACAAGGATAAACTAGGTTGTATGAAACCTTTACTTAATAATTCATCTAATTGCTTTTTCAGTTTTAATATTTCTGTGGGTGCTAACCGATAAGGTGCCTTGGCTATCGGTATAGTTCCTGGAATTAGATGAATCCTAAATTCTACCTTCCTATCTGGTGGTAATCCTGGTAACTCTTCTGGGAATACATTTGGGTATTCTGAAACTACAGAAATTTCCTTAAGTTCTTTATCTTTAGTATTAATGATTACTGAAATCATATATACTATTCCTTGCTTTCGTTCATAATTAGCAACTTTCATTACTGATATGAACTTTATAGGTTTACATGGCTTATCTCCTGTAATCATTATTACTTCTCCAGTGGGTGCACAAATTTCTATGGAATTCTTATCACAGATAATTCGAGCATGGTTGTTTACTAACCATTCCATTCCTAACACAACATTGAATTCAACTAATTTCATAGATAATAGGGTTGCAGAAAATTTATGACTTAAAAGTTCCTTATTTATTTTAACTGAATTCCCATCTGCCGTTTTTACTGTAGAAATTTGCCTAATGCTGGTTAAAGGTAAGTTAAGAGTTTGGCAGAATGAAGTATTTATAAAACTTTGGTTTGCACCAGAGTCAAATAATACTTTTGTGTAAACGTTGTGAACTAAGAACGTACCAGCTACCACATCTGGAATGAGCTCTGCTTCCTGAGCAGTCAGTTGGAAAGCTCTTACATTCCTTTTTGCTCCTTCTGCAGGTTTGGCTTTATTGTCAGATGGTTTGTTCAGTTTTGGACAATCTGGCCTAAGGTGTCCAGCTTCTCCACAGTTGTAGCAGACTGAAAATTTCTTCCTCCTGCAGTCTTCTTCTTGATGCCCCGGAATTTTTCAAAAATTGCAATATCCTTTGCATCTTCCAAAATGCTTTCTTTTGCAAGAATTGCAAAATGGGCTAGTGGAAGATTGCCCATTCCCTCCTCTCTTGAAATTGTTATGGTTACCCGGACGGAATTCTTGGGTAATCTTTTGGGCTACTTCCTTCCTTTTATTTTCTTCTCTTGTCCGTACGAGTTCGTCAGTCAGAGTATTGGCTAAATCCACCGCATCATCAATCGTGCGAGGTTTCGCAGCCTTGACGATATTACGGATTTCGGCAATTAATCCCCAAATATAACGAGAAATAAGTACCGGCTCTGGCGAAGCCAGGGTTGGTATCACTCGAGCATACTCGAAGAATGTCGAAGTATACCCTCGACAATCTACATCCACCATCCGGTGGGTTAGAAACTTATTTGTCATTTGTTCCTTTTCATACTCGGGACAGAATTTTCTTTCTACAAAGCTCTCAAATTCTTCCCAGTTCATAGCATACGCCATCCTTCTTCCTTTTGCTTGTAACACCGTATTCCACCATTCTAGCGCCCCTTCTTTGAAAAGGTTTGACGCGTACATGACCTGATCATCCTGAGCACATTTACTTATGGCAATTACTGCCTCGGTTTTCTCTAACCAACGCAGTGCCGCAGTCGCTCCTTCATTGCCTGCAAACTCAGTGGGTTTACAAGCAAGAAATTCTTTGTAAGTGCAACCAGGCGTTGCAACTTTCATTTTCTTAGGAGGAGGAGCTTGCCGTGGTTCATTCTCATGATTAGTATGATTATTGCCTCCGTTTATGCTATTACTGAAGTTATCTTCAGAAATACGTTTGCTAGGAACGATTTGTTGCGGTTCGATTGGATTTTTAACAGCAGCAATGATTGCTGGAATAGCGTTAGTTATCCCTTGAGCAAATATTGCTGGAATAGCGTTGGCTATCCCTTGAGCAACGATATTTTCTATATCCTGCCTAGTCATAAATTGATCCCCCGGTTGTTGCTCAGATTGATTAACCTCATTAACTGGTTCATTATTAGCGTTTTCCATCTGATAACTAATTTATAGATAAATAATTAGTATAAAAGAAATAATCCAATGTCACAATTAATTGCACATAATCACGTAAACGAATATACAAACAAAATTGTAAATTTTCTAAAATTTTATTTGTTTTATAGATTATATCATGCTTCTATATACAACTGTTTTATTATTTATTTTACACATACTGATTTTACTATTACTATTACACAACCACAGTTCCATAAATCCCCTATCCTTTGTCAGATGATATTCTAGTAACGGCGTTCCCTCTCATCGTAATTCCAGGAGATCTGTCCCCCAATCTCTTGGATCCTATTCCCAGTATCCATTAGTTCTTCATCAAAGTGGCGGAGTTCAGCCATATTCTCGTTACTCATTGATGGATTTGGTAAAGGTTCTGGATTGTACTGAGGAAAAAGCTTATAGGGATTGTTTTGTAACTGTATTTCATTAGTCAACCATTCGTCTATTTGCGAGTGGATTGAAGGGTTTGGAATAGCTGGTTCTAAGTTCATTGGTAGTTGTGTTTCAAAAGAATGAATAAAAACATTTTCATTAACAGGCTTAATAGTATTATAGCTTGCCATTATAAAATCTAGCTCTTCCTGAGATGGTAACCCCTCAATTTGTCTAGAGCTTTCCCCAATTTCCATTTTCTTAGGTTTGGGTTTTTCGAAAGGTGAAGCGTTGAATTCAATAGGTTCTTCTATGTCTGGTATATACCTATTGCAATCTATGGAAACCTCTATTTTTACTGGATAGAGATTTAAATTCTGAAGGGCGTCAGACAAGTCACTCATGCTGTTTAGCAAAATACACACAATTACTAAGTTAGAAATCATAACAAAATTTTATAGAAAAACTTTTAAATAGTATTTCATACTGGGTAATTACCAAAACAACTGAAAATTAAAACACACTAAGGTTTACTTATTTATTTACTGGGTAAGGTTTCTAGACTGTAGGTAATCCGGGTGCTAAAACTTTGAGTCAGATTATTTTAAAGATTTGTATTTACTGCTACAGTGGCTAGCATATAAAGATCTGCCCATACTGTACAAAATTAGTCAGATAATAAAACACATAATCACAAAATAGCAATTACTAAAAAAAAATTAAGTATTTTCTAAATACTTAATTAGCTTAAATCAGTGGCTCGATCAGTGGCTCTAATACCACCTTTTTCTGTCACTGCCCCCGACCCGGTTTGACCCGTCTCAGGAGCCGCGGGACAGAAATCCCGTGGTATTTATTTAATTGAGTTTAACAGCGGAAGTTTTCATCAGGATCTTTTTAAAACCGAAATATTTCCCGATTATTTTATTTCACAACTCGGGATAAAACCCCGGTAATTTACAATCATTTGATTTCACGAAGAAATCTTTTATTTTACAAAACATGTTTCTTTATTTTATCATGAGTCACTTCCTTAAGCTTTTAGTGCTTCACGGCACTTTTCCTGGATCATAACAGATCACCTGAAACATGTTTGAAAAAGGTTTTGTTAGCGGGAAATACTGAGTGAATCATTCTATTTACATAAAATGATGCATAGTTATTAATTACAGCATAAGAGCGATTACAATGGCTTCTATCTTATTTTTATCTGGCGCCATGTCACAATGGTGACATGTCACAATGGTGACGATGGTCATACCACTATTAGGTCAATGAACCTAACTGGGAGAAAATTAGTAATGTGCACAATACCCCACTAGCCAGTGATTCAAGATATCCACGACTTAGTCCCTGTAATTATAACTTTTGAAAATAATTTGAGGTATTGTAAAATAGTTTATAAAAAGAGAATGACTCACATTGCAGATTTATTTTGAGTAGAGCCTAGCCTACTGATTAGCCTTTTTAACCTAAATTTAATAACAGGCACACAATTCTGGGTTAGTAATCAATACAACATTTACGATAACTCACGAGATCAAACCCTCACAACGAATGACAAAGTGCGATACTTAAACATCCATCGAATTAACGACGAATGACAAAGCATAAACCCTAATGTGGGCAGCACTTAAACATCCATTGGATAGCGTAATCAATCGGACATTGAATCGTATCAGCGATCGAGTTATTACCCTGATTGCGGCGTCGATTAGTGATCCGTGTGTGTTAATTGTGGTAAACAGAGCATAACTCAGTGTAGGATTGGAATTTCTACGTCGTTCCAGCGCCCAAATTCAAGTTCCAAACTCTACTATTTATACTGAAAATTTGACCCAGTGGCGTAGCGCGACTGGTTACCCCTATAGTCGTCGTGCTACGCGACTGCTTACCTAGTTTCATAGGGTAGCCCCGTGTGTGAGTAGGTTTGCTGAGTTGACGGTTTCTTCAAATTCGTTTTTGACAGATAGTTATGTGGATAATCGTAACTAGCCCCCCCCCCCCCCTGAGTTTTAAGGGCCCTAATCCTGATTCTGAAAATTCTGAAAATTTTAGGGTTTGTGCAGAATCACTTGGGTGTCACAATTAGGGTTTCCTATTGGATAAAATAATAAAATAAATAGGACTTTTGACACAAGTTGTTACACGTGGTTTTTAAAAAAAATTAAAAAAAACTCCGGATAACGCCGGCCCACCCATTACGCTAGGCGTTTTGGGGCGTTTTTTTTTTTTAAAAAAATGAACATGGCGTTTAAAAAAAATGCTGAGTATTGCTTTGGGCCAAGAGATGACCGTTTGACAACGGTCAATTGTTTTATAATTTTTTTAATCCATAATTTACCCACTATATATATATATATATATCACCATCTTTCTCCTATTTTTTTTATAAAAAAAGCTCACTTTCTCTCCTACTTCTTTTATATTTTATACAATCATGCATCCATTCCGACCCCCTTTTGGTGTCCCCGCAAGACCCATGAACCCGAACACAACCCAACCGCAACACCCGTATAACCTTCAAGACATGGACCCGAGCTTTTTAACGTACACGGCTTACTTGAGTGGTGCCACTCCGTTCGTGCCTCCCACCGTCGGCTATGGTCAAGCTGGCGGGTCGGAACCGTCACAACAACAAGCAGAATCCGAACCCGATGTCGATGTCGTGCCGGAGACGCAACCCGAACCGGTGCAAGAGAAATCGAAACGCGGCAGAAGGTCGCATAAGAAGAAGGAAAAGGACGAACCTCAACGTACAAAAACTACCATTAAATGGACGAAGGACGAGGAATTCACGTTGACTCGGGCGTGGCTCGACATTTCGGAGGACAACGAAACTGGTAACTTTTATTTTTACTTATATTTTTACTTTTATTTTTAACATACAACTTATATTTTTACTTTTTTTTAATTTGTAGCAAACTTTAAACGGGCCCCGTTTTTTTGGGATAGGGTTCGCGCACTCTTTTTTAGCACGTGGGCTCAAGGCGAACATCGGGACAAATATTCCATTTCAAGCAAATGGACCGACATCAACAAGTGTCATGCGTTCCAAGAAGTGTACCAACGTAACTTCGATAATCGCGGGAGCGGTGAAGCTGACGTCGGGGTTTTAACGAAGACTTTGGACGAGTTCGAGAGAACGAAATACCCTTTCCCGTACTATAAGTGTTGGGATCTACTACGAAAAAGTCCAAAGTGGGCGCTAGTCAATCCAATGACGTCTAGTAGTAGACGTCGAGCTAAAAGGTCAAAAACATCATCCCCCGTTGACCCTGAAACACCGACATCGGATGCCCGCAATGTCGATCTAAATGAGGTGGTGGACGTTGACGAGGAACTTGAAGAAGAGTTGACCCGACCGCCCGGTAGAAGAAAGGGTAAGCGAACCGGGAAAAAAACGGTCGAGTCGTCTTCCGATCTCGAGTTAAAGGAAGATTTCGAGGAGATGAACCGTCGTCTCCAAGACATTCGCGACCTCGGGCACCATCGTTATGAGATTATGAAAGAACGAGTGGCCGAAACCAAAAAGTTTAACGAGATGCAAGAGGCGAGGCAAATGGAAAAGGACATTGAGTTTTTGTCCAAACCTATCGACCACCTCGAAGGCGATGCGTTGATACTTGCGCAAATGCGTCGCCAAAAAATTCGAGAAAAATATGGACTCTAGATCATCTTCTTTTTTTTTAACTTTATTTTTTTTCGGTTTTTTTTATTTTCTGTTTCTTTCGGTATTTTTTTTATTTCAAGTAATGTAATTTTTATTTTAAATTAATGAAGATTTTTATGTTTTAAATTAAAAAAAAAATTTGTGAAATGATTGCTTGGGCGTTATTGGAATAATGCCCCACTACACCACTTTTGCAATAATGCCCAATGCTGACTGCGATGACACGTATCGAATAATGCCCTATGGTGGGGACATTATTTTGATTTACCACTACACATGGTCATAGTGAGCACAATCCTCTACTTAAGTACTTGTGGGCCCAACCAATTGAGGCGGTGGGGGTGGGTTCAAACCGGTGACCCACTTTCATTTACGGCTGTTTCACATGTGGTCATTAAAAAAAAAAAAAACCTGAAATAATGCTAACCCTGAAATAGTTACCTTTCGAAAAAAAAAAAAAAAAACCCTGAAATAGTTGAAGTCAACACTATTAAAGAAGGGCTCCATTTTCCTATGACATTAATGGTGTACCTTGTTTTTCTTTCATACGTTAAATTGCCAATCTATAACATTAATGGCGTGCATTGTTTTTCTTTCGTATGTTAAATTGCCGTGAAATATAACGCCATCCGGTGTGTTCTCACGTCCTTGACACTTTACCCTCTGTCGCCCCTCCCATCATTTTCTAGGCGTGATATAGGGGAGAGGAGGGGGTGAGGGTGGGTGGGGGGGGGGGGGGTGGGGATGGATTTGCTTCGCGAGCGTTAATGGCTCTTTTATGGGCCCTTTCAAAAAAAACAACCATTGGAAAACGGTAATACTTTAAAAATAATCAGGGCCGGCCAAAGGGTCAGCATTCTAAGGCCCTAGTTTTAGGCCACCATCTGATCAGGGCCGCCAGTTTAAAAAAAAAATTACACATATGCTATTCGGCCTTTTTAGCCCATTTGAACCTGGATTGAGGGGGTGTTTGGCCTAGCTTTTATTTTTTTGGCTTGTGCTTATATTTTAAAGAGTTATTCACCAGTTGGTCGATAATCATCCAAACTTTAAAAATTCTCTCCAATAATCTCAACTTGTAAAAGTTTGGCCGTCATTGATCATTTTCAAACGTATAAGCATTTGGTCTCCTCAATAGATTCAATTACATCTAGAGACTCCTTAATTAATTTAAGTGCACCTATGTTAGAAAAGGATTAACGGTGACCAAACTTTTACAAGTTGGGATTATTGGAGGGAATTTTTAAAGTTAGGATTATTATCGACCAACTGGTGAAACTTAAGATTATTAAAATCCAATAACCCTTTTTATTTTCATATTTTTATTAAATTTCTTATTTAACATAAAATCTACTTGTTACACTAGTATTTTTTAAATAGTTTTTTTTAATTAAAATCTACTAGCTATATAATTTTATGTAACTTAAATTTCTTGCTCGTTTTAAATAATGTAAACCTTACTCGTTTTCAATTTTGGATAGATATGATTGATAATAATTTTCATGTAAAAAAAATTAAGCCTTTTTTAACTCTTTTTTTGTTCATTTACATTTTACTATTTTAGAAAGATATTTAATTTACATAAAATCTGCTAGTTACACTAGTAAAATCTACTAGCTATATAGTTTTATGTAAATTAAATATCTTTTTTTACAAAAAAAAACGAGTTTAAAGAAGGCTTAAATTTTTTAGTTTTATCTAAAATACCTGGCTATATAGTTTTATCTAAAATACCTAAGTATATAAAATTAAATATCTTTCTAAAACAGTAAAATGTAAATGAACAAAAAACGAGTTAAAAAAAGGCTTAAATTTTTTTTACATGAAAGATATTTATTATTATCAATCATATCTATCCAAAATTGAAAATGAGTAAGGTTTACATTATTTAAAACGAGTAAGAAATTTAATTTACATAAAACTATATAGCTAGTAGGTTTTATTTAAAAAAATCTACTTAAAAAAAATACTGGTGTAACAAGTAGATTTTATGTTAAATAAGAAATTTAATAAAAATATGAAAATAAAAAAAATAAATAGATTTTATGTTAATTAAGAGATATAATAAAAAGATAAAAATAAAATAAATAAATAGATTTTGTTAAATTGATTTAAGCCAAAATAAAATTAGGTGTTAGTACCCAAATGTGTTAGATTGATAAACTTAAAAAAAATGCAAGGGTATTTTAGTCATTAATTAACAAATTTTGATGTTAGTACCCAAATGTGTTACAAAATTGAAACCATAAAACCTAAACCTGTTAAAAAAAATTAGTACGTAAAGGCGAAATTAGGTATAAACCACATGACCCATTTGTGTAATTAACTCTATTTTAAAGTAGTTTATGCTTATTTTCTTTCATTTGATAAGTTATTTTTAAGTGTTTAGATTAGCTTATATTCTACAAGTTGATAAACTCTTTTTATGTGTTTGTGTTAGCTTTTTTTATTTAGCTTATGTTAGTAAAATGACCAAAAGGGGCATGGTTACATATTATCAAATAACTTATATTTTATATGTATCTACTTTGTTTTTATGAGTTATACCATTATTTTTGGATAAATTTATGTCGAGGATGACGTAAAACTTATACAAAAATACATTAATATTCAATAAACATTCATCTTGGTTTGATTAGATCTCCTGCAATCATATCTTTAACTGCACTCATGTATAAATCATCTATTCTATGTTGTGTACTTGTGTCTTCATTTACTTCATTAATGTCATTAGATCCCCGACCATTATTTGGAGTGTAAGATTCTTGTTGCGCCCTGGTAAATCCTTTATCACATGTATCTTTTTTTCTAATATAATTATGAATTGCCATAGATGCTAGCACGGTCTTTACTTGTGTCTCGTAGGTGTAATTGACATGCATATGTTGTAATATCTCCCATCTAGCCTTCCATACTCCAAAAGTTCGTTCAATGACATTTCTCAATGATGAATGATGACATTTCTCATATTCCTTTTATTTAAAAAAAATCACTCAAGTTGACAAACAAATCGGTGGGTTACAAAACATGTGATTATGTCATTGAAACAAGTCATTCGGGCTGCAACAATCCTTAAATTAATTTGATAATGTTATGTTTTTTTAGTCCATCTTGGCAAAGCCGTAGAGCCGTCAGGCGATGAACAGCTTTGAATGCTAATGGACTTATATAAATTTTCAAGTCATTCACCATTTGAGGACTTATAAAAATCACTCAAAATAATTAATAATTAAATCTTTAGTTGCTTGTTAAGTTATTTTGTATTATGGGAAGGGGTATAATACCATTGTGTGTATCAGATTCAAATGAGTTAATCCACCATTTGAGGGAAAATGAGTAAAAAACCATCTTCTTCAAATAAGCTTATTGAAATAAGCTAAAAAACCATCTTCCCATAAGCTTCTTGGAATTAGCTTATATAAGCTAATAAGCATAAGCTTAAAAAGCTAAACCAAACACCCATTACTAATGGGCCATTAGTGCTTATTTTGTAAAAATAAGCTAAAAAAACTATAAGCTTAGCTAAAAAAGCTAGGCCAAACACCCTTGAGAAGCCGCCTCTATTCTAATCCCCTATGAAGCATCTGATTACTCAATTGGTCGCACATTCACATAAATTGAAAGCGAGTAGGCGTCCTTTAGGTCTGCGCGTCATCTGGCAATGACATTCACAGCAACCAAAGACGGTGATTGTCAAGCAATTGGTGAATCAAACCGTCTATTCTTTTAGTTGGACTTTTTTTTTTGAAATCGAAGGTCACGACCATGTTCTGTTTTTTTCTAAGACGCTGTTTTGAAATTGTAAGTATTGTATTTTGTTTATGTTCCTTACTTCTTTAAAGTGCGCTACAAATTGATCGAACCTTTTACTTGATTATGTTACAGACTTATTTGTTGTTGATTGTCGTTGTCCTAGTTTTTTGTCAATTGTTCTTACCCAGTCTATTCTCAATGTATGATATTTTGATAGCTTGATTTTTTGCCTCACACTTACTATAGTTTAATCCTCGAACTGTTGAACTTTTTTAGCCTCATTAAATTATGAGTGAATTGCAAGTTTTGTCCTTTATCTATATATCAAGTTGCAGGCGGTGTCCTTTGTCTTTAAAATTGGCGAGTTTTATACTTATTGTTTCAAAATCTTGCATGATATGTCCTTTGAGCCTAACTCAGTTAATTTTAATTGTTAAATGAAGGATAAATGGGTCTTTTTACTTATTTATTTAAGAAACCATTTTTTTTAATTATATACACACATCTGAACATACTCTTTCACACTTTCTCTCTCTCTAAAGACACGCTTTCTCTCTCTACTCTCTCTCTCACTCTAGGGCAAACCCCCACCACACCTGCCGCCAGTAGCACCACCACCTGTCGCCACCCACTCCCAACCCTAATCCACCATCGCAAAACCCCCCACCCCAACCTGCAGACTATTTAATCTCCAAAAAAACTACAAACTCACACTAATCTTGTTCAAGATGTTCCAAATTCCTCTTCACAATCCTAAAATTAACCATGGTGTTGCTTTGCTGAAATCGGCTCACCCAGATTGGTCACCGGCGGCGAACAAACAACTTCAATTGATGACCTAAGAATCGACATGGAACGTTACCACACCGTATGATTTCGGTGCGGGTCATTTAAACCAGGATGTCACTATGGATCCGGTTCTTGCGCTTGTTAGAAAGGGGGTGTTGAGGAAGACTTTGGTGAAGAGAGTAAGGAATGTTTTGGATGTCAATTCGGTTAATGTGGCAATCTTTACGAGGACAACTAGAGAATTCAAGAAATTCTGCATATTGGGTGTGATGAGTAATTATCATTTTTTTATTGGACCCCTTTTGGTAATTATCGACATATGAAACTTCATTTTCTTTTATGTCTTTTGCACTAGGTGAAGGTGAAGGCTTGAAATTAGTGGGTGTTTGTTAATTTTATAAATTTCAGTTCACATTGATTAAAGTCTAACACAACCACCTTCATTGTGTAAATGGGTTGAAACGATATGGGTTAGCGGGTTGACTGAATAGCATAACAACTTGAACTATAGGGGTATGGTAGTATGATGGGTGGGTTGGGTTGGAAGTGGTGGCAACATGTGGTTGTAAGTGGTGGCGATGGGGTGGATGGTGGTGGTGGTAAATGTGTAACATCCCGAAAATATAAGTTCATAAAATTTACAATTTATTTGTAAATAAACTAGTAAAATAAACAAAGGATGACACTAACCTAGTTAGATAATGACTAGTGAGTAGTTAAAGGACAAAAAGGGGACTAAAGGAAATTAGAGGGACCAAAAGTGATTAAACTAAAATTTAGTTTAATAAAACATGAAAAATAGAAATCTCAAACACACATACGTGTGTGAGATCAGCCAGACAAGAGCAGGGGGCAACCAAGGTCATCAAAACCCTAGTTCAGCATAAAATCTCTAAATTGAAGGATCAAACTCAGTCCAAATCAAAATCCGAACATAGATTAGTGATCCTCATCACAAGGGGGTTACAAGGTATGCAAAATTTGGTGTTAATTCTCTGTTTTAAATTCTCATGAAATTGGGAAATCTGAAATTAGATGATGCATGTTTGTGATTTGGTTAGCTTAGTGATGAGATGGTGTCTAGAAGTAAAACCTAGACAACTACATGTGAAATCATGTCCAAATTCAGGAAATTCCACGAACACATTGAAGGTGGGTTATGGGTTTTACAAGATAATGATGAACACTAGGGTTTAGAATGATTATTCTAGTGTAATTTGAGTTTATGAGGTACTTTCTGAAATTTGGAAGTTAAAACATGTGTAAATGTGACTAATGGAAGTTGATTTAGATGATTATTACAAGTCATGAACTTGGTCTTGATGATGTAAAAATCTGACCCGCTAGGTGTTTGTTAAAATGCCTAAGTGGGGATTAAAATGTTAAAAATCAGGTGAAAACGCAGATTTGATTATTTTAGAGAATTATGCGTTAATGATTATGAAAAGAGTTCTAAGTTGATTGTGAATTGAACTCTTTAGGCAAAGAATCCGGATAGTCAAGCGGACAAGCTGGAGCGGATACGCGTTTGATGGGTGAGCTCTAAAGGTACGCGACTTATCATCTCGTTACATTTACGTAGATAAGCCTAGTCGTAAATATGTCTAATGTTGTTATAGCGAAAATGTTTGCGTTTGGTAAGTCTAAGAAGTGATGGAATTCACTCGACAAACCAAACGGGTCCAAAGAAATAGTTGAAATAGGTATGATGTCGAAATGGTAGTGTTTGGAGTGACTCGAACGTCACTCGTTAAGTTGAGTTATAAAAGCAGAAACCGAGGATTAGAAGGGATACGCTAAGGTCGAAAAGCCCGGGAATGGGTAATTATGATTAGAAAGCAATGTCGACGAATTATGAAGGTATGTAACTTGACGCGTTACATTCAATGAATTGTTGTTAAATTATGCATAGTTGCGTTGTTGATTTAAAGTTGGGTTGATTGTAATGACATGTCCGTTACTTAAATCCGTAGGTTAAGAATTAGTTTGTAGTCGTTTGGTAGTCATCAAAATGGAGGATTTTCCGTAGATGAACCAAACGGGTCAAATAATGATATATTGTAGTACTAATATTGTAAATAGATAGAGATGGCGAAAATGGTCCCAAGAGCACGAAGCCATAGGTTTGGTAATGAAGTGCCGGTGATAATAAGCCCCGGAAGTTGGGTAATAAACGCCTTAGGTTATTAGTTAAATGGTAGCAAAATAAGTAGAGATATAATGGGTCGAATAAATGCATAGAGACATTTAGTAGTTCGGTCCGCAAGTTAAATTTTCGGTATCTAAATTTTAATATTTATGTCGGTAATGAATTTACAGACGTATAGGAAAAAGAATCACTTAAAACGGACTTACGAGTCAAAAGTTATGGTCAAATGAAGTTAAAAACTTGAATTTCCGGAGCTGGCAGAAAAATGCAGCTAAAAAACATAAGCTGCTGGAAAATCCATTCCCCCGCGCCACTCGGAAGGGGACCCGAATTACGCCGCAACACGCGAGGGGTTCTCGCGGCCGCGTAACGTCTCTCGCGGGGCGCGAGAGACCCTGATTCGAGAATTTTTGTTTGTTTCAATTGTTTTGATGCTAGATTTCGATTATAAGTGTTTTATTATTGTCAAAATTAACCCTTGATGTGGTTTTGACAATTAGGTGATTTTGGTGAACTTCCGGATGGCGATCAAGCAAAGGATGAAGAACCGAAAACTACTTTTGAAGCTTCCGCAATGTTTAAATCCTTAATAGACTACGTTTGTGAATTGTAAACAACCTTGAATGTTTTGAATTAGTCGTTACTCGACTAAAATGTTGTTACTTTTGAACCCTACATATGGGATACTATGTCACAACTTAGACATTTTCATATAATATGCTATGAATAAATATTAATTCCATGTAAAATTATACGGGTGTTACAAGTTGGTAATCAGAGCTTAAGGTTGTCAACAAAGTGTTCGGTTCAAGCTTGATCGATCGTCCGGTAAGAATTAATTGCTTTAGTAGACTTACTAGAATACTAGAAAAAGGAAAATTTGAAGTGATATGCACGGGAAGTGCGTGTTTACACACTCAAACCCGGAAAAGTGCACTAAGCATAAATGGTTTAAGCAAGTGGTGAACTTGACTAGATCAAAATGAATGACGCATATGTCATAAATGAAATGTTTAACAAGTAGTGTAAACATTTCAATTTCAAGATGACGGAAAGATGGGAGGAGTGTATGAATACGCTCGAACCCGGGAAAATACACTAAGTAAGAAAGGTAAGGCAGGATATATACTTGACCAAACCGAAAAAGAATAACACATTATTAGGTAAACCATCGCCAACGTTTTTTAGCATTAGGTAAACAATTTAACTGAATTGACGTGACACTGTCTGATTGGGTGAATAAGAAGTTTATCTATTCCAAAAAGGTAACCACTCCCTTCACCCTAATGCAATTTATGATCAAAGATAAAATGATCATGATACTAGAAAAATAATGTGAAAGTGGACATTTAATACAAGAATTTGAATTGGAAAACTAAATATTTATTTTGATCAGGTTGCATTAATTAGCATTTACGTAATATACATTTTTTACACAAAATATTAAAGCCTTTAATCTTTTTTGTAAATACTATCTACTAAGTATATTAAAACAAAACATGTTTAGGTCACTTAACATTTGCTTAATCCTTTTATTGCCACGTGGCAATGTGATGCTACTCACGGATTGTTTTTTAGCGGCAAAACAAGTGTATTCTTCTATTCTCTTTTCCCCTGGCATCTTATCAATCACACGCCCTTCATCTGAGATTGATACAATTTGACTTTTTCGTAATTTTAAAATAAGTTTCCTTTCAATCTTTGTTCCAATCACAAACCCTAATCCAAGCCAATTTCACCATCAATCTTTATGTTGGTTCTCTCTTCCATTGTTTTCTTCAAATCCTAAAATTGTTTGTTCTGTGTTGAGGCTTGAAGATCTGGCATTTGTTTACAAACGCTTTCATCAACGCCTGTTGCGGATCCCCCGGCCACAGGTTCTTTCACAATCCACATTTGAACCCTTACCTGATCTAGGGCTCGAATTAATTATTCATATTTGTATTTTCTACTACAAAGACCAGAGAGATCGACCCAAAATTGTTAGACGCGAACTCTAGGTGGCGATGATAGTGGTCGACGTTAGAGCTAGGGTTTTTTTGGAACCCTAGGTGGCGGTGGTGTAACGGTGCTGGTGGTAAGTGGTGGCTTTGTAGGAAGCAATAGTGACAAAAGAATATTATATTAATATGAGATGGTTGATAAAGAAGACAATTGCTCTAGAAATGCTAAGGTGTTCGATCGCTGCTTTGTTCCGATTATGAAGACGGTGGAGCTCATCAAAGAAGACTCTTTCCTTTGGGTCAGTCATCGCTCGACATGCAAGAAGCCGAAATGGGAAAACTGGGTGTCTTTTGATGTTGTAGACATAAGTTAAGCTTGTTTATTTTGTTTTGTTTTCTGTTTATTCTTGTTCTTCAGCTTCTTGCTTACTCTTTACATATATATATATATATATATATATATAAAGTGATTTTGTTGTTAAAAAAAATAGGGAACTTTTTTATGAGTTAATTTTAATGCCATTTTTGTCACAACATTTATCGGGATGCGTACAATAACTATTTTGGCACTATTAACTTATTGTAAAATATGTACAAAACACAAGTAACTTTTGAAAAAGAACAATAATTAAATTATTAGGTCATGCGTAGTCATAAAGCCCTTTTGTGGGCGTTATGCGACACGTGTCGTGCCACGTCACACATGGACTTTATGGGGCGTTATATCACTAGAGTCTGTAGTCATAAAGCCCATATCTCATAATTACTCAATTAATTAATAACCCCTTCAATTGTACATAAATATGTATCTATATATTGTTGGTTCAGTTCTGTTTATTCATGAAGGAAAACATTCAAACATACATGTTACAGCAGACAGCGCAGTGGAGAATCCAGTCAGAGAAGATGACATCCCGTTCGACATAATTGTCAGTGTCATCTGGTTCCTCCTTAGGGTGCTAACTGATGATGGGGACTAAGAAAACCGACAAGGGAATCAGTTGTAGGAGAGGGAGGTCGATGATGATGATGATGTTATGATTAGGTTATGTAACTGTGTAACCTTTTGACCTCTACATAATTCTCCTTATATAAGCACCCAGGAGGAAACCTAATTAGTTAATAAGGGTAATATGGTCCATCAACAATTACCAACTAATTATTTAATAGGTTATTATATATTTTGATCTATATTATGTAAATGCTTATAATGGCTATATGATTAAATATTAAATCATAATATATTTAATCTTAGATTCTCCCACTTAGCCAAGTAATCATTTACCATGAGTATTAGATAAGCCTGATCAGGAGTTAACACTCATTTTAGCCTTCAACAAGTACTATAGCAGAGAAATACAGCCGTTGAATCATTATGCAACTTAGGACCCCCATTAGTCATACTATAGCCTTAATTTAAAACCTAATCATCATGATCAAAATACGCATAAGCCCTTTGTTCGATTTGTAACTTCATTTGTCTATATGCCATTATACCGGTTGAACATATTCTAAGAGACATACAAAATCAAACTGAGGAAATTTCATTAATCATAAAACATAAGCTAGTACAATATGCTCAAATAAGGTCTTTACTAAATCCCATACTCCAAACATGTTCTTCGTAAACCTTAGGAGGGAGACCTTTAGTCATCGGATCCGCAAGCATATCTTTAGTACTAATATACTCGATACAAAGATTATTTTCCTCAACTCGTTCACGTACGAACATATATTTTGTATCGAGATATAAACCAGCTCCAGTCGAATTGTTACTGTTCGAGAAACTAACGGCAGCTGAATTATCACAATAAAGCTTCAATGGTCTAGAAATGGAATTAACAATTTTGAGTCCAGTGATCAAATTTCTAAGCAACATTCCATGACAGATTGCGTTATAAACAGCAATGTACTCTGCCATTGAAGAAACACTAACTAAATGGTCGGAACCGAGATAGTTAGGGGGTTTGAATCCGCATAAAGGGTTAGCTCTCTCTCGGTTGATTCAGTCGTAATGGATTAACTTCTCAGGTAGCTCTGCAAAAAAGAACACCGTTAGCCTCGCCAAGGGGAGAAGAGGGTTCTCTCCTTGACCCGACTCCGGCGTGAGAATCAGTATTGGTATCGGAGAAGATAAGTATTTGAAGAGTGAGAGTAGTCTGAGTTTATACCTGAACAGTTCTCTTATTTATAACCGGGAGTTTGGGAGGGAAAACCTGTTATTGAAAAGATAACGGAAAATGCCTAACGCCGTAGCGGTTATTTTTCTTCCGTTTGAATTCTTTGATCTGACGTCCCTTAGCCTCGATCCGATGTGAGTGCACACGGATCGTGGTTTGATCTGTGGCTGGGGAATCGCCACGTGGAAAGTGATTAAGTGGAGATTACTCTCCAATTGCATGCCTTCGTTGTGATTCCAGGGTTGTCTGTGGTAATGACACGTGTCCAGACGGTTATAACCGTCTGGGTGGTGTATGATTGTATTTCTTTCTAGAAGGTTATTGCTGTGATCTGGTGTGACACCTTGCTGTGTGGACACAGACAAATAAATCCCAAGCCTGGGTAAAATAATATCTAAGTCTGGGTGTTGTGGCGGAAGTATTGTACAAAGGCTTTTTAATCCTTTATTGAATGGGAGAAGGCGCAAAGATTTATGTTTATCTTTTGGGCGCGCGACTATAAGTTACTGATTCTTTTCTTCCTTTAGTAGGACCAGTGCGCGGCCGCGCAAGGTCGAAAAGCTAGAAAAGTTAGTTTGTGGTATGGTCTCAAATCCTTTTTATGAGGTTTTTGGGACCTTACCCCTTCAAGTCCCCCCAGTCTAGTGTTGTACTTATGCAAGTAAGTGGAGCACTGGACTTATGAGAGGGAAATGTTTTTAGGCACGTTTAAAATAAGAAAGCTTCTATGAGAAGATTTATCCTGTTGGAAAAAGGAAAAAAATCTTTGTCATCATGCTCTGACACGTGATGACGTCAACTAGTAATCAGAGTGGGTATTTTTCTCTTTGTTCTTGAATTTCGTAATGGCGCTTGTCAGACCTTATTAATGAGGATGTGACCCTGGCTCCTGTAGCGCCGTAAGTGATATAATTCTGATAACTAATGATGAGCAGGGTTCCCATTTTCCGAGGTTGAGTTTTTATATATATATATGTATTGGGATTCCTGTTATCATTCACTTGGAGAAGATGAAGGGAAAAAGTACCGTTCGTTCCCGGCGCCTTTCGGATATCTTAAGGGTTCGAGAAGCTGCTGAAGCTCTTTTGTTACTTGCCGATTCTCCATCGCCGCTGCTTACTGGAACTGGTAAGATGATGTCTGCTGTCAGGTCTGTTGACGTTGGTCTTCAGTCGCCGGAGGTTGATAATGAGGCCGTCGTGTTGTCGGTTGAAGATTTAATGGCTCGTTTCCCAACCCTCCGTCCGAGTATATGTCAGTTGGTGTACCAGCGTCGTCGGAAGAAACCTCCGGTGAAGATGGATGTTGAAGACGAACCTATGGTTGGTTAGGTTTTGTTTCGTCCTGTCTTTTGATTGTGTATATAAGTCCGTTAGTATAAACTCATCTTTTGAAGATCACGGGTGTGATCGGTGTTTATTGATTGTTTGATCATCTTGCTATCTTGTAGAAGCAAGGTTTTTTGTTTAGTTTCTGGAACTAAAATTGTGAAGATCATTGTCATGATCTTGTTTCTGAAGTGTTTTGTTACACTTGGTGATAAAATGTATTTTCTTCGTACGTGTTTGAATTACAATATGTTGCATGTTTTTAATTGCTTTTTTGGATAGGTAAGGCGAATGAGAGATGGTATTGTGCTCATGTTTGAACGTTTGTCTAAAAGGCGTAGCAGCTTGCCCCCTCTTTTTTTTTAGACTGTTCATGTTTGACCATATTGTTTTCGCGCGAACCCAAAAAATTACATGCAATTTGTAATAAACAGTAATAGGAATAATGTTTGTATTGATAAAAAGCGCAAGGCTTTGTAACATATAATAAAGAAAGACATTGCCTGTATGCTTTTGAAGGCTTAGATCATATGTAACACCTGCGCAACTGTTGTGCGTTCCAGGTGCGGGGAACTAGGGTCCCATCGATCCTTTTTAGGGTATATGTTCCCTTGCCTAGGACCTCGTTAATGACGTATGGTCCTTCCCATCTTGGCGCTAATTTGCCTGGCTTTTCAGCGTTTGACGCCTCATTATCGCGCAAGACAAAATCACCGGGGACAAAAGTGCAAACGCGGACGCGCGCATTGTAGTATTTTTCGAGCTTAGATTTGTACCTTGCTTCTGTTATGGCGGCGTTCTCGCGCCTTTTTTCGAGAAGGTCCAAATCCATTCTCCTTTCTTGTTCGTTGTTCTGTTTTTCCATAGCTATCATGCGCGGTGATGGTAAACCTATCTCGGCTGGGATGACGGCCTCAGATCCATAGACTAAACTGAACGGAGTCTCGCCTGTGCTAGTCTTTGGCATTGTTCGATGCGCCCAGAGGATGCTGGGAAGTTCGCCAACCCATCCTCTGCGCGCTGTCCCGAGTCGCGCTTTTATGCCGTCAACGATCTGTTTGTTTACGCTTTCTACCTGTCCATTCGCTTGAGGATGCGCAACGGAGGCGAAGTTATGCTCGATCTTCATTTCTTTGAACCATTTTTGAAGATCTTCTGCGGCGAAGTTGGTACCATTGTCGGAAATAATGCGCAATGGTAATCCGAATCTGCAAATGATATGTTCCCATATAAATTTACAGATTACCATTGCTGTTGTTGAGGCCAAAGCTTTAGCCTCTACCCATTTTGTGAAGTAATCCACCGCGACGATGATGAATTTTACCGCACCTGGCGCGTCAGGAAATGGACCGACGAGATCGATGCCCCACTGCTGGAATGGCCAGGCGGAAGTAACAGGTATTAGTGGATTTTTAGGTCGGAGTGTCTTTGGTGCGTGGTGTTGACATGCCTCGCATCTTCTTAACAGGTCGACTGCGTCCATGTGCATTCCTGGCCAGTAGTATCCAGCACTCATTATTTTTGCCACGACCATGCGCGGTCCCGCGTGTATCCCGCATAATCCTTCGTGGATTTCTCTGACAAGGTATTGGGCGTCTGTTTTATCGACACAGCGTAGTAATGGGCCCATGAATGATTTCCGGTAGAGGACGCCATCCGCCATTTCATAATTTACCGCCTTGTGTTGTATTTTCCGAGCTTCTGCCTTTCCTTCCGGTAGCTTTCCGTGTTGGAGGTACAAGATAATCGGAGACATCCAAGATGGATCTCCCATTTCTATAACGTTTACTTGCTTGAGATGAATGGAAGGGTTGGATAATACCTCTATGCGTACTTCCTTTGCTAAGTGCTGAAAGCTGGTAGCAGCTAGCTTGCTTAGCGCGTCAGCATGTTTGTTCTCGCTTCTGTTTATGTGATTAACTTTGAATGTTTGAAATTGGTTGATTAACATCCGCGCTTGTTCAAGGTACAATGCCATAGCTTCTTTTGCATCGTAATTGCCATTAACTTGCTCGGCTACCAGTTTTGAATCGACATTAGCTTCAAGATTTCTTGCCCCCATTTTTAACGCTAAGCGAAGACCTGCCAAGAAGGCTTCATATTCGGCTTCGTTATTCGTACTTCTGAAATCTAATCGTATAGCGTACGTGAGCTCGTGGTTGTCTGGGCTGATTAATCGGAGACCTGCTCCTGCTCCATCGTCATTGGAAGCACCATCTGTATGTAAGGTCCAGACTCTGTCATCGAAAACAGGTGTTGGGTTCTGGATTGCCTCACATTCTTGTATTTTATCGATAGGAACTTCAGTGGCGAAATCTGCTAACACTTGCCCTTTGATCGCGGGTCTTGGTCTGTAAAAAATGTTGTAACCTCCCAGTTCAATTGCCCATTTGGCCAGTCGTCCCGCTATGTCAGGCTTGGATAAGATCTGGCCTAGGTGGTAATTGGTAAGAACTGTGACGACGTGACCCGAAAAATACCTGCGTAGACGTCGAGATGCGTGTACTAGCGCTAGGACTAGCTTTTCTATCATTGAGTACCGAGTTTCCGGGCCGGTAAGCATTTTGCTGATGTAATAGATTGGAGTCTGGATGTTCTCGCGTTCTACCATCAATACAGCACCGACCGCTACTTCCGCGGCAGATAGATATAAAATTAGTGGCTCTTTTTCTTTTGGGGCTGTCAATGTTGGCAGTTGAATTAAACATTCTTTCATTTGTTTGAATGCGGTTTCCGCTTCAGATGTCCACTGAAAGTCAGTTTTCTTTGCGCAATTTCGTAGCGTACTGATGAATGGATAAGACTTTGCCGCGTGATTAGCCAAAAATCTGTTTAAAGCCGCTAAACGTCCAGCGAGCCTTTGCATTTCTTTAGCTGTTGCGGGTGACGGCATTAGCTGAATAGCCTGCACCTTTTCTGGATTTACTTTAAAACCATCTTTTGTGACGATGAATCCCAAAAATTTCCCTTCTTCCATGCCGAAGGAGCATTTAGTTGGGTTGAGTTTTAGGCTTACGCTGCGCAAGGAGTCGAATGTGCGCTGGATATTATCAAGCATTGTGCTTTCCTCATGACTCATGATGACGAGGTCATCCATGTATACTTCGACAGTCTTGCCAATGTCATCTTTGAAAATTGTGTCCATTAGGCGTTGGTAAGTTGCGCCTGCATTGCGCAAGCCGAACGGCATTTTGGTATAACAGAAAATGCCTTTATCTGTGCGGAACGCCGTTTTGTCTTCGTCTTCTTCTTTCATCTAGACCTGATGATAACCCTTGTAACAGTCAAGAAAGCATTTCCATCTGAATGACGCTAGAGAGTCGACTTTCTTGTCTATCTCTGGAAGCGCGTAACAATCTTTTGGGCATGCTTTATTCAGGTCTTTGAAGTCAACGCACATTCTCCACCCGCCGCTATGTTTCTGCACCATTACTGGGTTGGCTACCCATGTATGGTACTTTACTTCGCGCAAGATGCCCGCGTTAA
This sequence comes from Helianthus tuberosus, assembly GCA_030545235.1. Classification (NCBI taxonomy): domain Eukaryota; kingdom Viridiplantae; phylum Streptophyta; class Magnoliopsida; order Asterales; family Asteraceae; genus Helianthus; species Helianthus tuberosus. Next base: position 66,351,154 of record CM060406.1, read on the forward strand.
GTAACTCTGCTACTTGCTCGTTCATTGCTTTTGCTTTTTCTTCACTGAAACTGCGCCTCCCCTGAGCAACAGGTTCTACTGATGGCTTGATGTTTAGACAATGTTGCGCGATGTCGCGTGGGACTCCAGTCATGTCTGCTGGGCACCAGGCGAATATATCTTTGTTGTTAGACAATAACTCTTTTAGTTGTATGCGTGTTGCTGGTGAAATGGCTGGTCCTAACAGAATGGTCTGTTCTGGGTACTCGTTGTTTAGAACCCATTTCTCTGGTTCATTTGATGCCGAAGGTTTGGCTACTTTTGCTGGTGGTTCGTCATCTACGAACATGACTTCTTTGCTTGAATAAAGTATTGCAACTCCAGTTTCTGTCGGAAATCCACAAGCAGCGTGTGGAATGGAAGTGATCATGCTAAATTCCCTTTGTGACCTTCGCCCGAGCAAGACATCGTGTCGTGATGTTGCCGGCATGACCATGAAATTAACTGAAACTGTTCGTGAATGCTCGCCATCGGATAAGGTTACCGGGAAAACGATTTGCCCTAATGGAAATACAGCTTCATTACAGAATCCGGTGAGGGGAAAATCGACCGGCTCTAAACGTGCTTTGTCTTCTGGATCAAGCTGCTTAAAGCACTGCTCGTATATGATGTCCATCGAGCTTCCTGGATCGATGAACTTATAGTCAGTTCGGTAATGACCGAAAATACCAGTGATAATCACTGGTCGTTCTTCCTGGGGGCCCCCAGGAACAACGGGGAACACTACTTGCTGTTCTCTCCAATGTTGATCATAGTTTCGTTTATTTGGTCTTCGTGATGGACCTCCCTGAACCATGTGTATTTGTCTCTGATAACTGCTATATCGGCTGGATTGGATGTCCTCCCTACGTGGTGTTGGTGGATCCAATTCTGAGGTATCAATTTCTTTTTTAGATCTGATGTTTGACAAATCAGATCTGACGATTTGAACAACGATTGTGTTTATAGCAGCTTGGCATCTGCTAAACCAATGTTCTGGAGATTTATCTAGCTGTAAATTGTTTCCGACGTTTGGTCGAGGACCAGGTTGTCGGTGAGATGACAAATTTTCTGCCATGTGCAAAAACAGAAAACAGAATGAACTGAATCGAAACGAGGTAGAGACTAGAAAAACTGAGAAAACGGTGGGCGCCAATGAAGAAACACTAACTAAATGGTCGGAACCGAGATAGTTAGGGGGTTTGAATCTGCATAAAGGGTTAGCTCTCTCTCGGTTGATTCAGTCGTAATGGATTAACTTCTCAGGTAGCTCTGCAAAAAAGAACACCGTTAGCCTCGCCAAGGGGAGAAGAGGGTTCTCTCCTTGACCCGACTCCGGCGTGAGAATCAATATTGGTATCGGAGAAGATAAGTATTTGAAGAGTGAGAGTAGTCTGAGTTTATACCTGAACAGTTCTCTTATTTATAACCGGGAGTTTGGGAGGGAAAACCTGTTATTGAAAAGATAACGGAAAATGCCTAACGCCGTAGCGGTTATTTTTCTTCCGTTTGAATTCTTTGATCTGACGTCCCTTAGCCTCGATCCGATGTGAGTGCACACGGATCGTGGTTTGATCTGTGGCTGGGGAATCGCCACGTGGAAAGTGATTAAGTGGAGATTACTCTCCAATTGCATGCCTTCGTTGTGATTCCAGGGTTGTCTGTGGTAATGACACGTGTCCAGACAGTTATAACCGTCTGGGTGGTGTATGATTGTATTTCTTTCTAGAAGGTTATTGCTGTGATCTGGTGTGACACCTTGCTGTGTGGACACAGACAAATAAATCCCAAGCCTGGGTAAAATAATATCTAAGTCTGGGTGTTGTGGCGGAAGTATTGTACAAAGGCTTTTTAATCCTTTATTGAATGGGAGAAGGCGCAAAGATTTATGTTTATCTTTTGGGCGCGCGACTATAAGTTACTGATTCTTTTCTTCCTTTAGTGGGACCAGTGCGCGGCCGCGCAAGGTCGAAAAGCTAGAAAAGTTAGTTTGTGGTATGGTCTCAAATCCTTTTTATGAGGTTTTTGGGACCTTACCCCTTCAGCCATCATTGTGGAAGTTGTGGTCAACTGTTGTTTATGACTCTTCCATGAGATAGGGCCGCCTGCTAACATAAAGATATAGCCCGAAGTGGATTTCTTGTCATTTTTGCACTTGGCAAAGTCAGAATCAGAATAGCCCGCCACTTCTAAATGATCACTTCTTCTATAAGTCAGTTTACAGTCTTTCGTCGCTTGTAGATATCGTAGTACCTTCTTAGCTGCTTTCCAGTGATCTAGGCCAGGATTAGTCTGATAACGACCTAGCATTCCTGCAATATAAGCGATATCTGGGCGAGTACAGACTTGAGCATACATCAAGCTCCCGACTACTGACGCATAAGGTATCTGGCTCATTTGCTCCTTCTCTACCTCTGTCGTCGGACACTGGAATGAACCGAAAACATCTCCCTTAACTACTGGAGGGACTGAGGGTTTGTACTGTTGCATGTTGTAACGTGTAAGGACACGATCTATGTAAGCCTTTTAGGACAATCCTAAGATCCCTTTAAGTCTATCTCGGTGAATTTCGATGCCAATGATGTAAGAAGCATCTCCGAGATCCTTCATGTCGAAGTTATGCGAGAGTAACCGCTTCGACTCATGCAACATGTTTAAACTATTACTTGCCAATAGAATATCATCTACGTAAAGGACAAGTATAGTAAAGTTGCTCCCACTCATCTTGAGGTAGGTGCATTGATCCACTTGATTCTTCATAAAACCTTGTTTCTTCATGACTTCATCAAACTTGAGGTACCATTGACGTGATGCTTGTTTTAACCCGTAAATAGATTTCTTCAGCTTACAGACTAGATGCTCCTGACCTTCCGGTTTAAAGCCTTCAGGTTGTTTCATGTAAACATCTTCGTCTAAATCTCCGTTAAGGAAAGCGGTTTTAACGTCCATCTGATGTAACTCCAAATCAAAATGAGCTACTAGGGCCATGACGATCCTTAATGAATCTTTACGAGAGACAGGTGAAAACGTGTAACACCCTTATTATTATTTAACGGTTTTCGTATAGATTACGAAAATAAACGGGTAATTATGATTTCAAATACATTGAAAATACGGGTTCATTAAACTTTATTTACAGAATTTAAAACTAAACAACATAACATGTGTGAGTTCGTTATTTAACATAACAATGATACATAGTGCGGAAGCTTATTTCTTGATCGTGTTCGGTTCTTCGTTGTGCTTGATCGTCCTCCGGTGCTGAAATTATACCTGAAACTCATAAAACATGAGTCGGATTAGTCATACGTAGTTTAAAACGTGCGTAAACGAGTCCGGGAAGCGAAACTGATTAAAATAAAAAAATTTCGCCAAAAACAGTGCCTTTCGCGCCATGCGCCGGCACCAGGTTGCTCCCTCGCGTGGCGCGAGGGAGACCGTTTTCCAGCAGCTCTGCTGCATTTTTCAGCAATACCAGTTTTTACGGAAACGGCCATAACTTCTTCGTTATTGATCCGTTTTACGCGATTCTTTTTCCTACGCGTCCGTAATTTAATTCTCCATCATATGAAGTTAAAAACCAACTTCCAACATAATAAATTTTGAGACTTCTAAGCCTTCGACTCGTTACCTTTTTACCGAATTTTAACCCGTTTATGCATTTTATCAAACAAACGTATTTGTTTGATCCTTATATCACATACACTTCTTCAAATTAATGTTATCTACCATTTTAGGTTCTAATCACAGGTTTATTACACAACTTAAACCCATTTTCGCTCATATGCTTATTTTGACCCGTTAAGGGTATTTAAGCACTTTAAAGCTTGAAATCGCTTTCATTCATTTCTAGCATCTTATTCCTACATTTCTTATCAAGTAATCTTCCACCACATCTATATGTGCGTTGGATTTAATGTGGATATCTATATGTTTCGAGTTTTTACCCCTCGGATTATCATTTTACGGCAAAGACTCATATAAAGTCTTTCGACCCAAGAATTTACATCTTTCACTACCTATATTCATTCTAAGCATTTATTTAGTCATAAAACTTGTTTCCGAGCCACCTTTAAGGGTCGTTTGTTCAAATTAGCTTACAAGGGCAATTTGGTCAATTTTCATCCTTCTTTTACTACAAGGACCTTTAAATACTTGTTTGACTCAAAATCCGACCTTTTAACTATAATTCTTGTTTGTAAACCAATATGTTTCTAAAACACCATGTTTATGACTCAAATTATTCGGTTTACCTAAAAGATAACCGAATATTCATTTTGACCTTGTCTAACACTTATAGAATCTCAAGTTCTAAACAATGAGCTGAATCATTATACATACCTGACTCGGATCATTATATTGACCATTTTTTATACCTTGCTTTAATACTCGCTACTTAATAGCGATACAAGTTATCCTTCCGTATTTACTCCTGTGAACACACAACTCGACAATATTCATTAGTCGATATTTTCAAATGGTGATATTTTCACCATTCAACCCGTTTGGTCTAAGTGACCGTTTATTTTTGTGAGATGTTATTTAGTACCATCTCGTCTACAAGACTCACTTCGGTTTATACCGTATAGTCTTTTTACTTATAAATCATTTCTTAACACTTTTTGGCCTACTATGGCTTACGTCATCATTGTCTTTTTCGTAATTAACACGACAAAAGGATATTCTAAAATATATGACTAGTGTAAGATATACTTACCTTGCATCCGAATTACGCTTTTCCTTTCCTTCTTGATTCGTTTGACCCGCTCACTCATCAAGCTTCCACCTAGCTCGTTAGGCGTCAAACTATCATCGTAATTCATAAGATGGTTAGATTAGTCATTATCAATTATGACTACTCCATCTAACGGGTCTTATGTCGACTTTATCACTCGATTAAATCATTGGTTAGTTTGACTTCCTAAAAGTCAAGTGATCTATCAACATATTCAAATGCACACTTCACATGGAATTTCAACATTTTAGCTTCGTTTAGGCATTTTAACAAACACCTAGTGGGCATACTTTTACACATTTAAAAACTAGTTCATAACTAGTTATTTTTACCAAGGTTAACATCAAAATTCAAACCTCCATGTCTAGTGTTCATGAACTACACCTAGTACTAGTATCATAACATCAATATTCATCAATTTAACACTCTAATTCAAGTGTTCGTCATCTAGTTATAAAAACCCACTTAACATATATATAGGAAATCATCAAATTCCTAGTTTTTCAACACCAATACATCAAGTTTTCAACTAGGGTTTTGTTCCTAGACATGGATTCAACCCAATATCACTCATGCATGTAACATTCATCACAAAATTTCGATTTATGAGTGTTCATGACAAATCATAATCATCACCAATGTCAAAATTATACATACCTTATGATCTCCTATCTTTGGTGATCACGATCTTAGCTTGGAACCGATTTCTAGTTTGTTATCTTCTTTGAATTTGAGGGATTTCATGTAGTTTAGGGTTTTGAGAAGAGCTCCCTTTGGCTCTGTGCTTTCAATCGACCAGAAACACACTTATGTGTGTGTTTTTGTGTCTAATTTATTTTTAGCTAACTCAGTTTCAAGTTTGTCACTTTTAGTCCCTCTATTTTGGTTTGTTATTAAGTAGGCCATAACCTACTTATTTCTAGTAACATTCCATCTAATTAACTAGGTTAATTTTTTTTCTAGTTAACTTAATGGGTTCGGGAAGTCATAACCTGTTTTATTTCGAGTCCCGTTAACTCGGGCCTTTTACATACTTTGTTTTCTCAAAGTATTTATCCTCCTTTTTAATTAATATCAAGTTTATTTATTTAACTTCTAATATTCGTCGGGTTAAATTTTACCACTAACGGTATTTTACCCGTCTCTTAGTATTAACAGGGTTTGATTACCAAAGCCGTTTTTGGGGTGTTACAAAACGTCTCTTGATAATCAATTCCCTCTTTCTGAGTGTAGCCCTTTGCAACCAATCTCGCTTTGTAGCGTTCAACGTTCCCATTCGGATCCAGTTTTGTTTTGAACACCCATTTACATCCTACTGGTTTGACACCGTTGGGTAATTCTACCAAATCCCAAATGTCATTTTTCTTCATGGATTCAAGCTCTTCAATCATTGCTTTATTCCATTCAGAAGACTGATCACTGCTAATGGCTTCATTGTAAGAGATAGGATCATTAAGCTTTCCGGGATCCATTTCAGTCAGGTAGGTAACATAATCATCCCAATTAGTAGGCCTTCTTTGCCTAGATGACCTCCTGAGTGGATTATCGGGTTCAGCGTTGTCTTGGTTTTGAGCGTTTGATGTGCCTTCGTCATGAGGTATAATGGGTTCTGATTGTAGAGGTGAATTTGCAGTTGGTGCAGTAGCTTCAGGTACAGTAGTTGCATTGGGTACAAGAGGAGTAATCGGAGTAATGGTAAGCGACGAGTCTCTCCCCCCCCCCCCCCGCGTCTTGTTCTTCTTGAAATTCTTCGTAAGGGTTGGTACTGCTCCCACTAACCTTGAAATCCTCCAGGAACGCAGCACGCTTGGTTTCAACAATACGGGTGACATGGGAAGGACAATAGAAACGATAACCCTTCGAATTCTCAGGATACCGAATAAAGAAACAGGTAACTGTTTTAGGGTAAAGTTTCCTTAGGAAAGGATTATAAAGTTTTGCTTCAGCAATGCAGCCCCATACTTTCCTATATTTAAGACTCGGTTTCCTTCCTGTCCAAAGTTCACAAGGAGTTTTAGGGACATACTTAGAAGGAACTCTATTGAGTATATGAACAGCTGCTTTTAACGCTTCAGTCCAGAGAAATAATGGTAAATTAGTGTTGGCTAACATATTGCGCACCATGTTCATAAGGGTACGGTTTCTTCTTTCAGCGACACCGTTCTGCTGAGGTGTACCAGGCATGGTATATTGGTTCACAATCCCTTGGCCCTTACAAAACTCATAAAATGGACCAGGAGCTTGTCCCACATCAGTATGTCTTCCATAATATTCACCGCCTCTATCTGACCTCACAACTTTAATCTGACGATCTAATTGCTTTTCAACTTCAGCCTTATAATCTTTAAAAGTTGTAAGAGATTCAGGTTTCTCCTTAATAAGATACAAGTACATGTAACGAGAATAATCATCAATAAAAGTGATAAATGAAGTATGTCCTGTTATGCCAGCGATTTGGTAGGGACCACTAATGTCAGTATGAATGAGTTCTAATAAATTAGAACTCCTAGTGGCACCTTTCTTATTCGCTAATGTCATTTTACCTTTAAGACATTTGACACATGTTCCAAAATCAGAGAACTCGAGATGAGGTAAGACAATCCTTTACAAGACGATTTAATCGTTCTTTTGAAATGTGGCCTAAACGCTGATGCCACAACATGGATGAAGTCTCTAAGTCTCGTTTCTCTTTCATCTTTGTGAGTGATTCATTAATGTTATATGACAACAAAGATTTGGAAAAGCCATCATCTAGTTCTAATCTATAGAGACCACCATCCAGAATACCAGTACTGTTTTGGTCAAAAATTACCGAAGCAATTTAGTGATCAAATTAGTAAAGTGAGGTAGTGTGCTAGAAAGTGCGTTGAAAATATGCTTGTTAAGTTATTTAGAAAATCAGTATTCAGGTTATGGCTCAGGATATTGAGCTATATCTATGATCAAACTATGAGCAAAAGTAAAGTAAATGACACGAGATGTACGAGGAAAGCCCTTGATCAATCTAGATCGCCGGCATAAAACCTCGGGAGCTGACAATCGCAGCTGCCTTGTTCTTCTATTGCTTCAAATATCAGGGTACAGTGCAGGATGTGGTGCGGATCAACTATGTGTTACAATGAAATTTGAATACAAGTGTGGTGTTTGCAATGAGCTAGAGAGTTAAAGTATTCGAGAGTGTCAGTGAAGATTGTGTGCCTTAAACTGATCCGCCCCCATCTATTTATAGTAAAGATAATGTAACAAACTACCCTAAACTTCCGGGATCCACCGAATATTCCTTAATCGAACGTTGTAGACCTGGTCTTTCGGGTTCAACGTCTCTCCTTCAACAAACACGTCCGAGTCTTGAGGAGAAGAAGTCCACTTGACCGTTAGCAAGTCTCAGCCTTTAACCTGCACGTGATTAATTCAATAAACCTCAGGATACCACCCAAGATGTTAGCAATATCCTCTTCCAGCATCCTGGTCACAAATAAACAAATAAAGGCAGGATATTGGTCAGGATATGTATGCTTAGAAAATGAGCCATAACAATTGTCCCCAAATATATCGGTTGGGATACCAATCCAACGGATATATTTCAAAAGTTTCACCTCATAACTTAAGGCAATTAATACGACTAGACCCTTGAAATGACAGCGGTGCAACTTCCAAAGCATTATTTACTCTTTACCCCCTATATTCATCCTATATTAACCGAGGGACTCCTTATCACGGTTATCCTTATCTTCAAGCGGACATTAGGTATTTTCCTTTCTATCCTTCTTTCTTGAATCTCTCTTAGTTTGCTCAATACTTTTCATGGCACCACGAACGAAATCCCGATCGGACCGACCGGCCTCAGCCCTCGTAAGTCAAAATTTCATTGTTGATCCAGCAAAGGAGATCTGCTGCTTCAACAATGCCGACATCGCTGCTCTTAAAGATTCCGGTGCCTTTCCCACCGAAACAGTCTTTCGCCCTTTCGACCGGGAAGCCCGATCGGACGCGTCATCCGACGAGTGGGTTTGTTTTTTCGCTTATCCTTTCTCTCTCGGACTCCGGTACCCGTTTCCACCCTTTATCTCTAGCTTTTTCGACCTCACCGGCCTTAGTTACGCTCAAGTTATGCCAATGGTCTGGCGAGTCTTGATAGTGCTGGATCAAATCAAATCTCGTCATTTTCCTAACCTACTTGTTGAGGACCTCCCTATAGCATACCGGTTGAGATCCCACGGCAATCACCGTTTTCTTCTATTTTCTACCTCCAAGAACCCTCTGGTTCTTAAAGCCACCAAGAACGAGGATCGATGGCGACGAAAATTCTTTTTCGTAAAAAGAGACTCCATTGATAGGGGTTTCGATCTACCGGTTAAATGGTTAACCAAGGGTAGGATTTAGGGTTTTAGGAATATCCCCCATTATATCTTCAAACTGTATCCCGGACTTATATCCTGATGTTTTTATGCAGCAAATTTCAGAGATTTAGTGCCTCCCAGTGCAGAATCCGAATCCAAGATCGAGGAAATCTACCGTCTTCCTGCCAGTGAAAGAACTTTCTCCCTGTCTCTTACAGATTCAAGCCAGAAATCAAGCTCAGAAATCTCTGGTAAGCACATTCTCAACATATATAAATTACTTTTCAAAAGTATGATGAGTTTAAGAACATCTTCCCTTGTGTAGTACCAGTCGTCAACCTTGAAGGTTTTGAACTTGACGAGTTGGATTGCTACTCCAGCCTTGAACCCATCAAACAAGAATCCAAGCCAAAGCCGTCTGCTACACCAAAGCCTACCTCCTCGAAGACTGTTTCTGCTCCCAAAGGCCCTCCGGCATCCAGGACCCGGGCATCCAGCTCTCGGAAGAGAAAGGAGACGGACTCCCCAGCTGTTTCTGAAACATTCTCTCTCGAGAATCATGGGTTCAACGAAGCCACCTCATTCCTCAAACAGGTAGAATTTTCTTTTCGATATCCTGCACAAGTATGTTAGCCCTTATCCTGCTTATTTTTTACATCAATACCTGTGTCTTTATTGATAGGGTCTGGATCGTCTTATGCACTTGTATGAAGACGCTTGCGGGCTTAACAAGATGTTGGAGATCAAGCTGGAGAAAGCTGAGGCCACCATAGCCGACCAAGGAACCATTGCAGCTGCTAAATCCCAGCATTATGAAGACAAATACAAGGCAATGATCCGGGATCACCAGGTTAGTCTCCACAAAGCCAACGAGGATGCTCAAGCCAAACTAGATGCCGCTCTTCTCCAATATCAGCAGAATATGAGCTCATATCGGGATAGCCTCAAAGCATCCGTGGTCGTCTCTCTTCTCCAAGCCAGGATAAGGATGGCTTATGAGGCCATGGATTTGGGTTTTGAATGCCCCTCCTGGAATGTAAAGGCTTGGGAGGAGAAACTACAGGGCCTCGGAGGTCATCCCGTTGCTCATCCTGCAAAGCATACTGGTGAAGAGCCTTCTAAGGCGGCAGAGGAAGCGGCCAATGCTGGTGATGATGCCGAGAAGAATCCTGAGGCTGATGCTGGTGCGAACGCTGGGAAGGAGGTTGTTGTTCAAGAGGGTGCTGCCCCTTAGGCAGTGGAGTGGGCGATGATGGATATACGTGCCAAGGCCGGAGCCCACTTTTAAATTTCATGGTTGTGGTTGTATAAACAATTTACTTTTCCTGTCTTCGAACAATTTACATTTCCTGCACTAGAACAATGTGATGACCAAAGGTGGATGGGTCCTAGGTTTTAGGACGAAGCCCTTGGTCATCAATTAGTATAACTTGTTTTGAATGTGATAACGGTCGTAGGTGGACAGGTCCTGTTTTGAGATATATCCTGCAACCGTTACACAAGTATGGTAAAAACTAATTGTGCTTTTGGCGGATGGGCCTCGGTTTGAGGTGAAACCAAAAGCACAACTTTTGACTTGTTAATAATATAACTATCTTTTGACTTATTTATCGTTGCCTTGCATTACTTAGCGTAACTCTTAGCTTTGTAAAAATTTTGTATTATTTTCTTATGAAAATATCCTGATCAATATGCTCAACGATATATTGTAAAAACTTTTTATTAGATAGAACTTCCAAACATTCCTTTAACTTTGTAGAAAGTTTTTTGAAAAACAATCTATTTTTCCAAAACCAGTTTATGATAATACTTAAATGATCAAAGTGCCAAACTAATACTAGTTTCAAATACCTTAATCAAATATCCTGAAAAGGACCTTGAGAATATATCAGGATACTTATAGTGTTACTAAAAACTTAGACGATGTTTACAAAGGAAAGATCATACCAGAAATAGGGAATAAACCTATTACCAAACTTCAATCCCTTTGCAACTCTTCCAATGAAGGTGTCCCCTGTGCAAGGTACTTAGTGCATTAGTTCTGAGCCTCATCCTTTTAGCTTTACATCACCATCTTGGCAGGGATGTCCCCTGTGTACAATGTCTTCAAATACTTTAGAAATCTACCGAATGTCAGTTTCCATTGCATAGGCAATTTTTTACGTCCCAAGGGTAAAACCCAAGGATGTACTGGAGATAAATCCCTTGTATCCTGGGGAAAATCCCAAATTTTCATGCGCTACAGGCGGGAGTGTATAAACTCCAAGACTTAGAAAGGTGAAAACCTTTAAACCTTAGAGAGTATGAAAATACCCTTTCGTGAGAGAGGGTGATCAATCCTCATATACCTTTAGGATTCAGGATATAGCCAACAGTAACGAAATTGTCAGCCACTTTTACATGGACTGGTCCCGCCACCTTGAACTATCCCTGAATAACTTGCGCTCCAGGCGGGGTGTTTAAACCCAATTCGGAAGAAAGGTGAATACCTTTAAACCTGTGAAGGGATCGGTATCCCTTAAACGTGAGAGAGGGGGCCAATCCTCTAATCTTTCGAGTTATCCTGAGTACATATCCTGGAGCTATATCCTGAAACATATCTTGCAAAACAATTGTAAACTAAGGTGGGTGTTAGCTTGGCTAACACCCCTCCGATGCTTAAGTCAGTATTGGGTTACAAAGAACAAATTAAACCAAACATATTTAAAAAAGGTAGAATTCATACCATCCTGAGTTAGAGATTAAATTCTAAACTCACTTGAAATAGAGCTTAAGGTGTATAGCATTCCAAGACCTCGGTAGCATATCCCCCTCCATATTCTTGAGTCTGTATGCTCCTTTCCCTGCTTCTGATTCAACTTCATATGGTCCTTCCCATTTTTGAGCTAACTTGCCATCGGCAGGGTTAGTAGTATTCTGAAAAGCCTTTCTTAACACCCAATCTTCAATCTTAAATCTTCTGGTCCTAATATTCTTGTTATATGCCCTGGATATTCTCTGTTGATATGCTGCCATCCTTAGCCTTGCCGCATCTCTCTTCTCATCTATAGTGTCTAAATCCTGACTCAAGGCTTCAGGATTCTGCTCATGATCACTTAGGGTAGATCTTGCAGTAGGTATTGTCATTTCCGTTGGAATCATTGCTTCTGCTCCAAATACCAAGGAAAATGGGGTTTGGCCTGTTGCATTCTTTACCGTTGTCCTATCAGCCCATAAAACAAAGGGTAATTCTTCTGCCCATCTTCCTTTTTTGGCTCCAAGCCTTTTCTTTAAGTTATTGACAATTATCTTGTTTGAGGATTCTGCTTGTCCATTCGCTTGAGGATGTACCGGAGTAGACGTAATCATTTTGATTCCCCAACTCTTGCAAAAGTCAGTAGTCCTCTTACTTATAAACTGAGAACCATTGTCACAGATTATCTCGGCTGGTACTCCGAATCTGGTCAGGATATTCCTCTTGATGAAGGATACTACTTCTTGGTCTCTAACTTGAACAAATGCTTCTGCTTCAACCCACTTAGAGAAATAATCCGTCATTGCTAGCATAAAGACTTTTCCTCCCGGAGCTTTTGGTAGCTTTCCCACTATATCCATACCCCGCTTCATAAATGGCCAAGGGGAAACAATAGGATATAACGGTTCAGTCGGCTGATGCAGTATGTAACTATGTCTTTGACATGCGTCACATCTTCGAGCATATTCTGCGGCATCTTTTCTCATTGTTGGCCAATAATATCCTGTCCTTAATACTTTTGAGAATAACGACCTGCCCCCAGCATGATTACCACAATCCCCTTCATGTATATCCTGAAGTACTTCTTTGGCTTCAGGATCCTCCAAGCACCTCAAATACGGTCCTGCAAGAGATTTCTTGTATAAAATATCATTTATAATAGTAAATCGAGATACCTTCATCCTAAATGCCTTAGGATTTTCATTTCCAGGGATGTGTCCTTCTTTGAGATATCTCATGATTGGAGCCGTCCAGGATTTAGGATCCTCTTCAGGATGCTCTGCTCGAGGATCCTGAATACCCGCTACTTCTTCATCCTGAGGATTTGTTGCAGGATATAAGACATGTAATATTGGTATTTGGGTCCCTTCAGGTATCCTGATCGATGATCCCAAATTTGCTAAGGCATCCGCTTCAGCATTATCCTCCCTTGGTACCTGTTCAAGTATAAAAACATCGAAATATCCTGCTAATTTTTTGAGAATATCGAGATATTCGATTAATTTCTCACCCTTAACTGCATAGGATCCATTAAAATGGTTAGTAATTAACAAAGAGTCAACATATACTTGCAAATTCTTGATACTCATACTTTTAGCCAATTCTAATCCTGCAATTAAAGCTTCATATTCTGCCTCATTATTAGTAGCAGGAAATTCACACCTAATTTCCTGGGGTAATATGTCCCCCTGTGGCGATTTTAGTAGTATTCCTAATCCTACTCCTCTTACATTAGATGCACCGTCAGTATATAATGTCCAGGATCCTGAGGATTCTCCTAACTGTTGAACTTCTAGGTCTACCTCGTCCTGAATGTCACTACTAAAGTCAGCCACAAAGTCAGCTAAAGCCTGAGATTTTATGGCATTTCTAGGTTCATATACTAAATCATAAGCACTTAACTTTACTGACCACTTGGCCATCCTGCCCGACATCTCTGGTTTCCTAAGCACATTTTTGACAGGATAATTTGTTTTAACATGTATCCTATGTGTCTCGAAATAATGTCTAAGCTTCGTTGACGCCATGACTAATGCTAGTATTAATTTTTCTAAGTGAGAGTACCTAGTTTCAGCATCTAATAAACTTTTACTAACATAATAAACAGGATATTGCTGACCTTCATGATCTTTTATAAGAACGGCACTTACAGCATTCCCTGATACAGCAAGGTACAGGGATAGTGGTTCACCATTTTTAGGCTTCATCAATAGAGGTGAGGTTGAGAGATATCGTTTCAAATCCTGCAGGGCTGCTTCATGCTTCTCCCCCCATTCGAATCTTTTGTTCTTCTTCAGGATATCATAAAAATCTTTGCACTTCTCTGAAGATCTCGAGATAAACCTGTTTAAAGCTGCTACTCGCCCTGTCAATCTTTGTACGTCCTTCATATTTGAGGGTGATTTTATATCTAGGATAGCTTTGATCTGCTCTGGGCTTGCTTCTATCCCCCTTTTTGTCACCATATATCCAAGAAACTTTCCTGCCCCCACTCCGAAATGGCATTTAGCAGGATTCAGCTTCATGTTGTATTGATCCAGGATATCAAATGCTCCCTTGATATCCTGGAGGTGATCCTCAGCCTTTTTAGATTTCACCACCATATCATCGATATATACCTCCATGGTGTCCCCCAGTTTGTCTTTGAACATCATGTTTACCAATCTTTGGTATGTTGCACCTGCATTTTTCAAACCAAAAGGCATAGCTGTATAACAATAAATACCTGTTGGTGTCATGAAGGCAGTATCCTCCTGGTCAAAAGGCTCCATTTGGATCTGTTGAAATCCTGAGGATGCGTCCATGAAGGTCAGCATTTCATGCCCGGCAGTGGCATCTACCATTGCATCAATGTGGGGAAGAGGAAATGGGTCTTTAGGACAGGCTTTGTTCAAGTCTGTGTAGTCTACACAAACTCTCCATTTCCCATTTTTCTTTTGTACTACAACCACGTTTGCTAGCCATCGTGGGAACTTAACCTCTCTGATCATTCTGGACTTTAATAATCTTTCAACTTCCTCCTGGATAATCGTGTTCCGCTCAGGAGCAAACTTCCTTCTTTTTTGTTGCACAGGCTTGAATGATTTATCAATTCCAAGCTTGTGAGTGATAATATCTTTGGATATGCCTGTCATATCCTCATGCTTCCATGCAAACGTTGACATCCTGCATTTCAAAAAGTTAATTAATTGTTCTTCAATATCTTTAATTGCTATGCTGCACTAGGTTTGGTTGAGGATTTCATCGAGGATGAGTAGCATTCTTTCACCTCCTGCTGATCACTATCAACTTTGACAACTCCCCAAGGGGTAGGTATCTTGATGCATTGGTGATATGTTGATGGCACAGCCTTCATATCGTGAATCCACGGTCTTCCCAGTATGATGTTATAGCAGGATAGAGAATCTATCACACAGAAACGTTGTATCGAGTTGACTCCTTCAACGTATACTGGCAACTTTATCTCTCCCACTGTGTTTCTAGCCTCTCCACTGAACCCAACAAGCACGGTAGACTTTGAAGTGATATCCATTGGAGATACATTCATTCTCTTCAGAGTTTCTAGTTGGATTATGTTGACGGAGCTGCCATTATCAACCAGTATCCTGCGTACAAAATGGTTAGCCACATATAACGTTATTACCAGAGCATCATGGTGATGATCCTGGACAGTATCCCTGTCATCAGCATCAAAAGTGATCACTTTGTCAGTTGTGAGGGTAGTCATCCTGACAGGTTTGTCTCCCCTTTCGGCCTTAGCTTCCTTTGCATGTCTCTTTGCTGCCGAATACGAAGTTCCACAAATGTCGGATCCTCCCGAAATGAAGTTGATTATCTTGGCATCCGCGGGAGGCGATGCCGCTCGCTCAGGATCCTTCTCAGTATCCTGACCCTTATTCTTCTTTCTTCCTAAGAGATCTTTCAAATATCCCTTGCTTAGAAGATAGCTTATTTCTTTCCTTAGAGCAATGCAATCCTCAGTTACATGTCCGAAATCTTCGTGGAAAGCACACCATTTTGACTTATCTTTCCAGTCAGCCTTTTGTTGATTCTTTCGAGGCCACCTAGCCTTGTCTCCTAGACCCTGCATGGCATACATCAATTCAGGAATGTTAACAGAAAAGCAATATTCAGACAACTCAGGATACTCTTCAGGATCCTCATCTTCGACAGCATTCACTCTCTTGTTTTCATTTCTACCATATGGCTTAGGCCGATATGACTTGAATGAGGATTCTGACTTCCTGTTAGTTGACTCATAAGTGTTAGATGAGTTCATCCTTTCTTGCATCTTCCTGTCATCTTCCAGACGGATATATCTCAAAGCCCTGTTACGAGCTTCGTCGAGATTCCTGCAGGGATTCATTACAAGATCCTGATAAAACTGAGAATCCTTTTGTAATCCCATCTTAAAAGCTTGCACAGCTGTTGCAACATCAAGATGTGGGATATCCAAGGATTCTCGACTGAATTTGTTCACATAACCCCTCAAGGATTCCTGAGGCCCTTGAGTTATCCTGTAAAGATCACTGGTTAGTTTCTCAAAACTCCGACTACAAGAAAATTGACTGTTAAATAAATTAACCAAATGAGCAAACGAAGTAATTGAGTGAGGAGGAACGTTTAACAGCCATTTCAAGGCTGATCCTGTTAAGGTTGAACCAAAACCCTTGCACAAGCATGCTTCCTTGAGATCCGGAGGGATAGGGTTGATCTCCATTCTTTCCCTATACTAAGCAATATGCTCCTCAGGATCCGTAGTTCCGTCGTAAAGCTTCATGTTGGGGGTTTGAAATCTCTTTGGGATCTCAGCATCACAGATAGGATGTGCAAAACGAGATATCTTATGGCTGTCTTGGGACACTTCCGGGATCGGCTGGACCACCCTAGGTACACTAGATATCATGTCCTTCAACTTTTGAAGTTCCCTAGTAAGTGCTGATGTCACCCCTGTATCCTGCAAAGATCCACTATTGTTAGTAGCATGAGTATTATTATTATTTGACACGTTACCCGTTGGAGGATTTTGCCCATATCCTGAAGCATATCCTGAGCTCCTCATGGTTGACATCCTGACCGAGGAGGGTATTTCAGGAGTATGATTCTGAGGAAGACTGGGCCCAATATTCCCCCTGTTATCCTCAGTATACACAGCTGAACTAAAGTTCAACGCTCTGGGGTGTAATGGAGTGACATTACCCTCGGCAGATCTGCTCGAGCCAGACTTCAGGAGTTGTATTTCCCTTAAAAGCATTTGGTTTGTTTCCTGTTGCTGCCTCATTTGTTCCTGCACACTTCCAAATAAAGTAAGAATTTCATTATTAGAAGCTAGAACGGGAGCAGATTCCTGAACACTGCGAGCAGGGATAATATCCTGAGGTCGTGAAGAGGCTGGCATCCTTGGAGGAGGTGGTGGAAGCACCGAACCAGTAGTAGCAGAAGTCACAGCAGACACAGTAGAGGAACTCATGTTTGATCTTGAGGCCATTACGGACAATGTGGCAAAAAGTTTTGAAAATAGAAAACCGATTAGCGATTTGACAAAAAATTTTAGTAAAGAGAGCACCACTTGCCCCACGGTGGGCGCCAAATTGTTTTGGTCAAAAATTACCGAAGCAATTTAGTGATCAAATTAGTAAAGTGAGGTAGTGTGCTAGAAAGTGCGTTGAAAATATGCTTGTTAAGTTATTTAGAAAATCAGTACTCAGGATATGGCTCAGGATATTGAGCTATATCTATGATCAAACTATGAGCAAAAGTAAAGTAAATGACACGAGATGTACGAGGAAAGCCCTTGATCAATCTAGATCGCCGGCATAAAACCTCGGGAGCTGACAATCGCAGCTGCCTTGTTCTTCTATTGCTTCAAATATCAGGGTACAGTGCAGGATGTGGTGCGGATCGACTATGTGTTACAATGAAATTTGAATACAAGTGTGGTGTTTGCAATGAGCTAGAGAGTTAAAGTATTCGAGAGTGTCAGTGAAGATTGTGTGCCTTAAACTGATCCGCCCCCATCTATTTATAGTAAAGATAATGTAACAAACTACCCTAAACTTCCGGGATCCACCGAATATTCCTTAATCGAACGTTGTAGACCTGGTCTTTAGGGTTCAACGTCTCTCCTTCAACAAACACGTCCGAGTCTTGAGGAGAAGAAGTCCACTTGACCGTTAGCAAGTCTCATCCTTTAACCTGCACGTGGTTAATTCAATAAACCTCAGGATACCACCCAAGATGTTAGCAATATCCTCTTCCAGCATCCTGGTCACAAATAAACAAATAAAGGCAGGATATTGGTCAGGATATGTATGCTTAGAAAATGACCATAACAAGTACCATAAAAACAGAATCATAGAGGATAGAGAGTTTGCGATGACCATGGGAAACAATAAAACCGTCCATGTCTAACTTTGGTCCCGATACAAGGTTCTGAGTTACCTCAGGAACATATAAGGTATCATAAAGTTTAATACATAAACCAGTTTTCATAACTAATTGTAATGTTCCAATGGCCTTCACTTCTAATTCTCGATCATCCCCAACCTTAAGCGTTCTTTGGTTTCTTTCCAGCTTCCGG
This sequence comes from Helianthus tuberosus, assembly GCA_030545235.1. Lineage (NCBI taxonomy): Eukaryota > Viridiplantae > Streptophyta > Magnoliopsida > Asterales > Asteraceae > Helianthus > Helianthus tuberosus. Next base: position 66,369,561 of record CM060406.1, read on the forward strand.
ATTGAAAGGAATCCCTGAGTTGAATTTGTAACATGAACCATAGAACCAGAATCAAGCCACCAAGAATTAGCAGGAACACTTAAATTATAGGACTCAAGTATCATAAAATAACCGCTACCTTTCTTAGCCAGCCACTCCTTAAAGTCAGGGCATTCCTTCTGCATGTGTCCTGTCTTTTTACAGAACTTGCAGCGGATTCTGCCTAAGGAGTTCTTAGAGCTAGAGGGTGCACTTGTATTAGGATTAGGCCTTTGGACTTTTGAAGCATCCTTCCTCTGATAATTGTTCTTCCTTTTCTTAGAGTTGGAGGTGGTGAAGTTTGCAACATCAATAGGGCGATCCATCCTCATACGCTCTTCCTCTTGTACGCACATAGCGACCAGCTCACTCATCGTCCATTTGTCCTTCTGAGTGTTGTAATTGATCTTGAATGCTTCAAAAGATGAAGGAAGCGAAGTGATGATAAAATGAACAAGGAAACCATCACTGATCTCCATTTCCAGCCCCTTCAACTTATTGGCCATATCATTCATCATCATGATGTGCTCGCGAATGCCGCTCCTCCCATCATACTTAGTTGTCACCAGCTTGAGGATAAGGGTACTAGCGTGTGCTTTAGACGTCCCTTTGAACTGCGCCTCCACATGTTCCAAGTAGGTTTTAGCATCTTCAGAATCAGGAATGGCTCCTCTGATTGCATTACTGATGGACTGCTTCATAAATATGAGAGACATGCGGTTGCACCTAGTCCACTTTTCATGAGTTAACTGCTGAGCAGCAGTACTTTGTGGAGTAAGGTCTGCTGGCTTATCCTCTCTTAGAGCATAATCGAAATCCAGCAGCCCAAGAGTAAGCATGAGGGCATCCTTCCATGCAGCAAAGTTATCACCAGTCAAAGGTGGAATCCCGCAATTGGGCGCTGATAGTGGAAATAAGATGAGCAAGTTATGATACTTAGGAAGAAGTTCTAATGTGATCTAAGGGCATGTTAAACTAAGGCAGGCATAAATAATGACCATTTTACATTATGAAGCTGTGATATTGTCTATTACTAACATCAAAATAATAGACTTAGTTAAAATTCTACTTAAACGAAGACAAATCAGCTTTGGCCAGAAGTGTAATCATTTAAGCATATGTGCAAAGTAGTTGTAACAAATCAGCTTTGGCCAGAAATTGAGACAATCACTTTAGTTATGCACTTGTTAAGTATGCCATCTATGAAAGAATTAAATCAGCTTTGGCCAGATATTAAGACATTCATGTTTATGATGCACACTTAACATAGCTTTCGTAATACTTGAATGATAAGTAGATGTATCAAATCAGCTTTGGCCAGAAATGATACATCAGAAGCCCATTCAAGTAAAGCCATTTTGGTTTTGTAAAACATTATCTGATTCTGATTAACTAATTAAGTAATTACAAAAACCAATTATTTAATAGCAAACCACCCGTTAGCGCGGATCGAACTCCGCGGTGAGTTCGCTGGGGGTGCAGGGGGACAGCGTGCCAAAATTTTTAGTTCACATTAACTGCCAAATTTTATGAACACTGATGATTTCAGATGAATCATGTCTTTGATTCATCCGAAATGACTAATTTCGAATCATTTCGGACTATCCGAAATGGATGATTTCGAATGATTTCGGATGTGTCCAAGACGTGTAAGTCAAGTCATTTCGGATGATGATACTTAGTCCGAGATTCATTCGAAATAGTCAGTTCTTGATGATCCGTGATGCATTTCGGATGATTTCGGATGGTAATGCTTAGTCCGAGATTCATCCGAAATGGTCAGTTCTTTTATCATCCGTAATGCTTAGTCCGAAATGGTTATTTGCTGATCCGTAATAGGCGAACAATGTTCATCTGGAATGATCAGACAGTTCCTGATCCGTAATGGGCAAACAATGTTCATCCGGAATGATTATCCGTAATGATCATCCGAAATGTGTTCTGCAAGCTGTTACAGCTGTTAATGTGAAAACATAACAGAAAATTCGAAAATTAGGAATTATGATAGAGTTTTCTATTTTAACATTGATCTAATTTTATCAGAAAATTTCGAAAATCATAATCTGTTTATCCTTTTAACAGATTTCGAAAAACTTATTAGACAAAATTAGATCAAATTAGGGAAACATTTAACAATTCAAATCATATTCCAAAACATAAAGGAAATTTCGAATTTTAACTAAGAACCTGATGAACCCTAAATAAAAATATTCAAGGAATTCATCCGAAATCTGGAATTTTATTACACATTTAAACATATTTTGAACATTCAGATTTCGGAACAGTAACACAAGAATGAGCCCATGTCATCCGAGATGCCATTCCGAATGATAGAAATCGAACAGTAATGATTTCGGATGATGAAAAAACGAATTTTATTATGGTTTTAAAACTTGTTTTCCTGTTGTAATCCAGATTCATGGATACAAAACAGAACTGACTAATCAACATATGCTCTGATACCACATGTTGGTTCAGTTCTGTTTATTCATGAAGGAAAACATTCAAACATACCTGTTACAGCAGACAGTGCAGTGGAGAATCCAGTCAGAGAAGATGACATCCCGTTCGACATAATTGTCAGTGTGATCTGGTTCCTCCTTAGGGTGCTAACTGATGATGTGGACTAAGAAAACCGACAAGGGAATCGGTTGTAGGAGAGGGAGGTCGATGATGATGATGATGTTATGATTAGGTTATGTAACTGTGTAACCTTTTGACCTCTACATAATCCTCCTTATATAAGCACCCAGGAGGAAACCTAATTAGTTAATAAGGGTAATATGGTCCATCAACAATTACCAACTAATTATTTAATAGGTTATTATATATTTTGATCTATATTATGTAAATGATTATAATGGCTATATGATTAAATATTAAATCATAATATATTTAATCTTACATATATATGTGTGTGAGTGGGGTTAGAAATTCGCAAATCCTTCACGCCTTTATGGACATAGCGCTGGCAAGATTTCAACTCCCCATAACCCTCCCTGTAATGGTGTTCAGAGGCGCTATGGGGCTTTATAGTGAGAGATGGCGCCCCATTACACAGGGACTTATGTTAGGGCGCCCGGGGTGGTCTTGACAAGCAAGATCGGCAACCTCTTTTGCCACACGGGAGTCTACCGCCAACATAAGTTTGTCGATCGGGTGGAAGATTTTCAGGGAGAGTATGCCGCATGCGTCAAAGATGAGGAGAGGAAATAAAGATGGGGCCCACTACTTCTCAACCAATCACATGCTTTGTTTTTTTAATTAGTTTGCCTAATCGCATGCATCCCTTTATGTTTTTTGGGCAATAGACAAGACTGAGAGGGAAATTACATAGTACAAGATAATTGGATGCAAGGAAAGTTTGGCTAATCTCAATGAACATACACCCCTTACATCTTATAGTGGACATAATTTTAGGATTGTTGAACTAATGCAACTTATGATCAAAGCTAATAAGATCATGATAAACTAGAAAAATAATGTGAAAGTGGACATTTAATATGAGAATTTGAATTGGAAAATTAAGGCTAAAAGGTGTGGTCATGACCCATATGATCACCATGATTCTCTATATCAGTGTCATGTCACCCACCTCTAATTCAGAATTCAAAACCACTACCATAAGGGTTTGGTCATGATCCAAACCACTATCTCATTATTTATTTTAATTTATCTTTGTCTAAAGAAAAAGGAAATGATTACTTGAAAAATGGAAATGAGGACCATGGTTGACATGGTTTAATCCATGCAAACCATGATGGATTAGGGAAGAGGGCGGTATAGCCTTCCATTCATGTTCCTATGTAGCGAATCATGTCCCAACCATAACTCCAATACCCTTTAGGCTAAATATTTATTTTGGTCATGTAGCATTAATTAGCATTTATGTAATATACAATTTTTACACAAAATATTAAAGCGTTTAATGTTTTTGTAAATACCATAAATCAAAATACGTCCACTTTTGCCAACACCCTTTAGCCTAAATATTTATTTTGGTCATGTAGCATTAATTAGGATTTATGTAATTTTTTACACAAAATATTAAAGCGTTTAAATTTTTTTCTAAATACCATAAATCAATATACGTCCACTTTTGCCAATAGAAAATCATCTAACTTTTTTAAACGTATGTTAATCTAGAGGACTAAAGAGAAACTTTATTAAAGGGCAAAATTTAATTTTTTGAACGGAAAATTTCTTTTTAATTTTTGTCGTCTGTAGGACTTAAACACAAGACCTTCGATTCCCGAGGTGTTTAAAGGCTCTACCTTTGCCAATTGACCACCACCCATTTGTGAGCAAAATTTAAAAGCCACTAGCCATAAGCTAAGGTAGAGCAAAATAGGGTAGAAATAAGCAATTGAATGATCAATAGTTTCAAATCAGCATCATCTTTAACTAAATTACTTAAACAAGCATTTGAATGATCTTGCGCTAATGCAATTCCTGAACGAGCTAGGGTAGAAATACCGAAAGTGTCTTTTTCAATTAAATTTCTCTCTGCAATCGGAGAACTCAGTGAGGTTCCGAAGCTTGGCGGCGGCGACGACTTGCGACGACGGAGTACCAGATTCATGAAATCGTTATCGGATTCGAGAACCTTGATTAATAGAGTAGTAACAAACTTTCCGCCATTAACACGCGCTTGCTAGAATCAACCATTGAAACCTAGCGATTGTCGTAACTGTTTTGATGACATTTGAAGACCTGGATTTTCAATTGAAGATGAAGAAGAATGGGGGTAGGGTTTTTAATTGAAGGTGATGAAGAGAATGAAAATGGTCTTGTAGATTTTTTGGGGTTTTATAACAAGTAAAACTAAAATGACAAATATACCCTCACATGTTAGGCATGTGAGGGAATTTAATTGAGATAATTAACTTCGTTAGTGATAAAGGATTGAACCTACAACAAAAATAAATGTAAATGCTGTTTTCAACAAGTTTTAAACATTAAGGCTGAAATCTGCAAGTTTAAGAAAACATAAAAGAAGTTTTGTGCAATTTACTCTTTTAAGTATGAATGCTGAAAGCTAAAGGGTAAAAGTATAAAAAATACAAAAAAAAAAACAATAAAGAAAAACTCTAATAAAGAAAAAAAAACAAATAAAAACTCAAATAACATTTTCGATCTTGTTGTAAAACAACGACCTACTAGCAATGTATAGAGAAGAATGGGAGAATGAGTGTAACAACTCTCATTAAAAGTCATATTTATTAAATTAATTTGACCAATAGGAAACCCTAATTGAGACACCCAAGTGATTCTGCACAAACCCTAAAAATTTCAGAACAATCAGAATCAGGATCAGGGCCCCTAAAACTCAGGGGGGGGGGGGTACACCCTAGTTAACGATTATCTACATAAAACGTTGTCAAACTTGAAATTTACGAAACTACTGACTCAGCTAAGCTAGTCCCAACCGTGGCTACCCTATAACCTATTTTCGACCCTTACGGACCGTAACATTGATAGGCTTACGGTCCGTAAGCACCCTTACGGACCTCAACATTGGGAGGCTTACGGTCCGTAAGCTAGTCAAATTTTGTGTATAAATAGCAGACTTTGGGACTTGATTTCTGGCTTCTGTGCGACGTTCAAATTCAAATTGTGCGTTGAGTTATAATAGAAACAGTCTAAATAAACACACACGGATCACTAATCGCCGCCGCAATCAGGGTAATAACTCGATCGCTGATACGATTCAATGTCCGATCGATTAAACTATCCAATGGATGTTTAAGTGCTGACCACATTAGGGTTTATGCTTTATCATTCGTTGTTAATTCAATGGATGTTTAAGTATCGCACTTTGTCATTCGTTGTGAGGGTTGATCTCGTGAGTTATCGTAAATGTTGTATTGATTACTCACCCAGAATTGTGTGCCTGTTATTAAATTAGGTTAAAAGGCTAATGAGTAGGCTAGGCTCTGCTCAAAATAAATCTGCAATGTGAGTCATTCTCTTTTTATCAAATCTGTTTACAAAAGTATGTTTATTTTCAAGATTATAATTACAGTGATTAAGTTTATGTAATCACCAAGTTACAGCCGGTATGTGGGGTTTTGTATACATTACTTGATAACCGTCACTATTGGACAACGAGTTAGCCAATGAGTGATATGACCATAGTCACAGACACCATCGGGCAAAGAGGCTACCGATGGATGTTTGAGTGACAAGTACTGTGGGTATTTGGTTTGATATCTGAAACATTATAATCTCTCTTAATACTGTAAATTATAACAAACGAGTCGTTTTCATAAATAGAATGATTCACTCAGTATTTCCCGCTGACAAAACCTTTTTCAAACATGTTTCAGGTGATCTGTTGTGATCCATGAAAAGTGCCGAGAAGCACTAGAAGCTTAAGGAAGTGGCTCAGTATAAAATAAAGAAACATGTTTTGTAAAATAAGAGATTTCTTCGTGAAATCTCAAGATTGTAAATTACCGGGTTTTATCCCGAATTGTGAAATAAAATAATCGGGAAATATTTCAGTTTTAAAAAGATCCTGAAGAAACTTCCGCTGTTAATTAAATACCACGGGATTTCTGTTCCGCGGCTCCTGAAACGGGTCAAACCGGGTCGGGGGCCGTGACAGAAAAATGTGGTATCAGAGCCACTGATTTAAGCCAATTAAGTATTTAGAAAATACTTAATTTTTATTACTATTTTGTGATTATGTGTTTTAATATCTTATTAATTGTGTACAATATGTGCAGATCTTTATATGCTAGCCATTGTAGCAGTAAATACAAATCTTTAAAATAATCTGACTTAAAATTTTAGCACTCGGATTACCTACAGTCTAGAAACCTTACCCAGTAAATAAATAAGTAAACCTTAGTGTGTTTTAATTTTCAGTTATTTTGGTAGTTACCCAATATGAAATAATATTTAAAAGTTTTTCTATAAAAAAAAATTATAATTTTTAACTTAGTAATTGTGTGTATTTTGAATAACAGCATGACGGATTTGTCTGATGCCCTTCAGAATTTAAATCTTTATCCAGTAAGAATAGAAGTTTCCAGAAATTTCAATAGATACATACCAGACATAGAAGAACCTATAGAATTCAACGCTTTACTTCTCGAGAAACCCAAGCCTAAGAAAATAGAAATTGGGGAAAGCTCTAGGCAAATTGAGGGGTTACCATCTCAGGAAGAGCTAGATCTGATATTGACAAGTTATGATACTATTAAGCCGAGTAATGAAAATGATTTTATTCATTCTCTTGAAACACAACTACCAATGAACTTAGAACCAGCTATTCCAAACCCTTCAAACCACTCACAAATAGACGAATGGTTGACTAATGAAATACAGTTACAAAACAATCCCTATAAGCTTTTTCCTCAGTACAATCTAGAACATTTACCAAATCCACCAATGAGTAACGAGAAAATGGCTGAACTCCGCCATTTTGACAAAGAACTAGTGGATGCTGGAAATAGGATCCAAGAGATTTTGGGACAGATCTCCTGGACTTACGATAAGAGGGAACGTCGTTACTAGAATACCAACTGACAAAAGATAGGGGGTTTATGGAACTGTAGTGGTGTAATAGTAATAAGTAAAATCAGTCTGTAAAATAACTACAAATAAAACTTTGTAAGATAATAGTGTATATTGATGCATACAATTAAATATAAATGGAAATCGAGAATCGATAGTTTTGGCTATATTGGTGTTATAAATTTTGTATAATTGTTTTGTGTAATTGTTATTTATTTGATACTAATAAATTATATATATTAATTATCAGATGGAAAACGCTAATAATGAACCAGTTAATGAGATTAATCAATCTGAGCAACAACCGGGGGATCAATATATGACTAGGCAGGATATAGAAAATATAGTTGCTCAAGGGATAGCTAATGCTATTCCAGCATTCGTTGCTGTTGTTAAAAATCCAATAGAACCTCAACAAATCGTTCCTAGCAAACGTATTTCTGAAAATAACTTCAGTAATAGTGTAAACGGAGGCAATGATCATGTTAATCATGATAATGAACCACGGCAAGCTCCGCTCCCTAAGAAAATGAAAGCTGCAACACCTGGTTGCACTTATAAAGAATTTCTTGCTTGTAAACCCACTGAGTTTGCAGGCAATGAAGGAGTGACTGCGGCACTGCGTTGGTTAGAGAAAACCGAGGCAGTAATTGCCATAAGTAAATGTGTTCAGGATGATCAGGTCATGTACGCGTCAAACCTTTTTAAAGAAGGGGCGCTAGAATGGTGGAACACGGTGTTACAAGCAAAAGGAAGAATGATAGCTTATGCCATGAACTGGGAAGGATTTAAGAATCTTGTAGAAAGAAAATTCTGTCCTGGGTATGAAAAAGATCAAATGGCAAATAAGTTTTTAAACCATAGAATGATGGGTGTAGATTGTCGCGGTTATACTTCGACATTCTTTGAATATGCTAGAGTGGTACCAACACTGGCTTCGCCAGAACCGGTACTCATTTCTCGCTATATTTGGGGATTGATTAGTGAAATCCGTAACATCGTTAAAGCTGCGAGACCTCGTACGATTGACGATGCTGTGGAATTAGCCAATACCCTAACCGACGAACTGGTGCGCACGAGAGATGAAAATAAAAATAAGGAATTAGCTCAGAAAATTACCCAAGGATTTCGTATGGGTAATAATAACAGCTTCAAGAAAAGAGGAACAGGGCAATCTTCAAATCCGCCGTTTTGCAGGAATTGCAGAAAGAAACATTTTGGAAGATGTAATGTAACCTGCAATTTTTGTAAAATGGTAGGACATCATGAAGAGGAATGCAGAAAGAAAACAAGAGTCTGCTATAATTGCGGAGAAATAGGACATTTTAAGCCAGAATGTCCTAAATTGGTCAAACCTGCAGACAACAAAGCCAAGACAGCCGACGGAGCTACTAAGAAGAATGTTCGAGCCTTTCAGTTAACTACTCAGGAAGCCGAGATGATTCCTGATGTGATAGCCGGTACGTTTCTAGTTCACAACATTTACGCCAAAGTATTATTTGACTCTGGTGCGAACCAAAGTTTTATCAATACTTTATTCTGCCAAGCTCTTAATGTACCCTTAACCAACATTAGGCAGATTTTTACAGTCGAAACAGCTGATGGGAATTCAGTTAAAATAGATAAGGTTTTGCAAAATATAGAAATAGGACTTTTAGGTCATAAATTTTCTGCAAACCTATTTCCTATGAAATTAGCTGAATTTGATGTTGTTTTAGGAATGGATTGGTTAGTAGCCAACCATGCTCGAATTCTCTGTGATAAGAACTCTATAGAAATTCAGGCACCCACCGGAGAAGTAATTGTGATTACAGGAGATAAACCACGTAAGCCTATGAAGTTCATATCAGTAATGAAAGTTGCTAATTATGAACGAAAACAAGGAATAGTATATATGATTTCAGTAATCATTAGTACTAAGGGAAAAGAACTTAAGGAAATTCCTGTAGTCTCAGAATACCCAGAGGTATTCCCAGAAGAATTACCAGGATTACCACCAGATAGAGAGGTAGAGTTTAGGATTCATTTAATTCCAGGAACTATACCGATAGCTAAGGCACCTTATCGGTTAGCACCCACAGAAATGTTAGAACTTAAAAAGCAATTAGATGAATTACTGAGCAAAGGTTTCATACAACCTAGTTCATCCCCGTGGGGAGCGCCAGTGTTGTTTGTTAAGAAAAATGATGGTTCAATGAGAATGTGTATCGATTATAGAGAATTAAATAAAGTTATTATTAAGAATCGATACCCATTACCTAGGATTGATGATCTTTTCGATCAACTTCAAGGAGCTAGATATTTTTCTAAGATAGATTTACGCTCCGGATATCATCAATTAAAGGTACAAGAAGAAGATATACCTAAGACTGCTTTTAGAACTAGGTATGGTCATTACGAGTTTACAGTCATACCCTTCGGATTAACGAATGCACCTGCAGCATTCATGGACATGATGAATAGGATCTGTAAACCGTATTTGGATAAATTGTAATTGTCTTCATAGATGATATACTTATTTATTCAAAAAGTCAGGACGAACATTGTCAGCACTTGCATATACTCTTAACTTTGTTAAGAAAAGAAAAGTTGTACGCCAAATTCTCAAAGTGTGAATTTTGGTTGCAAGAAGTGCAATTTTTAGGTCACATGGTGAATCACGAAGGTATTCATGTAGATCCTGCTAAGATAGAGGCAATTACCAATTGGAAGGTTCCACAAACTGCAATGGAAATTAGAAGTTTTATAGGTTTAGCTGGCTATTATAGACGGTTTATTAAGGATTTTTCCAAAATAGTTGTACCATTAACTAAGCTAACCTGTAAAGTAGTTAAGTTTGATTGGGGACCTAAACAAGAAGAAGCCTTTAGAATTTTGAAACAGAAATTAACCAATGCTCCAATTTTAGCCTTGCCAGAAGGAACTAAAGATTTTGAAGTATATTGTGATGCTTCAAAACTAGGATTTGGATGTGTGCTTATGCAACGCAAGAAGGTAATTGCGTATGCTTCAAGACAGTTGAAAAAGCACGATGAAAACTATACGACTCATGATTTAGAATTAGGAGCCGTAATATTTTCCCTGAAAATCTGGAGACATTATCTGTACGGAAGTAAGTTTACTATCTATACAGATCATAAAAGTCTAAGATATATATTCGGGCAAAAAGAGTTAAACATGAGGCAAAGGAGGTGGATGGAAATCTTAAGTGACTACGACTGTGATATTCAGTATCACGAAGGAAAGGCAAATGTAGTTGCAGATGCCTTAAGTCGTAAGTATCATGAGAACCAAAGACGAGTTCGTGCTCTCAGATTAAATCTACAATTAGATTTAATGGAACAAATAAAGAATGTTCAGGAAACAGCAATCCAAGATGATGCTGAAGGAATGAAAGGACGAATAAAAGAATTAGAGCAAGGAGCTGATGGAAGAAAATGGAACAAATAAAGAATGTTCAGGAAACAGCAATCTAGAAGACATGCTCCGAGCATGTGTGATAGATTTTGGTGGAAACTGGGATGATCACTTACCATTAATTGAATTCTCCTATAACAATAGTTATCATTCAAGTATTGAAACTGCCCCATTTGAAGCATTGTATGGAAGAAAATGCAGAACTCCAGTTTGTTGGGCAGCAATAGGAGAAAGTCAATTGTCAAATCCTGAAATAGTGCAAGAGACGACCGACAAGATTACTCAAATCAAGGAAAGGCTGAAGACTGCTCGCGATCGTCAGAAGAGTTATGCAGATAATCGGCTCATGCCACTTGAATTCCAAGTAGGAGACAAAGTATTATTAAAAGTTTCTCCTTGGAAAGGAGTTGTTAGATTCGGAAAGAAAGGAAAGCTAAGTCCAAGGTACGTAGGACCATTTCCAGTGATCCAACGTATAGGACCAGTTGCTTATCGTTTACAACTACCAGAAGAATTAGCTGGAGTACATGATGTATTTCATGTATCCAGTCTCAAGAAATGTTTATCAGACGAATCACTGGTAGTACCTCTTCGAGATATAGAGGTAAACGAAAAGCTGAAATTTGTTGAGAAACCTCTTCAAATTGAGGATCGAAAGATCAAGTTTCTCAAGCACAAACGACTAGTGCTAGTTAAAGTAAAGTGGGATTCAAAGCGAGGGGCTGAATACACTTGGGAGCTGGAATCAGAAATGAAGCGAAAGTATCCTCAATTATTCCAGTAAATCTCGAGGACGAGATTTTTATTAAGGTGGGGAGAATGTAACAACTCTCATTAAAAGTCATATTTATTAAATTAATTTGACCAATAGGAAACCCTAATTGAGACACCCAAGTGATTCTGCACAAACCCTAAAAATTTCAGAACAATCAGAATCAGGATCAGGGCCCCTAAAACTCAGGGGGGGGGGGGTACACCCTAGTTAACGATTATCTACATAAAACGTTGTCAAACTTGAAATTTACGAAACTACTGACTCAGCTAAGCTAGTCCCAACCGTGGCTACCCTATAACCTATTTTCGACCCTTACGGACCGTAACATTGATAGGCTTACGGTCCGTAAGCACCCTTACGGACCTCAACATTGGGAGGCTTACGGTCCGTAAGCTAGTCAAATTTTGTGTATAAATAGCAGACTTTGGGACTTGATTTCTGGCTTCTGTGCGACGTTCAAATTCAAATTGTGCGTTGAGTTATAATAGAAACAGTCTAAATAAACACACACGGATCACTAATCGCCGCCGCAATCAGGGTAATAACTCGATCGCTGATACGATTCAATGTCCGATCGATTAAACTATCCAATGGATGTTTAAGTGCTGACCACATTAGGGTTTATGCTTTATCATTCGTTGTTAATGAAATGGATGTTTAAGTATCGCACTTTGTCATTCGTTGTGAGGGTTGATCTCGTGAGTTATCGTAAATGTTGTATTGATTACTCACCCAGAATTGTGTGCCTGTTATTAAATTAGGTTAAAAGGCTAATCAGTAGGCTAGGCTCTGCTCAAAATAAATCTGCAATGTGAGTCATTCTCTTTTTATCAAATCTGTTTACAAAAGTATGTTTATTTTCAAGATTATAATTACAGTGATTAAGTTTATGTAATCACCAAGTTACAGCCGGTATGTGGGGTTTTGTATACATTACTTGATAACCGTCACTATTGGACAACGAGTTAGCCAATGAGTGATATGACCATAGTCACAGACACCATCGGGCAAAGAGGCTACCGATGGATGTTTGAGTGACAAGTACTGTGGGTATTTGGTTTGATATCTGAAACATTATAATCTCTCTTAATACTGTAAATTATAACAAACGAGTCGTTTTCATAAATAGAATGATTCACTCAGTATTTCCCGCTGACAAAACCTTTTTCAAACATGTTTCAGGTGATCTGTTGTGATCCAGGAAAAGTGCCGAGAAGCACTAGAAGCTTAAGGAAGTGGCTCAGTATAAAATAAAGAAACATGTTTTGTAAAATAAGAGATTTCTTCGTGAAATCTCAAGATTGTAAATTACCGGGTTTTATCCCGAATTGTGAAATAAAATAATCGGGAAATATTTCAGTTTTAAAAAGATCCTGAAGAAACTTCCGCTGTTAATTAAATAACACGGGATTTCTGTTCCGCGGCTCCTGAAACGGGTCAAACTGGGTTGGGGGCCGTGACAATGAGAGATGGATTTCTTATTGATTAATTCCAACATCATATACAAATGCCATTATATATAGGCCATTACATTAGTACAATAGTAACTAAAGAGATAGGAGTTATGGAGGTGGATAGTCACTACATAATGGATGCACTAAAGGGATATGAGTTATAGATGTGGATAGTCACCATATAATGGATACATTCATAACACTCCCCCTTGACTATCCACATGATATACTATTCTTTAATACGCTTGGTGATTCTGCCTCGTTAAAAACCTTGCTAGAAAAACCCAGTGAGACAAAACCTCAGCTAAGGGAAAAAGAGTGCAGTGCGCATTTTCTCCCCTGATACTTTTGGATCAGATATGTTGCCTCATTAAAAACCTTTACTAAGAAAACCCAATAGGACAAAACTTAGTCAAAGGAAAAAGAGTGCAACTTGAATAAGTCTCCCCCTCATTTTAACATGTATCCTTTAAGTGACGTGTGTCCATCTTCCTTGAAAGTCCAATAAAGCCTTTGTAGCAAATGATTTGTTGCTTGATCCCTTAATGTGCAATCCTTTATGTTGAGTAATGTTGTATAATCTTCTAACGAGACTTTAGGTGCCTCTTTCCAAAAATTATCATATGTCAATGACTATGTTTCGTTACATTCTTGCATCTATAAAACTAACCAAACTTGTTTTGATGGGTTAGTAAAATATAATCAAATATCGTTTATACCTGAAATGTTTCTTTGAACTCATTCCAATGTCTCTTCGCTTGACACATGTTATATCATGACAATAAGCTCAAGTGAAAGATATTATAACCACACATAGCTAGCAAAACATATTAATGCACTTATGCATTTACCGATGGTACTTCTAGAATGAGAATCTCTACTTTGATAGGAGATGATAATAGGCATTTCTGATAACATATGACTTAACAACCTTTAACATACTTTAAGGTCCAACTATGTCCATACTAAATATCCAAACATCATCTTCTAGATGTACTTAGGGGATTGGTAAAATATAATTACATATATATGCGAACTGTAGTTCGAGTAATAATTAGACCATGCCAAGGTCATTCAAAAATTCTCCCTCTAAAAGCTCGACAATTTCTCTCGATGATGCCTAGACATCATCACTGTAAACTGCGATTATAGTGAACTTTTAAAAGTAGAACGTCGATAAAACATGGCTAATTTAATCAAACTTATATCCCTTTTTATGCAAATATCTCGAGTTGTATAACACTCGATCTAACTATTTTAGTCCATACATATTCTATGAACTTGATATAGTACATTCTTGAGGTTTTGACATCATTAATGCTTCTAGCATTATCAATCCATGAGGGAATTCTTTCCATCTTATCCAAATATGCATGTGCTTTCACTCTTAGAAGTTTTGCTATATAAACTTGCCCTTTAACACATAGATATCTATATCATATGCAAAAATATCAAGAACACTTGCTTTTATTTCCAAAATTCATATTGTACCATGTTTGTACACAGTGTACATTGAGATGCCATAATAACCTGGTACACATTTTTTATGTATGTTTATTGGAGTATTGGTGCAGTATAATTACATCCATAAGATGTTTCAATTAACCTGTTAAGCACTCATATGCTTTAGGATACTCATGGGGAGTTCCAATTATATTCAATTCAATAACATATACAACATGTATATGTATTCAGATCTGAATTTATATAATAATCATAATATTATCGAGAACTTACTTTATATGACTTAGTATCAAGTGATACATAACTTTCATAAGACGCGTGTCAATTCTCTTTTATTTATTACCAGACTAATAAGATATTGGAAAGTCAATGCATCCACCACTGAAGAATACGTTTTCTCATAATCAATCATAGGTATTTGTGAAAATTCTTGTGCCACCAATTTTGACTTATATCACTTAATTTGATTTTCACATGATTCGCGTAAAAGACACTTTTGTATCCAACATATTTTACAACTTCAGTTATATGGACTGTTGGTCCAGAAACTTTCCATTTCATTAGAGAACTAAACTCTACCTTATTTGCGTCTTTCTATTTTGGCCAATCATTTCTTAATATTCATTCATAGGTAGATCTTAAATCTTGATCCTCATCATTTAATCATTTTAAGCGCTACAATATATACAAAAGTATAACGACGTCGATTTTTATTTTGATTCCATACATATCTTAGACATGATACAACTTAGCGAGATCTCTTTATTTTCAGGTACCTGAGGTTCTTCTTGAACCATCATGTCTATTATCCCTTCAGGGGATCTTATTACTATAACCTCGACTTGACCATCTTAATTACTTGCTCCAATTTTCGAGGAATTTTATTGTTGGAATCAACTAGTCTACCACGCTATAGGCGTGCAATAGACTCATTACAAAAATATGTGGTTGTCCTCTTAGGACACAAAGATAACTGGAGCATAAGCAGTTGATTATGTGACTTACTTAGTCACTATATTTAGGTCAGTGAACTTGTCTGGTAATTTGTTCTTTAATATTGGTAAATTGTAACAGTCCGTTTGTTTTTTATAAGAATTTAACATAAACTAAGCATTTGTAAACCAAAACTTTGATTTACATATCAAACATAAGGAAAAATTTTCAAGTTAACATTTTAGATAAGTACTACTAGTTTAACAACCCCAAAACAAGTATTTATGTGTTAACTACATAGACATTGTTTTAAACATATTTAAGTATTCGCGGAAGCTTCAAAAGTTCATGTTCGGTTCTTCAAACATGCTTGATCGCCATCCGGAATGTCCCCAATATCATCTAAGGTCAAAACCACATCAAATGTTAGTTTTGATAGTGTTAGAATGGGTATAAACAAGTCCCATGGGTCAAAACAACAAACATTAAAAATTTTCCGGAATTAGGGGGCGTCGCGCTACGCCTAGGCCCCTTTTTCACAGATTGTTGCTTAAACAGTTGCTGCATATTCCCAGCATAACCCGATTTCACGGAAACGAGCATAACTCTCTCATTTTTAATTCGTTTTACCCGATTATTTTTCCTACGCATCCGTAATTAAATTCTCCATCATATGGAGTTAAAATCCGACATCCGGCTTAATAAATTTTGAGACTTTTATGCCTTCGGCTTATTACCTTTTTACAAAATTTTGACCCGTTTGTGTTTAAAACCTCCAAACTTATTTCTAATTAATCATAAAGCATATACCAAATTATTTAACTCAAAATCTCTATCTTGGATTCATAACTTTTGTGAATTACGCGAAAAACGCCCAAGTTACGCGCGTGATTCATTTTGACCCGTTTAGGGGATTTTTATGCATTAAAGCATCAAATCCGCTCTTCTCTTTTCCCACTTCGCGTTCCCATATATAAATTACTACTTATATTTCACCACAACTATTTTTGTGGTGGATCTAACATAAGGGACCTATAATCCCAATTTTACCCTTTTGTTAGTCATTTTATGGAAAACCCCAAACTTAGGCATTTGATCCACAAAAGGCTTATACCGGTAACTTTTATGTCCGTCGCTATCTAGCATGATCATATTACATGTACTTAAACAATCCCCAAAGGTTGTTTACCCGATTTACCCACCATGGTCGTTTTGGTCAACTTTAGTCCTTCAATTTACGACAAAGGACTTACACCAAATTGCACGTTTAACGATAAATTGTTTATGCGTACCTGGATCGGGTCAACATGTGGACCCGTTTTAAGACCGTGTCTCTATAATATGCTAATTCATAGCCTTGCTAATTCATAAACCGTTCATCCTGCGAGCCTGAGACTCGACATACACTTTTTAGTCATAAATTGTCAAATGGTATCAATATTATCATTTGACCCGGTTGGTCTAAACTACCAAATGTTTTGCGCTTAATATTAAATGGTGTTTATCCACCATTTCATTAAATAACTATCCTTGGATTTCTAACCATTTAGTTATGTCGCCCTAACCCATTTCTTATGCGTTAATCCTACATAGTTTATGTCCCTTGGCGTCGTTTAAAGCTTTGACTTTTATCATACACACATGATTAAAATCACCGGTTTACCCTCTTTACTTTCTTAGGCTTACTTATAAAGTAGTCATTCAAAACTTGTTTTAAAAAATGTCACTTCAATGACTATTTTGAGTTTTTCATCCTTTTACCAATAGTAATGGTTTTTCATCATTTTGGTATGTTCCGACCCGTATCAATACGCGTCGGGAACCATACCTTGGATATTATCTTTATCATATAAATAACTTTTGAACAAGCACATATGCTACAAAAAGGGTGTAAGTTCCACTTACCTCGCATCCGAACTACGCTTTTCCTTTCCTTCTTGATTCGTTTGACCCGCTCACTCATCAAGCTTCCACCTAGCTCGTTAGGCGTCAAACTATCATCATAATTCGTAAGATGGTTAGATTAGTCATTATCAATTATGACTACTCCAGCTAACGGGTCTTATGTCGACTTTATCACTCGATCAAATCATTGGTTAGTTTGACTTCCTAAAAGTCAATTGATCTATCAACATATTCAAATGCACATTTCACACGGAATTTCAACATTTTAGCTTCATTTAGGCATTTTAACAAACACCTAGTGGGCATAGTTTCACTAAATCAAAAATCAAGTTTCATGACTAACTATTTAGCCAAGATTAAACAATTTTTGCAAGTTTAATATATCTAGTATGCATAATAACATCTAGATTCACCTTATGTAAATAAATAACACTCAATTTATAATCAAATTTCTAGTGTTCTTCATCATTCTACTACACCCATTTAACACTTAGATGAGTGACCATGAATTTCACAATTATAAACATTAATTCAACAAACTATTGACTAGGGTTTACTCCTAGACATGATTTCATCCTAATTTCATCCAAGCATCAATCATGCAAGCCAAATTCTCGATTTTCTATGTTCACCAAGAATTTGAGATGGAACTAAATAACGAAAATTTGCATACCTTATGATCCCTTCATGGAGATGATCACTAATTTGAGCTTAGATTTTGATTTGGACTTGATTTGCCCCTTCAATTTGTTGATTTTGTGCTTGTTAGGGTTTGAGTAAGAGAGCCCCTTAGCTCCTGTGATTGTATCGACCAGAACACACACTTAGTGTGTGTGTTTTGGTGTAGGATTTTATTTAATTAAAACTAGTTTCTAGTTTTTCATATTTGGCCCCTCAACTTTCTCCAAGTTGCATATAGTGTGTTTTAACCAATTTCTTTATTACTACAAGACTTGTGACTAACTAGGTTATTTATTCCTAGTTATTTTATCTTGTTCATACTCCGTTTTATTTTAAGTCCCGTTAACTCGGGCCCTTTTATATACTTTGTTTTCTCAAAGCATTTTTCATCCTTTTAATAAATATTAGATTTATTTATTTAAATCCTAATATTCACCGGGTTTACTTAACCACCTACAGTATTTTACCCATTCATTATTATTAACATGGTTTAATTACCAACCCCGGTTTCGGGGTGTTACAAGTCTACCCCCCTTAAAGAGGTTTCGTCCCCGAAACCTTTCTCATGTTCTTTCTTAGTTTAAAATCACCTGAACCTTAGTGTCGGTGATTATTTGAGCGTTGCTCTCATATAATAATCTTACCAAAAAGTATGGTAATGTGTTTTTGGTTTTAAGGCATATACGCCTTTCACGTGTAAGGCCTCGTAGGCCATTACTCTCAGCTTGTATTTCTTATTCTGGTCACTTATTTAACCGAGTTGTCATCTGATTACTCGGTCGTATTTATCATTCAACAGGTTTACTTCTAGCTAATTTTTTTTATATTGACAAGCGCATTGCATAAGTCATAACACTATTTTGACTTTGATTGATTTTTACTGGCTAGACTGATTTATCGCCGTCACTTTATACCCCGTCACTCGGTATATCATATTGCCATCTCGGCTTTTTGCGTGTTTCTGATTTCATATCTCGTAACTCACGTTACAACGTGGCTACATTCTATGTCACTTTTAGTGACCGTAATCACCTCACATCTTGTTTAAGTTTATGTCGACTTTCCATTGTTGAAAATCTTTCTTTCGAATGTATGGTTTTAAACCTTTCAATGTTAAAACCTATATCCTTTAATTTTAACCAATCCGAGTTCGTCTCCTAATATTCATATTTGTTAAAATGTT
This sequence comes from Helianthus tuberosus, assembly GCA_030545235.1. Lineage (NCBI taxonomy): Eukaryota > Viridiplantae > Streptophyta > Magnoliopsida > Asterales > Asteraceae > Helianthus > Helianthus tuberosus. Next base: position 66,388,915 of record CM060406.1, read on the forward strand.
GTTTCACTTAGCCTCATAGGCTATTTATTTAGATTTTCACCCTTTTTAAGGTGAGTCCCTGACAGTTCGTTTCTTTTTATTTCTGATCCCGTAGATGATCTTTTATTCGTGTCTTTATCCGATGTACATAGATGTACATATTTTGGTGTCAAGGCACCCCTTGTTATTCCTGAAATTGTTTATTTTCACTTTCGAATTTCAGTTGACCTTGACCGTAGTCCAAGCCTTCATTCATTTACTTTCTGACTAATCTTCCGAATTTATGACTCCTTACGTCATTTACATGTCAGTTTGTTATACTCCTATCGTTTCTCGGTTCATACTTATATTTCTTTGCAACCCATTACCCGGGTTCTTTTATCTTAGAGTTTTTAGCGCCAATAACCCCTTGCATAGGTTTATTAATATTTCGCGCTTTCATATATTTGATTCACTCTTACTTACATCAGCAAGCGTTATTCTTTATTTAACTCGTTCGACTTGTTCGTTTGAAATTTCATCACTTGTGAACGTCAAACTTCATTTTTTATTCGACCCGTTCAACTTTAAAATAGTTGAACGTAGTTATCAAAATTTCTATTTGCAAATTCTCATCGTCTTTTAGTCATGACTCATAATCCGAGTCTTTGGACTTTCTAATTCGCGTTCCCGTTTCTTGGTTTGCGCATACTTTCAAAATCATACCCATCTATCGGGTATTTTGCCGAAGTCGCTTCCAAAGCAACCGTCTCGGTATCTATTAAAACTTTGTTTTAATTTTATTTGGTCGTCTTAGCGAATCCATTGCTTTTATTCAGTTAAGTCTTTTATTCTTTATTTAATTCGTTTGACTTGTCCATGTGAATTTCATCACTCGTGACAGTCAAACTTTTATCCTTATACTTTAGCATTCCTATTAGTCGGTCTATATTTTTATTTACTTTAATCTTTGTCCCTTCTCTCGGGCTCGTTATTGTAACGTAATACGCTCCCGTCATCCGACTTGCGTTTACGTTTACTATCAAACATCTTACTTGTTTGATTCATTTGGGTACCTTTTTTATTCGTCCCATTCACCCCGCCCTTACTACATCGGACGTAAATGTGTACGCTATAAGAAGTCCATGGTATCATATGCCACTACCTACTTGGCCAGAGTAAGCGATTAACACATGACACACATGGCCTTTCTATAGTTTTCACATCACGCCCTATGTAAGTAATGCCTCTATTTAGTTTTCTTGGAAATAATATCCTGGATAGGTATTCTATTCAGGTTTTCCAAGTTTCTAATTTACATATGCAACAATCATCCTCTACATGTTTGTTGCATATTGCTATTTGTGCGATTATATTTAAAAGCATGCACCTGGTATGCTTGCCCCGACGGGCGTTCCTTGCCATTAACCTTGTTCTCGGTCGTTACGCGATTTAGTCCTTGGTGAGCATGTTCCTCTTGTCATACTTCAGACTGTTCCTCTATCATATCCGTAATTGTTTAACCCTTGTCATCTTAAAATGCAAGTGTCCTCCAATTAAGACATTTACAAAAGTTAGTAATGCCAACTTTACTAAACGCCCGTATCATAATACAAGACTTTTCTACTATATGTGTCAACACACAATTTGTTAGCTATATCTATCATTTAATTGGGGTAACGTGTATTACACGATAACCCTATGTGTTGTTTATAACAGTTTAACATACTAAACCATTAACATACATGCACTTACCGGATTTGCGATCAAGCCTCAAACCGAACACCTTTATTCTTTTAACCTTGAGCTTTGATTACCAACTTGTAACAGTCCGTTTGTTTTTTATAAGAATTTAACATAAACTAAGCATTTGTAAACCAAAACTTTGATTTACATATCAAACATAAGGAAAAATTTTCATCAAGTTAACATTTTAAATAAGTACTACTAGTTTAACAACCCCAAAACAAGTATTTAAGTTTTAACTACATAGACATTGTTTTAAACATATTTAAGTATTCGCGGAAGCTTCAAAAGTTGGTGTTCGGTTCTTCAAACATGCTTGATCGCCATCCGGAATGTCCCCAATATCACCTAAGGTCAAAACCACATCAAATGTTAGTTTTGATAGTGTTAGAATGGGTATAAACAAGTCCCATGGGTCAAAACAACAAAAATTAAAAATTTTCCTGAATTAGGGGGCGTCGCGCTACGCCTAGGCCCCTTTTTCACAGATTGTTGCTTAAACAGTTGCTGCATATTCCCAGCATAACCCGATTTCACGGAAACGAGCATAACTCTCTAATTTTTAATCCGTTTTACCCGATTCTTTTTCCTACGCGTTCGTAATTCAATTCTCCATCATATGGAGTTAAAATCCGACATCCGGCTTAATAAATTTTGAGACTTTTATGCCTTCGGCTTATTACCTTTTTACAAAATTTTGACCCGTTTGTGTTTAAAACCTCCAAACTTGTTTCTAATTAATCATAAAGCATATACCAAATTACTTAACTCAAAATCTCTATCTTGGATTCATAACTTTTGTGAATTACGCGACAAATGCCCAAGTTACGCGCGTGATTCATTTTGACCCGTTTAGGGGATTTTTATGCATTAAAGCATCAAATCCGCTCTTCTCTTTTCCCACTTCGCGTTCCCATATATAAATTACTACTTATATTCGACCACAACTATTTTTTTGGTGGATCTAACATAAGGGACCTATAATCCCAATTTTACCCTTTTGTTAGTCATTTTACGGAAAACCCCAAACTTAGGCATTTGATCCACAAAAGGCTTATACCGGTAACTTTTATGTCCGTCGCTATCTAGCATGATCATATTACATGTACTTAAACAATCCCCAAAGGTTGTTTACCCGATTTACCCACCATGGGCGTTTTGGTCAACTTTAGTCCTTCAATTTACGACAAAGGACTTACACCAAATTTTGACCAACATCGCACGTTTAACTATAAATTGTTTATGTGTACATGGCTCGGGTCAACATGTGGACCCGTTTTAATACCGTGTCTCTATAATATGCTAATTCATAGCCTTGCTAAGTCATAAACGTCCATCCTGCGAGCCTGAGACTCGACATACACTTTTAGTCATAAATTGTCAAATGGTATCAATATTATCATTTGACCCGGTTGGTCTAAACTACCAAATGTTTTGCGCTTAATATTAAATGGTGTTTATCCACCATTTCATTAAATAACTATCCTTGGATTTCTAACCATTTAGTTATGTCGCCCTAACCCATTTCTTATGCGTTAATCCTACATAGTTTATGTCCCTTGGCGTCGTTTAAAGCTTTGACTTTTATCATACACACGTGATTAAAATCACCGGTTTACCCTCTTTACTTTCTTAGGCTTACTTATAAAGTAGTCATTCAAAACTTGTTTTAAATATGTCACTTCAATGACTATTTTGAGATTTTCATCCTTTTACCAATAGTAATGGTTTTTCATCATTTTGGTATGTTCCGACCCGTATCAATTCGCGTCGGGAACCATACCTTGGATATTATCTTTATCATATAAATAACTTTTGAACAAGCACATATGCTACAAAAAGGGTGTAAGTTCCACTTACCTCGCATCCGAACTACGCTTTTCCTTTCCTTCTCGATTTGTTTGACCCGCTCACTCATCAAGCTTCCACCTAGCTCGTTAGGCGTCAAACTATCATCATAATTCGTAAGATGGTTAGATTAGTCATTATCAATTATAACTACTCCATCTAACAGGTCTTATGTCGACTTTATCACTCGATCAAATCATTGGTTAGTTTGACTTCCTAAAAGTCAATTAATTTATCAACATATTCAAATGTACATTTCACACGGAATTTCAACATTTTAGCTTCATTTAGGCATTTTAACAAACACCTAGTGGGCATAATTTCACTAAATCAAAAATCAAGTTTCATGACTAACTATTTAGCCAAGATTAAACAATTTTTGCAAGTTTAATATATCTAGTATGCATAATAACATCTAGATTCACCTTATGTAAATAAATAACACTCAATTTCTAATCAAATTTCTAGTGTTCTTCATCATTCTACTACACCCATTTAACAATTAGATGAGTGACCATGAATTTCACAATTATAAACATTAATTCAACAAACTATTGACTAGGGTTTACTCCTAGACACGATTTCATCCTAATTTCATCCAAGCATCAATCATGCAAGCCAAATTCTCGATTTTCTAAGTTCACCAAGAATTTGAGATGGAACTAAATAACGAAAATTTGCATACCTTATGATCCCTTCAGTGAGGTGATCACTAATTTGAGCTTAGATTTTGATTTGGACTTGATTTGCCCCTTCAATTTGTTGATTTTGTGCTTGTTAGGGTTTGAGTAAGAGAGCCCCTTAGCTCCTGTGATTGTATCGACCAGAACACACACTTAGTGTGTGTGTTTTGGTGTAGGATTTTATTTAATTAAAACTAGTTTCCAGTTTTTCATATTTGGCCCCTCAACTTTCCCCAAGTTGCATATAGTGTGTTTTAACCAATTTCTTTATTACTACAAGACTTGTGACTAACAAGGTTATTTATTCCTAGTTATTTTATCTTGTTCATACTACGTTTTATTTTAAGTCCCGTTAACTCGGGCCCTTTTATATACTTTGTTTTCTCAAAGTATTTTTCATCCTTTTAATAAATATTAGATATATTTATTTAAATCCTAATATTCACCGGGTTTACTTAACCACCTACGGTATTTTACCCGTTCATTATTATTAACATGGTTTAATTACCAACCCCGATTTCGGGGTGTTACATAAATGAATTATACTTTAAACTTCTAGTTCATAGTTTATAGTCTGAGGATCAAGATGACATGATAATTCATTTCACTTTTTACTTTCCAACTGCTTGTTATCTCCCCAAAATGTTGGGAACATTCATTCACTAAATTAAAAACCAATGAGCCATAAACGAATTTCTCACTAATGGCTTTAAGTATTTAATTATAGACGATTATATATACCCAACATATTCTCAAACTTTTTAGAAGTCTCATCTTTGTGCGGTGTGGTCGATGAGTTTCAATATATGTCGCACAACCAAAATCGTTGATGAGACATATTCGGTTCCTGACCAAAAACCAAGTGTATGGGGAGAACTATAACTTATTGGCTTGATGTGAATTGATAGTACTATATATAAAATTACATGTACCTAAATGAACTTTTGCTCCTCTCATGATCATTGGATTTGTGACCAATAGTAGACGTTTAGTGATCATCTCAACAATAACACTTATTCTAATGATCGTTAATAACTTGGGAATCAAATTCACTATTATCAAATAAATATACTAATCTGGATTAATATGCTTGCTATCACAGTAGCTAAGCCACAATCACACAAGCTTCAGGTTGTGGATTTGATAACCATTTAGACGATGCATCGATTTAAAAAAAAACTAAATGGTATCATGTTGGGATATGCATATCCTTTAATCGCTTCCAGAATATTCAGGTATACACACCCTCGTTTATTTTGCAAATATATAATTTCCCTTGAGAGCAAACACTACATGCTAATTATTATCTTGAAAAATCTTCTAGTTCTTCATTAGTGTGTTCTAACCGGTCATGCCAATTAAGTAAATAATTATGATACATAAACTTCTGGTTTATGATCGTATGTGTATTAGTTGCATTATATGAGAAAACAACGCATTATCATTGTAAAATATCATTTTATATAACTTTTATCCTTTTCATGTTTTGTTCTCATATAATCACTCCAATAGTGGTCTATCTCATTATGACCATTATTACAATTCTGATAGTCGGTCTCATTATTAACTTGGCTACATTCTAATGGTCAATCTCATTATCAACTTGGCTATCATAGCACTTCGAATGATCAATCTTATTATTAACATGATCATTATTACAAATTTCTCAATTATGTCCATGATCATGACATTTTCAGTGATCGTTATATAATCACATTCACTTTAGGGAATTGACTAACTATAATAAACTTCATAGCTTTTCATTATTTACTCGGTCACATGAATATAAAATCATTTCAATCTTTTCATATTCTCTTAATGATATTGCTACTTCAAGAGCATATCTCACGTGTGATAATTGTAAATTTTTTTTATCCAATTTTCCCTTATTGATAAACTTCTCTTCACATAACATCAATTGAGAAGTAATTATATGTCCGAGTCATGTAATATTACCGGTCTAACATTTTACGACCTTTGATAATGAGATACATGGAGTATGACACATTGGATGTCAAATGTAAGCGTATTTATAGTTTTCATGATATTGATAATAAACCACAACTTTGGTTTAGTTGTTCAATCGTGTCACAAGTAAAGCGAGCGAATTATGTTAAAACTTCATAACCCGTTTTCATCACCTACAACTTACAAATATATATTTATGTGTTATGCTATCGTAGTATAAATATGTATTATCCTATATATAAACAATCACAAGTAAATCATACACCCAAATATCTCCATAAGGGTTACATAATAATTTTTTTTATCAAATAAACTCCTTTGAGAGGTATCCAGAAAGTCTTAACATTAACTTAATATGTCTTTTCACTAGCTACTAATTTGTAACAATTATTTGTCATCAGTAGGAGTAAAAATAATGTAATAAATTGTCATTTAATATCATATAACGCATCAAAGCATAGACTTATCATATATTGTATTCATAGTAAAATGACTACGAACACTTACATTAAAATTATACATCAAATATACATATTACACATTCTCGGAATTGAATGTACATGAATATATAAAATATAATAGCATATTTTTTTCATGGTATAATAATTCTTTTCATTCACGAATTACGGAGTTGTTAAATAAGATTACACATACAACTATACAAGCAAACAAGAATAAATAAGAATACGTAGCAAATATTATAATAGAAAAGAAAGCCTATGTGAATACACTATAGGTCATTAGATATTCTGACTTATTTTAGAAGCAATGTCACGTTAACATGTAATCATCAAGGGCGTGAAGTCATGAAGTTTCAGTACACAAGCTCAAACGAGATAAATTGTAAACTAATCATCAAATACAAGATCTAAACTTAAGAGCATGAAATCTCAAATCCAACAGAAATTTAACATCAGAGCGTAGAAAACATACCTATGTGTTAACTAGCTGGAAAATTACTGTTGAACATCCTTTTATGATTGGGACGTTGAACCAAAGATAAATATAGCATATAAAACTTACCGATGCATAATATCTCTTTTAGTATATAAAAGAAAAGCAATATATTTAATTACTTTGTTTTTAGAGGCTTTCTCAAATCCCATACATATTACACAATAAAACTTTAGAATAATTAATCATCACTTATAAATAAACATATATAGTTAATGTATCAACATACCACAGTGTAACCAATCACATATACATATTATATACAAATATTTATTACTTTAATTAAAAACATAAACCAATATCCCCATCAAGCTCCATGGTGCTTTCATATTACACAATTCAATAAATGTACACACATATTACAAAACAACGTTGGGTTCATGAATAGATCATGCACCTTAAGTGACTTAGTAATAAGCCTCATATTGACTTAATATTATGACAATAACAATATTAACAAAACTTGGTCCTTTAGTTGTTGTATAATACACTACATATAAATATTCTATAACATGCAAGAGACAGATATTAAGTCATTCACGTCATAACATACAGTCATATAAAAAATTATATAATGCCCCTAATAAGATTGCAGTAGTGATAATTTACAATAAACTCATTAGACATCAGTTTTTTCTTATATGATTTCTATATATCAAAAGTTAATAATTTATGAGGTTTATCATGAAAAATGTAATGACAAGATTACATATAAATTGTCTATAAAGATCCTCAAACTAAAAATGAATATTAATTGATAACACAAAAAAGTAAAATTTATATCAAGTTGTTGCATCCTTAGTGAATGTCATCAACATTAAATACTATCATTAATCAATTATCTAAATTTTGTAATAAAACCAAATATCTTTTCCAAAATACTTCTATGTATCAATAACATATTTTATTTTAAAAAGTATCAGTAATATATTTTAAAAGTATTAATAAAATATTGATGAAAACGGTGTGTCCCTCTCCAATACCTTGAAACCAAGAAACCTTTTCTCACATCTATTGTATTGATTAAACAAAAAAAAATTATCTGTATCCAGAACCCTTGTAACTGAGTCACGATATATATTCAATCATTCATGTTAACTGATCCATCGTAATTCATATTGATTAAAAATATTCCATTCCCACGTTTCAAATCGCCCATCAAATCTTACGAAATCAAAAGGAAAGTAAAGGGAACTACCTCCGTAAAGTCAAATACTCAATTGGATCTCACTTTGTCTGGTTATCCTTACATTCAATATTGCGCAAAGGCAACATCCGTTTTCTAGGTTCTCGATAACGACTTCCATCAGTTGGCTATTTTTTTCTGAACGAATTAATGGATTGATCAGCTCGTTCCGATAACGTATTGTAAAACAACGACCTACTAGCAATGTATAGAGAAGAATGGGAGAATGAGAGATGGATTTCTTATTGATTAATTCCAACATCATATACAAATGCCATTATATATAGGCCTTTACATTAGTACAATAGTAACTAAAGAGATAGGAGTTATAGAGGTGGATAGTCACTACATAATGGATGCACTAAATGAATAGGAGTTATAGATGTGGATAGTCACCACATAATGGATACATTCATAACAGATCTAAAAAAAAAACAAAGAAAAACTCTAATAAGGGTGGAAGGGGCACCTTTCGGTGAGCTTCTTTTCCGATCGGGGAGGCACCCCTTGGGTGGATTCGATATTCGGTGAAAGCTTATTACGGTGAGTAGTCACCGAGTGGAGAAGATAAGAGTGGTGGGAGAGAGAGAGGGTTAATGGTGAGCTCTACCATTTTTTAACCTATCACAAATTTATCTTTTTTTTTAAGAAATTGTTTACAACTTCTATGTGTTTGAGCACCCCTAGTGTTTGAGTGTAAAATGAGAAGTAAAGGAGAAGTTGACATGACATGATATTATTAGTTAAGAGAAACGTTTACCACTCCTCGTTTAGGGAGCACTCCTTCCACCCTAACATTTTCGATATGGCTAGTGATTATTAAATTATTGTTACTCACGCTTTATTTTAGGGTCATCGAAAGGAGGGTTCAGTGGGTGTTTGGGATTACTTCTCAAAAATGACTTATTAACTTATATAAGTCACTAGTGGGGAACCCGCGCGTTGCTGCGGGAGCGACAATTGCTTATTTTTTAGTTGAAAATAATAGACAATTCCGCTACTTACTACCAGTGTGTGACTTACATAAAACTAATAAGAAGTAAAAAAAAAAATCATGAAAACTTTCAAAAAGATCAATCTATTCTAACAAATTTGTTGTTGTGATATGCGTGCCAACATGATCTCAATTGATGCATCATCTATGGCAGAGACATTTCTTCTAACTATCATGGTTTGTTTCTTCATAAAACTCCAACAATTCATTATCTTACTGGGTTTTACCCCTTTCAAATAAAACAAATAGAGTTAAAAGGGTGTGCAATTCGGATCCTTACCTTTTATGATTTGGCCAATTTTCTTTTTCAAAATAAGAAATGACAAATTGATTTTAAAGTTTGAAAGTCGCAAAGTCAAACCCCAAAGTCACTTTTAGTTTGTTGTTTGCTTTTTGAGAAAATTCTAATCTAGTTCATGTAAACTAAAGAATTAGAACTGTCCATTTTTACCTAAACCCAACCCGAATCCAAAGCCACCCAAACCCAACCAACCCGAACCTTATATAGGTCGGTTTTGGGTCACTTTTCTCGGCCAAAACCCCAAACAACCTGCCTCGAACAACTCAAAACACGAAAAAAAAACATAAACTTTTATTGTTTTTTATAGATGTGAATTACCATTGATTTGATTATACCATTGGATAGTAGATGAGATTCATTAAGGGACCCAAAACCATCTCCTTCTGCTGCAATCTATTAAAAAAGGTTCCCAACATTCAATGTTCAAAGTATTTGGAATGCACAATCCATATTATGATAGGAAAAATTGCAAAGCCTGATTCCACATATCTATAAAAGCAACAAGATAAGTTACTACAAGAAACAAATTTCTAAAACACTTAGGCCTACCCATGACGTTTCAGAGTTGCATTGCATGACATTTGCTCGCAAAAATTCTTCAATTATTCTTCATAGTTTTTATCCAAAACTCATTTTTATTTGTACTTAATTCCTCAAGAAATTCATAATCTTTATTTGTATTTAGTCTAGTTATTTTACTTTTCAATGACATAAAGAGTAATGGTATCGTAAGAGGAACCAAAAAAACAAATAATTAACTCAATTTAATTACAGATCGAAAAGAATGACAAACCTCATAATCTTGGGTGTAAACTTTGAGACTGTTTCTTTCCCAATTGGTAGCATAACTGGTTGCAAAAACTCTTGGTTTCCTACTTGCCTCTTGATATTAGGTTGCAAAACCTCATGTGTTCCAACTGTGGCTGCAACATAATCAAACAATTTATATTCCATAGAGATTTCTAGCATTAGTTATTGTGACGGTGATCTTGAAATTTTCTGGATGTATATAGATGAGTGGAAGGATGGACCTTTCAAATTCTCGTCGTTAATTTCACAATCTATTTAATTAATTTTTTTCTTCAATTTAATTATTATATAGAAAGACCATTTTACCATCAACTAACATCATTAAGAATTTGTACTTCAAATTACCGTCGTTAATTTCACAATCTATTTGATTAATTTTTCTTCTTCAATTTAATTATTATATAGAAAGACCACTTTACCCTCAACCAACCTCATTTAGTATTTGTATTGTAAGCATATAAAAATTTGTAATTTTGCAATCATCCTTTTGAAATGCATTATAATATAGTATAGATATTATAGTCCATATAAATCTATTTATTATATTTATACACACTATTAAATCATGAAAATCCCAAAGGTTAAAAAAATTCCTTTAATTTAAGGGATATTAGAATTAAATAACTCGAACTTTCACCAATTGGCCAATTTCACTCTTAACTTTCGATTTTTACACCAGCACTCTCAACTTTCAACTTATTGGCCGATAACACTCCCTAACTAACTGAACCCTAACCCAATTAGCTAATGTCAGCTACCACGTAATCAAAAATTCTAGGTCAGATGTCACGTCGTAAAAAATGCCATGTTAGCTGTAAGGACCTGCAAAAATGTCCAAAAACGACCCGTAAGTGAAAACCCGGACCCCTGAAACCCTAGTGCTCATGAAAAACCAAGAAAACAAGAAAATTTGATTTCTGGCGGGCCGCGTAAAACATAAGCCTAGGCTTACGCGGGCCACAACAAATCAAAGATCACCGGATAAGCGTTCCAGGCCACGTGGTGAACCTACATGTGACACGCTAGCCCTACACGTAGACTAGGGGCCCTCGCGGGCCGCGTAAAAGTGATGTTAAGGTTTACGCGGGCCGCGTAAAACCTAAAATGTTGCTATAAATTGCCTGTGCATGGGACTTGCTTCTGTGTTCGAAATTTTAGTTTCAAAACGTCCATATTCTGCTTAAAAACGAGTATTAAGGTGTCAAGACGCTGCTACGAGTACAGGGTATTAACTCGATCACTACTACAATGTAATGTCCGATTGATTGAAACCGATCCGATGGATGTTTAAGTGCTGCCCAAATCAGGGCTATACTTTGTCATTCATCGTGAGGGTTTTGATTTCGTGAAGTTTATCGTAAATGTTGTATTAAGTTACTGACCTAGTTTCGTGTGCATTGTCATTTAACTAGGTCACAAGGCTAAATCAGTAGGCAAGGTTCTGTCCATTTAAATTTGCAAAGTGAGTCATTCTCTTTTTATCAACAATATTTTACAATACTCAAATTATTTTCAAAAGTTATAATTACAGGGATTAAGTCTTGGTTATGTTGAATCACTGGCAAGTGTGGTATTGTGCACATTACTAATTTCTCACAGTTAGGTAAACAAACCTAACAGTGATAATCATCACTACTTGGGTGAAAGGACCCAATAATGGTATAACCATCGTCACCAGGGTGTTACACGGCGCCAGATAAAAATAAGATAGTAGCCATTGTAATCGCTCTTATGCTGTAATCTATAACTAATGTGTCGCTTTATTTAATCTGAATGACTCGCTAGTATTTCCCCGCTGATAAAACCTTTTTAAACATGTTTCAGGTGATTTACTGTGAACCAGGGATAAGTGCTGTATAGCCCCCCAGCTTGAAGAATGTGGCTCAGTAAACAGAATAAATAAACATGTTGTTTTTGTAAAAATAAGAAATTTCCTCGTGAAATTTCCTTTGTTGTAAAATACGGGGTTTGTTCCAAATTGTGAAATGAAATAATCAGGACAATTTCAGTTTAAAAGATCATGTTAAAACTTTCCGCTGCCAAAATAAACAATGCCACGGGTTTCTGTCCCACGGCTCTTGAAACGGGTAAAACCGGGTCGGGGGCCGTGACAGAAAATGGTGGTATCATAGCCACTGATTTAAGCTAATTAAGTATTTAGAAATGCTTAATTTCTTTTCAAATTGCTATTTTGTGATTCTGTGAAAATTCAACGTGATAAATAAAATATTAACTTAAGCTTGTGTGTGTTCTTCATATATGCTAACAACATGAATGAGTTGTCTGAAGCTCTTCAGAATCTCACTATCTATTCTGCTGACATGGAGATTTCCGGGGGCTTTTCCGGTTATCGGGCCGATACTGAAGAACCTATGGAATTCCAGGCTCAAGCCCAGGAGAAACCCAAGCCGAAGAAAAGAAGGAGAATCATAGGCTGGAGACGCTGACGGAGAAAGAAGCCAGCTGCCCAGAAGATTAAAAAGACTGAGGAACCAAAGGACAAAGGAAAGGGAAAAGAGATTGGGGAAAGTTCAGAGCAAGCCCAAGAAATGTCACCATGGGAGGAGCTTGATCGCAAACTGGCAAGTTGTGACCTCATTGGACCTGCCAATGAAAACCTCTTCAATTACCCTGCTGAAGCACAACTTCCAGTTAATCTGCAACCTGCTATCCCAGACCCCATTATCAGCCACCAACTTTTACCCGGTGAATTGGAGGAATGGTGGACAAGTGACTGGCAGTTTCAGCAGTTCATGAATACCCCTAACGTCTATTTTCCCCAGTTTGACCCGGAGCCTGCACCAAACCCACCTATGAGCACAGAGAACTTGGCTGAACTCCGCCACTATGGCGAGGAACTGGTGGACGCAGGAAATAGAATTCGGGAAGTAGGGGAGAGAATTTCGTGGAAATACGACGAGAGGGAACGTCGTTTCTGAAGGGCCAGTTAACTAGGGTGGCGGTGGTGGTTGTGTTTGTATAATAATAACAACAACAACAACAATAATAATAATAATATAACTATGTAAAATAACTTAAAATAAAACTTTTGTAATATAACGGGTGTGTAATGATGCATACTAATATATATAAAAAGATGAAAGTCGCAAAGATGACAATTTTGGCTATACATGTTAACGTGATTATGTGTGATTGCTTTATTGCGTTTGGTTGTTATGTATTTTGGGCCAATAACTTATATATATTGATTAATTATCAGATGGAGCATGCCTTCAATGAACCAGTTAACGAAGTTAACCAATCCGAGCAAAACAATGAGGATCACTTTCTTAATAGGCAAGATATAGAAAACATCGTTGCCCAGGGAATAGCAAATGCTATTCCAGCAATCCTTGCTGCTGCCCGAAATCCAGTTGAACCTCCTCCAGCTACTCCCAGCAAACATACTCGCGATGATAACTTCAGTAATAGTGTAAATGGAGGCGGCAACAATAATAATGATGTGATGCAAGCCCCATTTCTTAAGAGAATGAAAGCTGCAACGCCTGGTTACACTTACAAGGAATTTCTTGCCTGTAAGCCAATTGAATTTGCAGGCAATGAAGGGGCGACTACTGCACTACGTTGGTTGGAAAAGACAGAGGCAGTAATTAAAATAAGTAAATGCACCAAGGAAGATAAAGTTATGTATGTTTCTCACCTTTTCAAGGAAGAGGCATTAGAATGGTGGAATACGGTGTTGCAAGCCAAAGGAAGTGACATGGCTTATGCCATGAGCTGGGAAGAATTTAAGCAATTGATGGAAAGGAAATTCTGCCCCGAATATGAAAAGGAACAAATGACCAATAAATTCCTGAACCACCGGATGGTGGATGTTGACTGTCGAGGATATACTTCGAAATTCTTCGAATATGCCAGAATTGTGCGAACTCTGGCCTCGCCAGAACCGGTACTTATTTCTCGCTATATTTGGGGTTTAATTAGCGAGATTCGGGATATCGTTAAAGCTGCGAGACCCCGCACTATTGACGATGCTGTGGAATTAGCCAACACCTTGACCGACGGGCTGGTACGCACTAGAGAAGAAAACCGGAAGAAGGAAGTGGCTCAAAAGATTACCCAAGGATTCCGTGTGGGTAATAGTAGTAACTTCAAGAAAAAGGGAACCGGGCAATCTTCCACTACTCCATTTTGCAGTATATGTAAAAGGAAGCATTTTGGAAGATGCAAAGGGTATTGCAATTTCTGCAAAATTCCGGGGCATCAAGAAGAAGATTGCAGAAAAAAGAAATCAACAATCTGCTTCAACTGTGGAGAAGCTGGACATTTTAAACCAGACTGCCCGAAACTGGTCAAACCAGCTGACAACAAAGCCAAACCTGCAGAAGGAACTACCAAAAAGAATGCAAGAGCCTTCCAGTTGACTACTCAGGAAGCAGAGCTAATCCCCGATGTGATAGCTGGTACGTTCCTAGTTCACGACATTTATGCAAAAGTATTATTTGACTATGGTGCAAACCAAAGTTTTATAAATACTTCATTCTGCCAAGCTCTTAACCTACCCTTAACCAAACTCAGACAAATTTTTACGATAGAAATAGCAGATGGGAATTCTGTTAACATAGATAAGGTTTTGCGAGAGAAAAGATAGAACTCTTAGGCCATAAATTTTCTGCAAACCTGTTACCTATGAATTTAGCCGGATTCGATGTTGTGTTAGGAATGGATTGGTTAGTAGCCAACCATGCTCGAATCCTCTGTGATAAGAATTCCATAGAAATTCATTCACCCACAGGAGAAATAGTGGTGATTACAGGAGATAAGCCACGTAAGCCAATGAAATTCATTTCAGTAATGAAAATGGCCAGTTATTCAAGAAAACAAGGAATAGTGTATATGATTTCGGTAATTAACACTAAAGGTAAGGAACTTAAGGAATTTCCTGTAGTATCAGAATACCCGGATATATTCCCAGAAGAACTACATGGATTACCACCCGATAGGGAAGCAGAATTTAGAATTCATCTAATTCCTGGAGCTACACCAATAGCTAAGGCACCTTATAGGTTAGCACCCACCGAAATGTTAGAATTGAAAAAGCAGTTAGATGAATTATTAAGCAAAGGATTCATACGACCTAGTTCATCCCCGTGGGGAGCACCAGTGTTGTTTGTAAAAAAGAAAGATGGTTCGATGCAAATGTGTATCGATTACAGGGAATTGAATAAGATTACAATTAAGAATCGATACCCATTACCTAGGATTGATGATCTCTTTGATCAACTCCAAGGAGCTAGATATTTTTATAAGATAGATTTACGCTCCGGATACCATCAATTGAAAGTACAAGAGGAAGACATACCTAAAACTGCTTTCAGAACTAGGTATGGTCACTACGAGTTTACAGTCATGCCTTTTGGACTAACAAATGCTCCTTCAAGATTTATGGACATGATGAATAGAATATGTAAACCGTATTTGGATAAATTTGTAATTGTCTTCATTGACGATATACTTATTTATTCCAAAAGCCAGGAAGAGCATTGTGAACACTTGCATGCACTCTTAACTTTATTAAGGAAGGAAAAGCTCTATACGAAATTCTCGAAGTGTGAATTTTGGCTACCGGAGGTTCAATTTTTAGGACACATGGTGAATCACGAAGGCATTCACGTAGATCCTTCTAAGATAGAAGCAATTTTAAAATGGAAAGCTCCGCAATCAGCTACGGAAGTTAGAATTTTTCTAGGATTAGCTGGATATTACAGGCGCTTTATAGGAGATTTCTCTAAGATAGTTGTTCCATTAACTAAGCTAACCTGGAAAACAGTTAAGTTTGAATGGGGACCCAAACAAGAAGAGGCTTTTAAAATTTTGAAACAATGATTAACAAACGCCCCTATTCTAGCCTTGCCAGAAGGAACAGAAGATTTTGAAGTTTATTATGATGCTTCTAAGTTAGGATTAGGATGTGTGCTGATGCAACGCAAGAAGGTAATTGCGTATGCCTCAAGGCAATTGAAAAGGCACGAGGAAAATTATAGGACTCATGATTTAGTGTTAGGAGCCATAATTTTTGCCCTTAAAATTTGGAGACATTATTTGTACGGAAGTAAGTTTACTGTCTATACAGATCATAAGAGTTTAGGATACATATTTGGGCAAAAAGAATTAAACATGAGACAAAGAAGATGGATGGAAATTCTAAGTGACTACGACTATGATATTCAATATCACGAAGGAAAGGCAAATGTAGTAGCAGATGCCCTAAGCCGTATCATAAGAAACAACGACGAGTTCGTGCTCTTAGATTAAGTTTACAATTAGATCTAATGGAACAACTGAAGAATGTCCAAGAAACAGCAATCGAGGATGGTGCTGAAGGAATGAAAGGATGAATTAAGGAGTTAGAACGGGGAATTGATGGAATTTGGAGATTCCATAAGAAAAGGATTTGGGTACCTAAGCAAGGAAACTTAAGAAAAAAGATCTTAGAAGAAGCCCATAAATTTAGATACACCATGCATCCTGGTAATAATAAAATGTATCAAGATTTAAGGAACAATTTCTGGTGGATCGGTATGAAAAAGGACATAGCTAGATACGTTTCTAAGTGCTTAACTTGTTCACAAGTTAAGGCTGAACACCAGAAACCCTCAGGTCTACTGCAACAATTAGAAATGCCCGTATGGAAATGGGAACTAATAACCATGGACTTTGTTACTAAGTTACCCAAAACCAGAAAAGGTAACGACGCAATCTCGGTGATTGTAGATCGTTTAACTAAATCAGCTCATTTCCTACCCATGAAAGAAACCTTTAGCATGGAAAGGTTAGCAAAGTTGTACGTAGATGAAGTAGTATCATTACATGGAGTCCCACTCTCCATTATATCAGATAGAGATAGTGGTTTCACTTCACATTTCTGGACTAGTTTCCAAGAAGCCGTGGGGACACGATTAAATCTAAGTACGGCTTACCATCCCCAAACAGATGGACAAAGTGAAAGGACGATCCAAACCCTAGAAGACATGCTTAGAGCATGTGTCATAGATTTTGGGGGAAACTGGGATGATCACCTACCCTTGATTGAATTCTCCTATAACAATAGTTATCATGCAAGCATCGAAACTGCCCCATTTGAAGCATTATACGGACGTAAGTGTAGAACTCCAGTTTGTTGGGCAGAAATAGGAGAAAGTCAATTATCAGGTCCTGAAATTGTTCAAGAAACCACCGACAAGATCACTCAAATCAAGGAAAGACTAAACACGGCTCGAGATCGCCAGAAGAGTTATGCAGACAATCAACGTAAGCCGTTAGAATTTCAAATTAGAGATAAGGTACTATTGAAAGTTTCTCCTTGGAAAGGGGTAGTTCGGTTCGGTAAGAAAGGAAAACTGAGTCCAAGATACACAGGACCATTTCCAGTGATTCAACGAATAGGACCAGTTGCTTATCGCTTACGACTTCCAGAAGAGCTCGCTGGAGTACATGACGTATTTCATGTATCTAACCTCAAGAAATGTTTGTCTGACGAATCCCTGGTAGTACCTCTTCAAGATATAGAGGTAAATGAAAAATTGAAATTTGTGGAAAAACCACTCCAAATAGAAGACGGAAAGATTAAATTTCTCAAGCATAAAATATTGATATTGGTCAAAGTCAAGTGGGATTCAAAAAGAGGACCTGAATACACCTGGGAGCTGGAATCGGAAATGAAACGAAAGTATCCTCACTTATTTCAGTAAATCTCGAGGACGAGATTTTAAATAAGGTGGGGAGGATGTAAGGACCTGCAAAAATGTCCAAAAACGATCCGTAAGTGAAAACCCGGACCCCTGAAACCCTAGTGCTCATGAAAAACCAAGAAAACAAGAAAATTTGATTTCTGGCGGGCCGCGTAAAACATAAGCCTAAGCTTACGCGGGCCGCGACAAATCAAAGATCACCGGATAAGCGTTCCAGGCCACGTGGTGAACCTACATGTGACACGCTAGCCCTACACGTAGACTAGGGACCCTCGCGGGCCGCGTAAAAGTGATGTTAAGGTTTACGCGGGCCGCGTAAAACCTAAAATGTTGCTATAAATTTCCTGTGCATGGGACTTGCTTCTGTGTTCGAAATTTTAGTTTCAAAACGTCCCTATTCTGCTTAAAAACGAGTATTAAGGTGTCAAGACGCTGCTACGAGTACAGGGTATTAACTCGATCACTGCTACGATGTAATGTCCGATTGATTGAAACCGATCTGATGGATGTTTAAGTGCTTCCCAAATCAGGGCTATACTTTGTCATTCATCGTGAGGGTTTTGATTTCGTGAAGTTTATCGTAAATGTTGTATTAAGTTACTGACCTAGTTTCGTGTGCATTGTCATTTAACTAGGTCACAAGGCTAAATCAGTAGGCAAGGTTCTGTCCATTTAAATTTGCAAAGTGAGTCATTCTCTTTTTATCAACAATATTTTACAATACTCAAATTATTTTCAAAAGTTATAATTACAGGGATTAAGTCTTGGTTATCTTGAATCACTGGAAAGTGGGGTATTGTGCACATTACTAATTTCTCACAGTTAGGTAAACAAACCTAACAGTGATAATCATCACTACTTGGGTGAAAGGACCCAATAATGGTATGACCATCGTCACCAGGGTGTGACACGACGCCAGATAAAAATAAGATAGTAGCCATTGTAATCGCTCTTATGCTGTAATCTATAACAAATGTGTCGCTTTATTTAATCTGAATGACTCGCCAGTATTTCCCCGCTGATAAAACCTTTTTAAACATGTTTCAGGTGATTTACTATGAACCAGGGATAAGTGTTGTATAGCCCCCCAGCTTGAAGAATGTGGCTCAGTAAACCCAATAAATAAACATGTTGTTTTTGTAAAAATAAGAAATTTCCTCGTGTAATTTCCTTTGTTATAAAATACGGGGTTTGTTCCAAATTGTGAAATGAAATAATCAGGACAATTTCAGTTTAAAAGATCCTGTTAAAACTTTCCGCTGCCAAAATAAACAATGCCACGTGTTTCTGTCTCACGGCTCTTGAAACGGGTAAAACCGGGTCGGGGGCCGTGACATTAGTTGCCACATCATCAAAAATGGCACATCAGCTGCCACATCATATGACACGTCAGCAAAAAAGGCCACATCAGATGCCACGTCAGCAAAAACTAACTGATTTAGGGTTCAATTAGTTAGGGAGTGTTATCGGCCAATAAGTTGAAAGTTGGGAGTGCTGGTGTACAAATCGAAAGTTGGGAGTGTTATCGGTTAATTGATGAAAGTTCGGGTTATTTAATTCAATTAGTGAATTCAATTGAAGGCATTATTTACAAGAACTTAAGAGTTCTTTATAATTAATTTATGAAGATAATTAGTGTTATTCTTAAAACTTTTATTTAATTCCTTAATTTGATTCAATTAATGGAAGACATAAGAGGGCATGGATTCCATGGATCAAATGTCTAGATTGCCCTCAAAGTGTCTTAAAACTTTGGACAATGTCCAAGTTTACCCCCTCTAAAATGGTTTTCTTTAGAGTGAATTGCAAATTTTGTCCTTTATCTTTATACCTTTTTTCAGGCGGTGTCCTTTGTCTTTAAAATTGATGAAT
This sequence comes from Helianthus tuberosus, assembly GCA_030545235.1. Lineage (NCBI taxonomy): Eukaryota > Viridiplantae > Streptophyta > Magnoliopsida > Asterales > Asteraceae > Helianthus > Helianthus tuberosus. Next base: position 66,408,947 of record CM060406.1, read on the forward strand.
TTTGTACTTAACGTTTCAAAATCATGCACGTTATATCATTTGGACCTAATCCAGTTAATTTTTTTTGCTAAATCTAATCAGTCAAGGGCAATTTTGCCTTTTTACCAATTATTACTTTAAAAATAAGTTAATAAATAAAACAAAAAGAATCATCTTTTCCTCTCCCTCTCAGCCACCACTCCGACCCGACACCACCTACTGCCACCACCACCACTCACCCCTTACAAGCAGCCACTACCACCCGATCTCCGCCACCACCGGTTCACCACCACCAGCCAACCAACACAACCCACACCTTCTCCCCAATTTCAAAACCCACAAATTAAAAACCCCAATTTCAAAATCCTAATTCAAACCCACCTTAATTATCTCAGCCCACAAATTGGATGTGACAGCTCACAATCTCAGCCCTAGAAACAAAGACAAATAGATGGTACGATATGAATGTGGTGGCTCACCATCTCAGGCTTAATTCAAACCACCATCATTGTTCCTATATACTATATTATACTAACATGTGCAGAGTTTGATAATATCTAACTTGTATGTCCACATAGGTTGAAGGAATTCATCAAGAAACAACTAATTAGCATCCCCAGAGCCTCTAATCCACATAGGTTGAAGGAATTCATCAAGAAACAATTAATTAGCATCCCCACAGCCTCTAAACTGCAGTGCCTCAACAACCTCAACCAACTACTCAACCGATTTCATCGTAGATCCTAGTGCTTTACTTGCTGGCTTGCTTTGAAAAACTTTCAAAATAATTTCTTCGAATACATGTCCATGGCCACCAAAAAGGGGAAAAAGTTGTAGAATTGTTATCGCAAATGAATAATTTTTGTGGAAGAGTTAAGAGATTGTATCTCGGTAGGTTAGATTAAGTTGTTTTCTCATTCTTGGTGAGGGGTTTACTTTGGGTTTTAAATTCTTTGAAACATTTACGTCGTCTATAGGATGAGAGAGAGAAAATAGATATAGAGACGAGAGAGAAGATAGAGAGAATACATATTTCTGATTTATTTATATATGTATGTTTTTCATTTTACACACAATAATCCCTAGATGTAATTTATTTGCACAGTCAGTCAAGTCCCTGTAGAGATGAATAGACAAAAATGCTCACATGTGCAAAGCACATGACCAACTTTAATAGAAAAATTTAACTGAGTTATGCCTAAAGGACACAGCATGCAAGATTTTGAAACGTTAAGTACAAAATTCGTCAATTTCAAAGACAAAGGACACCGCCTGTAAAGGGGTATACAGATAAAGGACAAAATTTGCAATTCATCCTTTTCTTTATTTATACATGTGGCTTCAAAACTTGTACACATGGTAAAATTACTAAAAGGGTAAAAATCTCAGTTTACTTAATAAGGTATTATAGATAATTAGTGTCATTCTTAAAACTTTTATTTAATTCCTTAATTTAATTCAATTAATGGAAGACATAAGAGGCCATGGATTCCATGGATCAAATGTCTAGATTGCCCTCAAAGTGTCGTAAAACTTTGGACAATGTCCAAGTTTACATACTCTAAAATGGTTTGCCTTATTTATACATGTGGCTTCAAAACTTGTACATATGGTAAAGTTACCAAAAGGGTAAAAAAACCCAATTTACTTAATAATGTATTATAGATTATAGATAAGAGGGCATGGATTCCATGGATCAAATGTGTAGATTGCCATCAAAATGTCTTAAAACTTGTACATATGGTAAAGTTACCAAAAGGGTAAACAACCCAATTTACTTAATAAGGTATTATAGATAAGAGGGCATGGATTCCATGGATCAAATGTGTAGATTGCCCTCAAAATGTCTTAAAACTTTGGATAATGTCCAAGTTTACCCCCTCCAAAATGGTTTGCTGTATTTATACACGTGGCTTCAAAACTTGTACACATGGTAAAATTACCAAAAGGGTAAAAAAACCCAGTTTACTTAATAAGGTATTGTAGATAAGTGAGAAGTTAGAAATTCTGACTTCTCAACACACAAAACTACGGGTGTTCAAAAAACTCGTGGCTCGCAGCTCGCTCGAAAAAATCTCGAAGAAAGCTCGACTCGAAATCGGCTCGGTTGTAAACGAGCCAGCTCGGCCCGGCTCGGTTTGTAAATAAGCCGAGCTCGAGCTTGGCCTGGCTCGGCTCGGCTCGTGAGCTGGCTCGATAAGGTTTATATCCTTCATTTTTTTTGTCCCACATCGCTTAGAAAACAAAAACTAATGAAGTATCTTCCCTATAAAAGAAGGTAAAAACAATGTACAATGTGAATTAACTATTTATAATTGCATATTTAGTTATATGGTTAAATTAACTGGCAATTATGGCCCTTAGTATATGAATAAATTCATTTTTAAGGGTTTTTAAGTAGTAAATTTTGCGGTTCTTTGTTAATTCGAGTTAGATCGAGCCGAGCCGAGCAAGCTCGAATTTCTAATCGAGTCGAGTTCGAGTCTCAAATCTCAACTCAATTTAAAATTCGAGCTCGAGCCGAGCCACCTCGAATCGAGTTCGAGCCGAGCTCGAGTTGGGTCTAATTCGACTCGACTCAGCTCGTTTACAGCCCTACACAAAACCCTCCAAAATAAGCTAACCCAAACACTCTAAAAAAAAAAAAAAAAAAAAAAAAAAAAAAACTTATTAACTTATTAAGTCATAAGTTGCTTTAAAATAAGCCAACCCAAACACCCCCTCAGTTGGCAAACAATCATCAGAATATTTTAACTGCGATTGGATCTGAAACCCACAAATTGAAGTGATTTGGAGAAGATGAAAGCTTTGGGATGGTGGTTAATGTTGGTGGGTTCCCTGCGGCTGGCGTCCGTATGGTTCGGTTTCGTCGACATTTGGGCTCTCCGCCGTGCCGTCTTCTCCCAAACCACCAGTTAGTCCCCTTTCTTTCTTTCTTTTCACTTCAATAAACTCCCATTTAATCAATTACTTTCCTTTAATTTCTGTACAATGTGAAACGGGTTTAATGTTTCATGCTAATCAGGGGCGTTTGATTGAATATGAAATTCACCTAATTGCTAATCAAACTGAAGCTTTAATTGCAACTGTGATGGCAATGTTAGTGACCTAAGCTTGAAATTTTAAACAGATACACTAATTCCTTATGAAAGTTGGGATTTTTTTGAGTTAAATTTATGTTTTTGTCTGTTGGGGTTTTCATAAGATTTAGGTTGGTTTTAGATGCCAGAGTTAGTGGAACAAAGAAAAGGTGGTTATTTGGTTGTTAGTTACTAAAGGGCATGTGGTATCAGTCTAGGGCTGTAAACGAACCGAACGTTCAGTGAACAGTTCATGAACCGTTCGGCGGAAAGTTCGTTTATGTTCTTTCGATTAGCTTAACGAACGAACACGAACAGAAAATTTCATTCTGTTAGCTTAGCGAACGAACACGAACACAGGTATCGTTCGTTAGACTGCGTTCGTGAACGTTCGGTAAGATGTCCGGTTATGTTCGTTCGTTTACGTCCGTTTGATTATATTAAAAAAAATAATAATAAACCTTTTATCCAAACATATTGAAAACTTGAAACTCTATTTTTTTTTTTTAAGTTAGCTAAAATTTGGACATTCTAAGCTATTTTTGGGATAATTATGTCTAAGTTGGTTAAACTTGATTCATCATTTGGTGTGTAGTAGACTTCTTGTGTTTTGATTTATCATTTAATGGTTGTATTTAACTACTTATATCCAATGTTTAAGGATAACAATATTTTTATTTTTTATTTTCAAGTTTAATTTTTATTTTACGTTCGTTTTTATTTGCTTGCGTTCGTTTGTGTTCGAGACCAGTGTTCACGAACTGTTCGAGACCAGTGTTCACTAACTGTTCGTGAACAACTGAATTTCCTTAACGAACGAACACACACATAAACTTATGTTCGCTATGCGTTCGTGAACAGTTCATGAACATGTTAATTTTCTTAACGAACGAACACGAACATGACGTTGTTCATGTTCGTTCGGTTCGTTTACAGCCCTAGGTATCATGGTGTGTAGCGAATGTGTTCATCCTCATGTGCTTGAGGGTTTACCTTGTATGGTGGCCAAATGTGTAGATTTAGGAATAGGCCTAGAGAGTGTGAGTTGGCCGTTAAAAAAAACGTGATGGTCAATTAAAGCAACATGTAGAGATATCTATCCGGTTCTTGTAGTCACTCCTTATCCATGGAAAGAATCTGAACGTTTTAACTTATACGCAGTGACTGAAATACACGGGAGGACGTTCGGGGTGTGGACACTTCTTACTTGCACTCTGTGTTTCCTCTGTGCATTTAATCTCAACAACAAACCGCTTTATCTTGCAACCTTTTTGTCCTTCATATACGCGCTCGGTCACTTTGCAACAGAATATTGGATCTACCACACCATGGCCATTCAGAATCTTGCAACTGTTGGTTTCTTTGCAGGTATCATTCTCATAAAACACTTATGATATTATATTCTCTCTTAGTTCCAAAAGACCAACAAAATCCATACTAATGATTTTGGAGCCTTTCGTAGTTGATATTTCATTTTTTTTAATTTGTAACCGTTCTGATGGTTGTTGTTCGTCTATCACCTACTAAACAGGCACGTCGATAGTATGGATGTTGTTACAATGGAATGATCATAAGCCCAAACTTCACTGAAGCAGGAATGAAATTGTACAAGATATAATCGGTTTTCTGTTGGGCGATAATATTCATCTGTAACTTTACAGGTTATTAATCTAAAGCGGTTGGTGCTCCAAATCACTTGTGAGTTGATCTTTTTTATGCATTTGTACTAGATATGACTTGTTTTGTACCAGAAGGGAATTGTATCAGGTTTGTTTTTGTACCAGAAATAACTCTTGTATCAGGTTGTTAATGGTGGTGGATGTTGATGGGTGGAGGTTAAAGATGAGTTGGTGGTGAGTGGGTACCACAAATAAACATAAAGATTAATGTTTTTCTTGAATAAGGGCATTTTAGTCATTTTACATTGACTTAAAGGTGAAAACTAACGGCCATCAACTCTGGGGACCATCCGAGTAACAACATATCAAACCATAGGGAGCACGGGTGTAATTTCCAAAAGTTGGGGACTAAGGGTGAAATTTCACCAAAACACAAGGACTATCCGGACATTTTACTTGAAAATAAATGAAAAGTTGTGATGTCCTAATGATGCACAAATGTAAGAATCTTTATGAGAAAATGAATTATTTGGGAAAAGTTTAAAGAGAAGATTAGTAGATACTGTTAAATGACAAGGGTGGTTGTAGAGTCATAGAAACATGCACTATCTACCGTTCCACTAGTATCAAACAGAAGCAAAAACAAACAATGAACTAAGACGTATCTAAATGACACAATTTATTACTCACATACGATCAATCTAAGAATTAGCACATCAACTATAGCCTTCCACCCGATAGCGCGACTAACAGGAAACCAACCCGTTAGACAACGCCTCTAACGATGCATGATTATTCCGCTGCACAACAAATAAATTAGCATGCATTGTAAACTAATGAGAATCAGTAAGGCTTCTCTCCAGCAATGTTACCAGGTGGGTCATATCTACAAACAACGATCCAAGAACCATCGTCACACTTAGTCCTACCACATCCAACTTTTTGGGTGTCTTTCCAGACCATTTGCGTATAATGCCCGCACATCTGACCTTTGCACTTGTTTGCGTCGTAGTCATAGTAGCGTCTCTCATCAAGCCACATTTGCACCGCGTATGAACCATTGAGGCTTGGTCCAGCCGCCATATTCTCACCACACTTATCCGAGTGTATCATTTTGCAATCCTTCCTTTGATCAGCATAAGCTTGAGCGTTTTTCGCCAATTCATCGTCCCATGTCAAAGGAGGCACTTCCAATACTCGTCTAATACAACTATGGGCGTTAATGTAGTCGTCTGGTTTGTTGCCTGAATCTTCTTGCGATTGAGATAAATGTAGGATTGCCATGGATAACGCAAGAACAAGAGCGGTGTTACGAGAATATCCCATGGTGAGTGTGTTTTGTATGGTTTAAAGAACATCAAAGGGTATTTATGGGGTGGAGGTGTATGTGATGAATATGAAGGAAGTCAAAAGTGAAATGCAGAAAGTAAGGACATTAAGCAGAATATTAGCGGACACTTTGATGGATCAAAATGTTTCATACACGAAATCTTAGGTATAAACTAAAAAAACACAACTTGGTTCCTAAAAACTTGATATTTACTCATATTAACTTGGTCCAACAAACATCATGAGCCCTTCGCTCTATAACAAAGTGTCGAAATCAATGAAAAAGGTTTGTTTATCCATTATATAAAAAAAAATAAAAAAAAATTAAACAGTCATTGTAGCAATAAAACTTTAATTAAAATATAAAGTTTTGAGAAGTATGAGAAGCAATCGGGAGACGGAACGTGTACCAATGAACATATTAAAAAGGGGCAAAAGGAAATTTACACCATTAATGATGAATTATCTCATTTTTTATGGCAATTTTTTTTTTAAATTTATATTGTTGGTAAATGATAATACTTGAACCCAAAACCCCTCTCATAAATTATCTCATTTCTCTGTCTTTTTAACGTTCTAATAACAAAGTTTTAAGTTTTTAACAACTAAGACTGATCATTCTCGGTTAACAGAGGACTGGGTAACGTGCCATATCCCCCAATTAATGGCAGGAACACCGTGCCGGTCTGTTAACGGGTCGCGTTAATGGTACTCATTGAAATCTAGTTGATTAATTTACTATTTAAATATAGTTTGAGTTGGATTAGGATTAATATAATGTTAGTATAAATAGATGGTTATGACTGTTGTAATTTGTATGCTTTCATTGAAATCTTATGTTTGTGTGTTGGAACAAAGGCTGATTTCCATAGCTTGTAATTTTCTGATTGTTAACGAGAAAAGAGGGGGGGGGGGGGGGGGGGGGGGGGAATGCGTAAAACTTAAAAAATGTACACAAAGAAAGGATGAGTTGATCATGAACCATCAAAATGTAAAACAATGTTACATTGTTTCTCAAACACAATAAGGATAAATACGGGCGTAACTAATTTACTTTAAGTAAGTAGGGAAAATTATATATATATAGAGAGCGGTTAACATACATTATGAGTAATCGTACATTAAGTATGGGACTATCCTGACCGTCAGATCAGGGTGATTAAAGCGTGATTAAATTGATGATGAGAAGCGGTGGCAAAAGCGTAACTATGGTATATAAAGGTTAAAATCGTCAATTTACTATATCTATTTATCCATATCTCCGTCTCAAATCAAAAACGATATTAGAACCCCAAAATTGACGGTGAAGTTTCAAAGCGATTACGACCAAGGGTAAACGACGACAGCGGTGAACAAGAAACGAGTATCGATTTGAAGTGAGGAATGACGAATACGGCATTAGGAGGTATCGATTAAATCATCTTCTCATCCATTTATTTTCTTCTTTAATCACACGGTTTTAGTTGAAGAAATTGTCATACTGATCGGCGGTTTCATTGTATGGTGAACAAAAATTGAAGCTAAACGAGAGAGAAGGAGCAAGAAACGAAACGATCCAGTGCACACTAGTGGCATAAATCCAGGTTTCTTCTAAAAAAAGCTGGTTTGATTAACTAGCGTTATTTGATATGAACTAGCGTAATTTGATGTTGATTCATTGATATGAACTAGCGGTATTAGAATGATTGATATTAGACGATTGATTGATATGAACTAGAGGTATTAGATTGTTCATCCCCCATCCCCCTGTATTATTAGGTTAAATTTTGAAATTGGGGATTTTGAGCTAACTTGCCTTTTTGTTTAAACAATTATCGAATGTTTTATTAGGTTAAATTTTGTTATTGGGGCTTCTGATCTAACTTGCCCTTCGTTTTCATCCGTTTTTTAAGCAAATTTTTGATTGAGTAGGATGAAAATAATAACGCATCCAATGAACATAATTACGCCTGGTGTATAAGATTTGTTGAGCACAAACCAGTGAAAATTTGTTAGTATACATTATGTAATACAGGTATTAACAGGTCAAAAAGGGTCTTAAGGGTAGAATTAGTTAGTTTTGGTGGGGAAATCATTGAAACTGATGCAAGATGGACATCCTGTGGCTTTTGTTTGTCCACTAAACAACTTCTGTTATGAAAAAGAATTGTTGGCAAAATAATAACGCCTATTGTATAAGATTTGTTGAGCACAACCTATGAAAATAATAACGCAAGTTGTATAAGATTTGTTGAGCACAACCAATGAAAATAATAACGCCCGTTATTATATGAAAAAGCTAATTTGCTTGATTTAATTTGTTTTGAAATATGAATGTAGGGGTTGCTGATGATGATGATGATTTTGAGCCCCCCATTCAGCCGATGATAACAAACAAACCTCGCAAGTTAAAGGTAAATAAAAAGCCAAAGAAATTAAATCTTCAAGATGATGATGATGAAATTGAAGCACCAATTAAAGACTTGATAGGCAAAAGGGCCGAAAACACAAAAAAGAGGGAAAAGACTTTAACTGACCAAGATGATGATGACTTTGGGGCAGTAAAAAAGAAACCATCGAAAGAAGACAAGCAGATGGATCCTAGAAAGGGGAAACAGACGATTACCGAAGCGGAACCAATTAGGACGGAAACAAGACTGTACTATGAATATCATCATGATGTAATAAGCCTACGGTGTAGTCCTTCAGGTTTCTTGGATACAGTAAGACAATTTACAGAAGCACAGGTAGCGGATGTGAAAAGCATTGGATTTGGTGATGTTCTTGATATAAAGCTTAATCATATAAGCACACGTCTAGGTTATTGGCTCGTACGAAACTATGAGGAGTAATATAGCACACTAAACATACGAAATCATAAGATAGAAATCACACGAGATTCAGTACATGATGTGTTTGGTATTCCAAAAGGAGATGTTATAGTACGGGAAAAAAATAAGCCTCGGAAAGGAGCGATAGTTGAAAAAAATACTGCTACTCAAGAGGTCGAAACAACTATTGATGAGTTCAAAAACCAGTGGCCGGACACCAACAAAATTACTCATACATTAGTTGCAAAAGCTATGAAAAACCAAACAAATGGCGGCAGATTATTCAAGTTAAATTTTCTAGCCTACTAGAACACTTTGTTTGTAGAGATAACAAGTCAAAAACGGTTAAACAAAGTTTTCTACTTGCCATTGACAAAGAGGAAGACATTTCGAAGCTGGATTGGTGCTCCTTTGTTTTAGAATCGCTTAAACGAACTAGACAAGGTTGGAAAAAACTCGACTCACAATACAATGGACTAGTTGCATTTCTAACGGTATGTTTTGTAGACATCTTTAAAATGTAAGCTAATACAATATTGTTAGTAGTAATTTGGTTTTCTTCAAACAATTATATGCAGCTTCTATACAGCCATAATTTCAACAAAAGGCACAAAATTTTCGATGAAGTTGTTGAACTGCCTGTCATAAAGTATATAACATCTGGTATGATCGACGACGTGGAAGAGTATTTATACAACAATGGGCCGCTGACAGATGTTGACGATTGTGATGAAGTTGACAAAGACGAAGAAACGCATGACAATCGCCGGGATCAGCAACATGTGACTGCCTCGGACATCAATAGCGATGATCATCAAAATGAAGAGGCACCGACAACGCCATTCGAAATAGTAAATCAACCAACTTCGACGTTATTGACGGAATTGTTCACTGACAACATCCCATTACACGAGGCTGTTGCAGTACAAGAAAACCTCACCGGATTTGAAACGATATACAAGCCTACGACAGATACAGATAATTTCACAATACCACCAGTGGATGCCACAAAGGTCTACAAAAGAAGAAACCAGGCTGGTGAAGATTCAACGGAAGAATGTTACATACCATCAACTACCAATTGGTTTGAGGGCTGGAATCCTAGTGAACATATTTCAGATTTGAACCTTGAAGATATGGACATCGGGACACAAACGCAAAAAGAGCTTGACTACTGCTCCACTCCACTTCAACTAACCGGGGTGATCTATGATGATGCTGCGCGGGAAGCCTCAAACAAAAAAAAGAAGGTATAGTGTTTTGGATTTTTGTTTATGATATTATTAATAACGCATGCTTTAAGACCTTCATAATACAGTAGAATATAGTAGAATGCTTGTTTAGGATATTAGAAAAATAACGCATGTAGAATAATTAAAATCACGCTAGTTTAAAAAAAATAACAACGGATGTTAGCTGAAGAAATTAATCACGCATGACTTGAGTTGTATTACTATAACTGAGTCCAGTTAGTGAAGACCGTATTGTTGTTTGCATGGCATGCTATAGTGGCTCGATTGTTATTTGTGGTGTTTAGCCTATAACTAAGCCCGATATAGATCACTGGAATAAGAGGCCCAGTTTGTTAGGAGAAACAAAGCCCAATATAGATCACTGGAACAAGAGGCCCAATTAAAAACGCAAGACTGGCCCAATTAATAACGCATGACTTGAGTCAGTTTTTTGGATAACTGTTGATTTCATAACTATTGGAATGGGCTTCGAATGATATAGGCTACACAGGTGATTAAGCTGTTGGTCCAATTTATTAGGAGAAACATTGGGCTGTTTGGGCCAATTTATTAGGACTCATTGGGCTGTGGTCTTTTGAAAAAGGAAAAAAAAATTCCACTAAATTTGGTTTGAAATAAAGCCCATGATTAACATAATGGACAAGAACATAAATACAAAAACACAACTTACGCTAGTTACATGTATAATCACGCACGACATTGCTAAAAATAAGAACTACTCTACTTAGATAGATAATAACGCATGATATTGATAAAACTTCAATTCTGCAGCTGCTGTTGAAAACAATGGACAAAAATATAAATAAATACATTTCTCTTGTTAAGGAAATGAATAATATCGTTACGGACGCAAAGGAAAAGTGTTTCTGGGATCCAGATATAATGAGAATGTGTAAAAGATGGGATGATGCAGTTAAAAACACCGTGTCGACGAGGACTGATCAAGTAAGCTCTGGAGGTGATGAGGCTTTTCAAAACAAAGTTGGAGATAGTGGCGATACAATTCAAGAGTTAGGAGGGGATGGAGATGCAACCGTGGAAGATGAAAACACAGGAAAAACAAAAGGTAGATAAGAATTCGTGTTATTTCTTAAGATTAACGGTACTTTATGTTCAATAATGACAAAACGTTTGTGATTTTATAGGATGTCATGATGTTGATAATATGACATATGACGATGGGGGTATTTCAGACTCATGCCTGGCTGCATTACAAACCATCAAACCAGGTGTATACAAGCAGACGATAGAAGGTAACAAATACGATCATTGCTAAATTATTAACCGTATTCTAACTTGTGTTTTCAAAAAATTAACCTACTCGAACATATAAACAGTGACACAAGCAGATGTGGTACACCAAATGGACCAAGCAGTGTATTTAGCAGAGTGCAGTCAGCAAAAAGCACAAAGTCAGAATACAATAACCGAGTCGATGTTGAATGAGCTTGAAAAGATAAACCCTGACGTCTATGGTAAAGAAATGACTCCCACCACATCCGCTGAAGAAACCGATGAAGTGACGGATGCAGAAATGTAGTCGGTGGAGACGCTTTTAAAATTGGCTCCCATCCTACTAACATCAAATGAAAGTAAGCAAAAAACACCTGTGTCTGCTAACAAAAAGAAAATGGATGAATAGAGACAGACAGAACTAGTGAGAACGCGTATCAAAATGTTGAGGGAAAAGAACGAAAAACGAATGGCAGAATTAGGTGACGCATACAGATCACCTTACTGCAACAGGATAACCAGCTTATATGAGCCACTTCTAGAACGTGACCAAACGATCATCTGTTACTGATGTGTGTAAAATGCAACATATAAATTACATTAAATGAGGCATAAAACTAACCCTTTTTAGTACTAATGTTGGAAAAAGTGTGCTTTTTGTCTTCCTTTTGTATTTTTAGGGTTAAATGAGCATAAATGAACAAAAGAAGCAAAAATACAGCCAAATCTAACAATAATACAAGAAAAGAAATAAACGTGGCATGCCCGACCCCTCGACAGCATCTTCCCAAGCAAAAACAAGACATTAGAAGGCTGAACACGCCCTGTGCTCATTGAACATGGGGGCGTGCCCAAGTGTCTGCAGAAAAGACAAAGTTGTAGAAGCTTCTATTTCCCAACACGGGGGCATGCCCAGCGGACACGGTGCCGTGGTCAACGCTAAGATTCGCATAATCCAAGCAAATCTTGATAGTATAGATACACTTCTGCACACGGGGCCGTGCCCAGCAGACACGGGGGCGTGGTCAACTAATGCAGACAAACTGCAATTAATGAAGAAAGAGAAGATGGGTGGACACGGGGCCGTGCCCAGCAGTCAAGGGGCCGTGTCCGGGCTTCTGTGCAGGCTATAAATAGGGGTGCTTGGTTCATTGCAAAGACATCCCTTGACAAACCACCTCTCTCCCACTTCACCCACACTCCACCACCATCACAACACCCACATCCACCACCATCATCCATCATCCATCATCCATCATAGAGTGTGTGTAGTAGTCTCGGGATCCAAGATTGATAGTAAGAGTTCTTGACAATCAAAGACCATGTTTGCCTAAGTCTCTTACATCACTTGGTGAAGACAAGCATTTAGTGTAATACTTTTGTTTTTTAATCTTTTCGCACTTTTTATTTGGTTTTGTATTAATGACTTTAATAACTAGTTTCTTATGTTGAAGGTGAACTTCCTTATCATTTGTCTGTGGTGTCTTGGCGTTATTTTACTGTCTATATAAAATAAAAGATTTACACCATTCATATCTCCATGGTCTATATGGAGATATGTTGGCTACCTGGTCGGGGGTTAAGGGAATGGTTTGGTAAGGTTCTTGCCTTGTTCAGTGTATCGATCCTGCAAGGACCTGGGTTAAGCTTACTAGGACCTCCTTCAATACCCACTGGTATTGGATGGCGGGGGTACGAATGGCTTGATCCCCTCATATGTAAACTACTATTAATACATTAACCCGACTACTTGGTATTGTATCCCTGCTGACTCAAACCACTTAGCCGAGGGTAACGTCACCTTCAAAAGAGGGGCCTACCACATTACGCATTAATAACTTAATTAATTATCTTCTAATATTCCAACCCTTTAGGATTGTATCCTTGCTGACTCAAACTATTGGGTTGAGGGTAACATCACCTTCAAAAGAGGGGCCTACTACTATAACTAAGATAATCTCTTAAAAAGTGCAAAAGTGCGAAAAACATCAAAGGTTACACTAAAGGCGAGTCGGATCCAAGTGATTCATCTTTTCTATCTGTTTTTAGTTTATTTTTATTTTCAGCATTTTTAGTTAGATTTCATTTTCTTGTTTAAAACCTTTTTCTAAATTTTTGATTTGATTAGGCGTTGAGGATAAACCGCTACTAAAAGCTCTTGTGTCCTTGGATGACCTCGGTATCTTACCAACGCTATACTACGCTCACGATGGGTGCACTTGCCCATATGTGTGTTTAGTGTAGTAAAATATCGTGTTTTATAAGTTTAAAACTTGACTAAAGTGTTAAAAAGGGCTAAAAAATATACATAAATACCTATCACACCTATCGCACATCAGTTACCTCTTAGCTCCAGTCGGAGATATTGGGTAAGATGTTTTGTCTCTTTTTAACCGCTTAAAATCTTGATCTCTTTTTAACCTGTCCTTTTTGGTTTTAAACAACAACTCATTGATATACAAGTCTGAAAGTGGCGTCGAAACACTAAAAATCATTTTTGAAAGCTTTCAACCATCGCAATATATAGCTTCAAATGGAGTGGACGCGTTTGTAGATGTGTTGAACTTTGAAGAGAAAAAAAGGGACAAAAAATCATCACCCTATAGGCTGTTCTTGCCAAGTACAATGATTGTAAGTTTTTCCATAATAATCACGCAAGTATCTATTTTACTTAGATAATCACGCATGTATGTATTTTACTATGTTAAATCACACATGTTGAATTATAATCACGCACGTTATATGATAATCACGCATGATGAAAGTTAATGCACACATGTTTTAGGTTAACCAAGCATGCTATATGATAATCACGCCTGTTGAAAGTTAATGCACACATGTTTAAGGTTAACCAAGCATGCTATATGATAATCACGCATGTTGAAAGTTAATCCACACATGTTTAAGGTTAACCAAGCATGCTATATGATAATCACGTCTGTTTAAAGCTTAATGGACAGATGGAGCTTAATGAAAAAAATCACCATAATTTTTGCAGCCTGACAACAAGTTTGGGCCAAAATACACAGACAATGATCGATTGAAAGTATTTGCACCAAGCCTAGACGATATACTGTGTAAGTATCAGGTCAAGAAAGTTGACACAGTGGATCTTATCTTCATTCCTGTACTACTATCTAATCATTTCTAGTGCCTATGCTTTCACTTGAAAAATGGCGAAATCGAGTTAATTGATAACTCTAGGTTTGACGAATCATTTAGAAAACGCTACCGTGGGCGCCCCGAAAAGCTGGTAATTCTTGAATACTTACCTTTATATACAAAAATGACTATATATTATAATGACTAGGTACTAATATTATTTTTTATCATGATTATAGCGAAGAGTTCTAGTTCTATACCTAAAAGGCAAGATACGACAAAAAGAGTGGATAACAAACTTGGAAATAGCAAGCATAATTCGAAAGGAAATGGATTGGAGAACTGTTCAAAACGGATGAGACTGTGGTGTCTTCACTATGAGACATATGGAGACGTATAAAGGCAAATCACCATGGAATCCGGGGTTTGTGAACGAAGATAAAAAGACCATTCAAGATTCACAACTTTGATTCTTGCGGTACAGGTATCTTAGTAAGATTGTATTGTCCGACTACAATCTTATAAGGAAAGAAGTGTATGACAAAGCTAAGGAATTTACGAAGAACGCAAGCCCCGTAGATGTTTTGCGCGATCTAGATAACAAATTTAAGGACCGATTAGATCAGTTCTTCAACCTTGACAAAGTAAAAAAAAATGCTACGTCATAGAACTACTTTGTTGCAAACATATTTGACATGTTTGTTTTTTAATTTTGTTTTAAATTCTTAAATTTGCTGATTATTCATAAACTATGATATCAGATAACATGAAAACAATGGTTAAAATTCCTTATTCAAACACAATTTCGATACAAGAAAAACACTAAGATAAACATAATTCGCACATGATTTCACTACCCAGATGAAAATGATACATAATACCCATCAGAAAAAGGACTTCAAAAACTTGATCTTCGTGTCCATAGAGCATCTTAAGACGGTTATTGCATCTGTAAGCTCCTTTAACTGTTTCTCATCCCGCTCTTCTAGATCAACCATAAACATCATAGCCACCTCTCAGACACTTGACTCTTTCATACCAGACAACAAATTGAAAATCTCTTCTCGTCTCTTCATATTCTCTCTGACCCTAGAAATGTTAGTTTCCAACAAGTCTTTACAAGACTTGTCTTCAGCAATTTGTTCCTCGATTCTCTTTTTTAGATAAACACTCATACTAGAAGATGAAGAAGAACCACAAGATGAATTAGAAGAATCTGCCATCTTAAAGGTAATATTTGAATGCTCTTTCAATGATATATAAAAGGAAATAGCAAACAAGAGGACATCTAAAATTATTAAGCATGACAGCTGTATGGTTCAGAAATAATTCTAGCTGTTTTTTTGGTGTTTTCTTGGTCCAGTACAGATATTATGTAAATATAATCACGCATGTATAGATTATCACGTAGGTATAAAAATAATCACGCATGAATCAATAATCACGCATGTATTGTTAATCACGCATGACCTGGTTGTGAATTATTTGAGTTACTGAACTTTGATATGCAAGATGCAAGTTGATATAAAATATAATTAATCTTAATAATAATGAAACCTACAAATAGCCTTCCCAATCGATATGACTAGTAATTATGATAAATATTTAATTTTACTTACCACATCTCCACAACTACCATATTAATTCACAATGATCATACATATATGGTTTCCCATATTAGATTTTTGCAAAAAAAATAACAACTCTCATCAATAAATAAGAATGTCTACTGCTCCGGCAAGCAAAGCCATCAAGGAGCTCCTCTCCAGCCGCACGTTGACAGAGCTTGCGTCTGATGTAAACTCTACTAACATTATTTTTGATGTGCAGAGGAAGCTCTTAGAACAACAGAAGATGAACCAGGAAGTCTAGGGGAAACTACTAAAAGAACCAAAATCTTCATTGAGGGACAACGACATAAAGTTCATGAAGGATCAGGCATCTGCTGATCACTTGGTTTACTCATATCTCAAGGATGCAGTGGAGACAGTGCAAGAGAAGATGGAAACCAATGATAAGGAGCTTGGGAAGATATTCACATCGAAGTAGGTGGTATGTCTGATTAATCAACGTTTTTTATTGATTTTTTGGAATGTTATAATGTTGGTATTTTGAAAACTTAGAAGTATGGTGGTTTTTGTCCATAGTTACCAATATGTGGATATATTTAGGAAAATCATGTAGGCTTACTTTTAATATGTTTTGACGCCTTTTCAGGCATCTATGTATAGTGTTTTGGCGTTGTTGATATGAAAAGGCATGTTAAACGTTATAACGCATGTTACATTTTTTATGACGCATCTGCATATTGAAGAACATGGGTAAAAAAAGTCAGTTGAGTTGGTATAGATTATCACACATGGCATGGCAAAACATATAAAACTGGTATTAAAATCACGCATGTCATAATATCAGTCGAGATGGTATAGACAATCACGCATGTTATAAAAATGGTATTAAAATCATGTTTGTTATAATGTCACAGATCACCTGCACTTGTTTCTTAAAAAAGGCATGAAAAAACAAATGTTTAATTGTATACAATTGTGGTTCAAAAATTACTAGTCATCGTCGTTTAGCTCTTCCCATTCAGAATCACTATCATCTGCTTCATCAACCTCCTCATACTCCTCTCCCTCACCAGTTTCTGCCTCCTCGTCCTCTTCGTCTACTAAACCAGGATCAATCTCTAACTGAATTACTCTTCTTTTCTTCCCCTTCTTATCGGCAGCACTAGCTTTACCCTTTAAAACCTTGCAAGTTCGGATATCATGACCTTTGGTATTGCAAACACTGCATGTCCGACTTCTCTTTCCTTTTAGACTAATAATCTTTTTTTTTATTTAATCCGCTTATGTGAACCACGTCCTTTGTTTCTAATATCGGTTGGCACACGAACTGTAGGTGGAGCATCAGTGTTCGGTTTCTCGTAACCGATTAACCTTGAATATCTATCAAACTTAGGGTCGATGGGCTTGGTTATGCGAAGTTCATCAACCATTTCTTTCCTCTCCCTCATCCGATCTGACTATAACTAGATGATCAAAATCTCTCATCAAGTTACCAATAAGATACTCTCCAGTCTGCATTATCTCATACGCAACCTCTTTGGCCTTTTTATGCCCATCATTATCATCAACACTTAAATCAAATGTGTCATTCAGATCATTCGGTACCACATCTTTGGTCCATCTTCTCATAACGTACTTGTTGGGAATTTCTTTCACTTTGAACATCTTGAACACAAAGTATATATGCTTGCACAACAACCTATATTGTTCAAACCTGCGACAACTGCATGATGCAATTACATCCTCCCCCTTCTTGAAACAAACCTAAACAAAAAAATTTGAAAATTAAAAATCAAGGAGAAAACGAAAGTTGTTATGTAATAAAGCATGTTAGCTGTTGTAGATAGGGTTACCTCTAATAAACCTTCACCGTGGGCTTTCCAATCCTTCATAGTTATCTTCAATAACGGTTCCTCAATTTCAGTCTCCATAGGAAGACACTCGGACAGTCTTCCATATAACTCTGCCTGTTGATCAACAAAGATGGACCTGCTGTAAATTTTCATAGCATCATCCTCTAAGGTAGTTTCAGACCAGTTATCTTAGGTTGTATTTCTAGAAATATTGTCATTTTTCCGATGGTTGAATATTTGTACGTCCATTGCAGCATCAAAATGGTTAAAAAAACTCAACATGGGTAAGTTGAGAATTCGCCACCTGACAAAAAAATGGTTTTCGCTCTCTGATCTGGAGGTGGTCCGCATGAGCCCAGACATAGGCTCATGACGATAGAAAGCTGGAATCCATGAAGATCTCATGGCAAACATATCGTCAATCCAATTATTCTCGGTTAGACCGAATTCAATCCTTATCAGTTTCCATTCTCTCTCAAACGTTTCTGGCGTAATCGAATCAGTCCATACAATGTCACACATACGTCTTTTGAAGTCTTCGTTGTTACACAACTCATGTCCCACCTATTAAGACAAAGGATTGGAATGAACAAAAATCAGAAATCTTAATAATTAAATGAGTGTAGGAAATAATAACGCATGATCAACTTTTTGTACAAGTGCATATTAAAAAAAAACTGAGTGTTGGAAATAAACCTTATCAGCAACTTTCTTCATTATGTGCCACATACATAATCTGTGCCTACTCTTATCGAACACTGCCTCGATAGCTTGTTTCATCACCGGGTCCTGATCAGTGACGTCAACCTTCGGCTGCTTACTAAATGAGTCCAAAAATGATTGTAACAGCCATTTGTATGATTCAATACTTTCGGAAGCTAGCAACCCGGCTCCAAGCGTCACATTCTGACAGTGGTTATCAATACCAGTAAAGGGTACAAAAACCATTTTATACCTTCAAAATGATGAAATAAATTGAACAAAAAAACAACAAAATTATACAAAAAAAAAGTTAAAACATTAAAGTGAATACTAACTTGTTGGTTTTGAATGTAGCATCAAACGATATGACGTCTCCAAACTCAGCATAGTTACGTTTGCATCGACAGAATGTACAAATGAATAATCAACCATAAACTACTTTTTATCGGTCAACATTTTTATAACCATATCTGCATCATACTCTCCTATATAGCTATGTATCCTAACTCTAAAATTCTTGCAGTCGTCTTTAGTTGCGCCAACATTTTCAAAATCTCTGTATCTTTGTCTCATTATATTGAACGCTTTCACTGGCCCAAAATTCAATGTACCAAGATCCCATATCATCTCTTCTTGTGTTTTGGACAGATGCCTATAAGCCGGTAATAAATGCATATCTTTGGGGCACACGAATGAATGATTATGCGCTTGAACAAACTTATCAACCTTATACAACACCCCATCCGTCGAACAAAGCTTAATTTGAGCTTTACACCTGGTTCGAATAGTCGGTCTGTTCCTCCTTTTATATGGCTTAGACAACTTCGAATAAGGATCATCAAAAGCCAGAGGTTTATGCCTCTCCTTTGAACACACAAAGTATTTAGTCTTGATAATACCACCAACATGGTGTTCACCTCCTTTTCGAGCAGAGAACCCTGACTTCTTGGCATATGTCTGATAAAACACATATGCTTGCTCTAGGGAAGTGAATTCCATTCCTATAACAGGAACACATGATGAAGCTACCTCAGGAATATACAATCTTTCATCTGCATATTTTGAAATGATAAAAAAAACATGACCTCTAGACCAAAAACACACAGTCATTAATCTAGGAAATAAAAAAAAATCACGCAAACAAGAAAAATCACGCATGACAACCTAAAAAATAACGCAGACTGTATACTTCATAATAATAATGCTTGTTTGATGGAATTACACATGTCTCCTACACTATATAGCTTATGAACATGCGTGATTTATGACCCATTCATTTCAAAAAACTAATTATCAAATAATGATGCACGATCAAATACAAAACATCATATAACAATAATTTCGTTGATTTCTGGAAAATTAAAACGATTAATTGACAACTTACTAGTCTGATCGTCTAATAGAACTTGGTTGTCTGATGTCGGATTCCTCAAATGCTCAGCAGCATCATGAACGGCATGGAATTCAGCATCTTCAAATTCAACATCATCTGTGTTTCGTGTGTTACTGCTCTATGGATCCATTTCAAACAATAAGTGGTAGTAACCCTAATCGCACACCTATAACCGCTAATTTGATATTTGAAAAATGGAAAATATTTGAAACTGATTCAAAATCATAATTATCGGGATGCAGGAGATAACGAACTCGCATAAATCTCTTGATGTTAGTAAATGTCTGAATTACCCTGCCTTAAGAATGAAAAATGTCTAATTTGCCCTTAATGAGAAATCTTAAACCGTGCCACGCGTTAAGATTGTGACATCTGTGCCTCTTTGACCATCATACACGTACGAATCCATTAAGATCTTGTGTTTCAATCTTGGAATTTGAACAAATAACTTGTGACCTTTGCTCATATCAATTCCCGTTCGATTTCGAGCTCTAAATCGCTTTCTGGAAAGTTATACATGAACCGATGCGTAAACGTAATCAGTTTAATGCGACAAACACTCCAGAATAGCGACATGGGCTTAACATACCTTAAATAACCTTTACATAACTTAGAAATAAGTTTTGAAAGGTTTGGTGTGTCGAAATCAAGTTTATTCGATCGTAGGGACCATTTGCGTCAAACTGCAAAAGTCTACCGATTCGTATGGTATCGAACCTTCCGGAATATGATCATAAGTTAAACATACCCTAAATATCCTTTGCATAGCTTAGAAATAGGCTTAGAGGGGTTCGGTATGCTAAAATAAACTTATTTGGTCAAACAGGGACTAAAAGCGTCAAAAAGTGCATAAGTTTGCATTTACGCGCGTATCTTACGTTCTGAACATATCCAGACATCAAAAAATTTTTGTAATCAATGAAATATTTTATATTAGTGATTGGCATGCTAAAATTCAATTCGTCGCGTAATTTGGATCGTTTTTCGCGTCCGTTCGTGTTTCGTCGTAATTAACCGAACAACGCAACCGTACGACCAAACGAACCAACATCCGAGATGTTTTCAAGCATATTTCATGTCCTCTATGCTTTAAATTCATTATAGAGCCTTGAAATGAGGTTAACGGGGCTTAATCGTGTCAAAAATGCATCAAAAACCAAGTTTCAATCAATGAACTGGTTTTAGGCACCCATAGCTTTATAAATCAGTGGGCACACATGTAGGGCCATGATTGAAACTCGTAATCCAAGAAAGGATCCTAACAGTTTTGGAAATCCTATATAAACCCACCTTGATTCATTGCAATCCTCACACTTGATTCAATTTCTGCTCTAAGTTGGAGTTTCCACACTTCATACCTGAGCAACTTGAATCAAATCTCCATTGCTTGGACCTCTTGTAAGTATTCTTTCATCTTTTATGCGTTTTTAAGCACGAAAGTCAAACAGTGTTTGACCTTCTGCTTTGACCAGTCAATGGTCAACATGAAGTTCGTTTGAACTTTGCAACGTGAGCGTAATCACGATGGTCATAGTCCTTTGTGACTATACCTACCGATTACCATGTTATTTAGGCATAGTGACGAGTCATAGTTTCGGTCAAAATACGCGTTTATGCGTATTTTGCAACCAAACTATTCTTGGGTATCAAATCCCTTTGTTTTCATATCAAACTTGTTTTCTAACTTAGTTAAACATGTTTTAACATGTTTAACTCGTCACTTTTAGTTTAGTGCTTATATAGGGTCGTAAGATAAGCGGTCTAAACAACCGCTTAGACTTTCGAACCCGACCCATTTGGTCGATCATTAGGATCCGACCAAACATATTTTATGACCATAGTTGTATAGGGAATAACCTTCCGTGGTTATACCTTATGGTCACTTCGTTTAGTTAGTTGTATGATAGGTAATTTATATGCCTTAGGAAAATGACCAAAATGCCCTTTTTACGCATAAATTCATTTTAATCATATGTAACCTAACTTTTGACATCTAAACTGATTAGACAATATTATTAGACATGTTAAGGCATATAATACTTGTCATAGGACTAGTTAGGCGGTCCGAACGCGTTTTACGCGAACGACGCGTTAAAGTAGCGTAAGCTACCCAAACGGGTCGTAATGGGTCGTAAGCACTTAGGTTAGGTTTTGATTTAGAATGTAGGCTTTTTTAAACCATATTATATGAGTTCCAACACTCATTTGGTTTATGAAACCTCATTCTATCCGATCTTCCGATTTAGGTCCGGTTTATTAACGTAGTTACCTATATTAGGTGCCTATTGATTTCCGTGATCCCTCTAGCATTGCTTTGTTGTTATTCAAGACTTCTAAGCATTCTCAAGTAAGTACATAGATCCCTCTTTTACTGTTTTCAAACATTTTGGGGTGAAACACATGTGCCTACTTGTTACTTTCGTGCTTTTCATGCTTTCATGACATATACTTGCTATGTTCATTAGTACACATATAGTACATGATTTCATTATGTTTTGGCATGTATGTTCACTTAGCATGCTAGCACATTGATTTTCATAAATACTTTTGTTGCATATGTTCACTCAGCATATGGACACATTGATTTTGATTGCATTTTTTGTTGTATATGTTCACTCAGCATATGGACACATTGTTTTACATTTCAACTTTGTATGTTCACTTAGCATATTTAGTACATTATTTTCATATAACATGCTTACATTTGGTATAACATTTGGTTTGTTTAACGAAACTAATACATTCATTAACACCGATCTTGCCATTCGTTAGTAGGTAGTGGTACCATAGGAATTGACAACTCTCATTCCTGAAATCCTAGGTCTGTTTGGGTGGAAGGAATGACCGAATTTGATATACATAATTTTGATAAACCTTTAACTTGTTAAGGGTTTATCTCCTCAGTCGCAAGGCTTGAATGTAGACGTTTAACATTACCGCATAGATGTTTGTATCAATAAAGCATTAATTTTACAAAACATAACTTTTGATTTAAATTATGATTTATCAAATACATTGTTTTGTACATTTCTTTCTTATAGGGTTGAGTAAATGCTTTTATTCACTATACATTACATTTGATTATACATGAACATTTTTACATTGGTGGTTTGTTTGGGTAAGTGATTTAAATAACGAGGCATGTGTAATATGATAAAAGCATGGTGGATACGCCGCTGGTACTTCCTATATATAAGTGCTTTTATGATATTACATATCGTAGCGTTATTTAAACCATTTCAATTTAGACATGTTACATTTTACACAAATAACATATCTTTACAAAACATTGTTTTACAAATAGCATATTTTATACAAACTCATTTTTACTTGGTTATTTACTTATCTATGCATTATTCTTTTATATCATCTGATTTCTTATCGATTTTCGTATGATTTCTAAAAGAAAATATTTTTAAGGTTCATGACTAACTTTTGTTAAACATTTCTTTAAACTCGCAAGTCATGAATCCTATTTTTAACAAAACCAATGTATCTCACATACATTTTTATGCTGACGTACCTATTTTCACATGTGTTTTCAGGAGCTGATGCATAGGATTAATCAAGATACACTTAGGCGGACTTGGGCCTTAGTGACAATAAAAGATGCAAGACTAGTTAATTATGTTATGTTTCATATATTTTAAGACATTGTAACTGTGACAACTGGCACAAAACCAGTAATTTTCGTACAGTTTTATTATTATTTAATGTCTACAATTATGTGCTTAAATGTCAACATTGTCTGATTTCATGATATACTTGTGAATTCATGCACGTTTCATACTTCAAATATTGCTTTATGCATTACTGTTAGTGTTGCGTCAGAAAGACAAGTAAACTCAATGGTAAGACACACTGTGTCAGCAACTCTGTAGAAAGCAGTCAGATAAAGGAATTAGGGCCAAGGAGTAGGTCCAACGTCTAAAATACATTAAAACCCAAGTATGGATACAAGGGTTAACATATAGACTTTCCGGAAGCTAAAATATGCATTAAAAAGCACCTGAAACACACTTTAAATGCTGAATTTTATATGTTTCAGCAATAATTCAGCTCTAATCAGCATTTTAACACTAAAATATCATGCAGAATTTATGTTGTATTGTCCAAGTGTGGAAAACTGGGTCACCATACTGAGAACTGTTGGGGAAAAGGAAATGGAAGTGGTAATAGGAACGGGAATGGAAACCGCAACGGTGCTGGTAATAGAAACGGTGGTGGAAATGGCAATGGCAATGGTAACCGGAACGGTAATGGAGCTGGGCAGAACCAAGGATGTTTTGGTTGTGGAAGCAAGGATCATTTCAAGAAAGATTGCCCAAGGGAGAACAATGCTCAGGCTCGAGCATTCGTGATTGGAGCAAGGAACGCACGCGAGGCTAATGTGGTCACAGGTACGTTTCTCGTTAACAATCGCTTTGCATCCATACTATTTGACACTGGTGCCGATTATAGTTTCATGTCTGTGGAATTTAAACGTATGCTTGGAGTAGAATCTAGTAGATTATATATTCCTTATTCCATAGAACTAGCCAATGGTAAACTTGTTGAATCGGGCGAAGTTGTTAGGGGTTGCTTATTAGAACTTGGGGAGCGAAGATTTAGCATCGACCTCTTACCTATTCAATTGGGTAGCTTCGATGTAGTGGTCGGAATGGACTGGCTGTCAAAGAATAAGACTGAAGTTGTTTGCCATGAGAAAATCATTCGCATCCCCCTTGCAAATGACGAAACTCTCATCGTGCATGGTGAAAAACGAGACGCGCCTCTACGAATCATCAGTTGTATGAAGGCGCAGAAGTGCTTAAGGAAAGGATGTGTTGCTTTCCTGGCGCATGTTGTAGATAAGAAGGCTGAGGAGCCGAAACTCGAAGACATTCCTGTGGTGAAAGAATTCCCTGATGTTTTTCCCGAAGACCTGCCAGGACTACCTCCGCAACGACAAGTTGAATTCCATATAGACTTGGTTCCAGGAGCCACTCCTGTAGCCAAGGCACCCTATCGGCTTGCACCATCCGAGATGCAAGAATTATCTACACAAGTTCAGGAGTTGTTGGATAAAGGATTCATAAGGCCAAGCTTCTTGCCTTGGGGAGCCTCCATTTTTAGGGGAAACCATGTCAAAATTATTATAAAATTTTGACACTTAGAGAAATATAAGTTTTGGTGAAACTTATTCCCTAAAAATGTACCTAAAAATATTTACCAAGGTTACCCTAATTTTTGTGTAAATTTCAAGATTAAGATATGATGATTTCTTCAAGATAAAAAGTGATATTAAGTATGTATAATTTGAGGAATATATATATATATTTATTGGTCACCAAATTTTGTGCTAAGTGTATGTAATATGTATTAAATGTAATAGTATATTAGGACTTGGAAATACACTAAATACTCCTAAGGAGTAAAAATACAAAAATACACATTCAACATGCTTAGACAAATACAAGAAAATATATTTATGAAAATATATTTCTTAATAGATTATGTAACTTGGACAAGTTATGAACTTAAAATGTATTTTTGGACGAGAATATATAACTCGGGTGAAAAATACAAGATACTTCTATTTATTTTTGGGAAAATAATATAAGTAAGATACATAGTTAAAAATATAAATTATTTTTAACAACAAAGAACACATACATAAAAGATGGTGACTTGCACTTGTGCGATACAAGTCTAGTGACTAACGTTAATAAAACACGTATAGGTCACGACGCTATAAAACCAACCGGTGAAGTTTACGGCGCAGGATACGCAAAGTTGTGAGTTCATGTCCCCACTTTTAAACTTTTACTTGTTTTTTTTAACTTGGGGAAAATACATGTGTTATGGTATGTTGAATACAAAAACTAAGGAATGATACTTTAGATCATGTCACGAATAGGGTGCCATAAGCACCATTAATCAGTTACATACCAAGACCGCAGAACAAAAGGTTAGATCTAATGGGTTTCAGGCAGCCACACTCTTGGTCACTCTAGTACCAAGCAGTGCTTTTGTGTCTCTAGTCGTGAATCGACAGTCGTGGATTCGACATCTAAAAATGCCTATGGTTTGGATGCTTCCTATGTCGTGTCACATGTTAATGGCCTTTCAACCATTAGCGATCTCAATTTCCTTATATTTACAGAAATACTTGTTTCATACAAATTACATACCATGTTTTCATTCAAGTATACAAACATTCAATACAAAAACTGCATGAATTCACACCAAAATTATGTTGACGTTTTTTTTCAAAAAATCACATGTATTTCAGGTAACTAAAGTGGATGTGCGCGCGGTCATACTCTTGCTCTTGGATGTTGTTTATGTTTTTAGCTATCTTGTGTCAAGACTCCGATGGCTGTTTTTGTGGGAATTGGTTATTATATCTCATCCTATGTGGGATATAAGAACCAAGTTCTCGATGTTCATCTTTTAAATAAAGTTGTAAACTTTTCAGACAGTATGTTGTCTTGTGATGTAAACACTTAACCTATGTTATGTTTTAATTATGCAATGATGTTGGCATTTGGAGTTATTTTACGAGCATGTAGTAAGTTTACCTTTCGTATGCAATGAGAACCTTTCAAGATCACACCTCGTGCTTCCGCCTTAGAAAGGGGTGTGACAGTAACCTCTTTCAATTCAATAAAATAAAACTTCAACTTCCATGTGTTATGAAACAATGATTCTGTTACGACACTCCCCGACGATTCCGCCGCGGTTTGTTGTTTTACGTGGTCAGGGTGTGTCAGAAGAGTTGGTATCAGAGCTCATGGTTATAGGGAATTAGGTTATCAACAATGCTTTGACCTAGTCTATAACCTTCCTAGGACCCTAACACAAGATTCTTATGTTTAGATCTTAAAACAATATCGTCAGTTATCCTTAGCTGACAACCACAACAAGAACACAAATTTCAAATCTGCTTTGAAAACCAATCATCTGTTCTAGGATGATTTATTATAAGGTTTTGAACCTTCAAAGTTTTCAAAATCTCGTCAAAGTTTGGGTCTTATAGTGTGAACACGTGCAATTTGGAAGAGTGGGTGCCTGTATCCCGAGTTTTCTGTCTAAGGCTAGAGTATTCGTACAAATCCATATAATCGGACCAGTCACTCTTACCTGGGAACTCTTGGGGTGAGTATCCACTTATAGGCTAAAGCATGTCTTCGCGATACATTAATATGACTCACTTACTTTGATTAGTCACCGTCCCATTTGTTTGCCTTAGGTAACAAACAAATGATCATAATTTTTATGCGTTGTCATTCTGTTTTGATTATCCGATAACATTTCACTTGTTTCCTCCCATATCTTCCATTATCTTTAGGATGCCTCTTCATCGCAACAACACTCAAATGTCCGAACTAGGTGCTACAATTGCCCAACAGATAGGCGTCGTACTCCAGAGGACCGTTGATTTAGCTATCACCATGACTCGCCTCAAGGATGAAGCCACCCAAGAGACACCAAAGGAAACTAGAAGCCAAGCCTTCACGAAGATCAAGAAAGCGTAAAGCTTCAAAGAATCCCGCAGTGGTTGCACCAAATCAAGCAGGATCTAGCCAGGTGGCAGCACCACCAGCCAAGAAGCCGTACAAGGGAACTGTTCCTTGGTGCAATCAATGCAACCGTCATCATCCGAATCAAATACCCTGTTTCAAATGTACCCACTGTGGACGATGGGGACATTTGGTTAATGTGTGCCGCTTTGCTATCCAAAACAAAGTTGTTGCAAATCCTGCTGCTGCTCAACCTCCTTCAAGGAAACCTTATGCCGGTACAGCACCGATATGCAACAAATGTAATGCACACCACCTAGCTTACCTACAATGTCGTCTGTGTGCATCATGTGGGCGACTCGGTCACCTGGCGAATGCTTGTCGATTCAACCCAAGCCAAGGTGGTCCAAACCAACCCCAGGTCAACCCTGCTCAAGCTCGTTTTCCGCCTGGTACTTGCTACAACTATGGCGAGACGAGTCATTTCAGGAACAAATACCCGAAGTTTGTCAATGCAAATCTGACCCACGAATGAGCATTTGGCTGATTAGAAGATGCTGCTGCTTTGAATTAGTTTAAATCTTATGCCTTTGTTTCTTTTATTTTTTTTTTGAACTCTGAAACAATCTGTTTGGTTTATAAATAAATCATTGTTCACAATTCTTATGTACAAATGTAGTTACATGTGTGTATGGCATACCCCTACGATACCTACACCAAAGAACTATGTTCTTTACAAACTACTCTTGTAGTTCTCCCATTCATGTGATCGCTCAGGATTTCCTCGAAAATTCTAAGTACTCATTTCATTCTAAGAAACGAAGTACATTCTTAGTCGATTACTCAAAGTATCACTTTTAATCCTTGGTTAGATAACTAAGGGTATTATTTTTTTCCAATCTCATACCTATATCATTACATTCTAGTTTCCATAACAACATACATAGTATATGTTTTTCAAAAACAACCTTCATGATTTTCAAAATAGTATATTTACTTTATATATCAAGTGCATCATTTCAAAAGCATTATCCATGTTTTCAAAAACCTTATACATGATTACAAAATTCATCTCACATGATTTTAAAACAATTTATAAACATATTTACCTAATACATCTACCGTATGTTTTCAAAAATATTACGTAAGGTTTCAAAACCATTAAACACATTTTTGAAGAACCCCATGCATAGTTTTCGAAAAACATTCTGCTCGTATGATTGACTTAACATACGTAGTATCCAACCTCCAAATTCTGCTTCATATGTCGCCTTGGTATATCTAGCACCTCAACTCCATGAACATTCTACCTCGTGTATCGACTTAAGCACGTCTAGTGCAAGGTTTCGAAACGTCTCCCGCTATTCAAATTCCAAAATCCATATAGGATCTTCTTATCTTCACAATTAGATCCTTGTGGATGATTATCGCTCAAATCGGAGCCCTTAATTAAATTCTTTGTATGCCTTAATACGTACATTACGATTCAATAAGGACAAAGCCAAATTCCTATTAAGATCTTCCTATTTTCATAGTTACATTCTTGAAAATGTTTAAAGTGCCAAATGAAATCCACGGATTGGATTCCTGGTGTGCTTTAAATACTCGTGTACAAATTAACAAAATGATAACAAATTGTAAACCAAGTTAAACAATTATGTGATTACGTCATTATGTTTTATGTGTCGTATTTTTGTGTAATCTGATTTTTCGTTATCCAAATCCTTGTAGAATCTTCCATATCTTCTTATGAGGGATTCATAATAGGATATCCAAAGTACTACCTTAAATCCTTAATGGGCTTATACGTAATAGTTAAGACCCTTGGATTATATAGTACCATTCCATAATTCAAAAGATACCCTTTGGGTGGTCTAGTTAAAAAGATTGATTCAAAATTCTGGTTAGGAATTCCATGTGATGATATAGCTGAAAAGACTCCTTGGTGGTCGGTTTAAAGAAATCATTTATTGATTTAATTAAAAGGACCCTATGGTGGTCTAGTCACACTCATCACAGGTTTGTTCGTTTGTTTTTCTTCCCTACACATTATAAAATGCACTGTACGGACTATGCAAGGAATCACGTAATTATGTGTTGGTACACTTTATGTGGACGCGACTCGACTCGATTCGTTTCGGTTCGGGTCGACTCGGTTAGGTCCGGCTCAAGCCCGACGTAATGACATTCCTCCGTCGTGCGCCCCAGAGTTCGACATGCGAAGCACGGAGCGCCGCAAGCCATTCCCGTTTACACATCACCATGACATTATCATTGTGATGTCATGGTGATGTCACATACTTGTCCTATGTTGAATTTGTGAAAACATTTGTCAACAGAAATGAAACTGGGCCGTAATTCACTTACATCTGGGCCGAAGACTTGTGATGGGCTTTGACTTGTTTTGGGCTTCTACACATAACGAAACAGAATGGAATTAATATGTATGTCGATGAAACAAGGTGTGTTTCGTCGACTTTCGTGTTTCGTCGTGGCCTCTTTCCGTTTCGTCATAGTCTGTGTCTGTTTAGTATAAATACCCCTCATAGTTTCTGTGTGAAACTGATGAGTATGATGAGAGCTGTGAGACTTTGAGAGAGTCTGTAAACATTGTTTGTATATGTTTGGGTTGTAC
This sequence comes from Helianthus tuberosus, assembly GCA_030545235.1. Classification (NCBI taxonomy): domain Eukaryota; kingdom Viridiplantae; phylum Streptophyta; class Magnoliopsida; order Asterales; family Asteraceae; genus Helianthus; species Helianthus tuberosus. The sequence continues at coordinate 66,439,011 of CM060406.1, forward strand.
TCATCCCTAATCAATAGATATTGAATATTTGGTTACGCGTGTGTTTTACACTTTTGTTTGGTTTGCACCGTCACGGGGATTCCGCACCCGTTACCGTGTTTGTGATAAACAAGGATAGGTTTTTGTTATCGATCCACCGGAAAAACAGGACCTACAAGTGGTATCAGAGCTTTGGCTCTTTTCCTTGTTTATAACCAAACATTGTCGTGTTTGAAACAAGTGTGTTATTGTGTTTTTCAGATTTTTGTTCTTGAAAAACTCATCATTTTCTGGAAAATGAACTCTTAAAATCTGTTGGATGTTGTTTGTTTGCTAAAAGTTTTATCGAAAACCTTGTTTGTTTGAGTGTTTACATATTAACATTTGGTTTTTGTTGAAAGTTTTAGGCAAAATTCGTGTTCGAAAATTTATCGGTTCACCGAATTATTCAAGTGTTCTTCATATCTTCAACCAATATTCAAAGTGTTCTTGATACTTTCACTTTTTGATCTTTATCAAACAAACTGTTCAGGTTGTTTCTAAATTGAAAATTGAAATTGGATTAAAATATTGCATTGCCATACTTGGTTGATAAGGTGACCATGCTGGTTGTTTGAAAAAGTTGCCCTGTGTCAGTAAAGAGATAAGGATTAAGTTGAAAAAGATTACCTATTGTCACCTACTTGTCTGAAGCAGTTATCGACGAAACGGTTGTGGTTCGTCAACAAATCTGTTTCGTTTCGTCTGTTTCGTCGCTTTGTTAAAATTAAACTGTTTCGTCATTACATTGGGCTTGAAACTGAATTGGGCCTCACCACTTTTGTCGCAAATTGGGCTCTTGTTTCGTCGGAGGTCTTTCACACCTCAGTTTCGTCGCATTTAAAGAATTGTTGTTTCGTCGACACTTGTTTTTGGGCTGTTTCGTCGACTTCATTGATATTAAATCAGTTTCGTCGTGCATTGGGCTTCAAATTGTATTGGGTTGTTTCGTCGATCATAAGCCCAAAAGGAACTTTGTTTCGTCGATTATAAAGGCCTACACCAGTTTCGTCGATATTGTTATCAATTTTAAACAGGAGACTTGCAAAAGTGTGATAACACTGTGTTTTCAAGTATTTGATCAGGTTTTCACATACATACATCAAATATGAGTTGTACTAGCCCTTGGGATTGGAGTACGGATCCACAACCAGCTAAAAAACAGATGTCGATGGCCGAATATTTAGCAACTACCATACCTCAACAACAACAAACTATTAGTTCAAGTCAATGGGCAATGGTGTCAAATCAAAATCAGAGCATTCAAAATATCTTGCTTAGTGAGAATGAGACGGGTAGCAACAATCGCCCGCCAAAGTTAAATTACATGAACGACTATCCATCATGGAAGGGTCGTTTCCATAACTACGTTCAAGGGCAAAACACAGAATTGTGGACGTGAATCACCTCTGCATTTAGTGAAGCTCTTGAAGAAGCAGGATCAAATGCGATAACTTTCAATAATATGCAAGAAGCTGACAAAAAGGCATATGATCTGGAGAAGAAGGCGTATGCTATTCTCACTCAAGCACTTCACAGAGACATCTTTCATCAATTCTCATATTGTAAGACCACGAAAGGTTTATGGGATGCATTGGTAGCGAGAGGAGAAGGAAATGCAGCTACTAGAAAGATACGTCATGATTTATTGAAGAAAGAGTTTGAATCATTTCAGTTCTTGGAGAATGAAACTCTAAATGATATGACTTCTCGTTTTTATCATTTGATTAGTGAAATGAGTTCTTATAATGTTGCTGCAACTCATCCGGAAATGGTTGCACGATTTGCTGATGCTCTACCTCCTAAGTGGAGTCCATTCATTGAACTTCTAAAGCATACGGGCGCTCTGGATGCAGCCAATGTCAGTCTTTATGAATTCATTCAGAAATTGGAGCACAAGAACGAAGAGGAAATTCGGAAAGCTAAAAGGATTGCAACTGCACCTCCTCAAAACACAGAAATGTATTTGCCTGGTTTTGGTCCTTCAGCTAGTTCTAGTTCCATTCAGCAACCGAAGCTTCAAACAGCGTTTGTATCCAATACAAGCTCATCTCCGTTTCCACAGTTCCATCAAGCCCAACCACAGTGGAATCAAAGTGCTTACATGTCACAAACCATACCCCAACCTCAAGCCCAACCACAACAACAACAAGCGCATTATACCAACAATCCTTCACCCCAAAACACCAACACTGTCAGAGTTGATACTTCCAATCTTTCAAAAGTCAGTGTAGAAGTTGCAAAGGAACATTTGGAACTTCTCAACACAATGTTCAGTTCATACTGTGGATTGGTAGCAGGTCAAATTGGAAACATCAATATGACCAATGAAGATTATCAGCAGATAGACCGTGATGAAATGGAGTTAATGGATATCAAGTGGGCGTTTGCAAGTGCTGTTAGAAGGGCAAAGGATTTCATGACTCGAACTGGAAGAACTTCGTTGGAAGGCAAAAATGATACGAAGTACGGGTTCAATAAAGATGCGGTTACATGTTAAAATTGTGGCGAAAAGGGTCACTTCAAACGTGAGTGCACCCTACCAAGCAAACAAGGCAATCAGAATCCGTTCAGAAATCAGACAAGTACTTCTAATGCAAATCAAGACAATCATGAAAGAAGGATAGTAGCAGTGAATAACAATCAGAACCAGTCTGGACCATCAAACACCAATCGAGCATTGACTGTTCAAGCTGATGAAGGATGTGATTGGTCCGTACAGTTGGGAGGAGGAAGTGCATGTTATGCGAAGATCATCAATCACATCAAGCACGTTCACAAGGAAGAATTTTCTGAAAGTGACGACAGCTCGGGTTATAGCGGGAGTTCATATGAAGAAAGCTCGAATGCGGGAGATTATCATTCTAAAGATGGATCTTTTTCTTATCAGACTGCCTTTATGGCAAATGTCTCAGCCTCGACAAGTCAGGTAAATTCTGATCCTCCTGCTCCTAGTGTTTGTAATGCTTGTGCAGAATTGAAAGATGAATCTGAAAAGGTTCACAGTCATAACCAAAGTTTGGTTGTTGAGTTGTCTAAGTGTAAGGAGGCAAATATGGCTCTAGATAGAAACGAAAAGGAGTTTAAATCCGTAATTGAAACTTTAAAGAAAAGTGTTTCCGAGCTAACAAAAATTGTTTTCAACAAGCAAATTGGTATTAACAATTACATTAATATCATTGAGGAAACAAAGAAAGAGCTAGCCGTTGCCAAATGCGAGCATGATGCGATCAAGCTCAAATTGGATAGTTATTCTAACTCCCGATATGTGCTTGATCACATCATAGACGTTCAAAAACTGAAAGGGAACGTGAAAGGCGTTGGGTATAAGTCGTGTCCGCCCCTTTAAGACATAACTATACCAGAATGCCCGATGAAGAGGATATGCCTCGTTTTGAACCCAGTGTGCCTCTTGATTATGAGGAAGTTACTACTGGCCTAGGGTTCAAATCGGACAGTTCTTCAAGTACATCATCTGAGCAAACAGAAACTTCAACATCTACGAAACAAAGTCCTCCAATCATTGAGGACTATGAGTCGTCTGATGATGAATCAGAATCAGATGTGAATGATCAGGATAAATCACTTGATAAGAAGAAGGGGATAGAAATTCCAATTGAGAATCATATTCTTTGTGATCCTCCTATTCCTGTTATGCAACAAGTGATTAATCCTGTCAAGGAAGTAACAGAATCTGTGTCTACCGTTAAGAGTAATAACGTGTTGTACACTTTGGTTGGTGATTCTAAAATCTATCAGATCACGATTTTCCAATTAAAAATGTCAATCCATCTTCGATTGATCAAGTTTTTGAAGATAATACAAACAAGTTTTTGGGAAAAATAATTCCAGGAGTCATTGTAACTCAATGTGACCCAATACCAAAAGCTGAAATCATGAAACAATTTGGAAATCAAAAATCACCAACAAAGCAACAACCTATTGCTGCTAAGGGTAAACAACCAAAAAGGCGAGCTCAAAAGCCTAATGTTTCTCAAGCAAAATCTGAAACAAAAGGAGCTCGTAACCAGAAGAAAAACAGAGATGTCAAGTTTGTAGAATCGAAGGGTACTGATAAAATTGAGACCTTTGAAAACAAATCAAACACCGATTTTATCCAACAAGTCAAGATTTTAAAACGTAACAGTCAAAACAATTACACTCAACATACAAATGGGTGTGATGAAAGAGCAAGTACCTCATGTTCTACTGGTTCGACATCTGTTAGTTGAACAGATTCTCCTAAGTTTGTTGAAAGGAGAACTTGTTTCAAGTGTGGGAAGTTTGGGCAGATCATTAAAGACTGCACAAACTCGCCCAAACCAAATTTTGTTGAAAGAGCCCCCTCTGAACAAGGTCACTCACAACGTCGTCCTGTTTCTCCAAAACATGATAAACGCACTGACAAAGAACAGGAAACAAAACAACGACGTAAAAATGTGAAGGTGATTGAAAAGGCGTTAAAACCGGAGGTTGTCCAAACAAATTCTGTTAAGTTAGAAATTAAAAATGAAAAACAAAAACAGATTTGGAAACCAAAATCGGTAACTGTTTCAGGGGAAGCTCAATCCATTCCGAATCATCAGGAAATCGAAGTCACAATCCTCGATGATGAAGGACGACCCAAGTCTATTAAGGCTTGGGTCCCCCTCTCCAACTAATCTCTGAGTGAGTGTGCAGGATGTTCCAGGAGGAACTATCGATAGTCATTGGATTGTTGATAGTGGAGCGTCCATGCACAAGATCGGCGACAAAGAAATTGTTGCCTTTGATGGAGAGAAAAAGAAAAGAAGACAGAATTGTCTGTCGAAAGAAATTGAAAGCTTCGACAAAATGAAAATCATTCCAAGAGTTTGATTATTCAAGGCTTTAATCGGGTCCCCAGGATAGATTCAAATCAAAATGTACGCACCTGCAGCACGTCTGAAGTTCAAATCAACAAGATGAACGTGCAGTGTACATTTCTTCGTGGTGTGATTGAAGAAAAAGTGTTTGCTGATCAAACCAACCGGGTGTGCGGATGCCTTGGCATGGATTGAACAACCGCACACTACTTCTGAAAGAGAAAGACCTTCGCTGGTGCAATGTGGAAGACCAGCCGGACCCAAAGGTTTATGATCTTGTTGCTGTCAAGAGATTTCTCAGTAGCTACAAAATCGACTTTGAAATCCACACCTGGTGGATATCCAGTTTGGGAGAGTGCTCAGATTCCTTGCAATGCACGAAGCAGTTGCAGGATACGGTTTTAAATTCTAATCTCTCCTTTACTTGTCGATATTTAAGCTGCTTTATAAATTGTTATCCTCTCGTACAACACTCTTTGGCCAGACACGTTGATCTCGAATATCACCTCACACGTGATTGTTTCACTATGAAACTCATCAATGTTGTCATGGTCTGCACCGCTTACCGACCTGCCAACTGATTTTTCCAAAATTCGAGAAAACAATTCTGATTAAATTTAATTTTGGTAAACGGCATTGAGGTACAACATGAGTAAACCGACATCGGGAAATCGTTTTTGTAAATATCTTTGTGTCTTTTAAATTTATCTTAGTTTGTTGATTTTAGGGGGAGTAAATCCAAATTTGAAAAATTCAAAAATAGTGAAAATTTTCAAAACGCAAAAACATTGGAAAAACAAAAATGAGTTTCCTGGCGAGAAAAAGAGAATATGATAGTACATCAGTGGTCTGTCGAATCCTCTTTAAACTGAAATGCAAAATGAAAAACGATAAGCAGCTCTATATAAGAGGTATCGGTAGGCTCACAATCATCTTAAAGTGTGCAGGGTGATATAAACTTAAATCGACTAAAGACCAGGTGAGAACCACACATTGGCATATGGTCTTAGTACCGAAATTTCGTTTGAGAGATTGCCGAGGTCCTGAGATATTCGGTCTTTATGATGTCTTATCATCTGGGTATCATGGTTGTATCTTTTACCGAAAAATAACGGAGACGAAGTCTAAGATCTTCCATGATACTATACATACGTGTACATATTGCATTTAACCTCAATAAGTGATCAACAATCACATGTCCCTCAAATAAGTGATAATATATCACATTTATCCGGGAGTCAAGTTCGTCTCTTTGCTGTACGAAAGTACTGACCTGTTCACGGACTTGCTCCTGTGCCCTCATGCATCTGAAAATCAAGTTCCTCATCAATAAGTGATTTTATCACATAGGGCTTGTTTTCAAATCAAAATAAGTGAGTTTCTCACATTCTTTTATACGGTCAAACAGATGATAAACGGTATACTCACCGGTAAGATGAACTCTCGTGCATACCTTGATACGGGAATGTGTCATGTGTGGATGAACACCGGTCGGTAAGTATAAATCACACCTTAACGTATCCCCTCGCCATGTTTACATCTGATAAGTTGAGCTTATGTGGACAACAATACCGATAATTGTTATAGGATGCTTATCTTAATGTTAACTAATTGAACAAAAAGAACGTTTTGACATGACCGTACACTGATATGATTCTCTTACCCTCGAAACTCGCAAAAAGAATGTCTGTAAATATTTGTTTACTGTTTTCGTTTTTGCATCTTTGTACATATTTATTTATTGCTTTCCGTCTTTACATTTGAAAAATGAAAATTCCAAAAAGATTTTAGGTGTGTTTTAATATAAACTTTATAAAAGCCAAAAAGATTTTGCTTCTAGTTTATTTTTGATTGACCGATGTTGGAACTCGAGTCTATCCTACACAAAATCCTGATTGTAAGCCGGAAAATAATTGCATCTTCATAAACTGTCGAAGTTAACAAGTTTTGAAAGTTAAGGGATTAAAATTGATTATTTTCTAAACTTTCAAACTATTGTCAGTCGGTGTTTGATTGAGATTTGATCTCATATGTGTCGTTTGTTTAATTTGTCTATATTCCAAGCGGTTGTTCTCATTACGTTTTTAGCTTTCTTGTATGTGCAGTTACGACATCAGAATCAGCTAAAGGCGAAGAGAACATGTCAGATAACAAGCCGTAAAGTGAAGACACGAAGTGAAGGCACTCAAAAGATAAAAATGATCGAGTTGCCGCTGATCCCTCATCAACACCAACAACAACAACAACAACAACAACCATACCCAGTAAATCCCACAAATAGCAAGCTACTTATAGGGTCTGGGGAGGGTGGGATGTAGACAGACCTTGCCTCTATCCCTGGGGATAGAGAGGCTGCTTCCAGAGAGACCCTCGACTCGAAAACGAATAGCAAACCAACGCACCAAGTCAAAGAATATAGAAATAAGAAGTCGCCCATACCAAGAAAGTGAACAGAGTGACATAATATATTTGTAAATCATGTAACAAAGCATACAACATCATTTGTGCATAAACATAAGAAGGCAATCACCTAAAAAGTCACTTAAAGAATAAGAAAAACCTACGACCCTGAAATACATCTAAGTGCTTACTGCCATATCCTCTAGAGGTCCTTAACCCTAATCCTACGCCTCCACAAAGTCCTATCTTGGACCATGTCCTCAGAAAGATGCAACTCTAGTAAATCATGCCTGATCTGCTCATCCCATGTCAGTTTGGGTCTGCCTCTTCCTCTCCTCCCCTCCACAGTAAGAGTTTCCACTACTCTAACTGGTGCCGTCGTTTCCCTCCGCTTCACATGCCCAAACCATCTCAATCTCCCTTCCTTAATCTTCTCCGATATACTAGCTACTCCTAGTCTTTCCCTAAAAACTACATTTCTTATCCGATCTAACCTCGTGTGTCCACACATCCACCTCAGCATCCTCATCTCTGCTACCTCCATCTTGCGCGCTTGTGTCTTCTTGATAGCCCAGCAGTCTGTTCCATAAAGCATAGCTGGCCTAACTGCTACCCTGTAAAATTTCCCTTTTAGTTTAGTTGGAAACCTCCTATCACATAAAACCCCACTGGCTGCCCTCCATCTACACCAGCCAGCCTGTATGCGATGGGTTACATCACTATCTGTGTCACCATCTCTTTGTACAAACGACCCCAAATACTTAAATCTAGTTACCTGCGGGACCAATTGATCCTCGATGGTGATTTGGGTGTCATTGTCCACGGCTACACCGCTGAAATCACAGTGTAGATACTCAGTCTTAGATCGACTAATCCTTAGGCCCTTGCCCTCTAAAGCTACTCGCCACTCCTCTACCCTCTCGTTCAGGCACTGTTTAGTCTCTGCAATCAACACAATATCGTCTGCAAAAAGCATGCACCACGGAACTGTCTCCTGAATCAACTTGGCCAGCTTATCCAAGACAACCGCAAAGAGAAAAGGGCTCAACGCTGACCCCTGGTGGAGTCCTACCTCCACAGGGAAGAAGTTTGAATCTCCTACAGGTGCGCGGACACTAGTTTTCGTTCCATCATACGTATCCTTAATTACGTCTATATACTTCCCCGGTATCCCTCGACCCTCTAAACTATCCCAAATCAGTTGGCGTGGGACAGTGTCATATGCCTTTTCCAGGTCGATAAACACCATATGTAAATCTTGCTTCTTCGCTCTATATTTTTCCGTCAGCCTCCTTAGAATATGTATAGCTTCTGTAGTTGACCTCCCTTTCATGAATCCAAATTGGTTTACTGAAACCTGAGTTTCTCTTCTAATTCTAGTTTCGATTACCCTCTCCCAGAGCTTCATAGTGTGACTTAGCAGTTTGATTCCTCTGTAGTTCCCACAACATTGAGCGTCTTCTTTATTCTTGTATAAAGGCACCACGACACTACTCCTCCACTGATCTGGCATTTTTCCAGTCTTGAAAATACAATTGAACAACAGTGTTAACCATCGAACTCCTTCTTCCCCCAAACACTTCCACACCTCAATCGGTATGTTATCCAAACCCACTGCCTTGCCTCTGCCCATCTTCCTAAGTGTCATCCTCACCTCGTCATGTGTGATCCTCCTGCAGTAACAATTATTCTGTTGTCGCCTTTGAATCCTGTGATTGCTGCTATCATGTTGGTATGCCCTACCGTGGTTGAAAAGATTATGGAAGTAGGTTTGCCATCTCAACTTAATTTCTTGTGCCTTGACTAAAACACGCCCATCGTCTCCTTTGATAAACTTTACAGCTCCTAAATCTTGTCTTCTTCGCTCCCTAGCTTTGGAAATCTTGAACATATCATGCTCCCCCTCTTTCGTTTCCAGGCGTTCATACAGTTGTTTATAGGCTGTGTTTTTTGCCTCGGTCACCGCCTTTTTCGCTTCACTTTTAGCCTTCTTGTATATCTCCCTTAACCTCAGCCGCTCCTCCTCATCTGTGCACCTCAAAAGGTCTCTAAAACTCTGTTGTTTATTCTTTATTTTGGTATGCACGTCTTCATTCCACCACCAGGACTCCTTATGCCCACTCGTCTTTCCTGTTGAGACCCCTAGCGTCTCATTCGCCACTGTAGTGATCGTAGTCGCCATAGCCTCCCACATCCGGTTTGCGTCGTCACCTAGTTGCATCGATGTCTCCGAGTTAACTTTATCTCTAAACATCATAATTTTCTCTCCCTTCAAGTTTCCCCAACGGATCCTAGGTCGGGTTTTCCTCTCCCCCTCAGTTAGCCTTACTTTTAGGGCTATATCTGCTACTAGCAAATGGTGTTGAGCCGCTGCAGTCTCCCTAGGTATAACCTTGCAGTCCATCCACATCCGTCGATCTTCCTGCCTCATCAAAAGATAGTCGATTTGTGTGTTACGTCCGCCGCTACTAAAAGTGATCAAATGAGATTCTCTCTTCCTAAAGAACGAGTTTATAATACCTAGGCTGTTGGCTGTCGCAAAGTCTAGGAGGTCTCTACCAGGGTCATTCCTATCGCCAAAACCAAAACCCCCATGTACCAACTGAAAGCCATCACTATCCTTACCAATGTGCCCATTAAAATCTCCTCCTATGAAAATTTTCTCCTCCCTAGGTATGGCCCTTACTACTACATCTAGACAATCCCAGAACTCTCTTTTCTCTTGGTCTCCTAGTCCCACTTGCGGTGCATATGCACAAACCACTGTCACTACTTGTTCACCTAATACTAACCTTAACACCATAATTCTATCGTTGTGTCGTATCACCTCAATTACATTCTTATGCAATTCTATAGACACCAAAAAACCTACTCCGTTCTTGGCCCCATCCGACCCGGAATACAACAACTTGTACCCATTGCGCTCTTCTGCTCTCTGTCCTTTCCACCTAGTCTCCTGAAGGCACGCAATCTGTACCCTACGCCTTTTAAGTGCGTCTATCACTTCCAACAATTTACCACTAAGAGTTCCTACGTTCCAAGATGCCACACGTAAACTACAGCCTCTAACTTTACCCTTACCTACACCTCTCGTCCTTGGACATGATCTCAAGTAAAAGTCATGGTTTCTATTGTCTATGCTTACAACTAACAACTAACAACAAGTAACAAACAACGGGCAACACAAAGTACACAAAGGTCAAAACTACCAACTTTTTTGGGTTTTTCGGATTTAAAGATTTGAAGTTCAAAAGATTCACGAGCATGACTCAATGGAGAGTTCATTTTAAGGGGGAGTTTGTTAACACACTACCTAAATGAAAAAGGGAGTTTGTTGATACACTTTCTTCTTACGACGCGTGAAGACTTTGAAGATCCTTCGACACAAAAGACACGGAAGACGAACCATCACGAGTAGCGTCCAAGGGGGAGTTTGTTGGTACACTTTATGTGGACGCGACTCGACTCGATTCGTTTCGGTTCGGGTCAACTCGGTTAGGTCCGGCTCAAGCCCAACGTTATGACATTCCTCCGTCGTGCGCCCCAGAGTTCGACACACGAAGCACGGAGCACCGCAAGCCATTCCCGTTTACACATCACCATGACATCATCATTGTGATGTCATGGTGACGTCACATTCTTGTCCTATGTTGAATTTGTGAAAACATTTGTCAACAGAAATGAAACTGGGCCGTAATTCACTTACATCTGGGCCGAAGACTTGTGATGGGCTTTGACTTGTTTTGGGCTTCTACATATGACGAAACAGAATGGAATTAATATGTATGTCAACGAAACAAGGTGTGTTTCGTCGACTTTAGTGTTTCGTCGTAGCCTCTTTCCGTTTCGTCATAGTCTGTGTCTGTTTAGTATAAATACCCCTCATAGTTTCTGTGTGAAACTGATGAGTATGATGAGAGCTGTGAGACTTTGAGAGAGTCTGTAAACATTGTTTGTATATGTTTGGGTTGTACTCATCCCTAATCAATAGATATTGAATCTTTGGTTACGCGTGTGTTTTACACTTTTGTTTGGTTTGCACCGTCACGGGGATTCCGCACCCGTTACCGTGTTTGTGATAAACAAGGATAGGTTTTCGTTATCGATCCACCAGAAAAAACAGGACCTACATTATGGATGCATACATAATTATGAAATTCAGTGCACATAAACCCCAGTAAGATTTATCATGTGTAAGAACCTATATTGGCAAAAATAACGAAACGTGAACAATGTAATGGAGGTAAGGTGGACGCACCAATGGCGCTTCATATATTTATATGAGTGTCCCTCTTACATTGCAAACATGATGTTATTTAAGTTACTAGAAGTTCAGAACTCTAACCAATGTTGTTTTATCTTTTCGACTTCAAGTTTCGAGCTCTCACAGGTTTCCTCTAAATAAATTTCGGGATGAAATTACCTAAAGTAGGGGAGACTGTGACATCTGTGCCTCTTTTACCATCATACAAGTATGAATCCAATAAGATATTGAGTTTCAATCTTGGAATTGTACAAATAACTTGTGACCTTTGCTCATATCAATTCTCGTTCAATTTCGAGCTCTAAATCGCTTTCTGGAAAGTTATACGCGAACCGATGCGTAAACGTAATCAGTTTAATGCGACAAGCACTCCGGAACAGTGACATGGGCTTACCATACCTTAAATAACCTTTACATAACTTAGAAATAAGTCTTGGAAGGTTTGGTGTGTCGAAATCAAGTTTATTCGATCGCAGGGACCATTTGCGTAAAACTGCAAAAGTCTACCAATTCGTATGTTATCGAACCTTCCGGAATATGATCATAAGTTAAACGTACCCTAAATATCCTTTGCATAGCTTAGAAATAGGCTTAGAGGAGTTCAGTATGCTAAAATAAACTTATTTGGTTAAACAAGGACTAAAAGCGTCAAAAAGTGCATAAGTTTGCATTTACGCGCATATCTTACGTTCTGAACATATCCGGACATCCAAAAATTTTTGTAATCATTGAAATCTTTTATTTTAGTGATTGACATGCTAAAATTCCACTCGTCGCGTAATTTGGATCGTTTTTCGCGTCCGTTCATGTTTCGTCGTAATTAACCGTACGACCAAACAAACCGACATCCGAGATGTTTTCAAGCATATTTCATGTCCCCTATGCTTTAACTTCATTGTAGAGCCTTGAAATGAGGTTAACGGGGCTTAATCGTGTCAAAAATGCATCAAAAACCAAGTTTTGCACATTCAGGGACCATTTCTGATATTCTGCCAAACATAGCCCTCACGGGGCGCGTAAGATGAGCCCTCATCTTACGCGGGGCGCGACAGAGGCCCAGATCAGCAAATTGGTTTTCTGATTCAGCAGCTGGTTTTCTGGTTTTGTACATGGTTTCTTTCAATCAATGAACTGGTTTTAGGCACCCATAGCTTTGTAAATCAGTGGGCACACATGTAGGGCCAAGATTGAAGCTCGTAATCCAAGAAATGATCCTAACGGTTGTGGAAATCCTATATAAACCCACTTTGATTCATTGCAATCTTCACACTTGATTCAATTTCTACTCTAAGTTGGAGTTTCCACACTTCATACCTCAGCAACTTGAATCAAATCTCCATTGCTTGGACCTCTTGTAAGTATTCTTTCATCTTTTATGCGTTTTTAAGCACGAAAGTCAAACAATGTTTGACCTTCTGCTTTGACCAGTCAATGGTCAACACGAAGTTCATTTGAACTTTGCAACGTGAGCGTAATCACGATGGTCATAGCCCTTTGTGACTATACCTACTGATTACCACGTTATTTAGGCATAGTGACGAGTCATAGTTTCGGTCAAAATACGCGTTTATGCGTATTTTGCAACCAAACTATTCTTGGGTATCAAAACCCTTTGTTTTGATATCAAACTTGTTTTCTAACTTAGTTAAACATGATTTAACATGTTTAACTCGTCACTTTTAGTTTAGTGCTTATATAGGGTCGTAAGATAAGCGGTCTAAACAACCGCTTAGACTTTCGAACCCGACCCGTTTGGTCGATCATTAGGATCCGGCCAAAGATATTTTGTGACCATAGTTATATAGGGAATAACCTTCCGAGGTTATACCTTATGGTCACTTCGTTTAGTTAGTTGTATGATAGGTAATTTATATGCCTTAGGAAAATGACCAAAATGCCCTTTTTACGCATAAATTCACTTTAAGCATATGTAACCTAACTTTTGACATCTAAACTGATTAGACAATATTATTAGACATTTTAAGGCATATATACTTTTCATAGGACTAGTTAGGCGGTCTAAATGCGTTTTACGCGAACGACGCGTTAAAGTAGCATAAGCTACCCAAACGGGTCGTAATGGGTCGTAAGCACTTAGGTTAGGTTTCGATTTAGAATGTAGACTTTGTTAAACCATATTATATAATTTCCAACACTCATTTGGTTTACGAAACCTCATTCTATCCGATCTTCCGATTTAGGTCCAGTTTATTAACGTAGTTACCTATATTAGGTGCCGATTGATTTCCATGATCCCTCTAGCATTGCTTGGTTGTTATTCAAGACTTCTAAGCATTCTCAAGTGAGTACATAGACCCCTCTTTTACTGTTTTCAAACATTTTGGGGTGAAACACATGTGCCTACTTGTTACTTTCGTGCTTTTCATGCATTCATGACATATACTTGCTATGTTCATTAGTACACATATAGTACATGATTTCATTATGTTTTGCTATGTATGTTCACTTAGCATGCTAGCACATTGATTTTCATAAATACTTTTGTTGCATATGTTCACTCAGCATATGGACACATTGATTTTCATTGCATTTTTGTTGCATATGTTCACTCAGCATATGGACACATTGTTTTACAATTCTACTTTGTATGTTCACTTAGCATATTTAGTACATTATTTTCATATAACATGCTTACATTTGGTATAACATTTGGTTTGTTTAACGAAACTAATACATTCATTAACACCGATCATGTCGTTCGTTAGTAGGTAGTGGTACCATAGGAATTGACAACTCCCATTCCAGAAATCCTAGGTCTGTTTGGGTGGAAGGAATGACCGAATTCGATATACATAATTTTGATAAACCTTTAACTTGTTAAGGGTTTGTCTCCTCAGTCGCAAGGCTTGAATGTAGATGTTTAACATTACCGCATAGATGTTTGTATCAATAAAACATTAATTTTACAAAACATAACTTTTGATTTAAATTATGATTTATCTTATACATTGTTTTGTACATTTCTTTCTTATAGGGTTGAGTAAATGCTTTTATTCACTATACATTACATTTGATTATACATGAACATTTTTACATTGGTGGTTTGTTTGGGTAAGTGATTTAAATAACGAGGCGTGTGTAATATGATAAAAGCATTGTGGATACGCCGCTGGTACTTCCTATATATAAGTGCTTTTATGATATTACATATCGTAGCGTTATTTAAACCATTTCGATTTAGACATATTACATTTTACACAAATAACATATCTTTACAACACATTGTTTTACAAACAACATATTTTATACAAACTCATTTTTACATGGTTATTTACTTATCTATGCATTATTCTTTTATATCATCTGATTTCTTATCGATTTTCTTATGATTTCTAAAAGAAAATATTTTTAAGGTTCATGTCTAACTTTTGTTAAACATTTCTTTAAACTCACAAGTCATGAATCCAATTTTTAACAAAACCTATGTATCTCACAGGCATTTTTTTGCTAACGTACCTATTTTCACATGTGTTTTAAGGAGCTGATGCATAGGATTAATCAAGATACACTTAGGCGGACTTGGGTCTTAGTGACAATAAAAGATGCAAGACTAGTTAATTATGTTATGTTTCATTTATTTTAAGACATTGTAACCTCTTTCAATTCAATAAAACAAAACTTCAACTTCCATGTGTTATGAAACAATGATTCTGTTACGACACCCCCCGACGATTCCGCCGCGGTTTGTTGTTTTATGCGGTCGGGGTGTGACAAAGATCTCCTTGTCACGTACATGAAGTATGATTAGGGTTTTTGTATGTTATACTTCCTCTATATATATATATTCCTTTATTTTTAACTCTGATTGTATATGTACTCAACCTAAAAATTAAATTACATATATCCCCTTTTATAAATTTTTTAAACAACTATACAATTTTAAACATTAAAAGGAACCATGACTATCTGTTATCCTCCCTCCCCGCTATTTGCTACTCTGTCACTTTCAAAACCTCCACCGACAATGATTACAACTGGCGAGCAATTGATTTCCACATTTATCGAAGGTAGTTCCATATACTAAATTTTGAATTAGGTATAAATGTAATTTATAAAGTTTGCAGTGATACATGTAAGTGCCCCTATTTGTATTTATTCATATTCATTTCTTATCTTAGAAACCAATACATTCTTCATAAACACCCAAATTTCATTTAACTAGCAAACATCATCACAATACACACACATAAATATTTAGTTGGCACCATGCACTTGTCGATCCTAATAAGGTTTCTTGCCAATATAATTTCCTGGATGATCATAATTGCAAGTTAAAAAGTTATAAATATCCATCACTAGTGCACTTAACCCTCGCAGCCCAACATGAAAAATTAGGTTTAGAACTTGGGGTTTTATTGAATAATAAAATGCAGGAAGAGATGAATAAATATAATCAAAATCCTAAGGCTTAGGAGCCAAACTAGAAATAAAAGAACTAAAAAAAGAGTAATGATACTGATTGATTTGATTTAGTTTTTTTATAGTATCCTTTACTCCCACTCAAGCTGGAGTGTGACGATCTCAAACACCTAGCTTGCCAAGTAAATCACGTAGTGGCTGAGCTACCAAAGGATTGGTAAAAAGGTCTGCGATTTGCTGTTTGTTGGTGACGTGAAGAGGCAAGATATCTTGAGATTCAACCCACTCTCGGATGAAAAAACAATCCATCTCTATGTGCTCAGTTCTCTCTTGGAAAACTAGATTGTTTGCAATATGTCTTGCAACTTGTTTGTCACAATAAATAGGTGTAGCATCTTGTAAGTTGACCGTAAGATCCTTGAGCAGCCAACGCATCCAAGGGTCTCGCTTACTGTTGTTGCCATGGCTCGATATTTAGCCCCCGCTAAAGAACGTGAAACAACAGACTGCTTCTTTATTATTCTTGGACACTAGAGCACCACCCAAGAGTAACAAATAACTTATCCTTGATCGTCTTGTGTAAGGATATCCCAACCAATCCGCATCACAATAAGAAACAAGATTAAAACCACCACTCTTGGGTATGAAAATGCCTTGACCAAGAGTAGACTTTATGTACCAGAGCACACAAAGAACAACATTCATGTGATCAACTCTAGGATCTGAGACGTATTGGTTAAGGATATTTACCGCATAAGTATAAGGGCACATGACTTGGAGATACAATAACCTCCCAATAAGACGTCAATAAAGGGATGCATCCATTTTGTGACTTTCATGACACTTATCAAGTTTTAAGTTTTGTTCCATGGGAAATGTACTAGATCGACATCCAAGTTGCCCATAATCAGAAATAATATAATACTTGTGTTGACTCAGGACCATCCCATCTTCGGTACGAGCGACTTCTATGCCCAAAAAAATACTTAAAGGGGCCAAGATCTTTGATACTGAAAGTTGTACTCAAGTGATCCTTGGTTCTTTGAATCATTTCGACATGATCGCCGGTTATGACTACATCATCAACGTAAATTGAAATTGCAGCAAATTTACTTTCATCGTTGTAGGTAAAGAGAGAGTAGCCAGCATTCGATTGTTTGTACCCAATCTCTAGCTGGGAGACCATGAACTTTTGATACCAAGTATGAGAGGCTTGCTTCAAACCATACGCAGACTTCCTTAGTCAACAAACTCTGGTTTCTTCATTGTTGGAGAAACCTGATGGTACTTTCATATAAACTTCCTCTTGCAAATATCCATGGAAAAAAGCATTGTTCACATCTAGTTGGTGCAACAACCAATTTCTCTTAACGGCAATGGTGATGAGTGTTCGAATGGTTACCAGTTTTGCAACCAGAGCAAACATGTCATGATAGTTGACCAATGTTGTAGAAGGCGCTAGGCGGTAGTCGAGCGGTGACATACCGCCTAGGGATTAATAGGGATTAATTGGGATTAATCAGAATGGAAATTTTTATATGTAATTTTTCAAATTTATATATATACACAATAATATAAAAATAATACTTCAAAATTCACATAAATACTTCAAGTTTCAAATAGTATGGTTCGAACATAAGCAATTAAACTTAAACATAACAAATCAAGTACTTAGAAATTCAAAATTAACCGACTTTTGACCGACTAGGACCAATTTTGAGCAAAAAACCCTGGTCCGCTTAGTCCGACTTGACCGACTTTTGACCAATTAAGACCGATTTTGACCTAGACCAATTTATTGGCCGATTTACTCAAATTTAGGCAATGAACAACCGATTAGCGCCTAGGCGCTGATTAATCGGTCGCCTAGACCGACTTCTGCAACACTGTAGTTGACTCCTTCAATTTGTGTAAACCCTCTTGCCATAAGACAGGCCTTGTATCTTTCGATCTCCCAATTGGGTTTATATTTTATTTTGTTAACCCACTTCAAATTAATTGCATGTTTCACTTCCAGCAAGGCTTCCCATGTCCACATTTTATTATCTTTGAGAGCCTTAATTTCACGTTGCATGGCATCACAACAATTATTATCCTGCATGGCTTCTTTGAAGGATTTGGGCTCATTAATGGACGTAATGGACGCTAGAAAAACCTTGTGGGAAGCTGAAAAATTGTTATAAGAAACATAATTTGAAAAAGGGTGTACCTTAGAAGAAGTTCGATCGGGCACGAGTCTTACATGGTCAATAGAGGGTGGCAACGTGACTTGATAATCTTGCAATCGAGAGGACAGAAGTATGGTCCTAGTGCTTCGTGGTGCATGAGATTTATTCTGGGGTTGCTCAATTGTTGTGTCATTCTCTACTTGTATTTCACCTCCAAAATCAACAAAATCAGTTGGTACATGGGTAGTAAGAGACTGAGTAGGTTCGGTTTATGGTATGAAATATGCCATAACATTCCCTTCATCATTCTTGTATTCTGTTTGTTTAACATAGTCATCTTCATACCATGTGGGTACCTCATATATTTCAGAAGTTAGGTTTTAGACTTGAGATGGGCAAATAGAAAATTAGTTTCGACAAACTTGATGTCACGAGATATGGCCATTTTACCATGTTCGATGTCGAGAATTTTGAAAACCCTTTATTCCTTGTGGATAACCCATGAACACCCCTGTTCTCCCCCTGAATTTGAACTTATCACCTCTCATTTCTATACTGCTATAATAGGCTTGTTGGACCTATAAAAGAACAGATGATATTTAAAAACCAAAACATGACCTATTTGTGTAACACCTCGCAAAATCGTGTCCAATAATGTAAAGACACGTGTCATAAACCCTAAATTGAATAATAAGTTGACTTTGAAGGACTAAAGTTGACAAACAGTGAAAGGATGTATGCGAAGGGACTAAAAGTGTCAACATGCTAAACTTATACCTCTGATTGACTTTACACGACAATTCGTATTCTCAAACAAGTAAATTATTGGGCATAAGAAGCCTTTTGTGAAAACAATTGAAAGTTTATAAAGACGAAGGGGTTAAACGTGTCAACATGTTAATTCTTACCTCTGAGTGACCTTTCAACATACCCAGGGTTTCGTAATAACCAATTCCATTTCCAAGAATGCTTGATGTAAATTACGAAGGGTTCAGTATCGTTATATGATAGTTGTGCAAGATTCCAAGAAAAAGGGTTAAAAGCATCAACAAGGGAAACTAGTACCTTCGGGTAACCTTTTAACTGAACGGGAGCCTAATGATGTTTGTTATTATTCCCAAGATACTTAAGAACTAACTATAGGAGCCAATTATGCTTAAAAAGAAACATATATGAAGAATTAACGGACCAGGGACTAAAACTACCAAGTTTGAAACTTGTTTTAACCGGAAGGAGGGAGAGTCGCGGGCCGCGAAGACTTCCCCTGACTTTCTCGCGAGCCACGAGCAGACGCCCAGTTCAGAAAAAAAGGACAGCTGCATGTATGGCAGCCTTGTTCCCCAATCAAACCACCATGCAGCCTGATTTCGATACAAGGAGCTTGTAAATAGTTTTTAAAAACCTCTAGGACACTTGTGACGATCAGAGGGAGCCTCATTACACCTGGAATGATCTTGAGAGTCCTTGTTTCACTATAAATTGGGCCTTCAACTTAGCATTTGAACTTGCACCCTTCAAAATCACTTCTCTACTTCTTCTCTGAGGTTCCTGATCAAAAGGAAGCTCCCCCTTAGTCAAGTTTTCGAGCTAGGACCTGTTGTAAGTGTCCTTAGCCACTCTAGTTCGGTTTTTATGCATTTAAAAGTCGAAAGTTAAAGTTGCCGCTAATCGGCTTTGACTTTCGGTTTAGACCTAAACGGTCCAGTCATTGTTCGAGGCAAATATGGCTATGTGATCGTAATTAGGTAGGTGTTAATCCCTCAAAAGGGCACCTCCTAATTACCACGTTTACTTAGTTAATTATCGGGTTAAAGTAATTAACAAGAATGATGTTTGTTATTATTCCCAAGATACTTAAGAACTAACTATAGGAGCCAAAGAAAAAGGGTTAAAAGCATCAACAAGGGAAACTAGTACCTTCGGGTAACCTTTTAACTGAACGGGAGCCTAATGATGTTTGTTATTATTCCCAAGATACTTAAGAACTAACTATAGGAGCCAATTATGCTTAAAAAGAAACATATATGAAGAATTAACGGACCAGGGACTAAAACTACCAAGTTTGAAACTTGTTTTAACCGGAAGGAGGGAGAGTCGCGGGCCGCGAAGACTTCCCCTGACTTTCTCGCGAGCCACGAGCAGACGCCCAGTTCAGAAAAAAAGGACAGCTGCATGTATGGCAGCCTTGTTCCCCAATCAAACCACCATGCAGCCTGATTTCGATACAAGGAGCTTGTAAATAGTTTTTAAAAACCTCTAGGACACTTGTGACGATCAGAGGGAGCCTCATTACACCTGGAATGATCTTGAGAGTCCTTGTTTCACTATAAATTGGGCCTTCAACTTAGCATTTGAACTTGCACCCTTCAAAATCACTTCTCTACTTCTTCTCTGAGGTTCCTGATCAAAAGGAAGCTCCCCCTTAGTCAAGTTTTCGAGCTAGGACCTGTTGTAAGTGTCCTTAGCCACTCTAGTTCGGTTTTTATGCATTTAAAAGTCGAAAGTTAAAGTTGCCGCTAATCGGCTTTGACTTTCGGTTTAGACCTAAACGGTCCAGTCATTGTTCGAGGCAAATATGGCTATGTGATCGTAATTAGGTAGGTGTTAATCCCTCAAAAGGGCACCTCCTAATTACCACGTTTACTTAGTTAATTATCGGGTTAAAGTAATTAACAAGAATGATGTTTGTTATTATTCCCAAGATACTTAAGAACTAACTATAGGAGCCAAAGAAAAAGGGTTAAAAGCATCAACAAGGGAAACTAGTACCTTCGGGTAACCTTTTAACTGAACGGGAGCCTAATGATGTTTGTTATTATTCCCAAGATACTTAAGAACTAACTATAGGAGCCAATTATGCTTAAAAAGAAACATATATGAAGAATTAACGGACCAGGGACTAAAACTACCAAGTTTGAAACTTGTTTTAACCGGAAGGAGGGAGAGTCGCGGGCCGCGAAGACTTCCCCTGACTTTCTCGCGAGCCACGAGCAGACGCCCAGTTCAGAAAAAAAGGACAGCTGCATGTATGGCAGCCTTGTTCCCCAATCAAACCACCATGCAGCCTGATTTCGATACAAGGAGCTTGTAAATAGTTTTTAAAAACCTCTAGGACACTTGTGACGATCAGAGGGAGCCTCATTACACCTGGAATGATCTTGAGAGTCCTTGTTTCACTATAAATTGGGCCTTCAACTTAGCATTTGAACTTGCACCCTTCAAAATCACTTCTCTACTTCTTCTCTGAGGTTCCTGATCAAAAGGAAGCTCCCCCTTAGTCAAGTTTTCGAGCTAGGACCTGTTGTAAGTGTCCTTAGCCACTCTAGTTCGGTTTTTATGCATTTAAAAGTCGAAAGTTAAAGTTGCCGCTAATCGGCTTTGACTTTCGGTTTAGACCTAAACGGTCCAGCCATTGTTCGAGGAAAATATGGCTATGTGATCGTAATTAGGTAGGTGTTAATCCCTCAAAAGGGCACCTCCTAATTACCACGTTTACTTAGTTAATTATCGGGTTAAAGTAATTAACAAAAAAAGTCAAATGGGTCAGTTTTTAAATAAATTCAAATCTGATAATGTAGAAGTTATAAAATATGTTTTATCACTTTAATAACTTGGTAAACATTATTAGAACTTGTCTAAACATGTTCAACCCGGCAATTCTAAGTTTAGGCTCGGTTCGCAACCGAAAGTCGCAAAAGCTTGACTTTTGCTTTGACTTTCAGTTCTGACCCGAATTAGCTTAATTCCTTTATGCATCAAGGTTCCTTTGTGACCATATTATGTTGTAGTATAAACCTCTGAGGTTATATTACATGGTCACCTAGTAATCTGAGTTTATTTACTTGATTCGATTATTATGCTTAATATTAACTAATATGCCCTTTTGTGTAAACATGAGATTTTAAACATAAAGGAACATGAAAATGGGTTACATTCTGATTTGTAAATAGAGTAAATTACAAGTTTTGTCCTTTATGTTTACATCAAATTTCAGGCGCTGTCCTTTAGGCTAAAAGTTGACAGGCGGTGTCCTTTACCTTTCAAAATCTTGCACGTTATGTCCTTTAGGCCAAACATGGTTAGAATTCTCAGTTAAAATATGTCATGTGCAAGGCACATGAGGGTAAAATGGTCATTCCCTCTCAAGCCTTTAAATTCCCCATTTATATCCCAAAATCAAAACCACCTGCTTCAAACACTCATCAATCTGAACCCTAACAACAACTTCACAAACCCTAGATTCAACCCTAAACCGCCATGGAACTCATAAAACAAGAGATTTTAAAGAAATGACAAGCACTATTGGAGGAAACCGACGACCGGAAAGTCTTCAAACGGATCCAAAAGCTTCGGGAAGAAGGAAAACGAGAGGCAGAAGCCAAACGCCTCCGTCAAAATCAAATACAAAACGACTCAAATCCGTTAGATCCAAACACATCAAACCCTAACTCAAACATCGATTCATCAAAATCAAAAGCTGAATCCGCTGTTTCGTCTTCAAAAGCTCCGATAAACGATGAACAGAAAATAGATTCGTTGAAATTACTGAAACAAGAGGTTATTCACCGGTTACGGTTTCTGAAACAACTAATTACGTTGTTTGGAGAGAGTGATGATGACCAGTTACGGTTTCTGAAACAACCGGTTACGTTCTTGGGTTTATTTTTCCATATTTCCCTTGAATTTTGGTTAAACTGATGAGAAATTGAAGTGGGTGTTGTTCAAATTTTGATTTTTCATTGTGGGATTTTGTGTTTTTGTTTGTTTTTATAGAATGAAAAGGTGTTGGGTGTGAAAATTTGTTGTTTGTGTTTGGTTTAATAGTGTGACCGCAAATTATCAAACTTAAAGGGGTTTTAATAATTCATATAAGTTACTGGGTTTGTATTATGCAATTTTAGTTTTTTTAATTTTTTATATTAAATAAGTGAAATTACAATAGTACCCTCATGTGCAATGCACGTGACCAGATTTAACAAAAAATTCTAACTGGGTTTGGCCTAAAGGACATAACGTGCAAGATTTTGAAAGGTAAAGGACACCGCCTGTCAACTTTTGCCTAAAGGACAGCGCCTGAAATTTGATGTAAACATAAAGGACAAAACTTGTAATTTACTCTTGTAAATATGTTTAGCATATTTAGACATGTACGTTCTGGTCGTAAACTAAATTTACTCAATTAATCATAAAACATGCTTAAAAAGGACTAAAATGCCCTTTATCACATAAAATAAGTTTTAAGCATAACTTTAGCATAAAACTCAATGTATACTGATATGATATCATATATGGAATTATTTGGGATATTTAAACTGATTATATTATGAGTTTAACTTAGAGTTCTTGCATGAAGTTAGTAAATGACGATAATACCCTTTTCACACATAAATTGGGTTTTAAATATAATTGACATGCAAAAACCTTTTTGTTACTGATATGTTTTGATAAATAAAATATTTTGACCATTCAAAGCTGATCATAAACTCAGAATTCCTTAAACATACGAATTATTGTAACGCCCCAAAATCCAAATGTTATATATTCGAAATATGTCCATATGCGTTATATTATGAAATAAATAACTAGGCTGTTTAACCTAGTTAGGTGCATGGTAAAAATTATCAAAAGAGAAAAGTAGTGCCAAATATGTGTTAGAAGTAAACTCGAGG
Source organism: Helianthus tuberosus (assembly GCA_030545235.1). NCBI lineage: Eukaryota > Viridiplantae > Streptophyta > Magnoliopsida > Asterales > Asteraceae > Helianthus > Helianthus tuberosus. The sequence continues at coordinate 66,462,754 of CM060406.1, forward strand.
GGTTAAAGTGGATAAGATGAAAGTTTATTTACTAATTAAAAGAAATCAACACACTAATAAACACACACATCGTGTGTGTTCGAGAAAGAGCCGGGAGCTCCATGAGAGCTCCACAAACCCTAATCATGAAGATCATCAAATCGGAAGGCAAGGTGAAGCTTAAATCCATAACCGAGCATGGATTAATGATCACCAACACTAGGGGATCATAAGGTATGTCTTAAATCTAAGATTGGTGACCATGTGTGAAGTGGGTTATGTTCAAATCCGTGAGTTAATATGAAATTAATCATGTACAAGGGTTAGAATCATCGTATAGAACATGGGGTACGTATGGTTTGTGTTAATTTGATGATTAGAGGTGAAACCCGTTAGTTAGGGTAAAGATAATGACTAGAATTACCACCTATGTCAAAGTTTTGTTGAAAGATTGATGTATTATATGTGTATGATGAATTCTTGTTAGATAAATTAGGAGAAATATGATGATGATATGTTTGATGTTTAATTGGGAATGATACATGATGATTAGTAGTAGGTTTTGATGGGTTATGTATGAGTTTAGAAGACTTATGTATGAATTAGTTCTACGTTATGCTTAAAAGGTGGTACGCACATCAAGTGTATGATAAAATGTATATAGTGTCGTCCGTATAGTCGATTATGATGTTACAAGTATATGATGATAAGTCGCTAGTTAAATATGGTTAATAGTTGACTCTTGAAAGTCAACTAAGTATAAGAAACATGATTTGCTTCGTTGTTGTAAAGGTAGGATCATAGGAAGTCGTTTGGTACATGTTATGCCAATATGCGTTATTTGTGATTACATGATGACTTACATGAGTTGGAAAGGATATGACGTTGATTATATGTTTTAATGCTTGTTAGAAATGACTAAGGAAAGTTAAGTGTGAAATATGCGAGTGTTATGATTGTTAACACGTACCAATGAATATACTAACAAGAATGTGGTTCCGACGACATGAAAGTGTAGGGACCATGTCGAGACAGATTCGAGCACGGGAGGCTAACGGACCATGAATAGGCAAGGAAGCGGATAAGAGCACGGACGCATAAGGTAAGTGATTTCCGTAATCACTTCTTAGTTCGATTAAGTAATATAGTGTTTTAATTAATTAAACATGATGTTTGAGGTCAAATATGTGTTGAAGTCTTTCGTCGTAAATGAAGAGATTAAAGTTGACTAAAATGCCCTTGATGGGTATAGTGGGCAAACGATCTTAAAAGTAGTTTAGAAATAAGCTATTCGATTAGTGTAATGTTTTGGTCAAGTATGAAAGTGGGGAGTATGGTTTTGTAAGTCATGGACCCTTTTTATGCGCATTTACCCTTAACGGGTCAAAATGAGCTTTTGAGCGAAAATGGGGGGGGGGGGAATAAGGTGTAAGGTATCCGGGAATGAATCTTTTATGATAGATGACCTTGTAATTATTAAGTTCATATGAATTTAAGGTCAAACAAATAAGTTATGTTGATAAATGCATGAACGGGGTCATAATACGGTAAAAGGGAAACGAGTCGAAGGCTTAACAGTCATAAATTTCGGTAGTCTAAATATGGAATTTTTACTCCATGTGATGGAGAATTAAATTACGATCACGTAGGAAAAATAATTGGGTAAAACGGACCAAAAACGAGAGAGTTATGCTCGTTTCTGTAAAGTCGAGTGGTGCTGGAAATACGCAGCAATCAGCTGCAACTTTTCTGGAAAAACAGGGGGGTCGCGTCACGCGACGGGTGCAATGTTTGGCGAAATTGTTTTTGTTGTCTTATTTGGTATCGGGAACTCGTATAAAGGCGTTTTAAGCCACGTACACTTAATTTAACTTACGTTTATATGATCTTAAGGGTATGCACGTATTTAGCTAGGTACGTATGCATGTTTATAAGGATGTGATCAAGTACGTGGAAATATGAGGGTATGTATGAGAGTAGGCATGTATGAGTTTGGTATATTGCAAGCAGGGATGTATGTATGTATATCTGTGTAATGTCATGACCGTACGTAATAATGTAGGTATGTGTATATGTAGTTAAGTATAGAATGATGGAGATGTATTGATGTGTAGGTATGCATGTAGGTTGTCATTTATGTGTGTACATATGTATGTATGGAGATAATATGCATGAAGTCTAGGTATGTACGTAAGTCATTCAGTATGATTAAGTTTTTACGTTGTGATTCGTGTACCTGGAGTTTTAGCTGTAATGCAGGTACAGTACCGAAGACTCACCATAGGTGAGGTACAAAGAGGGAACGTTTAATGTAAAGGAATAATGGAACTGAAATAATCCAAGGCTAAGTATCATTTATATTGATAACATATTAATGTCTTGTATGTATTTGGTGAGTGCAGGTTGTTCGAGCCGGATTAGCATATTGAAGAGAAGCGATGAAGGATCGAGTCACAAGATAGACTGTACGGGAGTGTTGAATATGTAACCGAGTGAAGCTAGGTTATGTTTTTCTTATTGTAAATGAGTACAATAAAGATATTTATGGTAAAAGAATTAACCTTAAAAATGAATTTAAGTGCTTCAAGGTGTATGAAACGAAAGAAATTTTATGGTACGAATTTCCGCTGCGACTTTTTGTCGATTACGAATTAGGGTGTAACAAGTTGGTATCAGAGCCCTGGTTTGAGAGAAACAAGTACGAGAAAGTAAGTACCTGAACTCAAACTTGTGTGCTCTTGAGATAAGAAACCCGTACAATCTAAGACTCGATCAAGATCCAAAGGTAAAAGCTAATGTAAGTATGTGCAAGGTAAGAATAAGTGTTTGAAGAAGATGATCCGTGAATGCAGTCTAGGATGAATACTAAGGCAGGCAAAGAGGTAATAAGACAAATTTGAATCCAGGTACGTAAATTCGATATGTGGGTATATGTAATAGTAAAACTCATTAAGGGAAGGAAAATTCTAAATGAAGGATAATGATAGTATAGTAATGAAGTATTGAAAGTGATACACGCGCCGAAACCTAAGTCTACGGACATAAGGTGACAATTACATGAAGGCACGAAACTACTATGTGGATGGTGTACCTGGCCAGTACACGAGAAACGTATGACGTTCGTGAGATCATGATAATTGTTACAGGTATGTCCGGTAGAGTTCGGTAGCAGGCGGGCGTGTGGGTGAAATGGGAAGTAAGACTCTCGGGAAAATTGAGAGTACTATGTAAGAATGAAAACCATGCCTGATAAGAATGAAGAATGTTGAATCCGTGATTAAGTACGGATCAACAAGATATGAATAAGGTGTTTGAATCCGGGAGACGGATTCAGGGAATGAAATGTATGAATGCAATGTTTGAATCCGTGAGACGGATTCAAGGATGAGAGGCATGGATAATATGTTTGAATCTGCGAGAAGGATTCAAAACACAGAAGTAATGAAAGGCATGAATGTAATGTTTGAAGCTGCAAGGCGGATTCAAAATGAAGAAATGTTTGAATTCGTAATGCGGATTCAATGAATGAAAAAGCATGAATGATGCGTCTGAATCCGTGAGACGGATTTAAAAATATAAAAAGATGAAATTAACCCGCATAAGAAGATGTCGACAGTTTGACCATGATTGAGTCGAACGGGTCATAGAAATAAGTATAAAGTAAAAGGTGACAGTATAATAGATGAAGTTTTGTATAAATTACGTGTTAGATGTGTTAGTAATTGACTCTTAGAAGTCAGAATGATGAGGGGCTGTGACCCGGACAATAACTTGAGTATGGGCGGGAATGGTAAGTTTGGTAAGAAATAGAATGTGTGGTACGTTATAGTAGGTACATAGGAAATTGTAGAAGAGTTATAGGTGGGTAATCACCTAGTGTAATGAATGTTTGAATGACATATGCTAACCGCCGATGTTGTTGATGATAATGTTAGAACTATTGATACGATGAAACCAATCGTATTGGTGAAAGGATGTGCACGAGCGAAAGCTCATTACACGGATGAATGAAACCTGGCCTGTACGGCTAGCACACGAGGAGAAGATGGTCGATCTGGGTTGCGGGTCGTTGGTTTGAGAAATGAAAAGGAGGTTAGTAAAATGTTTACCCATGTTGGATAGATATGAACTAGTATGACACATTTATATACGTAAATTAAGTAATGCATGAAGTAAAAGCAATAGTAAGGTGGAATGAATGAAATGATTTAAAGGTAACGTAAAGGTATGCAAGGAACAAGTAATTGTAGAAAACGTAGAATAAGGTTAACCTTAGAGTTAAGCACGTAGGTGTGACTATGAAATAGTAGTTTTTTGTGGTGGTAACAAAGCAAAAGTTAAATGTTATACATAGTATGTAGAGAATGTAATTTTTAAGAGATGAGATGGAGATATTGGATCCATTAAGAACGGATCATATTAAAGGTCGAAGAGTATGTGTATTGACCCGTTATTGACAGGTCAAGGAAATGAAGATGAAAATGATATATGAAAGAATGATCAGGAAAGTATGGACTTGTTTGGAAAAGTCAATTGTTTGAATAGTTTATGAATCGAGAATGTATAGTTACCCATTGTTATGATGTATTAGTTAGAGTTAATCATATCTGAGTATGTACAATTTCGATGCGAGATCGTATAGTCGATGAAAACATTATGAATGTTGAAATAAACAAATGCGAATGCTAGTAATGGGATGTTGGGATGGAGATCAATTAAATAAAAAGATATATAATGCATATGACATATGAGTATTAGAATGATGAATGAACCATTAGCTATGAAGGCCGTTAGGAATTAGCATTATTAGTGAAAGCGACACTAATAAGAACTCCGGAACGGGTTCTTTAAGAAAGAAGATAGTCGTTGTGATGGGCTAGCGGTAGTGTAGGGGACATAGAGAAGGAATATTTAGTGTTAAATAAAGGTAAGAAAGGTTTCGGGGACGAAACCTCATTTAAGGTGGGTAGACTTGTAACGCCCCAAAATCCAAATGTTATATATTCGAAATATGTCCTTATGCGTTATATTATGAAATAAATAACTAGGCTGTTTAACCTAGTTAAGTGCATGGTAAAAATTATCAAAAGAGAAAAGTAGTGCCAAATATGTGTTAGAAGTAAACTCGAGGGGTTAAAGTGGATAAGATGAAAGTTTATTTACTAATTAAAAGAAATCAACACACTAATAAACACACACATCGTGTGTGTTCGAGAAAGAGCCAGGAGCTCCATGAGAGCTCCACAAACCCTAATCATGAAGATCATCAAATCGGAAGGCAAGATGAAGCTTAAATCCATAACCGAGCATGGATTAATGATCACCAACATGAGGGGATCATAAGGTATGTCTTAAATCTAAGATTGGTGATCATGTGTGAAGTGGGTTATGTTCAAATCCGTGAGTTAATATGAAATTAATCATGTACAAGGGTTAGAATCATCATATAGAACATGGGGTACGTATGGTTTGTGTTAATTTGATGATTAGAGGTGAAACCCGTTAGTTAGGGTAAAGATAATGACTAGAATTACCACCTATGTCAAAGTTTTGTTGAAAGATTGATGTATTATGTGTGTATGATGAATTCTTGTTAGATAAATTAGGAGAAATATGATGATGATATGTTTGATGTTTAATTGGGAATGATACATGATGATTAGTAGTAGGTTTTGATGGGTTATGTATGAGTTTACAAGATTTATGTATGAATTAGTTGTACGTTATGCTTAAAAGGTGGTACGCACATCAAGTGTATGATAAAATGTATATAGTGTCGTCCGTATAGTCGATTATGATGTTACAAGTATATGATGATAAGTCGATAGTTAAATATGGTTAATAGTTGACTCTTGAAAGTCAACTAAGTATAAGAAACATGATTTACTTCGTTGTTGTAAAGGTAGGATCATAGGAAGTCGTTTGATACATGTTATGCCAATATGCGTTATTTGTGATTACATGATGAATTACATGAGTTGGAAAGGATATGACGTTGATTATATGTTTTAATGCTTGTTAGAAATGACTAAGGAAAGTTAAGTGTGAAATATGCGAGTGTTATCATTGTTAACACGTACCAATGAATATACTAACAAGAATGTGGTTCCGACGACATGAAAGTGTAGGGACCATGTCGAGACAGATTCGAGCACGGGAGGCTAACGGTCCATGAAGAGGCAAGGAAGCGGATAAGAGCACGGACGCATAAGGTAAGTGATTTCCGTAATCACTTCTTAGTTCGATTATGTAATATAGTGTTTTAATTAATTAAACATGATGTTTGAGGTCAAATATGTGTTGAAGTCTTTCGTCGTAAATAAAGAGATTAAAGTTGACTAAAATGCCCTTGATGGGTATAGTGGGCAAACGATCTTAAAAGTAGTTTAGAAATAAGCTATTCGATTAGTGTAATGTTTTGGTCAAGTATGAAAGTGGGGAGTATGGTTTTGTAAGTCATGGACCCTTTTTATGCGCATTTACCCTTAACGGGTCAAAATGAGCTTTTGAGCGAAAATGGGGGGGAAATAAGGTGTAAGGTATCCGGGAATGAATCTTTTATGATAGATGACCTTGAAATTATTAAGTTCATATGAATTTAAGGTCAAACAAACAAGTTATGTTGATAAATGCATGAACGGGGTCATAATACGGTAAAAGGGAAACGAGTCGAAGGCTTAACAGTCATAAATTTCGGTAGTCCAAATATGGGATTTTTACTCCATGTGATGGAGAATTAAATTACGATCACGTAGGAAAAAGAATCGGGTAAAACGGACCAAAAAAGAGAGAGTTATGCTCGTTTCCGTAAAGTCGAGTGGTGCTGGAAATACGCAGTAATCAGCTGCAACTTTTCTGGAAAAACAGGGGGGTCGCGTCACGCGACGGGCCGTCGCGCGACGCGACGGGTGCAATGTTTGGCGAAATTGTTTTTGTTGTCTTATTTGGTATCGGGAACTCGTTTAAAGGCGTTTTAAGCCACGTACGCTTAATTTAACTTACGTTTATATGATCTTAAGGGTATGCACGTATTTAGCTAGGTACGTATGCATGTTTATAAGGATGTGATCAAGTACGTGGAAATATGAGGGTATGTATGAGAGTAGGCATGTATGAGTTTGGTATATTGCAAGCAGGGATGTATGTATGTATATCTGTGTAATGTCATGACCGTACGTAATGATGTAGGTATGTGTATATGTAGTTAAGTATAGAATGATGGAGATGTATTGATGTGTAGGTATGCATGTAGGTTGTCATTTATGTGTGTACATATGTATGTATGGAGATAATATGCATGAAGTCTAGGTATGTACGTAAGTCATTCAGTATGATTAAGTTTTTACGTTGTGATTCGTGTACCTGGGGTTTTAGCTGTAATGCAGGTACAGTACCGAAGACTCACCAGAGGTGAGGTACAAAGAGGGAACGTTTAATGTAAAGGAATAATGGAACGGAAATAATCCAAGGCTAAGTATCATTTATATTGATAACATATTAATGTCTTGTATGTATTTGGTGAGTGCAGGTTGTTCGAGCCAGATTAGCATATTGAAGAGAAGCGATGAAGGATCGAGTCACAAGATAGACTGTACGGGAGTGTTGAATATGTAACCGAGTGAAGCTAGGTTATGTTTTTCTTATTGTAAATGAGTACAATAAAGATATTTATGGTAAAAGAATTAACCTTAAAAATGAATTTAAGTGCGTCAAGGTGTATGAAACGAAAGAAATTTTATGGTACGAATTTCCGCTGCGACTTTTTGTCGATTACTAATTAGGGTGTAACAATTATCATCATTTATCGACTTTTACGACATTTAAGGTGCATAGTATGATTTTAAACCATACTTAGCACCCAAGACTTAATTAATTATCTTTCAATATTCCGACCCTTTGGGATTGTATCCTTGCTGACTCAAACCACTGGGTTGAGGGTAACGTCACCTTCAAAAGAGAGGCCTACTACTATAACTAAGATATCTCTTAAAAAGTCCGAAAGTGCAAAAATCACCAAAGGATACATTAAAGGCGAGTCGGATCCAAGTGATTCATCTTGTCTATCTGTTTTTATTTTAATTTTATTTTTAGTTTATATTTTCAAGTTTAAAAACCTTTTCTCAAAAATTTTAGATTGATTAGACGTTGAGGATAAACAGGTACTAAAAGCTCTTGTGTCCTTTGACGACCTCGGTATCTTACCAGCGCTATACTACGGTCACGATGGATGCACTTGCCAACTGTGTGTTTAGTGTTAGTAGAATATCGTGTTTTATAAATTTAAAAATTGATTAATGCGTAAAATGGGCTTAAAATATCAATAAAAACATATCACGCTTCGCACACACCAAAGGGGTTAAACGTGTCAACATGTTAATTCTTACCTCTGAGTGACCTTTTAACACACCCGGGGCTTCGTAATAACCAATTACATTTCCGAGAATGCTTGATGTAAATTACGAAGGGTTTCAGTATCGTTATATGATAGTTGTGCAAGATTCCAAGAAAAAGGGTTAAAAGCGTCAACAAGGGAAACTAGTACCTTCGGGTAACCTTTTAACTGAACGGGAGCCTAACAATGTTTGTTATTATTCCCAAGATACTTAAAAACTAACTATAGGGGCCAATTATGCTTAAAAAGAAACATATATGAAGAATAAAAGGACCAGGGACTGAGACTGCCACGTTTGAAACTTGTTTTAACCGGAAGGAGGGAGAGTCGCGGGCCCGCGAAGACTTCCCCTGACTCTCTCGCGGGCTGCGAGCAGACGCCCAGTTCAGAAAAAAAGGACAGATGCATGTATGGCAGCCTTGTTCCCCAATCAAACCACTATGCAGCCTGATTTCGATACAAGGAGCTTGTAAATGGTTTTTAAAAACCTCTAGGACACTTGTGATGATCAGATGGATCCTCATTACACCTGGAATGATCTTGAGAGTCCTTGTTTCACTATAAATAGGGCCTTCAACTTTCCATTTGAACTTGCACCGTTCAAATTCACTTATCTACTTCTTTACTGAGGTTCCTGATCAAAAGGAAGCTCCCCCTTAGGCAAGTTTTCGAGCTAGGACCTGTTGTAAGTGTCCTTAGCCACTCTAGTTCGGTTTTTATGCATTTAAAAGCCGAAAGTCAAAGTTGCCGCTTATCGGCTCAAGGTGCACTCTTCTTCCCAAATCTTTCCTTCAGATCCTTCCATATTTCAGAGGAGACATTAGCGTATTTTACGCTCCCCCTTATGTCTTTATCCATCGTAGTTGCGAGCCATCTGTAAGTCCTGAAAAACGGATCAAACAACGATATCAAACAATCACCAAGGATGGACGGAATCAAAGCTTGATGATATTCAAGAAATCAAGAACAAGAAGAAAGATTGTTGAATTGAATGCTTAAACTTGCATACAATAATCTTGTCTAATACAAGTTTCTAAAACAAACAACCAACACTAAGCTCCTAATTTCCATTTACTATTTATAGTAAGGGGATTAGGGAGCATTTCCCCCCAAAACCCTAGGCCCATTATCACCTAAGCCCACTCTAATACCCATCTTCTAGAAGCTTGGTCCATTTAGCAATAATCCTACTAATCCATAAACCTATAGGGCCTAATACCATCCGATGATCATGGAATCACATTGCATCCACTGCATATAATTCTCCATTGTCATCTCCGGTTTGGGCATTGTCCATCCACGAACCCCATCTTGTTCTTTGCAAACAAGAAATTAGCCCTCTCCTTGGCTCAATCGCTGTAGTTCCATTGGTTAAAACCTCGTTCAGGTGCATCTGTTTAGGTAAATCAGAAAAGTGTATGTAATAAGGCGAGTTGGCGTCAATGGCATCATTCTTGCCACTGTCACTCGGTTTTTCTCCGGTCATGTTGAATCACGAGCGATGGTTCTCAAGAACCCGCTCTGATACTAGTATTACAAGTGTAACTAATGTAAGTAACTCATTTTACAAGTGTTTTTAATAACTAGTATTATTAGGTTTCCTTGAGACCTTGACGAAACTGGAAACTATCACATATACATGTATATTTTTTTCGAAGGGAAATGGGTCCTTTTTTATTTTCCTTAGAAACTGATTGAAAAAAAAATCATTTTCTTTTATAACAAGTCTCTATATTATATGAGAAAAAAAATTGTAATCATGGAATTACGATTCACAAATCCACCGAGCGGGAATTACGATACATCCGTAACACAAATCGTAGTGTTGCTCTGGGTTATGATTACAGGCTGCTGGCTCCTATGGAAGGTTAGGAATGACATGCGGTTCAACGGTAAAAATCGTAGTGTTTAGGAGTTATTTGGCGAAGTTAGGGCGGTTAGTTTTTTATGGTTTAAGCATAGGGCTAAGAAATGTTTATGTCAGTGGGAGGATTGGTGTAAATTTATAAATGTGTAGTTAGTTTGTTTGTTTTGTTTCCGTCCCGGTTTTCGGGTTCGGTGGTTTTAATGAAGTTCACGTTTCAAAAAAAAAAAATCCGGTAACACAATGTGTATTTCTACTTGAAACCAGATGTGTATTTTGATTCTGGAATACGATTTATATTATTTATTTGATTTGCGTAGCTAGTGTTTCCATTTCAGTTCTCAAATTTATTAGATTCTGTCTGCTTTGATTCACGGGGTGATTTTTTTTTTGTCATAGTGTGTTGGAACAATTTTAACTATATATATATATATATATATAAAGCATCTTATATGGACAAAATGGTAAATATACAACATAATTTTAAGATGGCATGTGAAAAGTCAGTTAAAATATCTGATTTTTGTCATTTTTCTTCCATTTCTGCACTTCTTCCCTAACACACTGGCCTCCCCCTTACCCCTGAAAACCCTATCGCCTGTCGAGACTTTGGTCTTCAATTGCAAATGAAGCGTCGCCTTCCGACGGTTTCCATCGCCCCCTCTACTCTTTAATATCTATACAGATTAGTGAAAAGGAGAGAGTTGGAGAGAGAGATGTAGATACAGATGCAGAAAGAGAGAATATGAGGTATCCGATCGGTGGTTCCGACGACCGGTCTACAGTGGCATAGCCACCACCACGACAACATCAACGACATACAGAGTAGTCTTTCGTCACCACGCCTGGTTTCAAACCCTAATTTTTCTTTTCATCATATGATCTGTTTATTTTGGGTTTCTTTTACGGCAGCAGAATTGGTATAGGGCTCCAATGGAGTTCCACTCGACAACCCTAAGGTCAGTTTTTAAAGCTCTGATTGTTGTGTATAATCGGATTAAAAAAAAGATTTATCTTTACCCCATCATCTTCTTTTTATTTCAGGGTTTGTGTGATAGATGAATTAAAACATGGTGTAATATCTTGTGAATATATCCATATCTACAACGTAAACGAGTGAATTATTGGAGGAAGTAAGAGATCTCTGCAATTTCTTACCAAAGTAAGGAGTTTTGTCTACTCTGTTGAGCTCATTTCATAAAGTCATACAGTTATACATACAAGTGCTTGTATAGAAACTCAACTTTGAACCCTAAAGTACTTATCATGTTTATCAGATCTGTATTTTGCTGTATTTGGTTGTTAGTTTGTTAAGTTAATGCCAGTTTCAAAGCTTTGTAATAATCTCTACAGTTGTTATGAATGTGTGAGAAAACTGTGTTCGTTGGCTTTCAGGGACTGAAGTGGAAGTCTAATCGTTTTCTCATTGCAGTTCCCAAAATTCGGGTCATATCTTGTTATGGATTCCTGGAGAAACCACTTGTTTTGTTTGTGCACCTCCTTTGGAAAGCGGATAACAAAGCAAATCAAGATTACACATTCACCTTTTTTACCTTAAATATAATATGTGATTGTTGGTGGTTTTATGTAGGTTGTATCGCCTCCTACTGCTTCTGTAAAAAGCGATATGAGAGAGAACTGCAAAGAGGGAGAGAACTGAAGACACACTAGCAGCACTGACGCCGCTGACCTCACTCGCACGCTGATTCCGGTTTCACCCCACCAATTTGTAGTGTACTATTTGCAACGGAAGGACCGCGAGAACCAATGTGAACAGAGGATTGCTACTCATACTCACATCAAAGGCCTTGGTCTTGAGGTTTTCTTCACTCCACCCTTTTTTACCCCTATTTGTTATTCCATTATTTAGGGTTTATCATTTGTTATGCTCCTGCTTGTTCTTTCTGTAAGCTTACAATTATTGACCAACTTGCATATTTGTTGAATTACCTTCTCTTTGTTTTTCCACATCATTTGTTTTATTTTTTTTATATCTTTATACTGTTATGGATTTGAATTTACTTATCACCTCATACGGGCCGCTTACGACACATATGAATATTTTGTCGTACGACCCGTACGACATGATACGGCCCATATGAGTGTATGACACATCAGTGGTGTTTGGATAGTGTGTCAGCGCACCAGTGATGCAATACACAAACTAGGTGACGACGTATGACATGGCGAAAACGGACATACGGGCGTTATAAAGTATAAACATCAGTAATTAATGTGACAATCAAACAATTCATATGAGCCATATAAATTTGGCGAACTTTACCTCATACGGACCTGCATACAACCTATATGACCCGAATGACGTGATATTGCCCGTATGAGTGTATGACATGTCAATGGTGTCTGGATAGTGTGGGTAACTGGTGTTCCAATAATGTCAGCCTTTACTTCATGCTGGACATATGATGATATGGGTACCTATAATTTTGTGTAGGCTACTGGAAAAGCAATACCGTTAGCTGCTGGATTTGTCAGACAGGTGGCGGCAAGAGAGGCTGGTGGTCTTGTAGTCGATATGATCCTCCAGAAAAAGATGGCTGGAAGGGCACTTCTACTTGTTGGACCTCCGGGTACGGGTAAAACCGCCCTTGCCCTTGGTATCTCTCAAGAACTTGGCACTAAGGTATGTCATATTATACAACATACACACCCTATTCGCCTATTATCCGAAATCACAATCATTATATATTCGAGGGATAAAGTATAATTGTTATAAATAATTATATGCAGGTCCCATTTTGTCCCATGGTTGGATCCATAGTTACCTAAATCGCTCATGATGCCACGATCCACGTATTGGATCGCGGTGTACCAAATCGCAATTCGCTAGCGTACCGGAACGATGTGGTACGGCGTTCCCGATTGAACTGGTTCGGCGTTCCCGATTGAACTGGTACAGCGATCCGTTTCTGGTTCATCTGCGTTCCCGATTGAACTGGTACGCCGTTCTAAATCGTTTTAGGTACAGTGATCCCTGACGAATTTAGGCGGGAAACAGGAAGAATCGATTGGTGTACAACATCCATAGCTATTTTAGGCGGGAAACAGGAAGAAAGGGGAAGAAGAAGACCAGCGGCTGCGTTGTGTGTTATCAGGTTGTTGTTTTAGGCTTTTTAGGTTTAAAGAAGTTTGGTTATTTCAACATTTAACCCCTCTATGTTTTTTAGTTTACATTTAAACCCTAAAATTTATAGTTTTTACATAAAAAGTGTAAAAGTAATTTGTGTATTTAAACATTTAACCCCCCTCTATCTTCACTAGTTTATGTTTGATCCTTAAACTTATAAACTTATACATAAAAAGTATAAATTAACATTATATATATAACATTTAACCAAATTACATCAATTTCTACTCCTATTCAATTTCAATTTATGTTTTAATCTGTGTACACCGAACCGAACTCTATGGTACACTGTACCGGTTCGTACCGAAATGAACCTACCCCCCTCTGTACCGAAAACGTCACCACTAGCGAATCGCGTACCCGAACCACGTACCCGTACCGGAGCGAACCGCGAATTAGGTAACTATGGTTGGATCAGAAGTCTACTCATCGGAAGTAAAGAAAACCGAGGTTTCGATGGAGAATTTCAAGAGGGCCATTGGCTTACGTATCAAGGAAAATAAGGAGGTTTATAAAGGAGAAGTAAGAATTAATATTCAACCTTTTTTTAGGAAATTTGATTTATGTTTAGATGTAATTTGAAAATTTTTGGAACAAATGGTTTTAGGTTACTGAACTATCTCCGGAGGAAACTGAAAGTGTGATGGGTGGATATGGTAAAGCTATATGTCATGTTATTATTGGATTACAGGAGGCACAAATAATATTGTATAAAGATGAAGAACACAAGTTGGGATTACATTTCCTTCTGTTTACTGAGGTATAAGAATTTCTTGATGAAAGTTTTTTCAAGCATTTTTTCTCGCATTCTACAGTGATACTTCATACATATACATGTAGGTTAGGTAAACGAGTCCAAGTAAGCAGGGGCGTAGGTTAGTAGGTGCCCGGGGGTGCACCCGCCCCCTCCAATGTTTTGGTTAGAAGTGTATAATTTCCGATTTTTCGTCCAAAATTTTTTAAAAAATATATAGGATCGCCCCTCTAATTATTTTGCCGAAATATTTATACAGTGTATAAATCAAAGTAAAGTTTGTTACCACTTTAAACCTTAAATGTCGTCGGGCTCAGTTGTAATTCTTCGTTCAGGCTTCATTTATCTCGTACCATTCTATATATATTGGTCTTTTGTTTGTTAAACAATATTTAGTTTTTTTTATATGTAAGAACGAATCCTTTGAATGAATGAAATTTTTTTAGTTTTATTTGGAAATATTATTATTTATTATTTGACCTGAGTACCTGACCCGAATCGAATAGCCGGCCCGACCTGAAACATAACGATAGGAAAAAAAATTAGGTCCCATGACTTTACGTCCCCTCGAAACTTTTGGTCAAGCTCCACAGATACTGAGATTGTTTGTACAGAATAATATATGATGAGAATTTGTATGGATCCTTCCATAGCTCTACAGACACTGAGATTGTTTGTAACGCAACTTCATTTTGTTTTATGTATTACATTTTACACTTATATAAGATTTTTTCTATCTTTTTAAGGTTTGAATTATGTTTCCGCCTCGTATTGTCGACTCCGCCGCAACGCGCGGGTTCCCCACTAGTTATTATATATGATGGTTTACAGAGTAGCTGTCGCAACGCCACTGTGGATGCGGGCTAACCACGCACTGCGACAGGGTTGCTAAAACTTCTAAGCTTCGATTTCGACGGTTTGTACATTAGTCTTTACTCCACAAAACGAATTCACGTTAAAAAGTTGATAAAATCAAACACGTAGAAACGATAAATCCTGAATTTTATAAAATATCATATTTTAAACGTTGTGAAAGGAACAAACAATAAAAACGAAACCTTGTCGATCCTAATAAGGTTTCTCGCCAATATAGTTTCCTGGGGGATCATAATTGCAAGTCACAAAAAACGCATTATTAGCGCACTTAACCCTCGCACACCCAATGTGGATCGACTTTTTCCAAACCACTTGAGTATAATGCCCTCACATCTTTGAAGGTGTGCATGAGTTTGTCTCATAATTGTAATAAGGCTTCTCATCGACCCACAGCTTTACTGCATCCAAACCAGAGAACTCGCCATTACCCGAGAAATCGACCCAACCTACAGCAATATTTTCACCATATTTATCGCTATGTGAATGTATAAGGGCACAATCGTGCTTCCTTTGATTGGCATAGTGTTCCGCAAATTGGGCAACAGTGGTATCCCATTTCATAGGCTGGAGACCGATCTCTTTTCGGGCCGCATTGTGGGCCTTCACATAGTCTTCCGGTGCATTATGGGTATAAATGAAATGTAAAATAGATATGAATACAATACAAACAAGTGGCCAGTAATGTTGGACTCCCATATTGATATATCATATATAAGCTTATTGAATCCAAATGAACTAGAAGACATATTTATAGAGAGAAATTTTTGGTGAACAAGCCAAACAAAGTAGCAGTTTTTATCTTCTAACTCAAAGTTTAGGCAGAATACCCACCATACCGAAATCCTAAATGTAGCAAACTGGTGAAATTTTCATTAGTAATATGATTTTATTTTTATTTTGGAGTCTGTTGGTTTCAGGCTATACCCATCCCATTTGGTTTCTAATCTCACACCGTTTTCAGACGACTGTTTGTGTTGTACGAAACAGTCGTTTGAGAATTAGGGCTTTCGTCATAGTCCCCTCACCCCCACCTTAAAACAACTATTTGAGGCTTCAATAAACGGCAGTTTGGAAGCTAGGGTTTGCGTCATTTCTAGGGATGGCAACTGGGTGTGTTTGAGATAAATTTTGGTAATCCCTACCCCGTACACGATTGTAAAGATGTTCCATACTCAGCCCAATACCCATCATGTATCCATTAGTTAGTTACCCATCGGGTGTTAGGCAACCCGTTAGGTTTTTCCAAATACAAAATATTCTTACCATCCTATTTTTTCCTATAGTTATCCATTAATCAATTCAATACTCTATATATCATACTCTCCAAAAACCAAAATAAATTTCACAAATATGCGAACATTAAATGACTAGGGGTTGGTTAACGTACAATTTTTACGCTGAGCAGTTTCAACTTGTGGATTTTTTTTCCTTAACATGCGGAATTATTTTTTATCAACATGCGGCTTTTTTGTCTTAACATTCGATTCTTTATACTTTCTCACATGCGGTTTTTTCTGTTTTTAACATGCGGACTTTCTTTTTCTTATATACACATGCGGATTTACCTCTCCAAACACAAATCCGCATGTTGTAAATCCAATATCCGCATGTTATATCTTCACAACGTACGCAACATACGTTAAGCAAAATTGTACGATACCTTTTCTCTAAAAAAAACTATATGTTCATTTCCACATGATACTTAGATTAACGAATTAGCAGTAGATATATAAAAAATAAACATATATAGAAAATGATTTTGAGTATATTGTTGGGTAAACTAAGTTTTTTGGTAAATGGGTATATCATGATAATATTATGCTTAATATTATGGGAATATGCCACAGAATAGTAATAAAGTTTTAGGAGTGTTCCAATTAGGTCACTAATAAAGTTTATTGTTCTAATTAGATCATTCTACTTTATTTGGGTGTTCTAATACTAGATATTTTACCTGAATAGCAGGTCATAGTCCTACATGACATTTATTTATCGTTAGTTGTTTATCTTCTTTTATGACTATAATTTAAATGCTTTTGGTGTAGGAGTAATGAGTACTTTCTTTCATAAAAAATTTACTGACATCTAACTATTTTTCACGATTTTATAAAAATTTTGATAACTTTTTAGAGATTTTGAAAAAAAAAATCACATTTTTTTATTTTTTTCGCATTTTTTTAACTTTTCTACAATTATTTAAAAATTTTTAAATCTATTTCGCATTTTTTTTCTAATCCATTTGGCATTTATGTGCCATGTCAACAAATTTTTTAAATAAAAAACCTAAAGAAATGCCATGTAGGATGGATGACCTTCTATTTAGGTAAAATATCTACGATTGAAACATCAAATAAAACTTGAATGACCTAATTGGAACAAAAACAATTATGAGTGACCTAATTAGAACACTCTTGAAACTTGATTACTATTGTACAAAGTTAACCCTATTATTATTATTTAACTCCATGTTTTAAAAACCAGTTTAAATCGGTCGGTTGAACCAATTAAACCAGATGTCAGATGTTTGGTCGGCACGAATCATACCGGTAAACTAAGGAAATGGCAAAGAAGTTGTATCACCGGAAAATTGGATTATACCGGTATACCGGTACTAGTTCATACCGGGTCAAATGTCAAAATTTTGAACTTTTAATTTTTTAAATGCCTAAAAAATGTGACTATTTACCTTCTTAGTTAAAGTGTAAAATTTAGCGCCCATAATTGACAATCCACATCGATCAAACTTTTTCCTCATTCAAAGATAGAAAATCATTAGGTTTTTAAAATTTAGTTCTTCAACCGATCATCCAGGTTTACCTTCTTTTGACTTTTTCCAATCATTCATACTGTTAATTGTTATAGTTTTTGCTAATTGCTATATAATGGGTATTTAATCATGAACTTTTGGATAAGTTTTTGAATATGGATTAACTTTTGGAATATTTTTTTACAATGGAATGATATAGTTTTGAATTATTTTTTGAGTTGAAATTATATTTTATGGATTTATAGAGTTAATTAGTTAACACGTGGTACAACCCGGTTCAAACGGTTGAACCATTTCTGAGTCAAACCAGATACAGTTAAAATACCGGTTTTTAAAAAGTTGATCTAAGTACTATTACTAGGTTTCTTGGACGAAACTGGGCACTATTACTCTTAATAAAACTTGCTTTATAGGATGGGGGCGGATAATATTATGCTTAATATAAACTTCTTGTTGAAAGGAAAATGGTTTTGTTTGTTATTTTTCTTTAAAAACTTACTAGGTTATAATCCCGTGTATTACACGGGTTAAGTAAAAAAATATCAAATAGTTAATAACGAAGATTTAACAGTTATAAAACGATATTTTAAGACACTTTTCTGATATCTGAACAAAATTTTGTTTTATGTATAATCAAAACTTGTGATGTTTGTCAAGTTTATAAAAACCATCGATTAAAAGACAAACCGTATCATCGACAATCTCACGACGTGAACCCAAGTTTTATTCAAATAACAATGGTCTTAATTTATTAGTTCTAAAAATATTTTTGAAATGGTTAGATTAGGCATATAGCAATTAGCCAATTAGATAAACTTATAACTACAAAATAATATTTAAATTAATTAGATAAGTATAAATTATCGGTAATTATTAAGTTATATAACTTTAAAATTTAAATATATGGATTTGAGTTGCATCTTGAAAGGATGGTTGTTTTTGGATAAATTTATTACTATGATAAATGTAGTTATTATTTTTCTTGTATTTTAAATATATTAAATAAATAACTTATTTGTTAAGTAAGAAAATTGTTCCCTCCGCCCTCGTTATGAAAATGCTCGATTTTTGTTTCAATTATTAAGATATAATTTCTACCCTTGTTATGAAAATGCTCGACATTTGTTTCAATTATTAAGATACAATTTCTAATCTAGTAATTAATATAAATAAATAATAAGATAATTTATGGAAGTTTATCCGTAATTTCTTAAATGTTTGAAACAAATATTAAATTTAATAATTTAAATTAATTAATAATTATCTATAATTAAGTAAAAGTAGACGGTCTAGAATAATAACCTAATAATTAATATAAATAAATAATAAGATAATTTATGGAACTTGGACACGCTAAAATGAGAACCACCTCGAGTTGTAAGAACCGTGAGAACTACACCGTACGGGTCGAGGTGGACCAAAATTTTTTTTCACAAACGTAGATGCGTGTATTATAAACACATTTGTAAAAAAAAATTCAAAAAAAAAGTTTTTGAGCACCACAAGTGTGTGTTTACGGGTACCGTATACGGTACCCGTAAACACACACTACGGTACCCGTAAACACACACTTGTGGTGCTCAAAACTACACACACGACATTTTTTTTTTGAATTTTTTTTACAAATGTGTTTATAATACATGCATCTACGTTTATGAAAAAAAAATTTGGTCCACCTCGCCCCGTACGGTGTAGTTCTCACGGTTCTTACAACTCGAAGTGGTTCTCATTTTAGCGGTCCCCTATGGAACTTTATCAGTAATTTGTTAAATGTTTGAGACATATATTAAATTTAATAATTTAAATTAAATAATAATTATCTACAATTAAGTAATAGTAGATGGTCTAGAATAATGACAAGTGTTATTTTATTGGTTTCTTTTATTATATAGTACTAGCGGTAAGACCCGTGTGCAAACACGGGTGGGTTCTTAGAAAACCATGCATAACACATATTAATAGAATATATAGATACATGTATAGATATTGTACCAAAACGTGTTATCGGTTAATATATCAGTTACAACGATTATTTCCACTCTCTTATCCAAAAAAACGCGTATCCACCCATTGACAATGTAAATTATTTACCCAAAAAGACAATATAAACTGTTTATAGACATAAGTACATATAAAAGATGTCTATAAAAATCAATAGAATTTGAATATAACTTAAGTTTCAACAAACATTAACTACAAACACACAATCACCTGCCTCAACAACTTTCAGCAAAGCTAAATCAAGGAATCAGCAGACTTTAGAAATCAGCAGATCTTTATTCTCTCATCAACCTTTCCCAGATTTGCCCTTTGAATTGGAGCTCAAAATCCAAGGAATTGGTATCATCTTCATCCCTATCAAGCTGAAGGTTAAAAAGATCTTGGATGTCAACTAGATTCAGACCAAGTGCATTCTCCCTTGATATCTTTTCAACACTACCATCAGACTTGATCAAAGTCAATTCATGGGTCTATTTGCCAGACTTCCACTTTAGTATTTTTGGGTCTGATGGGTTTCTTGGGAGAAGTTTTATTTGAGAGGAGTTTGGCGATTGAGGCCTGCTTGCCAACTTCTGAAGTGTTTGAGCAACTTGAGCTTGTAATTGCAACGAAGCATCATCCAATCCATATCTTAACTGATTTCTGATAGACTCTTTTCTGATTTCAGCTTCTCTCTTTTCATCTTCCTTATCCACCAGTTGTTGTCTTTTTCTTTGATTCAAGGCAGCGATGGATACATCTGCTGATGAGAACAACTTTTTAGATGTAATGGTCTGCCGACGTCTAACAGTGGTTTCATCTTTGTATATTGGCTTTTAGGAAGCGATGGATCTGTCTTTCTTCGCTCTTCTAGCTTATTGTAAGCTCAATCAATATACTCCCTAAACCATTTTCCAATTTGTCTAGCAGTCCCATACTTAGCTGCCACAAGTTCTGCCCTCATTCTCTTGTACTTTAACACTTCATCCACTTTAACCTTTTTGTATTATTTCCAGTTGGGAGCAGATTTTGCATTTGAGGATCTTTATTCATCTCTTCAATTATATTAACTTCCTTTTTAAGAGCTTTAAGGGGCCAGTCTTTGAAATCAGACCTGTAGGCTTTGTAGGGCTTGGTATCCATGATAATGTTAAAGAAATCATTCCTTAATGTCTTTTGTAGCTCAACATTTGGTGACATATTTGACATATTCTTACTCAGGTCTTTAGCAAAATCTTCTAACTTCTTGACTTGACTAAGCCAATGTTGCATGCGACCTTATAACTTAATGTCTCCTAGCCCTTTACTCTCTTCTTTTGCCTGATATTCTACTTGCTTGCTTGTTGGACCGGTTTGCGACCCTAAACAGTCAGTTGAGAACGTTCATCTTCACATACAAAGGCGGAATCAACGTAAATGAAGTTACACAACTTTTCCTTTTCAAATCCTTCTCTTTTATTGCTTTCTGATTCAAATTTGACAGAGTTTCGTTACACAAGTAATGACCTAGTTCCGCTCCAACGTTCTGACTAACTGATCTGGTTTCGCTCATACTGACTGTATATAGACCCTGTGGTTTCGCTCCAATGACATTGACATATAAGCGAAACCCCCTAATGTACCTATAAGCGAAACCCCCTAGCTAACCCTATGAGCGAAACCCTATGTCTTAATAAGCGAAATTACCTATCTATTATGTACACATGAGCGAAATACCTATATATCCTATTTCGCTTTTAATGACTAACATGTCATTATAAGCGAAATTAACATCTTTAAACCCTAATTTGACTTTCAAGTTCCAATCTCAACTATCTTGACCTAAGACTTGATGTAAACGTAGTCAACAGACATCTCATGCACCAACAGACTCCCCCTTGGATGTTGACGAAGTTTTCGGCTCTGAGTCTTCAGTCTTAATCTTATCTCCAACTCTCTGTCTTCTCATTATAAGCACTCTATCTTCACAAGTTCAGGATCTTGTCCTAGCTCCATCTTCAGACTTCCCTTTGACCGTTGATCCAGACTCCCCCTTTCGCAGACTCCCCCTCTCGATATGCTAGAATCTGAGGTCTTTATCTGGTTCAAGCTTTGACATTTAGCTTCCGTGGGAATGATGAAGTTTACAACCTGATTAACATGCACTTCCTCTACCTCAACATAAGTTTCACAAATTTATAACAGTTGAATTTAATAAACTTACTGGTAGACATCATTTATTCAACAAACATACTAGTTACATCAAGTTCAAATGAATGACCTTGATTAACTAAGCACACAATCTTTCAAAACATTTGTATATGACATTCAAAGTTTTCAACATATTCTCCCAACCTAATGTAGTTCATCATATTTAGCACTCAAATTTTGAATATCAGCTCTTCAACATCAGTTGTCGAAAATCTTTTTGAGTTTTCAAAATTTTATGCCAAAACACTTCGAAAATCTTTTTGGATTTTTGTTTTGAATGAAATGCAATAAAGAAATATATACAAACAATATTTTTGTGAGTTTGTTTAAGAGGATCATATCAGTTTATGAGACACATCACAAGCACCGTTAAGCTTTTGACATTTCAAGTTCTAAACAATTCACTTAGATTGCCAGTATACTGGTCCACTTAAATTTTCACACAAAGTTCAACTGCTTCGAGATACAAGTTTAGTGTCTTAGATACTTAAACTTAATCGCGTATCCCACCTCAGAATATACTCCCGTATCCAGATCCCAATATTCAGTCTTACAGGCAATTATAACACAAATGATATCTGTAAGGGGTAATAAATTAAATTATGAAGAATCATGAGAGCTCAGGTCAGAACCATCGTTCAGCAGAGAGATCATGACTCAACTTATTGGTGTGTCCCCTTTAGAGGATCTTTTTTACAACAGTATTGCTAAGCAATTTTATTGTCTTATCATTTATGCTGAGGGTGATGCTATGTTTCAAGCATTTGCAGAAAGTATTATTCGAGGACTAGGTCAGAACTACCGTTCAGCAGAAGTCCCGGAATAATACCCCAGATATCACTGAGTATAAAAACCTAGTATATCAGAAAAAGGAATCCTTCAAACAAGATTTCGGGGGTTACCCATATATCCGAGAGATGTTACCCACGATATAAGCAAGTTTGAATTTAGGTTTATATCTCGTCACAATCTACTGAATGTGCAAAAACCTACTAGCATATCATTAGTGAGACCGTTTATCACATTTGACATTTCATATCTTTAGCATGCTATGATAGTTCACTGATTTACTATCATTTCCTCTTTTTCACAACAAAACCCATTTTTACTTTTTCAATATTTTTGGCATTTTCAAATTTTCTATTTTTTTTCAAAAATTTTCTCCCCCTAAAATCAAAATATGTTTCAATTTTGATTTTCAAGGAAAATTTGAAAACAACTATACAAGAAACGTGACAAACTGATATCAAATCGCTTCAATTCGCCATCCACTTGGCATAAACAATCAGAACTCCCCCTGTCAACAAACTATTTTCCCATTGTGATTTCAAAACACTTAAGTTTGTTTTAATCAAATGTTTCTTTCGGAAAATTAGTTTTGTTGAATTAACAAATCACTTGTTGGTTAGGGGATTACTTCATCACTTTGTTCTCCTTTAACCATTTTGAAAGATTTAACAGTTCAAGATTCTATCAACACAAACACTTGTAGGAAATCAAGTACCACTTAATGTTCCTGATTTACCACATGTAAGGCGAAAAATCACCAGAGTGAAATTTCTCAAGAAAGATGCCGATTCATGTTCCACGCTTACCAACCTGGGAACTCCGGCAAGTCAGGTTTTTCTATTTGAAAAGATTCACCCAAGCCTGACCAGCCTTGGGTGATTTTGAATTCTTGTTCAACAATGATGGAAAATTTGCATCATCCATTGTTAAACCTGAATTCTCAGATTTTACCTCAACACTAGGCTCCTCTGGCTTTGATGAACCAGAATCATTGCCTGCACATGGCTTGTCTGACTTTGACCTGTCAGATTCATTGCCTGATGGTGGCTTGTCTGACTTTGACACATCAGATTCATCGCCGACCATTTTCTTCTTTTTCTTTTCTTCTTTCGTCCTCAGATTTGTATCCGATGAATTCGTCTTGCTTGACTTTGCAATCAAGTTAGTTGATTCATCAGAACTCTTATTCAATCTGTCCGGTGAACGCGAAGACAAAATTTTCTCCAGATATTCTCTTGCCTTCTTCCTCAGTCTGTCTTTCTGCCCGTGAGAAAGCTTCACTTTCTTTTCTTGAACTTTAGGTTCTTGAACCTTCTGTTCTTTGGGCTTGACGTTGACTGGTTTCTTTGCCATTCTTTGAGATTCAACCCTCGATCTTCCCATTGATCTCCTTGGGCAATCTCTGGCAATATGTCCTCTGATATGACAATTATAGCATCTTCTTGTTTCATAATTCCAATTCTGGCAGTTAACAGCAATGTGTCCTCTCACACCACAGGTGTAGCACACTCTGTTATCGTACCATCCTCTTCTTTCAGTCCAAACCTTCAGATCATAACATTGTTTGGCTTGGTTATAGTCATTTCTCCTCTTCAATGCTGGATTTGGCTTTTGAGCACTGTGGTCAAACCTGCACCACTTATTACCAACATTTTGTGAGTTTTCATTTTTAAATTTTTGTGATTTTTGATAATGATTGGATGACTTATCTGATGAGCTTTTATTTTCAATTTTGAAGTCTTTCAAATTTTTATCTTTTTGTTTATGTTCTGCATTCTTCTTAATAGGTTTTTGCTTTGAGCATTCACCTATTTCAGTTGATTGCAAAACAGTATTTTGAAATTTTTCTTGTAAATCTAAAAATATTTTTCTTTTCTTTTTCTTTTTCATCATCAGATATTTCATCATAATTTTCAATTTTGATTTTGTCAAAATTTGTGACATTGTCACTTATTGGAACAGCATTGATTGGTTTTGGACACACATATGGTGCAGAAGTCACAAAACCTTTCAATTTATTCTCAAGCTCGTTAATTTTATTTCGAGCAATTTCAGCTTCATTTTCAAGCCGAATGATTTTCTGAAGATGAGAATTTATTTCAATCTGTTTTTCAAGATTATTTTTAAAAATAACAGATTTTTCATCTTCTAAAACCTTCATTTGACTTTGAAAATCTTTTTCAATCTTTAATTTTTCATTTTCAAAAACATTTTCTTTTTCTTTAAAATTTTTGTTTTCTAATGACAAACTCTCAATATTCTTCAAAAGTTTGTCGTTTTCAGATTTTAGTTTTTCGCATTTCAAGCGCAACTCCAAAATCTGTTCATCATCAGCTTTCTTTTCATCTTTCAAAGTTTGAATATCTTCAGTCTGTTTCTTCTCCTTCTGAACACTCTCAAAGGCTGATGTGTCTTCTGCAATTTGTTTCTTAATCACTGGTTCAGATTTCACAGATACAGACTTTTCAGATTCTTCTTTCTTTGAAATTACTTCTTCAAAAACCTGCTGTTTTTCAGTAACAGCTTCTTTCTCTTTCTCAGTTTTTACTGCTTCCACTTTGACTTCCTCTAAAGCTTTCTTCTTCAAATCTTCAACTATTTTTTTCAATTCTTCTTCTTTTCGCTTCTTCATTTCTACCACCTTCGGTTAACTTGCTTCACAAACCTCTCTTATCTTTTTCTCCAAATCAGGCAGATATGTTTTATCAGATAACCTTCGTGTGTTGAAAGTAGCCTGCCTTGGAAGCAAATTTGTTACAGCTTCAAAATCCACCTTTGATGGGTCAACAATTGGATTACCCCATAGATCCATGTAACATTCCAATTCATCATTCCATCTTTTGGCTCTCTAGGCTTCTTTGAATGGTTCTCTGTATTTATCAATTTCCCATCTCGCATAATCTCTTCTCCACCATTTATCATGATCAAAAACTTATTTACTGCTGCTCGACATCTTCAAACACCTGAGAGCAAACAAACAAACTCAATCAGTTTAAACAATATCAAGTAATCTGAAATACAAGCGAAATCACTATTTTGTCACAATACACGAAATCAGTCAATGACTGATAAGCGAAATCAGCTGTAAGTGACAGATAAGCGAAATAGCAATATGACAGATAAGCGAAATAGCAATGTGACAGATAAGCAAAATAGCAATGTTCTTTTGAGCGAAACCCTAGTTATGTCCGTATGAGCAAAATTAGGTAATGTCACTATGAGCGAAACTATCACTTGTGTCTATGAGCGAAATACCGTATGAGCGAAACTAGGTATTTCGAGCGAAACCTTTGATGTTCGAAAAAGCGAAATATGGTTTTTAACTGATTTTTACCCTTTTTAAGTCTTGTTTTAACCTGAATCTTTCTAGGGTTTGTTAATCGTATGTTTTACACGTTATACTCGAATTTCAGGTCATTTCAACCGTAGGAACTAGTTCAAATCGAAAAAGTATAAGAGAAAGTGAGAAGAAATGAGAGAATTTGGTTGAATCAGCTGTAGTAGTATGAACTCCTCGTCCTGAAGCTCTGATACCACTTGTTGGATCGGTTTGCGACCCTAAACAGTCAGTTGAGAACGTTCATCTTCACATACGAAGGCGGAATCAACGTAAATGAAGTTACACAGCTTTTCCTTTTCAAATCCTTCTCTTTTATTGCTTTCTGATTCAAATTTGACAGAGTTTCGTTACACAAGCAATGACCTAGTTCCGCTCCAACGTTCTGACTAACTGATCTGGTTTCGCTCATACTGACTGTATATAGACCCTGTGGTTTCGCTCCAATGACATTGACATATAAGCGAAACCCCCTAATGTACCTATAAGCGAAACCCCCTAGCTAACCCTATGAGCGAAACCCTATGTCTTAATAAGCGAAATTACCTATCTATTATGTACACATGAGCGAAATACCTATATATCCTATTTCGCTTTTAATGACTAACATGTCATTATAAGCGAAATTAACATCTTTAAACCCTAATTTGACTTTCAAGTTCCAATCTCAACTATCTTGACCTAAGACTTGATGTAAACGTAGTCAACAGACATCTCATGCACCAACATTGCCCTTTAGCTTCAGATATTCATCAAAATTCTTTGGAGTTTCGAAGCCATGAAGAGATGGGAAGGTTCTTTTGGATGGATCATACTCTGTGTAAAATTGAGTCATTTCATCTTGAACTGGAAGCAGTTCCAGAGGAAAATTTACTGCCAATGGGTTGATTTTTGTTGATGGAGGTGGAACGAATGGTTTGGGTGAAGTTTGAATGAATGGAGTAGCTGATAACAGAATTGGTGTGGGTATATCTTTTTTTTCCTTCTCTTCTTCATGCACCATGAATTTTCACTTTCTTGTGTAAACAGATTTTGGAGAAGAAGGAGTTTGGGAAGAAAAACGTGCTATGAGTGTAAGGGTTGATTGTGATGGGAATTGAAATTGGGTAGAATCAGTGGATTGACTAACAATTGTTAAAACAACTGGTGTCTCAACCGCTGTTGTCTTAACATCTATTGAAGCATTTGTTGCATCAACAATTGTTTCAGTGGAGGTTGGTAGTGGTGATGAGGATTTTGTATTCTGCTTTTTGACAGGTGGTTTTTTTGGTGAGAATTTTAGCTTAGGTGTATCAGAACCTGGCTTCTTAGGTTCAGCAGTGGTTTTAAGTTTCAAAGCAGTGGTTTGTGTGATTTTCTTCTATTTGAGGTTCCAATGTTTAGCACTTCGTCTTCCTCTTTTGTATCCTTCCTTTTCTACTTTCGTTCAATCTCCTTATCTGTCTGTTTGTTAACGGTATCATCAATTCCCTTTTTCTTACCAGTATCAGATTTTCCAGAAGTTTGCTTGGAAGGCTTTGGATTTTGTTTTGGCTGATTCCTTGGTATTGGTTTGCCAAAGTTTTTCATGGAATCCTTTTCACTCTTTTCAGCATCATCTTCATCGTCTTTTTCAAACACAGGTCCAAGGGTAGTACCAGTTAACCTTGCAATGCATTCTTTTATGCCCTTGATGTCAGCCTGTGTGTCTTTGTATCTCGCTTCAACCATAACTCTAATTAGCTTCATGTGGGAATTAAGTTGAATCTCAGCCAGTTCCCTTAGAGCTGCAAGAATGGGTTGTACTGAATTCCAAAGCTCTTGGCATAACTGCTGATGAGAAGGTCGACTTTTGAAAGCATCCACCAACTGCTTCAATTGATCTTTCATGTCAGCAACAGTTGTTTCCAAGTTAGATATCCTCTCCGTCAAATCCTGGTATTTTAATCCATCACCTAACTTAACAGGATCATCTGAATTCCCACCAGAGGTGGCTGTATCTGCTTTTGAAAGAGGAGGTATCTCTAAATTTTCATTAGCAGATGCCCCTTGTTCTTGGTTCTAGGGACTTCCCTCTGCATCAGTGGTTACCTTAGTGATCTCACCAGTGGTTAACTTGAACTCACTAGTGGATACCTTGATAGACACAGCAGTGGTTGCCTTCAAGGGAGTCTGGCTGATGAAACTACTGTCCAAATGTAAATCAGTGGATTTGACATTTGTAGTAGCTGCTCCGCTTGAAATACCATCAAGAATTTGCTGAAATTCAAGAGGTGTAACCTCCTCAACTGTTTCTGGGTTAGCTAATTGAACAGGTTCAGACACAACTATTGTTGAAGTTAAACTCTCAGTAAAGTGTTCGTGGGAGGGGCTGCTATCAGTCTGAATGTCAATAGCTTGAAGTAGTGTTATAAACTTTGGTGGAATAGAATATGAAAGGATTGCTGTCGAAAGAGACATTGCCCTAGGAGAAGGGCTTTTAAGTATACTCTCATACGAGGGTATGACATCATATTGTGGTGTCTCTGTGAATACAACATATTCCTTTTGTGAGGAATCATGAGGAGTTTATTTTATGGGTTGAGATCTTTCCACATGTTGTGAGGAAGTAGCAACAGTGGTTTGTAGTGACATATGTTTTGTCACAGGGTTAACCTCTAGGATCTCATCTTCCAGAGGACCCGTTTTGGTGGTTTCGGTGGGCTTTTTGGATTTTGTTTTGGTCTTTTTGGGTTTTGTTGGTAGGGATTTCACAGCAGTGGTTGTAGTGCTGTGATCACCAAGAGCATGGGCTCAGCAACAAGGTTTGAGGAGCAGTTGTGGACTCATCTAAAATTTCCTCATTCCCCTATACTTCAATTTTGGAAACATCTGACTCTTTAGCCATAAGGCGAGTAAAAGTTTTAGATGTTAGACTATTCATTTTAATAGCTTTACCTTTTTTAAAATCTTTTTGAGAAACATGTTTTTGCAGGTAGTAGCTTAATAGTCTAGGAAACATAAGAAAAGCAGCAGTTTTCTCCTTTTTAATGTTTTTTTAAATTTGAAACCAAATCAACAAACAGTGCCTGGGAGTAGTTAAAATCAGTATTTGTCAAAATTGCATACCCAAATGACTGAATTTTCAAAGATATTTCATTAAAAGAAGTAGTTTTATTTGAGAGACATATTAAGAGAGTTGGAACATGAATTTAATTGGTGGTGGAAAATTACCTTTAAACATAGTTGCCTTATTCAACTGTCCATCATATCCCCTCTCAATAAAGTCTGTTTGAATCTCATTTTTCGGGTAAGATGTCTTACCTGCCAAGTCGTTTACCCCAAATGTTGTTGATATGGTAATGGGGGTAATAACAACTGATTCACCTCCAACTTTTGAAGTTATACTTACCGCCACATTGTTTTATTCTTCAATATTTGCATTTGCCCAGAAATCGTGGAGCGTCTCTTGGTAAATGGGTGCGTCGGCGGTAAGAATGGCCTTATATTTTGATGATGTAAGAACATCAATCATTGAATGATAGAGAGTATTGTTCTTGGTTTTCTCAAAAATAGCCAGGTAGTTATGCTGCTTTTTCATCATCAGAGCCATGATCGGAATTGAAAGTTGCGAGAGGTTGACGAAGAAGTGTTGAAGAAGAAGGTGGAAACTGCTGTGATGAATTTTAAATTCGAGACGAAAGTAAAACCTCTGTTTGGGGATGAAACAGGGTTTTATAAAGTGAAAAAGTGAATGCTGACGTGTCAGAAGTTACAAAGATCTGATGGCTAACATCAGTCCACGTCAGAACCTATGCTCTGATAATAGATAACAGTTGTTTGAAAACCACTGTTGGACAACAACAGATCTTAGGCAACAATAGTAAGTCAGCAGTCCTTAGATTAAACAGAACCTATGAGAACATACAATACCCTTCAGCCAGTGTTTGGAAACCACTATTGGGCAACAACAGATCTTAGGCAACAATAGTAAGTCAGCAGTCCTTAGATTAAACAGAACCTATGAGAAGAGACAATACCCTTCAGCAGTCTGTTGATATTAAATATCAGCAGCCATTTAATGCAAAACATTTAAAAAATAAATTTTCATGGGAAAACTATAAAATTAAATATCAAGAAACCGAAAGGACAAATTTTAAACCTCTGCCATAAAAAAAATTAAAAAAAAACTCTTCATTTAAACACCAACAATACTCTACATGGCAAACAGAGGCTTCTACCACTTCATCAGACACAAATGTTGTAAACAGTAGTAAATCAACAGTCGCTAAGATAAACAGAACTTATTAAAACAGACAATACCTTTCAGCAGTGGATGAATTTTTATCCAAACAGAAGTTGATTCAAAACATCAACAAATACTATGAAAACACTGATAATTAGTTTAAATTGATTTTATATATTAAGACTTATGATTATGATGCAATAATAACCTCAGAAAAGCATTGTCGGACAGCCTCTCTGCCTGCCAGATCAGCTTTTCTTATGTCACCACAATTTTTAGAGCAAAACAGAGGTTTGCCCAACAGTTGTTTTCCACAAACTTTTATTAGTTTTTTCCAATATTTAAAAAAATAGCTATTTTTTAATAATGGAGTTTTCATGTTCTGAAGACATTTTACAAAGATCTGTTTGGCAATAACAGTTGTTCAGAACTTCTGTTTTGTTAATGGTTGATAATTCTTTGGAAACCGCTGTTGGGAATAATAGATGTTGGCAACAGTAGCAACTCAACAGTCGTTACATAAAACAGAAATTATGAGAACAGACAATACCTTTAAGCAGTGGATGAATCTTTAGCCAAACAGATGTTTTAAAAACAGCTGTTTTCAACAGACTTTTAAAGATTTTTGACAATTTTTTAAAAAATACCTATTTTTTAAGAATGGACTTTTGATGTTCTGAAGACATTATAATGTTTTAAGCATCAACAGACGATGATTCCAAACAGTTCTTCTCTTTTGGCAAAATTTAATTTAAAAGACCTTTACAATAGCAGTTATCAACTCTAACAACTGTTGATGCTCAACTTAGTAAAAATAAAATGCTCTACAAAGATTAATAGAATTAAAATTTACCCATCACATATGACGATAGATCAACAATTACATCGAGTACTGAACAACGAAATTTAATAATCTAAAGACACTGATTTCAAGCAGTAGTCAACGAAATTTAATAATCTAACAGCAAAAACTAAGAAATTTTAGCTTCAACTCCATTGAGTACTGAACTTATCTATGTATATCTTTGAGCTTCGCCATGAACTCCAAGTCTCTATCTCCGCACTCTATATTACTGACAGCACAAAGGTCACGTACGACAGTTGAAGGCATCACCATCAGGTTTCTAGATACTTGGTCTCTCGTAATGTGACACCTGTGCCTCCACGGCCATCAAACAAATATCAAACCAATGAAATATTGTGTTACATATTTGGGATTTGTATAAATATGTGTATCATTTGCACATATCAATTCTTGTTCGATTTCGGGCTCTAAATCGCTTTCTAGAAGGTTATACGCGCACTGATGCATAAACATAATCAGTTTAATGCGACAAACACTCTGGAACATCAATATATGCTTAACATACCTTAAATAACCTTTACATAACTTAGAAATAAGTTTTGAAGGCTTTGGTATGGCAAAATCAAGTTTATTCGCTTACAGGGACTAAATTCGACAAACTGTGAAAGTATGCCGATTCGTACTGTAACGAACATTCCGGAACATAACCATAAGTTAAACATACCATAAATATCCTTTACATAGCTTAGAAATAGGCTTTGAGGGGTTTGGTGTGCTAAAATAAACTTTTTGGTCATTCAGGGACTAAAAGCGTCAAAAAGTGCATAAGTTTGTATTTTCGAGCATATCTTACGTTCTGAATACATCTGGACATCCAAAAATTTATGTAATCATTAAAATATTTTATTTTAGTGATTGGCATGATAAAATTCCATTCGTCGCGTAGTTTGGATCGTTTTTCGCGTCCGTTCGTGTTTCGTCGTAATTAACTGAACAACGCAACCGTACGATCAAACGAACCGACATCCGAGATATTTTTGAGCATGTTCATGTTCCCTATACTTTAACTTCATTTTAGAGTCTTTAAATGGGACTAACGGGGCTTAAACGTGTCAAAAATGCATCAAAAATCATGTTTTGCACGTTCAGGGACCAAAATTGACAATCTGCCATAGTTATCTTAGGAAGGGACCAAAGTTGAAAATATGATTTCCAGCTTGTTCCAGCTGTTCCCCTCATTTTCACATGGTTTTAATGAAACTAGGGGCTTGTTTTGGGGTACCCATGGTATTCTAAAACCATGGGCACACATGTAAGGTCCAGATCGAAGCTCGGTTTTCGATGAACGATCTTAATGGTTCTATGAAATCTATAAGTACCCCCACCCTCTTGCTTCAAAATCACACTTTGATCTAATCTGGCTCTCTAAGTTGAAGTTATACACTTCATACCTGAGAGTAATCGGATCAAAACTCCATAGCTTGGACCCGTTGTAAGTCCTCTTTCGTTCTTTTATGCGTTTTAAGCAAGAAAGTCAAACTGTGTTTGACTTTCATCTTTGACCAGTTTATGGTCAACACGAAGTTCGTTTGAAATTCGCAACGTGAGCGTAATCGTGATTGTTATAGTCCCTAGTGACTATACCTACTGATTACCACGTTGTTTAGGTGTAGTGACGAGTCGTAGTTTCGGTCAAAATGCGTACTCTTGCGTATTTTGCAACCAAAGTATTCTTGGGTATCAAAACCCTTTGTTTTGATATCAAACTTGTTTTCCAAATTCGTTAAACATGTTTTAACAAGTTTAACTCGTCACTTTTAGTTTAGTGCTTATATAGGGTCGTAAGATAAGCGGTCTAAACAACCGCTTAGACTTTCGAACCCGACCCGTTTGGTCGATCATTTGGATCCGACCAAACACACTAGGTGACCATAGTTGTATAGGAAATAACCTTCCGAGGTTATATCTTATGGTACCGTCGTTTAGTTAGTTGTATGATAGGTAGTTTATATGCCTCAGGAAAATTACTAAAATGCCATTTTTACGCCAAAATTCATTTTAAGCATATGTAACATAATTTTTGACA
Organism: Helianthus tuberosus; assembly: GCA_030545235.1. Taxonomy (NCBI): domain Eukaryota; kingdom Viridiplantae; phylum Streptophyta; class Magnoliopsida; order Asterales; family Asteraceae; genus Helianthus; species Helianthus tuberosus. The sequence continues at coordinate 66,495,925 of CM060406.1, forward strand.
TCTAAACTGATTAGGCAACAATACTAAACATGTTAAGGCATATATTACTTGTCATAGGACTAGTTAGGCGGTCCAAACGCATTTTACGCGAACGACGCGTTAAAGTAGCGTAAGCTACCTAAACGGGTCGTAATGGGTCATAAGCACTTAGGATAGGTTTCGATTTAGAATGTAGGCTTTGTTAAACCATGTTACATGACTTCCTATACTCATTTGGTTTACGAAACCTCATTTTATCCGATCTTTCGATTTAGGTCCGTTTATTTACATAGTTATCTATATTAGGTGCCGTTTGATTTCCGTGATCCCTCTAGCTTTGCTTGGTTGTTATTCAAGACTTCTAAGCACCCTTAAGTGAGTACATAGTCCCATCTTTTACTGTTTTCCAAACGTTTTGGGGTGAAACACATGTGCCTACTTGTTACTTTCGTGCTTTCCCTGTTTTTATATCATATGCTTGTTATGTTCATTAGTACACCTATAGTACATGATTTCATTGTGTTTTTGTTATGTATGTCCATTTAGTGCATACTTAGTACATTATTTTACATTACATTTCATGCTATGTATGTCCATTTAGTGCATACTTAGTACATTATTTTACATTTCATTTCATGCTATGTATGTGCATTTGTTGCATACTTAGTACATTATTTTCATTTACATTTTATGCTATGTATGTCCATTTGTTGCATACCTAGTACATTATTTTCATAAAACATGCTTACATTTTGGTATGACATTTGGTTTGTTTAAATGGCTCAAAAATACATTCATTAACATTAGCTACGCCGTTCGTTAGTAGGTAGTGGTACCATAGGAATTGACAACTCCCGTTCCTGACATCCTAGGTATGTTTTGATGGAAGGAATTACCGAATTCGATAAACATAACTCAGATAAATCTTTAATTCGTTTAAGGGTTTATCGCCACAGTCTCAAGGCTTGAATGTATGCATTTTCACAATACCGCATAGATGTTTGTATCAGTAAAGCATGCATTATTTACAAAACATAACTTTTGATTATTATTTTCTCAAATGCATTGTTTTGTACATTTCTTTCTTATAGGTCGTGTAAATGCTTTTAATCAATAAAGGCTTTTTTTATTCACTATACATTATATTTGTTTACACAATAACATTTCAACATTTGTTTAAACATTACATTTAGTTATACATGAACATTTTTACATTGGTGGTTTGTTTGGGTAAGTGATTAAAATAACGAGACGTGTGTAATATGATAAAAGCATGGTGGATACGCCGCTGGTACTTCCTATATATAAGTGCTTTTATGATATTACATATCGTAGCATTATTTAAACCATTTCAATTTTGACATATTACATTTTACACAATTAACATATCTTTACAAAACATTGTTTTACAAACAACACATTTTATACAAATTTATTTTTACTTGGTTATTTACTTAACCATACATATTTCTTTTATATCATCTGTTTCCTTATCAATTTTTATATGATTTATAAAACAAAAACATTTTACATGGTTCATGACTACTTTTGATAAACATTTTCTTATAAACTTACAAGTCATGAATCCTAAATCAATAAAACCTATGTATCTCACAGGCATTTTTATGCTGACGTACCTATTTCACATGTGTTTCAGGAAATGATGCATAGGATTGATCAAGATACACTTAGGCGGACTTGGGCCTTAGTGACAATAAAAGATGCAAGAGTAATTAATTATGTTTTGTATTTATGTTTTTAAGACATTGTAACATCTATTAATCAATAAAACAAAATTTCAAATTTCCATGTGTTATGAAACAATGATTCTGTTACAACACTCCCCGACGTTTCCGCCAAGATTTGTTGTTTTACGTGGTCGGGTTGTGACAGAAGAGTTGGTATCAGAGCTCATGGTTATAGGGAATTAGGTTATTAGTAATGCTTTGACCTAGTCTATAACCTTCCTAGGACCCTAACGCGAGTTTAGTTGCGTTTAGTCATAAAACAATACCGTCACCTATCCTTAGGCGACAACCACAACAAGAACACAAATTTCGAATCTGCTTTGAAAACCAATCATCTGTTCTAGGATGATTTATTGTAAGGTTTTAAACCCTTTAAGTTTTCAAAATCTCGTCAAAGTTTGGGTCTTATAATGTGAACACGTGCAAACTGGAAGGGTGAATGCCTGTACTCTGAGTTTTCTGTCTAAGGCTAGAGTGTTCGTACAAATCCGCAGTATCGGACCAGTCACTCTTACCTGGGAACTCTTGGGATGAGTGTTCACTTATAGGCAAGCATGTCTTCAGTGATACATTAATATGACCCGCTTACTTTGTCACCGTCTCATTTGTTTGCCTTAGGTAACAAACAAATGATCATAATTTTATGCATTGCCATTCTGTTTTGATTATCCGATAACATTTCACTTGTTTCTTCCTATGTCTTTCACTTCCTCCAGAATGTCTCTTCATCGCATTGACACTCAAATGTCCGAGCAAACTGCCAAATTTGCCCAGCGAATAGGCGAAGTAATCCTGAAGTCTGTGGATTTAGGTGTCGCCATGTCTTGTCTCAAAAATGAAGCCACCCAAGAAGCATCGAAAGAAGCAGAAGCCAAGCCTTCGAAAAGGTCAAGGAAGCGTAAAGCCTCAAAGAATCATCCAGTCGTTACACCAAATCAAGCAGAACCTAACCAGGTGGTAGCACCACCAGCCAAGAAGCCGTACTTGGGAACTGCTTCCTTGTGCAATCGATGAAACTATCATCATCCAGATCAAACACCATGTTTCAAATGTACCCACTGTGGACGATGGGGACATTTGGTTGACGTGTGCCACTTTGCTATCCAAAACAAAGCTGTTGCAAATCTTGCTGCTACTCAACTCCAAGCCAACCCTGCTCAAGCTCACTTTCCACCTGGAACATGCTACAACTATGGCGAGATGGGTCATTTCATGAATAAATGCCCAAATCTTGCCAATGCAAATCCAACCCACGGATAAGCATTTGGTTGATTAGAAGAAACTGCTGCTTTAAATAATTTGAATCTTCTGCTCTTGTATCTTTTGTTGAACTTTGAAACAATTTGCTTTGTTTATAAATAAATTGTTGTTCACAATTCTGATGTACAGGTGTAGTTACATATGTGTATGGCATTTCCCTATGATACCTACATCAAAGAACCATGTTCTTTAAAACAAACTACTCTTGTGATTCTCCCTTTCAAGTGATCGCTCATGATTTCCTCGAAAATTTTAAGTATTCGTTTCATTCTAAGAAATGAAGTACAGAAAATAAAGTGACATTATGAGTAATCGTGCTTTTGCACATCAATACCTTTAAATCCTTGGTTTGATAACTAAGGGTATTCCTCAATCTCATACCCATTACATTCTGATTTTCATAACGACATGCATAGCATAAGTTTTCAAAACAACCTTTATGATTTCAAAACATTCCACATAGTTTGAAATTTTTTTTAACATAGTATATTTACTTAATATATCAAGTGCATGATTTCAGAAGCATCATTCATGTTTTCAAAAACCTTATACATAATTTCAAAATTCATCTCGCATGGTTTTAAAGCATTTTATAAATATACTTATCTAATACACCTACTTTATGATTTCAAAAGTATTATGTAAGGTTTCAAAAACATTAAACACATTTCAAAAAGAACCCCATGCACAGTTTTCAAAAAAAACATTTTTCTCATGCATTGACTTAACCTTCAAACTCTGCTTCATATGTCGCCTTGGCATATCTAGCGCCTCAACTTCATGAGCATTTTACCTCGTGTATCGACTTAAGCACGTCCAGTGCAAGGTTTCAAAACATCTTCAACTACTAAAAAAATCCATATGGGATCTTTTTATCTTCACAAATTAGATCCTGGTGGATGATCATCATTCTAATCAGAGTCCTTAATTGAATTCCTTGTGCATCCTAATTCGAATACTGTGATTCCTTGTAATCGAAGTCGAATTTCCTTTTTAAGATCTTCCCATCTTTATGATAAGATTCTTGAAAATATTTAAAGTGCCAATTGAAATCCACGGATTGGATACCTGGTGTGCTTTAAATACATGTGCACAATTAACAAACAAATTAACAAAATGATAACAAATTTAAAAATCAAGTTAAACAATTATGTGGTTATGTGCTTATGTGCTTTCTTTTATGCATTTTGTGTTTTTGAGTAATCTGGATATTCGTTATCCAAATCCTCGTAGAATCTTCCATATCTTCATATGAAGGATTCATAGTAGGATATTAAAAAAGGTACTACCTTAAAATCCTTAATTGGGCTTCTACGTGATAGTTAAGACCCTTGGATTATATAGTACCATTCCATGATTCAAAAGAGACCCTTTGAGTGGTCTAGTAAAAAAGATTGATTCAGAATCTGGTTAAGAATGACATGTGATGATATAAGCTGAAAAGACTCCTTGGTAGTCTATTTAAATCATTTATCGATTTAATTAAAAGGACCCTATGGTGGTCAAGTCACGCTCATCACATGTCTGTTTATTTGGTTTTTCCCTACACATTATAAAATGCACTGTGCGGACTATGCAAGGAATTACATAATTATGGACGCGTACATAATTATGAAATTCAGTGCACAGGAACCCAGTAAGATTTGTCATGTGTAAGAACTGATAGTGACAACAATAACGAAACGTGAACAATGTAATGGAGGAACGGTGGACGCACCAATAACGCTTTATATACTTGTATATAAGTGTCCCTCTTACATTGCAAGCATGATGTTATTAAAGTTACTAGAAGTTCAGAACCTTAACCAGTGTTGTTTTATCTTTTCAACTTCATGTTTCAAGATCTCACAAGTTTCCTCTAAATAAATTTCGGGACGAAATTTCCTGAAGTAGGGGAGACTGTGACACCTGTGCCTCCACGACCATCAAACAAATACCAAACCAATGAAATGTTGTGTTTCATATTTGTGATTTTTATAAATATGTGTATCATTTGCACATATCAATTCTTGTTCGATTTCGGGCTCTAAATCGCTTTCTGGAAGGTTATAGGCGCACTGATGCATAAACATAATTAGTTTAATGCGAAAAACACTCTGTAACATCAATATATGCTTAACATACCTTAAATAACCTTTACATAACTTAGAAATAAGTTTTGAAGGCTTTGGTATGGCAAAATCAAGTTTATTCGCTTACAGGGACTAAATTTGACAAACTGCGAAAGTATGTTGATTCGTACTGTAACAAACATTCTGGAACATAACCATAAGTTAAACATACCATAAATATCCTTTAAATATCTTAGAAATAGGCTTTGAGGGTTTGGTGTGCTAAAATTGTCACACCCCTTTCTACGGCGGAAGCACGAGGTGTGATCATGAAAGGTTCTCATTGCATACGAAGAGTAAACATGCTACATGCTCGTAAAATAACATCAAATACCATAATTTGAAAACATAAGTTTAGCGTTTATATCGCTAGACAGCATAAAACATTTGTCTTAAAAGTTTACAACTTTATTTAAAGTTAAACACAAGCGACATCCACGAGCATAAGCAAGACCGCGCGCACATCCATCCTAGTTACCTGAAATACATGTGAGTTTTTGGAAAAACGTCAACATAATGTTGGTGTGAATTCATGCAGTTTTGTATTTCATGTTTGTATACTTTGTGTGAAAACATAGTTTGTGAGTAAATCAAGTTTTCATATATAAATCCAGTTTCATGTGTACACCACGTACACATGTATAATTCAATTCCTTCTTGAGTACCCCACGTACTCAAGTATAATTCTCATTTTCTTGAGTACCCCACGTACTTCAAGTATAATTCAATCCTTTCTTGAGTACCCCACGTACTCAAGTATTCATCAATTTTCAGTATGGTATGAATTTCATGTAATTAAAATATTCCTGTAAATATCAGGATTGTTAATGGGTTGCAAAGCCATTAACATGTGACACGACATAGGAAGTCACCAAACCTAAGGCATTTAATTGGTATATTCTGAGACACAAAAGCACTACTCGATTCTCGCCCTCACCGAGAGTGTGGCTGCCAGGCACCCGTTAGATCTAACCTTTTGTTCTGCGGTCTAAGTATGTACACGACTAATGGTGCTTCTGTACCCTATTCGTGACACTATTTCTCATAACGCATCCTACTTGGTTCTCGTCCTCACCAAGCGCGTTTCTTTTTATCATTTCTCATAACGCATCCAACTTGGTTCTCGTCCTCACCAAGCGCGTTTCTTTTTATCATTTCTCATAACGCATCCAACTTGGTTCTCGTCCTCACCAAGTGCGTTTCTTATTATCTTATATTTTGTCACACTTGGTTCTCATTCTCACCAAGTGTACTTCTTGTATTTATATCATACCAATTATAAATATTGTACTTTTGTACATGTATTTCACCCCCGAAGTTATAAAAACTGAAAACAGTTAAAGAAAAGGGGGAGCATGAACTCACAACTTTGCGTTCCTGTGCGTCGTAAACTTCACCGGATTTGCTTAATTAACGTCGTAACCTATACGCGTTTTCTTAACGTTAGTCACTAGACTTGCGTCGCACAAGTACAGTCACTCTCTTTTGTGTATGTACTCTTGTGTTAAAAATATTCTATATTTTTAACTACGTATCTTACTTATATTATTTTCTCTAAAATTAATATAAGTATCTCGTGTTTTGCACTTTGCACCTGAATTATGTATCTTGTATGTTGTATGTGTATTTTTATGTTTATACTCCTCATGAGTATTTAGTGTATTTTTAAGTCTTAATACACTAGCACGTATAACACATACTTTATACACTTAGCACAAAAGTTGGTGATAAAATAATATATATTTTTCTCTCAAAAATATACATACTTATATCCATTTTTATTCTTGAAGAAATCCTCATTTCTTATCACCAAAAATTAGGGAAACCTTGGTAATACCCTTAAATACATTTTTAGGGAATAAGTTTCTCAAAAACTTATATTTTTCTAAGTGTCAAAATTTATAAAAATTTTGACAGAGTTTCCCCTAAAAATGGAGGTTTCCCATGTTTTCAAAACATGTGTTTATTTTCTTTTAGTTCATCAATAATCATCAACAACAATTATCAACAATAATTATCAACAATAATCACTACTTTCTCCATTTCATGAACTTGAATATTTACAAAAATGTGTAGTAACTTACTAGCACATTTAGTAAGTCTTGTGATCTTTAAAAATAAGTTTAATTTCTTAAAAACTTTATTTTTAAAGAATATGAAGTTTCACAACTTCTAGTCAAGATTCACAAAAATATTTCTTTGTTGAACTTCCTTGTTACACAAGTGTTTACACACTTGTTTATTTACTAAAAATATTTTTAGTTCATGTAAGATCCGAGTTTTAAACAAGACTAATATTTTTGCTTGGTTCTTCCGAAAAACCACTTGTAGATCTTTAGATCTACTAGTTTAGAACTTCATTTCATAAGAAAAATTGTTTTTACACAAGTTCATGTTTAGTGTGTAGTAGTGTTTCATCATTTAACCCTTTTTACACTTGAACATACTCTATGTCATGTTTCATGAACATGACCAATCCGGGTTAGATGATGATCCGAGCTACCACAACATAGATCGGCACTAAATAGTTACACAAAACAAGTCTTACAAGTTTTACACAACATCATAGCTTTTAACCATCATTTTTAACATTTTAGTAGACTTTTAACACTTCATCTTGTAAGTTCATGAGTTTTAACCGTCATATCTTATTTTAACCACTTTAAAATAGATCGAGAGGGCGTTTAAAGCAACTTACTACTAGCTCGAGGCTAGGGAAGGAAACTAGTCGAAAATCGCGTGGATAAAAGCAAATGGTGAAGGTCCTTCAAGATCCGCTTGCACCGAGCTTCGTTAGTGACCTTCTTACGCCCTTGTATATGCTTGGAATGCTTGTATGATGATTGATAATGGTGATGGTGTGGTGGTAGCTTGAGGCCGTAGCCAAGGGAGAGAAAGAGGAGGTGTTTGTGTGTGTTGAAGTGTTGGAAGGAATGAGGGTTATGATCTTTAGGTTGGTTCTTATAACCATGTTAATGTGTTGTCCAAGAGTCCATATGTTTCCTATAGTACCTCCAAATCTCATCAAATCCCATGAATGATCATGGAAGAGATCTTGTAAGATTTAGAAAAATCTTGTGTTGTGGGGGCCCCTAATGACCGTGAAAGACATGGGGGGGGGGGGTTAAGTGTAATTTCCAATTCCTAATTACAAGTACTAGTTAAGTGTGTTATGAAATATATAGTGTGTTAGGGTGTACGGGGACCCTAACTAGCTCAGAAAAATAAAAACAATGCTTCTAGCATTATTTTGGTGTTCCGGGTAATATCCGGTTGTTCGGTTAGATACCAATTCATTAAAGTGCTAAATTACACTTTCTAGTGTCTTTTAAGTATCTTTCTTGTATCCTTTCAATTCCCAACACTTAGGGAAATATTCTGGATAATAAAATGACATTTCTGCATAATATTCGTATGTTTCAATGCTGATTTATTGTTGAATTATATAAATTCTGCACTTAAAGTGCATTTCGAGTGCTTTTTAGTGCTTATTTTTGCTTTCGTATTGCATATATATTAAACCCTTGTATGTACTCTTGGGTTTTAATGCATTCTTGTTGTCGAACCTACACCTAGGCTCCAATTTTATTGTCTGACTGCTTTCTGCAGTTCTGTTGACACAGTGTGTCTTACCGGTGAGTTTACTTAATATTTTTGATGCAACACTCTCGTTTATGCATAAAGAAATATTTTGTAGTATACAACATGCATGAATTCACTTGTTTAATCATGTGTTCAGACATTGCTGACAATTAAACACATAATTGCAATCATTAAATAATGATTAAAGTGTACGGAAATTACCGGTTTGTGCCAGTTGTCACAGTCTCCCCCCGTTAAAAGAATTTCGTCCCGAAATTCAGGCTGAACTCACTCTCGCTGGAGTCTTCTTGAATAGGTGGGGATACTTTTTCTTGAACTGGTCTTCACGTTCCCATGTGTACTCGGGTCCGTGCTTAGAGCTCCAACGTACTTTGACAAGTTTCACACTGCTCCTCCTGGTCTTGTTGACCTTCCAGTCGGTAACCTCAACGGGTTATTCCGTAAATCTGAGGGCTTCATCAATGTGCACTTCATCCATCGGGATGATCACGTTTTCTTGTGTTGGACTCTTCTTCAGGTTGGATACATGAAACGTATCATGTACTCCATTAAGTTCTTCCGGTAACTCCAACTTGTATGCCACGGTACCAATTCTTCTCAATATTCTGAATGGTCCGATGTATCGTGGATTCAGCTTTCCACGCTTTCCAAATCTGACTACGCCCTTCCAAGGTGAGACTTTTAACAACACTTTGTCTCCCACCTTGAATTCTACTGATTTCCTTTTCGGATCGGCGTAGATCTTTTGTCGTTCTCGAGCCGCCTTAATGCGCTCTCGGATCTGCGCAATCTTGTCGGTTGTCTCTTGTACAAGTTCAGGACCAACCATACGTTTATCTCCGGCATCTGCCCAACATAAGGGCGATCGGCATTTGCGGCCGTACAGAGCTTCGAACGGCGCGGCTTTTATGCTCGTATGATAACTGTTATTGTAGGAAAACTCAACTAAAGGTAGATGAGTATCCCAGCTGCCGCCTAGATCCATGACACATGCGCGAAGCATATCTTCTAACGTTTGTATAGTCCGTTCGCTCTGGCCGTCTGTTTGCGGATGGAATGCCGTGCTCAGATCTAGTTGAGATCCAAAGGCTTCCTGAAATGATTGCCAGATTCTTGAGACAAAGCGTCCATCTCTGTCTGAAATGATTGAGATTGGCACTCCATGACGTGCCACAATTTCTCTTAAATATATTTCAGCAAGCTTTCCAGTGCTGTCTTTTTCTCGGATCGGTAGGAAGTGCGCAGACTTCGTTAATCGATCAACTATTACCCATATCATATCGTGCCCTCTCGGGGTCCTGGGTAATTTCGTTATGAAGTCCATCGAGATTTGTTCCCACTTCCACACGGGAATCTCTGGTTGTTGTAGTAGGCCGGACAGTTTCTGATATTCTGCCATAACCTTGGCACAGGTTAGGCATTTTCCCACATAAACAGCAACGTCGCTTTTGAGTCTCGGCCACCAATAGTATTCTTTCAAGTCTTGATACATTTTGTCCGATCCTGGATGGATCGAATATCTCGATTTGTGGGCTTCATCAAGGATGACTTCTCGTATGCCACCATAGAGTGGAACCCAAATACGCTTCTTGAAGTATAAGGCTCCCTCTTCGTTTGGCACCATGTATTTCAGCATACCCCGTAGGTATTCAGCTTTACGGTTCTCTTCTTTAAGAGCTTCTTGTTGTGCATCTCGAATGCGTGCAGTGAGGTTCGTTCGAATGGTCATTTCTAACGCTCGAACCCTTAGGGTCTTAACCCTTTCTTTTCGGCTCAACACGTCCGCTACAACGTTCGCCTTTCCAGGATGGTACTTAATCTCACAGTCATAATCATTTAGCAGCTCGACCCAACGTCGCTGGCGCATATTCAATTCCTTCTGATCAAATATGTGTTGTAAGCTTTTGTGATCTGTGAAGATTGTACATCGAGTACCATATAAATAATGTCACCAAATCTTCAAGGCGAATACCACTGCACCCAGCTCCAGGTCTTGAGTGGTATAATTTCTCTCGTGAACCTTCAGTTGTCTTGAAGCATAAGCGATGACTTTTTGGCGTTGCATGAGCACGCAACCCAAACCTTGTCGTGAAGCGTCACAGTATACCACGAAGTCTTCAGTGCCTTCGGGTAATGATAGTATTGGTGCATCGCAGAGCTTGTTTTTAAGTAACTAGAAGGCTTCTTCTTGTTTAACACCCAGTCGTACTTCTTGTCTTTCTGCGTAAGGGTCGTTAGCGGTTGAGCTATTTTTGAGAAATTCTCGATGAATCGCCGATAATAGCCCGCTAAGCCCAAAAATTGACGAACTTCAGTTGGGGTTTTGGGGGCTTCCCAATTCTTTATCGCTTCTATCTTGGACGGGTCTACATGAATGCCCTTCTCATTCACCACGTGACCAAGAAATTGTACTTCGCGAATCCAGAATTCGCACTTCGAGAATTTTGCATAAAGCTTCTCTTTCTTCAGTAGTTCCAAGATGGTTCTAAGATGTTGCTCGTGCTCTTCTTTCGTTCGCGAGTAAACCAGGATATCATCGATAAATACAATCACGAATTTATCGAGATATGGTTTGCATACGCGGTTCATCAGATCCATAAAGACCGCTGGTGCATTCGTCAGCCCAAACGGCATCACAAGAAATTCGTAGTGCCCATATCGCGTTCTGAATGCAGTCTTTGGCACGCTTTCTTCTTGGATTCTCAGCTGATGGTATCCAGATCGAAGGTCGATCTTGGAATAGTAGCTTGATCCTTGCAGTTGATCAAATAGGTCATCAATCCTCGGTAGTGGATACCGATTCTTGATTGTGAGCTTGTTTAGTTCCCTGTAATCGATACACATCCGCAGTGTTCCATCCTTCTTCTTCACGAACAATACTGGAGCTCCCCAGGGTGAGAAGCTTGGCCTTATGAATCCTTTATCCAACAACTCCTGGAGTTGTGTAGATAATTCTTGCATTTCGGATGGAGCAAGTCGATAGGGTGCCTTGGCTACAGGAGCAGCTCCTGGAACCAAGTCTATATGAAATTCGACTTGTCGTTGCGGAGGTAGTCCTGGCAGATCTTCAGGGAACACCTCAGGAAATTCCTTCACTACAGGAATGTCTTCAAGTTTTGGCTCCACAACCTTCTTATCTACAACGTGTGCTAGGAAAGCAACACATCCTTTCCTTAAGCATTTCTGTGCCTTCATACAACTGATGATTCGTAGAGGCGCGTTTCGTCTTTCTCCATGTACGATGAGGGTTTCATCATTCGTCAGAGGGATGCGAATGATTTTCTCATGACAAATGACTTCAGCTTTGTTCTTGGACAACCAGTCCATTCCGACCACTACATCGAAGCTACCCCATTGAATAGGTAAGAGGTCGATGCTAAAATTTCGTTCGCCAAGTTCTAGTGTGCAGCCTCTAACAACTTCGCCCGATTCAACAAGTTTACCATTGGCTAGTTCTATGGAATAAGGAATTTCTAATCTACTAGATTCTATTCCAAGTATGCGTTTAAATTCCACAGACATGAAGCTATAGTCGGCGCCAGTGTCAAATAATATGGATGCAAAGTGATTGTTAATGAGAAACGTACCGGTGACCACGTTAGGGTCCTCGCGTGCGTTCTTTGCTCCAATCACAAACGCTCTAGCCTGAGCATTGTTTCTCTCTGGGCAGTTCTTCATGAAATGATCATTGCTCCCACACTTGAAGCATCCTTGGTTCTGCCCTTTCCCGTTACCATTCTTGTTACCAGCACCGTTTCCACTTCGATTCTTTCCTTTTCCCCAACAGTCTTCTGTTTGATGACCCAATTTACCACATTTGTCACACCTTGGAATGCGACAAGCTCCTTCATGATGATACTTACATTTTTGGCATCTAGGTATGGAGCCTTGGTATGCTTTGGTTGCATGGGTTTTCGCCGCCTGGGACGGGTTAGCGACACGCTTCTTGTTGTTGAAACCCTTATTGTTACGAGTTGCTTGGTTCAGGTTTGCATGTTTTCTCTTTTTGTCACCGGACGACTCAGCATGTGTCTCGGTCTTCTCTGTTGGGTTTAGTGATAGCTTCTTCATACAAACACAATCTTCAGTAAGGCTGACAGCCAGAGTTATAGCCTCGGTGATTGTTTGTGGTTTGGCCGACGTCACCATGCCACGAAACTCTGAGGACAGTCCCCAAATGTAGCGTTCCACACGCTTAAATTCAGGAGTCACCAAGTAGGGAAGCACTCTTGACAGATCGTGGAACCTTCGAGTGTAACCATTGATGTCAGCACCTTCCATAGTCAAGTGCCAGAACTCTGTTTCCAGCCTTTGGAGTTCCGCACGAGAGCAGTACTTCTCTCTCATTCTTTCCTTCAATTCCTCCCAGGTTAAGCCATAAGCAGCATCATCACCCAAAGTTTGGGCTTGCAGGTTCCACCAAGTCAGAGCTTCATCGACAAACAATCCAGTAGCAAAAGTGACTTGCTGATCCGCGGTACACTTGCTCATGCGGATAGTAGCTTCAGTCTTCTCCGTCCAGTGCACAAATGCTACTGTACCTCCTGTGCCATCATAGTTCATCGGCTTGCAGTCGAGGAACTGCTTGAAAGTGCAGCCTGGAATTGATTCACCAATTCACATGTGAGCAATCGAAGAAATAATGAAACAAGGACCGTTCATAAATTTCTCCATGCTTAGCAAATTGTCTTAAGATTACCTTGAGCTGCATTGCCTCCAGATGAATCTCCGTTCCCATTACGTCTAGCGTTGCTTGGGCCACCACTGTCTTGAGTTCGGTTCGCCTCGTACTGGGCGATAGCAGCGGAGATCCTTTCCTCCAGTAGAGCGTTCAGCTCTTCAGCAGTTCTTGGCAGTGGGGGAGGAGGAGGTTGATCATCATTGCGAGCATTCACAGCTTTCCTGGGTGCCATGTTCTGACAGAACATAACACAACAGGGTTAATCATTTGTTTGATATCGTCACACTAGACAGTAGTATCATATATATTCACAGGTATATATACCACATAAGTGACATCAAACAATTATTACTCTAGCAGCGTACTTAGTAGGCTTGCACTGAGGGAATCTATACGTGACAAGACTTGTTGTGGTTTCTGTGCACTGAATTCCATAATTATGTATGCATCCATAATTACGTAACTCCTTGCACAGTCCGCACAGTTCGTTTCATCCTCATATTTCTTCCTTCAGATGGGCCATCGCTTTCGGGTAAAGTCACGTATACTTGTGACATTCTACTTCTAGTACATGCTAATTATCACCCAAAATTGCAAGTAATTTCTTAGTCAACGACAAGTGCTACTCAAGTGCACTCTAAGTCTCGTAGTGTCTTTTCTAGACTCATGTAGACATTTTCAGGCCGTGGATGTCGCGGGACGTTTTATGCAATGAAAACTCTTTGAAAATTGTTTTCGTGAATGGATCCTAGAGATTGTAGACTAGACTCGAGAAGGAATCCTGGTTCACTACAATCGCAGCTCTGATACCAATCTGTCACACCCCTTTCTACGGCGGAAGCACGAGGTGTGATCATGAAAGGTTCTCATTGCATACGAAGAGTAAACATGCTACATGCTCGTAAAATAACATCAAATACCATAATTTGAAAACATAAGTTTAGCGTTTATATCGCAAGACAGCATAAAACATTTGTCTTAAAAGTTTACAACTTTATTTAAAGTTAAACACAAGCGACATCCACGAGCATAAGCAAGACCGCGTGCACATCCATCCTAGTTACCTGAAATACATGTGAGTTTTTGGAAAAACGTCAACATAATGTTGGTGTGAATTCATGCAGTTTTGTATTTCATGTTTGTATACTTTGTGTGAAAACATAGTTTGTGAGTAAATCAAGTTTTCATATATAAATCCAGTTTCATGTGTACACCACGTACACATGTATAATTCAATTCCTTCTTGAGTACCCCACGTACTCAAGTATAATTCTCATTTTCTTGAGTACCCCACGTACTTCAAGTATAATTCAATCCTTTCTTGAGTACCCCACGTACTCAAGTATTCATCAATTTTTAGTATGGTATGAATTTCATGTAATTAAAATATTCCTGTAAATATCAGGATTGTTAATGGGTTGCAAAGCCATTAACATGTGACACGACATAGGAAGTCACCAAACCTAAGGCATTTAATTGGTATATTCTGAGACACAAAAGCACTACTCGATTCTCGCCCTCACCGAGAGTGTGGCTGCCAGGCACCCGTTAGATCTAACCTTTTGTTCTGCGGTCTAAGTATGTACACGACTAATGGTGCTTCTGTACCCTATTCGTGACACTATTTCTCATAACGCATCCTACTTGGTTCTCGTCCTCACCAAGCGCGTTTCTTTTTATCATTTCTCATAACGCATCCAACTTGGTTCTCGTCCTCACCAAGCGCGTTTCTTTTTATCATTTCTCATAACGCATCCAACTTGGTTCTCGTCCTCACCAAGTGCGTTTCTTATTATCTTATATTTTGTCACACTTGGTTCTCATTCTCACCAAGTGTACTTCTTGTATTTATATCATACCAATTATAAATATTGTACTTTTGTACATGTATTTCACCCCCGAAGTTATAAAAACTGAAAACAGTTAAAGAAAAGGGGGAGCATGAACTCACAACTTTGCGTTCCTGTGCGTCGTAAACTTCACCGGATTTGCTTAATTAACGTCGTAACCTATACGCGTTTTCTTAACGTTAGTCACTAGACTTGCGTCGCACAAGTACAGTCACTCTCTTTTGTGTATGTACTCTTGTGTTAAAAATATTCTATATTTTTAACTACGTATCTTACTTATATTATTTTCTCTAAAATTAATATAAGTATCTCGTGTTTTGCACTTTGCACCTGAATTATGTATCTTGTATGTTGTATGTGTATTTTTATGTTTATACTCCTCATGAGTATTTAGTGTATTTTTAAGTCTTAATACACTAGCACGTATAACACATACTTTATACACTTAGCACAAAAGTTGGTGATAAAATAATATATATTTTTCTCTCAAAAATATACATACTTATATCCATTTTTATTCTTGAAGAAATCCTCATTTCTTATCACCAAAAATTAGGGAAACCTTGGTAATACCCTTAAATACATTTTTAGGGAATAAGTTTCTCAAAAACTTATATTTTTCTAAGTGTCAAAATTTATAAAAATTTTGACAGAGTTTCCCCTAAAAATGGAGGTTTCCCATGTTTTCAAAACATGTGTTTATTTTCTTTTAGTTCATCAATAATCATCAACAACAATTATCAACAATAATTATCAACAATAATCACTACTTTCTCCATTTCATGAACTTGAATATTTACAAAAATGTGTAGTAACTTACTAGCACATTTAGTAAGTCTTGTGATCTTTAAAAATAAGTTTAATTTCTTAAAAACTTTATTTTTAAAGAATATGAAGTTTCACAACTTCTAGTCAAGATTCACAAAAATATTTCTTTGTTGAACTTCCTTGTTACACAAGTGTTTACACACTTGTTTATTTACTAAAAATATTTTTAGTTCATGTAAGATCCGAGTTTTAAACAAGACTAATATTTTTGCTTGGTTCTTCCGAAAAACCACTTGTAGATCTTTAGATCTACTAGTTTAGAACTTCATTTCATAAGAAAAATTGTTTTTACACAAGTTCATGTTTAGTGTGTAGTAGTGTTTCATCATTTAACCCTTTTTACACTTGAACATACTCTATGTCATGTTTCATGAACATGACCAATCCGGGTTAGATGATGATCCGAGCTACCACAACATAGATCGGCACTAAATAGTTACACAAAACAAGTCTTACAAGTTTTACACAACATCATAGCTTTTAACCATCATTTTTAACATTTTAGTAGACTTTTAACACTTCATCTTGTAAGTTCATGAGTTTTAACCGTCATATCTTATTTTAACCACTTTAAAATAGATCGAGAGGGCGTTTAAAGCAACTTACTACTAGCTCGAGGCTAGGGAAGGAAACTAGTCGAAAATCGCGTGGATAAAAGCAAATGGTGAAGGTCCTTCAAGATCCGCTTGCACCGAGCTTCGTTAGTGACCTTCTTACGCCCTTGTATATGCTTGGAATGCTTGTATGATGATTGATAATGGTGATGGTGTGGTGGTGGCTTGAGGCCGTAGCCAAGGGAGAGAAAGAGGAGGTGTTTGTGTGTGTTGAAGTGTTGGAAGGAATGAGGGTTATGATCTTTAGGTTGGTTCTTATAACCATGTTAATGTGTTGTCCAAGAGTCCATATGTTTCCTATAGTACCTCCAAATCTCATCAAATCCCATGAATGATCATGGAAGAGATCTTGTAAGATTTAGAAAAATCTTGTGTTGTGGGGGCCCCTAATGACCGTGAAAGACATGGGGGGGGTTAAGTGTAATTTCCAATTCCTAATTACAAGTACTAGTTAAGTGTGTTATGAAATATATAGTGTGTTAGGGTGTACGGGGACCCTAACTAGCTCAGAAAAATAAAAACAATGCTTCTAGCATTATTTTGGTGTTCCGGGTAATATCCGGTTGTTCGGTTAGATACCAATTCATTAAAGTGCTAAATTACACTTTCTAGTGTCTTTTAAGTATCTTTCTTGTATCCTTTCAATTCCCAACACTTAGGGAAATATTCTGGATAATAAAATGACATTTCTGCATAATATTCGTATGTTTCAATGCTGATTTATTGTTGAATTATATAAATTCTGCACTTAAAGTGCATTTCGGGTGCTTTTTAGTGCTTATTTTTGCTTTCGTATTGCATATATATTAAACCCTTGTATGTACTCTTGGGTTTTAATGCATTCTTGTTGTCGAACCTACACCTAGGCTCCAATTTTATTGTCTGACTGCTTTCTGCAGTTCTGTTGACACAGTGTGTCTTACCGGTGAGTTTACTTAATATTTTTGATGCAACACTCTCGTTTATGCATAAAGAAATATTTTGTAGTATACAACATGCATGAATTCACTTGTTTAATCATGTGTTCAGACATTGCTGACAATTAAACACATAATTGCAATCATTAAATAATGATTAAAGTGTACGGAAATTACCGGTTTGTGCCAGTTGTCACAGTCTCCCCCCGTTAAAAGAATTTCGTCCCGAAATTCAGGCTGAACTCACTCTCGCTGGAGTCTTCTTGAATAGGTGGGGATACTTTTTCTTGAACTGGTCTTCACGTTCCCATGTGTACTCGGGTCCGTGCTTAGAGCTCCAACGTACTTTGACAAGTTTCACACTGCTCCTCCTGGTCTTGTTGACCTTCCAGTCGGTAACCTCAACGGGTTATTCCGTAAATCTGAGGGCTTCATCAATGTGCACTTCATCCATCGGGATGATCACGTTTTCTTGTGTTGGACTCCTCTTCAGGTTGGATACATGAAACGTATCATGTACTCCATTAAGTTCTTCCGGTAACTCCAACTTGTATGCCACGGTACCAATTCTTCTCAATATTCTGAATGGTCCGATGTATCGTGGATTCAGCTTTCCACGCTTTCCAAATCTGACTACGCCCTTCCAAGGTGAGACTTTTAACAACACTTTGTCTCCCACCTTGAATTCTACTGATTTCCTTTTCGGATCGGCGTAGATCTTTTGTCGTTCTCGAGCCGCCTTAATGCGCTCTCGGATCTGCGCAATCTTGTCGGTTGTCTCTTGTACAAGTTCAGGACCAACCATACGTTTATCTCCGGCATCTGCCCAACATAAGGGCGATCGGCATTTGCGGCCGTACAGAGCTTCGAACGGCGCGGCTTTTATGCTCGTATGATAACTGTTATTGTAGGAAAACTCAACTAAAGGTAGATGAGTATCCCAGCTGCCGCCTAGATCCATGACACATGCGCGAAGCATATCTTCTAACGTTTGTATAGTCCGTTCGCTCTGGCCGTCTGTTTGCGGATGGAATGCCGTGCTCAGATCTAGTTGAGATCCAAAGGCTTCCTGAAATGATTGCCAGATTCTTGAGACAAAGCGTCCATCTCTGTCTGAAATGATTGAGATTGGCACTCCATGACGTGCCACAATTTCTCTTAAATATATTTCAGCAAGCTTTCCAGTGCTGTCTTTTTCTCGGATCGGTAGGAAGTGCGCAGACTTCGTTAATCGATCAACTATTACCCATATCATATCGTGCCCTCTCGGGGTCCTGGGTAATTTCGTTATGAAGTCCATCGAGATTTGTTCCCACTTCCACACGGGAATCTCTGGTTGTTGTAGTAGGCCGGACAGTTTCTGATATTCTGCCATAACCTTGGCACAGGTTAGGCATTTTCCCACATAAACAGCAACGTCGCTTTTGAGTCTCGGCCACCAATAGTATTCTTTCAAGTCTTGATACATTTTGTCCGATCCTGGATGGATCGAATATCTCGATTTGTGGGCTTCATCAAGGATGACTTCTCGTATGCCACCATAGAGTGGAACCCAAATACGCTTCTTGAAGTATAAGGCTCCCTCTTCGTTTGGCACCATGTATTTCAGCATACCCCGTAGGTATTCAGCTTTACGGTTCTCTTCTTTAAGAGCTTCTTGTTGTGCATCTCGAATGCGTGCAGTGAGGTTCGTTCGAATGGTCATTTCTAACGCTCGAACCCTTAGGGTCTTAACCCTTTCTTTTCGGCTCAACACGTCCGCTACAACGTTCGCCTTTCCAGGATGGTACTTAATCTCACAGTCATAATCATTTAGCAGCTCGACCCAACGTCGCTGGCGCATATTCAATTCCTTCTGATCAAATATGTGTTGTAAGCTTTTGTGATCTGTGAAGATTGTACATCGAGTACCATATAAATAATGTCACCAAATCTTCAAGGCGAATACCACTGCACCCAGCTCCAGGTCTTGAGTGGTATAATTTCTCTCGTGAACCTTCAGTTGTCTTGAAGCATAAGCGATGACTTTTTGGCGTTGCATGAGCACGCAACCCAAACCTTGTCGTGAAGCGTCACAGTATACCACGAATTCTTCAGTGCCTTCGGGTAATGATAGTATTGGTGCATCGCAGAGCTTGTTTTTAAGTAACTGGAAGGCTTCTTCTTGTTTAACACCCAGTCGTACTTCTTGTCTTTCTGCGTAAGGGTCGTTAGCGGTTGAGCTATTTTTGAGAAATTCTCGATGAATCGCCGATAATAGCCCGCTAAGCCCAAAAATTGACGAACTTCAGTTGGGGTTTTGGGGGCTTCCCAATTCTTTATTGCTTCTATCTTGGACGGGTCTACATGAATGCCCTTCTCATTCACCACTTGACCAAGAAATTGTACTTCGCGAATCCAGAATTCGCACTTCGAGAATTTTGCATAAAGCTTCTCTTTCTTCAGTAGTTCCAAGATGGTTCTAAGATGTTGCTCGTGCTCTTCTTTCGTTCGCGAGTAAACCAGGATATCATCGATAAATACAATCACGAATTTATCGAGATATGGTTTGCATACGCGGTTCATCAGATCCATAAAGACCGCTGGTGCATTCGTCAGCCCAAACGACATCACAAGAAATTCGTAGTGCCCATATCGCGTTCTGAATGCAGTCTTTGGCACGCTTTCTTCTTGGATTCTCAGCTGATGGTATCCAGATCGAAGGTCGATCTTGGAATAGTAGCTTGATCCTTGCAGTTGATCAAATAGGTCATCAATCCTCGGTAGTGGATACCGATTCTTGATTGTGAGCTTGTTTAGTTCCCTGTAATCGATACACATCCGCAGTGTTCCATCCTTCTTCTTCACGAACAATACTGGAGCTCCCCAGGGTGAGAAGCTTGGCCTTATGAATCCTTTATCCAACAACTCCTGGAGTTGTGTAGATAATTCTTGCATTTCGGATGGAGCAAGTCGATAGGGTGCCTTGGCTACAGGAGCAGCTCCTGGAACCAAGTCTATATGAAATTCGACTTGTCGTTGCGGAGGTAGTCCTGGCAGATCTTCAGGGAACACCTCAGGAAATTCCTTCACTACAGGAATGTCTTCAAGTTTTGGCTCCACAACCTTCTTATCTACAACGTGTGCTAGGAAAGCAACACATCCTTTCCTTAAGCACTTCTGTGCCTTCATACAACTGATGATTCGTAGAGGCGCGTTTCGTCTTTCTCCATGTACGATGAGGGTTTCATCATTCGTCAGAGGGATGCGAATGATTTTCTCATGACAAATGACTTCAGCTTTGTTCTTGGACAACCAGTCCATTCCGACCACTACATCGAAGCTACCCAATTGAATAGGTAAGAGGTCGATGCTAAAATTTCGTTCGCCAAGTTCTAGTGTGCAGCCTCTAACAACTTCGCCCGATTCAACAAGTTTACCATTGGCTAGTTCTATGGAATAAGGAATTTCTAATCTACTAGATTCTATTCCAAGTATGCGTTTAAATTCCACAGACATGAAGCTATAGTCGGCGCCAATGTCAAATAATATGGATGCAAAGTGATTGTTAATGAGAAACGTACCGGTGACCACGTTAGGGTCCTCGCGTGCGTTCTTTGCTCCAATCACAAACGCTCTAGCCTGAGCATTGTTTCTCTCTGGGCAGTTCTTCATGAAATGATCATTGCTCACACCTTGGAATGCGACAAGCTCCTTCATGATGATACTTACATTTTTGGCATCTAGGTATGGAGCCTTGGTATGCTTTGGTTGCATGGGTTTTCGCCGCCTGGGACGGGTTAGCGACACGCTTCTTGTTGTTGAAACCCTTATTGTTACGAGTTGCTTGGTTCAGGTTTGCATGTTTTCTCTTTTTGTCACCGGACGACTCAGCATGTGTCTCGGTCTTCTCTGTTGGGTTTAGTGATAGCTTCTTCATACAAACACAATCTTCAGTAAGGCTGACAGCCAGAGTTATAGCCTCGGTGATTGTTTGTGGTTTGGCCGACGTCACCATGCCACGAAAATCTGAGGACAGTCCCCAAATGTAGCGTTCCACACGCTTAAATTCAGGAGTCACCAAGTAGGGAAGCACTCTTGACAGATCGTGGAACCTTCGAGTGTAACCATTGATGTCAGCACCTTCCATAGTCAAGTGCCAGAACTCTATTTCCAGCCTTTGGAGTTCCGCACGAGAGCAGTACTTCTCTCTCATTCTTTCCTTCAATTCCTCCCAGGTTAAGCCATAAGCAGCATCATCACCCAAAGTTTGGGCTTGCAGGTTCCACCAAGTCAGAGCTTCATCGACAAACAATCCGGTAGCAAAAGTGACTTGCTGATCCGCGGTACACTTGCTCATGCGGATAGTAGCTTCAGTCTTCTCCGTCCAGTGCACAAATGCTACTGTACCTCTTGTGCCATCATAGTTCATCGGCTTGCAGTCGAGGAACTGCTTGAAAGTGCAGCCTGGAATTGATTCACCAATTCACGTGTGAGCAATCGAAGAAATAATGAAACAAGGACCGTTCATAAATTTCTCCATGCTTAGCAAATTGTCTTAAGATTACCTTGAGCTGCATTGCCTCCAGATGAATCTCCATTCCCATTACGTCTAGCGTTGCTTGGGCCACCACTGTCTTGAGTTCGGTTCGCCTCGTACTGGGCGATAGCAGCGGAGATCCTTTCCTCCAGTAGAGCGTTCAGCTCTTCAGCAGTTCTTGGCAGTGGGGGAGGAGGAGGTTGATCATCATTGCGAGCATTCACAGCTTTCCTGGGTGCCATGTTCTGACAGAACATAACACAACAGGGTTAATCATTTGTTTAATATCGTCACACTAGACAGTAGTATCATATATATTCACAGGTATATATACCACATAAGTGACATCAAACAATTATTACTCTAGCAGCGTACTTAGTAGGCTTGCACTGAGGGAATCTATACGTGACAAGACTTGTTGTGGTTTCTGTGCACTGAATTCCATAATTATGTATGCATCCATAATTACGTAACTCCATGCACAGTCCGCACAGTTCGTTTCATCCTCATATTTCTTCCTTCAGATGGGCCATCGCTTTCGGGTAAAGTCACGTATACTTGTGACATTCTACTTCTAGTACATGCTAATTATCACCCAAAATTGCAAGTAATTTCTTAGTCAACGACAAGTGCTACTCAAGTGCACTCTAAGTCTCGTAGTGTCTTTTCTAGACTCATGTAGACATTTTCAGGCCGTGGATGTCGCGGGACGTTTTATGCAATGAAAACTCTTTGAAAATTGTTTTCGTGAATGGATCCTAGAGATTGTAGACTAGACTCGAGAAGGAATCCTGGTTCACTACAATCGCAGCTCTGATACCAATCTGTCACACCCCTTTCTACGGCGGAAGCACGAGGTGTGATCATGAAAGGTTCTCATTGCATACGAAGAGTAAACATGCTACATGCTCGTAAAATAACATCAAATACCATAATTTGAAAACATAAGTTTAGCGTTTATATCGCTAGACAGCATAAAACATTTGTCTTAAAAGTTTACAACTTTATTTAAAGTTAAACACAAGCGACATCCACGAGCATAAGCAAGACCGCGCGCACATCCATCCTAGTTACCTGAAATACATGTGAGTTTTTGGAAAAACGTCAACATAATGTTGGTGTGAATTCATGCAGTTTTGTATTTCATGTTTGTATACTTTGTGTGAAAACATAGTTTGTGAGTAAATCAAGTTTTCATATATAAATCCAGTTTCATGTGTACACCACGTACACATGTATAATTCAATTCCTTCTTGAGTACCCCACGTACTCAAGTATAATTCTCATTTTCTTGAGTACCCCACGTACTTCAAGTATAATTCAATCCTTTCTTGAGTACCCCACGTACTCAAGTATTCATCAATTTTTAGTATGGTATGAATTTCATGTAATTAAAATATTCCTGTAAATATCAGGATTGTTAATGGGTTGCAAAGCCATTAACATGTGACACGACATAGGAAGTCACCAAACCTAAGGCATTTAATTGGTATATTCTGAGACACAAAAGCACTACTCGATTCTCGCCCTCACCGAGAGTGTGGCTGCCAGGCACCCGTTAGATCTAACCTTTTGTTCTGCGGTCTAAGTATGTACACGACTAATGGTGCTTCTGTACCCTATTCGTGACACTATTTCTCATAACGCATCCTACTTGGTTCTCGTCCTCACCAAGCGCGTTTCTTTTTATCATTTCTCATAACGCATCCAACTTGGTTCTCGTCCTCACCAAGCGCGTTTCTTTTTATCATTTCTCATAACGCATCCAACTTGGTTCTCGTCCTCACCAAGTGCGTTTCTTATTATCTTATATTTTGTCACACTTGGTTCTCATTCTCACCAAGTGTACTTCTTGTATTTATATCATACCAATTATAAATATTGTACTTTTGTACATGTATTTCACCCCCGAAGTTATAAAAACTGAAAACAGTTAAAGAAAAGGGGGAGCATGAACTCACAACTTTGCGTTCCTGTGCGTCGTAAACTTCACCGGATTTGCTTAATTAACGTCGTAACCTATACGCGTTTTCTTAACGTTAGTCACTAGACTTGCGTCGCACAAGTACAGTCACTCTCTTTTGTGTATGTACTCTTGTGTTAAAAATATTCTATATTTTTAACTACGTATCTTACTTATATTATTTTCTCTAAAATTAATATAAGTATCTCGTGTTTTGCACTTTGCACCTGAATTATGTATCTTGTATGTTGTATGTGTATTTTTATGTTTATACTCCTCATGAGTATTTAGTGTATTTTTAAGTCTTAATACACTAGCACGTATAACACATACTTTATACACTTAGCACAAAAGTTGGTGATAAAATAATATATATTTTTCTCTCAAAAATATACATACTTATATCCATTTTTATTCTTGAAGAAATCCTCATTTCTTATCACCAAAAATTAGGGAAACCTTGGTAATACCCTTAAATACATTTTTAGGAAATAAGTTTCTCAAAAACTTATATTTTTCTAAGTGTCAAAATTTATAAAAATTTTGACAGAGTTTCCCCTAAAAATGGAGGTTTCCCATGTTTTCAAAACATGTGTTTATTTTCTTTTAGTTCATCAATAATCATCAACAACAATTATCAACAATAATTATCAACAATAATCACTACTTTCTCCATTTCATGAACTTGAATATTTACAAAAATGTGTAGTAACTTACTAGCACATTTAGTAAGTCTTGTGATCTTTAAAAATAAGTTTAATTTCTTAAAAACTTTATTTTTAAAGAATATGAAGTTTCACAACTTCTAGTCAAGATTCACAAAAATATTTCTTTGTTGAACTTCCTTGTTACACAAGTGTTTACACACTTGTTTATTTACTAAAAATATTTTTAGTTCATGTAAGATCCGAGTTTTAAACAAGACTAATATTTTTGCTTGGTTCTTCCGAAAAACCACTTGTAGATCTTTAGATCTACTAGTTTAGAACTTCATTTCATAAGAAAAATTGTTTTTACACAAGTTCATGTTTAGTGTGTAGTAGTGTTTCATCATTTAACCCTTTTTACACTTGAACATACTCTATGTCATGTTTCATGAACATGACCAATCCGGGTTAGATGATGATCCGAGCTACCACAACATAGATCGGCACTAAATAGTTACATAAAACAAGTCTTACAAGTTTTACACAACATCATAGCTTTTAACCATCATTTTTAACATTTTAGTAGACTTTTAACACTTCATCTTGTAAGTTCATGAGTTTTAACCGTCATATCTTATTTTAACCACTTTAAAATAGATCGAGAGGGCGTTTAAAGCAACTTACTACTAGCTCGAGGCTAGGGAAGGAAACTAGTCGAAAATCGCGTGGATAAAAGCAAATGGTGAAGGTCCTTCAAGATCCGCTTGCACCGAGCTTCGTTAGTGACCTTCTTACGCCCTTGTATATGCTTGGAATGCTTGTATGATGATTGATAATGGTGATGGTGTGGTGGTGGCTTGAGGCCGTAGCCAAGGGAGAGAAAGAGGAGGTGTTTGTGTGTGTTGAAGTGTTGGAAGGAATGAGGGTTATGATCTTTAGGTTGGTTCTTATAACCATGTTAATGTGTTGTCCAAGAGTCCATATGTTTCCTATAGTACCTCCAAATCTCATCAAATCCCATGAATGATCATGGAAGAGATCTTGTAAGATTTAGAAAAATCTTGTGTTGTGGGGGCCCCTAATGACCGTGAAAGACATGGGGGGGGGGGGTTAAGTGTAATTTCCAATTCCTAATTACAAGTACTAGTTAAGTGTGTTATGAAATATATAGTGTGTTAGGGTGTACGGGGACCCTAACTAGCTCAGAAAAATAAAAACAATGCTTCTAGCATTATTTTGGTGTTCCGGGTAATATCCGGTTGTTCGGTTAGATACCAATTCATTAAAGTGCTAAATTACACTTTCTAGTGTCTTTTAAGTATCTTTCTTGTATCCTTTCAATTCCCAACACTTAGGGAAATATTCTGGATAATAAAATGACATTTCTGCATAATATTCGTATGTTTCAATGCTGATTTATTGTTGAATTATATAAATTCTGCACTTAAAGTGCATTTCGGGTGCTTTTTAGTGCTTATTTTTGCTTTCGTATTGCATATATATTAAACCCTTGTATGTACTCTTGGGTTTTAATGCATTCTTGTTGTCGAACCTACACCTAGGCTCCAATTTTATTGTCTGACTGCTTTCTGCAGTTCTGTTGACACAGTGTGTCTTACCGGTGAGTTTACTTAATATTTTTGATGCAACACTCTCGTTTATGCATAAAGCAATATTTTGTAGTATACAACATGCATGAATTCACTTGTTTAATCATGTGTTCAGACATTGCTGACAATTAAACACATAATTGCAATCATTAAATAATGATTAAAGTGTACGGAAATTACCGGTTTGTGCCAGTTGTCACAGTCTCCCCCCGTTAAAAGAATTTCGTCCCGAAATTCAGGCTGAACTCACTCTCGCTGGAGTCTTCTTGAATAGGTGGGGATACTTTTTCTTGAACTGGTCTTCACGTTCCCATGTGTACTCGGGTCCGTGCTTAGAGCTCCAACGTACTTTGACAAGTTTCACACTGCTCCTCCTGGTCTTGTTGACCTTCCAGTCGGTAACCTCAACGGGTTATTCCGTAAATCTGAGGGCTTCATCAATGTGCACTTCATCCATCGGGATGATCACGTTTTCTTGTGTTGGACTCTTCTTCAGGTTGGATACATGAAACGTATCATGTACTCCATTAAGTTCTTCCGGTAACTCCAACTTGTATGCCACGGTACCAATTCTTCTCAATATTCTGAATGGTCCGATGTATCGTGGATTCAGCTTTCCACGCTTTCCAAATCTGACTACGCCCTTCCAAGGTGAGACTTTTAACAACACTTTGTCTCCCACCTTGAATTCTACTGATTTCCTTTTCGGATCGGCGTAGATCTTTTGTCGTTCTCGAGCCGCCTTAATGCGCTCTCGGATCTGCGCAATCTTGTCGGTTGTCTCTTGTACAAGTTCAGGACCAACCATACGTTTATCTCCGGCATCTGCCCAACATAAGGGCGATCGGCATTTGCAGCCGTACAGAGCTTCGAACGGCGCGGCTTTTATGCTCGTATGATAACTGTTATTGTAGGAAAACTCAACTAAAGGTAGATGAGTATCCCAGCTGCCGCCTAGATCCATGACACATGCGCGAAGCATATCTTCTAACGTTTGTATAGTCCGTTCGCTCTGGCCGTCTGTTTGCGGATGGAATGCCGTGCTCAGATCTAGTTGAGATCCAAAGGCTTCCTGAAATGATTGCCAGATTCTTGAGACAAAGCGTCCATCTCTGTCTGAAATGATTGAGATTGGCACTCCATGACGTGCCACAATTTCTCTTAAATATATTTCAGCAAGCTTTCCAGTGCTGTCTTTTTCTCGGATCGGTAGGAAGTGCGCAGACTTCGTTAATCGATCAACTATTACCCATATCATATCGTGCCCTCTCGGGGTCCTGGGTAATTTCGTTATGAAGTCCATCGAGATTTGTTCCCACTTCCACACGGGAATCTCTGGTTGTTGTAGTAGGCCGGACAGTTTCTGATATTCTGCCATAACCTTGGCACAGGTTAGGCATTTTCCCACATAAACAGCAACGTCGCTTTTGAGTCTCGGCCACCAATAGTATTCTTTCAAGTCTTGATACATTTTGTCTGATCCTGGATGGATCGAATATCTCGATTTGTGGGCTTCATCAAGGATGACTTCTCGTATGCCACCATAGAGTGGAACCCAAATACGCTTCTTGAAGTATAAGGCTCCCTCTTCGTTTGGCACCATGTATTTCAGCATACCCCGTAGGTATTCACCTTTACGGTTCTCTTCTTTAAGAGCTTCTTGTTGTGCATCTCGAATGCGTGCAGTGAGGTTCGTTCGAATGGTCATTTCTAACGCTCGAACCCTTAGGGTCTTAACCCTTTCTTTTCGGCTCAACACGTCCGCTACAACGTTCGCCTTTCCAGGATGGTACTTAATCTCACAGTCATAATCATTTAGCAGCTCGACCCAACGTCGCTGGCGCATATTCAATTCCTTCTGATCAAATATGTGTTGTAAGCTTTTGTGATCTGTGAAGATTGTACATCGAGTACCATATAAATAATGTCACCAAATCTTCAAGGCGAATACCACTGCACCCAGCTCCAGGTCTTGAGTGGTATAATTTCTCTCGTGAACCTTCAGTTGTCTTGAAGCATAAGCGATGACTTTTTGGCGTTGCATGAGCACGCAACCCAAACCTTGTCGTGAAGCGTCACAGTATACCACGAAGTCTTCAGTGCCTTCGGGTAATGATAGTATTGGTGCATCGCAGAGCTTGTTTTTAAGTAACTGGAAGGCTTCTTCTTGTTTAACACCCAGTCGTACTTCTTGTCTTTCTGCGTAAGGGTCGTTAGCGGTTGAGCTATTTTTGAGAAATTCTCGATGAATCGCCGATAATAGCCCGCTAAGCCCAAAAATTGACGAACTTCAGTTGGGGTTTTGGGGGCTTCCCAATTCTTTATTGCTTCTATCTTGGACGGGTCTACATGAATGCCCTTCTCATTCACCACGTGACCAAGAAATTGTACTTCGCGAATCCAGAATTCGCACTTCGAGAATTTTGCATAAAGCTTCTCTTTCTTCAGTAGTTCCAAGATGGTTCTAAGATGTTGCTCGTGCTCTTCTTTCGTTCGCGAGTAAACCAGGATATCATCGATAAATACAATCACGAATTTATCGAGATATGGTTTGCATACGCGGTTCATCAGATCCATAAAGACCGCTGGTGCATTCGTCAGCCCAAACGGCATCACAAGAAATTCGTAGTGCCCATATCGCGTTCTGAATGCAGTCTTTGGCACGCTTTCTTCTTGGATTCTCAGCTGATGGTATCCAGATCGAAGGTCGATCTTGGAATAGTAGCTTGATCCTTGCAGTTGATCAAATAGGTCATCAATCCTCGGTAGTGGATACCGATTCTTGATTGTGAGCTTGTTTAGTTCCCTGTAATCGATACACATCCGCAGTGTTCCATCCTTCTTCTTCACGAACAATACTGGAGCTCCCCAGGGTGAGAAGCTTGGCCTTATGAATCCTTTATCCAACAACTCCTGGAGTTGTGTAGATAATTCTTGCATTTCGGATGGAGCAAGTCGATAGGGTGCCTTGGCTACAGGAGCAGCTCCTGGAACCAAGTCTATATGAAATTCGACTTGTCGTTGCGGAGGTAGTCCTGGCAGATCTTCAGGGAACACCTCAGGAAATTCCTTCACTACAGGAATGTCTTCAAGTTTTGGCTCCACAACCTTCTTATCTACAACGTGTGCTAGGAAAGCAACACATCCTTTCCTTAAGCACTTCTGTGCCTTCATACAACTGATGATTCGTAGAGGCGCGTTTCGTCTTTCTCCATGTACGATGAGGGTTTCATCATTCGTCAGAGGGATGCGAATGATTTTCTCATGACAAATGACTTCAGCTTTGTTCTTGGACAACCAGTCCATTCCGACCACTACATCGAAGCTACCCAATTGAATAGGTAAGAGGTCGATGCTAAAATTTCGTTCGCCAAGTTCTAGTGTGCAGCCTCTAACAACTTCGCCCGATTCAACAAGTTTACCATTGGCTAGTTCTATGGAATAAGGAATTTCTAATCTACTAGATTCTATTCCAAGTATGCGTTTAAATTCCACAGACATGAAGCTATAGTCGGCGCCAGTGTCAAATAATATGGATGCAAAGTGATTGTTAATGAGAAACGTACCGGTGACCACGTTAGGGTCCTCGCGTGCGTTCTTTGCTCCAATCACAAACGCTCTAGCCTGAGCATTGTTTCTCTCTGGGCAGTTCTTCATGAAATGATCATTGCTCCCACACTTGAAACATCCTTGGTTCTGCCCTTTTCCCGTTACCATTCTTGTTACCAGCACCGTTTCCACTTCGATTCTTTCCTTTTCCCCAACAGTCTTCTGTTTGATGACCCAATTTACCACATTTGTCACACCTTGGAATGCGACATGCTCCTTCATGATGATACTTACATTTTTGGCATCTAGGTATGGAGCCTTGGTATGCTTTGGTTGCATGGGTTTTCGCCGCCTGGGACGGGTTAGCGACACGCTTCTTGTTGTTGAAACCCTTATTGTTACGAGTTGCTTGGTTCAGGTTTGCATGTTTTCTCTTTTTGTCACCGGACGACTCAGCATGTGTCTCGGTCTTCTCTGTTGGGTTTAGTGATAGCTTCTTCATACAAACACAATCTTCAGTAAGGCTGACAGCCAGAGTTACAGCCTCGGTGATTGTTTGTGGTTTGGCCGACGTCACCATGCCACGAAACTCTGAGGACAGTCCCCAAATGTAGCGTTCCACACGCTTAAATTCAGGAGTCACCAAGTAGGGAAGCACTCTTGACAGATCGTGGAACCTTCGAGTGTAACCATTGATGTCAGCACCTTCCATAGTCAAGTGCCAGAACTCTGTTTCCAGCCTTTGGAGTTCCGCACGAGAGCAGTACTTCTCTCTCATTCTTTCCTTCAATTCCTCCCAGGTTAAGCCATAAGCAGCATCATCACCCAAAGTTTGGGCTTGCAGGTTCCACCAAGTCAGAGCTTCATCGACAAACAATCCGGTAGCAAAAGTGACTTGCTGATCCGCGGTACACTTGTTCATGCGGATAGTAGCTTCAGTCTTCTCCGTCCAGTGCACAAATGCTATTGTACCTCCTGTGCCATCATAGTTCATCGGCTTGCAGTCGAGGAACTGCTTGAAAGTGCAGCCTGGAATTGATTCACCAATTCACATGTGAGCAATCGAAGAAATAATGAAACAAGGACCGTTCATAAATTTCTCCATGCTTAGCAAATTGTCTTAAGATTACCTTGAGCTGCATTGCCTCCAGATGAATCTCCGTTCCCATTACGTCTAGCGTTGCTTGGGCCACCACTGTCTTGAGTTCGGTTCGCCTCGTACTGGGCGATAGCAGCGGAGATCCTTTCCTCCAGTAGAGCGTTCAGCTCTTCAGCAGTTCTTGGCAGTGGGGGAGGAGGAGGTTGATCATCATTGCGAGCATTCACAGCTTTCCTGGGTGCCATGTTCTGACAGAACATAACACAACAGGGTTAATCATTTGTTTGATATCGTCACACTAGACAGTAGTATCATATATATTCACAGGTATATATACCACATAAGTGACATCAAACAATTATTACTCTAGCAGCGTACTTAGTAGGCTTGCACTGAGGGAATCTATACGTGACAAGACTTGTTGTGGTTTCTGTGCACTGAATTCCATAATTATGTATGCATCCATAATTACGTTACTCCTTGCACAGTCCGCACAGTTCGTTTCATCCTCATATTTCTTCCTTCAGATGGGCCATCGCTTTCGGGTAAAGTCACGTATACTTGTGACATTCTACTTCTAGTACATGCTAATTATCACCCAAAATTGCAAGTAATTTCTTAGTCAACGACAAGTGCTACTCAAGTGCACTCTAAGTCTCGTAGTGTCTTTTCTAGACTCATGTAGACATTTTCAGGCCGTGGATGTCGCGGGACGTTTTATGCAATGAAAACTCTTTGAAAATTGTTTTCGTGAATGGATCCTAGAGATTGTAGACTAGACTCGAGAAGGAATCCTGGTTCACTACAATCGCAGCTCTGATACCAATCTGTCACACCCCTTTCTACGGCGGAAGCACGAGGTGTGATCATGAAAGGTTCTCATTGCATACGAAGAGTAAACATGCTACATGCTCGTAAAATAACATCAAATACCATAATTTGAAAACATAAGTTTAGCGTTTATATCGCTAGACAGCATAAAACATTTGTCTTAAAAGTTTACAACTTTATTTAAAGTTAAACACAAGCGACATCCACGAGCATAAGCAAGACCGCGCGCACATCCATCCTAGTTACCTGAAATACATGTGACTTTTTGGAAAAACGTCAACATAATGTTGGTGTGAATTCATGCAGTTTTGTATTTCATGTTTGTATACTTTGTGTGAAAACATAGTTTGTGAGTAAATCAAGTTTTCATATATAAATCCAGTTTCATGTGTACACCACGTACACATGTATAATTCAATTCCTTCTTGAGTACCCCGCGTACTCAAGTATAATTCTCATTTTCTTGAGTACCCCACGTACTTCAAGTATAATTCAATCCTTTCTTGAGTACCCCACGTACTCAAGTATTCATCAATTTTTAGTATGGTATGAATTTCATGTAATTAAAATATTCCTGTAAATATCAGGATTGTTAATGGGTTGCAAAGCCATTAACATGTGACACGACATAGGAAGTCACCAAACCTAAGGCATTTAATTGGTATATTCTGAGACACAAAAGCACTACTCGATTCTCGCCCTCACCGAGAGTGTGGCTGCCAGGCACCCGTTAGATCTAACCTTTTGTTCTGCGGTCTAAGTATGTACACGACTAATGGTGCTTCTGTACCCTATTCGTGACACTATTTCTCATAACGCATCCTACTTGGTTCTCGTCCTCACCAAGCGCGTTTCTTTTTATCATTTCTCATAACGCATCCAACTTGGTTCTCGTCCTCACCAAGCGCGTGTCTTTTTATCATTTCTCATAACGCATCCAACTTGGTTCTCGTCCTCACCAAGTGCGTTTCTTATTATCTTATATTTTGTCACACTTGGTTCTCGTTCTCACCAAGTGTACTTCTTGTATTTATATCATACCAATTATAAATATTGTACTTTTGTACATGTATTTCACCCCCGAAGTTATAAAAACTGAAAACAGTTAAAGAAAAGGGGGAGCATGAACTCACAACTTTGCGTTCCTGTGCGTCGTAAACTTCACCGGATTTGCTTAATTAACGTCGTAACCTATACGCGTTTTCTTAACGTTAGTCACTAGACTTGCGTCGCACAAGTACAGTCACTCTCTTTTGTGTATGTACTCTTGTGTTAAAAATATTCTATATTTTTAACTACGTATCTTACTTATATTATTTTCTCTAAAATTAATATAAGTATCTCGTGTTTTGCACTTTGCACCTGAATTATGTATCTTGTATGTTGTATGTGTATTTTTATGTTTATACTCCTCATGAGTATTTAGTGTATTTTTAAGTCTTAATACACTAGCACGTATAACACATACTTTATACACTTAGCACAAAAGTTGGTGATAAAATAATATATATTTTTCTCTCAAAAATATACATACTTATATCCATTTTTATTCTTGAGGAAATCCTCATTTCTTATCACCAAAAAATTAGGGAAACCTTGGTAATACCCTTAAATACATTTTTAGGGAATAAGTTTCTCAAAAACTTATATTTTTCTAAGTGTCAAAATTTATAAAAAATTTGACAGAGTTTCCCCTGAAAATGGAGGTTTCCCATGTTTTCAAAACATGTGTTTATTTTCTTTTAGTTCATCAATAATCATCAACAACAATTATCAACAATAATTATCAACAATAATCACTACTTTCTCCATTTCATGAACTTGAATATTTACAAAAATGTGTAGTAACTTACTAGCACATTTAGTAAGTCTTGTGATCTTTAAAAATAAGTTTAATTTCTTAAAAACTTTATTTTTAAAGAATATGAAGTTTCACAACTTCTAGTCAAGATTCACAAAAATATTTCTTTGTTGAACTTCCTTGTTACACAAGTGTTTACACACTTGTTTATTTACTAAAAATATTTTTAGTTCATGTAAGATCCGAGTTTTAAACAAGACTAATATTTTTGCTTGGTTCTTCCGAAAAACCACTTGTAGATCTTTAGATCTACTAGTTTAGAACTTCATTTCATAAGAAAAATTGTTTTTACACAAGTTCATGTTTAGTGTGTAGTAGTGTTTCATCATTTAACCCTTTTTACACTTGAACATACTCTATGTCATGTTTCATGAACATGACCAATCCGGGTTAGATGATGATCCGAGCTACCACAACATAGATCGGCACTAAATAGTTACACAAAACAAGTCTTACAAGTTTTACACAACATCATAGCTTTTAACCATCATTTTTAACATTTTAGTAGACTTTTAACACTTCATCTTGTAAGTTCATGAGTTTTAACCGTCATATCTTATTTTAACCACTTTAAAATAGATCGAGAGGGCGTTTAAAGCAACTTACTACTAGCTCGAGGCTAGGGAAGGAAACTAGTCGAAAATCGCGTGGATAAAAGCAAATGGTGAAGGTCCTTCAAGATCCGCTTGCACCGAGCTTCGTTAGTGACCTTCTTACGCCCTTGTATATGCTTGGAATGCTTGTATGATGATTGATAATGGTGATGGTGTGGTGGTGGCTTGAGGCCGTAGCCAAGGGAGAGAAAGAGGAGGTGTTTGTGTGTGTTGAAGTGTTGGAAGGAATGAGGGTTATGATCTTTAGGTTGGTTCTTATAACCATGTTAATGTGTTGTCCAAGAGTCCATATGTTTCCTATAGTACCTCCAAATCTCATCAAATCCCATGAATGATCATGGAAGAGATCTTGTAAGATTTAGAAAAATCTTGTGTTGTGGGGGCCCCTAATGACCGTGAAAGACATGGGGGGGGGGGGTTAAGTGTAATTTCCAATTCCTAATTACAAGTACTAGTTAAGTGTGTTATGAAATATATAGTGTGTTAGGGTGTACGGGGACCCTAACTAGCTCAGAAAAATAAAAACAATGCTTCTAGCATTATTTTGGTGTTCCGGGTAATATCCGGTTGTTCGGTTAGATACCGATTCGTTAAAGTGCTAAATTACACTTTCTTGTGTCTTTTAAGTATCTTTCTTGTATCCTTTCAATTCCCAACACTTAGGGAAATATTCTGGATAATAAAATGACATTTCTGCATAATATTCGTATGTATCAATGCTGATTTATTGCTGAATTATATAAATTCTGCACTTAAAGTGCATTTCGGGTGCTTTTTAGTGCTTATTTTTGCTTTCGTATTGCATATATATTAAACCCTTGTATGTACTCTTGGGTTTTAATGTATTCTTGTTGTCGAACCTACACCTAGGCTCCAATTTTATTGTCTGACTTCTTTCTGCAGTTCTGTTGACACAGTGTGTCTTACCGGTGAGTTTACTTAGTATTTTTGACGCAACGCTCTCGTTTATGCATAAAGCAATATTTTGTAGTATACAACATGCATGAATTCACTTGTTTAATCATGTGTTCAGACATTGCTGACAATTAAACACATAATTGCAATCATTAAATAATGATTAAAGTGTACGGAAATTACCGGTTTGTGCCAGTTGTCACAAAAATAAACTTTTTGGTCATTCAGGGACTAAAAGCGTCAAAAAGTGCATAAGTTTGCATTTTGGCGCATATCTTACGTTATGAATACATCTGAACATCCAAAAATTTATGTAATCATTAAAATATTTTATTTTAGTGATTGGCATGATAAAATTCCATTCGTCGCGTAGTTTGGATCGTTTTTCGCGTCCGTTCGTGTTTTGTCGTAATTAACCGAACAACGCAATCGTACGACCAAACGAACCGACATCCGAGATATTTTTGAGCATGTTTCATGTTCCCTATACTTTAACTTTATTTTAGAGCCTTGAAATGGGATTAACGGGGCTTAAATGTGTCAAAAATGCGTCAAAAACCATGTTTTACACATTCAGGGACCAAAATTGACAATCTGCCATAGTTTTCTTTGGAAGGGACCAAAGTTGAAAATCTGATTTCCAGCTTTTTTCAGCTGTTCCCCTCATTTGCACATGATTTTAATGAAACTAGGGGCTTGTTTTGGGGTACCCATGGTATTCTAAAACCATGGGCACACATGTAAGGTCCAGATCGAAGCTCGGTTTTCGATGAA
Source organism: Helianthus tuberosus (assembly GCA_030545235.1). Lineage (NCBI taxonomy): Eukaryota > Viridiplantae > Streptophyta > Magnoliopsida > Asterales > Asteraceae > Helianthus > Helianthus tuberosus. Next base: position 66,531,898 of record CM060406.1, read on the forward strand.
CGATCTTAACGGTTCTATGAAATCTATAAATACCCCCACCCTCTTGCTTCAAACTCACACTTTGATCTGATTTGGCTCTCTAAGTTGAAGTTATACACTTCATACCTGAGAGTAATCGGATCAAAACTCCATAGCTTGGACCCGTTGTAGGTCCTCTTTCGTTCTTTTATGCGTTTTAAGCACGAAAGTCAAACTGTGTTTGACTTTCAGCTTTGACCAGTTTATGGTCAACATGAAGTTCGTTTTAACTTCGCAACGTGAGCGTAATCACGATGGTTATAGTCCCTAGTGACTATACCTACTGATTACCACGTTGTTTAGGTGTAGTGACGAGTCGTAGTTTCGGTCAAAATGCGTATTCTTGCGTATTTTGCAACCAAAGTATTCTTGGGTATCAAAACCCTTTGTTTTGATATCAAACTTGTTTTCTAAATTCGTTAAACATGTTTTAACATGTTTAACTCGTGACTTTTAGTTTAGTGCTTATATAGGGTCGTAAGATAAGCGGTCTAAACAACCGCTTAGACTTTCGAACTCGACCCGTTTGGTCGATCATTAGGATCCGACCAAACACACTAGGTGACCATAGTTGTATAGGGGATAACCTTCCGAGGATATACCTTATGGTCACGTCGTTTAGTTAGTTGTATGATAGGTAGTTTATATGCCTCAGGAAAATTACCAAAATGCCCTTTTTACGCCAAAATTCATTTTAAGCATATGTAACATAATCTTTGACATCTAAACTGATTAGGCAGCAATATTAGACATGTTAAGGCATATATTACTTGTCATAGGACTAGTTAGGCGGTCCAAACGCATTTTACGCGAACGACGCGTTAAAGTAGCGTAAGCTACCTAAACGGGTCGTAATGGGTCATAAGAACTTAGGATAGGTTTCGATTTAGAATGTAGGCTTTGTTAAACCATGTTACATGACTTCCTATACTCATTTTGTTTACGAAACCTCATTTTATCCGATCTTCCGATTTAGGTACGTTTATTTACATAGTTATCTATATTAGGTGCCGTTTGATTTCCGTGATCCCTCTAGCTTTGCTTGGTTGTTATTCAAGACTTCTAAGCACCCTCAAGTGAGTACATAGTCCCCTCTTTTACTGTTTTTCAAACGTTTTGGGGTGAAACACATGTGCCTACTTGTTACTTTCGTGCTTTCCATGTTTTCATATCATATGCTTGTTATGTTCATTAGTACACCTATAGTACATGATTTCATTGTGTTTTTGCTATGTATGTCCATTTAGTGCATACTTAGTACATTATTTTACATTACATTTCATGCTATGTATGTCCATTTAGTGCATACTTAGTACATTATTTTACATTTCATTTCATGCTATGTATGTGCATTTGTTGCATACTTAGTACATTATTTTCATTTACATTTTATGCTATGTATGTCCATTTGTTGCATACCTAGTACATTATTTTCATAAAACATGCTTACATTTTGGTATGACATTTGGTTTATTTAAATGGCTCAAAAATACATTCATTAACATTAGCTACGCCATTCGTTAGTAGGTAGTGGTACCATAGGAATTGACAACTCCCGTTCCTGACATCCTAGGTATGTTTGGATGGAAGGAATGACCGAATTCGATAAACATAACTCAGATAAATCTTTAATTTGTTTAAGGGTTTATCGCCATAGTCTCAAGGCTTGAATGTATGCATTTTCACAATACCGCATAGATGTTTGTATCAGTAAAGCATGCATTATTTACAAAACATAACTTTTGATTATTATTTTCTCAAATGCATTGTTTTGTACACTTCTTTCTTATAGGTCGAGTAAATGCTTTTAATCAATAAAGGCTTTTTTATTCACTATACATTACATTTGTTTACACAATAACATTTCAACATTTGTTTAAACATTACATTTAGTTATACATGAACATTTTTACATTGGTGGTTTGTTTGGGTAAGTGATTAAAATAACGAGACGTGTGTAATATGATAAAAGCATGGTGGATACGCCGCTGGTACTTCCTATATATAAGTGCTTTTATGATATTACATATCGTAGCGTTATTTAAACCATTTCAATTTTGACATATTACATTTTACACAATTAACATATCTTTACAAAACATTGTTTTACAAACAACACATTTTATACAAATTTATTTTTACTTGGTTATATACTTAACCATACATATTTCTTTTATATCATCTGTTTCCTTATCAATTTTTATATGATTTATAAAACAAAAACATTTTACAAGGTTCATTACTACTTTTGATAAACATTTTCTTATAAATTTACAAGTCATGAATCCTAAATCAATAAAACCTATGTATCTCACAGGCATTTTTATGCTGACGTACCTATTTTCACATGTGTTTCAGGAAATGATGCATAGGATTGATCAAGATACACTTAGGCGGACTTGGGCCTTAGTGACAATAAAAGATGCAAGACTAGTTAATTATGTTGTGTATTTATGTTTTTTAAGACATTGTAACATCTATTAATCAATAAAACAAAATTTCAAATTTCCATGTGTTATGAAACAATGATTCTGTTACAACACTCCCCGACGTTTCCACCACGATTTCTTGTTTTACGTGGTCGGGGTGTGACACGTAAACAGACCAAGATGCAGTCCTTAAAAACACCTCTTTAGCACTTGAAGAGTAGCCGTATCCTCATATACTTGATCCTCAACTTGCTTGATAAAGAGATACTTTAATTCATCAGAATCTACAGAAGGGTATGATGACATTTTTAACTTGTATATTTCTTTAAGTCTGATGTAAAAGAAGGATATTATGGTAGTAAAACGTGATGAAAAACAACTGAACTAACAATCATATTGTATAGTGAAATAGCTAACAGCCCAAAGGTCAGACTTAATTTCACCATACCATTAAACTAATCTAGGAGGCAAAAACGTGTACATTTAATATAAACATATAAATTCATTTCCTTCAAAACAGCAGTCATTTAATGGAAAGCCTTTCAAAAATAAGTTTTCATGGGAAAACTAAAAAGTTAAATATCAAGAAACCGAAAGAACAAAAATAAATAAAAAAACAGGCTATCATAATTACCATTTACTTCTTCATTTATCATAAAGATGTATTTTAAACACTATAAAAGGCTGATGATTAGGCTGTTTGAAGAAATAATATATAAAATCGACATCATCAGTGATAATAAATACAAGCAAAACCTGGAACAGCATCGGGGCTTCATGAAGAACTCCACTTTCTGCACTTCAGACTTCAAGGAGTGTGCAGAAGAATTTCCCACTGCTCGCTCAGAAAAAAACAAAGCTGAAATATATCAACACCTTAAAATAAATATTAACATATATCAACTGTTTAAAAGAATCCACAAACCTAAAATAACCCGCAACTGATTGTTTGAATTTTAAACAACCCTGATTAGGCTGAAATATAAAGCGAGAATTAGAATAGATCAGTTCAAAATTTAAGATTCAAAATTTGTAGGTCCACCCAGAGGATCGAGTCAACCTCTATTCCCTGTTTTCCGACGTACCCGAGAGTGCGGAATCCAGATGGGTAAGTTAAACCAAGTTACGAACACAAACACAAAGATTTAATGATTAACACTCAATGTATTAATGCTATGAAACGGTTACAAAGCAATGTTTACAAGATGTTCTTGTAAACTCTTAGTGTGTGTGTGTTTACAGTGTGTTCTCTCAATGAAATCTATTCAGACTTCTACCCATGTTTCTGTTCTGTTTGATGTATATATACTGAAGCATCGACGAAGTCCTCTAGCCGACGAATTCTCATCGACGAACTTGGATTTCGTTGAGACACACCTTAACGAACTTGCAAATGTGAATTGCAAAGGAAGTTCGCCGTTCAAGGGATTTCGTCACATGTGACTTCGTTATATGTGACTTCGTCACTTGTTGGGCCTAAACTTCGTCATACATATTCTTGAATCTTCGTCATACACACTTCATTGAAACTTCGTCATATGCATGTTCCAAATGAAACATAATATAATATGATAGCATGACATGTTTGACTAAGTATGAATTCACGTGGACTCATGTGCATTCATTTGATAATTCATTCACATGACATCATCATGACATCATGATGATGTCATGCCGACGGGGTAACGGTTCGCGGCGCTTTGTGCTTTGCGTGTCGAACTCTGGGGTGCACGACGGAGGAATGTCGTGACATCGGGCATGAGCTGAACCTAAGCGAGTCGAACCGAACCGATTCGAACCAAACCGAGTCGCGTCCACATAAAGTGTACCAACAAACTCCCCCTTGGACGCTACTCTTGAGGTTCATCTTCCATGTCTATCATGTCGGAGGATCTTCAAAGTCTTCACGTGTCGTAAGTAGAAAGTGTATCAACAAACTCCCCCTTTCATTTAGGAAGTGTGTCAACAAACTCCCCCTTAAAATAAACTCTCACTTGAGTTATGCTAGTCAATCTTTTGATTTTCAGCACTTAGATCCTTGTGGTGTTGATGATAGGTCAGCGGCAACTCGATCATCATGATCATTTTGAGTGCATCCATGTCGTGTCTTCATTCCGAAGCTTGTCTTCTAACACGTTCTCTTCGCCTTTAGCTGAATTGGATGTTGCATCTGCACATACAAGAAAGCTAAACACGTAATGAGAACAACCGCTTGGAGTATAGTTAACATTAAACAAATGACACACATGTGACCATATTCAACTACCGTCCGACAGTTTGTTTGAAAGTTTAACAATTTTATCAATTTTAGTCTTAACTTTCAAAACTTGCAAATTCTGACTGTTTATGAAGATTCAGTCGTTTTGGTTTTCGTTCAGATTTCAGGTAACGAAGACTCGAGTTCCAACATTGTACAATCGAAAATAAGATAGAAGCAAAATCTTTTTGGCTTTTAAAAAGTTTATATTAAAACACACCTAAAATCTTTTTGGTATTTTAAATATTTCAAATGTAAAGACTGAAAGCAGTAAATAAATATATACAGAGTTGTAGAAACTAAGAAAAGTAAATATATACACACATTCTTTTTGCGAGTTTCGAGGGTAAGAGAATCATATCAGTGTACGGTCATGCCAAAACATTATTGTTGTTCATTTTGTTAACAATTAGATAAACATCCTATAACGATTATCGGTATTGTTATCCACATAAGATCAACTTATCAGATGTAATCATGGCGAGGGGATACGTTAAGGTATGATTTATACTTACCGACCGGTGTTCATCCACACACGACACATTCCCGTATCAAGGTATGCACGAGGGTTCATCTTACTGGTGAGTATACCATTTATCATCTGTTTGACCGTATATGAAAATGTGAGATACTCACTTATTTTGATTGAAAACAAGCCCTATGTGATAGAATCACTTATTGATGAGGAACTTGATTTTCAGATGCATGAGGGCACAGGAGTAAGTCCGTGAACAGGTCAGTACTAACGTATGTACACGTATGTATGATATCATGGAAGATCTAGACTTCGTCTTCGTTTGTTTCGGTAAAAGAAACAACCATGATACCCAGATGATAAACAGCATAAAGACCACATATCTCAGAACCTCGGCAACCTTTCAAACGAAATTTCGGTACTAAGACCATATGCCAATGTGCGGTTCCCACCTGGTCTTTAGTCGATCTAAGTTTATATCACCCTGCACACTTTAAGATGATTGTGAGCCTACCGATACATCTTATATAGAGCTGCTTATCGTTTTTCATTTTGCATTTCAGTTTAAAGAGGTTTGGACAGACCACTGATGTACTATCATATTTTCTTTTGCTCACCAGGAAACTCATTTTTGTTTTTCTATTGTTTTTGTGTTTTGAAATTTTTCGATGTTTTTGAATTTTTCAAATTTTGGATTTACTCCCCCTAAAATCAACAAACTAAAAATAAATTTTAAAAACACAAAGATATTTACAAAAAATGATTTTCCGATGCGGATTACTCTTGCTTGACCTTAATTCCGTTTACCAATAATAAAAAGTCAAATCTTGATTTATCAAATGCTTTGGTAAAAAGGTCGGCACATTGGTCATCGGTATGGACCTTAACAACATCAATAAGCCTTTTATCAAAGCAATCACATATGAAGTGATACTTAATTTCGATGTGTTTGGTCTTTGAATGCTGCACAGGATTTCTAGTGATAGATAAGGCAGCAGAATTATCGACAAAAATAGGAATAGTTAGGAATTCAAAACCGTAATCACGCATTTGCTGTTGTATCCACATGACTTGGGAGCAACAACTTGAGGCAGCAATGTATTCAGCTTCACAAGTTGATGTAGCGACACAAGTTTGCTTCTTGCACTGCCATGTTACGAGGCGATTTCCTAAAACCTGGCATCCAGCCGTTGTGGATTTGCCGTCGATTTTGCATCCGCCAAAATCAGAATCACTGAAAGCAATCAAGTCAAAGTTATTATCCTTAGGGTACCATAGACCGGTGTCAGGGCAACCCTTCAAATAACAAAAAATCCTTTTTACAGCTGTAAGATGTGAGGCCTTCGGGATAACTTGATATCTGGCAAGCAGGCACGTTGGGTACATTATATCTAGTCTTGATGTTGTGAGGTACATAAGGGATCCAATCATCACGCGGTAATATGAGGAGCTAACAACTTCACCCTTTAAGTCTGGATGAATTCCGTGATTTTGCTGCAGTGGGGTACCAATGGGCAATGTGTCGGACGTCTTAGGATGTCACTCACATACTTAGTCTGATGGATGAAAATCCCAGACTTCGTTTGTTGCACTTGCAGGCCCAAAAAGAAAGTCATCTCCCCCATAGTGCTCATCTCGAATTTATCCTGCATTACACGCTCGAAATCCCTACACATAACATTGTTAGTAGAACCAAATATAATATCATCCACATATACTTGTACCAGTAGAAGATCTCCATCTTGTTCTTTTATGAAGAGAGTGCAATCGATAAGACCTCTGCGAAATCCATTCTCCAACAGGTAATTAGATAAGGTTGCATACCAAGCTCGTGGTGCTTGATGTAGACCATAGAGAGCCTTGTTCAGCAACCAAACCCGATCGGGATGGATAGGATCTTCAAAACCTGGAGGTTGTTCAACATACACCTCTTCTTCGACTAGACCATGTAAGAATGCACTTTTGACGTCCATCTGGTAAACCTTGAATCCTTTAAATGAGGCATAAGCCAGAAAGATCCTAATTGCTTTCAGACGTGCAACAGGTGTATACACTTCGTTATAGTCTATACCTTCAATCTGATGAAAACCTTGAATGACCAATCTTGCTTTGTTTCGAATAACGATTCCATGGTCGTCCTTTTTGCATTTATGCACCAAACAGGTACCAATCTTCTTGTAATTAGCAAGTTTCTCTACGAGCTTCCAGACACCAAGTTTCTGGAATTGTTGCAGTTCTTCCTGCATTGCTTCAACCCAAGAGTTATCTTTCAAAGCTTCTTTCCAAGTTCTTGGCTCTTCCTGTGAGACATAACACGCGAAAGACCAATCGTTTTGTTGACCAGATTCTCTGATCGCAGCATACAGGCCTGCGTTGTTGTTGTTTCGCAACATGTTTCTTGTTTGTATGCCACTTCGTACATTTCCGATGATGTTTTGTTGAGGATGGGTATTGTGAATTCTTGTTACAGGGTTTTCCGGAACTGGAATGTTTGTACCCAGATTGTTGAGATTGAGATGAACAACCAATTCAATACCCAGAACTGGCGAAGAGGATGATGCAGTAGCTTCAGCTATTTTGGGGTTATCAACTGGAGCTGTAGCCTCTGAAGTACGATGAACAGCTTTTGTTGGAGCTTCTTGATCTGCATCTAGAAATTCTTCATCCTCTGAAGATTCGTTCAGTTCGGTTGCATCATGAAAATCCTCATTGTCGAGAGCATTATTGTTCACTGAAGATGGTTCTTGATTGTTGACAATAATTGGATGAACCAACGGTGAATCTGTTGCGTTGTCACTCTCGAAAAACATCCTTGCCGCAACACTTTCTTCGACTTCTTGAATATTGATCGAATTGAAAAAGTCATCATACTCAAACATCCATGGTTGACCTGGATTTTTGACTGGCAATGTGTGCCTTTGTACTCTGACTTCAGACCATTCCTCATCCCTTTTAGTCTCTAGATTCCATACTCTTAAGTTAGGGGTGGCATAACCAAGAAAGTAACCTTCAATAGCTTTTGCCTCAAACTTTTCATTAGGATCGATCATTGTACAAGGAGCTCCAAACGGTTCAAGATATGACAAATCTGGTTTCCGTTTGTGAAGAAGCTCGAAGCAGGCCTTGTGCCTTTTGACTGTAAGGACTCGGTTCAATGTATAACAAGCAGAGGACACAGCTTCAGTCCAGAAGGGAATCGGCAATTGTGACTCTACCAACATTGTCCTGGCAGTCTCGATCAATGTACGGTTTTTACGTTCAGCGACGCCGTTCTGTTGAGGAGTGTAAGCCGCACTAAATTCGTGAAGAATACCTTTTGAAGTGCCAAACTCCGCCATGGCATGGTTCTTAAATTCTGTACCATTGACGCTGCGTATCCGTTTAACCTTCAAAGTATACAAATTCTCAATCTGAATGATCAAGTTTTTGATAATACCGAATGTATCACTCTTGTGAGCCATGAACGCCACCCAAGAAAATATTGAATAATCATCAGTTATCACGAGGCAGTATTGATCATTCTTGATACTTTTGTGCTTGACAGGACCGAACAAATCCATGTGCAAACGTTCAAGAGGAAGTGCCACCGTGGTGATTTTCTTTGTTGGATGTCGCTTCTTAGTTTGCTTTCCTTTTTGGCATGAAACACAGATGTCTTGAAGATGGAAATTTTTAAGAAGAACACCATTCACTAATTCATTCGACACCAAATGATTCATTTTCCGTAAGTGAATGTGACCCATACGTCTGTGCCAAGAGATTGAGTCTTTTTCAGTGGCTTTTGTAATGAAACAAGTTGCTTGTGCAGTCGTTGTTATTGCTTGGCTCATATCAAGGACATATAAATCATTTATCCTTGGAGCTGATAAGAGAATCCATTCTTTTGGAATCTTGAAGCCGGGTTTCAGCACATAACATCCATTTGCGTCAAAGTGTACTGAAAACACTTTATCACAGATTTGTGAAACGCTGAGAAGATTGTGATCAAGTTGTTGTACAAAGTTGATCTTGTCAAAACTTACAACCCCGTTAGATACCATTCCTTCCCCAGTAATATATCCGCCTTTATCTCCAGCAAAAGCAACATAACCTCCTCTAATAGATTTGACATCATAGAGAAGCTTCATGTCGCCTGTCATGTGCCTGGATGCCCCACTATCAACAATCCAATGACTGCTGAAAGTTCCTCCTGGAACACCCTACACATGTACTCACATGATTAGTTGGAGATGGGAACCCAAGCCTTTGTGGTCTTGGGTCTTCCATTTTCATCAACGTAAGTTACTTGAACTTCTCGATGTTGTGGAAATTGTGATGTTCCCCCCTGATACAGTAACCGTTTTTGGTTTCCAGGTCTGTTTTGTTTTACCAGTTTTATTCTTTAAAAACTTAACTTCATGATTGTCTGAAGTTTTTGAATTGTCTGGTTTGACAGAAACAGATGTTTTGTTAACCACGTCGGTTTTAATCACCTTTTCAATTTTCTTGACCTGTTGGCGTTTCTGTTTCTTTTCCCTTTCTTTTAGAAGACGGGGATCTGGTTTTGATGAAACAGATTGCTTTCGGTCAATTTGGTCACGTGGATCATCAACTATGGCTTTTTGTTTATGAATATATGGACAATTGCGAATAATATGTCCAAATGTACCACATGAAAAACATGATCTTCATTCTACAAACCCCCGAAGTATCATGTGATTGTCTTGATGATGATGAACTTTGTGATCCTGAGGTACTTGGTTTTGAACTGTTTTGTTCATTTCTTTTCAAAATTTTCGCTTGATTAACAAAATCTAGGTTCGATTTGTTTTTAAATGTGTCAATTTTATCCGTTCCCTTTCATTTCACAAAGTTCACCTTCTTGTCCTTTTTCTTGGTCTGTTTCTTTTGACCTTGAGTCGGTGATTTACCTTTTGGTTTGGTGTAATTTTGCTGAACTTTCTCAGTTGGTAATCTTTGATTGCCATTTTGTTTGCGAATTTCAGCTTTTGGAATCGGAGGACACTGTGTTACCACAACGTGTGATCCTGTCTTTCCCAAGAACTTACTTGTTGAATCTTCAAAAATTTTACTAATTAAAGATTGATTAACATTCTTAATAGGAAAATCTTTGTCAGAATAGATTTTATCATCACCAACAAGAGTGTACAACAAATTTACACTCTCAGACTCTTGTGAGGAAGTGGACGTGGACTCGGTCAGAACAGTCGTAGCAGGTTTTGCGGGAGGATCACATAGAATATGATTCTTGAGAGGTATGTCCTCTTCTATAATTACCGCATCTGACTGTGCTGAGTCTGTATCATTAGATTCATCATCTGAAGAATCAGCATCCTCAATAATGACTTGAGCATCCTGATTCTGTTTAGCAGTTACAAATGTATCTGCTGACACATCCGACTCTGATGATACTTCCTATTTGTACCCAAGTCCCGTTGTAAACTCCTCAATGTTTAGAGAAACAGATGGCTCAAAATAAGTTCTATCCTCTTCATCAGGCATGGCATCATAGTTGTGTTTCACAGGAGGTGGACATTTTTTATATCCAATGCACGTGACATCCCTTTTCTCCTTCTGAACATCAATGATGTGATCCAACACATAGCTAGAGTTCAAATAACTATTTAGCTTAAGATTGATCGCCTCACTTTCAGATTTTACACAAGCCATCTCTTTTTGCATTATCTCGAGCCTATTGATGTAACAGTTAATGGTTGTTTGTTTTCTTGAAACCATTTTTGTTAGCTCGGATTTGTTTTCTCTTAAATTTTCAATCATTGTTTTATACTCGTTTTCATGGTTTGTATAAAACATGTTGGCTTCTGTGCATTTGGCAAGATCCACGATCAACTTTTGGTTGTGGATAAATGTCACATCATACTTGGTTTGCAAAGCCTCATGTTTGCTTTGCAAATCAGATATCTTAGCATTTAAAGAAACATGTTTGTTTTGCAAGTCAGACAATTCAGCATTTAAAGCATCATGTTTGCTTTGCAACTCAGACATATTAGCATCTAAATCAGCACATTTATCACTTAAGCTAGCACAATTATCACAATTAACGACAGTTGGTTCATCGACACATACCTGGCTTGATGAACTGCCGCCATTAGCCATAAAGGCTGAATGAAGAGAAGAAGAAGAATAAGCAGCTTGATCCACCATAATAGATCTTCTATCATTCCTTGTTGCAGCTTCTCCTAACAATTTATCGATATCTGCATCGATTCTCCCACTAGATAGATCATCAGAATAATCTTCGCCTGAGGTTGAGATTTCCTCATCTGAACTCCTTGAATAACCAGAACTCTCTTCATCTGAAGATTCACCACCACTGGCGGAAGATTCTCCACCACTGGCGTGATTCAAATCCTTAGCAGCTTCAGCAAAACAAGCTGCTCCTCCCTGATCACCAATGCCTAATTGCATTGACCAGTCACAACCTTCATCTATTTGCACCACAAGAGCTTGATTGGTGTTCGATGGTCCTGCTTGATTGTTTGCAGGGACCAAGGTGCGATCGTCATTCCTGGTTAGATTTTGATTCTATTGGTTGCCTTGACCTCTGAAAGGATTTTGGTTCCCATGTTGTGCTGGCTTTGTGCATTCCCTCTTGAAGTGACCCCGTTTGCCACAGTTAAAGCACTTAACAGACTACTTGTCGAACCCATACTTGGTATCTTTCTTGCTTTCCAAGCTGGTTCGACCAGTCCGTTCCATGAAGTCCTTTGCTCGCCTTACAGCACTGGCGAAAGCCCATTTGATGTCCATCATATCCATCTCTTCTTTATCGATCTGCTGATAATCTTCTTGAGTTAGATTGATGTTTCCGATCTGCCCTGCAATCAACCCACAATACGCGCTCACCAATGTGTTTAGTATCTCCATATGATCTTTAGCTACTTCAACGCTAACTTTGGAGAAGTTTGACGTGTCAACCCGTACTGTATTTGAATTTGATGGCTGACCAGCAGATGATGTGCTTCCATAACAAGCTTGCTGTTGCACAGGTAGTGGATTGCCGTACAAATCTGTGGTTGGTAGAACAACCGTTGGTCTTGAGGAAGCTGGAAGTGGATTTCCATACAGATCTGTTGCTCTGGTAGATCGAACAGGTAATGGATTTCCGAACATATCAGTTGATACGATAGATCATTGGCTTGGCTGTTGTGGAGCTGGTTGTAGTGGATTTCCATACAAGTCTGTGGTTGGAGCTGGCTTAACAGGAACTTGTATCGGATTGCCATACAAATCTGTGCTTGTGACAAACGCCGTTTGGAGTGGAGCATGTTGAGCAGGTCTTGCATAAGTGCTAGAAGCTCCATAATACATATCAGGATTTTGTTGTACTGGAACCTTTTTCGCCTTTAGAGTTTCTTCCTGATCTTTATTCTCCAACATCTGAACGAAATCATTGATTGAGGTTGTAGCCAATGTGCCATTGTACTTCAAAATTTCCAAGATACCCTTCCATTGAAATGGCAGTGCATCGGCCAACTTTGTGACAACCTCTGCAGGAGTTGTTACTACCCCATAATGATTCAACCCAGTCAACAAGTGATAAAATCGACTTGTCAAATCTCTCAAAGATTCTCTTTCCATACATGTGAAACCATCAAACTCTTTCTTGAGTAAGTCATGTCGTAATTTGCGTGACGCTTCGTTTCCTTCACCTCTCATCTTCAATGCGTCCCATAACCGCTTTGTTGTCGTGAAACTTACAAACTGATGATAGATGTCTTTGTTTAACGCTTGAGTTAGAATAGAAAAATCCTTCTTTTCTAAATCATAAATCTTCTTATCATTTGGAGAAAGATCTGCAAATGACGCGGCAGTTGAAGCGGCAACATCAAGTGCTTGATCGAATTCTGTAATGAATTGTAACCATAACTCCGTGTTTTGCCCAAGAATATACGTATGAAATTTGTCTTCGCATCCCGGATATTCATTCATGTGCATTAGTTTCGGTGAACGATTATTGTTTCCTGTTTCATTTTCGCTTAAAAGTATACTTTGAATACTTTGATTTTGATTTGAAACAAACGCCCATTGACTTGACGAAATTTGAGGTGACGACGAAGGTGCAGGAGGTTCGGCCCATGATGGAGATAAACCCGTGCTTCTATACTTACTTTCTGTATTAGACGGAGTACCCCACCAATCCGGATTCATTTCGAATATATAATGACGAATACCTGATTAAATCACTCAAATCAAACAGTTAAGATAATTTTTTAAGTCTTCTGTTAAAAAGATCACAAGTGTAAGTGACGAAATCTATAAGGTGTTCGTCGAAGACATTAAGTGACGAAATCGAGAGAGTTCGTCAAAAACATGTGACAAAGTTATGGGGTTTTCGTCTATGACTTCTTTTGACGAAGTCTAAGTGTTCGTCGAAGACAGATGTCGACGAAGTTATGGGGATTTCGTCGTTGACTTCTTTTGACGAAGTCTGAGTGTTCGTCGACCTGAAAGTTCATTGGCAATTGTTACACAGACACAAAAGATATTTTGCAAAGTAAATCAAATATTTTCTTCTGACACAGAACCCTCTTTGTCAAAACAGCATGCTTTCTCTGATTTCGAAGCTTCTTATTCTCAACAACCCATCATCACACATGTACACAATGTCAACATAATATATTATAATTGACAAACACCTTGATTCAAACAACACACAAATCAAATACACATGTATATCAAGAACAGTTTGAATATTCTAAGAACACTATGATGATTCTGGCCAAACTTATCAACAGATAAAATTTTCGAGACCCAAATTTTTGCTAAAACTTTCAATAAAAACCCACAATAACATACAAGCATGTAATATAACAAGGTTTCCACTAAAACAAGAAGCAAAACATCATGATTTTCAAGGTTTTGTAAAAAGTTTTTTAGAAAAATGATTTTCAACAACATAAACTGAAAGACACTTTCAAAATCTATCAAAACATAAGAAATCAACTTGGTTTTAACAAGGAATCGAGCCAATGCTCTGATACCAATTGTAGGTCCACCCGGAGGATCGAGTCAACCTCTATTCCCTGTTTTCCGACGTACCCGAGAGTGCGGAATCCAGACGGGTAAGTTAAACCAAGTTACGAACACAAACACAAACACAAAGATTCAACGATTAACACTCAATGTGTTAATGCTATGAAACGGTTACAAAGCAATGTTTACAAGATGTTCTTATAAATTCTCAGTGTGTGTGTGTTTACAGTGTGTTCTCTCAATGAAATCTATTCAGACTTCTACCCCTGTTTCTGTTCTTTTTTATGTATATATACTGAAGCATCGACGAAGTCCTCTAGCCGACGAATTCTCATCGACGAACTTGGATTTCTTCGAGACACACCTTGACGAACTTGCAAATGTGAATTGCAAAGGAAGTTCGCCATTCAAGGGATTTCGTCACATGTGACTTGGTCACTTGTTGGGCCTAAACTTCGTCATACATATTCTTGAATCTTCGTCATACACACTTCATTGAAACTTCGTCATATGCATGTTCCAAATGAAACCTAATATAATATGATAGCATGACATGTTTGACTAAGTATGAATTCACGTGGATTCATGTGCATTCATTTGATAATTCATTCACATGACATCATGATGATGTCATGCCGACTGGGAAACGGTTCGCGGCGCTTCGTGCTTCGCGTGTCGAACTCTGGGGCGCACGACGGAGGAATGTCGTGACATCGGGCTTGAGCCGAACCTAAGCGAGTCGAACCGAACCGAGTTGAACCAAACCGTGTCGTGTCCACATAAAGTGTACCAACAAAATTACAGAAAAAACATACCCTCAACGATGTTGCAACAATGATGTTGGAAAAATTATGTGAAGTACAAAAAGGTGTAATCGCAGATGAACAGACTGAATATGGAAATTCTGCAGTCGGTAACAATCTATCTATACTTTCTATAAAAAGAGAAAACCAAGTGATATAAGAAAAGTTGAGGTGAAACGTTGATGTGTGAAACAAAGCTTCAATGAAACAACGATGTTGGAACAATGATATTGAAAGGATAATGTGTCAACAGAGTCAACAAATGTTCAAACAAAGAACTGTAATCGAAGATTAACCTGCTCAATCATGAGAGCTATGCATTTGAGTGAGAGAGATATGATCGCAAATATGAGTGAGAGAGATAAATTGAAATTTGAGTGTGGAGCCAAATTCATATATGTTATTTATAGGGAGCTAGATTCACATGTAGTTTGAATTTTGAATTTGGAGCCAGGATTTAAAATTTTGAATATGGGCAGAAGCTATGGGCAGAGGTTTGAAGCATTTTTATAAACAGCTGCCCTTTTGTATGTGTGCAGATGTTTAAACACTGCCTAAGAACCTACGGACAGACCTTTGAAAGTATAGATGTGGGCAAGACCTTTGAAAATTAAAGTGAATTTAGATATTAAGGATTATGATGCGATAATGACATAACAAAAGCCTTATTGGACAACCTCTATGGCTGCCACCTCAGCTTTTCTTATGTCACTTGGTTTTCTCCTTTTATAGAAAGTATAGATAGAAGATTTAAAAAAAGATCACTCCCTCATAAAACAATTTTCTATTTTATTTCAAATAAAGAAAGTTTTACGCGAAATCTACTTTTATATTGATTTTTAAAAAGGAACTAGTGACATTTCATCACTTGAAAAGTTTAAAAGGAAAAGCATATACCTCGTCAAGATTTTTTACACCTTTAAACTAAAGTTGTGATAGTTAAAGAGGGAGGATCTTATTCTCCACCCGATTTAGTTCGCGCTTGCCCCTTTGATATTTTTAGTGTTGGGTAATATCAAAATGGGACACTACTAGAATACAACGGGTTTTGCTACGCATTTACAACAAAATTGCAACGCAATATTGAAAACTCTAAATTTCCAACGAGTTTTGCTACGAAGTTGCCAGACAACGAAAACCCTAATTTTCCCAACATAATTCTGTGCGTAGAAAAACTCAATTTTCCTAATTCATATTAAAAAAATATGCATTAGTTATAAATTATTCATACTTTGTGACGCATTTGCTACGCACAATTTAATAAAACTTGAAATAAAGGTTGCGTCACAAATGTGCAACAAAATGATTTAATTTTTTTTATAATTTATGACACATTTGTGATGCGAAGAATACTTATACAAATACCACATGCTTAGCAAATGCGTCTCAAATGTAAATAATAATAATAATAATAACAATAATAACAATAATAACAATAGTAATAATAACAATGATAATGTTGCAACTCAATTTGTATTTTTCTAAGTTAATTAATATTTGGAGTAAATTACAAGTTTTGTCCTTTATATTTGTCTCAAATTTTAGGCGCTGTCCTTTACCTTTAAAATTGATGACTTTTGTACTTAATGTTTGGAAATGTTGCGTGTTATGTCCTTTATGGCAAACCCAGTTATAATTTTCAGTTATCTAATGTCATGTGCATTGCACATGAGGGTACTGTCATTTCACCTTCCACTTGTCTTTCCCCCCTATTTAATATCCTGATAACATCCCAATCCTTTCACCTTTGCAAATTAAGGCTCATCATCACCCATTAAATTAGGGTTCATAGCCATGGTGAACTACCATTGTGGAAAGGAGGCGATAATACAAACTTCATGGACAAAGAAGAATCTGGGTCGTCGTTTTTATTCTTGTCTTGTCCAGGTAATGTTAACCTCATGGCTGGATGGTTCGATCAGGAAATGTAATGTCGTTTTTTACTTTAATGTTTTGATTTGCTAAAATGTAGGGTTCAAATTTTCCATTTATTGGATGGTTCGATCAGGAAAGGTGCCAAAGGTGCATAGATATCATACTTGGATTGCTTAGAGCTAAGAACAACTTGGAATCGGATAACATGAAGCTGCAACAAGAAAACATGAAGCTGGAACAATCAAACTAGTTGCTTTTGACCAAAGTGAAAGATGCTGAAGCAAAGTCAAGAAAATTGAAAAAGTATTTGGTTTGCAGTTGGATCTGTTTTGTGATGTATGTTTTGCCATTTTAGGGTGTTATTTGTGATGTGCAGTATGTGTAAAATGACAAGATCTAATTTTGAATGACAAGATCTAAGTTTATGATGTATGTTTTGGCTTTTTAGTGTGTTATATGTGATGTGCAGTATTTGTGATGTGTATGAATGGCAAAGTGGAATGTCCAATTTCCAGTTTTCATTGTAATTGACCAAAACAAACTGACCAAAACAAGATGACCCAAACAAACTGTAAATGGCCATAATGACCATAACATGTAATGACCAAACGAAGTGCAATTGACATTCAAAATGACCAAACTTTATAGTAATGCAAATGACAATAAAAATGTCCAAAAGAAAATGACCAAAACACCATAACTTCTTACCATATTATAACCAAACCTGATTCATGTTCCAAAAACAACCACCAGTTCACAAACACCTAAAGTAGCTACCAAAAGTTCACAAACATCTAAAAAGTAGCAACCACAAGTTCCAAAAGACATAAAACAAGTTCAAAAGCCATAAAACAAGTTCAAAAGCCATAAAATAATTTCAAAAGCACATAAATACAAGTTCACTTTGCTGTTGCGTTCCTACTCTTCCCTGCCTTCCCACTCTTCCCTGATTTACCAACCTTCACAGGTTCACCTTGACCCTTGCAAGTCCTAGAATTATGTCCTGTCTTCTTACACTTTGAACATGTCGCTTTAGTGTGTTTTTTGGACAACCTTCCTGATTGGGTCATATCTTCAAGCTCCATTGCAGATCTTTTCCTCAACTTCTTTGGTCTACCAACCTGGGTGTGGTATTTTGGGGGTGTAATTGTTATAGGAGCATGTACCTTTGTACATAAAGTCCTGCCATTGATAGGGTTCACCCTAAAAGAGTACACCTATTTCCACGTATCCATTGTATAAACCGGATGTACCCAACTCTCCAAAGACCCACCCTGCCTCCATTAGCAGCTTTCTCCCAAATTGCAGCCACAGCATGTCTGGATGGCATTCCTGTAAAACATACTAAACCTTTAAACCAACATCCAGTTTAACAAAAACCAACTTCAAAAAATCAAATATTACCTGTTATTTCCCAGCCTCTGCAACTACATGTCCTTGCAGTCAAATTCACCACACGAGCATGATTTGGCTTTCCACTAACCTGATAGTAATCCCCTCCATTCCACTAAACATGGTAAGAGGTTGCATCTCTTTTGATCCCCTCAAAAAAATTTGTTGCCTTGGGTGTAAGCAAGCCTTCGCTTTTCTCTATTAAGTTCAACACAGTTACTATTATCCTCATTAGATACTCCCTTACGTATTCAAGTGCTGATATGATAGGCTTGTCCCTGCCTTCTACTATCTTTCCATTGAAAACCTCACACATGTTATTAAGCACTATATCCGAAACCGCCCTCCCTGTGCCCAAAGTTGGAACAAATGAATACATAAGTTATCTTTCTTGTAAAACAGGAATATTCGGCAACCAAAGTTTGAAAAACTAAAATATACCTGAAAAATAAAACCTTGACCAATGTAAAGGAGGAATCTTTGACAACCATAATTGAGCTTTCTTGTTGAAAGCCTTCAAGTCATCCATAGCAAGTGTAAATTCTGGAACCGTTGTTGCAGCAGCACACTTCCAAAGTTTCTCCTTGTAAAGATCTCCTTTGAAACTAACTTTCATATTTTCATGTATGTGTCGAAGACAATATCGATGCTCAGCACAAGAAAACAGTTTTGAGTTTGCAGGTAGTACTCCCTGCACAAACAACATATTGCAATTTGAAGCAAGACTAAACATAGATATTGAGTTAGTTATGAGTGTAAAATAGAGTACCTTTTGCCTATCATTTATAAAAGTGAAATTTGAGTTACTGCCTAAACCAAGAGCATCACCTAAAATCTCTAAGAACCAAGTCCATGACTCTTTGTTTTCAGATTCCACAATTGCATAAGCAACAGGGTAGATCCCATTGTTGCACTCGACACCCATTGCACTTAACAGTTGCCCTGGGAATGGTCCTTTCATGAATGCCCCATCTAGACCTAAGAAATCCCTTCCAATTGCTTTGAAGCTCTGCTTTAATGCAGCCAAACACACATATATCCTTCTAAACTGTCTGGTATTATTCCCAGGATCTGGATTACCATCAACCTCTATCTTAACAGTATTACCTGGATTTTGTTGGCTGAGTTCATTAGCATAATCCCTCAACAGTGTATACTATTCAGCATAGTCTCCTTCTACATGCATCTTAACTATGCATTTAGCCCTATATGCCTTCATTCTTAAAATTCCAATAGAAAACCTCCTTTGAAACTGTTCTTATACAGCTTTAACAGGAATTTCTGGGTTCTCTTCAATCTGCTCTAGCATCTCTTGTGATAGGAACTTCAAAGTACATGCATAATGCTTCCGGGTTGTAATACATGTGTGGCAGTAATTAGGGTTTTGACCACCCAAGATTCTGATTTTTTTTCCTTTCAAATCAACAAGACCCTAGGACATTGATATTGATGGGAGGTTTGTCCTATTCCTCCTACCACCCACATTTACTTCACCTTTTGCTGATTGGTCCCTGTGTCTTAATTTTTTTCAACAGAAACCCCCTTCCCCTTTTTTTCTTACCTTTATCCCCTTGTCTTCACTTTTTTCCATCTCACCAATTTTTTCTTTACCTTTTGCTTGGCTGACATGCACCCCGTTGTCATCTACCTCAAAGTCTGGTTTAGAGCCTTAACAGACTGCCCTAACCCTGTTGTGATCATCTTTAATAATCTTTATAACCCTTCTAGTTTCAACAATATGTTTTTTTATCAGCCTTTTTGCTTCGTGCTTGCTGCCAAATACCTGCCCAAGGCAAAAGTTTACCAATTTCCCATTTGATCTTCTTATTGTGTGTAGCAAATGTTTCCTAGTGCCTGTATGATTATCATCAGATTCAGATCCACTGTTAAACTTATGATTATCTAATACATCCCCATCCATGTCTTCATCAACATTCATATGTTCATTAATATTGTCCTCAGTTTCCATATCAACATTAGTACTATAGTTACTCATGTCCACTTCATGATCACTCATATTATGTAACAATCCTTGCCAAAATGGTTATTTCCTTATTTTAATAATGCACATTAGGAAACCCTAATTGAGACCCCCAAGTAGTATGGCGCGACCCATAAATTTTAAAACAGGCGAAACTAGGATCAGGACCCCCTAAAACTCAAGGGGGTATCCCCTAGTCATAATTATCAGCTCAAAACGGTTGCAAAACACGTATTTTCACGAAATATTGACTCAGCAGGGCTAAGCAGGACACAAGGCTACCCTAGCCTATTTTGGTCTGCCCCATGATACGCGATAGGTGACCTGGATCCTGTCGCGGCATGCGGGCGGATCTAAATTTGGCTATAAATCCAGGGGCTTGGGACTTGAACTGTTTGCATGCTTCGACGTAAAAATCGTATAAGTACGTTATGTTATACGTTGTTTCCTTCAAAAACACACACAGTCCCGAACCTCTGCTGTGATAACAGGGTAATAACTCGACCAATGCTACGATACAATGTCCGATCGATTAAAACCGATCCGATGGATGTTTAAGTGCTACCTGAATATGGGCTATACTTTGTCATTCGTCATGAGGGTTTCGATCTCGTGAAATTATCGTAAATGTTGAATTAAGTTACTGACATAGTTTCATTTGCATTGTTATTTTAACTAGGTTACCAGGCTTAATCAGTAGGCGGACTCTGTCCAACTTGCAATGTGAGTCATTCTGATTTATCAAATTGATTTGCACAAAAAACCTAAATGTTTTCCAGTTATACTTTGCAGTGATTAAGTCTTTGCTAATCTTAAGTTACTGGTAGTAAGTGGGGTATTGTGCACATTACTGTTGTTTCTATCACTTTAGGTGGGCGAGCCTAATTAGTGATATACGTCGCTATTGGGTGACAGGACCCAATAGTGGTATGACCATAGTCATAGATCCGGTCGAGTGACAACTGAACCAGCTAATTATAAGATAGGGGCAAATGTGAAAACTCTTAATGCTGTAAATTGTAACAATGTGTCATTTTGTGCAAATTGAATGACTCGCCAGTATTTCCCCGCTGATAAAATCTTTTTAAACATATTTCAGGTGATTTACTGTAAACAAGGAAAAGTGTCGTGTAGCACTACCAGCTTGAATGAAGTGGCTCAGTAAATAAATAAACATGTTTTTGTAATCGGGGGATTTCCCAGTGAAATTCCTTTACTGTAAATTACGGGGTTTGTCCCGAAACTTGAAATAAAATAATTGGGTATTTTCAGTTTAAATGATCCTGTTAAAATTTCCGCTGCCAAATTAAATATCAATACCACGGGTTTCTGTCCCGTTGCGTTCGAACCGGGAAACTAGGTCGGGGGCCGTGACTGAAAAGGTGGTATCAGAGCCACTGATTTAAGCCACTTAAGTATTTGAGAAATACTTAAGCTTACAATTTGCCATTTTGTGATTCTGTGAAAATTAAATTTACAATAAATAAAATTTTAACTTGAATTTTTGTGTGTTTCTTCATATGTGCCTAACAGCATGAATGAACTATCAGAAGCCCTCCGAAGTTTCACTATCCATACTTCTGATATGGAGATTTCCAGAACCCAGTCCGGTTATCAGGTTAACACCGAGAAGCCACTAGTGATTCAGGCCCAGTCACAGGAGAAACCTAAGCCTAAAAATAGGAGAATGCTTCTGGACTGGAAGCGAGGACGCAAGAAGAAACCAGCTGCCCAAAAGGTGAAAAAGACGGAGGATCCAAAAGGAAAGGAAAGGGAAAGGAAGTAGGGGAGAGCTCTGGTCAAGCTCAGTAGTTGCCACCTTGGGAGGAACTCAATAGAAAACTGGCGAACTGTGACCTCATCGGACATGCTGACGAAACCCTTTTCAATATCCCCGCCCAATCCGAACTTCCTATCAATTTGGAACCAACTATTCCAGACCCATTTGTCAATCCACAACTGATGTGCGTGAAGTGTCGTATATATTAGGTGTATATTTTAAGCCCTTTTTAACACTTATTTTAGCCAAGTTTTAAATTTATAAAACACGATATTTCACTAACACTAAACACACATATGGGCAAGTGCGCCCATCGTTGAGTGTAGTATAGTGTTGGTAAGATACCGAGGTCGTCCAAGGACACAAGAGCTTTTAGTACCGGTTTATCCTCAACGTCTAATCAAAATAAAAGTTTAGAAAAATGTTTTAAGCTAAAAAATAAAAACTAACTAAAATGCTGAAAATAAAAATAAAATAAAAACAGATAGACAAGATGAATCACTTGGTTCCGACTCGTATCTAGTATAACCTTTGATTATTTCCGCACTTTTGCACATAATTAAGAGATTATCTTAGTTATTGTAGTAGGCCCCTCTTTTGAAGGTGACGTTACCCTCACCCCAGTAGTTTGAGTCAGCAAGGATACAATCCTAAAAGGGTGGATTATTGGAAGATAATGAATTAAGTTATTAATGCAGTATTGTGGTAGGCCCCGCTTTTGGCGGTGACGTTACCCTCGGCTAAGTAGTCTGAGTCAGCAGGGATACAGTCCTAAATAGCCGGGTTATAGTATTAATAGTAGTTAACTTATGAGGGGGTCAAAGAGTTTGGACCCCCGCCATCCAATACCGTGAAGTATTGAAGGAGGTCCTACTAAATTTGACCCAGGTCCATTGCAGGACCTCTAAACGCTGAACAATGGCAAGACCTTTACCAAACCGTTCCCTTAACCCCCGACCAGGTAGCCAACATACCTCCATATAGACCGTGGAGATATGAATGGTGAAAATCTTTTATTTTATATAGACAGTAAAATAATGCCAAGACACCACGGACAAACGATAAGGAAAGATCACCTTCAACATAAGTAACTAGTTATTAAAGTCATTAATACAAAACCAAATAAAAAGTGCAAAAGATTAGAAATAAAAAGTATTATACTAGACACTTTGTCTTCACCAAGTGATGTAAGAGACTTAGGCAAACATGGCCTTGATTGTCAAGAACTCTTACGATCAATCTTGGATCCCGAGACGACTCACACACTCTACGATGGACAATGGATGATGGTGGTGGATGATGGTGTTGTGATGGTGGTGGGTGGTGGATGAAGTGTGAGAGAGGTGGTGTGCCAAGGGATGAGATGAAATGAATCCAAGCACTCCTATTTATAGGCTGAACAGAGAGCTGGGCACGGCCCCGTGTCCGCTGGGCACGGCCCCGTGCCTGTCTGACACTCTCTCTCCTCATTAATTGTAACTCGCAATTACAATAAATGCGCCTGCTGTACTTTCGACACGCCCCCGTGTCCGCTGGGCACGGCCCGTGGTGGGCAATAGAAGCTTCTATAGATTTGTCTTTTCTGCTGCTTCTTGGGCACGCCCCCGTGCTGGCTGAGCACGGGGCGTGTTCAGACTTCTGCCTTCTCCATTTTGCTTTGGAAGGTGCCGTTGAGGGGTCGGGCAGTCCACTAATGTTCCTTTCCTTGTATTTATGTTGGATTTAGCTGTCTTTTTGCTTCTTTTGTGTTTTTGAGCTCATTTAATCCTGAACATACAAAAGGAAGACAAAAACACTCTTTTTCCAATATTAGTACTTAAAAAGGGTTAGTTTTATGCCTTATTTGATGTAATTTATATGTTGCATTTTGCACACATCAAATACCCCCACACTTGAACTTTTGCTTGTCCTCAAGCAAAACTCTTTAATATGTGGCTTACACTCCCAAATGGAATAGGTAGAAGAGAAGGTTTTGGCTTGTCGTAGAGTGTCGGGATGTCCAAGATCTTTTTG
Organism: Helianthus tuberosus; assembly: GCA_030545235.1. Lineage (NCBI taxonomy): Eukaryota > Viridiplantae > Streptophyta > Magnoliopsida > Asterales > Asteraceae > Helianthus > Helianthus tuberosus. The sequence goes on from CM060406.1 coordinate 66,555,918, forward strand.
GGTTTTATTTTTATTTATTTACAATCCTATTCGTAATGATTTATTTAGAACGTTTCATAGGAGAAACTATTTAATTGGGCATAACATGCCTTTTTAAAATTCCATTTATATACAAGTTCAAATACCTCACGGGAGAAATCACTCACACTCGGCCGAAGGTGTATTTTTAGTGAATCACTCGAGAGCGGCATGGGACTTATTTCTACCATAGGCTTGCCAAGCAATCAATCCTCCTCCTTTTTAACTTTTATACCTTTGTAAATATCAAGAGGACTTTGTGGGTTAAGGGTTAGGCTTGGGTTAAAGGTAGGTGGTTGGGAAAGTGGTTAGTGGTTAGTAAAAAAATGGCGAAAAGCGTAACAAGTGTCGGTTTTCGTAAGATTTTCTATTTTTGCAACTTTTTATTTTGATGAAGCTTTTATTCAAACAAGGTTGTTTTTGATAAACTTGTTTGTTTATTTTCTTTTTGCTTCATCATCAACAATTTTTTTTTTTTTTTTTTTTTTTTATCATACGAAAAACCGAACTTGTTACTAAAACAAAGGGTTTTTGGTTTGGGTGATGAAATGAAAAGGTTTAGGCTCAAAGGGGTTAACTAGGGGGATTTTTGGGTAGGTGGTAAAAGAAAAAGAAAAATAATGGTGTAGAAATAAAAAGGGTTAGTCCTAATGCCTCCATCATTTACTTACTCGGGTTTAAGTTGATAAGGACCGGGAATGTATCGTCATGGCAAGTTCTAGAGTCGTAAGAACCAAGCGGCTATTCACACAAGAAACGAAAAATGAGCATTTAGTTTTAATGATATGTAATTGTTGCTCAATAAAGGCTCAAAACTCACTTTTGTGGGAATGGGTTTTTATGTGATCAAGTATATATAATCAAATTTTAACTAAGCTTGTCATGCCTTTTCATAATTTCTTATGTTGGTTCTTTTTATCACGACGCTATCGGTTGTAAATTTGTAAAAATATAACCTTTTTAGAATTTTGAAATTCCCAAGTTAAACCTAGACAAGTAAAAAAAATGAAAATTTTTGAAAAAATTTGGGGTGATTAGCGGTTCCAATAGAGTTTTGTGTAAGGCTTGTATTTAGGACTTGCAAGATTCAAGGTTTTAGCATCCCCCCCAGACTTAAATTACACATTTTCCTCAATGTGTCCCAAAAATAAGTTTTTCGGTTGATTAAAATGTGTAAAAGTGGGTTAAAAACAAGATTTTATGGTACTGGGTGGCTGAACACGGGGTGGTGTTGGCTGAGCACGGCCCAGTGTCCAGACTGCCAGTACCAAAAGTAAACAGAAGGCTGGGCACGGGGGCGTGTCCAGTGAGCACGGCCCCGTGTCCAGGTACCTGAACTGGGCATTTTCTACAGAACCTTGGGCACGGGGCGTGTTGGGGTGAGCACAGCCCCGTGCTGAACTTGCTGTAATGAAGAAAAATCATCGGGAGGCTCTGTTTTTGTGTATGGGGTGTTGGTTCAAGCTTCCCTTATCATCCTTCACCATCCCGAGTGTGTTTTATTCCTGAAAATTAAAAACTAAACTAGAAAACATAAAGGTTAATCTAAACTAAACTACGGATAGTTCCGCGGAATGCCTCCGTGGTGCGCCACGTTTATAAGGGTCCTTGGCTAGACCCTCCTTATCGGGTGGTTCTGGCTCATCTTCAATTAGGGGGTCATTATTGCCGAATGGATATTTCATTGACCGCTCAAGATCGACACTTCTTTTAAATGCCCCTAATTGAAGAGGTAGATTATTGAACTTCCGGTTTTTCCAAGCTTCATGAGTTTTTACAAATGGTCGTCCCAACACTAGAGGAGCGTCATCGAGGATGACAAAGTCGGTCGGGATTACCATTTGATTTGTTTGGACCAATACATCCTCAACTACACCGATTGATTTTATTACTTTCCGATTGGATAGAAAAATGGGTATTTGAAGTGGAGAAAAATCACTAATACTTAATTTTTCGAAAATGTAGTTAGGCATTATGTTAACACAAAGATCTTTATCGATTGTGATATTACTAATAAACGAATTTTGAAAGAAACATGGAACCGGTGTAATGTTAATTTCAAATGGGTCTTCTTTTATTAGCGACGTTTGATCATTAGTTAACTTAACACTTACCGTTTCGTCAATTTTAGCGTTAGTGTTTAACTCTTTTAAAAACTTAGCATGAGTGGGTACTAAACAATGGTTTTCGAAAGAAGGTGACAAGAGATTAATTTCTTCAAAATTAGACTCTTCTTGAATTTTAACGTTGTCGGACTCACCTTTTTCGTTGTTTAACTCATGTGTCGGTTTTTCACTTATTTGTTCTTCCATTTTTACACTTTCGGTTATCTCTTCTTTTTTTTAATTCTTCTCTTGCACGGGACTCCTCTTCCCTTGCGCGAGCTTCTTTTATACATCGATCGATAACTCTAATGTGTTCTAATATCCTATCGGTCACTTCGGTTATAGAAAAAGGATCGGTATTTTCTAAGCTTGAATCCGGTTGTTCGACCCTTTGTTCCTCATAATACCCATATGAAGTAGATGGTTCGCACCATTGTTCTTCATTGTAAGCATATGATGGATAAGGTTCGTAATTTTGTTCTTCATAATACTCATATGAGGTGGGTTGTTCACGCCAAGGTTCCTCATAGTAAGCATACGAAGGTGGTGGCTCATATCTTGGTTCCTCAAAGTATGAGTATGAAGGCTCATACCTTGGTTCATCAAAATATGAGTATGAGGGAGGAGGTTCATACCTTTGGTCTTCATAGGATGTGTATGAAGTTGATGGCTCGTACCTGGGCTCCTCATAGTAGGTGTATGAATTGGATGGTTGATATGAGCGATTATTTTGAACCGATCGTGCGTTACGACAATTAGTGCAATAATTACCCCTATAATCATCCTCCTCATAGGTGTAGTTGTAACCTCCTGAGTATTGATCCATAAGAATCACTCAGCAGACCACAACTGAGTCTCGAGATCAGAAAACAAAAATAAAAACGGAAACAGAGGCTGGACACGGCCCCGTGTTCAGTGGACACGGCCCCGTGTTCAGGATCTGTATCTGGGCGTTTTAATTAAATTTACTGATTTCGTTGAGCACGGGGCATGTTCAGTGAGCACGGCCCGTGTTCAAGCTTCTGTTACTGGGTGTTTTATGAAAAATATGGAGCACGGCCCCGTGTTCAGCGAGCACGGCCCTTGTTCAACCTACTGTAAATGCAAAACTAATCTAAAATGCAGAAAAATGTGGGCCCGTTTTGAAAAGGTTTTGAAAAACTGATTAGGCCGCCGATTTTAAGCTTTCCTAAAATCCTTGTGTCGCCGGCAACGGCGCCAAAAACTTGATGTGCGTGAAGTGTCGTATATATTAGGTGTATATTTTAAGCCCTTTTTTAACACTTATTTTAGCCAAGTTTTAAATTTATAAAACACGATATTTCACTAACACTAAACACACATATGGGCAAGTGAACCCATCGTTGAGTGTAGTATAGCGTTGGTAAGATACCGAGGTCGTCCAAGGACACAAGAGCTTTTAGTACCGGTTTATCCTCAACGTCTAATCAAAATAAAAGTTTAGAAAAATGTTTTAAGCTAAAAAATAAAAACTAACTAAAATGCTGAAAATAAAAATAAAATAAAAACAGATAGACAAGATGAATCACTTGGTTCCGACTCGTATCTAGTATAACCTTTGATTATTTCCGCACTTTTGCACATAATTAAGAGATTATCTTAGTTATTGTAGTAGGCCCCTCTTTTGAAGGTGACGTTACCCTCACCCCAGTAGTTTGAGTCAGCAAGGATACAATCCTAAAAGGGTGGATTATTGGAAGATAATGAATTAAGTTATTAATGCAGTATTGTGGTAGGCCCCGCTTTTGGCGGTGACGTTACCCTCGGCTAAGTAGTCTGAGTCAGCAGGGATACAGTCCTAAATAGCCGGGTTATAGTATTAATAGTAGTTAACTTATGAGGGGGTCAAAGATTTTGGACCCCCGCCATCCAATACCGTGAAGTATTGAAGGAGGTCCTACTAAAGTTGACCCAGGTCCATTGCAGGACCTCTAAACGCTGAACAATGGCAAGACCTTTACCAAACCGTTCCCTTAACCCCCGACCAGGTAGCCAACATACCTCCATATAAACCGTGGAGATATGAATGGTGAAAATCTTTTATTTTATATAGACAGTAAAATAATGCCAAGACACCACGGACAAACGATAAGGAAAGATCACCTTCAACATAAGTAACTAGTTATTAAAGTCATTAATACAAAACCAAATAAAAAGTGCAAAAGATTAGAAATAAAAAGTATTATACTAGACACTTTGTCTTCACCAAGTGATGTAAGAGACTTAGGCAAACATGGCCTTGATTGTCAAGAACTCTTACGATCAATCTTGGATCCCAAGACGACTCACACACTCTACGATGGACAATGGATGATGGTGGTGGATGATGGTGTTGTGATGGTGGTGGGTGGTGGATGAAGTGTGAGAGAGGTGGTGTGCCAAGGGATGAGATGAAATGAATCCAAGCACTCCTATTTATAGGCTGAACAGAGAGCTGGGCACGGCCCCGTGTCCGCTGGGCACGGCCCCGTGCCTGTCTGACACTCTCTCTCCTCATTAATTGTAATTCGCAATTACAATAAATGCGCCTGCTGTACTTTTGACATCCCCCGTGTCCGCTGGGCACGGCCCGTGGTGGGCAATAGAAGCTTCTATAGATTTGTCTTTTCTGCTGCTTCTTGGGCACGCCCCCGTGCTGGCTGAGCACGGGGCGTGTTCAGACTTCTGCCTTCTCCATTTTGCTTTGGAAGGTGTCGTTGAGGGGTCGGGCAGTCCACTAATGTTCCTTTCCTTGTATTTATGTTGGATTTAGCTGTCTTTTTGCTTCTTTTGTGTTTTTGAGCTCATTTAATCCTGAAAATACAAAAGGAAGACAAAAACACTCTTTTTCCAATATTAGTACTTAAAAAGGGTTAGTTTTATGCCTTATTTGATGTAATTTATATGTTGCATTTTGCACACATCAACAACCTTTTACAGGACAGTTGGAAGAATGGTGGACAAGTGACTGGCACTTCCAGAACTTCATGAATAATCCCAATGTTTACTTTCCCCAGTTTGATCCTGAACCTGTACCTTTTCCACCCATGAACCCGGAGAACGTTGCCGAATTATGCCGCTATGGCGAGGAACTGGTGGATTCGGGAAACCGGATTCGAGAAGTGGGGGTAAACATCACGTGGAAGTACGATGAGAAGGAGCGTCGTTTCTGAAGGACCAGTTAACCAAAGTTGAATGTTTTGTATAATAATAATATGTGAAATATTATATAATATAACATATAAAATAATATAATATTGTATAATAATAACTAAAATAAAACAACTGTAAAATAGTTGGTTTATATGGACGCATAATATATAAAAATATAAAGGTCGCATGTCGACGACTTTGGCTATATGTGTGACTTAATTGTGTTGTGATTGCCTTATTTGCTATCCATTTTGTGACAATAATTTGTATGTATTGTTAACTATTCAGATGGAAAATGCAATAAATCAACCGAAAAATGAAGTTAACCAATCTGAACCTAATAATGAAGACCATTTTCTCAATTGACAAGATATAGAAAATATCGTTGCTCAGGGAATAGCCAACGCTATCCCCGCAATTGTCGCTGCTGTTAAGAATCCCGTTGAACCTTCACAAGCCAACCATAGCAAACGCACTCACGATGATAATATCAGTAACAGTTTAAACGGGGGTGGTGATAATAATAATGTGGTTCAAGCCCCATTACAAAAGAAAATGAAAGTGGCAACGATGGGTTGCACTTACAAAGAATTTCTTGCCTGTAAACCAGTCAAATTTGCAGGCAATGAAGGGGCGACTGCCGCACTGGGTTGTGTAGAAAAGACCGAAGCAGTAATCAAAATAAGTAAATGCGTCGAGGAAGACAGGGTTATGTATGCATCCCACCTTTTTAAGGAAGAGGCGTTAGAATGGTGGAACACGGTGCTGCAAGCTAAGGGAAGTGACGTGGCTTATGCCATGAGTTGGGAGGAATTTAAGGAATTGGTAGAAAGAAAGGTTTGTCCCTCCTACAAAAAAGAACAAATGACGAATAAGTTCCTGAACCACTGGATGGTGGACGTTGATTGTCGAAGATATACCTCGAAATTTTTCGAGTATGATAGAATTGTACCAACTCTGGCTTCACCAGAACCGGTGCTTATTTCTCGCTACATTTGGGAGGCTAATTAGTGAGATTCATGATATAGTCAAAGCTGCGAGTCCCCGAACAATTGACGATGCGGTCGAATTGGCCAACACCTTGACCGACGGATTGGTGCGTACGAGAGAAGAAAATAGGAAAAAGGAATTGGCCCAAAAGATTACCCAAGGTTTTCGAGGGGGTAATAATACTAATAATTTCAAGAAAAAGGGAACCGGGCAGTCTTCCATACCGCTGTTTTGCGGAAATTGTAAAAAGAAACATTTTAAAAAATGTAAGGAAAGTTGCAATTTCTGCAAAAGACCAGGGCACCGAGAGGAGTAATACAGGAAGAAATCCGTAATCTGCTACAACTGCGGCGAAACAGGACACTTCAAGCCCGATTGCCCAAAATTGGTCAAGCCAGCTGACAACAAGGCCAAACCTGCCGAAGGAACAAATAAGAAGAATGCAAGAGCCTTTCAGCTGATAACTCAAGAAGCAGATCTGATTCCCGATGTAATAGCTGGTACGTTCCTTGTACATGACGTTTACGTAAAAGTATTATTTGACTCTGGTGCAAACCAAAGTTTTATAAATACTTCATTTTGCCAAGCTCTTAAGCAACCTTTAACTAAACTTAGGCAGATTTATAAGGTAGAAACAACAGATGGAAATTCTGTTAATATAGATAAGGTTCTCCAAGAATGAAAGATAGAACTCTCAGGCCATAAATTTTCTGCAAACCTACTACCTATGAATCTAGCTGGATTCGATGTCGTATTAGGAATGGATTGGTTAGTAGCCAACCATGCTCGAATCCTCTGTGATAAAAATTCCATAGAAATACATACGCCAGCAGGAGAAGTAATTTTGATAACAGGAGATAAGCCGCGTAAACCAATGAAGTTCATTTCAGTAATGAAAGCTGCTAGTTATGAACGAAAATAAGGAATAGTGTATATGATTTCGGTAATCATTAACACTAAAAGCAAGGAACTTAAAGAAATCCTAGTAGTGTCGGAATACCCGGATGTATTCCCAGAAGAACTACCTGGATTACCACCATATAGGGAAGTAGAATTTAGAATTCATCTAATCCTTTGAACTGCGCCAATAGCTAAGGCACCTTATCGATTAGCACCCACCGAAATGTTAGAACTGAAAAAGCAGTTAGATGAATTGTTAATCAAAGGATTCATACAACCTAGTTCATCCCCTTGGGGATCACCTGTGTTGTTCGTGAAAAAGAAAGATGGTTCGATGCGGATGTGTATCGATTATAGAGAATTGAATAAAGTTCAGGGAGCTAGATATTTCTCTAAGATAGACTTGCGCTCCGGATACCATCAGCTAAAGGGACAGGAAGAAGACATACCTAAAACTGCTTTCAGGACTAGGTATGGTCACTACGAGTTTACAGTCATGCCTTTGGATTAATGAATGCCCCTGCAGCATTCATGGACATGATGAATAGGATCTGTAAGCCGTATCTAGATAAATTTGTAATTGTCTTCATCGACGATATACTTATTTATTCCAAAAGCCAGGACGAGCATTGTGAGCACCTGCATGCACTCTTAAGTCTGTTAGGAAAGGAAAAGTTGTGCAATTTTTAGGACACATGGTGAATCATGAAGGTATTCATGTAGATCCCTCCAAGATAGAAGCAATCACGAACTGGAAGGTCCGATAATTAGCCACCGAAGTTAGAAGTTTTCTAGGGTTAGTAGGTTATTATAGGCGCTTCATCAAAGACTTTTCTAAGATAATTGTTCCATTAACTAAGCTAACCTGTAAAACTATTAAGTTTGAATGGGGACCCAAGCAAGAAGAGGCCTTTAGGATTTTAAAGCAAAGATTAACAAATGCCCCAATTCTTACCTTACCAAAAGGAACAGAAGATTTTGAAGTCTACTGCGATGCTTCTAAGTTAGGATTAGGATGTGTGCTAATGCAACGTAAAAAGGTAATTACATATGCGTCAAGGCAATTAAAAAAGAACGAAGAGAATTATACGACCCATGACTTAGAATTAGGAGCAATAATTTTTGCCCTTAAGATTTGGAGACATTATCTGTACGGAAGTAAGTTTACTGTCTATACAGATCATAAGAGTTTAAGATACATATTTGGGCAAAAAGAGTTGAACATGAGGCAAAGAAGATGGATGGAAATTCTAAGTGATTACGACTGTGATATTCTTTATCACGAAGGAAAAGCAAATGTAGTAGCAGATGCCTTAAGTCGTAAGTATCATGAAAAGCAAAGGCGAGTTCGTGCTCTTAGATTAAATCTCCAATTAGATTTAATGAAACAACTAAAGAACATTCAGGAGACAGCAATTAAGGATGATGCTGATGGAATGAAAGGAAGAATAAAAGAATTAGAGCAAGGAACTGATGGAATTTGGAGATTCCATAAGAAAAGAATTTGGGTACCTAAGCAAGGAGATTTAAGAGATAAGATCTTAGAGGAAGCCCATAAATCTAGGTATACGATGCATCCTGGTAATAACAAGATGTATCAAGATTTAAGAAATAACTTCTGGTGGATAGGAATGAAAAAGGACGTAGCTAGATACGTTTCTAAGTGTCTAACTTGTTCACAAGTTAAGGCAGAACACCAGAAACCTTCAGGTTTACTTCAACAATTAGAAATGCTTGTATGGAAATGGGAACTAATAACAATGGATTTTGTTACTAAGCTACCCAAAACCAGGAAAGGTAATGATGCAATCTGGGTGATTGTAGATTGATTAACCAAATCATCTCATTTCCTACCAATGAAGGAAACCTTTAGCATGGAAAGATTAGCTAAGTTATACGTAGACGAGGTAGTATCCTTACATGGAGTCCCACTCTCCATTGTTTCAGATAGGGATAGTCGTTTCACTTCGCATTTCTGGACAAGTTTCCAAGAAGCCATGGGGACACGATTAAATTTAAGTACTGCATACCATCCTCAAACATATGGACAAAGTGAAAGGACAATTCAAACCCTAGAAGACATGCTCAGGGCATGTGTAATAGATTTCGGTGGAAATTGGGATAACCACTTACCATTAATAGAATTCTCCTATAACAATAGTTATCACACGAGTATCAATGTTGCCTCATTCGAAGCACTGTATGGATGAAAGTGTCGAACTCCAGTTTGCTGGGCAGAAATAGGAGAAAGTCAACTATCAGGACCCGAGATTGTTATTTCCTTATTTTAATAATGTTGGTGCATTTTGTCTAAAGCCTGCGTCTTAGTCTTGTTAGGTTAATGTATAGGGTCTAGTAGGGTGTTTATGTATTGTAAAGGGGTTAAATGTGTAATTTTGTGATGTTAGTGGATGAGGTCCGCTTATATGGACACATGTCATAAAAGCGGATCTATATGTTGGAGGTCCGCTTATACGGACATGTCCATATAAGCGAACCTGTCACCACTATATATACCCCAGTCGTTTTCTCATTATGTACGTTGATGTCAAGAGTGGAGCCGAACTGCTGCCCGATTATTTTGTGAAAGATTGATGAGAAAACTGATGATGAAAAAGAGAAAAAGAAAATATTTTTGGAATTAAAAGAAAATTTTAAAGAAACTATTTTACATTCGACTGAAATAGGTGAATGCTCAAAGCAAAAACCTGTTAAGAAGAATGTAGAACAAAAACAAAATGTTAAAAATTCGAAAAAGTTTCATAACAACAATAAAAGGTCATCAGTTCAGTCATCCAATCGTTATAAAAAACCACAAAAATTTGAAAATCAAAACTCACAAAAAGTTGGTAATAAGTGGTGCAGGTTTGACCACAGTGCTCAAGCGTCAAATCAAGCTTACAGGAGAAGTCGTGAGTACTACAAATCAAATCAGTGTTATGATTTGAGTGTTTGGATTGATAGTGGAGAATGGTATGACAACAGGGTGTGTTACAACTGTGGTTTTAGAGGACACATTGCTGTTAACTGCCAAAGTTGGAGGTTTGAGACGAGAAGATGCTTTGAATGCCAAATCAAAGGACATATTGCAAGAGATTGCCCAATGAGATCAATGGAAAGATCAAGGGCTGAATCTCAGAAAAAGATGAAGAAATCAGTCAAGGTCGAAGAAAAGCCCAAAGAATAGAAGGTGAAAGAACAGAAAGTGAAGCTTTCACAAGGGCAGAAAGACCGACTGAGAAAGAAAAGAAAGAAAGCTCAAGAGTATCTTGAAAGGATTTTGTCCTCGGGTACAACTGTTGGTTCAAATAAAAGTTCTGATGAATCGCTTCACTCAACAAACAAGTCAAGTAGAACGAATTCATCAGATGCAAATCTGAGGACAAAAGAGAGAAAAAAGAAAGTAACATTTTCAGATGAAAAATCTGGCGATGAATTTGTTTCTTCGGAAACAAAGGAGCCACGTGTTGGCGATGAATCTGACTTGTCAAAGTCAGAAGAACCACCAGTTGAGCAAAAAGGAGAAAATTCAGTTCCGCCAATGGATGATATCAATTTTCCACCATTGCGAGCTGAAAATTATAAACAAAAAGTTGACGAAGTTGAAATTTCAAATCAATCTTTTTTCTGAAAAGAAAGATTTTGATGTTGAAAAAGCCTTTAACCCCAATGTTTTAAACATTTTTGGAAAAATGGTTGACGGAAAAGTCAAAGGGGTAAAGGAATTTTATGAATCAAAGAGGAATACCGATACACCGAGTAAAAATAACTCGGATGCACCCAAGACTGGTCAGGCTGGGGTGTCACCTTTCTGTACTTGAAAATCCTGACTTGCCGGAACTCCCAGGTTGGTAATTGGGGAGTAGGAATCGACATCTTTCTTGAGAAATTCACAGGTTGGTAACTGTGATATTTCGACTTACAAGTGGTTAATCAAGGACATTAAGTTGTACTTGATTTAACTATCTTACAAGTGGTTTGATTATTGGAAATTGTTTTTGTGATAAACTTACAAGTGATTGAAAACAGTGTGATGAAACCCCATGTTTGTGAAACGACACACAAAACTAATTTTCCGGAAAAATCATTTTGATTAAAATAAACTTAAGTGTTTTGAAATCTTAATGGGAAAATAGTTTGTTGTCAGGGGGAGTTCTGATTGTTTAAGCCAAGTGGATGGCGAATTGAGGCAATACTCATCAGTTTGTCACTTTGTTTGTATAGTTTACTGCTTTATTTTTTCAAATTTTCTCAGAAAATCAAAATTGAAACATATTTTGATTTTAGGGGAAGAAAAATTTTAAAAATTAGAAAATTTGAAAATGTCAAAAACATTGAAAAATTCAAAAATGAGTTTTGTTGAGAAAAGAGGAAATGATAGTACATCAGTGGACTATCACAGCATGCTAAAGAAATGAAATGTCAAATGTGATAAACGGCTTCACTGATGATGTGTCGATAGGTTTTCGCACATTTAGTAGATTTATTCGGGATATAAACCTAAAATTTCAAACTTGTGAAATTCGTGGGGAACACTACTTGGATATATAGGTAACCCCTGAAATTTCATTTGAAAGGTCTCGTATTCTGATATACTAGGTTTTTATACTCAATGATGTCTGGGGTATTATTCCGGGACTTTTGCTGAATGGAAGTTCTGACCTAGTCCTTGGATAATACTTTCCACAAATGCTTGAAACATAGCATAAACCCTCAGCATGCTGATGAAACAATAAAATTGATAGTCGCTGCTGTTGTAGCTAAAAGATCCTCTAAAGGGGACATACCGTAAAGTCGAAGCTGATATCTCTTTGAGTATACGGAAGTATCGACCTGAGATCCCTCGGCCCTCGCATTCCCTAATTTATGTACAGATATCATTGTAGTATACTCACATGTAAGACTGAATATTGGGATTCTGGATACGGGAGTATATTCAAGAGGTGGGACACATGAATGAGCTAAGTTCATAAGACATCTAAATCGTATCCTGAGTAAATTGAAATTTGTGTGAAGATTTAAGATGGATCAGTATATCGACAATCAATGTGAATCGTTTAGAACTTAATATGTTTAAAGCTTAACGGTGCTAGTGATTTGTCTCAAAAACTGATATGATCCTCTTACACAAACTCACAAAAATATTGTTTGTAAATATTTCTTTACTGTATTTCATTCTATTAAAAAGTTCAAAAAGATGTTTAGTGTGTTTTAGCATAAATTTTGAAAAATCCAAAAAGATTTTCGACAACTGATGTTGGAGAGCTGATTTTCAAAATTCCGAGTGCTGAACATGATGAACAATTGGTTTGGTTAAGATGATGAGAAGTTGGAAGATAATTCTCAAATGTTTAGATGATTCGTTAATTTGAATCACAATATTGTGTGTTATATGTTTGAGAATTTTGAGTCAATTCTTTTAAAGTCAAAATTATTTTGTCTTACGAGAGGTTGAGATGTGTAGGTTTCTGAATCTGTTGCTACGGAAAGCCAGGCGTTGATCCTAAAATCACGGAAGTTTGACAAAAGGGGGAGCCTGAAGAGACTACCGAAAGGGGGAGCTGAAGCTGAAGACAGATACACCGGGATTCTGTTCGAGCAAGAGGGAGTCTGTGTTTGCTGAAGACGTTAAATCTTAAAGAAGACTTTTGCTCATTTTGGTGATTTAGGAGATTCAAGTCTAGAGAGAGAAAGTCTAGAGAGAGAAAGTACTCTCTACGTGATTCTTGTATCGTACACGTCATATCTTTCAATAGATTCACGGTTCTAGTACGTTATTGTGTGTTTGGTCACGCACATTCACGGATTCCGCACGTCGAACGTTCGTTACGCAATTGAACGGTGTCAAAACCGGTCCTACAAGTGGTATCAGAGCTAGGAGCTCGATTGCACTGATCAAACACATTGATTCGTACCAGATTTCAGCGATTTCAGATCCGAATTTCATCTATTTCTTCATTTTTTCACTTTTATCACGTTTTTACTGAAATTCGTCAAAATTGAACGGGATTTTACGGTCCAAATCGTCTGATTTTTTGATATGTTGTGCGTAAACACCTGATCTATAACCCTACCAAGTTTCAGATCCAAATTCCTAACCGTTTAGGAGAAATCTAAGATTTTCAGTTCGATTTCGCTGTCAAAATTACAGGTTCGCTTTTACGAACAATATAGGTTCGCTTATTTGACAATATAGGTCCGCTTATTCGAACATTTTGTGAGGTCCGCTCATAGGATAGCAGGAGGTCCGCTCATGTGATAGTATTAGGTCCGCTTTTAGTGACAAAATAGTTGAGGTCCTCTCATTTGTCACATTATCAGTAGGTTCGTTCATTTGGTCACAACATGGTTCCGCTCATTAGGTCCGCTTTTAGTGACAAAGCTCATTAGGTTCGCTTATTAGTCAGTTCAGTAGGTCCGCTCATAAGTTCACATTTGGTTTCACTCGTTATGCATGTGTAATTGTCGGCTGAAGTGATTTACATGTGAATCATCTGTGCACTCAGTATATTGGTTCAAATCAAAAATAGACATCACGTCTGATTCCGCTCATATGAACCAATCAGTGATTCCGCTCTTGTGACTTTTTGATTCTGCTTGAACCGTTGAACGTGGTTGTCGACTGTTGCATCTGATTAAAAGACCATAAACTGAATTGTGAACCACTAATTGATAAGGCCCAATCAAAATTAAACAATTGCCGACCCATGTGAAGTATTAATTTGAGATTGTCGAACTTTGTAATTGAAAACCGGAGATTTAAAGTTGTGAACATTAAGTGTTGTCGGCCACCCACATTAGAAAACAATTAAACATATTTTACCGACCATGTGCTTCGACTGAATACGTTTATTTGGTCAAATTGAATTTTAACAAGTGGTTGTTGGTCATTAAAAGCTCACGAGAATTTGTCGGTCATTAAAAGCAAACTGTTTGGAACTTGTGAATTGTTTGTCGGTCATTTAAATGCCTTTAAAGCTATTGGAAATTGTAATTGAATAGATAGGCCCAAAGTATTCACGTGAAAGTTGTTCAGGTCATTCAAAAATGGGTCAGTTTGCATATGATGTGTCAGTACATCAATTAAGAATTTGCATGTGATTTAGTGGTTCAAGGGTTGCAGGTTAATTGAGTAAAAGGTTAAATACATGTGAGTAATTACAGCAGCCCAATCACATTGTCTTTGTTGTATATCGGCCCAATGAGATTTATTGTGTGAATTTCAGATTGTTAGAAAATTTGTCTTTGTAAATCTTTTAATACCGAAAAATGGGTTCTGAGATTTATATTGCACTAAACAAGTTTGATAATTTTACAGGTATTAAGGGAGAGTCTACAAAAGAATTGATTGATCGATATTGCCATCTTGTTTTGGAGATGGGGAGATTGAAGATAACCAAGACTAATGAGGAGTGGGTTGACAAGTTGGTAAATGTTTTACCGGGTGATATGTGGAGAACGTATTTGTTAGATTTGAAGAAGATATATTTAGACTTGACTTTGAGCATGTTTATCAAGAAGATCAAAGCTCAAGAACTTGAACTCCAAAAGATTAGAAAAATGAAGTCTGTTGAGAAAAATGTTCAAGTGGTAGAGGAGCAGGTTGAAGAAATTTCAGCTATCAAGGTGGAGAAGAAAGCTGAATCTGAAAAGATGTCCGAGAAGTGCTTAAACTGTGAAAACTCTGAATCAGACAATGCCAAACTCTTGAAAAATATAGAGAGTTTGACATTGGAAATCAAGAATTTGAATGATGATAAGAAATCTGATGATAAACAGATTCTTGAACTGCAAGAAAATTATGGAAAATTGAAATCTGAAAATGTCAAACTGTTAATTGATCTGGACAGTTTGACATTGGAAAACAAAAGTTTGAAAGAGAAGGAAAAAGATTTTCAAAATCAAATCAAGATTTTAGAAGTTGAGAGAGATATTTTTGGTAAAGATAATCTTGAAAAACAAATTGCAATCAATTCTCATCTTGCTAAAATCATTCAGCTTGAAAAAGAAGCTGAAAGTGATCGGATTAAAATTGCTGAGTTAGAAAGTAAATTGAAAGGTTTTGTGACTTCTGCATCTTATGTGTGTCCAGAACCGATCAATTCTGTTCCAATAAGTGACAATGTCACAAACTTTGACAAAGTCAAAGTTAAAGATTAATGAGAAAACCGTATTAAAGTGATCTTCATCTGTTTCTACTCATTTCTACTACGTTTTTACTTTGATTCATACTGATTGTGTATTTCCGCTGCATAATCAGTAGATTCTAGCTCAGATTGACTCACTCGACTGTCAAATACGGTCCTACAAATAATGCACATTAGTAAACCCTAATTGAGATCCCCAAATAGTATGGCGCGACCCATAAATTTTAAAACAGGCGAAACTAGGATCAGGATCCCCTAAAACTCAAGAGGGGGGGGGATCCCCTAATCATAATTATCCGCTCAAAAGGGTTGCAAAACACGTATTTTCGCTAAATATTGACTCAGCAGGGCTAAGTAGGACACAAGGTGATGCGTAGTCGAGTGTTATATATATTAGGTGTATATTTTAAGCCCCTTTAACACTTTTTAGTCAAGTTTTAAATTTATAAAACACGATATTTACTAACACTAGACACACATATGGGCAAGTGCACCCATCGTGAGCGTAGTATAGTGTTGGTAAGATACCGAGGTCGTCCAAGGACACAAGAGCTTTTAGTACCGGTTTATCCTCAACGTCTAATCAAATCAAAAAGTTTAGAAAAATGTTTTAAACTAAGAAAAATAAAAACTAACTAAAATGCTGAAAATAAAAATAAAAAGAAAACAGATAGACAAGATGAATCACTTGGTTCCGACTCGTATCTAGTGTAACCTTTGATTATTTCCGCACTTTTGCACTATTTTAAGAGATTATCTTAGTTATTGTAGTAGGCCCCTCTTTTGAAGGTGACGTTACCCTCACTCCAGTAGTTTGAGTTAGCAAGGATACAATCCTAAAAGGGTGGATTATTGGAAGATAATTAATTAAGTTATTAATGCAAATTATGGTAGGCCCCTCTTTTGGAGGTGACGTTACCCTCGACTAAGTAGTCTGAGTCAGCAGGGATACAGTCCTAAATAGCCGGGTTATAGTATTAATAGTAGTTAACTTATGAGGGGATCAAAGAGTTTGGACCCCCGCCATCCAATACCGTTAAGTATTGAAGGAGGTCCTACTAAATTTGACCCAGGTCCATTGCAGGACCTCTAAACGCTGAACAATGGCAAGACCTTTACCAAACCGTTCCCTTAACCCCCGACCAGGTAGCCAACATACCTCCATATAGACCGTGGAGATATGAATGGTGAAAATCTTTTATTTTATATAGACAGTAAAATAATTTCAAGACACCACGGACAAACGATAAAGAAAGATCACCTTCAACATAAGCAACTAGTTATTAAAGTCATTAATACGAAACCAAATAAAAAGTGCGAAAAGATTAGAAATAAAAAGTGTTACACTAGACACTTTGTCGTCACCAAGTGATGTAAGAGACTTAGGCAAACATGGCCTTGATTGTCAAGAACTCTTACGATCAATCTTGGATCTCGAGACGACTCACACACTCTATGATGGACAATGGATGATGGTGGTGGATGATGGTGTTATGGTGGTGGTGGGTGGTGGGTGAAGTGTGAGAGAGGTGGTGTGCCAAGGGATGGTTTGAGCTTGAGCCAAGCACTCCTATTTATAGGCTGAACAGAAGCTCGGGCACGGCCCCGTGTCCACATCCTCTCTTTCTTCATTTAATGCAGCTTTGTCTTATTAGTTGACCACGCCCCCGTGTCCGCTGAGCACGACCCCGTGTGCAGAAGAATCTTTGTACTATGAAGATTTTCCTGGATTGTGCGAATCTTATAGTTGACCACGGCCCCGTGTCCGCTGCGCACGGCCCCGTGGTGGGCAATAGAAGCTTCTACCACTTTGTCTTTTCTGCTGACACTTGGGCACGCCCCCGTGCTGGCTGAGCACGGGGCGTGTTCAGTCTTCTGATGTCTTGTTTTGCTTGGGAAGATGTTGTCGTGGGGTCGGGCATGTCACGTCTTGTTCCTTTTCTTGTATTTATTTTAGATTTTGATGTCTTTTTGCTTCTTTTGTTAATTGAGCTCATTTAATCCTGAAAATACAAAAGGAAGACAAAAGCACACTTTTTCCAACATTAGTACTAAAAAATGGTTAGTTTTATGCCACAATTGATGAAATTTATATGTTGCATTTTGAACACATCAAATACCCCACACTTGAATCTTTGCTTGTCCTCAAGCAAAACTCTTTAATATGTGGCTATTACACTCCCAAATGGAATGGGTAGAAAAGAAGGTTTTGGGCTTGTCATAGAGTGTCGGGATTTCCAAGATTCTTTATTTAGTTTTATTTTTATTTATTTACAATCCTATTCGTCATGATTTATTTAAAACTTTTCATAAGATAAATTACTTATTAAGGCATAACATGCCTTTGTAAAATTCTATTTATATACAAGTTCAAATACCTCACGGGAATCACTCAACACTCGGCTGAAAACGTATTTTTGTGGATCACTCGAGAGCGGCATGGAACTTACTCCTACCATAGGCTTGCCAAGCAATCAATCCTCCTCCTTTTTAACTTATATAACTTTGTAAATATCAAGAGGACTTTTTGGGTGAAGGGTTAGGCTTGGGTTAAAGGTAGGTGGTTGGGTTGGTGGTTAATGGTTAGTAGAAAAAGGGCTAAAAAGCGTAACAAGTGTCGGTTTTCGTAGGACTTTCTATTTTTGTAACTTTTATTTTGATGAAGCTATTATTCAAACAAAGTTATTTTTGATGAACTTGTTTGTTTATTTTCTTTTGCTTCATCATCAACACAAGAATATTTTTTTTTTTTTTGAATAGTCATACGAAGAACTGAACTTGTTACTAAAACAAAGAGTTAAAAAAATAAAAAGGTTTTGGTGGTTAAAAGGGTGTTTGGTTTGGGTTATGAAATGAAAAGGTTTAGGCTCAAAGGGGCTAACTAGGGGGATTTTGGGTAGGTGGTAAAAAAAAAAGAAAAATAATGGTGTAGAAATAAAAAAGGGTTAGTCCTAATGCCTCCATCATTTACTTACTCGGGTTTAAGTTGGTAAGGACCGGGAATGTATCGTCATGGCAAGTTCTAGAGTCGTAAGAACCAAGCGGCTATTCACACAAGAAACGAAAATGAGCATTTAGTTCTAATGATATGTAATTGTATGCTCAATAAAGGCTCAAAACTCACTTTTGTGGGAATGGGTTTTTATGTGATCAAGTATATATAATTAAATTTTAACTAAGCTTGTCATGCATTTTCATAATTTTCTTATGTTGGTTCTTTTTATCACGACGATATCGGTTGTAAATTCGTAAAAATATAACCTTTTTGAGAACTTGAATTTCCCGAGTTAAACCTAAACAAGTAAAAAAATGAAAATTTTTGAAAAAATTTGGGGTGACTAGCGGTTCCAATAGAGTTTTGTGTAAGGCTTGTATTTAGGACTTGCAAGATTCAAGGTTTTAGCATCCCCCCCACACTTAAATTACACATTGTCCTCAATGTGTCCCAAAAATAAGTTTTTTAGGTTGATTGAATGTGTGAAAGGTGTGAAAAAGCAAAAAAAAAAAAAATTGTGTTACTGGGCGCTGAACACGGCCCCGTGTTCAAGTGCCAGTAACAAAATTAAAACAAGAGAAACTGAAGCCTGGACACGGGGGCATGTTGGGTGAACACGGCCCGTGTCCAGTTACCTGAACTGGGTCTTTTTCTGCAGACTGTGCAGCACGGGGCCGTGTTGGTTGGACACGGCCCGTGCCAAGCTTACTGTAAACGAAGAAATTTGTCGGACGGTTCTGTTTTCCTGCATGGAGTGCTGGTTCAAGTTTCCCTTGCATCCTTTGCCATCTCAAGTGTGTTTTATTCATTTCAACACCATCCAAAACACCAAATTAACTAAAACCATCATTCATTAATCATAGAGAGAATTACATAATAGTCCTAAAAAAATGAAAAATAAAGCAGACAATAAAAGTTAAAAGTCCTAATATTAAATAGGTCAAGTGATCCGTAAAATCTTCCTAAGGAGTTCTATTTCTACAATAAGAACCAAAATTCCGGAAATAGACTTACGGTCTAAAAGTATTATAGAACTCCAAGCCGAACGGTGTTCCTTAGATGTTGCTAGAGCCATTCTTCGATCTCCCTTGGGAGAAGGGAGGCGGCTTCATGTTCCTCAACATCTGGGGGAGGAGGAGCGACACCAACCGGAACCCCTTGGAGTATGTCTTGAGGAGGTTCCGGATGTAGGGCGTACCATTCGGCCGGAATGATGACTTCTGGCACCACATTCCATGCCCTTTGGGTGATAATCGGTACCAAAGGAGGAGAGGCGAGAATGTTCAACCTTTGGTGCAAAAGGTTGACCTCCCAGAGACATCCTTCTAGTCCCACCGTCAAATGATTAATGCGGTCTACCAATGCCTCTTCCACACTTGTTACTTCATCAAGGGCCTCTCTTAAGGCGTAAACATAGTTTACAAGAGAATCTTCAACCGTTGATGATCTTCTCCCCTGCCGGTTGTTTCTGGAATGCGACGAAGAGTTTCTGCTTGTTCTGCTTGCCATTCTGAGAAAACATACCGAAAAGAGTTCAACTTTATGGATCCAGTGCTTCGGACACGGCCCCGTGTTAAGATATTTGCAGGATTTATGAACAAGGAATCTTGGGGTTTCAAATTGTTTTTATGATTTTTGAAGCATTTCTGAACTTAACAACTTAAAACATTGTTATAAAACTTATTTTTAACAAGATTCCATGAACAAAAATCTAACAAACATCCCAATAAGGCTTGAAATTATGGAATATTCAAGCTTTAATGGAAGTATGAAGAAAATTGAAGAAGATGAAAGTGGATGAAAGAGGAAAGGACAAGAAGATGGTTGAGAAACTTCTTTTAGAAAATACCTAGGATGGTATGTGAGAATATTCCTCAAATCTCTGTCCCTGGAATGGTTCAAATGTGCAGGATTCTTGACTGCATTTATAGAAAACGACAGTACGTTGCGCACGGCCCCGTGTCGGTTGGACACGGCCCCGTGTGCAGATGGAATCCTGACACATTTTTGTCCGCATTCTGACAAAATCAGAAGGGAATCTTTGGGTGGACACGGGGGCGTGTTGACCTGGGCACGGCCCTGTGTCTAGAAGTTGTCTTAAGGAATTTGTCTATTTTTAAGAAACTTTTCCGGATCGAGTGGTTCCTTACTGGATGGAGCAACCCCAAAGTGCCTAAGATACCTTAATTGTTCTAGATTAAGACGAGAACGCAAGAGGTTGTCGGTGAGGGTGATTCCTATGCTATATGTAGGTGGACAAGTCCAACCCATTCCCGGGCTCTCGTTAAAGAAGGTGTATATCGAATCGCTCAGGTCTATGTATGCATCAAACGAAGTTGATGGGGAGTCCTTCACGGCAGAATCGACACAGGGACGACTATCGCTCAAGTCCTCACTAGAGTTAGAAGTATCATTGGAAACAATGAAGTTGTTTGAATGCGGTTCCCACCCTTCTTCTTGGCTATCATCTTGGAAAAGATTATTGTAATATTTCCTAAGTTCTCTCAACCAATTAATAATTAGATCTTCCAGTTGAAATAATTCATCGAGAAGCATTTCTCCTAGAATATCCGGTTGGGCGCATTCGAGGGAGAGATAAGGATTATTTTTACTTTCGCCCCTCTTAAGGATACCAGGAAATGATGGGTCTATATAGTGGGGTTTATAATTTAGAAAAAAGCATTCTAATTCTTCATCGTTACCACCACATAATTGACACCACATAGTACCATAAAAGTGCCGAAAGTAAAAAGTATCAGTATCACTCATGTTTGTGTCAGAAGTTACCAACCGTCGGGATCTTACGGTTCTGTTTTCAGTAACTGAAACTTGGGCACGGGGGCGTGTTGAGTTGGCACGGCCCCGTGTTCAGCCTACTGTCTGACTTAAAACAGGATTGCCAGTTCCAATGATTGGGCACGGGGCGTGTTCAGCGGGCACGGCCCGTGCTGAGTTCTGCAGAAGCTGAAAAATTAAAAAAAAATCCTAAAAAAAATGAAAAATAAGAAAAACGATTAGGTCGTTGATTCCTAACTTTCTTAAAATCCTTGTGTCCCCGGCAACGGCGCCAAAAACTTGATGCGTAGTCGAGTGTTATATATATTAGGTGTATATTTTAAGCCCCTTTAACACTTTTTAGTCAAGTTTTAAATTTATAAAACACGATATTTACTAACACTAGACACACATATGGGCAAGGGCACCCATCGTGAGCGTAGTATAGTGTTGGTAAGATACCGAGGTCGTCCAAGGACACAAGAGCTTTTAGTACCGGTTTATCCTCAACGTCTAATCAAATCAAAAAGTTTAGAAAAATGTTTTAAACTAAGAAAAATAAAAACTAACTAAAATGCTGAAAATAAAAATAAAAAGAAAACAGATAGACAAGATGAATCACTTGGTTCCGACTCGTATCTAGTGTAACCTTTGATTATTTCCGCACTTTTGCACTATTTTAAGAGATTATCTTAGTAATTGTAGTAGGCCCCTCTTTTGAAGGTGACGTTACCCTCACCCCAGTAGTTTGAGTCAGCAAGGATACAATCCTAAAAGGGTGGATTATTGGAAGATAATTAATTAAGTTATTAATGCAAATTATGGTAGGCCCCTCTTTTGGAGGTGACGTTACCATCGACTAAGTAGTCTGAGTCAGCAGGGATACAGTCCTAAATAGCCGGGTTATAGTATTAATAGTAGTTAACTTATGAGGGGATCAAAGAGTTTGGACCCCCGCCATCCAATACAGTTAAGTTTTGAAGGAGGTCCTACTAAATTTGACCCAGGTCCATTGCAGGACCTCTAAACGCTGAACAATGGCAAGACCTTTACCAAATCGTTCCCTTAACCCCCGACCAGGTAGCCAACATACCTCCATATAGACCGTGGAGATATGAATGGTGAAAATCTTTTATTTTATATAGAGAGTAAAATAATTTCAAGACACCACGGACAAACGATAAAGAAAGATCACCTTCAACATAAGCAACTAGTTATTAAAGTCATTAATATGAAACCAAATAAAAAGTGCGAAAAGATTAGAAATAAAAAGTATTATACTAGACACTTTGTCTTCACCAAGTGATGTAAGAGACTTAGGCAAACATGGCCTTGATTGTCAAGAACTCTTACGATCAATCTTGGATCCCGAGACGACTCACACACTCTATGATGGACAATGGATAATGGTGGTGGATGATGGTGTTATGGTGGTGGTGGTGGGTGGTGGGTGAAGTGTGAGAGAGGTGGTGTGCCAAGGGATGGTTTGAGCTTGAGCCAAGCACTCCTATTTATAGGCTGAACAGAAGCTCGGGCACGGCCCCGTGTCCAGTGGGCACGGCCCCGTGTCCACATCCTCTCTTTCTTCATTTAATGCAGCTTTGTCTTATTAGTTGACCACGCCCCCGTGTCCGCTGAGCACGACCCCGTGTGCAGAAGAATCTTTGTACTATGAAGATTTGCCTGGATTGTGCGAATCTTATAGTTGACCACGGCCCCGTGTCCGCTGCGCACGGCCCCGTGGTGGGCAATAGAAGCTTCTACCACTTTGTCTTTTCTGCTGACACTTGGGCACGCCCCGCCCCCGTGCTGGCTGAGCACGGGGCGTGTTCAGTCTTCTGATGTCTTGTTTTGCTTGGGAAGATGCTGTCGTGGGGTCGGGCATGTCACGTCTTGTTCCTTTTCTTGTATTTATGTTAGATTTTGATGTCTTTTTGCTTCTTTTGTTAATTTGAGATCATTTAATCCTGAAAATACAAAAGGAAGACAAAAGCACACTTTTTCCAACATTAGTACTAAAAAGGGTTAGTTTTATGCCACAATTGATGAAATTTATATGTTGCATTTTGAACACATCACAAGGCTACCCTAGCCAATTTTGGTCTGCCCCGCGATACACGATAGGTGACCTGGATCCTGTCGCGACACGCGGGCGGATCCAAATTTAGCTATAAAGCCAGGGGCTTGGGACTTGAACTGTTTGCATCCTTCGACGTAAAAATCATTTACGTACGTTAAGTTATGCGTTGTTTCCTTCAAAAACACACACAGTCCCGAACCTCTGCTATGATAACAGGGTAATAGCTCGATCACTGCTTCGATACAATGTCCGATCGATTAAAACCGATCCGATGGATGTTTAAGTGCTGCCTGAATACAGGCTATACTTTGTCATTCGTCGTGAGGGTTTCGATCTCGTGAAATTATCGTAAATGTTGAATTAAGTTACTGACCTAGTTTCGTTTGCATTGTTATTTTAACTAGGTTACCAGGCTTAATCAGTAGGCTGACCCTGTCCAACTTGCAATGTGAGTCATTCTCTTTTTATCAAATTGATTTGCAAAAAAAACCTAAGTGTTTTCCAGTTATACTTTGCAGTGATTAAGTCTTTGCTAATCTTAAGTTACTGGCAGTAAGTGGGGTATTGTGCACATTACTGCTGTGTCTATCACTTTAGGTGGGCGAGCCTAATTAGTGATATACGTCGCTATTGGGTGACAGGACCCAATAGTGGTATGACCATAGTCATAGATCCGGTCGAGTGACAACTGAACCAGCTAATTATAAGATAGGGGCAAATTTGAAGACTCTTAATGCTGTAAATTGTAACAATGTGTTTTAATTTAAACTAATTATTTATATATAAGGTCAAACAAATTACACCAAGATAGCCGGTAAGCGGGCAATAAGTTGCGCCGCTACCCCCTTTTGAATAGCGAAACCTAACCTAGTAAAAACGAAACCCCGATCTCTAGGAGACGAAATGTTGCTGTGAACAACCCGTTGGACCCGTTCATGAAATCTGATGGCTTCTGGGGCTAGCGAGCCAAAGGTATCAAAGGCAAAAGGGATAAAGGAATGTTGATTATCCTCGCAGGCTTTGGCATGTTTGTCTATTTTCTTTGCTGCCACCCTTGCAATCGCCTGACCAGGGACAAAACCTGTATCCCGAAAGCCTACAAGGGGGGAAACCCCGGTAAGATCAACACAAGCGTGTTTACCTGCATCCCACCCGAAAACTAAAACGTCTGCGGGGCGCAATGTGGATCTTCCTTCCCTCGGATCTGTCAAAAAGTTTACGGGGGCTTCTTTCTTCACCGAGATCCCCGCCCGTTTGAGGATGTCCCCCAAGACATCCCGCACCCAGTCGTGCCTATACTTAAAACCTGGCAGTTCTTTACAGTGCAGGGCATGCTCCCCAAATTGGTCTAAGCAAGCTTTCCGGCAAATCGGGCATTGCTCATCATCAGGGAACATAGGAATCATGAACCGATATTTTAAGATAGCACGATATTCAACGGCTGACATCTTTTGGCCTAAGCCCTCGATGGGGATGACCGATAGAAAATCTTGGGCGTGGGGGCCCCGCAAGCATTCTAGGACAGCGTTCTGACGAGGGGTCGTACAGAAATCTGATCCAATATTCTGAGCGATACGACAAAACAGAGCACTCTCCAAAGTCTTGTGGGTCTTCGGTGGGGCGGTGTCCCTGTTAGCGAAACCGCCAATATCCAAATCCGGGAGGTGTCTATGCAACTCCCCCAGAGCCATGTCATAATCCCCATCCATTCCAACAACCCCACTCTCGCGCAAGATGTGATCTTGCAGCCCCCACGATTGAGCTCGCGAGGCAACAAAACCGTAAATGGAGACATCCATGGCCGATAGAAACCCCAGTCCCCCCATCTTATAGGGCAAAGAAGCAACCCGCCACTGAAAATCCCCAAAAAACGGACCCCCACACACCACAATGTCCTCTATAGGCCCCCGTAGCCCTTTATCGAATAAGGATACCGCCTCCTTTACAAACACAGGTTGACAAGTTCGCAGACCAAAAAGGAGCTTGGCGACACCCATGCAAGAGTACAGCAGGAGAAGCTCACTTTGCGGGTCTCGGAGTTGCGAAAGGCTACTCATAAGGTCCACTGCCCGGGAAGCTCGCCGCGCAGCCAAAGCACTAATGAAACTGGGGTCCCGGCTCACAGCTCCCCCAAGGAGTCTCACGCCCCCCGTTGGTCTTCCAATCTCCTTCGGGAATAAACTAGCCTCCAATTTTTCTCCATTGCAAGACGGCCAATATACCTCTGTTTTTTTTTTATATTAAGCCGGAGCCCCATCTGGTGTCCCAACCCCGAATTGATGATCCCCCAGGTACCTAACCATCTCTTTCCCTACCTTTTTCATCGCTATCTTGGAGACCAGCCTACGCCAAATGGCCCCGACCGCAATAGGACGGATCCCCCCATCAGGTTTCAGCAAGGGGGTCAGAGGAGCGGAGGCAACGAACTCAGCAAGAGACCTGGGGCATAACCCCCCCCCCCCCCCCAAGAAGACATTGACTACCCCGGTGATGGCTAAAACTAAACCCGAGGAAGTTGAGGACCCCTCTCCACAAAAGCTATCCAGTAAGTGTTGCGCCCTGAGGCCATCTCTCCCGCACGAAGTTCCTTTGGGGAAAGACTTAATGCACCCCAAAATGCACTCTGCAT
The DNA here is from genome assembly GCA_030545235.1 of Helianthus tuberosus. NCBI lineage: Eukaryota > Viridiplantae > Streptophyta > Magnoliopsida > Asterales > Asteraceae > Helianthus > Helianthus tuberosus. Next base: position 66,581,710 of record CM060406.1, read on the forward strand.
CAACAGTTAAGGGTGCCTGAGGGATTGTGTCTGCCGGCACAACCGGAGGGGGCGTAACCGGGTGTTTCTCCGTGAGGGCCTCCAAAGTGGAGGGCCCAAGGGGGGCAACGCCAGAAGAGGACAACACCTTGACCGCAGCTGTGAAATGACCATCTGCCACTTTACGAAGGCACTGCTTAACATTGGTTCGGCCCTCCCGACAGTCGGACCCAGTTACCGCCCCTTTCTCCTTTACATCCTGAAAGAGGGAAGCAACTAGCTCGCTAATCCCTTCCCCGTCTTTCCAGACAGAAAGAGCCCGTTGGATGCTAAAGCACTGTAACGTTTTCCTGTTCCCGGACCGACGTTCCTGCCTATTGGCAGGGCGCACAACTTTTAAAGTACAGCGAGGCAACAGGAGTAGCTTAACCCAATATTCAACCGACCCAGGGGAAGCAACCACCTTCCGCATAGCCGATGTTAAAGCTTGCGCGAACGCCATTCGACAACTAGGAGGAATGCTCTTGACTGTCGTGATGGGAAGAGAAAAAACCCGCTCCAGAAGGGAGCCATCCACACCGACAGAGGCAATGCCTTCCCCTGAAGCCCCCCTCCCGAAACTTGTGGTTTGGGAATCCCCACAATAAAGTCCTCGGTCCCCCTCGAGCTAGGGACGAATTTAACAAGGTCATCAACATGATGACACCCCCGGCTAAGAGCATGCACAACCATGCACTCCCCGCACAGCCAGTTGTTAAGCGTTTTCAAAGTTTCTCCCACGTCCTCATATAAGTCGGGATCCTTAGCAATCGCATCCCGTAAAGCATCTTTCCTGTTATCTTACTTGAGGTGGTCCCGTTGGAAGTGAGAGAGCAGTCTCGCGTATCCTTTGGACCCTACAAAACCATCTTTGCAAGAGTGGAAATTCCTGAAGGGGCAAGGCCTAACACCCTCAGGGCCTCCCCCCTGCACAACACCTTTCATCATACACCTAAGAACAAAAACCCAACTCGAGTGAAGTAGGGGGATGCGCCAAAAACTAAAACTCACTGCCAGGGAGGAAGGAGGGGAGCAACCACGAGTTGCCTGCCCCCCTTACGGGGTTAGGACCCCACGCTTTAAACCATTACACAACACTTTGATTGGGCCGATGCAATATCACAAAATGATTCAGCAGTTCACGTGGTGTCTGATTTATGATTGAACCAACACTTAATGTCTGACAAATTCTCGTGAGCTTTTAATGACCGACAACCACTTGAATATCAACCTATGATTGGTCCTTAATTTTAGTTAACCGACTGATTGTATCTTTCAAATGAAAATCACATAATATGCATCAACTTGATTGGGCCGATTATCTACATCTAATTTCGCTCCTATGACTGTCCTAAAATCACGTAACAATGTGTCATTTTGTGCAAATTGAATGACGCGCCAGTATTTCTGTAACAACCCTATTTTTACCATAGGTTTGGTTAAATTTATTAACCATTTGTAACGAGTAACTAGTAAATAATTTATTTTAATATAATTATTCAACCAAAATAGTTTTAAACACTATTTTATATAGTTGGTTGAAATAATATTGGCCTGTGTATGGGTGACCTTTTCTAATAAAATAAAAGTATATAAAAATCTATATTATTAGACGGGTAGATTATGGGTAAGTCGACTGTTAGAAATATGAAGTACCTAGACGGGCCCAGGAACCATTTAATAATTAAACTATAAAAATACATTGTATTTTGAACCTACTCTATTTTTAATGAAACTTGGTTCAAAATGTAGACACAAATATTCTCGTTCTAAAGACATATTTATTATTTTATTAAACATCATATTTTAGAAGTTATACACGCCAAATAAGTGAAGTAGTTAAATTTAATTATAATATATAAACCAATAAAATAATAATAATTAAATTTACATATTAAGAAATTTAACAAAAGTAAATTCTAGAAGACTGCACAATGTATGTTGACAAATATCACAGGACAGGCGATTTATATATATTTTTTTAAATAAAAATAACAAGTTATTTCTAATATTTAATTAAACAAAATAGTTTATAACTTCCTTGATATGATATTTGAGTCAATATTACCTGCTCAACAAAATCGATTAAAAATATTAAATATAAAAATAATTAAGTGGTTATGCTTTATCTTTTGATGTGAATTTATTATACCTTTAATAAAATTTAAAGTTTAATATGAATAAAATAATATAATATTAAAATCAATACTTATCCAAAGTGTTACGTGGATGGGGTAGCTTGAGCTCCAAGCTCAAAGTAGACTATATATAGAGTTCAACCATCTTCACTTTTTGTTGCCTCTTCTTTCTCGATGTCTTCCTCTATCTCTTCATATAATTTTGATTTTTTTTCTTCTTTTAATATTTTACTCCAAAGGCATGCCCCGTTTTAAGTGTTTTAACTCTCGATCACCGCTACCCTTTCCGATTAATCTGGAACCCATAACTCATGTCAGGGCTCTGCCCGACTAAGTTGTTGGGATTCGGTCTCGGGACTTCGGGACAAGGTTGAATTAGGGTACTATACTTAATACCATTTACAAAAATATATTTTTTATAGTTCAGAAGTTATACCCAAAATTTATACCAGGAGGCTTTCTAGTTGAACCCTAAAGTTACAAAGTGAGTCCATTTTCTTTTCTCACTATTTTATTCCCTTTTTCTTTGTAATATAATTATATTCAAAAATGTCCCAAACCATAACAACTCTCACCAAAACTATTATTATTATTATTATTATTATTATTATTATTATTATTATTATTATTATTATTATTATTTTGTCTAAAAAGAAACCCTAATTGAGACACCCAAGTAATTCTGCATAAACCCTAAAAAATTTCAGAACAATCAAAATCAGGATCAGGGCCCCTAAAACTCAGGGGGGGGGGGGTATTTCCTACTCAACGATTATCTAAATATCTCGCTGTCTAAATTGAAATTCGAGAAACAGTCGACTCAGCTAGCCTACACCCACACGTGGCCAGCCTATGGTGAAAAGTTGACCCTTACGGACCGTAAGGGATTATGCTTACGGTCCGTAAGCTAGTCAAAATTAGTGTATAAATAGCAGGCATTGGCATTTGCATTCTGTTGTTCGTTCGACGATAAAATTCGACTCAGGCGCAGAGATATCGTCCAAATACTCTATAAAACACACACGAAACACTAATTAGTAGAGGGGGTGCTGCTACGATACAGGGTATTAACTCGATCGCTATTACGATTCATTGTCCGATCGATCAATATATCCGATGGATGTTTAAGTGCTGCCCACATTAGGGTGATGCTTTGTCATTAGTCGTGATTCCGACCGGATGTTTGAGTGCCACCCGAATTCGGGGAATGCTCTGTCCTTCGTTGTGAATCCGATGGATGTTTAAGCATAGCACTTTGTCATTCGTTGTGAGAATTTGATCTCGTGAGTTATCGTAATTGCTGTATTAAGTTACCTACCTAGTTCGTATTAACTAGGTTACAAGGCTAAATCAATAGGCTAAAGCTCTGCCTGTATAAATCTGCAATATATCAAGGATTATCTGTAGACTAAACTTTGGCCGTATGAATCTAACTGATTATAATGTGAGTCATTCTCTTTTTATCAAATTTGTTTACAAAATCATGTTTATTTTCAAAGGTTATAATTACAGTGATTAAGTTTATGTAATCACCAAATTACAGCCGGTATGTGGGGTATTGTGCACAGTATTGCAGTTTTATCACTTTAGGTGGGCGAACCTAAAATTAGTGATATTCGTCATTCATTGGGGCAGCCAATGGTGATATGACCACAGTCACCGAAATGAGTCGAGTGACAAATACTGTGGGTAGTTGGTTTGATATCAGAAACATTGTAATCTCTCTTAATACTGTGAATTATAACAAACGTGTCGTTTTAGTAAAATGAATGATTCACTCAGTATTTCCCGCTGACAAAACCTTTTAAAACGCGTTTCAGGTAATTACAGCAGATTGAATTAAGAGATGGATACAGCACTGAAAGGCATCAAGAAGTGGCTTATTTTATTAATTAAATCAAAATTAAGAAATATTGTTTTATGTAATCAAATTTATCTTTATTAAAGCTACCATTGTAAAACATGGGTTTATCCCATCTATTTAATAAATAAAAATCCGGTGTTTCTAAACTCTGATATTTTTCCTAACTCACGGTCCTGATGAAATTTCCGCTGCAACGTTTTCAAAATAATCACCGGTACCACTGGGCTGTTCGCGACTCCCGATTCCATCCAGGGTAGGTCAGGGGCCGTGACAGAAGGTGGTATCAGAGCCAACTCAAAGAGCCACTGTTTTAAGCCTATAAGTGTTGTGATAACAATACTTAAACTTAAATAAAAGAGTTAGGAGATTGTTGTTAACCGGTAGCACTCATGATAGCATTTAGACTTGAACTTAAGAAAATATGCCTTAGTATAAAACTTTAAGATAAGCTAAAGTACTTTTGTAAATAAAGTATGATGAGTTTTGGTATGCCATAAGACTGGTAATTAGAATATTGCAAGATATGATAAATAAGCTATAACACTTAAATCTTGCTTATTGATATTACTTGGGCTAGAATAAGATATGTTACGGGAAATATAAGTTTCCTTGGTTTTGGATAAAAGCCCTAATAAAAGAGGCACTTTTGAAAATATACTATTTTTAGGAAATAGAAAATTTTCTCCGACAAGACTGGGTATGGTGTAGCAAACTCTCCAGTTTGTCCGGATATACTGAAATTACCTCTCCGGCACGAATCGGATAAGACGGGGTATATAATATGTCAAACAAGTGACAAGATTTCCCTAAATAGTATCATGACCAGATATCTGACTGATTTTTGGAAATATGAATCTGTTAAATACATTGACCTTATAGAGGGTATGTATAATACAACATGTGAAATATATGATTATATAGATATGTATATCTATAAGAAATTCCAAAAGTCAATTAGCAATAAAGCACAAGCATCTGTGTCTAGATTTCTTTATTTAGAATCTCTTTTCCAATATCAAACATCATTTCGTTTGATCATCTACCTCGAACTCGTGTAAAAATATAAACAAATGGAAACCCTTAAGTTGGGACACCATCAAAAGTATAAAAAATTTCTAATGCGTTACCATAAACTATTAACGCAAGTAAAAAGCATGTAAAGTTGTGCTAGTGCACAAGAAAACACATGAAACTTAAATTATACATCCACAAACGTCGAAGTATATCACACACGAGTTCCAAGGCAAGACCTTTGGAAAATATAAATTGGGCATGATGACACCAATACTAATTCCGTCAGTAGAAGAACTACTAATAAAAAAGAAGCACTTTGCCACGCGATCCTACAAAACGACATGAATATCGCTGAGGTACGTTGTCACAAGATTTCACAACCATTGGTGCACAGTTTAATCAGAATCATAACTATTATCACTACAAAAGGAGTCACATACCTTTGCAACTTCCCTATTTCATCTTATTCGACATTCCCTGGTAATGTCACTTAATAATAGTTATCACACGAAATTCCAAATAAAGTTCTTATATTGAAATTCTGACCTCTGTGAATAGACTTTTGCATTGTTACTCCTCCTAATGGTCATCATACCATGAGGATTTCTTTCATAATAGCGAAAACTGATCTATTTCATTTCTTGGTAAATCCACACATGCACTGTTTGTACGCATGTGGTTCATGAAGACCACTGGAGGGCTTCATTCCGAATTGTTATCCAAACTCAAATATCATTCCGCTTTTTGCACTGTGTACCGCATTATTGCAAAACGATGATTCTTTGATATCGAGTCAATAAATTTTGTTAAACCATTGAGGTGAAGAATTTATATTTTTATTTGAGGTATACTCTCATTTAAGTTTATGTTTAGTTATTTATTATTGGTAATTAATATTAATTTTATTATTAGTAGTGTTAGTATTATTTTCAGGTACTAGGGTTATTGTCAAGGGCAGGTATTGAATAGTCTAGTCTTAGTTAGGCATGGACGGGCCACCTATGCTTAAACAAGGCAACACTAACCAATATCCAACCATGATAATGACTAGTTAATATATATAAATTAAGTCATCATACTTATTTAGTAAATTTTAATTAGATACAAAAATATTTTACTTTGTAAAGAGAATATATATTTTCATAAAACAATACAAGAAGTAAAGGGACGAATAAAATTATATAAATAATTGTCTATCACATGTTTTGTGGTAACTATGTACCGTAACGCTTTGGCAAGAAAATAACCATATAAGAATAATATGGTAGTCATCAATTACATTGGGTTAGGAGAACATTGTAATATATAAGAATAGTCTCCGTTTTCACTTATTTACAACATTTGTAAATACATTCACAATGTTATATAGTTTCAAAATGAAAATAAGTAATCACATAGAATCAACCCATTAAGTGTTATATATTTACAAAGTATTTTACAAATACTTTTGTACAATAAATATTTTTACACCTTTATTTACCAGTTTCATTTAACGTTATAAATAATAAGTGATTTCTTTTACAAAATAATAATACTAAAATATTGTGTAATGTAATAATTTCATTGCGGTGTTTTGTAATATATATTACATAGACAATATAAGTTATTTTACATAGTATAGTAAAATGCTAAAATAATATTTAAAAGTGGTGACCCTTTTACATATAGTAAAAATACGTAACAAATAATCTATATTACATTTGTTTTACAAATATAATATAATAGTTGGTCATGCCAAAACAACTTCTTCTTATTATATTTCGATCTCTAAGACATAGTATGAAAAATATGGTCACTAATAGTGTACTATCACATTGTTTCACAATTAAAACAACTTGGAACTCTAAACAATGATACACTAACTCTATTGTCTTTTGGTGTATCTTTACAATTCACTCCTTTCAATACTTTGATTTTCTTATATCATAATTTAATATTTGACAAATCATTTTTCATGCTTTTATTTTTGGAACCTGTCAATTCTAAGTCTTCCTCAGTTACCAATCAAAGTAAGCTTTCTTTTGACAAAGAATTTTATTAATTCTAAAAAGTCTTTCCCATTCATTTTAAATATCTATTGATCATATATCTTCTGGCTTGAACCTAGTCACTTTGGAAATTATATCATTTCATCTCATTCGTTTGTCATCAATTTCTTGAACTAATTTAGTTGAACCATTGAATCATACTTATGGTACAACTCGTATTTACAAAATTTGATATTTTAAATTCTGTGTCATCTACCTTAAATTTGTTTTTATTAACTAAAATATGACATAAGTCTAAAAGAAATATCGTAACCCAAATCTCGAGGATGAGATTTAAAACAAGGTGGGGAGAATGTAACAACCATATTTTTACCATGGGTTTGGTTAAATTTATTAACCATTTGTAACTAGTAACTAGTAAATAATTTATTTTAATATAATTATTCAACCAAAATAGTTTTAAACATTATTTTATATAGTTGGTTGAAATAATATTGGCCTGTGTATGGGTGACCTTTTCTAATAAAATAAAAGTATATAAAAATCTATATTATTAGACGGGTAGATTATGGGTAAGTCGACTGTTAGAAATATGAAGTACCTAGACGGGCACAGGAACCATTTAATAATTAAACTATAAAAATACATTGTATTTTGAACCTACTCTATTTTTAATGAAACTTGGTTCAAAATGTAGACACAAATATTCTCGTTCTAAAGACATATTTATTATTTTATTAAACATCATATTTTAGAAGTTATACACGCCAAATAAGTGAAGTAGTTAAATTCAATTATAATATATAAATCAATAAAATAATAATAATTAAATTTACATATTAAGAAATTTAACAAAAGTAAATTCTAGAAGACTGCACAATGTATGTTGACAAATATCACAGGACAGGCGATTTATATATATTTTTTTAAATAAAAATAACAAGTTATTTCTAATATTTAATTAAACAAAATAGTTTATAACTTCCTTGATATGATATTTGAGTCAATATTACCTGCTCAACAAAATCGATTAAAAATATTAAATATAAAAATAATTAAGTGGTTATGCTTTATCTTTTGATGTGAATTTATTATACCTTTAATAAAATTTAAAGTTTAATATGAATAAAATAATATAATATTAAAATCAATACTTATCCAAAGTGTTACGTGGATGGGGTAGCTTGAGCTCCAAGCTCAAAGTAGACTATATATAGAGTTCAACCATCTTCACTTTTTGTTGCCTCTTCTTTCTCGATGTCTTCCTCTGTCTCTTCATATAATTTTGATTTTTTTTCTTCTTTTAATATTTTACTCCAAAGGCATGCCCCGTTTTAAGTGTTTTAACTCTCGATCACCGCTACCCTTTCCGATTAATCTGGAACCCATAACTCATGTCAGGGCTCTGCCCGACTAAGTTGTTGGGATTCGGTCTCGGGACTTCGGGACAAGGTTGAATTAGGGGTACTATACTTAATACCATTTACAAAAATATATTTTTTATAGTTCAGAAGTTATACCCAAAATTTATACCAGGAGGCTTTCTAGTTGAACCCTAAAGTTACAAAGTGAGTCCATTTTCTTTTCTCACTATTTTATTCCCTTTTTCTTTGTAATATAATTATATTCAAAAATGTCCCAAACCATAACAACTCTCACCAAAACTATTATATTTTACTATTATTATTATTATTATTATTATTATTATTATTTATATTTTGTCTAAAAAGAAACCCTAATTGAGACACCCAAGTAATTCTGCATAAACCCTAAAAAATTTCAGAACAATCAGAATCAGGATCAGGGCCCCTAAAACTCAGGGGGGGGGGGGGTATTTCCTACTCAACGATTATCTAAATACCTCGCTGTCTAAATTGAAATTCGAGAAACAGTCGACTCAGCTAGCCTACACCCACACGTGGCCGGCCTATGGTGAAAAGTTGACCCTTACGGACCGTAAGGGATTATGCTTACGGTCCGTAAGCTAGTCAAAATTAGTGTATAAATAGCAGGCATTGGCATTTGCATTCTGTTGTTCGTTCGACGATAAAATTCGACTCAGGCGCAGAGATATCGTCCAAATACTCTATAAAACTGTAACACCCTTAAATTTATACTTGAATTAATCATTTATTTATACCAAAAGATATTAGTTTAACATAAGTTTCAGAAGTATCATAAGCCTTAGTCGACTAATGACTAAGTTAGAACATACAAAAGCTGTTTGAGAATTTGTTTACAACCCATGAACAAAATTTAAGTAAGATTAAACACATAGCGGAAGCTTCAAAAGTCGTGTTCGGTTCTTCGACGTTGCTTGACCACCATCCGTAAGGTCCTTTTAACCACCTAGGGTCAAAACCATTAAAACATTAGTTTTGACTTTGGTACATAAGACTTAAACATATGATCCAATCATCAATTAAAAATAAAATTTTAAAATTTAAAGTTTTCTGGATTTACCGTAAATTACGGTATTACCGTAATTTACGGTGAGTTCTGGAGATATTTGGTCCACCGTAAACCAGGGGAATACCACCGTAAACATTTAACTTCTACCGTAAATTACGGTACTACCGTAATTTACGGTAGTACCTGGAATTTCAAGTTTTGTTTTGTTTGTTTATTACACCAAGTTTCTAACTCTCGAATTTCTGTTTTTCTATGATACCGAAACATTAAAACCTCGTACTTCTTATATGATATATATATTAACCAATCATTAAAGAACAATCTATCATATTCCGAAGCATTAATCATGCCTTACTTGATTGTTCGACCCGTTTGGATGCCAAGAGTTAGGCATCAAACAAGGCATTTAAAAAATCCAATTTATAACAATTGTTTTGACCCGTCTCACTTGATTAAGACGAATAGTCACTTCCGTGACGTATTGATCTATCTTGTTTACCATGTTTTCAAAACTACAACATAAAACTAACAGATAATTCATAATGTAACGAAACGGTAATTTCGTACCTTTAGAGCACGTTTTCCCCCCGTGAATTCCCTCCGGCTTGTCCGCTTGATGATCCGGACTCTTTGCCTAGAAGATTCAGTTTACAGCTTGTTTAGAATTCTTTTTATGACCGTAATCATATCATTGTGAAACATGATCAAATCTGCGTTTTCATCATAATTTTTATCATTTAAATCCTCTCTTAGGCATTTCAACAAACACCTAACGGGTCAGATTCTTCTATAATTATTACCAAGTTCATGGTTTGTAATTAACATCTAATTTCACTTTAATTAAGCAATTTGTACTCATTTAAACATTCAAATTACTGAATTTCCTCATACCATTCAGCTTTTCTCTAGATTAAAATTCATAATCCTAGTACTTGTCTAGTCTTTACAATATCATAAATCACCTACAATGGTGATTGTAATTTCTTCAAGTAACATGCAATGATTTTCACAATTTATCATCTAGGGTTTAATCCTAAACAACATATTACTTCAAGATTCATTCATGCATGACATATCTAGGTTCAATTTCAGTTATTCACCATTAACCTAGAATTTATGGTGAATCAAAATATCAAAATTATACATACCTTTTGATCCCTATGACGAGGTGATCACTAATTCATGTTTAGAATTCGATTTGAAACAGATTTGAGGCTTCAATTTAGTAGATTTTGGTGTGAAGCTAGGGTTGGAGAATCCCCTGTGTCGCCCCCTTTCTCTTGATCGACCAGACACACAAGTTTTTGTGTGTTTGGTTTGGTTTTGTTACTATTAGTAATTATCTTTCACTTTTGACAAGTTTAAACCCTCAACTATGATTTTCCTTTAAGTTTAAGTATTTTAACCATGTTTTGAATTATTTCAAGACTTGATTTTAACTAGGTTAAGTTCCTAGTTGGTAAATTCTTGTTTGTTATTTCATTAGAATTTTAATATAAGGATTCATATTTTCGGGGTGTTACAAGTACACACGAAACACTAATTAGTAGAGGGGGTGCTGCTACGATACAGGGTATTAACTCGATCGCTATTACGATTCATTGTCCGATCGATCAATATATCCGATGGATGTTTAAGTGCTGCCCACATTAGGGTGATGCTTTGTCATTAGTCGTGATTCCGACCGGATGTTTGAGTGCCACCCGAATTCGGGGAATACTCTGTCCTTCGTTGTGAATCCGATGGATGTTTAAGCATAGCACTTTGTCATTCGTTGTGAGAATTTGATCTCGTGAGTTATCGTAATTGCTGTATTAAGTTACCTACCTAGTTCGTATGCACTAGGTTACAAGGCTAAATCAATAGGCTAAAGCTCTGCCTGTATAAATCTGCAATATATCAAGGATTATCTGTAGACTAAACTTTGGCCGTATGAATCTACCTGATTATAATGTGAGTCATTCTCTTTTTATCAAATTTGTTTACAAAATCATGTTTATTTTCAAATGTTATAATTACAGTGATTAAGTTTATGTAATCACCAAATTACAGCCGGTATGTGGGGTATTGTGCACAGTATTGCAGTTTTATCACTTTAGGTGGGCGAACCTAAAATTAGTGATATTCGTGTTAGGCCCTTTTTTTTTAAAAGACCGAAATACATAGAAAACATTTAGTTTACAACTAGAAGCATTGTATTACCAAAATACCCTTGTAGCTAGTTCGAGATCAACACCTTCCCTAGTCTAGTTATGGTGTTAATCCGAACTACCCTGTCAAAATGCAAGTTTAAAGTACCTAGTTACAACCGACTAAGTTTCTAATCCATCATTTACATAACAAAAGACAACTTTTTAAGAAGTAAAAGTTTAACAAAAACATTGTTTCAAAAGGGCGACACTACTACGGAAGCGCATAGACCATGGTGTGCATGTTGGTGTTCGTCTCCAAGTTCGCCACGCCACCTAAATCACGGATTTTCCTACGTCGCAAATCAAGTTTAACTAGTCAGTTTCTTACAATATAATAACAAATAACAATTAACATCCATTCGTGTCATCACATAACCAAGTCATAATTTCACTTTCATCGACCCGTTGAACGGGTCATTATCTACCATCTCCAAATGAGACAATGCATAATCTTCAATAATCCGTTAATCTCGGATTAAACATAAGCACAACATAAACATCATTCCAAATCTGTTCATGACAGATTTAACTATGGCATTACATTCCTTCATAACCTTCCAATATACGGCTAGTTCAACACCAACCGACCATATCATAAACTTTTCATCATTTTCGTCTCTTACGACCCGTTCATGACGGGTTAAACTATCAACTACACATCATTACGATTAATCATAATTACGGTTCTAATATAACAATAACAATTAGAAAGTAAAGCTTGTATGCATAAAACAACATACCTCGATCATGTGAGCTGTCCGACCTCCTAGCACTTGAACCTTCTTCTTTTACACCTACATCAACATGTTCATTCATTTAGCCCGACTACATAACATTTCATTCTTTTACACACTTTTATCATACAACATCTTGTTATTTGTTCTTTTAGGCATTTTATCAAACACTTGGCGGGTTTCACCTTTATAGGGTATTTAATTACAAGTATCTTCACACACTAATCTACAAGTTCATAACAATCAAGCAAGTTAATGAGATTCTCTCATCCTACATCATTCATCTATGTTCCATCCCTCTAAACAAGTTAAATCACCATAACCCGGACATCAATCGAGTTCTAGTTCATAATCTTAACTTCTATTGGTATATATCACAACATTAATCATAGTTGGGTAAAAACCCATTTCCTAAAGTTCATGATTTCAAGAAATTCAACTTACCACTTTGTTATTCACACCTTGATGACCAAGGATTTGCGTTCCTACAATCGTTCGGCTTGAAATCACCTTCAATTTGATGGAATTAGTGAACTAGGGTTTGGGGTGTTCTTTTCTTTTCTCCTGGACAAGATCACGCACACACTAGAAGTGTCTAGTGTGTGTGTTATCTCATTTAACTAGTCTTTCTTTTAATTTTTCATGTTTAGTCCCTCGGTTCCTAACGTTTATTTATTTTAGCCCAAACCTTCCTTTCATGAACTATTTTAGAGAAAACAATTAGATTACATATTTTTGGGGTGTTACAAGTCTACCCCTCTTAGAAAAAGTTTCGTCCCCGAAACTTGAACACATATAAAAATCAACATTTACATACCGAATAAAGAAGGGTAATGCTTTCGCATTTCATCTTCCGACTCCCATGTAAGCTCCGACCCCTTCCGGTGTTGCCATTGTACTAGAACTTGTCTAATGGCCTTATTGCGAAGATTCTTTACTTTAAAATCTTTAATGGCTATCGGTCTTTCAACATAATTTAAGCTCTCATCTACTTCAATATCATCAAGAGGTACGATCGCCGATTCATCCGCAAGGCACTTTCTTAGTTGTGATACATGGAAAGTGCTATGGATCCCATCTAATGAAGACGGTAATTCTAGACGATACGCCACTTTCCCCACTCGAGCCAAGATTTTAAATGGCCCAATATAACGAGGCCCCAATTTTCCCCGTTTACGAAAACGGATTATACCTTTCCATGGGGATACTTTTAATAAAACATAGTCTCCAACTTGAAATTCGATAGGACGCTTTCTCTTATCCGCATATGCCTTTTGCCTATCCTGAGCCGCCTTTAATCGACCTCTAATTAGATCAATCTTTTCGTTGGTCATTGCTATCAATTCGTTAGGCGCGAGCTCCCTTTGTCCCACCTCCCCCCAACATACGGGCGTCCTACACTTTCTTCCATATAACAGTTCATAAGGTGCCATTTTGAGACCACTATGATAACTATTATTGTAAGAAAATTCCACTAGTGGTAAATGGTCATCCCAACTTCCCCCAAAATCTAGCGCGCATGCTCTTAACATATCAATAAGCGTCTGAATCGTTCTTTCCGATTGACCGTCAGTCTGCGGGTGGTAGGCGGTACTTATGTGCAGTTTCGTGCCCATACTTTCATGGAACCTCAACCAATAACGAGAGGTAAATCTCGTATCCCAATCTGAAACTATTGACACAGGCACCCCGTGTCGGGATATTATTTCATTCACATACACTTCCGCCATCTTTTCTGAGGAGTAGGCCTCTCGAATTGGTAAAAAGTGGGCACTCTTCGTGAGTCGGTCCACAACTACCCATATCGTATTATGCCCCTTTTTCGTTCTAGGTAGCTTAGTCACCAAATCCATTGTTATCTCCTCCCACTTCCATACTGGAATTTCCAAAGGTTGTAACTCTCCATAAGGTTTCTGATGTTCCGCTTTCACTTGAGAACACGTCAGACACTTCGCGACGTACTTAGCAATATCGCGTTTCATACCGGGCCACCAATAGTTTGTTTTCAAATCATAGTACATTTTTGTAGCCCCAGGGTGAACGGAGTACCTTGACTTATGAGCTTCTTCAAGTAGCACTGTCTTGACCTCACAAAACCTTGGTATCCAGATCCGCCCAAACCTTGTTTTAAGCCCGTTTGAGTTTTCTTCAAACTTTTCTGCTATTCCTTTCGTTCTTTCTTTCTTTGGATCCCCTTTCTATAGTGCTTTTATTTGAGTATCTCGTATCGTCTCAAGGAGGTGAGGTGTAACTGTCATCTTCATAGATTTGACATGAATCGGTTGTGGATAATCTTTTCGACTCAACGCATCTGCTACGACGTTTGCTTTTCCCGGGTGATATAAAATATCACAGTCATAGTCTTTAATCAGTTCCAACCACCTTCGTTGCCTCATATTCAAATCTTTCTGTTCGAAGAAATATTTAAGGCTCTTATGATCCGAGTAGATCGTACATTTTACCCCATACAGGTAGTGCCTCCAAATTTTTAAGGCAAAAACTACCGCTGCCAATTCTAGGTCATGGGTCGGGTAGTTCACTTCATGTGGTCTGAGTTGTCTTGAAGCATACGCGATAACCTTTCCCCTTTGCATTAGAACACACCCCAAGCCTTGATGAGACGCGTCTGAATATACGACCAAATCTTCCGTTCCATCGGGTAACGTTAACACCGGAGAACTCGATAATTTCTCTTTTATTACTTGAAAAGCTTCTTCTTGTTCTTTACCCCACACGAACTTTCCCTCCTTCCTTCCTTCCTTTCTTGTCAGTTTGGTCAGTGGTAATGCAATCTTTGAGAATTCTTGAATAAACCTTCTGTAATAGCCGGCAAGGCCTAGAAAACTCCTTACCTCGGTTGGGTTTTTAGGAGGGACCCACTTTAATACGGCCTCAATCTTTGCTGGATCTACTAAGACACCTTCTGAATTTATTACGTGACCTAGAAACTGCACTTCCCTGAGCCAAAAGGCACACTTTGAGAACTTCGCATAAAGTTTTTCTCTACGGAGGGTTTCAAGTACCTCACGTAAGTGTCTTGCATGATCGGCCTCATTCCGGGAGTAAACCAAAATGTCATCTATGAACACAATCACAGATTTGTCTAACATAGGTCGACACACTCGGTTCATAAGGTCCATAAACGCGGCTGGCGCGTTCGTCAACCCAAAGGACATGACCAAGAATTCATAATGTCCATACCGAGTTCTAAATGCAGTTTTTGCAACGTCCTCCTCTCGCACCCTTACTTGATGATAGCCCGAACGTAAATCTATCTTTGAAAACCAACTCGCCCCTTGCAACTGATCAAAAAGATCATCAATTCTGGGTAAGGGATAACGGTTCTTCACGGTCAATTTATTCAGCTCCCGGTAGTCGATACACATACGCATCGACCCATCTTTCTTTTTCACAAAAAGAACGGGTGCTCCCCAAGGTGATACACTCGGACGTATAAAGCCTTTATCAAGTAAGTCTTGCAGTTGGGTCATTAGTTCCCTCATTTCGGTGGGAGCCAGTCTATATGGGGATTTAGCCACCGGTTGCGCACCCGGATTTAATTCAATACGAAATTCTATTTCGCGTTCGGGTGGAAGCCCCGGCAACTCCTCCGGAAACACATCCGGATATTCGTTCACTACTGCCACATCTTCGAACTTGGGAAGGTTTTGATGAACATCAACTACATAGGCTAAAAATGCCTTACTTCCATTACGCACGTACTTGAAGGCTTGGACAATATTGCATAACTTTGCTTTTACATTTCTCTCTCCTTGAACACTTAACCATTTCCCACTCGGAGATTGCACGCGTATTGTCTTACTTTCGCATTTAATCTCCGCATGGTGTCGGGCCATCCAATCCATACCTACTACTACCTTGAATTCTCCTAGGACCATAGGTACGAGATCAATATCAAACTCCTCATCCTCTATCGTGAGCTTACAATTTCTACACACTTCGTGCAGCAAATAATTCTTGCTATCAGCTATCTCTACCTCTAATGGTATTGGCATTCTTTCAATCTTAAATGAGGGGTGATTAATTACATCACTCGAAACAAATGACATAGTTGCCCCGGTATCGAATAACACATACATCGGCAAGGAATTTAGCAAGAAAATACCTGACACAACATTCGGATGAGCTTTAGCCTCTTCAGACGTAATTTGAAACATTCTTGCTTTTGCCTTAGGATTCTCCTCCTTTTTGCCTTCCTTCTTCATTCCCGATTGGAGCTTGGGACACTCCGCCTTGACGTGACCCTTTTGGAAACAATTATAACATGTCTTCGTATTCTTAGGGCACCTGTAATGCGGATGTCCCTCTTCCCCACAGTTATAACATCCCTTCTTGCCCAACAGGCACTCCCCGGAGTGAAGCTTTCCACAATTCTTGCAACGGGGAATTCCACTCTTTGCTTTCTCTTTATTAGCTTGGTCTTGAAACTTGCCTTTCTTGAAAGGAGTTGGGTTAGACACCTTCTCTGGCAGTCTCTTTTCACCTCGCTCCACCTGTCTCTTGAGTTCAATCTCCCTGTCTCGCGCCCAGTTTATGAGTTCGTCAAGAGTTTCACACTTCGAGGGCGTAATAAACTCCCTAAACTACGCCTTCAACATATCATGGTATCGATTGATTTTCATTCTTTCTGAATTCACGAACTCCTTGCAAAACTTCAGCTTATCCAAGAAAATATTTGTTATCTCGTTGATTGTTTCATCGTGCTGTCGGAGGCGCAAGAATTCCTCCTGAATCCTATCGATGGCGGATTGAGGGCAATGGTATTTTAGAAAAGGTTCTTTAAATTCCTGCCACGTCATCACTTGAAGTTTATCTTCACCTATCTCTTTACAATAAGCGTCCCACCAATCTTTAGCTTGCGATTGCAGTTGACCCGTAGCAAACATTACTTGATCTTCTTTCTCACACCGGCTCCGAATAAACACGGCTTCTATATTAGAGATCCATCTTTGACATACAATCGGATCTATCTTTCCATCATACGGAGAAGGACTACACGCCATAAAATCCTTGTACGTGCATCTTCGTATCTTACTCTTGCTTTTAGATTCCCCAATCATCTCCTTTATTTCATCCATTTTGCTTGTCATTATTGCATCAATCGTTTCCAACACACGACTCTCCACCTCTTGCACCATTTTCGGAAGTTTGGCTTCAAAAGTATTATCCATCATTTGCGCCATCTTTTCATTTAATGCATCTTCCCGTGCCATATCGTCATCATTCGAATCCACATGTTCCGCCATCTACACAATAAAGTTTCTCGATGATTCTTAATAAATTCACATCACTTACTCTTACGGTTCGTTACGAGTTATTCTTTAATGTCATAATAACTTCCATGATCCTATTTACATGTTTTATAACCTTCTTAAACAAGTGCATTGGCCGAAACATAAAAAAAAAATTCTGCACGTCCAGGGGGGGTCGCGCGACGCAAAGGGTGCCTCGCGTGACGCGAAGGCCCCTAGCGCGACGCGACGGGTCGTTTTTCACAGAAAGTTCGATGCTGGGTGTCACACCCCGACCACGTAGAACATACAAAACGTGGCGGAAATGTCGGGGAGTGTTGTAACATAATTAATTGTTTCAAATCCATGGCAATAGAAGTTTCGTTTTATTGATTAAAAGTGTTACAATGTCTTAACAAACAAAGAAATACAACATAATTAACTAGTCTTGCATCTTTTATTGTCACTAAAGCCCAAGTCTGCCTATGTGTATCTTGATCATCTTATGCAACAGCTCCTGAAAAACACATATGAAAATAGGTACGTCAGCATAAAAATGCCTGTGAGATACATAGGTTTTGTGAAAATAGGTTTCATGACTTATGTTTGAGAAAATGTTTAGTCATGAACCTTGTAATTTGCTTTGTTTGGTAAATCATTTGAAAAACGATAAGATCAGATGATATGTATAAATAAGAGAATAATGTATGGTTAAATGAATAACCATTGTAAAATGAGTTTGTATAAGATAAGTTGCTTGTAAAACAATGTATTGTGAAAAGTATGTTATTTGTATAAAATGTTATATGTCTCAAACTGAAATGATTCAAATAACGCTACAATATGTAATACCATACAAACACTTATATATAGGAAGTACCAGCGGCGTATCCACCATGCTTGTATCATATTACACACGCATCGTTACTTAATCACTTAATCAAACCAAACCACCAAAGTAATGTTTAACAATTGTAGAAATGTATATGTATGGTCAAATACGGTTCACACGGTTCACAGATACAAACGGTTCATAGATACAAACGGTTCACAGATACAAACGGTTCACAGATACAAACGGTTCACATAGTCAAACGGTTCACATAGTCAAATGTTTACAACGGTTCACATAGTCAAATAGTTATAAATGGTTCAAATGTAATATAATGTGTTCATATGCTGGATGAGTATATGCAACGAATTGTAATGTAAAACAATGTACTAAATATGCACTAAATGGACATACATTACAACGGTTCACATAGTCAAATAGTTATAAATGGTTCAAATGTAATATAATGTGTTCATATGCTGGATGAGTATATGCAACGAATTGTAATGTAAAACAATGTACTAAATACGCACTAAATGGACATACATAGCATAAAAGGTATTGAAATCATGTACTATAAATAGTCAAATGTTTACAACGGTTCACATAGTCAAATAGTTATAAATGGTTCAAATGTAATATAATGTGTTCATATGCTGGATGAGTATATGCAACGAATTGTAATGTAAAACAATGTACTAAATATGCACTAAATGGACATACATAGCATAAAAGGTATTGAAATCATGTACTATAAATGTACTAATGAACATAGCAAGTATATGATGTGAAAACATGATAGCATGAAAGTAATAAGTAGGCACATGTGTTTCACCCCAAAACAGTTTGGAAAGCAGTAAAAGAGGGGTCTATGTACTCACTTGAGATTGCTTAGTAGTCCTTGAGTAACAACCAAACAATCCTAGAGATCGCGGATATCAAACGGCACCTAATATAGGTAACTATGTTAATAAACCGGACCTAAATCAGAGGATTTAGATAGAATGAGGGTTCGTAAACCAAACGAGTATAGAGACTCGTGTCATATGGTTTAACAAAGCCTTCATGCTAAAACGAAACTTAACCTAAGTGTTTGTGACCCATTACGACCCGTTTAGGTAGCTTATGCTACTTTAACGTGTCGTTCACGTAAAACGCGTTCGGAACGCCTAACTAGTCCTATGACAAGTAAAATATGCCTTAACATGTCTAATATGGTTGTCAAATCAGTTTAGATGACAAAAGTTATGTTACATATGTTTAAAACGAATTTTGGCATCAAAGGGGTATTTTGGTAATTTACCTAAGGCATATAAACTACCTATCATACAACTACTTAAACGAAGCGACCATAAGGTATAACCTCGGAAGGTTATTCCCTATATACTATGGTCACCTAATGTGTTTGGTCGGATCCTAATGATCGACCAAATGGGTCGGGTTCGAAGGTATAAGCGATTTATTAGATCGCTTACCCTACGACCCTATACAACGTGGTAATCAGTAGGCATAGTCCCAAGGGACTATAACCAACGTGATTACACTCACGTTGCGAAGTTCTTATGAACTTCGCATTGACCATAAACTGGTCAACGCAGAAAGTCAAACAAAGTTTGACTTTCAGACTCGAAAAGACTCGAAAAGCAATAAAAGAACGAAAGAATACTTACGAAGGGTCCCCGAATGCTAATCGTGATTCAAGTAGCTCAGGTATGAAACAATGGTTTCAACTTAGAGCTTCTCAAATCAGATTCTAGTGAGTTTAGAAGCAAATGGGGGTGGGGTATTTATAGGATTTCCCGAACCGTTAAGATCGTTTCTTGGAAACCGTGCTTTGATCTTGGCCATACACCTCAAGATAATGGTTTTACAAAACCATGTGAGCCCATGGTATTGCCCAAAACCATGTGCACATCAAAACCAGCCCATAGATTCCCCAAAACCATTTGCAACAAGTGGAATGGACCAGATTCGATGTATCAGCAAACATCCTTCAGAAATGACAGTTTTGGTCCCTGTTGTGTGTTTAAGCCATTCCCGGCATGTTTAAGGCCCGTTAAGCCAACCTTAAGGCCCTAAAATGATGACTAAACATTGTGGACATGAAACATGCTCAAAAATATGTCGGATGTCGGTTCGTTTGGTCGTACGATCGCGATGTTCGCTTAATTACGACGGAATGCGCATAAGCGCGAAAAACGATCCAAATGATGTGACGAATGGATTTTTCTTATGCCAAACACTAAAATAAAATATTATAGTGCTTACATAAATTTTTGGATGTCCGGATGTATTCAGAAAGTAAGTTATGCGCGAAAGTGCAAACTTGTGCACTTTTTGACGCTTTTAGTCCCTGAATGACCCAAAAGTTTATTTTAGCACACCGAACCCCTCAAAGCCTATTTCTAAGCTATGTAAAGCATATTTGTGGTATGTTTAACTTATGGTCATGTTCCGGAATGTCTGTTACAGTTCAAATTGGCATACTTTCGCAGTTTGTCAAGTTTAGTCCCTGTAAGCGAATAAAATAGATTTTGCCATACCAAAGCCTTCAAAACTTATTTCTAAGTTATGTAAAAGTTACTCAAGGTATGTTAAGCCTATTTCACTTTTCCGGAGTGTTCGTTGCATTAAACTGGTTATATTAACGCATCAGTGCGCGTATAACCCTCCAGAAAGCGATTTAGAGCTTGAAATTGAATAAGAGTTTATATGTGTAAACGATACACATATTTTTACAAATCCCAAGTATGAAATACAATATTTCATTGGTTTGGCATTTGTTTGATGGTTGAAGTGACACAGGTGTCACAGTCTCCCCTACTTTAGGAAATTTCGTCCCGAAATTTATTCGTAGGAGTCTATTTGTGACTTTGTGTCAAATAACCACCAGAGATATGTAAGGCATAATCCTGTCATTTCCTTCACGGACATTCTTCAGAACGAAAATGAACAGACGGAGTCATTTTCCTCAACGAGTATTCTTCAGAAGCGGAAATGAAGGAATAAACAAACGGGGATTCATTTCCTCAACGGGCAATCTTCAGAAACGTAAAATGAACTTACGGAGTCATTTTCAACGGTGCTTCATCAGAAATGGAAATGAAAAGGAGAAACAAACGGATATTCATTTCCTCAACGGACAAATCTTCAGAAACGAAAATGAACAAACGGAGTCATTTTTAACGGGTGCTTCATCAGAAATGGAAATGAAAAGGAGAAACAAACGGATATTCATTTCCTCAACGGACAAATCTTCAGAAACGAAAATGAACAAACGGGGTCATTTTCAACGGGTGCTTCATCAGAAATGGAAATGAAAAGGAGAAACAAACGGATATTCATTTCCTCAACGGACAAATCTTCAGAAACGAAAATGAACAAACGGAGTCATTTTCAACGGGTGCTTCATCAGAAATGGAAATGAAAAGGAGAAACAAACGGATATTCATTTCCTCAACGGACAAATCTTCATAAACGAAAATGAACAAACGGAGTCATTTTCAACGGGTGCTTCATCAGAAATGGAAATGAAAAGGAGAAACAAACGGATATTCATTTCCTCAACGGACAAATCTTCAGAAACGAAAATGAACAAACGGAATCATTTTCAACGGGTGCTTCCTCGGAAATGGAAATGAAAAGGATAGACAAACGGATATTCATTTCCTCAACGGACAATCTTCAGAAACGAAAATGAACAAACGGAGTCATTTTCAACGGATGCTTCCTCATAAATGGAAATGAAAAGGATAGACAAACGGATATTCATTTCCTCAACGGACAATCTTTAGAAACGAAAATGAACAAACGGAGTCATTTTCAACGGGTGCTTCCTCAGAAATGGAAATGAATAGAGTTAACTTCTAGGCACATGACAAGGCTCACTGCGGTTTCTGTTCACTAAATTCCATAATTATGTATGCATCCATAATTACGTAATTCCTTGCACAGTCCGCACAGTTTGTCTTGTAATGTTCGTAAGCACATAATCACATAGTTGTTTAACTTGGTTATTAATTTGTTATTAATTTGTTATCGATTGAGAACGGATATGGAAACCAGTCGATGGACTTCAATGTCCTCTGGGATCTATCTGAAGAGATAGGAAGATCTCCCAAAAATTCGATTTTGTTTTCAAAGAAACGTAATGGTCGAATTAAGGAACACAACAATTTTAGGATTCACGGAAATACCCTTAGGTACCCTATTAAGGATTTATAGTGGTACTTTGGGTATTCGTCCAGTGTTGTAACTTGCGCCTTGTACTTCGTTTCCTTAGAATAAACGGGTACTTAGGAATTTCGTGGAAACGCAAGAGATCATAGAATGGGAAAATTTTGGGGGTAGTTTGTTCTTCAAGGAATACGGTTCCTTGATTGTCGGTATTGTAAGAGATATGTTGTTTATACATGCAACCACATAAATACATTGCAATGTATATAAAAGATTTATTTATAAACAACGATAACAACTGTTTCTTGGACCTTGACAACTAAAGAAAATAATACATAAGGATTGATTATTTCTAAACAGCGTTGTCTTCTATTCGGTCAGATGCTCATCCCTGTGCTGGATTTGCATTAGCAAGCCTTGGGCAATTTCTTCAGAAATGACCCATCTCGCCACAGTTGAAGCAAGAACCTGGTAGAAAACGACCTTGAGCAGGATTGTTGCCAGCTTGGTTTGGTGCAGCTGCAGCTGGGCAAACTCTTGCTGTATGGCCTATAAGTCCACAAGTTTGGCATTTGCGGCACTTTACATTGGCATGATGATGGAGGCTACATTGGTTGCACAAGGGTGCAGTTCCATTGTATGGCTTCCTAGCAGGGGGTTGCGCTGGTTGGTTGGGGACGGCTTGATCATTGTGAGTAACCATGGCGAAGTTCTGAGAAGCCTTTCGCTTCTTTGACCTCTTAGGGGATCCAGTCTGTTCATCCATGGTCTTTGATTCCTCGATTGGGTTCGATTCCTCGACCGGTTTCTGGTCACCTTTTCGGAAAAGTTTACCTTTCCTGATCTTTGATTCAGTCAAGGTTGCAGATAGCTCAATGGCCTGTCTAACTGTAGTAGGGTTGCTGCCAGTCACAATGTCTTGTATTGAGTCAGGGAGGCCATCAATGTACTTTTCTATTGCCTTATCCAAAGGCGTGACCATGTTTGGGCATAATAGACTCAGCTCCTCATAACGGTCCGTGTAGACTCGATGCTCACCGCTGTCTTGCTCAAGATTGTCGAATTCCCTTTCCAAGGCCCTGATCTCGTGACGAGGACAGAATTCCTTCATCATAAGGGCCCTAAGTTCAGCCCATGTCTGTGCTAGAGCAACTTCTGCACCACGATCTCTCATAACCCCGTTCCACCACGTAAGGGCTTTCTTCTGGAACACACTCGAAGCAAACTCGACCTTGCGATTGTCAGGACACTGCACGTGGCGGAAAGTATTCTCAATGCTCTCGAACCATTGCAGAAGCCCAGTCGCTCCCTCAGAACCACTAAACTTGAGTGGTTTCGCCGAGTTAAAACTCTTGAAATTGCATGGACCATTGTTGTTGTTGTTGGCTTGATTCCATTGAGCAAAGAGGTTTGGGAATTGAGCAGCCATTTGCTGCGCAATGATTTCTGCCAGTTCGGCAGTCCCTATCTGGTTTTCGCGTCGAGGAGGCATTCTAAAAGAGGAAACATGAAAAGAAACGAGTGAGAGAATTAGACGAAAAGAATGAGATGAAACAAATCTGATGAAAGCAAGGATGGTGGTCATTTGTTCGTTACCACAAGGTAAACAAACGACACACAGTGACTAATCAAAGTAAATGAGTCGAAAATAATGTATCGCGAAGACATGCTCGCCTATAAGTGAACACTCATCCCAATAATTCCCAGGTAAGCACAACTGGTCTCGCGTCTGATGAGATGTATACGAAGTGCTTGCCTAGACAGAAAACCCAGAATACAGGCATTCACCCTTCCAGTTTGCACGTGTTCACATTATTTAAAACCCAGAACCTTGACGAGATTTTGAAAACTCAAAGGGGTTCAAAACCATATAATAGAGGGTTCAAAACCTAGTAATCAATCATCCTAGAACAGATGATTAGTTTTCAAAGCGGTTTTGAAATTTATGTTGTTGTTGTGGTAGTCGCCTAAGGATAGGTGACGGTATTGTTTTATGACTAAACGCAAGTAAACTCGCGTTAGGGTCCTAGAAAGGTTATAGACTAGGTCAAAGCATTACTAATAACCTAATTCCCTATAACCATTGGCTCTGATACCATCTTTTCTGTCACACCCCGACCACGTAGAACATACAAAACGTGGCGGAAATGTCGGGGAGTGTTGTAACAGAATTAATTGTTTCAAATCCATGGCAATAGAAGTTTCGTTTTATTGATTAAAAGTGTTACAATGTCTTAACAAACAAAGAAATACAACATAATTAACTAGTCTTGCATCTTTTATTGTCACTAAAGCCCAAGTCTGCCTATGTGTATCTTGATCATCTTATGCAACAGCTCCTGAAAAACACATATGAAAATAGGTACGTCAGCATAAAAATGCCTGTGAGATACATAGGTTTTGTGAAAATAGGTTTCATGACTTATGTTTGAGAAAATGTTTAGTCATGAACCTTGTAATTTGCTTTGTTTGGTAAATCATTTGAAAAACGATAAGATCAGATGATATGTATAAATAAGAGAATAATGTATGGTTAAATGAATAACCATTGTAAAATGAGTTTGTATAAGATAAGTTGCTTGTAAAACAATGTATTGTGAAAAGTATGTTATTTGTATAAAATGTTATATGTCTCAAACTGAAATGATTCAAATAACGCTACAATATGTAATACCATACAAACACTTATATATAGGAAGTACCAGCGGCGTATCCACCATGCTTGTATCATATTACACACGCATCATTACTTAATCACTTAATCAAACCAAACCACCAAAGTAATGTTTAACAATTGTAGAAATGTATATGTATGGTCAAATACGGTTCACACGGTTCACAGATACAAATGGTTCACAGATACAAACGGTTCACAGATACAAACGGTTCACAGATACAAACGGTTCACATAGTCAAATAGTTATAAACGGTTCAAATGTAATATAATGTGTTCATATGCTGGATGAGTATATGCAACGAATTGTAATGTAAAACAATGTACTAAATATGCACTAAATGGACATACATAGCATAAAAGGTATTGAAATCATGTACTATAAATGTACTAATGAACATAGCAAGTATATGATGTGAAAACATGATAGCATGAAAGTAATAAGTAGGCACATGTGTTTCACCCCAAAACAGTTTGGAAAGCAGTAAAAGAGGGGTCTATGTACTCACTTGAGATTGCTTAGTAGTCCTTGAGTAACAACCAAACAATCCTAGAGATCGCGGATATCAAACGGCACCTAATATAGGTAACTATGTTAATAAACCGGACCTAAATCAGAGGATTTAGATAGAATGAGGGTTCGTAAACCAAACGAGTATAGAGACTCGTGTCATATGGTTTAACAAAGCCTTCATGCTAAAACGAAACTTAACCTAAGTGTTTGTGACCCATTACGACCCGTTTAGGTAGCTTATGCTACTTTAACGCGTCGTTCACGTAAAACGCGTTCGGAACGCCTAACTAGTCCTATGACAAGTAAAATATGCCTTAACATGTCTAATATGGTTGTCAAATCAGTTTAGATGACAAAAGTTATGTTACATATGTTTAAAACGAATTTTGGCATCAAAGGGGTATTTTGGTAATTTACCTAAGGCATATAAACTACCTATCATACAACTACTTAAACGAAGCGACCATAAGGTATAACCTCGGAAGGTTATTCCCTATATACTATGGTCACCTAATGTGTTTGGTCGGATCCTAATGATCGACCAAATGGGTCGGGTTCGAAGGTATAAGCGATTTATTAGATCGCTTACCCTACGACCCTATACAACGTGGTAATCAGTAGGCATAGTCCCAAGGGACTATAACCAACGTGATTACACTCACGTTGAGAAGTTCTTATGAACTTCGCATTGACCATAAACTGGTCAACGCAGAAAGTCAAACAAAGTTTGACTTTCAGACTCGAAAAGACTCGAAAAGCAATAAAAGAACGAAAGAATACTTACGAAGGGTCCCCGAATGCTAATCGTGATTCAAGTAGCTCAGGTATGAAACAATGGTTTCAAATTAGAGCTTCTCAAATCAGATTCTAGTGAGTTTAGAAGCAAATGGGGGTGGGGTATTTATAGGATTTCCCGAACCGTTAAGATCGTTTCTTGGAAACTGTGCTTTGATCTTGGCCATACACCTCAAGATAATGGTTTTACAAAACCATGTCAGCCCATGGTATTTCCCAAAACCATGTGCACATCAAAACCAGCCCATAGATTCCCCAAAACCATTTGCAACAAGTGGAATGGACCAGATTCGATGTATCAGCAAACATCCTTCAGAAATGACAGTTTTGGTCCCTGTTGTGTGTTTAAGCCATTCCCGGCATGTTTAAGGCCTGTTAAGCCAACCTTAAGGCCCTAAAATGATGACTAAACATTGTGGACATGAAACATGCTCAAAAATATGTCGGATGTCGGTTCGTTTGGTCGTACGATCGCGATGTTTGCTTAATTACGACAGAATGCGCATAAGCGCGAAAAACGATCCAAATGATGTGACGAATGGATTTTTATTATGCCAAACACTAAAATAAAATATTATAGTGCTTACATAAATTTTTGGATGTCCGGATGTATTCAGAACGTAAGTTATGCGCGAAAGTGCAAACGTGTGCACTTTTTGACGCTTTTAGTCCCTGAATGACCCAAAAGTTTATTTTAGCACACCGAACCCCTCAAAGCCTATTTCTAAGCTATGTAAAGGATATTTATGGTATGTTTAACTTATGGTCATGTTCCGGAATGTCTGTTACAGTTCAAATTGGCATACTTTCGCAGTTTGTCAAGTTTAGTCCCTGTAAGCGAATAAACTAGATTTTGCCATACCAAAGCCTTCAAAACTTATTTCTAAGTTATGTAAAAGTTACTCAAGGTATGTTAAGCCTATTTCACTTTTCCGGAGTGTTCGTTGCATTAAACTGGTTATATTTACGCATCAGTGCGCGTATAACCCTCCAGAAAGCGATTTAGAGCTTGAAATTGAATAAGAGTTGATATGTGTAAACGATACACATATTTTTTCAAATCCCAAGTTTGAAATACAATATTTCATTGGTTTGGAATTTGTTTGATGGTTGAAGTGACACAGGTGTCACACTGGGTGCTGCATTTTCTCAAAAATCCCATTTTTCACCTAAACGATCATAACTCATTCAATTTTCATCCGATTTACGATCCGTTTCTTCCTACGCGATCGTAATTCCATTCCCTTTCTCATAGGGTTAAAATCCGGCACCCGGATTTACCATCTCCAAATGAGACAATGCATAATCTTCAATAATCCGTTAATCTCGGATTAAACATAAGCACAACATAAACATCATTCCAAATCTGTTCATGACAGATTTAACTATGGCATTACATTCCTTCATAACCTTCCAATATACGGCTAGTTCAACACCAACCGACCATATCATAAACTTTTCATCATTTTCGTCTCTTACGACCCGTTCATGACGGGTTAAACTATCAACTACACATCATTACGGTTAATCATAATTACGGTTCTAATATAACAATAACAATTAGAAAGTAAAGCTTGTATGCATAAAACAACATACCTCGATCCTGTGAGCTGTCCGACCTCCTAGCACTTGAACCTTCTTCTTTTACACCTACATCAACATGTTCATTCATTTAGCCCGACTACATAACATTTCATTCTTTTACACACTTTTATCATACAACATCTTGTTATTTGTTCTTTTAGGCATTTTATCAAACACTTGGCGGGTTTCACCTTTATAGGGTATTTAATTACAAGTATCTTCACACACTAATCTACAAGTTCATAACAATCAAGCAAGTTAATGAGATTCTCTCATCCTACATCATTCATCTATGTTCCATCCCTCTAAACAAGTTAAATCACCATAACCCGGACATCAATCGAGTTCTAGTTCATAATCTTAACTTCTATTGGTATATATCACAACATTAATCATAGTTGGGTAAAAACCCATTTCCTAAAGTTCATGATTTCAAGAAATTCAACTTACCACTTTGTTATTCACACCTTGATGACCAAGGATTTGCGTTCCTACAATCGTTCGGCTTGAAATCACCTTCAATTTGATGGAATTAGTGAACTAGGGTTTGGGGTGTTCTTTTCTTTTCTCCTGGACAAGATCACGCACACACTAGAAGTGTCTAGTGTGTGTGTTATCTCATTTAACTAGTCTTTCTTTTAATTTTTCATGTTTAGTCCCTCGGTTCCTAACGTTTATTTATTTTAGCCCAAACCTTCCTTTCATGAACTATTTTAGAGAAAATAATTAGATTACATATTTTTGGGGTGTTACAATTCGTCATTCATTGGGGCAGCCAATGGTGATATGACCACAGTCACCGAAATGAGTCGAGTGACAAATACTGTGGGTAGTTGGTTTGATATCAGAAACATTGTAATCTCTCTTAATACTGTGAATTATAACAAACGTGTCGTTTTAGTAAAATGAATGATTCACTCAGTATTTCCCGCTGACAAAACCTTTTAAAACGCGTTTCAGGTAATTACAGCAGATTGAATTAAGAGATGGATACAGCACTGAAAGGCATCAAGAAGTGGCTTATTTTATTAATTAAATCAAAATTAAGAAATATTGTTTTATGTAATCAAATTTATCTTTATTAAAGCTACCATTGTAAAACATGGGTTTATCCCATCTATTTAATAAATAAAAATCCGGTGTTTCTAAACTCTGATATTTTTCCTAACTCACGGTCCTGATGAAATTTCCGCTGCAACGTTTTCAAAATAATCACCGGTACCATTGGGCTGTTCGCGACTCCCGATTCCATCCAGGGTAGGTCGGGGGCCGTGACAATTTCCCCGCTGATAAAATCTTTTTAAACATGTTTCAGGTGATTTACTATGAACAAGGAAAAGTGCCGTGTAGCATTACTAGCTTGAATGAAGTGGCTCAATAAATAAATAAACATGTTTTTGTAATCGGGGGATTTCCCAGTGAAATTCCTTTATTGTAAATTATGGGGTTTGTCCCGAAACTTGAAATAAATAATTGGGTACTTTCAGTTTAAATGATCCTGTTAAAATTTCCGCTGCCAAATTAAATACCAATACCACGGGTTTTTGTCTCGCGGCGTTCGAACCGGGAAACTGGGTCGGGGGCCGTGACATATTATTCACTTCATCCATAATGTAATCATTATCATTATATTATCACTCCTATCTTCACTACCATTACCACTCCTATCCTCAGTACCATTATCATGCTTATGTTCAATACCATCATCATTCCTATCCTCACTAACATCCCTATCCTCAGTAACATCCCCATCCTTAGTAACATTCACTTCAGGCCCAACCCATGCTTTCTTCGCAGAATCATATTGCCCAACATCCATTTCATCTACCACATTAATGTGACAACTCTCAAAAATCCACGTATCTGTACAATTAATTAACCATGATTAGTGCTTAATGACTGTGCTAAATTTGGAATTAACTGCTTTCTGATTACTGTCTCATACATACATGTGCATCATATATTGTTTAATGTCATACCAATATTGCATGAAAGCTGTATTGCCTTAAATGATGCATTAAGTACCGTTAGCATAGTTATCTGATAAGACAGGAAAATGCTGACAGAACTCAGCACATAGACAGACAGTGCATTTAGACACAGAATGAGTCAGAAACTAAGTATTACACTAGTATAGTGTGTAGGAAAGTGAGGATCACAAAACTGCCTTGCTAGTGATAGTTTAAGTGCCGGAAAGTGCCTAAAATTCACCCAAAGTGCTGAATTCAGCAAAATTCAGCAAAAATCAGCAATTTAACACACTAATTTAATGAAGAAATATGGTAAAATGGTCCTGAATGTTTTCCTAAGTGTCAGGAATCAAAAGTGTCACAAAAAGATACATAAAGCATACTAAACTGCATAGTTTAGCACTTTAACGAACCAGTAACCAACCGAACAACCGGACACTACCCGAAACATCAAATTTACACTAGAAGCACTGTTTTAACATTTCCAAGCTAGTTATGATCCCCGAACATCATAACACCTCCTAAAAATATTTAATAACTAGAACATGTAACTAATACTTGGATTTCAACCTTAATGTAACCAAACTAGTTAACACCTAATCTACTACCCCCCCCCCCCACCTAGTTCATGGCCAATATGGCCCCCACTTAGTGGATTTTATTTATTGGATCTTGTTCCCTAATAATAAGCATATTATACAAAGGTTAGAATGAGAACTTGGTTTATAAAAGAACATATGAGACATAACCTCATTTCAACATATACTTAAACACACACAAACTCTCCTCCTCTCCTCTCCTTGCTCTCAGCCGACCCATAGCACCACCACCACCATCACCTTCATTCATCCAATCTCATCCAATCTAAGCATATACAAGGGTGTTGAAGATCATACAAAGAAGCTAGGAGCTTGTGGAAGATCAAGGACCTCTCTTGTTTGCTTTTATCCACTTGTTTTCTACTCTTGAATCATCCCTAGCCTTGAGATAGTGGTAAGAGCCTTGTACACTCCATTTTACTTCCATTGTTAGTGGTTAAAGAAGAATCATAATCAAAATCTTAAAGAACACTAAAGATCATAGGAAGTAAACATGAACATAAGCTTGTTTAATGAAGTAATCTTGATGAATATGAGTTGTTGTGCTTGTTGATCATTGATTGTTTGTAGAAATGATGTTGATCATCATAAGATCTTTCTAGATCATGATTAAAAACATAATCTAGCAAGATGAGAAAGTAGAAATGTTGTAGGATGATAGATCATCCACACATGAATCATGAACTTGAAAAGAATATTTTGATTTCTTGAAAAATCAAAGTAAGTTAATAATCATACAGATCTAAAGACTTATGAATGGTTTTTCAAAGAAACCAAGTTAAAATATGAGTTTTATTAAATCTTGGTTCTTACTTAAACAAGTCTTATTTTTAGTGGTTAAACAAGTGTAGAAACACTTGTGTAACAAGAAGAATGCATAAAGAAACATTTTTAGAAAATGTGACAAGAAGTTGTAAACATCTAACTTCTTTAAAAATAAAGTTTTTAAAGAACTAATCACATTTTAAAGGGTAACAAGACTTACTAAGAACACTAGTAAGTTACTACAAATTTTTACAAATATTCAAGTTCATGAAGTAGTAGAAAATGCATGATTTTGGCAAAATTGGTAAGTAAAGGTTGTTTGTTGATGATTGTGAATTGATTGTGATGATTTTTACAAAAGAAAATGATATGCTTGAAAGCATGGAAACCTCCATTTTTAGGGGAAACTATGGCAAAATTTTCTAAAAATATAAACACTTAGAAAAATATTTTTAAATAAATATTTATAAGTGTATTTTAACCATGAGTTTTATACAAAAACCTTGCCATAATTTTTGGTTACAAAAAATATAAATATTGGAGGTTGATTTTCATAAATAAAAGTGACTAAATATGTATTTAGGAAATATATATATTTAGAAGACACCATGTGTTTGATTATTTGTATATTTTGTGTATTAGTTATATTATTTTAGAACATGAAATAATATAACACATTAAAATACCAAGAATCACAATCCAAAATATTACCAAAAATTCCAAGAAAATGAATATACACATTTACACAAAAATATTGGAAAACCGAACTATGGAATAAGACTTACAAAATATTCCGAAATTTATTCACAAAGTATATTTTGTTAAATAATATTTTGGACACCAAGGAAACAAAAATATGATTTTTACAATTACTACAAAAATATATCATATTTTTTACAAGGAAAAATATATTATTTTTGACAAGTATGAAATATATATTTTTCTTGAAATTTTAGAAGATATATTATTGTTTTAAGAAATATATATTTTCTTACAAACACAAAATACAATATTTTGAGGTGAAAAATATAATTCCTCAAATAAATATGAAGAATATTATTTTTGGAGGAAAAAAAATGAGTTTATAAATATTTTATATGTTGGACATGAAAATATATAATTTTTGAAACTTATAAGAGAATACAAATATTTTTGTCAAAAGAAAAATTATAAATAATTTTTCTAAATAATATTTATTACAATATATATTTTGAAAATATATATTGGCGAACTTTTATTAAAGATAATAGTACAGAAAAATTTATGCGAAATTAAGTAAAAGAATACTTAATGAATACAATAAAATATGTATTCCTATACGTATAAATACACACCAGAATACGACCCCGATACATGGCAGAAATATACAAGTATAAGAATACAAATACAAATACACCCATCCTTGGGAAGAAAATACATGTATAAACACCCAAAGAGTATCAAGTCAAAATATATTATTATTCCAAAATTTATAAATACAATTTAAGTTGAAATATTAATTATTTTAACAAATAATTATATAACTTGGAATAATATCGAAGACACAAAAGAAACGTAACTCAAAGACAATAATACTAAGTCAAGGCACGACCTGTTCGTCTAATAGATTAGTACGTTGTAGGTAGTCGTGATCGCCGAAGGAGATTGAGTTACGATTGTTGAAGACGCAAGACTGTGAGTTCATGTTCCCCCTTTTCTTTAAACTGTTTTTGTTTTATAACTTCGGGGGGTGAAGTACATATTACAAAATGATTACATACAACTACAAATGGTATGGTTAGCTATGGAAAGTACAGTAGATCATGTGAATGGGTAGGCGCACTCTTAGGGCCATTAATCCTCGCGTTAGGACCGAGGGACATGGGTGATAGATCTATTTGGGTGTAACGAGCCCACACCCATGTGGACCAGGGTGGCCCATGAGGTGACTATGTCTTACAGCCGGAGGCCCGGTGCAAAATCTGCTAGGTTTGAGTCTTCCTACGCCATTGCACGCATGTTAATGGCCTTGCAAACCATTAATCGATCTGTTTCCTTGTTTTGCTTTCATACCGGGTTTTTCAAGTACATACAAACATACTTACAAATGTTTCAAAGGTTTATTCACAAACACACACATGAACTCGCTCAACTTTTGTTGATGTTTTCAAAATACATGTATTTCAGGGAATTAGTAGTGGATCTGGAGGGCGTTGGATGTTTCATGCTGCGTTAAGAATAAAAGATGTCATCCATGGTCTTCGGGTTTGGTCAGGGTGTCTTATTCCTGGGCGAGACACATCCTCCAAATCCTGGTTTTATTTAATGTCATTGGTCGAGTCTTTGTGAACTTTTAAACAAATTGCATGGTTTGTACTCGTATTTGAATTTCTATGTTTTAAGACAATGTTGTAATGTTTTTAAACTTAATTTATAGATGAACATATATGGTTTTTATCATTTAGTTGTTGTTATGATTGAATGCAATGGTATTAAGAAAGTCACACCATAATCACGCTTCCGCAAAAGTCAGGGTGTGACAATTAACTGGCACCTCCCTACTGGATTCCCCATGGCCAATATTATGTCCAACATTTGCATTTTCCTTCATAGGAACTATGGCATATGGTCCAATTTCATCTATCTCTTCAATGGTGATGCTAGGTTTAC
The DNA here is from genome assembly GCA_030545235.1 of Helianthus tuberosus. NCBI lineage: Eukaryota > Viridiplantae > Streptophyta > Magnoliopsida > Asterales > Asteraceae > Helianthus > Helianthus tuberosus. Next base: position 66,615,880 of record CM060406.1, read on the forward strand.
AAGGTGAGCTAAACATTTCCTTCATGTTTTCAAGCCATGAACGGTATATACACTGATAATCTTGTGCATTTCAACATACCTAACCAAGTTCAGACAGTCTTGATCACTGCTTAGGTGTTCAAGACCATCGTCTAGGGTTTTTTCAGGATTTAAAAACTGGTAATACATTGGGTTCAAGCTATTATACCCTAATTGATCCAGCATAATCGACTTCATGTATAGAAAACTTATTAATATCAATCAAGTCAACATAACTGATCTTGCCTCCTACATATGTGCGTCTAGGAGGTGATGTTTGCATACCACCATGATGAAAGCAAATGCTAAAGAAATTAGGAAAACCATCTGCAAATTTTCAACATTTATGTTATTAATCAACTCATGATCAACAAAACCACAACATTTTATCCCAAAATAGAAACTAGGGTTATGAACGGAGTTTGTAACTTACCATACAGTTCACCGACACTTTCACTGTCAAGGTTATCCCTGATAAACCAACCTTCTTCATCATGCGACATTGGGAATTCTGATCGTCGTTCTTCAGTGGCTAAAACCCTAAGATTGAAAGGTGGGGGATGATGAATGTGCATAAGTGAAACGATTGAGGTATATCAGGGTATTAAAGAGGGGGGAAAGACAAGTGAGAGGTGAAATGACTGTTCTACCCTCATGTGCAGTGCACATGACTTAATTTAACTGAAAATTATAACTGGGTTTGCCATAAAGGACATAATGTGCAACATTTTCAAACATTAAGGACAAAAGTCACCAATTTTAAAGGTAAAGGACAACGCCTGAAATTTGGGACAAACATAAAGGACAAAACTTGTAATTTACTCTAAAAATTATAACAATGGTTCTGGATGAAATTGGCAATTTAGAAACCTTTTTTTTTGTTAATGCCAAAAATACCCCTGGTTATAACCACGTTTTTAGACTGAGTTAGGCAATGTGATCAAAATGACAAAATTGGAAAACTCAGGGACCTAGAGGAGAAAAAAAACTATTTGGACTAAAATGACAATTTGAGACAAACCTCAGGGACTAAAATGGAAATTTACTATATGAAAGATGGAATCATAATATATGATGGTTCGACTTTAGGACAAATCTTAATTAGTTGGTCATCATTAAATCAGTGTTTCTTAGCGGAAACGGGATGGGTGAGGTGGGCACACGGTACCGGTGGGATCACCGCCGCACCCCGAGGTGGGGGGGGGGGGAGATGGTCCATTCAAATTAACCAAGCAAAATGAAGTTGCGGGATTGAAGGGATAGGAAAGATGGGTTTTCTATTGTTGAAAGATGGTTTGGGGACAAAATGGAAAGATGAAATAGAGATAGTAAAAGATGATAATGGGGTAGTGAAAAAATGACACCCTCATGCTTAGGGCAGGCGGGGTGGAGAAGTTTTTCTCCGTGATGGAAACTTATAACGAGTGAAACAATCCCAAACACCACCGCCATCATACTTTATTAACGCGTGGAAGTTATAAAGCGTGGAAGTATCACGCGTGAAGGATGGAAGATTGTGAGGGAATGTGAGGGTTTATTGTTGGGTGTTGTGAGTGATGGGCATTTCCACTAAAAAGGTTGAGTGATGGAACAATGGTTGATGACATGATGAAACTTGATTGGATGTTGTGAGTGATGAGTGATCACCACCCCCACCCCTTATAGTGTCCTTTTATCGTTATCTAACAACCATTACAGAAAACTAACTGATAATATGCATATTATTAAATAAAAACCAATGTTAAAGGTTTACAAATATAATACCGAGAAGAATAATATAAAACACTAAACATCACATAGCCGGCCAAGACATTTCTTGTCCTATATTATACTTTGGAAAATAATGCCAAAATAAAAGACAACAATAGAGGTGGTTATAACTAACATCAAAAAGGAATTGCATAACCAGAGATCACAAAAATCACATTTACTTATCACTAGGAATTGCATAACAGGACATACGATATCATTCTACATTATCCATGTTGTTTTTATCATCTAGACAACAAGGTTTAAGAACACAAAGATAATTATGAATCAATGCCTATAAATAAGATCGTCAATCCATATAGGCGGTGCATCTAGGATAATTAGTAAGGGCGTTGGCCCTCATAATTCCCTGGAGGATCGTAACTACATATAACAAACCACCAACCGTTACGACACTTAACTTTAGCACAACCAAGATAAACGGAATCACGCCAAACCACTTGTGTGTAATGACGGCACTCATCACCGACACACGAGTTTGATCCATACTCGTAGTATTGTTTTTCTCCGACCCACATGTTGACAGCATCGGTTGCAGTGAATTGGTCACCATAACCTTCTGCTAGGTTTTCGCCAAAAGGGCCTTGTGAGTGCTCCATGTCACAATCGCCAAGCCTATGGTATGCATACCCACGTGCGTAGGCCGCTACTGTCATGTTCCATGTGAGAGGTTGCACCCCGACTTGGGCTCTCGCTTTGTTGTGGGGAACAAGGAAGTCTAAGCCCAAATCTTGGTTGTGAGGAACAGCCAGGGCCAAGGAGAAGCATGAGAACATTAGAAGAAGAATGCCTAGTGACTTGGTGATATTCACCTCCATTTGTAATGGTGTATGTATTGGTGCAAATGAAGCATGACACCAAGGGCAATACTCGTTTCTATTTATATACAAATGTTTGTTGTTGCATTAAGTTTATTTGATAAAATCTATATGGATTATAAAGAATTGTGCTTCCCTTAGGCCACTTGGTATACTCTAACATCCACATGTGTTAATCCTAGTTGGCATCCGTTAACACTTGTTATACCGCTCATGAAGGGTGTTAAGAGACATTAAAAGCTTCACATGTTAAGAAGTTAACTAGGAGGGAGAGGGAGGGAGGGAATCAAGCATTGCAAAATTTACACACACACACAACATGCTATATATATGTGTATTTTAATTAATTTAAGGGGCGTTAATGGGGGTTAAACCATTTCCTTGTTGCGAGGTAAAGTGAAAGAGGGTCAAGTAGGTGATGTGACGCCTACGTGTAGTTAAGGGACATGAAAGTATACCCCATAGCCTTATAAGTCATAACTTGTGGGTATTTAAACATAAAACTAATGATCACTTGTTCCATAAGTTTTGGTCCAAATTGTGATATTATCCTACCCCACTGCAAGAAAACTGTTAAAGGAGTATGTTAGAAAATAAATCTATACTATATAATAAAAGAAACCAAATTAGGGACACATGGCACTCTATGAGGCGGTCTTAATTATTTTTCTAAATATTTATTATGGAAAGTCAATTATTGATAATATTAAATTTAAAATTTAAAATTTATAGAAGAGATTTTAATGATAAAGACAAAGATAACTGATAATAATATATTAATTATTAAGATCTAAAAAATATATCAGCGTTTTAAATATTTATAAAGATAAAGATTTTGTTTAATTGGTAGTTTTAATCGTTTTTATATTTGATGATAAGGACAAGGATAACTGATAATCACATATTAAAATAAAAATATTTATTTTAATCAACGGTTTCGTTAAAAAGATTTATTCAATACATGTACAACATATAAATTTTTTATACATGTGGTATATTTAGAATTCTACTTTTAAGGGTAAATTACACTTTTCGTCCTTTATGTATGTACCAGATTGCAATGGATACCCTTTAACTTCAACAATTACAGTCACAGTCCTTTTTTTGTAAAACTCATTACACTACAAGTCCTTTATGACTAACCAGGTTAAAATTTTCAGTCAAATGTATTCACTTAAGGGTATTGTTGTCATTTCATGCTTTTATTTAAAATGTTTCTTACTAAATAAAATCAAAAAAATTATACATCATCTTCCCCAATTATCCAAACCCTAGAACACCATCATCCTCAAGGACCACCACCACTGTTATCTCCTAACCATTTTCTGCGCAACTCAACTACCAACCATCACCCAATAAGCTACATATAGAATGGTAAAATATATTCTACACTTAACTCAGGGTTTCAGGGCTTACATGATTGTAGGGAAGTTTCTTAACTACAATGGGCAATCCAGTATTATCCTTAAATGGGGTATATGTCGTTTTATCAACCCATCCTTTGTAAACCAATCCATAATGACTCCTCTCATCCAAGCATATTTGAAATCCACTAGAACCTGCAACTCAACTCAAATTAGGTTAAAATCCCCAAATCACAAATCTCAAAACCACCGTCAACGATAGCCGCACCAAAACCCAGATCTACGGCCGGCAACCACCATCTTCGTCCGACAAGAACGAACCCAACCCATCGCTGGTCAACCTTTCTTCTATGGCTGCTCACCCGCACCAAAACGGTTCTGGAACAATGGAGGCCAGACGTGGAAGATGGAGGTCACCCGCACCAAAACAGTTCCGGGTTAGCTAATATAGTTCTTCTGAAATCTCCTCCACCCACCTCACAAATTAATTTCATTTCTAACAACAAACACAGACGAATTAATAGCTCCTTGGTCACCTATAAATCCCCAAATTGTACTCTGCCATGGCAGTTGCTTGCGAGATGGCTTGGTGGTGTCCAGATTTAGTGGTGGTGGAGATTGGTTAGAGAGAGAGAAAGAGGGGGAGAGATGGCTGATAGAAGAGAGGAGAAGAGAGAGTTTGATGGTGAGGAAGATGATGCTGGGTATATGTATTTTTTTGGTGTTATTTATTAATAAAATATTTTAAATAAAATGACCAGAATACCCTTAAGTGAATACACTTAACTGAAATTTTTTAACTTGGTTAGTGCTAAAGGACTTAAGGTGTAATGAGTTTTACAAAAAAGGACTGTGACTGTAATTATCGAAGTTAAAGGGTAACCATTGCAATTCGATACATACATAAAGGACGAAAACTGTAATTTACCCTACTTTTAATAAAGGATCTCATTATCCCGTTTTATACTCCAATGAAATAATAATATTAAATTATAATATCCAACCTATCTCTTGTATATTTAATATTTTTTACTAAAACATTTTTTTTTCTTTTTTTCTGCTGATTATCCAACATCAGGTAATACGTAAGTTTCTAACCTAATAATAAATAAAAAACAAAGTAAAATGTTATAAACCATGTAATACACAACTCTCTAACCTAATAAAAAATAAAGTGAGATGTTACAACAAGTAAACAGTACCTTAAAGTTCATTTTGTTAGAAAACACATCTTGATGACTAAATATGTTAACAGATTACATTATTCGTGTAAGACATGTGTTTAATCAAATCGTGGAATACACGAATTTTTAAAAGATGTAACTATTTTATTACTTAGTATATAAAATTATATTTATTCAACCCGTGTAATACACGGGGTTCTAACCTAGTATTAAAATAAAGGAGTATACTAAAATTAAAGGATCATAAATCTTTCATCATTATCCTACATATTAAAAAACAAAGCTAATGAATAGTACTTGTCACATCATAATCAATAGTAAATTTTCCTTATTGGTTCACGTACATCCACTCACATATAACATATAGACACGTGACAAAGTTAATGAATAATAAAGTGGAATTTTTGCCAAACACCCTTACCCACCCGAAACACTACCCACCCAACACTACCCACCCGAAATACCCATCCGAAACACCCTCACTTGGCCGAAATTGTTGACTTTTGAATAACATTTAAAAATTGTTTTTTTTATAAATACTTAAATATTAAAATACCCACCCGAAACACTACCCACCCAAAACACCATCCATTGGCTGAAATTGTTGACTTTTGAATAACACTTAAAAATTGTTTTTTTTTTTTTTATAAATACTTAAATATTAAAATACTTATTACTTACTATATACACACACATATTAATAATGTGATTCAGTTAATAAAATAAGGGGGTTTTATACACATCTCTGTTTTATGTGTTTTAAAGAGACTCAAGTTCAAATAATTGGGTCTTTTTTTATCATTTTATACTTACAGAACTTCACGTCATCTTCCTTTTTCTCCTCTTTCACACGTTTTTCTGATTGTATTTATACAATTCTTATTCCTTATTTGTTGGGTCAGTGGATGCTTAGACATCGCAATAGTCGCCATCGCCAGGAGTTACTAACTCGCTTGCTGCCAACGGCTCTGTTGTATGAAAACTCCACTTGTCAACTTAAAAATAAGACACTAAATAGCACAACTTTAATAACAACCAAGTATTTGGTCGCAATAAATAGTTTTACAATGACTTAGTTTTGTCGCGCCTTAAAACCTAGTTTCCTTAAATAGAAGATGTTGACAGCTTTTACAAAGACCCATTTTCCTTACCGTTGCTCAATCAGAGGAGCAGTTAATTTATTGTGATTGCATTTCCATATTTTACCATTGTATGTCCCTGTTTATTTAACAAATTGTTTTTTTTTTTATTGAAAGTTAACTTTTATTCACAAGCAACCCTCAACCGAGGGCGGCCAACAACAGAAAACCAATTACATCAGATTAAACGAGCACCAATCTCTCCAAAGAATACCTCTATTTTTCAACCTATTATGATACCAATAGAAACCTAACACTTTAATATCTTGAAAAATATCTATAATATCTTTTATTTTATTGTTGAATCTTCTATTGTTCCTGGCCGACCAAATACACCAACAACCAACGATGATAATACCGTGTAGGGCTTCACGGGCAGTTTTCTCCAAGCCTGCATGTTCGTGAACAGAAAGCAAATCCTGGATGGAGAAAGCATAAATAGGACCGATTTTGCACCAATGAGGCAATGACTAATCATGTTCTAGATATTTGTAGCGATAATGCACGAACAGAAAAGATGAGAGGCCGACTCCTCACCGTCGTCACAAAGAGGACATATTTAACAAATTGTAATCGTAAAAGAATAATATCAATATTCAACTTGTCAGTATTCAATTGATAATAGAATAAATTATCATTTTAGCTATCAACTTCTTCCATAATGATTTCTATATCACCTGCAAGTGGCGGACCCCATCTTAGACTATGGGGTATGGGGCTTGGGTTGGGGTGTGGGGTTGGCTGAAAACGCCCAAGCCACCACCCTGGGGGCTTGGGTTGGGGCGTGGGTTTGGGCGTGGCCCTTGGGGCGTGGGTTTGAAGCCGGACGTGGGGCGGGCTAGTAAGGTGACATGGCGGGCTCTCAATGGCCAAACCAAACTCATGCCCCCAACCCAAGCCCCACCATACCCCATGAGCGTGGGTTTGGGTGGTGGGAGGCTCCCATTCCACGTGTCAACAAATGCCCCAACCCAACCCAAGCCCCACCATACCCCAGGTTCTTAGTTTTTCTTTTTACCAACATTTTCTCATAATAAAAAAAGTCTAGTAACTCAGTCACCCATCTGTCAGATTCGTATATGATACATATAACAATGGCTATCACATACCATATATGATATAACAATCATATATCCGCGGAAACAGAAGGGTCAAGAGGGTCCGTTGACTCTTCAATTTCCCGAAATTTATAATTTTCATATATAAAATCTGAGGTTTTAAAAATACAAATAGGAGACGGGCCTCCTAATTATAACCAGTAGAGAAAATAAGCTTATGATGTGACCCCCAGGCTAAAATGTTCTAGTTCCACCACTCATATATGATCGCAATATCAACCAATTTCATTTGAAATGGTAGGTACTCGTTTAAAAATAGAGATGCCCAAAAGATTAGGTTTGTATTGAGCTTTGATATAATTTTTTTAACAGATAACAGAAGTTTTACATAAATATAAAGCGCCAAAACTTCATAATTTAATTAACTTTTAATGGTTTAGATGTATTTAAATATTTAAAGTTATAAAGTCACAGGTTCAAATATGCGCATGTATTAGGTGCATGTGACAATGAATTTGGCATTAAACTTATATTCAATAGTTTTTATTGGATATTAATTTGAAATAGATTAATGATTGATTGTTTATAGTAGAAAACACAAAAAGTTCACATGCAGTGTGCTTCCATCCCGCTCCAAACACGGATTTCAACATCATCTCATAGCTAAAAGATAAGGAATTTAAAGGTTAAAATGAGGACATTTCAATATTTTTAAATCAATGTTACCACAAAAGACCACACACAAAGGACTAAGTTACTCTAAAACATATATTGTAACAAGAAGAATAACAATAATAAATCTAATATTTTTCTTTTACTATAACTAGTTTTATGCCCGCCCGCTTTGTGGGGCGTTAAGTAAAATAATTCTCAACCAATTAAAAAACACTAATATAGTTTTGCCAGAACTGAAGCTAAAACGATAATAAGACTGTATTTTTGAGCTGGGGCAAAACTGAATTTATCAGGACTAATGAGCGAGAAAAACACTTCAATAGTTTTGAAAAAAAGTAAAACGATGGCAAGACTGTAATTTTGAACCGGTGGCAAAAGTGTAATTTAGAACTGGGGTAAAATCGTAATTTGTCAAAAGCTAAAACGATGGCTATATTATAATTTTTAACTGCGGCAAAATCGTAATTTTTATGATGGGGCATATTCGTAATTTTAAAGTAGGGGTAAAACCGTAATTTATTCGGCCAATAAGGATTGTCAGGCCTCATGGGAATTATAGTGTATATAAATATCTGTTACTAGGTTATACTCCCGTGTATACACGTGTTGAATAATAAAAATAGTTTTATTTGTAAATAAAACAAGTAGACGTACATGATAATCATTCCACACGTTTATCATCTTTTACTAATAGTAATTAATACCCAACCCACTTGTAAAGTGCTTTTTGCGATCATCAATTCGTTAGGAAACTTTTTAATTATTTTTACATTGTTAGCTAATAAGTTAACGAAGTAATGAAATAATTTTTATCATATACATCGGAGAATCTACGACATATTTGACTATATTTTAATATGTTTAATCATATTTATATTTTTTATGTTTAATCGTTCTCTATATTGTTGAATATTTTTAATTGTAGTAAAATATATTTATCTGTTAATGATAACAAAATTGAACGAAAAAATGTCATGTGGTAACTGGTAATTGTAGTTAAATATAATAACGATTAAACAAAATAGAAGTTACTTGTAGTAAAATATATTAACTGTAGTTATCCGTATAATATTTTTATTTAGTTAATATAATATTTTTAATTAGTTATCCGTAAGGTATTTTAAATATTAAAACCAAATATAATTTAATATTATATTTAGGTAGCATAAGAAATTATCATGTGACATTAGTTATAGTCTTTTATTAATATTTAGATAATAAAATTATTGATAACGATAATCGGAAAAATAATAACAATAAGTCAATAACTTAAATAAGATAAACTAGTGGCCAAATTCACGTACACTATGATGGGTACTAAAGTTTGTTAGCCTTAATTTCAACGACTTATACATTAATATTCACTTCAAAAAATGAATTCATGTCATAAAGTTGATAACAAATAAAAATGTAAAAACGACGAATCCAAAATTTTATAAAATATCATAATTTGTGGCGTTGTAAAATGAAACAAAAACATAACTATAAAAAATGAAACCTTAAAGCAACTTTGCAGCCTGTACATTCATATTTGGATTACTTTTACATCATCATGAAAACTCGAATTCGAATTAAATTTACATTGAAACATGGATAAAAATAAACACGTCATAACGTACATTCAGAATTTTAGAAAACCAAAAATACTATTGTCTCAATTATAATAATCTGGTTATGCAAAATAAAAATAAAAATATATATATATATATATAAGGAAAAATATAGGATTTAAACGATAAGTTTAACTAAAGCTAAGGGAGTCATATTATAGCTAGAATTCTATATAAAATTCTGAGTTAAAACTAATTACTCTAAAATCACCTGGACTAAGTGCTTCAACTACTTCTATCTTTGATGTGAACAGCAAATGTAAAAGACCACTGAGTGTTTCTTTTGTAATGTATATAACTCTATATGCTCCGATTACTTCAACTTTCACTCTTATTTTATAAGTATAACAATATACTATTATAAATTATTATACTTTCACTTGTTATTAGTATGCTTAACCTATTTGTTTGTCATTGCTTAATCACGGGTACGCAATGAGACGAACATGCCGATAAATAAAGTCATTCTAAAATTACGAAACCAAGCTTTTTGACGATTTCAAAGACAATGTTGGCCACCATGTAAGTCTCTTCCCAACCCATGTTTCATGGCATTAATTATTACATGCGCATGTAGTGGATAAGTATAGTCAAACCGAATACACTACTTTCTATTCCATTATCCCGTGAATGATGTTAATCAAAACCTCCAACATTTATTTACCATCGGTATTTTTTAAATATACACTCCATATGTAAGTTAAGAAAATAGTAAGAAAAAGTTTTCATGACAATACAATTAATAACATGTGTTTTTACGATTTTTAATAACGGCAACACTATAAAATGAAGGACTTTTATCGGTTGATAAATATGTTGGTAATTTCTCAGTAATTTGTTGGTTAAAGTCTGTCAAAAATCCAATTCTGTGGGACACATTCTCCAGACGAAGTGTGTACAATCCAGACTACCCAACATACCAGGTAGGTGATGTCTCTCCTCATGAGCCTGATACAATAGCGCAACGTCGTGGCACGTTGGTCTACGTAAGAATTCACCAGCATACATTCTACAGACCGTCTCGCAGAAATAATCAAGGCACTCACGAGAGGTCCTTTCAGCCATATTTAAATACTCGTCGTTTTCGTCTGGTGGGTTACCGGTTGTAAGTTGTTTAATTGCAGAAGTAACCTTTTGCAACGGCGTGAAACTTTTCTTCATTCTCCCGTCCAAGCCCTCTTGAAACCACTCGTTATTCCCTTCCACGTCACTAACAATTTTTAGGAACAAAGACTTGGACATACGAAACCTCTGACGAAAAATAGCGGCATTAAATTTTGGATTATCGACAAAATAATCGGCCATGAGTGTTTCGTGGCCTCCCACACGATCTCGACGGACAACTTCTTTTTTACTAGACGATGCCGTGTCTAGTAGCTCCGCTTGTTGGATGAGATTTTGGAAAAAAAATTAAACTACTATCGCTTGACGATGAATCTTCATCGTCGGGAAAGTAGGGCAGGAGAGAAAAAAATGGGAACTTGGAATCCATTTTTTTAAAGATTGGGTAAAAAATTAGATGAGTTGAAAGGTTTAGAAGAGTAAAAAAGGGGAACTTGGAATCCATTTATAGGGTTGAAAAATAAAAAGATTGATTTTTTTTTTAATATACAACGGCTATATAGCCGTTTGAATATAAAATAAGGGTCAAAAAAATTATCTCATCGGTGAACACAACCCGCTCCCCGCTTAGCCTCCCCGAGGGGTCGGCGGCGGTGTTCCCGAGCGGGGAACTCAGTCACCGCTCCCCTCCCCGAGTTCACCCTTAAAATATATATCACGCAAATGAATGAAATACAATTATTGTACTAGTACTTGTACGTCCAAAAAATAACGAATAGTATATCATATGAGTAAAAAGAATAATTTAAAATCGATATCGCCGCAAAGGTATTAGGCTTTTTACACGCTAATAAGAGAATACACTAAATATATACCATCCCTATTGATGTATGAAGATCGACAAAATATTGGAAGATATAGGATGAAAGAGCATATGCGTAGGAAATAATAAATGCTGACGAGGATGATCGTGTGCTCGAGTAACCATAAGACGAGACGGTTGAGTTGGAGGTGGGGATGAGGAGGCGATAGAGAAGAACGAGCATGTGTTAATGTAGATTGACACACAAATAATAAACGATAGAAGAAATACTGAAGCAGTTGAAAGTGTAATAAAAGTAGCTAAATAACTATAGAGATAGGGGATGAATAATAGACTATCGGAAGATAGAAACGAAAAATAGTTTAATGAAAAGTAACATGCATGTGTCTGATAAGTTGTAAAGAACAAACAATGATAAGAAAATAGTCCAAAACAAGTTGTGTAATTGATAATAATGGGTTGGATCACGAACCACTATAAAACTGTTTGAAAGAGAAAACAAAATACTAACATTGTCAATACGTATTATTATGTAAATAACGTATCATTGTCCGCAAGAAATCAATCTGAGTCGGTGGAGGGTCATGCTTCATGTACTAAAGAAATATCAGAGGTCATTTGAGTGGTGGCTTCAACACATCCAATATCTAAGTATCTAAGAAAGATGACCAAAGGCATATAGCCTCCTAGTTGTACCAAGGTATATGGATAATGTATACCTTTGTGAGGTTGAAGTTTAAGTATTATAGTGGATAAATATGTAGATTCAACAGTATATTTAATATTTAAGTGTGACTTAACCGGAAAATTTTTATTTTTTTTAAATCTGAGAATTACAAAATCGTAGATGTGCCTACAGTCCAAACTCCAAAGTAGAGGTGCACCAAGCGGGTATTTTTAATAAACGGTTCCAGTTATGAAACCGGTTTTGGTTTCTCTTTTTAAGGGTTGAAACCGGTTATTGATATAAGTGGTTCGGTCCCGGTTCCGATTATTTGACCAAAAAACCATACCCTATGTGCCCGGTTCCGGGTAGGATTCGGTTACGGTTCTTAAGATACCGGATATTAAAATACCCTATTTTCGAATTTTTCTATACCTTATTTCTGAGTTTTTAGTACCTTATTTTCAGGTTTTATGATACTCTATTGTGTTTTTATGACCTTATTTTCTCGTCTTTTTGTTCTATAATGATTTTTTTTAAACAAATGCACTGACATAAATTTAAAAGATAGATATTAGAATCATGTATCGGGTATAGCCGGGTATAATCGGTTCCGGTCCCGGTTTCGGGTATTAATTGGGTATGATTGGTTCCGGTTTCAGGTATTGAGATCAAAATGCATACCCTATGTATTTCGAATTGTTTGTTGACACGGACAAAGTCAGGGAAAACCTCTGAAATTTTTTCAATATTGAACCTTGGACATATAAGAGTTCCGAATCGAATCTCTTTAGAAAGAAGATCTTTTGTCTCATGGTAGCCTGCTCCAGTCCCCTTACGAAACTTTCGTTATTGGGTTAGCCATACACTTCACATGTTTCTAGCGATTCACATGGCATCATTAAATGATACAAGTCTTGGATAAGAATCTACAACGCACTATACCCTACAAGTAGGGACGGTTTCGATTTCAGGTATTGAATACCTGAGTATTAAAAAAACTAGTTCCAGGTTTTTTTACCGTGTCCGGCTCCAGATACGGTTTTTTTATGCACCACTTCTCCAAAGTTCCAAATATTAATCTATGTTAACATTTCAGCCTAAGTTCATTTGTACCCTTTTCAACCCAAAATGTCTCGGACTAAATTCATTGTGCAAAGTGTTCTGCCACTTCCAAAGTTCCAACAGTCAGTGATCCAAAGTTCCTAGGCTCAAAACATAACATGCATGTTATTTACAAAATCTAAAAATATTGGGCTTAATTAATTTAAAAGAAGCAGCCCAACCTGGTTGAAAAAAAAAGAGATTCTGATTGAAAGTTCACAGGTCAAAAATCTGAATATTTAATTTGAAATCAAATCTCATTGAACCGGATGCAAGCCAAAGCTCCTTGCCTCATGAACTTTCTAATGGCGAGAACCGATTAAAACATAAACCTCAAAACACGATTTGATCAAACCTTGATCGACATCATTTTCAGGGGCGGGCCTATCTCTTTGGGAGGGGTAGCCTCCGCTACCCCTCAACTTTTAGGCCGATGTGTAATTTTTTTTCTTTTATGACTCTTTTTGTATTCCGCTACCCCTAAAATAATATTATGCTACCCCTCCTCAATAACATGGATTTGAGATGAGAAGAGAGGATGAAGCTAAGATGATGATATTTTTCCGATTGTTGCTGGCGGCTCTGCTAAAGAATAGAAACACAAGGAAGAAGATGACCTAAACATATCTAAGGACTAATATACACATATTGGGCTTTTTGTTTTAAATTTAGTTATGACCCATTTAACTAAAATGAAAAGAAGGACGTAAAAGTATTAAAAAAAACTAGAATAAAACAAAATAGGAAATACACAATATAGACACATTCATAAATTAAGATTTATATGTTAAAAACGTAAAATTCATTTCTTTATTTTATATGTTTATCTTTTTATTTAGCTTAAAACTTAATAATTTCTAAATAAGCATTTTTATTTATTTTTTTCAATATTCGAATAACGTTTTTTTTTTGTTTTATATGGAATTATTAGTTTTTAAAGACTTTTTTCTAAGAAACGCAATATTATTTATCAAATCATTTAAAGGTACTCAGATCAATTTTAAATCTAAAAAACAGGTGAACAAACTTCAAATTTGAATTTCAATCAAGAACATGAGACATAACCTATGTTTTGAACAAATCTTTTTTGTTACTCTCATCCTCAAAATCCATGAAACATATTGAAATCGGTGTTCTCTAAAACTAAAAAAGAGCTCTAGAACTAGAAAAGATGATCAAAAATTGAAAAGAAAGCATAGAAAAAAAAATGCAATAGTTGTTTTAGAGTTCGTAATTAAAATTGAAGTTTGGAAACTAAAAAAGTGATAATGTCCTATGGAGAAGTAGAGCCTTGGAAATAAATGTCTTATTACTTCTTCATTATTAGTACATTTAGTTTTAATATACCTTTGGTTATTTATTAAATATGTGATCTGGTTTCTAAATCCAGTTAGAATGCCTCGACTGAATAACGTCCGGTTTGCTATCCGATCCGGTTTTAAAAACACTGCCGAACACCCTCACCCTCTCAAAATTTTATTAAAAGCCCAACATTAATTAAAAGGCCACTGCATATTTGTAACTTAAAAGCCTAAAGTAAAATGAAAGATTAAGCCCAAACTTTTGTTTACTTGAATTTAGCGACGTTCTAAACTGAAGATTATCAAGACAGATTTACGCAATTGAATAAGTATATAATATTTGAATAATGCTCTAATTTGTGCAGTCGAAAGAGAAACTTTTGATAAAGTAAAAGAAGAGGATTTAATGGCTCGATTTCAAGCTTTAAAAAACCGAAGAGAAAAAATCTATTAGCTATGTATTTAACTTTATTTATTATCATGTTTTTATTTTTGTGTATGAAGTACGAATAAATATTTTGAACGCTACCCCTTGGATTTTGGTCTAGATCCGCCACTGATCATTTTATTAATAAAGTACTCAGAAATTTCTTAAGAATTACAAAGGCACCATGACCCATTACATAGGAGACCTAAACTTAAAAAATAAGGAAACCTAAACCAACTTACAAAGAAATTGAATAAAGACTCAATCTTAGCCCAAAACTCTAAAAACATGACTCCATGATATATAAAAAAATAAATAGATAATCCAACAAAAAAGACTTAACTACCCCTTTTTGTTGTACAATATGAACATAACGATTAATTCCAACAATCAACCCGTTAATCCTTGACGTTCACGCCAATCTTCAAAACAAAGTCGGACCGTCATCATCTTCTTGAATCAAGTTCGCCTGGTCATCCTTTTTCTCTCACTCTGGACATTCGTTCGAAAAATGGCCGGGCTTGTTGACCTTGAAACACATAACACAACTTTTATCACACTAAAATCAGCCATCACCTTAATCTCTCCCAGACCCATGGCCTCTACCTTGGTCACGTCCTAGGTCTTCACGGTATAAACTCCCACAACTGCAATGTGCACATCTATGTTCCTTAACTTTCTCTCTTCCATTTGCATTAAAGGGTAGTAGTTTACTATGCATATCTTTTCCTTAGGTGGCTTCTTGATGTGTTCCTCGAAAGCTTTCAACCAACTGCTTCTTGAAAGGACATCATTTTAAGATTAGGACATTGTTCAATTGCAACACAATGTGCATAGACTTTTGTGGTACAGGACCCATAAATTTACTAACCAATCATTTGTCTTCAATAATGGGCCCCATATTATTGGCTTTTGACACAAGTTGGCTAATTCTACCTGTATAATCATTAGGAAACTCATTATCCTTCATCTTCAAAGAATCGAAACTCTGATTCGATTATTTCTAGTCGCACATCCTTAACTCTGTCAAAGCCAACCAAATGAGTCATCAAAGCCTCTCAAATTTCCTTAGCTTTTCAAAATTGAGCAACTTGTAACACCAGCTCTTTAGACAAAGCTTGACACTAATATGCAATCGCCATATTGTTCTTCTTTGGATTAGAATCTGTTTGTGGTCCAATTACCTCCCAGATCCCGTGGACATTGAAAGTCACTTTGATCTTCACTCCCCAAATAGTATAGTTTGTATTGGTTATGATCAAAACCTGAAACAATATTGAGTCCTTTACAATCGCAACTTACTTGTATGCCATTGCATTTCACTTGTTGCTGAATGGTTTCAACCCCATTTGATCGTGGTTTTACCATCGTGTCACAATACTCCTTGATATGCACCTACTACTATCAACCATCAACAAAGAAAACAACCACAGAATGATCTGTTCCGCCATGTGAATTCCTTAGCTCCTCTCTCTTTGGTTTCTTCCGCAACACGCCCGTTGGTTTTTCTACTAAAAGAATCGAGCTCTTCGCTGTGATGTTCCGCCTTGACGAGAATGAGTCACCGACAATGATAAAACTTGATCAATAACCGGTTTAAACCACCCCGAGAAAACCTACCTCGGTTTATCTCTAGCTACGACTTCTTTTGTTGCCCGTTACCGACCGATTGTTATTTTTACTCGACTAGTGTTTGTTGGGGAATTTCGGTTTGCCGGATGATCAGAGAGGCGTGTAATCACTCTCAGATCAAATTATTTCGGTGGTTCACCCGAATAATTCAATCGGATACAACTCTGATTTCGAGAAATTGAACCAGTGTATGTTGTTTGTGCGAATTGTCTGAACCAGAATTGTGACCAAGAAACTGTCTACGAAAATTGGGAATTTTTGGGGTGTAACTGCCTAGTGGCAGTTATTTCGATTTTCAGACAAATTGCCCAAAAAACTGCCATTTTTTGTCATTTCGAAAATGTGACAAAAATCAGAAAATAAAATTTTCTGATGCGATTTCATTAAGGCAATTTAACGAAAATAAACCTGGCAGCTCGGCCCCAGCCAGGGGCTCTGCCCCTTGGACCCCGCCAGGGGCTGCCGCCCCTTGGACCCTGCTCCCAGGGGCGCTGCCCCCGGACCCCCGCCAAGGGGGCGCTGCCCCCTTGGAATCCCCGTAGAGTACAAGCGGAGCCCGTACACTTCGAATTATAATAACTCAAACAAGCGTGCACTCCCGCACCTCCTAACTTGCTTGATGTGTATTATTATTCGCCTTGATCACCAAGTCAATCCTCGATTACACTAAAATATCTAACATTCCTCCCCCATTTTAGCGTAATCCTTGATTAACTTAAACAAATTCACAACAATCAAACTTATGCATAAATGAAATATCGCGACGATTGAATTTCACATTAGTATATTACACATTCCAAATATTCGAATATAGGGGTGTCACTAAGGATTGAACCCTTTCTATTCAGTGAATACATGAAGATAATATACACACAAGTTTACATACTCTAATGTTCTTTCTTGACACTATTTTTATTAGCCTGTGTCCCATCCTTCAATGAACATATCAAAGCCAAGTCCTAGCTTCTTGAAGCGGCTAAACTTCATGCTCATATAGGTAGCTCTTTATTCTTGCACCTGCATATGCAATTTTTCAAAGAACTATTAAGAAGAAAACCTTCAACCTCCTTTAACTTGCAGGTCTGAACACATACCTTGGGATGATGCTACTAATGTGTTCCAATTTCTAGATGTTAAGCTTTCCACATTGAATTCAGCACCTAACGTCATATTAGGTGGGAATTGGGTATCTTAACACGAGAAATCTCAGGTGGACTTTAATCCCATCCCTACAGCCGCCTTGTGCACAAGATCTCTACATAACTCTTTGGTTAAGTGGTCGGCTAAATTCTGTTGAGTTCTCACAAACTCCACCGATATCACCCCTTGCGTGATGAGCTCACGAATCATGCTGTGTCTAACACCTAAGTGTCTAGACTTCCCATTATACACTTGGCTATATGCCTTAGCCAAGGTAGCAGCACTATCACATCTAATAGATATAGGTGATATAGGTTTAGGCCACAATGGAATTTCATAAATCAAGTTTCTTAGCCACTCAGCTTCTTTGCCAGCTGCGGCTAATGCTACAAACTCAGACTCCATTGTTGAATCAGTTTTGCAAGTCTGTTTCTTAGATGCCCAAGATATGGCACCTCCTCCGAGCAGAAAAGTCCATCCACTCATGGAAGAATGATCTTCCTTGTTTTTAATCCAGCTTGCATCCGAATAACCTTCTAAAACCGAAGGAAATCCAGTATACGTCAAACCATATTTCATGGTTCCTTTCAAGTACCTAAATACTCGATTCATTGCTTGCCAATGACTTGCACCTGGATTGCTAGTATACCTACTAAGCTTTCCAACAGCATAAGCTATATCCGGTCTAGTGCTAATCATGGCGTACATGAGAGATCCAATGGCCCTTGAATATTCAAGTTGGCTTACAGCTACACCTTCATTAGGTGAGAGCTTAAAAGCAGGATCCATTGGAGTGCTAACCGGAGAACTATCATGAAAATTAAACTTTTTCAATATCTTCTCAATATAATGAGATTGAGAGATAGATATGCCATTGTTCTCCCTTTTGATCCTTATACCAAGGATCACTTCCGCCTCCCCCAAGTCTTTCATATCAAAACAAGATGACAAAAATTTCTTTGTTTTATCAACTTGATCCTGGTCAGTACCGAAGATCAACATGTCATCTACATATAGACAAATTATGACTCCTTTCCTAGAATCATCAAATTTGCTATATACACACTTGTCTGCTTGGTTTAATACAAAACCATTAGACAAAACCACTTCATCAAACTTTTGATGCCACTGTTTTGGTGCTTGATTTAAGCCATATAATGACTTAACTAGCTTACACACCTTATGCTCATTGCCAGGCATAACAAAACCCTCTGGCTGTTTCATATATATCTCCTCATCCAAATCACCATTCAGGAAAGCGGTTTTCACATCCATTTGGTGAATTACAAGATTGTGTATTACAGCTAAGGCAACCAGCAATCTAATAGTGGATATTCTTGCTATAGGAGCGTAAGTATCAAAGTAGTCAATTCCTTCCTTTTGTCTAAAGCCTTGGATAACCAATCGGGCTTTAAACTTTTCAATTGAACCATCTACTTTCATCTTCTTCTTGAAGATCCATTTACAACCAAGTGGTTTACACCCAGGGGGTAGATCAGACAGTTTCCAAGTGTTATTCTGCATAATAGAGTCCATCTCATCATTTATAGCTTCTTTCCAGAAAGCTACATCCCGAGATGCCATGGCTTCACTATAGGATTTAGGATCTTCCTCAATATTGAAGCAATATTGATATTGAATTTTAATTTCATCTCTAGATCCTTCAACCAAATATAGCTGAAAATCATCACCAAATGATTTAGCTTTTCTTGCTCTACCACTCCTCCTGGGTTCCGGAGGAGTATCAATCACTTGATCAGCCACTTGAGAGTTACTAGAGCTTGGAACCATATCTCTAGGACTAGGTATAGAAGAGAATCTATTCTCATCATACTCTGTAGTTCTTGCCTCAATAACCGTATGCACTGACACGTAGTCATTTGGTTCTATAACATAGAACCTGTGAGCAAATGAATGCTCCGCATACCCAATGAAAATGCAGTCTATACCTCTTTCCCCTATGTTCCTTATTTTAGGATCAGTGAGCCTCACCACGACTCTACAACCCCAAACTCTCAGCTTATGCAGCTCAGGTGGTTTTTTATACCAAAGCTCAAAAGGGGTGGTCTTGTTCCTTTTATTTGGAACCCTATTTAGCAAATAGCAGGCTGTCAACATAGCCTCACCCCAAAAGCCCTCACTTAGGCCCGAATAGGAAAACATGGTATTAACCATTTCCTTTAAAGTCCTATTTTTCCTTTACGCCACACCATTTTGTTCCGGTGTGTAAGGAGCTGTGGTATGGTGTATTATTCCAGTAGATTGGAAATACACCGGATCAAAATACTCACCACCTCTGTCCGTATGTAGGGTTTTGATCAACCCACTCCGATGAAGCTCTACTTCTTGTTTATAAATCTTAAACTTTTCAAGAGCTTCATCCTTAGCATGAAACAAATAAACGTAACAAAATCTAGTAGCATCATCTATAAATGTTACTACATATTTTTTATTACCTAGAGATGGTGTAGCATGAAAATCACATAGATCACTATGTATCAAATCTAACACTTTAGTTTCCCTATGAACATGTTGCATGAAAGGTTTTTTGGTTATCTTATTCAACTTGCAAACATGGCATTTATCATTGTTTATGTTAATAGGGGGAATTAAGCTCACTTTAGACATTTCTTTAACTCTTTTATAATGTACATGTCCTAGTCTAGCATGCCATAATTCCGATTCAGTCAAGTTGTTTCCACTACTAGTTGAAGCTATGCAATTTGCATTACTAGTTGAAGCAACACAAACAGGTTCATTCATAAACGAGGCATCAACATTCAACATAAACATACCATTACATAGATAACCAAAACCAACAAAGGTACCATGTCTTGACAAGATATACTTGTCATTTTCCAATACTTGTTTGTACCACAATTATTCAACACAATGCCACTTAACATATTCTTTCGAATTCCGGGCACATACAAAACATTGTTCAAAAGTAAACATTTTCCAGAAGTAAAAACAAGATTCACAGTTCCTATTCCCTTGATTGGTTCAGTTGCAACGTTCCCCATCTTGATGATAGATCCGTCTTCGATTGGTTGAAAGTCTTTAAACCAACGAAGATCCTTGCATACATGACTCGTTGCACCCGAATCAACCCACTAAGCAATGTCATCATCCTGCACATAAAATGCCTCAGAAATTAGTGACACATAATTCTGAACTGAATTATTAAATTGTACTAAATTCTGACCTTGCTTGCCCGGGTCCTTGGACCTGCTAGAACCATCCTCATTCTTGTTCTTTGAACCGGACTTCTTGTTATTCTTCATCATTTTACAGTCCCTCTTAAAGTGACCAACCTTACCACATTTCCAGCAAGGGTAATTCGGCTTTTTGTTTGAACCCGAATTGTTGTTTCCTTGAAACTTGCATTTCCCTTTGAACTTATTGTTTCCTTTGGATGATTCACCTGTTTCAACCATGTTAACAGAACTTGATCCAGCCCGTTTCTTATCATCATTGACCAACACATTTTCATGTGCTCTCAAGCCTTCTTCAATTCTGAAGTGGCTTCCAAGTTCAACCAAAGTTAACTCTCCTTTCTGATGTTTCTAATTATGTTTAACATCTCTCCAGGAAGGAGGTAACTTGTCAATGATACTCGAAACAGAGATGGATTCATCCATCTTCATATCATGTTGGGCAAACTGCCCCAGAATTCGTAACAATTCATGATATTGTTCCATCACAGGCCGTTCATCAACCATTCTGTAATTATTGAAATTACTGACAAGAAACTTCTTACTAGAAGAATCTTCTGCCATGTATTTGGCTTCCAACGTGTCCCACAGTAACTTTGCAGTTTCAACATTTTGATAAACATCAAATAAGGGATCAGACATACCGTTCAGGATGTGGCCAAGACATATATAATTGTCGTTCTCCCACTTCGACCTCTTCCTGATTTGCTCCAAATTTCCCTCCTCCTGTATCTCCGGGATTGGAGTAGTCAACACGTACACAACCTTCAACGAAGTCAGAAGAAAGTGCATCTTCTTCTGCCATCTTCGGAAGTCCACCCCTTCGAACTTCTCCAGTTTGTTTTCCTTGATTGTCATATCCTTCATCGATCCGCTTGCCATCTTCACAGAAACTAATTTGATCTTTGTTGGGGAATTTCGGTTTGCCGGATGATCAGAGAGGCGTGTAATCACTCTCAGATCAAATTATTTCGGTGGTTCACCCGAATAATTCAATCGGATACAACTCTGATTTCGAGAAATTGAACCAATGTATGTTGTTTGTGAGAATTGTCTGAACCAGAATTGTGACCAAGAAACTGTCTACGAAAATTTGGAATTTTTGGGGTGTAACTGCCTAGTGGCAGTTATTTCGATTTTCAGACAAATTGCCCAAAAAACTGCCATTTTTTGTCATTTCGAAAATGTGACAAAAATCAGAAAATAAAATTTTCTGATGCGATTTCATTAAGGCAATTTAACGAAAATAAACCTGGCAGCTCGACCCCAGCCAGGGGCTCTGCCCCTTGGACCCCGCCAGGGGCTGCCGCCCCTTGGACCCTGCTCCCAGGGGCGCTGCCCCCTTGGAATCCCCGTAGAGTACGGGCGGAGCCCATACACTTTGAATTATAATAACTCAAACAAGCGTGCACTCCCGCACCTCCTAACTTGCTTGATGTGTATTATTATTCGCCTTGATCACCAAGTCAATCCCCGATTACACTAAAATATCTAACAGTGTTGCCTTTCGATCAACCCCCGACTCCTCGCTTTGATACAAACTAATGGCCCATAACCAATTTCTATGCATCTTAAAGTACAATGACGGTGGAATTTCCCACTATCATCCCCTTAACTTTGGGTGATTTTCCACTATCACCCTTTCACTTTGAAACTTTTCATTTTTAACATATACTTTTATAATTTACATTTTTGCCACATAGAATCTTTCTTTTGACCTTCTATTTTTGTAACTTACATTTTTGGTCCATACTTTCGTAATTAATTTTTTTGCCCATATGTTTTATACCGACCCTTCAACTTTTAAACTTTGCATTTTTACGTTTCGGCGTAAATTTGGTATACGCTTTCGTGCTTTATTTTGTATGTTTTCTACATACGAATCGGGTAACATATAATACGTTTTGACTTTATAGTATAAATTCGGGTTAGTCAGGTTGCATATAATACGTTATGATTGTACGGTATAAACTCGATTTACTTTACGTTTTGATCCAATCGTAATGCAACTATAGGTTACATTAAGTTCAATCGGGTACGCCGAAACGTGTGTTTTCATATGATTAACACTTTGTATAATGCTTGGACTAATTCATTCGACGTTTGCGATGTACCCGCGTCCCTACTTTTTTAAGCTTTTACTAAAACGGACCCTTTTGTTTTCCCACTGATCATACAAAGCCTTAACTTTTGAAAAATGTAGTTTTAACCCCTACGCTATTACTCAATTTTACAACCCGCTAAACAACTATTTTTATATAAGTTTCGATATAAATTCGAGTTGGTCTACATTTCGACGTAAACACTCTAACATGAATCAAGTCAGGTCAAATATAATACGTTTTCGTTAAATAAAACATTTTACGTGCATATTATTATGTACGTGCGGTATAAATTCGAGTTGGTCTACATTTCAACGTAAATATTTTTGTAAAACGAGTTAGGTCAAATATAATACGTTTTTATGCTTATTTTTGTACGTTTCGTAAATTTTGTTCTCAATCGAGTGAAGTCAGATTGTGATTTCTTTTTTTTTTCCTTCATTTTTTAAAAACTCTAATTAATCCATATTGATTACACGTGTTTGTTTTTCCTTTATACCCCTGATGTTTTCTATGTATGTGTTGGGTCACATATAATGCATTATAATAGTACGACATAAATCCGGTTTACTTTATGTTTTAATTCAATTGCAATACACGTTTCATACGGTTAACACATCACATAACGCTTGAACTAATACATTCGATATTTGCGATGAACCCACGCCGCAACGCGCGTGGGCATTATTACTAGTTAAAACATAAACCCCAAAACACGATTTCATCAAACATTGATTGGCACTATTTTATTAAAAATGAAATCGGAAATCGCTTAAGAATTACAAGACACGATGGCCCATTGTACAGAAGATTCAAACCTGAAAAAGAAGTAACGCTAAATCAACTTAAAAAGAAACTAAATAAAAACTCAATCTTGACTCAAAAACTTTAGAAATATGACTCCATAAATAAAACTCTTTAAATAGATAACACAACTAAAAAGACTTAACTACCCCTTTCATTGCACAATTTAACGATTAATTCCAACACTTTCTCCGTTTCAAAAATTAGGCATTGATGCATTATTGCTCGCAACGTTAACAATGTCGAATTGAAGGCTGTCAAAGTTTGAGCCAACAGATTGACCACCATTATAGTCATGATCACTAAGGGTGTTCAGAATTCGTTTCAAATTCGAAAAATTCAAAATTTGGTTTAATTCGATTATCAAGAATTCGAATTCTAATTTGAGTCAGTAAATCGAATACGAATTTATAATTTTAATGTCTACTCGATTTGAAATTCGAGTTAAAACCATACATATTTATTTATTTATTATCTTTATATATAAAACATATATATAACTTTTATTGGGCTAGGGGAAGGTTCAAATGAAAACCACTAGTTAACGCGAAAACTCGAAAACTAACTAAAAAAACCTAAAAAACATACAAATTTTTTTTTTGTATACCAATTTTCGCCATTTTTTATGTATAAAAAAATTTCAAAAAATAAAAAATAATAAAATTTTGTAGTGCACATGTGTATGTGTACTACATATATGTATTATTACACATGTGTAGTACAAAAAAAAATTTGAAAAAAAAAATTCATATAAAAAAACATACGATTTTTATAAAAAAAGTTGAAAAAAAATTTGGTGTGTTTTTTAGGCTTTTTTTAGTTTTCGAGTTTTCACGTTAAAAGTGGTTTTCATTTGAAACTTCCCCTATTGGGCTATAGCATAAATTAATCTCTAAATTTACAAATAGCCCATTACCAAATCCATTACAAAACCTATAACTTAAACGGATTTATTATATATTCTAACTGAATTTGAATGAAAACGAATTTATTCGAATTCGAATTTTTAATCGAATTAGAGTCGAATACGAATTGGGATTTTAATTCCAATACTAATTCGAATCGAGTTAGCTGGTTCTTAATCGAATTTGAATCCAATATGAATTCAAACAAAAAAATGAATTATTCGAAAAATTCAATCCCATATTCAATTCAATAACACCCCTAGTAATCACAATGGTGTCCTCCTCGACCATTGCTAAACACGTCCTACTTCCACCTTAACATGATGATTAGTGCCTCTATATGGAAGATACTTTTATGTATATTGCATTCATGGAGGCAACGGAAACTGTGAAATTCGATGATTCAAAACTTAGATCTAAAATTAAAGTGAGAAATTGGATCAAACCTATTCGTCATCTTGTGCATCCATATTAGGTCATTTTCATAGATGACAATGTCGTAAAAAGATTATTAAATTCAAGATAACATCTAACCGGAGTATTTTAGTTAATTTTTTTTAATTGCAATCCTTAATCACATTAATAAATTCAAAAACAGAGACATTACAAACTAATGGCAGGTAGACAAGCAACAAGTTGCGCCGCTACCCCTTTCTGAATAGCAAACCCTACCCTGCTAAACACAAAATTATGCCCCTTAACATGCGCGGTGTTACTGCTTACCACCTGCTGAACCCGCTTGAGGAACCGCACCGCGTCAGGGGCGAGAGTGCCAAAAGTATCGAAAGCGAACGGGACGAACACGTGCTGATTCTCGATGCAAGCTTTTTCATGCTTAGCTACTTTGGCTGCCATATATGTGAGAATTAGATTTGCAAATGCGTGAGAGTTTTAGTTCAAGAGGAAACAAATGAATGATTAAAGTCTTTAAGCTAACATACTACAAGTCAATATCTACAAGTCAAGTGGGGTGAAATACGACAATATTTCACGCATCTAGAAGAGAAGATGCCTTATGACTTAGACTATGGATTATGCGGGACCCAGGGGGCATTGCTTGACACGTAGTGAGTGTGAGATTCATAAGTTTATGGTGAAAAATGAGGGGTGTGGTGTGGCGTGGCCAGCTATGTGATTTTTTTTCAATTAAAGTAGCCAACCAAAGCCAGCCATATTGAACCAGCCAACCAAAGCCAGTCATACTGTTTTTTCTATAATTGCAATCCCTAAATCTTCTAGGATAAATACAACAAAATTTACACTCATTAGGATTTAAACTTTTAACCTTTTAGCTATGGGTACACCACTTACTAAGTGGAACATCCCGATGGACCCGATTAGAACATGTATTACTCTAACTCAATTCAATATCCTATACCCGGGACCAACAAAGATCCGTAAAGGCGATTTCCGTTTAAATAAATTATAGACCCAAACAATACTAACATCTTTACAGACCCATTTCAGTAAAAGGCGATTTCCTTTTAAATAAATTAAAGACCCATTTCAATAATGGCGATTTCCTTTTAAATAAATCTTTAGGCCCATTTCAGCAATGGGGATTTCCTTTTAAATAAATCTCTATGCCCCAGCCACTTACTAATAAAAACTCTTAATTTTTCCCTTTCGCCATATAGATAGAACGTTAAATATTTATTCTTGTTTTTAACAACAATTATTTTACTTAAATAAATCTATGTACCCCGACCACCAAGTAATAAAAACTCTCAATTCACTTTCCCTTTCACAATTTAGATCGAGTGTTAAATATTTATTCTTGTTTTTAACAACAATTATTTTACCTAAATACCACCTTTTTTCAAAAGCGAAGTTTTATTAAACAAACGCCTAGCAAGAGGCTAGAGGCAAAACATAAAACAACTTCAATTTGAATATACACTAATCATTGCAAGATAGAATTCTTAACGTTGACCCATTCTTGATCCAAAGATAAGCTGACGATTTAATATCTTCCAAAGTCTTGTTGACTATAACCGACTTGATAGGAAATACAATGTCGTTCCTTGTTCTCGAAATGACTAACAAGCCACCACAATGTTTCCTTGAATTATTTTCCTCTTAGCCTGGGAAAGCGAAGTGAGTTGTGTAATTCCAGAAGATCCCGTGCCGGAAAAAGCATATATGTGTGGTATTCCACATCAAGTACTAATATATTGCCAAATCAGTAAGCCTATGCAACATGATTTTTAAATGTTGGCTGCTGATTCATCTCCTTCCCGCATATGTAACAAGCCATCGAACCAACATGCATATTTCTTTTGGCCAGTCCATCGAAAGTGGGAAGACGACCCATCTTCACTTTCCACATGAAGATAACCTTGCACTTGAAAAGGATTTAATCATGTTCCATAGAACTTTCAGTTACTTATAAATATATTTTTGATGATGCAAGACCTTGTTGACTAATATGATGAATTAATACACCAAACCATGATTTTCGGTGAATTCAAAAAACCATAACCTTTTAAGTTAACACTTAGTTTTTTTTCAAGGTGATAATATTGTGTAATATTTAATTGATAATAGAGTCATTTCAATGAAAAAGGTGCACCAATTAAAAAGAAAACACTTGGTTTTTGTATAATAGTTTTAAATTATGTATAGAGCAGGAAATGTCATTTTAACTCTCAAGGGATTCCATCCACAACCCCAAATATTAACTATTGCATTCATTTTTTTTTTTTCATTGATGGACCAAATGTATAGAACTAGACGCTAGGTTAAAAATTTACACCCACAATACTTTTATAGGGCAAATATCATATCACCGCATCACTAGGTAACTGGTTATTCCAATCCCTTAATCTTTATTTGCTATATTGATGCCAAAAAAAGAACCCCCCCCCATTTAATAAGAACACATATCGTAACATAGATTAATATTATTAGACCATTAACTTTCTTTTTGAAACGAAATCTCTCATTAAAACAAGCCGTAGCAAGCTACTAGAGCCAACAACACATAACAAATTACAAACAAAAATTACACCAATCTCTCCATGACATACATTTGAGCAGAGATCTATGTTTAATCCATAGGAAATGAAGCGACTTAATATCTTCCACCGTTTTAGATATAAGTGCCCCTTTATTGGAGAAAATTTGGCCATTCCTTGCCTTTCAAATACACCAACAAGCCGTATAAATCACCCCTTGAAGCAACTTTTTCCAACTATCCAAGGGAATATTTTTATTGATCAAAAGTACATTCCGAAACGAGAAAGTGAAAATGGGTGGAACCCTACACCATATGCTAACTCTATGCCATACCATCATCACGAAGAAACACAAAGATAGAAAATGGTCACTCGATTCATCATACTCGCCACATAGCCTACAAACCAACGAAGACATTGAACACGAGAGAGGTAGGAAGCCGGTCTAGATCATCCTTCCAAGCAAAAATATTTAACTTCTTTTGGAATCCATCCGTCCCAACCCATCACAAATTAGCGAGACACCTACGAAGCTTCAAACAAAATTCTTTTCTTCTTTCTTCGACGCCATCAAGAAAAACCCATTAACATCCATCTGCTACACCCATCAATCAACATGGTTAATTATGGAGACCTGTTGTAACACGTTTTTCACATCAACAACTCCAAACTTTCCACTTGGCTTAAATTCTATTTCCTCCATCTCCGTTTCCAAGTAGCGTTCCGATCATTCTTCTCGTAACATTCTTTCACCAACACAAATATTTCTTTTTCTCGCAGAAATAGATTGGGATACTTATCTTTAAAGGGTTCTTGAGAGACCCACACATCAAGCTAAATCGAATACTATCCCCTGATCCAAACTTACCTTTGATCAGGGAAGCAATCTTTAGATTTGATTTCGCCAATTGATTTTCCAAACCAGCAATAGTATTCCATGTTCCCGGTATATTTTTAGCATGGGGAGTGTAGAAATTTATGAATCGTACACAGAGACAAATGAACAACAGAAATAGCGACAAAACAAGGTGACAAAATCTTATTAACCAACCCAAAAGATTTTCCCCCCAAGTAAACCCTAGATCTTACAATAGTAAGATTTGAAACAATATAGAACGATACAGAAATACAGTGAGTCCCCTGATGATCATCAACACAACCAAAGCAATCTCTCAGAAAATACAATTGAGAGATAACAACTTCAACTACCCTAACAACTAAACCAGAGAGAATGCGTAAACAAAACAAGAAGAAGACTGAAGGAAATATCTGAAAGCAGGCCTTTTATATGCCAGCTAATAGAATTTACACATAACACCTCCAACAATGTTATAAGATGATCGCACCCCCTACAAAGTTACGCTCCAGCTCCTTTAGATAATAAAACCTGCACTTTAACCCCAAATGATAACAACCTGATATAAAGCCCACATAAATTGAGATCCCAATACACAAACACAGTTATAAATTATAAGCCCAGAATTATAAGCCCAATATTATAACCAAAGACCCAGATGAATGACAATAATACAATAGAACATTTTAACATCCCCATTCATTCATTTGGTCTAAACATATCTATCAATCCTAACTTTTTACAAAACTCTTCATGCTGAATTGCATTAAGACCTTTGGTAAAAATGTCTGCAAGTTGACTTTCTGAGTTAACTTTAGTAGGATTGATAATACCGTTAGCCACTTTTTCTCTCAAAAAATGTAGATCCAACTCAAAGTGTTTAGTTCTTTCATGAAAGACTGGGTTAGCTGCTATCGACATAGCAGCTTGACTATCACAATATAGATCAATAGGCAATTGGCAACTAACATGCAACTCAGTCAACAAATTTCTTAGCCACATAAGTTCACATGTAGCAGAGCACATGGCTCTATACTCGGCATCTGCAGTTGACCTGGAAATTGTGCTTTGTTTCTTGCTTTTCCAAGAAACAAGACACTCTCCCAGGAAAACACAAAAGCCAGTAACAGATCTCCGAGTGGACAAACATTTTGCCCAGTCAGAGTCGGCAAATCCACACAACACTAACTTATCGCTTTTCTTCAAACTCGGTCCTTTACCAGGACTTTGTTTTAAGTATCTTAACAGTCTTAAAGCCAGGTTTAAATGTACTTCTTTTAGACTATGCATAAATTGGCTTAAAAATTGAACAGTGTAACTAATGTCAGGTGTAGTTAAAGACAAGTAAATCAACTTTCCAATCAATTTTTGAAAACTAGACACACTTTTAAGCAACTGCACATTTTTATCAACTTTAGAAGTAACCAAATACCTCTGCTCAATTGGTGTACTAACAGGTTTACAACCTAAATATCCAAACTCATTTAAGAGCTCTAAACAATATTTTCTCTGACTAAGACAAACACTACTTTTGTCATACAACACTTCAATTCCTAAAAAATACTTGGAAATATTACACTTTTCGTCCCTTATGTTTATACCGTATTACAACGGATAGCCTTTAACTTTAATAATTACAGTCACAGTCCTTTATTTGCAAAATCCGTTACACTTTACGTCCTTTAGCGCTAACCTAGTTAAAATTTTCAGTTAAATATGGTATGTGTTTTGCCCATAAGGGTAATTCAGTCATTTTATCAATAAATTTAAAAAAGTAAATTAAAAATAAAACATAAAAAGTAATAAAACATAAACACGCTATTCTCTCTCTCTAAACACCATCTCTTTCTCTCTCTAATCCCAAACCCCCAATTTCCGGTGGTGGTGGACGCAGCTTTCGTGATGGTGCCAGTGGCGGATTTGGTGGTGGTGGCGGCAGCTTTGTGGTGTGGCAGTGACCAAAAAAAGTCAAAACACATCCCAAACCCTCCAACTTCTCAAATTCAAACAAAACCCTACTGAATTGAAGAACCAAAATGCAATTCAAACCCCAATTTCTCAAACCCAAACAAAACCCTCTTACCAAACAATGCAATTCAAGAACTCCAATTGACCCAAAAGTCAAAACTGCACAACCGCCAACAAAATCTGTACAATCCACCGTTTAATCTCACCAACACTCAACCCATTTTCCTTCTTAGCTCGTCTCATAACCGTCGCTAAATCGGTATCCAAATACTCAAGCACAAGCACAACGTCCTCATCAGGGACCAGAAATACTCGTGCAAAACGACGACATTGGGTGAGTGCTGAAGCGTTTGAAGCGCCTCGATTTCGCGAAAGGCTCCTCATACGCTCTACCGATCTGTTCTTCAGTCTCCTGCGGGCCCTCATCGAACGACGGCGGAGCAACAGGGCTTTTGAGAGGGAGAGAGGCGGGGTGATGGTGGGTGGGGAGGAGAGAGAAGCGGCGGAGAGAGAGAGAGAGTGGAGAAGGTGGAGGAGAGAGGAAGCCATGGTGGTGTTCAAGATCTGATCTTTTGAAGGTTTTGAGAAAGAGAAGAGTGTTCAAGATCTGATCTTTTGAAGAGAGAGAGAGTGTTAATTTATATATATTTTAATTTAATTAATTTAATTTTAGAGTAAAATTACCAACTTACCCTCATGTGCAAGGCACATGTCATACTTAACTGAAAATTTTGACAAGGTTAGTGCTAAAGGACGTAAGGTGTAACGGGTTTTGCAAATAAAGGACTGTGACTGTAATTATTAAAGTTAAAGGCTATCCGTTGTAATACGGTATAAACATAAAGGACGAAAAGTGTAATTTTTCCAAAATACTTTAATACACCCAAATCTTTAATTTTAAAACTGTCATTTAAAACTTGTTTAACATTTTTAATTTCAAAAACTGAGTTACCTGTTATAACAATATCGTCAACATATACTAACAAAAACACAGTTACCTGTTATAACAAGATGAACAACGAATGATCACATTTGCTTTGTGTAAAGCCAATACTTATCAAAACATCAGTCAATTTTTCATTCCTTTTCCTAGGTGCTTGTTTAAGACCATACAAAGATTTAACTAGTTTACACACTTTAATTTCATCTTTCGAATAATAACCTTGAGGTAATTTCATATAGACATCCTTAGAAATAGTACCATACAAGAACGCATTATCTACATCAAGTTGGTATAGAGGCCAATCAAATTGAACAGCTAAGGTTAATATACTCCTAACAGTGACCATTTTAACCACAGGTGAGAAGGTCTCGCCAAAATCTAGACCTTCTCGTTGATTAAAGCCTTTTGCAACTAATCTGGCTTTAAACCTTTCAACTTCACCATTAGACTTCTATTTAACCCTAAATACCCACTTACAACCTATAGCCTTTCTACCCTTGAGGAAGATCTGTTAAAACCCAGGTGTTGTTCCTGAACAAAACTTCCATCTCTTTGTTCATTGCATCAACCCACCTAGGGTCACTAACAGCCTCCTCAAAACTAGTAGGCTCAACAGTTTTATTCAAAGAAGCAACAAAGCACAAATTATCAACAAATAGACATGAATAATTGACAACCTTATCTAAAGCATATTTAACTTTACTATTTAGCACAAAATTTTCAAACCGTTTTGGCAAAACAATATTCCTATTAGACCTCCTAAGCGTAGAAATAGTTCCCTCAGATGGGTTGGTCTCAACATTTGAGGTACTAGTGTCATCTGCCCTACCAAATCCTTCACTACTACTACTCTCACTTCCAGTTCTGGAATGTTGATTATCAACATCACTTGAAGTGGCAGATGTAGAGGGGATTGGTTGCTGATCATCACAAATAACCTCATGAGATCCACGATTTCCCTCTTCATCATCGGGACTAACAGAACTGGGAGTTAACACTTCAATACTATCAAAAAAAATTAAATGATTTACATTTTCAGCCAAATTACCATCTTGATTGTTTAATTGATTGGAGTTTAAAGGGAAGACAGTTTCATAAAATTTTACATCTCTAGAATAAAATTCCCTTTGATTATCCAAACTCCACAATTTATAACCTTTTTTAACATTTGAATAACCAATAAAGACACATTTTTCAGCATTAAAAGATAATTTATCATAATCATTTAAGACAATACTGAAGCATAAACACCCAAAATTCCTAAGATGAGCAAAAGAGGGTTTAAAACCAAAAATAAGTTCATACGGACTTTTTCCTAAAAGAACAAACGACAGTAACCTATTAATAAGATATACAGCAGTCAACAAACAATCAGACCAGAAACGAAGTGGAACTTTATTTTGAAACAACAGAGATCTTGCCATGTTTAAAAGGTGTTGATGTTTTCTCACAACCACACCATTTTGCTGTGGTGTGAGCAGGATGTCTGATGTAATATTCCCTTAGATTTACAGAAAATATTCATTTTACTATTAACAAACTCAGTCCCAATATCACTTCTAAATATTTTGACCTTTTCTTAAACTGGGTTAATATTAATTCATAAAAACTTTCAATATTTTCAAAAACATCCATTTTATTGTTTAACAAATAGCACTAAACAGTTTGAGAATAATCATCAACCACAGTTAAAAAATATTTGAACCCATCTCTACTAGTAACCTTATATGGCCCCCAAACATCTAAGTGTATAATATCACCTATATTTTTAGGTTTATGCTCACTTAGTGGAAATGGGAGTCTAACTTGTTTGGCCCTATGACAAATTTCACAAGGATGACTAACAACATCAGCAACACCTAATTCACCTTTTAAAATGGTCAAGACCTGGTCAGCAGGATGTCCTAATCTACTATGCCAAAGATTACTGTTGTTTAAACTACTAAAGCACAAGTTAACAGAATTACCATCTTTATTCACAAAATACAGACCATTATCTTGTTTACCAATCACCAGGATTCCCCTTGATTTCGAATCCTAAAGTAAACAAGTATCCTCATTAAACATAACAGTGATTTGACTATCTTTAGACAGCTTATAGACAGACAACAGATTGACATCATAATCAGGAACATAAAGCACATTATTTAAAATAACTCCTTTAGCAAGTTTAATACTCCCAGTTTTAGATACTTTAGCTTTGGTTCCATTAGGATGACACACTTCTAAATTATACTCAGACACATCAATGCAATTGAACATATCTTTATCAGTTTTAACCATGTGCTGATTAGCACCAGAATCAACTATCCAATTATAATCAAAACCAAAGTTAATTAGACTTGAGCAACTAACAAAACTGCCAAAAGAATTAACAACACAACTAGACTTACCTCCCATATTAGAACTCTGAGGATCAGTACTAGTTTTTTCACCAACAAGACTTAAAAGTTTTGCAACTTGTTCAGGAGAAAAAGGAGACACAGAAGGAACATAAGATACATTTGACTTATTATTTGAAAAACTTTCCCAACCCAACCACCAGCCTTCTTTTTGAACCCTGGAGGATACACAACCAATTCAAAACACATATCAACAGTATGACCCAACATATTACAATGACTACATTTAAGGTTAGGGTTGGGTCCACTAAACACCTTCTTTTTTTGTTCAACAGATTGATTAACCTTTGACACAAAAGACATGTTTTGCCTCTTTGTTCCTCCACTAGCATTTCTATGTGATTCTTCTCTAGACACTATTGAAAAAACAACTTTGATTGAAGGAAATGGCTCTCTAATTGTAACAACACTCAAAAACACATTACAAGAAACCCTATTTGAGACCCCAAAACATGTACGATGCAAACCGAAACAAAAAATCAGGATTTAGGGTTTGGGGGGGTCATGGGGGGTACCCCTAAACCTTCCACGACATGCGAAAGGCACTTATACATGTCAAAACCAGAAGACGTCGACACCACGGAACTAGAAACACAGCAAGGCAGGCCTAGGAAAAATAGACCTCCCAGGCAACACGTGGAAGGATCCTAGGATCCTGTCGCGACACGCGGGAGAGTCCAATTTTGGATATATAAAGCCTGGCCTGGGACTTGATCTCCTGCACTATTTTGATCGAATTTCAAAATCTCCATCTCTCTGAATCTCCGTTTCTTTCTAGTAGTACATCTTCACGAAGCTCTGCCTCGTTGTAAGTATTATAACCCTCGGTTACATATTAGTTACTCTACCCGATTGATCTAGGGTTCCATAACACATGTCAAGGCTCTGCCTGACTCAGTCCTTGGAATTCTATCTCGGGGGGTATGGCTAATGTAAATTGGGTTATCTTACTAACACGTGTGCATTGTTCAATTTTAATAGATTATAACCAGGAAGTCACCAGAAAGCAGTAGTATTACCTAAAATAGCAGAGTGAGTACATTTGCTTTTTATGAGTCCAAGTGTTTTTTATCAAAACCTTAATTATTTTAAATTACATTTAACAGTGATTGAGTATTTGTGATTCTACAATTACTGTCGGTATGTTGAGGTTTTGTATACATTACTTGTTACTACACTGTGAGTAGTAGCATGACCACAAGTCAGGATTGACAGTACCGTGGGTGGTAATTGGGTAGATGTAAACAAATGTAGTTGCAGATGCCCTTAACACTGTAATGTGAATAAAACTATTTTGATTAAACTGGGATGCACTCGCCAATATTTCTTGCTAATAAAACTTTTTAAAACGTGTTTCATGTAACAAAATGTGAGAGCCAAATAGAAGCCAGCTGGAGAGCACTGAAGGCTTGGGAAAGTGGCTATAAAAGTTACCTAAATAAGAAAGAAGTTTTATTTCAATAAATTAGGGTTTATCCCTGTAAAAATATTGTAAGGGAAACTTGGGTTTTTCACATGTATTGTTATTTATAAAAGTGTGGTATTTTAACTCTGATAAACTATTTCCTAACTACGGTCCTGATGTTAATTTCCGCTGCCAAATTAATACCAATACCACTAATCTGGATCTCGCAACACTCGCTCCCGGGATAGGGGTCGGGGGTTGTGACAAAGAGTGGTATTAGAGCTATAGCCACTGATTTAAGCCACAGAAGTGTTCCGCTGACACCAAGAGTTTATCAATTATGTTAGGAAATGATCTATGTGGTTATGTGTACATATGTATATTATTGTTTTGTGTTATTTGACAATCTGTTAGTTTACAGTAGGAGGTAGCAAGGTACGTCTGACGCCAATCGTCACCTAGCTAGTTCTCCCAAAAGTGAAGGAACTTCATCACAGGCTACTCCTTCGGGGTATTCTGCTGATACAGAATAGGGAATCTTCATTTTAAGGCGCAATCCGAGGAACCATTCCCTTCGAAAAAGAGAGGATGGTTCAGTCGGGGAGCACATGAGAGGAGAAAACGGATGAGAAAGTTACAACAACAAAGATCATTAACAGCAGCCAATAGGGAAGTAAATGCCCAAACACAAGAAATAGTTAATAGACGGTTGGCAAACTTCCATATACTAGCCACTACTGCAGCAGATCCAAACCTTGATCAGATAATTGCACCACAACCATTGCCACTATTGTCACACCCCAACCGATGGCGGAAACATCGGGATGAGACGAAGTGTGTAGATTGCTCGAGACTTCATAACGTTATTTGTGTCAAGTATTTAATGTTTACATTTTACATGGTTTGATCTAGAATATAACAAAGTTAAGATAAATAATGCACAATAAGTATTCAAATAATTATATTTCATTTCATTAATAATGAATATTTACAAGTATTGGAACCAGAATACAACAGGATTGAAAGTAAATTACAATACAACCGAGCAATAAAGTTTAAATGCGTTTCTAGGCAATCCTACTGGATTCATCTGTCACAATCCTGCAACATGTATTAAAAGCATGGATCAGTATAAAAGCACTGGCGAGCATACAAGTTTGAATAAAAGTATAAGTACAAAAGTTTGTTTCAATCTAACATGGCAACTTGTATTCACGTCCTAACTAGCATAGATAGACAATCTAAACATAACGAATAGCATGAATACACAAATTAAAACTGACATGCATAAACAATTTAAACATGACGAATAGCATGGAAAAACAAGTTGAAGCTATCATGTATAAACATCCTAAGTATAACGAATAACGTTTGTTGGAATGCATAGTTGCGTAGGTTTGAGTGTACAAGTGGATTTATTAATTAATACATGTTACGCCCAAAAAGTGCATAAAGTGTAAAAAGGGGGTCGAGTATGCTCACTTTTGCAAAGCTTTCCTTTGTAGTCCTACGAAGAGTGGAAGGATTGGATGATGGAACGTTGAGGTCACCATACATGAGCAACGAAAGGGTATAAATATTTGATACATTTACAATAAAATTAAGTTTAGTTTTACATGAATGTTAAAAAGGAATAAATTTTAGAAATTTTCTATGGTGAAAATAAAATCATATGTTTAGATTATTAAATAAATAAGGAGTTCATCTATTTATTCGTAACTTTAAAGTGTTATTTGCCATTGTTATTTTATATCCAAAAATTAAATTGACATTAAGTGAAGTGAAGTTATGAAAGTAACTGAAATGATTGGAATTGTGTTTGAGTTAAAAGTTTGAAAATGTAATTGTGTAAAGTTTTAAGTGTGGTAACAAATTTTAGAAATTTGAATATGTTATGAATGTCTTCAAAAATTAAATATACATTTGTATTTACTTCATAAAAATACTTGAATCTCGATAGGTTTCGTTTTATGATTGAACACGTTTCGCTTTACTGATTTTTTTATATGAAAAACGGGCAGAGTTTCCTCTGTTTTCGGACGATCCCGACAACACAACTTGTCGATATAATTCCAAAACTCAACAACAATTTTTATCAACGAAAAATACACAAATTTATACAAGTTATAAAAACTCGATTAGTTTACAAGTCCGAATAATTTAACGTTTTACGAGTAAAACAGTAAGTTAATATAAACGTCAATAATAAAAATATAGCGTCGCTAAAAGTTTACCGTGCTCGCGTTGACTGAGTATGACCTTAGCTGACCGGAGTTGACTGAGCGGGAACCGACATGACTCGAATCTGTCCGTTGACCTGCTTTAACCGTGACTGACCAGTTGACCGGGTCTGACCCGAGCTAACTGAACCTAAATCACTTCTGGAACCGAAGCCGTTAGCCAAACCTTGAACCTGAACCAAACATAACCTGAAGTCTGACCCGCATCACCCACTGACTGGTACCAACTCATAACTGGCTGAACCGAAACCCCAAAACAAAACAACAATACCCAATACGAACCATATTATAACCTGAGCGGAAACCCGAGTCGGAACAGTACCTGATGTCGCCGGAACGACACAGTGCCGCCGTTCGTCTCCACTGCCGCCGCCGCTCCCAACCTCCGTCGCTCCCTCTCTCCTTCTCGTCTCTCTGTGTAGCACCGCCGCACGCCATCACAGGTCGGTGGTCGTGGTGGTCGGTTGTCCATCAAGGGAGGAGGATTCGAGTGGGAGTGCGTGAAAGAGGGAGGGTGTCACGGCCCCCGACCCGGTTTAACCCGTTTCAGGAGCCGCGGGACAGAAAATCCCGTGGTATTTATTTAATTGAGTTAACAGCGGAAGATTTTAATAGGATCTTTTTAAAACTAAAATTTCCCGATTATTTCATTTCACAATTCGTGATAAACCCCGGTAGTTTACAATCATATGATTTCACTGAGAAATCTTTATTTTACAAAACATGTTTCTTTATTTTTATATTGAGCCACTTCCTTAAGCTTGTAGTGCTTCACGGCACTTTTCCTGAATCACAACAGATCACCTGAAACATGTTTGAAAAAGGTTTTGTCAGCGGGAAATACTGGTGAATCATTCTTTTTACTAAAACGACACGTTGTTATAATTTACCGTATTAAGAGCGATTACATTGTTTCCAGATATCAACCAACTACCCACGGTATTTGTCACTCGACTCATTTCTGTGACTATGGTCATATCACCTATTGGCTACCCCGTTGTCCAATGGTGAAGATTATCAAGTAATGTATACAAAACCCCACATACCGGCTGTAATTTGGTGACTACAAAGACTTAATCCCTGTAATTATAACTTTGAAAACATTTAAGAATTTATAAAGTACTTTGATAAAAAGAGAATGACTCACATTGCAGATTTAACACGAGCAGAGTCTAGTTTATGAATTAGCCTTGTTAACCTAGTTTAAATAACAATGCACACAAAACTAGGTTAGTAACTAATACAGCATTTACGATAACTCACGAGATCAAACCCTCACAATGAATGACAAAGTGCAATACTTAAACATCCATCGAATTCACGACGAATGACAAAGCATAACCCTAATGTGGGCAGCACTTAAACATCCATTGGATAGTTTCAATCGATCAGACATTGAATCGTAGCAGCGATCGAGTTATTACCCTGTATTGCGGCAGCACTTCGTGAATTGTGTGTGTTTTGGTAGTAATTAGACAATATCTCAGTGCACGTGTTGAGTTTTAACGTCGAACGAACGTGGAATTGCAATTGCCAACCCCCTCTATTTATACTTGAAAAACGGCTCCCTCGCGAGGTGCGATGGGCCTTCACGTGGCGCGAGAGACACCAGTCTACCATAGGGTAGCCCCGTGTCCCAGTAGCTTAGGTGAGTTGGTCATGCATGCAATTTCGATTTACACGTTAAACTGTCGAGATAATATCAACTAGGATTTACCCCCCCCCCCTGAGTTTTAGGGGCCCTGATCCTGATTCCGATTATTCTGAAAATTTTAGGGTTTATGCAGAATCACTTGGGTGTCTTAATTAGGGTTTCCTATTGATCCAAATATAATAATAAATAATAGTTTTGGTGAGAGTTATTACATCCTCCCCACCTTAATAAAAATCTCGTCCTCGAGATTTATTGGAATAAGTGAGGATACTTTCGCTTCATTTCTGATTCTAGCTCCCAAGTGTACTCAGATCCTCTCTTTGAATCCCACTTGACTTTGAATAAAACTAGTCGCTTGTGCTTGAGAAATTTGATCTTTCGATCCTCAATTTGAAGAGGTTTTCTACGAATTTCAGCTTTTCATTTACCTCTACATCTTGAAGAGGTACTACCAGGGATTCGTCAGACAAACATTTCTTGAGATTGGATACATGAAATACGCCATGTACTCCGGTTAGCTCTTCTGGTAGTTGTAAACGATAAGCAATTGGTCCTATATGTTGGATTACTGGAAATGGTCCTACGTATCTTGGACTTAGCTTTCCTTTCTTACCGAATCGAACTACTCCTTTCCAAGGAGAAACTTTCAACAATACTCTATCTCCAACTTGGAATTCTAATGGCTTGCGTCGATTATCTGCATAACTCTTCTGACGATCTTGAGCTGTCTTTAGTCTTTCCTTGATTTAAGTGATCTTGTCTGTAGTTTCTTGTACTATCTCAGGACCTGATAATTGACTTTCTCCTATTTCTGCCCAACATACTGGAGTTCTGCACTTACGTCCGTATAGTGCTTCGAATGGGGCAGATTCGATACTTGAATGATAACTATTGTTATAGGAGAATTCAATTAAAGGTTGGTTGTCATCCCAGTTTCCACCAAAATCTATCACACATGCTCGGAGCATGTCTTCTAGGGTTTGTATCGTCCTTTCACTTTGCCCGTCTGTTTGTGGATGATATGCAGTGCTCAAGTTCAGTTTAGTTCCCATAGCTTCTTGGAAACTTGTCCAGAAGTGAGAAGTGAAACGACTATCCCTATCTGATACAATGGAGAGTGGAACTCCATGTAGGGATACGACTTCATCTACATACAACTTTGCCAACCTTTCCATGCTAAAGGTTTCTTTCATGGGTAGAAAATGAGCTGATTTGGTTAATCGATCCACAATTACCCAAATCGCATCATTACCTTTTCTGGTTTTGGGCAACTTAGTAACAAAATCCATTGTTATGAGTTTCCATTTCCATACTGGCATTTCTAATTGTTGTAGTAGACCTGAAGGTTTCTGGTGTTCTGCCTTAACTTGTGAACAAGTAAGACACTTAGAAACATATCTAGCTATATCCTTTTTCATGCCTATCCACCAGAAATTATTTCTTAAATCTTGGTACATCTTATTGTTTCCAGGGTGCATGGTATACCTAGATTTATGGGCTTCTTCTAAAATTTTATCTCTTAATTCTCCTTGCTTAGGTACCCAAATTCTTCTTTTATGGAATCTCCAAATTCCATCAGCTCCTTGTTCTAATTCTTTTATTCATCCTTTCATCCCTTCAACATCATCTTTGATTGCTATTTCTTGAAAATGCTTTAGTTGTTCCATTAAATCTAACTGTAGATTTAATCTAAGAGCACGAACCCGTCGTTGTTTCTCATGATACTTACGACTTATGGCATCTGCAACTACATTGGCCTTTCCTTCGTGATACTGAATATCACAGTCGTAGTCACTTAGGATTTCCATCCATCTCCTTTGTCTCATGTTCAACTCTTTTTGCCCAAATATGTACCTTAAACTTTTATGATCCGTATAGACAGTAAATTTACTTCCATACAGATAATGTCTCCAAATTTTAAGGGCAAAAATTATGGCTCCTAATTCTAAATCATGAGTTGTAAAATTTTCCTCGTGCTTTTTCAATTGCCTTGAAGCATACGCAATTACCTTCTTGCGTTGCATTAACACACATCCTAATCCTAGTTTTGAAGCATCACAGTAAACTTCAAAATCTTCAGTCCCTTCTGGTAAAGCTAGGATTGGGGCATTTGTTAACTTTTGCTTTAGAATCCTAAAAGCTTCTTCTTGTTTAGGTCCCCATTCAAACTTAACTACTTTACAGGTTAGCTTAGTTAATGGTACAGCTATTTTGGAAAAATCCTTAATAAACCGTCTATAGTATCCGACTAAACCTATAAAACTTCTAATTTCCATTGCGGATTGCGGAACCTTCCATTTGGTAATTGCCTCTATTTTAGAGGGATCTACGTGAATACCTTCGTGATTCACCATGTGACCTAGAAATTGCACTTCCTTTAGCCAAAATTCACACTTCGAGTATTTAGCATAGAGCTTTTCTTTTCTTTACAAAGTTAAGAGTGCATGAAAGTGCTTACAATGTTCGTCTTGACTTTTGGAATAAATAAGTATATCGTCTATGAAGACAATTACGAATTTATCCAAATACGGTTTACAGATTCTATTCACCATGTCCATGAATGCAGCAGGTGCATTTGTTAGTCCAAAGGGCATGACTGTAAACTCGTAATGACCATACCTAGTTCTGAGAGCAGTTTTAGGTATGTCTTCTTCTTGAAGTTGATCAAAGAGATCATCAATCCTAGGTAATGGGTATCGATTTTTAATTGTAACCTTATTCAATTCTCTATAATCAATACACATTCGCATTGAACCGTCCTTTTTCTTTATGAACAACATTGGTGCTCCCCACGGGGATGAACTAGGTTGTATGAAACCTTTACTTAGTAATTCATCTAATTGCTTTTTCAGTTCTAACATTTCTGTAGGAGCTAACCGATAAGGTGCCTTAGCTATCGGTGTAGTTCCGGGAATTAGATGAATCCTAAATTCTACTTCCCTATCTGGTGGTAATCCTGGTAACTCTTCTGGGAATACATCTGGGTATTCTGAGACTACAGGAATCTCCTTAAGTTCTTTATCCTTAGTACTAATGATTACTAAAATCATATATACTATTCCTTGCTTTCGTTCATAACTAGCAACTTTCATTACTGATATGAATTTCATGGGTTTACGTGGTTTATCTCCTGTAATCATGATTACTTCTCCGGTGGGTGCCTGAATCTCTATAGAGTTCTTTTCACAAAGGATTCGAGCATGGTTGGCTACTAACCAATCCATTCCTAACACAACATCGAATTCAACTAATTTCATAGGTAATAGGTTTGCAGAGAATTTATGACCTGAAAGTTCTATATTTTCTTTTTGCAAAACCTTATCTATTTTAACAGAATTTCCATCTGCGGTTTCGACTGTAAAAATCTGCCTACTGTTGGTTAAAGGTAAGTTAAGAGCTTGGCAGAATGAAGTATTTATAAAACTTTGGTTTGCACCAGAGTCAAATAATACTTTTGCATACACGTTGTGAACTAGGAACGTACCCGCTATCACATCTGGAATGAGTTCTGCTTCTTGAGTGGTCAATTGGAATGCTCTGGCATTCTTCTTAGTAGCTCTGTCAGCTGTCTTGGCTTTGTTGTCTATCGGTTTGGCCACTTTAGGACATTCTGTTTTGAAATGCCCAGTTTCTCCACAGTTAAA
This sequence comes from Helianthus tuberosus, assembly GCA_030545235.1. NCBI lineage: Eukaryota > Viridiplantae > Streptophyta > Magnoliopsida > Asterales > Asteraceae > Helianthus > Helianthus tuberosus. The sequence continues at coordinate 66,658,764 of CM060406.1, forward strand.
GCAGATTCTGGTTTTCTTTCTGCAATCTTCTTCACGATGTCCTACAGCTTTGCAAAAGTTGCAGGTTATATTGCATCTTCCATAATGTTTCTTTTTGCAATTCCTGCAGAACTGAGGAGTTGAGGATTGCCCTGTTCCTCTTTTCTTGAAGTTATTACTATTACCCACACGAAATCCTTGGGTAATTTTCTGAGCCAGTTCCTTTTTCCGATTTTCATCTCTTGTACGTACCAATTCGTCAGTTAGGGTGTTAGCTAATTTGTCACACCCCGACCACGTGGAACAACCAAACGTGGCGGAAACGTCGGGGAGTGTTGTAACAGAATTAATTGTTTCAAATCCATGGCAATTGAAGTTTCGTTTTATTAATCAAACATGAAAGTTTACATTGTTTTAAACAAGAACCAAAGAGTACATAACATAAATTAACTAGTTCTTGTCTCGTTTTAAGTCACTAAGGCACATGTCCGCCTAAGTATGTCTTGATAAGTCCTATGCATCATCTCCTGAAAACACATGTGAAAATAGGTACGTCAGCATAAAAATGCCTGTGAGATACATAGGTTTTGTGAAAACAGAATTCATGACTTATGTTTGAGAAAATGTTTAGTCATGAACCTTGTAATTTGCTTTGTCTTGTAAATCATTTGAAAAATGATAAGATCAGATGATATGTATAAATAAGAGAATAATGTATGGTTAAATGAATAACCATGTAAAATGAGTTTGTATAAGATAAGTTGTTTGTAAATCAATGTCTTGTGAAAAGTATGTTATTTGTATAAAATGTTATATGTCTCAAATTGAAATGATTCAAATAACGCTACAATATGTGATATCATACAAACACTTATATATAGGAAGTACCAGCGGCGTATCCACCGTGCTTGTATCATATTACATACGCCTCGTTACTTAAATCACTTACTCAAACCAAACCATCAAGATGAAATGTTTAACAATTGTAGAAATGTTTATGTATAGTCAAATGTCTATTGTCAAATGTAAATCATATCAACAGATACAACTGGTTCACACGGTTCAATAGTTACAAACGGTTCATATAATCAAAGGGTTACGACGGTTCACATAGTCAAATGGTTACAACGGTTCAAAATGTAGTATAATGTGTTCATATTCTGGATGAGCATATGCAACAGAAATGCAATGTAAAACAATGTACTAAGTATGCACACAATGGGCGTACATAGCATGAAATGTATTGTAAAGTGATGTACTAAGTATGCACACAATGGGCATACATAGCATAAAATGTATTGTAAAGTGATGTACTAAGTATGCACACAATGGGCATACATAGCATAAAATGTATTGAAATCATGTACTATAAATGTACTAATAAACATAGCAAGTATATGATGTGAAAACAGGAAAGCATGAAAGTAACAAGTAGGCACATGTGTTTCACCCCAAAACGTTTGGAAAACAGTAAAAGAGGGGTCTATGTACTCACTTGAGATTGCTCAGAAGTCCTAAGATAACCACCAAGCAATGCTAGAGATCACGGATATCAAACGACACCTAATATAGGTAACTATGTTAATATATCGGACCTAAATCGGAGGATTGGATAGAATGAGGGTTCGTAAACCAAACGAGTATAGAGACTCGTGTAATATGGTTTAACAAAGCCCACATACTAAAATGAAACCTAATCTAAGTGCTTACGACCCATTACGACCCGTTTAGGTAGCTTATGCTACTTTAACGCGTCGTTCGCGTGAAACGCGTTCGGAACGCCTAACTAGTCCTATGACAAGTAAAATATGCCTTAACATGTCTAATATTGTTACTAAATCAGTTTAGATACCAAAAGTTATGTTACATATCCTTAAAATGAATTTTGGCGTAAAAAGGGCATTTTGGTAATTTACCTAAGGCATATAAACTACCTATCATACAACTACTTAAACGAAGCGACCATAAGGTATAACCTCGGAAGGTTATTCCCTATATACTATGGTCACCTAATATGTTTGGTCGGATCCTAATGATCGACCAAACGGGTCGGGTTCGAAAGTATAAGCGATTGTTTAGATCGCTTACCTTCCGACCCTATATAAGTACTAAACTAAAAGTGACGAGCTAAGCATGTTAAAACATGCTTAACTAAGTTTAGAAAACAGGTTTGGTATCAAAACAAACGGTTTTGATACCCAAGAGTAGTTTGGTTACAAAATACGCAAGAATACGCATTCTGGCCGAAACTACGACTCGTCACTGAGCCTTGATAACGTGGTAATCAGTAGGTATAGTCACTAAGGACTATAACCATCGTGATCACGCTCACGTTATGAAGTTCAAACGAACTTCGCATCGACCATAAACTGGTCAATGCAGAAAGTCAAACATAGTTCGACTTTCGAACTAGAAAAGCGATAAAAGAACGAAGGAACACTTACAAAGGGTCCCCGCAAGATTGATTTCCAAGTAATCTCAGGTAGGAAGTGTATAACACAACCACTTAGAGAAAAACTCAGATTTCAAGTGGGTTTTGCAATGGGGATGGATGGGTATATATAGTAAATGGACCACCGTTAGGATCGTTCCTCGAATAACGTGCCTTAATCTCACCCGTACACTTGTAGGAATGTTATGGTAGCTCATTTTGCCCCCACCACCAGTTATTGACAAGTGGCATTGGCCTTTGGAGGGTTTAAGGGCTGGAAACAGGCTGTTAAAACACAAGTTTCTACATTTGACCCCTGCTTGCGCACCGTAACACTCAGAGTGTTGAGGTGCGCAAGGACCTGCAGACCAGAAAGTTTGAAAAATGGCAGAGCAGGCCCCTGAAGCTCCAAACTTGCTATTTGATGCACTTTTGACACGTTTAAGCCCCGTTAACCCCATTTCAAAGCTCTAAAATGAAGTTAAAGTATAGGGAACTTAAAATGTGCTCAAAAATATCTCGAATGTCGGTTCGTTTGGCCGTACGATTGCGTTGTTCGGTTAATTACGACGGAATGCGCATAAGCGCGAAAAACGATCCAAATGGCGTGACGAATGGATTTTTCTTATGCCAAACACTAAAATAAAATATTTTAGTGCCTACATAAATTTTTGGATGTCCGGATGTATTTAGAACGTAAGTTATGCGCGAAAATGCAAACTTATGCACTTTTTGACGTTTTTAGTCCCTGAATGACCTAAAAGTTTATTTTAGCACACCGAACCCCTCAAAGCCTATTTCTAAGCTATGTAAAGGATATTTAGGGTGTGTTTAACTTATGGTCATGTTTCGGAATGTTCGTTACAATTCAAATTGGCATACTTTCGCAGTTTGTCAAGTTTAGTCCCTGTAAGCGATTTAACTTGATTTTGCCATACCAAAGCCTTCAAAACTTATTTCTAAGTTATGTAAAGGTTATTTAAGGTATGTTAAGCCTATTTCACTATTTCGGAGTGTTCATTGCATTAAACTAGTTATATTTACGCATCAGTTTGCGTATAACCTTCCAGAAAACGATTTAGAGCTTGAAATTGAACAAGAATTGATATGTGCAAAAGATACACATATTTATACAGATCCCAAGTATGAAATACAATATTTCATTGGCTTGGCATTTGTTTGATGGTCGCAGTGACCCAGGTGTCACATAATTCTACCGCATCGTCAATAGTGCGAGGTCACGCAGCTTTAACGATATTAAAGATTTCGCTAATTAATCCCCAAATATAGCGAGAAATAAGTACCGGCTCTGGCGAAGCCAGCGTTGGTACCACTCTAGCATATTCGAAGAATGTCGAAGTATATCCTCGACAGTCTACACCCATCATCCGATGGTTTAGTAATTTATTCGCCATTTGATCTTTTTCATATTCGGGACATAATTTTCTTTCTACAAGACTCTTAAATTCTTCCCAGTTCACGGCATAGGCCATATTTCTTCCTTTGGCTTGAAGTACTGTATTCCACCATTCTAGCGCCCCTTCTTTGAAAAGATTTGACGCGTACATAACCTTATCGTCTTTGGCACATTTACTTATTGTAATCACTGCCTCGGTTTTCTCTAACCAACGCAGTGCAGCAGTCGCTCCTTCATTGCCTGCAAATTCATTGGGTTTACAAGCAAGAAATTCTTTGTAAGTGCAACCAGGTGTTGCAGCTTTCATTTTCTTAGGGAGTGGAGCCTGCCGTGGATCATTATCGTGATTAGTATGATTACCGCCTCCGTTTACGCTATTACTGAAGTTATCTTCAGAAATACATTTGCTAGGAATGATTTGTTGAGGTTCAATAGGTTTCTGGGCAGCAGCAATTATTGCTGGAGTAGCATTGGCTATTCCTTGAGCAACGATATTTTCTATATCTTGCCTAGTCATAAAGTGATCCTCCTGATGTTGCTCAGATTGGTTTACCTCGTTAACTGGTTCATTATTAGCGTTTTCCATCTGATAATTAATATATATAATTTATTAGTATAAAAGAAGAAACAACCAAATATAACAATTAATCGCACATAATCATGTAAACAATTATATAATCAAAATTGTAAATTTCTAAATTTTCATTTGTTTATATATTATAATATGCTTCCGTACACACTTTTATCTTACAACCGTTTTATTGTTTATTTTACACATACTGATTTTTATTACTATTATTATTATTATACAAACACAAATTCACAACTCACTTCTCCCTCGTCAACTTGCATTTTAAAAGCGATGTTCCCTCTCATCATATTTCCATGAGATTTGTCCTCCTATCTCTCGGATCCTATTCCCAGCATCCATCAGCTCTTCGCCAAAATGGCGGAGTTCAGCCATATTCTCATTACTCATCGGTGTATTTGGTATAGGTTCTGGGTCAAATTGAGGGAAAAATGTATAAGGATTGTTGAGAAGGTTTTGGAACTGCCAATCATTGGTCCACCACTCGTCCATTCCTAGAGGTTGGGTGTGGATTATAGGTTATGGGATTGCTGGTTCCAAGTTCATTGGAATTTGGGTTTCAATAGGATGAGTAAAAACATTTTCATTGACAGGCTTAATAGTATCACAGCTTGCCAATATGAAATCTAGCTCCTCCTGCAATGTCATTTCCTGGATTTGCTTAGAGCTTTCTCCAATTTCCATCTTTGTCTGCCTAGAATCTTCCCCAATCTCCAATTCCATCTGTCTAGAACTTTCCCCGATTTCAATTCCCTTTCCTTTCTCTAAGGGATTGTCTATTTTAGGAATCTTCCTAGTGGCAGGTTTCCTCCTACGCACACGCCTCCATCCTACCAATCTTCTCCTTTTCTTAGGATTGGGTTTCTCCAGAGGTGGAGCGTTGAATTCTATAGGTTGTTCCACATCAGCAAAGTAACCGGTAAAATCTTTGGAAACGTCTATGTTTATAGGGTAGAGGTTGAGATTCTCTAGGGCTCCAGATAACTCATTCATGCTGTTTAGCATATATGTAAAAATAATAAGTTAAAATTTTATAACAAAATTTCACAGATAACCTTCAAATATTATTGCATACCGTGTGACTTTAATTTAATACAAAGGACAAATGACAATTAAACATACTACGTTGTATTGTAATTTTATTTATTTACTAGATAACGTTTCTGGCTAGTAAGATATAAGGTTGCTAATACTGGGTGTCACACCCCAACCGATGGCGGAAACATCGGGGCATGGCACTGAGCGAAACAGATTGTCCAGAAGTTTCCATAACAATTATCAATACTATTCAATTTAAACAATACGTCCCATACCATATCTCAAACAACAAAATAATTATTACAAACAAAAATCCAGGCAAATATTCTGTTCCGACAACTCAGATTCAATTATACAGCAATTATTTATCTGCTTCTAGAGACCCTTAGTTCGACCACTACAGACAACTATTTGTTGGGCTCTAAAGCTTTATTCTAGCTTCAAATTCCTACCAAGTGTGCGTCCTAAGCACCTGTCACATACGCTAAAATAAAGTCAATACATAAAATGTAAAGGTGAGCATACAAGTTTGATAATAGCATATATAGAGTTCGAATTCGTTTACGCATAACCAGCACGTACACATAGTGAAATGAAGCACGTTAGTTATCGACATAGATCCATCGATACCAATGACTGCGGGTTGACTGCCCGGGGCAGTTCGTAATACATGATTACCACCGTAATCCATGCAAGTAATGGTCCTTAACAACCCCCGTAAGAACGGGTGCTGAGTCCAAACTATAGTACTATCGTTGCTAAGGCAGGTAGGCAGCATTCCATGTGTAAACATAACAAACAAGCATTCATAAGTCACGTATAACATGCATTAACGGTTAGCGTTCAAATACTATTGAGTAGTGTGATCGTTGTAGTTTGAATATTCGTAACGTATGTAACACCCAAAAGTGCGTAAAGCAAAAAGGGATCGAGTATACTCACAGCGGTGAATGGATTGAAGGGAGCGCTTAGCGAGTAAGGTTAGCCTGGATAGATTTGATAGCATAACGATAAGCGATACGCAAAATGATACAAAGTGCGGATGGATCGGATGGTGGTTCGTTCGGATGGTAACCCGAGCGGACAGCAATCCGTGTGGATGATAATCCGCTCGGATGGTCATCCGGTCGGACAGCAAGTCCGGTCGGATGACGATTCGAGTGGATTGTTTCTTCCTATGAGAAGAATGTGTTTGTGTATAATGGCTTGACTTTTGAAGTTTTCGTTGTAGTATTTGAAAACATTGAAGTATTTCTACCCATCAAGTCGGTCGATCGGATGGTGAGTCGTGCGGATAACAATCCGTTCGGATGGTCATCCGGTCGGACAGTGGTCCGGTTGGACGGCAACTAAATGGTGAGATTACTAGGTGAAGACAACTTCACAGTAGAAGTGACACTCGATCGGATGTCCATCCGATCGGGTGGCAACCCTGTTAATGAACATGTTGAGAATTGCTTAAGTCTTTAAAGTCTTAGTATCTCATGATCCGAAGAGTAATCCAGTCAGATGGTCGTCCAATCAGGTTGCAATTCGTTCGATATTCAGACTTCAGATAAGTTTGTTTTTAAAGGTAGGACCCAAGTGTGATCCGTTCGGATGACCTATCCGTTCGGATGACCTATCCGATCGGACATCAATCCGGTCGGGTAGCAATCCGTTACGGTTGTTCCGTTCGTCCTACACTTGGTCGTTTTGATGGTTTGTCATTATGTCGAGACACTTTGACAACGTGTTAGCCAACAGAACCCTTAGTTCGACCCAGGTGACCAACCCGACCAGGAACCACCCTAGTCCGGCCGGTTACCGGCTCGAGACGGTTGTTCTTGATTAACCCGAAATCGGTAGTCTCGTGAGTAGGATCTGGATCTTGAGCTAGTACAACACTACGATAGAGTAGAAGACTAGATCAGGGTCGGATCCTATCGGCTTTGAGTACATTGAGCGTAAAAGGGTTGAAAGAAAGTTAAAAACCATCTTTCAATCCTCTTTCACCACACTTGTCTCGATATCTTTACAGATCGTTGTGGAATTCGGCTAGATCCAAGTCGTTCTTGGTGGATTGAGGCCAAAACATGAAGTTCTTGAAGAACACATGATGACATCATCCTAGAACACCCGAAATCTAGTGATTTCACGGTTAAAAGTTAAGATTTAAAAGATAGAAAGGTGTAGGAGTGCGTGTAGATCAAGAAAGTACAAGATTTAGGACGAGATCTTACATTGATCGAGAGAAATCGAAGAAAAGGCGGGGAGCACGAGCTGTTCGGACAGAGGGTTTCAAAAAGTAGAAAGAATGACAATGACAGAGGTATTTATAGGATTCCAAAAGAGGAAAGGGTTATCCGATCGGATGATGCACCGCCCGGATGGCTATCCGGTCGGATGACATCCTGGTCGGATGGCATCTGATCTGCGGACAAGAGGCTATCCGGTCGGATGGTTATCCGGCCGGATGGCACTTGGGTTGAATGTTCGCGTGACGATGTTCGGCGTTTCGATTTCGATTGCGAGCGGTTTGACACGATAGGGTTTCCTAGTCAAATTACTTTTAGTCCCAACTACTAATCATCACAGTTCGATTTTGATTCGGGTTCGAGCTCGATCTCGAGTTTCGATTGAGTTCGATTGCATTTCGATTGATTGCGTTCCGATTTCTTACCACAACACAACATAAATAAACATGCACAAGTAACACATAAAGCGCACACACACGTATAACCATAACCAACAAGTATAGATCGAGTTACAATTTGGTGTCGATTTGATTAGCATAGTTTGATTATTACTTGATTAACTTTATCGCATTGTTACTTCCTATAGTTCACAGTCGTAAGTCGTTTGAATAACACGACGATGGCTTGTAATTAACAACACTTACTCCACATAATACAAGTAAAATAAAGAAATTTCTACAAGTCAAATCCGTATAACCGGTCGTTGACTTTGACCTTGCATTTGACTTTGACTTATGGGAACACGGGGTGTTACAGCCTCCCCTTGTTTAGGGAATTTCGTCCCGAAATTAGGCTGAAAGCTGCACAAAACCGTGATTCACGTTTGAGAACTTTCTCTTGCTAGAATTTCTTGTTAAACAATTGCGGGTACTTCGCCTTCATGTCGCTTTCGAGTTCCCAAGTGAACTCTGCGCCTTGTTTGCCTTCCCATCGGACTTTCACGATAGGAATGCGAGAGCGTCTGAGCTGCTTGGTTTGGCGATCCATGATTTCGACAGGCTTTTCCACGAAGTGTAATGTTTCGGTCACTTGCAGATCATCGAGAGAAACATGTAAGTCGTGGTCGGCTAGGCACTTTCGGAGGTTTGACACGTGGAAAGTCGGGTGGACATTACTAAGTTCCTCCGGTAGTTCGAGTCTGTAGGTGACTTTTCCGATCCTTTCCAGAATCTTAAAATGTCCAACATATCGAGGCGCGAGTTTCCCTTTTTTCCGAATCGGACTACACCCTTCCAAGGTGATACCTTTAGGAGTACGTAGTCACCAACGTCAAATTCACAGGGCTTGCGTTTCTTATCGGCGTAACTTTTCTGTCGATTCCGAGCTTTCACCAGATTGTCTCGAATTTGGAAAATTTTGTCTGTCGTTTCTTGTAGTAACTCTGGACCGGTTAATTGCAAATGACCGATCTCGGGCCACACAATAGGCGATCGACATCTTCTTCCGTATAATGCCTCAAATGGTGCCATTTGGATGCTAGAATGGTAGTTGTTGTTATACGAGAATTCGACTAACGGCAGGTATTTATCCCAATTACCACCAAAGTCTAAGACACACGAACGGAGCATGTCTTCAAGAGTATGAATCGTTCTTTCAGTCTGACCGTCGGTTTGAGGGTGGAAAGCGGTACTTAGATTGAGTGATGTACCGAGTGCCGTTTGAAACGTTTCCCACAGTCGCGAGGTAAACCGAGCATCACGATCAGAGATGATGTCACAAGGCGTCCCATGATTACAAATGATCTCGTCGGTGTAGATTCGGGCTAATCGTTCTACCTTGTAGTCTTCCCATATTGGCAGAAAGTGAGCTGATTTAGTCAAACGGTCGACCACAACCCAAATGCTGTCGTGACCTGATGACGTGTGCGGTAGTTTGGTTATAAAGTCCATGGCTATACTTTCCCACTTCCACATGGGAATTGATGGTTGTTCGAGTAAGCCAGAGGGTCTTTGATGTTCAGTCTTGACTCTAGCACAAGTTAGGCATTTTCCGACGTAGAGAGCGATATCCCTTTTCTTACCCGGCCACCAGTACTTATAACGAAGGTCCTGGTACATTTTATCGGCACCGGGATGAACAGAATACCGGGACTTGTGGGATTCGTCCATCAAGATTTGTCGCAAATCAGTTCGTTTGGGAATCCAAATTCGGTCCAGAAAGTGGAATATCCCGTTCGATTTGCTCACAAGCTGGGCTCCATCGTGGTAGATTCTTTCCTTCTTCAGTGTGCGTTCGTTAAAACATGCATGTTGTGCGTCGTGGATGAGAGTTTCGAGATCGTGTTGGGCTTGAACATTACGAGTGCTAAGCAGATAGCTCTGTCTGCTAAGTGCGTCGGCGACAACATTTGCCTTGCCTGGGTGATAACGGATCTCACAGTCGTAATCGTTGAGAAGTTCTACCCATCGGCGTTGACGCATATTAAGTTCCTTCTGATTAAAGATATGTTGCAGGCTCCTATGATCGGTGAATATCGTACACTTGGTACCATACAGGTAGTGTCGCCAAATCTTTAATGCAAAAACAACTGCGCCTAGCTCGAGATCATGGGTTGTATAGTTCTTCTCGTGGACCTTGAGCTGACGAGATGCGTAACCTATGACCTTGTCCCGTTGCATGAGAACACAACCAAGACCAAGGTTGGAAGCATCACAATAGACAATGAAATCATTGTTTCCGTCGGGCAATGTGAGAACAGGAGCGTTGCAAAGCATGTGCTTGAGGGTTCGAAAGGCAGACTCTTGTTCGGTTTTCCAAACAAAAGGCTTGTCTTTATGCGTGAGAGAGGTAAGCGACACAGCGATCTTTGAGAATCCCTCGATAAATCGTCGATAATAGCCTGCTAGCCCAAGAAAAGCACGGACTTCAGACGGGTTCTTAGGCGTAACCTAGCTCTTAATAGCTTCAATCTTCGCAGGATCGACGTGGATGCCTTGACTATTAAAAAATGTTACCCAGAAACTGAACTTCCCCCAACCAGAATTCGCACTTGGAGAACTTAGCATAGAGTTGGTTCCCCTGGAGTAACTCGAGAACCAAACGTAGATGTTGCGTGTGTTTGGCTTTCGATTTGGAATAGATCAAGACATCGTCGATGAATACGATGACGAAACGGTCGAGATACGGTTTACACACGCGATTCATCAGATCCATGAAAACCGCTGGTACGTTGGTTAACCCAAAAGGCATGACAATGAATTCGTAATGGCCGTAACGAGTGCGAAACGCGGTTTTGGGTATATCCTCTTCTTGTATACGCAGTTGATGATAGCCTGAACGTAGATCGATTTTTGAGAAACACGTAGCGCCTTGTAGTTGATCAAACAAATTGTCGATGCGAGGTAGGGGATAGCGGTTCTTGATAGTCAACTTATTCAATTCCCGGTAGTCGATGCACATCCTGAACGACCCGTCCTTCTTTTTGACGAAAAGGACTGGCGCGCCCCAAGGAGAGGTGCTCGGGCGAATGAAGCCTTTCTCAAGTAATTCCTGGAGTTGGGTTGAGAGTTCGTGCATTTCGGACTACGCGAGTCGATAAGGAGCTTTGGCAATAGGGTTGGCTCCAGGAATGAGGTCGATGCGAAAGTCGATATCACGACTTGGCGGTAGTCCGGGAAAATCCTCTGGAAAAACATTAGGAAATTCCCGAACCACAGGAACGTCTTTCACTTCCTTCTTCTCTTTCTTTTCCTTCTCCGCTACTACAATGTTAGCCAAGAAAGCCCTGTATTCCTTGCGGAGATACTTGCTAGCTTGCACACATGACATAAGCTGGAAACCTTTCGAAGTAGTATCACCGTATACACACAATAAGTCACCGTTCGCGAGCGAAAATGGAATCATCTTGTTGAAGCACACAACTTCAGCATGGTTTTCCCGAAGAAAGTCCATGCCTACTATGACGTCAAAACTTCCGAGTTGCATCGGAATAAGGTCGATTGGGAAGATGTGATTGTTAAGCTCAAGAGTACAATCACGTAGAACAGAATTAACGGCGATGGTTCTTCCGGTAGCGACTTCTACATCGAATGTCGAGGAGATTTGGGAGCGTTTGCAACTAAGGAGTTTCTCGAATTCGAACGACACAAAGTAATTATTGGCTCTAGTATCAAACAAACAGGAAGCATAAATACCATTCATAAGGAACGTACCATTGACCACATTGTTGTCGGCCTGGGCTTGACGCACGTTGAGGTTTAAAGTTCTGGCGCGTGCGGCCTGTTGTTGCTGCTGCTGTTGTTGTTGCTGCTGTTGTTGTTGCTGCTGTGGCTGTTGTTGCTGGGGCTCTTATTTCACGACCCTGTTTGGGAACATGTTGGCGAAATGGTTCGGGTCGCCACATGCAAAGCAGGCTCTGGCTTTGACCGCGGTTGCCGGAGGAGCTTGTTGACCCTGTGGGGCAGTGAGTAGAGCTTGATGAGCAGGAGCTTGTCGAATACGGCAGTTGGCAGTAAAATGGCCGTATACATTGCAATGAGCACAAAAACGGCAAGGAATGGCAGTTGGGTGGTGGTAGGTGCAAGTAGGGAAGAGCGGGTGTGGCCCGGTGTATGCACGCTTTGCAGGTGGTGCATTAGCCACATGCCCCGCTACTTGACGCTGTTGGGCTGGTACAGCTTGAATCGGTGCAGCAGTGATCACACAGTTCTTGTTGCTGGAGCTGTTCTTTCTCTTGTTCTTCCTCTTGTTGCTTGATGAGGTGGGTTCAGTAGTTGGTGCAGTGGCAGGTAGCTTGATGCAGGTGCTTCGAAGTTTTATCCCAGACACCAGCCTTAACCCTTTTGTCGTTGATTTCGGCGGCCAGTAGGTAAGTTTCTTCGATCGTCTTAGTCTTAGCCGCTTGCAAGAAATCTGCGACGCAGTCGGGCAAAGCTCGGATGTACTTCTTGATTGTGATCTCCAGAGTCTTGACTTGATCGGGACAGACGATGCTGAGTTGTTTGAAACGAGCAGTGAGAGCAGCGTTGTCGCCCTCATGTTGATGTATGTGCCAAAATTCATCTTCTAGCTTTTGACGTTCGTGAGGAGGGCAGAATTCCTCTAGCATGACTTCCTTGAGCTCGTCCCACGACAGACCGTAGGCTGCATCGTTCCCTCGCTTGTTCCTCTCGGCCGTCCACCAGTCCAGTGCACGGGACTGGAAAACGCCGGTTGCATTCAGAGTTCGAAGGTCATCAGGGCAACCACTCTGTCGCAGAGTGACCTCAATGGAATCAAACCATTGGAACAGTGCAGTCGGACCTCCTTCGCCAGTGAATTCCTTTGGCCCACACGACTTGAATTGCTTGAAACTGAAGGGCTTGGTGGTAGCTTTAGGAGCTTCAGTCCTCGAATCCTTAGATGATTTGTTGGCATTCTTGTAAACATCACTAACGGCCTTTGCCACACTTTTTGCGATGATGGCAGCAAGGCGTTTGTCCCTCTTTTCTTGTCGGGAAAGTGCGTGACGGGATCCAGATGACATTGTCTGCAACAGACATCGTCGCAGGACTCAACATATTGTATTCGAATCTCACCTCACACGTCTACTACTTACTAAAGCTCAGGAACACGCAGATTCACATAAACACATAACACATAGAGCACACAATTACATAAGCAGGTAGAGCACAAAATCACATAACACCTAAGCACGTAAAGCAAAGAAGCAAGGAAACACGTACGCATTTAATCACTAGAGGCAGTCAGAAAACAGAGCTCTAGATTCCCTTGGCCTATATAAATAGGAACCTAAGGCGTTAGGTTTAGAACTTTTGACACTTTTGGTACTTGGAGAATAGAAGAGCTCTAGATCTAGAGAGAGAAACTATAGAGAGAAAGTGACATCGTGATTCAGGTGCTTTGCACGATTTCAGATTTGTCAATAGAATCACTGATTATATTATGTCCTTGTGTGTTCGATCACGTTCGTGTACGGACTCCACACGTCACACGTTCGGTTCGCAATCGTTTCGGAGCGAATACCGTGACCTAACGTGACCGTATATCGTAGTATAAAGTTGCCCATAACTTAACGATTTGTTAACGGTTGTGCGGTGGGTTACGTGTTTTAGCAGAAGCAAAAAGGCGTTAGATCGAACCCAATAGTACCTTAAAACGTTAACAAATAAGCATAAAACACATAAAATTCCCATAAAATCGATAAAATTGAGGGTAGATTGTCTGCGGCTATCTAGACATGGACTAACCAAAGTGGCTCGACTATTCACATGGGTTTGCCGTGAACGCTTGACCTACCGGGCAGTGCCTCTACCTCGATTCTTGGGCGTTGGGCAAGCATTCTGGTAGTCGTATCGTGACTTCAGGTCGTTGGAGTCCGTCGAGGCTTTGGCGAGAGTTTTGTAAAATGTGCGGAACAAGTCGTCAAGGTTAGGGTTTCACCCCTGGCTTAACAACTTCGTCCCTGATTTTGATAAGATGGAGGAGATTATTCATCAAAATATGGGTTTCACCCATGATTTGGTATAATTTCCTCGCTGAACAAGCGTTCGTTATTGAAAAAGAATGAAGAAATCATTGACAAGTTAGTGAAACATCATTGATCAAGCAATTTAGTCGAGAGTTTGCGGTTTTCACACCTAATCTCGACTTTATCGTCCATTTGAGTGCAGTGATAGTGTAGCATATGCGAGAATAGCGAGAAGTAAGCTCGTACACAGTCCCTACCGGACATGCACAAGTCGGTCTGTTGGTTCTTAACTATAGTGTAGGTATCTAAGACTTCAACCCAGACTAGGTCGAGTCTTGCCTAATTCCCTATAGTTATTTCTCTGATACCAGTCTGTCACACCCTAACCGATGGCGGAAACATCGGGGCATGGCACTGAGCGAAACAGATTGTCCAGAAGTTTCCATAACAATTATCAATACTATTCAATTTAAACAATACGTCCCATACCGTATCTCAAACAGCAAAATAATTATTACAGACAAAAATCCAGGCAAATATTCTGTTCCGACAACTCAGATTCAATTAGACAGCAATTGTTTATCTGCTTCTAGAGACCCTTAGTTCGACCACTACAGACAACTATTTGTTGGGCTCTAAAGCTTTATTCTAGCTTCAAATTCCTACCAAGTGTGCGTCCTAAGCACCTGTCACATACGTTAAAATAAAGTCAATACATAAAATGTAAAGGTGAGCATACAAGTTTGATAATAGCATATATAGAGTTCGAATTCGTTTACGCATAACCAGCACGTACACATAGTGAAATGAAGCACGTTAGTTATCGACATAGATCCATCGATACCAATGACTGCGGGTTGACTGCCAGGGGCAGTTCGCAATACATGATTACCACCGTAATCCATGCAAGTAATGGTCCTTAACAACCCCCGTAAGAACGGGTGCTGAGTCCAAACTATAGTACTATCGTTGCTAAGGCAGGTAGACAGCATTCCATGTGTAAACATAACAAACAAGCATTCATAAGTCACGTATAACATGCATTAACGGTTAGCGTTCAAATACTATTGAGTAGTGTGATCGTTGTAGTTTGAATATTCGTAACGTATGTAACACCCAAAAGTGCGTAAAGCAAAAATGGATCGAGTATACTCACAGCGGTGAATGGATTGAAGGGAGCGCTTAGCGAGTAAGGTTAGCCTGGATCGATTTGATAGCATAACGATAAGCGATACGCAAAATGATACAAAGTGCGGATGGATCGGATGGTGGTTCGTTCGGATGGTAATCCGAGCGGACAACAATCCGTGTGGGTGATAATCCGTTCGGATGGTCATCCGGTCGGACAGCTTGTCCAGTCGGATGACGATTCGAGTGGATTGTTTCTTCCTATGAGAAGAATGTGTTTGTGTATGATGGCTTGACTTTTGAAGTTTTCGTTGTAGTATTTGAAAAGATTGAAGTATTTCTACCCATCAAGTCGGTCGATCGGATGGTGAGTCGTGCGGATGACAATCCGTTCGGATGGTCATCCGGTCGGACAGTGGTCCGGTCAGACGGCAACTAAATGGTGAGATTACTAGGTGAAGACAAATTCACAACAGAAGTGATACTCGATCGGATGTCCATCCGATCGGGTGGCAACCCTATTAATGAACACGTTGAGAATTGCTTAAGTCTTTAAAGTCTTCGTATCTCATGATCCGAAGAGTAATCCAGTCAGATGGTCGTCCGATCGGATTGCAATTCGTTCGATATTCAGACTTCAGATAAGTTTGTTTTTAAAGGTAGGACCCAAGTGTGATCCGTTCGGATGACCTATCCGATCGGACAACAATCCGGTCAGGTAGCAATCCATTACGGTTGTTCCGTTCATCCTACACTTGGTCGTTTTGATGGTTTGTCATTATGTCGAGACACTTTGACAACGTGTTAGCCAACAGAACCCTTAGTTCGACCCAGGTGACCAACCCGACCAGGAACCACCCTATT
This sequence comes from Helianthus tuberosus, assembly GCA_030545235.1. Taxonomy (NCBI): domain Eukaryota; kingdom Viridiplantae; phylum Streptophyta; class Magnoliopsida; order Asterales; family Asteraceae; genus Helianthus; species Helianthus tuberosus. The sequence goes on from CM060406.1 coordinate 66,674,856, forward strand.
CCGGCCGGTTACCGGATCCAGACGGTTGTTCTTGATTAACCCGAAATCGGTAGTCTCGTGAGTAGGATCTGGATCTTGAGCTAGTACAACACTACGATAGAGTAGAAGACTAGATCAGGGTCGGATCCTATCGGCTTTGAGTAAATTGAGCATAAAAGGGTTGAAAGAAAGTTAAAAACCATCTTTCAATCCTCTTTCACCACACTTGTCTCGAGATCTTTACAGATCGTTGTGGAATTCGGCTAGATCCAAGTCGTTCTTGGTGGATTGAGGCCAAAACATGAAGTTCTTGAAGAACACATGATGACATCATCCTAGAACACCCGAAATCTAGTGATTTCACGGTTAAAAGTTAAGATTTAAAAGATAGAAAGGTGTAGGAGTGCGTGTAGATCAAGAAAGTACAAGATTTAGGACGAGATCTTACCTTGATCGAGAGAAATCGAAGAAAAGGCGGGGAGCACGAGCTGTTCGGACAGAGGGTTTCCAAAAGTAGAAAGAATGACAATGACAGGGGTATTTATAGGATTCCAAAAGAGGAAAGGGTTATCCGATTGGATGATGCACCGCCCGGATGGCGATCCGGTCGGATGGCATCTGATCTGCGGACAAGAGGCTATCCGGTCGGATGGCATCTGATCTGCGGACAAGAGGCTATCCGGTCGGATGGCTATCCGGCCGGATGGCACTTGGGTTGAATGTTCGACGTGACGATGTTCGGCGTTTCGATTTCGATTGCGAGCGGTTTGACACGATAGGGTTTCCTAGTCAAATTACTTTTAGTTCCAACTACTAATCATCACAGTTCGATTTTGATTCGGGTTCGAGCTCGATCTCGAGTTTCGATTGAGTTCGATTGCATTTCGATTGATTGCGTTCTGATTTCTTATCACAACACAACATAAATAAACATGCACAAGTAACACATAAAGCACACACACGTATAACCATAACCAACAAGTATAGATCGAGTTGCGATTTGGTGTCGATTTGATTAGCATAGTTTGATTATTAGTTGATTAACTTTATTGCATTGTTACTTCCTATAGTTGACAGTCGTAAGTCGTTTGAATAACACGACGATGGCTTGCAATTAACAACACTTACTCCACATAATACAAGTAAAATAAAGAAATTTCTACAAGTTAAATCCGTATAACCGGTCGTTAACTTTGACCTTGACTTTGACTTTGACTTGTGGGAACACGGGGTGTTACACTGGGTCATCGTATTTTAAAGATTTGCATTTACTGCTACAGTGGCTAGCATATAAAGATCTGCCCATTTTTCATCTAACTTGTCTTCCCATGGTGGGTTACTGTCTAGTTTCTGGATTTCCTGATTAACTCTCATTTCTTTTTATTGAGATTTCTTTATTTTCTCCTGACTTTTCCTAATAATCAGACTTCTTTTATTAGGAGAAAGTGGTTCCTCATAATGAGCTTTACGAACAAATATTCCCTCCTCAGTATCTACTGAGTATCTTGAGGATTGGGATGAACTTCCCTTTTCTTTTGGCAAACTATCTAATTTAAGATAGATGTTTGAAAGCTTTTGCTTACCCATACTGTAACTAACAAATAGTCAGTTAATAAAACACATAATCACATAATGGCAATCAGGAAAATTTAAGTATTTCTACATACTTAATTAGCTTAACTCAGTGGCTCTGATACCACCTTTTTCTGTCACGGCCCCCGACCCGGTTTAACCCGTTTCAGGAGCCGCGGGACAGAAAATCCCGTGGTATTTATTTAATTGAGTTAACAGCGGAAGATTTTAACAGGATCTTTTTAAAACTAAAATTTCCCGATTATTTCATTTCACAATTCGGGATAAACCCCGGTAGTTTACAATCATATGATTTCACTGAGAAATCTTTATTTTACAAAACATGTTTCTTTATTTTTATATTGAGCCACTTCCTTAAGCTTTTAGTGCTTCACGGCACTTTTCCTGAATCACAACAAATCACCTGAAACATGTTTGAAAAAGGTTTTGTCAGCGGGAAATACTGGTGAATCATTCTTTTTACTAAAACGACACGTTGTTATAATTTACAGTATTAAGAGCGATTACAATGTTTCCAGATATCAACCAACTACCCACGGTATTTGTCACTCGACTCATTTCTATGACTATGGTCATATCACCTATTGGCTACCCCGTTGTCCAATGGTGAAGATTATCAAGTAATGTATACAAAACCCCACATACCGGCTGTAATTTGGTGACTACAAAGACTTAATCCCTGTAATTATAACTTTGAAAACATTTAAGAATTTATAAAGTACTTTGATAAAAAGAGAATGACTCACATTGCAGATTTAACACGAGCAGAGTCTAGTTTATGAATTAGCCTTGTTAACCTAGTTTAAATAACAATGCACACAAAACTAGGTTAGTAACTAATACAGCATTTACGATAACTCACGAGATCAAACCCTCACAATGAATGACAAAGTGCAATAGTTAAACATCCATCGAATTCACGACGAATGACAAAGCATAACCCTAATGTGGGCAGCACTTAAACATCCATTGGATAGTTTCAATCGATCGGACATTGAATCGTAGCAGCGATCGAGTTATTACCCTGTATTGCGGCAGCACTTCGTGAATTGTGTGTGTTTTGGTAGTAATTAGACAATATCTCAGTGTACGTATTGAGTTTTAATGTCGAACGAACGTGGAATTGCAATTGCCATCCCCCTCTATTTATACTTGAAAAACGGCTCCCTCGCATTGCGCGAGGGGCCTTCGCGTGGCGCGAGAGACACCAGTCTACCATAGGGTAGCCCCGTGTCCCAGTAGCTCAGGTGAGTTGGTCATGCATACAATTTCGATTTACACGTTAAACTGTCGAGATAATATCAACTAGGGTTTACCCCCGCCCCCTTAGTTTTAGGGGCCCTGATCCTGATTCCGATTATTTTGAAAATTTTAGGGTTTATGCAGAATCACTTGGGTGTCTTAATTAGGGTTTCCTATTGATCCAAATATAATAATAAATAATAGTTTTGGTGAGAGTTATTACAGAGGGAGAGGGTGGTCGTGATGTAGTGGTCATGTGTGGCCAGAAGTCAGCGTCAAAACGTCGCCGAAATTCACCTCCGGTGGCCGGAAGTGAGCGAGATCGGGAGAGAGGTAGAGGGATCGATGTGTGTTTGTGAGTGGTGTGAGTGTGTGTGTGTGTGTGTGTGTGTGTGTTTAGTTAGTTTATATAGCTAGGGTTTGTTAGGTTTGGGCCCAAGGCCCGTTAACTTGGTTCTTGCGTTTTAGAGCGGCCCGGTAACATTTTCAAGACTTGTTTTCACACCCGAACGCTGTGAGGTGTCGTAAAAATATAGTTTTAGGTTCAAAACGAGTAAAATGACGTCGATATTGATAATTGTCGCGTACGTTCTTCGTTTCGTTAAATAATGCGGAAACCGTGTCGGTTGTCGTTTTTAAAACTGGATATACGTTCCTAGGCCTACCAAGAGCCAATTTAAGTTAGTATTAATGTGTTAATGTATGTTATGCGCGTAATTGCAAACTGAAAGGTACCGGTTTATGTTTAAATACGTATTTGAATGATTTATTGCGTGAATATCAATTAGGTATAGAATACGACTTTTATTATGGGTAACGCCTCGAAAATAGTATACGAATACGAAGCGTCTAAAAAAGAAATACGAAGATACGAGGCATTACAGTCTCCCCTACTTTAGGAAATTTCGTCCCGAAATTTATTCAAGAGGAAGACTTTAGAATTTCTGGTATTTCGATTATCGTTTGGGTACAATCGAGAAATAGATTGTAAGTGATCAAAGTTTGTATTTGATAAGGTCTAAGGAAACACCGAATTTCTCATGGCGCCTTTTTACGAAAGTTTGATAATATGGTAGGAACACTTATATATAGGAAGTACCAGCGGCGTATCCACCATGTTCCTATAATGTTACGTCCGTTTCGCGACTCGGTGTCATATTACGTTTGGTGTTATGATACACAGTAGAACCTACTATGGTTTTCATGCATCTACCAATACAATCCCGTATGCATCCGCGATTATTTTGGTATGTGCATGATCCGCATAGTTTGTACTAGTAGTGTACGGGTTAGGGGTACATTAACGTATTACGAGTGAGAATGATAGCGTATAGAAATTTAAGTATGTAAACATGATTGTATTTAAGTATGAGGGAGGTCATAAGGTGTAAGTATATGTATGAGTATGATTAAATTCTTTCACATGAGATATTTTAGTTAACTAGATTAACGTATTACTGGCATGTGATCTCACTGGTCAAACCATCGTGTCCGCAAGTATGTATGTATGAATGTATGAATGACTTAACATGACCGCAAGTCCATGCGGCGGGCGTTACTCCTATAGCGCTACACAAGCGCTATATATGTTAAGGTGCGGCTTGATCAAAGTTAATGACAAAATGTCAACCCAATGTTTAACACAAGCGTCATCTAATCATGGCACATGTCATTATTTCATTGCCATGAAAAGATCCGTAATGTATAAAGCGTCATCTAATCATAGCACATGTCATCATTTCGTTGCTATGAAAAGATCCGTAATGTATAAAGCGTCATCTAATCATAGCACATGTCATCATTTCGTTTCTATGAAAAGATCCGTAATGTATGAATGAATGTCTTGACATTACCACAATCCATGCGGCGGTGCGCTACTCCTATAGTGCTTCACAAGCACTACATATGTCAAGGTGTGGCTTCATCCGAAGTTAATGACCAGTTTATCACATAAAGAATGTCCAGTAATCCCGAATCGAGTATAACGTATTAGTAGACGTGTATTAATTTATTGTGTAAAACGATGATTAGGTAACAAGTATTAAATCACATAAACCTCAAGTTAATATAAAAGAGAGGCTTGATAAGTATTGGAGTGCTTCGGGTTTAGAAGCTTCGACTATTTCAAAGTGAATCGCAAGTCCTTTCGAATTAGGGAGACGTGCTTTGGCCTAATAGGTATAATACTCTCGTCGCCAAGCGATTAACAGTATTTTACCCTTCCAATTAGTACATGTCCCTAATTTGATCGAAAATACGAAACTTTGGCGAGATTGAAAATCGTAGAGCGGGACCAGTCACCAAGGTGTGGATGTCAATCCTAGCTTGACAATTTCGTCCCCATAATGTGGTTTATCGAACGAAACAAGATAAAATCTCGACTCGTCAATAAGGAACCACTAGAGTATGAGATGGAAATTCCCATCAAGATACATATATCACTCCTGACTTGATGGTGAAATTTCGTGCAAAAAAATAACATGTAAGGTGGATTGAAATTTGTCACCAAAGGCGGGAATCACCCCTATTTTAGTGAGTCGTTTCGATTGTGGAATATGAGTATCTTCAAGTATGTATTGTGCAAAATGTTTTAGAAAAGACACATTGTATATTTAGACAAAAGAAGAGGTAGAAGCAAATAGGAAGAATTACATATTAAGCAAGAATCAGGAATGGTTAAGTTTTGGTACTTAGACTATAGACTAGGTCGAACATGGAAATTCTACCTAATTCCCTATAGTTATGGCTCTGATACCAATCTGTCACACCCCAACCGATGGCGGAAACATCGGCATGAGACGAAGTGCGTAGATTGCTCGAGACTTCATAACGTTATTTGTGTCAAGTATTTAATGTTTACATTTTACATGGTTTGATCTAGAATATAACAAAGTTAAGATAAATAATGCACAATAAGTATTCAAATAATTATATTTCATTTCATTAATAATGAATATTTACAAGTATTGGAACCAGAATACAACAGGATTGAAAGTAAATTACAATACAACGAGCAATAAAGTATAAATGCGTTTCTAGGCAATCCTACTGGATTCATCTGTCACAATCCTGCAACATGTATTAAAAGCATGGATCAGTACAAAAGCACTGGCGAGCATACAAGTTTGTATAAAAGTATAAGTACAAAAGTTTGTTTCAATCTAACATGGCAACTTATATTCACGTCCTAGCATACATAGACAATCTAAACATAACGAATAGCATGAATACACAAATTAAAACTGACATGCATAAACAATTTAAACACGACGAATAGCATGGAAAAACAACTTGAAGCTATCATGTATAAACATCCTAAGTATAACGAATAACGTGTTTGTTGGAATGCATAGTTGCATAGGTTTGAGTGTACAAGTGGATTTGTTAATTAATACATGTTACGCCCAAAAAGTGCATAAAGCGTAAAAAGGGGGTCGAGTATGCTCACTTTTGCAAAGTTTTCCTTTGTAGTCCTATGAAGAGTGGAATGATTGGATGATGGAACGTTGAGGTCACCATGCATGAGCAACGAAAGGGTATAAATATTTGATACATTTACAATAAAATTAAGTTTAGTTTTACATGAATGTTAAAAAGGAATCAATTTTAGAAATTATCTATGGTGAAAATAAAATCATATGTTTAGATTATTAAATAAATAAGGAGTTCATCTATTTATTCGTAACTTTAAAGTGTTATTTGCCATTGTTATTTTATATCCAAAAATTAAATTGACATGAAGTGAAGTTATGAAAGTAACTGAAATTATTGGAATTGTGTTTGAGTTAAAAGTTTGAAAATGTAATTGTGTAAAGTTTTAAGTGTGGTAACAAATTTTAGAAATTTGAATCTGTTATGAATGTCTTCAAAAATTAAATATACATTTGTATTTACTTCATAAAAATACTTGAATCTTGATAGGTTTCGTTTTATGATTGAACACGTTTTGCTTTACGGATTTTTTTATACGAAAAACGGGCAGAGTTTCCTCTGTTTTCGGACGATCCCGACAACACAAGTTGTCGATATAATTCCAAAACTCAACAACAATTTTTATCAACGAAAAATACACAAATTTATACAAGTTATATAAACTCGATTAGTTTACAAGTCCGAATAATTTAACGTTTTACGAGTAAAACAGTAAGTTAATATAAACGTCAATAATAAAAATATAACGTCGCTAAAAGTTTACCGGCTCGCGTTGACAGAGTATGACCTCAGCTAACTGGAGTTGACCGAGCGGGAACCGACATGACTCGAATCTGTCTGTTGACCTGCTTTGACCGTGACTGACCAGTTGACCGGGTCTGACCCGAGCTGACTGAACCTAAATCACTTCTGGAACTGAAGCCGTAACCCAAACCTTGAACCTGAATCAAACATAACCTGAAGTCTGACCCGCATCACCCACTGACTCGTACCAACTCATAACTGGTTGAACCAAAACCCCAAAACTAAACAACAATACCCAATATCAACCATATTATAACCTGATTGGAAACCTGAGTCGGAACAGTACCTGATGTCGCCGGAACGACACAGTGTCGCCGTTCGTCTCCACTGTCGCTGCCGTGAGCGGCGGCGCCGCTCCCAACCTCCGTCGCGCTCTCTCTCCTTCTCGTCTCTCTGTGTACCACCGTCGCACGCCGTCACAGGTCGGTGGTCGTCGTGGTCGGTTGTCCGTCAAGGGAGGAGGAGTCGAGTGGGAGTGCGTGAAAGAGGGAGGGAGAGGGTGGTCGTGTTGTAGTGGTCATGTGTGGCCAGAAGTCAGCGTCAAAGCGTCGCCGGAATTCACCCCCGGTGGCCGGAAGTGAGCGAGATCGGGAGAGAGGCAAAGGGATCGATGTGTGTTTGTGAGTGGTGTGAGTGTGTGTGTGTCTTTAGTTAGTTTATATAGCTAGGGTTTGTTAGGTTTGGGCCCAAGGCCCGTTAACTTGGTTCTTGCGTTTTAGAGCGGCCCGGTAACATTTCAAGACCTGTTTTCACACCCGAACGCCGTGACATGTCGTAAAAATATAGTTTTAGGTTCAAAACGAGTAAAATGACGTCGATATTGATAATTGTCGCGTACGTTCGTCATTTCATTAATTAATGCGGAAAACGTGTCGGTTTTCGTTTTTAAAACTGGATATACGTTCCTAGGCCTACCAAGAGCCAATTTAAGTTAGTATTAATGTGTTAATGTGTTAATGTATGCTATGCGCGTAATTGCAAACCGAAAGGTACCGGTTTATGTTTAAATACGTATTTGAACGATTTATTGCGTGAATATCAATTAGGTATAGAATACGACTTTTATTATGGGTAATGCCTCAAAAATAGTATACGAATACGAAGCGTCTAAAACAGAAATACGAAGATACGTGGCATTACAACTATTCCCAACCCAACCAATGGAGATAGAACCTCACCCAGGAAACTAATTTCCCATACCAGCATTTGACCCTAACGAGATACCTAGAATCCCAGCACCTAATCCTCTAGCGTTTGATCCGTGGTAAGATGACCATAGGGAATATCAGGAACTCTATCCACAGGGAGAACAGATACCAGATCCCATAGCACAGTATACCAACCTTAATCCTTTAGATCCGTTTTGGAATAACAACCCTTATTTTCAGAGTGTGTTAAACAACCCCGTACCCATATGAAGAACTTATACCTCAATAATCTGACCCAGTACCCGCACCACTGCCACCCATGAGTGAAGAAAATCTGCAGGAACTGTTGGTGCATATTTCGTACGTCTGCCACTGTGCGAATAGCTAGATAGAGCGCGTGTTGAATATTATATAGAATAGGATCAGTTGGACACGGTTTTGATAATGCCAAGGTCCATCCGGACGGATGGACAAGTCTATCCGGATGGATGGACAACATATATTCCATACCCCATCTGGTCGTATAGGTTTGATATTGTAAAGTCCATCCGGACGGATGGTTATCCGGACCGGATAGGCTGTTGCCTATAAATATGGATGTGGGGTTCCCATTTGGACAAGCTTTTGGTTCCCAGAGGGGACATACTGTCCAACTGGTCTCATGGTGCTGTAACTTTCAGATATGAATAAGAGACCAGATTATAAGTGACTGCTCGGTGTCGTATCTATCTTCTACTCCTTTCTTAGTAACAATAAACGCACCGAACACGTCGTTCAGGACCGAGGCTTCATCAAACTTGCCGGTTCCTGGATTAGCAGTGGTATCAGAGCTACGGTACCGATTTAATCGATCTAACAGTTGGTTAAATCACCCAAGCTCATCAATTTTGGGTTAAACGGGAGTTTTAACGTAAAAACATAGAAAATCATCAAAATAAAGGTCGATTCACGGATGGATTTTGGAATTGAAGACATCAATCTGTTCGGAATTGATTCGCGCACAACCCTGTGAAGTTTCATCATGAAATTCACACAAATAAAGGTTCAGGATCGAAAAAACGTGAATTGGAGTGTTCTTGAGTTGTTAGAACATTTTCACTCCCATGATCATCTGATCGGATGACCATCCGAACCATTTCACTATCATGGTCTTGAATGTTCATCTGTGCATTCGATCGGATGACCATCCGAAGCTCAATGTAGTTTTGTTCATTTTACCACTCAATCGGATGACTATCCGAACGGATGATCGTTCGGGCGAATGATCATTCGTACCATATAGTCATTCGAACAGATGAACTAATGCCTTAAAAAAGTCATTTTTTGGTCGCAATGACGAGGAGAGTCTCCAGAAAAAATTTGGTGATTGAAATTTTTTTCGGGTTTTTAAAGACCAAGTCGGGTTGTTTGGGGACACCGTCTGGGCTTTAGTGAATAGATTTGATGATGCGATCACGGATTGTGGAAATTAGTGGGGTAGTCATGATACTGGTGCAGAATGTTTATTATTCAGGTTATCTGACTATTTATGGGCCAAAACGTAAAATCCACAATGATGAAAAACTGACGTTTTGAGGAAAATTGTCATATTTTCGGCATAGTCGAGTTTTTCAGAGTTAAAAGAGGACTAAATTGCTCAGTTTGAGGGGGAATTCAGTAATAGAGACGTCAGAATTTGCAAAAATGAGGGGAATATAAAAATTTTCAGATGTTCCAGCATTTTTGAAATTCGTGACAATGCAACAGTATTTTCGACTTCAGATTGTCAGGGGGAATGTGAATCTAATCGTGGGTAAAAGCTTCTGAGATCGGATTACATTACCAGATGATTTGTTTTCCAATGAAGATTTGCTGATTGTGGAGAATATCGTTTACACGGATCTGTCATTCTTACGGTGCGTTAAAGTGATCGCGGTAAACGGGATATCAGATCTTCAGGGGGAATTACAGATTTGAAGTTAACCAGTGGGGTATTTGAAGTTTCTATCAATTGCCACTTGAGTTTTTGTACATTCTTAGATCGAGCAAGCGGAATACGAGATCGTGGTGCTGACATGTCATATCAAAAACTGAGCTCGGATGCGGTTAAAGCTGAAACAGAGGATGCTGCATTGATTAGTTTCAAGTTGGTGATTGTTCGTGAAGGTTGTAGTTTAGCAAATCAGAGGAGAGTCGTAAACTGTGCAAAAGACCTGAAGATTCATTTCAGAGGGAATTAGTGCTTTACTTTGTCAAAGCAAACCCGAATCATCAATCGAGGGGGAATTTATTGTCAAATTTCAAGATACCTGATTAAAGTTGTAGAAAAGTTGAAGATTACAGAATATTCAAACACGGCTCAAGGTTCTCAAAGTGGTAGAGACGATTCGATAGTGAGAGCCGAGGGGGAATCTATTGGTGCATATTTCATACGTCTGCCACTATGCGAATAGCTAGATAGAGCGTGTGTTGAATATTGTATAGAATAGGATCAGTTGGACACGGTTTTGATAATGTCAAGGTCCATCCGGACGGATGGACAACATATAGTCCATACCCCATCCGGTCTTATAGGTTTGATATTGTAAAGTCCATTTGGATGGATGGTTATATGGTTCGAAATGGTGAATTGAGGTAGAGTAGACCGATGGTCCTGTAGTCATTTGGCCAGCTATTGAAAGAAAAAGTTTCACCTCGGAAGTTTCCTAGCATTGGAGTTGGATCTTCACACCAAGTCAAGCCGCTAGCTTTAGTAAGAAATCGAGATTCCTATTCCTGTCAGCAACACCTAAGATGCCCGAATAATAGACTTACATCACGATATATTTTTCTTCCTCTAAGAAAGAAATCAAAAGTAAGTGGATCTGCTCATCTCTCATCTCTCTTCTTTCTTCTATCAACTGTCCTTATGAAGCAAGACCTACTCCCTCCCATCCCAGGAATAATTGATCAGGACGGATGGACACTAGTTCATTCGGACCGGATAGGTTGTTGCCTATAAATAGGGATGTGGGGTTCCCGTTTGGACAAGCTTTTGGTTCCCAGAGGGGACATGCTGTCCAACTGGTCTCATGGTGTTGTAACTTTCAGATATGAATAAAAGATCAGATTATAAGTGACTGCTCGGTGTCGTATCTATCTTCTACTCCTTTCTTAGTAACAATAAACGCACCGAACACGTCGTTTAGGACCGAGGCTCCGTCAAACTCACCGGTTCCTGGATTACCAGGAACTCCGCACATATGGTGAGGAATTAGTGGAAGAATGAGAGAGGATAAGACTGATAGGAGAAAAGCTCGTGTGAAAATACGACGAGCGAGAAATGCAGTTCTGGAGGAACGACCCCGAATAATATATATATATATATATATATGTGTGTGTGTGTGTGTGTGTGTGTGTGTGTGTGTGTGTGTGTAATTTGAAAAAAAATCAACTAAAATAGACAACCTAATATTTATCGACGCATAACTAGTAATGTGTTTAAATTCCCGTTGAATATTGTAATATATATATATATATATGAAAAGAGTAAAAGTCGCAATGTTCGGCGTTTTTGATCAATTTGTTTGCCTGATTGTTTGCACTGAATCTTATTCGGTGATATTAATACCTGATAAATGTTTATAATTCAGATGGACAACGAAGTAAATCAGGAAAACCCGAATAATGATAATAATGGAAACCAAATAGATAATAGTGCCATCCAACATATAGTAGCACAAGGAATTATAGACGCTATGCCATACATCATCAAGACTGTTGAAGAAGCAGAAAATAATAAAACTAATAGTGGAAGTAAACGACCACCTACTGAACCCAGTCACAGCGTGAATAATGGACCGCTACTCCAATTACTTATTCCAAAAAGAAGAAGAACCATGCTATATGGTTGTTCTTACAAAGAATTCTGGTCTTGCAAACCAATAGAATTCTCTGGCAATGAAGGTTGCAGCTCTACGCTGGATAGAAAAGACAGAGGCAGTCTTAAAAATAAGTAAATGTGCAGATGAAGATAAAATTTTGTTTGCTTCTAATCTTTTTAAGAATGCATCCTTAGAATGGTGGAATACTATTCTCCAGTCTAGGGGAAGTGACAGAATTTATAATATTGAATGGATCAACTTTAAGGAAATGGTTGAAAGAAAATTTTGTCCTCCTCACGAAAAAGAACAAATCGCTAATAAGTTCTTAAACCTTAGAATGACTGGAGTAGACTGCAAGGGTTACACTACCATATTCTTCGAATATGCTAGAATAGTGCCAACCCTAGCCTCACCAGAACCAGTATTAATCTCCCGTTACATCTGGGGATTAATTAGTGAAATCAGACATGTAGTCAAGGCAGCGCGACCACAAACCATAGAAGAAGCGGTAGAATTAGCCAATACCTTAACTGATGAATTAGTACGTACGCAAGAAGAAAACCAGAGAAAGAACCTAGGCCAAAAGCTTACCTAAGAATTTCGCTACGGTAATTCCAACCGTGGGAAAAATACAGCTTCTACTTCTGCACCTTACTGTAAGTACTGTAAGAAGAAGCATTCAGGGAGGTGTTCCATATACTGCAACTTCTGTAAAATGTCTGGACACAAGAAAGAAGACTGCAGGAAGAAACCCAGCAATAAGCTATGTTTAAACTGTGGAGAGACTTGGCATATCAAACCGAATTGTCCGAAACTAGCTCCAGCAGCAAACAGCAAAACTACAAAGAATGCCAGAGAATTTGTTCTGACAGCTGAAGAAGCCAAGATGATTCCGGATGTGATTGCCGGTACGTTTTTAGTTAATGATATTTTTGCTAAAGTATTATTTGACTCTGGTGCAAACCAAATTTTTATTATTACTTCGTTCTGCAAATTTCTCAATCAACCATTAACTAAATTTCAACAAGAATGTCTGGTAGAAACGGAAAATGGAGAATCAATTAAGATTACTGAAATCTTGTAGGGAGCAAGAATAGAAATTTTAAACCATAATTCTATTGCTAACATTTACCCAATGAATCTGGCTGTATTTGATATCGTTTTAGGAATGGATTGGTTAGTAGCCAACCATGCCAGCATTCTATGTGATCAAAAGTCAATACAATTAAGTTCACCAAAGGGTGAAAAGATCACAATGAAAGGAGATAAGCCAATCAGATCCACAAAATTCATCTCTGTGATGAAAACAACCAGTTATGCAAGGAAAGAACATTAGTGTATATGATTTCTATAATCATTAACACTAAAGGAAAAGAATTGAAAGATATTCCTGTAGTATCTCAATTCTCATATGTTTTTCCAGAAGAATTACCTGGATTACCGCCAGATAGAGAAGTTGAATTCAGAATTCACCTATTACCAGGAACAACACCGATTGCCAAGGCACCTTACCGTTTAGCACCAGCAGAAATGCAAGAACTGAAGAAACAATTGGACGAACTTTGGAGAAAGGTTTTACACAACCTAGCTCATCACCATGGGGAGCACCAATCTTGTTTGTCAAAAAGAAGGACGGATCAATGCGTATATGCATTGATTTCCGAGAATTGAACAAGGTTACGATTAAAAATCGGTACCCACTACCGAGAATCAATGATCTGTTTGATTAACTTCAAGGAGCTCGATTCTTTTCTATGATCGATTTACGCTTAGGATATCATCAATTGAAAGTACAGGAAGAGGACATTCCTAAAACTGCTTTCAGAACAAGGTATGGTCATTATGAATTTACAGTCATGTCATTTGGTTTAACCAATGTCCCTGCCACATTTATGGACATGATGAACAGAATATGTAAACCATATCTGGATAAATTCATAATTGTCTTTATAGATGATATTCTAATTTACTCTAAGAGTAAAGAAGATCATGCAGAGCATTTGTTTATACTTCTGAATTTGCTGAGAAAAGAAAAGCTTTATGCTAAATTTTCAAAATGCGAATTTTGGTTAGAGGAAGTGCAATTCCTTGGACACCTGGGTTAATCATGAAGGAATTCATGTAGATCCCACAAAAATCAAGGCGATTACTAAGTGGAAGGTCCCTGAATCACCGACGGAGGTGAGAAGTTTTATTGGACTAGCAGGTTATTATAGACGTTTTATTCAAGATTTTTCTAGAATAGCCATTCCCTTAACAAAACTGACCTGCAAATCAGTTAAGTTTGAATGGGGACCAAAGCAGGAAGAAGCTTTTAGGATTCTAAAGCAAAAGTTAACCAACGCACCCATACTCGCGTTACCAGAAGGAACTGAAGACTTTACAGTCTATTGTGACGTTTCTAAGTTAGGTTATGGATGTGTATTGATGCAACGTCAAAAGGTTATAGCCTATGTATCTAGACAACTTAAGAGTCATGAAGACAATTATACAACCCATGATTTAGAGTTAGGAGCCATAATTTTTGCCCTTAAAATTTGGAGACATTTTCTTTATGGTAGCAAGTTTACTATTTTCACCGATCATAAGAGTCGAAGATATGTTTTCAGGCAAAAGGAGTTAAATATGAGACAGCGACGCTGGATGGAGATTCTCAGTGATTATGATTATAATATCCAGTACCATGTAGGAAATGCTAATGTAGTAGCCGATACTTTAAGTCGAAAGTATCATGAGATTCCAAGACGAGTACGTTCTCTCAAATTAAATCTAAAGATAGATTTAAATGAGCAAATTAGAAAAAATGCAGGAAACAGTAATCAAGGACGATACTGAAAAATTAAAAGGAATGATTAAGGAATTAGAACAAGGAACATATGGAATTTGGAGATTCCATAAGAAAAGAATCTGGATACCCAAACAGGGAAACCTACGCCACCAAATTTTTGAAGAAGCCCATAAGTCTAAGTATACGATACATCCCGGTAGTGACAGAATGTATCAAGACTTAAGAAAGAATTTCTGGTGGATAGGTATGAAAAAGGATATAGCAACCTATGTTGCCAAGTGTCTAACATGTTCATAGGTTAAAGCTGAACATCAAAAACCCTCAGGATTATTGCAGCAACTAGAAATGCCGATATGGAAATGGGAACTGATAACAATGGACTTTGTTACTAAATTACCCAAGACACGAAAAGGAAATGATACAATCTGGGTGATTGTAGACAGATTAACCAAGTCTGCTCATTTCTTACCAATGAAGGAAACTTTCAGTATGGAACAATTAGCCAAGTTGTATGTAGATGAAATAGTTTCATTACATGGAATTCCTTTATCCATTGTTTCTGATAGAGATAGCCGTTTTACTTCTCATTTTTGGACTAGTTTCCAAAAAGCAATGGGAACCAAGTTAAATTTAAGCACAACTTATCATCCTCAAACGGACGGACAAAGCGAAAGGACAATTCAGACAATGGAAGATATGCTTAGAGCTTGTGTAATTAATTTCGGAGGATATTGGGATGATCATTTACCATTAATAGAATTTTCCTACAATAACAGCTATCATACCAGTATCAGTGCTGCACCATTTGAAGCACTTTATGAACGAAAGTGCCGAACTCAATCTGTTGGGAAGAAATTGGAGAAAAGCAACTGTCTGGACCAGAGATAGTACAAGAAACAACGGACAAGATTATTCAAGTCAAGGAAAGACTAAAAGCAGCCCGAGATTGTCAAAAGAGTTATGCGGATAACAGACGAAAACCATTGGAATTTCAAGTAGGAGATAAGGTATTATTAAAAGGTTTCTCCATGGAAAGGAGTGGTCAGATTCATAAAAAGGGGAAAGCTAAGTCCTAGGTATGTTGGACATTTTGAGATTATTATAAGAATAGGACCAGTAGCTTATCAGCTACAACTGCCAGAGGAAATGGCAGGAATACATGATGTATTTCATGTATGTAATCTCAAGAAATGTTTAGCAGATGAATCATTAATGGTACCTCTTAAGGACATAGAGGTAAATGAGAAACTTAAGTTTGTGGAGAAACCCATGCAGATTGATGACAGAAAGATCAAGAATCTCAAACACAAGGGATTAGTTCTAGTCAAACTGAAATGGGATTCCAAGAGAGGACCATAATACACTTGGGAGCTCGAGTAAGAAATGAAAAAGAAGTATCCACACCTATTCCAGTGAATCTCGAGGACGAGATTTAAAACAAGGTGGGGAGGATGTAACAACACTCAAAAACACATTACAAGAAACCCTAGTTGAGACCCCAAAACATGTACGACGCAAACCGAAACAAAAAATCAGGATTTAGGGTTTGAGGGGTCATGGGGGGGGGGGGTACCCCTAAACCTTCAGCGACACGTGAAAGGCACTTATACGTGTCAAAACCAGAAGACGTCGGCACAACAGAGCTAGAAACACAGCAAGGCAGGCCTAGGAAAAATAGACCTCCTAGGCGACACGCGGAAGGATCCTAGGAACCTGTCGCAACACGCGGGAGAGTCCAATTTTGGGTATATAAAGCCTGGCCTGGGACTTGATCTCCTGCACCATTTCGATCGAATTTCAAAATCTCCATCTCTCCGAATCTCCGTTTCTTTCTAGTAGTACACCCCCAATTTGCGAAGCTCTGCCTCGTTGTATGTATTATAACCCCCAGTTACGTATTAGTTACTCTACCCGATTGATCTAGGAGTCCGTAACGCATGTCAAGGCTCTGCCTTACTCAGTCGTTGGAGTTCTGTCTCGGGGGTATGGCTAATGTAAATTGGGTTATCTTACTAACACGTGTGCATTGTTTAATTTTAATAGATTATAACCAGGAAGTCACCAGAAAGCAGTAGTATTACCTAAAATAGCATAGTGAGTACATCTGCTTTTTATGAGTCCAAGTGTTTTTATCAAAACCTCAATTATTTTAAATTACATTTAATAGTGATTGAGTATTTGTGATTCTACAGTTACTGTCAGTATGTTGGGGTTTTGTATACATTACTAGTTACTACACTGTGAGTAGTAGCATGACCACAAGTCAGGATTGACAGTACCGTGGGTGGTAATTGGGTAGATGTAAACAAATGTAATTGCGGATGCCCTCAATACTGTAAAGTGAATAAAACTATTTTGATTAAACTGGGATGCACTCACCAGTATTTCTTGCTGATAAAACTTTTTAAAACGCGTGTCAGGTAACAAAATGTGAGAGCCAAATAGAAGCCAGCTGGAGAGCATTGAAGGCTTGGGAAAGTGGCTATAAAAGTTACCTAAATAAGAAAGAAGTTTTATTTCAATAAATTAGGGTTTATCCCTATAAACATATTGTAATGGAAACTTGGGTTTTTCCCATGTATTGTTATTTATAAATGTGTGGTATTTTAACTCTGATAAACTATTTCCTAACTACGGTCCTGATATTAATTTCCGTTGCCAAATTAATACCGATACCACTAATCTGGATCTCGCGACACCCACTCCAAGGATAGGGGTCAGGGGTTGCGACACTAGTTAACAAATTAGTTCTTACGGGTTGATAGATATCTTCTAAACCCATAAGAAATGGCATTGGTTTTATTAATGTCACACCCCAACCGATGACGGAATCATCGGGGCGTGGCACTGAGCGAAACTGATTGTCCAGAAGTTTCCATAACAATTATCAATACTATCCAATTTAAATAATACGTCCCATACCGTATCTCAAACAGTAAAACAATTATTACAGACAAAAATCTAGGCAAATATTATGTTCCGACAACTCAGATTTAAATAGACAGCAATTGTTTATCTGCTTCTAGAGACCCTTAATTTGACCACTACAGACAACTATTTGTTGGGCTCTAAAGCTTTATTCTAGCTTCAATTTCCTACCAAGTGTGCGTCCTAAGCACCTGTCACATACGTTAAGATAAAGTCAATACATATAATGTAAATGTGAGCATACAAGTTTAATAATAGCATATAGAGTTTGAATTCGTTTACGCATAACCAGCACGTACACATAGTGAAATGAAGCACGTTAGTTATCGACATAGATCCATCGATACCAATGACTGCGGGTTGACTGCCCGATGCAGTTCGCAATACATGATTACCCCCGTAATCCATGCAAGTAAAAGATCCTTAACAACCCCCGTATGAACGGGTGCTGAGTCCAAACTATAGTACTATCGTTGCTAAGGCAGGTAGACAGCATTCCATGTGTAAACATAACAACAAGCATTCATAAGCCACGTATAACATGCATTTAACGGTTAGCGTTCAAATAGTTTGAGTAGTGTGATAGTTGTAGTTTGAATATTCGTAACGTATGTAACACCCAAAAGTGCTTAAAACAAAAAGGGATCGAGTATACTCACAGTGATTTATGGATTGAAGGGAGCGCTTAGCGAGTACGGTTAGCCTGAATAGATTCGATAGCGTAGCGATAAGTGGCGCGTAAAACAATACAGGGTGAGAGTGAGTAGGATAGCTGGTCGTCCGGATGGTCATCCGTGCGAACAACAATCTGTGTGAATAGTAATCCGTCCGATTAGTCATCCGTGCGGAGAGTTTGTCCGTGCGGATGACTATTCGAGTGGATAGTTTCTTCCCATGGGTGAGATGTGCTTGTGTATGATGGCTTGACTTTTGAAGTTTTTGTTGTAGCATTTGAAAACCTTGAAGTTCTCTTACCCTTCAAGTCGGTCGAGCGGTCGACAATCCGTGCGGATGGTAGTCCGTGCGGACAACGACTTTAATGGTGAGTCACTTGTTTAAGGTCTTAGTATCTCATGATCCGAAGAGTAATCCATTCAGAGGGTCGTCTGTGCGGATTATTCATTCATCGATACTCAAACCTTGTTTGGAAATGGGTCCCAAGTGTAGTCTGTCCGGATGGCAACCCGTCCAGATGGCCTGTCCGCGGGGACATCAGTCCGTCCGGACAGCATCTCATTCTGGTTGTTCCATTCGTCTACCCTTGGTCGCTTTTGTCGTTCTATCGAGATGTTCTGATTACGTGTCAACCAATCGGAATTGTATTCCTTACCCGCATGACTAAGCCGGCCAGGAATCACCCCAGCTTGGCCGGTCGGCGGCTCAGAACGGTCATTCTGGTCTAACCCGAAATCGGGTGTCTCGCGGGTAGAATCCGGATTTAGGACTAGTGCATCACTAACATTGAGTAGAAGACTAGAACTGATCCGATTCTTATCGTTTTTTAGTGTAAAAGGGGAGAAAACTTATGTTTATTTCTTTCAACTCTTTTATTCCTTTGAAAAGGTTCAGATTTGTGCGAAGTCGTTGTGAAATCTTGTGGAAACCGTTCAGATCCGAGTTATTCTTGGTGGAATGAGGTCAAACTTGAAGTTCATGGGAACTTCATGATGACGTCATCCTAGAATACCTCAAATCTTGATGATTTCACGGTTAAAAGTTAATATTTAAAAGATAGAATGGTGTAGAAGTTCGTATAGATCAAGAAAGTACAAGATTTAGGGCGAGATCTTACCTGGATTGAGAGAAATCGAAGGAAAGGTGAAGAGAGTGTGCGGGTCGGACGTCACTTGCCAAAAGTGGAAAGTTTGGAGAGTGACCCGTGTATTTATAGGATGCCAAAAGAGGAAAGTGCTATCCGTCCGGATTGCACCTCGCCCGGATGGTCGGCCGGGCGGATGGCAACCCTGGTCGGATGGCACTTATCACACTCCCCAGGCGGCTACCCGTGCGGATGGCCATCCGGCCGGTTGGCGCCTGGGTGGTGTGTTTGGTGCGACGGTCTTTGACGTTTCGGTTCCGATTGCGAGTGATTCGATAGGGTTTCCTAGTCAAATTACTTTTATTCCCAACTACTTCGTACCTTGCATAATCTATTTTCCACTATCTATCATGGTTCGATCGTGATTCGAGTTCGAGTTCGATTACATTCGAGTTTCGATTGAGTTCGCTTGATTATCACAACATAACATAAATAAACATGCACAGGTAACACGTAAGGCACACACACACGTATAATAACATTAAAATTCATAGCTCGAGTTGCGGTTAGAAGTCGATTCGATTAGCATAGCTTGATTATTGATTAGTTAACTTTATCGCATTGTTACTTCCTATAGTTCACAGTCGTAGGTCGATTGAGTAGCGATAAACACACATCGATTATTGAAATTAACAACACTTACTCCACGTAATACTAATAAAATAAAGAAATTTCTATCAGTCAAGTTGCGCGAAACCGGTCGTTGACTTTGACTTTCACTTGTGAAAACACGGGGTGTTACAGCCTCCCCTTGTTTAGGGAATTTCGTCTCGAAATTAGGCTGGAAGCTGTACAACGCCGCGAATCACATTTGAGAACTTTTCCGTTTGGACCGATTTTGACTTTGAAACGATCGCTTGTGACATGGATCCGTGAACGTGCGTGATCAAACACACTAGAACGTACTATAATCGGTGGTTCTATAGATTGATATGAAATCGTACAAAGCACTAGAATCACATTACTACTTTCTCTCTCTAGCTCCTCTCTTGAAACAACTGCGGGTACTTAGCTTTCATATCGCTTTCGAGTTCCCAAGTGAACTCTGCGCCTCGTTTGCCTTCCCATCGGACTTTCACAATAGGAATGCGTGAGCGTCGGAGTTGCTTGGTTTGGCGATCCATGATTTCGACAGGCTTTTCCACGAAGTGTAATGTTTCGTTCACTTGTAGATCGTCTAGAGAGACATGTAAATCGTGGTCGGCGAGGCACTTTTGGAGGTTTGACACATGGAAAGTCGGGTGGACATTACTAAGTTCCTCCGGTAATTCGAGTCTGTAGGCGACTTTTCCGATCCTTTCCAGAATCTTAAAAGGACCAGCATATCGAGGCGCGAGTTTCCCTTTCTTGCCGAATCGGACCACACCCTTCCAAGGTGATACCTTTAGGAGTACGTGGTCACCAACGCCAAATTCACGGGGCTTGCGCTTTTTATCGGCGTAAACTTTCTGTCGATCCCGAGCTTTCACCAGGTTGTCTCGGATTTGGAAAATTTTGTCTGTCGTTTCTTGTAATAGCTCAGGACCGGTTAGTTGCGAATGACCGATCTCGTGCCATACAATACGCGATCGACATCATCTTCCGTATAATGCCTCGAATGGTGCCATTTGGATACTAGAATGGTAGTTGTTGTTATACGAGAACTCGACTAATGGCAGGTATTTATCCCAATTACCACCGAAGTCTCAGACACACGAACGGAGCATGTCCTCAAGAGTACGAATCGTTCTTTCAGTCTGACCGTCGGTTTGAGGGTGGAAAGCGGTACTTAGATTAAGCGTTGTACCGAGTGCCGTTTGAAACATTTCCCATAGTCGTGAGGTAAACCGAGCATCACGATCGGAAATGATGTCACGAGGCGTTCCATGATTACAAATGATCTCATCGGTGTAGATTCGGGCTAATCATTCTACTTTGTAGTCTTCTCGTATTGGCAGAAAGTGAGCTGATTTAGTTAAACGGTCGACCACAACCCATATGCTGTCGTGACCTGATGACGTGTGTGGTAGCTTGGTTATAAAATCCATGGCTATGCTCTCCCACTTCCACATGGGAATCGGTGGTTGTTCGAGCAAGCCAGAGGGTCTTTGATGTTCAGCCTTGACTCTAGCACAGGTTAGGCATTTTCCGACGTAGAGAGCGATATCTCTTTTCATACCCGGCCACCAGTACTTATAACGGAGATCCTGGTACATTTTGTCGGCACCGGGGTGAATAGAATACCGCGATTTGTGGGCTTCGTCCATCAGAATTTGCCGCAAATTGGTTCGCTTGGGAATCCAAATTCGGTCTAAGAAGTGGAATATCCCATTCGATTTGCTCACAAGCTGGTCTCCGTCGTGGTAGATTCTTTCCTTCTTTAAGGTGCGTTCTTTAAAACATGCGTGTTGAGCGTCGCGGATGAGGGTTTCGAGATCATGCTGGGCTTGAACATTACGAGTGCTAAGCAGGTAGCTCCGTCTGCTAAGTCCGTCGGCAACAACATTCGCTTTGCCTGGGTGATAACGGATCTCACTGTCGTAATCATTAAGAAGTTCTACCCATCGGCGTTGACGCATATTAAGTTCCTTCTGATTAAAGATATGTTGTAGGCTCCTATGATCGGTGAAGATCGTACACTTAGTACCATACAGGTAGTGTCGCCAAATCTTTAACGCAAAAACAACTGCGCCTAGCTCGAGATCATGGGTTGTATAGTTCTTCTCGTGGATTTTGAGCTGACGAGATGCGTAAGCTATGACCTTGTCCCGTTGCATGAGAACGCAACCAAGACCAAGGTTGGAAGCATCATAGTAGACAATGAAATCATTGTTTCCGTCTGGCAATGTGAGAACAGGAGCGTTGCAAAGCATGTGCTTGAGGTTTTGAAAGGCAGTCTCTTGTTTGGTTCCCCAGACAAAAGGCTGGTCCTTATGCGTAAGAAAGGTAAGTGGCACAGCAATCTTCGAGAATCCTTCAATAAATCGTCGATAATAGCCCGCTAGTCCGAGAAAAGAGCGGACTTCAGACGGATTCTTAGGTGTAACCCAGCTCTTGACAGCTTCAATCTTTGCAGGGTCGACGTGAATGCCTTGACTATTTACGATGTGACCAAGAAACTGAACTTCCTCCAACCAGAATTCACACTTGGAGAACTTGGCATAGAGTTGGTTCCCCTGGAGTAACTCGAGAACCAAACGTAGATGTTGCGCATGTTCGGTTTTCGATTTGGAATAAATCAAGACATCGTCGATGAATACGATGACGAAACAGTCGAGATATGGTTTACACACGCGATTCATTAGATCCATGAAAACCGCTGGTGCGTTGGTTAAACCGAAAGGCATGACAATGAATTCGTAGTGACCGTAACGAGTACGAAACACGGTTTTGGGTATATCCTCCTCTTGAATACGTAGCTGATGGTATCCTGAACGCAGGTCGATCTTGGAGAAACACGTAGCGCCTTGTAGTTGATCAAACAAATCGTCAATACGCGGTAGAGGATAGCGGTTCTTGATAGTTAACTTATTCAATTCCCGATAGTCGATGCACATCCTGAACGACCCGTCCTTCTTTTTGACGAAAAGGACTGGTGCGCCCCAAGGAGAGGTGCTCGGGCGAATGAAGCCTTTCTCAAGTAATTCCTGGAGTTGGGTTGAGAGTTCACGCATTTCGGATGGCGCGAGTCGGTAGGGAGCTTTGGCAATGGGATTGGCTCCAGGAATGAGGTCGATACGAAAGTCGATATCACGACTTGGCGGTAATCCGGGAAGATCCTCTGGAAAAACATTAGGAAATTCTCGAACCACTGGAATGTCTTTCACTTCCTTCTTCTCTTTCTTTTCCTTCTCTGCTACTACAATGTTAGCCAAGAAAGCCCTGTATTCCTTACGGAGATACTTGCTGGCTTGGATACATGACATAAGCTTGAGCCCCTTTGAAGTAGTATCGCCATATACACACAATAAGTCACCATTTGCGAGCGAAAATCGAATCATGTTGTCGAAGCATACAACTTCAGCAAGGTTTTCTCGAAGAAAGTCCATGCCTATTATGACGTCAAAGCTTCCGAGTTGCATCGGAATAAGGTCGATCGAAAAGATGTGATTGTTGAGCTCAAGAGTGCAATCACGAAGAATAGAATTGACAGTGACGGTTCTTCCGGTAGCGACTTCCACATCGAATATCGAGGAGAGTTGGGAACGTTTACGACTAAGGAGTTTCTCAAATTCGAACGACACAAAGCAATTATCGGCTCCAGTATCAAACAAACATGAAGCATAAATACCATTCACAAGGAAGGTACCATTGACCACGTTGTTGTCGGCCTGGGCTTGACGCACGTTGAGGTTGAAAGTTCTGGCTCGTGCGGCCTGTTGTTGCTGCTGTGGCTGCTGTTGCTGAGGCTCTTGTTTCACGACCCTGTTTGGGCACACGTTGGCGAAATGATTCGGGTCGCCACAAGCGAAGCAGGCTCTGGCTTTGACTGCGGGAGCCGGAGGAGCTTGTTGACCCTGTGGGGCAGTGAGTAGAGCTTGATTGGCAGGAGCTTGACGAATACGGCAGTTGGCAGTAAAATGGCCGTATACATTCCAATGAGCACAGAAGCGGCATTGAATAGCAGTCGGGTGGTGGTAGGTGCAAGTAGGGCAGAGCGGGTGTGGCCTAGTGTATGCACGCTTTGCAGGCGGTGCATTGGCCACAGGCGCTGCTACTTGACGCTGTTGGGCAGGTACGGCTTGAACTGGTGCAACAGTGATCGCACAGTTCTTGTTGCTGGAGCTGTTCTTTCTCTTGTTCTTTCTCTTGTTGCCTGATGAGGTAGGTTCAGCAGTTGGTGCGGTAGTGGTAGCTTGATGCAGATGTTTCGAAGTCTTATCCCAGACACCAGCCTTAACCCGCTTGTCATTGATTTCAGCGGCCAGCAGATAGGTTTCCTCGATCGTCGTAGTCTTAGCCGCTTGCACGAAATCAGCAACGCAGTCGGGCAGGGCCCGGATGTACTTCTTGATCGTCATGTTGGGAGTTTTGACTTGATTGGGACAGATAATGCTGAGCTGTTTAAAACGAGCAGTAAGACCAGCATTGTCACCATCCTTTTGCTGGATGTGCCAAAATTCATCTTCTAGCTTTTGACGCTCGTGAGGAGGGCAGAATTCCTCTACAATAACTTCCTTGAGCTCATCCCACGACAGAACGCATGCTGCATCGTTCCCTCGCTTGTTCCTCTCGGCCTTCCACCAGTCTAATGCTCGGGACTGGAAAACGCCGGTAGCATTCAGAGTTCGAAGGTCATCAGGGCAACCACTTTGTCGCAGAGTAACCTCAATAGAGTCAAACCAGTGAAATAGTGCAGTGGGACCTCCTTCGCCAGTGAATTCTTTTGGCCCACAAGACTTGAATTGCTTGAAGCTGAAAGGCCTTGCGGCAGCTTTAGGAGCGTCGGTTCTCGATTCCTCAGATGATTTGCTGGCATTCTCGTAAACATCACTCATGGCCTTTGCCACACTCTTGGCGATGATGGAAGCAAGGCGTTTGTCTCTCTTTTCTTGACGAGAAAGTGCATGACGGGATCCAGACGACATGGTCTGCAATAGACATCGCCACGGATCTCAACACATTGTATTCGAATCTCACCTCACACGTTTGCTACTTACTAAAGCTCAGTAACACGTACGTCCACGTACACGCATAACACATAGAGCACAAATCGCACAGACACGTAGAATCACATAATCACATAATTCCTAAGCACGTAGAGCAAATAATCACATAACGCCTAAGCAGGTAAAACGCAGGAGCAAGGAAGCGCATACGCATTGAGTCACTTAGAAGCAGTCAGAAAACAGAAACCTATTATTCAAAGCTCGCGATCGTTCGAGTATAGCGATCGCGTTTAGTATATCGGATAGTGTAGTGTAGCATAGGGTTCTCCAAAATTCGGCGATTTTGTTAGCGATTTGAGATAAAATGCAGTGCGAGTCGTGCGTGTCGATCGAAATGAAAGCAAAATCGAGTAATTCTTCAAAAACATAAATTGACGAATCATCAGAGCGACAACTGCCGACTCCAAACACATAAATTGAGGATTAGATCGTCTGCGGCTACTAGATGTTGACTACCCAAAGTGATCCGACTATTCTCAACAGACCTGTCGTCACATTTCGACTTTCGGGATCGTGTTTCTGCCTCGATTCTTGGGCATTCAACACGTACTCCCTGGGTCATACTCATGAACTCAGGTCGTTGAAGTTCGTCGAGGCTTTGGTGAGATGAGTAAAAGTTAGGAGCAAGTTGTCAAGGTTAGGGTTTCACCCCTAGCTTAGCAACTTCTTCCTTGTTTTAGCAAAATTGAGGAGATTATTCATCAAAATATGGATTTCACTCCTGATTTGGTATAATTCTCCTCGCTTGTTATTGAAAATAATGAGGAAATCGTTGATAAATCGATAAAATCGGCACTGACCAAGCAATTTAGTCGAGAGTTTGCGGTTCTCACACCTAATCTCAACGAAATCGCTTGACCCTATTCGAAAATTTGAGTGCAGTGATAGCGAGAAATAGCTGGGTACAGCACATAAGTTCGGTCTGCTGGTTCTTAACTATAGTCTAGATCTCTAAGACATCGACCCGGACTAGGTCGAGTCTTGCCTAATTCCCTATAGTTATGGCTCTGATACCAATCTGTCACACCCCAACCGATGGCGGAATCATCGGGGCATGGCACTGAGCGAAACAGATTGTCCAGAAGTTTCCATAACAATTATCAATACTATCCAATTTAAATAATACGTCCCATACCGTATCTCAAATAGTAAAA
This sequence comes from Helianthus tuberosus, assembly GCA_030545235.1. Classification (NCBI taxonomy): domain Eukaryota; kingdom Viridiplantae; phylum Streptophyta; class Magnoliopsida; order Asterales; family Asteraceae; genus Helianthus; species Helianthus tuberosus. Next base: position 66,701,233 of record CM060406.1, read on the forward strand.
CAATTATTACAGACAAAAATCTAGGCAAATATTCTGTTCCGACAACTCAGATTTAAATAGACAGCAATTGTTTATCTACTTCTAGAGACCCTTAATTTGACCACTAAAGACAACTATTTGTTGGGCTCTAAAGCTTTATTCTAGCTTCAATTTCCTACCAAGTGTGCGTCCTAAGCACCTGTCACATACGTTAAAATAAAGTCAATACATACAATGTAAATGTGAGCATACAAGTTTAATAATAGCATATAGAGTTTGAATTCGTTTACGCATAACCAGCACGCACACATAGTGAAATGAAGCACGTTAGTTATCGACATAGATCCATCGATACCAATGACTGCGGGTTGACTGCCCGAGGCAGTTCGCAATACATGATTACCCCCGTAATCCATGCAAGTAAAAGATCCTTAACAACCCCCGTATGAACGGGTGCTGAGTCCAAACTATAGTACTATCGTTGCTAAGGCAGGTAGACAACATTCCATGTGTAAACATAACAACAAGCATTCATAAGCCACGTATAACATGCATTTAACGGTTAGTGTTCAAATAGTTTGAGTAGTGTGATAGTTGTAGTTTGAATATTCGTAACGTATGTAACACCCAAAAGTGCTTAAAACAAAAAGGGATCGAGTATACTCACAGTGATTTATGGATTGAAGGGAGCGCTTAGCGAGTACGGTTAGCCTGAATAGATTCGATAGCGTAGCGATAAGTGGCGCGTAAAAAAATACAGGGTGAGAGTGAGTAGGATAGCTGGTCGTCCGGATGGTCATCCGTGCGAACAACAATCCGTGTGAATAGTAATCCGTCCGATTAGTCATCCGTGCGGAGAGTTTGTCCGTGCGGATGACTATTCGAGTGGATTGTTTCTTCCCATGGGTGAGATGTGCTTGTGTATTGTGGCTTGACTTTTGAAGTTTTTGTTGTAGCATTTGAAAACCTTGAAGTTCTCTTACCCTTCAAGTCGGTTGAGCGGTCGACAATCCGTGCGGATGGTAGTCCGTGCGGACAACGACTTTAATGGTGAGTCACTTGTTTAAGGTCTTAGGGGCTGTTTGGTTGTGTCTGAATGGCTCCATTCAGAGGGAGCCCTCTGAATCGGTCAGAGGCTTATGCGTTTGGTTTGTTAAAGAGCCTGCCTCTGAATGGTTCCATTCAGTCTGAACCATTCAGTTAATAACACATGTTGAAAGAAAATGTTGACACACATACCCTTTGCCTATCATCACCTTCAATATCCCTCACATCACCCCACAACAACCCTTCAAATCCTTATCATCACCGATAACACAGAAATCGTCATCAATCGCAAGAAAAAGGAGGAGACGAAAGAAGACGGGGAGGAGTTTTACCGGTGAAATTCATCGTCGGAGCCTCAAACCACCACCGTCGCCTCCACTGTCGCCGCCGTGAGCGGCGGTGCCGCTGTCGTGCTTCCCTTTCCTTCTCACTCCGTCACTCTGTCTCGCTTTCTCTCCTGTTCTTCGAGATGGGGGTGTGTGATGTTCAGCAACAACGTCAATAGCAGAGCTGTTTTCCGGCGGAGTTCAGCGGCGGCGACGTTCAACAGCGGCGGAGTTCCGCTGTTTGTCTTGAGTCCGGTTGTTCGGATCTAGGGTTCTTGATTTGGGGATCTGGTCATCGGATTGTTCTTGGTGGTTGCAGGTAGGGAGAGAAAGGGGAAGAGATGATGATGATGATGATGGCGGTGGCGGTGTTGCAGGTAGGGAGAGGAAGGGGAAGAGGGGGGGGGGATGAGTGAAAACTGATGAATGATGATGATGATATTGGATTTATAGAAAAAAAATTAAAACGGGTTTATTTTGTGGGGAGGGGTAAAAACGTCATTTTACACTGTCATCCAGATATGGAACCAAACAGCATTTTACTGGTTCAGCACTTACCCATTCAGACCCTCTTACCCATTCAGACCTCTTATTCATTCAGCACTTATTGGTTCAGATGTTGCCAAACAGCCCCTTAGTATCTCATGATCCGAAGAGTAATCCATTCAGAGGGTCGTCCGTGCGAATTATTCATTCGTCGATACTCAAACCTTGTTTGGAAATGGGTCCTAAGTGTAGTCCGTCCGGATGGCCTATCCGCGCGGACATCAGTCCGTCCGGACAGCATCTCGTTCTGGTTGTTCCATTCGTCTACCCTTGGTCGCTTTTGTCGTTCTATCGAGATGTTCTGATTACGTGTCAACCAATCGGAATTGTATTCCTTACCCGCATGACTAAGCCGGCCAGGAATCACCCCAGCTTGGCCGGTCGGCGGCTCAGAACGGTCATTCTGGTCTTACCCGAAATCGGGTGTCTCGCGGGTAGAATCCGGATTTAGGACTAGTGCATCACTAACATTTAGTAGAAGACTAGAACTGATCCGATTCTTATCGTTTTTGAGTGTAAAAGGGGAAAAAAACTTGTGTTTATTTCTTTCAACTCTTTTATTCCTTTGAAAAGGTTCAGATTTGTGCGAAGTCGTTGTGAAATCTTGTGGAAACCGTTCAGATCCGAGTTATTCTTGGTGGAATGAGGTCAAACTTGAAGTTCATGGGAACTTCATGATAAGGTCATCCTAGAATACCTCAAATCTTGATGATTTCACGGTTAAAAGTTAATATTTAAAAGATAGAAAGGTGTAGAAGTGCGTATAGATCAAGAAAGTACAAGATTTAGGGCGAGATCTTGCCTGCATTGAGAGAAATTGAAGGAAAGGTGAAGAGAGCGTGCGGGTCGGACGTCACTTGCCAAAAGTGGAAAGTTTGGAGAGTGACCCGTGTATTTATAGGATGCCAAAAGAGGAAAGTGCTATCCGTCCGGATTGCATGTCGCCCGGATGGTCGGTCGGGCGGATGGCAACCCTGGTCGGATGGCACTTATCACACTCCCCAGGCGGCTACCCGTGCGGATGGCCATCCGGCCGGTTGGCGCCTGGGTGGTGTGTTTGGTGCGACGGTCTTTGACGTTTCGGTTCCGATTGCGAGTGATTCGATAGGGTTTCCTAGTCAAATTACTTTTAGTCCCAACTACTTCGTACCTTGCATAATCTATTTTCCACTATCTATCATGGTTCGATCGTGATTCGAGTTCGAGTTCGATTACATTCGAGTTTTGATTGAGTTCTCTTGATTATCACAACATAACATAAATAAACATGCACAGGTAACACGTAAGGCACACACACACGTATAATAACAAGTAAAATTCATAGCTCGAGTTGCGGTTAGAAGTCGATTCGATTAGCATAGCTTGATTATTGATTAGTTAACTTTATCGCATTGTTACTTCCTATAGTTCACAGTCGTAGGTTGATTGAGTAGCGATAAACACACATCGATTATTGAAATTAACAACACTTACTCCACGTAATACTAATAAAATAAAGAAATTTCTATCAGTCAAGTTGCGTGAAACCGGTCGTTGACTTTGACCTTGACTTTCACTTGTGAAAACACGGGGTGTTACAATTAAAGTAGAAAAGTCATTATAATCCTTAGCAGCCTGACATGAACATGAAGGCAGTTGAAGCGTAGCATCAAACTGTCTCCACATTGTGTTCAACTTATGATAATATTTAGATACAAAACTCCCATTTTGAGTAATACAGTTGATTTTTAATATAAATCATACACTACAGAGCCATCAACCTTATCATTAGTTTCTTTCAAATATGTCCAGACTTGAGATTCTAATTTTGAAAAAACTTGTCCTAAGTATAATTCCTCTGACACAGAGTTTAACAACCAACTTAAAACAACTGAGTTAGATCTGTCCCATTGACTACTCAACACAAGATCATCAGATTTTTTTTTTCATATTTACCATCAATACAAATTTGTTCTTGGCTTCTAAAGCCAATTTCATAGCACTAGACCAGACTCTATAGTTTTTTGTACCTTTTAGTTTTATATTAACTATAGTTAATGAACTAGAATCACTTGGATGCAAATACAAGGGGTCTCATATGTCCAATTTACTAATCAAGGTCTGAGATGTACCTTTACCATCACCGATGATTACAACACACAAAAACAAACAAATAACAGACAGGAATGCACAGAATAACAGAGGTTATCAACAGATAACAAAGATGCAAGATAGAGATAAACCACAACAGATCCTAAGGCGAAGCTGAGTCAGGGACCAGATTCCAGGTTCGTCACTCAATGGTGCCTGGACAAGCCTTTACTCAGGAGCCACAACTAAACTAACAAGAATGACAGATAACAACAATAAGATCTACAAGCAATACAGAATGTAAACCACAATACAGATACAAACCAACAAGAATTAATACAACAAACACAGACAATGCAACAAATAGCAATTAGACTCGATCAAGTGGTGACCCGACTAGTCCGGTAAACAGGGGATGCCTAGACTCAATAATCAATATGATGCAAAAAAAAAAAACAGAAAAATACAAGAGATAAGAGATAGGAACAATCTTACAGTGGGTGCAAAACTCCAAGAAATATTAGACCAGTAGTTTTCAAGAACTACGAGATCTTATATATAGAAAAAACAAAAAAAAAAAAAACACTGCTGGTTAGTTTGCCCTAAAACCTTCAAGGGTTTTAGAGACCAACACATAGTGTAGATCCACCAGAAGATGAGAAATCTCGCACCAGAATCAGAAAACCCTAACTAGGGTTCTAGCCGCACAAGATCAGAACACAATACTCCCAAGATCAAGACGATCTAAACCAACAACAGATCAATCAGCAAACCCTAGAAAACCAGGAGCGAATCTAAAAACAAAAAACAACAACTAAATCAGATAAACAGCGAAAATAAAACACAGATCAAGAGCAATCAAGCTCTGATACCATGTAGAATTTTATGAATCATACACAGAGACAAATGAAAAACAGAATTAGCGATAAAACAAGGTGACAAAATCTTATTAACCAACCCAAAAGATTTTCCCCCCAAATAAACCCTAGATCTTAAAATAGTAAGATCTGAAACAATACAGAACGATACAGTAATACAGTGAGTCTCCTGATGATCATCAACACAACCAAAGCAATCTCTCAGAAAATACAGTTGAGAGATAACAACTTCAACAACCCTAACAACCAAACCAGAGAGAATGCGTAAACAAAACAAGAAGAAGACTGAAGGAAATATCTGGAAGCAGGCCTTTTATATGCCAGCTAAAAGAATCCACACATAACACTTCCAACAATGCTGCTAGATGATCACACTCCCTACAAAGTTACGCTCTAGCCCTTTAGATAATAAAACCTGCACTTTAACCCCAAATGATAACAACCTGATATAAAGCCCACACAAATTGAGAGCCCAATACACAAACACAGTTATAAATTATAAGCCCAGTATTATAACCAAAGACCCTAATGAATGACAATAATACAATAGAACATTTTAACAGGGAGAATAATCCATGATCTATCAAACGAGTGTAAGGATGTGATCACTTTCCTCCAAGCGAATTCGGCTCATTTTTAAATTGCCATCAGCACTTCGTAAGAAGAGCAAAATTGGCATCTCGAAGAGGAGTTAAACCCAAAACGCCCGCTTCAATAGGAGTTGTCACCTTGGCCCATCTCACCCAACACATTTTTCTATTATCCTCCGTACCTCCCCAAAAAGATATTCCGAGGCTTCGACTCAAGTTGATTAATGATTTTGCATGGGGCTTTATAAAGAGAAAAGTAGTATGTAGGTATCGTTTCCCAAACCTCTTTCAACAGAGTAAGCCTCCCAGCTAGAGAAAGGATGGAATGGAAGACTTCCATGTAGCTACTCTCTTGCCAAATGCCTCCAAAAGGGTAATCCTATTCATATTATCTCCCATTGTTAAGCCAAGATAAAAACAAGGAAAGGAACCCATTTTACATCTTGCCACATTGGCAAATAAGCCAACTTCGTTCGACTCCACTCCAACCCCAAAGAGTTTAGATTTGGAGTAATTAATAAGCAGCTCCGATACCGTATGAAAGCACCTCAAAAGGTGAGCCAAACTCAACACGTTATCTTTAGACCATTCTTCAACCAACAACGCATCATCAACAAAAAGAAGATGAGATCTGACTAGCCCACTATGGGAGACAAACCCACCTCCACCGCCTTACTAAACAAACAAGAGAACGCTTTCATACCAATGATGAAAAAGGAAAGGCGATAACTAATCGCCTTATTTCATCCCTCTTTGAAATTGGAATTCAAACAAAGGCAAACCCTTCACCCAACCTAGCCGAAGCAAGCACCACTTTCACCAACCTACGCCATTTGAGTGGAGAATTCATTTATTCATGAATTAAGTCCAAAAAATTTCAGTTAATTTGATCATACGCCTTTTCAAAATCGATGTGGCAATACGCCTTTTCAAAATCGATTAGATCATTACATGAGTAACTAGTGACAAGAATCTGTGCCTATTCCTTATTGGTACATCTTTGACTTAAAGTTGGAACAAAATCCAGATAATCATAAATTATTTGAACAAAGCAATATTATATAATAATTACAAAAGGACAACAAATGGGGTCGGTTTGCCACCATCTATCAGCCACCCGAATCCCCCTAGTGCCACACGATTACTATATCTGCTACTTTCATTCTTATCAAATTCTTCTCAATTTCAACAACAAGTTGCTTTAATTGAACATATCAGTGCAGAAATTAGGGTTTTGTAAGCAAGATGATGTGGAGAAATCACTCAAATTAGAAGAGGATTTAGTTGATTAGAGTGTTATGGCGGTTGAGTATAGATGGGGGGAGACAGAGTTCTTTATTCACATTGGGATAGTAGTGTTGCTGGTTTTGTTTGCTGGGTTGATGTCTGGTCTTACTTTAGGGCTTATGTCTTTGAGTCTTGTTGATCTTGAAGTTCTTGCCAAATCTGGTACTCCCAAAGATCGTAAATACGCAGGTATGTGTTTTGTTTTTGTGTTCATTTTGTTTGATTTGATGGTTTTTCTCGTTGTTTTAGGTAATGTTTTTTGTTTGCCTTGTGGTGTTAAGTGTTGATATGGTTTGGGATAAGATGTTGGGATTATTAGGGATTGATTGTTAATTGTTTGTTGGTTGTTGGCGAATGCATATGAATTGGTTTTGTATGTATGATAAAGTTGGTGTAAGTTGGTGATGGGATTAAGATTGCAGTTGGATCTAACTCTGTTTTAGGAAAATAGATGATCATAGTTATGATGTAAGTGGCGTGCGTAGATTCGGATTAGGACCGTCCATTGAATGGAACTTTGGAGCCGGGGAAGCAACCTCTCTATTCCTACGGGGTAGAGCTAAGGCTGTCTACATCTTACCCTCCTCGGACCCTACCTTTGCTTTGCTATTGGTGGGATTTACTGAGTATGTTGATGAATTGAATGGAACTTTGGTTAAAGGTTACAGGTTTTGGATTGTCATGAAAATGTAACTGATGAGACATATTTGTTTTTTATGTGTGGCCAAACATGGATTAAAAGTTAAAACTAAAAACGAGGGTCGAACTTTGAGTGAATGATTCTGAATCTTGTACCAAAGTTGGAACCATCTGCATGTCTTGAAGGAAAAACCTAAATAGTTCAATGTCTACACCGATCATCCACCGAAAGCAACTATGAATAACATCTAAGAAGTTAAACCATAATTACTTTCTTCTGTTCCGGACCTAATTGGAGGACTGTTATCAGTATTTTAGACTAGAGAGAGGTTTGTGTACAAGAAAAATCATTATAGGTTAGTTCGACTATGACAATATGGTCCATGATGTTTGGTATGATGATACACCCAACTTGTAACAAAACAGCATCCACAAGAATTTCTGTTACATGTCAACCATTGTGGATATAACACATAAACCACACTTTAGATAACTACTCGGCTCCTATGGAAGATTATGGTAGCATCCGTAAATAACACCTTAGGAAAATATTCTATTTTGCAATTATTTAATGAAACATTACAATTAATTGTAACCACACACGTTTTGCCTTAGTAGTTAATGCGGTAAAATATCGGATATCGGTTAAGGACCAATATTTGAGATATCGGCTATCGCGGCAGGATATCGGTGGGATATCGGTAATTTTAATATCATGCTAATTTATTTATATAGCAATTTAACACTAACAATTCAGTATACTCTCCTACCACTAATAAATTAACCTTTTGCAACTTGCAAAACATTAACAATTGTAGTAAGTAGGAACTTACTATGACTTAAAACACTAACATTTAACAATAACAACTAACAATTAAGACTTAAAACACTAATAGCAACAATAAGAAAAAAAGCCAGATAGTAGAACTAAGCTTGGTTTAAAAAAGCGCGAGGCGATCCGAAGCGTTTTGAAGCGAAGCGACGAAGCGCGAAACGTGAGGCGTGAGGCGAGAGCTTCACGTATGCGAGGCGCTAAAGTAATAAAAAAAATATTATACATTTCAATATAACATATTATACTCGTTAATCAATCATAAAAACAAAAACATAATTATATAACACACTTACGATTAAAAAGCATAATCAAAACGTACATTTAAAGTCAAAACACACTTAAACACTTCAAAATTATAGTTCAAAATCCACACACACTTCAAAAGCATAGTTCAAAATCCAAACACACTTAAACCACTTAAAAACATACACATGACATAGTCTTCTAATATTGAAGTTGATTTAACAGGAAATAAAAAAAAATGAACTTGAAGCTGAAATAGGAAATATAAAAAAAGAAGGTTGCTGGAAGTATAAAAAAAAAGAATGTAGCAACCTGAGAAAGTAGGAGCAGCGATGATGAAATGAAACGATGAAGAAGAAGCAGGCAGCAGCAGCAGCAGCAGCGTGAAGAAGAAGCAGGCAGCAATGAAGAAGAAGCAGGCAGCAGCAGCAGCAGCGTGAAGAAGAAGAAGCAGCAGCCAGCGTGATTTTTTTTTTAGGGTTTAGACTTAATAGAATCTGTTTTTAAAAGCAGGTCGCAGGTAAATTAGGCCCATGTTGGTGGGCTTTTTAATTATACAACAAACATTATAAAACCAGCCCAGAATGGCGCCTCAGCCGCCTCACGCCTCAAAATACTAGCGCTTTAAGCCCGCTTCATAGCGCCTCATGTACTTTAGCGCTTTATGTGAAAAAAAGCGTTTTTATGGGCGCCTCGGGCGCCTCACGCCTTAAGCGCGCCTTAAGCTCGCTTTTTTAAACCAAGGAACTAAGAAGAAAGGTAATGATATCGGGAAAATCGGTGATATATTGGTCAAATCTCGGATATCAGTGAAATATCGCTGATATTATCGCCTTATCGGTACCGATATTCTGACCGATATTTTGTACCGATATCTTGGCAGGGGACCGATAGACGGATATATCACTGATATATCAGTTGATATATCGGGATATTAACTACATACCGTTTTGCCAGAAAACACAACTTTAGCATTTATTACAGTTTTTTCGCAACTCACACAAACTCAGTAACTCACCTTTTGATAAATTAATTTGGGCTATTTACGTCACGCTGCTACTAATTCTTTGTCTCAACAGAGAAGATACTACCTGTGGTCAAAAGACAGCATCTATTACTTTGCACACTTCTTATATGCAATGCAGCTGCAATGGAGGTACCTACATATATAATTTCGGTTCTATTAAAACAAGTTGTTATAATATCAATTCAAATTTGTAACGGTTATTTCTTTCACAGGCTCTCCCAATATTCCTGGATAGCCTAGTCACAGCTTGGGGTGCCATTCTTATTTCCGTTACATTAATACTTCTGTTCGGTGAGGTGCGTAACAATATATGTTATATATGTTAAAGTTTACGTCAAACCAACATTGTTTGTTTGGGCACTGATTGGTGTTAGCTCACATCCACAGATCATACCGCAGTCTGTTTGTACTCGATATGGACTCGCGATTGGTGCAACTGTGTCTCCATTTGTGCGCGTTCTTGTTTGCGTTTGTTTTCCTGTTGCATATCCTATAAGCAAGGTGATTCAGTTTGTTATCATTGTGTTGACTTTTTCATATCTAGTCAAACCGTGTTGGAACTTGTGATAACTTATTTCTCATTTTTCGAATCAATCAGTTACTAGACTATCTGCTCGGTCATGAACATGTTGCTCTGTTCCGCAGAGCTGAGTTGAAAACACTTGTTAATTTTCACGGCAACGAGGTACGTGTGTTGCAATTCCTTCAGATTTTATTATTATTTATACATATTTTTTTGAGTAAAATGCCATCTCCGTCCTTGAGGTTTGGCCAGTTTTGCGGCTTTCGTCCAAAGGTTTGTTTTTCTGCCATCTGGATCCAAAAGGTTTGAAATCTTGCCATTTTCATCTGGCTCATTAACTCCATCCATTTTTCTCCGGTAAATCAGGGGCATTTTTTGTGTTTTCTATTAACTTAAAGGGCAATTTGGTCCTTTTCACTTTATGTAAAAAGACCAACTACTCTTGAGAAAGACTGAATTGCTCTTTAAGTTAACAAAAAAGAAGAAAATACCCCTGACTTAACGGAGAAAAATTGATGGAGTTAACAAGCCAGATGAAAATGGCAAGATTTCAAACTTTTTGGATCCAGATGCGGAAAACAAACCTTTGGGCGAAAGTCGCAAAACTGGCCAAACCTCAGGGACGAAAATGGCATTTTACTCTAATTTCTTTCCTAAAGTTCAATGTTTTTTTTTTTGTTTTTTTTTTTTTTAATATTCTTGCAAACAGGCTGGAAAAGGTGGAGAATTGACACATGATGAGACAACAATAATAGCAGGAGCACTTGAACTCACAGAAAAAACAGCCAGTGATGCCATGACTCCTATATCGGAAACTTTCACGGTCGATATTAATGCCAAACTTGACAGGTGGCGAATACCTTTCATTTAAATAAAAATCTGTACTTTTTCGGGTTTTAGAATCTTTATGATTATATATGGTATTATTGTGCTACAGGGATTTAATGAATATTATTTTGGAGAAAGGGCATAGCAGGATACCTGTCTATTATGAGCAACCCACAAATATAATTGGACTTATTCTGGTATTATTATTATTTAAACATTTCCATGATGCTAACAGTATGACAAATAATTCATATATATATGGTATTGACAAATGACCTATTTAATATTTTATTGGACCTTCCTTTTTGATATTTTAGGTGAAAAATCTGTTAACCATCCATGCAGATGAGGAGGTCCCCGTCAAGAACGTCACAATTCGTCGGATCCCTAAGTAAGCTATAGAATTTTGTGACCTAAATATATTTTAGCCAAAAAAAAAATTCTTACATGACACGCTATCTTCGGTTCACTTTGTATCAAATTTAGTATCTTTTTCCTAATGTTTTTATATTTACATAAAAGGTGTAAGATAAATATATGCATAACCGATCAGTTTGATCGATGAGTAGAACAGTAAGGAAGTAATTTAATGATGGTTGAGTTTGGCTTATACTAGTTTAAACTTTAAACCACAATTTTCTTACAGGGTTGCGGAATCTCTTCCATTATATGACATTCTGAACGAATTTCAAAAAGGTCACAGTCACATGGCTGTGGTTGTGAGACAATGTATTAATACGAAAACAGAGCAGCCTGTCACCAAGAGTCCATTATCAGGTACTCCCTCATACTGAAAACTAGATGCATCAAAGTGGGATATTTTGGTAACGGGTCAAAAACGATCATTTTGAAACTGGTCAGCCCGGGTTGTTTGTGGTTGGGCCCGATATCCATTAAGCTAATTTTTTGTTTCGATTTCTTTCGATCTAGTTTTTTTTTTTTTTTCCTGTGTCAGTTTACCTTTTTGACCTGACCTGTTAGGATTTATCTTTAATATGCAAATTTTATAATTATTTTCTAATGTTAAAGTAACCGCTAGGTTCCCTTTAATGGAAAATCACAAATTTGAAATATTTTTTTTTATTCTTTTAAATAAAGTGCATCGGTTATAAAAAAATCACCAGTTAGAGATAAAACATGACCTGAATCGACCCTGTTACTGAAAAATGACTTTTTAAACAAGTTAAACTGATATTTAAAATCACTCACACATGTAAACGCGATAGAGAATGGAGTGAAGGAAGTGCGTGTAGACGTTGACGGAGATCCGAAAACTCCACTGGAAAAGAGTTTAAAGTCGAAGAGATCATTCAAGCAGTGGAAAAGTTTCCCAGGCAAAGGAAACAATTCTTTCAAAGGAAACTTCAGCAGTAAAAAATGGAATAAGGAAATGTATTCCGACATCTTAGAAATAGACGGAAAGCCACTTCCAGTCCCTGATGAAGAAGCAGTTGGTGTAATAACAATGGAAGACGTAATCGAAGAACTGTTGCAGGTAAAAAGAAATTAAATCTTTGGCACGGCCCTCGTTTTTTTTTTTAATTTTTTTTTATAAATTTATGTGTTTTGACAATGGATTTTTCGTTCATTTAGGAGGAAATTTTCGATGAGACGGATCACCATTTTGATGATTTATGACAAAGGCTGGTTTGGACCTGAATCTAGTGCCTTCTGGATGATGGTGAAGATATCTTGTTAGTGTTTGGTAATATAAATTCTAGTATTCAGTCATTTTATTTATAAAAGTATGTAGCGACCAACTGAATGTTCAGATGTTACTGTATATGTTTTGTGGAAGTCATAATGGTATTGAAGTCTCTTAAATTGCATATAGTTCAATAAAGGCCATCTTTAGTTATATTTAGACCTGGGTAATGGTTAGTGCCCCTTAAGGGGTATTTTTTGCCACATCACCATCATAATGCTTCATGTAATGGTTAAGGCTTCATAATGCCCTTTCATTTATTAGTTTCCCTGTTTTTCCTTCTTATTAGGCATTATTTTAGAAATGTCTTTCCCTCTACATGCCCTATAATGCCCATGAGGAATGGTGTAAGGGCATTATCAAAATCTTTCACGCCCTTATAAAGCCCCATTACATATGGCCTTAGGGTCTCTTTATTTAAATTTCTTTGTTTCCTGATAAATAAAAACTGAATAAACATATTATTGTTTCATGATAATTTAATGCAAGTCTTACTTCCTTTTAGGTTCTATAAACGTTAGAAATCATTCTTTTTTGAACAATGAGAATCTTTAACTTAGTGTGAGAGAGATCTCACACCCTCCTAAACAGAGGAGTATGTTGTCTTAACAGGGTCTACGCTGGCGTCAGAGTTTGGCTAACGACGTTCCCCGGAAAAATAAACCATACCACCCACTGCCAGTGGCAGGGGCTTAAGCCGTCACAAGAGAGAATCTCTTTGGCGTAACGCACAGTGGACTAAAACCCGGGGTGGCTCGGGCTCGAACTCTTGACCTAGGGTCTAGGAGAACTAGCCTTTATTGCCTTTATCCACCAAATATGACACTAGTGGGGATTGAACTTGGGTCATCAAGAAGAACCATAGTCTTTCCAACCACTAAACCACAAGTGATGGATGTTAGAAATCATTGTCTAAACAGAAGCAAGTCGGCTTTTGAGATCAATATTTTTAGAACGATAAATTTGGATCACTGAACAGACCGCTGGAGTATCATCGTGCTATCAGCGGAACCATCCGGTCATATCCATCTTCACTAGGCAATAATACATATACACCAATTTAGGTAAAATCCCCCTTATGGGAATCAAACCCAAGACCTAATTATCTCTAAGCCTTATCTCACCCCGAAGATGCCCCTTTGAGATTAAATTAGATGTTTGATTTTGGTGGTTTAGTTGTTTATGGTTCAGATTAGGGATGAGCTTGATGCCGACCGGTACATAATATACCCGGTACGGTACGGTACCGGTATTTGAGGGTAAAAACCGGTAAATACCGGTACCGTACCGGACCGGTGTCAAACCGGTACCGAAAATGTCAAAAGTCGGTACCGAATCGGTACCGAAAATGTATCCGGTTCGGTAAAATCGATACCGGTACCGGTTCGGTACCAATACCGGATACTATTTGCTCATCCCTAGTTCGGATGATAATTTAGAACATGGAGATGGTCGTGCAAACCAAATCTCTCAATAAACCAATTTTGCTATAATTTTCATTTTTGGTATATGTGCTACCTTTTTTTAAGAACCAGCAGTAATGCCCGCGCGCGTTGCGGCGCGAGCATCGAATGGATTAGTCTATACGTTATGTGATGCGTTAATCACATGAAAATGCGCGTTTTGACGTATCGAATTAAACTTAATGTAACCTACATAAGCATTGCGATTGGACCAAAACGTAAAGTAAATTGAATTTGTAACGTACAATTATAACATATTATATGTGAACGACTCATACATAGAACACGTACGTGTATAAAGGAAAAAACAAACACGTGTAATCAAAAGGAATTAATTAGAGCTTTTAAAAGAAGGAAAGAAAAAAAATCACAATTTGACTTCACTTGGTTTGGAACAAATTTACGGAATGTACATAAAATAAACACGGAAATGTATTATATTTGACCTAGCTCATTTTTCAAAAAAGTTTACGTCGAAATGTTTTCAAATTTATACGGACACGTACTTAAAAATATGCACGTAACATGTTTTTTTTTTAAACAAAAACGTATTATATTTGACCTAACTCAAATCCTATTAAAAAGTTTACGTCGAATTGTAATCTGACTCAAATTTATACCGAAACATACATAAAAGTAAAAGAACGATACCTGATTGTTTAAATAAAGTTAGAGTTAAATGCTTGGTTGGTCCCTGTGGTTTGCAAAAATTGCAGACTTGGTCCCAATGGTTTACTAATTACACGCGTGGTCCCTGTGATTTTCAAAAATGCACTCGGTTGGTCCCTAGCCCTAACATCAGTTAAATTTCTCAGTTAAGTCCATGTTAAATGACCAAAATACCCTTGCTTATTAACTCTCTTTATAACCCACCTCCTTTCTCTCTATAAACCGCCCCCTGTTCCTCCTTCCATCCTTTGCCGACAAACCCACCCAGTAATCACCACCATCGGAACCACCGCAGTCACCACAGCCACCATCTGAACCACCACCATCATCATCTTTCTCCGCCGTCAACGCACCTATCGTTGCCACCACCTTCATCAATAACCATCATCAAAACCCAACAAATAAAACCCTAAATCGGTTCTAATGTACAAATTCAACTCAAAACTCAAAACCCTAAGAGGCGATATGTACCTTAATCGACTGAAGTTGATGGCGGAGGGAGTTGCAGTGGCGGAGTTGCAGTGGTGGTGAGTTACAGTGGCGGAGATGGAGGAATTGCAGTGGCGGAGTTGCAGTGGTGGTGAGTGAGTTACAGTGGCGGAGATGAAGGGTGTAGATGACTAATTTCACCATCCCCCTGCTACCACCCACCTGTCGCCGCCCACCTGTCGCCGCCACAACCATTAACACCATCCCCCTGCTACCACCCACCTGTCGCCGCCACTAATTTCACCATCCCCCACAACCATTAACACCATTCCCCTGCTACCACCCACCTGTCGCCGCCACCTACCCAACACCGCCACCACCCCAAACGAGGCACCAATCTATCCAAACTCTGTATCAAGAACAGATAAATACAACCCATCTCCAATAAACCCCAAATCAAGATCTGGAGCTCCGAATTTGTGTCAGCAATGTGTTTTTGGGTGTTTTGAAGTGGGTTTTTTTAGAGAGAGAAAGTGTTGAGAGAGGAGAGAGGGAGTAAGGTGGTGGCGGCGGTGTGGTTAGGGGGCGGTGTTGTTAGGTGGCGGTGGCCGCAGGTGTGTGGTAGTGGTGGTAGGGTGGGTGGTGGTGAGAATAAAGAACTAGAGAGAGAGAGCTGAGAGAGAGAGAAAGAGAGTTAGAGAGAGGTGAGAGATTGATCTGTTTATGTATTTGTTAATAAGCAAGGGTATTTTGGTCATTTAACATGGACTTAACTGAGAAATTTAACTGATGTTAGGGCTAGGGACCAACCGAGTGCATTTTTGAAAACCACAGGTACCACGCGTGTAATTAGTAAACCATTGGGACCAAGTCTGCAATTTTTGCAAACCACAGGGACCAACCAAGCATTTAACTCATAAAGTTATTTAACCTAAAAATTACCTGATTGTTTAAATAAAGTTATTTAACCTAAAAAATATAAGAAAATATAAAGAAAAAAAGAAAGACGAAAACAATTACTTGCCAATAGCATGAATGGAACATAGCTCCTTGAAAAACTAAAAAAACAGAGCACACAACCAATTGCTCCAAGAATGTAAGATACATAACGTATACAAATTAGTTGTGGTCGGTGGCCGTTGCCACCGACTTTGTGTTTTAAGTAATAGGGTAATGTGATTACATGTGTCTATATAAATATTTATTTAACTAGGATTGGGTTCAATGGAGAAGAGTAAAGATTCGGTACAAACCTTATGCTATCTAAAAACAATAAGAACAAATTTTGATTGTTGATTATTGAATCAAAGGCTAAAATTGATTAGAATTCTTCATTAACAATTACTATATTATATAATAAGATCTATGGGTATTTTAGTCATTTACTCATTTTCCATCAAATAATAATTCTACCAAGTTTTTAAAACAAAAATGACTTTTATATACTTCATTATTTAAAAAAAATAAACCATAAAATCAAGTATTTTTTATCTTTAATATGAGTACTATATTGCGCTGTACTTTTTTATTTATAAAAGTGATTTTTAAAAAAGTTACAAAAATATGTTTTATAATTGTGCAAGTTATGTAGTTGGAATATGCTAGCATGAAAAATGTATTATGTTGATTTTAAATCTATAGCGTATGTTCTTATTTTGTTGTGTAATTCTTATGTGTTGTTATTTTTTTTTTCCTTTTGTGTTGTTATTAGGAGCCTATTTCGAAATAAACTTGTTTTCCACTAGTTATGTAATAGATGTGTTGTTTACAAAATTAAAACAAAAACATGAAATTGTGTTAATTATTTAATAGCATGTGTTGTTTACAAAATTAAAAAACCATAAAATTATGCTAGTTTTGTAACATGTGTGTTGTTTACAAAATAAAAAAATAAACATGAGATTTTGCTAGTGCTAGTTATGTGCTCTTTGTATAATTAAAAAAAAAACATGAAATTATGCTAGTTATGTAATAGCATGTGTTATGTGTTGTTTACAAAATAAAAAAAAGCATGACATTGTCAAATTTACAAATTAGAAATGGCATGAAAATACAGATTTCCATAATCCTTATATATTGTTAAAAACAAATATACCCTTATTGAGTGTTTATAAGTTATCCATGTGTTACTGTAGTGGTTCTTATAGTTTTTAGATTTAATTTAGTTTGTATATGATCCTACTCCCAATGGAGAACTCTAAAAAGTAGGGAAGCAAGGGGAATCGACGCAAACGAATTTCGATTGGACTCATTCCATCAGCATTGGAACCGGCTCGTCGAACCCTAACTCAAAGCTATCTAAACTCTAAACCTAAAGTCTAAAGCTAAACCGTAAAACTAAAACCTAAGCTAAAACTTAAAATCTAAACTATAAACCCTAAAGGCTAAAACCCAAACCCTAAAAGCCAAATTCTAAATCCTAAAAGTTAAACCGTAACCCTAAGAGTGAAACCCCATATATATATATATATATATATATATATATATATATATATATATATATATATATATATATATAGGTTCATTGGGGAACACTAAAAAAGTGGGAAACAATGGGGAAACGACTCAAACGAACTCCGATTGGACTCATTCCAGCGGCGTTGGAACCGTCTCGTCGAACCCTAACTAGGATCTCTTAACCCTAAACCCTAAATCATAACCCCTAAACCCTAAATATATTAGGGTTTGGCTTTTAGGGTTTAGCTTTAGGGTTTAGCTATAAGGTTTAGCCTTTAGGGTTTAGCTTTTAGGGTTTATAGTTTAGATTTTACGGTTTAACTTAGGTTTTAGCCTTATTTTTTAGCTTTAAGGTTTAGAGTTTAGGAGTTAGGATTTAGGGTTTATGGTTAAGAGATCTTAGTTAGGGTTCAACGAGCCGGTTCCAACACCGCTGGAATGAGTCCAATCGGAGTTCATTTGAGTTGGTTCCCCGATGTTCCCCACTTTTTTAGTGTTCCCCAATGAACCTTCCCCTATATATATATATATATATATATATATATATATATATATATAGAGAGAGAGAAAGTATAATGTACTTCACGCCTTAACGTACATTAACGTACTTCACGAAATATATAACATGCGTAATTATTTTTTTGACCAAAATAACGTGCGTGATTTTGGATCCCATGCGTGATTATGTGGTCCCATGCGTGATTATGTGGTCCCATGCGTGATTATATGTTCCATGCGTGATTATACCCCTGATCCAACGGTTACCATTGTCTCCTACGTGAAGTATGATAAGCCGTGAAGTATGTTAACCTTTCTCTCTCTCTCTCTCTCTATATATATATATATATAGGCTAGGAGTTGGCTAAAAAGTCCAAATTTTCTAAAAAGTGTAAAAAGTCATAAAACATCAAAATGTCAATCATAAAACACACCAAAACCCACAAATAACTAAACAAAGATTACTATAACATCTATGTTGGTTGTGTTTTATGTTTTGGATGATAAGGCTATGATTATCGAATGACAAACATTATTTTGTTTTATGTTAATTAGCATGTTGTGTTTTATATTCATAGTTCTACGATTGTGTGTTTGAAGTTTCTCTGGACTATTATAATTTGAATATGGTGTTTTAGTAATATTTACTCTGTTACTTGTGGGTTTTAGGTGTGTTTTATGTCTGGAATTATAGTGTTTTTTTGACTTTTTACATTTTTTAGGAAATTTGGACTTTGTAGCCGAACCTCAACCTATATATATATATAGTTTAAATGAGAAGAAATTTCAACCAATAAGAGTGTTTCATTTTGCTTCCTTTAATATTTTATTTAATGCTTTTGTAAGGGTATATTGGTAAATTTACATACATTGTAGCATTCCTTTTTAATAACTAACTACATTAAATTTTATAACTTAATTTCAAAATATGTAAGTTTTTCAAAAAAAAATATTTAATTTAGAAGTGTACGATAAATACGAGGTTTGTATGATAAATTACGAGATGTGTAAGATAAAATGTAGGATAAATTTCGACTAGTGTAGTATAAATTTGGACATATGTAGTATAAATTTTGACATATGTAGGATAATAGTGTTTATGACTAATTAATAAATCTAAAAGTATAATTAATGAGATGAGAGAAAATATTTAACATTTTACATTTATACTCTTTATTCTTTTTTGTCACACCATGACTTTTGTGGAAGCGTATGATGTGTAACTTGCTTAATATCATTGCATTCAATTATAACAAACAACTATATGATTAAAACCATGATGTTCATCCATAAATATGATTCAAAATATTACAAACCACATTGTTTTGGTACCAACCAAAGACTTCAAGTTTAACATACAACCAACCAAATGTTTTAAGTTCCGTAAAGGACTTTAATAAAAGACTTAAATAGAATAAGGCTTTGATCCATGTATCTTATCAAAGATAAGATACACAACTGAAACCCTTCAAAACGGGATGACATCATATCTTGTAAACACATATTGAAAACCTTGAACGCCCGCCAGATCCATATCAATTTCCTGAAATACATGTAGTTTTGAAAACATCAACAAAAGTTGAGCGAGTTCATGTGTTTGTACGTGTGCACGAATAATCCTGTAAACATTTGTATGTATCTTTGTAAACCGGTATGAAAGTGTCTATGAACAGATCAATTAATGATTTGCAAGGTCATTAATGTGCGTGTAATGGTGCAGGATGGCTCAACCCTTTGTGTATTTTGTACCGGGCAACCCGGCTGAAACGACATAGTCACCACATGCGGCCAACTCGCGGACCCATGGGTGGGGCTCGCAACACCCAAATAGATGTATCACTCTTGCCACTCGGTCTTTATATAAGGATTAATGGTCTTAAGTTAACGTCTACCCATTCACATGATCTAACAATTCATTCCTTAGCTAACCATACCATTTGCAAACATTGAAATATTTGTAACATGTATTTCACCCCCGAAGTTGTAAAACTTAAAACAGTTAAAAGAAAAGAGGGACATGAACTCACAATCTTGCGTCCTGCTGTCCGGTGTAACTCAAAGGTCCTGTCCTGAAGTCGTGCAACTACCTACACACGTGCTATGGTTTATTAGACAGCTAGGTCGTGTAACGACTCTTAGTCTTATGTTATGACTTATCATACTTTGAGTTATGTCTTGATGTACATTATATTATTCCAAAGTATATAATTACTGGGTAAAATAATAATATTTTAACTTAAATTATATTTATCAATTATTGGAATATTTGTTAAAATAATATATTTTAAGTTGTTTGTTTTGTAATCCATCATGAATATTTCCCAAGGATGAGTATACTTATACTTGTATATTTTTAGACTCGTGTATTTTGCCAAGTATTGGTGGCGTATTCCGGTGTGTATTTGTACGTACGAGATACGTATTTTCTTGTATTTATTAAGTATTTTATACTTAATCTTGTATTTAATTTTCCAGAATATTATTTTTAATCAAATAAAAATCACCAATTTATATACTTAAAATGTATGTATTTTAAGAAAACTTTTATAGATAATTACCTATAAATCTTTCTTGGCAAAAATAATTATACTTTCATATAAACCTCTAAAATAATATATTTTCAAGATTAACTTAGAAAATATTTATAATTCTATTTTTCACCCAAAATAATACATTCTTTATTTGTTTAAGAAAATATATATTTTCTTCAAAAATAACATATCTTCCAATTGTTCAAGAAAATATATATATTTTTCTTCACTCAAAAATAATATATTTTCTACTTGACAAAATATGATATATTTTTGTAATACTTGTAAAAATCATAATTTCCGCTTCTATGATTTCCAAAATACCGTTTAACTCATTTGTCAAAATATAAATCTATTTCCGGAATATATATATAAGTGCAGTCCATATGTCCGTGTTTGGTTTGTCCAATATTCGGGTATAAATTATATATTCATTTTCTTGGAATTTTTTGTAATATTTTGTATTACAAATTTGGGTATTTTGGTAAGTTATATTATTTTCAAGTCCTAAAAAAATATAACTAATACACAAAATATATAAGTAGCACACAAGTGTGACATCTAAATATATATTTCCCTAAATATATACTAAGTCACTTTTATTTATCAAAAATCAATCTCCAATATTTGTAATTTTTGTAACAAAATTTATGGAAAGTTTTTATATGAAAACCATAATCAAAATTTATTTGTAAACACTTGTTTAAAAATATTTTTCTAAGTGTTTAAATTCTACAAAAATTTTTGCCATATTTTCCCCTTAAAAATGGAGGTTTCCATGCTTTAAAAGCATATCATTTTCTTTTAAAATCATCATCAATCATCAACAAATCATGCAAGACTTACCATGAGCCAAAATCATGCAATTTACACTACATCATGAACTTGGAATTTTGTAAAAGTTTGTAGTAACTTAATATGTTGTTAAGTAGGTTTAGTTACCCTTCAAAATATGGTTATTTGTTTATAAATCCCTTTCTTGTGAAATTTAGTCTTTTACAACTTGTATGAAGATTTTCCAAAAATATTTCTTCTTGTATTCTTCTTGTTAACAACATGTTTCTAGCCTTGATTTAACACTAAAAACATGATTAGTTTCTTTAAAACTCATGATTATGTAAATCTTGTAAATAACCTTGGTTTCTTGAGAAAATTAGTTTTGTAATCATCCATTTACAAGACTTATAACATGTATCAAACTTCATCATACACAAAATCAACTTCATTTTCTAGTTCATGTGGAACATAAAGGATGATCATTTTGTTTTTCACAACATTCATCCTCTCACTTACTAGATCATGTGTTTAATCACAATCTAGCAAGCTTCTTATGATGATCAACATCATAATCATAATCACAAGAAACCAATCATCAAGTATCATACATACACTAAATCAACATAGATTCTTATGTTTTTAAGCTTTATGTGAAAGATTATCTTCTTGTTTCTTTATGATCTTCATGATTAATCACTTACATAATCTTTTAACCATCAAAATGAGTAGTAAAAACAAGTTACAAAAGGCTTACTACTAGCACAAGGGCTAGGGAAGTATCAAAGATGATGAACAAGGTGGATAAAAGCTCTAGGAAGTGGTCCTTCAAGCTCCAATGCTACCAAGCTTCTTAATCAAGTTCCTTGCACCTTAGGATCTCCTTGGATTGTATGATAATGGAGTGAAAATGATGGAAGTGTGGGTGGTGGATTACGGCTGTGAGCAAGGGAGAAGGAGGGAGAGAGATGAAGTTTGATGTTAGTGAAATGAGAGTTATGGTGGTCTTGTGGTTAATATAAACAAGTTCTCCAACATTTTCAAAACCTTGTGGGTAATATATTTCTAAATCCATGAACATATCAATTAAATAATTCAACAAAATCCATGGGTGGGTCCACCCATGGTGACTGTCAAAATGAGGGGGGGTATGGTTGAAATGTAATGGTAAGTTAGATGTCTTGGTTAGATTCTAAGTATAAGAATTAGTGTTTATATGTGTTATGTGATTATAAGATGCATTATGATGTTCGGTGACCATAACTAGCTCGGAAATATTAAAACAATGCTTCTAGTGAAAATTTGGTGTTTCGGGTAGTGTCCGGTTATTCGGTTGGTTACCGGTTCGTTAAGGTGCTAAGTTACGCAGTTTAGTGTGCTTTATGTCCCTTTTGTGACAGTTTTGATTTCCGACACTTAGGAAGGTATTCTGGACCATTAAACCATAATTCTGCATTATATTTTAGTGTTCAAATACTGATTTTTGCTGAAAAATGCAGAATTCTGCAGTTTGTGTGAGTTTTAGGCACTTTCCGGCACTTAAACTATCTCTAGGAAGACAGTTTTATGATCCCTACGTTCCTACACACCATACTAGTGTAACTCTTGGTTTCGGGCTCATTCTGTGTTTTAACATCATGTCTGTCTGAGCACTGAACTCCCGTCAGTACTTCTAGTTTATCTGATAACTGTGCTAATATTGTTTCGTGCATCAATTGAATCATAATGTGTTGCATTGCAATAATGATAAATAATCATGCAACATGCAATGCACTTGTATGTATATGACAATTATCAGAAATCATTCATGCCATTAATTCAAACCAAGCACAGTTATTAAAGCACAATTTACTGTTTAACATGTACGGAATTACATGAAAAATTGACGGTTGTCACATTCTCCCCCCGTTAATAAAATTTCATCTCGAAATTTTAAGCTGCGTTATCGGTTGCAGGGGAGTTAGGGAACAAGTGTGGATACTTCGATTTCATTCGATCTTCACGGTCCCAGGTAAAATCTGGGCCGTGACGTGAGGTCCAGTGAACCTTGACAAGCTTAACACGACTCCCCCGAGTCTTGTTGACTTTCCAGTCTGTAACCTCAATGGGTTCCTCAGTGAATTGGAGAGTGTCGTCGATATGCACTTCATCCGCAGGGATGATAACTGTTTCCTGAGTTGGGTTCTTCTTCAGGTTTGACACATGAAATGTATCATGTACACCGTGTAGTTATTCTGGTAATTCTAAATTGTATGTGACGGTACCAACCCTTTCCAATATCTTGAATGCCCCAATGTAACGTGGGTTTAACTTGCCAAGCTTTCCGAATAGTGCTACACCTTTCCAAGGTGAGAACTTCAACAAAACCATGTCTCCTACTTCGAATTCCAAAGGTTTCCGTCTTTGATCTGCGTAGCTCTTTTGTCGGTCACGAGCCACCTTGATGCGCTCTCGGATCTGCATGATCTTGTCTGTTGTTTCTTGGACCAGTTCGGGACTAACCATCTGTCTATCTCCTGCATTTGCCCAACACAACGGTGAGCGGCACTTATGGCCATAAAGAGCTTCGAACGGTGCGGCTTGAATGCTTGTATGGTAGCTGCTATTATAGGAAAACTCAACCAGAGGTAGATGAGTATCCCAACTGCCACCTAAATCCATCACACATGCTCGAAACATGTCTTCCAGTGTTTGAATAGTTCTTTCGCTCTGACCCTCAGTCTGCGGGTGAAAGGCCGTACTCAGATTTAACTGAGATCCAAAGGCATCTTAAAAGGATTGCCAAATCCTTGATACAAATCGTCCATCTCTATCTGAAATTATCGAGATAGGCACTCCATGACGTGCTACTATCTCCTTGAGGTAAAGCTCAGCTAGCTTCCCAGTGCTATCTTTCTCTCGTATCGGTAGGAAGTGTGCAGACTTTGTCAATCGATCCACTATTACCCATATCATATCGTGTCCTCTAGAAGTCCTGGGTAACTTTGTTATGAAGTCCATAGAAATCTGTTCCCACTTCCACATGGGTATTTCAGGTTGTTGCAAAAGACCGGAAGGTTTCTGATACTCGGCCTTAACCTTAGCACAGGTTAGGAACTTCCCAACATAAATAGCAACGTCACTCTTGAGCTTTGGCCACCAATAATAATCTTTCAGATCTTGGTACATCTTGTCCGATCCTGGGTGGATCGAGTACCTCGACTTATGAGTTTCATAAAAAATAACCTCTCTAATACCGCCGTATAGCGGAACCCAAATGCGTCCCATGAAGTATAAGGTTCTTTCCTCATTTGGCACTAAATTCTTCTCCATTCCTCGGAGATATTCAGCCTTAAGGTTTTCCTTCTTAAGAGCTTCTTGTTGTGCGTCACGTATACGTGAAGTGAGATTCGTCTGAATAGTCATTTCTAAAGCTCGAACTCTTATGGGCTTAACCCTTTCCTTTCGACTTAAGGCGTCTGCTACCACATTTGCCTTTCCAGGATGATACTTGATCTCGTAGTCATAATCATTTAACAACTCAACCCATCGTCGCTGTCGCATATTAAGCTCTTTCTGATTAAATATGTGTTGCAGACTCTTCTGATCCGTGAAGATAGTACATTGAGTACCATAGAAATAATGTCGCCAAATCTTCAAGGCAAATACCACAGCACCTAGCTCTAGATCGTGAGTGGTATAATTCTTCTCATGTACTTTCAGTTGGCGTGAAGCATAAGCGATGACTTTTTGGCGTTGCATGAGCACGCAACCCAATCCCTGATGTGAAGCGTCGCAATATACCGTGAAGTCTTCCGTGCCTTCGGGTAGGGATAGTATCGGTGCATCGCATAGCATGTTCTTAGGCAATTGAAAGGCTTCTTCTTGCTTGTCTTCCCAGTCATACTTCTTGTCTTTCTGGGTAAGGGATGTCAGCGGTTGAGCTATCTTGGAGAAATTCTCGATAAACCCACGGTAATAGCCCGCTAATCCCAAAAATTACCGAATCTCATTCGGTGTCTTCGGAGTTTCCCAGTTCTTGATTGCCTCAGTCTTTGTGGGATCCACATGAATGCCATTCTCGTTTACCACATGACCAAGGAACTGTACTTCGCGAATCCAAAATTCGCATTTTGAGAACTTAGCGTAGAGCTTTTCCTTCTTCAGTAGCTCTAGAATGGCTCTGAGATGCTGCTCGTGCTCTTCCTTCGTCCGCGAATAAATCAGAATATCGTCGATAAATACGATCACAAATTTATCGTGATATGGCTTGCACCCACGATTCATCAAATCTATAAACATTGCCGGCACGTTAGTCAATCTGAACGACATCACAAGGAACTTGTAGTGTCCATAACGAGTTCTGAACGCAGTCTTTGGTATACTCTCCTTTTGAATCTGCAACTGATGATAGCTCGATCGAAGGTCGATCTTGGAGTAGTAGCTTGATCCTTGCAGTTGGTCGAATAAATCATCAATCCTCGGCAAGGGATACCGATTCTTGATAGTTAACTTATTCAGCTCCCTATAGTCGATAAACATTCGAAAGCTACCATCCTTCTTCTTAACGAACAACACTGGAGCTCCCCAAGGCGATAAGCTCGGCCTTATAAATCCCTTGTCCAATAACTCCTAACGCTGCGTGGATAACTCTTGCATCTCGGATGGCTCAAGTCGATAAGGTGCCTTGGCTACAGTCGTGGCACCTGGAACCAACTCAATATGGAATTCGACTTGTCGTTGCGGGGGTAATCCTGGCAAGTCTTCGGGGAAGACCTCAGGATATTCCCTTACCACAGGGATATCTTCAAGCTTCGGCTCTTCGGCTTTCTTATCCACTACATGAGCTAGGAAGGCAACGCATCCTTTACGCAGACACTTCTGTGCTTTCATACAATTGATGACCCACAAGGGCGTATCATGCTTCTCTCCGTGAATCTCGATCGTCTCCTCATTCACCATCGGAATGCGAATGATCTTATCATGGCAAACTATCTCTGCACGGTTGTTAGACAACCAATCCATCCCGATCACGACATCAAAACTTCCCAAGTCTACTGGTTTCGCAACCCCCGACCCCTAATCCCCGGGAACGGGCGGCCGCGAGCCAGTTTCGGTGGTATCGCGTATTGTCTAATTTGGCAGCGGAAATTTTCATCAGGACCGTAGTTAGGAAATATTTGATCAGAGTAAAATACCACATTTCCATAATATTAAACACATGGGATAAAATCCAAGTTCGTAGTACACACGTTTTCATAGGAATAAATCCTATTTTATTTAATAAAAACATCTATTTTATTTTAGGTAACCTTATTGCCACTTTTCAAGCCTTCAGTGCTGTCCAGCTGGCTTCTATTTGGCTTTCACAATTTGTTACCTGAAACGCGTTTTAAAAACATTTGTCAGTGGGAAATACTGGTGAGTGAATCCCAATTTAATCAAGTTTAAATAAAACTCATTGTACATTGAGGGCGATCTCGCAATTATATTTGTTTCCAAGTTATACCAATTAACATCCATGGTACTGTCAGACCCGACTTGTGGAAATGTTACTCCTTGACCAGGTGGTAACAAATTTTGTATACAAAACCCCAACATACTCATGATAATTGTATTCTTACAAATACTCAATAACTGCTTAATATATAATTAATTAAGTGAGGTTTTGTAATAACAATTTGCAAAAGGTTTACAAAAAGCGGATCAACTCACATTGCTGTCTTAGATTTTCTGTAAGGGTTTCCTGAGAATTATCTATAATTTACACAAATGCACACGCGTTGGTATAATAACCCATTTTAACATTAGTAATACCCTCCCCGAGACGACATTCCAACGACTACGTCGGGCAGAACCACGACAGCCGTTACGAAACCCTAGATCAATCGGGCAGCGTATCTAATACGTATCCAGGGGTTATAATACTAACAACGGAGTAGAACTTCGCTATTTAGGGGGTATTAGATCCGAGTATAATGCCTACTATGAGAGAATCACGTTTAGAAAGAAAGAAATGAACGAGTTGTGCTGAAATTCGATGCCTGCTACTTATAGTGCCTCACTTCAACTTTTACGCGACCCGCGTAAATGTTAACATAGGGCTACGCGACCCGCGTTAAACCCTGGTCAACGCGTAGGTGATCTGGATCAGCAACTAGACTCGCCACGATGATGACACGTGTCATCACCAGGCTACGCCACATTCTGGATCTCTAGCAGCCCGCGTTAGATCCCTAAGGGTCTACGCGGCCCGTGACAAACCCAAAAACTCAATTTTTAATTATTTTTTATAATATTTAGGGTATTCGGGGCCCGTTTTCACGTATGGGGTGTATTTTGGGACATATTGGGGGTATTTTAAAATATATTAGGGTGTCGGAAAATATTCGGGGGTATCGGTTTTCTTGAGGGTTGTTATATCGTCCCCACCTTATTTTAGAGCTCGTCCTCGAGATCTGCTGGAATAGGTGTGGATATTTCTTTTGCATTTCTGATTCAAGCTCCCATGTGTACTCAGGTCCTCTTTTGGAGTCCCACTTCACTTTGACCAGAACTAGTCTCTTGTTTTTGAGGTTCTTGACTTTTATGTCTTCAATTTGTAGAGGTCTTTCCACAAATTTGAGTTGTTCATTTACCTCTATATCCTTAAGAGGTACTACAAGCGATTCATCAGCTAAGCATTTCTTAAGATTTGACACATGAAAGACATCATGTATTCCTGCCATTTCCTCTGGCAGTTGTAGCTGATAGGCTACAGGTCCTATTCTTCTAATAATCTTAAAAGGTCCAACATACCTGGGACTTAGCTTTCCCCGTTTGATGAATCTTACTACTCCTTTCCAAGGAGAGACTTTTAATAATACTTTATCTCATACTTGAAATTCCAATGGTTTGTGTCGGTTATCAGCATAACTCTTTTGTCGATCACGTGCTGCTTTCAGTCATTCCTTGACTTGAATAATTTTGTCAGTTGTTTCTTGCACTATCTCAGGTCCAGATAGTTGCTTTTTCCCAATTTCTGCCCAACAGACTGGGATTCGGCACTTTCGTCCATAAAGTGCTTCGAATGGTGCAACATTGATACTTGTGTGATAACTATTATTATAAGAAAATTCTATTAAAGGTAAATGATCATCCCAATTACCTCCAAAATCAATTACACAAGCTCTAAGCATGTCTTCCATCGTCTGAATTGCCCTTTCGCTTTGTCCGTCTGTTTGAGGGTGATAAGCGGTGCTTAGATTTAACTTGGTTCCCATGGCTTTTTGGAAACTTGACCAAAAATGAGAGGTAAATCGGCTATCCCTATCAGAAATGATTGATAAAGGAATTCCATGTAATGAAACTATTTCATTTACATATAATTTAGCTAACTGTTCCATACTGAAAGTTTCTTTCATTGGTAGAAAATGAGCTGACTTGGTTAGCCTATCTACAATCACCCAGATTGTATCATTACCTTTTCTTGTTTTGGGTAATTTAGTAACAAAATCCATTGTTATCAATTCCCATTTCCACACTGGCATTTCTAGTTGTTGTAACAAGCCTGAGGGTTTCTGGTGTTCAGCTTTAACTTGTGAACAAGTTAAACATTTAGAAACATAGACTGCTATGTCCTTTTTCATTCCTATCCACCAGAAATTCTTTCTTAAATCCTGGTACATCTTATCACTTCCTGGGTGCATCGTATACTTAGATTTATGGGCTTCTTCTAATATATGATGACGCAGGTTTCCTAATTTAGGTATCCACATTCTCTTTTCATGGAATCTCCAAATTCCATCTGTTCCTTGTTCTAATTCCTTAATCATACCTTTTAATTTTTCAGTATCATCCTTGATTACTGATTCTTGTGCTTTTCTAATTTGATCATTTAAATCTACTTGTAGATTTAATTTAAGAGAACGTACCCTTTTTGGCTTTTCATGATACTTTCAGCTTAAAGCATCTGCCACTACATTTGCTTTTCCTTCATGATACTGGATATCACAATCATAATCACTAAGCATCTCCATCCAACGTCTTTGTCTCATATTCAATTCCTTTTGCCCAAAAACATACCTTAAACTCTTATGATATGTGAATATGGTAAACTTACTACCATAAAGGTAATGTCTCCAAACCTTAAGGGCAAAAATTATAGCTCCTAACTCTAGATCATGGGTTGAATAATTCTCTCCATGATTCTTAAGTTGTCTAGATGCATAAGCTATAATCTTTTGGCGTTGCATCAACACACATCCATAACCTAGTTTAGAAGCGTCACAATATATGACAAAATCTTCAGTTCCTTCTGGTAACGCTAGTATGGGTGTATTAGTTAATCTTTGCTTAAGAATTCTAAATGCTTCCTCCTGTTTTGGTCCCCATTCAAACTTAATGGATTTACAGGTCAACTTAGTTAAAGGAATGGCTATTCTAGAAAAATATTGAATAAATCTTCTATAATAACCGGCCAATCCTAAGAAACTTCTAACCTCGGTTGGTGACTCAGGGGTTTTCCACTTGGTTATTGCCTCAATCTTTGTTGGATCTACATGAGTTCCTTCATGATTGACTAAGTGTCCAAGAAACTGTACCTGCTCTAACCAAAACTCGCACTTTGAAAACTTAGCATAAAGCTTTTCCTTTCTTAATAGACTTAAAAGTGCGTGCAAATGCTTTGCATGTTCCTCCTTATTCTTAGAATAAATTAGAATATCATCTATGAAGACAATTATGAATTTATCCAAATATGGCTTACATATTCGGTTTATCATGTCCATAAATGCGGCTGGGGCATTGGTTAAACCAAATGGCATGATAGTAAATTCATAATGACCATACCTTGTTCTAAATGCGGTTTTAGGAATATCCTCTTCCTGTACCTTTAATTGATGATATCCTGACCTTAAATCGATTTTAGGGAAAAATCGAGCTCCTTGCAATTGATCGAACAGATCATCAATTCTTGGTAATGGATACCGATTCTTAATCGTGACTTTGTTTAACTCACTTTAGTCAATGCACATACGCATTGATCTGTCCTTCTTTTTAAAAAATAAAATCGGTGCTCCCCACGGCGATGAGCTTGGCTGTATGAATCCTTTTTCCAATAATTCATCTAACCATTTCTTTAGTTCCTGCATTTCAGCGGGTGCCAAACGGTAGGGTGCTTTGGCAATTGGAGCTGTTCCTGGCAGTAGATGAATTCTGAATTCAACTTCTCTGTCCGGTGGTAGTCTTGGTAATTCTTCCGAAAATACATCTGAAAACTGAGACACTACTGGAATGTCTTTTAATTCCTTTCCTTTAGTGTTAGTGATTATGGAAATCAAATACACTATAGATCCTTTTCTTATATAGCTTGCAGTTTTCATCACAGAGATGAATTTAGTGGATCTAGAGGGTTTATCTCCTTTAATTGTGATCTTTTCACCATTTGGTGAATTTACTTGAATTGACTTTTGATCACATAAAATACTGGCTTTATTGGCTATTAACCAATCCATTCCTAAAACAACATCAAATCCTGCCAGATTCATTGGATAAAGGTTTGGAATAAACTTTTGGTTTAAAAATTATATTCTTGCTTCCTGCAAGATTTCAGGAATCCTAACAGTTTCTCCATTAGCTGTTTCTACTAAACATTCTTGTGGTAGTTTTGTTAATGATTGATTGAGAAGTTTGTAAAATGAAGTATTAATAAAACTTTGGTTTGCACCAGAGTCAAATAATACTTTAGCAAAAACATCATTAACTAAAAACGTACCGGCTATCACATCTGGAATCATCTTGGCTTCATCTGCAGTTAGAACGAATGCTCTAGCATTTTTAGTGTTCCTGTTGTTCACAGCTGGAACCAATTTCGGACAATTCGGCTTGATGTGACATTTTTCTCCACAGTTGAAGCATAGTCCATTACTGGATTTTCTCCTGCAATCTTCTTCCTTGTGTCCTGGCATCTTGCAGAAATTGCAAAGAGTGGAGCATTTTCCCGAATGCTTTTTCTTGCAGACCTTGCAGAATGGTGCAGAGGTAGAACCCATATTCCTACGATTGTAATTCCCAGAACGGAATTCTTGGGTAAGCCTTTGGGTTAGGTTTCTCCTCTGGTCTTCTTCTCTAGTACGGATTAACTCATCTGTCAAGGTGTTTGCTAGTTCTATAGCTTCTTCTATAGTTTGGGGTCTAGCTGCCTTGACTACATGTCTAATCTCTCCAATTAATCCCCAGATGTAACGGGAGATTAATACCGGTTCAGGTGATGCAAGGGTTGGTACTATTCTAGCATATTCAAAGAATGTGGTAGTATAACCCTTACTATCTACCCCGGTCATTCTAAGATTCAGAAATTTGTTTGCTATCTGCTCCTTTTAATTGGGAGGGCAGAATTTCCTTTCTATCATATTTTTAAATTCCTCCCATTCCATGTTGTATACCCTATCACTTCCTATTGATTGGAGGATAGTGTTCCACCATTCTAAGGCTGAGTTCTTAAATAAATTAGAAGCAAACATTATCTTATCTTCTTCAGCACATTTGCTTATTTTTAAAACTGCCTCAGTCTTTTCTATCCAGCGTAGAGCTGCAATGGGTCCTTCATTGCTCGAGAATTCTATTGGTTTGCAGGACCAGAATTCTTTATAAGAACAACCATAAGGCATGGTTCTTCTTCTTTCAGGAATGGGTACTTGAAGTATGGGTCCATTGTTTACGCTATTTTCTGGTTCAGTTGGTCGCTTACTGCTATGTTTACTTTTATTATCAGCATCCTTAACAATTTGAAGAATAAATGGCATTGCATCTATAATTCCTTGTGCCACTATGTGTTGGATAGCACTATTATCTGCTTGGTTTCCATTATTATTGATGCTCGGATTCTCATTAACCAAGTTAATGTTACTCTGGTTATCATTATTCAGATTTCTTTGATTTCCTTCGTCGGCCATCTGAATTTTAAACATTTACCCTGTATTAATATAAAAAAATAATATTTAATATATTCAATCACATGACACGCACTTTGGTCGAAAGCGTCGATCATTGCGACTTACTCTATTCATATAGTATGCATCTATTACACACCAGTACTGAAATTAAAATTACAATATCAACTGAAATTTAAAGTTACGCTACTAGTAATAGGCATCCGTAGTTTTTTTTTACACATACACACATATATTATATTATTTTATTATTATTATTACTACTACCGTTTCCATTCTCACATTCATGGATATGTATTCATCCAAAAATCCATATTGCGCTCGTCATATTTCCAGACGAGTCGCTCTCCCACATGTCTGATTCGTTCACTACTCTCTAAAATTTCCTCACCAAATGTCATAAGTTCTTGTACGTTTTCTGCACTCATTGGGGGTGCAGGTTCTAGGACTAGGTTCGGAATCTGGGGTGCGGGTTCTTGATATGGGGGTGTAGGTGCCTGGAATCGGTAAGGATCTTCTAAAATCTCCCTAATGTATTCATCGTGGTAATAGGGATCTAAAGGATCCAAACCTGGGTAGGCTCCTAAATTCTGCATGGGTGTGTCTTCATGTATCGGGTAGCGTTGCACATAGTCCCTAACGTCATCCCACCAGGGGTAGTAATTTGGGTCTAGGGGATTTGGTGCAGGTACCCTAGGTATTTCTTCCGGATTAAAGTCATGCATTTCTATTTGATTATCAGGGTTTTCTATCTCCATGGGTTGGTCAGGGATTGGTGGCTGTGGTTGGGGTGCTATCATTTGTTCCAGATTAGGGTCAGCTGCAGTGGTTGCTAGGATGTGGATGTTAGCTATTCCCTTATTGATCATGTCCTGGGCATAGGCATCTGTTTCTCTCTTGGCTGCTGCTAGTGCTCTATGGTCTTGTAACTTTTTCATACGTTTTCTACGATCGTGTGCTCCTCTACTGAATCATCCCCTCTTTTTCTGAGGAAATGGCTCTTCTGACTGAGCCTTAAACACAAAGATTCCTTCTTCCGTATCAGCAGAATACCCCGAGAGGGCAGGCTGAGAAGAGGAGGTGCCTTCGCTTCTAGGCGAACCAGACAATTGACGGTACGCGTCAGATGGTCCTTGGTCACTCATACTGTAACTAACAAATAGTCAAATAACACATAACAATTAAATACAATTATGCACGTATTTCCACAACTTATTTCCTAACAGATTAAATTTTGATGTCAGCAGAACACTTCAGTGGCTGAATCAGTGGCTTAGCTCTGATACCACCTTCTGTCACAACCCCCGATCTCTAATTCCCGGGAACGGGCGGCCGCGAGCCAGTTTCGGTGGTATCGCGTATTGTCTAATTTGGTAGCGGAAATTTTCATCAGGACCGGAGTTAGGAAATATTTTATCAGAGTAAAATACCAGATTTCCATAATATTAAACAAATGGGATAAAATCCAAGTTCGTAGTACACACGTTTTCATAGGAATAAATCCTATTTTATTTAATAAAAACATCTATTTTATTTTAGGTAACTTTATTGCCACTTTTCCAAGCCTTCAGTGCTGTCCAGCTGGCTTCTATTTGGCTTTCACAGTTTGTTACTTGAAACGCGTTTTAAAAACATTTGTCAGTGGGAAATACTGGTGAGTGAATCCTAATTTAATCAAGTTTAAATAAAACTCATTGTACATTGAGGGCGATCTCGCAATTATATTTGTTTCCAAGTTATACCAATTAACATCCATGGTACTGTCAGACCCGACTTGTGGAAATGTTACTCCTTGACCAGGTGGTAACAAATTTTGTATACAAAACCCCAACATACTCATGATAATTGTATTCTTACAAATAATCAATAACTGCTTAATATATAATTAATTAAGTGAGGTTTTGTAATAACAATTTGCAAAAGGTTTACAAAAAGCGGATCAACTCACATTGCTGTTGTTAGATTTTCTGTAAGGGTTTCCTGATAATTATCTATAATTTACACAAATGCACACGCGTTAGTATGATAACCCATTTTAACATTAGTAATACCCTCCCCTAGACGGCATTCCAACGACTACGTCGGGCAGAACCACGGCAGCCGTTACGGAACCCTAGATCAATCGGGCAGCGTATCTAATACGTATCCAGGGGTTATAATACTTACAACGGAGCAGAACTTCGCTATTTAGGGGGTATTAGATCCGAGTATAATGCCTACTATTAGAGAATCACGTTTAGAAAGAAAGAAATGAACGAGTTGTGCTGAAATCCGATGCCTGCTACTTATAGTGCCTCACTTCAACTTTTACGCGGCTCGCGTAAATGTTAACACAGGGCTACGCGGCCCGCGTTAAACCCTGGTCAATGCGTAGGTGATCCGGATCAGCAACTAGACTCGCCACGATGATGACACGTGTCATCACCGGGCTGCGCCACATTCTGGATCTCTAGCGGCCCGCGTAAGATCCCTAAGGGGTCTACACGGCCCGCGACAAACCCAAAAACTAAATTTTTAATTATTTTTGATAATATTTAGGGTATTCGGGGCCCGTTTTCACGTATGGGGTGTATTTTGGGACATATTGGGGTATTTTAAAATATATTAGGGTGTCGGAAAATATTCTAGGGTGTCGGTTTTCTTGAGGGTTGTTATAACTGGTAGAAGATCTATCGAAAATTTACGCTCTCCAAGTTCTAGAGTACAACCCTTAATTACCTCGTTTGCCTCAACGAACTTTCCATTAGCCAACTCTATCGAATACGGGACGTCTAGCTTACTCACAACTAATCCAAGTATATTCTTAAAGTCTATAGACACGAAGCTAAAACCGGCACCAGTATCAAACAACACAGATGCATATTGTTGGTTAAGAGGGAACGTACCAGTAACCACATTTGGATCTTGGCGTGCTTCCCTAGCTCCGATGTTGAACACCCTTCCACGAGCTTGATTATTTTTAGTGCAGTCCCGCTTAAAGTGCCCCATGTCACCGCATCCAAAACAGCCTTGACCGCGTCCATTGTCATTTCCATTTCCGCCCTGATTGTTGTTGTTATTGTTTCCTCCACGATTTTTGTTACCAGCCTGGTTTCCATAACCACCACGATTCCCGTTTCCACCAAAATTACCATTTCCTCCCTGATTTCGATTTCTAGTCTGATTTCCATTCCCACCACGGTTTCCATTGCCACCTTGTCCTCCACTTCCACGTCCAGCACCATACCAGCATGCCTCCCCGGCATGCCCCTCTTTGCCACAGTTCTCACATTTCCCATATCTGCATCGCCCAGTGTGATGATGCTGACAGATGTCACACTTGGGTAGAGTGCCCATATACCCTTTTCCTTTGGGTTCGGTGTTTGCAGTGCCAGTCCTGACCTCGGCTGGCGGGTTGGTATCTCTGCGCTTGTTGGCATTGTTGTTGTTGTTCACTCGAGTGCTCGTCTTAAAGTTAGTGAACTTCCTTTTGTTATCACCTGATGACTCCACATGAGTCTCCTTCTTTTTCGTTTTAGAAATGAAAAACTTTCCCAACCGAGCTGCCTCCTCAGTAAGCGCCACACTTAAGTCAATAGCCTTGGAAATAGTTGGAGGCTTGGAAGCTATCACCATGCTCAGAATCTGAGGTGCCAATCCCCAGATAAAACGCTCAATCCTTTTAAACTCTGGCTCCACCAGATAAGGAACAACTCTCGACAAATCATGGAATCTCTGAATATACTCAGCCGGACCATTCATTTTTAAGTTCCAGAATTCCGTCTCCAATTTCTGAATCTCTGCTCGAGAATAATACTTTTTGGGCATTAACTCCTTCAGTTCATCCCATGTTAATGCGTGTGCAGCAGCTTCACCCAATGTTTGTACTTGAAGATTCCACCACGAAAGCGCTCCGTCTAGAAACAACCTAGAATATACGTAACTCTTTGTTCCGGAGCACATTTGCTCTATACAGAGTCAGTTTTCTCCACCCAGCGTACGAAGGCGACAGCACCCCCAGTGCCATCGAAATTTAGGGGCTTGCAGTCCAAGAATTGTTTGTAGGTACAACCTGTAACACAAGCTACACAATTCACAGTAAGCATTGGCAAAGCACTATTGGAAATATCCAAACGAGTTGTAATGTATCTTAGGTGACTTAGCATTACCGATTGGGAGGTTATTTCCAAAGGAATCAACGCTATGTTCGGAGTGGTTCGCCTCGTGCTGAGCAATGGCTTGGGAGATGCGCTCTTGCAACTCCGCCTCAATCCTTGGCAGTGGGTTGTCGTTGTTGGTGTTGGTGTTTCTTCGAGGCGGCATTGTTCTTCTAGTAAGAAGATTCGGGTAGGTCAGGCCTTATTCGTTAATAAATAAATAGTTGTCTAGGAGTCGTATGTACATATATATAAGCAACCATCATAGAAAACAACCATGCAACAACGTAATCATAACATGAACATATAAACCAACAATGTATTTAATGAGAACACGACTATTGAGCTTTCATTAATGACCAACCACAAGTTACATTCTTTTCACATTGTATCATACCAAAAGAGACATAGGGTCATACTACCCTTTCAGATAAGTCTGTCAATATACAAAAATAATAGTCAAAAAGTGGTCTTCCTTTCTTCACAATCTCGGCTCAATTGTAGCGTTCTCACCAAAAGTAGTGTACCTGCGTATGACCAAAAACCTATGATGCTGATGGTGGAGGAGGAGGAGGAGGAGGGAAAAAGAGTAAACTGCGAACATGGGCGAGCTCCTCCTCGAGCTCATGAACTCTGTGAATCAAAAAGCTAATCTGCTGCTCAATGGTGAGAAAGCGGGCATCAAAACCCGGTATAGATGTGGGAGCAGCAGGTGGAGGTACAAATGAAGCTGATGATGAGTGTGGAGGGACATAAGCAGGATGAAAGGGGAAAGGTGACCGTCTGGCACCGTCATCGAATTCCAGCTCGAGAACTCTACGACTTAAAATATCAAACTATAACTGTAGTGACAAAAGCAACTCATCACGAGTGTAGCCAACGTGATGCGAGGGATGGTAAGGGTCAGAAATAGGCATCGAGTAGGGTGGAAACCACCTGAAGGGCTCATCTAATGAAGCTGGTGTAAACGGTGTAGAGCGAGGGATAGGAGGAAAGTCTGCTGAAGCGAACGAATCGAAACTCGGGGGCTGTCCCGAGGTGCCTTCCCCTGGTCGGGGAACTGGGATCTCCTGTAGAAATAAGATCGAAAGATCGGTACGATGAGCATCGGACACAAAAGGAGGTGAGGGAGCAATGTCAGCAGGAGGAGGCGGTGGAATAAATGGGTCAACAGGTGGAAGCTCAAAGGGTGTTGTAACAGGCTCAGGCATGAGTGGTGCAATATCGGGTAAACCAAATGGGATAGGGTCTAGATCAGGAATATGCTCTGGGACGTGAGGGGGTGTAGGGACTCGAACGGGAGATGACGGTGCAGCAGACCTCGCATCGTCATCATCTAAATCAGTGGCGTAGAGCTGAAGTCCTGCCGCCTGCAAGGCCGAGGAAGTCACAGACTCAAAGGAGTTTGCAACTGAGTGCAAGCTAGAGTCGGAAGATATCTCAATAACAGGTATGGCAGGAGGAGGTACATCTAGTACAACAACATCGTCAACCTCCCCATCACCTTGAGCATCTACTGGGGGACCCTCCAAAAACAAATCGACATCATCATCAAAAATACCCTCAAAGGGCCAATCCTCTGGGGGAATGATCACTAAAGGAACAACATCCGGGATGGGGGCAACAACATGCTCACCATCGGGGTGACCGATGATGAGATGGTCCTTGATAGGAGCAGGAAACTCAAAAACATCCTCAATGGGAATGCCATCAGCAATAGGTGCATCATCTCCAAAGTCCGGTAAAGCGAAGGGCTGAAAATTATCCTTGTCGTCAGACAGCATCTCTGGATCACTCTCTGAATCTGACGTGAAGACCTCCGGCTCTGATACTACCTCATCGTCGGAAACTATTGCCATGGGGTCATGGTCATCTGACAATCCACTCTCGAACGACGACATGGGTACCTATAACATAATAATCATGACATATGCACATATGTTAACTACTAACACTCGGTGTATGTAAACAAAGACAATCGTCACTTAATCATGTATTCACGTTATCCTACGTGAGACTTTTTCTATCTTAACTAGTCTACCTCATGCAAACTAAACCATTGGCTAGTGGTCCTTTCTCGTGTTTCTTGTCTTTCCTTTGTAAAATGTTTGTTCCATGGATATTGGCGTTTTGAAATGCAATGAAAAATATTTTGTAAAAATATTTTCGTGAGAGAGTCCTAATGATTGTAGTCTAGACTCGAGAAGTAATCCTAGTTCACTACAATCGAAGCTCTGATACCAAACTGTCACACCCTGACTTTTGTGGAAGCGTATGATGTGTGACTTGCTTAATATCATTGCATTCAATTATAACAAACAACTATATGATTAAAACCATGATGTTCATCCATAAATATCATTCAAAATATTACAAACCATATTGTTTTGGTACCAACCAAAGACTTCAAGTTTAACATACAACCAACCAAATGTTTTAAGTTCCGTAAAGGACTTTAACAAAAGACTTAAATAGAACAAGGCTTTGATCCAGGTATCTTATCAAAGATAAGATACACAACTCAAACCCTTCAAAACGGGATGACATCATATCTTGTAAACACATCTTGAAAACCTTGAACGCCCGCCAGATCCATATCAATTTCCTGAAATACATGTAGTTTTGAAAACATCAACAAAAGTTGAGCGAGTTCATGTGTTTGTACGTGTGCACGAATAATCCTGTAAACATTTGTATGTATCTTTGTAAACCGGTATGAAAGCGTCTATGAACAGATCAATTAATGATTTGCAAGGTCATTAATGTGTGTGTAACGGTGCAGGAAGGCTCAACCCTTTGCGTATTTCATACCGGGCCACCCGGCTGGAACGACATAGTCACCTCATGCAGCCAACTCGCGGACCCATGGGTGGGGCTCGCAACACCCAAATAGATCTATCACTCATGGCCCTCGGTCCTTATACAAGGATTAATGGTCTTAAGTTAACGCCTACCAATTCACATAATCTAACAGTTCATTCCTTAGCTAACCACACCATTTGCAAACATTGAAATATTTGTAGCATGTATTTCACCCCCAAAGTTGTAAAACTGAAAATAGTTAAAAGAAAAGGGGGATATGAACTCACAATCTTGCGTCCTATTGTCTGGTGTAACTCAAAGGTCCTATCCTGAAGTCGGGCAACTACCTACACACGTGCTATGGTTTATTAGACGGCTAGGTCGTGTAACGACCCTTAGTCTTATGTTATGACTTATCATACTTTGAGTTATGTCTTGATGTACATTATATTATTCCAAAGTATATAATTATTGGTTAAAATAATAATATTTTAACTTAGATTATATTTATCAATTATTGGAATATTTGTTAAAATAATATATTTTAACTTGTTTGTTTTGTAATCCTTCATGAATATTTTCCAAGGATGTGTATACTTATACTTGTATATTTTTAGACTCGTGTATTTTGCCAAGTATTGGTGCCGTATTTCGGTGTGTATTTGTACGTACGAGAATACGTATTTTATTGTATTTATTAAGTATTTTATACTTAATCTTGTATTTACTTTTCCGAAATATTATTTTTAATCAAATAAAAATTACCAATTTATATACTTAAAATGTATGTATTTTAAGAAAACTTTTATAGATAATTACCTATAAATCTTTCTTGGCAAAAATAATTATACTTTCATATAAACCTCAAAAATAATATATTTTTCAAGATTAACTTAGAAAATATTTATAATTCAATTTTTCACCCAAAATAATACATTCTTTATATATTTAAGAAAATATATATTTTCTTCAAAAATAACATATCTTCCAATTGTTCAAGAAAATATATATATATTTTTCTTCACTCAAAAATAATATATTTTCTACTTGACAAAATATGATATATTTTTGTAATACATGTAAAAATCATAATTTCCGCTTCTATGGTCTCCAAAATACCGTTTAACTCATTTGTCAAAATATAAATCTATTTCCGAAATATATATAAGTGCAGTCCATACGTCCGTGTTCGGTTTGTCCAATATTCGGGTATAAATTATATATTCATTTTCTTGGAATTTTTGGTAATATTTTGTATTACAAATTTGGGTATTTTGGTAAGTTATATTATTTTAAAGTCCTAAAATAATATAACTAACACACATAATATACAAGTAGCACACAAGTGTGACATCTAAATATATATTTCCCTAAATATATACTTAGTCACTTTTATTTATCAAAAATCAACCTCCAATATTTGTAATTTTTGTAACAAAATTTATGGCAAGTTTTTATATGAAAACCATAATCAAAATTTATTTGTAAACACTTTGTTTAAAAATATTTTTCTAAGTGTTTAAATTCTACAAAAATTTTGCTATAGTTTCCCCTTAAAAATGGAGGTTTCCATGCTTTAAAAGCATATCATTTTCTTTTAAAATCATCATCAATCATCAACAAATCATGCAAGACTTACCATGAGCCAAAATCATGCAATTTACACTACATCATGAACTTGAAATTTTGTAAAAGTTTGCAGTAACTTAATATGTTGTTAAGTAGGTTTAGTTACCCTTAAAAATATGGTTATTTGTTTATAAATCCCTTTCTTGTGAAATTTAGTCTTTTACAACTTGGATGAAGATTTTCCAAAAATATTTCTTCTTGTATTCTTCTTGTTAACAACATGTTTCTAGCCTTCATTTAACACTAAAAACATCATTAGTTTCTTTAAAAATCAAGATTGTGTAAATCTTGTAAATAACCTTGGTTTCTTGAGAAAATTAGTTTTGTAATCATCCATTTACAAGACTTATAACATGTATCAAACTTTATTATACACAAAATCAAATTCATTTTCAAGTTCATGTGGAACATAAAGGATGATCATTTTGTTTTTCACAAGATTCATCCTCTCACTTGCTAGATCATGTGTTTAATCACAATTTAGCAAGCTTCTTATGATGATCAACATCATAATCACAAGAAATCAATCACCAAGTATCATACATACACTAAATCAACATATATTCTTATGTTTTTAAGCTTTATGTGAAAGATTATCTTCTTGTTTCTTTATAAGCTTCATGATTAATCACTTACATAATCTTTTAACCATCAAAATGAGAAGTAAAAACAAGTTACAAGAGGCTTACTACTAGCACAAGGGCTAGGGAAGTATCAAAGATGAAGAAGATGATGAACAAGGTGGATAAAAGCTCTAGGAAGTGGTCCTTCAAGCTCCAATGCTACCAAGCTTCTTAATCAAGTTCCTTGCACCTTAGGATCTCCTTGGATTGTATGATAATGAAGTGAAGATGATGGAAGTGTGGGTGGTGGGTTACGACCGTGAGCAAGGGAGAAGGAGGGAGAGAGATGAAGTTTGATGTTTGTGAAATGAGAGTTATGGTGGTCTTGTGGTTAATATAAACAAGTTCTCCAACATTTTCAAAACCTTGTGGGTAATTTGTTTCTAAAGCCATGAATATATTAATTAAACAATTCAACAAAATCCATGGGTGGATCCACCCATGGTGTCCGTCAAAATGAGGGGGGTATGGTTGAAATGTAATGGTAAGTTAGATGTCTTGGTTAGATTCTAAGTATAAGAATTAGTGTTTATGTGTGTTATGTGATTATAAGATGCATTATGATGTTCGGTGACCATAACTAGCTCGAAAATGTTAAAACAATGCTTCTAGTGAAAATTTGGTGTTTCGGGTAGTGTCCAGTTGTTCGATTGGTTACCGGTTCGTTAAGGTGCTAAGTTACGCAGTTTAGTGTGCTTTATGTTCCCTTTTGGGACAGTTTTGATTCTCGATACTTAGGAATGTATTCTGGACCATTAAACCATAATTCTGCATTATATTTTAGTGTTAGAATGCTGATTTTTGCTGAAAAATGTAGAATTTTGCAGTTTGTGTGAGTTTTAGGCACTTTCCGACACTTAAACTATCTCTAGGAAGGCAGTTTTATGATCCCTACTTTCCTACACACTATACTAGTGTAACTCTTGGTTTCGGGCTCATTCTGTGTCTTAACATCATGTCTGTCTGAGCACTGAACTCCCGTCAGTACTTCTAGTTTGTCTGATAACTGTGCTAACTTTGTTTCGTGCATCAATTGAATCATAATGTGTTACATTGCAATAATGATAAATAATCATGCAACATGCAATGCACTTGTATGTATATGACAATTATCAGAAATCATTCATGCCATTAATTCAATCCAAGCACAGTTATTAAAGCACAATTTACTGTTTAACGTGTACGGAATTACATGGAAAATTGACGGTTGTCACATTTTTCTTCTCACATGATCCCCTACCCCATATATAGGGTAAGGTTCACTTGAGAATACTAAATATTGCGAGAATCGTGAGAACAAATGAAAAAACCACGAGATCCTGGTAAAAAACATTTCAAATTCAATTTTCTTACACATATCATTATTATATGAATACAATGTTAGAAATTAAATTTACGCATTTAAGTTTACATGTATCGGTAAATAAAGAAAATTTTCACATGTGTAATTTTGCCATTTATACATATGTAAATATGTTGTATTGACACATGTGTAAATATTTTATTAAGAATGATTTTGAGAGGATAAATGAATTATTTGATGTTGTTAATTCTTTTTTTTTTTATGTAGTATTTTAGTTACAATGAGGGTTGTATTAAAAAATTGGTTTTGATTGGTTTTATCATTTGTTTTCACGGTTCTCGCAATATTTGGTGTTCTCAAAATAACCCTCCCTTATATGTGTGTGTGTCTGTGTGTGTGTGTGTGTATATACACACATATTATAGGGTTTGACGAGCCATTTTCAATGCCGATGTAATGAGTCCAATCAGAGTCCGTTTGAGTCATTTCTCAACTTTTTTTTTTATTCCCCATTGAACCTCCCATTATCACTTAAAAATATGTATAGTTAGTATAAATCCCGAGTTTGTGAATGAATGAAGGTTCCGAGTTTGTGAAGTACATTATGAGTTTATGATCTTTTACGCATGGTAAAAGATAATTACGCATGTTGAATGAAGTTCCGAGTTTGCGAAAGAGATTCTGAGTTTATGAAGTAGGTTCCGAGTTTGCAAAGTAGTTGTTCCGAGTTTATGTCAACATGCGTGATTATGTTTTTCACATGCGTGATTAGGGTTTTGAGTTTCACAACGTGCGTAATTTTACAGTGTATGCTCGTACACTAAGGAATACAGTACGTTAACCGGCCTCGATATATATATGTGTGGGTGTGTGTGTGTATAGTTAGTATAAATTTTTGACCCTGCTAAGTAAAAAAGAAATAAATAAAGACGTGCAAAAAAACAGTAACAAATGATAAATATCAAATGATAAATAAAGACATGCAAAAAAACGTTAACCGGACAATATCCCTTATCGTACATTACATACGCGATCATCTCAGCCGTCAGATCTTCATCCCACATTGATATCGCATGTTGTTTTTTTGTAACAATTTCTCATGTTGGTTTTTTAACATGCGATTTCATCAAAATTACCACATGCGAAATTGTTACAAAAAACCAACATGCGATTTCATCAAAATTATCATATGCGAAATTGTTACAAAAACCAACATGCGATTTAATCAAAATTATCACATGCGATTTCATCCATGCTATTTTATAACATGCGATTTCACATCGCGTACGTAGCGTACGTTAAGGGATATTGTACAGTACACTTTCTCTCTCTCTCTCTCTCTATATATATATATATATATATATATATATAGTGGAGGGTTCAAATGAGAAGAAATTTTTTGTAAGAATAAAAAAGAATAAACTTCAACCAATAAGAACCCTTCATTTTACTTCATTTAATTTTTGCATTTAATATTAGTGTAAGGGTATATTAGTAAACTTAAATAGATCATTAATTGTTAGTCTTTCTTTTTAATAACTAACTATATTAAATTTGTAACTTATTTTCAAAAAATATATTTTTTCAAAGAGCAAAAAAACAATTAATTTAAAGTGAACGATGAATTACGAGATGTGTATGATGAATTATGAGGTGTGTAGGATAAATTTAATATGTGT
Organism: Helianthus tuberosus; assembly: GCA_030545235.1. Taxonomy (NCBI): domain Eukaryota; kingdom Viridiplantae; phylum Streptophyta; class Magnoliopsida; order Asterales; family Asteraceae; genus Helianthus; species Helianthus tuberosus. Next base: position 66,745,659 of record CM060406.1, read on the forward strand.
AGGATAAATTTCAAAACGTGCAGGATAAATTTTGATGCGTGTAGGCAAAAAATTTAGTGTGGAGGATGATAGTCTTTATGACTAATTAATTAGTCAAAAAACAATCATAAATGAGATGAGAAAAAAACTATTTAATGTTTTACAATTGTACCCTTTGTTCTTTTTCTTCTTAAATTAATTTTCTTCTCAAATGAACATTCCCCTATATATATATATATATTGCGTATGCGAGGCATTATCAACATGCGAATTAGGTTTATAACTTGTGATTTCCTTTTCCTTATCACATGTGATTTCAAAAAAAAAAAAATATGTACATGCGATTTCCAGATTCCATGAAATATGCGATTTTTTTTGTAAGATAACTTGCGATTTTGCCATCGAGCACGCAATGTACGTTAAGGCATATTGTATGATATGTTTTTTCTATATATATATATATAAAGTATATCGTACATTACGGCTTAACGTACTTCACGTACAACAACGCGCGTGATTTGTTATATAACATGCGTGATTAATGTTTTCAATATGCGTGATTATTGTGTTTCAACATGCGTGATTTTGGATTTTTAAGTTATAACGTGCGTGATTTTAAAATGAACGTGCGTAATTACCTGTCGTACGTGATGTACGTTAACCTTCCTCTCTCTCTCTCTCTCTATATATATATATATATATATATTATAGGGTTGACTAGCCGTTTTCAATGCTGATGTGATGAGTTCAATCAGAGTTCGTTTGAGTCGTTTCCCAACTTTTTTGATATTCCCCCTTGAACCTCCTATTATCAATTAAAATATGTATAGTTAGTGTAAATTTTTGACCCTTCTGAGTAAAAAAGAAAAAAAAAAGACTTGCAAGAAAACAGTAATAAAATATCAATTTATAGAATGCTACTAGTAAATTGTGAGAATCGTCCTTAGGTTTTGATACATTTGCTATTTCCATTCAATTTTTTTTTATTTTGCAACTGAATCCTTGAAGTTTGCTATTTCTTGTCGCTTCCATCCAATAGGATAACTCTGTCTATTTCTAACGTTAACTCAAGGGGTGGTTTGGACTTTTAATTAGAAAACAATAAATTAATTCTCTCTCTCTCTCTCTCTCTCTCTCTCTCTCTCTCTCCGGTTAACCAACAATACCTAGGTAGCTATTAGGTGGTGGAACTATTGCGGTGGCGGTTGTTAGGTGGTGGAAGTGTTGCAGCGTTGGTGGTTTTAGGGTGGAGATGGTGTGGTAGTGGTTGTTATGGGCTGGAGGTGGTGCGGCGGCGGTGGTGGTTTTAGGGTGGAGATGATGCAACGGTGGTGGTTTTAGGGTAGAGATGGTGTAGCAGGGGTGGTTTTAGGATGGTTGAGATGGTTGGTGGTGATTTTAGGGTTTCATAAAAATGGTGTTGTTAGAGATGAAGAAGGGGAGGTGGGTCGCACATTTTTTGCTTAATACTTTAGAATTTGTATACTAAAGATATTGTGCATTGAGTTTAAAAAAACCGAAAGTGCTCCTAAGTTAACGTTAAATATAGAGGAAGTTAGCCTATTGGATGAAACTAACAAAAATTTGCAAACCTCAGGGCTTAACTACGAAATTTTTTTTCAGATTGAACTGACAAACGTGCTCAAACTTTAAGGACGATTTTGCTAGTTTAGTTTTTTCTTTCAACGGCCAACGAATCCTCCAAATATGCTGGCGAAACTTTAAGGACGAACTTGTGTCCCTTAGAACACCAAGTCTCTCTCTTACCACTCCACCACCACCTCATTGGCATTTCGCTAGTTTAGTAGTTTACTCTTCTGCAACTGTCGAAAAAAAAACAAAAGAGTAAATTGCCAAAATTGTCCCCGAGTTTTGGACGTGTTTGTCAGTTTCATCCAAAACAACTTATTTGTACTATATTGCCCTTCACTTTTTGGATTTTTTTGTCATTTTCATCCAAAGGTCTAACTTTTTTGTCAAAATCATCCATGAGATTTGAGTTTTTTTTGCCATTTTCATCTAAATGTCTGACAAAAAAATAAAGCAAATTAGACATTTATATGAAAATGACAAAAATCTCAAAATTGAAGGGTCATATGGTATAAAAACGTTATTTTGGATGAAACTGCCAAACATACACAAACCTTATGGACGATTTTGGCAATTTAAATAAAAACAAAATAAAAACATGTACAAGAATTCAAATTCAAAGTTAGTACAATACATATGGTATTTAATAGCCGTCGTTCAAATAAATATGGTATTTACCATATTTGGTGTGGTTTAAGAAAAGTACAAAAAGTGATTTCCAACCTGGTACTTTTATTGATCAAGTCGAGGTCCGCATATGTATATCTCATCGTCTCCATGCCATACCTCGGACACTGAGACTTTTCATTCACGTTCATTTGTCTTCCCCAAACTCAACTTTCTTTTTTTATAAAGTAATTTGCAACTTGCAAGTTGACCAAAATATTTTAGTTTTTTTTAACGGCCAATAGAATCAATCCCGAGCACTTTCGGGGCACCAACTGGACCAAACGGAGTACTCCGAGAGTAACCCGAGTTCACCACCAATTTCGGGGAAAACCCGGTAACCCACCCGCCCATAGGCACGATGGTGAAATTACCGGTAAAACCCGTTTGGCTCAAGGATCGAACTCAGGTTTCCCTGAGTCTGCTATCATTGTCCACCAATGCTTCACTCTGCACCAAGTGGGAGTTGAACTTGCATCTCTCAAGAGAAATACAAGTCTTCCACCACTTGATCTAAATATCATTATTCATACATGTTGAGTATATTTATATGTCATCTTCTACTCAAAATTGTGAGGACCATCTATGGAAAGATGTGACCACCAATCTATACCTAACATGTAGAAAAAGTTTAGTAGTTTGTGTGAAGTCTTGAAATAATAGCTACATGAATAGAAAGTCAAACGAGAATTAACATATGATGAATTATGTTCTCTAGTACACGTTACACCTTTAGTTCTTTTATTTCCTAAAAAATGTAAAATAAAGTTTCATAGTAACAGAAAAAGAAAGAAAAAATTCCTAAAAAATGTGAAATAAAGTTTCGTAGTAACAGAAAAAGAAAGAAAAAAGTGTTTAGATGTGTATTCTCAGACAGTGGCAGACCTTGACCAAAAGTATCAAGGGGGGCGTAAAGTGATGAGACCTAATTTTTTTTTCCTATTGTTATATTTCGGGTCGGATCGGGTTGGCTAATCGATTCAAGTCGGGTCAAATAATAATAGTTCCAAATAAAATAAAGTATATATTTACCAAACTACCCATCATTTATATACAAAGTTTATAAGATATACAATTTAGGAAAAATAATCGGGAGGCGATCCTATATAATTTTAAAAATTTCGGACGAAAAATCAGAACTTATACACTTCTAACCGAAACACTGGGGTGGGCGGGTGCACCCCTGGCACCCACAATACTTCGCCCCTGTTCTCAGATGCTATTGATGGTTTGTGAAAGTAAAGTGGATTCTTATTTATTTATTTTCGTGACCAACATAATCTACACATGTAAAGACTTATTTTTTTAAAGGAGAACTTGATTAACACACTGTCAGCACCACAGAAAAAAAAAAAAAAACCGGCGGGCGGTAACCAACTACAACAAACTATACAAAATTACACTAATCAACCCAAGACATATCTTTAAACTTCGATCTACTTCTAAACCAAAGAAAACCTACAACTTTAACAACATAAAAACGGTGAAGGGGTATGGTCCCAAAACAGCCGCGCAGACCTTATTCACGTCGCGCGCAGGACCATACTCCTTATTCATCAACTTGTTGACCGCCAACCTCGCGCGCGGTACACCATCATATATCGATCTAGCGCGAGGTCAGAACAAGAGAAAACCCCACATTTGATACTTCGCATTCTGAACAAGAGCCTTCAACCGCCCATGTGCCGCGCGGGCTACTTACTTGTACTTCAAGAGCCGCCCAAGGCTACGGCGCAGGGCTACTTCAGAAGGCACACAAGGTACAAGTGGCAGAAGGAAAGGGCCAATCAGCGTCCTCCAGGCTCTGCTCAATCGTGCTCCACGATCGTCTGACATGCAGGAGACAGAAAGTACTTAAGGACGCCTACATGGCACCAATCACAGAGCAGAGACAACTGCCCCACGATTTCCACTTACCTGCTAATGGCAGAGGGGCGGCCAGGCCGACAACAGTGACACGTGGCTCCATTCACATTGCGCCAAATCCAGAGAACTCCTAGAAGCCACTAACGGTCGACACCAGTGAGACAAGGAACATATCCTCTGTGTTGTCGCCTTCCGGCCCAAGGCCCATCAACCCATATCCTCTTACACCTCTCTGGCTATAAATAGAGACCTCACTTCACAGGTTAAACATTCTATTCCCTCTACTCTCACTCTTAACGCTGAATTATCTCCTCAAAAGCAGTCGCTTATTCTCACGCCGGAGCCCGGTTAAGAGGGAAACCCCCACATTCCCCTCTTAACGAGTAATGGTGTTCTGTTTTGCAGGATTAGAAGATCATTAAGAAGCTCAGAAAGCCATAAGAAGATTAACCACTATGATAGAAGCATAAACTAAACTAATCCACCCTGAAATTAGTTCTGTGTTTCTTCATTGGCGCCCACCGGTTTTCTACAAATCAATTTCATCTTCTTTTTTCTGAGTTTTCGTTGTTTTCTCCTTCGATCATGGCTGGTCAAGGAATCATTCCTGAGTTTGTTTTTGGAGCAAACTCTAATGCAGTGTTGGGGGAGGACAATCAAAACGTCCAAGTCCAACATGTAGAAGAAATCGGTGAAATCGAAGTAACCAACACTAGGGGACCCCGCGCGAGCATCACTCGCATCACCCAGACGGTAACCCCGGGAAACAATGGCGCTGGACCCTCAAATCCACCTCCACCTCAGCACATTTCGGCGTTATTAGGGTTACCAGATGGCGAAACTCCAGCCTTTTGGTACGCCAAACAAATTGCTACCATCAATGCTGCGTACCAGTCTTTGAGCGCACAGCAAACGGTTTTGCAAGCAGAACCATCTTTAATCACACCTTTGGGTCCGAGCCAGGGGGCGCGCCAGATACCTCCTCAGCAAAACCTCCAAGGAAGAGCTAACAGACCTCCCCCTATGAGAAGGCCAAGCGTGCATGACACACGCGATACGCGGGGAGAGACAAAAAGCTATTATGACTATCCGTCACATGTCCAAAGAGGTCCAGTTCATAGCCGGCTCACGCCGCGCAACATGAACAATGAATGGGATGATACTGACCCGAATGATCCAACTTGGCAGGATGATGAGAGTTCATCAGTCTTCAATCGCTTGCAGAAGAACCATGAATACTACAAACCAAGACAACACGTGGGGTGCACTGAAGAGGCAGAGCGAGACTTTCGCCTCGCCTATCGACCAACTGAAGTGGCAGAACATTCGAAATTCATCCCAAAGATCGCTCTTGCGCCGCTATCAAGAGAAAAATTGCCTCCCACAGTTGGAAAGTTCAATGGACTGACTGATCCTGATGATCACGTCAGAGTATTCACAAGTGTTGGTTGCATGGGAGGATGGAATATGCCAATGTGGTGTCATTTGTTTATCCAGACGTTTACCGGGGCTGCTCGCGCTTGGTTCGACAGCCTACCGCCTGGGAAAATCAAGTCATGGGTTGATTTCAGGACACAGTTTGTGAATCACTTCAGCCAGCAGAGACGTTACCAGCAACACAGCTGAGGTAACAGATATCTGGCGCAGAGAGAACGAGGGTTTAGAAGATTTCATCACTCGCTTCAACAAGGAGTGTTTGGAAATTGGTGGCGTAAGTGAACAAATCATGCGCGCCCACTTCTAGAAGGCCATTCGCTATGATAGTCTCATCAGAACTATCACTGGGAAAGATGGAATGCCCAAAGAATGGGATAAGCTCATGGAAGCCGCGAAAATAGTCGCGCAAACTGAAGAGTCACTGGCCGGTAACAAGAACTCTTATACTGAAGATCGATTTTCCAAGGGAAACTCGCGCGATAACAATAAGCGCAACAAGCACAAAAGTACCGATTGGAAATCCGGAAGATCAAGGGGCCATGAAGAGAGGCCGCGCTATAGAGAAGATGCGCGCGAAACAATTGATAGAATCAGGTATCGAAAAGCAGTCAGGGATGATAACCGAGAAAAGCATTGGACTCCGCTCAAGAAGACACCAAAAGAAGTGTTAATGACGGAGAATCACGACTTCAAGGCTCCAAGGCCTATGACGAACAAGAAGGGCCAAGACCCGAACCTGTACTGCGATTTTCACAAGGATACAGGCCATCTTACAGATGACTGTATCAGCTTACGTCAAGAGATCGAGAAAGCACTGAAAAGCGGAAAACTAGGCCATCTGGTAAAGAACGTGCGCAAAGAGACACGTCATATCCAGCGCAACGATGATGGAAGAGAGAAAAAAGTTAGACGTTTGGAAACGCACATGGTCAACGGGCCAAGATATAGCGCGAGAGATAAAGAAAAGCGACCCTACGAGCCGACATGGCAAGAGCAACAAGTCATTTTCCCGGTGGTGCGGGGGGGGGGGGGGGGGGTCCTCACGCCACACGACCCATCGTCATCACTGATATTATCGGCCATTATGAAACGGAGTACGTCTTCATTGAGCCAGGAAGTACAGCCGATATCATCTATGAGCAATGCTTTAATCAGTTTAACGATGAAGACAAAGCGAGACTCGAGCCGGTTGATTACCCTCTGTCAGGATTTTGCAACGAGATGGTCTTCCCACTTGGCCAAATCAGCTTCCCCGTCATGCTATCGAACGGGAAGCATTCAAGAACAACGAATGTAAACTTCATGGTGATGCCTGTCAAATCGAGGCATGATGTGTTGATTGGGAGAGAAACGCAAGGCGAACTGAACATGATAACTTCCACGCCCCACTCAGCGATAGGGTTTCCAACTGAGACGGGAGTGGCAATTATCTATGCCAAGAAGGAAGTAATGTCGACAGAAGAGATGCGCCCAACAAAAGCGGCGAAGGTTTCAACAACCGAGCCAGAGAAATGGGTGTTAAACCGTAAATACCCAGAACAAACGGTGACGATAGGCCACGCAATCTCACCAAACATCAGAACGCATCTCAAGTAACTCCTGTTCAGGAATATGGATATCTTCGCCTGGACTCCGGCCGACATGACCGGTGTCCCGCGCGACATTACCGAGCATTGTCTGAATACTTATCCCTCTGTCGAACCAAAAGTGCAAAGAAGACGCAGCTTAGGGGCGGATAAGACTAAAGCGATGAACGAGCAGGTATGTGAGCTGCTAAAGGCAGGAATCTTGCGAGAAGTGCGTTATCAAAGTTGGGTCGCGAACCTAGTGATGGTGGAGAAGTCTAGTGGAGGATGGAGAATGTGCGTTGATTATACCAATCTCAACAAGGCATGCCCAAAAGATTGCTACTCTTTACCCGAGATCGACAAAAAGATAGACTCTCTCGCACCATATAGATGGAAATGCTTCTTAGATTGTTACAAGGGGTACCATCAGGTTCAAATGAAGCTCGAGGACGAAGACAAGATAGCTTTTCGGACCGATCTTAGGATCTTCTGTTATACAAAGATGCCATTCGGCCTCAAAAACGCTGGCGCCACTTACCAGCGCCTGATGGATAAGACCTTCGCGGGAGATATTGGGAAGCATATCGAGGTTTATATCGATGATCTGGTGGTCAAAAGTCCTGAAGAGGACCAAATGTTGAAAGACATCGAAAAAACATTCAACTCATTGAGAAGCGTGAATATGAAATTGAATCCAGCCAAATGCTCCTTTGGCATGGAGGAAGGAAAATTCTTGGGCTTCGTGGTCACTAATGGCGGATTTAAAGTTAATCCGGAAAAGGTCCAGGAAATAGAACGAATGCCATCACCACGAACAATCAAGGAGATGCAAAGGTTGGCCGGCCGCCTAGCCGCGCTTAACCGTTTTCTGTTAAACCACACCGCGAAGTCATATCCTTTTATCAGCACTCTGCGCAATTGTGTGAAGAAGCAAGAATTCAAGTGGACGCCTGAAGCAGAGGTTGCTTTTCAGAAAATGAAGGAGTATTTGATCGAGCTCCCTACCCTGACTGCACCGTTCGAAAAGGAGCCGCTCATATTGTACTTGTCATCATCGGACAAGGCAGTTGGATCGGTGTTACTGGTGGAGAGAAATGGAGTCCAAACTCCAATTTATTACGTTAGCAGGGTGCTCACCGACCCAGAAACGAGATATTCAACAATGGAAAAGTTGGTACTTGCATTACTACATGCCTCTAGAAGGTTGCGCAGATACTTTAGAGGGCACGTGATCACGGTGCTCACCAACTTTCACATCGGCAAGATATTTCAAAAACCAGAGACGTCTGGGCGGTTAGCAAAGTGGGCGATCGAGCTGGGGGGCCACAACATCTTGTACAGGCCACGCCCAGCCATCAAGGGTCAAGTTCTGGCGGATTTCGTCACAGAAGTCCCAGCGGATAAAATCAAGGATTGTGAGATTGTCGAGACTCCCATAAAAGACACGTCAAACGAGTTATGGATACGGTACACTGATGGGACCTCAAACGAGGATGGCGCGGGAGCCGGATTGCGCCTCGTTAGCCCGAAGAACCATGAATTTACATACGCCATCAAGTTGGATTTCAAGAACACCAACAATGAGGCGGAATATGAGGCATTCTTGGCAGGCTTGCGCCTCGCCATAAAAATGGGAGCTCGAAATCTACAAGCGCATGTCGATTCACTTTTGATCGCCAGCCAAATCAACGGAATTTATGATGCAAAAGGCGAAGTTATGGCCTTGTATTTGGACCAGGCGAAAGAACTACTCCAACAATTCGAATCATACAAGGTAGTTCACATCAATCGCTCAGAAAACAACCCAGCAGACGCCTTGAGTAAACTTGCTTCAACCTCTTTCCAACATCTTGCCAAAGATGTAAGAATCGAAGTACTCAAAAACCCGTCAGTTCTGCTGCGACAAGTGAACGTGATCGAAATAGGGCAGCCATCTTGGATGACCCCTATAATTCAGTATTTGCAAGAAGGAATACTCCCTGAGAGCAAAGAAGAGGCAAGGAAGATTCAGAACAAGGCCTTGCATTATGAGATGAATGGAGGTATCTTATACCGGAAATCCTTCTTGGGGCCACTTCTGCGCTGCGTGGACCCCCAAGACCCGAATTACTTGATCAGGGAAATTCACTAGGGGATCTGTGGTATCCATGCAGGACCACGCATGGTTGTCGTGAAGATTATGAACGCTGGATATTACTGGCCAGGGATGCATGTCGACGCCCTAAAGGAGCTGCGCAAATGCGACTCCTGTCAGCGACATTCTCCAAAAACCCTGCGCCCAAATAACGATCTTATCCCTGTATCCACTGCTTGGCCTTTTCAGCAGTGGGGGATTGATATGGTGGGACCTTTCCCAGAAGCTCCTGGCGCCGTCAAGTTCATAATCGTGGCCGTCGACTACTTTACAAAATGGGTGGAGGCCAAAGCCCTCACCTCAACTACTGCAATGATGGTGCCCAAGTTTATTTGGGAACACATCATCTGCAGGTTTGGCCTGCCACTCAAGATTCTAACTGAAAATGGCACCAACTTCACGTCAGACGACCTCCAAAAGTGGATGAAAGAGATGAAAATCGAACACACTTTCTCTTCCGTTGCACACCCCCAAGCCAACTGCCAAGTTGAAAGTGTGAACAAGAGTATCGTCGATGGGATAAAGGCCCGACTGGGCACAAAACTAAGAGGCTGGGTAGATGAGCTCCAGAGTATCCTGTGGGCTCACCGAACCATGCCAAAAACAAGTACCGGCGAAACCCCTTTTAGCCTAGTTTATGGCTCAGAGGCGGTTATCCCGGCAGAAATTGGTCTGCCCTCTCCATGCTTGACATTAGTCAACACAACCGATAACGAAGAAGAGCGTCGTCTTGACTTGGATTTGCTAGAAGAAAGGCGCGAAATTGTGCGAATTAAAGAAGCCAAGTACAAGACACAATTGGAAAGGTATTACAATGCTAGAGTACGCATTTGCACCTTCATTCCAGGAGAGTATGTCTTCAGAGACAATGAAGCTTCAAACGCTGAACGCCCCAGAAAACTAGCACCCAAATGGGAAGGCCCATACTTGGTTCACGAAGTGCTAGGAAAAGGGGCATACAAATTGCGCACCATGGATGGACACATCATCCCGCACACATGGAATGCGCAACAACTACGCAAGTGCTATATGTAACTATTCTAGGCCATGCGCCCATTCTCACTCATGTTTGCCACGCGCCTTTTTAATTTCCTATGTTGGCTAAACGCCCCTTATGTTACTTATATGCAATGTATGTTGGCCTAAGCGCCTGTTTCTCAATTAATGAAAGCATATGACATGTTTTCCTTTATCGTGAAGAGTCTTACATTACAAATGCATGTTAAACTTTTGATTAGCATGAAAACACTTCAGTGAATTACGAGCTCTCGAGTTATACCTCCAAGGTCTTCCGTGAACATAGCGCGAGACCGGGCAGTTACACTCGCACAAGAGCCACACTTACATTTATTCGCGATAACTTAACCAAAGTTTCTAACAACAGTGCAATAATTGTAACGGGACAGAGAATAAACATAAACATCATATTTAATAAGCGCAACCGCGCAACAATTGCATAAAAACCAACTATCATTCATTTGGTCCAATACAAGCGCGACCGCGCAACTGGTTACATTCAAAACCTAAAGATAAAAATTACAAGGCATAAGGCCTGTCAACACTATCTATTCAAAGCCATCACCATCGCCTTCACCATCGCCATCATTGCCCGCCGTTTCCTCATCAGATAATTCAACAGTTTCTGGTGGGTCGAGAATAGCCTTTAGACGGTGGCACCAGTCATCATGCTCTAGAGCTTTTGCGACCAAGTCCATCACAGGCAGTGACAGGTGATCGTAAGCACTTTCGGCACGTGCTAACTCAGCGTCAGCCTGGTCAGTCACTGAGCAATGACTAGTGTCAAACTCCTGTCCAAACACCTCTTCAGCATGTTGCGCACATTCAAGATAGCCTCCACGATGACCTACCGTGCGCGAGGCATCTACAAGAGCAGCAACAGCGCGATCCAGTTCTCCAGCGTTAAAGACAGAGTTGGCAACCTACAGCGAAGGCAATGGATTAGAAACAACTTTTAGCAAATAAAACTTTAAGGCAAAAGAAAGCATACCAGAACTACTCCTCTGCCGCGCATCCACTCGGCCTCAGAGGCAAGAGTATCAACGATACTCTGAGCCTCAGAATAGTTAGTCTGCGCTACATTGAGGGCCGGTGTACTAACGTCTCGTGCCTCTTCAGCTTTTTGCTTGGCCTCCTCAGCAGACGCGGCTTTACCCTTCTCGGCCTCGAGGTCGATCTCCAAGGACTCACTACGATCCTCCTGCTCTTGCAGGCGACACTTCAAATCTGCAATCTCAACGTCCTTGGCCGTAAGATCTTTGTCCTTACTAGATAATCGTGCCTGCAGTTCAGCCTACAAAAGGAGACAAGGTTTAAGCAAATTTACAAGCAAAAAACACAAGGACAGAGAGGCTCAACAATTGACAAACCTCAGCATGCTCCTTAGCAGCTTGTAATTCTTCGACCTTGCTGGTCAGTTCAACAACCTTACCCTCGAGCCCAGTAATCTTATTTCGAGCAGCATAAGCGCGCTGGTTGTCCTTCTCACATATGTTCTTCCATTCAGCCTTCTCTTTCGCCAGTAGATCCTCGGCAGCTTGAAGCTTGCCCCTCAGGCCCTCGTGCCCCCATTCTTCTGATTTCTTATCAGCCTCAAACTTGGCCTTCTCTTCATCAAACTTGGCGTTAGCCTTCTCAAACTCCTTCACCTGCCTCACAAGGCGCTGGCGATAGTTCTCCCAATCCGACTGCTCCCTAATCATGGTGTGCCACTCACGCACAATTTAGTGGCTGGCAGAGAGAGTAATGGCCTCCCCAACCACATACGCTTCATACAGCTCATCGTGAGTCCGCGCCTTCTGTCGGTTAACTTCACCAGGAGGGAAGGAATTCAAGAACCAGTCGCGACAAGGGGCAAACTCCTGAAAAGTGTCCTTCTGTTTTAAATTCCAGGGAGCTCGGTGGGGAGCATTACCACGTTCCTCCTCGGTGTAAGTCTTATAATAGATACCACCGAGGGTATCCTTTGGGCCGATTACTTGTGGGTTATACCCTCCACCACCACCAGAACTCGCGCCACCAGAAGCACGTGTACCAGACCCCCCAGTAAAAGTTGCCCTAGTAGAATGGAGGGTAGCATCAGGCTGCGCAGTCCGGATAGGTTTGTCAACCTCCGGTTCTTTCCTTTTTTCCTGATGGGGACGATCAAGCCCCGCGATATGAATGGCCCCCGGAACCTGTGCCGTATCATGAGGGGTGGTAGCAGTGGTCCTGGTCTCCTTCGGTTCATTACCGGCAGGCTTACCAGAGGTTTTCCCCTTCTCTTTCTCAGCAGCTCTCTTTTTCCTCTCCTCTTCAGCCTTCTTCCTTTTTTCTTCCTCAGTTTTCTTCTTCTCTTCCTCAGCCTTCTTCCTCTTCTCTACCTCAGCCTTTTTCTTCTCTTCTTCAGCAGCTTTCTCCTTCTCCCCCTCAGCAGCCTGTTTATCCCTCTCAGACTCTACCACAGAAGTCTTGAAAGGTTTGATGGTAACCTTAGGCCTTTTCTGCGCCGGCTCTGAGGGATCTGTAAACGCGACACCCTTCTTCTCAGGGGTCTTCTTCTTGGCCTCTGCAGAAACTAAGTGTTAAAAAGAGGAAGCAACAAAGAGCAAGAAACTAAGGAAAACTAACCAGGAGAAAATCTGTAAAGGGAGCGCAAGTTGCTCTGCTTCCCAATTAAGGGAACCGCACCAGCCTTCGGCACAACAGACCCACCAGCAGTGGTCTCAGTCCTACTTCTTTTCCTGCTTACCAACTTCGCAGCAGGCTCCTCTTCTTCTTCGTCTTCTTCCTCCTCCTCTTCATCATGCGCAATGGAGGAGGGAGTAGCCCCAGCATCCGGGTTACGAGAACCCGCGCTCCCTGAGCTCTTTGAAACAGCTCCTCCTGACTTCTTCTCGCCTATACGTGACAAGCCTTCGAGTGAATCACTGATAATAACGTAATCCTCCAAGTTACTCTGACGAAAGCATAGTGTACCTTTGTCAACAACAACAGTAGTGGCGCGGCTACTCCCGCCTTTCTTGTTGGTCACCTCAGCTTCAAGGGTGATCACCTTCTTCCTCTTAGGGGCTTTCTTCTTTTTCTCCTCCGGGTCAATCCCCAGGTTGCGCAACACACCTACAAAGATGTTAAACCACGAACTTAGCTCCCCATTCGAAGACCCTACAGACTCCTCGCTGGAAAGATAAAGAATCTCTTTCCCAGCGGAGGTAATAGCTCGCAAAGGCCTGGGATTGGGTACATGCGCACCTTCGGTTGCAGTCGGAGGATCGACGAATAAGTGTTCATACCAATAAGTTTCCCCAGCTTCTAGCGGGCGAACACCCATAGATCCACCAAAAGTGGGGAAAACAGCCTGGTAAAGTTGCACCTCTGCGAAAACAAAAACCATACATCTAAGCGCAAGATTAACAGAGAAATAACAATCAAGGAAATCACTGACCTCTATCCTCCAACTTCAGAATTGGCACCTCTGTACTATCCTCAGGCCACTGGTCGCTCATCTGCGCAGCAACCAGGACGCTCTCACCAAATATACGATTTGGCGTCGCGGTCAACTTCAAGTACCAATCGGCGTTCTTTGGAATCATCAACTCTTCCTTCTCTATCACATCAGGCGCACGAAAGAGCATCACAAAGGGGATAACCTCCTCTCTAATGAAGAAAAACTTTTGTTTCCAATCATGGAAACTCTTGGGAGGGTTCAGCAAAATCTTCTTGGCAGACCCACGATTGCCGAACGAGTAAAACCCTATGTTCCTGATCAGTTGATAGAAGACCCTGAACTTATCCACCGTCGGCTCTAGGCCATGGGATCGACACAAGAACTTGAAATGTCGCACCCTCACCATTCCGGGTGGACTTAGTTGCGAGATATGGAAACCACGGTGGTGAAGGATATTAGACACGAACCTCGTCACCGGCAACCGAAAGTTGCCCTGAAGGAAAAAGTCTTCGTAAAGGGTAATATACCCCGGCGGTGCATTAGCGGCCGTCTGGTTCTGGCCGGGGTACCGGGCATCCCATTCCGATGGGAATCGAAACCCTCGAGTGATCTGCTCAAACAACCCTAAGTCCCACTTGAGGATAGGAACAGGGCCTTCACCGAGATTTGCTTCTTGTTCTTCAGCCATGGATACTCGACGAAGAAACTTTGAAAATGCAGAAAATATGAAGATTTGATGAAGATCACGAAGATCTGCAAATAACTCACTTGAAGATTTGAAGAATCGAAGAACTCAAGAGAGGAAACAACAATAGTGGAAGAGGAAGTGATAATTTTCCTCATATCCACAAGGTATATATACTCATCGCATTTAATGCGATGAGTAAACGTGCCGGATTCACCGTGCGCGTATCCAATCAGCGACTGCCACATCGATCGCAAATCCCGGAGCAACGGTTACCACGCGTGCGTGGACCTCACTCTCCTGACGGAAAGCACAACCGTTAGAGACAACTTGATGAAAGCCGTGTAAGCGGTCAACTCAAACGTCGCCATCAACGACGTTTGTTATCCACCTGTCAGATTTCGAAATTCGAGGATTTTGCCGCCAAAAATTTCAACAAAGCTTCAGATAGAAGTCTCTCGAGCCGCGCAGTATTCTTGTTTATCCAACAAACATGTGCGCTTACACTGAGAAGCAAAAAATACCAACAGTAAGGCATAGCAGTCGCACCGTGCCAACTGTCAAGCATTTACACCCGCGCGTCTTCTTACAAAGCGAACATTCCCAACGCTTTTCTTTTTCTAAGTCCAGAGCTCCAACCACTGGCCTCGCGCATGGTGCAGCACTGAACTGGGGGGACTTGAAGGGGTATGGTCCCAAAACAGCCGCGCAGAACTTATTCACGTCTCGCGCAGGACCATACTCCTTATTCATCAACTTGTTGACCGCCAACCTCGCGCGCGGTACACCATCATATATCGATCTAGCGCGAGGTCAGGACAAGAGAAAACCCCACATTTGATACTTAGCATTCTGAACAAGAGCCTTCAACCGCTCATGTGCCGCGCGGGCTACTTACTTGTACTTCAAGAGCCGCCCAAGGCTACGGCGCAGGGCTACTTCAGAAGGCACACAAGGTACAAGTGGCAGAAGGAAAGGGCCAATCAGCGTCCTCCAGGCTCTGCTCAATCGTGCTCCACGATCGTCTGACATGCAGGAGACAGAAAGTACTTAAGGACACCTACATGGCACCAATAACATGGCAGAGACAACTGCTCCACGATCTCCACTTACCTGCTAATGGCAGAGGGGCGGCCAGGCCGACAACAGTGACACGTGGCTCCATTCACATTGCGCCAAATCCAAAGAACTCCTAGAAGCCACTAACAGTCGACACCAGTGAGACAAGGAACATATCCTCTATGTTGTCGCCTTCCGGCCCAAGGCCCATCAGCCCGTATCCTCTTACACCTCTCCGGCTATAAATAAAGACCTCATTTCACAGGTTAAACATTCTATTCCCTCTACTCTCACTCTTAACGCTGAATTATCTCCTCAAAAGCAGTCGCTTATTCTCACGCCGGAGCCCGGTTAAGAGGGAAACCCCCACATTCCCCTCTTAACGAGTAACGGTGTTCTGTTTTGCAGGATTAGAAGATCATTAAGAAGCTCAGAAAGCCATAAGAAGATTAACCACTATGATAGAAGCATAAACTAAACTAATCCACCCTGAAATTAGTTATGTGTTTCTTCAAACGGATACAAAATTAAATCAATTTAAAAATATACGACAAAAATACACAGCTAGATAAATGGTAATTTAATTTACGTTTTCGCTTTATATTATAGCATTCACATCCAGCTTCCTAAAAATATACATACATTCCACTAAAAAAAATTCATATATCAATATATTTCCACTAAAAACAAATACTGTTTCTATCTTATTTTCAATTAAATAATATTTTTATACATTTATCATTACATTTTTCTCTCTTCTTCATTCATAACCACTTTTAATATATATTAAAAAATTATAGTGGGTGAACGGTGTCACCCAAATATACAGATGAACAGTAATATTTTCTCTCTACTCCACTTACAACCACTTTTTATACTATTTATATTTTAAAAACCCTACACACAAATTTTGATTTCCAAGATATGAATGCTGTTAGCAATTAGATAAAGTATGTGTTAGCACTCACCCTATCTCAATATCACTTTCTCAGTTCTACTTCCTTTTTCTAAGAGAAAGCAAAATCCTCAAAAATTGTGGCCAAAACAAAAACACAATTTGCCTGCAGTTAAGATGTATTTTTATATATAATATAAATATAAATATAAAATAATAATAATAATAATAATAATAAATAGCATTTTTTTCGAAAGGCAGATAATGAACTTACATATATGTTTCAAAAGTCAATCGTTCATATACAACCCAAAACATGTGGGTCGTCATGCTATGTTGGAAAATTTGTGAAAATAACAATTTCCACAAAAATTGGAAATGTATTTTTTTCTAACTTTAGACGGGGTTAGCTAAATGCACTCACTTTTTTACTAGTCATACCCCCTTTTTAAAAATAAAGTTTAAAAGTTATCAAATTTCACCTTTCTCTACAATTCAAATATTGTTTTTAAAGACACTTTCTCTAACTAGTATTTTATTATGTTTCTATAAAACGTCACTACAAATTAAAAAAAAAAGATATTTTTTAAACAATAAAAAAGTTTTAGAACTTTTTTTTTGAAAAAACAGTTGATTTTATATTTTTTATTTATTTCATATTTTAGTTATCTCATCTTTCTATTTCTATTAGTATCATTATTACATTAAAATGTATTATAATATAATTAACAACTTTTGTTTATTAAAAGTAATAAAATGCAAAAAGAAAATAAAACATTAACTAGCACATTAGGAAGTAAAATGCTTTGATCAAAACATGTAATATCAATCAATAATCAATAATCGACATAAGTTGAAATTTAATTATTGTGAGGGTATGTTATTAACTAATCAAAATCATTATCTACAAATTAATATGGTGATTCTCAAATATATGTCTCTTCTTTAACTCGAAAACTATATTAAGTTGGCTTCAAACCTCCATTTAAATTTTTGTGTATTATTGTTTTATACAAACTAAATTCGAACTCCCACTTCAAGTTGTTATGAACGAAAAAAATCCCACTTCAAAATTAAAATGACTCGCCTCAGTTTAAAACATAAGAAAACGATTTTTTTTTTTCAAATAACAAAAAAATATTTTTAAATAAAATAATGTTTTAAAAGCAAATGCTAGTAATAATAATAATTAAAATAACAAAATGACAAAAAATAACAAAAGGGTTTGAATTGCATTAATGTCAAAGTCAAAGGATAAGGTACGTTTAGTAGAAAATGGGGTGCATTTAGCAATACCCTTTAGACTAGAAATAAATATAAGAAACTGATGGGATTTTACATGTTGGAAGAGCTTCGCAACGAACTAAACTGCGTCCAAAATGGAGCTAAAATGAATGAGATATCGATACTCAAAGTTTGGGATTTGAAACATTGAATGCTGAAATAATGGGAAAGTGGCACCTTGTCCCACATAGGAGGAGATGAAACTTAAAGTGGTATTTAAGTATGAACACTCCTTCCTTATTGTTTCATGGAAGCACACACTAGTGTACTCGCGAAGGGTGCAGGGCACCCTAACTTGTCACACCCCAAAAACATTGTAGCGGAAATACAAACATGGTGGTGACGGAGGTTGGTACCCATAAATATCTTAGTAGACGATGCATTGTTTATTTAGGACATACAACTTATTTAAAACATGATTTTAGAGTTTAGAGTTAAATACAATCCACAACCACAACATAGTTGTGTTGATCCTTATGGATCAAAATACACACTGTTTTGGTCAAAAATCAAACAAAACATAATGTAACCAAATCTGATTTTGTGAGGTAGTGTGCTTCAAAGATAAACAAGTGTATGGTCGAATATAGAATGTAGTGAATGATAATCAATGAAAAATATGAATGCTTGATGAATGAAATGATCAACACAGAGATTTGTATGAGGAAAAGCCCTTGATCATTAGTAAATCACCGGCGTAAAAACCTCGGGTAGTGAAAACTATCACTCTCAACTATATTAAACAACCAAGATTACAACTTCGGATGATATTGAGCTTGTTACAATCGAGTACTAGTGTTAGTGTTTGAGAGCAGTTTCGAGAGTAGCAAAATGTGCAAGTGTCTTATGTCTAATCAAGCTTAATATCCCTCATATACACTCTAATTTAGCTAGCTAACTAACTAAGCAAAAATGAAGGAAACTCCCCACGTTCACCCCAAAACGGCTACATGTCTTCAGCTCATGCGAATTAGGAAGCATATTCCCCCGTATTCCAGCATTTACTGGGTTCTAGTCGTTATACACCTGCGAATATAGGTTCAAAACAAGGATACAATTGTTAGTTAATATGTATAATAAATAAGGATCCGTGATCCTTAGACTTCCTGCACCATATGTTAAGGATCAATGATTCAGGCCAATCTAAGGATATGTGATCCATTGTTATTAAAATTAACCCCTAACAGACACGATCCCAAATTAGTTTTTAAAAGTTGTTCAAAAATTTTTAAACACGACAAGCATCACTAACACAAGATATGCCAAAATCCCGAAGCAGAACTCATGTACCTGAAGAACACGTAAAAATCAAGTGTCAACAAATAGGAAGGTGAGTTCACATATTCAAATCTGTAACAATTTGTTTAAGGAAAACTTTATAACTTTTAATTTTTAATGGTAAAACATCCATATATAGTTAAGAAAGTAAATTTTATTTCCTTTGTCAAAATTCGAGGGTCACTATCACGAGCGGTTTATAGAAAGACTCCGATAGATCATCTTCACAAGGTTTATGTATTAAAATTTAGTCCAATCGTTCAGATTCGTAAGTTTGTGAGACATTACGAGCTATATATTAATAGTGAGGTTTTAATCAATGCTAGACATTAATCAGAATATCCATTTGTCGCTTGACTTGACACGAAGCTACCGGTCACGACGTGGTGGTCAACCCGATAGATCTATCAACAATTCTACACATGCGATATTAATGATTAAATTGGCAAAGTTTGCTCCAAGTGCACCACACTCGGTCACTCAATATGCCAACCTCAAATGAACAATATATATACCTACTAGAAAGTTAAATTTAATATACGGTGCTATTCAAACACGTCACACCCTGCTTTTCGCGTCGAAACATCTTTATATCAATCAAAATCCCGTTTTCCTCGAAAACAATTTTATATCATACACATTTCCAAATCCATGTTTTCCATAAAAACATATCATATCATATCGAAACCATATTTTCCACGAAAATGTATTTTTAGATTATTGAAGGCATAATTTGTACAAAAACGTATAATTATACTTTATAAGGTATGTTCTTCCCCCAAAATAGTATATAAAACAGTAAAAGAGGGGTTAGTGACACTCACCTTTGGGTGCGTTTTTATATTATCGCAATCCCTCAAATTGGTCTACACGTCCTAAATTAAGTAGGAACGATTTAATAACCAATTTTTTATTAATGCCAAAGTTTCTCAAATACTTAAAATTTTCACATAACCTTGAATTTTCACGAAAAGTCTTTATTTTGATTATGTTGGCGTATATATATATATATATATATATATATATACACACACTAGTAATAAGCCCACACGCGTTGCGGCGCGGGCACATCACAAATATCGAATGTATTAATCCAAACGTTATGTGACGCGTTAACCATACGAAAACTTGTGTGTTCGACGTATTCGATTGAACTCAGTATAACCTATATAAGCATTGCGATTGGATCAAAACATAAAGTAAATCGAATTAATACCGTATAATCATAATGTATTATATACATATTATATGGGATATATTAGAAGTTTAAAAAAGGGAAAAATATACAATTTGACTCCACTCGTTTCTAAACAAAATTTACGAAAACATACATAAAAATAAGCATGAAAACGTATTATATTTGACCTGACTCGTTTCCCAAAAAAGTTTAAGACGAAACGTAGACCAACTCAAATTAATATAGACACATACATAAAAATATGCACGTAAAAATGGTTCTAAACGAAAGCGTATCATTTTTTACCTGACTTGTCTCAAAAAAAAACTTACGTCAAAATGTAGACACACTCAAATTTATATTGATACGTACATAAAAATATGCACGTAAAAATGTTTTTTAAGTAAAAGAATGATAGATATAAACAAAATAATTTAACGAACAAAAGTTACTGATGGAAAATTAAATTAGTAAAAAGGCAAGGGTTAAAAACGTCAAATACCAAAGTAGAGGGGTAGTAGATAGAAGAGACTCTTGTAATTTATTGGGTTATTCATAGAGATTTAAGTACACCAAAAGGAAACTTCATTTTTGATGTTTTTTCCTTTTATGCCCTCATGCAATTTATATTATCCATACATATGAAAGGGCCAACCAAAGCCAGTGGAAACCCCACCGACGATGGTTTTTAAGATAGTATACAATATATATATATATATATATATATATATATATATATATATATTAAGATTTTCACGACTTGAACGATGTTGATGGTGACCCTCAATATGTTATATGCGTTATCACATCCGTATGTGCACAATATATCTACGATTTGCGCTTCGTAATATATTTACATAAATATGGACATATTCGATGTATATCGTAATTTCACGTATTTCATCAACTTATACATTTTATCATTTTTAAAACATAGAGTAGGAGTTGGGTGGAAAGTCTATTTTTCCTAGAAAGTCTAGGAAGCAATGAGAATTGGACATGTGGCATTGAGTTATTTTAACTAAAAGGGCAACTATGTAATTTCACATTTTAATTTTATTTTTGGAATTTATTTTTCATTAACTAACATTCCATGATTTTCGGAATTTTTGTTGTTTTCGAATTCAAATCTGGAACTCAATGTGTTTATCTGGAAAAACTATCAGCATGTCTTGGTGATGTGTTTTACCAGTCAGAGAGGTTGAAGTCAGTGTGTTTTAACACTCTGAAGTCAATATATAATCAGGTTGTGTTTTAACAGTTCTTTTGCATTTTAACACTCTGAATGTGTTTTATGTTGTTGTCTATGTCACATTACATCACATTGTGTTTTTTGATGATTACATTACATCATAATGTGTTTTACAACAGTTTGTTTTTATACTGGAGTTTAACAAATCTGATTGTGTTTTAAGTCAGCAGATTTGCTGGAGGATTCTTGATATTGTGTTTTAACAGCAAGCAGATTTCTTGACATTGTGTTTTAACAGCAAGCAGGCCATTGTGTTTTAACAGCAAGCTGATTCTTGACGCTGTGTTTTAACAGCAAGCAGATTTCTTGACGCTATGTTTTAACAGCAAGCAGATTCTTGACGCTGTGTTTTAACAGCAAGCAGATTGCTGGAGGATTCTGGACATTGTGTTTTAACAGCAAGCAGATTTATTGATGCTGTGTTTTAACAGCAAGCAGATTGCTGGAGGATTCTTGACATTGTGTTTTAACAACAAGCAGATTTCTTGACGCTGTGTTTTAACAGCAAGCAGATTTCTTGACGTCGTGTTTTACCATCCATGCTGGTAATCCTTCCATTTATCAAGAACGACTCAGAAACAGCGGTACAAGCCTCTTTACAATCATCAATTAAAACAGAAAAAACGCAGCCAAGTTACAAGCAGATTAAGACCGAAAACGTATATGCACTTCAAGAACTTTAATCACAACACAAGATATGAATACCTAGTGAAGAAAAGGGGTATGAACAAGCCTTGGAACCGAAATCTGAATGCTCTTGGGGTCCTGTTTTGCGTCGCTAGCAGCAAGGGGAAAGAGATCGGTTTAGAGAGGGAGAGAGAGAAAGAGAGAGAGAAAGAGGGGAAATTGCATGAATTTAGGGATTGGTTATTGATATGGCAGTTTCTTGACTTATTTAAAACACTTCCAATTACCAAAATACCCTCACTATATTAAAAGTCTCTAATTATATAACTCAAATATTACAAGATTGCCATTGATTTAATCTCAACCCTTAAACACACCAATCGGATGGACCAGATCGCTTCCTAGACTTTCCAGGAAAAACACACTTTCCGTGCGAACCCTACTCTTAAAACATATATACACAAAATAACTCATTAAGTTAACCTATGTATTATTTTTATGCTCTTCGAATAAGTTGGTAAAGAGCGAAGTGACTGAAGAGGAGTTTGACTTGGGAGATTCCTTGGGGTTTATGTTTACTGAAGAGGTAGAAGATAAGGAATTAGAGAATGTGTTATCTTAGAAGGACGAGTTTCGTGGGGAGTTAGAAGGTTTACCGGATTACACGGAAGAAGGTGAGTTTGACCCGGAAGGTGATCTTGCATTCTTAGAATCTTTACCTGAAGGTAACCCACCCCAGATGACCGAGCTTGTTCTAGACCAAGAAGTCGAAAACGAAATTATGGTAGAGGAAGAGCGCCATAGCTGGTCCTTGGTATTAGTGATAAATGAAACTTCAAAATCAACAAAACCACGGGAGAAGGCAAGGAAAATAAAGAGAAAGGATCGAAACCGGAAGAGGGCCGAAGGATGGCACAGGATGGAGAAGAAGAAGACATTGAAGTTCAAACATGACTAGTCTTCTCGTTACATGTCATGCATCCAGTTAATTCCAGGTAAGTTTAAATTTTGGTGGTCTGACCCGTTAAGAATTTTTAAAATATTTTATAATTCTGCCGTTAAATTTCTAAATGTTTATGAGGACCGGGTGGAATTAAATGGGTTAGATAGGGTCCGGATCAAAGAAAAACCTCCTAATCAAGTTTAAGTGTGGGGAGGTTTTGTAATTTTATATATTCGGTGTATTTTCGGTTCGTTTATGGTACGTGTTTATCTGTATTATGAGTCGTTTATTTGTATGATGAGTCTTAGTTAGTATTATTTTTGAGTTAGTTTTTGTGTCGAGTTGATATTATGCTGGGTTTTGCTTGTTTTTGTTGTGCGGGTTTGAATAAGTACCACCCATACTCAATCTCCATTCGAGTGATTTTGGAGTTGTATTTTGAATATTAGGCATTTACCGAGTATACCAGTCAGTATCGGCCGATCGCTACCAAAATGCTATACGATCGAGTTGGATTGGACGAGAGTTTGGAGCTTACGCGTCATAAAACCAACTAAGTCCTTTCCATTTTCCCTTTGTCTTTTATTTCGTATTTATTTTAGTTGTTTTGAGTCGGTTTCCATCCTACATTGAGGGCAATGTAGAGTTTAAGTGTGGGGATGGGTAACTATCGTTTAGTGTCTAGTTAGTAGTGTCTTGAGTCATAAAATTTCAAAAAAAAAAAAAAAAAAAAAATCAAAAAATCAAAAAATTCAAAAATCCAAAAAAATTGAACAATAGAAAATATCCCTGTTTGAGAAGTTTTGCAAATAAAAACAGAAAATGATAGTAGAGTTGAGCATATATAGGTTTCAAATAATAATAATAATAATAATAATAATAATAATAATAATAATAATAATAATAATAATAATAATAATAAGAGAATAAAGTTTAACTCGTGTCTATCTTGGGATGTGTGAATAGGCTCGACCCGGTTTCTAGGTTCCTTTGATATTAAAAATACCTAATTGTTAGTTTGCTAGTGGGTTCTCATCTAGGAAAATTAGATAGCCGAAACTGCCAATAATAGTGTAAGAAATGTCATTATAAGCTAAATTGTTAGAATTTTTTATAAAAAGAAAAAATAGAATAAATGAGCTATATTGAGAAAATAACAAGGCCTATGTAATCTTTGTTGGGGATGGTGACTCTGACTTAGATTGACTCTAGGTTAAGTTAAGAAAAAATTGAAAAATTACCGACGCTCACGTTGTCGCTCTCGGGGATGGTGACTCTGGTTGAGACAGCCTTTGGGTTAGGTAATGCAAAGTCTAGTGCTAAAAAAAGAAAAGAAGAAAAAAATATAAGAAAAAAATTGATGATAAATTCTCTTAATTTTGGTATAAAACGGTTAGAAAAAAATCCAGTGATTCATTCATTTTGTTTCATGAGCTCGAGGTGGGATTAGGTGAAACTGAGGCTTTAAGTGTGAGACCCTAGGTGGATTAACCAAACTTAAATATAAATTGCATGATAAGGGCTTGAAACCGGGGTTGGTTTAAGTGGATAGGTATATTTGCAATCACGGTGAATACGAGTTTTAATTTGTATACAATAATCTAATTTTTGAACCTGGGTTTTTGCTTGACTATGGTTCCGTTGGCATAAGTCTTTTTCTATGACGAAAAAGAGTAATTGTGGGAGTATTTGATGTAATACAAATTACATCTGTTTAGATGTATAGTTTGTATAATAATTTGAGTTTTTTTTTGTGTCATTTTATCATTGGATCTGTATATTATGGTGTCTTTTGTGCTTCGCAGGGTCCCAGGAGTGAAAACGAGCTGAAACGTTGAAGAAACGAGCACCCGGGAGGAGGTTTGGGCAAGGATTTTCATGAAATGAAAATGGATATCTGATAGGATGAGAATATAGAGAATTGAATTACAAACCCGTAGGCGAAAACAGAGTTGAAACGAGGAAGTTATGGCCGAAACCGTATTCTCAGCACGCAGGACCTTGGACAAACGCGACATAGGACCCATTTAACCTTGGCGCGATGCGAAGCTCATCCTAATTTGTGTGGAAAACTTCATATTTAAGCCCTATTTAAGCCCATACTTAACCCTAATCAATCTGAGACAACCGTAGAGGAATTCACAACAATTGGGGGACGACTTCAGCCACGAATTTGAAGGTTTTGGAGCGGTTTTAAGAGCTTGGATCGTTGGTTTGAAGATTAGGAGCTGAGGAGATCGACCAGATTGTTCTTGCACTATTCGGGTTCCTTATTCTTGTTTCTTAATTCTTTAACCTTGTTTGTTGTTATTAAAATTACTCTTGTTTTCATGTTTTTATGACTTTGCTCGGCTAGATTTCTGTTACTGTCTAGATTGGATGATGGATTTATGACACTTTGACTTTTATTATGTTTAACCAGTTATTTATGGATCGTTGATAAAAGTAGTCGGTTTGTTATTTCGGCTTAATGTGTATGTATGCTTTAAATTGTTTTATTGTCTTTTATTACTTCATATAATTCTTGGTGACTGTCTATATGTAACACCTCGTAAATTAGTATCCAGTCATGTACTGACACGTGTCCATACTCTCAATTGTGCCAAATGTTGGACGAGAGGGACTATTTTTGACAATATATGAAAGTATGAATATGGAGGGACTAAAAGTGTCAACATGCTAATTTATTAGCCTCTGAGTGAGCTTTGCGGACCGTGTAGCCTTTTGGCTTACGGACCGCAAGATGTATAATTTTTGGTCCTTGTTGATCGTATACGGACCGTAGAGGCCAATGCCTTACGGTCCGCAAGAGAACTCATTTCTGTGTGCGCAGTAGGTCCTTACGGACAGCTAAGGGTTATCCCTTACGATCCGTAAAGGGTGGCCAGAGACAAAATATGAGTGCAGCCCAAGCAAATCTGCATGAATGCCACATAATCGAATTTCTGAGCTTCATGGCAGCACTTGACACGTTTAGAGACACATGTAATGATCCTAAACTAACCTCTAACACCTGGAACTATCTTGTTCAACCCATTTAAGTATAAATAAGAGAAGTTTGCAACCACTTTCACTTGCACCTCTTCTTTAAATCTTTCCTACTCTCCTGTAGAGGTTCCTAGCATAATAGGAGCTTCCCTCTGAGTTATAATCGTTCTCTTGGACCACTAGTAAGTGCTCCATCCTTGTTCTTTCAGTTTATAGGTTGCCAAAAGTGAAGCAAATTGACTTTTGCTTTGACATTCGGTTTAGACCATTATGGTCCAGCCATTATTTGAATCAAACATGGCTACGTGATCGTAATTAGGTATGTGTTAATCCCTCAAAAGGTCACCTCCTGAGAATCACGTTAACTTGGTCAAGTAACGGGTTAGAGTTATGTTACTTAAAAAGTCAAAGGGCAGTTTTTCGTAAACTTTATAAATTGATCTTATAAATGTTATAACCCATGTTTTTGAAACTTAATCACTTGGAAATTAATATTAGAACATGTATGAACATGTTCAGCCCGTCATTTCCAGTTTTAGTGTCGGTTCGCAACCGAAAGTCGAGCAGTTTGACTTCTGCTTTGACTTTCGATTCTGACCCAATTTAGCATAGTTAGCTACTGAATTTAAGTTGTATTATGATCGAATTATAATGTAGGATAACCAACCCTATGAGGTAATACTACATGATCATAATTAGATTTTGAGTATTTACACAAGTTCTTGTATTATGCCTAATTATGACCAAATTGCGCTTTTTGCATAAAACTTGGTTTTAGTCAATGATGAACTTGCAAAATGAATTACCTACTGATATGTTACTATAATAAACGTATTTTGGTATTATAAACATGTTCATAACCCGAGTTTTGATACAAGATCGTAAATTATGTTATAATATGACCAAAACGCCCTTTTGGCGCATAGTATGGTTTTAAACCATAATTATCATATCAAACTTATTACCTACTGATATTATAACATAATTAAAGTGTTTTTACAGAATGTTCATGTTCATAACTCAGATTTTTATGCAAGTTCTCAAACTATGTCAAATAATGACTAAAATGCCCTTATGGTGCATATTTTGATTCTAAAACCTCCAAGGTTATATAAGTTGATAACCTACTGATGTTGCAACTTATTTAAAGTATATTGGCATATAAAACTTGTTTATGACTCATTCGGTTACCCGATATCGCTTATATGCGTACGGTTGAGCTTATGTAACTAGTTTATGTAAGTTTACCGAAACGGGTCAATTCGTATCATTTTTATTTCAAATTCCAGAATGTATATTGTTTACCCATGTTATACAAGTCTTAGTACTTGCTAGGTTTAAACTACATTCTATTCGAGTCATCGCTTAATCAAGCGTATCGTACCGTTTTCATTAATTTAAGTTAACTTGTCTAAGTCTAGGACTTGAATACGACCCGTTGACATTCTAATTGGTTATTTATACTATTCATTCCAAACTAGGGCCTTCCGGTAGATTGCAACCAACCTTAGTTTATTTGTTAACGGATGTGCTTATTGTTTCTTGCATTGTAAGACGTAATTAAGCCAGGTAAATACTCTTAACCTATTTTCCCTATACGGGCTTGGGATACGGTAAATTATTACCGCTTGGTTGGGTATGGGATCATATGTCAGATTGTGACTACAAAATCTCCATGACCCCTTTTATTCTGTTTTGTCTGATAACTTAAACAATGGGGGTTAGCGCGACCGTGTCCTTGATATCCTCGACTAATTTAAGTTACTAATGGCCACGACCGAGCACGGGGTGTAGGCATACACTTGACAGATACTAATGCTATTATAAAATGTTTTTCTTACCCATATTGGGGATACCCATTTGTGGGTTTAAGTGGCGTATCAGTTAGTCATGTTATTTGGTTTCTACACCGGACCCCATATGTATTGACAGGCATGTAAAACTGTATACAAGATCTTTTTGAATTGTCCCAAGTTATTTATGAAAATACAAGTTCCTTGTGCACTTAAAACATTTTTAAAATGTTTTCAAAATGAGTTACTTATTTGTATTTACCAGTGTAAGCTGACGTATTTTTAGAATAAGTCGGTTATTTGTATTTACCATCCGGGCCCACCAGGCGATGTTGTTGAAATATCGGGGTGTGATAGGTTAGTATCTGAGCCAACATTTGAGAGAATTAAACACTAGCCTTTTGTGTTTAATCTCAAACAACACAATAGCATAGTCCTTAGACTTTCTGAGTCTAGGCAATGACCTAGGATTAACTCCTATCCTTATTAAGCTATATATATATATATATATATATATATATTGTTTTTGATTTTTGACAGGAATTAATCATACCGCCAAGAATTCATGGAATAGGACGAGGAAAAGGTCCAATGAGGGGAGGACCATCGGGACATATACCCTCCCACTCTCATAGCTCGGATCCTTACCAAGATTCCGGAAATTCCTACTCGTCACAACCAGCGAGACATTCTGTCTCACATGATTCATCACCATCTTACCATCATTCCTACCACTCTCATCATTCCCAGCAATCACATCATTCACACCAATCCCATCATTCACACTCCCACTCATTTCATGGGTCTTTTTGACCCAAATCAGTATATTAACACACCTCCAGCTACTCAAAACCAATTGGACCAATAGATTGAGCTGGATGAATATTTAGATCTGGAGATGCCACCACCGGGGTTACATATGCACCTCATTGAGATATCTAGTGGATCTGCATCTTATGCAGGATCACCCTACCATGGTCCTAACAAATGGGACCAATAGTGGAACCAATTCACGTTCGAGAATACACCTCTTTATCATTCTCCAACACCACCTCTGCCGCCTCCATCTGAGGACCTACAAATGGAACCGGTGGAACAACCGCAGCCACCACCAGAACCACCAAGGAGAAAACGTGGAACACGCATGTTAGTGCGTTCAACCACCACCACCATCGGGTTTTGATAACCCAATCCCTACGTATCCAGATACGTCTTGAAACAATCCTTTTAACCCATCTACGCCGATAGATTATAAGTATCAGGCGCCACCATATGACCCTTATATGCAAGTGGTCGTACATAATGCTTTATACCCGTCTCCCTTCCCGCCTGCCTACCCAGCTACTGGTTATCCAAATTATGGACACCAATATCTTGCTGTGCCTCAACCATAGCCACAGCCACCGCCATTAATAGAGGCCATTAACAAGGCCTTAGAAAGAGCAGAATAAATTCAACGTCAGGCTGAGAAGACCGAGAGGAAGACAAACAAGTTCTTCAAGAAACTCTCTAAGCTAGTCAGGGGAAAGAAAGACGAGTGAAAGCTTTCTTTTATTTATCATGTATTGTAATTCTTTCTCCAAAAGTCCCTGCGTGGACATGTCTTTTCTTTTAGTCCTTGCGTGGACATGTATTTCATTTTTGTCCCTGCGTGGACAAGTATTTCACTTTATTACAAAAGTCTTGTTTAAGGCAAGTATTGTAATCCTTATCTTTTAATGAAAATTTTGGAATTATTTGTATTATATATATTCACTACATCCTTTTCTAGCGATCGTCTCGATTTTAGTTCGAACTTTATCGATCTGCTCAATGATTCCAAAAGATCTTCTTATTGGTTTTTGACCAGCCAATTGGCAAAGTCCATATTATTTGGCAATCATAAATGATAGTTAAGGATGACTACTCCTTCTATCCAGAGGTGGTGAACTACGTTCAAGCCTCAAAGCCTTTCTGGTCAAATGCGACAATGGCTACAAATATACTAAATGTCAAATCGTTAAGACAATTATTCTATGTTAACATTTAAATAATGTTAATACTCCTGGCAGTGTGACATGAGGAACCACACTAGCCGTCTAGATGATGGAGTACGTCTAAGCCTTATAGCCTATACGATCGAATTATATCATGGCTAATATCATCAATGCGATGATCATTTACTTTAACATCCTTAGTGATGATTTGCCTACAGGCTATACTTTATTGTCGACTGAGACAAATGACAGTTGTAACCTTATGGTTCCCTATCCAAGGTGGGGGACTACGTCCAAGCCTCATAGTCTATATGATCAATGAGATCATGACTAATATCATCAGTGTGATGATTATCCATTTTAACATCCTTTTGATGTCAATTGATTTGCCTACGGGCCATATTATATCGTCAATTATGACAAAGACAGTTGTGGTCGTGTGACTCCATGTCTAAAGGTGGTGAACTATGTTCAAGCCTTAAAGCTACTTGATCGAATGAGATCGCAACATATATATACTTTTATCCATTTAATTGTCAATGTGACAATGACAGTTGTGACCTTATGATCCATTGTCCAATAAGTGATGGACTATGTCCAAACTTCAATGCCCTTTATGGTCCTTTAAGACCGTGGCTAAGTACACTTGATTATTTAATTAAACATTCATTTGAAATGTTAATACTTGGCAGTCGTGACGTTGGGCACATTGGTCCAAAAAGGCGAAGGATATATATATCCAGACCTTATAGCCTATATGGTTTAATGATACCATGGCTCATGAAAATTTCAAAGTCATTAGATTCGATGAGTAATTATTATATTGCAACTGAGCAATTATTTATTTTAGTGTTTAGTACCAAGCATACAAATATGGCGAATTCAAATTCAGATGAAGCCAATAGCAGACACAACAATGATAATAATGCGAACGTTAATCGCGACGGCGAAGTAGTTGATCTCCAAGCCATGATTGCCGCTGAAGTGGCAAGCCAATGAATGCTTTCATAGATAACTATAAGGAATCGAGTGCTACTCATTCCAAGTCCCAATCAATTCCATATTCATCAGCTTGTAAGGAGAGCTCACAACACTCTTCAACTGGGAAGAGTGGACCCAAGAAAGAAGTGTTTCAAGATAAGTCTCGTTCTTCTAAGGATGGTTGCACATATAAGTACTTTGTCTCGTGCAAGTCCCGGGACTTTAATGGTGAGAAAGGGGCTATTGATGTCATGAGATGGCTAGACGAGATGGAGACTCTTGTGGATATCAGCGGTTATGTTGATAAGGACGTTGTGAAGTATGTCTCTCAATCCTTCAAGGGTGATGCCCTAACTTGGTGGAAGGCTATGATACAGTCTACAGGGAAGATACCCCTGTACAATGTTGAATGGTCCAAGTTTGTAGACCTTATTAAAGAAATGTACTGTCCACCGCATGAGGTGGAGAAGGTGGAGTCAGATTTTTTGACTCTCATAATGAAGAACTTGGACTGTCAGAAGTATGTGACCGACTTTAACTCTTTGTCGAGGTTAGTGCCCTACTTTATTACTCCGGAATCTAAGCGCATTGCGCGATTTATCGGTGGTCTAGCACCGGAGATCAAAGGAATGATTAAGGCTTCGAAGCCTACTTCTTATAGGTCAGTTGTGGACCTATCATTGTCTCTCACCCTGGATGGGGTGAGACAGAAATCGGTCAAAACTAAGACCGATGGAAAAAGGAAGGGGAGGAGGATAACTCCCAAAAATCCAAGAAAAAGGGAAAATCCGGGTTCAATAGGAACCAGCAGAGGTCCGATGAGAGACCAGTTTGAAAGACCTGCAACAGAAGGCACTGGGGATAGTGCCGTTCAGATCAGCAGGTGAAGCCCAGTGGCATTTTCAAGAAAATGAGGCACAAGATCTTAGATTGTAAGGATCTTAAGAATGTCATCTGTTACGGTTGTGGCGATAAGGGCCACATTAAGACGAACTGCCCTAAAGCTGCCAAGGAAGGTACTTCTAAGCCTGGAGAGGTAAAGAAAGGAAACGCCCGAGCTTTCCAGATGAATGTGAGGGAGGCAGTCAATGACACTAATGTCATAACGGGCACGTTCCTCATCAACGATATCTTTTCCTAAGTTCTTTTTGATTCGGGAGCTGATAAGTCTTTTATAGACCATAAGTTTAGTAAACTATTAAACTTACCTATAAGAACTCTAGATATAGCTTACGAGGTAGAACTCGCCGATGGTACCTTAGAAACCACATCTTCTATTCTTAATGGATGTTCTATATCCATTAAGAATCATTCTCTTCCTATCTCTCTCTTGCCAATGAAATTGGCTGAGTTCGATGTAGTCTTAGGCATGGATTGGTTGTCACACAACCAAGCCCGTATTGCCTATGATAAGAAACTAATCAAAGTTAAAACCCCATCTGGTGAAATGCTCAACATCCAAGGAGACCTACACTATGGATTGTCCGAGAAGGTGTCTTTGTTTAAGGAATCCAAGTGTCTGAAGAGCGGATGTGTCAACTACATGGCACAGGTAACAATAGATGAGCCGAAGCCCAGGATTGAAGAAATCACTGTCATTTCGGAATATCCCGATGTGTTTCCAGAAGAGCTACCTGGTCTACCACCGGAGAGATAAGTGGAGTTTAGGATTGACATACTACAAGGAGCTGCACCTGTTGCAAGGGCTCCATATCGACTAGCGTCGACAAAAATGAAAGAGTTGAAGACCCAACTTGATGAGCTTTTCGAGAAAGGCGTCATTCAGCCTAGCTCATCACCTTGGGGAGCTCCGATCTTGTTCGTCAAGAAAAAGGACAGTTCAATGCGGATGTACATTAACTACCGCGAGCTGAACAAGATAACGATCAAGAATCTTTATCCCTTGCCCAGGATCGACGACTTGTTTGATCAGCTTCAATGGGCTAGTTATTTTTCTTAGATTGACTTGAGTTAGGGTTATCATCAACTGAAGGTCAGGAGTGAAGACGGTCCAAAGACTGCCTTCAGAATAAGATACAGACACTATGAGTTTCTAGTGATGCCTTTTGGGCTCACAAATGCAACTGCAACATTCATGGACCTCATGAATAGGGTTTGCAAACCGTATCTAGATAAGTTTGTCATTGTCTTCAAAGACGACATACTTATCTATTCTCGTAATCAAGTTGATCACGAGAAACATCTACGATGCATCCTAGAGCTATTACAGCAGGAGAAGCTTTATGCTAAGTTCTCCAAGTGCGAATTCTGGCTTAGAGAAGTCCAGTTTCTTGGACATGTGATCAGTTAGTGTGGTATCCAGGTGGATCCGCTAAGATAGAAGCAATTATGAACTGGGAAGCACCAAAGATGCCTTCTGAGATACGTAGCTTCTTAGGACTGGTTGGATATTATAGAAGATTCATAGAGAACTTCTTGAGAATAGCCACTCCTTTGACTACCTTGACCCACAAGAATGTCAAGTTTGATTGGGGTCCGAAGTAGCAAGAATCCATCGAGATTCTAAAACACAAGTTGAGCAATGTTCTAGTGCTAATTCTACCTGAGGATACTGAGGATTTTGTCGTGTATTGTGATGCCTCACACAACGGCGTGGGCTGTGTGCTGATGCAGAGAGGCAAAGTGATTGCTTATGTATCACGACAATTAAAGGTGCACGAAAGGAATTACACAACCCACGACTTGGAGTTGGGTGCCATTGTATTTGCGCTAAAGCTATGGAGACACTACTTGTATGGCATGAAATGTATTATATACACTGACCATAAAAGTCTCCAACATTTATTCAACCAAAAGGATTTGAATATGAGACAACGCTGCTGGATGGAAATGCTGAATGATTATGATTGCGAGATACACTATCATCCCGGCAAGGCAAATGTGGTTGCCGATGCGCTGAGTCGCAAGGAAAGGGTTAAGCCTATTCGGATTAACGCCAAGAGCATTGTAACGCCTTGCTTTTGAAACCTTCCTTATTTAAAAAGATTATTTATATCCCTATTTTTGGAAACTTATATCCGTATCGTATTCGTATTTCACTTCCAGCTTCGTAATTCGAAACGTTGATCATAATAAAACTTGAGCATTTTATACGGACGATACCTTGATTATTCGTACTTGTTTTACATTCGACTTATTCACATACTTGATACTTGTTCATCATTCTCGTAAACACATTCTTATTTCATGAACAAATACGTGTTTTAGGACTCTTTATGCATTCAAATTCTTATTTATACCTTCACTTTACTTGAGTTACACTTATATACATGATTTTTACTTAATTTTTGTAAATAATACAAGTTATAGCATAAAATAGTGTATGGACAAAAAATGAAAATTTTCATCTCCCCAACCACTTTTTTTAATGTCCTAACCTCCAACCAACTCATTTAATACCCATCCTAACTCCTAACAACCTTTATTTAAACCCCAACCACTTAACCCTCTTATAAATACCAACTCTAGCACCTTCCAAACACTTGCACCAACTCTAAATTATTTCAAAACTATCTCAAATCTCCCAGATTTTCAAATTTGGGCAAAAAGTTCAAGAACCAAAATTGGTAACTTCGGTGTTCCAACAACTCAAGACTCGTCAAACTCCCTGTCACACCCCGATATTTCCACGTATTACCGGTGGGCCCGGTGGGGAGTATCGTGACGTAGTTGATATCATCATAGTCAAACACCACAATATTTAAATGCACAGCGGAAGCAAAAGATAGTTTCATTTCAATCGAATAAATTGTAATATTAAGTATCACAAAGTAGTTGAAACAGATCCACAGGCGAATCGAAATAAAAAGGAAATTGTTCAACAGACTTCGACATCTAGAGCTTGCGAGACTTGATTATTGATGCGTGGAGTAGCCAGCCTATTACGTATAGTACCTGCACTTAGCCTTTTTGGAAAATACGTCACTTTACACTGGTAAATACAACTTAACTGACTCATTTTGAAAAGAGTTTGAAAATTGATTTGTATTCACTTCGGCAAAAATATCTTTTATAACTTGGGACAATTATTTATATATAATCTTGTATACAGTTTTACTTATTTGTCGTCCATTAGAGCCGGTTTGTAGGGCCGGTCTAGATTAACTGACACGCCACAGGTATAATACCCACAAGGTTATTCCTTTAAGTGGGCTACCAGTTTTTACATATGCAACTGTCAGGTGTATGCCTACACCCCGTGCTTAGGTCATGGCCATTTCTTTGAATGATGCCAAGGATATCCGGGACATGGTCATTTAACCCCCAAAGGCCATACACCAAATAATACAGAATAAAACAAGTTATGTAAATACATTAATCACAATCCGACTTAAATGATTACATACCTGACCAAGCGGTATTATTATAATACTGTATCCCAAGCCCGTATAGGGAAAATAAGTTAAGAGTATTTACCTGAGCAAAGTATAAATCAAATAAAACAAGTGCACTTAGCTTTTACTGGGCTCCTAATCTGGAACGAAGGTTTTAATAACCTATTAGAATCCTAACGGGTCTTTAAGTAAGCCTAGACTTAGACCGGTAAGTTTTTAAAAGGAAGACACGGTTCAAACGCATGATAAAGTGAAGACCGGTTTAGAATGTGGATTTGACCCGACAAGCTTTTATGCTTGTTTAATATGGGTAATTTAAACACATTCCGGATTTTGAGACAAAAACAGATATAGTTGGACCCGTTTCGGCAATTATATGTAAACTAGTTACATAAGCCGCTCCGAACGCGAAAAGTGGGTAACGGGTAACAATATGAGTCATATACAAGTTCCCTAAGTTAATATGCCTTAAATATGTTGTGACATCAGTAAGATATCTTCTTATTATGCCCAAAATGAATTTAAACTCAAACTATGCCCCGTAGGGGCATTTTGGTCATTTTAAAGGTTATAAAAGAGTTTAAATTGTAATCAGAGTTACATGTATGATGTAATCAGTAAAAATACCTAATTTAATAAGTTATAACAGTAGGTTATTACATATATGTGAAATTTATCATTTAAACCAAACTATGCACCTTAGGGGCATTTTGGTAATTTCACTTAGGCTTAAAAGGTCAAAACTAGAAATCTGAGTTTAAAACTTTGCTTACTGTTAATATATAAGGATTTACTGAAAATATCAGTAGGTATCAAATCTTATATGTTTAAAATAGTTTTAGTACATACTATGCGTTAGAAACGTTTAAAAAGGCGATTTGGAGCCATTTCTGGGTTTTCAAAGAAAAGCTGATATTTTTATTATTCCAGCAGGCTCAAAATATTTTACTTATCATAATAGATCAGTAGAAAAAGGTTTGGGGTCAAAAGGGTTTGTAAAACTCATTTTATACCTCAAAAGGGCAAAACCGGCAATTACCGAATCAAGCTTAGAATTCTAAGTTATGCTCAACCTAAAAATAAATAAAAATCTCCAAAAATCCCAAAAATATTATTTTATATCAGTCGGTAAAAATTTTGGTATAAAAAATCGGGTTTAGATAGGCTATATGCTAATTACACCGTTTAATCACTAAAAAGCTTTCTAATTACGCTAATGAGCATAACTCTTAATCTAGACCTCAAACTGATTTCAAATTTTTGGTACAAGTTTATAAATCAGTAACTAAGGTTTCTACTCTTTTACATTTTCAAAAATCACATTTTAAGGTGAAAAGGGCATAATTGTCAACATTTAAGCAATTAACGGGAACATGCATGTGAATCGGATAACTAATGAACCAAGCTGTATAATCACAGAGGGTTATACATATAGTAACTTGGTCCTAATAAAGCTCTAAGGAAAACCTAAATTATGCTCTAATGGGTCAGAACTGAAAGTCAAAGTAAAAGTCCACTTATGCGACTTTCGGTTCCAATCCGAGCTTAAACTGAAAATTGTCGGGTTGAACATGTTTAGAAATGTTCTTACATTAATTACCAGGTTATATTAATGATAAAATAGGTTGCATGTCTTCTACATTGCTAATTATGTGTTAATTTGAAAATAAGTTTTCTGTTGACTTTTTAAGATTAACTTTGACCCGACATTTGACCTAATTAGAGTGGGAATCAGAGAGTACCCTTTTGAGGGTTTATTACCCACATAATTACCAACTCATAAGTATTTTTAATTCGAGATTTGACTGGACAATTATTGATTAATCTCGAAGTCAAACCTTAATTACGACGGTTTGACTTTAAGCTTATTAACTAAGCTAAACTGAATTAAGGAGGATTAAGGACACTTACAAGGGTCCTAAGTATGATTTGGAACTTAAAGGAACTTGCTTGCTGACCAGGGGAGCTCCAGAGACCAGCTTGAAGTGAGTTGCAAATGAACAAAGAATGTTGCAACAAGAGGTCTTTTTATATAGTGAACTAAATGCCACAAGATGACTCCAACTAAGTCTATAAATGTTACAAGATGATCCCAGGTGTCTGTATGATGCCAAAAACCAGTTTCCAAGTCCCTGATTTCGAAAACCACTTATGTAAGGCGGTGCAACATGCTGAACAGGCAGCTGTCCATTTTCTGCTGCCAGCGGCGGTCTTACGGACCGTAAGCCTTAAGCCTTGCGGACCGTAAGAGTCACTTATGGACCGTAAGCTCTTGGATTTGCGGTCCGTAACCGACTCTCCTCTGATGTGCCCAGATACACCTCTTGCGGACCGTAAGCCTAAGCGGATACGGTCCGTATCCGATTGTCAGATTTTGAAAATTTGTCCATTTCTCTTGTTTTGACCATGCAAACTTTTCAAGCTCGAATCTTGTGTCATTTTCCTTGTAGAGGGGACCATCTATCAGACTTGCATGCCTTTGCATGTGATTCCATGCATGATAAAGTTCTTGGATGTATCGAGAATTCTTTTAAATGGACTTTGTGGCATTTTTATTTATAAGATCAATTTCCTTAGCAATATAGTTCATCTTTTAATTAAATATCCAGATTTGAAGTAGTTCTTAGATGTTTATAAATTATTCCAAGGCTTGGATCTTTTATCAAAAAGGTCACTCAGAGGTATTTTAATAACATGTTGACGCTTTTAAATCCTACTGCACATCTTTCAACTTGATCTGGATTTTTGTAACACGATTGCCTTATATGACACGTGTCTTTATTCTATTGGGTATGATTTTACGAGGTGTTACATCCTCACCCCCTTAAGAGAAATCTCGACCTCGAGATTTACTGGAACATATGAGGGTACTTTTCTTTCATTGTGGATTCTACATCCCATGTATATTCGGGACCTCTGCGGGCATCCCATTTAACCTTTACGATAGGTACATACTTCCTCCGAAGCTTCTTAATCCGTCGATTCTCAATTGACAAAGGTTTTTCCACAAATTTCAAGCCCTCATCTATGTGCACATCTGTATGTGGTATGACTAGCGATTCATCTGCTAGACATTTCTTCAGATTGCAGATGTGGAATACATTGTGAATACCACTGAGTTCTTCAGGCAAGTTCAACTTATAAGCCACTGACCCAACACATTCGATAATTTCAAATGGTCCTATATACCTTGGGCTTAACTTACCTTTCTTACCAAATCGCATCACTCCCTTCCAGGGTGATACTTTAAGCCGAACCTTATCACCCACCTCAAACTTGAGAGGTTTTCGCCTTTTGTTAGCATAACTTTTCTGCCTATCCCTGGCAGCTTTCAGGCGGTCACGAATCTGGGCAATCTTGTCCGTTTTTTCAAAGACTATGTCAGGTCCTGATAACTGAACTTCTCCTACTTCCGCCCAACAAATAGGCGTTCTGCATTTTCTACCATATAATGCCTCAAAAGGCACTGCCTGAATACTAGTATGGTAGCTATTGTTATAGGAGAACTCGATCAATGGTAGGTGGTTATCCCAACTACCACCTAAGTCAATCACACATGCACGAAGCATGTCTTCCAAAGTTTGGATTGTACGCTCACTTTGCCCATCCGTCTGTGGATGGTAAGCCGTACTAAAATTTAAACGCGTGCCCAAAGATTATTGGAAACTTTTCCAAAAATGTGATGTGTACCTAGTATCTCTGTCAGAGATGATTGACACTGGTACGCCATGAAGAGATACAATCTTATCTACGTATAATTGGGCTAACATGTCGGAGCTATAAGTCTCCTTAATGGGTAGGAAATGTGCTGACTTAGTCAGTCTATCAACTATTACCCATATAGTATCATTTCCTTTCTTCGTCTTTGGCAACTTGGTGATGAAATCCATTGTCACCATTTCCCACTTCCATGTGGGAAGCTCAGGCTGTTGTAGCAAACCTGACGGCTTCTGATGTTCAGCTTTGACTTGCGCACACGTAAAATATTTAGCTACATAGGCAACTATAGACTTTTTGAAGCCTATCCACCAATAGTTTGCCTTTAGATCCTGGTACATCTTTTCAGCTCCAGGATGAACGGAGTACTTAGAACTGTGAGCTTCCTGGAGGATAACATCCCGAAGTCTTCCATAAATTGGAACCCATATTCGTACATTTAACCTCAGAATTCCGTCCTTGCCATAAGATAACTGCTCTTCAGTTACTCCTAGCTTTTCATTAGAATAGTTAGCTTCCAATACGGCTTCCTTCTGCGCTGCTAACAACCTTTCATTCAGACTATTCTTTAATTCAATGCTCTTGGCATTGATTCTTATGGGCTTCACCCTTTCCTTTCTACTTAAGGCATCGGCAACTACATTTGCCTTGCCAGGATGGTATCTTATCTCACAGTCATAATCATTCAAAGTTTCCATCCATCGTCGTTGTCTCATGTTCAAGTCCTTCTGATTGAACAAATGTTGAAGGCTCTTGGGATCAGAATAGATCACACACTTGGTTCCATACAAATAATGCTCCACAGTTTTAGTGCAAATACAATGGCACCCAGCTCCAAGTCATGGGTGGTGTAATTCTTCTTGTGCACCTTTAACTGTCGTGAAGCATAGGCAATGACTTTGCCTTTCTGCATAAGCACATATCCCATACCGGTGTGTGATGCATCACCATATACTACAAATTCATTAATTCCATCAGGCAATGTTAGTACAGGAGCATTGCTCAATTTCTACTTCAAAATTTTGAAAATTCTTGCTGCTTAGGCCCCCAGTCAAACTTGCTATTCTTGCGGGTGAATAGAGTCAGGGGTGCTGCAATTCTTGAGAAGTTTTCAATAAATCGCCTATAGTATCCTGCCAGTCCTAGAAAGCTGCGAATCTTCGTAGGCGTCTTCGGCACTTGCCAGTTCATAATAGCTTCCACCTTGGCGGGATCCACTTGGATACCACGCTCACTAACCACATGTCCAAGGAATTGGACTTCTCGAAGCCAAAATTCACACTTCGAAAATTTGGCGTAGAGTTTCTCATGATGTAGAAGTTTAAGAATACATCGAAGATGTTTCTCATGGTCAGCTTGATTCTTCGAGCAGATGAGGATGTCGTCAATGAAGACAATGATAAATTTATCTAAGTAGGGCTTGTAGACGCGATTCATGAGATCCATGAATGCGACAGGTGCATTTGTGAGCCCAAAAGGCATCACTAGGAACTCGTAATGACTATAACGAGTCCTAAATGCAGTCTTGTGTACATCTTCATCTTTAACCTTCAGTTGATGATAGCCTGACCTCAAATCGATCTTGGAGAAGTAGCTTGCCCCTTGCAATACAGATCGTCGATTCTGGGCAATGGATACCTATTCTTGATAGTGACCTTATTAAGCTCATGGTAATCGATGCACAGACGCATCGATCCATCCTTCTTCTTGACAAATAGGATTGGTGCTCCCCAAGGAGACGAACTAGGTCTAATGAAACCTTTGGCTAGCAATTCATCTAGTTGTGTCCTCAATTCCTTCATCTCTATTGG
This sequence comes from Helianthus tuberosus, assembly GCA_030545235.1. NCBI lineage: Eukaryota > Viridiplantae > Streptophyta > Magnoliopsida > Asterales > Asteraceae > Helianthus > Helianthus tuberosus. The sequence continues at coordinate 66,786,164 of CM060406.1, forward strand.
TGCCAACCTATAAGGCGCTCTTGCGACAGGTGCTGCTACAGGGATGATGTCAATTCTGAATTCTACTTGCCTATCTGGTGGTAGACCAGGTAGTTCTTCTGGGAAAACTTTAGGGTACTCCGAAATGACTGGAATATCTTCAATCTTGGGTTTCTGCTCATCAATAGTTACTTGTTCCATATAAATGACACAACCCTTCTTCAAACATCTAGATGCCTTGAGCATAGACACTTGCTCAGGCAGTCCATGCTAGGTATCTCCCTGAATGGTAATTGGCTCACCAGATGGAGTCTTGATCACCACTTGCTTCTTATTGCACACTATCTGGGCTTGGTTACGAGATAACCAATCCATGCCTATAACTATGTCAAAACCGGCTAGCTTCATAGGAAGTAAAGACAATGGAAAAGAGTGGTTCCTAATGGATATAACACATCCATCTAACACGGTTGATGCGGGTTCTAAGGTACCATCAGCTAATTCCAGCTCATATTTCACGCTTAGGGTCTTAACAGGTAAATTCAGCAATTTGCAAAACTTATTATCTACGAATGATTTATCAGCACCTGAATCAAACAACACTCTTGCATAGTCATCATTTATGAGGAAGGTACCTGTGATCACATGGTCGTCCTGGACAGCTTCCTTTGCATCCATTCGGAAGACCCTTGCATTGGTCTTCTTGACCTCTTCAGGCTTCTTGGCGTATTTAGGGCAATTGGTTTTAATGCGCCCTTTCTCGTTGCAGTTGTAGCAGGTGGCATCTTTAATATTCTTGCAATCAACAGTCTTGTGCTCTTTAGACTTGCATAACCCACATGCAGATGGTCCTGACTTGGACTTGGACTCCAGTCTGCATTTTCCAAAGTGGCGTTTTTGACAAGTTTTGCACTTTGGCTTTTCCTCAGCTTGTTGGCTACCCTTGTTGGATCCAGACTTCTTCTTGAAGTCAGTGCTACCTTTATGCTTCTTTTCAGATCTTCGTAAGTAATCATCCTCACGCTTTCTCTTGCCTTCTTCCGAATTCCTGAGCGATCTTAGCCTGACCGCGTCCAAGGTGAGAGACAGAGATAGATCAGCTGCTGATCTAAAAGTAGTAGGTCTCGATGCCTTAACACTGGCCTTAATTTCTGGGGCTAAACCCCCAATGAAGCGAGCAATCCTTTTGGGTTCCGGGGTTACCAGATACGGAACCAGCCTAGACAGGGTATTGAAACTGGTGAGGTAAGCTTGACAATCTAAATTCTTCATTACCAACGATAAGAAATCTGATTCAATTCTTTCAACCTCATGCTGCGGGCAATAATTCTCCTTAATGAGAGCAACAAACTGATCCCATGTCAGATTGTAGAGCGGGATCTTTCCAGCAGCTTGAATGAGAGACTTCCACCATGCTAGTGCCTCTCCTTTAAACGATTGGGATACATACTTCACTACATCCCTCTCAGCACAACCGCTGATGTCAACAACTGTGTCCATTTCATCTAACCAAGTCATACAATCAATTGCCCCTTTCTCCCCAGTGAAATCCCGGGGTTTGCAGGAAACAAAGTACTTATAGATACAGGACTTGGTACGTGGTTTATCATCAAACACTATCCTTTTAGATGGAACACTATGTTGATTAGATGAATGTCGATCATCATCTTTCTTTGGCTCATCTTTCTTAGAGGGTGGCTTGCTGTGAGCCTCTGAATAAGTCTTAGGCTTGGAATGCGGTGCGGATAGGGTCCTACTTCGAGTCCCGCTAGATTCATTATACTGTCGTTCTATAGCTTTTGTAACAACATTATCTACTAATGCTTGTAGCTCCGCACCGGTCACATGTATCTTAGTATTCTCATGGTTTTCCACCGGATGACTGTTTACTTCTTCTGACCTAGCCATGTAGCTTTAATTTCTATATAAAATCAAATAAGGGCAAGGTTTATATATAGAAGCTTATACGGTTTATTGTTTTTGACAATTTATTAACTATGGTTTTTAATAGCCATTTTAGTTAATTTGTTAAATATATAAATATTCAGGATCTTTATCATAATCCCAAATTATAAGTTAATAATAGCACAAAAGGCCTAGTTATGTAGACAAGTTTGGTTTATAAGCCCAGATTTTATGGAATCGAGGCATTAAGGTTTGAATCCAAGTTCATTACCTTTTCTTGACAAGGAGTTGTAGGCTACCACTGTCTTTAGTCCCAGAGGACGTTAATTATAGCCGTGGGCACTTCATCCTTAAGGGATGATTATTTTAAATAAGGGAAATTGGATAACCCAATTTAAGGATGACTTATGTGATTTTATCGAATCACATTTTGCCAAGAGTGTTAACATGTTTTCAGATGTTAACAAGGATTGGAATCTTTTGAATAGGTTTTACCATCTTGGCCATGTTTGCAATGACATATAGGCTAGGTTTTACCTTTAAGATTCTTTTTAATATTTAACGCAAATCAATCCTAAATTGAGGGGTTAAATATGGATCTGAACCTAATTATGGAACTACCATTTTGGCCATGTCTTAAAATGACACATGGCTAGGTCTGGTCCCTTTTTAGATTTTGCCATTTTATTATAATGGTAGTTCTTTTTAGTAGGAATGTTATTCTATTTATTTCACATTTTATGTTTATGCATATAATTAATAAAATGAAAATTTAAACTAACCATTCCATTAAAAATTTAACAAGTACAATTTTGCCCTAAACGGGGCTTCTACTGAAATAACATGCCCATGCAGGGGCTTAAACAAACAAATATACCCACGCAGGGGTCAATAGAAAGACATGCCCACGCAGGGGCAGTATACCAAAAAGACATACCCACGCAGGGGTTAAACAAAAGACATGCCCACGCAGGGACTGGATTGAAAATAAGGAAATACAACCAACAAATAAAGGATTCAATGGTCCTTCTTACTCTTCCATTTTATTAAACTTGTCAATCCCTTAAAGAAGCCTTGTCGTTCCCTGCGATCTCTGTGAACTTCCCGCTCAAGCTGATCCAATCTTTGGAGAATTTGCTCCCGTTCTGGCGGGGAAAACCTTGGTATCTGCGGCTGCGGCTGATGTGGAGGTCGAAGAGGCGGCTGTTGTTGGTATCCATAAGCTGGGGATCCAACTCCCCAAGGAGTTCCGTAAGGCCCTTCGGGGTTGAGAGCGTTGTAGTTCCACGCTGCCAAGTATGGGTCGACCTCAACATAATTGAAGCTGGTGTGAGCCGACTGCTCAAAGGGATTTTACGCTGCTGAGCCAGCGTATGTAGGAATTGGGTTGTCAAAACCCAACAGTGGTGGCACGACAGGTGCAGAGTTCATTTCCAGGATGGGGTTTGAAGGTCCCCCCATGAGCTGGTCTTCTTGGAGTGGCGGGTAGTGGCTGCCACTTGATGGTTGAGGGGTGCTGATATGCACTCCTCCTCGCACGGACATCCGTGCATTCGATCTCCTTCGCCTCGGTGGCTCAGGAGGCTGTTGCTGAGGTGGTGGTGGTGGCGGGGTAACTGCCACGAAACGTGAATCTTCAGAAGGATCCTGATGCTGCTGCTGCTGCTGGTGAGGCGATGAATGGTAAGAAGGTGTAAAATACCATTCATACTGGTTGAATCTTGCTTGGTAGCTGTCTGGACCACGGTAAGGTGATCCATGAAAAGATGACCCATCATAAATTTCGATGGGATGAGTGGGGGTACTGGCTGGTGGTTCAGTAGGGTCTGTGTCCTCATCCATATCCATGGCATGATCTCCAGAAAAGTGAACTTCTGGTCCCAATGGGTTAACACCCACTGGTTCCTCGAGGTAGTTTTCCAGGTTGAACCGGCTACGGAAGACATGTGACGGGTTATCAAAGGAGTGACGAGAGTTGGACCTCTGGAGAGGAATAAATGAAGGCTGTGGGTTTTCGGGCTCATTTTCTGAATGGGGTCCAAAAGAGTGAAGGTAAGATGGTGACGAGCTTAACGAGATGGACCGCCTCGCTGGCTGTAGATGTGCCCTCCAGTCCCCCTGGGGACTTGTACGCATGTTGATGGGTGAGGTTCGTCTTTGAGAAGGCCCGGCCTCATGGTCGTGGCCTGCTATAGGTGCGTTTTCCTTTCTCATAAAGAATCTTGGCGGCATGTTTAAATCTGTCAACATAATCAAAGATAACAACAAAATATATAAAAGAAAAAAATAAGACAAAATCAGGATTTGACCTATGTTCTTTGTCTAGACTCGAAAATTTGAGGAATGTGCAATTGTGTAACTGAGATTAAACACAGAAGGCTAGTGTTTAATTCACTCAGTGTTGGCTTTGATACCAACCTGTCACACCCCGATATTTCCACGTATTACCGGTGGGCTCAGTGGGGAGTATCGTGACGTAGTTGATATCATCATAGTCAAACAACACAATATTTAAATGCATAGCGGAAGCAAAAGATAGATTCATTTCAACCGAATAAATTGTAATATTAAGTATCACAAAGTAGTTGAAACAGATCCACAGGCGGATCGAAATAAAAAGGAAATTGTTCAACAGACTTTGACATCTAGAGCTTGCGAGACTTGATTATTGATGCCTGGAGTAGCCAGCCTATTACGTATAGTACCTTCACTTAGCCTTTTTGGAAAATACGTCAGTTTACACTGGTAAATACAACTTAACTGACTCATTTTGAAAAGAGTTTGAAAATTGATTTGTATGCACTTCGGCAAAAAAATCTTTTATAACTTGGGACAATTATTTATATATAATCTTGTATACAGTTTTACTTATTTGTCGTCCATCAGGGCCGGTTTGTAGGGCCGGTCTAGATTAACTGACACGCCACAGGTATAATACCCACAAGGTTATTTCTTTAAGTGGGCTACCAGTTATTACATATGCAACTGTCAGGTGTACGCCTACACCCCGTGCTTAGGTCGTGGCCATTTCTTTGAATGATGCCAATGATATCTGGGACATGGTCATTTAACCCCCAAAGGCCATACACCAAATAATACAGAATAAAACAAGTTATGTAAATACATTAATCACAATCCGACTTAAATGATTACATACCCGACCAAGCGGTATTATTATAATACCGTATCCCAAGCCCGTATAGGGAAAATAAGTTAAGAGTATTTACCTGAGCAAAGTATAAATCAAATACAGAAAGTGCACGTAGCTTTTACTGGGCTCCTAATCTGGAACGAAGGTTTTAATAACCTATTAGAATCCTAACGGGTCTTTAAGTAAGCCTAGACTTAGACCGGTTAGTTTTTAAAATGAAGACATGGTTCAAACGCATGATAAAGCGAAGACCGGTTTAGAATGTGGTTTTGACCCGACAAGCTTGTATGCTTGTTTAATATGGGTAATTTAAACACATTCCGGATTTTGAGACAAAAAAAGATATAGTTGGACCCGTTTCGGCAATTATATGTAAACTAGTTACATAAGCCGCTCCGAATGCGAAAAGTGCGTAACGGGTAACCATATGAGTCATATACAAGTTCCCTAAGTTAATATGCCTTAAATATGTTGTGACATCAGTAAGATATCTTCTTATTATGCCCAAAACGAATTTAAACTCAAACTATGCCCCGTAGGGGCATTTTGGTCATTTTAAAGGTTATAAAAGAGTTTAAATATTAATCTGAGTTACAGGTCTGATGTAATCAGTAAAAATACTTAATTTAATAAGTTATAACAATAGGTTATTACATATATGAGAAATTTATCATTTAAAACCAAACTATGCACCTTAGGGGCATTTTGGTAATTTCACTTAGGCTTAAAAGGTCAAAACTGGAAATCTGAGTTTAAAACTTTGCTTACTGTTAATATATAAGGATTTACTGAAAATATCAGTAGGTATCAAATCTTATATGTTTAAAATAGTTTTATTACATACTATGCGTTAAAAACGTTTAAAAAGGCGATTTGGAGCCATTTCCGGGTTTTCAAAGAAAAGCTGATATTTTTATTATTCTAGCAGGCTCAAAATATTTTACTTATCATATTAGATTAGTAGAAAAAGGTTTGAGGTCAAAAGGGTTTGTAAAACTCATTTTATACCTCAAAAGGGCAAAACCGGCAATTACCGAATCAAGCTTAGAATTCTAAGTTATGCTCAGCCTAAAAATAAATAAAAATCCTAAAAAATCCTAAAAAATTATTTTATATCAGTGGGTTAAAAGTTTGGTATAAAAAATTGGGTTTAGATAGGCTATATGCTAATTACACCGTTTAATCACCAAAAAGCTTTCTAATTACGCTAATGAGCATAACTCTTAATCTAGACCTCAAACTGATGTCAAATTTTTGGTACAAGTTTATAAATCAGTAACTAAGGTTTCTACTCTTTTACATTTTCAAAAATCACATTTTAAGGTGAAAAGGGCATAATAGTCAACATTTAAGCAATTAACGGGAACATGCATGTGAATCGGATAACTAATGAACCAAGTTGTATAATCACAGAGGGTTATACTTATAGGTAACTTGGTCCTAATAAAGCTCTAAGGCAATCCTAAATTATGCTCTAATGGGTCAGAAATGAAAGTCAAAGTAAAAGTCCACTTATGCGACTTTCCGTTCCAATCCGAGCTTAAACTGAAAATTGTTGGATTGAACATGTTTAGACATGTTCTTACATTAATTACCAGGTTATATTAAACATAAAATAGGTTGCATGTCTTCTACATTGCTAATTATGTGTTAATTTGAAAATAAGTTTTTTGTTGACTTTTTAAGATTAACTTTGACCCGACATTTGACCTAGTTAGAGTGGGAATCAGAGAGTACCCTTTTGAGGGTTTATTACCCACATAATTACCAACTCATAGGTATTTTTAATTCGAGATTTGACTGGACAATTAGTGATTAATCTTGAAGTCAAACCTTAATTACGACGGTTTGACTTTAAGCTAATTAACTAAGCTAAACTAAATTAAGGAGGATTAAGGACACTTACAAAGGTCCTAAATATGATTTGGAACTTAAAGGAACTTGCTTGCTGACTAGGGGAGCTCCAGAGACCAGCTTTAAGTGAGTTGCAAATGAACGAAGAATGTTGCAACAAGTGGTCTCTTTATATAGTGAACTAAATGCCACAAGATGACTCCAACTAAGTCTATAAATGTTGCAAGATGATCCCAGGTGTCCCTATGATGCCAAAAACCAGTTTCCAAGTCCCTGATTTCGAAAACCACTTATGTAAGGCGATGCAACAGGCTGAACAAGCAGCTGTCCATTTTCTGCTGCCAGCGGCGGTCTTACGGACCGTAAGCCTTAAGCCTTGCGGACCGTAAGAGTCACTTACGGACCGTAAGCTCTTGGCTTTGCGGTTCATAACCGACTCTCCTCTGATGTGCCCAGATACACCTCTTGCGAACCGTAAGCCTAAGCGGATACGGTCCGTATCTGATTGTCAGATTTCGAAAATTTGTCCATTTCTCATGTTTTGACCATGCAAACTTTTCAAGCTCGAATCTTGTGTCATTTTCCTTGTAGAGGGGACCATGTATCAGACTTGCATGCCTTTGCATGTGATTCCATGCATGATAAAGTTCTTGGATGAATCGAGAATTCTTTTAAATGGACTTTGTGGCATTTTTATTTATAAGATCAATTTCCTTAGCAATATAATTCATCTTTTAATTAAATATCCAGATTTGAAGTAGTTCTTAGATTTTTATAAATTATTCCAAGGCTTGGATCTTTTATAAAAAAGGTCACTCAGAGGTATTTTAATAACATGTTGACGCTTTTAAATCCTACCGCACATCTTTCAACTTGATATGGATTTTTGTAACACGATTGCCTTATATGACACGTGTCTTTATTCTATTGGGTATGATTTTACGAGGTGTTACACTCCCTAAGTAGAAATTCCTTCGCAAACAGTGAGTATACTCGACGCCCTTTTTACCGTTTTATAATTTTTGGGTGCAACATGTTTACATATACAAAAACACACTCAACATACATACTTTTATGCAATCATACATACAAACAATCCAATACATGCTTACTATTATGTTATGCTTGATTCGTGTTTTCTAGGTGATTCTTATGTGATGAGTTTGTCATTAACTTCGTACGACCCTCCACTTAACATGTATAGCGCTATAGGAGTAACGCACCGCCCGTGAACGTGAGGTCATCTTAAGTTTATTCATTCTTTATACTTGCGGTAATCAGAGGGTTGACTTGTAAATCGCATGCCAGTTTATACGTTAATCTTGATAACTAGGTTTGCCATGTGGATTGTTCATTTTATACATATATGTTGGAAATTTAGATGGTGTGAATGGATATTAATTTAGTGAAATTATAATTTAATAAAATTATAATTATTTACTAGACTCTTCATATGGGTGATAAACTCTTAAGTAGAGTTTTTATGTCAATTTATTAGCTTTTATTAGAGTTTATGTCTCTAATAAAATCTCTAATAAAGTGAGACTTTTAGTAGAGTTTTTATGTCAATTTATTAGTTTTTTTTAGAGTTTATTTCTCTAATAAAATCTCTAATAAATTGAGACTCTTCTCTACCCCATATCTCTTGTATGCAAAGTAGGTTATGTACCTAACTTGATGTAGGATCGTTTGTACGACCAAACGAGTCGTTCAGAAGAGTTCTCAATCTAATCAAAGGCGGAATTCAGAGATTAGATCTTGTTTCAGCTTGATATTCACTATTAATTGTCTCTTGTATTGATTTCACAACGTTTACAAGGCTGGAGACACTTCAGCAGAACTTCGCTACCGGAATCCAAAAGTTACAAATGAAAATCACAAGTCCACTATTTATACTAAATCCAGTTCGTTTGAACAGGCATCTCCAGTTCGTACGAACTATTCCAGTTCGTTTGAACTGACCACTTCATTTGAACTGACCACTTCGTTTGAACTGGCCACTTCGTTTGAACTGGCTTGTTCACCTCTGTATCATGTTAATCTTGAACTGTGTGACTTGGTTCATCTATTTGGGCTTCTCAAACTTCTCTTCTAATCCAAGACTCGAACGAAGATAAAGTCGACAGACAACTGCACCAACAGACTCCCCCTTGAATGTTGACGGAATCTTCAGTGAGAGTCTTCAACATGACGACTCCTCAATCTTGATCGGTCTCTTTCTTTCTTAGCATGTATCAGGATCTTCTCTTTGGCTCTAACCTCGTCAGACTCCCCCTTTCATCATGTTGGGATCGTTATCTGGAATTAGCTATCACCTTGAGATCAAACCCTGACTTTAACTCTGTTCAGCTCATCTCCTGCACAAATTTTCTCACCACCACATAAGTTTTCACTTAAATCAATAAGAAAAACTTACTAGTAATAATTACATCAAGTTCAAATTAATGATCTTGATTAACTAATCTCAACTTCTCTCTTAAATCAAAATTTTTCAATTCAGCACACACACTCCCAAACCAGTTCATCTTGTTTAGCACTTGGAATTTCAAAAATCAGTTGTCAAAAATCTTTTTGTATTTTTCAAAAATTTATGCTAAAACACACAAAAAATATTTTTGGATTTTTGAATGTAATGACATGCAGAAAAGAAATATTTACAGACACTATTTTTGTGAGCTTGTGTAAGAGGATCATTTCAGTTTATGAGACCAATCACCAACACCGTTAAGCTTTAAACATTTTAAGTTCTAAACGATTCACATAGATTGACGATATTGTTATCCACTTAAATTCAATCTAAAAACTTTCGAAATGCTTACCGATACGTTATGGTATATTAATTTTGCACTAAATTCTTATCGACCCCACGATCTCAGCATATCCCCTCATCATGCAATACACTATCTCAAGTAATGCCTTTAAACTTTTATCAACTGTGATTTGTGCGAAAACAACGCAGAATGTCTAAACATTAATAATCAGGTCGATCTTTCGATATGCAGAGAAAGTCCAATGTTTGAACAAAATAAGAAAATAAAACAAATTGAAATTGTTTAGGCTTTAACCACCAGTTTGATACTCAAGTATACACAGAGGTGATCCAAAGCTTAAACGAAACACCAAAGAAAATAACGCAGAATGTTTAGGCACTAACATTCAGGTCGATACTCACGTATACGCAGAGGATGTCCAATGCTTAAACAAAATAAAGAAATAAAACAAGTTTAAATCTTTGCAAAATGAAATACACAATCACAGCGACTTTTTAGCAAAGTTGTGAAAGTTCACAAACTTAACCAGTTTTATGTCTTTCGACAATCAGCGATTACTGAGTAGGCACACAATCAAGAAGGACAAAACTAAGTACTATGCCTTCAATCATGTTTCCCACTAGAACTAGGCTTTTTCATTTTAGGTTTGTATCGTTCTCGCAAATCTACTAGTCTAGCTGAGCCTATCGTCACATCTTTAGTGAGACCGTTTATCACTTTAGACTCTCCATTTCTTTAGCATGCTGTGACAGTCCAACTGATCTACTATCATTTCCTCTTTTTTCAACAAAACTCAATTTTGCATTTTTTCAATGTTTTTTTGTAATTTTCAAATTTTCTAATTTTTTTTAAATTTTTACTCGCCCTAAAATCAAAATATATCTCAATTTTGATTTTCTGGGAAAATTTGAAAACGAGTTGTACAAGAAATGTGACAACATGGTGAGAATTACTTCAATTCTCCATTCACTTGGCTTGAACAATCAGAACTCCCCTGACAACAAAACATTTTCCCATAGTGATTTCAAAACACTTATGTTTGTTTTAATCAAATGGTTTTTTCTGGAAAATAAGTTTTGTTGATTGATTTTAACCATTTGTTGGTTAGGGGATAAACTCATCATTTTGTTTCTCAACCACTTGTAGAAAATCAGTTACAACTTAATGTCCCTGATTTACCACTTGTAAGAATAGTTCAATCAAGTTCAACCTAATGACCTTGATTAACCTTCAATTAAAAAACACAATCTCTTTTTCAACCACATGGCTTACCAACCAATACCACTTGTAAGTTACCATATATGGGTTGAATTCTCAAGATGCCGATTCCTACTCCTCGCTTACCAACCTGGGAGTTCCGGCAAGTCACACTTCTACAAAAACAATTTTCATAAACAATGAAAGATGCCGATTCATGTTCCACGATTACCAAGTTGGGAGCTCCGGCAAGTCAGATTTTTCATTTAAACAGATTCACCCAAGCCTGACTGTCCTTGGGTGATTTTGAATTCTTGTTCAACAATGGTGGAAAATTTACATCATCCATTGTTAGACCAGAATTCTCAACTTTTACCTCAACACACGGCTCTTCTGGCTTTACCACACCAGATTCATTGCCTGAACTTGGCTTGTCTGACTTTGATGAGTCAGATTCATTGCCAACACATGGCTCTTTTGTTTCCAAAGAAACAAATTCATCACCACCAACTTTCTCTTTCTTTACTCTCTTCTCTGTCCTCAGATTTGTATCTGATGAATTCATTTTGCTTGATTTGTCATTCTTTGGCGAGCAAGACGATTTATCAGAACTTTTATCTGTTTTACCAGTTGTATCCGAGGACAAAATCCTTTCGAGGTATTCTCTCGCTTTCTTCCTCTTCTTTCTCAGTCTGTCTTTTTGCCCTTGTGAAAGATTTACTTTCTTTTCTAGAACTTTCTGTTCTTGAACTTTAGGTTCTTGAACTTTCTGTTCTTTGGGCTTTGCTTTGACATTGACTGGTTTCTTTGCCATTTTCTGAAATTCGGCCCTCGATCTTCCCTTTGATCTCATTGGGCAATCTTTGGTAATGTGACCTTTTATTTGGCAGTTATAGCATCTCCTCGTCTCATAACTCCAACTCTGGCAGTTAACAGCAATGTGTCCTTGATAACCGCATCTGTAACACACTCTATTATCGTACCAATCACCATCTTCAGTCCAAACATTCAGATCATAACATTGTTTGGCTTGGTGATATCCATCTCTCCTCTTGTATGCTAGATTTGGCTTTTGAGCACTGTGGTCAAACCTGCACCACTTATTACCAACAGTTTTTGAGTTTTGATTTTCTATTTTTTTTATTTTTTATCACGATTGGATGATTGAACTGATGAGCTTTTATTTTCTTTTTGAACATTTTTCGGTTTTTTATCCTTTTGTTTTTGTTCCACATTCTTTTTTACAGGTTTTTGCGTTGAGCATTCACCTTTTTCAGTAGAATGTAGAACCGTTTCTTTAAACATTTCATTTAATTTCAAAAATATTTTTCTTTTTTCAACTTCATCATCAGTTTTCTCATCACAATCTTCAACTTTGACTTTGTCAAAGTTTGTGACATTGTCACTTATTGGAACAAAATTGATCGGTTTTGGACAAGGAATCAAAGAAGTATTCTCAAAACCTTTCAATTTCTCTTCAAGCTCTTTGATTTTATTCCGAGCATTTTCAGCTTCTTTTTCAAGTCGAATAATCGTCTGAAGATGAGAATTGATTACTTTTTGTTTTTCAATATTATTTTTGCTAAAAACAGATCTCCCATCTTCAAGAATCTTTATTTGACTTTGAAATTCTTTTTTAGTTTTTACTTTTTCATTTTCAAAATCTTTTTCCTTTTCTTTCAAAAATTTGTTTTCCAATGTTAAACTGTTCAAGCCACTCAACAGTTTGTCATTTTCAGATTTCATCTTCTCAAAATTTTCTTGCAAAAAAATCTGTTTATCATCAGCTTTCTTCTCATCCTTGAAAGCTGAAATTTCTTTAACCTTTTTCTTCAAATCTTTGATTTCCAATGTCAAACTTTCCACATCCTTCAAAAGTTTGTCATTGTCAGCTTCAAATTTGTCACATTTAAAGCACACTGAATCAGAATTTGAAGATTCAAGCTTCATAGATTCTTCATTCTTTGGAATTTCTTTTGTTTCCATCTTGTATGTTCCTGCACAAAAAAGTTTAACGAAATCAAAAGGATTCATACTTTCATCAATATAACATTTCCTTTTAATATCATATTTCAAAATATTTTTTGTTGCAAGACACACGCGAATTCTTTTATCTATTTCAACAATTACATCCAATTCCATTTTTTGTAAATTCTTTTCCACTTCATTCATCAATTCCTTCTTTTTCTTATATTCCTTATGAAACTCTGCATTAACCTCATTGAAGAACTGTTTTGGATAATGTCACACCCTGTCTTTTGCGGAAGCGTATGATGTGTGACTAGCTTGTTATCATTGCATTCAATCGTAATAAACAACTACATGATCAAAACGACGTTCATCCATTCATGAAAATTTGAGTATTACAACACGTGTTATTTAAGTTTTCAAAACACGACCTTTGACAAGGTTACCAATCAACAAAAGTGGATGACATCTAAACTTGTAGTCTACTTCTAGCTATGACACTTGCGCCCAAGATCCATCCTGTCACCTGAAATACATGTAATTTTGGAAAACATCAACATAACGTTGAGCGAGTTCATGCGTTTTTGTATTTCACGTTTTTATACTTTGTATGAAAACATAGTATGTGTCATGTATAATTCAAGTCTTTCTTGAGTACCCCACGTACTCAAGTATAATTCCCGTTTTCTTGAGTACCCCACGTACTCAAGTATCATTCAAGTTTTCTTGTGTACCCCACGTTTTGAATGATTGTTTATACAAGGACATTAAGGCACGTGAGGACATAGGGAGCTTTAGTATATTCTCCTTCAAGGCATGTGAGGACATAGGAAGCATTAGTATATTCTCCCTCTAACTATGTCGATTTCCCTCGACTGTGTCGATTAACCTCGACTGTGTCAATTTCCCTTGACTGTGTCGATTACCCTCGACTGTGTCGATTAACCTCGACTGCGTCGATTTCCCTCGACTGGGACACCGAAGCACTCAAGTGGTCACATAAGGACCATGAGTGGGGCTCGGCCGTACCCGTTAGATCTAACCCTCGTCCCTAATTATGTATTAATGGCATCTCAATATCTAGTTTAAGCTCACATGATCTAGTATTTTCTAGGCTTTTCTTAAAGCTCATCATATTGCACTCACCACGAGTGCTTCTCGTATTCTTAAATCATATTGCACTCGGTTCTCGTTCTCACCAAGAGTGCTTCTTGTATTTTTACCCTTTTGTAAAAATTATAATATTTGTAACCTGTATTTCACCCCCGAGAGTTATAAAACCAAAAACAGTTAGAGAAAAGGGGGAGCATGAACTCACTACTTTGCGTTCCTTGCGTCGTAAACTTCACCGGATTTGCTTAATTAACGTCGTAACCTATACGCGTTTTCTTAACGTTAGTCACTAGACTTGCGTCGCACAAGTACAGTCACTCTCTTTTGTATATATATTCTTGTGTTAAAAAAATATTTTATATTTTTAACTAAGTATCTTACTTATATTATTTTCTCAAAAGTTAATATAAGTATCTCGTGTTTTGCACTTTGCACCCGAATTATGTATGTTGTATGTTGTATGCGTATTTTTGTATTTTTACTTGTCACGAGTATCTCCAAGTCATATTATTTTTACTCTAAAAATAATATATACCTATGTCACAAAATAATCACATAATCATACAAGCGATAAATATATATTCTAAATATATATTTCACAAGTTTCATTTATGAAAATCCACCTCCGGTATTTGGTATCTCGTACTAAAAATCATGGCGAAGTTTATATTCTGAAAACAAGTTAAAAATATATTTATAAACACTTATCACAAAAATATTACTAAGTGTTATATTTCTAGAAAAATTTCGCCAGAGTTTCCTCTGTAACTGGAGGTGGCCACGCTTACTAGCGTATCATTTTCTTTTAAAATCCAAATCAACAATTTCCTTATTCTTAATAACAACTTTCTAAAACATCAATTAGTCAAAATATATATAAATCGCAAAAAAAATTACATGAACTTGTGGTTTATCCAAAAATATGTAGTAAAGCTCCTTACTTTTAGTGTATCTTTATATAAATCCATCCGGTTTCGTAAAAGCCTCGCTTTTAAAGAAATTCCATCTTTACAACTTCTTGTAAAATTTGACAAAACTAGTTTTTTTGTCGAAACTTAGCGTTACACAAGTATTTATACACTTGTGTGTTTAAAAATCATTCTTGTTCATGTAAGATCCGGTTTTAGAAAATAAGATTTCCTTGACACTCGGTCCCTTGAAAATACCGCTTGTAGATCCGTAGATCTACTAGTTTTAAACACTATTTCGTAAGTAAAGTCGATTTTACACAAGTTCATGTTTAGTGTGTGTGTGGTAGAGTTTCATCATTTAACCCTTTGTACACTTAAACAAACTCTATGTCATGATCCATGATCACGACCAATCCGGGTTAGACGATGATCCGAGCTACCACAACATAGATCGGCCCTAAATAATTACACAAAACAAATCTTACAAGATTTACACAACAACTTAGCTTTTAACCATCATATTCATCATTTTAGTAGACTTTTACCATATCATCTTGTATGTTCATAGATTTTAACCGACAAAGTTCTTTTTAACCACTTTAAAATAGATCAAGAGTGTGTTTAAAGCAACTTACTACTAGCTCGAGGCTAGGGAAGAAACTAGTCGAAGAATGAGTGGATAAAAGCAATAGGGTGATGTCCTTCGCGTTCCGAATGCACCGAGCTCCTTTGTATGAGATCCTTAACCCTTGTATAAGCTTGGAATGAGATGATCAAGATCGAAAGATGGATGGATGATATAGGGGGTGTTCAGCCGAGAGTTTATAGAGAGGGAGAGAGGAGAGTGAATTTGATGTGTTGTGAAGTGAATATGATGGATTAATGATGTTACTTATAGACAATTCCCAACTTAATTACCCAAAGGTTACTATGTCCCATTGATATTAGACAAGCAAGATTATAATAATCTTGGAAGGACAAAGGATGTCACCATATGGTGACCGAATTCGGTTGGGGGGGGGAGGGTATTTGGTTAGATTTCAACTAAATAGGTAAGTAATAGTTAGGTAATTAGGAGGTTTAACCAATTACCAGCGTGTTATAATTTGTAACGGGTGTTAGGGTATTCGGGGACCCTAACTGGCTTAGAAAAGGAAAAACAATGTCAATGACATTATTTTTATGTTCCTGGTTAAGTCCGGTTGTCCGGTTAGACACCGGTTCGTTAAAGTGCTAAATTACACTTTTTAGTGTCTAATAAGTACCTTTTTGTATCCCTTTTAATTCCCAACACTTGGGGAAGTATTCTGGATAATAAAACGACATTTCTGCATAATATTCATATGTCTAAATGCTGATTTATTGCTGAATTATATAAATTCTGCACTTAGAGTGCGTTTCGGGTGCTTTTAGTGCTTATTTTTGCTTTCGTATTGCATATATATTAAACCCTTGTATGTACTCTTGGGTTTTAATGCATTCTTGTTGTCGGACCTACACCTAGGCTCCAATTTTATTGTCTGACTGCTTTCTGCAGTTCCGTTGACACATAGTGTCTTGCCGGTGAGTTTACTTAGTATTTTTGACGCAACGCTATCATAACGTAACTCTTGTAGAATATATCATGCATGAATTCACTTGTATGGAATTCAGAAATTTATTTGTCTGGTAAACCAGATCATGCACAGTCATTTAAGCACAAATTACTGTTCATTTCGTGTACGGAATGTACGGAAAGTGACGGTTGTCACAGTCTCCCCCTGTTAAAAGAATTTCGTCCCGAAATTCAAGCGATGCCATCGGTCGCAGGGGAGCTGTGAAACCAATATGGTCACTTAGATTCATGATCTGTCTTTATGTTCCCATAAAATCTCTGGGCCATGTCATGAATTCTATCGTACTCAAGTAAGTCGATCATGACTTTTTCTGTATCTTGTGGACTCTTGGTCCATAACCTCAGCAGGTTTCTATAGTATCACGGACTCTAGGTCCAAAACCTCAACATGTTTCTATAGTATCATGGACTCTTGGTCCAAAACCTTAACAGGTTTCTATAGTAATTCTTGTTGTTTGTCATTGACGTGAATCTTATTTGTGGGAACAACGACTGTTCCTTAAGTCAGACTCCTCTACAGACTAGGCACATGAATGTGTCGCGATCACTACTGATCTTTTTCTGGGAGTTTCATCTTGTGAACAATGGTTCTGATCCCTATACCGGAGATTCAACCTCTTTCGTTTTTTCCAACTCACACTACGCCTTCTCTAGGCGAGGCTCTCATTAAGCCATACTTCTTGTCTCAAATTCATACGATTTCTGCCGCTCATCGGCGTAATCTTTCTGTATTCTGCGGGCTGTCCTGATATGATCACATATCTGAACGATCTTGCCTCTAGTTTTCCTGGGCCGACTCGGGCCAGTAGATTGTTTATTCCCGGTCTCTGATCAACACGACGGGGATCGATTTACTATGTTTCGTCTGAGGCTTCGCACGAAGCGGTACTGTTGTAGGAAAACTCTACTAAGGGCAAGTGAGTGTTCCGACTTTTTATCGAAGTTTATCACACAAGCACGTATCGTGTTCATACAGTCTGCATCGTTCAGCAGCTCAGTTCATATTCGACTTCTTACGATCATCGGTGTGCTGCAACCCTTGTGATCATTAAAGATCATGCAGCGTTTCCTCTCAGGTAATGACGTCTAGTTTGCGGCGCGCAATTACTGTATCTATCTCAAGGTCTCTTCTCATGATTCCTTAATCAATGTGCCGCTTACGCAATGTTGTGGTCTCGTTGTATCGACGTACAATCGAGACTTTGTCGAGAGACGTCACATAATTTGCAACTCTAGCTCCTTAGCTCTTGGTTGCAGGGTTGGCATGAATTTCGTTCTTATCCACCATGTATCTTCAGTTCTCCCTTCGCGAACTCGAAATCCGCTTTTCGTCATCATTGCACATAACTGTGCTTTCTCTAAGAGTTGCAAGGTAAATTGCAGCTATTGCTCACGACCTTCCTTGGTCGTTGGCCATATTAGAATGTAGTTAGTAAATTTATGACTTATCCAGGTATGGCTCACACGTTCGATTCATGAGGTCCATGAATATTGTCGATGCATGTGTTAAGCCAAAAGGTACGACAAGGAACTCGTAATACTCGAAGCGAGTCCTAGAGGTCGTTTTAGGGATATTTCCTCTTGTATTCACAGTGGAGGACATCTTGTCCTCAAGTTGATCTTTGAGTGGTAACTGGAACCTTACGATTGGCTCATTTGTGTCATCAGTCCCTGGCAAAGGATTCTGATTCTCAATTTTCTGAAGTTTATGTAAAGTGGAGACTGCCAACTTTCTCTTTGTCTCCTTAACTAAGGATGCTACGTCCTTAATTTCCTCTGTCTAGCAGCTCTTGCAGTTATATCAGAGGTTCATGCTTCGCTGGTGAAGCTAGTCGGTATGGCGTCATTCGTCCCTGGTGCTGCTCCTGGCACGCGATTTATCCTAAACTCCTCTCGTCGCTACAGAGAGGTGATCCTGGCAAGTCTTCTGAAAAGGCCACTGGGACTTTTTCCATCACGGGGATGTTCTCAGGCTCTGCAGTCTACTCGGAGGCGTTTCTATGCCTCTTCGACCAATGAGGGGTGTCGTAGATCTGTCGCCTTGTGGGGTCTAACATCCTTGCACCTATTGCAGGAAAGTTGGGTTTCATCATCTGCAAGAGGGATGCGTCTGATTTTCTTATATCGAATGACTTCAGCTGTATACTTGGATTTCTGATCCATGCTGCCTATCATATTATGACTTCATGAGTCAATGGTAACAGAAGGTTCCGGCTCTCTGAGTGCCTAATTACGATCCTTAATCGCTTCGACTGTTTAAACTATCCTTCTATATGCCCATTTCTACGGGACGTCTATCTTACTTGAGACTAGGCCAAGCAGTTTCTTAAGTTCTAAGCCTGCAAGGTTGAAGTTGATGCCAGTATAAAAAAAATAGATGCATAAGGGTGGTTAATAGGGAACGTACCCGTAACCGCATCTGGATCCTGGCGTGCTTCACGAGTTTCAACCGCGAAAACCTTTCCTTGTTTGTTTCTTTTTAGGGCAATATTTCCTAAAGTGCCCTGCTTCACCACATCTGTAGCAACCTGGTATTCTCTTATTTCTCCCATCTGGGTCCTTCGCCCAACAGGCATCCTTGCTGTGCCCTTCTTTTCCACACTTTCCGCACGTAGGCCTTAGACATCGACCTTCATGGTGAAAAGTGCATTCCCCGCATCTCGGCTTAGTCCCCGAGTATATTTTACCACCAGCCTTATTGGTGGCTCCATCAGTTTTCCTTCCAGGCGGCGGGTTCACTTTCTTTCTTTTGCCTGTTTTAGAGCTTCCATAGTAGACTTGGGTGCTCATCTTTAGATTCGAAGACTTCCTCTTCTTATTGCCTGATGACTCCACATGAGTCTCTTTCTTGTTATCCTCAGATTCTGAAAATTTTCCCACACGTAGAGCTTCTTCAGTAAGGGTGACACTCATATCGATAGCCTCTGCAATGGTTGAGGGCTTTGAGGTAGTAACCATGCTCCTGATCTGAGGTGCAAGTCCCCAAATGAATCGTTCAACCCTTTTAAATTCCGGTTTGACTAAGTAGGGGACGACCCTAGACAGGTCGTGAAATCGTTGGACGTATTCAGGAATCTTCGGTCCGTCCATTTTCAAGTTCCAGAACTCCACCTCAAGCTTCTGGATTTCAGCCCTAGAACAGTATTTCTTTTACATCATTTCCTTGAGCTCGTCCCAGCTTAGTGCATAAGCAGCATCCGCACCAAGGGTTTGAACCTGAAGGTTCCACCAGGAAAGTGCGCCATCTAGGAATAACCCGGAGATATAGGTAACACTCTGTTGGGGTGAACAGTTACTCATTCTTAGAACTGAGTCAGTCTTTTCTGTCCAACGAACAAATGCAACGGCGCCTCCTGTTCCGTCAAAGGTTAATGGTTTGCAGTCTAGGAACTGCTTAAAGGTACAGCTAGTTGGAGGGTTATTTTCAGTAGTGCCATAGCTGTGCTTAGAGCGGAGGGCTTCATGCCGTGCAATTGCCTGTGCAATACGTTCTTGAAGCTCAGCTTCTGTCCTTGGCAACGTACTGGTGTTTGTGTCTTGCCTGGCCGGCATTCTCTTCTGCCAAAATGGTATGAAGTAGGTTAGACAACATTTCAATTGTCTATGATATACATAGCACCATAAGCCATTATGTAATCTCCCAATTTCACATGTATATATAATCAATGTATGAGCGAGGAAACAGTTATTGAGCCTTCACATAGGCTTGCCAACTTGGCTTACTGTTTGAAATGAACTCGAGGCTACATCGCCTTGGTCATTCAAGTTTTAGTTATTTCCAGCTACATTGGTTTTCTTAGGTCTTTAGCTTTACTGGTTCGTATACTTCCCCTTTGATGGGATTGTTTGTGTAGAGGTGATAGGGAGTGTATCGTCGCTGATTCTTTTTGAATGTCATTTCACCTCTCTTGCTTAAACATCGTTTCCTCAGACGTCTCGTATGCAGGTAGATGTGTCAGTCACGAAGTAGGCTAAGACAGGCTTCCTACTTTCTAACGTGCTAAAGCACTGATCTATGTGTTGTTCTACCAGATGAAGGTGAGGACACCTATAGATTAATTTTGTATGGTTTTCATTAGCTCGGCCCGAAGAGTCCACCAGGATTCCTGTGCACTACAAGTCGTTATTACGTGGGCCCCCGTAAAAATAAATTGTTTTGCACAGTTACCCAAATTTTCTCTCGTCCAAGCAGATGATCAATCAAAGAGGGGACACTACTGTCCTTATACCTCTTGTCATGGAAAGGACCTTTGCGATGGTCCACGCGCTAACATTCGTTATCGTTACGCGCGTATAGGCACGATGATTAGATGGAATAGGAATAGAGAGAATTCCTAGTAGTTGGAGGGGCACCTTCATGATGAATACTTCATCTTCCTTTCTAGTCAAGTATGTCGTCAATCTTGCTTCACATAAGCCGCGGGGATCTCATCCCGTTGATTGAGAATTCGTTCAAGGTTACCGCCTCTGCCTCGTCATCATCACCGTAGTTAGGCACCTTCACGATCGAGAGGGAAGAGCAGCCATCTCCTACGGAAGCAAGCTCAGCACCTTGTTTGGTAATCACTTCCAACCATGAGCTTTGCAAAGGACGCGAGGTCAGTAGCTTCATCGTGCGAGTCACGTACAGTAATAGGAGTCAGAGTCGAAAGTATCTCATTCACGTCAAAAATCATTCCGTACACTTATTTGTATGTATGTATATCAATAACATATATGCTACTTAGCATAATCAAGCAATTTAATGCATTATATTACGTATAACTCTCGTTTTTGGGGGTCATTTTGTTTTTGGCAAGTCTAACTCGTGTAGACTACGCTTTGATTGGCACCTTATTTTAAAGGTATTCCTCACTAATGTCCTTGCCTTGTATTTTCTTTGTAATGTGTCTGACTCGTGGATCTTGGCACTTTTGTGAATGCAATGAAAACCTTTTTGAAAAATATTTTCGTGAGAGAACTCTAGTGATTGTAGTCTAGACTCGAGAAAGAATCCTAGTTCACTACAATCGAAGCTCTGATACCAAACTGTCACACCCTGTCTTTTGCGGAAGCGTATGATGTGTGGCTAGCTTGTTATAATTGCATTCAATCGTAATAAACAACTACATGATCAAAACGACGTTCATCCATTCATGAAAATTTGAGTATTACAACACGTGTTATTTAAGTTTTCAAAACACGACCTTTGACAAGGTTACCAATCAACAAAAGTGGATGACATCTAAACTTGTAGTCTACTTCTAGCTATGACACTTGCGCCCAAGATCCATCCTGTCACCTGAAATACATGTAATTTTTGGAAAACATCAACATAACGTTGAGCGAGTTCATGCGTTTTTGTATTTCACGTTTTTATACTTTGTATGAAAACATAGTATGTGTCATGTATAATTCAAGTCTTTCTTGAGTACCCCACGTACTCAAGTATAATTCCCGTTTTCTTGAGTACCCCACGTACTCAAGTATCATTCAAGTTTTCTTGTGTACCCCACGTTTTAAATGATTGTTTATACAAGGACATTAAGGCACGTGAGGACATAGGGAGCTTTAGTATATTCTCCTTCAAGGCATGTGAGGACATAGGAAGCATTAGTATATTCTCCCTCTAACTATGTCGATTTCCCTCGACTGTGTCGATTAACCTCGACTGTGTCGATTACCCTCGACTGTGTCGATTAACCTCGACTGCGTCGATTTCCCTCGACTGGGACACCGAAGCACTCAAGTGGTCACATAAGGACCATGAGTGGGGCTCGGCCGTACCCGTTAGATCTAACCCTCGTCCCTAATTATGAATTAATGGCATCTCAATATCTAGTTTAAGCTCACATGATCTAGTATTTTCTAGGCTTTTCTTAAAGCTCATCATATTGCACTCACCACGAGTGCTTCTCGTATTCTTAAATCATATTGCACTCGGTTCTCGTTCTCACCAAGAGTGCTTCTTGTATTTTTACCCTTTTGTAAAAATTATAATATTTGTAACATGTATTTCACCCCGAGAGTTATAAAACCAAAAACAGTTAGAGAAAAGGGGGAGCATGAACTCACTACTTTGCGTTCCTTGCGTCGTAAACTTCACCGGATTTGCTTAATTAACGTCGTAACCTATACGCGTTTTCTTAACGTTAGTCACTAGACTTGCGTCGCACAAGTACAGTCACTCTCTTTTGTATATATATTCTTGTGTTAAAAAAATATTTTATATTTTTAACTAAGTATCTTACTTATATTATTTTCTCCAAAATTAATATAAGTATCTCGTGTTTTGCACTTTGCACCCGAATTATGTATCTTGTATGTTGTATGCGTATTTTTGTATTTTTACTCGTCACGAGTATCTCCAAGTCATATTATTTTTACTCTAAAAATAATATATACCTATGTCACAAAATAATCACATAATCATACAAGCGATAAATATATATTCTAAATATATATTTCACAAGTTTCATTTATGAAAATCCACCTCCGGTATTTGGT
This sequence comes from Helianthus tuberosus, assembly GCA_030545235.1. Lineage (NCBI taxonomy): Eukaryota > Viridiplantae > Streptophyta > Magnoliopsida > Asterales > Asteraceae > Helianthus > Helianthus tuberosus. The sequence continues at coordinate 66,809,114 of CM060406.1, forward strand.
ATCTTGTACTAAAAATCATGGCGAAGTTTATATTCTGAAAACAAGTTAAAAATATATTTATAAACACTTATCACAAAAATATTACTAAGTGTTATATTTCTAGAAAAAATTCGCCAGAGTTTCCTCTGTAACTGGAGGTGGCCACGCTTACTAGCGTATCATTTTCTTTTAAAATCCAAATCAACAATTTCCTTATTCTCAATAACAACTTTCTAAAACATCAATTAGTCAAAATATATATAAATCGCAAAAAAAATTACATGAACTTGTGGTTTATCCAAAAATATGTAGTAAAGCTCCTTACTTTTAGTGTATCTTTATATAAATCCATCCGGTTTCGTAAAAGCCTCGCTTTTAAAGAAATTCCATCTTTACAACTTCTTGTAAAATTTGACAAAACTAGTTTTTTTTGTCGAAACTTAGCGTTACACAAGTATTTATACACTTGTGTGTTTAAAAATCATTCTTGTTCATGTAAGATCCGGTTTTAGAAAATAAGATTTCCTTGACACTCGGTCCCTTGAAAATACCGCTTGTAGATCCGTAGATCTACTAGTTTTAAACACTATTTCGTAAATAAAGTCGATTTTACACAAGTTCATGTTTAGTGTGTGGTAGAGTTTCATCATTTAACCCTTTGTACACTTAAACAAACTCTATGTCATGATCCATGATCACGACCAATCCGGGTTAGACGATGATCCGAGCTACCACAACATAGATCGGCCCTAAATAATTACACAAAACAAATCTTACAAGATTTACACAACAACTTAGCTTTTAACCATCATATTCATCATTTTAGTAGACTTTTACCATATCATCTTGTATATTCATAGATTTTAACCGACAAAGTTCTTTTTAACCACTTTAAAATAGATCGAGAGTGTGTTTAAAGCAACTTACTACTAGCTCGAGGCTAGGGAAGAAACTAGTCGAAGAATGAGTGGATAAAAGCAATAGGGTGAGGTCCTTCGCGTTCCGAATGCACCGAGCTCCTTTGTATGAGATCCTTAACCCTTGTATAAGCTTGGAATGAGATGATCAAGATCGAAAGATGGATGGATGATATAGGGGGTGTTCGGCCGAGAGTTTATAGAGAGGGAGAGAGGAGAGTGAATTTGATGTGTTGTGAAGTGAATATGATGGATTAATGATGTTACTTATAGACAATTCCCAACTTAATTACCCAAAGGTTACTATGTCCCATTGATATTAGACAAGCAAGATTATAATAATCTTGGAAGGACAAAGGATGTCACCATATGGTGACCGAATTCGGTTGGGGGGGGGGGAGGGTATTTGGTTAGATTTCAACTAAATAGGTAAGTAATAGTTAGGTAATTAGGAGGTTTAACCAATTACCAGCGTGTTATAATTTGTAACGGGTGTTAGGGTATTCGGGGACCCTAACTGGCTTAGAAAAGGAAAAACAATGTCAATGACATTATTTTTATGTTCCTGGTTAAGTCCGGTTGTCCGGTTAGACACCGGTTTGTTAAAGTGCTAAATTACACTTTTTAGTGTCTAATAAGTACCTTTTTTTATCCCTTTTAATTCCCAAGACTTGGGGAAGTATTCTGGATAATAAAACGACATTTCTACATAATATTCATTTGTCTAAATGCTGATTTATTGCTGAATTATATAAATTCTGCACTTAGAGTGCGTTTCGGGTGCTTTTTAGTGCTTATTTTTGCTTTCGTATTGCATATATATTAAACCCTTGTATGTACTCTTGGGTTTTAATGCATTCTTGTTGTCGGACCTACACCTAGGCTCCAATTTTATTGTCTGACTTCTTTCTGCAGTTCCGTTGACACATAGTGTCTTGCCGGTGAGTTTACTTAGTATTTTTGACGCAACGCTATCATAACGTAACTCTTGTAGCATATATCATGCATGAATTCACTTGTATGGAATTCAGAAATTTATTTGTCTGGTAAACCAGATCATGCACAGTCATTTAAGCACAAATTACTGTTCATTTCGTGTACGGAATGTACGGAAAGTGACGGTTGTCACAGATAAAGTTCTGGAAAAATATCATTCTTTTTTAGTTCTATCAAGAATTTATCCCATTTAGCAGGTAATGCATTTGCCAATTTCGATATCTGTTCATCATTTGATATTCTAATAGCATTTTTCCTCAAATTGTCTATTAAAATTTCAAACCGTCTTTCCAACTTATCCAATGTTTAATCTTTTTGACACATAAAATGTTCAAAACTTTTAACCCAAGTACTCACCTCAACATTTCTATAACAGTCATCCAAATTTCTCACATACCAACTATTTAAACTTTCAAGATAATCGTTTTCTTTTTCATCAAACATTTTCGCCATATTTCAAACACCTACTCTCTCAAACGAAATTGCTGAATATGTATGACCTTCAAATCTTGGGCTGAAACAATTTCGAAAAACTGGGCCGGCATATTCAATTTTCAAACAAATAAGATTGGGCCGAGATTAAATTGGGCTGTCAATCAACACATGCAAACTGATAGAACTCATGCACATGCAATTGATTTACTAATTTTAAAAGTGGTCGACAACTTCAAGTGTCAAAATGATATAATTAGGCCACTAATATGAAAACAACTTTCAATGTACTGAAAATATCAGATCACATGCAATTAAATTGGATTCAATTGGGCCGTTTAATTTGATTTTAATATCTATTGTTAAAGGATTCTGACAATCAAACAATTAAAACATATTTGATTGGGCCGCAAATATATGAAGTCACATGGGTCAGTCCAAACGACTTGGATGTTTTCAAACGGACTGATACAGTCTCAAACGAACTGGGTCTTTCAAACGGACTGAACCTTTCAAACGACCTCTTCAAACGAATTAGAACCCCTCAAACGAACTGAGATCTTCACACAAACTGAGATTCTATGCGATCTGAAAGGGTTCAAACGATCTAAGGTTCACACGAACTAGTTCAGACGAACTGGACTTTTATGCGAACTGGAGGATTCAAACGACCTAAGAAGCTGATCACTTCATATGACCCTTCAAACGAAACTGGTAGTTCACTTCGTATGAACTAAATACAAATCCTCAAACGATCTGAACCATGGTCAAACGATCTGATGTTTTTTATCCAATTTTATCAAGTTTTCGGTTGGATTAGAGTCTGATATGTTCAAGGATTGTGCTACACTGAATTCCGATCACAATGATGTGATTTCCGTTCAATTTCGTCCACTAAATCGCCGTAGACCTGAGTTCATGTGAACTGGACACACCTTCAAACGAACAGGTCGTTTTTTTATCAAATTGATTGAGTTTTACTTTTAATTTAAGCCTGAAACTTTTACAGATTGATTAAAACATAATTTCGCTTGTTATGAGCAAAAATCAGTTCAGTTTATCTGAAAAATCTCGTTAAAATTTTGAAAAATGTGACAGAATGAAGTAGAAAACAGAATTCTTAATGAAATCGAGCTGAAATTGCAAGAGCTCTTCCTCCTAAGCTCTGATACCACTTGTAGGATTGTTTGTACGACCAAACGAGTCGTTCAGAAGAGTTCTCGATCTAATCAAAGGCGGAATTCAGAGATTAGATCTTGTTTCAGCTTGATATTCACTATTAATTGTCTCTTGTATTGATTTCACAACGTTTACAAGGCTGGAGACACTTCAGCAGAACTTTACTACCGAAATCCAAAAGTTACAAATGAAAATCACAAGTCCACTATTTATACTAAATCCAGTTCGTTTGAACAGGCATCTCCAGTTCGTACGAACTGGTCCAGTTCGTACGAACTGGTCCAGTTCGTTTGAACTGGCCACTTCGTTTGAACTGGCTTGTTCACCTCTGTATCCTGTTAATCTCTAACTGTGTGACTTGTTTCATCTATTTGGGCTTCTCAAACTTCTCTTCTAATCAAAGACTCGAACGAAGATGAAGTCGACAGACAACTGCACCAACACTTGATGAAGCTAATTACAAGTAGAGAATTGAAAGTGGAATTTTAGAAGGAAAAAAATAGAAGAGTTCTTGGAGATACTTGAAGACCCATGTGTTGGGTACTTAGAGAGATATGTTTTCTCTATTTGATTTCATCATCTTTATATTCTTTTCCACAAGTTCTAACACTATAATTTTATCTGTTTTTAGGGAAGCGTGTTGAACACGTGCCTCAACCAAAATCGTCAATGTTTTAGTGTGCTCTTTGTTGCAGTCAAGGAGTATTTTCAAGACTCAAGATGATGAGTACTCGAGTCTAGGATGCTATCAAATACGCGTGAATGACCCACCAGAGATGCGGCTTGAATCAAGATTGGTATATAAAATTATATTTTATATTCTTTTTATTTAGTTATTGCAACCAGTATTGTACTATGGTATTTCCTACAAATAACGAGAGTCTCATTTTTATATATTTTGTAATTATATTTTATAAAAAGTGAACCTAGTTCCTACAAACTTAATGTCACACCCCGACCGCGTAAAACAACAGATCGCGGCGGAAACATCGAGGCGTGTTGCAACAGAATTAATGTTTCATAACCATGGATACCAAAAAGTGTTTCGTTTTATTAATCATTGAATAATTACATTGTCTGGAAATCTAAATATACAATTTAAACATAGTCTATCATTGTTATTGAGTCACTAAGGCCTCGTCCAATCCTATGTGAGCATGCATCTTATCAATCGATAACATTCAACAATACCTGAAACATATGTGAAAACGAGGTCAGCAAAGAAATGCTGGCGAGTACATAGGTTTTGTAGGAGTGTCGAAATCATGGCTAGTTTAGATGTTGCAATACTTTATTTAAAAACCTTGTTTTGAAAAGAGTATAATATTGCAACTCAATTAACCAACTCAAATCAAGCGGGTTATAATTTGTAAAACCTCGTAGCCATGACTCTTAACCCAAAAACATTTGTTTTAGTAAATTATTTGGAAAAACAATGATAAGTTCAGGTGATATGTATAAATAAGAAAATAAAGCATGATTAAATGAATAACCATGTAATATGAGTTTGTATAAGATAAGTTGTTTGTAAATAAATGTCTTGTGAAAAGTATGTTACTTGTATAAAATGTTCTATGTCTCGAGCTGAAATGATTCAAATAACACTACAATATGTAATACCATACAAACACTTATATATAGGAAGTACCAGTGGCGTATCCACCATGCTTGTATCATATTCCACACGCATTGTTACTTAATCATTTAATCCAAACCAAACCACCAAAGTAATTGTTAAAACATCGTGTGAAAACCCAATCGTTACCCAATCGTTAAAACATTGTGTGAAAACCCAATCGTTACCCAATCGTTACCCAATCGTTAAAACATCGTGTGAAACCCAATCGTTAATTGTTTAATTCGTTTTAGGTCGTGAAACTACTTATGTGGTCGTCTCGCTAATAACATCCAAACCTTCGTGACTCATCAATCGTAGCTTCTCGTTTTCGCATTAACAAACCTCCATAGGGTAAGTTAATGTTTCAGATTCAGTCGCTACCTACCATTGCCCACACATAACCACAGGAGTAGTAAATAACGGGATTTGTCAGATCCTATGGTACCATAACCTAATACTGGTCGGCTTGATCATAGCTAATGAATGTCATTTGTTATGTAAACACAACCAACAAGTTTGTTCACTTTATTGAAATCGTTATTAGTTTTGTATAAATCGTCTTAATTGTTTTTGAAACCATCGTTATAACATCGAAAACATTTAGCACATATGAGTCACCCCAAAACAATTGAAAGCAGTAAAATAGGGGAATAATGTACTCGCCTGAGAATGCTTGGAGGTCTTGAACAACAACCAAACAAAGCTTGAGGGAGCATGGAATCAATCGGCAATCTAAAACTATATAAATAAACCGGATCTAAATCGGGAGATCGGATAGGATGAGGCTTGGTAAACCAAACGAGTTTTGGAACTCATATGATATGGTTTAACAAGACCTACATACTACAATGAAACCAAACCTAAGTGCTATCGACCCATCGCGGCCCATTACGACCCGTTTAGGTAGCTTATGCTACTTTAACGCGTCGTTCGCGTGAAACGCGTTCAGACCGTCTAACTAGTCCTATGACAAGTGTTATATGCCTAAACATGTTACATAATCAGTTATGTGACAAAAGTTTAGGTTACATATGCTTAATTACCAATTATACATGAAAAGGGTATTCTGGTAATTTACCTAAGGCATATAAACTACCTATCATACAACTACTTAAACGATGTGACCATAGGGTATAACCTCGGAAGGTTATTCCCTACCTACTATGGTCACCTAATGTATTTGGTCGGATCCTAATGATCGACCAAATGGGTCGAGTTCGAAGGTATAGGCGATTTATTAGATCGCCTACCCTACGACTCTAGACAACGTGGTAATCAGTGGGCATAGTCCCAAGGGACTATGACCAACGTGATTACACTCACGTTGCGAAGTTCAAACGAACTTCGCATTGACCATTACTGGTCAACGCTGAAAGTCAAACAAAGTTTGACTTTCTGACTCTAAAAGCAATAAAATAAGGAAAAGAACGAAAGAATACTTACCCAGGGTCCCCGAATGCTAATCCCAACTTCAAGAACTCAGGTATGAAACAATGGTTTCAACTTAGAGCTCTCAAAATCAGAATTCTTGTAAGAAATAGCAATGGGGGGCATGGGGTATATATAGATTTCGGGTAACCGCTAGGATCGTTTCTTGAATATCGTGCCACGATCCAAGCCGAACACTTGTCACAATGTTGTGGTGGCTAAAATGTTGTTCTTATCCGCTGACTAGACGTTAGGAAACGTGTGGACACGAATCAATTCAGTTGCAAGTTGCAAAACAAACATTGAATCTGGTCAGAAGGGCTAATGCGGCCCGCTTTAGATTTAGGCAAACACAATGCGGGCCGCTTGGGGCCTCTGATCTGCACATATGTTTCAGAAATGACAGTTTAGGTCCCTGCACGTGTTTAAGGCCATTTTCGACACTTCTAAGGCCCGTAAAGCCAACTTTAAGGCCCTAAAATGTTGCCTAAACATTGTGGACATGAAACATGCTCAGAAATATGTCGGATGATGGTTCGTTTGGTCGTACGAACGCGATGTTCGCTTAATTACGACGGAATGCGCACAAGCGCGAAAAACGATCCAAATGACGCGACGAATGGATTTTTCTTATGACGAACACTAAAATATAATGTAGTCATGCTTACATAAATTTTTGGATGTCCGGATGTATTCAGAACGTGAGTTATGCGTAAAAATGCAAACTTGTGCACTTTTTGACACTTTTAGTCCCTGAATGACACAAAAGTTTATTTTAGCATACCGAACACCTCAAAGCCTATTTCTAAGATTTGTGAAGGATATTTATGGTATGTTTAACTTATGGTCATGCTCCGGAATGTCTGTTACAGTTCAAATTGGCATACTTTCGCAGTTTGTCAACTTTAGTCCCTGTAAGCGATTTAACTTTATTTTGCCATACCAAAGCCTTCAAAACTTATTTCTAAGTTAAGTAAAGGTTATTTAAGGTATGTTAAGCCTATGTCACTATTCCGGAGTGTTTGTTGCATTAAACTGGTTATATTTACGCATCGGTGCGCGTATAACCTTCCAGAAAGTGATTTAGAGTTTGAAATTGAACAAGAATTGATATGTACAAACGATACACATATTTTTACCAATCCCAAGTATGAAATATAATATTTCATTGGTTCGGTATTTGTTTGATGGCCGTGAAGGCACAGGTGTTACAGTCTCCCCTACTTTAGGAAATTTCGTCCCGAAATTTATTTAGAGGAAACTTTGTGAGAGCTTGAAAATATGAAGTTGAAAAGATCAAACAACATTGGTTAGGGTTCTGAACTTCTAGTAACCTTTGATAACATCATGATTGCAATGTAAGAGGGATACTTATATACAAGTATATGAAGCGTCATTGGTGCGTCCACCGTACCTCTATTACATCGTCCTCATTTTGTTATTGTTGTCACTATCGATTCTTACACATAATAAATCTTACTGGGTTTACCGTGCACTGAATCTCATAATTATGTGCGCTTCCATAATTAGACAATTCCTTGCATAGTTCATAAAGTGTATTCAATAGTGTGCAGGGGAAAACCAAATGAACAATCCTGTGATGAGTGTAACTAGACCGCCATTGAGTCCTTTTGATTAAATCAATGAATGATCTAAATAGACTATCAAGGAGTCTGTTCAGCTACATCACTAGATGTCGTTTTTCTAACCAAATTGTGAATCAATCTTTTTGACTAGACCACCAAATGGGTCTCTTATGAATCATGGAATGGTACTATATAACCCAAGGGTCTTAACTACTAAGTAGAAGCCCATAAGGATTTAAGGTAGTACCTTTTTGAAAATCCTACTATGAATCCCTCATATGAAGATATGAAAGGTTCTATGAGGATTTGAAAATCGGATCACACAAAAACATAAAGGAGAACACATAACACATAACCACATAGTCGCATAATCGCTTATTCGTATAATCGTTTAATTTGTTATCTTTGGACAAGGGTATTTAAAGCATACTAGGAATCCAATCCGTGGATTTCATTTGGTACTTTAAATATTTTCAAGAATCTAACTATAAAGATAGAAAGATTCAAAAAGAAAATTCGATTTCGATTATTAGGAACCGAAGTGTTCGAATTAAGGTACATAAAGAATCCAATTAAGGACTCTGATTTGAATGATGATCATCCACAAGGATCTAATTGTAAAGATAAAAAGATCCCATATGAATTTTAGAAGTTGAAGATGTTTTGAAATCTCGCACGGGATGTGCTTAAGTCAAAACATGAAGTTGAAATGCTTATGAAGTTGAGATGCTAGATATGTCAAGGCGACATATGAAGCAGAATTTGAAGGTTATGTAAATGTGTGAGGAAAATATATTTGGAAAACTATGCATGGGTTAAAAAAATGTTTTTGAAACCTTATATATATAATATTTTGAAATCATAAAGTAAGTGTATTAGATAGATATTTTTTTACAAAAATATTTTAAAATCATGCGAGATGAATTTTGAAATTATGTATAAGGTTTTTGAAAATATGAATGATGCTTTTCGAAATCATGCACTTGATAAGAAAATGTATTGTGTTAATATTGTCTTCAGACTATATGAAATATTTTGAAATTAGAAAGGTTGGTTTTGATAACATGGCCAATGTTTTTGAAATAACATAGACAATGCATCTAAAAAAATTGTTTTCAAACTATATGAAATGTTTTGAGATCATGAAGATTGTTTTGAAATACTGGTACTGTGTATGTTTGAAAAATCAAAACGTAATGGGTATGAGATTTGAAGATACCCTTAGTTATCTAACCAAGGATTTAAAGGCACAGATGTGCGAAAGGCACGATTACTCATAATATCTCTTAATTTTCTGTACTTTGTTTCTTAGAGTGAAACGAGTACTTAAAATTTTCGAGGGAATCATGAGCAATCATTTGAAAGAGAGAAATCACAAGAGTAGTTTGTAAGGTACATAGTTCCTTGATGTAGGTATCATAGGAAAAACCATACACACCTAGCAGGGGGTTGAGTTGGTTGGTTGGGAACGGTTCGACCATTGTGAGTGACCACAGCGAACTTCTAAGAAGCCTTTCGTTTCTTTGACTTCTTAGGGAATCGTTCATCCATGGTCTTTGATTCCCCGATTGGTTCATTGGCTGATGGTGTTATCACCTGACTAGGTCCTGCCTGTCTTGGTGACTCTTGAGTGGCTTCATCCTGGAGAGGATACATGGCAGTAGCTAATTCAACAGTCTTCAGGACTACTTCGCCTATTCGCTGAGCGAATTTTGGCTGCTTGCTCAGATATCTGGGCGTCATCGTGATGAAGAGACATTCTTGAAGGAAAAGAAAGGCATAGGGAGAAACAGGTGAAAGGTTATTGGACAATCAAAACAGAATGATAACGCATGAAGATTGCGATCATTTGTTTGTTACCTAAGGCAAACAAATGAGACGGTGACTGATCAAAGTAAATGGGTAAAAAAATAATGTATTGCGAAGACATGCTCGCTTATAAGTGAACACTCACCCCAAGAATTCCCAGGTAAGCACAACTGGTCTCGCGTCTGATGAGATGTATACGAAGTGCTTGCCTAGACAGAAAACCCAGAATACAGGCATTCACCCTTCCAGTTTGCACGTGTTCACATTATTTAAAACCCAAAACCTTGACGAAGTTTTGAAAACTCAAAGAGGTTCAAAACCATATAATAGAGAGTTCAAAACCTAGTAATCAATCATCCTAGAACAGATGATTAGTTTTCAAAGCGGTTTTGAATTTTATGTTCTTGTTGTGGTCGTCGCCTAAGGATAGGCGACGGTATTGTTTTATGACTAAACGCAAGTAAACTCGCGTTAGGGTCCTAAGAAGGTTATAGACTAGGTCAAAGCATTACTAATTACTAATAACCTAATTCCCTATAACCATTGGCTCTGATACCATCTTTTCTGTCACACCCCGACCGCGTAAAACAACAGATCGCGGCGGAAACATCGAGGCGTGTTGCAACAGAATTAATGTTTCATAACCATGGATACCAAAAAGTGTTTCGTTTTATTAATCATTGAATAATTACATTGTCTGGAAATCTAAATATACAATTTAAACATAGTCTATCATTGTTATTGAGTCACTAAGGCCTCGTCCAATCCTATGTGAGCATGCATCTTATCAATCGATAACATTCAACAATACCTGAAACATATGTGAAAACGAGGTCAGCAAAGAAATGCTGGCGAGTACATAGGTTTTGTAGGAGTGTCGAAATCATGGCTAGTTTAGATGTTGCAATACTTTATTTAAAAACCTTGTTTTGAAAAGAGTATAATATTGCAACTCAATTAACCAACTCAAATCAAGCGGGTTATAATTTGTAAAACCTCGTAGCCATGACTCTTAACCCAAAAACATTTGTTTTAGTAAATTATTTGGAAAAACAATGATAAGTTCAGGTGATATGTATAAATAAGAAAATAAAGCATGATTAAATGAATAACCATGTAATATGAGTTTGTATAAGATAAGTTGTTTGTAAATAAATGTCTTGTGAAAAGTATGTTACTTGTATAAAATGTTCTATGTCTCGAGCTGAAATGATTCAAATAACACTACAATATGTAATACCATACAAACACTTATATATAGGAAGTACCAGCGGCGTATCCACCATGCTTGTATCATATTCCACACGCATTGTTACTTAATCATTTAATCCAAACCAAACCACCAAAGTAATTGTTAAAACATCGTGTGAAAACCCAATCGTTACCCAATCGTTACCCAATCGTTAAAACATTGTGTGAAAACCCAATCGTTACCCAATCGTTACCCAATCGTTAAAACATCGTGTGAAACCCAATCGTTAATTGTTTAATTCATTTTAGGTCGTGAAACTACTTATGTGTTCGTCTTGCTAATAACATCCAAACCTTCGTGACTCATCAATCGTAGCTTCTCGTTTTCGCATTAACAAACCTCCATAGGGTAAGTTAATGTTTTAGATTCAGTCGCTACCTACCATTGCCCACACATAACCACGGGAGTAGTAAATAACGGGATTTGTCAGATCCTATGGTACCATAACCTAATACTGGTCGGCTTGATCATAGCTAATGAATGTCATTTGTTATGTAAACACAACCAACAAGTTTGTTCACTTTATTGAAATCGTTATTAGTTTTGTATAAATCGTCTTAATTGTTTTTGAAACCATCGTTATAACATCGAAAACATTTAGCACATATGAGTCACCCCAAAACAATTGAAAGCAGTAAAATAGGGGAATAATGTACTCGCCTGAGAATGCTTGGAGGTCTTGAACAACAACCAAACAAAGCTTGAGGGAGCACGGAATCAATCGGCAATCTAAAACTATATAAATAAACCGGATCTAAATCGGGAGATCGGATAGGATGAGGCTTGGTAAACCAAACGAGTTTTGGAACTCATATGATATGGTTTAACAAGACCTACATACTACAATGAAACCAAACCTAAGTGCTATCGACCCATCGCGGCCCATTACGACCCGTTTAGGTAGCTTATGCTACTTTAACGCGTCGTTCGCGTGAAACGCGTTCAGACCGTCTAACTAGTCCTATGACAAGTGTTATATGCCTAAACATGTTACATAATCAGTTATGTGACAAAAGTTTAGGTTACATATGCTTAATTACCAATTATACATGAAAAGGGTATTCTGGTAATTTACCTAAGGCATATAAACTACCTATCATACAACTACTTAAACGATGTGACCATAGGGTATAACCTCGGAAGGTTATTCCCTACCTACTATGGTCACCTAATGTATTTGGTCGGATCCTAATGATCGACCAAATGGGTCGAGTTCGAAGGTATAGGCGATTTATTAGATCGCCTACCCTACGACTCTAGACAACGTGGTAATCAGTGGGCATAGTCCCAAGGGACTATGACCAACGTGATTACACTCACGTTGCGAAGTTCAAACGAACTTCGCATTGACCATTACTGGTCAACGCTGAAAGTCAAACAAAGTTTGACTTTCTGACTCTAAAAGCAATAAAATAAGGAAAAGAACGAAAGAATACTTACCCAGGGTCCCCGAATGCTAATCCCGACTTCAAGAACTCAGGTATGAAACAATGGTTTCAACTTAGAGCTCTCAAAATCAGAATTCTTGTAAGAAATAGCAATGGGGGGCATGGGGTATATATAGATTTCGGGTAACCGCTAGGATCGTTTCTTGAATATCGTGCCACGATCCAAGCCGAACACTTGTCACAATGTTGTGGTGGCTAAAATGTTGTTCTTATCCGCTGACTAGACGTTAGGAAACGTGTGGACACGAATCAATTCAGTTGCAAGTTGCAAAACAAACATTGAATCTGGTCAGAAGGGCTAATGCGGCCCGCTTTAGATTTAGGCAAACACAATGCGGGCCGCTTGGGGCCTCTGATCTGCACATATGTTTCAGAAATGACAGTTTAGGTCCCTGCACGTGTTTAAGGCCATTTCCGACACTTCTAAGGCCCGTAAAGCCAACTTTAAGGCCCTAAAATGTTGCCTAAACATTGTGGACATGAAACATGCTCAGAAATATGTCGGATGATGGTTCGTTTGGTCGTACGAACGCGATGTTCGCTTAATTACGACGGAATGCGCACAAGCGCGAAAAACGATCCAAATGACGCGACGAATGGATTTTTCTTATGACGAACACTAAAATATAATGTAGTCATGCTTACATAAATTTTTGGATGTCCGGATGTATTCAGAACGTGAGTTATGCGTAAAAATGCAAACTTGTGCACTTTTTGACACTTTTAGTCCCTGAATGACACAAAAGTTTATTTTAGCATACCGAACACCTCAAAGCCTATTTCTAAGATTTGTGAAGGATATTTATGGTATGTTTAACTTATGGTCATGCTCCGGAATGTCTGTTACAGTTCAAATTGGCATACTTTCGCAGTTTGTCAACTTTAGTCCCTGTAAGCGATTTAACTTTATTTTGCCATACCAAAGCCTTCAAAACTTATTTCTAAGTTAAGTAAAGGTTATTTAAGGTATGTTAAGCCTATGTCACTATTCCGGAGTGTTTGTTGCATTAAACTGGTTATATTTACGCATCGGTGCGCGTATAACCTTCCAGAAAGTGATTTAGAGTTTGAAATTGAACAAGAATTGATATGTACAAACGATACACATATTTTTACCAATCCCAAGTATGAAATATAATATTTCATTGGTTCGGTATTTGTTTGATGGCCGTGAAGGCACAGGTGTTACACTTAAAACCGATTTTCATGAGATTGTTGCTGCAATCTTAAAACCTTATTTATAAGGATTTTGAGTTCACAAAAGGATTTATAATAAAAAAAATATTTTAAAGATTATGATCTTGTAAATATTTTCTTTTTGGAAATATGTATGTGAAACAACTTGTTGTGTTTGGATTTCTTGAGATTGAGATACAATCTTAAATCCTATACCGTGGTATAAAACGAATAGTTTTGGTTCAACCGTTTGGTTTTTGAAACGATTTTGGGAATCGTTAATTTTTCTAACTTTTGTGTTAGATTGGGTTTATTAGTGTAAACCATACGTTTTTTGTAAACGTTAAATTTTCAAGCATGTGTGTTAGACCGGAATTATTGGTGTAAACCATACGTTTTTTGTAAACGTTAAATTCTCTTATGTAGAGTTTTTTTATGTCTTTAAATAAGAGTTTTATGTTACTTGATTAGAGTTTTATGTCTCTAGTTAAGTCTCTATTTAAAGTAGACTCTTTATCCACCCATGGATTGATATGAACAAATAAGTCTTGTAATGATTTTTGTAATCATTTGTCTTCTAACATGTGTGTTAGAAACGTTCATGAAACGCGTTAGTTTGGAAGCAATTTTTTAATTGTTTAGTTTCTAACATGTGTATTAGAAATGACTTATTTATTTGAACCATTTATGTGTTTTTAGCAAGTCGAATTAACATTTTGTGAAAATGTTAATATTTCTTACGTGCGCGTTAGAATTTCTTTCATTTTAACATGATTGTTAAAAATGGTTAAAATACAAATGCTTTGAAATGTTTTATGTAAACATTTTATATAAGTAATTTGTTGTAGCATTGATTTTAATGCTTTGTATGATTTAGAAATAAAAGATCATACATTGAAGTTGATGTTTGATTGGCTTCAAGAATTAAATCACCATAAAGTGATAGTGTAGTTGTGTAGGATTCATCACCAACTTTAATTTGTGATTTCTAAATCAATTTGAGTGAAATTTTAATTACTAATTAAACTCTTCATATGGTGAACTCTTGAGTAGAGTTTTAATGGTGACATTTGATGAGTTTTATTAGAGTTTAAATATATAATTATTGAGACTGTTAACTCTTCATATGTGAAACTCTTGAGTAGAGTTTTAATGGTGACATTTGATGAGTTTTATTAGAGTTTAAATATATAATTATTGAGACTCTTAACTCTTCATACGTTAAACTCTTGAGTAGAGTTTTAATGATGACATTTGATGACTTTTATTAGAGTTTAAGTCTATAATTATTGAGACTCTTAACTCTTCTTATGATGAAACTCTTGAGTAGAGTTTTAATGATGACATTTGATAAGTTTTATTGATGACATTTAATGCTATAATTTGGTCATGTTTTGTATATATAAAATGACTTAAATTTTCTAACACGTGTGTTAGAAAATGTGTATCACGAATACGAGGTTAGAGATTATTCATAATGAACAGAAATGTTTTATGTAAACATTTAATTGCCTATGTGTGCATTAAAGATGATGAAAAATGGTTTATTTTATAAACTATATCTTTGGAAAACGTTTTATGTAAACGTTCGATTCTATAGTGTGCTTGTTATAACATTTTTTTATAACATGCGTGTTAGAAAATGTTATTTGGTGAAAAACAACTTGGTGTTGTTGTGAACAAATTTAATTGTTCAAGTTTACTACTTAAACGTGGTATTTGTAACAACTTGGTGTTGTTTTGAGCATAATTGTCCAAGTTTAAAGATGAAATGGGAACTTGTACTTACAAGTGCATGGAGTCTTATTGAGGGAATACCTCAAGACATGCAATGGGACGATATTATTGAGAAGATTTCGGTCAGATTATAAAGTGTTGAAGATAAAAACACTTTGCTATTTAATGTCTACATATTGTCTATGTTTCCGTTTAAATTTCAAAAGTGATTGGCACTTATGATTTAGTTTTCAATGTATTTTATTGTTTTGTGTTTAATATCTTCGGATAACACATACAGTTTTTTACAAAGAAATAAATCATTAATGGTTGTGACGTATAAATTATTTTTGTGGAAAATAATTATAACGTCAGTTATACATTGTTTAAAAGAATATGGTTTTAAACGGATAGTACATGAAAATACTTGGACATAAACAACTTGAGAGTTGTTTGACTAAAAGTCAAAAACGAAACATCAAATGTATAACCACATCATGAGTAGGTAATGAAAGAACGTAGTGAGTATATTGAGATGAAATACACTAACGACATTCAAGTCGACATACTTCATTAGAAGTCATTGAAAATTTACAAGTGTGAATTCTAACATATGAAAGTAAAAGTACTATATGTTATTGTATACCTTTAATAAATCTTACGAGATTTATAAGTAGATGCGTCTACCACTTGATTATTGTTAGATCTATATGGAGATTTTACCTTCATTTAGGAGAGCATCCTAAATATACATATCTCCTACTGAATAACAATAGATGTGTGCAAATCACTTATGGCAAATTATGAATGCCATGTTGTTGAGTGTCGATCTAGTTGACTCTATTTCACACATAATAGTGATTGTAGACCAAAAACATTCATCTTGTTGGTGATGAATGTGTTCATCAAGTGACTTGGATTAAGACTTATGTTTAAGTACTTATGAGTCAATGGTAGAATGTTGGAGATCAAAGGTAAACAAGTTATGTTCCTTAAATGAATGATGAAATTTAGCTATGTGCTATATACAATAATTTGTGAGACCTTCCTAAATATTGATGTTTTAGGATTATGAATAAGTCTCATTATTTTGTCTTAACAAGGGATGAATGTTGGAAAGCGATACTATGATATCCTTAGGGCTGTGAAGAATCAGAATGATGCATCTTTTGTTCACATGTTAAAGTATTGTAGTCTAAAGCATGCTAGACTAGTACTTGGTTAATTATGGGTCTTGACGGAGACTAATTAACTCTAAACATTCAAATGTGTATGAACACAAAAAGAATTTGTGTATAGACAAAGTTGAGGGAGAATTTTCATTCATTATAAGGAAAAGACGTGTAACTTTTTAAGAGTTTGTTCGAAAAGCTAATGAGGAGAACTCATTGTCTAAGCTTATTCTAGATGTTAAATTAGAATTATTCTAAGTTGGTGACAAACTTATGACAATGGCATGTGTTGCTTTGGTTAGCTTAGAAGCTTATGTAAGCTAATGCAGTATGAGTTGAATTCACTGATACAATGAGGTTGATCTTGTTCAATTATATGTGTATAAATGTCGTCATAAGTGAAGTTACGGAAATGTTGATCAAATGGCAAGAAATGTGGGGGAGGATCCATTTAGAAACAACCCTATAAGGGTATGTAGAAATGGTTTTCATTACCCCATCTGGATGATATCCTATAACACTTAAATGTGGGGGTGTCTTGCATTTGTATCATAAAAGTTTGGCAATAAGGATTTTGTAATCCAATCTAACATTGCAAACAGACGACTATGTGGATGACACAAAGGTCGTAGTGCATAATGGAGATGTGTTTGCCTTAAATGATAAGCGTATCTTAGAAAGACATATATTATAACCAGATTCAGATGGCCACTGAGGTTATAGTCTTAGAAGTTGACAATAGGCAAAATTAACTTACGAGTTAAGAAGACATCATGACAACTGATCTCAAATACTCAAAGTTATTTGTTAATGTTATGGATCCAACAACCTGAGGGTTTATTAGAGATCAAGTTATGGAATGAGACTAAAGCCCATGGAAAAGGGTATGTGAAGGACACCTAACTTAGTTGACTGGAGATCCCAAGATCTAAGTTCAATAAGACAACTAACTCATATACCTAAAGGTTGTCACTGTGGGGGCATAAATGATATGCATAAGCTAGTATATATGGCTATACATACCCCCCAAAGTATAAAAGGGTGTTAAAATACGTCCTAGTCTATTCCTATGATATTCAGTGACAAAGAGTGAGGCTAAGCATAATATGTGGTAAATGATTTGGATAAATCACGATAACCACAATGCTTTTAATGATCTAAGGAGAATCACCTATGTTAGAGAGAAGTGGGGTCGCTTCGAATGGAATTGGGGGCACAATTCCTAGAGCTGTCGTAGAACCAGGAAAGTGTTCCACGACCATTATTGGACACGACTAAGAGGAGATGACCCGGCTAGGGAGAGTCTTGTGTGAAGTGTATTGTCGTCCACACAAACGGCAGACGAGTTCAAAGACATCAAGATCTACTCAGAGCTAGTGGGCTAAGTGCATTTCATGAGCGAAGGTTCAAAGGGTAACACCTACCTATCGTATGCAAAACTCAACTGTCGAGGTTCCATTGGAAACTTTGTGTGTTTATAACGATCTTCATTCATGTGGGGGATTGTTGGAAATTTAGATGGTGTGAATGGATATTAATTTAGTGAAATTATAATTTAATAAAATTATAATTATTTACTAGACTCTTCATATGGGTGATAAACTCTTAAGTAGAGTTTTTATGTCAATTTATTAGTTTTTATTAGAGTTTGTGTCTCTAATAAAATCTCTAATAAAGTGAGACTTTTAGTAGAGTTTTTATGTCAATTTATTAGTTTTTATTAGAGTTTATTTCTCTAATAAAATCTCTAATAAATTGAGACTCTTCTCTACCCCATATCTCTTGTATGCAAAGTAGGTTATGTACCTAACTTGATGAAGCTAATTACAAGTAGAGAATTGAAAGTGGAATTTTAGAAGGAAAGAATTAGAAGAGTTCTTGGAGATAGTTGAAGACCCATGTGTTGGGTACTTAGAGAGATAAGTTTTCTCTATTCGATTTCATCATCTTCATATTCTTTTCCACAAGTTCTAACACTATAATTTTATCTGGTGTAACCTCGGGCGCGTGGCCATCTCCGGCAGTAGATACTGCTTCGGCTGTTATACCCTGGGAGACAGACGCGTCGTCTTTAGTAGAGGCGTGAAATCTGTTTTAAGGGAAGCGTGTTGAACACGTGCCTCAACCAAAATCATCAATGTTTTAGTGTGCTCTTTGTTGCAGTCAAGGAGTATTTTTCAAGACTCAAGATGATGAGTACTCGAGTCTAGGATGCTATCAAATACGCGTGAATGACCCACCAGAGATGCGGCTTGAACCAAGATTGGTATATAAAATTATATTTTATATTCTTTTTATTTAGTTATTGCAACCTGTATTGTACCATGGTATTTCCTACAAATAACGAGAGTCTCGTTTTTATATATTTTGTAATTATATTTTATAAAAAGTGAACCTAGTTCCTACAATATATGCTAGTGCACCAAACTTTTATACTCGCCAATACTTTTGTACTATACTTTAAAATATGTTGTAGGTTTATGATGATGTTGATGATGCACGGAACTTAGTAGGATGCCTAGAAACGCATTTTAAACTTTAAATACTTGTTGTAATGTAATTCATTTGTTTCAACTTGTTGTATTCTATTTCAAACAATATATTTGATTCTTTTAGAAATGAAATGAAATTTATTATTAAATACTTGTCACATTAGTGTGTTATGAAGTCTCTTGCAATCTCGTTTTCGTCTCACTCCGATGTTTTCGCCATTGGTTGGGGTGTGACAGATTGGTATCAGAGCCATAATTATAGGGAATTAGGAAAATTGCCATGTTTTTTTGACCTAGTCTATAGTTAAGCACCATACTCGACCATACTTGATTTATGTGCTAATTTCTTGAAACATCTTTTATGTGCAAGATTCTTGAAATGCCTTTTATGTGCTCATACTTGTTTTACTATTCCAAAACATACGTCTTCCCTAAGGCATTTTACACGATCATGTTAAACTCAAAAAGACACTCGCATTATACAAACGAGACGACTTTACCAAAATAGGCGTGAAACCCACAATTTGGTGAACGACTCTCAATCCACTTACTCTTTTGTACAAAAAATCACCACCAAGTTAGGAGTGAAATCCTCACCTTGATGGAAATTTTCCAGTTCAAATCTAGTGGACCCTCGTCAACGAGTCGGAATTAACTTTCTTGACCCGACGAGTACCAACCATACTTAGGGGTTAGATGTTGTCAAGTTAGGGGTGAAAACCGCACCTTGTCAACTAGTCCCACTCCTTGATTTACAAAAATCCTGCCAAGTCTCGCATTTTTGATTGATTTGTAACGTGTAGTAACTAGAAGGGTGAATATCATTAACCGAAATTTTGGTGAAAGTATTCTACTTATTAGGCCAAAGCATGCTTCCCAAATTCAAAAGAACTTTCGACCACTTTGTTTTAGTCAAAATTTCCGTTTTGGAATAATCCAAGTTTTAATCAACCTTCATTATACTATTATCAATCTTATGCTTAACACGATACAACCTTTTCTTTTCAAAATTCAAATTCTTTTCAATATTTTTACACACACATCATACTAAATCTTATCATACACTTATACGTTTTTCATATGCATGATTTCAAGAACGTCGCCAACAAGATTTACATTACTCGTAATCCCAAAATGAAGGCATATCATCAAGATTGGAGCGATTTCCTTACCTTGACGATTAGCCCCGCTCATTCCCTTCTCAAAAAATACCTCACCAACGGGTTAGGGGTGATTCCCTTACCTTGGTGATCGTTACCAAACTTTCCTTTTTAGAGAGACTTATTTATGCCAACCACACGATCAAGTTTTATACTTAAATCATTCATTATTTTGTCAATATCCCTACTTATGCAAAACTTCAAAATTTATTGTTTTATCAAAAGTATTTCTTACCCTACAAACTATTTTACATAAATCACATACACAAAGTTTCCTCATCATACCTTAAATAGGCGTGAAACCCACAATTTGGTGAACGACTCTTAATCCGCCTATTCTTTTTACATGAAATTCACCATCAGGTTAGGAGTGAAATCCTCACCTTGATGAAGAATTTCCATTTCAAATTCTAGTGGACCCTCGTCAAAGTATCGAAATTAAAATTTTGACCCAATGAGTACCAACCACACCTAGGGTATGAAATCGTCAAGTTAGGGGTGAAACCCGCACCTTGTCGACTAGTCCTCCTCGATTTTCAAAATTCCCGCCAAGTCTTGACTTTTTGATTGATTTGGAACATGTAGTAACTAAAAGGGTGAATACCATTAACCAAAATATCGGCGAGAGTATTCCACCTATTAGGCCAAAGCATGTTTCTCAACTTCAAAATAATTTTCGACCACTTTGGTTTAGTCAAAGTTGTGTTTTGGAACGATCCAAGTTTTATTCAAACCTATGTTTTACTATTATCAATCTTATATGATGCAATTCTCCTTGTTTTTCAAATTCAAATTTCTTTCGAGACTATTTTCTTATATACACATCATACTAAATCTTTCTTACATCTATACATCATTCGCATGCATGATTTCAAAAATGTCACTTGCTTGGGTTTACATTCCCTATGGCCCCAAAATGGAGACATATCATCGAGATAGTGTTTTAAAGGAAGCTTTGAAGCTCCAACCTCCAACTCTTCACGGAATCACCAAAGGAAACTTTGCAAAACTGTGAGTACACTTGACCTGTTTTACTTTTAAAACACTTTGGGTTGTAACATGTTAATACAAAACTTCACTATCACACATTTAAACATGCTTTATATTCTCATTCCTATATACATTCTACTTGTTTACTTAGGTTCATGCTAGATTATACATGCTTTATGTCATTAACTTTTCTAAGCCCCAACTTAACATATGTAGCGCTATAGGAGTTGCACGCCGCCCATCTGGGTCTTGTTAAGTCTTTATTTATTCTTGAACGGTCTCGAAACTTTTGTGGCGAGGGATGCTAAATACTAGTGGACACTTTGGTTTGACATATTTTGTTGCATGCTAGTTACCTCGTTTACAAATTACCATGTGGATTCGAGAAAATGCTTTTATACTTATGCTTATATTTATACAAACCTTGTGTACTCGCCAATGCTTTCGCATTGACACTTTATTTTAAAACATGTTGCAGGTTTAATGATGATGTTGATGATGCATGGAACATAGTAGGATGCCTAGATACTCATTTTAAATTTCGTATATTTAGTTTAATGTAATTCTTTTATTTCAAATTGTTGTAATTGTATTTTCCTTTCCATGTTGTAATCGAATTCTTATAGTAATCAAATGAAATTCATTATTTAAATACTTGTCGCAAATTCTAGTATTATGTGTAATGAGCAATCTATGTTCGTCTCACTCCGATGTTTCCGCCATCGGTTGGGGTGTGGCAGATTGGTATCCGAGCAATAACTATAGGGAATTAGGAAAAATTGTTATGCTTTTGACCTAGTCTATAGTTAAGTACCAAATTCGATCATACTTGATTCATATGCTAATTTCTTGAAACGTCTCTTATGTGTTAGTTTCTTAAAATGCTTTATGCGCTTATACTTGTTTTATTATTTCAACATACACCTTTCCTAAGGCAATTTTACTCGATTATACTAAACTCGAAAACACTCATAATACACAAACGAGACGACTTCACCAAAATAGGCGCGAAACCCACAATTTGGTGAACGACTCTCAATCCACCTATTTTTTTTACAAGAAATTTTCCATCAAGTTAGGAGTGAAATCCTCACCTTGATGGAGAATTTCCTTTTCAAATTCTAGTGGACCCTCCCTGTGACAACTGGCACAAAACCGGTAATATCCGTACTATTTTAATTATTATTTAATATCTGCAATTATGTGCTTAAATGTCAACATTGTCTGATTATATGCTATACATATGAATTCATGCACGTTTTATACTTCAAATATTGTTTTATGCATTTCTTTAAGCATTGCGTCAGAAAGACTAGTGAACTCACCGGTAAGACACACTGTGTCAGCAGTTCGGTAGAAAAAATCAGACAATAGAATTAGGGCCTAGGAGTAGGTCCAACATCTAAAATATATTAAAACCCAAGTGTGGATAAAAGGGTTAACACATAAATTTTCCGGAAGCTAAACTATACACTAAAAGACACCCGAAACACACTTTAAATGCAGAATTCAGCATAAATCAGCACTAATTCAGCTATAATCATCTTTTAAACATCTTAATATCATGTATAATTTATGTTTTATTGTTTAATATAACTTACAAAGTGTCTGGAATTGAAACTGCCATAAAAGAGCTTTATACCTAGTGAAACTGCGCAATTCAGCACTTTAACGAACCATAACGAATCGAACAACCGGACAATAACCGGGACATCAAAATTTGACTAGAAATAATGTTTTTATGATATTAAACTAGTATTGATGCTAGAACACCTTAGAAATCATAAAAACACCTAAACACACTTAAACTAACTTAAACCCCCTCGTTTACACTTTAAACCCTCCGCTTCCCAAAATTTACACCTTACCCCCCCCCCCCCCTTCACCATAACCGGTCCTATGGGCCCCACTTGACTATATTTACCTTTCCAAACCAATTTCCCTAACTATTAGACAAAGAAATCTTAAAGGAGATCAAGTGTTGGATTTTTTTTATATAAACCATAAGAATTCACCATTACCCATCATTCACAATATTCACCATCTTCTTCGTCCTCCCTTCACCCTTGCTCTCGGATCAAACCCACACACATACACCCACCATTTTCAAGCTTCAATCATTCAATCCAAGGTGATCTAGTGGTGTATGGAGGCCATTTAGGAAGGTGTATGGTGCTAGAACTTGAAGGACCACTTTGTGGAGCTTTTAACCTCTTGATTTCTTCCTTGTGCATCACCTTCATTTTTGTGCCACTTCCCTAGCCATTAGAGCTAGTAGTAAGCTTCTTGATCACTATATTAGTTCGTGTTTATGTTATGTACAAGTTCCACCATCTAAACAACTTAACTTCTAATGATAAAAATGAAAAGATCTAACATATTCATGAAGAAAATAAGCGATTACATGAATTTTGGGTGTATGTAATGATGTTGTTAATATTATATCTTGTGTTTATGTTTAGATCAAGTATGTTAAAACTTGGATCTAACAAGTTTAAACATGGATCTTGAAGGATCCATGGTTAACTTGAAGATGAACATATGAAGCATGATGTGAACTTGAAATTAGAATTTCTATGCATAAACTTGTAATCTTGAGGTAATAAAGTGTGTGTAGAACTAATTTTTGAAACTAAAACTCATGGAAAGTTTGTTAAAAATTTAACATAAAGCTTGTTTATGAAAGATCTAAAGCTATTAAGCATGGATCTTGAAAGATCCATGGTTAAACATGATGTTAAAAATTATGATCTTTCTAATAAACATAAAAGTGGTTTTAGAATATGATTTACAAACTTTAAAGACCATTAAACTCATGGATGAGTTGGTTAATAAAATAAAGTTTCATAAAAGTTTGTTTAAAATACTCAAGAACACTTATTTTGGAAAGATCACCTTATGTAAAGTGTAGATCTAAAAGACTACACATTTTTTAACAAGAACCAAGTTCACCATGATGTTTCATATGAAGAAGTTAGTGTTTATTGTTGATGATTATTGTTAGAAAAATGTTTTGATGATTGAAAAGAAAATAAACACATGTTTTGAAAACATGGGAAACCTCCATTTTTAGGGGAAACTATGTCAAAATTTTTATAAAATTCTGACACTTAGAAAATATAAGTCTTGGTGAAACTTATTCCCTAAAAATTCACCTAAAAATATTTACCAAGGTTTCCATAATTTTTGTGTAAAATTTCAAGTCAAGAAATAGTGATTTCTGCAAGTTAAAATTAATATTAAGTACGTATATTTTTAGGGGAAAATATATATATTTAGTAATCACCACATTTTGTGCTAAGTGTATATTGTGTGTAGTATATATATTAGTGTATTAGGAACTTGAAAATACACTAAATACTCCCAAGGAGTATGAATACAAAAAAAATACACATACAAATACATGAGAATTCATAAGTATACAAAATTCCCCACAAGGAAATACATGGACAAAACACAAGAAAATGTATTTATGAAAATATATTTCTTAACATATTATTTAACTTGGACAAGGTATGAACTTAAAAATATATTTTTGGACAAAAATATATATCCGATACCAAGTATTGGAATTTATACAAAAACCGGGTGGATAACAAAAATAACCATATATATATTTTAAACATGACAAAATATATATATTTTATGCAAGTCTTAAAAATATATTATTTTTAAGAAATATAATTCTGGAAAGTAATAAAAATCAAAGTATTGATTTTTGGTGAAAAATACAAAATACACAAGTATTTACACGAAAATACAGAGTATACTTTCCTGAGTATACTTGTACAAAAATAATATTGAAAATAATATTTCACAAAATAGTTATATTTATTTTTGGGAAAATAATATAAGTAACATACATAGTTAAAAATATAAATTATATTTAACAAAGAACATATACATAAACAAAAGTTGGTGACATGTACTTCTGTGATACAAGTCTAGTGACTAACATTAATAGAACACGTATAGGTCACGACGCTACCGGTGAAGTTTACGACGTAGGAAACGCAAAGTTGTGAGTTCATGTCCCCACTTTTAAACTTTTACTTGTTTTCTAAACTTGGGGAAAATACATGTGTTATGGTATAGTGATTTCAAAAACTAAGGAATGACACATAGATCATGTGACGAATAGGGTACCATAAGCACCATTAGTCAACGTATACATTTAGACCGCGGAACAGAAGGGTTAGATCTAATGGGTTTCAGACAACCCCACTCTTGGCCAGTTGGCCTACTTCTACCAATGAGTGCTTTTGTGTCTCAGTCGATCTCGACAAAAATGCCTAGGTTTGGTGGCTTCCTCTGTCGTGACATATGTTAATGGCCTTGCAAACCATTAGCGATCTCGTATTCCTTGCATTTACAGAACTCAGTTTCAGATACGTTTTTCCAAATTACATACCATGTTTTCATTCAAGTATATAAACATTCTATATAAAAACTGCATGAATTCACACCAACATTATGTTGACGATTTTTCCAAAAGTCACATGTATTTCAGGTAACTAAAGTGCATGTGCGCGCGGTCTTAATCTTGCTCCAAGATGTCGCTTTTGTTTTAGTTATGTCATGTCAAGACTCCGATGCCTGTTTTTGTGGGATTTGATTACTATATTCCATCTTGTGTGGGATATAAGAATCAAAACCTTTATGTTCGTCTTTAAATAAAGTTGTAAACCTTTCAGACAATATGTTTTCTTGTGATGTAAACACTTAACTTATGTTATGTTATAGAGTTATTTTACGAGCATGTAGTATGTTTACCATTCATATGCAATGAGAACCTTTCAGGATCACACCTTGTGCTTTCGCCTTAGAAAGGGGTGTGACAGATTGGTATCAGAGCTGCGATTGTAGTGAACCAGGATTCCTTCTCGAGTCTAGACTACAATCTTTGGGATCCTCTCACGAAAACAATTTTTCAAAAGTTTTCATTGCATAAAATTTTCCGCGACATCCACTACCTGAAACTGTTTTCAAAAGACACTACGAGACTTAGGGTACACTGGAGTAGCACTTGTCTTTGACTGAGAAATACTTGCAACAATGTGTATGATTATTTGTATGTTAATTAAGTAATAATTAATATATATATATATATATGTATACATATACTAGGAATAAAATATCACAGGTACACATGACTTCGTCTGAAAGCAGCGACCTATCTGAAGGAAGTGCCCCGATGTTAATGGCCCCTGACGACAAGATTCCTTCAGCCCAGGAGAAGGTCAGATGTGAGCACCACTACCCCTCCATCTCTGACTTCGAGGCCGACCCTAAGATGATAACCGACGATGATGATCCCGACGATGTCTTAACCTTACCTTTACCTATTCTGGGCCAGCAGATCATAGGACATCCAGATAGTGGACATCTCGTTGAACCTATTCCCATCCATGATGTTCCTTTTGCTGCCATCCCTGTTGAGGACTGGTCACTCGAAGATGACCTGGAGTATGGTGTAGCCTCTCCTGTTGTGTTCTTTACCGATGTCTCTTCCAATTCGGACCTTGAGTCTGATGCCGATTCCTTCGATTCAGTGATATCTTCGGCCCTTTTTGCTGCTGGACTGAGAGTTTACCCGACTGGTGATGATGATGACGCTATGCCTGTTGTGCCATCCACTCCTACCCGTGTTCCCACACTCCTGCCTAGATCAGCTCCCTCACCCATCGAATTCATGAGCTTGAGGATGAAGTGACTCATCTTCATAGTTTGATCTTCCCTACACCCCAACCCTCTCCCCCAACCTATTAGGTACTCTGATGAAGTAGTATTTTGGGTATAAAGACTGTGATCGAGCTTGGGTACAACTTGAAGACAAGAACCGCCAATGTGAAGAAAGATATTTTGTCCTTTATATATATTAAACTTGTACTATGGGGTGATGTAACCCTTATGCATTTTGTTTTCTTCGCAAACAATGATGTAACAAGTTGTCCTAATATGTATAAAGACTCGGTGAATATCTTATGACACATCAGTATTTATAAGTTTGGCGGATTGTTTGATGTTACTTATGTGGGTATATGCATGTGTATATATACTACCACTATCTCATACGATGATATTAAATAAATGTCTAACTCTATTGTGTTGTGTTTTGGAAGAACATGGCACCCAGGAGAGCTGTGAACGCTCGTGTTCAACCTCCTCCTCCCCCACTACCAAGGACTGCTGAGGAACTGAATTCCCTGCTGGAAGAAAGGATCTCCGAAGCTATTGCCCAGTATGTGGCGAACCGCACTGAACACAGTGGAGGACCAAGCGGTACTAGACGTAATGGACATGGAGATTCGTCTGGAGGAAACACAGCTCAAGGCTGCACCTTCAAGCAGTTTCTCGATTGCAAGCCAGTGAACTACGACAACACTGGAGGTGTAGTGGTTTTTGTGCGCTGGACAGAGAAGAGTGATTCCACTATCCGCATGAGCAAGTGTACCACGGACCAGCAAGTCACTTTTGTTACTGGGCTGTTTGTTGATGAAGCTTTGACTTGGTGGAATTTGCAAGTCCAAATTTTGGGTGATGATGCTGCGTATGGTATGTCTTGGGATGAGTTGAAGGAAAGAATGAGAGAGAAGTATTGCTCTCGTGCTAAACTCCAAAGGTTGGAGACTGAATTCTTGAACCTGTCTATGGAAGGTGCGGACATTGATGGCTATACTCGAAGGTTCCATGACCTGTCAAGAGTGATCCCCTATATGGTGACTCCTGAATTTAAGTGCATTGAGCACTACATATGGGGATTTGCTCTAGAGTTTCGCAGCATGGTAACTTCAGCAAAACCTGAAACAATCACTCAGGCTGTAACTTTGGCTGTCAGCCTTACTGAAGATGCTATCCGTATGAAGAAGTTATCGCTAAACCCTACTGAGAAGACCGAGACGCATGCTGAGTCGTCCACTGACAAGAAAAGGAAACATTCAAATCTGAATCAAGCAACCCGCAGCAACAACAAGGGTTCGAACAACAAGAAGCCTGATACTAACCCGCCTAAGGAGGCAAAAACCTTCGCAGCTGCAAATGATACAGGTGCTAAGAAGTATCAGGGCACTCTGCCCAAATGTAACGGTTGTAACTTTCACCACGTGGAAACTGTCACGTTGGGAGATGCGAGAACCGCAGGAAGTCAGGGCACCGTACCGAGGATTGTTGGGGAAAAGGTATTGGAGGCCGCAGTGGGAATGGTAATAGGAACGGGAATGGAAATCGAAACAGTACTGCTAATGGAAACGACAATGGTAACGGTAACCGGAATGGTAATGGAGCTGGGCAGAACAAAGGATGCTTAGGATGTGGAAGCAAGGATCATTTCAAGAAAGATTGCCCAAAGGAGAACAACGCTCAGGCCCGAGCATTTGTGATTGGAGCAAGGAACGCACGCGAGGACCCTAACGTGGTCACCGGTACGTTTCTCGATAACAATCACTTTGCATCCATATTATTTGACACTGGTGCCGATTATAGTTTCGTGTCTGTGGAATTTAAACGTATGCTTGGAATAGAATCTAGTAGATTAGATATTCCATATTCCATAGAGCTAGCCGATGGTAAACTTGTTGAGTCAGGTGAAGTTGTTAGATGTTGCACATTAGAACTTGGTGAGCAACAATTCAGTATTGACCTCTTGCCTGTTCAATTGGGTAGCTTCGATGTGGTGGTTGGAATGGACTGGCTGTCCAAGACTAAGGCTGAAGTTGTTTGCCATGAGAAAATTATTCGCATCCCTCTTGCGAATAATGAAACTCTCATCGTGCATGGAGAGAAAAGAGACACACCTCTGTGAATCATTAATTGTTTGAAGGCGCAGAAGTGCTTGAGGAAAGGATGTGTTGCATTCCTAGCGCACGTTGTTGATAAGAAGGCCGAGGAGCCGAAACTCAAAGACATTCCTGTGGTGAAGGAATTCCCCGATGTTTTTCCCGATGATTTGCCCACACTACCTCCGCAAAGACAAGTTAAATTCCATATAGACTTGGGTCCAGGAGCCGCTCCTATAGCCAAGGCACCATATCGACTTGCGCCATCTGAGATGCAAGAATTATCTACACAACTCCAGGAGTTGTTGGATAAAGGATTCATAAGGCCGAGCTTCTCGCCTTGGGGAGCTCCAGTTTTGTTCGTGAAGAAGAAGGATGGAACACTGCGGATGTGTATCGATTATAGAGAGCTGAATAAGCTCACTGTCAAGAATCGGTATCCACTACCGAGGATTGACGACTTATTCGATCAGTTGCAAGGATCGAGTTACTACTCCAAGATCGACCTTCGATCTGGATATCATCAGTTAAGGATCCAAGAAGAGAGTATACCAAAGACTGCATTCAGGACGCGTTATGGGCATTACGAGTTCCTGGTGATGCCATTTGGATTAAAGAACGCGCAAGCAATATTTATGGATCTGATGAACCGTGTTTGCAAACAATATCTCGATAAATTCGTGATTGTATTTATCGATGATATTCTGATTTATTCCCGAATGAGAGAAGAGCACGAGCAACACCTCAGGACCATTCCGGAACTGCTGAAGAAAGAGAAACTTAAGCAAAGTTTTCAAAGTGCGAATTCTGGATTCGCGAAGTACAGTTCCTTGGTCACGTTGTGAACGAGAAGGGTATTCATGTAGACCCAGCCAAGATAGAAGCGATAAAGAATTGGGAAGCTCCCAAGACACCAACAGAAGTTCGACAATTCTTAGGATTAGCGGGCTATTGCCGCAGATTTATCGAAAACTTCTCCATGATAGCTCAACCATTGACTTCCCTTACGCAGAAGGACAAGAAGTATGACTCATGTGATAAGCAGGAAGAAGACTTCCAACTTCTGAAGAGCAAGCTATGCGATGCACCGATACTTTCCTTACCCGAAGGCACCAAGGACTTCGTGGTGTACTGTGATGCTTCGCGTCAAGGATTGGGTTGTGTGCTCATGCAACGCCAAAAGGTCATCGCTTACGCTTCAAGACAGTTGAAAGTTCATGAGAAGAACTACACCACACACGACCTGGAGCTAGGCGCAGTTGTATTCTCCTTGAAGATCTGGCGACACTATTTATATGGTACTCGATGTACAATCTTCACAGATCACAAAAGCCTACAACACATATTTGATCAGAAAGAATTAAATATGCGTCAGCGACGGTGGGTTGAGTTGCTAAACGACTATGACTGTGAGATTAAGTACCATCCTGGAAAGGCTAACGTTGTAGCAGACGCGTTAAGTCAAAAAGAAAGGGTTAAGTCCCTAAGAGTTAGAGCATTAGAAATGACTATTCTGACGAACCTCACTACACGCATTCATGACGCCCAACAAGAAGCCCTTAAGAGGGAGAATCGTAGAGCTGAATATCTCCAAGGTATGGAGAAAAATTGGTGCCAAATGAAGAGGGAACCTTATACTTTTTGGGGCGTATTTGGGTTCCGCTCTATGGCGGTATTCGAGAAGTCATCTTTGATGAAAGTCACAAGTCGAGATACTCGATCCACCCTGGATCGGACAAGATGTATCAAGACTTGAAGGAATACTATTGGTGGCTGAGGCTTAAAAGCGATGTTGTTGTCTACGTTGGAAAGTGCCTAACCTGTGCTAAGGTTAAGGCCGAATATCAGAAACCGTCTGGACTACAGCAACAACCAGAGATACCCATGTGGAAGTGGGAAAAAATCTCAATGGACTTCATAACGAAATTACCCAGGACCCATAGAGGGCATGATATGATATGGGTGATAGTTGATCGATTGACAAAGTCTGCGCATTTCCTACTGATCCGAGAGAAGGATAGCACTCGAAAGCTTGCTGAGCTGTACCTTAAGGAAATAGTGGCACGTCATAGGGTGCCTATTTCAATTATTTCAGACAAAAATGGACGTTTTGTCTCAAGGATCCGACAATCCTTCCAGGAGGCCTTTGGATCTCAACTAGATCTAAGCACGGCCTTCCATCCGCAAACAGATGGCCAGAGCGAACGGACCATACAAACACTAGAAGATATGCTTCGTGCATGTGTTATGGATCTGGGCGGCAGCTGGGATACTCATCTACCTTTAGTTGACTTTTCCTATAATAACAGCTACCATACGAGTATAAAAGCCGCACCGTTCGAAGCTCTGTATGGCCGCAAGTGCCGCTCACCGTTATGATGGGCAGACGCTTGAGACAAACGTATGATTGGTCCTGAACTTGTTCAAGAGACAACCGACAAGATCATTCAGATCCGAGAGTGCATTAAGGGGCTCGTGATCGACAAAAGGGCTACGCTGATCGAAGACGGAAACCCTTAGAGTTCGAGGTGGGAGACAAAGTTTTGTTGAAGGTCTCACCTTGGCAGGGGGTAGTAAGATTCGGAAAACGTGGAAAACTGAATCCACGATACATCGGACCATTCAAGATCTTGGAAAAGATTGGTACTGTGGCTTACAAGTTAGAGTTACCGGAAGAACTTAATGGTGTTCATAGCACGTTCCATGTGTAAAACACCTTAGCAATCATAAAAACACCTAAACACACTTAAACTAACTTAAACCCCCTCATTTACACTTTAAACCCTCAACTTCCCAAAATTTACACTTTACCACCCCCCCCCCCCCTTTCACCATAACCGGTCCTATGGGCCCCACTTGACTATATTTACCTTTCCTAACCATGTTCCCTAACTATTAGACAAAGAAATCTTAAAGGAGATCATGTGTTGGATTTTTTTTATATAAACCATAAGAATTCACCATTACCCATCATTCACAATATTCACCATCTTCTTCCTCCTCCCTTCACCCTTGCTCTCGGCTCAAATCCACACACATACACCCACCATTTTCAAGCTTCAATCATTCAATCCAAGGTGATCTAGTGGTGTATGGAGGCCATTTAGGAAGGTGTATGATGCTAGAACTTGAAGGACCACTTTGTGGAGCTTTTAACCTCTTGATTTCTTCCTTGTGCATCACCTTCATTTTTGTGCCACTTCCCTAGCCATTAGAGCTAGTAGTAAGCTTCTTGATCACTATATTAGTTCATGTTTATGTTATGTACAACTTCCACCATCTAAACAACTTAACTTCTAATGATAAAAATGAAAAGATCTAACATATTCATGAAGAAAATAAGTGATTACATGAATTTTTGGTGTATGTAATGATGTTGTTAATATTATATCTTGTGTTTATGTTTAGATCAAGTATGTTAATACTTGGATCTAACAAGTTTAAACATGGATCTTGAAGGATCCATGGTTAAACTTGAAGATGAACATATGAAGCATGATGTGAACTTGAAATAAGAATTTCTATGCATAAACTTGTAATCTTTAAGTAATAAAGTGTGTGTAGAACTAATTTTTGAAACTAAAACTCATGGAAAGTTTGTTAAAAATTTAACATAAAGCTTGTTTATGAAAGATCTAAAGCTATTAAGCATGGATCTTGAAAGATCCATGGTTAAACATGATGTTAAAAATTATGATCTTTCTAATAAACATAAAAGTGGTTTTAGAACATGATTTACAAACTTTAAAGACTATTAAACTCATGGATGAGTTGGTTAATAAAATAAAGTTTCATAAAAGTTTGTTTAAAATACTCAAGAACACTTATTTTGGAAAGATCACCTTATGTCACACCCCGAAATTATCAGAGCTAGAGTGACTGGACTGGTATCTTCATTGCACAACGGAAGCAAATAAAGCTAAGACTTCTAAAACTTGAATGCCCACTAATTACTCGACTCTCCAATGGTCCTCCTATTCCAACCGTTCCATAATTTGATGAAATGACCTGAGAAAGAAACTTACGAAAAATCAACATAAAGTTATGCGAGTTCATAGTTTGTTTTGGAAAAGATTTAAAACAAATCTTTTTGATAACCGGTTTGTGAAATATTATTGAGAAAACGAATTTAAAAAAAATCATTTTCTTGTCAAGTTGTATGGAAACTTTGTATTTGTAACGTATTATGTTCGTAAAATCATGTATTTGTAGACTTGTATTTGTAAAGTTTGTATAACCGTCAATGCCCACCCTGACTTTGACTTCATGCCCGCATAAATCCTATGCTTTGAATTTGTATAAAACATGGTATGTAATTTGTAAAACCCCGGTATGAAAGCAACAAGGAAAAAAAGAGATCAATTAATGTGTAGCTAATACATTAATATACGTGACATGGTGCAGGAAGACTCAAACCTAGCAAACTTGTCTCAAGGAAGAAGACATAGTCACCACATGGGCCAACCTGGTCCGCATGGGTGTGGGCTCGCTACACCCAAATAGATCTATCACTCATGTCCCTTGGTCCTACAATGACGATTAATGGCCTTAAGTGTTATACCCACCACTCATATGATCTAAATGTACCCTTCCTTAGCTAACCACACCAATTGTAATTGTAATTGTATGTAATCATTTTGTAATATGTACCCACTGGGAGTCCCGTTTCTCAAACGCAGACCAACCCAGTCCCACTATTATAACTAGACAATCCCATCCCTAGTCATGAAAATCATTCACATTTCGATAATACGCTTTTGTTTAGTAAAAACCGGTATATTTAGTATGATCCATTCGTAAACCATTTGAGTTCCTCGAAATCCATTCGTAATATGATTTAGAAATATGAGTTTTCGTTCTTTCAAAAACTTTGTATGTTCTTGCAATACGTGCTTTGTCTAAAATATGCAGTCTTTGTTAGTCGAGAACTTTGTGTGTTTTCTGCAAAACGTGCATGTCTTTCCACCCCGAAAACATTTATAAAAATGTAAAACCGTAAAAAGGTGGGGTTATGAACTCACCTGAATTGCCTTGTGCAAAGCTAGCTAATTACGACTTCGTGATGTCGTTTCCAAGACGGGACTTGCTAGCGTGCATTCTACAATATTCCTAACACGGAATATCTTATAAGTTTCTAAATAAATGCAGTAACTAAACTACGTGTCATCGAGCTCTACCGAGTCGTTAACTGAACGATTCGACTGTAAGTTGATAACTTAATGAAAATGACTAAGTTAAACTTTGTTTAGTTTGTTTATTGTCGGTAACAATTTATAAGTCTTTGAAAGACTTAGTTTTGAGAAATTTCAAATATATAATCATTTATATAAAAATATATAAATATATAGTTATAGTCGTGTTAGTCGTCTTTGAGAAGTTGTAAGTGTATGTAAAGAATACATGAAAATAATATACAACTCGTATCATATATCGCGTCCTGTATATATTCGTCAAAGTATATGTATATGCCGTTTAGGTGTTTGAAATACATATAAAAACTTATATTTATTTAATAAAAGAATCGTCGAGTTATTGTGTTGGAAAAACAATTCAACACATATTATATATATATAGTTTACGTGAAATATATCAAAACGCCAAATATTAAAACCAAATCACTAAATGTAAAACCGTTAGTCAGGTCGAGCTCGTTTTCACGTAATCCATCAAAAACTATTATAAAACGTAAGTATTAATCTCAATGTTAATTATTTACCAATTCTTCACGTCGAAACACGAAAAAGTTGACTGAGTTGACCGAGTCAACTCACCGAGTTGACCAAGTTTGCCTGAGTTGACCGAGTCAAGCCGAAGTGCACTGAGTCGAACCGAGTTGGACTGAGTCGAGCCGAAATGTATCGAGTCGAACCCGAACCCTCCTTAAATCTGATTCGAACAAACCCGTAGGTGACCCGAAAAGCTCAAACCACGGCTGACCCGAGACCCGAGTTGTTGACCAGCGTTGAATTATGTTGACCATCCCTGACCCGAACGAACCATGACTGAACCCAGTCGTGTCTGCTTCGAAACTGAACCAAACTCTAATCCAAACTGAACCTGATCGGAAATCCCGAGCTAACATCTGAATATCATCACCCGGTGGGAAAAATAGAAAAAAATAAAATAAAATAAATAAATAACTAAACTGTACGATCACTTACCGGAGCTCCGGCGGCCACTGCCACCGCCGTTGGACTCCCTACTCTTTTCTCTGTTTCCTCTTTCTTTCTCCGTCTCTCGCCGCCGTACGCCTGTAACCCAAATCAGAGAGAGAGAGAGAGAGAGAGACAAGGTGTGTAGGTGTGTGGTTACCGGAAAAAGAAATGGTGAAATAACCCCGACGTCATCAAAACCTCTCTCTCGGTTCTCTCTCCTTCAGTCTCCCTGTTTCGACTGGTTCCGCCGCCACGCCGTTGCACGGCGATGGCTCTCCACCGTCACTTCTTCTCTTTCTTCCTGCTCTCTGTTTGGTCGCCGCTGACCACCACTCGGTGGTCATCTTCTTCAACAGACGGAGGGGGGGGTTGTACCGACAGTGAAGGGAGTGGGTGTGGTCAGTTGAACGAGAGGGAGGGAGAAGCTATAAGTCTCTTGTGTTGAATGTGTAGATAAAACTGATTGGGAGAGGAGGAACGTACTGTTAGCCTTGCCAAGATTTTGGAGTGAGTTGGTTAAATTCCCTAGTGATTTATAGAGATCTACTAGAGATCTTGTAAGATCTTGTGTGCCCATCTTTTTAGACAAAAATCCTTTGTTGAGATTTGTAGAGATTTAATAAGATTTTGTGTAGATTCTTAAGGAAGAGATCTATTATATTATGTGCAGGTTTAGGCTTGTTGGTTTTGGGCTTGGGCCCAGGGTCCACAAGCCCATCTCATGTGTTAGTGGCCCGTAATTCCAACGAGACACGTTTTTTAATCCGAAATCACCGTAGCCTAGTAAAATAATATTTCAGAGTTAAAAACGTGTAAAAATAATGTGGGTATCCATCGTAGTCGCGTTCGTGCATCGATAACGGTAATCATCGCGAAAAATTACATCGTTGCCGTCTTTAATCCGTTTTTCGAGTCGGTTTCAACTACGATTGCTAAAATTTAATTACGAAGCTAGAAAATATCATAAAAATTTAATACTTATCGGCGTTGTCAGTATTTTGTACGACATCAGTTCATTGTCGCGTAATATTTAGCAGGTTTCCCGTAAATCACCATATGCGCACTGTACAGTCGAATAAACATTCCCGGGCACTCCAAGGGCCTAAATGAGTTAATTTGCGTCTCGAACACTATTCATTATCGCGTTAATCACCTGTTAATCACGTAATTAAGAGCCGTAAATCACCGATTGTCACATTCTCCCCCTGTTACTGAAATTTCGTCCTCGAAATTTAGACTACGTTAATTCCTTAGAGTTACGTTATGTGTAGGTAAATATAAATAGTATCAAAGTGGATGACCATGAAATCGGATCAAGACTTATTCGAATTATGTGAATTCAAGGACATTCCTTAACAATAAGAACTCAACGGTTTAAAAGAAATGTGTTTCAGCAATTGATGTCAAGGAAACAAGACGTATAGATACAATCATTAGTGTGAGTAAGTTAACAGGGATCCAACAAAGAACAGGAACTTCGACCAATCGAATTCCATATAAATGTTTACGACATGTAAATGAGTTCTAGAAGCAATAACATCCACTGGATGACCTTAGAATCAACAAGCTCAAATGTAACAGTTTGCATGAGACGCTCGATCGTGATCAGCACAAGCTGCAAGTTATACCGACGCCACAAGGTGTCGTAATGAATGAAACAATTCAATAATAGTGGTGATCGAACAAGTATCACCTGTGTTTTGCATGAAACGCTCGATTATGATTAGCCCAAGCTACAAGTTTATATCGACACCACAAGGTGTCGTAGTGATTTAAATAATTCAATAATAGCGGTTATCAAACAAGTTCACCGTGTTTGAAGTCAAATGAAAGCGCAATGAAGTAAATATGAAAAAAAATTTCTAGCAACCTCATAGGAATTTCAATTGAAAAGGAAACATCAAGGAAATAGTGTTTTTGATCGAAGATGAAGAAGCAATGAATATTGCAAAACATTCGATCGATGTTTGGAAAGAACTGTTAAGAGGCACACCGAAATATAAAAATGAATTTGTGTACCGTTGTCTTAACACACGATTGTGTTAAGACTGCTTTAATATGATAATTCAATGCGGATTTAAAACAAATCAATAAATAAATATTTAAATCCGTGCATGAGACACGTAAACGAGTTTAGCGCAAGCTTCAAATTAGTGAAAACACCACCACAAGGTGTCAAAATCAACAAACGACTTAATGGAGTCGTAGACCAAACAAGTCTACTACGACTCGGAAGAAAGGAAGCGCTCGTTAAAACGAATCTTAATATGATGTTTCCAATACATCATATGGTGTCTTGAGTTGAATACGTGTAATGAATAAGTTCAAACAATTGAATTTGGTTTCGGCGCAAGCCGACAATAAGGACATGTATCGACAAGAAAACTTTCGGAATGGTCACAACGAGAAAACCATGTATGTAACTTGAAAAGAAGAGAAATTTCAAGAAAATGTGTTGACTTGATAACAAAGGAGCCAACAATTACAATAATGTAGGTCATTCGAATCACAAATCAATAATTGGATTTAGCGAAATAATATTTGAACTTTAATGAAACGCTTTATTTGAAACGAAACCACATGCGTAACAAACGATGCATGTGTAACATATGAATTTTTCAAGAAATGAAGCAATGAGTGTTCGCTATAATGAAAGAAATGATCGTGATACAATGACCATTAAGAGGAGTAGAGATGTGAAAATCTACTCACTAGATGCAAAAGTCAGAATTTCAATAAAAGAAATTTAAGGACTTTACCCGGGGTTTCATGTGATGACCGGTTGTTAGGTGATATTACCATGGAATGTCGAACATAGTGTGATTGTCGTTAATGAGAAAGGGGGATACGAAGACATGCGTCTTCTCCCTAACGTGACTTGTGTCGTTGCAGGACCGCGTGCCAAACCGCCGTTTCCTGATTGATAGTTTTCGTGCTGACATGATTAGTATCATCGCTGAAATGCTCCACAGTGTCTTCTTGGTGACTTCACCTCGTAAGTCGTATGTGACATACTTCAACCTCCGTTGATGTATAGCTTAAGTTTCACGTATACCTGCGCACTAGCGTTTTGTTTCACGTAGAATGTGATGTACTCCGACATCTGTTGACGTGTTGATTGAGTTTCATGTAATTTGCACGCCCGTGCTTCGTTTTGCGTAGGTTACCTGCTCGGTTAACTAAAATAGCAAAGACGACATCATAATGGCGTTTGTCTGAGTTAATAAATGTGGTTCCTACGTGATGACCTTTAATGAACTTCAACATAAGTTTCCAAAGGCCCTAAATGCATGTTTTCTAACTCTCCAAGTTTTGTACATTGTATGTAATTGTTTTATGTACCGTGTATGAAACACCACAATAGCGTATGTTTAAAAACAAAATTTCGACTGTCTGTTTTTCGGCAACGGTTGGAGACCATATTCGAGTCTTAGGCGTTTCGTACGTATTCAAAGTCATGATAGTCTAAGTCCCGAGGGAAAAGTGAGGTTAGAGCCTAGGTATCTCTACAGAAACCTAATTCGCTGTAACCTATAGCTCTGATACCAATCTGTCACACCCCGAAATTATCAGAGCTGGCGTGACTGGACTGGTATCTTCATTGCACAGCGGAAGCAAATAAAGCTAAGACTTCTAAAACTTGAACGCCCACTAAGTACTCGAGTCTCCAATGGTTCTCCTATTCCAACCATTCCATAATTTGAAGAAATGACCTGAGAACGAAACATGCGAAAAATCAACATAAAGTTGAGCGAGTTCATAGTTTGTTTTGGAAAAGATTTAAAACAAATCTTTTTGATAACCGGTTTGTGAAATATTATTGAGAAAACGAATTTAAAAAAAATCATTTTCTTGTCAAGTTGTATGGAAACTTTGTATTTGTAACGCATTATGTTCGTAAAACCATGTATTTATAGACTTGTATTTGTAAAGTTTGTATAACCGTCAATGCCCACCCTGACTTTGACTTCATGCCCGCATAAATCCTATGCTTTGAATTTATATAAAACATGGTATGTAATTTGTAAAACCCCGGTATGAAAGCAACAAGGAAAAAAAGAGATCAATTAATGTGTAGCTAATACATTAATATACGTGACATGGTGCAGGAAGACTCAAACCTAGCAAACTTGTCTCCGGGAAGAAGACATAATCACCACATGGGCCACCCTGGTCCGCATGGGTGTGGGCTCGCTACACCCAAATAGATCTATCACTCATGTCCCTTGGTCCTACAATGAGGATTAATGGCCTTAAGTGTTATACCCACCACTCATATGATCTAAGTATACCCTTCCTTAGCTAACCATACCAATTGTAATTGTATGTAATCATTTTGTAACATGTACCCACTGGGAGTCCCGTTTCTCAAACGCAGACCAACCCAGTCCCATTATTATAACTAGACGATCCCATCCCTAGTCATGTAAATCATTCACATTTCGATAATATGCTTTTGTTTAGTAAAAACCGGTATATTTAATATGATCCATTCGTAAACCATTTGTGTTCCTCGAAATCCATTCGTAATATAATTTAGAAATATGAGTTTTCGTTCGTTCAAAAACTTTGTATGTTCTTGCAATACGTGCTTTGTCTAAAATATGCAGTCATTGTTAGTCAAAAACTTTGTGTGTTTCTGCAAAACGTGCATGTCTTTCCACCCCGAAAACATTTATAAAAATGTAAAACCGTAAAAAGGTGGGGTTATGAACTCACCTGAATTGCCTTGTGCAAAGCTAGCTAATTATGACTTCGTGATGTCGTTTCCAAGACGGGACTTGCTAGCGTGCATTCTACAATATTCCTAACACGGAATATCTTATAAGTTTCTAAATAAACGCAGTAACTAAATTACGTGTCATCGAGCTCTACCGAGTCGTTAACTGAACGATTCGACTGTAAGTTGATAACTTAATGAAAATGACTAAGTTAAACTTTGTTTAGTTTGTTTATTGTCGGTAACAATTTGTAGGTCTTTGAAAGACTTAGTTTTGAGAAATTTCAAATATATAATCATTTATATAAAAATATATAAATTTATAGTTATAGTCGCGTTAGTCGTCTTCGAGAAGTTGTAAGTGTATATAAAGAATACATGAAAATAATATTCAACTCGTATCATATATCGCGTCTTGTGTATATTCGTCAAAGTATATGTATATGCCGTTTAGGCGTTTAAAATACATATAAAAAGTTATATTTATTTAATAAAAGAATCATCGAGTTATTGTGTTGGAAAATAAATATATAACTATATTTATTTTTATAAAAGAATTCGTGTTGTACGTTATTTGAAATAAATATATAAACTATATTTATTTTTATAAAGGAATTGTCGAGATTTCGAAATTTAGAATAAATATAATAACTATATTTTTTGTTGTGAATAATATTCATATCGTCGTTTTGTTTAAAACAATCGTGATAAACATATTTGTTTTGGAACATAATTCGAATCTGTAAAGTTCGCTTTATTATGAAATACATTTTGTTTACGGGTTTTTCTCGAAAAACGGGCAGAGTTTCCTCTGTTTTTGGACGCCCCGACAACACAAGTTGTCGTTATTTTTATCAAGATTCAACACATATTATATATATAGTTTACGTGAAATATATCAAAACGCCAAATATTAAAACCAAATCACTAAATGTAAAACCGTTAGTCAGGTCGAGCTCGTTTTCACGTAATCCATCAAAAACTATTATAAAACGTAAGTATTAATCTCAATGTTAATTATTTACCAATTCTTCATGTCGAAACGCGAAAAAGTTGACAGAGTTGACCAAGTCAACTCACTGAGTTGACCAAGTTTGCCTGAGTTGATCGAGTCAAGCCGAAGTGTACTGAGTCGAACCGAGTTGGACAGAGTCGAGCCGAAATGTACCGAGTCAAACCCGAACCCTCCTTAAATCTGATCCGAACAAACTCGTAGGTGACCCGAAAAGCTCAAACCGCGGCTGACCCGAGACCCGAGTTGTTGACCAGCGTTGAATTATGTTGACCATGCCTGACCCGAACGAACCATGACTGAACCGAGCCGTGTCTGCTTCGAAACTGAACCAAACTCTAAATCAAACTGAACCTGATCGGAAATCCCGAGCTAACATCTGAATATCATCACCCGGTGGGAAAAATAGAAAAAATAAAATAAAATAAATAAATAACTAAACGGTACGATCACTTACCGGAGCTCCGGCGGCCACTGCCACCGTCGTCAGACACCCCACCCTTTTCTCTGTTTCCTCTTTCTTTCTCCGTCTCTCGCCGCCGTACGCCAGTAACCCAAATCAGAGAGAGAGAGAGACAAGGTGTGTAGGTGTGTGGTTACCGGAAAAAGAAATGGTGAACGAATCCCGCCGTCATCAAAACCTCTCTCTCGGTTCTCTCTCCTTCTGTCTCCCTGTTTCGATTGGTTCCGCCACCACGTCGTCGCACGGCGATGGCTCTCCGCCGTCACTTCTTCTCTTTCTTCCTGCTCTCTGTTTGGTCGCCGCTGACCACCACTCGGTGGTCATCTTCTTCAACTGACGGAGGGGGGGGGGGGGTTGTACCGACAGTGAAGGGAGTGGGTGTGGTCAGTTGAACGAGAGGGAGGGAGAAGCTATAAGGCTCCTGAGTTGAATGTGTAGATAAAACTGATTGGGAGAGGAGGAACGTACACGTACTGTTAGCCTTGCCAAGATTTTAGAGTGAGTTGGTTAAATTCCCTAGTGATTTATAGAGATCTACTAGAGATCTTGTAAGATCTTGTGTGCCCATCTTTTTAGAGAAAAATCCTTTGTTGAGATCTGTAGAGATTTTTAGAGATTTTATAAGATTTTGTATAGATTCTTAAGGAAGAGATCTATTATATTATGTGCAGGTTTAGGCTTGTGGGTTTTGGGCTTGGGCCCAGGGCCCACAAGCCCATCTCATGTGTTAGTGGCCCGTAATTCCTACGA
The DNA here is from genome assembly GCA_030545235.1 of Helianthus tuberosus. Classification (NCBI taxonomy): domain Eukaryota; kingdom Viridiplantae; phylum Streptophyta; class Magnoliopsida; order Asterales; family Asteraceae; genus Helianthus; species Helianthus tuberosus. The sequence continues at coordinate 66,851,339 of CM060406.1, forward strand.
GACATGTTTTTTTAATCCGAAATCACCTTAGCCTAGTAAAATAATATTTCAGAGTTAAAAACGTGTAAAAATAATGTCGGTATCCGTCGTAGTCGCGTTCGTGCGTCGATAACGGTAATGATCGTGAAAAATTACATCGTTGCCGTCTTTAATCCGTTTTCGAGCCGGTTTCAACTACGGTTGCTAAAATTTAATTACGAAGCTAGAAAATTTCATAAAAATTTAGTACTTATCGGCGCTGTCAGTATTTTGTACGGCATCAGTTCGTTGTCGCGTAATATTCAGCAGGTTTCCCGTAAATCACCATACGCGCACTGTACAGTCGAATAAACGTTCCCGGGCACTCCAAGGGCCTAAATGAGTTAATCTGCGTCTCAAACACTATTCATTATCGCGTTAATCACCTGTTAATCACGTAATTAAGAGCCGTAAATCACTGGTTGTCACACCTTATGTAAAGTGTAGATCTAAAAGACTACACATTTTTTAACAAGAACTAAGTTCACTATGATGTTTCATACGAAGAAGTTAGTGTTTATTGTTGATGATTATTGTTGGAAAATTGATTTGATGATTGAAAAGAAAATAAACACATGTTTTGAAAACATGGGAAACCTCCATTTTTAGGGGATACTATGTCAATATTTTTATAAAATTTTGACACTTAGAAAAATAAGTCTTGGTGAAACTTATTCCATAAAAATTCACCTAAAAATATTTACCAAGATTTTCCTAATTTTTGTGTAAAATTTCAAGTCAAGAAATGGTGATTTCTTCAAGTTAAAATTAATATTAAGTATGTATATTTTTAGGGGAAAATATATATATTTAGTAATCACCAAATTTTGTGCTAAGTGTATATTGTGTGTAGTATATATATTAGTGTATTAGGAACTTGAAAATACACTAAATACTCCCAAGGAGTATGAATACAAAAAAAATACACATACAAATACATGAGAATACATAAGTATACAAAATTCCCCACAAGGAAATACATGGACAAAACACAAGAAAATGTATTTATGAAAATATATTTCTTAACATATTATTTAACGTGGACAGGTTATGAACTTAAAAATATATTTTTTGAACAAAAATATATATCCGATATCAAGTATTAGAATTTATACAAAAACCAGGTGGATAACAAAAATAACCATATCTATATATATTTTAAACAAGACAAAATATATATATTTCATGCAAGTCTTAAAAATATATTATTTTTAAGAAATATAATTCCGGAAAGTAATAAAAATCAAAGTATTGATTTTTGGGGAAAAATACAAAATACACAAGTATTTACATAAAAATACAAAGTATACATTCCTGAGTATACTTGTACAAAAATAATATTGAAAATATTAATTTTCAAAATACTTATATTTATTTTTGTGAAAATAATATAAGTAACATACATAGTTAAAAATATAAATTATATTTAACAAAGAACATATACATAAACAAAAGTTGGTGACTTGTACTTGTGTGATACAAGTCTAGTGACTAACATTAATAGAACACGTATAGGTCACGACGCTACTGGTGAAGTTTACGACGTAGGAAACGCAAAGTTGTGAGTTCATGTCCCCACTTTTAAACTTTTACTTGTTTTCTAAACTTGGGGAAAATACATGTGTTATGGTATGTTGATTTCAAAAACTAAGGAATGACACATAGATCACGTGACGAATAGGGTACCATAAGCACCATTAGTCAACGTATACATTTAGACCGCGGAATAGAAGGGTTAGATCTAATGGGTTTCAGGCAACCCCACTCTTGGCCTACTTCTACCAATGAGTGCTTTTGTGTCTCAGTTGATCTCGACAAAAATGCCTAGGTTTGGTGGCTTCCTATGTCGTGACATATGTTAATGGCCTTGCAAACCATTAGCGATCTCGTATTCCTTGCATTTACAGAACTCAGTTTCAGATACATTTTTCCAAATTACATACCATGTTTTCATTCAACTATATAAACATTCTATACAAAAACTACATGAATTCACACCAAAATTATGTTGACGATTTTTCCAAAACTCACATGTATTTCAGGTAACTAAAGTGGATGTGCGCGCGGTCTTATTCTTGCTCCAAGATGTCACTTTTGTTTTAGTCATGTCATGTCAAGACTCCGATGCTTGTTTTGTGGGATTTGGTTACTATATTCCATCTTGTGTGGGATATAAGAATCAAAACCTTTATGTTCGTCTTTAAATAAAGTTGTAAACCTTTCAGACAATATGTTTTCTTGTGATGTAAACACTTAACTTATGTTATGTTAATGGCATTTGGAGTTATTTTACGAGCATGTAGTATGTTTACCATTCGTATGCAATGAGAACCTTTCAGGATCACACCTCGTGCTTCCGCCTTAGAAAGGGGTGTGACACTCGTCAAAGTGTCGAAGTTAAATTTTGACCCGACGAGTACCAACCACACGGTCCACACTTAGGGTACGAAACCATCAAGTTAGGGGTGAAACCCACATCTTGTCAACAAGTCCCACTCCTTGATTTTCAAAAATCCCGCCAAGTCTCGAATATTCGATTGATTTGGAACATGTAGTAAATGGAAGGGTGAATACCGTTAACTGAAATTTCGGGGAGAGTATTCCACCTATTAGGCCAAAGCATGTTTCTCAAATTCAAAAGAATTTTCGACCACTTTGGTTTAGTCAAAGTTCCGTTTGGGAACAATCCATGTTTTAATCAAACCTACGTTTTACTATTATCAATCTTATACGATGCAATCCTCTCTTTTTTAAATTCAAATTATTTTTGAGATTATTTTCTTATACACACATCATACTAAATCTTTTCATACATCTATACTGCATTCACATGCATGACTCCAAAAATGTCACCCAACTAGATTTACCTTTCTTGTAACCCCAAAATGGAGACATATCACCGAAATAGGAGTGATTTCCTTACCTTGATGATTAAATCCGCTCCTTCCTTTTATTAAAACGACATCACCAACGGGTTAGGGGTGATTCCCTTACCTAGGTGATCGTTACCAAATTTTCCTTCAAAGATACTTTATTATGCAAACACGATCAAGTTTTATACCTAATTCGTTTATCATTTGTCAAAATCCCTACTTATGCAAATTTCAAAGTTTATTGTTTTATCAAACGCATTTCTTACCCTACAATCTATTTCACATATATCACATACATGAAATTCTTAAGCATACCCTAAACGTTTTGTTTCCCGATTTTTAAAATTTGAAGAAATGCTACCTATCAACTTAACCGGTCGATTGAATATCTTGCCCACAAATTTCAAGCTTAATGTAATCACTAAAACACGCTCACGTTATATCATTGTACTAAGGACTTTTATTCACAATCGAAAATCAAACCAACCTTTCTCACATGCCTATAAGATCTTATAGATATTATGAGATCATTTTACTAAAACTCTTTTCAAAATCAATAAATCATTTTATTAAAAGCACTTTTCAACGATCACTAAGTCCATTATGCTAAATTTCTTTTTAAGAATCAACATTTTCAAGAGAACCTCCAAATTTCAAATTTCTTATTTTAATGCAAGATCCTTTAAGATGATGCAAACTTACTATTTTCAAAAATCTTTTCATACACCGCTCAATATGTCATTTAAATTCAAAACACGTGGGTAAGAAAACTTCATAGGAACCGACAATTTTCAACTTACGTAAATTCTTTTAAAACAAGAGTAGTATTTCCGTTCTTTTACAAAGTACATCTCACATAATCAATAGATGTTTTACATACTTTTGACATTCACAAACTAGATTCTACATTCCAAGTCAAACTCAATCTATTTTGATTCGATAAACTCAATGTTTTGCTCAAACAACTATACGTGCATATCATCGTACATGTTTTAGTCAATATCTCACGACAACTTCACTTATATCATTCGTTTTACATACCCAAAACTTCTTGATCATTTTATATGCTTAAATTCGTTGTATTCAATTCATACCATACATGCAATCGTCGTCATTTATACCTACTTATATTCATACTTATGCACATATTCATATTCATACTCATACGTTTTATTTTCGTACTTATACTCATATGCATACTTATACTTGTATTTATACTTATACTTATACTCATATGCATACTTATATTTATACTCACATTCATGCTCATACTTATATTCAAATTTATACATTCGTACCTATACGTGAGCATAACCCGAGGGGTTCACTCATGTCACACCCTGACCGCGTCAAAACAACAAAACCGCGGCGGAAACGTCGGGGAGTGTTGCAACAGAATTATTGTTGTGACAACCATAAAAAATCCAGGTGTCCATACAATTAATTAATCTTGATTAATGCTTAATGACTGTGCTGAATTACAATTAATTACTTTCTGATTACTGTATCATACTTACATGTGCATCACATATTGCATGATGTCACTTCATTATTACATGCAAACCATATTAACATAAATGATGCACAAAGCACAGTTAGCACAGTTAGCGGATAACTCAGAAAAATGCTGACGAGGTTCAGTACATAGACAGACGTTGTTTTGAGACACAGTGTGAGCCAAAGACTAAGTACTACACTAGTATGGTGTGTAGGGAAGTAAGGACCACAAAACTGCATTCCTAAGTGATAGTTTAAGTACCGGGAAGTGCCTAAAACCCACATAAAGTGCAGAATTCTGCATAATTCAGCAAAAATCAGCTTTTTAACAAGCTAGTAACATGCAAAAATATGACTAAATGGTCCTGAATGCTTTCCTAAGTGTCGGGAATTAAAAGTGTCACAAAAGGTAATAAAGAACACTAAACGGTATAGTTTGACACTTTAACGAACCGGTATCTAACCGAACAACCGGACACTACCCGAAACACCAAAATTATACTAGAAGCATTGTTTTAATGTTTCTGAGCTAGTTATGATCCCCGAACACCCTAACACACTATATAACACTATAATACACTAAACATTACACTTGAAATCTAACTTAATAACTTAACTTACCAACACCACACAACCAATACCCCCCCTTCCAATTGACGGTCACAAGTGGATCCCCCAGTTGTGATTTCTTTTGATCTTCCTTGATTCCCTAAGATTTGTGAAGTGATTTGTTGTGTACTTAGTAAACAAATTAACCATTGGATAAAGCTCTAATATGGTTATAAGTATTGGATGGAGGATTTAGAGCTCATAACTTCACACACTCTTCTCTCCCTCCTTCTTCCCCCTCTCGGCCGAACATAACCCACCACACCACCACCACTTCCATCACATCTTCATCCATACAAGGTGATCACAAGGTGTTTGAAGCAACATAAAGAAGCTTGGAGCTCTTGGAGATTGAAGGACCACTTCCATTTGCTTTTATCCATCACTTTTGTCATCTTCAACTTCTTGTGTTCATCCCTAGCCTTAGAGCTAGTTGTAAGGCCCTTATAACCCTTCGTTACTTCTAATTTTGTTGGTTAAAAGATGTTGCATGTTAGTAATCATGAAGAACACTAAAGAACATAATCAAGAAACATGAACATAAGCTTGACATATGATGAAATCTTGATGAAACTATGTTGTTTAGTGTATGTATGATACTTGATTGTTATTTTCTTGAGATTATGATGTTGATCATCATAAGGAGCTTGCTAGATTGTGATTAAATACATGATCTAGCAAGTAAGAGGATGATTACGTGATAAAACAAGATGATCATCCTCATGTGTAAGCATGAACTTGAAGAATAAAGTGATTTCTTGAAAAATAATAATCAAAGTGAGTTAATAATCTTATGGATCTAAGATTTATGAATGGTTTTCCAACAGAACCAAGTTCAAAATGTTATTTTTAGAAGATCTTGGTTCTTACTTAAACATACACTATTTTTGGTGATAAGACAAGTGCAGGAACACTTGAGAAACAAGAAGATTTCATAAAAAACGTTTCTGTAAAACATGTTTACAAGTTGTAAACACCTAAATCTTTCAAGAATGAAGTTTATAAAGAAGTAAATACATTTTGGAGGGTAACTAAACCTACTAAACACACTACCAAGTTACTACGAGTTTTTATGAAAGTTCAAGTTCATGATTGTTATGTAAATAGCATTGTTTTGGCACTTGGTATAAGTTGTTTAGGGTTGATTGTTGACTGTTTGTGATGATTTTAAAAAGAAAATGATATGCTTTGACAGCAGGGACACCTCCATTTTTAGTGGAAACTATGGCAAAAATTTTCTAAAAATATAAACACTTAGAAAAATATTTTCTAACAAATATTTACAAGTGTATTTTAACTATGGTTTTCAATATAAACTTTGCCATAATTTTGTAAAAAAAAAATACAAGTATTGGAGGTTGGTTTTTATAAATAAAAATGGATAAATATGTATTTAGAATATATATTTACATTAAAGACATGATGTATGTGAATATTTGTATGCTTTGTGTAGTAGTTATATTATTTTAGGGATAAAATAATATAACTTGACAAAATACCAAGAACTTACAATCCAAAATAATACCAAAAATCACCAGGAATAAATACACAAGTTACACACATAATATTGTGATACCGAACGAAAGAATGTAACTTACAAAATATTTCAGAAAATGTGCTTATAAACATATTTTTGGTAAATGATATTTTGGATACAAAGAAGTAAAACTATGATTTTTTCCAAATATTAACAAGTTATATCATATTTTTGACAAGGAGAAGAATATATTATTTTTGGGAAGTAAAAATATATTCTGTTGGAATTACTAGGAAGTATAATATTTTTGGGAAAAATATATGTTTTCTTGAAATACATTATTTTTGGACAAAATAAGTTTAAATATATTTTCTAAAGTTAGACTTGAAAATATATTATTTTGGAACTACAAATACAAGAATACGAATACACATGTATAAGATACCCCCATCCTTGGGAAGGAAATACGAATACAAATACTTGAGAAGTATTGTTATAAAATATTGTTTAACAATCATTCCAAAATTTAATATAATTTAAGTTGAAATATTAATTATTTTGACAATAATTATATTGGAATGATATCAGAAACGTAACTCAAAAACATTAATACTAAGACAAGGCACGACCCGTTCGTCTAATAGACGTTAGTACATTGTAGGTAGTCGTGTTTTGCTGAAGGGATTTGAGTTACGAGCACCGAAGACGCAAGACAGTGAGTTCATGTCCCCCTTTTCTTTAAACTGTTTTGTTTATTAACTACGGGGGTGAAATACATGTTACAAAAGGATTACATATAAATACAATTGGTATGGTTAGCCTAGGAAAGTACCATAGATCATGTGAATGGGTAGGCATATACTTGAGACCATTAATCCTTGTTGTAGGACCGAGGGGCATGAGTGATAGATCTATTTTGCTGTAGCGTGCCCACACCCATGATGACCAGGGTGGCCCATAGGGTGACTATGTCTTCCAGCCGGAAGCCCGGTACAAATTTGCTAGGTTTGAGCCTTCCTACGCCATCACACATATCAGTGGCCTTGCAAACCATTGGTGATCTTTTCCTTGTTTGCTTTCATACCGGGATTTACAAACATACATATACTGTTTACAAAGGTTTTATACATACATATACACAAGCACATGAACTCGCTCAACTTTTGTTTATGTTTTTAAACTACATGTATTTCAGGAAATTAAGTGGATATGGCGGGTGTTTGCATGTTCAAGTTGCGTTATGAATAAAAAGATGTCATCCAAGGCCGTAGGGTTTAGGAGATGTATCTTAATCCTGGACGAGATACATGGTTCTAAACTCGGTTTTATTTAAGGTCTTTTGTTGAGTCTTCATGAACTCATTTAAATATGTTGTGGTTGTAACTTAAATTTGGAGTCCACGTTTCAAACAAGTATGTTGTGGTATTTTCAAACTAAATTTTATGGATGAACATCTTATGGTTTTTATCATATAGCGTTGTTATGATTGAATGCTATGGTATTAAGAAGGTCACACCATAACCACGCTTCCGCTAAAGTCAGGGTGTGACAGCTTGGTATCAGAGCTTCGATCGTAGCGAACTATGATTCTTTCTCGAGTCTAGACTATGATCATTAGGGCTCTCACGAAAATGTTTTCATAACATATTTTCATTGCATACACGAAATGTCCAGATCCAGGAAACAAACATTTTTGCAAATAAAAGACACAAAATACATTTCAAGGAATTCGTTTATAGTACAGTCTGAGAGACTGGGTAATTCAGTCTGAGAGACTAGCTGGGGCAGTCTGAGAGACTGGGTAGTTCAGTCTGAGAGACTAGGTAGTTCAGTCTGAGAGGCTGGGTAGTCTGAGAGACTAGTTGGGACAGTTTGAGAAATTGGGAGGTTTAGTCTGAGAGACTAGGTGGTTCAGTCTGAGAGGCTGGGTGGGATAGTCTGGGAAGACTAGGATGCATAAATGCTTACATTGTTACTACTTAAAAGCTTATTTGATGATTGTTGATGTATGTGCATATGTTGTGATTGTTTTGTTATAGACACCATGTCCTCATCTGAGAGTGAGCTGTCAGATACTGTAGACCCTATGGCCATAGTTTCAGACGATGAGATTGTCCTGGACCCTGAGATTTTCACCTCTGACACTAAGAGTAGCGATGACGATGATTTCCAGCCGGTTGCTTTACCAGATTTTGGCGACGACATACCGCATGCTGATGGTCTACCTGATGAGGATCCATTTTTCATTCCTATTCTGAACAGGATCTTATCATCCTCGGACATCCCGATGATGAGCAGGCCGTGGTCCCGATCCTCGCCCCTCTTCCTCTTGCGGCTTTTCCTCTCGAGGATCTGCCTTTTAATGCCATGTCTGACGATGATATCGATCTTTTTATTGAGGGTCCCCCTGACGAGGCCTAGGGTGATGGAGCTCCAGTCGACGATGTCATTGCTATTCCGCTTATTGAGATTCCTATCATTGAGATTTCATCTGATCATTCTGGTCCTGATTCATTCGAGTCTGTGTCATCTACTACTTTGCATGCACTGGGATTGCAGCGTTATCCCACTGATTCCGATTCTGACACGACTATGTCTGCTACACCTATTCCTCCACAGGACTTTGAGTTTGATGACGAGTTCGATCCTGACATTGATCCTGAGCATGAGATTGACTTCGTTCCCGACGATCAGCCTTTTGATGTACCCGCTGATCTCGAGCCGATACCCGCTGATCTTGAGCTGGAACCAGCTGACCCCGAGCAGGCACTTGCACCTGAGCCTATACCTGCTCATGATCCTCTGCTTGATCATGACCCTGCACCTGTTGGCATACCTATTGTTACACCACTTTTACCAGACCCTATACCTGCACCCGCTAACCATGCTCCTTTTGCTGATCAGATAGATCCTCATTACGCATTCACCAGTAATGGGTTGATAGAGGATGATGATGACTTACCCCATTTTGTTAAGCCTGTTACTCCCCCACCTGCACCTGTACATGCACCTGTTGACGTTGCCCTGTTTCACCCACATGTGTCTGATATACACCGCACTGACTTACCGATCACATTCTTACAGGATATCCCTCCACCCTGTCCAGGGGAAGGTTCATCCAGCCAGCAACCTGGTCATGTTCCACCTGTGTCAACAGCCTTTCCCTTCATGCCACCATTTGCACCTGCTACACATTTTGCTTCTGCACCATCCGGCGAGCCACTTATATGGTTTTCGCCGAACACTATGCCTATTTATGATCCATACCATCCCTTCCACTACACTGGTTATACGAGGGATGATTTACTCCTGTCCTTATAGCTTCAGCAGGAGATGTTATGTCGTAGAGTCATGGAGCTAGAGAGGATTCCACGTCATCCACCTTGTACTTGTCAGTCACCTTCCGCGACTCCACCTGCTCCTCTTCTGCCATACCCAGATTTTGACGTTCGTTTTCTTACTATGGAGCAGCAGATTAGTTATCTGTTGTGTCGCGTTCATGCTCTTGAGGAGGAGTTAGCGCATGTGCGCAGTTTGGTATTCGTTCCTTCACCTCCTCCTCCTCCACCATCAGCATAGCAGGTTTTTGGTTTTATGCAAGTCGCATACTTTTGATGAGAGTGTCGCTATTGAGCCCAGATTACACAACCTTTTGAAGACCACTTTTTGATTTTATGATTGTTGTAGTTTGATGGATATTTTGGACAAGGGTAGTGTGACCCTATAGTCCCTTTTGATGTGATATGGTACATTTGTGAAACATGTAAAACTGTAATTGTGGTCGATGATTTATACAAGCTCATTCGCAATATTCTCATTATATACAATGTTGAATTACTTGTTTACGTTATGATTGGGATGTTATGTGTTTACTTGCGTTGATAAATGTTATTACATACACGTACTACATACTTATATGCATAAGACCTGACCTATACAATCTTCTTTAGAAGATGCCTCCTCGAAGAGACAACACACTGCCCACAACTGAGGCCGAGTTACAAGAACGGATTTCACGAGCGATAGCACAACACGAGGCCTTACGCTCCGAACATAGCGGATGTACCTCGGGAAGCAACCCACCTCTTGGTAATATTTAAGTCACTAAAGACACATTACGTTACATTTGGATTTCCATGTGCGTTCGCTAATGTTTAATGTGAATGTTACTTGTACAGGCTGTACCTATAAGCAGTTCTTAGACTATAAACCTCTGAATTTCGACGGCACCGGGGTTGCTGTAGCTTTTGTCAGATAGACGGAGAAAACTGATTCTGTGATTAGAATGAGCAAGTGTGCGCCGGAGCACCAGGTCACCTACATCTCTGGATTGTTCTTAGATGGAGCGCTATCATGGTGGAATCTCCAAGTCCAGACCTTGGGAGAAGAGGCTGCATATGCCATGACATGGGATGAAATGAAGGAACTCATGCTCAAGAAATACTGTTCAAGGGCCGAGATCCAGAAATTGGAAACTGAGTTCTGGAACCTCAAGATGGATGGTCCGAAGATTGCTGAATACGTACAGAGATCTCACGACTTATCTCGTGTTGTACCATACATGGTTGATTCGGAATTCAAGCGCATCGAGCGTTTTATTTGGGGGTTGGCACCTCAAATCATGAGTATGGTGACGACGTCAAAGCCTGCTACGATCACCGATGCTATTGATCTGAGTGTAGCACTAACTGAAGAGGCAATCAGGTTGAACAAGTTCTCGATTTCTGACCAAAAGAAGAAGGAGACTCACGTTGAGTCATCAGGTGAGAACAAAAGGAAGTTCTCAAATTTTAAGAAGGGTACCAGCAGTGCTAAGAAGAAGGAAGAGGCAAACACACCATCCAAGGTTAAAACTGGTGCTGAAAACAAAGGAAAAGGGTATATGGGCACCTTGCCCAAATGCGATGCGTGTCAGTTGCATCACAATGGACGATGCCGAGCTGGAAAATGCGAGTCTTATGGAAAGATTGGTCATTCGAAGGAGACGTGCTGGGTTGGTACTGGTCGTGGTGGCCAGAGAGGTTATGGCAATGGAAACAATAACCGTGGTGGAAATGGGTATGGAAACCGCCCTCAAGGAGGAAATGGCAGTAATGGTAATCGTGGTAATTTTGGGAATCAAGCTGGTAGTGGAAACCACGGAGCAAACAACAATCAAGGTGGTAATGGAAATGGTAATGGTCAGGGACCAGGTTGCTTTAACTGTGGAAATATTGGGCACTTCAAGCGTGAATGCCCGAAAATCAACCAAGCTCAGGGATGGGTTTTCAACATAGGAGCGAGGGAAGCTCGCCAAGATCCGAACGTAGTCACTGGTACGTTCCCTATCAACCAACGTTTTGCATCTGTACTGTTTGATACCGGTGCCGATTATAGTTTTGTACCCTAGAATTTAAGAATATGCTTGGGTTGGTAGCTAGTAAGCTAGATATTCCATATTCGATAGAACTAGCTAATAGGAAGCTAGTTGAAGCAAATGAAGTCATTAGAGGTTGCGTGATAGAACTGGGAGAGCACGAGTTTACGCTTTATCTTCTGCCAGTCGAGTTGGGAAGCTTTGACGTGGTAGTCAGAATGGATTGGTTGTCGAGCAACCGAGCAGAGATCGTATGTCACGAGAAGATCATTCGCATTCCGATGGCGAATGGAGAAACGATTGTGGTGCATGGAGAAAAGCACGATACGTCCCTAAGGATTATCAGTTGTTTGAAAGCCCGAAGATGTTTGTAGAAAGGATGTGTTGCCTTCTTGGCACACATTGTGGACAAGGAAGCCGCCGAGCCAAAGCTAGAAGTGTGATAACCGACACAAAACCAGTAATTTCCGTACTATTTTAATATTACTTATTGTCTGCAATTATATGCTTAAATGTCAACATTATCTGGTTTCTTAGCATACATATGAATTCATGAATGTTTTATACTTCAAACATTGCTTTGTGCATTACTGTAAGCATTACGTCAGAAAAACTAGTAAACTCACCGGTAAGACACGCCGTGTCAACATTCTGCAGAAAACTGTCAGACAATAGAATTAGGGCCTAGGAGTAGGTCCAACACCTAGAATACATTAAAACCCAAGTATGGATACAAGGGTTGACCCACAAACTTCCCGGAAGCTAAACTGTGCACTAAAAAGCACCCGAAACACACTTTAAACGCAGAATTTTACACAAATCAGCCATAATTTAGCTATAATCAGCATTTTAATATTGATATATCATGCAGAATTCATGTTTTATTATCCAGAATACCTTCCTAAGTGTCGGGAATTAAAAGTGGCACAAATCCCGTTATCAGAGTACACCTATGGTTATGTGTGGGGGTTAGTAGGTAACGACTGAATCTGTGATTGTTAACTTAGCCTTTGGTGGTTTGTTAATGCGAGTTTCAAGATAGTCGAGTCACGAAGGTTTGGATGTTTTTAGCGAGATGACCAAATGTAGTTTCACAATTAAAACGAAAATGATTTTGGGACGAGTTAAACGATTTGAAACGAGTTAAACAATTTGAAACGATTTAAACGAGATAAACGATTTGAACAAACGATTGGTTTTGGGTTGTGATTAGATAATGGGATGGGTGTAACATGATGAAAGCATGGTAGATACGTCGCTGGTACTTCTTATATATAAGTGCTTTTATCATATTATATTCCGTGACATTATTTAGTTCACTTGGGCAAACGATTTTGAAACGATGTCACACAATGAGGTTTTCAAAATGATATAAACCATACGAGTTTTGTAACGAGAACAATTTATGATTTGATTTACTTAAACAAATGTTTTGGGTTAAGAATCATGGCTGCGAGATTTTATAAACCATAACCAACTTGATTGGAGATTGGTTAATTATGTTGCAATACACTTTTCAAAATGAGGTTTGTAACTTCTGACTCTTGTAGTCTAATAAGGTACTGCAACTTGTAAACGAGCCATGAATCTGATACTCTCATAAAACCTATGTGCTCGCCAACAATTTCTTTGCTGACTTTGTGTTAACATATGTTTCAGGTGGTGTTGCATGATGTTGATTGCTAGGAAGTATGTTCACATAAGATCTGGATGAGGCCTTAGTGACACAATAATAATGATAGACGATATGTCACTTGTTTATTTTGGTTTAAGACAATGTAAATTACTTATTGAATCAATAAAACGAAACTTTTGTATACATGGTTATGAAAAAATTGTCACACCCTGACTTTTACGGAAGCGTGGTTATGGTGTGACCTTCTTAATACCATAGCATTCAATCATAACAATGCTATATGATAAAAACCATAAGATGTTCATCTATAAAATTTAGTTTGAAAATACCACATCATACTTGTCTGAAACGTAGACTCCAAATTTAAGTTACAGCCACAACATGTTTAAATGAGTTGACGAAGACTCAAAAAAAGACCTTAAATAAAACCGAGTTTAGAACCATGTATCTCGTCCAGGATTAGGATACATCTCCTAAACCCTACGGCCTCGGATGACATCTTTTTATTCATAACGCAGCTTGAACATGCAAACACCCGCCAGATCCACTTAATTTCCTGAAATACATGTAGTTTAAAAACATCAACAAAAGTTGAGTGAGTTCATGTGTTTGTGTATATGTATGTATAAAACCTTTGTAAATAGTATATGTATGTTTGTAAATCCCGGTATGAAAGCCAACAAGGAAAAGATCACCAATGGTTTGCAAGACCACTGATATGTGTGACGGCGTAGGAAGGCTCAAACCTAGCAAATTTGTACCGGGCTTCCTGCTGGAAGACATAGTCACCCTATAGGCCACCCTGGTCCTCATGGGTGTGGGCTCGCTACACCCAAATAGATCTATCACTCATGCCCCTCGGTCCTACAACGAGGATTAATGGTATCAAGTATGTGCCTACCCATTCACATGATCTATGGTACTTTCCTAGGATAACCATACCAATTGTATTTGTATGTAATCCTTTTGTAACATGTATTTCACCCCCGTAGTTAATAAACAAAACAGCTTAAAGAAAAGGGGGACATGAACTCACTGTCTTGCGTCTTCGGTGCTCGTAACTCAAATCCCTTTAGCAAACACGACTACCTACAATGTACTAACGTCTATTAGATGAACGGGTCGTGCCTTGTCTTAGTATTAATGTTTTTGAGTTATGTTTCTGATATCATTCCAATATAATTATTGTCAAAATAATTAATATTTCAACATAAATTATATTAAATTTTGGAATAATTGTTAAACAATATTTTGTAACAATACTTCTCATGTATTTGTATTCGTATTTCCTTCCCAAGGATGGGGGTATCTTATACATGTGTATTCGTATTCTTGTATTTGTAGTTCCAAAATAATATATTTTCAAGTCTAACTTTAGAAAATATATTTAAACTTATTTTGTCCAAAAATAATGTATTCCAAGAAAATATATATTTTTCCCAAAAATATTATACTTCCTAGTAATTCCAAGAGAATATATTTTTACTTCCCAAAAATAATATATTCTTCTCCTTGTCAAAAATATGATATAAGTTGGTAATATTTGGAAAAAAAATCATATTTTTACTTCTTTGTATCCAAAATATCATTTACCAAAAATATGTTTATAAGCACATTTTCCGGAATATTTTGTAAGTTACATTCTTTCGTTCGGTTTCACAATATTATGTGTGTAACTTGTGTATTTATTCCTGGTGATTTTTGGTATTATTTTGGATTGTAAGTTCTTGGGATTTTGTCAAGTTATATTATTTTATCCCTAAAATAATATAACTACTACACAAAGCATACAAATATTCACACACATCATGTCTTTAATGTAAATATATATATTCTAAATACATATTTATCCATTTTTATTTATAAAAACCAACCTCCAATACTTGTATTTTTGTTACAAAAATTATGGCAAAGTTTATATTGAAAACCATAGATAAAATACACTTGTAAATATTTGTTAGAAAATATTTTTCTAAGTGTTTATATTTTTAGAAAATTTTTTGCCATAGTTTCCCCTAAAAATGGAGGTGTCCATGCTATCAAAGCATATCATTTTCTTTTTAAAATCATCACAAACAATCAACAATCAACCCTAAACAACTTACACTTACCAAGTGCCAAAACAATGCTATTTACATAACAATCATGAACTTACACTTTCATAAAAACTCGTAGTAACTTGGTAGTGTGTTTAGTAGGTTTAGTTACCCTCCAAAATGTATTTACTTCTTTATAAACTTCATTCTTGAAAGATTTTGGTGTTTACAACTTGTAAACATGTTTTACAGAAACATATCCCCGAACACCCTAACACACTATATAACACTATAATACACTAAACACTAAACATTACACTTGAAATCTAACTTAATAACTTAACTTACCAACACCACACAACCAATACCCCCCCCCTCCAATGGACGGTCACAAGTGGGTCCCCCACTTGTGATTTCTTTTGATCTTCCTTGATTCCCTAAGATTTGTAAAGTGATTTGTTGTGTACTTAGTAAACACATTAACCATTGGATAAAGCTCTAATATGGTTATAAGTATTGGATGGAGGATTTAGAGCTCATAACCTCACACACTCTTCTCTCCCTCTTTCTTCCCCTTCTCGGCCGAACATAACCCACCACACCACCACCACTTCCATCCTATCTTCATCCAATACAAGGTGATCACAAGGTGTTTGAAACAACATAAAGAAGCTTGGAGCTCTTGGAGATTGAAGGACCACTTCCATTTGCTTTTATCCATCACTTTTGTCATCTTCATCTTCTTGTGTTCATCCCTAGCCTTAGAGCTAGTAGTAAGGCCCTTATAACCCTTCGTTACATCTAATTTTGTTGGTTAAAAGATGATGTATGTTAGTAATCATGAAGAACACTAAAGAACATAATCAAGAAACATGAACATAAGCTTGACATATGATGAAATCTTGATGAAACTATGTTGTTTAGTGTATGTATGATACTTGATTGTTATTTTATTGAGATTATGATGTTGATCATCATAAGGAGCTTGCTAGATTGTGATTAAACACATGATCTAGCAAGTAAGAGGATGATTATGTGATAAAACAAGATGATCATCCTCATGTGTAAGCATGAACTTGAAGAATAAAGTGATTTCTTGAAAAATAATAATCAAAGTGAGTTAATAATCTTATGGATCTAAGATTTATGAATGGTTTTCCAAAAGAACCAAGTTCAAAATATGATTTTTAGAAGATCTTGGTTCTTACTTAAACATACACCATTTTTGGTGATAAAACAAGTGTAGGAACACTTGAGAAACAAGAAGATTTCATAAATAAATCGACACCTAAATCGGAAAATCGGACAGAATGAGGTCTTGTAAACCAAATGAGTATTGGAACTCATGTGATATGGTTTAACAAAGCCTACATTCTAGATCGAAACCTAACCTAAGTGCTTTCGACTCGTTACGACCCATTAAGGTAGCTTACGCTACTTTAACACGTCGTTCGCGCAAAAGCGCGTTTGAGACGTCTAACTAGTCCTATGACAAGTATTATATGTCTAAACATGCTTAAATATGTTGCATAATCAGTTATGTGACAAAAGTTTAAGTTACATATGCTTAAATACCAATTATGCATGAAAAGGGCATTTTGGTCATTTACCTAAGGCATATAAACTACTTATCATACAACTACTTAAACTATGTGACCATAAGGTATAACCTCGGAAGGTTATTCCCTATACAACTATGGTCACTAAACATGCTTGGTCGGATCCTAATGATTGACCAAACGGCTCGAGTTCGAAAGTCTAAGCGGTGGTTTAGACCGCTTGACTTACGACTCTAAACAAGCACTAAACTAAAAGTGACGAGCTAAACATGTTAGAACATGATTAACTAAGTTAGAAACCAGGTGTTGATATCAAAACAAAGTGTTTTGATACCCAAGAGTAGTTTGGTTGCAAAATACGCATAAATACGCATTTTGACCGAAACTACAACTCGTCACTACGCCTAGTCAACGTGGTAATCAGTAGGTATAGTCATAAGGGACTATAACCATCGTGATTACACTCACGTTGCAAAGTTCAAAAGAACTTTGTGTTGACCAAAGACTGGTCAATGCAGAAAGTCAAACACTGTTTGACTTTCATGCTCGAAAAGCGATAAAAGAACGAAAGAAGCTTACAAAGGTTCCAAGCTAGGGAGAACTTGATCTATAATACTCTGGTATGAAGCAAAGGCTTCAACTTAGAGCATTAAAATGTTCAAGGGTGCAGAAAAATGAAAGAGGGCTTGGCTATTTATACTTTTCGGTTAACCGTTAAGATCGTTTCTTGCTAAAGAGGGAATGATCTAGGCCATCCATGTGGGCAAATGGTATTGTAATACAAGGGGCATCCTAAAAACCATCAAAACTTGCCCAAAGTATCCAAAATCAGCTGCCAAAACCATCAAAAACCATCCCAAATGACTAGGTGCAATGTTTCTGTCTGGCGGGCTGTCGCGCCCCGCGTAAGATATAGCCTAATCTTACGCGGCCGCCTAGCCTAGTTTGGCAGATTGTCCAAAATTGTCCTTGCAGTTGAGAAACTTGCACTTTGATGCATTTTTGACACGTTTAAGCCCCGTTAACCTCGTTTCAAGGCTCTAAAATGATGTTAAAGTATAGGGAACTCAAAACATGCTCAAAAACATCTCGGATGTCGGTTCGTTTGGTCGTACGGTTGCGTTATTCGGGTAATTAAGACGGAAGTCGTAACGAACGCAAAAACGATCCAAATTAAGCGACGAATGGAATTTTATCATGCCAATCACTAAAATAAAATATTTTAATGATTACATAAATTTTTGGGTGTCCGGATATATTAAGAACGTAAGATATGCGCGAAAATGCAAACTTGTGCACTTTTTGACGCTTTTAGTCCCTATTGATCAAATAAGTTTATTTTAGCATACCGAACCCCTCAAAGCCTATTTCTAAGCTATGTAAAGGATATTTAGGGTATGTTTAACTTATGATCAAGTTCCGGAATGTTCGTTACCATACGAATCGGTATAGTTTCGCAGTTTGACACAAATAGTCCCTGTGATCGAATAGACTTGTTTTCAACACACCAAACCATCCAAAACTTATTTCTTTGTTATGTGAAGGTTATTTAAGGTATGTTAAGCCTATGTCACTATTCCGGAGTGTTTATCACGTTAAACTGATTACGTTCGCGTATAACTTTCCAAAAAGCGATTTAAAGCTTGAAATCGGAATCGAATCAAATCGAAAAATCATCAAACACAAATATACACATAATAACACCAAAACACATCGTTTTATTAATAATTAACATAGTTTTACACTATACATCGATTACAAAGCACAGTTGTCACAGTCTCCCCTACTTTTGGAAATTTCATCCCGAAATTTTAACTAGAGGAAACTTGTGAAAACAAATGCGGATATTTCGCCTTCATTTGGTCCTCACGTTCCCAAGTAAACTCTGGGCCACGTTTGGATTCCCAGCGAACCTTGACCAATCGAATCCGTTTATTCTTCAACTGTTTGACAGCACGGTCCGTTATTTCCATAGGTTTCTCGACAAAGTGCATCGTTTCATCAACTTGAATTTCGTCGAGTGGAATGTGAAGATCAGCATCATCTAAACACTTTCGCAAATTGGATACATAGAAAGACGGATGAACATTTCCAAGCTCTGGAGTTAGCTCTAATCGATAGGCAACCTTTCCAACTCTTTCAACAATCTTAAATGGTCCAATATATCGAGGTGCAAGTTTTCCTTTCTTTCCAAATCTCACCACTCCCTTCCAAGGTGACACCTTGAGTAGGACATGTACTCCGACTTGAAATTCTAAGGGCTTGCGTCGCATATCCGCATAACCCTTTTGACGGCTTCTAGCTGTCACAAGATTATCGCGAATTTTCTTGATTTTGTCTGTTGTTTCCAGAATGAGTTCAGGTCCAGTAAGCTGAGCTTCACCGATCTCTTTCCAACAGACAGGTGAACGACATTTTCGACCGTAAAAAGCTTTGAATGGTGCCATATTGATGCTAGCATGATAACTATTGTTGTAAGAGAACTCGATCAACGGCAGATGAGAGTCCCAATTAACACCAAAGTCTATCACGCATGCTCTAAGCATATCCTCCAAAGTTTGAATCGTCCTCTCTGATTTTCCATCTGTTTGGGGATGATAAGCAGTGCTTAGATTTAGTTGGGTTCCCATAGCAGATTGCATGGTCTTCCAAAAAGGAGATGAAAATCGAGCATCAAGATCGAATATGATATCCAAAGGTACACCATGTGGAGATACAATCTCATCAACATAAATCTTTGCAAGTTTATCAGCAGATAGATCCTCGTGAATCGGAATAAAATGAGCTGACTTCGTTAATCGATCGATGACAAGCCAAATAGCATCGTGACCTTTAGATGTACGCGGTAATTTAGTGATTAGATCCATCGCAATGTTCTCCCACTTCCAAACCGGTATCTCTGGTTGTACAAGCAAACCAGATGGTCGTTGATGGTCAGCCTTGACTTTAAGACAAGTTAGGCATTTCGATACATACAAGCCAATATCCTTCTTTATACCAAGCCACCAATACTGAGTACGAAGATCCTTGTACATTTTATCAGCACAAGGATGGATAGAATATCGAGACTTATGAGATTTGTCCATCACTAAAGTGCGTAGGTCGTCTTGTTTTGGAATCCACAAACGATCTTTGAAATAGAGTAAACCATTGCCTTTCATTTCGAGTTTAAGCTCGAGTTGAAGCGGTAGCTCATATTTCAATAAGCCTTTGATTACACAAGATCGTTGAGCTTGAAGGACACGAGATTGGATATCAGATAGAGTTCGAACAGAATGAAGCTTGACTCGCTCCTTTCGACTAAGTGCATCGGCTACGACATTCTCCTTACCAGGGTGGTAGCGAATCTTGCAATCGTAGTCATTCAAGAGTTCAACCCAACGTCGTTGCCTCATGTTCAGCTCTTTCTGATTGAGAATGTGTTGGAGACTTTTGTGGTCTGTAAAAACCACACACTTCGTTCCATAAAGATAGTGTCTCCAGATTTTTAGAGCAAAAACTACGGCACCCAATTCCAGATCATGAGTGGTGTAGTTCTTCTCGTGAACTTTCAATTGCCTAGACGCATATGCTATAACTTTGCCTCGTTGCATGAGAACACAACCAAGGCTTAAGTTGGACGCATCACAATAGACAACGAAATCATTGTTTCCATCGGGCAAAGACAAAACAGGAGCATCGCAGAGTTTTCGTTTCAGCATTTGGAATGCTTCTTCTTGCTTGGGTCCCCACTCAAAAGGCTTATTCTTCTGAGTTAAAGCAGTGAGTGGAACCGCAATCTTCGAAAAGTTCGAAATGAAACTTCGATAATAACCAACGAGACCAAGAAAAGAACGAATCTCTGTTGGTGTTGTTGGTGTATTCCAATCCTTAATTGCAGCAATTTTGGATGGATCCACATAAATACCTTGCTTGTTAACTATATGACCCAAAAATTGAACTTCTTTAAACCAGAATTCACACTTGGAGAATTTAGCAAAAAGTTGTTCTTTCTTCAGGAGTTCCAGTGTCAAACAAAGGTGTTGCTCGTGATCGGCTCAAGACTTCGAATAAATGAGAATATCGTCAATGAACACAATGATGAACTTGTCTAAATAAGGTTTACAAACCCTATTCATTAAGTCCATGAAGATAGCTGGGGCATTCGTCAAACCAAAAGGCATGACAGTGAACTCATAATGCCCATATCTCGTGCGGAATGCAGTTTTGGGAATATCTTCTTCGAATACACGAAGTTGATGATACCCAGAACGCAGATCGATGTTGGAAAAATAGGTAGCACCTTGTAGCTGATCAAAGAGATCATCGATTCGAGGTAGGGGATATCGATTCTTGATGGTAAGCTCACGATAATCGATACACATTCAAAAAGATCCTTCTTTCTTTTTCACAAAGAGGACAAGAGCACTACCGGGTGAAAAGCTCGGACGGATGAATCCTTTATCAGACAACTCTTGAAGCTGTTTCAATAATTCTTGCATCTCTGATGGTGCAAGACGATAAGGTGCTTTCGCAATTGGGTTAGCATTGGGAACAAGATCAATATGAAACTCGACTTGACGAACTGGAGGCAAACCATGCAGTTCATCGGGAAACACCTCTGGATAATCCCGAACAATCGGGATATCCTGAATACTCTTGCTCTTGCCTTTCTCCTCAGTGACATGTGCCAGAAAAGCAGCATATCCTTTTCGTAAATAACTTTAGGCTTATGTACACGACATGAGTTTCAAACCAACTGAAGGTTTCTCGCCACGAACCTCTAGAACTTCACTGGACGAAAGAGGAATACGAACGATCTTATCGAAACAAACTACCTTAGCATGATGTTTGGTTAACCAATCCATCCCTACGATGATATCGAAACTCCCAAGTTGCATCGGTGTGAGGTCAATAGGAAAAAGATGGT
The DNA here is from genome assembly GCA_030545235.1 of Helianthus tuberosus. Taxonomy (NCBI): domain Eukaryota; kingdom Viridiplantae; phylum Streptophyta; class Magnoliopsida; order Asterales; family Asteraceae; genus Helianthus; species Helianthus tuberosus. The sequence goes on from CM060406.1 coordinate 66,873,309, forward strand.
TATCGAGGTTCAATTGACAACCACGAATAACAGAATCGAGTACAAGAGGTTTACCAGTCGCAACTTCAACATATAAGGGTTACCTCAGTTTAATTCTACGTAGCGCAAGTAAAGGCTCAAAAGATAACGAAACAAAACTCTTATCGGCACCCGAATCGAAAAGAACAGATGCAAGTTGATTGTTAACAAGAAACGTACCATTAACAACCTCGTTGTTAGCTCGAGCCTCATTTTCATTCAGATTGTATGCTCGTCCACGAGTGGGATTCACATTCGCGTTTGCATTCGCGTTTACCAACCTCGGGCAGTTGTTGCGGAAATGACCCCATTCACCGTAATTGAAACACGAACCAGGTGGGAATCTCCCAGCATTCCCCTAAACTTGTGCTGGAACCTGAGTAGCTTGATTCTGGACCGAAGGACAAATGTTGGCCAGATGCCCAAGTTTACCACACGTAGTGCACTGCTTACAGGCCTGTTGAGCAACATGATGACCGTTGCATCGAGCACATTGAGGTTCGGTACCAGCATATTGCTTCTTCACGGGAGGTAGGGCTGGTGGGTTCTGAGTATTCTGGTTGGTGACAGCAAAGTTCTGGGAAGCCTTGCGCTTCCTCGACTTTTTAGAAGACTCACCCTTCTTCTTACCCTTACCCTTTTCTTGTGTAGAATTGGCTGACTTCTTTTTGTCACCCTTACGGACCAGTTTCCCTTTTCTGACCTAAGACTCGGTCAGAGTAGCAGCCAATTCAATCGCTTGACAAACAGTAGTAGGATTACTACCAGTCACAATGTCTTGCACATAATCGGTGTGACACCTGTGTCACTTCAACCATCAAACAAATTCCAAACCAATGAAATATTGTATTTCATACTTGGGATTTGTAAAAATATGTGTATCGTTTGCACATATCAACGCTTGTTCGATTTCAAGCTTTAAATCACTTTCTGGAAGGTTATACGCGCACTGATGCGTAAATATAACCAGTTTAATGCAACGAACACTCCGGAATAGTGAAATAGGCTTAACATACCTTAAATAACCTTTACATAACTTAGAAATAAGTTTCGAAGGCTTTGGTATGGCAAAATCTAGTTAAATCGCTTACATGGACTAAACTTGACAAACTGTGAAAGTATGCCAATTTGAACTGTAACGAACATTCCGGAACATGACCATAAGTTCAACATACCATAAATATCCTTTACATAGCTTAGAAATAGGCTTTGAGGGGTTCGGTATGCTAAAATAAACTTTTGGGTCATTCAGGGACTAAAAGCGTCAAAAAGTGCACAAGTTTGCGTTTTCGCGCATAACTTACGTTCTTAATACACCCGGACATCCAAAAATTTATGTAAGCACTAAAATATTTTATGTTAGTGTTTGGCTTGAGAAAAATCCATTCGTCGCGTCATTTGGATCGTTTTTCGCGCTTATGCGCATTCCGTCGTAACTAAGCGATCATCGCGATCGTACGACCAAACGAACCCACATCCGGCATATTTTTGAGCATGTTTCATGTCCACAATGTTTAGGCATCATTTTAGGGCCTTAAAGTTGGCTTTGCGGGCCTTAGAAGTGTCGGGAATGGCCTTAAAACACAACAGGGACCAAAACTGTCATTTCTGAAAGTTGTTTGCTGATCAGACAGGCCAGGCGGCCCGCGTAAACCCAAGGTGATACCTTACGCGGCCTGCGTCAGTCTCCCAGACCAGATTCAGTGAATTTAACTGCTGATTAACAGCCTTTCAAACCCCCAAAGGCCAATGCCACATGTCAAACTCTTGTGGTGGGGGCAAAATGAGTTACCACAACATTCCAACACATGTACGGATGAGATTCGATCACGTTATTCGAGAAATGATCCTAACGGTTCGAAGAATCCTATAAATACCCATCCATCCCCATTGCAAAACCCACAAGAATCTGATCTTAGAAGCTCTAAGTTGAAACCATTGTTTCATACCTGAGCTACTTGGATCAAGATTAGCTTTCGGGGACCCTTTGTAAGTGTTCCTTCATTCTTTTATTGCTTTTCAAGTCCGAAAGTCAAACTTTGTTTGACTTTCTGGGTTGACCAGTTTATAGTCAATGCGAAGTTCGTTTGAACTTCATAACGTGAGCGTAATCACGATGGTTATAGTCCCTAGTGACTATACCTACTGATTACCACGTTATCTAGGCTCAGTGACGAGTCGTAGTTTCGGCCAAAATGCGTGTTATTGCGTATTTTGTAACCAAACTACTCTTGGGTATCAAAACCGTTTGTTTTGATACCAAACCTGTTTTCTAAACTTAGTTAAGCATGTTTTAACATGCTTAGCTCGTCACTTTTAGATTGGTGCTTATATAGGGTCGTAAGGTAAGAGATCTAAACAATCGCTTATACTTTCGAACCCGACCCATTTGGTCGATCATTAGGATCCGACCAAACACACTAGGTGACCATAGTATATAGGGAATAACCTTTTGAGGTTATACCTTATGGTCACGGCGTTTAGTTAGTTGTATGATAGGTAGTTATATGCCTTAGGTAAATGACCAAAATGCCCTTTTTACACCAAAACTCATTTTAAGCATATGTAACATAACTTTTGGTATCTAAACTGATTTGGTAACAATATTAGACATGTTAAGGCATATTTTTCTTGTCATAGGGCTAGTTAGGCGTTCTGAACGCGTTTTACGCGAACGACGCGTTAAAGTAGCATAATCTACCTAAACGGATCGTAATGGGTCGTAAGCATTTAGGTTAGGTTTCATTTAGTATGCAGGCTTTGTTAAACCATACTACATGAGTTTCCATACTTGTTTGGTTTACGAACCCTCATCCTATCCAATCCTCCGATTTAGGTCCGGTATATTAACATAGTTACCTATATTAGGTGCCGTTTAATTTCCGTGATCTCTAGCATTGTTTGGTTGTTACTCAAGGACTACTGAGCAATCTCAAGTGAGTACATAGAACCCCCTCTTTTAAATGTTTTCAAGGTGTTTATGTGAGTACATAGACCCCTCTTTTACTGTTTTCCAAACTGTTTTGGGGTGAAACACATGTGCCTACTTGTTACTTTCATGCTTTCCTGTTTTCACATTATATACTTGCTAAGTTTATTAGTACATTTATAGTACATGATTTCAATACATTTTAGGCTATGTATGCCCATTGTGTGCATACTTAGTACATCACTTTACAATACATTTCATGCTATGTACGCCCATTGTGTGCATACTTAGTACATTGTTTTACATTACACTTATATTGCATATGCTCATCCATCATATGAACACATTATACTACATTTTGAACCGTTGTAACCATTTGACTATGTGAACCGTCGCAACCCTTTGATTATATGAACCGTTTGTAACTATTGAACCGTGCGAACCAGTTGTATCTGTTGACATGATTTACATTTGACAATAGACATTTGACTATACATAAACATTTCTACAATTGTTAAACATTTCATCTTGATGGTTTGGTTTAAGTAAGTGATTTAAGTAACGAGGCGTATGTAATATGATACAAGCATGGTGGATACGCCGCTGGTACTTCCTATATATAAGTGTTTGTATGGTATCACATATTGTAGCGTTATTTGAATCATTTCAATTTGAGACATAAAACATTTTATACAAATAACATACTTTTCACAAGACATTGATTTACAAACAACTTATCTTATACAAACTCATTTTACATGGTTATTCATTTAACCATACATTATTCTCTTATTTATACATATCATCTGAGCTTATCGTTTTTCAAATGATTTACAAGACAAAGTAAATTACAAGGTTCATGACTAAACATTTTCTCAAACATAAGTCATGAATTCTGTTTTCACAAAACCTATGCATCTCATAGGCATTTTTATGCTGACGTACCTATTTTCACATGTGTTTTCAGGAGATGATGCATAGGACTTATCAAGACATACTTAGGCGGACCTGTGCCTTAGTGACTTAAAACGAGACAAGAACTAGTTAATTTATGTTATCTACTCTTTGGTTCTTATTTAAAACAATGTAAACTTTCATGTTTGATTAATAAAACGAAACTTCAATTGCCATGGATTTGAAACAATTAATTCTGTTACAACACTCCCCGACGTTTCCGCCACATTTTGTATGTTCTACGTGGTCGGGGTGTGACAGAAAAGATGGTATCAGAGCCAATGGTTATGGGGAATTAGGTTATTAGTAATGTTTTGACCTTGTCTATAACCTTCTTAGGACCCTAACGTGAGTTTACTTGCGTTTAGTCATAAAATGATACCGTCACCTATCTTTAGGCGACGACCACAACAAGAACATAAATTTCAAAACCGCTTTGAAAACTAATCATCTGTTCTAGGATGATTGATTACTAGGTTTTGAACCCTCTATTGTAAGGTTTTGAACCCCTTTGAATTTTCAAAACTCTCGTCAAAGTTTTGGGTCCTAAATAGTGTGAACACGTGCAAACTGGAAGAGTGAATGCCTGTACCCTGAGTTTTCTGTCTAAGGCTAGAGTGTTCGTACAAATCCACATAATCGGACCAGTCACTCTTACCTGGGAACTCTTGGGGTGAGTGTCCACTTATAGGCGAGCATGTCTTCACGATACATTATGAGGATCTAATTGCTTTGATTCAGCCTTTGTGTGTCGTTTGTTTGCTTCGTGGTACAAACAAATGACCATCACCCATGATTTGGTCGATAATTGTAACATCCTATTCTTACCCAATGCCATTTCATTTGTTTTCTCTATTGTTTCCCCTTTTAGAATGCCTCCACGACGCGAAAATCAGGTATCTATTGAAGAGCTGACGGCTATCATTACACAGCAAATGAATGCTGCATTCCCGAACATCATTGCTCAATGTAACCAAGCCCTCAACAACAATAGTGCCCCCTGCAACTTCAAGACGTTCAACTCGGCTAAGCCATCAAAGTTTTATGGGTCTCAAGGAGCGACTGCACTTCTGCAATGGTTCGAGAGCCTAGAGAGCACCTTCAGGCATGTTTAATGTCCAATGGAGCGAAGGGTAGAATTCGCATCTAGTGTCTTTGAGAAACGAGCTTTGACATGGTGGAATGGTGTGATGAGAGATAGGGGTGCCGATGTGGCACTGGCTCAAACATGGGAAGAACTTAGAGCACTGATGATGAAGGAATTCTGTCCTCGTCACGAGATCAGGGCCTTGGAAAGGGAATTCGACGATCTTAAGCAAGACAGCGGTGAACATCGAGCATACACTGATCGATATGAGGAGCTGAGCCTGTTGTGTCCTACCATGGTTACTCCTTTGGATAAGGCGATCGAAAAATACATTGATGGTCTCCCTGACTCAGTTCAGGACATTGTTACTGGTAGTAACCCCACTACGGTTAGGCAGGCCATTGAGCTATCTGCAACCTTGACTGAATCTCAGATCAGGAAACGTAAACTTTTTCGAAAGGGTGACAAGAAGCCAATCGAGGAATCAAAGACCATGGATGAACAGACTGGATCCCCTGAGCGGTCAAAGAAGCGAAAGGCTTCTTAGAACTTCGCCATGGTTACTCACAATGATTAAGCCGTCCCCAACCAACCAGCTCAACCCCCTGCTAGGAAGCCATACAATGGAACTTCACCCTTGTGCAACCAACGTAACCTTCATCATCATGCTGGGGTGAAGTGCCGCGAATGCCAAATTTGTGGACTTAAAGGTCATACAGCAAAAGTTTGCCGAGCTGCAGTAGCACCAAATCAAGCTGACAACAATCCTGCCCAAGCTCGCTTTCCACCAGGTTCTTGCTACAATTGTGGCGAGATGGGTCATTTCCGAAGAAATTGCCCAAAGCTTGCTAATGCAAATCCAGCACAGGGATGAGCATCTGACCGACTAGAAGACAACACCCTTTAGAAATAATCATGTCTTATGTATTATTTTCTTTTGTGGTCAAGGTCTGTGAAACAGTTGTTATCATTGTTTATAAATAAATCCTTTATTTACATTGCAATGTATTTATGTGGTTGTATGTATAAACAACATATCCCCTACAATACCGACAATCAAGGAATCGTATTCCTTGAAAAGAAAACTACCCCCAAATAATTTTTCTATTTTATGATCTCTTGCGTTTTCCATGAAATTCCTAAGTACCCGTTTCTTCCAAGAAAACGAAGTACAAGGCGCAAGTTACAACACTGGACGAATACCCAAAGTACCATTATAAATCCTTAATAGGGTACCTAAGGGTATTTCCGTAAATCCTAAAATTGTTATGTTCCTTAATTCGAATATTACGTTTCTTTGAGAACAAAATCGAATTTTTGGGAGATCTTCCTATCTTTTCAGATAGATCCCAGAGGACATCGAAGTCTATCAACTGGTTTCCATATCCATTCTCAATCGATAATAAATTAATAACAAATTAATAATCAAGTTAAACAACTATGTGATTATGTGCTTATGTGTTCCTTTTTATGTTTTTGGTGTAGTCCAAGTTTTTGTTATCCAAATCCTCGTAGAACCTTTCGTATCTTCATATGAGGGATTCATAGTAGGATACCCAAAAGGTACTATATTAAATCCTCAATGGGCTTTTACGTAATAGTAAAGACCCTTGGATTATATTGTATTATTACATAATTAGACCCCATGAGTGGTCTAGTTAAACAGATTTATCCAAAAATCTGGTTAGGAACATCATGTGATGATATAGCTGAAAGGACTCCTTGGTGGCCTAATTAAAAAGATCATCTGTCAATCTAATTAAAAGGACCCTATGGTAGTCTAGTCACACTCATCACAGGTTTGATTTTCCTCCCCTAAACATTACAAGACAAACTGTGCGGACTATGCAAGGAATTACGTAATTATGGATGCATACATAATTATGGAATTCAGTGCACAGAAACCACAGCGAGTTTTGTCATGTGTCTAGAGTTGATTCTTTCATTTTCATTCCTGCAGAAATCGTGGAAAATGACTCATTCCGTTCATTTTCGTTTCTGAAGAAATTTGGGAAAATGACTCATTCCGTTCATTTTCGTTTCTGAAGGAATTGTGGAAAATGACTCATTCCGTTCATTTTCGTTTCTGGAGGAATTGTGGAAAATGACTCATTAAAATGACTCATTCCGTTCATTTTCGTTTCTGAAGAGGTTGTGGAAAATGACTCATTCCGTTCATTTTTGTTTCTGAAGAGATTGTGGAAAATGACTCATTCCGTTCATTTTCTTTTCTGAAGAAATTGTGGAAAATGACTCATTCCGTTCATTTTCGTTTCTGAAGAGGTTGTGGAAAATGACTCATTCCGTTCATTTTCGTTTCTGAAGAGATTGTGGAAAATGACTCATTCCGTTCATTTTCGTTTCTGAAGAGGTTGTGGAAAATGACTCATTCCGTTCATTTTCGTTTCTGAAGAGGTTGTGGAAAATGACTCATTCCGTTCATTTTCGTTTCTGAAGAAATTGTGGAAAATGACTCATTCCGTTCTTTTTCGTTTCTGAAGAATGCCTGTTGAAAATAACTCCGTTCATTTTTCATTTCTGAAAAATGTCCGTTAAAGAGAAATAACAGGATTATGCCTTGCTTATCTTTAATGGTTATTTGACACAAAGTCACAAATAGACTCCTACGAATAAATTTCGGGAGGAAATTTCCTAAAGTAGGGGAGACTGTGACACCTGTGTCACTTCAACCATCAAACAAATTCCAAACCAATGAAATATTGTATTTCATACTTGGGATTTGTAAAAATATGTGTATCTTTTGCACATATCAACTCTTGTTCGATTTCAAGCTTTAAATCACTTTCTGGAAGGTTATACGCGCACTGATGCTTAAATATAACCAGTTTAATGCAACGAACACTCTGGAATAGTGAAATAGGTTTAACATACCTTAAATAACCTTTACATAATTAGAAATAAGTTTCGAAGGCTTTGGTATGGCAAAATCCAGTTAAATCGCTTACAGGGACTAAACTTGACAAACTGTGAAAGTATGCCAATTTGAACTGTAACGAACATTCCGGAACATGACCATAAGTTAAACATACCATAAATATCCTTTACATAGCTTAGAAATAGGCTTTGAGGGGTTCGGTATGCTAAAATAAACTTTTGGGTCATTCAGGGACTAAAAGCGTCAAAAAGTGCACAAGTTTGCGTTTTCGCGCATAACTTACGTTCTGAATACACCCGGACATCCAAAAATTTATGTAAGCACTAAAATATTTTATGTTAGTGTTTGGATTGAGAAAAATCCATTCGTTGCGTCATTTGGATCGTTTTTCGCGCTTATGCGCATTCCGTCGTAATTAAGCGATCATCGCGATCGTACGACCAAACGAACCAACATCCGGCATATTTTTGAGCAAGTTTCATGTCCACAATGTTTATACCTTATGGTCACGGCGTTTAGTTAGTTGTATGATAGGTAGTTATATGCCTTAGGTAAATGACCAAAATGCCCTTTTTACACCAAAATTCATTTTAAGCATATGTAACATAACTTTTGGTATCTAAACTGATTTGGTAACAATATTAGACATGTTAAGGCATATTTTTCTTGTCATAGGGCTAGTTAGGCGTTCCGAACGCGTTTTACGCGAACGACGCGTTAAAGTAGCATAATCTACCTAGACGGATCGTAATGGGTCGTAAGCACTTAGGTTAGGTTTCATTTAGTATGTAGGCTTTGTTAAACCATACTACATGAGTTTCCATACTCGTTTGGTTTACGAACCCTCATCCTATCCAATCCTCCGATTTAGGTCCGGTATATTAACATAGTTACCTATATTAGGTGCCGTTTAATTTCCGTGATCTCTAGCATTGTTTGGTTGTTACTCAAGGACTACTGAGCAATCTCAAGTGAGTACATAGAACCCCCTCTTTTAAATGTTTTCAAGGTGTTTATGTGAGTACATAGACCCCTCTTTTACTGTTTTCCAAACTGTTTTGGGGTGAAACACATGTGCCTACTTGTTACTTTCATGCTTTCCTGTTTTCACATCATATACTTGCTAAGTTTATTAGTACATTTATAGTACATGATTTCAATACATTTTATGCTATGTATGCCCATTGTGTGCATACTTAGTACATCACTTTACAATACATTTCATGCTATGTACGCCCATTGTGTGCATACTTAGTACATTGTTTTACATTACACTTATGTTGCATATGCTCATCCAGCATATGAACACATTATACTACATTTTGAACCGTTGTAACCATTTGACTATGTGAACCGTCGCAACCCTTTGATTATATGAACCGTTTGTAACTATTGAACCGTGCGAACCAGTTGTATCTGTTGACATGATTTACATTTGACAATAGACATTTGACTATACATAAACATTTCTACAATTGTTAAACATTTCATCTTGATGGTTTGGTTTAAGTAAGTGATATAAGTAACGAGGCGTATGTAATATGATACAAGCATGGTGGATACGCCGCTGGTACTTCCTATATATAAGTGTTTGTATGGTATCACATATTGTAGCGTTATTTGAATCATTTCAATTTGAGACATATAACATTTTATACAAATAACATACTTTTCACAAGACATTGATTTACAAACAACTTATCTTATACAAACTCATTTTACATGGTTATTCATTTAACCATACATTATTCTCTTATTTATACATATCATCTGATCTTATCGTTTTTCAAATGATTTACAAGACAAAGTAAATTACAAGAACTGAGCTCCTCATAACGATCCGTATACGCACGAGACAAGAACTAGTTAATTTATGTTATGTACTCTTTGGTTCTTATTTAAAACAATGTAAACTTTCATGTTTGATTAATAAAACGAAACTTCAATTGCCATGGATTTGAAACAATTAATTCTGTTACAACACTCCCCGACGTTTCCGCCACGTTTTGTATGTTCTACGTGGTCGGGGTGTGACAATCGGGTAAACCATCGATATACCTCTCTATTGCTTTCTCCAACGTGGTAACCATAGTAGGACACAACAAACTGAGCTCCTCATAACGATCCGTATACGCACGGTGTTCTCCCCCATCTTGTTTCAAATCATCGAATTCTCGTTCCAAAGCTCGAATCTCGTGACGGGGACAGAACTCTCTCATCATGAGAGCTCGAAGCTCTACCCATGTTTGTGCCATCGCCACATCGGCACCCCTATCACGCATCACTCCGTTCCACCATGTAAGAGCACGCTTCTCGAACACACTGGATGCAAACTTAACTTTACGCTCATTCGGACATTGCACATGTCTGAATGTGCTTTCCAAACTTTGGAACCATTGCAGGAGCGCGGTTGCTCCTTGAGACCCAGAAAATTTCTACGGTTTAGCCGAATTGAAATTCTTGAAACTACACTGTGCATTGTTGTTATTATTGTTGTTGTATAATTGATGGATCTGGGTTACTATATTCGGAAGCACCGCAACCATTTGCTGAGCGACAAGGGCTGCGACTTCTTCGTTGGTTAGAGGTTGTGCATCACGTCGAGGAGGCATTGTCTAAAAGGAACAAGGAAACATGAGAAACGAGTGAGGTCGACAATTGGAAAAAAAACAAAAGAGGTATTGAAAACATCGACAAAACACAAGGAAGGCGATCATTCGTTTGTTATCTCGAACAAACAAACGACACGCAGTGACTAATCAAAGTAAATGGGTCAGTATAATGTATCACTGAAGACATGATCGACTATAAGTGACCACTCACCCCAAGAGTTCCCAGGTAAGAGTGACTGGTCCGATACTGCGGATTTGTACGAACACTCTAGCCTTAGACAGAAAACTCAGGGTACATGTATTCACCCTTCCAGTTTGCACGTGTTCACATTATTTAGACCCAAACTTTGACGAGATTTTGAAAACTCAAAGGGTTCAAAACCTTATAATCAATCATCCAAGAATAGATGATTATTTTCGAAGCGGATTTGTTATTGTGTTCTCGTTGTGGTTATCACCTAAGGATAGGTGACGGTATTGTTATAAAATCTAAACGCAAATCTTCTTGCGTTAGGGTCCTAGAAACTTATAGTCTAGGTCAAAGCATTACTAATAACCTAATTCCCTATAACCATTGGCTGTGATACCAACTCTTCTGTCACACCCCGACCGTGTCAAAACAACGAAACCGTGGCGGAAACGTCGGGGAGTGTTGCAACAGAATTATTGTTTCATAACCATGGATACAAAAGTTTCGTTTTATTGATTCATTAAGTAATTTACATTGTCTTAAACGAAAATAAACAAGTTACATATCGTCTATCATTATTATTGTGTCACTAAGGCCTCGTCCAGATCTTATGTGAACATACTTCCTAGCAATCAACATCATGCAACACCACCTGAAACATATGTAAAAACAAAGTCAGTAAAGAAATTGCTAGTGAGCACATAGGTTTTATGAGAGTATTGTATTCATGGCTCGTTTACAAGTTGCAGTACCTTATTAGACTACAAGAGTCAGAAGTTACAAACCTCGTTTTGAAAAGTGTATTGCAACATAATTAACCAATCTCAAATCAAGTTGGTTATAGTTTATAAAATCTCGCAGCCATGATTCTTAACCCAAAACATTTGTTTAAGTAAACCAAATCGTAAATTGTTCTCGTTACAAAACTCGTATGGTTTATATCATTTCGAAAACCTCGTTGTGTGACATCGTTTCAAAATCATTTGTCCAAGTGAACTAAATAATGTCACGAAATATAATATGATAAAAACACTTATATATAAGAAGTACCAGCGGCGTATCTACCATGCTTTCATCATGTTACACCCGTTCCATTATCTAATCACAACCCAAAACCAATCGTTTGTTCAAATCGTTTATCTCGTTTAAATCGTTTCAAATCGTTTAACTCGTCCCAAAATCGTTTTCGTTTTAATTCTGAAACTACTTTTGGTCGTCTCGCTAATAACATCCAAACCTTCATGACTCGACTATCTAGAAACTCGCATTAACAAACCACCAAAGGGTAAGTTAACAATCACAGATTCGGTCGTTACCTATATAACCCCCACACATAACCATGGGTGTAGTCTGATAACGGGATTTGTCAGATCCTATGGTACCATAACCTAATACTGGTCGGCTTGATCAATGCTAATGAATGTTATTCGTTATGTAAATATGTCCAACAAGTTCGTTCACATTATCGAAATCATTATTAGTTTAATATAAACCATGTTAATCGTTTTTGAAACCATCCTTAAAATATCGAAATCGTTTTAATACATATGAATCACCCCAAAACAATTGAAAAGAGTGAAATAGGGGAACTATGTACTCACATCGAAGTGCAAAGTATCCTCAATCTAAAGAACTCAACAAGCTCAGGCAAATCAAGGAAACTCAAGCAGCACCTAGTAATCGAATCACTAGTAAATAAATCGACACCTAAATCGGAAGATCGGATAGAATGAGGTCTTGTAAACCAAATGAGTATTGGAACTCATGTGATATGGTTTAACAATGCCTACATTCTAGATCAGAACCTAACCTAAGTGCTTTCGACCCGTTACGACCCATTAAGGTAGCTTACGCTACTTTAACGCGTCGTTCGCGTAAAAGCGCGTTTGAGACGTCTAACTAGTCCTATGACAAGTATTATATGCCTAAACATGCTTAAATATGTTGGATAATCAGTTATGTGACAAAAGTTTAAGTTACATATGCTTAAATACCAATTATGCATAAAAGGGCATTTTGGTCATTTACCTAAGGCATATAAACTACATATCATACAACTACTTAAACTATGTGACCATAAGGTATAACCTCGGAAGGTTATTCCCTATACAACTATGGTCACTAAACATGCTTGGTCAGATCCTAATGATCGACCTAACGGGTCGAGTTCGAAAGTCTAAGCGGTGGTTTAGACCGCTTGACTTACGACTCTAAACAAGCACTAATCTAAAAGTGACGAGCTAAACATGTTAGAACATGTTTACCTAAGTTAGAAAACAGGTTTTGATATCAAAACAAAGTATTTTGATACCCAAGAGTAGTTTGGTTGCAAAATACGCATAAATACGCATTTTGACCGAAACTACAACTCGTCACTACGCCTAGTCAACGTGGTAATCAGTAGGTATAGTCACAAGGGACTATAACCATCATGATTACGCTCATGTTGCAAAGTTCAAAAGAACTTTGTGTTGACCAAAGACTGGTCAATACAGAAAGTCAAACACTGTTTGACTTTCATGCTCGAAAAGCGATAAAAGAACGAAAGAAGCTTACAAAGGGTCCAAGCTAGGGAGAACTTGATTTATAATACTCAGGTATGAAGCAAAGGCTTCAACTTAGAGCATTAAAATGATCAAGGGTGCAGAAAAATAAAAGAGGGCTTGGCTATTTATACTTTTCAGTTAACCGTTAAGATTGTTTCTTGCTAAAGAGGGAATGATCTAGGCCATCCTTGTGGGCAAATGGTATTGTAATACAAGGGGCATCCAAAAAACCATCAAAACTTGCCCAAAGTATCCCAAATCAGCTGCCAAAACCATCAAAAACCAGCCCAAATAACCAGGTGCAATGTTTCTGTCTGGCAGGCTGTCGCGCCCCGCGTAAGATATAGCCTAATCTTACGCGGCCCGCCTAGCCTAGTTTGGCAGATTGTCCAAAAAGATCTCGGATGTCGGTTCGTTTGGTCGCCGGTTGCGTTATTCAGGTAATTACACCGGAAGTCGTAACGAACGCAAAAACGATCCAAATTAAGCGACGAATGGAATTTTATCATGCCAATCACTAAAATAAAATATTTTAATGATTACATAAATTTTTGGGTGTCCGGATATATTCAGAACATAAGATATGCGTGAAAATGCAAACTTGTGCACTTTTTGACGTTTTTAGTCCCTATTGATCAAATAAGTTTATTCTAGCATACCGAACCCCTCAAAGCCTATTTCTAAGCTATGTATAGGATATTTAGGGTATGTTTAACTTATGATCAAGTTCTGGAATGTTCATTACCATACGAATCGGTATAGTTTCACAGTTTGACACAAATAGTCCCTGCGATCGATTAGACTTGTTTTCAACACACCAAACCATCCAAAACTTATTTCTAAGTTATGTGAAGGTTATTTAAGGTATGTTAAAGCTATGTCACTATTCCGGAGTGTTTGTAGCATTAAACTGATTACGTTCGCGCATCAGTTTGCGTATAACTTTCCAGAAAGCGATTTAAAGCTTGAAATCGGAATCGAATCAAATCGAAAAATCATCAAACACAATACACATAATAACACCAAAACCCATTGTTTTATTAATAATTAACATAGTTTTACATTATACATCGATTATAGAGCACAGTTGTCACAACTCACGTTGGTCTCATACTTATTTGAACGTTAACATGCTTATATACTACATTCTTATACGCACACATTCTTATTTTCAAATTTAGGTATACCCCGATTCATACACAACTAGTACAAACTATGCGGATCATGCGACGATCATATAATTGTGGGTGTACATGGAATTATAGTGATAGGCGCATGAGAATCATAGGGTGTACTACTGTGTATGGTTAGACACGGAACGTTACATGACACTGAATAACGAAACGGACGTAACATAGTCAAAACATGGTGGATACGGCACTGGTACTTCCTATATACAAGTGTTTTCACCATGTTACCAAACTTTCGTAAAACGTGCCAAGAGAAATTCGGTGTTTTGCAGACCTATTTAGACCCGATACAAACTTTAACAACTCACAAAGGCATTGCTAAACACGCGAGATCCGATTATCCATGACGAGACCCCATTCTTAACACATCGCTTTCAATACACATACCATTCTTATACTCGCATTCATTTATTAGGTCAATCATTCACTCTTATACCTCCATTATTCCCCGCTATTATCTGCCTTTTGTACGAACCTCGTTTGCAATCAATCGGTTTAAACATTTGTACCCTAAAATGCTTTCTTACTTTTAAAACTATTTTTCATTCTTTATTTATGCGCAAACATATTAGTTGGCCATTACCTCCAAAACCTTTTTTTTATTTAAAATACCTAATTTCCTCGTTTTCCACCGAAAAAGAAGTCTCCACAAATCTGAGATTTGTCAATGCTCTTTAAAACCAACGAAACTTTTTCTTACAACCAACAGTTCTGCCACACTTTTCATCAAAATACATACCGTTTTATATGAAAGCTTCATTCTTAGGTAACACATTTTAAAATACCTCATCATTGAGTTATTCAAACTTGTTTAAACTCGCTTGTCTATACACACACATGCACGTTTTACTTCTGCTGAATGCATTGAATCATTCTAGACAAAAGAACCCTTTTTACAAACCTATCTTTTCGTTCCTCGAAACTTTAAACTTTTCAACACGTTTCAAAACTTCCAAGTCTTGATTTTAGACAATCATTCTTTTAGCCAAAATGCTTTTTCTCAAAGGTCTTCCTCTTGAATAAATTTCGGGACGAAATTTCCTAAAGTAGGGGAGACTGTAACGCCTCGTATTTTTGTACTTCTATTTTAAAAATGTTCGTATTCATATTCTAATTTTAGAAACTTACATTTGTATTTTTAATTTCAATCTCACAATTCGAGGCGTTAATCATAATAAAATTCATATTTTATACATATTTGTTATTCACACAACCGATCATATAAATACATATTTATACGCAAACCGACACTATTTATACGTAAAAATACTTATACGCACATCCTCAATACTTGAATTATATTTTTATGCTTTTATATATACTCAATTACATAATATATACTCAAGAAATACCAAGAAATATACCAATCATTTTTCCACCTCATCAATCATCTTCCACCTTCTTTAACCAATCATATTTCACCATTTTCCACCTCCTTTTTCCACCAATCATCTTTCCACCTTTTCCAACTTTTTTAACCAATCATATTTCACCATTTTCCACCTTCTCCACCTATAAATACCAACCTCCTTCTACCATTTTCTTCACACCATTCTTCTCTCCATCTCTCTAATTCTCTCAATCCATCTAAATCAAGAATTCTAAGAATTCTAAAAGGACACTAAGTGTTCCACCTATTCTTCTCTTAACCTCTCTACTTCTCTCAAATCTTCCAAGAAAGGAAGAGAACTCTAAGAGTTCTAAAAGAAAACACTAAGTGTTTTAAAGGAAGCTTGGAAGCTCCAACCTCCAACTCTTCACGGAATCACCAAAGGAAACTTTGCAAAACTGTGAGTACACTTGACTTGTTTTACTTTTAAAACACTTTGGGTTGTAACATGTTAATATACAAACTTCACTATCACACACTTAAACATGCTTTATATTCTCAATCCTATATACATACTACTTGTTTACTTAGGTTCATGCTAGATTATACATGCTTTATGTCATTAACTTTGCTAAGCCCCAACTTAACATATATAGCGCTAGAGAAGTAGCACGTCGCCCGTCGGGGTCTTGTTAAGTCTTTATATATTCTTGAACGGTCTCGACACTTTTGTGGCGAGGGATGCTAAATACTAGTGGACACTTGGGTTTGACATATTGTGAGGCATGCTAGTTACCTTGTTTACAAAGTGCCATGTGGATTCGAGAAAACGCTTTTATACTTATGCTTATATATATACAAACCTTGTGTACTCGCCAATGCTTTCGCATTGACACTTTATTTTAAAACATGTTGCAGGTTTAATGATGATGTTGATGATGCATGGAACATAGTAGGATGCCTAGAAACTCATTTTAAATTTTGTATATTTAGTGTAATGTAATTATTTTATTTCAAGTTGTTGTAATTGTATTTTCATTTCCATGTTGTAATCGAATTCTTATAGTAATCAAATGAAATTCATTATTTAAATACTTGTCGCAAATTCTAGTGTTATGTGTAATGAGCAATCTATCTACGTCTCACTCCGATGTTTCCGCCATCGGTTGGGGTGTGACATTGACGATTAACTTCACTCCTTCTTTTCTTAAAACGACCTCACCAACGAGTTAGGGGTGATTCCCTTACCTAGGTGGTCGTTACCAAAATTTTCCTTCAAAAGAGACTTTATTATACACTCCCGATCAAGTTTTATACCTAATTCGTTTATCATTTGTCAAAATCCCTACTTATGCAAATTTCAAAGTTCATTGACTTATTAAACGAATATCTTACCCCATAATCTATTTCACATAAACCGCATACACGAAATGCTTAGTCATACCATAAACGTTTTGTTCCCAATTTTCAAAAATCTGACGAAATGCTACCCATCAACTTAATCGGTCTACTGAATATCTTGCCCACAAATTTCATGCTTAACGTAATCACTAAAACACGCTCACATTATATCATCATACTAAAGACTTTGTTCACAATCGAAATTCAAACTAGCCATCTCATGTGACTATAAGATCTTATAGTTATTACAAGATCATTTTACTAAATCTCTTTCCTAAAATCAATAAAACATTTTATTAAAAACACTTTTCAACAATCACTAAGTTCATTATGCTAAGATAGTTAGCAGAAAGTGAACTTTTAAAAAGTTCTCAATAAAAGCAAGCAATCCATCATTTATGCAGCATACAAATAATGGGGCATAGAAATATTAAAGTAACTTTTGGTTGATTCTTTTGCTAGTGGTTGTGGGTGGTAGTTTCAAGTGAGGTGGTTTAGATCCATAGGTGAGGAGGTGGAGATGATGTATGGTGGTGGGGTATGGTGGTGTTGGTGATGGCGTTCTATGTTGGTGGTGGTTGATTGGGTAAGAAGACTGAGATGATGGTGGTGGTTTGGTTCAAGGGTTTGGGAGAGAATACGAAGACATGGGTGTATAGTGTATATATCAAGTGTGTATATTATTAATATATATTTAACTTTAATATTTAATTTTAAGGGAACTTTGGTAATTTTACAAAAAAAAAAAAAACTAAGAAAATCAAACAGAGTTACAAATTTGAACTCAATGGGTTATAAAATGAAAATCCAGGTACTCAGGACGTTAAACTTTTTTAATTTGAACTCAAGTGGTTAAAACCACTAAAACATAAGGATTCAAAAATTAATTTACTCCAATATGTATGTGTGACCAAATGATAGTCAATAGCCATACTTAAAATCACAAAATTTCATGTGACTTTATATAACCATTTCTCACACCACCAATACTTTGTTTTTTTTATGGCTAAATGATATCAAACGTCATGGAAAAAACAATTGTGTGTGACCAAATGATTGACAATAAACATACTTAAAATTACTGAATTTTTGTAGTGTCTAGTTAAAGTTTTTTAGTCACCCTTACAATGAATTTATGTGACTATATAATAGAACCAGCCACATTTACAGTAACTTCATATGGTTGTTGCTACCTTTTAACTATATTTAATGGACAAAATGCTTGAATACAAACCTTTTTGCCACATTTTTTTCATTGGTGTAGCTAAAACAAACCTTTTAGTAATATTATGTGACAATATAATAGAAACAATCACATTTAAAGTAACGTGGTCGTAGCTACCTTTTAGCCATACATATTCTTGATTCCATCAAGAAATTTTAGTACTCTTTAGCCACAGTTTTAAGTTGTTATGACCACACATACGTGAATATGGTTGTATGATGCCTACGTTGACTGGATCTTTATTCTCACACTTGAGCTGGAAAGAAATGTAACCATAAACGTATGGTCACAATTTTTTTGTGTGGTTATATCTAGTTTTTGACATAGTATAGCTAGACATAAAATATATGTAAAATTAAATGAAATAAAAACAAAATTCATCCTTCCTAATGTGAAGAAGAAAAATAAAATAAACAAAAAACTTGCAAAAGTAAAAGAAATGTCCACAAGAAATTTGAGTCTTGCCAAGGGGTTTTCTAATGGCACACCCCCTGTCTATCCGCACACCTTTTCAATTCAATACGTATCGTATAGGCCTATACGATGCGTATAGGCCTATATGATGCGTATTGAAATAAAGTAAAAGACATGGCAGACTGACAGGTGCAGGTTATGTCTGGCGGCGGGCTTGATACGCATCGTATAGGCCTATACGATGCGTATCAAGGCACTGATTTTTTTGAAGTTTATTTTTTGTTGTGTTGTGTCGAATGCGAACCCGAGAAACGAAAGGGATTTCGAGCAGTTGGTCGATGACATGATAGACAAAGATCTTGACACGATCATATCCATTTTCAAGTATTAGACTAGATAGTCCAAGATGAAATATTGTAAAACCATTCAAGCCCACCAGTCTACAGTGTGTTATGGTGAGATTTTTCAAGTTTGCACAGTGGGAGAAAAGACTAGCACCCCTGTCAATATTGTCATAATGTAATGAGACATAACTGAGATTTTAGCCGCGTGTTAAAACGGAACATAATCCCAGATTGTCTAAAGAAGCGTTTTTTATCATGTGTCATGTGGTAAACAACTACCAAGGGGATATTCAGATCTCTATTCGGTCATCTTTCCGAGCTTTTACACACGAATATGTGGTTCCCAATTTGCAGAACATAATCCCAGATTGTCTAAAGAAGCGCTTTTATCATGTGTCATATGGTGAGATTTTTCAAGTTTACACAGTGGTGAGATTCTTCAAGTTTGCATAGTGGGAGAAAAGACCAGCACCCTTGTCGTTCCGTATTTTCTCCTTTTCTAATTCTCGAAGAATCTCATAACATATTCTCTGTTTCTCTAAATCATCTGTAAATTTATGTTTCTCTAACATGACACATGATAAAAGCGCTTCTCTAGACAATCTGGGATTATGTTCCGTTTTATGCACATGATAAAAGCGCTTCTCTAGACAACAAGTGCAACTTTACGACACGCTTACCTTAATCACATTTTCCATGGAGTCACAGATCCAACAATAGGGCCCACGGATCTTATACCCACCCGAGACCGACCTCTGGATCACACGTGGGAGAATAGACCAGCACCCTTGTCATTCCGTATTTTCTCCTTTTCTAATTCTCGAAGAATCTCGTAACGTATTCTCTGTTTCTCTAAATCATCTATAAAATTATGTTTCTCTAATATGACACATGATAAAGTGCTTCTCTAAACAATCTAGGATTATGTTCCATTTATGACACATGATACGGCACGCTTACGTTAATCACATTTTCCATGGAGTCACAGATCCGACAATAGGGCCCACGGATCTTATGCCCACCCGAGACCGACCTCTGGATCACACGTGGGAGAAAAGACCAACACCCTTGTCGTTTCGTATTTTATCCTTTTCTAATTCTCGAAGAATCTCGTAACATATTCTCTGTTTCTCTAAATCGTCTGTAAAATTATAAAAAAAATAAACTATGCGGGTTTTCCATCTATATATTCCGTCCAACATATGACACATGATAAAAGCGCTTCTCAAGACAATATGGGATTATGTTCCTTTTTATTACAGTCGTGAGGTGGTCAAACCTTTCTAAAAGTAGAAAAAAAATAAAACATTAACAAATAACAAAGATTGAAGAACAAAAGAAGAAATTGTTCCTCTTTGTTACAAAGCATGTCATCTGAAACACTTAACAGGACATTGTTAACAGGGGAATTCTATTGGAACACCTGATCAAGAGAAACTTCTTCAAGCTAACTGCCGATATCTCATCCTTCTTATCTTGCTATTAAACGAGGTATAATAGCTAATAAAATATGTTTAACTTTTGAAGTCTGTATATTCTCTAACTTTTGAAGGTTCTTTATATGCTTCTTTCCTGATGCATGTCTGTGTCGAACAGTTTCTCCGTCGCTAATTTCTCCACTCGCCGTGAAATCGAACAGTTTCTTAATAGATTCCGTTTGATTTCAAAGCTGGTTGAGGATTACGAGTGTTCTAGACCCGTTCAAGGCATGCTTGTTTGTGCGATTCACAGAAATAAGGATGCATTCCACGGTAAACGATGCAACTGATAAAACCGAAGCTGTTATTTTGGTTGTTCAGTACTTCCGAGACGATTCAAGTGAGTCCTATGAAGCAAGTGTCTGTCTATTTAATTGAGAGGAATCATTGTATGCTTCTTTCCTGATGCATGTTTGATGAAACCGAAGCTGTTATTTCAGTTGTTCAGTACTTCCGAGACGATTCAAGTGAGTCATATGAAGCAAGTGTCTGTCTATTCAATTGATAGGAATCATTGCATGACATCCCTGTTGAAAACAAGTGGTTGTAATGATGGGACCCATGATTTGAAACACATTTTTTTGAGAAATTTATAGTTTAATACGCATCGTATAGGCCTATACGATGCATATTAATCGATGAAATTACTGAAATACCCTTGTTTTTTCTGATAAATTCAGCGGTATTTTTAGAAAATTCAAAGTTTAATGCGCATCATATAGGTCTATACGATGCGTATTAAGGCGATATACGATACAACATAGGCCTATACGGTCGTATATGGCATAATTTCAAATTTAGTTTTATCGTGTTTTCCTCGGTTCGACGCGTATACGTGTCGTTTTTTGCCAAACTTTCGCATATTTTGTCGTTTTATGACTTATACCTTCAACATACGTCATTTCGGTGCCGTTCGGTTACGTGCGAATATCGTATTCTATGATTACGTACAGTTTTGTTTGAAATCCACTTGTACTGCATAGTGTCGTGTTGTATGTATACGTGTGTGGAAATATCATTAGTCGCGTATTTTGACGTATTTTTGCCTATTTTGACGTATTCTAACATATTGTTGCGTATTTTATAGTATTTTTGACGTATTTTAGCGTATTCTAACGTATTTTAGCTTATTTTAACCTGTTTTAGGGTATTTTTACGTATTTGGCATATTTTAACGTATTTTCATGTATTTTTTTTCTTAATATAACGTACATTAACATATTGCAGCTTATTTTAGAATATTTTCATGTAGTTTAGCGTATTTTAGGGTATTTTTGCGTATTTTAGAGTTTTATTTCGTATTTTTGATTTTTTTCGTATTTTAGAGTATTTTAGCGTTTGTTGAAGGATAACGCAAACAAGTTCTCCACAGTTTGTTATTCAGATCTCTATTCGGTCGTCTTTCCAAACTACAACACACGATAAGTTTAAACTTTATAGTGTGTGATTTGACCAGGAAAGGATTGAAGGTGATTTATACTTTTAATAAGCTGTCACATTTGTCAAGTTCGTTGCATTCATTCATATTGTTTAGACAACAACAGATAATGAACGGATTGTTGGACTTCTTGTTCCAAATGCAGCTGTAGGATCCGTACTTAAAGGTCTCTCTAAAATATGCAACCGAGACCGCCTTGTTAATTTTAATGAAGGAATGAACATTGAATGTGCAAACCACAACCGTTTTTTACAACGGCAAAGGTGGCTATGCGAAATACAAACTGCAATCATTTGTGACTATGGGAAACACTAGCAAAAGAAACAAATATTTTTAGAAAAGCATTGGGATTCAAGGGTTTAGTTAGAAAATAATCCTAGATTGTCTAAAGAAGCGGTTTTATCATGTGTCGTATGAATGTAATTAAACGGAAACTATCAATCGAGACCGCATTGTTAATTTTAATAAAGGAATGAAGACTGAATGTGTAAACCACAACCGTTTTTTACTACGGAGTTGGAGCATGAAGAAACGAAACCCTAACATTATTTGAGTTGGAATGTGTGCAGACTGAAACATCTTGACAAGATATAATTGCAAGACTGTTTCTCGGGCTTCCAATGCCTACACAGAGTGATAAACAACGCTGATATGAGCACATAACAACTGATTCAGATTTAAACAATGCACGCCTCAATTCATCTTTTTTACTTTTTTATTCGATTTCAACAAATCTTTTCAATAATCAGTACGCAGCAAATCTTTGTGTAGTTATTCTGAATGTTTCGAATCATCATAGAAGACGAAACTTCAGCAACCATTTTTCCTTTTCCTTCAATTTCGAGAACATTCTCCGTATCATGAAGCCGTGTCGGGTTCTTCTGCTAGTGGTTTCTGTAACCAATTGGGAACCACATATTTGCTTCAAGATTAATGTATCTGAATCAGGTTCTCAAACAAATACTACTAAAGATGAGTTAGTATTGAACAAAGAATATGAAGATCACGGTGCAAAGAGACCGCCTTGTTATTTTAATGAAGCAATGAAGATTGAATGTGCAAACCACAACCTTTTTTTACTACAGAAACGGTGGCTATGGGAAATACAAACTGCAATCGTTTGTGACTATGGGAAACACAAGTTTTCTTTTTGAGCTTGATGGATGTCCGTTATCTCAACGCTTCTCCTTACATTACTGATATGGAATTGGAGAACCATTGTGCATTTGCTTACTGATCTGGAATTGGAGAACCGTTGTGTATCTGAATCGGGTTGTCAAACAAACACTACTAAAGATGAGTTGGTATTGAACCAAGAATATGAAGATCACGGTATAGACATGTGGGAATAAAGTCATTGGACTACAGCAGATGAAGTCAAATGTGATCAAACTTGGACATCAGACGTAAATCTTGAAGCAAATATGTGGTTCCCAATTTGCGGAACATAATCCCAGATTGTCTAGAGAAGCGCTTTTATCATGTGTCATATGGTAACAAGAGTATGTTGTTCCAATATCAATTCCAATTGCAGTTTTTTCAACTCTCATGTTCCAAATGAAGCTGATGAAACCGGAGCTGTTATCCCGGTTGTTCAGTACTTTCGTGATAAATACAATGTTCATATTCGTTATCCTTTGCTTTCTGCAATTCAAGCAGGCACGGATGCTAAACGTACTGTTATTACATCTGAGACAATTCAAGTGAGTCCTATGAAGCAAGTGTCTGTCTATTCAATTGAGAGGAATCATTGCATCACATCCCCGTTGAAAAATAGAATCAATAAATTTAGGGAAAATGGGGTTGAAAGATGATAACCCAATAGTGGGGGATCTCATTCTACAGCTTCGATAAATTAAGGTCTTAAATAATGTTTCCTAGATGTTTGAAGACCAACAAATGTCTAAAGTGTTGCTTCTTCGTTCGCTTGACGGAAAGCTACCGTGTGATAGGAAGCTACCTTGCAAATTAAAAAATTAAATCGACACCTTCAATACGCATCGTATAGGCCTATACGATGCATATTACTTTTTAATAAGGGGACATTGTCAGCCTTTGACTGACATAGAAGTTTGAACCCACCTCAATACGCATTGTATAGGCCTATACGATGCGTATTGAGGTTGTCGATTTAATCCCCCAAGGTGTGCCAATAAGGCTAGAGGGTGTGAGGGTCATGGTTGTGACATGAATTGCCACCTAGGAACATGAATGAAAGGCTACACCACCCCCTTGATTGATCCACCATGGTTTGCATGGATTAAACCATGGCATCCATGGTCCTCATTTCCATTTTTAAACAAATCATTTCCTTTTTCTTTAGACAAAGATAAATTAAAATAAATAAGTGGCTAGTGGTTTGGGTCATGACCATACCCTTAGGGTAGTGATTTTGGATGGTGGATTAGAGATGAGTTACATGGCACTAACATGGAGGGTCATGATGATCATAAGGATCTTGACCACACCCTATAGCCTAATACGACCCCTTGCCAAAATGAAAGAAACACTATTCTAAGATTTGATGATTAAAAGAAAGTGATCTTTCACTCTTTTTTATTTTCATTTCTCTGAAACACCCACTTAATTGAATGGTAGTGTTTTCAAGTCTCATAACTTATGATTTTATTTGAGATATATAGTAAGCATTTATTTATTTTTTCTTCCAAAACCTCCTCTTCAATAGTGTTTTTCAGTCTATTCTCAACTCAAAAGTTCCTCAATACTTAATTATCAACTTTTAGGCTTACTCCTTTTGCTAGTAATGTTTGTTGATTAAGCCCTTCTTGACTTGTTTTCTTTATTCGTGCACCTATACATATGTATATATAATTACAAGTGATAATGTTAATTATAATCCAATTTATGTACGTAAAATGATAATTTGATACCTAAAATTTGTTATATTATGCATTTATCACCTTCCTTTAAATTGTCCTAAGATTAGAAACAATGTGGTGTCTTATAAAAATATTCACATCGAGGGGAGACATAGAAAGAGAAGAGTGGTAATGTTAACAATCTCTCAACCTCAACACTAAGAAATTTTGAACCAAGTACGTATAGTTCAAATTCATGTTTTTTTTTTACATTTACTTTCACTATTTTAGTAACTAGCGTTATCAACCCGGCGCGTTGCGCCTGGGATAAGCGGGGTTTCGATTCGGGTCATTGTGATTTGTGGCGGACTGTTGGTATAGACACTTGTAAAATTCAAAAAATATATGTATTGTACAAATGTATTGAATTAAATTGTTACAAATACAATAACTTATAAATTGTTATAAATACAATAACTTATAAATTGTTACAAATACAATAGCTTATAAATTATTAGCAACTCCTTTATGAAACACCACCTACCTTGCCTATGACCAAATCATTTAACTTGCTTGTTATGTTTACAACCTGACGTCCAAGTTGAAACCTTGAGTTGTTGCATGCTTCTTCTTGGGTTATCCTATTGATTTTCATACAAGTGCAATCTTCCTAGTATTCAAACACAACTCCTGCAATTAAAATAAATTTAAACACCACATTATCTAATAACTCCATTCTTCATAAATTAACTCCTCATTCAGATCCATCTACTAAATTATCAACACAAGAATTGATAGCAGGAGCGGTGGCGGCTGTGCCGCTGTGGCCGGCGGAGGTGTATCGTCGGTGAGTAGCGAGAGCATGTGGCTCATACCGGATGTTATGGATTGGCCCAGTATTCTCCAAGCTGGGTATATTCAATGTTTCTCACCTTGACTCATTTCCGTGGGGTAAACACTAAAGTTATTCTTTGGCGTTCAGTGAGAGGGCTTGGTATAAGGGAACCAATTCTGAACCTAACATATAATCATATGATTAAAGCATAAATAAGTGCAAAAGGAGCAAATATGTTAATATATTAGCAAGTATGAAAAAAGGGTACAGACCTCGGCCCATTTTAAATTTGGTCTTCCAAAACAGCTTGCAGAACGGATGTTAAAGAAACTAAAAGAGCGTTCATGATCTATTTCCAAATTATTTGCAATTTATCAGTTTAGAAAAAGTGGATGAATTTTCTTGTACCAAAAAATGGAATAAAAATATACAATTAGCATAATTTAAAGAAGTGCCAGAATGAATTCATAGTTGAGTAACTTGAAAAGGACCCGTGAAGAAATTCTTGACCTACCAGAAATGACCCGTTCTTCAAGTTCTTGACCCGTGAAGAAATAACAATAAAAGCATACCCAACAGAAATGACACCGATGCTGACAAAGAACCCAGCCACATTAATTCAAACACATTCCCTATTTCTTTGGTTTGTGTTAAACATACCCCACCATGTTAATTTTACTAATGTGCCTCTCTTCCCCTACTAAATCAATTATTTCAATAACCATGAATGTAGAGTGTAAATCTGATAGGTCATTTTCCCTAAGTTGAGTGTGAATTACCTTGGTCATTTTGCTGAAAATGCTTCATATATGTCGGCTCTAGGACTCCTTTTTGCTGCTGTGGTTGCTGGCGGTGCAGTTGCTACAGCGTCTTATAGTTTCGTATCTGGGTTTAACACATGAGTGACGGTGAGCTCGGTTGATCCAGGAGTTCGGTATTGCGCCTGCATAAGATCGTATCTTCCAACAGATTACATCATGCTTTTATTCAAAAAATATGTTATGCAAACTAATCTATAAATGAAACATTTAAAAATCCTAAGTTAGTGCAGTTAATATGCCAATGACGCAGCATCAAATACCTAAAATCCTAATCTTGAACGAAATTATATCTAGTTGCATCGTTTTGTCCACGACCACATGCCACGTTCACATTAATCCAAACAGGCGTCATACAAAAACCTTTTTCCACATATTTTTTTGGATCACTCTGTAAAGTCAAAGGTCAAACAAAAGTCAAAATCACCTATCTTGTAATAGTCCTCGTTAGAGAGTGAGTTGAGTTTTTACCTTTTCTTCCCAAAGTTCTTGCAGTTGATCATGGAACTCATCCAACTTCTTCATGGATAAATCAGACACATCAACATTAACAGCTTGATTTCCCGCATTACTCCCTACATTTTCTCCACATATTTCATGTATTTCTGCACATCTGATATCTCCTTTATCTGTTCAAGTTTCTTCTTTCAGAACTGTTCCAAATCCGGTGCAATAGCAGCAAGTTGTTCTTTGATGGTTCCCGAAGTCTTCTCAGGCTGCATATCATAACATAAGAAACAAATAAGCACCCAAATTTCATTCTACAAAACATAAGTAGCATATTACTTACAATCCCAGCTGATGTGCGTAAAGTGTGATAGGTATTTAAGTATATTTTAAGCCCTATTTATACGTTAGTCAAGTTTTAAATTTATAAAACACGATATTTTACTAACACCAAACACACATATGGACAAGTGCACCCATCGTGAGCGTAGTATAGTGTTGGCAAGATACCGAGGTCGTCCAAGGACACAAGAGCTTTTAGTACCGGTTTATCCTCAACGTCTAATCAAATAAAAAATTAGAAAAAGGTTTTAAACTAGAAAAATAAAAGCTAACTAAAATGCTGAGAAAAAAAAAACAGATAGACAAGATGAATCACTTGGCTCCGACTCATGTATAGTGTAACCTTTGATTATTTCCGCACTTTTGTACTTTTTAAGATATTATCTTAGTTATTGTAGTAGGCCCCTCTTTTGAAGGTGACGTTACCCTCAACCCAGTAGTTTGAGTCAGCAAGGATACAATCCTAAAGGGTCGGATTATTGAAAGATAATTAATTAAGTTTTTAATGCATATTATGGTAGGGCCCCTCTTTTGAAGGTGACGTTACCCTCGGCTAAGTAGTCTGAGTCAGCAGGGATACAGTCCTAAGTAGCCAGATTAAAGTACTAATAGTAGCTTACATATGAGGGGATCAAAGAGTTTGGACCCTCGCCATCCAATACCGGTGAGTATTGAAGGAGGTCCTACTAAATTTGACCCAGGTCATTGCATGATCTATACACTGAACAAGGCAAGACTCTTACCAAACCGTTCCCTTAACCCCCGACCAGGTAGCCAACATATCTCCATATAGACCATGGAGATATGAATGGTGAAAATCTTTTATTTTATATAGACAGTAAAATAATGCCAAGACACCACGGACAAACGATAAGGAAGAATCACCTTTAACATAAGAAACTAGTTATTAAAGTCATTAATACAAAACCAAGTAAAAAGTGCGAAAAGATTAAAAATAAAAAGTATTACACTAGACACTTGTCTTCACCAAGTGATGTAAGAGACTTAGGCAAACATGGCCTTTGATTGTCAAGAATTCTTACGATCAATCTTGTATCCCGAGACGACTCACACACTCTATGATGGACAATGGATGATGGTGATGGATGATGGTGTTGTGATGGTGGTGGGTGGTGGGTGAAGTGTGAGAGAGGTGGTGTGCCAAGGGATGGTTTGCAAATGAGCCAAGCACCCCTATTTATAGCCTGAACAGCAGCTCGGGCACGGCCCCGTGTCCATTGGGCACGACCCCGTGTCCATCATCTTCTCTGTCTTCATTAATTGCAGTTTGTCTGCATTAGTTGACCACGCCCCCGTGTCCGCTGAGCACGGCCCCGTGGTGGGCGATAGAAGCTTCTATACCTTTGTCTTTTATGCTGGCACTTGGGCACGCCCCCGTGTTCACTGAGCACGGGGCGTGTTCAGCCTTCTATTTTCTTGTTTTGCTTGGCAAGATGCTGCCGGGGAGGTCGGGCATGCCACGTTTGTTCATTTTCTTGTATTTATGTTAGATTTAGCTGCCTTTTTGCTTCTTTTGTTAATTTGAGCTCATTTATTCCTGAAAATATAAAAGGAAGACAAAAATACACTTTTTCCAACATTATTACTAAAAAGGGTTAGTTTTATGCCACAATTGATGTAATTTATATGTTGCATTTTGTGCACATCAAATACCCCCACACTTGAATCTTTGCTTGTCCTCAAGCAAAACTCTTTATAATGTGGCTTTACACCCCCAAATGGAATGGGTAGAAGAGAAGGTTTTTGGGCTTGTCATAGAGTGTCGGGATTTCCAAGATTCTTTATCAAGTTTTATTTTTTTATTTATTTACAATTCTATTCGTCATGATTTATTTAAAACATTACATAAGATAAATTACTTATTAGGGCATAACATGCCTTTTTTTTAAATTCCATTTATATACAAGTTCACATACCTCACGGTGGATCACTCAACACTCGGCCGAAGATGCATTTTAGTGAATTACTCGAGAGCGACATGGAACTTATTCCTACCATAGGCTTGCCAAGCGATCAATCCTCCTCCTTTTTAACTATATACCTTTGTAAATATCAAGAGGACTTTTGGGTGAAGGGTTCGGCTTGAGTTAAAGGTAGGTGGTTGGGTTAGTGGTTAGTAAAAGGGTGAAAGGCGTAAAAAGCGTCGGTTTTCGTAAGACTTTTTATTTTTGCAATTTTTATTTTGATGAAGCCATTATTCAAACAAAGTTATTTTTGATGAACTTGTTTGTTTATTTCTCTTTTGCTTCATCATCAACAAATATATATATATATATATTTTTTTTTTGAAAAGTCATACGAAAAACCGAGCTTGTTACTAAAACAAAGGGTTAAAAAAAAAAGTTTTGGTGGGTGAAAGGGTGTTTGTTTTTGGGTTAAGAAATGAAAAGGTTTAGGCTCAAAGGGGTTAACTAGGGGGATTTTGGGTAGGTGGTAAAAAAAAAAAGAAATAATGGTGTAGAAATAAAAAGGGTTAGTCCTAATGCCTCCGTCATTTACTTACTCGGGTTTAAGTTGGTAAGGACCGGGAATGTATCGTCGTGGCAAGTTCTAGAGTCGTAAGAACCAAGCGGCTATTCACACAAGAAACGAAAAATGAGTATTTAGTTTAAAGATATGTATTTGTATGCTCAAAACTCACTTTTTGTGGGAATGGGTTTTTATGTGATCAAGTATATATAATCAAATTTTAACTAAACTTGTCATGTCATTTCATAATTTTCTTATGTTGGTTCTTTTTATCACGACGCTATCGGTTGTAAATTTGTAAAAATATAACATTTTTAGAACTTGAAATTCCCAAGTTAAACCTAGACAAGTAAACAAAATATGAAAATTTTTGAAAAAAATTGGGGTGATTAGCGGTTCCAATAGAGTTTTGTGTAAGGCTTGTGATTAGGACTTGCAAGATTCAAAGTTTTAGCATCCCCCCCCCCCACACTTAAATTACACATTGTCCTCAATGTGTCC
The DNA here is from genome assembly GCA_030545235.1 of Helianthus tuberosus. NCBI lineage: Eukaryota > Viridiplantae > Streptophyta > Magnoliopsida > Asterales > Asteraceae > Helianthus > Helianthus tuberosus. The sequence continues at coordinate 66,903,613 of CM060406.1, forward strand.
CAAAAATAAGTTTTTAAGTTGATTGAATGTGTAAAAAGGTGTGAAAAAGCAAAATTTGTGTTACTGGGCGTCTGGACACGACCCCGTGGTGTCCGGGCACGGCCCCGTGTTCAGATCGCCAGTAACAGAAATGAATAAAGAGAAACAGAAGCCTGGGTACGGGGGTGTGTTGGGTGAACACGGCCCGTGTCCAGTTACCTGAACTGGGCATTTTCTGCAGACTGTGCAGCACAGGGCCGTGTTGGGCGGGCACGACCCGTGCTGAACTTGCTGTAATGAAGAAAATTTTGACGGATTGCCCTGTTTTCGTGCATGGGGTGCTGGTTCATGTTCCCTTGTTATCCTTCACCATCCCGAGTGTGTTTTATTCCTGAAAATTAAAACTAAACTTGAAAACATAAAAATTAATCTAAACTAAACTAAGGATAGTTCCACGGAATGCCTCCGTGGTGCGCCACATTTATAAGGGTCCTTAGCTAGACCCAAAGCCAGGTCATATGTTACCCAAGTGGGATGTTTTGCATCCCATGCTACACCGTCGGAGAGCATCATCCAAACTCGAGTCAATGACCTTCATCTAGTTGACTGGGTCTTCGTCTTCTACTCTTTTTCCGACTCCAAACTTTACTTCCTCGTCCCCAACCCTCAATGTTAGTGTTCCATCATTCATATCTACCACTGCTTGGGCTGTAGCTAGGAATGGCCTCCCTAGGATGAGTGGTACTTCGGTATCTTCCTCCATATCTAGTATGACAAAGTCGGCCGGAAAGACAAATTCGCCGACTTTGACCAATAGATTTTCAGCGACACCTTGTGGATATTTGACGGATCTATCGGCGAGTTGTATGCTTATTTTTGTAGGACTTGTTTTCCCTAAGCCGAGTTGATTGAACATTGATGAGGACATGAGGTTGATGCTTGCTCCGAGATCTGCTAGTGCATTACGAATGGGGGATTCCCCAATCGAGCAAGGAATTGTGAAGCTTCCGGGGTCAAGCTTCTTTTGCGGAAGTTTGTTGAGTAGTAAGGCAGAGCATTCTTCACCTAAGTTAACTAATTGCAATGATTCAATTTTCCTTTTATGAGTGAGGAAGTCCCTCATAAATTTTGAATATTTAGGCATTTGAGTTAGGACCTCGATAAATGGAATATTAACATGCAATTGTTTTAGTAGATTTGCGAACTTTGCGAATTGCTCATCGGTCTTTTGACGAATTAACCGACTGGGGTATGGAACCGGAGGGGTCTTAGTCGGTTCTTGAACTGGTGGAGAAGCCTTCTCTTGTTGGGGCACGGGTGGAGTTGTGGGTTGGCTAGATTGGCTTCTTTCAGTTGGTGGAAGTGGAGCCTCTTCGGGACCCACGGTACGGTTTCTCAATGTTATGAGATGTACTTGCACCTTTGGGTTGGTTTCGGTAATACTTGGTAACGCGCCTTGTGGTCTCTCGGAGAAATTTTGAGCTATTTGATTTAATTGTTTTTCAATGTTTTGAATGCTAGCTTGTTGATTTCTAAAATTCGATTCCAATTGTTGAAATCGATCCGAGTTTTTCTTTTCGGTGTCGGATATGAGGCGAGATACCGTATCTTCAAGCCTTTCTCGTCCACCTTGTTGTTGAGAGAAATTTTGTGGTTGTTGAAAGTTTGTTCGTTGGTTTAGATTTTGTTGGTTACTACTATTGCCGGGTTTGTGACAACCCTCGTAATTACATGTATCCGTACGATTTATTAATGATAATTAAAGTGCTTGATGACTGTGTGGAAATACTTAACTATTTCCTGATTAGTGTGTCATACTTACATGTGCTTGTTTACATATTAGTCATATGCAGAAAAGTTACTAAAATGGTCCTGAATATTTTACTAAGTGTTAGGATTAAAAGTGTTACAAAAATATATATATATATATAGGACACTTTATGGATTAATTAAGCACTTTAACGGAACAGTATCAAACCGAACAACCGGACATTACCCGGGACACCAAATATTTATCAAACACATTGTTTATTTATTTCTTGGCTTATCATGATCCCCGTACACCATAACACCCGCTAAAATGCCTACTAACTAACATATGTAAACAATACTAGGGAACTAACTAATGTTTACCTATTAGTTGCAAATTTTACATTCAACCCCCCCCCCCCCATAAAACCGAATTCGGTCCTTAAGTGGACCCACACAATCACCAACTTATCTTCATACCATGCCTTCTTGATTTTATCTCATATTATAATAGATTGGTTACTTCCTAATCTAAACAAAATATAAGGAACATCCATATAAGTATGGCACGTACTTACACCATATCATTCCATAGATTCACTCCCTCACTTCACATCTCTCTCTCCCTCTTTTGGCCCCACCCCAAACCGCCACCATCACAACCACTTAAACATTATCATCTTCATCAATATCAAGTTCCATTCAAGCTTTGAATGTGATTCAAGAAGGTTGCACTTGTGAAGTTTCAAAAGGGCTTTGTTCTTGCTTTTTCCATCATCTTTTCTCATCACCTCCTTCACTAGATTCTACCCTAGCCTTGTGCTAGTAGTAAGTTCCTTGTGCACCCTTGTTCATCTTGTTTTTATGGCTAAAACTTGTAGTATGATACTTATGTTTAAAACACTAAAGAACTAGAACACTAAAGAACTAGAACACTAAAAGGGGTTAAACAAGAACATGAACATAAGTTTACATGAAGATGAAATCTTGATGAGATAAAGTTGTTCTGATATGTTGATGAATACTTGATGATTACTTGTTAATGTTAAATGTCGTTATTGATCACTAAACATGTTTACGGAATCAATCGAACACGAGTTAGAAAGCTAAAAGCTGAAAAACAGCTTCTGTCCAAGCCTTTACAGCCAACTTCAGTTGGCTGTAAACAGGTCAATATTTAACGAAAAACTGATTTTCTTTAGTCTATAACGTGTTATTATGAAATACGGTTCTAATGGCACTGGAATCATAATTTTTGGACTTCGTTTACTATTTTTAAAGTGTCGTTTTGTAACAGCAGCTGAAGCTGCATTTTTACTACTGAAACTATGCGTTCTGTTTTCCATCATAACTTGAATTCTAGGTAGAGTTAGATCATGAAATTTGTACTGTAGATGACCACCGATGTATTTGTATTTCTCTCACTGGAATTTTGTAAATCGGACTCTTGATGAATTTTAAATAAATTATTCCGTGGACTGCAGTCAGAAAAAGATAAATCTGAGTGCAGTCCGGAAAATGAATTTTTATAAAATATTGGTGACGAATTGGATCCCGAGACTTTTACACAATAATATATGGATCGTTTCAGACCGTCTGTTAAAATTTGGGAATTTTTGGAATAAGTTAACTAATTAATTAAAATCCCCGAAAACAGCCCAGTTTTGAAGAATAAAGCTGAAACGACATAAGTAGTGATTTGCATGTCTAAATGTCGGGTAGGTTATCTGAGAATAATCTAACATGTTATATGTCAATAAAAGTGTTATGTGCAATATCGTATGCTTGTTCTTGAGTAGCTAATAGGTGGAATGTTTATATGAGCAAGAACTATTAAAGTGATGCATGTTATGTGATAGATACGTGTAGGAACTTTGTGCTCTATTTGAAAACCACTAAATGACTAATTGGTAATCATATTAGGACGTGATTGACCGATCTTGACTGTTAGCTATTTTTGAGAGTCAAACCGAGCAACCGAGGTGAGTTCACACTATTCTACAAAGCATGGTAATTCCCGGTGGGAATGGGAATGGATTCAGGAATAGGGATTGCTCGTCCTTTAGGACGTGTTCAGGAATGTAAATTCCTCGTCCTGTTGGGACAGATTAGACTTACTGGACTAGAACTCTATCAGCGAAGTCCCTCCCTTTTTGTATCGACTTAATCACCGAGGCTATGGCGAGCGGGTCATTAGTTAATAGCGCTATTAGGTTTAACAAACCTCACGCCATGCCAGTCGGACGGGCGTGTACTAGTGGACTATGGCACGTCGGTGATGATAGACACCGACGCTAGGGCACAATTTATTTTCGTTAGTAGTCGATATGATAAACGAGTCCGGTAGTTTAAATAGTGGGGTAGCCCCCACGGCCGAAGTGCCGGGCTGGATAGCCAGGGAATGTGGACATGGGATGGTTAACTAACAAACGTTTTCGAACTATGGGGTAACCCCCATGGCTGGATAGCTGAATGAGATTAAATTACGTTTTTTGAAACAACTCTAAAATGGGCAACCAACTGTGAACTCACTCAACTTTGTTGTTGACTCGTTGTTACATGCTTTGCAGGTCGTTAGATGCTATGGAACTTGCACATGGAGGTGGTCGTTGTGGGATGCGAACTGTTATGATCCGTACTTAATAAATAAACCTTATGAACTTATGAAACTTATGTTTTGAGTCTTTAAAACTTATGAACTACGAACTTATGTTTTGGTTTAACGTCTTATGCTTCCGGTGATTAAGTTGAACTTGGTTAACTTACTTTTGGTCACCAATTGCATTGTGGTTGGTTTCATTTACTTAAATACGTTGTTCAATATGATTGGTGGCTCGATCCTGGTCATGTCACGCCTCCAAGCGGTGGTACTCCGCATGGTGGATTTTAGGGGTGTGACAGATTGGTATCAGAGCCATTGGTTATAGTGAACTTGGTTTTAAAAAAGGAAAAGCTTTTTTGACAAAACCAGACTATAACCTATAAAGTGTTCAACGATCCACAACGACGCTTCGCTCCACGTGCAAGACTCGACACAATAGGTGGTATGATTTACGTTACATTGTTGGTTAGATAGTTCACCCTGTGCATTAGTTAACGTGATAATTGCTATTTGGACCTTGTGTGCTTACTCTCTACTATCGTCCCACACTTACGCACCTTCGCGACACTTTTCTCACTTACGTTGCTTCGTTGTGAAGATCATGAACGGACGCAGAAGACGTATCAACCTAACTCAGGCCCAGTTGACGGCTCTAATCAACGAACGAGTGGCTGAGGCACTCGCAGCAATTCTAGCAGGAGGTATAACCTGGCATTTCGACCTATCTCAGGACGTTTAGATCCTGCCTTCGCAAACCAACCCTCGTGCTTAACCTTGTCTTTTATTCTCCCGCAACAGGTCAACATGCTCAACCTCCTGTGTGCACGTTCAAAACCTTCATGGATTGCCGGCCCAGTACCTTCAGCGGCACAGAAGGAGCGGTAGGCCTTCTTCACTGGTTTGAGAAGCTTGAGTCTGTCTTCGAGATGTGTGAATGCCCTGAAGATCGTAGGGTGAAATATGCTACCGGAACACTTGAAGGTGTTGCGTTAACCTGGTGGAAAGCGCAGGTTCAACTGCTTGGGTTGGCGGTTGCTAATGCCACCCCATGGAATGACTTCAAGGAACTGATCAAGGAAGAGTACTGCAGTCGTGACGACATCCACAAGCTAGAGGTGGAATTTTTTAATCTGAAGATGACGGGGTCTGAGATTGAGGCGTATACAAAGAGGTCAAACGAGCTGGCCATCTTGTGTCCTACTATGGTGGACCCTCCCATCAAACGTATTGAGCTGTACCTCAAGGGTCTCGTACCAGAGATTCAGAGTCACGTGACTTCGGCTAACCTGGGTAGCATTCAGCAAATCATCAAGTTGGCTTATCGCCTCACCGATCAGGCAGTTGAGCAGAACATGCTGCCGAAGCGTATTAGCGCTGCTACTACTGATGCCCCCAATGATAACAAGCGAAAATGGGATGGAAATTCGGGCAAAGGCTCTACCTCTGTCCAGTCTCAGTTTCAGCAACGAAGGACTGAGGACCATAGGAGCCCCAGTCAGCAGCTTTCTGGAAATCAAGGTCAGAGTGGATACAAAGGAAATCACCCCAAATGTAATCGCTGTAACTTGCACCACAGCGGGCCATGTAATAAATGCAACTGTCATCAATGCAACTAGCCTGGTCACATTGCGAGGGATTGCAGGAGTCAGCGTCCAGCGAATCAGAACCGGCAGCACCAACAAGCCCTACCAAATCAACGCCAGCAGCAGCAACAACAAGGTAACAACAAAGGGTGCTTTCAATGTGGTGCTGAGGGCCATTTCAAGAAAGACTGCCCCCAACTAAATCAGAACCAGAACAACAATAATCAGGGGAATGGAAACGGCAATGGGGGAAACAACAATGGTAATGGGGCAAGGGGTCGTGTGTTCGTGATTGGTCAGGGTGATGCAAGGAACGATCCCAACGTTGTGATGGGTAAGTTTCTTCTGGATGATTTCTTTGTTACTATTTTATTTGATTCGGGTGCCGATACTAGTTATGTGTCCTTAAAAGTTAGCCAAATGCTTAAGCGCACTCCAACACTTTTGAACACCAAACACACGGTAGAGCTAGCAAACGGTAAAAGTCTCGAGGCCACACACATAGTTAAGGGTTGTTACCTTGCCTTAGCTGGTCAGACCTTCTCTATCGATCTTATCCCTATCGTTCTGGGTAGTTTCGACGTTGTTATTGGGATGGATTGGCTATCTCATCATCAAGCGGAGATTATTTTCAAGGAGAAAATCTTCCGCATTCCTCGTTCTGGTGAAGAACCTCTCATGATTCATGGTGACAAGATTGGTGCTGTCGTAGGCATTATCTCTTTCCTTAAGGCCCAGAAGTTTTGCGAAAGGGCCACACTGCCATTCTGGCACTCGTTGCTGACACATCAACGGAAGAGAAGAGAATTGAAGACATCCATATTGTACGTGATTTTCCTGAGGTATTTCCTAAGGAATTACCTGGTCTTCCACCTCATCGCCAAGTTGAGTTTCAAATCGAGCTAGCTCCTGGAGCAGCACCAGTAGCTAGTGCACCATATCGTCTAGCTCCATCAGAACTTGAAGAACTGTCCACGCAACTACAAGAATTCTTGGAAAAGGGTTTCATACGTCCTAGCTCTTCGCCCTGGGGAGCTCCAGTCCTGTTTGTGAAGAAGAAAGGCGATACTTTCAGGATGTGTATTGACTATCGCGAACTTAACAAGGTGACCGTGAAGAATCGTTATACTCTTCCACGTATTGATGACTTATTCGACTAGTTGCAGGGGTCGAGCTTTTATTCTAAGATTGATTTGAGATCGGGATACCATCAGCTGAGAGTCCGAGATGAGGACGTCTCCAAAACAGCATTCAGAACTCGCTACGGCCATTACGAGTTTCTGGTCATGCCCTTCGGATTGATGAATGCACCAGCGGTTTTCATGGATCTCATGAACCGAGTGTGCAAGCCTTACTTGGATAAGTTCGTTGTTGTTTTCGTTGACGATATCCGGATCTATTCTAAGAGTCAGGAGGAACACGAGCAGCATCTACGACTTATGCTGGAACTTCTTCGAGCAGAGCAACTGTATGCCAAGTTTTCGAAATGTGACTTCTGGCTTCGCGAAGTCCACTTTCTAGGCCACGTAGTAAACAAGGATGGGATTCATGTTGATCCATCCAAGGTTGACTCGATCAAGAACTGTCCTGCACCCCGTACACCAACAGAAATCCGCCAATTCTTGGGTTTGGCAGGATATTATAGAAGGTTTATCAAGGATTTCTCAAGGATTGCGCAACCTCTCACTTCACTAAGACAAAAGGATGTCACCTATCGTTGGGGTAATGCACAGGAATCTACATTTCAGCACTTAAAAGATAGACTTTGTAGCGCGCCTATCCTCTCATTGCCTGAAGGCACATATGATTTTGTGGTTTATTGCGACGCTTCCATCCAAGGACTGGGTTGCGTGTTGATGCAACGTAACAAGGTCATTGCCTATGCATCGCGCCAACTTAAGGTTCACGAAAGGAACTACACTACGCATGAATTGGAACTGGGAGCAGTTGTTTTCGCGCTTAAGATATGGAGACATTACCTGTACGGTACCAAGTGCACCATTTACACCAATCATAGGAGTCTCGAGCATATCTTCAAGCAAAAGGAGTTGAACATGCGACAACGTCGATGGGTCGAGCTCTTGAATGATTACGAATGCTCGATCAAGTACCATCTAGGGCAAGGCCAAGGTTGTGGCCGACGCCCTCAGTCGAAAGGATACTATACCTAAGCGTAGACGTGCGTTACAGCTTACCATCCAATCTAGTCTTCCTGCTCAAATTCGTGATGCTCAGGTTGAAGCATTGAAAACAGAGAACATCAGGGCTGAGTCCTTGCGAGGATCGAGGCAGCGGCTAGAACAAAAGGAAGACGGCGCTTACTATGTAACAGGGCGCATCTGGGTTCCGCTTTACGGAAACTTACGAGAGCTTGTGATGGACGAAGCGTACAAGTCTCGTTATTCGGTACACCCTGGTTCGGATAAGATGTACCACGATCTCAAGACTACGTATTGGTGGCCTGGTATGGAAGCCCACATAGCAACCTACGTTAGCAAATGTTTGACTTGTGCGAGAGTCAAGACTGAATATCAGAAACCATCAGGCCTACTTCAACAACCAGAAATCCCGAAACGGAAGTGGGAGCAAATTTCCATGGATTTCGTTACTGGCCTGCCTAGATCTCAACGTGGAAACAATACCATTTGGGTGATCGTGGATCGACTGACCAAGTCTACACATTTTCTGGCTATCAAGGAAACGGATAAGTTTTCTACTCTAGCAGACATCTACCTAAAGGAAGTAGTATCAAGGCACGGAGTGCCAACCTCCATCATTTCTGATCGTGACGGGCGTTTTACTTCGGAACTGTGGCAAGCTATGCACAATTCTTTTGGCTCACGTTTAGATATGAGCACAACTTATCACCCACAGACGGATGGGCAATCTGAACGCACCATCCAAACCCTTGAAGACATGCTTAGGGCGTGTGTAATCGATTTTGGTAATGGCTGGGAAAAGCACCTCCCGCTAGTGGAGTTCTCAGATAACAACAACTACCACACCAGCATCCAGGCCGCTCCGTTTGAGGCATTGTACGGACGTAAATGCCGATCACCTCTCTGTTGGGCAGAAGTTGGTGACAGTCAAATCACTGGCCCAGAAATCATAGTAGATACAACAGAAAGGATTGCTCAGATACGAAAGCGAATGGCGGCAGCTCGGGACCGTTAGAAAAGCTATGCAGATCAGCGAAGGAAACCGCTCGAGTTCCAGGTTGGGGATCGAGTGCTACTCAAAGTCTCACCTTGGAAGGGTGTAGTACGTTTTGGTAAACGAGGCAAACTCAATCCGCGTTATGTCGGACCGTTCGAAATCATTGAGAAAATTGGCAAGGTCGCCTACAGGTTGAATCTACCCGAAGAACTCAGCGGAGTTCACAATGTTTTCCATGTGTCGAATCTGAAGAAGTGTCTGTCAGACGTGACCCTCATAGTTTCTCTCAAGGAGATCACTATCGACGACCAGCTGCGATTCGTCGAGGAACCAGTAGAGATTACAGATCGAGATGTTAAGATTCTCAAGCGTACCAGGATACCTCTCATTCGAGTTCGTTGGAAATCCCGTCATAGCCCAGAGTATACCTGGGAACGAGAAGACCAAATGAAACTCAAGTATCCCCAGCTGTTTAAGAAAAATGCAACCACTACTGAGGTTGAAGCTACTGCAGAATTTCGGGACGAAATTCCAAATCAACGGGGGGATGATGTGACACCCCAGGAGAACCAGGAAACCAACGCAACATAACTAGCTTCCTCAGTAACCACGTGCTAAATTTCGGGACAAAATTTTCTTAACAAGGGGAGAATGTGACAACCCTCGTAATTACATGTATCCGTACGATTTATTAATGATAATTAAAGTGCTTGATGACTGTGTGGAATTACTTAACTATTTCCTGATTACTGTGTCATACTTACATGTGCTTGTTTACATATTAGTCATATGTAGAAAAGTTACTAAAATGGTCCTGAATATTTTCCTAAGTGTTAGGAATTAAAAGTATTACAAAAATATATATATAGGACACTTTACGGATTAATTAAGCACTTTAACGGAACAGTACCAAACCGAACAACCGGACATTACCCGGGACACCAAATATTTGTCAAACACATTGTTTTTTTATTTCTTGGCTTGTCATGATCCCCGTACACCATAACACCCGCTAAAATGCCTACTAACTAACATATGTAAACAATACTTGGGAACTAACTAATGTTTACCTATTAGTTGCAAATTTTACATCCAACCCCCCCCCCCCCATAAAACCGAATTCAGTCCTTAAGTGGACCCACACAATCACCAACTTATCTTCATACCATGCCTTCTTGATTTTATCTCATATTATAATAGATTGGTTACTTCCTAATCTAAACAAAATATAAGGAACATCCATATAAGTATGGCACCTACTTACACCATATCATTCCATAGATTCACTCCCTCACTTCACATCTCTCTCTCCCTCTTTCGGCTCCACCCCAAACTGCCACCATCACCACCACGTAAACATCATCATCTTCGTCAATATCAAGTTCCATTCAAGCTTTGAAGGTGATTCAAGAAGGTTGCACTTGTGAAGCTTCAAAAGGGCTTTGTTCTTGCTTTTTCCATCATCTTTTCTCATCACCTCCTTCACTAGATTCTACCCTAGCCTTGTGCTAGTAGTAAGTTCCTTGTGCACCCTTGTTCATCTTGCTTTTATGGCTAAAACTTGTAGTATGATACTTATGTTTAAAACACTAAAGAACTAGAACACTAAAAGGGGTTAAACAAGAACATGAACATAAGTTTACATGAAGATGAAATCTTGATGAGATAAAGTTGTTCTGATATGTTGCTGAATACTTGATGATTACTTGTTAATGTTAAATGTCGTTATTGATCACTAAACATGTTTACGGAATCAATCGAACACGAGTTAGAAAGCTAAAAGCTGAAAAACTGCTTCTGTCCAAGCCTTTACAGCCAGCTTCAGTTGGCTGTAAACAGGTCAATATTTAACGAAAAACTGATTTTCTTGAGTCTATAATGTGTTATTATGAAATACGGTTCTAATGGCACTGGAATCATAATTTTTGGACTTCGTTTACTATTTTTAAAGTGTCCTTTTGTAACAGCAGCTAAAGCTGCATTTTTACTGCTGAAAAAATGCGTTCTGTTTTCCATCATAACTTGAATTCTGTGTAGAATTTGATCATAAAATTTGTACTGTAGATGACCACCGATTTATTTGTAATTCTCTCACTGGAATTTTGTAAATCAGACTCTCGATGAATTTTAAATAAATTATTCCGTGGACTGCAGTCAGAAAAAGATAAATCTGAGTGCAGTCCGGAAAATGAATTTTTATAAAATATTGGTGATGAATTGGATCCCGATATTTTTACACAATAATATATGGATCGTTTAAGACCTTCTGTAAAAAGTTGGGAATTTTTGGAATAAGTTAACTAATTTATTAAAATCCCTGAAAACAGCCCAGTTTTGAAGAATAAAGCTGAAACGACATAAGTAGTGATTTGCATGTCTAAATGCCGGGTAGGTTATCTGAGAATAATCTAACATGTTATATGTCAATAAAAGTGTTATGTGGAATATCGTATGCTTGTTCTTGAGTAGCTAATAGGTGGAATGTTTATATGAGCATGAACTATTAAAGTGATGCATGTTATGTGATAGATACGTGTAGGAACTTTGTGCTCTATTTGAAAACCACTAAATGACTAACTGGTAATCATATTATGACGTGATTGACCGATCTTGACTGTTAGCTATTTTTGAGAGTCAAACCGAGCAACCGAGGTGAGTTCACACTTTTCTACAAAGCATGGTAATTCCCGGTGGGAATGGGAATGGGTTCAGGAATAGGGATTCCTCGTCCTTTGGGACGTGTTCAGCAATGTAAATTCCTCGTCCTGTTGGGACGGATTAGACTTACTAGACTAGAACTCTATCAGCGAAGTCCCTCCGTTTTTGTATCGACTTAATCGCCGAGGTTATGGCGAGCGGGTCATTAGTTAATATCGCTATTAGGTTTAACAAACCTCACGCCGTGCCAGTCGGACGGGCGTGTACTAATGGACTATGGCACGTCGGTGATGATAGACACCGGCGCTAGGGCACAATTTATTTTCATTAGTAGTCGATATGATAAACGAGTCCGGTAGTTTAAATAATGGGGTAGCCCCCACGGCCGAAGTTCCGGGCTGGATAGCCAGGGAAGGTGGACATGGGATGGTTAACTAACAAACGTTTTCGAACTATGGGGTAACCCCCACGGCTGGATAGTTGAATGAGATTAAACTACATTTTTGGAAACAACTCTAAAATGGGCAACCAACCGTGAACTCACTCAACTTTGTTGTTGACTCGTTGTTACATGCTTTGCAGGTCGTTAGATGCTATGGAGCTTGCACATGGAGGTGGTCGTTGTGGGATGCGAACTGTTATGATCCGTACTTAATAAATAAACCTTATGAACTTATGAAACTTATGTTTTGAGTCTTTAAAACTTATGAACTACGAACTTATGTTTTGGTTTAACGTCTTATGCTTCCGCTGATTAAATTGAACTTGGTTAACTTACTTTTGGTCACCAATTGCATTGTGGTTGGTTTCATATACTTAAATACGTTGTTCAATATGATTGGTTGCTCGATCCTGGTCATGTCACGCCTCCAAGAGTTGTTCCCCGCATGGTGGATTTTGGGGGTGTGACAGGGTTCTCTCCAACCAAGATTGGGTTGGTTACGCCATCCTTGGTTGTAGGTACCCGTTGGAGGACCCGACGGCCTAGGCCTATTATCAATGTAGTTAACCGTTTCCGTTTGATCATCTAATTCTTTCATACAACTCCAATTTTCATGTGGCCCACCACACCCCTCACATGCCATAACCGAGACCGTTTTTGCCATTTCTAACTTTTTGATTTTTGAAGAAAGGGCCTCGATTTGGGCTTGCAAAGAAGTGCTTTCATCAACCTTATGGGCGCCCGGGGCAATAGATTTATTGCCTCGGGGAGCGTGCCACTGAAAATTGGTTTGAGAATTTTTCTCAATTTGATTATATGTTTCATTTGGGCGACGATTACCTAAAAGTCCACCGGAGCTAGAATCAAGTGTTTGTGTTGTGTGTGGCAACAACCCATTGTAGAACGTGGATACTTGTTGCCATACCGCAAGACCATGATGAAGACACTTTCTTAGTAGCTCCTTGAACCTTTCCCAAGTTTCATATAAGGATTCCCCATCCTGTTGTGAATATGTATTAATTTGGGTCATTAATTTAGCCGTTTTAGCAGGAGGAAAATACTTATATAGAAACTTTTAGGCTAGTTCATCCCAGGTGTTTACCGAGCCAACTGGGAGGGTGTTAAGCCAAGCCTTAGCTCGGTCTTTTAGTGAAAATGGAAACATTTGATGGCGGATGGCGTCGTTTGATGCTCCATTGATCCGAAAGGTATCACATATTTCTAAAAAAATAGTAATATGTAGATAGGGATCCTCGTCCGCAAGCCCATGAGAGGTTGCGGAGTTTTGAAGCATTTGTATCAAATGCGGTCGAAGTTCGAAGTTGTTGGCTTCGACATTTGGTGCATTGATAGCGGCGCCGAGATTACCTACGGTGGGTCGTAGGTAATCCATGAGGGTACGCTGGTCCGCCATTGGAAGTGGGTCCCCCGAAACTTTCTCTTGGTTTTTGGCTTTAAGTCTTTTTCTGAGAAAGCAGTCGGGTTCTTCTAGAGGTTCTTTTATGTCTCTACTAGAACTGGAGCTCATACACTACGTAGAAAGTTCAGATGTGGCGCCTGGATTCCTAGTCCAGCAATAAAAACATAAAAGAACGTTGGTCAGAAGGTTCACCACGGCCCCGTGCTGAGGTGAACACGGCCCGTGGTCGGAGATACAGTGATTGTTTTCCGGATCCCTGTTACTGGGGAGTTGGACACGGCCCCGTGCTCAGCTCCCTGTAACTCGAAAAATAAAAACTGCCAGTAACAATGCTGGGCACGGCCCGTGTCCGACCAGGCACGGCTCGTGCTAAGTTCTGCAGAAACTGAAAAACTAAGAAAAATCCTCCTTAAAAAAAACAGAAAAATTAGAAAAAACGATTAGGCCGTTGATTCCTAACTTTCTTAAAATCCTTGTGTCCCCGGCAACGGCGCCAAAAACTTGATGTGCGTAAAGTGTGATAGGTATTTAAGTATATTTTAAGCCCTTTTTATACGTTAGTCAAGTTTTAAATTTATAAAACACGATATTTTACTAACACCAAACACACATATGGGTAAGTGCACCCATCGTGAGCGTAGTATAGTGTTGGCAAGATACCGAGGTCGTCCAAGGACACAAAAGCTTTTAGTACCAGTTTATCCTCAACGTCTAATCAAATCAAAAATTAGAAAAAGGTATTAAACTAGAAAAATAAAAGCTAACTAAAATGCTGAAAAAAAAAAAAAACAGATAGACAAGATGAATCACTTGCTCCGACTCGTGTATAGTGTAACCTTTGATTATTTCCGCACTTTTGCACTTAGTTATTGTAGTAGGCCCCGCTTTTGAAGGTGACGTTACCCTCAATCCAGTAGTTTGAGTCAGCAAGGATACAATCCTAAAGGGTCGGATTATTGAAAGATAATTAATTAAGTTATTAATGCATATTATGGTAGGCCCCTCTTTTGAAGGTGACGTTACCCTCGGCTAAGTAGTCTGAGTCAGCAGGGATACAGTCCTAAGTAGCCGGATTAAAGTATTAATAGTAGCTTCCATATGAGGGGATCAAAGAGTTTGGACCTCCGCCATCCAATACCGGTGGGTATTGAAGGAGGTCCTACTAAATTTGACCCTGGTCCTTGCAGGATCTATACACTGAACAAGGCAAGACTCTTACCAAACCGTTCCCTTAACCCCCGACCAGGTAGCCAACATATCTCCATATAGACCGTGGAGATATGAATGGTGAAAATCTTTTATTTTATATAGACAGTATAATAATGCCAAGACACCATGCACAAACGATAAGGAACAATCACCTTCAACATAAGAAACTAGTTATTAAAGTCATTAATACAAAACCAAGTAAAAAGTGCGAAAAGATTAAAAACAAAAAGTATTACACTAGACACTTGTCTTCACCAAGTGATGTAAGAGACTTAGGCAAACATGGCCTTTGATTGTCAAGAACTCTTACGATCAATCTTGGATCCCGAGACGACTCACACACTCTATGATGGACAATGGATGATGGTGGTGGATGATGGTGTTGTGATGGTGGTGGGTGGTGGGTGAAGTGTGAGAGAGGTGGTGTGCCAAGGGATGGTTTGCAAATGGGCCAAGCACCCCTATTTAGAGCCTGAACAGCAGTTCGGGCACGACCCCGTGTCCATTGGGCACGGCCCCGTGTCCATCCTCTTCTCTGTCTTCATTAATTGCAGTGTGTCTGCATTAGTTGACCACGCCCCCGTGTCCGCTGGGCACGCCCCCGTGTCCGCTGGGCACGCCCCCGTGTGTAGAAGCATATATGTACTATCAAGATTTTCGTGGATTCTGCGAATCTTATAGTTGACCACGACCCCGTGTCCGCTGAGCATGGCCCCGTGGTGGGCGTTAGAAGCCTCTATAGCTTTGTCTTTTATGCTGGTACTTGGGCACGCTCCCGTGTTCACTGAGCACGGGGCGTGTTTAGCCTTCTGTTTTCTTGTTTTGCTTGGGAAGATGCTGTCGGGGATGTCGGGCATGCCACGTTTGTTCCTTTTCTTGTATTTATGTTAGATTTAGCTTCCTTTTTGCTTCTTTTGTTAATTTGGGCTCATTTAATCCTGAAAATACAAAAGGAAGACAAAAACACACTTTTTCCAACATTAGTACTAAAAAAAGGTTAGTTTTATGCCACAATTGATGTAATTTATATGTTGCATTTTGTGCACATCACCAGCAAACATTTTTTTCTACAGGTGATGCAAGCAAAGTGGATAGTTCAAGTTTAGCATCTGCAAGCGCCTGAAGAAGATGTGCCCTAGACATGTGGCTTGGTCTACTTTCCACTTCTACGCGTCTACACATTCTTGCTCTATCTGAAGAAGCATCTTATCTCTTTCCTCGTCACTTTCACCGACCTCATCCCAAATTTCTGCAAAAGTACACAAAATTTCAATAACCTCATTACCCTGACCACAAACTTAATAACAAAAAAACTACAACAGTCTTAGAAAAAGTATATCACTTGCAACCGGTGCAACAACGTCCCGCAACTTGTTTCTCCAAGAAGCGGATTTTGAAAATCCATCACCGCCAGCACCATCTCGTATCACCGCAACCAACCCTACACATTCATTAGATATATAACATGAACGTGCACCATACTAATTTCTTAAGCGTGAAGCGTTAAACACCGCATTAGAATATAACTAATTAACAACTGATTAACCCTTCAAATTAGTACACTACTTAAAATCGTAAGTATAACACAAAAAAACATCTATAAAATCACATGCTATCAACCGGCGATGAACCTAAAAATGTCTAGAACAGAAAGCATCAGAATATGAATAGAAGGTATGTTGAAAATCAATATTCCATTATAAAAAAATATAGAAACTTTGGGATTTTGTGTATAAAAATGTTGAAGCTGCTCCCTTTGCTTCACAACATCATTAAGATGCAAATTATGACCCGAAACCCCATCAACCGAAAAAAGTACACATTCACAGCCTCTCCACCCTGATGCACCTTAACAATCAACAAATCTCACTCACCATATACAATCTCTCTCAAAAAAGTTCAAACAACAAAACATAACACCTCATACATCAGTCACTCATCTCCCTGACCTTATTTAGCAACAAATTAAGAACAACGTAATAACAATTCAAAACTCTTGCTATATTGAACTTTAACCTAAAACTGACCTCGTTTCACCATTGATGTAGATCTGGCTATGGCCACGTTCGGGAGGATTGGGAACTCACCGTTCGTGATTCCGGTGGAAACACCATCACTATTGTCCTCCCCACGTCGACCAAAATCCTTTTGACGACCGGAAAATCATCGGTAACAGCAGGTGAACACCCTTTTTTGTTACACAGATCTGTTGCCATCATGTAAGACCAGAAAATCAACGGTAAGAGCAAGTGAACAGCCTTTTCTCACTCTAAAAAATCCTTCTCATGTGGATTCTAGAGAGTGTGTCAAAGTTGGGCGGTGTTTTACAGGCATTACACCGCCCTGCAGATGAAGCCACACGTGTCTCTTTGGTGATGAGGCAAAAAGACCCAATCAATTTAAACCATGTATTCGGAACACTGTTCATTTCACATCTTTTTTTAATAGAGATTAATTAGAATTTGAGATGTTGAACCATAAATAATGACCAGTTGACCAACAAAGGATCCCGGAAACCTATGTATTTTCCAATATATTTCATATAAGGCTGTCTCAAGGGATGGATCTATTTAGCCAGCACAATAAAAAAATAAAATAAAATTAAATAAATGAAGAAACACGGAACTAATTTTAGGTTTATTAGTTGGGTTTATGTTTCAACCATAAAGGTTAATCTTCTTAATCCTCCCTGAGCTGAGCAATGATCCTTCCTACAAAACAATCAACACCCCGTTAAGCTCGTTTAGAGGGGAATATGGGGGTTTCCCTCTTAACCGCTCTTCGGCGTGAGAATAAGTAACTTTTTTGAGGAAATAAGTGTGTGTTAAGAGTGAAATAATAGAGAATAGAATGAATTAACCTGTGAATGAAGGTTCCTATTTATAGCCGGAGTGGTGTAGATGGAGATGGGCTGATTGGCCTTGGGCCTGAAGATGACAACAAGGAATATTCGCTTTGTCCCTCTGGTAACGACCGTTAGTGTCTTCTAGAAGATCCTCAGTGCTGGCGCACCATGATTGGAGCCACGTGTCCTGGTTGTCGTCCTTGTTGTCTCTCTGACATCAACAGGTGAGGGGAGATCATGGGGCAGTTGTCGTTGCCCCCTGATTGGTGTCACGTAGGCGTCCTTGTGTACTTCTTGTCTCCTACACGATTGCTAATCATGGAGCACGATAGAATACAGCCTGTTGGACGCTGATTGGCTCGCTCTTCTACCACTTGTACCTTTGACGCTTCCTGAAAAGGCCCTGCACCGTTGCCCTCGTGCGGGCTTTGATGTGTGTCTAAACAGCCGGCGCAAGGCTTAGGAGTTGAGGGCTCTCATTTAGGACGCTAAGTATGAAATCTAATGTTACATCTTGTTTGGATCTCGTGCGCTGCTTAGGCGTTGGTAAAGTAGCCCCATGCGGGGTCTTTAGATTAATCAGATTATTGTATAAGGAGTATGGTTCAGCGCGCTACCTAATTGGTCTGCGCGACTTTTTGGGACCATACCCCTTCAAGTCCCCCCAGTCCAGTGATGCTTCCACGCATGAAGTAAATGGTTGGAGATCTGGACTCAGAAAAAAGAAAGTGTGTTTATCTTTAGAGCATTCGTTAGGCCATGGTAGTCGGCGCACGTGTAAGTGTTTGTCCATTACTATGGCGCGGCTACCAGGCTTGCTCACCTATAGTCATCGCTTTTAAGGGTTGGCGCACCTGATCATTGACTAATGATGCATGCGTCGCAGCCCTTGCTAACTTGAATATGACGCTTCGTTTTAAGTTTAGGCGGGAAAGTCCTCGAATTTTGAATTCTGGCAGGTTGGTGCAAATGTCGTTGATGGCGACCTTTGAGTTGACTGTTGACACGGTGATGATCATGCTGTCACTGACGGTTCACCTTTTGTCAGGCGAGTGAGGCCCACGCGCGCGTGGTAACCGTCACTCTGAGAATCCCTCCTTACGTGGCGATCATTGGTTGGTTACGCGCGCGGTGATTTCGGCACATTTACCCATCGCATTAAATGCAATGGGTATATATATCCAATGATATAGAGAGAATTGCACATCCATTCTTTTGCGTACTCTCTTTTCTCTCTCTGATCTTCATCTTTCCTTCAAATCTTCAAAAATTTCTTGAGAAACCTTCAAGTTTTTCCAGAAAATCAGCAGGTCATCATCCAACTTCTTTTTACTCTAATATACATGGCTGAAGAAGAAGCAGTTCAAGTCGAGGAAGACCTACTTCCGGTACTTAAATGGGATCAAGGGCTGCTCGAGCATATCATGAGAGGGTTTCTGTTTCCTCCTGAATGGGATGCACGTTATCCCCAGTAGGGCCAGACGGCCGCTGACGCACCGCCGGGCTACATAACGTTGTTCGCTGATTTCTTTCTAGACGGGAACTTTCGGTTGCCGACCACTACCTTCATGGCTTCTATTCTGCATTTTTATGGTTTCCACATATCTCAGATGAGTCCCATGGGGATGGTTAGAGTTAGGCATTTCGAGTTTTTGTGCAGATCTCAGGGATTGGAGCCTACTGTTGAGAAATTTAGAGCCTTCTACCAATTGATCAGGAATATTGGTTTTTATTCCTTCGGTAATCGTGGTGCTGCAAATAAGAACTTGATAAGCCCAACAAAGAGCTTCCATGACTGGAAGATGAAGTTCTTCTTCATTAGGGAGGAAGTGATGCCGATCATGATGATCTTTCAGGAATTGGATAAGATCAAGAAGGAAGAACTTCCTATCCCAAAAACTGCTGATTGGTACATGCGTTTACTCGCCACACCAAACCGGATCTTTGGTGAGCTGGTGTTGGTTGCCGCGACCATGAGTGATAAGTGGCCGGAGCGTAGTGAAGAAGTTCCCGTTCTGATGTTCAACGGCCAAGGTATGCCTTAATCACTTATGTTCTTTCTTTTAGTTCACCTACACCTGATTGTTGTTTCTTTTTACAGCTGCTCAGCTATACCAGGCTGCATTCCCCACTTTCGGCGGGTCGATGGGCGTGCGCCCATTAGAGGCTGGTGAAGTCTACAGGTACGAGCAGATCAAGGGCAACTTCTTGTATCCACCAACGGGAGCCTTTCCCAATCTTCCTACTGTAACCGAAGGTGCGCATCTTCCCAAACCAAGACCTTTGCGAGGCGTGACTTCTGCTGTAAAGGAGATCTTGTTTCTTTCCAGCGAGGAGTCCGTAGGCTCGTCACAAGAAGAGTTGAGCTCATGGTCTGACATTGTGACAACTCGTATTTGAAACTTTTCGTTGCACTTCGATATAACTTGGTTTAACAATATGTGGTTACATGTTATGTGGTTTCAAAATGGAATGATTGTTACGTTATGTGATTAACTGATGTGAATGTTGCAATGGAACTTTATGCTTTTATTATGTTATGTGTTGTAATGTATATATGTATGTCTAGTCACACAACACTTGCCCATCGCACAAGCCCTTTTGGGCCGTACACCTTGTCTTTTGTCACACACCACTCTCGGCCCACACTCCGTACACGCGAGACTATAGGGCAACCCGTGTAAGGGTTCGGCCCACTCCCCTTGTGCGCATACACATACCCATTATGGGGTTTTGTTTCTCATTTAGTTACAAAACAAGAACACACACAAAACCCTAATCTTCTCCTCCGTCTCCTCATCTTGACGGCAACATCTCTCCCTCTCTCGAAGATCATCTCGGCCCTATCTCATATTTTGGTTAGTGTTTTGTTATTGATTGGATTATGTGTTAATTGATATCGTGATTGTTTATGATCTTGCATAATGATTTAGGGTAATTGATACATATGATTAGCTGTGACGATTAGTGGACATGATGAAATCGAATTGCATGTTAATGATTGTCGCCTTTGGAACGGCATGATGATTTGATGTTAACCTAGATATTTAAGAAACCGAATAGATGTAACTAGCCGTATGTTTCTGTATTCGGATTTATTGTATGATTGGCAATATGTTTACTAGATATTGATGATTCCATGATTTAATATTGATATGCTTGGTATGCTATGGATGTGATCAAGGTCCGAATGTATGTCAATGGAGTGATACTTCTTGAATATGAGATGTGATGTATTGTTGGTTGATGGGCATGAGATTTAGGGATTTCAGATTGTAATCGATATTACTAATGTGTATGGTCCGATTCTATGTTTTAGAGGGTTGATTTGTTATCATTCCTGATTAGCTAATCATTAGGGTTGTATGAACATGCATAACTTATGAATCGATTGTTGTTAAAATTGTTATTTTGATTTGATTGAAACTGCCAACACTTGTTAACTATCATTACGGAAATAATGGGCAGCGATCAAGGAAAATCATGTTTTGATCGATAATGCAATATTTGGAAACTGATAGAATTTAAGTGGTAAAATAAATTTGACAACCGAATTGCTACAATCACGGGATTTCTCAACGAACCGCAGAAGCTTCTGGGATCGCACAAGATCCACCCTTGATCACACAAGGGATGGATCGCACAACACCGTCGCACAAGCTAGGGTGCAGTGGATTAGAGCACAGGGTACAACTGGGATATGCATGATCGGACAAGACTTGGGGATCGCACAAGACAGTGCTGATCGCACAAGCCTTGGGCCACACACACAACCGTTTAAACCTTATTATGACTTTGGGCCTTAAAGCCCAAAGCTCAATCGCACAAGATACATGGACCGCACAAGTTGACTTTCCGTTTGTTGTTTGGGCCGGGTGGTTTCGGTTGCACAACCCGTTGTGAGTCGCACAAGGTTTTGTTGGACGCACAACTGGTTGGGCCGGTTATCTTTTGAGCTTCACCTTTTGGATCGCACGAGAGGATTGGGCTTGCACAACCATAACAGCCCAATCACTCAAAGTCGCACAGGTTTGGGTTTTGTCTATGTGAACTGTATGCTACTGATATATGATCGATGTGTTTTCCATGCTCGCTATGTGTTGTAACTTGTTAGCTTATGTGTAAACCTACGTTGCACTACTTAAACCTAGACCTGACTTGTATATCGACTTAATCGCCGAAGTCCAAAACTCTTGGACAGTTTAAAGTTCACTAGACCAAAACTCTATCACGAAGTCCCTCCTTTTTATATCGACTTAATCGCCGAGGCCAATGGCGAACGGGTCATTAGTTAAATAGCGCTATTAGGTTTAACAAACCTCACACCATGCCACAGAGGACGGGTGTGGACTAATGGACTAGGCACGTCAATAATGATAGACATTGACGAGGGCACATAAACATGACGAACGTTAGTAGTCGATATGGTAACGAGTCTAGTAGTGTAAACATGGGGTAGCCCCCACTGCTGGATTGCCAGAGTAATTGGGATTAAACAAAATACGTTTTCAACTATGGGGTAACCCCCATGGCAAGTAAGCCAGCTAAAGAAAACTATGCTTTTGAAACAACTTAAAACGAACACCCAACTGTGAACTCGCTCAACTTTGTTGCTGATTTGTTGTTACAATGCCTTGCAGGCCTTTAGGTGCATATCATTGGGACTTGCTGTCTGGGAAGCTAGAGTGGTCATGGGTCGAGATACATGGAAACACTATACAAGACTAATAGCTTTTACATGTGATTATAAACACTTAACGAATGATTTATGCTTCCGCTGTACACTATAAAATATAATGAAACCTTGTAACACTTATTGTTAATCAATGAAAGTTTTATTTACATATACCTATGAGTTCAATGTGATTGGTGGCTAAGATCCTGGTACGTCACACGCCCCGTAAATGTTTACGCGAGTGGTATTTTGGGGGTGTGACAGATTGGTATCAGAGCCATTGGTTATAGTGAACTTGGTTTTAAAAAGGGGAAAAACGTTTTGTAAAACCAGACTATAACCAAACAGTTCTGCAAACGTGAATACGACCATGACACTCAGCTCCAGATTGCAAGGTTCGTCTCTCGTATACTCATTATACTGTCTGATTAGTGAACACTTACGTATGTTATTGCCTGTGATTGCACGTTCCGCACAACAGTCGAGTTAGTATATTACTTGCATGTGACTGATAGGGTGGTATATCCCTAAACCTTCACGACTTACACTTCGCGA
Source organism: Helianthus tuberosus (assembly GCA_030545235.1). Taxonomy (NCBI): domain Eukaryota; kingdom Viridiplantae; phylum Streptophyta; class Magnoliopsida; order Asterales; family Asteraceae; genus Helianthus; species Helianthus tuberosus. The sequence goes on from CM060406.1 coordinate 66,926,486, forward strand.
TACTCTTTGTTAACTACTCGAGTTTGAGGAACCATTTGACATGAGTTAAGAGGAGCCGAGATGAGCATGCAAATCACAATATTATTGTGGGTGCACACATAATAATAATGTGAGGTGCATGCGGGTCCCAGTGAGCCTTAACAAGTGGAAAATGGGTTCCATTCCGTTATTTGATCAAGGTAAACATAACAAACCTATAGTGGTCATAACAGTGATTGTCCCCTACTCGAACATGAACTTTTCATTCATCTCTGGATCCTTTCGAGTCTCGATGCTACCGAGTATTACCTGAACACCCATCTGAATGCCTAGCAAACTGTGTAGAATGTTAGGTTCTCTTATAAGCGTCCCTGAGGTGGGTGTCGTCGCGTCCAATGACTGGTCTATACCTTCCTCGACTAGCTTTGTTTGCTAGAATCTAGCGCGATAACGTCTTAGACTCCGAAGTGCGATCACTTCTGCAACGCTCAGGAGGCATATCGTGAAATACTGTTGGGATTGAACCCTATCAGAGGAACAGATAATTAAAGCCAAAACTGGATCAGAGCAGTGGATCCAGAATAAGCAGATGTTTACATACAAATCTCTCCCCTTGAAAGTGGTTTTATATCTGCTGACCTCCTATCTGCTGATCTTACTAAGTGCTGACCTACAACTGCTGCCTTGCATCTACTGCCCAATGTCAAAGACTGATGGAAGACCAAAGCTCTGCTGATTCAATCTACTGCCTTGAGTCTAGTACTGCTGATCCGGACAAGCACTGCTGGGTTCACAACAGTGGAAGGATGCAGCAGCTGTTTAAGAGTCTTTTATGTAATATAATGTAAATAGCAGTAGTTAACATCAGTGTTTGTATAGATCAGAGGTTAGAGTTTGTTAGGAGGTTAGATGTCACTTTCATGGTGACGTCAGTTAAGATGCTCAGTGGTTTGCTAGTGCCTATAAATAGTTATGTACTTTGTACTGTTCTATTAGCTCTTGCAATACCGTCTTCTTTGCACAAACAAACGCTGAGCTCTGGCTGAGGGGGAGTTTGTATTCAAGCATTACTTGTAATCGTTGTTGAAAGTTAATTCAATCATTCGATTCCTTGTTGAAAATGTCTTGATCAAAGCAATACTCTCGTTTGATTGTATGAAAAGTTTGTTTTCATATTAATTCCGCTGCACAACTCTTTCATTTCCATCTTAATTTCAAACGAAAATACAATCAGAAACAAACTCAGATCCAACAAATACCCAGCCAACTTGCAACACCAATGGACATGAGGATGAGCGTAGTACTTTACCGATCACAGTACTTTGACGACCCTGATTGCCGGCAATGAGTACCAGCGAATTGGTCACAAGCGAATCCTTAACCCTTGTCAGCGACTCATAGGAGTCAACTTTTACGAATCAATCAGGACATAAGCAATGACAATCGACTATAGCGCAGAATGTGTAACCGCCAGCACGGTGAGAAGTACTTTAGAACGTGGCTCAGAATGTGGAGAGCTGGACCTCTATGGCGAAGAATCATAGGGCTTCGTTTTGAGCAACGACATTGGGAGCAGCAATCGCAGCGACAATAAGGTATTCGTTACCCTAGTCTTTAGCAAGGAAAGAAAAGTGACTACAATAAGGATCAGCCGTGGTTAAGCTAAGAAGACAGCGACCACAGGAACAAAGACAGTACCTGAAATGCTTGTAATGAAAAACAACAACAATGGAAACGACGCGCACAGAGTGGCATTTGGAATTGACATGGGCAACGCCAGGACTTTAGCAACATGGTAGCTGGTATAAGTAGCTAATCTCTTCGACTTTGCTCCATTTGTCTTGATGCCCCTTGAATTTGAATCTACTATGAAATCGACTGACGACGAAACAATTGACAGTTCGTATGTTAGTTGGGATACAAATTCGACCTTGTGGGACAAGAAATCGACATCGATCTTCCTTCTGCTATCTTTGATGGTTCGAAGCCGTAGTAAGAATGGATTGGTAAACCATACATCGCACATATATGCCCTGTGAGGAGAAAATTTCGCGTATCCCTCTTCCTAGTGGAGAAACGTCATCTGTTTCAAAGTATCGGAATTGTGCAAAGGTTGGCGCCCACTCTGCAATGGAAGCTTGGAAGTGTCCACGAAAGGATTATCCCGCTATGTTAGCACTTATTATTGATGATAAGGTTGAGGAAAAAAGGATCGAGGATTCACCCTTTGTTCGTGATTCTACCTAAGTGCTACTTGTAGAACTATCCGGGGTACCCTCACATCGTCAGGAGGAACATCAGGTCAGTATCAGGACCGGGACAACCCGGATTACTCGTACTCTTACCGTCCTGCACCAGGAGGGTTGCAAGGACTGTGTTAATCAGCTACAGGGATTATTGAACATGAGTTTTGTTGAACCTAGCTTTCGCTTTGGGAGCCCCAGTTAGATTCGTGGATTCTCATATGTGTACTGATTATTGAGAAGTTAATAAGGTGACAGTTAGGAGCCGCTTGTCTCAACCATGTATTGACCATCTGTCGACCAGTTGCAAGGAACAAGTTCCTATTCGAGGATTGGCTAGCGAACGAACGAACTATCATCAGATGAAAATCCAAGAGGAGAATGCCCTTAGAAACAGCGTGTCGAACGCAATGCAGCCATTGCAACTTTGTACACCATGATCATTGAGCCGATCAACACCAGAGTAGCTTCAGGGATCGCTTGAATCGACTGTATTTATTGATGACGTTCTGAGTCATGACCAGGAGAAAGGAACACCATGGGTGGCATATGTATTCTATTTCAGCGCCTCTGTGGGAGGAGCCATTATGTGCGAAGTCATGCATTTTGATCAGGTAACCAACGGAGTGGGAATACTCGTGGATCTTGCTGAGATGCATCTTGTTAGGAACCGACCGACACCAAAGATTCCTTCAGGGATGTAGCAACTCCTTGAGTTCACTCGATACTAACGCAGCTTACCCACAGGATTTTTGAAGGTCACATAGCTTAAATCCCTTTAGCACAGTAGGGTACTGTGTTCGTGGAAGACGAAACAGGAGGACGTCTTTTCAGCTTTCGAGTTCCAACTCTGCAATGCACCGAGCATCGTCTTTACCCGAGGGTGCGGGTGATTCAGTGGTATACCATGATGGTCCGGATCAGAGTCCCAGTTACACACCAACGCAATACGAGTGAGTGATAACCTACGTGATGGAGTTACAAGGAGGAACCGCACGACACACAGCAGATGGTGAAAACCTTGGCCTTGGGATTTTAGATGGGGGCATTACTTGGACGGTACCAGATGTGTTATTTAGACCGATCTCAAGGACCTCCCATGTACTTTTGTCTCGACAGAGACAGATCAGTCAATGACATCGCTGGAGGGAACTTTAGGATGATTGCAACTAGGAAACTTGAACGTGCACGAGCTTTGCAGCTTACTGTCGACTCTAACTTACCTGATTAGACTCGCTCTGTTCAAACTAGAGAACTAAAGGAAGAAGATTTTCAAGTAAACCCATGCGGGGCATGGAGCAGCAACCTATGACAGGCCGAACTATACTCGTTACCGCATGGAACGAACGTGTACCTCATTAAACGACTACTGTAGGGAACTCGTGTTGAGCAAAGCACATCAGCCTCGATATTCTAGTCATCTGGGTTTTGATGAGGGAAACTAGGATCTATAAACCTTGTACAGGTAATCGGGCATGAAGGCCCACGTAGCTAGGTATGGGAATGATGTTTGACACGTGGGAAGGTCAAGATGATGTATTAGCAACCAAAAGCAACTAAATGGAAAACGAAAACAGACTGCCATGGATTTGGCTGCTAGTCTATTTACGACACGAAACGGAAACAATATCAACTGGATGATTGATGATTGTCTCATGTAACCAGCACACTTTCTAGCCAGCAAGGAAACAGATAAGCTTTTCTACGCTTGCAGTCATCTACCAGAAAGAAGTGAGTGCTAGGCATGGGGTGCCGACCTCCATTATCATCCACGATCCATGATTTTCATCTGATTTGTGGCAAGCGATGCGCAAATCCTTTGGCTCACGTCTAGACATGAGCACATCGTATCATCCACAGAAGGAGGGACAGACTGAGCGCACCATCCAAACTTTTGAAGACATGCTTCGGGCATGTGTAATCGACTTTGGCAACGATTGGGAAGTTTTTGTATAAAAACAGCTACCACACCAGTATCCAGGCCACTCCGTTTGAGGCATTGTATGGATGTAGATGCCGATCATCTATTTGTTGGGTAGAAGTTGGAAACAGCCAAATCACTGGCCCAGAACTCGTCATAGACAACAGAGAAGATCGCTCAGATACGACAACAAATGGCGGCAGCTCGTGACCGTCAGGAAAGCTGCGCTGATAAGCGCAGGAAACCACTCGACTTCCAGGTTGGGGATCGAGTGCTACCTAAGGTCTCACCTTGAGAAGGTGTAGTTTGTTTTGGTATTCGAGACAGATTGAATCTACCCGAAGAACTCAGTGGAGTTCACAACGTATTCCCTGTGTCAAATCTGAAGAAGTATCTGTCAGATGAGACTCTTACAGTTCGTTTCAAGGAGCTCACCGTCGACGATCAGCTGCGATTTGTCGAAGAACCAGTGGAAATCTTGGACCGGGAGGTCAAGATTCTCAAACGTACTAGGATACCCATTTTTCGAGTTCGTTGGAACTCCCGCCGTGGCCCAGAGTTTACCTGGGAAGGAGAAAACCAAATGAAACACAAATATCCCCGGTTGTTTGAGAACAACGAAACCACTACTGAGGCTGAAGCTACTGCGAAATTTCAGGACGAAATTCCAAACCAACGGGGGAAGGATGTGACACCACAGGAAAACCAGGAAACCATACAACTTAACTAGCTTCCTCAGTGAACACGTGCTAAATTTCGAGACGAAATTTCTTTCAACTTGGGATAATGTGACAACTCGTATTTCAAACTTTTCATTGCACTTCGATATAACTTGGTTTAACAATATGTGGTTACATGTTATGTGGTTTCAAAATGGAATGGTTGTTACGTTATGTTATTAACTTGTGTGAATGTTGCAATGGAACGTTATGCTTTTATTATGTTATGTGTTGTAATGTATATATGTATGTGTAGTCACACAACACTTGTCCATCGCACAAGCCCTTTTGGGTCGTGCACCTTGTCTTTTGTCACACACCACTCTCGGCCCACACTCCGTACACGCGAAACTATAGGGCAGCCCGTGTAAGGGTTCGGTCCACTCCCCTTGTGCGCATACACATACCCATTATGGGGTTTTGTATCTCATTTAGTTACAAAACAAGAACACACACAAGACCCTAATCTTCTCCTCCCTCTCCTCATCTTGACGGCAACACCTCTCCCTCTCTCGAAGATCATCTCGGCCCTATCTCATATTTCGGTTAGTGTTTTGTTATTGATTGGATTGTGTGTTATTTGATATCGTGATTGTTTATTATCTTGCATAATGATTTAGGGTAATTGATACATATGATTAGCTGTGATGATTAGTGGACATGATGAAATCGAATTGCATGTTAATGATTGTCGCCTTAGGAACGGCATGATGATTTGATGTTAACCTAGATATTTAAGAAACCGAATAGATGTAACCGGCCGTATGATTCTGTATTCGGATTTATTGTATGATTGGCAATATGTTTACTAGATATTGATAATTCCATGATTTAATATTGATATGCTTGGTATGCTATGGATGTGATCAAGGTCCGAATGTATGTCAACGGAGTGATAATTCTTGAATATGAGATGTGATGTATTGTTGGTTGATACGCATGAAATTTAGGGATTTCAGATTGTAATCGATATTACTAATGTGTATGGTCCGATTCTATGTTTTAGAGGGTTGATTTGTTATCATTCCTGATTAGCTAATCATTAGGGTTGTACGAACATGCATAACTTGTGAATCGATTGTAGTTAAAATTGTTATTTTGATTCGATTGAAACTGCCAACACTTGTTAACTATCATTACGGAAATAATGGGCAGCGATCAAGGAAAATCATGTTTTGATCGATAATGCAATACTTGGAAACTGATAGAATTTAAGTGGTAAAATAAATTTGACAACCGAATTGCTACAATCACGGGATTTCTCAACAAACCGTACAAGCTTCTGGGATCGCACAAGATCCACCCTTGATCGCACAAGGGATGGATCGCACAACACCGTCGCACAAGCTAGGGTGCAGCGGATTAGAGCACAGGGTACAACTGGGATATGCATGATCGGACAAGACTTGTGGATCGCACAAGACAGTGCCGATCTCACAAGCCTTGGGCCACACACACAACCGTTTAAACCTTATTATGACTTTGGGCCTTAAAGCCCAAAGCTCAAACGCACAAGATACATGGACCGTACAAGTTGACTTTCTGTTTGTTGTTTGGGCCGGGTGGTTTCGGTCGCACAACCCGTTGTGAGTCACACAAGGTTGTGCTGGACGCACAACAGGTTGGGCCGGTTATCTTTTGAGCTTCACCTTTTGGATCGCACAAGAGGATTGGTCTTGCATAACCATAACAACCCAATCACTCAAAGTCGCACAAGTTTGGGTTATGTCTATGTGAACTGTATGCTACTGATATATGATCGATGTATTTGCCATGCTCGCTATGTATTGTAACTTGTTAGCTTATGTGTAAACCTACATTGCACTACTTAAACCTAGACCTGACTTGTATGGTAACCATGTTAGGACGTGGTTGACCCCTAGCAGCTTGATTGACCTTGTTGTGTATCTGCCGGGCAAACCGAGGTGAGTTCACACTTTCTACAAGGCGTGGGATTCCCAGGGGTTGGAATGGGTTAAGGAATATGGATTCCTCGTCCTCCTTGGGTAGGACAGTACGGGTTAAGGAATGTAATTCCTCGTCCTCTTGGACAGTTTAAAGTTCACTAGACCAAAACTCTATCATGAAGTCCCTCCTTTTTATATCGACTTAATCGCCGAGGCCAATGGCGAATGGGTCATTAGTTAAATAGCGCTATTAGGTTTAACAAACCTCACACTGTGCCGCAGAGGACGGGCGTGGACTAATGGACTAGGCATGTCAATGATGATAGACATTGACGAGGGCACATAAACTTGACGAACGTTAGTAGTCGATATGGTAACGAGTCTAGTAGTGTAAACATGGGGTAGCACCCACGGCTAGATTGCCAGAGTAATTGGGATTAAACAAAATACGTTTTCAACTATGGGGTAACCCCCACGGCAAGTAAGCCAGCTAAAGAAAACTATGCTTTTGAAACAACTTAAAACGAACACCCAACTGTGAACTCGCTCAACTTTGTTGTTGATTCGTTGTAACATGCCTTGCAGGCCTTTAGGTGCATATCATTGGGACTTCCTGTCTGGGAAGCTGGAGTGGTCATGGGTCGAGATAGATGGAAACACTATACAAGACTAATAGCTTTTATATGTGGTTATAAACACTTAATGAATGATTTATGCTTCCGCTGTACACTATAAAATATAATGAAACCTTGTAACACTTATTGTTAATCAATGAAAGTTTTATTTACATATACCTATGAGTTCAATGTGATTGGTGGCTAAGATCCTGGTATGTCACACGCCCCGCAAATGTTTATGCGAGTGGTATTTTGGGGGTGTGACAGACATATTTGCAGGTCTGTTGCGCGACCTGGGTATAGACTGATGTGTGTAAAATGAAACATATAAATTACATCAAATGAGACATAAAACTAACCCTTTTTAGTACTAATGTTGGAAAAAGCGTGCTTTTTTCTTCCTTTTGTATTTTCAGGACCAAATGAGCTTAAATGAACAAAAGGAACAAATATGCAGCAAAAAACTAACATAAATACAAGAAAAGGAATAAACGTGACATGCCCGACCACTCGACAGCATCTTCCCAAGCAAAAACAAAGAAACAGAAGGCTGACCACAGCCCCATGCCCAGCGGACATGGGGGCGTGGCTAGGTGTCTGCAGAAAAGACAAAGCAATGGAAGCTTCTATTCCTAGCACGGGGGCGTGCCCAGCTCAACACGGGTCGTGGTCAACGCTAAGATTTCCAAAATCTTGCAAATCTTGATAGTACAGATACGCTTCTTCACACGGGGCCATGCCCAGCGAACACGGGAGCGTGTGGAGCCTAATACAGACAATTGCAATTAATGAAGAAAGAGTAAGAGGATGGACACGGGGCCGTGTCCGGGCTTCTGTGCAGGCTATAAATAGGGGTGCTTGGCTCACTTCAAAGGCATCCCTTGGCAAACCACCTCTCTCCCACTTCTGTAGGATCGATATACGACCTAAATGAGTCGGTCTGAGTCAAATCTAAGTCACTAGAGAGGCGAAAACAAACTAGTAACTGAGAATCGGTGTTAGAATGTGAGTAGAAACATAGAAATACACTTTAAACTGGTTTTCCATTGATTTTCAACGTTAATACACTGGAGAGAAACTGACAGCACTTCGTTACAACTTATCCAATTCGTACCAAATGAAAAACCCAACAGCCCTATATATAGGACAACCATTTCGCACGAAATGGCCTAATATCCATTTCGTGCGAAATGGTTACATACACAAAATAACTTTAACATTTTACACTTTTAACCCCTATACAAGCTACCGACATGACCTAGACTGTTGACGTAGGCGATAGACATTATGTACCAACAAACTCCCCCTTGGATATTGCCGGAGTCTTCAGTCAGGTTGTCTTCAGCACTTTCTTCACAGGGACTTAAACTTTTCTTCCCTTTGCTTAGGCTTTTTCAGTAACAACTTCCTAAGCTATTCATTCTCTTCGACAACTCTCTTTTCCTCTTCAGTCATCCTTTGCACAACAGTATTTCTTAAAATCTTGTCTTTTTCTTCACGTGCCTTTTTTCTTTCTCAGCTTTCAGAGCTTCTTCTTTCTCAATCTTTCTCCACTTAGTCGACCATGCATTCTCATAGTTGATTCCCTTCTGGGAACATATCATTGCAACTTTCTGAAACTGTAACGCTTGATCTTTGTCTTCAACTCTGTGACCAATCTTGTTCACAAATAAGCACTCGATGTCTTTCGCAGAACAGTTCACTATCCACAAAGGATCATACAAGTGAATGTATCTGACTTCATTTTCCACTTTATACGTGATCACAGCTTCAGTCGATATACAACTGTAAACCCAACATAAGAATCCTTTATGGAAATTTTGCTCCATTTTCGGCAGTGGAATGTTCTTTATCACTCTAGGCTTCTTTATCTGTAAAACCGTCTCGTCAACACCTGTTACTGGATCCAACCTCTTTTCTTTTTTCGGTTGGTGTGGCTTCCAGTGTTTGAAATCTTTGAACGCTTCAAACTTCATTAATCCCCAAGTAGGCATGTCACGCTCTCTAACAGGATAATTCAATGTTCTGACTTTTGGAAGCTCTTCAACATCCCACCAAGGCAAAGACATAATGTCTTGAATATACTCGAAGTATTGAACTCCAAACTCTCGTCGGATTTCATATGCATTCACTTGCGGCAGATATGCCCAACTAATTATGTCACCAAGACAAACTTCTCTGTCTCTTTTGTAAAACTTCAACGGTCTCTTGAATTTTCTCTCTGTATCTTTTCTAAACCATTTCTTTCTTTCTTCGTGACGTTCATCTTTTGACGTTCCATCAAAAATTTTATTCTTTAAACATGCTTCAACTCTCCTTCTTAACTCATCTATGTTTTCTTGACAGAAGAATTCAACAAGCGTTGGAAAGTTAGAAGTATCAACATGAGCACTTTCAGATTTATCCTCATCACTCCAATCTTCAACTTCAACCCTGTCGTAATTATCAGCTTCTTCAACGTACTTATACTGATAATCGGGCTGCTGATTGATATCAAACTGATTCAGTTCATCTTCAAAATCAAACTTGAAGTTAACATCTTCAATGTGCGTCATCTTGATGATTTCATCCAGAGTATAAGTATGCCTGATTTCACCTTCTTCTATATCAGGTTCAAGACGAAGAATCAATTTTTCACTTTCATCAACATTCATATCATCAACATGCTCCCCTTCACCTTCAGCATTCACAGGCTCTTCATTTGCATCATCTCGAAGATAATCATCAACACTTTCTTCTTGAGATGCTTCAGTAACTTTAATACCTGAAGTACCTTGATCATCATCATCATTATCATCATCATGATGACTACTTGCAGAATATACATCATCTGCATCATCTATCAAAGCATCATGATCTTCTGTTGGCACAGACACAACCATTTCCCTTTCTTTCATTTGATCTTCTGTTGGAACAGACGATACATGATCTTCTGTTGGCACAGACACAACCATTTCCCTTTCTAACACTTCAACAACTTTTTCACATTCAAGACCTTTGCCTTTATCTTTCATTTGAGCTTCTAAATCAGCTTTACGTTTCGCTCTAACTTCCTCAAGTTGTATCTCCTCAAACCTCTATTCAATTGACTTACCAATCAAGCCTTCAATCACTTTCTTTAACATATAATCCTCATGTTCTATTCTTGCATTATTTGCTTCCAACTCTTTGTTTTTCAATTCAAAGTACTTGTTCTGTTCATCTCTTCTATACTTTTCTTCTTCTAGCTCAGCTATTCAAACCTTCAGAATATCAATGTCTGCTTGATCCGCTTCAACCTTCTTTAACAATGATAAATTTTCAGCTTTGACAGACTTGACATGCTTCTCCAACTTCTTATTCTCCACTAACACTTCATCCACCTTCTTTTGTAACTTTTTCACAACATCATCAGTCACAAAATTAAAATCTCCAATGTCTTCAAGAGGAATATTCTCTGGAACGTGAGGAAAATTTTTGAAACTAGAAGATCCAGGAGTGATTTGAACTTGTGATTGTGAGGTTAATGGTGTTTGTAAGACATGTTGTGAAGTAATTTGAGGTTGTTCAAGGATAGGTGATTGATGTGGTGGTGATTGTGGTGGTTGTTGTGGTGGTGGTGATGGTGGTTGTTGTGGTGGTGGTGATGGTGGTTGTTGTTGTGGTTTCAATGGAATCTTGAACTTCAACTTTCTAGCTGCATTGGGATCAACACGCTTTCTTGTAGTTGATTTCTTTCGACCTCCTGACGGTGGTTTTATAACTTCTTGAACATGCTCTGGAGATGGAATATACAAATCATCATCATCATTTCCACTCCTCTTTCTTTTCTTCTCTTTTTCTTTAGCAAAAATAACCTTTTTCCACCATTCAGTTTCATCAACCTCCTCTTCAGAACTGGATGAAATTTTCTCTTCATCATCACCCACTTTCTCACCAGCTGCTTTTTTCAGTTTCTACAGTTTCATTAAGAGTTTTTAATAACTGTTCTGTTTCAAATGATAAACGTTCTTCATCTATGTTCACATCAACTTCAGTTTCATCTTCCTCTGGCTTATCGACCAACATTGTCTCGACAACTTTCTTTTGACGTTTCTTTTTTGGTTTTGAAGATAAACCTTCTTCTGTTTGTACTTTCGGAGTTATCTTACCTCCTCTTGTCTTCTTTTCTTTTACATCTTTCAAGAACCACTCACTTCTTGTGTTTTTGAATGCTGCTAACGTCTTCAATTCATCTGTTGCACTTTCTCTTTCATCTCTTCATCGTTCCTCCACTTGAGATGATTAACATGATCTGGATCTTCATAGTTAGATTCTTTGATGAATACAAAGAATTCTGCCTTTGTTGTCGGTTCTGGATGATTTTTGTGATACCTGGATAATACAATCAACGTTTCATTATCCATATGATACAATGCCAACAAATCATTATTTTCATCTTTCTCTAGATTTGGATAAGCATGATCAATTATCATTTGTACAAATCTTGGATAAATCCAGGTTTTGCTGCCAGAAGTAATGTTTTCCTTCATGTAATGGAAAATGATTTTCAAAAAATTATACTTCTTGTTCAACACAAGTGCTGTAACACCTGGGTCACTGCGACCATCAAACAATTGCCAAGCCAATTAAATATTGTATTTCATACTTGGGATCTGTATAAATATGTGTATCTTTTGCACATATCAATTCTTGTTCGATTTCAAGCTCTAAATCGCTTTCTGGAAGGTTATACGCGCACTGATGCGTAAATATAACCAGTTTAATGCAACGAACACTCCAAAATAGTGAAATAGGCTTAACATACCTTAAATAACCTTTACATAACTTAGAAATAAGTTTTGAAGGCTTTGGTATGGCAAAATCAAGTTAAATCGCTTACAGGGACTAAACTTGACAAACTGCGAAAGTATACCAATTTGAACTGTAACGAACATTCCGAAACATGACCATAAGTTAAACACACCCTAAATATCCTTTACATAGCTTAGAAATAGGCTTTGAGGGGTTCGGTGTGCTAAAATAAACTTTTGGTTCATTCAGGGACTAAAAGTGTCAAAAAGTGCATAAGTTTGCATTTTCGCGCATAACTTACGTTCTGAATACATCCGGACATCCAAAAATTTATGTAAGCACTAAAATATTTTATTTTAGTGTTCGGCATAAGAAAAATCCATTCGTCACGCCATTTGGATCGTTTTTCGCACTTATGCGCATTCCATCGTAATTAACCGAACAACGCAATCGTACGGCCAAACGAACCGACATCCGAGATATTTTTGAGCACATTTTAAGTTCCCTATACTTTAACTTCATTTTAGAGCTTTGAAATGGGGTTAACGGGGCTTAAACGTGTCAAAAATGCATCAAATAGCAAGTTTGGAGCTTCAGGGGCCTGATCTGCCATTTTGAAACTTTCTGGTCTGCAGGTCCTTGCGCACCTCAACACTCTGAGTGTTACGGTGCGTAAGCAGGGGCCAGATGCAGCAACTTGTTTTTAACAGCCTGTTTCCAGCCCTTAAACACCCCAAAGGCCAATGCCACTTGTCAATAACTGGTGGTGGGGGCAAAATGAGCTACCATAACATTCCGACAAGTGTACGGGTGAGATCAAGGCACGTTATTCGATAAAAAATCCTAACGGTGGTCCATTTACTATAAATACCCATCCATGCCCATTGCAAAACCCACTTGAAATCTGAGTTTTTCTCTAAGTGGTTGTGTTTATACACTTCCTACCTGAGATTACTTGGAAATCAATCTTGCGGGGACCCTTTGTAAGTGTTCCTTCGTTCTTTTATTGCTTTTCGAGTCCGAAAGTCAAACTTTGTTTTAATTTCTGCATTGACCAGTTTATGGTCGATGCGAAGTTCGTTTGAACTTCATAACGTGAGCGTGACCACGATGGTTATAGTCTTTAGTGACTATACCTACTGATTACCACGTTATATATGCCTTAGGTAAATTACTAAAGTGCCCTTTTAACGCCAAAATTTATTTTAAGCATATGTAACATAACTTTTGGTATCTAAACTGATTTAGTAATGGGTCGTAAGCACTTAGGTTAGGTTTCATTTTAGTATGTGGGCTTTGTTAAACCATATTACACGAGTCTCCATACTCGTTTGGTTTACGAACCCTCATTCTATCCAATCCTCCGATTTAGGTCCGGTATATTAACATAGTTACCTATATTAGGTGCCGTTTGATATCCGTGATCTCTAGCTTGTTTGGATGTTACTCAAGGATTACTAAGAAATCTCAAGTGAGTACATAGACCCCTCTTTTACTGTTTTCCAAACATTTTGGGGTGGAACACATGTGCCTACTTGTTACTTTCATGCTTTCCTGTTTTCACATCATATACTTGCTATGTTTATTAGTACATTTATAGTACATGATTTCAATACATTTTATGCTATGTATGCCCATTGTGTGCATACTTAGTACATCACTTTACAATACATTTTATGCTATGTATGCCCATTGTGTGCATACTTAGTACATCACTTTACAATACATTTCATGCTATGTATGTCCATTACGTGCATACTTAGTACATTGTTTTACATTACACTCATGCTATGTATGCCCATTGTGTGCATACTTAGTACATTGTTTTACATTACACTTATGCTATGTATGTCCATTACGTGCATACTTAGTACATTGTTTTACATTGCATTTCTGTTGCATATGCTCATCCAGCATATGAACACATTATACCACATTTTGAACCGTTGTAACCATTTGACTATGTGAACCGTCGTAACCCTTTGATTATATGAACCGTTTGTAACTATTGAACCGTGTGAACCATTTGTATCTGTTGACATGATTTACATTTGACGATCGACATTTGACTATACATAAACATTTCTACAATTGTTAAACATTATATCTTGGTGGTTTGGTTTGAGTAAGTGATTTAAGTAACGAGGCCTATGTAATATGATACAAGCATGGTGGATACGCTGCTGGTACTTCCTATATATAAGTGTTTGTATGGTATCACATATTGTAGCGTTATTTGAATCATTTCAATTTGAGACATATAACATTTTATACAAATAACATACTTTTCACAAGACATTGATTTACAAACAACTTATCTTATACAAACTCATTTTACATGGTTATTCATTTAACCATACATTACTCTCTTATTTATACATATCATCTGATCTTATCGTTTTTCAAATGATTTACAAGACAAAGCAAATTACAAGGTTCATGACTGACTTTTGCTAAACAACAACTTTTTCTAAACTTATAAGTTATGAATCCAATTTTCACAAACCTATGTATCTCACAGACATTTTTATGCTGACGTACCTATTTTCACATGTGTTTTCAGGAGATGATGCATAGGACTTATCAAGACATACTTAGGCGGACCTGTGCCTTAGTGACTTAAAACGAGACAAGAACTAGTTAATTTATGTTACGTACTCTTTGGTTCTTGTTTAAAACAATGTAAACTTTCATGTTTGATTAATAAAACGAAACTTCAATTGCCATGGATTTGAAACAATTAATTATGTTACAACACTCCCCGACGTTTCCGCCACGTTTTGTATGTTCTACGTGGTCGGGGTGTGACAGAAAAGTTGGTATCAGAGCCAATGGTTATAGGGAATTAGGTTATTAGTAATGCTTTGACCTAGACTATAACCTTCCTAGGACCCTAACGCGAGTTTACTTGCGTTTAGTCATAAAACAATACCGTCACCTATCCTTAGGCGACGACCACAACAAGAACATAAATTTCAAAACCGCTTTAAAAACTAATCATCTATTCTAGGATGATTGATTACTAGGTTTTGAACCCCCTATTATAAGGTTTTGAACCCCCTTAAATTTTCAAAACTCTCGTCAAAGTTTTGGGTCCTAAATAGTGTGAACACGTGCAAACTGGAAGAGTGAATGCCTGTACCCTGGGTTTTCTGTCTAAGGCTAGAGTGTTCGTACAAATCCACATAATCGAACCAGTCACTCTTACCTGGGAACTCTTGGGGTGAGCGTCCACTTATAGGCGAGCATGTCTTCGCGATACACTATGAGGATCTATTTGCTTTGATTCAGCCTTTGTGTTGTTTGTTTGCTTCGTGGTTCAAACAAATGACCATCAACCATGATTATGGTCGGTAATTGTAACATCCTATTCTTACCCAATGCCATTACATTTGTTTTCTTTCTTGTTTCTCTTTTAGAATGCCTCCTCGACGCGAAAACCAGATAACGACTGCCGAACTGGCAGAAATCATTGCGCAACAAATGGCTGCTCAATTCCCAAACCTCTTTGCTCAATGGAACCAAGCCAACAACAACAACAATGGTCCATGCAATTTCAAGAGTTTTAACTCGGCTAAACCACTCAAGTTTAGTGGTTCTGAGGGAGCGACTAGGCTTCTTCAATGGTTCGAGAGCATTGAGAATACTTTCCGCCACGTGCAGTGTCCTGACAATCGCAAGGTCGAGTTTTCTTCGAGTGTGTTCCAGAAGAGGGCCCTTACGTGGTGGAACGGGGTTATGAGAGATCGTGGTGCAAAAGTTGCTCTAGCACAGACATGGGCTGAACTTAGGGCCCTTATGATGAGGGAATTATGTCCTCGTCATGAGATCAGGGCCTTGGAAAGGGAATTTGACGATCTTACGCAAGATAGCGGTGAGCATCGAGCCTACACGGACCGTTATGAGGAGTTAAGTCTGTTATGCCCAAACATGGTCACGCCTTTGGATAAGGCAATCGAAAAGTACATTGATGGCCTCCCTGACTCAATACAAGACATTGTGACTGGTAGCAACCCTACTACAGTTGGACAGGCCATTGAGCTATCTGCAACCTTGACTGAATCAAAGATCAGGAAAGGTAAACTTTTCAGGAAAGGTGACAAGAAACCGGTCGAGGAATCGAAACCAATCGAGGAATCAAAGACCATGGATGAACAGACTGGATCTCCTAAGAAGTCAAAGAAGCGAAAGGCTTCTCAGAACTTCGCCATGGTTACTCACAATGATCAAGCCGTCCCCAACCAACCAGCTCAACCCCCTGCTAGGAAGCCATACAATGGAACTGCACCCTTGTGCAACCAATGTAGCCTCCATCATCATGCTAATGTAAAGTGCCGCAAATGCCAAACTTGTGGACTTATAGGCCATACAGCAAGAGTCTGCCCAGCTGCAGCTGCACCAAACCAAGCTGGCAACAATCCTGCTCAAGGTCGTTTTCTACCAGGTTCTTGCTTCAACTGTGGCGAGATGGGTCATTTCCGAAGAAATTGCCCAAAGCTTGCTAATGCAAATCCAGCACAGGGATGAGCATCTGACCGACAACATCGTTTAGAAATAATCACGTCTTATGTATTATTTTCTTTTGTTGTCATGATCCATGAAACAGTTGTTATCATTGTTTATAAATAAATCTTTTATTTACATTGCAATGTATTTATGTGGTTGTATGTATAAAGAACATATCCCCTGCAATACCGACAAGCAAGGAATCGTATTCCTTGTAAAGCAAACTACCCCCAAAATTTTCCCATTCTATGATCTCTTGCGTTTCCACGAAATTCCTAAGTACCCGTTTATTCTAAGGAAACGAAGTACAAGGCGCAAGTTACAACACGAGACGAATACCCAAAGTACCACTATAAATCCTTAATAAGGGTACTTAAGGATATTTCCGTAAATCCTAAACTTTTTGTGTTCCTTAATTCGAATATTACGTTTCTTTGAAAAAAATATCGAATTTTGGGAGATCATCCTATCTTTTCAGATAGATCCCAGAGGACATTGAAGTCCAGCGACTGGTTTCCTGGTGTACTTTGAATATCCATATTCAATCACTAACAAGTTAATAATAAATTAATAACTGAGTCAAGCAACTATGTGATTATGTGCTTATGTGTTCCCTTTTATGTTTTTTGGTGTAATCCAAGTTTTTGTTATCTAAAATCCTAAATGGACTTCTACGTTGTAGTTAAGTCCCTTGGGTTATAAAGTACTACTCCATAATTAGATCCCTTGAGTGGTCTAGTTAAACAGATTGATCCAAAAATCTGGTTAGGAACATCATGTGATGATATAGCTGAAAGGACTCCTTGGTGGACTAATTAAAAAGATCATTTGTCAATCTAATTAAAAGGACCCTATGGTAGTCTAGTCACCCTCATCACAGGTTTGATTTTCTTCCCCTAAACATTACAAGATAAACTGTGCGGACTGTGCAAGGAATTACGTAATTATGGATGCATACATAATTATCGAATTTAGTGCACAGAAACCACAGCGAGCTTTGTCATGTGCCTAGAAGTTAATTCTATTCATTTCCGTTTCTGAGGAAGCACCCGTTGAAAATGACTCCGTTTGTTCATTTTCGTTTCTGAAGATTGTCCGTTGAGGAAATGAATATCCGTTTGATTATCCTTTTCATTTCCATTTCTGAGGAAGCACCCGTTGAAAATGACTCCGTTTGTTCATTTTTGTTTCTGAAGATTGTCCGTTGAGGAAATGAATATCCGTTTGATTATCCTTATCCTTTTCATTTCCATTTCTGAGGAAGCACCCGTTGAAAATGACTCCGTTTGTTCATTTTCGTTTCTGAAGATTGTCCGTTGAGGAAATGAATATCCATTTGATTATCCTTTTCATTTCCATTTTTGAGGAAGCACCTGTTGAAAATGACTCCGTTTGTTCATTTTCGTTTCTGAAGATTGTCCGTTGAGGAAATGAGTATCCGTTTGATTATCCTTTTCATTTCCGTTTCTGAGGAAGCACCCGTTGAAAATGATTCCGTTTGTTCATTTTCGTTTCTGAAGATTTTCCGTTGAGGAAATGAATCTCCGTTTGTTTATTCCTTCATTTCCGCTTCTGAAGAATACTCGTTGAGGAAAATGCCTCCGTTTGTTCATTTTCATTTCTGAATATTGTCCGTTAAGGAAATGACAGGATTATGCCTTGTATATCTGGTGGTTACTTGACACAAAGTCACAGATGGACTCCTACGAATAAATTTCGGGACGAAATTTCCTAAAGTAGGGGAGACTGTAACACCTGGGTCACTATGACCATCAAACAAATTCCAAGCCAATGAAATATTGTATTTCATACTTGGGATCTGTATAAATATGTGTATCTTTTGCACATATCAAATCTTGTTCGATTTCAAGCTCTAAATCACTTTCAGGAAGGTTATACGCGCACTGATGCGTAAATATAACCAGTTTAATGCAACGAACACTCCGGAATAGTGAAATAGGCTTAACATACCTTAAATAACCTTTACATAACTTAGAAATAAGTTTTGAAGGATTTGAAATGGCAAAATCAAGTTAAATCGCTTACAGGGACTAAACTTGACAAACTGCGAAAGTATGCCAATTTGAACTGTAACGAACATTCCGGAACATGACCATAAGTTAAACACACCCTAAATATCCTTTACATAGCTTAGAAATAGGCTTTGAGGGGTTCGGTGTGCTAAAATAAACTTTTGGTTCATTCAGGGACTAAAATTGTCAAAAAGTGCATAAGTTTGTATTTCCGCGCATAACTTACGTTCTGAATACATCCAGACATCCAAAAATTTATGTAAGCACTAAAATATTTTATTTTAGTGTTTGGCATAAGAAAAATCCATTCGTCACGCCATTTGGATCGTTTTTCGCACTTATGCGCATTCCGTCGTAATTAACCGAACAACGCAATCGTACGGCCAAACGAACCGACATCCAAGATATTTTTGAGCACATTTTAAGTTCCCTATACTTTAACTTCATTTTAGAGCTTTGAAATGGGGTTAACGGGGCTTAAACGTGTCAAAAATGCATCAAATAGCAAGTTTGGAGCTTCAGGGGCCTGTTCTGCCATTTTCAAACTTTCTGGTCTGCAGGTCCTTGCGCACCTCAACACTCTGAGTGTTACGGTGCGCAAGCAGGGGCCAGATGCAGCAACTTGTTTTTAACAGGCTGTTTCCAGCCCTTAAACACCCCAAAGGCCAATGCCACTTGTCATTAACTAGTGGTGGGGGCAAAATGAGCTACCATAACATTCCGACAAGTGTACGGGTGAGATCAAGGCACGTTATTGTAACACCTCGAAAATTCACGTCCTATAATGTGTAGACACGTGTCAAATGTTTAAACGTGTGAAAGAAATATTATAGAAGGACTAAAGTTGACAATCATGGAAAGTATGTGGATATACGTATTCTAAATGTCAACAGTGAATAAATATATTGTATATTAACCCTACAATATGCTCATACCTTCAAACGAATAAATCATGGATCATACAGAGCTAAAAGTGAGAGATTACAAACTACAGGGGCTAAATTTGTTGTGACCTTTTGACAAACCCGAAGCTTTGTAACTGTTAATTATGCTCACTAGAATGCACGATTTAAATTTCGTGAAGTTTCGTTATCGTATGAGAAAGTTATGATCAAATTCGTGTGCGAAGGGTTAAAGCGTTAACATTGAAAGTTATGACTTTTCGGGTTAACCGGAAGTGTCCAGGGACTTGGCAAAGTGGGTATATGTCGAGAGGCCCTTATGTGTCAATATAGAGGGTTCAAAGTGCAAATAAAAGCTTGCTTGACCTTTCGAAAGGCCAAGAGATGTGATGCAACAACTCAAAAACGTTTTATTCTGATCAGGGGGTCTACGCGGCCTGCGTAGACCTTAAAGACACCTTAGGCGGGCCGCGTCAGGACGCCAGATACAGAAAACGTGGACAGGCTCCTGTATTCACGGGTATTCGATCTTTAAGCGAAATCTTTGCATTGTGGGCGACCCCTAAACAGTCCTAGACACTAGGGACACTTGGTGGAATGTTGTGGTCAGTTGATAGACTTGTTTGTCAATGTTTTGTGGTGATTAATCCACTATAAAAGGCCACAAGACTTCAACTCATTCCTCACACCTTCATTTGCATTCCTGATCAATTCTGGAGCTCCCAAGCAGCCTCAAGTGATCATAATTCGTGCATAGGACTCTTGTAAGTTTGCTAATCCTTTCTAAATTAAGTTTTAGCTTAGTTATAGCTTAAAAGTCAAACCGTCGTAAACCGTCGTGCATAGGACTCTTGGTAATTATGTGGGTAATAAACCCTCAAAAGGGTCCACCCTAATTACCACTCTAACCAGGTCAAAAGTCGGGTCAAACTTGCTAAGAAAAAGTCAACAGAATGGTTAAATTACAATTTATGCATAATTAGCAATGTAGATCATGTACAACCTGTTTGATCATTGTTATAACTTGGTAATAAGTGTAAGAACATGTCTAAACATGTTCAACCCCGACAATTTCTTGTAGAAATTCCTCAGAGCTTTAATTGGACTAGGTTACATGTTAGTACAACCCTCTGTGAACATACACCTTGGTTCATTAGTTATCCAATTAATATGCATGTTTCCGTTAATTGCTCATATGTTGACCATTATGCCCTTATTACCTTAAAACGTGATTTTTGGAAATGTAAAAGAGTAGAAACTTTAATTACTGATATATAAACTTGTATGCAAAGTTTGACATCAGTTTGAATTGTAGATTAAGAGTTATGCTCCTTAGCGTAAAATGAAAGCTTTATGTTAATAAAACGGCGTAATTAGTGTATAGCCTAGTTAAGCCTACTTTTTGATATCAAACTCATTACCCACTGATGTAATATATTATTTTGGGATTTTTAAGGATTTTTAATTAATTTTAGGCTGAGCGTAACTAGTAGTCGTAGGCTTAATCCGGTAATTGTCGGTTTTGCCCTCACGGGCCATAAAATGAGTTTTACATATCTAAACGACTCCAAACCTTTTGCTACTGATTAGATATGTTAAATAAATTATTTTAAGCCTTCTGGAATGATAAAATATCAGCTTTATGTATCGAACCCGTAAATGGCTTCTAATCGCCTTATTAAGCGTTTTTAGCGCATAGTATGTACTAAAACTATTTTTAAACATACAAGGGTGATACCTACTGATATTTAAGGCAAATTATAATATTTTAATAGTAAACAAAGGTTGATAAACTCAGACTTCAGTTTTGAGCTTTTCGGCTTAAGTGAAATTACCAAAATACCCCTACGGGGCATAGTTTGGTTATAATTGACAAATTTCACTTATATACTTTAACCTACTGATATAACTTAGCAAATTGGGTATATTTTCTGATTACATCAGGCCTGTAACTCAGGTTGACACTTAAACTCTTTTACAACCTTTAAAATGACCAAACTACCCCTACGGGGCATAGTTTGTGATTAAACTCATTTCGGGCATAATAAAAGACATCTTACTGATGTCACAACCTATATGAAGCATATTAACTTAGGAAACCTGTATATGGCTCTTACGGATACCCGTTATGCTTATTACGCGTTCGGTTCGGTTCATGTAACAAGTTTACATAAATCAGCCGAAACGGGTCGAACCTTATCGGTTTTATCTCAAAATCCAGAATGTGCATGAAGGACCCATATTAAACAAGTCTCCGAACTTGTCGGGTCTAAATGACATTCTATCTGGTCTTCGCTTAATCGTGCGTACGAACCGTATCTTTAAAACTAACCGGTCTAAGCTTAAGCTTAATTAAAGACCCGTTAGGATTCTAATAGGTTATTATAAAACCTTCGTTCCAGATTAGGAGGACCAGTAAAAGCTACTTGCAATTTGCTTATTGTGAATTATACTTTGCTCAGGTAAATACTTTTAACTTATTTTCCCTATACGGGCTTGGGTTACGGTATATAGCATACCGCTTGATCGGGCATCAAATCCTCCACCGTTGAGTGGGTAATTGAATAAATTTGATCGGCTCGTTTAAACAGTCTTGTTACTTAAAGCCTTTGGGGGGTTAATGACCATGCCTCGGATATCCTTGGCATCATTTTACGAAATGGCCACGACTTAAGCGCGGGGTGTAGGCGTACACCCGTCAGTGCACAAAAGAATATTGTGGTGTGTCTATTGATCTTTAACCCGGAAAAGATCCGGGCTACTGAACGCACAAGGAACATGTAATTCGTTCACAAGATTATATATTTAAATAATTCTCCCAAGTTAAATTAAATGTTTATGCCATGTGCATCCAAACCAATTTTCAATCATTTTCCAAAATGAGTCAGTTGAATGTATTTACCAGTGTAAACTGACGTATTTTCCCAAAAAGATTAAATGCAGGTACTATGCGTAATTGGCTGGGATTTCTCCTTAGCATCATTAGAAGTCTCGCAAGCTTAAGATGCCTGAAGTCTGTTGAACCATTGTCATATTTTATTTTCGATCCTTCTGTGGATAAACTTCCGAATATTGTGATATTTGATATTACAATATTAAATTCGGTTGTATTATATCTTTTAAAATTGCTTCCGATGTGCATATTAAATATTGTGTTGTTTGACTATTATGTTGCCAACCACGTCACTATACTCCCCACCGGGCCCACCGGTGACATGTGGAAATTGGGGTGTGACGGGTTTGTATCAGAGCCAACATTGAGTGAATTAAACACTAGCCTTTTGTGTTTAATCTCAATAACACAATTGCACATTCTAAACTTTCGAGTCTAGACATATAACATAGGACAAATTCCACTTTGTTTGTGTTGTCCTTTATTTGCATATATTTTTGTTTTGTTATCTCATATTATAATGACAGGATTTACAAAATGCCGCCAAGATTCTTCATGAGAAGAGGAAGAGGCAAGGGGCCAATCACCGCCCCCAATGATAATGAAGCTGAACCATCACATGCGCGAGCTCCGTCTACTACCGAGAGTGACGACCCTCAGCAGAACAGGAGGAACTTGTTTGAACCAGCCAGATGATCGGTATCCCACAGCTCTACACCTCCGGTCCAAAACCCTTATGGGCCACAACCGGAGTACGAGCCCAACAACCCTCAGCCCTCGTATATACCATTGCAGCAATCCTTATCGCATCATTCTTTCGGGGACCCCACACCAATTTTTCGGTGCCGGTTTAATCCGGTAGGCTACGTGCAAGAACCCGTGGGTTTTAACCCACTGGGGCTAGACGATCACTTCTCCGGTGATAATGCGGATGACATGGACGAGGATACGGACCCCGTCGAACCTGCCAGTGGTACTCCGAACCACCCGATAGAGATCTCTGACGGATCTTCATTCCACGAATCACCCTATGTTGGTCCAGATAGCTTCCAAGCTATGTTCACCAGACACGAGTGGTACTATACACCTCCTCACCATTCGTCGCCACAGCAGCAGCAACAACAGGATCCATCTGTGGATTCCAGATTCGTGGCTGTCACGCCACCGCCTCCACCGCCGCCAGTGCAGCCGGCACCTCCGCAACCGCCGAGGCGAAGGAGAACCGGTGCGCGCATGTCGTCACGAGCAGGGGATTTCCATTTCAGTTCCCCACGTTAATCCAGTGGCAGCCACTATCCGCCACATCAGGAGGACCCACAAATGGGTGGACCCTCTAACCCAGCTGTACCGCAGCCGCCACCAATGGGTTTTGACAACCCAATTCCAGCATACACGGGTTCCATGGCATACAACCCGTTTGAACCACCGACTCACCACAACTATGGTTACGCGGAGGCCGATCCTTACATGGTAGCGGCTAATTATAACGCTCTTCACCCGGAGGGACCATACGGAGCTCCATGGGGAGTAGGTTACCCGACTTAGGGGTACCAGATACCTCCTACACCTATTATCCGGACGCAATCGCAGCCGCCACGGTTTTCTCCCCCAGAAAGGGAGGAAATCCTACAAAGGTTGGATGAAGTAGAGCGAGGCTTCCACCGTGACCGTAGGGAGAGACAGAGCTTCTTCCAAGGATTGGCAAGCTTGATCAAAGGGAAGAACAAGAAGGATCATTGAATCCTTCCAATTGTTGTTGAGCCCCTGCGTGGGCATATCTTGTTGTATAAACCCCTACGTGGGTATGTATGTTGTTTATCTTGACCCCTGCGTGGGTCTATCTTTCTATAAACCCCTACGAGGGTATTTTATTTGTGTAAGTCCCTGCGTGGACTATTATGTTTATTATTAAGCCCCTGCGTGGGTATGTGTGTTATTAAGCCCCTGCGTGGGTAAATCCTTGTTTAAACCCCTGCGTGGGTAAGTTTGTTATTTGAAAAGACCCGTTTAGGGAAGCGTGTAATATTTTAATAAATTAATGGAATGTTTGTTTTATAAATTTCATGTTTGCCATTATGTGCATAGATAAATTATATATGAAATAAATAAATTAAAATCATTCCTTTTGAAATAATATCTGCCTATGTAAATTTTTAAATAAGAATCTTAAAGTGTGAAACCTAGCCTTCGGGTCATTATAAGACCGGGCCAAGATGGTAAGACCTGTTCAAAAGATTCAAATCCCAGTTAACATCTGAAAACATGTTAACACTCCTGGCAGAAGTGATTCGTTAAAATCACACGTCATTTTTATATATATATAACGAATCTTTAAAAGATTCCTAACCCAATTTTATGATCTCTGAATCATGGGTTTAGGTCATCAATTAAGATGATCATATTTTTACCATACGTGGTAATATGGTGCCTACGGGCCCTGCTCATTTCCATATGAGCCAAAAGACAGTGGTAGCGATGACTCCCTGTCAGATAAAGGTAATGAACTAGGTTCAAACCTTCATGCTTTGATTCTCTGAAATCATAGCTTATAATTTATAAACGTCCTTGTGACTAGGCCTATTGTGCCAATATGCCTTCAGGTTTTGATTCTCTGAAATCATAGCTTATAGATTAAAAATGTCCACGTGACTAGGCCTTTTGTGCCACAAATAAAACTGTTATTGTTTTATAATTAGGATAAATTATTATAGAAATCCTAAATAAATATGATTAATAAATTAACCAAATATGGTCTCTGTTTACCATGGTTAATGAATTTCCCTAAGGGGCAATTCCATAATAAACTCCCAAATAAATTATTGTCCTTGTTTTCTGCAACAGTTCAATTAAAATGGCTAACTCGGATGAGGGTAATAGTCATCCAGTGGAGAATAACGAGAACGCCCGAATTAATTTAACGGGTGCTGAATTGAAAGCAATAATAGACGGCGCAGTTACACAGGCATTGGAAAGGCAGTACGAAGAATATAGTGGGACTCGTAGTAGGACCCTATCTACACAGCCTTCAAAGCCACCGTCCAAGAAGGATGACCCGAAGAAAGATGATGATCGACGCTCCTCGAACCACAGTGCTCCATCTCAGCAGGTTGTACTGAACCAAGGACCCCGTGAGAAGGGTTGCTCTTATAAATATTTTGTTTCTTGCAAACCCCGGGATTTTACTGGGGAGAAGGGAGCCATTGACTGTATGACGTGGCTGGATGAGATGCATACGGTTGTGGATATCAGCGGATGCGCTGAGAGAGACGTGGTCAAGTTTGTGTCGCAGTCTTTTAAGGGTGAAGCTTTAGCATGGTGGAGATCTCTGATTCAAGCCACCGGAAAAATCCCAATGTACAACATGTCGTGGGATCAATTCGTTGCCCTTATCAGGGAAAATTACTGCCCTCAACATGAGGTGGAAAAGATAGAGTCTGACTTTCTATCATTGGTGATGACAAACCTTGACTGTCAAGCTTACCTAACGAGCTTCAACACGATGTCCCGGTTGGTTCCTTATCTGGTAACCCTGGAACCAAAAAGAATAGCTCGATTTATCGGTGGTTTAGCCCCGGAAATCAAGGCGAGCGTGAAGGCTTCTCGGCCAGCTACTTTTAGATCTGTAGCTGACATATCCTTATCCCTCACCTTGGATGCGGTCAGGCAGAGATCGCTGAGGAATAAGGAGGCTGAGAAGAGAAAACGTGAGGATGATAGTTCACGTAGATCGAACAAGAAGCACCGTGGGAACGGTGACAACAAGAAAGGATCAGAGTCAAGGAAAGATGGGCATAATTCTGGTGAGAAGCCCAAATGTAAAATTTGCAAGAAGCAGCACTTTGGAAAGTGCAGACTTGAGTCGAACTCACAGACTCAGTCAAAAACCTATGCTTGTGGTATATGCAAGTCCACGGATCACAAAACCTTGGATTGCAAGAAGATGAAAGATGCAACGTGCTACCGTTGCAATGAAAAGGGCCACATTAAAACCAACTGCCCTAAATACACCAAGAAGCCTGAGGAGGCCAAGAAGACTAATGCCAGAGTCTTCAGAATGGACGCAAAAGAAGCGGTTCTAGACGACAACGTTATTACAGGTACTTTCCTTGTAAATGACGTCTATGCTAGAGTACTTTTTGATTCAGGCGCTGATAAGTCTTTCGTTGATAATAAGTTTTGTGAATTGTTGAAATTACCTGTCAAAACCTTAAATGTGAATTATGAGGTGGAGCTAGCAGACGGCACCCTAGAAACCGTCTCAACTGTGTTAGATGGATGTGTTATATCCATTAAGAACCATTCTTTTCCTCTGTCTCTACTTCCATTTAAATTAGCTGGTTTTGACATAGTTCTGGGTATGGACTGGTTATCTCATAACCAGGCCCAAATTGTCTGGAACAAGAAACAAGTGGTGATAAAGACTCCGTTTGGTGAATCACTTACCATTCGGGAAGATACCCAGTATGGGCTGCCTGAGCAAGTGACTATGCTCAAGGCTTCAAAATGTTTAAAGAAGGGCTGTGTCATCTACATGGCACAAGTGATTATTGATGAGCCCAAATCAAAGATAGAAGACATCCCTGTCATCTCTGAATTCCCAGAAGTTTTTCCGGAAGAACTACCTAGTTTGCCACCAGATAGGCAAGTGGAATTCAGGATTGATATCATCCCCGGAGCAGCACTAGTTGCCAGAGCACCCTATAGGTTGGCTCCAACGGAGATGAAAGAATTGAGGACACAGCTAGACGAATTGCTAGCCAAGGGTTTCATTAAACCTAGTTCATCTCCTTGGGGAGCACCAGTTCTGTTTGTCAAGAAGAAGGATGGATCGATGCGTCTGTGCATCGATTATCGTGAGCTTAATAAGGTCACGATCAAGAATAGGTATCCTTTACCCAGGATCGACGATTTGTTCGATCAACTACAAGGAGCAAGTTATTTCTCGAAGATTGACTTAAGGTCAGACTATCATCAATTGAAGGTTAGAGATGAAGACGTGCATAAAACAGCATTTAGGACTCGTTATGGTCATTACGAGTTCCTAGTGATGCCTTTTGGGCTCACTAATGCACCAGCCGCGTTCATGGATCTCATGAATCTCGTTTGCAAGCCTTACTTAGATAAATTCGTCATCGTTTTCATCGACGACATTCTTATCTATTCGAAGAATCAAGCTGACCATGAGAAACACCTTCGATGTATTCTCAAGCTCCTGCATCAGGAGAAGCTCTATGCCAAAATCTCCAAGTGTGAATTTTGGCTTTGGGAGGTCCAATTCCTTGGACACGTGGTTAGTGAGCGTGGTATCCAAGTGTATCCCGCTAAGGTTGAAGCAGTTATGAACTGGCAAGAGCCAAAGACGCCTACAGAGATTCGTAGCTTCCTAGGATTGGCAGGATATTACCGGCGTTTTATTGAAAATTTTTCAAGGATTGCTGCACCTCTAACTTCCTTGACCAAGAAGAAAGTAAAGTTCGTATGGGGCCCTAAGCAGCAAGAATCCTTCGATATTCTGAAGCAAAAGTTGAGCAACGCCCCAGTACTGACATTGCCAGATGGAATAGAAGATTTTGTGGTTTACTGCGATGCATCGCACACTGGCATGGGGTGTGTGCTTATGCAGAAAGGCAAAGTTATTTCCTATGCATCACGACAGTTAAAGGTGTATGAAAAGAATTACACCACTCACGACTTGGAGTTGGGTGCCGTTGTATTCGCACTAAAACTGTGGAGGCATTATCTTTACGGAATCTAGTGTGTGATCTATTCTGATCACAAGAGCCTCCAGCACCTGTTTAACCAGAAAGAGTTAAACATGAGGCAACGCCGTTGGATGGAGACTTTGAATGATTATGATTGTGAAATCAAGTACCATCCCGGCAAGGCGAATGTAGTTTCCGATGCCTTGAGTCGAAAGGAGAGGGTGAAACCCATCCGAATCAACGCCAAGCGCATGGAGATAAAGAATAATTTGATTGAAAGGTTGTTAGCTGCACAGAAGGAAGCTGTGTTGGAAGCAAACTATCCTAATGAAAAGCTAGGAGTAACTGAGGAGCAGTTAACTCTTAGCAAGGACGGAATTTTACGATTAAATGGACGAATATGGGTTCCAATTTATGGAGGACTTCGAGATGTCATCCTCCAGGAAGCTCATAGTTCCAAATACTTCGTTCATCCTGGAGCTGATAAGATGTACCAAGATCTAAAGGCAAATTATTGGTGGATAGGCTTGAAGAAGTCTGTAGCCACTCATGTAGCTAAATGCTTGACATGTGCGCAAGTCAAAGCCGAGCATCAGAAACTGTCAGGTTTGCTACAACAGCCTGAACTTCCTACTTGGAAGTGGGAAATGGTAACTATGGATTTTATTACCAAGTTACCCAAGACAAGGAAAGGAAATGATACGATATGGGTTATAGTTGACAGACTGACTAAGTCAGCACATTTCTTACCCATCAAGGAGACTTATAGCTCGGACATGTTAGCCCAGTTATACGTTGATAAGATTGTAGCTTTACATGGCATACCTGTGTCTATTATCTCTGACCGAGATACTAGATACACGTCACATTTTTTGAAGAGTTTCCAACAATCTTTGGGCACACGTTTGAATTTTAGTACGGCTTATCATCCTCAGACTGATGGTCAGAGTGAGCGTACTATTCAAACGTTGGAAGACATGCTACGTGCATGTGCGATCGATTTGGGTGGTAGTTGGGATAAGAACCTACCATTAATCGAATTCTCCTACAACAATAGCTACCATACCAGCATTAAGGCTGCGCCCTTCGAGGCATTATACGGTAGAAAGTGTAGATCGCCCGTTTGTTGGGCGGAAGTTAGAGATGTCCAATTATCAGGACCAGAGATAGTCTTTGAAACAACGGACAAGATTGTCCAGATTCGTGACCGTATCAAAGCTGCCCGGGATAGGCAGAAGAGCTACGCAGATCCAAAGCGTAAAGCTTTTCACTTCGAAGTAGGTGATAAAGTGTTGCTTAAAGTATCGCCCTGGAAGGGGGTGATGCGATTTGGTAAGAAAGGCAAACTAAGCCCGAGATACATAGGACCTTTCGAGGTTATCGAACGTGTCGGGTCAGTTGCCTATAAGTTAAACTTACCAGAAGAGCTCAGTGGAATTCATAATGTGTTCCACATCTGCAATCTGAAAAAGTGTTTCGCTGACGAATCACTGGTTATACCGCATACAGATGTGCATATAGATGAGAGCTTAAAATTTGTGGAAAAACCTTTGTCGATTGAAGATCGACAGGTAAAGAAGCTTCGAAGGAAGCATGTACCAATTGTAAAGGTTAAATGGGATGCCCGTAGAGGTCCCGAATACACGTGGGAGGTTGAATCCACGATGAAAGAAAAGTACCCTTATTTATTTCAGTAAATCTTGGGTCGAGATTTATTTTAAGCATATTAACTTAGGAAACCTGTATATGGCTCTTACGGATACCCGTTATGCTTATTACGCGTTCGGTTCGGTTCATGTAACAAGTTTACATAAATCAGCCGAAACGGGTCGAACCTTATCGGTTTTATCTCAAAATCCAGAATGTGCATGAAGGACCCATATTAAACAAGTCTCCGAACTTGTCGGGTCTAAATGACATTCTATCTGGTCTTCGCTTAATCGTGCGTACGAACCGTATCTTTAAAACTAACCGGTCTAAGCTTAAGCTTAATTAAAGACCCGTTAGGATTCTAATAGGTTATTATAAAACCTTCGTTCCAGATTAGGAGGACCAGTAAAAGCTACTTGCAATTTGCTTATTGTGAATTATACTTTGCTCAGGTAAATACTTTTAACTTATTTTCCCTATACGGGCTTGGGTTACGGTATATAGCATACCGCTTGATCGGGCATCAAATCCTCCACCGTTGAGTGGGTAATTGAATAAATTTGATCGGCTCGTTTAAACAGTCTTGTTACTTAAAGCCTTTGGGGGGTTAATGACCATGCCTCGGATATCCTTGGCATCATTTTACGAAATGGCCACGACTTAAGCGCGGGGTGTAGGCGTACACCCGTCAGTGCACAAAAGAATATTGTGGTGTGTCTATTGATCTTTAACCCGGACAAGATCCAGGCTACTGAACGCACAAGGAACATGTAATTCGTTCACAAGATTATATATTTAAATAATTCTCCCAAGTTAAATTAAATGTTTATGCCATGTGCATCCAAACCAATTTTCAATCATTTTCCAAAATGAGTCAGTTGAATGTATTTACCAGTGTAAACTGACGTATTTTCCCAAAAAGATTAAATGCAGGTACTATGCGTAATTGGCTGGGATTTCTCCTTAGCATCATTAGAAGTCTCGCAAGCATAAGATGCCTGAAGTCTGTTGAACTATTGTCATATTTTATTTTCGATCCTTCTGTGGATAAACTTCCGAATATTATGATATTTGATATTACAATATTAAATTCGGTTGTATTATATCTTTTAAAACTGCTTCCGCTGTGCATATTAAATATTGTGTTGTTTGACTATTATGTTGCCAACCACGTCACCATACTTCCCACCGGTGACACGTGGAAATCGGGGTGTGACAGTTATTCGATAAACGATCCTAACGGTGGTCCATTTACTATAAATACCCATCCATCCCCATTGCAAAACCCACTTGAAATCTGAGTTTTTCTCTAAGTGGTTGTGTTTATACACTTCCTACCTGAGATTACTTGGAAATCAATCTTGCGGGGACCCTTTGTAAGTGTTCCTTCGTTCTTTTATTGCTTTTCGAGTCCGAAAGTCAAACTTTGTTTGACTTTCTGCATTGACCAGTTTATGGTCGATGCGAAGTTCGTTTGAACTTCATAACGTGAGCGTGATCACGATGGTTATAGTCCTTAATGACTATACCTACTGATTACCACGTTATCTAGGCTCAGTGACGAGTCGTAGTTTCGGCCAAAATGCGCATTCTTGCGTATTTTGTAACCAAACTACTCTTAGGTATCAAAACCGTTTGTTTTGATACCAAACTTGTTTTCTAAACTTAGTTAAGCATGTTTTAACATGCTTAGCTCATCACTTTTAGTTTAGTGCTTATATAGGGTCGTAACGTAAGCGATCTAAACAATCGCTTATACTTTCGAACCCGACCCGTTTGGTCGATCATTAGGATCCGACCAAACACATTAAATGACCATAGTATATAGTGAATAACCTTCCGAGGTTATACCTTATGGTCACATCGTTTGAGTAGTTGTATGATAGGTAGTATATATGCCTTAGGTAAATTACTAAAGTGCCCTTTTAACGCCAAAATTTATTTTAAGCATATGTAACATAAATTTTGGTATCTAAACTGATTTAGTAACAATATTAGACATGTTAAGGCATATTCTACTTGTCATAGGACTAGTTAGGCGTTCCGAAGGCGTTTCACGAGAACGACGCGTTAAAGTAGCATAAGCCACCTAAACGGGTCGTAATGGGTCGTAAGCACTTAGGTTAGGTTTCATTTTAGTATGTGGGCTTTGTTAAACCATATTACACGAGTCTCCGTACTCGTTTGGTATACGAACCCTCATTCTATCCAATCCTCCGACTTAGGTCCGGTATATTAACATAGTTACCTATATTAGGTGCCGTTTGATATCCGTGATCTCTAGCATTGTTTGGATGTTACTCAAGGATTACTAAGCAATCTCAAGTGAGTACATAGACCTCTTTTACTGTTTTCCAAACATTTTGGGGTGGAACACATGTGCCTACTTGTTACTTTCATGCTTTCCTGTTTTCACATCATATACTTGCTATGTTTATTAGTACATTTATAGTACATGATTTCAATACATTTTATGCTACGTATGCCCATTGTGTGCATACTTAGTACATCACTTTACAATACATTTTATGCTATGTATGCCCATTGTGTGCATACTTAGTACATCACTTTACAATACATTTCATGCTATGTATGTCCATTACGTGCATACTTAGTACATTGTTTTACATTACACTCATGCTATGTATGCCCATTGTGTGCATACTTAGTACATTGTTTTACATTACACTTATGCTATGTATGTCCATTACGTGCATACTTAGTACATTGTTTTACATTGCATTTCTGTTGCATATGCTCATCCAGAATATGAACACATTATACCACAATTTGAACCGTTGTAACCATTTGACTATGTGAACCGTCGTAACCCTTTGATTATATGAACCGTTTGTAACTATTGAACCGTGTGAACCATTTGTATCTGTTGACATGATTTACGTTTGACGATTGACATTTGACTATACATAAACATTTCTACAATTGTTAAACATTGCATCTTGGTGGTTTGGTTTGAGTAAGTGATTTAAGTAACGAGGCCTATGTAATAAGATACAAGCACGGTGGATACAATTTTCACAAACCTATGTATCTCACATGCATTTTTATGCTGACGTACCTATTTTCACATGTGTTTTCAGGAGATGATGCATAGGACTTATCAAGACATACTTAGGCGGACCTGTGCCTTAGTGACTTAAAACGAGACAAGAACTAGTTAATTTATGTTACGTACTCTTTGGTTCTTGTTTAAAACAATGTAAACTTTCATGTTTGATTAATAAAACGAAACTTCTATTGCCATGGATTTGAAACAATTAATTCTGTTACAACACTCCCCGACGTTTCCGCCACGTTTTGTATGGTCTACGTGGTCGGGGTGTGACAGAAAAGTTGGTATCAGAGCCAATGGTTATAGGGAATTAGGTTATTAGTAATGCTTTAATCTAGACTATAACCTTCCTAGGACCCTAACGCGAGTTTACTTGCGTTTAGTCATAAAACAATACCGTCACCTATCCTTAGGCGACGACCACAACAAGAACATAAATTTCAAAACCGCTTTAAAAACTAATCATCTGTTCTAGGATGATTGATTACTAGGTTTTGAACCCCCTATTATAAGGTTTTGAACCCCCTTAAATTTTCAAAACTCTCGTCAAAGTTTTGGGTCCTAAATAGTGTGAACACGTGCAAACTGGAAGAGTGAATGCCTGTACCCTGGGTTTTCTGTCTAAGGCTAGAGTGTTCGTACAAATCCACATAATCGGACCAGTCACTCTTACCTGGGAACTCTTGGGGTGAGTGTCCACTTATAGGCGAGCATGTCTTCGCGATACACTATGAGGATCTATTTGCTTTGATTCAGCCTTTGTGTTGTTTGTTTGCTTCGTGGTTCAAACAAATGACCATCAACCATGATTATGGTCGGTAATTGTAACATCCTATTCTTACCCAATGCCATTACATTTGTTTTCTTTCTTGTTTCTCGTTTAGAATGCCTCCTCGATGCGAAAACCAGATAGCGACTGCCGAACTGGCAGAAATCATTGCGCAGCAAATGGCTGCTCAATTCCCAAACCTCTTTGCTCAATGGAACCAAGCCAACAACAACAACAATGGTCCATGCAATTTCAAGAGTTTTAACTCGGCTAAACCACTCAAGTTTAGTGGTTCTGAGGGAGCGACTAGGCTTCTTCAATGGTTCGAGAGCATTGAGAATACTTTCCGCCACGTGCAGTGTCCTGACAATCGCAAGGTCGAGTTTTCTTCGAGTGTGTTCTAGAAGAGGGCCCTTACGTGGTGGAACGGGGTTATGAGAGATCGTGGTGCAGAAGTTGCTCTAGCACAGACATGGGCTGAACTTAGGGCCCTTGTGATGAGGGAATTCTGTCCTCGTCACGAGATCAGGGCCTTGGAAAAGGGAATTTGACGATCTTACGCAAGATAGCGGTGAGCATCGAGCCTACACGGACCGTTATAAGGAGTTAAGTCTGTTATGCCCAAACATGGTCACGCCTTTGGATAAGGAAATCGAAAAGTACATTGATGGCCTCCCTGACTCAGTACAAGACATTGTGACTGGTAGCAACCCTACTACAGTTAGACAGGCCATTGAGCTATCTGCAACCTTGACCGAATCAAAGATCAGGAAAGGTGACAAGAAACCGGTCGAGGAATCGAAACCAATCGAGGAATCAAAGACCATGGATGAACAGACTGGATCTCCTAAGAAGTCAAAGAAGCGAAAGGCTTCTCATAACTTTGCCATGGTTACTCACAATGATCAAGCCGTCCCCAACCAACCAGCTCAACCCCCTGCTAGGAAGCCATACAATGGAACTGCACCCTTGTGCAACCAATGTAGCCTCCATCATCATGCCAATGTAAAGTGCCGCAAATGCCAAACTTGTGGACTTATAGGCCATACAGCAAGAGTCTGCCCAGCTGCAGCTGCACCAAACCAAGCTGGCAACAATCCTGCTCAAGGTCATTTTCTACCAGGTTCTTGCTTCAACTGTGGCGAGATGGGTCATTTCCAAAGAAATTGCCCAAAGCTTGCTAATGCAAATCCAGCACAGGGATGAGCATCTGACCGACAACATCGTTTAGAAATAATCACGTCTTATGTATTATTTTCTTTTGTTGTCATGATCCATGAAACAGTTGTTATCATTGTTTATAAATAAATCTTTTATTTACATTGCAATGTATTTATGTGGTTGTATGTATAAAGAACATATCCCCTACAATACCGACAAGCAAGGAATCGTATTCCTTGTAAAGCAAACTACCCCCAAAATTTTCCCATTCTATGATCTCTTGCGTTTCCACGAAATTCCTAAGTACCCGTTTATTCTAAGGAAACGAAGTACAAGACGCAAGTTACAACACGAGACGAATACCCAAAGTACCACTATAAATCCTTAATAAGGGTACTTAAGGATATTTCCGTAAATCCTAAAATTTTTGTGTTCCTTAATTTGAATATTAGGTTTCTTTGAAAACAAAATCGAATTTTGGGAGATCATCCTATCTTTTCAGATAGATCCCAGAGGACATTGAAGTCCAGCGACTAGTTTCCTGGTGTACTTTGAATATCCATATTCAATCACTAACAAGTTAATAATAAATTAATAACTGAGTCAAGCAACTATGTGATTATGTGCTTATGTGTTCCCTTTTATGTTTTTGGTGTAATCCAAGTTTTTGTTATCTAAAATCCTAAATGGACTTCTACGTTGTAGTTAAGTCCCTTGGGTTATAAAGTACTACCCCATAATTAGATCCCTTGAGTGGTCTAGTTAAACAGATTGATCCAAAAATCTGGTTAGGAACATCATGTGATGATATAGCTGAAAGGACTCCTTTGTGGACTAATTAAAAAGATCATTTGTCAATCTAATTAAAAGGACCCTATGGTAGTCTAGTCACCCTCATCACAGGTTTGATTTTCTTCCCCTAAACATTACAAGATAAACTGTGCGGACTGTGCAAGGAATTACGTAATTATGGATGCATACATAATTATCGAATTTAGTGTACAGAAACCACAGCGAGCTTTGTCATGAGCCTAGAAGTTAACTCTATTCATTTCCGTTTCTGAGGAAGCACCCGTTGAAAATGACTCCGTTTGTTCATTTTCGTTTCTGAAGATTGTCCATTGAGGAAATGAATATCCGTTTGATTATCCTTTTCATTTCCATTTCTGAGGAAGCACCCGTTGAAAATGACCCCGTTTGTTCATTTTCGTTTCTGAAGATTTTCCGTTGAGGAAATGAATATCCGTTTGATTATCCTTTTCATTTCCATTTCTGAGGAAGCACCCGTTGAAAATGACTCCGTTTGTTCATTTTCGTTTCTGAAGATTGTCCGTTGAGGAAATGAATCTCCGTTTGATTATCCTTTTCATTTCCATTTTTGAGGAAGCACCCGTTGAAAATGACTCCGTTTGTTCATTTTCGTTTCTGAAGATTGTCCGTTGAGGAAATGAATATCCGTTTGATTATCCTTTTCATTTCCGTTTTTGAGGAAGCACCCGTTGAAAATGATTCCGTTTGTTCGTTTTCATTTCTGAAGATTTTCCGTTGAGGAAATGAATCCCCGTTTGTTTATTCCTTCATTTCCGCTTCTGAAGAATACTCGTTGAGGAAAATGACTCCGTTTGTTCATTTTCATTTCTGAAGATTGTCCGTTAAGGAAATGACAGGATTATGCCTTGTATATCTGGTGGTTACTTGACACAAAGTCACAGATGTACTCCTACGAATAAATTTCTGGACGAAATTTCCTAAAGTAGGGGAGACTGTAACACCTGGGTCACTGCGACCATCAAACAAATGCCAAGCTAATGAAATATTGTATTTCATACTTGGGATCTGTATAAATATGTGTATCTTTTGCACATGTCAATTCTTGTTCGATTTCAAGCTCTAAATCACTTTCAGGAAGGTTATACGCGCACTGATGCGTAAATATAACCAGTTTAATGCAACGAACACTCCGGAATAGTGAAATAGGCTTAACATACCTTAAATAACCTTTACATAACTTAGAAATAAGTTTTGAAGGCTTTGATATGGCAAAATCAAGTTAAATCGCTTACAGGGACTAAACTTGACAAACTGCGAAAGTATGCCAATTTGAACTGTAACGAACATTCTGAAACATGACCATAAGTTAAACACACCCTAAATATCCTTTACATAGCTTAGAAATAGGCTTTGAGGGGTACGGTGTGCTAAAATAAACTTTTGGTTCATTCAGGGACTAAAAGTGTCAAAAAGTGCATAAGTTTGCATTTTCGCGCATAACTTACGTTCTGAATACATCCGGACATCCAAAAATTTATGTAAGCACTAAAATTTTTATTTTAGTGTTTGGCATAAGAAAAATCCATTTGTCACGCCATTTGGATCGTTTTTCGCACTTATGCGCATTCCGTCGTAATTAACCGAACAACGCAATCGTACGGCCAAAAGAACCGACATCCGAGATATTTTTGAGCACATTGTAAGTTCCCTATACTTTAACTTCATTTTAGAGCTTTGAAATGGGGTTAACGGGGCTTAAACGTGTCAAAAATGCATCAAATAGCAAGTTTGGAGCTTCAGGGGCCTGTTCTGCCATTTTCAAACTTTCTGGTCTGCAGGTCCTTGTGCACCTCAACACTCTGAGTGTTACGGTGCGTGTTGGGATTGAACCCTACCAGGTCACAACAGTGGATTCACAATAAGCAGCGGTTTACACTTTGCTCTCCCCTTGAAAGTGATTTATAACAACTGATGGTCTCTATCTGCTGCTCATATTCAACTGCTGCTGTCCTTTCAACTGCTGATGAAAACCCTGAAGTATCCAACACTGCTGGTCCTATCTACTGATGATAAAGCACTGCCTAGTCAAGGACTGATCAACCTTGAGGAAAGCACTGACATAAAGGGAGAGCAGCTGTTTAGTAATTGTTTGTTTTATGTATAGTCAGTGGTTAGGTTAGCAGTGTTTGTGTAAGGAAAGTAGATACAGGTTGTTAGGCTGTTAGACGTCGCTTTCATGATGACGTCAGCTGAGATACCTCAGTGGTTTGGTTTGCCTATAAATGTAACAGTACCCTGCACTGTTACATTTGATTGACTGAGCGAGTCCTTCTCCTCATGTCTAATCCTTTCATCTTGTGTGCAACCAACCTTGGGGCATCAGGCTGAGGGGGAGTATAGTTTGTAAGCATGACTGTAATCTTTTGCTTTGATTTGTAATCTTTTGACTCTATGTGAAGCAATTGTTTATCAAACTATTTCCTTCTTTGATTGTGTTTACAAAGTTTGTTTTCATTTCCGCTGCACCTAACATGTTTTCATATTCATTGATCATTCATTTTAAACAAACAAACACTATCATGAGAGCCTCCGATTCTAACAATTGGTATCAGAGCTTGGACTGTCAAATTCGATCTAACAATCAATTTGACATAACCGTTCGGCTCAAAATTCATTGATACTAAGGTTGGTTGTATTTAGTTGAAAAACAGAGTACTGTGTAAATCATGTTCAAAATGGTTATTCGAAAACTCTGTAAATCAACCAAGATGTCATATGACACACAAATTTCACACAACAAGTAAATTCATGCACAAGACACTCATGGTTTCTAGATCTGAAAGCAATATCTGTTAAACCATGAGATTATTTCTATTTTCTAAATTGATTTAAACTGTTGATGTGGAATATGTGATGTTTTCATTAAATACTAAAGTACAAACCTCAGAATAACAAAGCCTATGTTCATAAAAGCATTGTTGTTTTGTTAACACAAAAAGAGGGAAATTAAAACTTTAGTTATTTAGATCTTATGTGTTGAAAACAGGTTGAGTTCCTAAAAAGGACAAAATCAACTATGTTCAAATACATTAAGAAAACAGGGGTCAACATAGTCCGCATCATATGTAATGTTAGATTGGATGAAAAACTTGTGAAAACATGACCAAGTCTCTCAAAACATTACTGCAAAATGATTTTGGACTAATATTCACAAAAATTCAGAAGTGTGTTTATCTCAAAACTTTTGAAGTCAAAAGAAAAGAGTATAAACATAAAACACTTATGAGTCAAAGTTTAGGGTAATAATGGTCAATTAAGCAACTGCTTGTACTCATTGGTTCAAGGAAGTTCAGGTGACAATTGTGTTCCCAGTGATTGAACTTACAAAAGGACTAGACAAATTTTCAAAGTCTTCACATAGAAATTAGATCTACAACAGGATCTTCAAAACTCATGTGTCCATGTGTCCTCATGTTTGGAATCAACTGACACAGAAAATGGTACCAAACAGTGGTCAAAATATTGTCAAAATATTCTACCATTGTTGTCAAACCACTGACCATTTTCATAAAAACTTGAGAATGATATGATTATGTCTTCTATTGAAAATACACCAGATCCTTTTTGATACTGTTCTTAGAAAATCCTTTAACTATTTTTTTTCTCAAAGGATTTTCTCAAATAACCAGGATATATTATTCATTTTTTTTGGAATAATATATTTGAAACTCTTGCTTGTTTTTGTTGGCAATAGTTTCAGCTCCTGTCAGGATGTAATACCTTATTTTTGGTGGTATCTGTGTCCTCATAAATGGATCAAAAGGAAATGGTACATATGTCATGATCATGTCATACTCAGGTTTGTTCCTAAATTTTTATCAAAGGTTGATTGCAAACTGTGCTTAAATTACTAAGGTACTCATGTGTTAATTGAATATTAAACGAAAATGAGTTGCCTTAGCAAAAAGTTTTCATCATCTGGGGTACTAAACCACTGTCTTTCAAAATTGACATGTGGCAAAACCTTGAATGAAAATCTTCAAAACTGTTGCTGAAACACCTGTCTTTCAGAGTTGTACTATTTACCCTAACCACTGTTTTGTTCCAACGTCTGATCTCTAAACAACCGTCCACTGCTGAAAGTTAACCACTGATCCCTCATTTTCTTAAAAAGCACTGATGCTCAAAATCAGTGTCTTATCCACTGATATGCTATCCACTGATAGTAAAAATCATCCACTGCCCATACTTTTTACCGTTGTAATCACTGATGCTTGATACGTCAGTGGCCCTTAAAACAACTGTTCTCCATACTTCATCCACTTCATCAGTGTTTGACACGTGGTCAGTTTTTAGCCCTCAGATCTTAATAACCGCTGCCACATCAGCGATCATTTTTTTAAAATAAAACCCTGCCCTAAACCCCAAACAGGGTTTTACGATGTCGAATTGAATTCCAAAATTCTCTTCTCATAGCAGTTTCCAACCCTTCTTCTCAAAATCTCCAAAATCCTTCTTCGTTCTTCTCCGCAACAATGACAAAATCAAAATCAAAACCTAAATCACCATCACCTTCCAAAGAGGTCGCTCAAACGGCCGAAGAACCCATCGAAATACCATTCAAACAATCTCACAACTATCTGGGTTTACTCACAAAACCTACTGATAATCACACCTTTGACACCATCATTGATACATTATCTGCATCAAAGTACAAAACTTTGTTGACAGCAAATGCTCCCATCTATCCGCAAACCCAGAGAGAGTTTTGGAAAAAGGCGTCGCTTGAAAAACAAGACGGAAAAGTCATAGCCATTAACTCCTT
Source organism: Helianthus tuberosus (assembly GCA_030545235.1). Taxonomy (NCBI): domain Eukaryota; kingdom Viridiplantae; phylum Streptophyta; class Magnoliopsida; order Asterales; family Asteraceae; genus Helianthus; species Helianthus tuberosus. The sequence goes on from CM060406.1 coordinate 66,966,930, forward strand.
AATACAGGGTAAAGCAGTTCAAATAACCCCACATGCGATCTCCGAAGTCTTTAATCTCAACGATCAGAAAGGTAAACTCTCTTTTGAGAAAGCCGAGATGAAGACTGATTTCGTAAATAGGGGGTATGCAGAACAATCAAAGGTTTGATACCTTACAAAAAGGTTATTTTCCTTCTGCTCCAAGATTTTTATTTCACACACTTCTGATGTGTGCTTCGAATAAAACAACATCTTTTAACGAAATACCATTGAAAATTCAATGCCTGGGTTACGCTATTTTGAATAATAAGGACTACAACTACTCCCAGGAGATTTTCAATGACATGGTGAAAAACGTTGAAAGTAAAGCATTTTTACTTTTTCCAAGATTTTTGAGTTACTATTTTGAACAAAAATTTGAAAAAGAAAATTTAAATTTGCTAAAACAAGGTGTTCATTGTCAAATAAAAAGCTTAACAAAAGAAACATTTTCAAGGATGATGGCACCAATAAAAACAAAAGCAGGGGTACCTGAGCAGATTTTAGTGGTTACAACTGCTCCTCAGGTATCAGCTGCTGAGCCCACTGCTCCAGGTGATCATAGCAGCACAACCACTGCTTTGAAACCCACACCTGACATAACCAAAAAGACCAAAAGAAAAACATCCAGAAAACCCACCAAACCCAAAACAAAGGCAACTCTGGAAGATGAGATCCCAGAGGAAATGCCTGTGACAACACAAAAGTCACCACAAACCACTGCTGCTACTTCCTCACAGCAGTTGGAAGAAAGATCTCAACCCATGCCTAAAACTCCTCCTGCATCCTCACAAAAGGATCAGGTTGTAAGCACAGGGACACCACAATATGAAGCTCTGAATCCACTCGGATCCATCTTCCTCAGTCCTGATCCCAAGGACATGTCTCCTTCAACCCCCATCCCCTCACCAATAATAATGCCACAATCCATGCTACCTTTGTTGCATGCAGTTGCTATAGCTCAGACACAAACCAGTTCCTCTCTATCACCTGTCACTGAGAGTATACCCCCACAAGTGACTGGGTCTGATGCTACTACTCCTGCTAACCCAGCAACAATTGAGGAGGTTACACCCCCTGAGTTACAAGTAACTCTCGGTGGTAGTTCAAGTGGAGCAGCAACTACAACTGGTGGATCAACAGGTCTCCAGTTGGCCAGTTGTTTCATAAATCAGACTCCCTTGAAGGCAATTTCTTCAATAGCACCAATGTTAACCACTAGTGAGCCTATTTTGACCACTAGTAACATCAAAGGTTTATCAAGTGCTGAAGAAAGAAGTCCCCAGTACCAAGAACAAGGGGCATCAATGGGTGATTTTTGGGACTCTGTTCCCAAGACACACATTGATATAACCACTGCTAGTGGGGATTCAGATGATCCTACTAAAGTAGGTGATGATTCAAAATATCAGGAATTGACGGGCAGAGTTGACAAACTTGAAGAATCAGTTGCTGAAATAAAGGAGATGGTGCAAGAGATTTTAAAAGCTCAAAAAGCACAAGCCACTGCTATTCCTGCTCAGGCACCTGCACAACATGCATTTGCTGAAAATGAGCTTTGGAATATTTTTCAACCCATGCTTGAAGCACAGCAACTTATGGCTGACAAAAAGCATGCTATTCAAGTACAAATGCTGACCAACATGGTTGAATCAAGGTTCAAGGACACTCAAGCAGATATCAAGGCTATCAAGGCAAGCATTCAAAGTGTCTCTGGCAAAGCTCCTTCTTCCATATCATTCCTTGATAACCCCCCTTCAGATAATGCCAAAAAGGGGGAGAATATCAAGCTGTTGAGAAAAATGAATACGAAGGGAATAGAGCATGGCCTCTACATTGAGCCGGAAAAAGAAAAAGAAAAAGAAAAGCAGGTCTCAAAACCTGTTAGTCAAACAGCTGATACAACAGTAGTTACAAAAACTGCTGTCAGTAGCCAAACAGCTGCCATCTCATCAACACACACACCCCCAACACACACCACTCTACCACACACCACTACAACTACTGCTCCACCATCATCATCTACAATCATACCATCATCACTGCCTCCTGTCATAAAACAGAAGACAACAGATGTTACAACATCTGTTGTAATGACAACAGTGATTGAAACACAAGTTGTTTCGACCACTGTCAGTCAATCACTGCCACAAACCACTGCTATACAATCTACCACCACTGATCCACCCAAAACATCATCTGCTCCTTCTTCTTCATTAAAAAGGAGAAGGAATCTCATATCAGATGATGATTCATCACCACCATCAAAAATTACCTCATCGCTTCCATCCCCTGCTCAAAAGCAGAAGACAACTGCTGACATATCAGCAGTTGTAATGACAACAGATGTTGAGACACCAGTTGTTTCAATAGCTGTTAGTCAGTCATCTTCCACTGTTTCCACCAGTCTTGCATCACAACCTCCTAAGCTTTACAAACGAAAAAGAGAAACAACTCAGGACACTGATGAAAAGTATGATCCTGTTGCTGCTAAGAATCCACTGGAATTAGAAGCTGTGAAAAATGAGATGAAACAATTTTACACTGAAGATGATCCTTCAAAAAGGAAATTTCCTTCTCTCATAGGTTTCATAATTCCAGAAGACATGGATGAATATCTTGAAATGAAAGTAAGACAAGCAAGGATAAGAGCCAAAATTGAATGAAAGAATCAAGGAAATGAAGCTATCTTGAATAGAAGAGAATTCCTGCTCAACAAGGTTAAACAAATAAAAGAATATGCAAGTGATTTGAACAAGGAAATGTCAAGCATATCTCCTGAAGCAGATCAACGAAATGAATTGAGGAAGGAATATCTTGCATACATAATGAAAGAGAAGTTCTATCCTGCTGAAGAAACAGATTTCAAAGATTGGCCAATAATTGCATTAAAGCATGAGGCAAAAAGAATTGAAAAGGTTAACAATGATCCAAGAAAGAAGAAGACAGCTCCAAATTGGAATAAATACAGGAAGCTCATAGCTGATCTTATTTCTGAATACAAGAGAAAGAAGCAGGAGTTGGTAGATGCAAGAGTGGATTCTGCAAGTGCCATAGCAAAATGGACCAAGCAGCAAACAGACGAAGCTTATGAAAGACTTAGGAAAAGGAGGGACACTCCTAAAAAGTCTGACTACAAAAAGCTAAAGGAACAGGTCAAGACCTTTGAAACACAGATCAGCACAGCAGAAGCCTTTGTTACAAGGTTGAGAAAAGAAAGGAAGGAAATGCTGACTGTTGGTGAAGAAAGGCATAAAGAAGATGATCTGATTGAAGAAGCTACCAAGAAATTGGCTTCAGATAAAGAAAACTTAGCAAAACTACAAGACCTTACCAAAAGGGTCAAAGTAGTAAGCAAACCATCATCAGCAGATATCACAGACAGTGAGCTTGATCAACAACAGAAACAAGAGCTGCTTGACAAAGAAGTTGCAGAAGATATAGCTGCAGCAAACAAAGTCATAGAAGAAGCTTTTAAAAGAATGTCTGAAGTTCAAGATACTGCTTTACAGTTTTTCTCAAGGCCAAATGCATCCAGCTCATCAGGAAATAAATATCTCCCAAGAAACCCATTTGGTTTAAAAATACTAAAGTGGATGTCTGATCAAAAGACCCACGTATTGACCTTGGTCAGAACCAATGGAGAAGTGAGGCATATATCAAGGAATCAAGCACTAGGCCTGGGTGTTGAAGATCAACTAGATCTCCTTGAGCTTACACTGTGCAGGGATGAAGATGACACAAGTTCCAAGGAATTTGAAGAAGAATTTAAAAGACATGTAAGGGAACTTCTGATGAGGAATAAAGATCCAGAATAATAACAGGTTTTGGCATTATCTGTTCCAGGGGGAGATTGTTGGGATTGAACCCTACCAGAGGAACAGATAATGTAAAGCCAAAACCAGGTCACAACAGTGGATTCACAATAAGCAGCGGTTTACACTTTGCTCTCCCCTTGAAAGTGATTTATAACAACTGATGGTATCTATCTGCTGCTCATATTCAACTGCTGCTGTCCTTTCAACTGCTGATGAAACCCCTGAAGTATCCAACACTGCTGGTCCTATCTACTGATGATAAAGCACTGCCCAGTCAAGGACTGATCAACCTTGAGGAAAGCACTGACATAAAGGGAGAGCAGCTGTTTAGTAAATTGTTTGTTTTATGTATAGTCAGTGGTTAGGTTAGCAGTGTTTGTGTAAGGACAGTAGATACAGGTTGTTAGGCTGTTAGACGTCGCTTTCATGGTGACGTCAGCTGAGATACCTCAGTGGTTTGGTTTGCCTATAAATGTAACAGTACCCTGTACTGTTACATTTGAATGACTGAGCGAGTCCTTCTCCTCATGTCTAATCCTTTCATCTTGTGTGCAACCAACCTTAGGGCATCAGGCTGAGGGGGAGTATAGTTTGTAAGCATGACTGTAATCTTTTGCTTTGATTTGTAATCTTTTGACTCTATGTGAAGCAATTGTTTATCAAACTATTTCCTTCTTTGATTGTGTTTACAAAGTTTGTTTTCATTTCCGCTGCACCTAACATGTTTTCATATTCATTGATCATTCATTTTAAACAAACAAACACTATCATGAGAGCCTCCGATTCTAACAGTGCGCAAGCAGGGGCCAGATGTAGCAACTTGTTTTTAACAGCCTGTTTCAGCCCTTAAACACCCCAAAGGCCAATGCCACTTGTCAATAACTGGTGGTGGGGGCAAAATGAGCTACCATAACATTCCAACAAGTGTACGGGTGAGATCAAGGCACGTTATTCGATAAACGATCCTAACGGTGGTCCATTTACTATAAATACCCATCCATCCCCATTGCAAAACCCACTTGAAATCTGAGTTTTTCTCTAAGTGGTTGTGTTTATACACTTCCTACCTAAGATTACTTGGAAATCAATCTTGCGGGGACCCTTTGTAAGTGTTCCTTCGTTCTTTTATTGCTTTTCGAGTCCGAAAGTCAAACTTTGTTTGACTTTCTGCATTGACCAGTTTATGGTCGATGCGAAGTTTGTTTGAACATCATAACGTGAGCGTGATCACAATGGTTATAGTCCTTAGTGACTATACCTACTGATTACCACGTTATCTAGGCTCAGTGACGAGTCGTAGTTTCGGCCAAAATGCGCATTCTTGCGTATTTTGTAACCAAACTAATCTTAGGTATCAAAACCGTTTGTTTTGATACCAAACCTATTTTCTAAACTTAGTTAAGCATGTTTTAACATGCTTAGCTCGTCACTTTTAGTTTAGTGCTTATATAGGGTCGTAAGGTAAGCGATCTAAACAATCGCTTATACTTTCGAACCCGACCCGTTTGGTCGATCATTAGGATCCGACCAAACACATTAGATGACCATAGTATATAGGGAATAACATTCCGAGGTTATACCTTATGGTCACATCGTTTGAGTAGTTGTATGATAGGTAGTATATATGCCTTAGGTAAATTACTAAAGTGCCCTTTTAACGCCAAAATTTATTTTAAGCATATGTAACATAACTTTTGGTATCTAAACTGATTTAGTAACAATAGTAGACATGTTAAGGCATATTTTACTTGTCATAGGACTAGTTAGGCGTTCCGAACGCGTTTCACGCGAACCACGCGTTAAAGTAGCATAAGCTACCTAAACGGGTCGTAATGGGTCGTAAGCACTTAGGTTAGGTTTCATTTTAGTATGTGGGCTTTGTTAAACCATATTACACGAGTCTCCATAGTCGTTTGGTTTACGAACCCTCATTCTATCCAATCCTCCGATTTAGGTCCGGTATATAAACATAGTTACCTATATTAGGTGCCGTTTGATATCCGTGATCTCTAGCATTGTTTGGATGTTACTCAAGGATTACTAAGCAATCTCAAGTGAGTACATAGACCCTCTTTTACTGTTTTCCAAACATTTTGGGGTGGAACACATGTGCCTACTTGTTACTTTCATGCTTTCCTGTTTTCACATCATATACTTGCTATGTTTATTAGTACATTTATAGTACATGATTTCAATACGTTTTATGCTATGTATGCCCATTGTGTGCATACTTAGTACATCACTTTACAATACATTTTATGCTATGTATGCCCATTGTGTGCATACTTAGTACATCACTTTACAATACATTTCATGCTATGTATGTCCATTACATGCATACTTAGTACATTGTTTTACATTACACTCATGCTATGTATGCCCATTGTGTGCATACTCAGTACATTGTTTTACATTACACTTATGCTATGTATGTCCATTACGTGCATACTTAGTACATTGTTTTACATTGCATTTCTGTTGCATATGCTCATCCAGCATATGAACACATTATACCACATTTTGAACCGTTGTAACCATTTGACTATGTGAACCGTCGTAACCCTTTGATTATATGAACCGTTTGTAACTATTGAACCGTGTGAACCATTTGTATCTATTGACATGATTAACATTTGACGATAGACATTTGACTATACATAAACATTTCTACAATTGTTAAACATTACATCTTGGTGGTTTGGTTTGAGTAAGTGATTTAAGTAACGAGGCGTATGTAATATGATACAAGCACGGTGGATACGCCGCTGGTACTTCCTATATATAAGTGTTTGTATGGTATCACATATTGTAGCGTTATTTGAATCATTTCAATTTGAGACATATAACATTTTATACAAATAACATACTTTTCACAAGACATTGATTTACAAACAACTTATCTTATACAAACTCATTTTACATGGTTATTCATTTAACCATACATTACTCTCTTATTTATACATATCATCTGATCTTATCGTTTTTCAAATGATTTACAAGACAAAGCAAATTACAATGTTCATGACTGACTTTTGCTAAACAACAACTTTTTCTAAACTTATAAGTCATGAATCCAATTTTCACAAACCTATGTATCTCATAGGCATTTTTATGCTGACGTACCTATTTTCACATGTGTTTTCAGGAGATGATGCATAGGACTTATCAAGACATACTTAGGCGGACCTGTGCCTTAGTGACTTAAAATGAGACAAGAACTAGTTAATTTATGTTACGTACTCTTTGGTTCTTGTTTAAAACAATGTAAACTTTCATGTTTGATTAATAAAACGAAACTTCAATTGCCATGGTTTTGAAACAATTAATTCTGTTACAACACTCCCCGACATTTCCGCCACGTTTTGTATGTTCTACGTGGTCGGGGTGTGACAAGTGCCGTAACCATGTTCATCTGGTAATCTCGCATTACATCATAACCACCCTTTTTGTGACTGGGAGCATGTATTACTGAATGGATGAAAAACTTGTAAGGCTTTGAGAAACATGATTTCAAATAGTTTGCACTGTTCAGCAGACCATTATAACCCATCCTCAACATACATCCCTTCACCATTCTCTCGGGAAACTTCGTCGGTGAATTTTCATCATCATGAAAGTCTAACATTTCACGGACAAGTGCCGCTGAGATGATAATTGGTTTATCTTCACCATTCAGTTTAACAATTGAATTGATCACTTTATTCACTTCATCATACGTGGCATTCTCCTAGAAACGTTCAATGTAAGATCTGAAAACATTATGTTGATTCGTCAATGCCTTCTGGATTGGTAACCGCTTCATAAATTCCAGAATTTCTTTGAATGCAGCCAACTTTGGAAGTTTTTCATCGTAAACACAACAAATGTTGTGTAACGGATCAAACTGAACATCCGAAGCATCTTTTCACAAACTTTTGCTTATCCAACCCTCGTGATTTTTCATCATAAACACAACAAATGTTGTCTAACGGATCAAACTGAACATCCGAAGCATCTTTTCACAAACTTTTGCTTATCCAACCCTCGTGATCCAACTTGTTTAGCACTTTGAGACTTTGATCATCAGATCCCCAACGTCCGTTGTCGAAAATAAGATGAAAAATCAAATCTTTTTGGATTTTAAGGAATTGGAAAGAACGAAATGCAGTAAATGAAGACTATATACAAACATATTTACAAACAACTTTTTGGTGAGCGTGTTAGGGGATCATATCAGCTGCTGACAAGCTACAAGCACCGTTAAGCTTTGATTTCATACTCAGCATTAAACAATTCACAGTGGTTGCCGATATACTGATCCACTTTAAATTTTCACACAAATTTCAATCTGTTCAGGATACGAATTAGTGTTTTAAGGCTTAACTTATACGCGTGTACCACCTCAGAATATACTCCCGTATCCAGACCACTATATTCAGTCTTACAGGTGAGTGCACACTAATGATATCTGTAATTGGGTTATGTGCGAGGCCATGAGAGCTCAGGCTATTGCTTCCGCAAAATCAGAGAGATGATGGCTCGACTTTAAGGTGGGTCCCCCTTGGGGATCTTCTTTACAACAGCACATGATTAGCATTTTTCAATGTTTCATCATTTATTATGCTGAAGGGAGGCTTTATGAATAAAGCAATGCAAAGTATTATACGAGGACTAGGCTATTGCTCCCGCAAAATCAGAAATCCAGGTATAATACCCCAGATATCAAGACGTACAAAGCCCTAGTATGTCAGAAATAGAGCCTTTCAAACAGGATTTCGGGGGTTACCTATATATCCGAGAGATGTTCCCCACATAATAAGCAAGAAATGATTTATGTTTATATCCCGAACAAACTTACTAAATGTGCAAAAACCTATCGGCATATCATCAGCGAGACTGCTTAATACTTTTAAACTTTACATTTCTTTAGCGTACTGCAACTGTCTAGCTGATGTACTATCATTTCCCCTTTTTACACAAACTCTTTTTGACATTTTCAATGTTTTTGGATTTTGAAATTTTATCATGTTTTTGTATTTTCTGAAAACTTTCTCCCCCTGAAATAAAAAACATATTTTTGTGTTTTTGGTTTTATCAAAAGCAGAAAATATATTTGTACAGAAACTTGACAACAAGACGCAGATCACATCTGATCGCCGTCCTCCTCGGCTTCACACTCAACAACCCTCCTAGAAAACAAAACTTTCAACCCGTTTAATTTCAAAAGATAGTTAAATCTCTATTTATCAAAAGGTTTTGTGTAAAAATCAGCTCTCTGATCATCGGTGTGTATATGATCAATTCGAATCAATTTCTTCTCGTAACAATCACGGATGAAATGATGTCGAATTTCAATATGTTTCGTTTTAGAGTGATGAACCAGGTTTTTAGTGATGTTTATCGCTGCCTCATTGTCCACAACGATTGGTGAATCCAAGAACTGCAAACCATAGTCCCTCATCTGCTGCTGGATCCAGAGGATCTGAGAGAAACAACTGGATGCCGAAACATATTCAGCCTCACAGGTCGAGAGAGCGACTGTGGTTTGTTTCTTGCACTGCCAGGTGATAAGCCGAGTTCCGAAGAACTGGCACCCAGCAGTTGTGGACTTTGCATTTTGCATACAGCTCCTGAAGTCAGAGTCTGCATAACCTGTAAGAGAAAAGTCACCAGATTTAGGACACCACAAGCCGGTGCTTGGGTAACCTTTAAGATACTGTAAAATTCTTTTCACAATCATCAGGTGTGACTGTCTCGGGCTAGACTGATATCAGGCACATAGGCAAGTTGGATACATGATGTCCGGGCGTGACGCAGTCAGATACATTAATGATCTAATGATCGATCGATATTGCATCTCATCCACCTTCTCTCCACTTTCGTCCGGACAAATCCCATGATTTTGAGCCAGGGGTTGAAATTGGAGATGATTCGGACATGTTGAACTTGTCCAGCACATAATTCACGTATTTGGTTTGATGTATGAAGATTCCTTCGGGCATTTGTTCAGCCTGAAGCCCTAGGAAGAACTTCATCTCCCCCATCGAACACGTTTCAAACTTTTTCTTCATAACTTTCTCAAACTCTTTGCACAGCTCATCGTTCGTCGATCCAAAGATTATGTCGTCAACGTAAATCTACACGATGAGTAGATGCCCTGCAACCTCTTTTGTAAACAATGTACTATCGACCGTCCCTCTGATGAACCCGTTGGCCAGCAGATGTTGGGAAAGCGTCTCATACCAGGCTCTCGAGGCCTGGTGTAATCCGTAAAGCGCTTTGTCGAGAAGATAGACCTTGTTTTTGTGCACTGGATCGGTAAACCTCGGTGGTTGTCTGGCGTACACTTCTTCTTTAATCTTTCCGTAAAGGAATGCAGATTTGACATCTAATTGGTAGACTTTGAATCCTTTCCAAGACGCGAATGCCAGGAAGATTCTAATCGCCTCGAGTCTAGCAACGGGAGCATACACTTCGGTAAAGTCAATCCCTTCTTGCTGACTAAAACCTTGTACTACCAACCGTGCTTTGTTTCTAACTATCACACTTCTATCATCACGTTTACACTTAAAGACCCACTTGGTCTTTATCAGCTTTTGATTTTCAGGTAAATCAACCAATCTCCATACTCCCAGTTTTTCAAACTGCTGCACCTTTTCCTGCATCGCATTCACCCAACTATCTTTTGTTAATACTTCTTTATATGTCTTTAGCTCTACCTATGAAATAAAGCATTTCAATGAGAATTCTTCCTGTAAAGGAGCTACAGAAGAATAAAAACATGTAAGAGCTTTGTTGATTTGATTCCGCATTTTTACTCCACTGTGAAGATCACCAATGATTTGTTCTGAAGGATGATAAGACAAAGTTCTCGGCATGACTGAGTCTGGCACGCTCACTTTCGATTGCAAATTTGTGATATCTTGATCACCCGTGTGATTAACAGCATTCGTAGTCACAGTATTTGGTTCCTCATCAAAAACCGGATCGGTTTCCGGTTCTGAGTCGTCAGATTGATTAAAAACTGGAGCTGTTTCATCTGGAGCTTCGTGCGTTGTTCCACTTGGACCAGCCTCATGATCATTAGCACCCATGTTGGGTTGAGAAACTACCAAGGGTCTTGGTACTTGATCTTGCGTTTGAGATTGCTGCTGTTGGTATAAGTATGCTAGTTCCTCTTCACTTAGCTCAGTCGGCAACTAGAACGACTCCCAGAGTTTATCGTAATCGAAAAGCAATCTTTTTCCGGGAAGTTGGCTCGGAGTTGTATACCGTTGACAGTCGACATGCTGAACTTCAATAATCTTCCCCAAACATGAAACGAATACTCTCTTCAGTGGACTCGAAGATCCTATAAAAATACCTTCGTTAGCTTTCGCACCAAATTTACCATCAGGATCAATAAATGTACAAGGTGATCCAAACGGTTCTAAAAATTTCAGATTTGGTTTATAACTATGAAGCAACTCGAAGCAGGTTTTCTTGTATTTTTTTTTTCTGTGAGAACACGATTCAGTGCATAGCATGTTGTTGCAACTGCTTCATTCCAAAAGTATATTGGCAATTTGGAATCTGCCAGCATTGTACATGCCGTTTCAATCAGCGTGCGATTCTTTCGTTCAGCTACACCATTTTGTTGTGGAGTATACGGTGCGCTGAATTCATGAAGAATGCCTTTGTCGTTACAGAACTCAAGCAAACGGTTGTTTTTAAAGTCTGTTCTGTTAACGCTTCGACTTCTTCTGATCGGCAGTTTGTACAGCGTCTCCATCTTCTTGAATAATTTGATTAATGATTCAAATGTTTCGTCTTTGCTTATGAGAAACATCACCTAAGAAAATCTTGTGAAGTCGTCAGTGAATTCAACAGCTTCTTTGGGTGTGACTTTTTCTAGCGGACCAAAAAGATCCATATGGAGTCTTTCTAGCGGTAGTCTTATTGAATTCAACAGCTTCTTTGGGTGTGACTTTTTCGTTTGCTTGCCCTTCTTGCATTCTACACAATCATCATTCAAATGAAAAATTTTCAGATTAACACCTTCAACTAAATCATTGTGTACTAAGAAATTCATTTTTATCACATGAATGTGGCCCATCTTTTGATGCCACAATCTTGATTCTTTTTCTGTTGCTTTTGTTTTTGTTACAAAACATTTTGGCTTTTTGTCAGATGTTGTTGCGACACTCATATCTAGGACATACAAATCGTTTTCCCTAGGAGCTCGCATCAACACCATATTTTCAGGAATTTTAAATCCTGGTTTAATGATTAAGCACTCAGTTTTAGTAAAATGAACTGTGAAAGACTTGTCACAGATCTGCGATATGCTCAACAGATTGTTTTCAAGTTCGGTGATATAGTTCACTTTATCAAACGTTACTACTCCATTGGTTAATATTCCTTCACCAACGATTCGACCACCCTGTGTTCCCGCAAATCCAACATATCCTCCGTTGATTGATTTGACATTATAGAGCAAAGCCAACATTCCAGTTATATGCCTTGATGCGCCGCTATCCATGATCCACTTCGAGATAATAGATCTCGGAAACCCCTGCACACATCACAGACAATCATTTAAACAACGATACCCATGATTTTTCCACATTTGGTATGCTACCAAACACGATATCATGAGTTACATCGACTTTAGGAATATCGAAAATCACATTCGGAACAACAGGTTTTGGTTTTGATTTCAGATCTCCCTCCTTAATAGGTGGGAATTCTTCAATCACTTTTTCTAACTCGAATTCAATTTTACCTTCATTTGTTACAAACATTGTTGATTCAGATTTTAGGACCTTTTCTATCTTCTTTTCTTCAAACGATTGTTTTGGTTTTTCCACCCATGATTGGTTTTGAAAAATTTTGGTTTTAGGATAAACCATTGAAGTCTTTGAAGATTTCGAAGATTCACCAATCTCAAAGGTAGATTTTGGCTTATCCTCTGACTTCAAAGATTCACCTCTTTTTAGAATACGAATGGGGGAAACCATCGGTATTTTACCTTTAACATCATTTGAAGTTTTCGGTTTAGGCTTCTGAAAAACAGGTTTTTCAATCTTTTTAATACACTGTTTGGCCACGTGACCAATTTCGTTGCAGCGGTAACAGACACTTTTGTCATACTCAACAAAAGTAGATCTGTTGGTCTCATCTTTCAATTTTTGAGCTGCATTGAAATCGTCAATAGCTTTCTGACTAAAGATATAATCTTTCTCAACTTCAGTACTAGGACCAACAACGAACACATCATTTAATTTCTCCTTTGACTTGACATCCTTTTTGGTCATTTTCTTCTCAAAACCAACACCATGTCTTTTGTTCTGACCATTGTTACCCACCCATTCTTTCTTTCCCGGGTTGTTTGGTTGTTGTTTCACAAAAGATTTTTTCGGTTTTGATAGAAACGCATTGTTGTTAACCTCTGAAATGTCAATTTCCACAAGCTTGTAAACCTTTTCAACATTTTCCAGTTTTGCATTCTGAATCGAAAATTCAAAATCAGTATATAGTTTGTCAGTTCCGGTCATCGTGTAAGCCACAATGATCGAATCGTCATTCACAACTTTATCTGATTTTGGTATGAACTTATCCAAAAAGTTTCCGTCATCTTCAGAATCAGAATTGGAATTCTCCAAATGAGTTTTGACTGTACCGAAATCTGAGTTATCACTTTCTTCATCCAACACTTGGTCAACAACAGTTTTAATCACTTGTGACTCGTTGTCAGTGTCAGATGGAGAGAATGTAACATCAATGTTTTCTGGTAACTCATTCTCAAAAGTTCTCAACTTGAGATTCAAAGCTACTTCCATCCCATCTGGATATTTCTGTGTATAATGATTCCACATTGGGGGTGGAACGTTGTTGAAAGCAGGCTTAGCATCAGGTTGTTGAGGAACAATCTGATCTATCACATATGATGAAGAAATGTAACTAATCAATTTCTTATCAATCCTTTCATTCTCAATTCGCATCAATTCAAGTTCCGTTTTCAAAGATGCGATTGTGTCTAAATGAATATTTATCACCATTTGTTTTTCCATGATAGTTCCTTTTAACAAGTTAGTAGGGGGGGTTATTGCACGGACCTCCCGGCCGGTGGAGTGATCCCACTCCACACGCTAGCAACGTCCCAATGCTGCCTGGCGGTTAATACCCCATCCCGAGCTAAGTTCGTTTCCCTCTGGGAAGAAGGTGGCAGAATACCCCCTGCCTGGACTCGAACCCGGGTCTCTGTGAAGAGTATAGGTGGGACTGGCCAACTGGGACACCCCAGTTGGTTTTTAATAAGTTAGCAGCTTTATCATTTTCTCTACTTTCATTTTGAATCATTTTGATTGATTTTGATAAAGTGTCATAAACATTTTTCACATCATAAAGATAGAATTTTACTTTATCGGTATATTTCTTCAATTCTTGAAACTGTTTGTCCTTTTCAAGACAATCCATGCAGGTTTTTGAACAGTTTTGGCATGGAGTTTCAGGAATTGAATCATTCTTTTCAAAAACCTTTTCTTCATTTTCAGTTTTAATATCTGGTTTACCAAACCCATCAGACTCAGACTCTGATTTTTCTCCTGATTTGATCTCCATATTTTCTGATTTGAACTCGGACTCCTTTTTTACTGACTCCATTTCGACTGACTTCTTTTGGACTGACTCCATTTCTACAGACACTGACTCTTGATTTTTGTCTACCTCTTATAACTTCACCATCAGTGCTTTGTGAGCTATCTCCTTGAGAGTTTCTTCATTCATCTCTTTAGAAACATCAATAATTTCTTCAACTGGGGTCTTTTCAACTTCATATTGTGGACAGAAACCGGTAGTTGGCTCACTGAATAAACCTGCAAAAGATTCAAACATGTTAGGAGGCATTATTGATTTTAAAGAACTAGCAATAATCTCCTATTCGGATTGATAGTAATAAACTTCTGCAGCTGCCTCTTCCAGCTCTGCCAAACTTTCTTCACTCATAACTTCACCAACTTCCTCAACTTCAACAACACACTCTGGCTCTTCAGTAATCTCCGCCATCATAGCAAGACCTTCACCAGGAATATATTTATCCCAACTAAATCCTTCCGGTAGCTTCTCATCATCCTGATTTACCAGAAGAGCCCTTTCAGGATTGTTCTCAATCTGAGGTCTTGGGTTGAATGGTTGCTGACTATTCTTGTGATAGATTGCTTGTCGGTAGTAGTCATTTGCAAACGGATTTTGATGGTTGTTTACTTCCCTGTTTGGACACTCGCGTTTGAAATGCCCTTTTTCTTTGCATTTGAAACACGTAACCTTTGCTTTGTCAAAACCAAGCCTACAATCCGGTCCTGCGAGACTGTTTCATCCGGTTATTTAGATAAATCTCTATGCTCGTCTCACGAGGCTCGCCATGCCCCATTTGATATCAATAAGCTCTAGCTCTTCAGGATCAATTTGGTCGTAATCCTCCTTTGTCATATCTGGATTACCGATCCGTCCAGCAACTAGACTCTCATATGATTCAAGAACGGAAGCTAGTAGTGCGATGTGTTGCTTTGCAGCTGCTTCTGTAAAATCTTGACCATTCTTGATGTTTACAGCAATGTTGCACTGTATCCCAGAAATGTAACTCTGATTTGAACTTTACGATCCTTGAGGAGACACCTGTTCTTGAACCTTAGGATTCGGTTCATAACTTGTGAACGGTGAATAGTTGTTCAGTGTGCTCTGGGAAGTTCCCGATGAGTCCGCACTAAATGTTGTCTGGATTTTTGGACTTGGAGTAGTCTTAGTAGATGGACTTCCTTTGTAGTACAACTGAACATCTTGTTGTACATTAGCAGAGTTCATCTTTCTTATCTTTCGAAGTTCTAACTCATGCCCTTCGATCTTCTCGATGAACCTGCTTAGATTAAAACCAGCATACTCCAAATTGTTTTTCAACATCATAAAGTATGTACCCCACTCATCGTACGGTAAAGCATCAGCCAATTTATCCACCCATTCTTCATCTGTTTGATTGATGGGCAACCGCTTCATCTCTACAACCAAATGGCAACACCTCTCGATCAATTCTTTTGTTGATTCTCCCTTGATAGATGTAAAAATATTAAACTCCTTTTTGAGTAACGCCTTCTTGCTCTTAATCATTGCAGCACTTCCAAGAAATTTAACTTTAAGTGCATTCCAGATAGACTGCGAATCATTTTGATGTTGTAGCAAAACCAAAATATCCTCTTTGATGGCTTGCTGTAAGATACTCGTCATTTTCTTCTCGGCTTTAAAACTATCCTGTTCGGCTGGAGTAAAGTTCCCAAGTGTTTTTTCAATACCAACTTCATTTTTCGGAACAACATACTTTGACTCAATTTTCATCCAACAGTCAAAATGATTTGCCTGTACCCATGTTTTAAACCTATCTGACCATCCCGAATACTCGTCGATATTCATCAATTTTGGTGGCTTCTGCATTGTACCAAGCTCATTTTCCATGTTTACGTTTTGTGCAATACTCGATGGAGTTTGAGCTGCTGTCATTCCTCCTCCGAAAAATAAGTTATAAAATTCTTGGTTATCCATTTTAAAATGAAATCAGTTTCGAAAAATTTTCTAAGTTTTTGAAAAATGCACTTTTCAAACGAAATCACTTCTACACGAAACAGACTTTCAAACGGAATGGACACACAAACGAAATGGACTTTCAAGCGAAATGACAATTTCAAACGAAATGAAATGCCATTTCGTGCGAAATGAGTAAAAAGTTCCTTTTCATGCGAAATGATCAGACACAATGGTTTTTCAAACGAAATAGTCTGTTTCGTGCGAAGTGAACAACTTTTTCAAGCGAAATGATAACAACTCACACGAAATAGTTCATTGCGTACGGAATGAACACAAATTTTCAAACGAAATGCTGTTTGTTCACACGAAATGAAGTTTTTGGCACATTTTTATCAATTTTAGTCCGAATTAAGGTCTGAAACTTTCAAGGATTGATTAAAATGGTGTTTTACACGTTATATTCAAAGATCAGTCCATTTTGTCCGTGGAATTGTTCAAAAATCCAAGAATGAGTAGAAGTAGAGAGTTCTAAGCACCGATTTGACTCATCCTGAGCTCTGATACCACTTGTAGGATCGATGTACGACCTAAATGAGTCGGTCTGAGTCGAATCTAAGTCACTAGTGAGGCGAAAACAAACTAGTAACTGAGAATCGGTGTTAGAATGTGAGTAGAAACATAGAAATACACTTTAAACTGGTTTTCCATTGATTTTCAACGTTAATACACTGGAGAGAAACTGACAACACTTCGTTACAACTTCTGCATTTCGTACCAAATGAAAAACCCAACAGCCCTATATATAGGACAACCATTCCGCACGAAATGATACATTCCATTTCGTACGAAATGGCAAACTCCATTTCGTACGAAATGGCCTAATATCCATTTCGTGCGAAATGGTTACATACACAAAATAACTTTAACATTTTACACTTTTAACCCCTATACAAGCTACCGACATGACCAAGACTGTTGACGTAGGCGATAGACACTATGTACCAACAACTTCACCCACTCTCCACCACCATCACAACACCACATCCACCACCACCACCATCATCCATCATCCACCTAGAGTGTGTGTAGTAGTCTCAGGATCCAAGATTGATCGTAAGAGTTCTTGACAATCAAAGGCCATGTTTGCCTAAGTCTCTTACATTACTTGGTGAAGACAAGAATTTAATGTAATACTTTTGATTTTTAATCTTTTCGCACTTTTTATTTGGTTTTGTATTAATGACTTTAATAACTAGTTTCTTATGTTGAAGGTGAAACTTCCGTATCATTTGTCCGAGGTGTCTTGGCATTATTTTTCTGTCTATATAAAATAAAAGATTTTCACCATTCATATCTCTACGGTCTATATAGAGATATGTTGGCTACCTAGTTAGGGGTTAAGGGAATGGTTTGGTAAGGTTCTTGTCTTGTTCAGTGTATAGATCCTGCAAGGACCTGGGTCAAGCTTACTAGGACCTCCTTCAATACCCACTGGTATTGGATGGCGGGGGTGCGAATGGCTTGATCCCCTCATATGTAAACTACTATTAATACATTAACCCGGCTACTTGGGATGGTATCCCTACTGACTCAAACCACTTAGCCGAGGGTAACGTCACCTTCAAAAGAGGGGCCTACCACATTACACATTATAACTTAATTAATTATCTTCCAATATTCCGACCCATTGGGATTGTATGCTTGCTGACTCAAACCACTAGGGTTGAGGGTAATCTCACCTTCAAAAGAGGGGCCTACTACTATAACTAAGATAATCTCTTATAAAGTGCAAAAGTGCGGAAATCATCAAAGGTTACATTAAAGGCGAGTCGGATCCAAGTGATTCATCTTGTCTATCTGTTTTTATTTTTCATTTTCAGCATTTTAGTTTTTATTTTTCATGTTTAAAAATCTTTTCTAAAACTTTTGATTTGATTAGACGTTGAGGATAAACCGGTATTAAAAGCTCTTGTGTCCTTGGACGGCCTCGGTATCTTACCAACGCTATACTACGCTCACGATGGGTGCACTTGCACATGTGGTGTTTAGTGTTAGTAGAATATCGTGTTTTATAAATTTAAAACTTGACTAACATGTTAAAAAGGGCTTAAAATATAAAGAAAAACATAATAAACCCGACACACACCAAGTTTTTGGCGCCGTTGCCGGGGGCACAAGGATTTTAATAAAGCTTAAAATCGACGGCCTAATCAGTTTTTCAAAAACCTTTTTTAAAACCGCGCGCATTTTTACATTTTTAGTTAGTTTTTGCATTACAGTAGCCAAAACACGGGGCCGTGTTCACTGAACACGGGGCCGTGCTGCATTTTTTTTAATCAAACGCCCAGATACAGAGTCTGAACACGGGGTCGTGCTCGCTGAACACGCCCCCGTGCTGCACAAAACCAGTCACATTTTCTAAAACGCCCAGATATTGAAACTGAACACGGGGCCGTGCTCGTTGAACACGGGGCCGTGTCCAGCCTCTGTTTCCGTTTTTATTTTTGTTTTCTGGTCCCGAGACTCTATTATGATATGCTGAGTGGTTCTTATGGATTAATACTCAGAAGGTTACAACTACCACTATGAGGAGGATGATTATTGGGAAGAGTATTGCACTATTTGTGGCAACCCTCATTCGGTACAATATTGTGACCTCTTAGAACCATCCCCTTCATACACCTGCTATGAGGAGCCCAGGTACGAGCCATAAACTTCATACACATCCTATGAAGAGCCAAGGTATGAACCTTCTCCCTCATACTCATATTTTGCTTAACCAAGGTTTGAGCCTTCATACTCATACTTTGGGGAGCCAAGATATGAGCCTACACCTTCATATGCTTATTTTGAGGAACCATGGCGTGAACAACCCACCTCAAATGAGTATTATGAAGAGCCAAGTTACGACCCTTATTCATCATATACTTACAATGAGGAATAATGGTATGAACCATCTACTTCATATGAGTATTCCGAATTCAAGCTTTGAAGATACTTATTCCACTCACTTTGACGAACAACCAACTATCTCGCCCGTAGCCGAAAAGATAATAGAACACCTTAAAACTATCGAGCGCTATATAAAATAATCCTGTGCAAGGGAAGAGGAGTCCCGCGCAAGGGAAGAATAAAGAAGAGATAGTTGAAGAGGTAAAAATGGAAGAAGAAGAAGAAGAAGTAAGTGAAAAACTGACACATGAGTTAAACAAAAAAAAAAGGTGTGTCCGATAACGTTAAAATTCAAGAAGAGTCCAATTTTCAAGAATTTAATCTCTTGTCACCTTCTTTCAAAAATCATTGTTCAATACCGACTCATGCTAAATTTTTAAAAGAGTTAACCACTAACACTAAAATTGACGAAATGGTAAGCATTAAGTTAACAAATGATCAAACTCCGCTAATAAAAGATGATCCATTTGAAATTAACATTACACCGGTTCCATGTTTCTTTCAAAATTCCTTTATTAGTAATATTACAATTGATAAAGATCTTTGTGTTAATATAATGCCCAACTACATTTTCGAAAAATTAAGTATTGATGATTTTTCTCCACTTCAAATACCCATTTTTTTATCTAATCGGAAAACAATAAAATCAATGGGAGTAGTTGAAGATGTGTTAGTCCAAACAAATCAAATGGTAATCCCAACCGACTTCGTCATCCTTGATGATGCTCCGTTAGTGTTGGGCGACCTTTTGTAAAAACCTTTTAAGCTTTGAAAAATCGAAAGAAAAACAATCTACCCATTCAGTTAGGAGCATTCAAAAAAAGTGTCGATCTTGAGCGTTCAATGAAATATCCATTCGGCAACAATGGCCCCCTAATTGAAGATGAAGATGAGCCACCTAATACAAGAGAAGAAATCAACCACTTTGTTGAAGAAGGGTCGCCATAGAACAAACCTTTTTGGTTCTTGATCAAAATGCAACCAAATAAGGCGTCTCCCAAAGACCCACCACTTGAGCTCAAAGAACTTCCAAAAGGTTTGGAATATGCTTTTCTCGACAAAGATGGTAAGTTACCTGTAATTATTTCGTCAAAATTAACTAGTATAGAAAAAGAAAAATTAATCATACTTTTGAAAAAACACAAAAACGCGTTCGCTTGGAAGCTTGTAGATATTAAAGGAATAAGCCCTTCCATGTGAACGCACAAAATCTTAATGAATGATGACTATAAATCGGTAATACAACCACAACATAGAGTAAATCCAAACGTCCAAGAAGTGGTTAAAAATGAAGTCATCAAATTACTTGACGCCGGACTCATTTACCCAATTTCCGATAGCCCTTGGGTAAGTCCTGTTCAAGTCGTTCCTAAAAAGGGAGGTAGGACGATGGTCACAAACGAGAAAAATGAATTAATACCAACAAGAACCGTCACCGGATGGAGAGTTTGTATAGATTATCGTCGATTAAATGAGGCAACAAGGAAATATCACTTTCCTTTACCTTTTATTGATCAAATGTTAGAAAGATAATCCGGTCACAAATTTTATTGTTTCTTAGACGGTTTTTCAGGTTACTTTCAAATACCGATAGCACCCGAAGACCAAGAAAAGACAACATTCACATGTCCCTATGGAACTTTTGCTTATCGACGCATGCCTTTTGGTCTATGTAATACCCCCGCAACCTTTCAACGTTGCATGGTGGCCATTTCCCATGATATGATAGAAAAGACTATGGAAGTCTTCATGGATGACTTTTCTATCTTTGGAGATTCATATGACCAATGCCTCGATAACCTTGAACGAATGCTATCCCGATGTGAGGAAACTAACGTCGCCCATAATTGGGAAAAATGTCATTTCATGGTAACGGAGGGAATAGTACTCGGTCATAAAATCTCAAGCGAAGGAATGGAGGTTGATCGAGCTAAAATAGACACTATTTCTCGATTACCACCCCCATATCCTCCGTGAGAGCCATCAGAAGTTTCCTAGGGCATGCCGGATTCTATAGACGATTTATCAAAGACTTTTCCAAAATCTCAAGACCTCTAACAAAATTACTTGAAAAAGATGCTCCTTTCATCTTTGACATGGATTGCAACGAAGCATTTCTCACACTAAAAGAAATGCTAGTCAATGTACCAATCATGATAGCGTCTGATTGGAAATTACCTTTCGAAATCATGTGTGATGCAAGTGACTTTGCAGTTGGAGCCGTCTTGGGATAAAGAAAAGATAAGCATTTTCACCCAATATATTACGCTAGTAAAACACTTAACGATGCACAAGAAAATTACACAACAACTGAAAAAGAATTACTAGCTGTAGTATTTGATTTTGGTAAATTTCGTTCTTATCTTGTTCTTTCTAAAACGATAGTTTATACAGAACATGCAGCCATTCATTATCTCTTTAAGAAACAGGATGCCAAACCGCGTTTGATCAGATTGATTCTACTCTTCCAAGAATTCGACATTGAAATAAAAGACAAAAGAGGAGCAGAAAACACCGCTGCAGATCATCTTTCATGCTTGGAAGATCCAGCTTTGGAGGCAACTAGGGACGAGCTAATTAATGAAAAATTTCCAACAGAGTCCCTAGAAATGGTGGAATACCGAGAAGAACCATGGTACGCCAACTATGCTAACTACTTAGCTAGCGGAATAGTCGCAAAAAGATGGCCACATCATCAAAGAAAGAAATTCTTTGCCGATGTAAAGCATTATTTTTGGGAAGATCCTTATCTTTTCAAAATGTGTGCCGACCAACTTATCCGACGATGCGTACATGGTAGTGAAGCAAGAAGAATTCTCCGCCATTGTCATGAAGGTCCATACGGAGGACATCATGGTGCCGCTAGTACCGCACGAAAGGTATTTGATTCAGGAATTTATTGGCCAACCATTTACAAAGACGCCCAAAGTCTTGTCAAGACATGTGACGTTTGCCAACGATCAGGTAATATTTCTTCCAAAAACGAAATGCCACAAAATGGCATTCTTGTTTGTGAAATTTTTGATGTGTGTGGACTCGACTTTATGGGACCATTCCCACCGTCCAAAGGAAACAAATATATACTTGTGGTAGTGGATTACTTGTCTAAATGGGCCGAGGCCGAAGCCCTTCCAACAAACGATGGAAGAGTTGTGGTAAGATTCTTGAAATGATTATTTTCTTGTTTCGGAACTCCAAAAGCATTAATAAGTGATAGGGGTACCCATTTTTGTAATCATCAACTTGAAATTTTTTTAACAAGGTATGGGGTCTATCACTGGGTCTCAACAGCATATCACCCTCAAACAAATGTACAAGCCGAAGTGACTAATCGAGGTTTAAAAAGAATACTTGAAAATCCTTAGGGTTTAATAAAAAAGAATGGGCCGAAAAATTAGACGATGCTTTATGGGCTTTTCGAACTGCATATAATACAACAATAGGTACCACCCCATATAAGCTTGTCTACGGAAAAATTTATCATTTGCTGGTAGAAATAGCACACAAAGCCTACTGGGCAATTTAAAACGTAAACTTAGACATAGAAATTGCCGATAAAAATCGATTTTGTCAATTAAATGAATTTGACGAATTAAGAAATCACGCATACTCTAACTCCGAAATTTATAAGGAAAGAATGAAAATTTTGCATGATAAACACATTAAACCTAATGAATTTCGAGTAGGAGATCAGGTTCTATTGTTTAATTCATGGCTTCGATTATTTCCAGGTAAATTAAAGTCTAGGTGGACGGGTCCTTTTTCCATCACCCACATTTTTCCACACGATGCAATTGAAATTAAATCTCGGAATGGAATCCCATTTAAAGTCAATGGCCAACGGCTAAAGCTTTATCAAGGATTTATTGAGGATGAAGAGGAGGAGATCTCGCTACAAGCGGCCGAAGAATAAACAAAGGTTTGAGCATCAGCATCTTATCTTGTAAGTAACGAACGACGGAAAAGCTTCTAAATCGGTAAGATTTCTAAAACCAAATTTCGGGAAACAAGTCACTCACACGTGCACTAAAAAAATTAATTTTACCCGCCCATGGGGCCATGCCTAGCTGGACACGGGGCGGTGTTCGCGTAAATGACGGGGATAAAACCCCTTTTCTTTTCATTTGTTCACTTCAACACGACCCGTTTCCCCGAAAACTCTCTGGTTCCACCGGAAATTTCTGCAGATTTTCACGTTCTTCCGACTTCCAACAACGTCAAGGTATGATTCTATCATCATAGTTAGTTAGATTAATCACTTACATGTAGTTTAACATCAAAAATTTGGGGAAATATCTAGGGTTCTTCAACTTGAACCGAATCAAACCTCAAATTTTGGCTTAGATCTGTTAGTAGTAGTGTAGTTGAATGTTATAGGAAGTAATTCAACTTGAATTGTTTGAAGATTTGCCCGATTTCTCACAAAAACCTCAAACTCTTGTTTTTTAGCCGAAAAAGATGAAATTGAAGGGGTAAACGGTTTGTTTTGGGAAAAACGGAACTTGGGGTTTCATTTTCGAGGAAACCCGCCCCTACTGGACCAAAAATTTTCAAGTTTTCAGAATCGGGTCGAAAAATTAAGTTTTTGGGAAACAGACGCCTGAGCACGGGGTTGTGCTCGGCGAACACGAGGGCGTGTCCAGCAGATTTTCAGCGAACATGGGGCGTGTCCAATGGACACGAGGCCGTGTTCAGCTTACTGTTTTCAGTTTTCTTCAAAAAATTTACTGTTTCGTGCTAATTGTTTGGTGTTTTATTTCAGATGGCCAAGATATTTACGAGATTCAACTAGAATGAGTGGGCTGCTCAAGCCCGGTTTGAAATTCTTAAGACAAGGCCCGAAGAAAACCCACGACAAGTCTGCCTCAACACCTTAGAAGCGGTAGGATAGATTGACAGCTTCAACAACCTAGTCACTGGTCCATTGAGGGCAACACTTTGCACTAGGCTCCACTCGGTTCACGAGTATAACATGGAGTTCTATAGCACATTTGTCTTCAAGGGAAAAGCGGAGCCGTTTGATAATGAGGGAGTGAAATTTCGTTGTGCGGGGAATGTGCTTTCAATTTCGATTGCACAATTTGGGTCAATCATTGGGTTGTATGCTGAAGAGGATGATGGAGATGAGGAAAACACGGGTGGTCTCCGTGAACTCCCACAAGACCAACGTCAAGCAGCATGGGCTCAAATTGGGGAAGGACACTATAACCCAAGAAAGACCCTCTCTACCGCTACTGGTGTTGTAGACTTGCGCGATCTGTTGGTCCTACACTGCA
The DNA here is from genome assembly GCA_030545235.1 of Helianthus tuberosus. NCBI lineage: Eukaryota > Viridiplantae > Streptophyta > Magnoliopsida > Asterales > Asteraceae > Helianthus > Helianthus tuberosus. The sequence goes on from CM060406.1 coordinate 66,991,525, forward strand.
TTCACAACCGTGTAACCCTCGATGTTCCATACCTGCTCCTACACAACATGCACCTGAACCAGCTAGCCAATCCCCTGACCCCTATCTTCTTTGGAGGGTGGGTTTACCGCCTTTTCAAGAACTTCGTGCCAGAGATGCCAAGGTCCTTCTGTAAGGGCCCGTGGTCGGGGAAGGTGGATCTCATCATATGCCGCTCGATGGGGATTATAAATGAAGTAGGTGACGGAACTATTTGTTTTCAAATGGTTCGGGGGCGTGTGTGGAACCCTCAAGAAACTCTCGTACTTCACGATCCACAAATCCGTCCTCCTCCATAGTTCCAGTATCAGCATCATGGTGATCCGGGCCAATCCTCCTCTCAAGGAGGTGGTTTGCCTAATTTTGAAAGTTTACATGATCTTTTGCAGGAAAACCTCATGTGCACCTGCAACACCTAAATTATGGCAAGCAACACATACACCCGGTCGGAGTTATAGAGAGGAACATCTCTGAGATGCAGGATGACATCAGCAACATCCGGGAGTACGTGTCGGGCCAAGGAGGAGATGACGATGACGAAGATATGGACTGAGATGGAGGCGTTGAAGGCGATGTGACACGGTTGAAGGTCTTAACAGGTTAACCCCCCTTATCTTACAAACAATTTATCTGGCCTGCGTGCCATTGTTGAACAATTTACTTTCCGTTGAACACTTTTACTTTCCTGCATTTTTTTAGTTTGTGTTGTGGATGTTAAACTTATGGTAAGGTAGGATGTTGGTTATTTGTGTGGTGTAGTATTTTTTAGAAAAATAGGTACCTAGGAGGCTTGGAAGCACTAAGTATTAGTGCTACCTAAGCCCGGAGACCAGAACCGAAAGCCAAAACCCGTTTTCGAAGATTGCAGATTGTCAACACGGGGTCGTGCCCAGCCATCACGCCCCCATGTCCACCACCCTGTAGCTGCTGTTTGTTTATAACATGCCCGACACGGGGCCGTGTCCACCGAATACGCCCCCGTGCCCACCTTCTGTAAGTTTTTGTTACTGGCACTCTGAACACGGGGCCGTGCTCACCCAGCACGAGGCCGTGTCCAGATGTTCAGTAACACCAAAACCTTGTTTTAACACCTTTTTACACATTCAATCAACCTAAAAACTTATTTTTGGGACACATTGAGGACAATGTGTAATTTAAGTGTGGGGAGATGCTAAAACCTTCAATTTTGCAAGTCCTAATAACAAGCCTTACACAAAACTCTATTGGAACCGCTAATCACCCCAATTTTTTTTCAAAAACTTTTCTTTTTTTACTTGTCTTGGTTTAATTTGGGAGTAACAAGATCTAAAAAGGTTATATTTTTACAAATTTACAACCGATAGCGTCGTGATAAAAAGAACCAACATAAGAAAGTTTGATTATATATACTTGATCACATTATAAACCCATTCTCACAAAAAGTGAGTTTTGAGCCTTTATTGAGCTTACAAGCATACACTTTTAAACTAATTGCTCATCTTTCGTGTCTTATGTAAATAGCCGCTTGGTTTCTTACGACTCTAGAACTTGCCATGACGATACATTCCCGGTCCTTACCAACTTAAACCCAAGTAAGTAAATGATGGAGGCATTAGGACTAACCCATTTTTCTTTTCAATACCATTATTTTTCATTTTCTTTTTCACCCACCCAAAATCCCCCTAGTTAACCCCCTTGAGCTTAAACCTTTTCATTTCTAAACCCACAAAACAAACACCCTTTACCCACCAAAAACCTTTTTCGTTTTAACCCTTTATTTTAATAAAAAGCTCGGTTTTCTTGTGACATTCTTTATCATCAATATATATATATACATATATATATATATATATTGAAGTCTAGCAATAAACAAACAAGTTCTTAAAAGAAACTTTGTTTGAAAGTGTTTAGTTTGAATAAAAGTCATAAAAACAAAAAGTTTTACGATGACATACCCTTTTACGCTTTTAGCCCTTTTTACTAACCACTAACCCAAAACCACCTACCTTTAACCCAGGCCTAACCGTTCCCCAAGTCCTCTTGATATTTACAAAGGCTTATAGTTAAAAAGGAGGAGGATTGATTGCTTGGCAAGCATATGGTAGGAGTAAGTTCCATGCCGGTCCCGAGTGTTTAACAAAAATACATCTTTGACCGAGTGTTGAGTGATCTCCCGTGAGGTATGTGTACTTGTATATAAATGGAATTTTAAAAAAGGCATGTTATGCCCAAATAAGTAATTTCTCTTATGAAACGTTCTAAACAAATCATAACAAAAATGATTGTAAATAACATAAAAATAAAACCCAATAAGGATCTTGGAATCCCGACACTCAAGACAAGCCCAAAACTTCTTTTCTACCCATTCCATTTGGGTGTGTAAGCCACATAATAAAGAGTTTTGCTTGAGGACAAGCAAAGATTCAAGTGTAGGGGTATTTGATGTGTGTAAAATGCAACATATAAATTACATCAAATGAGACATAAAACTAACCCTTTTTTAGTACTAATGTTGGAAAAAGTTTGCTTTTGTCTTCCTTTTGTATTTTCTGGACCAAATGAGCTTAAATGAACAAAAGGAACAAATATGCAGCAAAAACTAACATAAATACAACAAAAGGAATAAACGTGACATGCCCGACCCCTCGACAGCATCTTCCCAAGCAAAAACAAAGAAACAGAAGGCTGACCACGGCCCCGTGCCCAGCGGACACGGGGGCGTGGCCAGGTGTCTGCAGAAAAGACAAAGCAATGGAAGCTTCTATTCCCAACATGGGGGCGTACCTAGCTCAACACGGGTCGTGGTCAATGCTAAGATTCACAAAATCTTGCAAATCTTGATAGTACAGATACGCTTCTGCACACGGGGCCGTGCCCAGCGAACGCGGGGTCGTGTGGAGCCTAATATAGACAATTGTAATTAATGAATAAAGAGAAAGAGGATGGAAACTGTGACACCTGTGTCACTTCAACCATCATACAAATACCAAACCAATGAAATATTGTATTTCATACTTGGAAATTGTAGAAATGTGTGTATCGTTTGCACATATCAATTCTTGTTCGATTTCGAGCTTTAAATCGCTTTCTGGAAAGTTATACGCGAACTGATGCGTAAAAATAACCAGTTTAACACAACAAACACTCCGGAACAGTTAAATAGGCTTAACATACCTTAAATAACCTTTACATAACTTAGAAATAAGTTTTGGATGGTTTGGTGTGTTGAAATCAAGTTTATTCGATCGTAGGGACTATTTGTGTGGTAACGAACATTCCGGAACTTGATCATAAGTTGAACATACCATAAATATCCTTTACATATCTTAGAAATAGGCTTTGAGGTGTTTGGTACGCAAAAATAAACTTTTAGATCAAACAGGGACTAAAAGCGTCAAAAATTGCATAAGTTTGCATTTTCGCGCATATCTTACGTTCCGAATATATCCGGACATCTAAAAATTTATGTAATCATTAAAATATTTTATTTTAGTGATTGGCATGATAAAATCCCATTCGTCGCGTAATTTGATCATATTTCGCGTCTGTTCGTGTTTCGTTGTAATTAACCGAACAACGCAACCGTACGACCAAACGAACTGACATCCGAGATGTTTTTGAGCATATTTTAAGTTCTCTATACTTTAACTTCATTTTAGAGCTTTGAAATGGGGATAACGGGGCTTAAACGTGCCAAAACGCATCAAAAATCAAGTTTGGAGATGCAGGGGCCTGTTCTGCCAATTACTGAAAGTTGCTGCCAGCACACAAGGTCCTTACGGACCGTATGAGGGTGCTTACAGTCTGTAACCCTTCACCAGATCAACAGACTTCATTTTATTAAAACCCAGCTGCTCCCATTGTTTTGCACATGGTTTTTTCTATTCTATGGGCTAGTTTTAGGTGCCCATGGTTTTAGAAATCAGGGGGTGCATGCGTACGGCTTAGATCGAAGCTCGGATTTCAAGAAACGATCCTAACGGTTCTCCGAAATCTATATATACCCCTTCTATTTCATTTGCAAACTCACTTTTGATCTGATTTTGTTCTCTAAGTTGATGTTATACACTTCATACCTGAGAATAATTAGATCAAAACTCCATTTCTTGGACCCGTTGTAAGTATTCTTTCATTCTTTTCGCATTTTAAGCACGAAAGTCAAACTGTGTTTGACTTTCAGCTTTAACCAGTCAATGGTCAACACGAAGTTCGTTTGAACTTCGTAACGTGAGCGTAATCACGATGGTTATAGTCTCTTGTGACTATACCTACTGATTACCACGTTATTTAGGCATAGTGACGAGTCATAGTTTCGGTCAAAATGCGTGTTCTTGCGTATTTTGCAACCAAACTATTTTTTGGTATCAAGACCCTTTGTTTTGATACCAAACTTGTTTGCTAACTTCGTTAAACATGTTTTAACATGTTTAGCTCGTCACTTTAGGTTTAGTGCTTATATAGGGTCGTAAGATAAGCGATCTAAACAATCGCTTAGACTTACGAACCCGACCCATTTGATCTATCATTAGGATTCGACCAAGCATGTTTAGTGACCATAGTTGTATAGGGAATAACCTTCCGAGGTTATACCTTATGGTCACTTCGCTTAAGTAGTTGTATGATAGGTAGTTTATATGCCTTAGGTAAAATGACCAAAATGCCCTTTTTTATGCATAATTGGTATTTAAGCATATATAACTCAAACTTTTGTCACTTAACTGATTATGCAACATATCTAAACATGTTTAGGCATATAATACTTGTCATAGGACTAGGTAGGCGGTCCGAACGCGCTTTGCACGAACGACGCGTTAAAGTAGCGTAAGCTACCTAAACGGGTCGTGATGGGTCGTAAGCACTTAGGTTAGGTTTCAATTTTTCAAACCATATCATATGAGTTCCAACACTCATTTGGTTTAGGAAACCTCATCCTATCCGATCTTCTGATTTAGGTCCGGTTATTAATGTAGTTACCCATATTAGGTGTCGTTTGATTTCCGTGATCCCTCTAGCTTTGCTTGGTTGTTGTTCAAGACTTCTAAGCATCCTCAAGTGAGTACATAGTCCCCTCTTTTACTGTTTTCAAATGTTTTGGGGTGAAACATGTGTGCTTAATTGTTATTTTCATGATTTCAAAGTATAAATTGATTATACATGCTAGTACTTATCTTTTGACAAACTGAATGATTATCTATGGTTTAAACACTAATTTTTCAAAGATTATTAAATAAATTGTTGGGTTGTACTTATTTTATACATTCACCAAACCGATTGGTAGTATGATATAGCGCTATAGGATTAGACACCCCATTCCTATTGTATGGAATGTCAGAAACCGATTTTTGTCCAAATAGAGATTGCCTTTGTGGTATTTCTATAGTCTCTAAGGTGTAGATACACTAAGGTTTGAATGAATTCTAAAATCACATTCTTATGTTTTGTTATACTCCCAAAAGTATAGTTTGATGTGCTCTCATATGTGATATTGTACAAAACAACATATATTTTGATAAATTACTAAAACATAGTTTAATATGTTATTTACAAAACCAAAGCATAGTTTAATATGTTATGTATAAAACCAAAGTATACTTTTGATATACTACTGAAAACTATTATTTTGACACTAAAGTATATTTAATATACTATCTGTTTTGGAACTGAAATATATTTTAATATATTACTTAATAGACTTTCTTAAAACCAAAGTATATTTTATATATACTACAAACCTTTTATCAAAACATTGTTTTACAAACAACATATTTTATACAAACTCATTTTACTGGGTTATTTAATTATCTATGCATCATTCTTTTATATCATCAAATTTCTTATAAAATTTCGCATGATTTATAAAGAAAACATTTTTAAAAGTTCATGACTACTTTTTGTTAAACATTCTTTTAAACTTACAAGTCATGAATCCTGCATTAATAAAACCTATGTAACTCACGGGCATTTTTATGCTGACGTACCTATTTTTACACATGTTTCTGGTGCTGCTATATGATGAGTGTTGATACCTGCTATACATAGGATGGACTCATGCGTTAGCGACTTTAAAACTTGAAAGACAATAATTGTATTTGTTTGATTTGTAGTGAAACAATGTGTTCAATAATTCAATAAAACAAAATTATTAAATCCATGGTTATGAAACAATGATTCTGTTACAACACTCCCTGACATTTCCGCCACGATTTGTTGTTTTATGTGGTCGGGGTGTGACAGACACGGGGTCGTATCCAGTGGACACGGGGCCATGTCCGGGCTTCTGTGCAGGCTTCTGTGCAGGCTATAAATAGGGGTGCTTGGCTCATTTTAAAGGCATCCCTTGGCAAACCACCTCTCTCCCACTTCACCCACACTCCACCACCATCACAACACCACATCCACCACCATCAACCATCATCCATCATCCATCATCCACCTAGAGTGTGTGTAGTAGTCTCGGGATCCAAGATTGATCGTAAGAGTTCTTGACAATCAAAGGCCATGTTTACCTAAGTCTCTTACATCACTTGGTGAAGACAAGCATTTAATGTAATACTTTTGATTTTTAATCTTTTCGCACTTTTTATTTGGTTTTGTATTAATGACTTTAATAACTAGTTTCTTATGTTGAAGGTGAAACTTCCTTATCATTTGTTCGTGGTGTCTTGGCATTATTTTACTGTCTATATAAAATAAAAGATTTTCACCATTCATATCACTACGGTCAATATAGAGATACGTTGGATACTTGGTCGGGGGTTAAGGGAATGGTTTGGTAAGGTTCTTTCCTTGTTCAGTGTATAGATCCTGCAAGGACCTGGGTCAAGCTTACTAGGACCTCCTTCAATACCCACTGGTAATGGATGGCGGGGGTGCGAATGGCTTGATCCCCTCATATGTAAACTACTATTAATACATTAACCCGGCTACTTGGGATTGTATCCCTGCTGACTCAAACCACTTAGCCGAGGGTAACGTCCCCATTAAAAGAGGGGCCTACCACATTACGCATTAATAACTTAATTAATTATCTTCCAATATTCCGACCCTTTGGGATTGTTTCCTTACTGACTCAAACCACTGGGTTGAGGTTAACGTAACCTTCAAAATAGGGGCCTACTACTATAAATAAGATAATCTTATAAAAAGTGCAAAAGTGCAGAAATCATCAAAGGTTACATTAAAGGCGAGTCGGATCCAAGTGATTCATCTTGTCTATCTGTTTTTATTTTTCATTTTTTCAGCATTTTAGTTTTTATTTTTCATGTTTAAAAATCTTTTCTAAAACTTTTGATTTGATTAGACGTTGAGGAGAAACCGTTATTAAAAGCTCTTGTGTCCTTGGACGAACTCGGTATCTTACCAACGTTATACTACGCTCACGATGGGTTCACTTGCCCAAGTGTGTGTTTAGTTTTAGTAGAATATCGTGTTTTATAAATTTAAAACTTGACTAACTTGTTAAAAAGGGCTTAAAATATAAAGAAAAACATAATACACCCGACACACACCATGACCCTAAGGAGAGACCGAAGAAAGCTCCTGCAAAGAAGAAGACTTCAAAGAAGACGGTGACCCTTGACCCTGGCGCGACCAGTAAGAAAGCCGGAGGTAGTCGCGCGACTGCTGCGGTTCTTGGAAAAGGTAGTCTTCAATTTCGACAGAGTAACCTTGAAGATTCTGTCATTGCGAGTGACTCACTAGAAGGTTTGTCCCATATAGGTTAGAAAAAGAGGAGCGGCGTTGCTGGGTCAAAGAGTTCCGGGAGCGTAGGGTCCAGGATTCTTGAGGTCGGCGCGACTCCGTCCTCTGTTCATGAGGAGGAGGAAGAAGAAGAAGAAGAAGAAGAAGAAGAAGAAGAAGAAGAATAAGAAGAAGAAGAAGAAGAAGAAGAAGAAGTGGAAGAAGAGGGCCCCAAGCTGGTGGCCAGAAAGAGAACTCGGGAGGAGAGTGCTGCTGGGGCTCAGCCAGTGCAGAAAGCTGCTGCAGCCTCAATGATAGCGAAACAAAGTAGGTTGCGCTCCCTTTACAAGTTCTCAACAGGTTAGTGTTACTATCTTCATGCTCTGTTCTTTCTTCCTTGGTAAAATTTCTGATACTTCCCTTCTGCAGAGGCATTGAAAAAAGCTCCAGAGAAGGTTAAGGATTCTGAGCCGGAGAAAGTGAAAGAGCCAGAAGCCAATAAAACCAAGTTTGTTATAATCCGTCCAAGAACAACTTCTAAGAAAGAGGCTGAGAAGAGGTTTAGGAGCCTGCGGGCGATGTTATCCCTGAGAAGGAAACGTTGTAGGAGACCAAGACCGCTGTGACTACCAAGCTTGACAAAGCCCAGGGTCCGGAGGTCGTTTATATTACAGGGTTTGACCAACCCTTCAAGGGTAAAGGACCAGAGGTTGCAACTGCTAGTCCAATTGTGTGGCATGATGCCCTCGCCCAAACTGTCCAAGTTACATCCGTTGCTTTGGGGTCTGCTGCCCATGTGCAGGCGCAAGTGGCGGATAAAGATGCTTCTGCCACTACGGCCGACGCGGGTGCTGGTGGTTCTGGCGCGGCTGGCCAGAAGAGTGAAGGGAAAAGGATGCCAAGGCCACGATCTCCCATAGGTACGGAGGACACTCTGGGGGATATCTACTACAAGACTTACAGTGAAGAGCAACGTGGCAAAGCTCCACATGTCCCTGTTGGGAGTTTGAAGCAGAAAGACACGTTTGTTGAGTTTGGAGCATGCAGAGACTGGTTCTTGGGTACTTTTCCTACAGGGGAGGTAAATAGGTAAATGGCGCGCAACCACGAGGGGTTGTATCGCGCCTACATTGTTGGGGGAGGCCAACGCTCGCTCTGCCAATCACCAAATTATGCGCGAATGCCGTACAATGTATAAAGAGCAAGCTAGTTGGGAGAAGTACCGGGAACGTCTGCTGAAAGAAGCCCAGGATTTTGAATAGTTGACAAATAAGTTTTTAGAAGAGAAGGCCTCCTTTGAGAAGGAGAAGAAATATGAAGAGTGGGGGCGCAATGGGTTGAAGAATAAACTCAACGCTGTCGAGGAGCTTCTGGCGAAGGAGCGCACAGAGTTCAAGAAAGCTTGTGATAATGATAACAAGCGTATGTATGCTGTGGCACCAAGATTACCAACCTTGAGGCTGAAGTTGCCACATTAAAAGGGAAGGTTGAGGAAGCTTAAGCTGATAGAGAGCACGTTGAGGTTCAACAGGCTAGCTCCCTTTCATCTTATATTTCTTTACTTGTTAATAATATTTCTAACTTTTTCTTTCACTTGTTGGTTGAATTTAGTGCACGGATCATGAACAAGGATAAAGATTTAGCTGCGAAGGATGTGGAGATCACAGAGTTAAAGCGCCGATTGTTTGAGGCTCATGAAAAGAGTGAATCATTAGAGATAGATCTTGAAGCCGAAAGGGTGAGGGCTGATACTGCAGAGGAGGTGAAAAAAGAGGCCGTGGAGGCGCGTGACATCAGTACCTCAGACCTGAATGTGGCTCAGAACAACTATGATGAGGCTCAATCGATCATGGATACACTTGTCTCCGAGTCCGAATGGATGTGCAACAGATGAGTAGCTGCTGTAAGTTTGTCCTCTTTTTTGCCTTAGATATTTATTGGTTCAACTTATTTTCCTGATATTTTTTTCTTTTGCGTAGATTGTCAATTCTGTACTAAACGCCACTGAGCTAGACCAAGCGGTTGCAGCGCTGACAGATGCCGTGCGTGCCGTCGGGCATCGCGGTGGCTATCTGGAATGTGCCCAACACGTTGAAGAGGCGCTTGGGCAGCAATTTGGGACTCACCACTGCTTTGTGACTGACCAAGCTGACGAAATGCTTTCGCGAGCTGAGGAGGTTTATGACCATCTCTCCTTGCCTGTTATGGAGTTGGTCATAGAAGCTTTGAAGCATGATGATTATGTGGCGTGGCTGAAGTCCATCCTCGTGCCTTCGGAGACTGTGGAGTTATCAGATGAAGAGGAGGAGGAAGCCGGTGATCGTGGTGGTTGTAATGAATAGGTGATAGGTTGTTTAGGCTTTTGCCTTGTAATATTTCTCGTTTTCAAACATTAGTGGTTGCGCGGTCGCACTTTTTTGTGAATGGAATTTAAGTTTGCATTTTATTTTGTCAATTTACAATTATTGCATTTTTGTTAGAAACTTTGGTTAAGTTAGCGCGAATAAATGTAAGTGTGGCTCCTTTATGAGTATTGTTTCCCGGTCTCGCGCTATGTTCACGGAGGACCTTGGAAGCTTAACTCAAGAGCTCGTAATTTACTGAAGTGTTTTCGTGCTGATCAAAAGTTTAACATGCATTTGTAACGTAGAAGACATTGGATGATAATTATAAAGCGTAGCCAACGTTTGCATTAAGTAACTGCAAAAAGGCGCATGGCCAACATACATAATTGAAACAGGCGCGTGGCCAACATTCATAATTGAAAAGGCCCGTGGCCAACATACATTTAAGTGATCACATGTAGCACTTGCGCAATTGTTGCGCGTTCCATGTGCGCGGGATGATATGGCCATCTAGAGTGCGCAATTTGTATGCCCCTTTTCTTAGCACCTCATAGACCAAGTATGGGCCTTCCCATTTTGGTGCTAGCTTTCCAGGGCACTCGGCATTAGAGGCTTCATAGTCCCTAAACACAAATTCCCCCAAAGTGTACGTACAGATGCGCACCCTCACATTGTAGTACCGCTCCAACTGGGTCTAGTACTTGGCCTCTTTGATTCTCGCGATCTCGCGCCTCTCTTTGAGTAGGTCCATGTCTAAATGGTGCTCTGCCTCGTTATTAATCTTGGTAACTGCTGATAAGCGCCGCAAGGGGAGGCCTATTTCTGCTGGGATAACCGACTCTAAGCCATAAACAAGGCTAAAGGGGGTTTCGCCATTGCTTGTTTTTAGCATGGTTCGATGCGCCCATAAGATGCTAGGGAGTTCATCAACCCAGCCTCGTCTTTTTGTGCCCAGGCGGGCTTTTATCCCCTCAACAATGCTTTTCTTGACACTTTCTACTTGGTCATTACCTTAGGGGTGCGCAACGGAAGAGAAAGTGTGTTCAATGTTCAGCTCCTTTATGCATTTCTGAAGATCTTCGGATGCAAAATTGGTGCCAATGTCAGTCACTAATTTGAGTAGGAGGCCAACTCTATAAATGATATGCTCCCAGATGAATTTCCGCACTATCATTGTTGAGGTTGAAGCGAGGGCCTTTGCCTACACCCATTTAGTGAAGTAGTCAACAGCGACAATTATAAATTTCACGGCGCCATGAGCCTCAGGGAATGGTCCTACCATGTCAATCCCCCACTGTTGGAAGGGCTAAGCTGTTGATACAGGAATCAAATCATTCTTCGGGCGCAGGGTCTTCGGCACGTGCCTCTGATAGGCATCACATTTGCACAACTCATTTAAAGCATCGACGTGCATCCTTGGTCAGTAATAGCCTGCATTCATTATCTTTTCCACGACCATGCGAGGGCCCGCGTGAATTCCGAAAATACCCTCATGAATTTCTCTGATCAGATAACTTGCATCTTGGGGGTCTACGCATCGTAATAGTGGGCCCAAAAAGGATCTTCTATAAAGAATGCCCCCATTCATTTCATAAAACAGCGCCTTGTTCTAGATTTTTCTCGCCTCTGCCTTGTTCTCTAGGACAATTACCTCTTGTAAATATTGGATTATAGGGGTTATCCACGAAGGTGGCCCTATCTCAATAACATTCACCTAGCGCAATAGTACTGACGGGTTTTTTAAAACTCCAATGCTCACATCTTTGGCGAGGTGCTGAAATTCTGTTGAAGCAAGCTTGCTTAGCGCGTCAGCAGGCTTGTTTTCCGATCGGTAATGTGAACAACCTTGTACGATTTGAATTTTTGGAGCAGCTCTTTTGCTTGTTCCAAGTATAAAGCCATTACCTCGCCTTTTGCATCATACAAGCCATTGATTTGACTCACGATCAGGAGAGAGTCGACATGCGATTGTAAGTTCTGTGCCCCCATCTTGATGGCCAGGCGTAAGCCTGCTAAGAACGCTTCATATTCTGCTTCATTGTTGGTATTTTTTAAATCCAACTTCATAGCATAGGTGAACTCATGCTTTTCTAGACTGACGAGGCGCAAACCAGTTCCTGCGCCGTCTTCATTTGAAGCTCCATCGGTGAACAACAACCATAATTCATCCGATGTGTCTTTGATGGAAGTATCTACTGCTTCACATTCCTTGATCTTGTCTTCTGGGACTTCAGTGATGAAGTCCGCTAATACTTGGCCTTTGATACTTGGGTGTGGCCTGTATAGGATGTTGTGGCCCCCCAGTTCTATTGCCCATTTCGCCAAACGGCCTGATGTCTCTAGTTTTTGCAAGATGGTTCCAATGTGGAAGTTAGTGAGTACAGTGATTACATGCCCAGTGAAATACCTGCGCAACCTTCTCGAGGCATATAGCAGCGCGAGCACTAACTTATCCATGGTTGAATAACGTGTTTCCGGATCAGTGAGCACCCTACTAACACAGTAAATTGGAGTTTTTACTCCATGCCTCTCTACTAGCAAAACCGAACCAATTGCCTTCTCCGAGGAGGACAAGTACAAGATGAGCGGTTCTTTCTCAAATGGTGCTGTTAAAGTAGGGAGCTTGATCAAACATTCTTTCATCTACCGGAAGGCTGCTTCCGCTTCTGGTGTCCATTTAAATTCTTACTTTTTTACGCAGTTGCGCAACGTACTGATGAAAGGATAAGACTTTGCTGCGTGGTTTGACAAAAAACGATTAAGCGCGGCTAAGCGGCCGGCTAATCTTTGCATTTCTTTGATCGTTCGCGGTGATGGCATCCGCTCAATGGCCTGAACCTTTTTGGGGTTGACTTTAAAGCCTCCGTTTGTAACCACAAAACCTAGAAACTTTCCTTCCTCCATTCCAAAAGAACATTTCACTGGGTTAAGCTTCATGTTCACACTTCTTAGAGAATTGAACGTCTTCTCTATGTCCTTCAGCATCTGGTCCTCCTCAGGACTCTTGATCACAAGATCATCAAAGTATACTTCGATATGTTTCCCAATATAATCACCAAATGATTTGTCTGTTAATCGCTGGTAAGTTTCGCCAGCATTTTTGAGCCCGAAGGGCATCTTTGTGTAGCAAAAGATTCCAATGTCAGTGCGGAAAGTTGTTTTGTCTTCATCTTCCAGCTTCATCTGGACTTTGTGATATCCCTTATAACAATCTAAACAACACTTCCACCTGAATGGCAAGAGAGAGTCTATCTTTATATCGACTTCAGGCAATGAGTAGCAATCTTTGGGACATGACTTATTGAGATCCGTGTAGTCAACACACATGCGCCATCCTCCTGTAGACTTCTCGACCATTACAGGGTTTGCAACCCAGCTTTGGTAGCGCACCTCTCTCAGTATTCCTGCCTTGAGTAATTCACAAACTTGTTCATTCATAGACTTTCTCTTGTCTGATCCTAGGTTGCGCTTTCTATGGACCTTAGGCTCAACAGATGGGTAAGTATTCAAACAATGTTCAGTGATGTTGCGCGGGACACCCGTCATGTCAGACGGGGTCCAGGCAAAGATAACCATGTTTCTGAACAGTAATTGCTTGAGGTGCGCCCTGATAGTTGTTGAAATTGCATGACCGATCGTCACCGTTTGTTCTGGGTACTTGCGGTTCAAGACCCATTTCTCTGGTTCAGTCGATGAGACCTTACTTGCTTTGACTGGGCGCACATCTTCTATTGCCATGACTTCTTTCTTTGAATATATAATCGCCACTCCCGTTTCGGTTTGGAAGCCGATGGCTGAATGGGGCGTGGAGGTTACCATATTCATCTCTCCCTGGGTTTCTCTTCTAATCAGAACGTCGTGCCTTGACTTGACCGGCATCACCATGAAATTTACGTTCGTTGTTCTTGAATGCTTCCCGTCAGACAGCGTGTCAGGGAAGCTGATCTGGCCCAATGAAAAACTGTTTCGTTGCAAAATCCGAATAGAGGGTAGTCAATTGGCTCGAGACGCGCTTTGTCTTCAGGGTTGAACTGATTGAAGCATTGTTCGTAAATTATGTCTGCAATACTTCCTGGGACAATGAAGACGTACTCCGTTTCATCGTGACCGCTAATGCTAGTAATGACGACGGGGCGCGTGGTCCCCCGCGCACTACTGTGAAAGTAACTTGCTGCTCTTGCCATGCTGATTCGAATGGGCGTTTGCCCTTGCTTCTTACGCTTTGTCTCAGTCCATTGACAATGTGAGTTTCCAAGAACCTAACTTTCTTCTTGTTTCCATCATCATTTCTTTGGATCTGGGGCGTTTCCTTGTGCACGTTTTTAACCAGATGGCTTAACTTGCCGCTTTTCAAGGCCTTCTCTATATCTTGCCTTAGACTGATATAGTCATCGGTTAAATGACCTGTATCTTTGTGAAAGTCGCAGTAAAGGTTATGGTCTTACCCTTTCTTATTGGTCATTGGCTTAGGAGCCTTAAAGTCGTGGTTCTCCATCATGAGCACCTCCTTAGGTGTTTTAATGAGCGGAGTCCAATGTTTTTCTCTGTTTTCATTCTTGACGGCCTTGCGATAGCCGATTCGATCAATTGTATCTCGCGCGTCCTCTTTAAAGCGAGGCCTCTCATCATAACCGCTGGACTGGCCTGCCTTCCAGCCAGGGTGTCTGTTTTTGTTGCGCCTGCCATTGTCGCGCGGGTTTACTCTTGAGAAACGTTCTTCAGAATAAGAGTTCTTGCCTCCTGCCAATGATTCCTCAGTCTACGCAACAATCTTTGCTGCTGCCATGAGTTTGTCCCATTCTTTGGGCATACCGTCTTTTCCTGTGATAGTCCTGATTAGACTATCACAACAGATGGCCTTTTTGAAGTGGGCGCGCATTAAATCTTCGCTGACACTACCAATCTCTAAACACTCCTTGCTGAAACGAGTGATAAAATCTTCTAACCCTTCATTTTCTCTGTGCCTGATGTCTGTCACTTCGGACGTATCGCGCTGATAATGTCTCTGCTGGCTGAAGTGGGTTACAAACTAATCTCTGAAGTCGATCCATGACTTGAATCTTCCAAATGGGAGGCTGTCGAACCACGCACGAGCAGCCTCCGTTAACGTTTGGACGAACAGATGGCACCACATTGGCATGGTCCATTGTCCTAAAACACCTACACTTGTGAATATGTAAGACCCTAACACGTAATATCTTTAAAACGACGTAGCGGAAATACGATCCTTAAATTTTCTTTCTTTAATAAACACATTACTAACATAAAGGTTCAAAAATCCTTGCTCTTGACTCGATCTACGTCCGCTCATCTTCATTAGTAGTAGAATAAATCCGTGTGGTACCTGTGAACATCACATACAACTTAATCATTAGTCATTGACAACCTTATACGACACTATTCTCACACAATTAACTTTCGTCTAACATTCGACAATATAACTTCGATTCATTCGACTATTCTCTCGAAGTCTCTTGTTCCGAGTTCGGCTTCAACTTCATAAGAATCCGACATTCTCATTCCTGCATTATATTCTAAACTCAAGTGCGTTGTTAGTAACGTTAATTCTCAAATGCATCTAAATCATGCGTTCGCACATACTTACAGACGTACATACTTACAATCATACACATCTACATACCTATATACATTCAATCATGCCTACAATCATGTATTCGTACCTACGTGTTTCGTACACATTCTTGTATACCATTTACATATAATACATGTCCAATTTCATTACATACATCTATCATACTCTTATATTAATTACATGGGGCTAAGACTTGGGTTTACATCTCATAAACGTCAAGGGAACACTCGAAATCATGTTTGGAAGGCTCGCCATAGACCACGGTTAGGATACCGAAGCTTACGATACGTAAAACAACTTAAATAACAATTTTCAGCCTTTTAAACAATGGGGAGGGCGTCGGCAACGGCCCTTATTTTTTAGCGTCAGAAACAACCCGTAGGCAGTGGAATAAGGCGTCAGCCAAAAACGAAGGCCAGAGAGGACGTCGGCGACGGCCACAAGGGCGTCGGTGACGGCCCCTCTAAATGTTGTTTTTCTGCAGCTCCGTTTCGTCGTTCGTACGCACTAAAACGTGCATAACTTTTGAACCGTTTACCTGTTTAACCTCCCGCTTCTTCCTACATGCTCGTAATTTGACATTCTCTCATGTGAAGTTGAAATCCCATATCCGGATTAAGGAAATTCTTAACTTACGCGCTATCGGCTTATTATTCATTTACGATTTATCCGACCCGTTCATGTTTTTATCAAATAACTCATTCCTTTTAACCCAAAACTTACATGAACGTTATGACCATAATACGTTTACATTATTCGGAGTGTCGTATTTGGGGTTTACGCACCCGATACCCGGTATACGTTAAATTCATTCGTTATTACCTAATTAAACATTAAATAGTACAATTTCCATCTATGAAATTGTTTATTCATTTACTCATAATTTACTACCGAACCTCTTACCCATTAACCCTCGTCACCGTTTCTCGGTTAGCATGCTTACATACAATTTTATCCATTACCCGGTTATCATACCGAAGTCGTTACTTATGCAACCTTTCAGGTATGCAATAAAACCTCATCTTGACCCATTTGATTTACTTAGGGATATTCATCGATTTCATACAACTCATTCCTATTTGACCTCAATTATCATACTTAATTAAGTCGCACATAACTTTACATAAACAACTAAGAAGTGATTACGGAACTCACTTACCTTGTGCATCCGTGTCCGTATCCACTTCCTTGCCTCCTCTTGACCCATTAGCCTTTCATGTTTGAGTCCATCTCGACATGATTCCTCTACTTTCATGCCACCAAATCACATTCTCATTAGCATACACAATTGTACATGTTAACGATCATATCAATTGCATATTTCACATTTGACTTTCTTTAGTCACAACTAACAAGCATAAGACATATAATCAAATTCATATCCTTTCAAACTCATGTAATTCATCATGCCATCACAAATATCACGTATTGACATGACATGTAACTTACGACTTCCTATAATCCTACTTTTACGACAACAAATCATATCATGCTTCTTATGCGTAGCTGACTTTTAGAAGTCAACAATTCATTATGTGAACTTTCGACTTATTCTCATCTACTCGTAATATCAAAATAGGCTATACGAAAGACACCATATACATTACCTACTCTCGATGTAAATGTGCTTACAACCATATTCAAATTAGTAATTTAACATGATCATGCCATCATTTTCGTATTTCGTTCCTATATACACCAAGCTATTTCATAAAATTTTAAATCCTAACTTCACTTAGGCATTTCATCATACACTTGGTGGGCGTACCATTAATTAAGCATAGTGTACTAGTATCATTTGCATATCATGACCAATTCATGTCAATATCATCAAGAACATCAACTTCAATAGAATTTCACATAACTTTTCTTCTAATTCTGTTCTAGCTAACAATTTTACCAATAAAAACAATCATCATACATAATCTCATCCAATTTCACACTTTACAACTCATACCCATTCTACTCTAAGTGGGTTTTCACTTCCAATCATCAAATTAACCCAAACCATGTATAATCTATGTTCTGTATCATGATACTAACACATACTCGTACTCAATTTCATCCCAATTCACGGATTAAAACATAACCCACTTCATACAAGATCACCAATCTTAATTTTGAGACATACCTTATGATCCCCTCGTGATGGTGGTCATTAATCCACGTTTACCCATGAATTTCAGCTTCGATTTACTCTTCAATTTGATCATTTAAGGTTGAGCTAGGGTTTGGCTCCTTTGGGAGCTCCTGATCGATCCAGAACACACACGATTGTGTGTTTGTGTGTGTTATTATTTTCTTTAAATACCCCCACTTTCATTCTATACTATCTAGCCCCTTGTGTTTACCACTTAACATATTTGGCACAACTTTCGTCACTTAATAGTTTTGGTCGTAAACTTTAACTAGGTAAAATAGCCTAATTATTTATTTCGGGGTATATTATACAAGAATGTATGTCAATTATAATATTCGGCACGTGTATCATTTTTCATAACTTCGTTTCCATTCTATTATTATATTTCATTAAAATTTTCCTTCACTCAATAAATTTTAGCATTACATGCAACCCGTATGCTAAATTTACGTACCTGGGTCAATATGTCTTATTACATGCCTTGGTGCCGGTCCTAGACCACATCCACATATCATCCTTTCCAAGCAATTGTGCTTACCCTTCACATAACATACTATTAGTTTCCTTCAAATATATAAAATAATACATACTTACATTTGCTTTTAACTTTAGGCCATTATCGAGTCTTGGATTTTACGGGTTCCTTGTCACAAGAGCACACAGGTTTGAGTTCAAGTATACACCTCCTTCTACTTGATTTCTCTCAAACCAGGGCTCTGATACCAACTTGTAAGACCCTAACACGTAATATCTTTAAAACGACGCAGCGGAAATACGAGCCTTAAATTTTCTTTCTTTAATAAACACATTACTAACATAAAGGTTCAAATACAAAATATTAAACATTTACTAGAAGGGATTTACAATATTCACATTGTATTAACGCTTCAAAGCAGTACATATTTCATGTAGGTCCCCTTGATGTATGGATCTTAACTCGATCTACGTTCGCTCATCTTCGTTAGTAGTAGAAGAAATCCGTGTGGTACCTGTGAACACCACATACAACTTAATCATTAGTCGTTGACAACCTTATATGACACTATTCTCACACAATTAACTTCCGTATAACATTTGACAATATAACTTCGATTCATTCGACTATTCTCTCGAAGTCTCTTGTTCCGAGTTCGGCTTCAACTTCATAAGAATCCGACATTCTCATTCCTGCATTATATTCTAAACTCAAGTGCGTTGTTAGTAACGTTAATTCTCAAATGCATCTAAATCATGCGTTTGCACATACTTACACACGTACATACTTACAATCATACACATCTACATACCTATATACATTCAATCATGCCTACAATCATGTATCCGTACCTACATGTTTCGTACACATTATTGTATACCATTTACATATAATACATGTCCAATTTCATTACATACATCTATCATACTCTTATATTAATTACATGGGGCTTTGACTTGGGTTTACAACTCATAAACGTCAAGGGAACACTTGAAATCATGTTTGGAAGGCTCGCCATAGACCACGGTTTGGATACCGAAGCATACGATACGTAAAACAACTTAAATAACAATTTTTAGCCTTTTAAACAATGGGGAGGGCGTCGGCGACTGCCCTAAGGGCGTCGGCGACCGCCCTTAGTTTTTCACGTCGGAAACAACTCGTAGGCAGTGGAATAAGGCATCAGCCAAAAACGAAGCCCAGAGAGGGCGTCGGCGACGGCCCCTCTAAATGTCGTTTTTCTACAGCTCCGCTTCGTTGTCCGTACGCACTAAAACACGCATAACTTTTGAACCGTTTACCCGTTTAACCTCTCGTTTCTTCCTACATGCTCGTAATTTGACATTCTATCATGTGAACTTGAAATCCCATATCCGGATTAAGGAAATTCTTAACTTACGCGCTATCGGCTTATTATTCATTTACGATTTATCCGACCCGTTCATGTTTTTATCAAATAACTCATTTCTTTTAACCCAAAACTTACATGAACATTATGACCATAATACTTTTACATTATCCGGAGTGTCGTGCTTGGGGTTTACGCATCCGATACCCAGTATTCGTTAAATTCATTCGTTATTACGTAATTGAACATTAAATAGTACAATTTCCATCTATGAAATTGTTTACTCATTTACTCATAATTTACTACCGAACCTCTTACCCATTAACCCTCGTCACCGTTTCTCTGTTAGCATGCTTACATACAATTTTATCCATTACCCGGTTGTCATACCGAAGTCGTTACTTATGCAACCTTTCCGGTATGCAATAAAACCTCATCTTGACCCATTTGATTTACTTAGCGATATTCATCGATTTCATACAACTCATTCCTATTTGACCTCAATTATCATACTTAATTAAGTCGCACATAACTTTACATAAACAACTAAGAAGTGATTACGGAAATCACTTACCTTGTGCATCCGTGTCCGTATCCGCTTCCTTGCCTCCTCTTGACCCATTAGCCTTTCATGTTTGAGTCCATCTCGACATGATTCCTCTACTTTCATGCCACCAAATCACAATCTCATTAGCATGCACAATTGTACATGTTAACGATCATATCAATCGCATATTTCACATTTTACTTTCTTTAGTCACAACTAACAAGCATAAGACATATAATCAAATTCATATCCTTTCAAACTCATGTAATTCATCATGCCATCACAACTATCACGTATTGACATGACATGTAACTTACGACTTCCTATAATCCTACTTTTACGACAACAAATCATATCATGCTTCTTATGCTTAGTTGACTTTCAGAAGTCAACAATTTGTCATGTGAACTTTCGACTTATTCTCATCTACTCGTAATATAAAAATAGGCTATACGAAAGACACTATATACATTACCTACTCCCGATGCAAATGTGCTTACAACCATATTCAAATTAGTAATTTAACATCATCATGCCATCATTTTCGTATTTCGTTCCTATTTACACCAAGCTTTTTCATAAAATTTTGCATCCTAACTTCACATAGGCATTTCATCATACACTTGGTGGGCGTACCATTAATTAAGCATAGTGTACTAGTATCATTTGCATATCATGACCAATTCATGTCAATATCATCAAGAACATCAACTTCAATAGAATTTCACATAACTTTTCTTCTAATTCAGTTCTAGCTAACAATTTTACCAATAAAAACAATCATCATACATAATCTCATCTAATTTCACGCTTTACAACTCATACCCATTCTACTCTAAGTGGGTTTTCACTTCCAATCATCAAATTAACCCAAACCATGTATAATCTATGTTTTGTATCATGATACTAACACATACTCGTACTCAGTTTCATCCCAATTCACGGATTAAAACATAACCCACTTCAGACAAGATCACCAATCTTAATTTTGAGACATACCTTATGATCCCCTCGTGATGGTGGTCATTAATCCATGTTTATCCATGAATTTCAGCTTCGATTTACTCTTCAATTTGATCATTTAAGGTTGAGCTAGGGTTTGGCTCCTTTGGGAGCTCTTGATCGATCCAGAACACACACGATTGTGTGTTTGTGTGTGTTATTATTTTCTTTTAATACCCCCACTTTCATTCTATACCATCTAGCCCCTTGTGTTTACCACTTAACATATTTGGCACAACTTTCGTCACTTAATAGTTTTGGCAGTAAACTTTAACTAGGTAAAATAGCCTAATTATTTATTTCGGGGTATATTATACAAGAATGTATGTCAATTATAATATTCGTATTTTGAAAACTGAAGAACCTTCGTCGTCTTGCCACGTAGGATCATCCGCGTCTGTGTCGTCTCTAGGGGTGTTCAAAATCGGATTATCCGGTTTTCGGATATCCGAAAAGTTCGGATATTGGATTTTAATATCCGAACCCGTATCTGAAATATCGGATATCCGAATTTCGGATATCTGAAATTTCGGATACGGATTTGGATAATAAAACGGATATCCGAACTAAAAAAACAAAAAAATAAATAAATGTTACCTACATTCAAATACAATCAGGCTATATGGTTTTCTACATCATTTCTTTAATTATATAATATATTAATCTTGGGGGGGGGGTAGTTGCACGGACCTCCCATCCGCCGGAGTATTGCAACTCCGCAAGCTAGCTTAGCCCCATAGCTGCCTGGCGGTGATTACCCACGGTGAAGAGCCCCAACACCCCATAAGGGCATTGCCGGGAATCGAACCGGTGACCTCAAGTAGAGGCCTGGGTGAGGCTGGCCAACTGGGCTACCCCAGAAGGTTATAATATATTAATCTTATGATGTTAAAAATGGCAACTAGACCAAATTATTTGATATATAATAATCTTGAAAACAATACAGCAACAAAATCAAATTGATTTCAAATCTGGGATCCATTAGAAATTCAAATGTATTTGTGATTACATTTCATATCTAGATCCATTAGTGATGATGGCGTAGTGACAACGAGAGGAGGAGTTGAATCGGTGTGCGAGGACATTGGTTGTTGCCTGCTGGTGCGATGTGCAGCTGTACGAGGGTGTTCGACTTCCGAATGTAGAAGATGATGGTTGATGAAGGCCTAAATAATGGAGATGATTAGTATGGTGCGATGATTATTAAGATGGAAGGTTGCAGACCATGAAAGCTGGGTAGGGGAGGAAGTGGAGGCGTGGTGTGGTATGGAAAAGGAATGGGTAGGGTAGGGTTTCTAGATATGTTGTATGTATTTAAAAAATAACATAATTTAATATTTCGGATATCGGATAATCCGATTATTCAAAATTTTTAAAAACTCACATCCGAATCCGAAATTTCAGATTATCCGATTTTCGGATATCCCAAATTTCGGATATTTCGGATACGGGTTTTCGGATATTTCGGATTCGGTTTCGGATTCGGATTTTTTTGAACACCCCTAGTCGTCTCACTCATTTTTAATGTTACGCGGCCCCAACCGGCTATGCAACGGACGCCTATGTTGCACGTTGGACGGATGATCATAGTAACTGTCAGTTTCTCCGTATGTGTCACGCGTGTCATGCACGCTTAGTCTTCCTTGGAGAGGAGGTCTGTTGAACTGCCCTTGAATGTTTTGCTGAGTAGTTGTCTGGCGCGCCCCCTGTGTTGGCCCAGGGGGTGTCACCAAAGAGGGTTCCACTTGCAAAATTGCTTGTTGTGCACTTAGCGACTGGTAAGCAGCATTGATGGTAGCTATCTGTTTAGCATACCAGGAGGCTAAGGTTTCGCCTTCCGGTAGGTCTAGTAACGCCGAGATGTTTGGAGCTGGAGCTGAGTTCGACGGTCCAGCGATGTTGCTTGCTGGGGTACCCATTTGAGTGATGCGAGTGATACTCGCGTGGGGTCCCCCAGGGTTTGTTGCTTCGCCTTCGACTAACTCGTCAGTAGGATGGAGTTGTGTGGCAACCCTCATAAATACAGGTATCCATACAATTAATTAATCTTGATTAGTGCTTAATGACTGTGCTTAATTACAAATGATAACTTAAACTGCTTTCTGATTACAGTGTCATACATACATGTGCGTCACATGTCATACTGTCACACCATTTATCACATGCAAACTTTAGTGACATAAACTATGCACAAAGCACAGTTAGCACAGTTAGTGGATAAATCAGAAAACATGCTGACAATGTCAGTACATAGACAGACAGTGTTTTAAGACCCAGTATGAGCCAGAGACAAGGTACTACACTAGTATGGAGTGTAGAGAAGTAAGGACCATAAAACTGCATCACTAGGTGATAGTTTAAGTGCCGAAAAGTGCCTAAAACCCACTCAAAGTGCAGAATTCTGCATATTTCAGCAAAATTCAGTATTTTAATAAACTAGTTACATGCAAAAATATGGCAGAATGGTTCTGAATGCTTTCCTAAGTGTCGGGAATTAAAAGTGTCACAAAAGGGTACCTAATGAACACTAAACGGAATAACTTGACACTTTAACGAACCGCTATCTAACCGAACAACCGGACATTACCCAGAACACCAAAATATTGCTAGAAGCGTTGTTTTATTTTTCTGAGCTAGTTATGGTTCCCGAACACTCTAATATACTATATAATGCATCATACACTTAAAACTCTAGACTTTACACTTAACATCCTAACTAATTACCTACATTTACCATCAAAATTACATTTAACCCCACTCCCCCTCATAATTTACGGTCACAAGGACCCCACCACCAAGATCACCACAATCTTCCTAAATCCCCTCTTGATCTTCTCATGGATTTGATTGGATCTTGCTTGTACTTATTGAAACACTTAACCCATTGGACAATAGAGATTAGTGGTTAATAAATACATGATCATCTTCACAACACACACCACAACTCCCTCATACTCTCTCCCTCTCATCTCTGCCGAGAGCCACACCCACCACCACCATCACTTCCATTTCAAGTTTATGCAATCCAAGACCATCCAAGGGTGTTAGAAGGTGTCTAACGACGTGTGAAGCTTGCGGATCTTGAAGGACCTCTTTTGATTGCTTTTATCCTCCACTTTTGTCATCACCAACACATTGTGTTCTTCCCTAGCCTTTAAGGTAGTTGTAAGCTTCTTGTTACTAGTTTTTACTTCTCATTTAGTTGGTTAAAAGTTGTAGTATATTGATTATCACAAGAACACTAAAAGACTTAAACAAGAATCATAAACATAAGCTTACATATGATGAAATCTTGTTGAAATAAGGTTGTTTAGTGTATGTATAATGCTTGCTTGTTGATTTCTTGAGATGATGATGTTAATCTTCACATGGAGCTTGCTATATGGTGATTAAACAGATAATCTAGCAAGTGGGAGGATGATTATATAACAACATAGGATGATCATCTTCTTGTGTAAACATGAACTCGATGAATGAAATGATTTCTTGAAAAATAATGAACAAAGTGAATTGATAGTCTTGTGGATCCAAGATTTGTGAATGATTTTCCAAGAAAACCAAGTTCAAAATATGATTTCTAATAGATCATGGTTTTTACTTAAACCTACACTATTTTTAGTGATAAAACAAGTGTATAAACACTTATGAAACAAGAAGATCTAATAAATAAACATTTTTGTAGAATATGTTTACAAGTTGTGAACACCTAGTTTTCTTTAAGAATGAGATTTTTAAAGGAATAAACACACTTTAAAGAGTAACTAAACCCACTAAACACTTTACCAAGTTACTACAAGTTTTTACGAAAAGATCAAGTTCATATTGTTATGTAAAATGTATACTTTTGCTCTTGGTAAGTATAAGTTGTTTAGAGTTTGATTGTTGATTGTTTGAATGATTTTTTAAAGGAAAATGGTATGCTTAAATAGCATGGACACCTCCATTTTCAAGGGAAACTATGGCAAAATTTTCTAAAAATATAAACACTTAGAGAAATATTTTCTAACAAATATTTACTAGTGTATTTTGACTATGGTTTTCAATACAAACTTTGCCATAACTTTTGTAACAAAAAATACAAATATTGGAGATTGGTTTTTGTAAGTAAAAATGGATGAATATATATTTAGAATATATATTTATATTGAGACACTTGTGTGAATATTTGTATACTTTGTGAAATAGTTATGTTATTTTAGGGTAAAATAATGTAACTTAACTAATAGCAGGAATTTACAATGCAAAATAATACCAAGAATATCAAGGAATAAATATATAAGTTACACACGTAATGTTGCAAAACTGGACGATAAAACGTAACTTACAAAATATTCCGGAAAATATCGTTATAATTAAATTTTTGGTAAATATTATTTTGGAAATGAAAGAAGTGAAAATATGATTTTTGTACATATTACCAAGTATATCATATTTTCGACAAGGAGAAAATATATTATTTTTGAGATAAAATATATATTTTCTTAATATATTTAGAAGATATATGATTTTTGAGAAAAATATATATTTTCTTGGAATATGTTATTTTTGGAACTCCAATTCAAGAATACGAAAGTACATGTATAAAATACCCCCATCCTTGGGAAGGAAATACGAAATTAAATACTTGAGAAGCATTATTACAAAATACTGTTTAAACAATTATTCCAAATTTAAATATAATTGTAAAGTTAAAATAATTATTATTTTAACAAGAAATTATAACTTGGAATAATATTGGAAACATAATAGGAACGTAACTCAAAAACGTAAATACAAAGACAGGGCACGACCCGTTCGCCTAATAGACATTAGTACATTGTAGGTAGTCGGGTTTGCTGAAGGAATTTGGGTTACGATTCTGAAGACGCAATACTGTGAGTTCATGTCCCGCTTTTCTTTAAACTGTTTTGTTTATTTACTTCGGGGGTGAAATACATGTTACAAAATGATTACATACAATACTATTGGTATGGTTAGCCTAGGAAAGAACCATAGATCATGTGATTGGGTAGGCGGATACTTGGGACCATTAATCCTCGTATAAGGACTGAGGGGCATGAGTGATAGATCTATTTGGGTGTAGCGAGCCCACACCCATGAGGCCAATGTGGCCCGTAGTGGTGACTATGTCTTCCAGCCGGAAGTCCGGTACAACTTTGCTAGGTTTGAGTCTTCCTACACCGTCACACATATCAGTGGCCTTGCAAACCATTGGTGATCTTTTCCTTGTTTGCTTTCATACCGGGACATACATACATACACTGTTTACAAAGGTTTATACATACTTATACAAACACATGAACTTGCTCAACTTTTGTTGATTTTTCAAATTACATGTATTTCAGGGAACTAAGTGGATCTGGCAGGTGTGTGTGCATGTTGTCAAGCTGCGCCATGAATAAAAGATGTCATTCAAGGTCGTTAGAGTTTAGAAGATGCATCCTATTCCTGGACGGGATACATGTTTCTAAACCCAGTTTTACTTAAAGTCTTTTGTCGAATCTTCATGAACTCATTAAAACATGTTATAGTTTGCAATTTGAATTTGGTGTCGATGTTTCAAACAATTATGTTATGTCATTTTCAAACTTAATTAATGGATGAACATCTTACGGTTTCTTTATCATTTAGCATTGTTATGACTGAATGCTACGGTATTAAGAAGTCACACCAATAATCACGCTTCTGCAAAAGTCAGGGTGTGATAGCTTGGTATCAGAGCTTCGATCGTAGCGAACTAGGGTTCTTTATCGAGTCTAGACTACGATCATTAGGGCTCTCACGAAAATGTTTTCACAAACATGTTTTCATTGCACACACAAAATGTCCGGATCCTTGAAACAAATATTTTTACAAACAAAGCCACGCTACACATTTAAAAATTTAAGTTTATGATTCAATATGAGTGACTGGAGTTTAATCTGAGAGATTCAGTCTGAGAGACTGGGAGTTTAATCTGAGAGATTCAGTCTGAGAGACTGGGAGTTTAATCTGAGAGATTCAGTCTAAGAGACGGGGTAGTTGATCTGAGAGACTAGTTAGGACAGTTTGAGAAACTGAGAAGTTTAGTCTAAGAGACTAAGTAGTTCAGTTTGAGAGACTGGGAGGCTTAGTCTGAGAGACTAAGTAGGTAGACTGGGAAGACTAGGATGAATACATGCTTACATTGTTACTACTTACATGCTCATTTGATGATTGTTGATATATGTGCACATGTTGTGATTGATTTGTTACAGACACCATGTCGTCCTCTAAGAGTGGAGTATCCGATACAGTAGACCCCATGGCCATCGTTTCGGATGATGAGATCATCCCAGAGGATGAGGTTTTTACATCTAACACTACGAGTGATGACGATGATGACTTCCAGCCGTTTTCTTTACCAGATTTTGGCGATGATATACCGCTAGCTGATGGTCTTCCTGGCGAGGATCTACTTCTTGTTCCGATCCCCGATCCTTTGCCACTTGCTGCATTTCCTCTTGAGGATTTGCCTCTCGATGACATGGCTGATGACGATATTGATCTGTTCATTGATGGTCCCCCTGATGTTGTTTAGGGTGATGCAGTTCTAGTTGGTGATGCTATTGTTGCTCCACTTATTGAGATTCATGTCGTTGAGATTTCTTCTGACCATTCTGGTCCTGATTCTTTCGAGTCTGGGTCATCTACTACTTTACACGCACTGGGATTACAGCGATATCCCACCGATACTGATTCTGACACAGCTATGTCCGTTGCACCTGATATTCCACACGGTGTTGGCCATGATTTTGAGTTTGATGATGAGTTGGATCCTGTCTTTCCACACGACTTTGACCCTCAGCATGAGATTGAGTTTGTCCCCGATGATCAGCCTTTTGAGGCGCCTGTCGTTCCTGACGATCAGCTCTTTGATATACCCGCTGATCTTGAGCTTGCACCAGCTGACCTTGAGCCTATGATTGCACCCGAGCCTATACCTGCTCACGATCCTTTGCCTAAGCATGACCCTGCACCTGCTGATGTACCAGTTATTGCACCACTGTTACCTGACCCTTTACCTGCAGCCGTTGATCATGCTCCTTTTGCTGACCATGTAAACCCTGGATATGCATTCACCCACAATGGGTGGATAGAGGATGACGACGATTTACCTCCTTTTGTTAGACCTGTTACTCCCCCTCCTGCACCTACACATGCACCAGCTGATACCGCCCCGTTTCACCCACATGTGTCTGACATTCACCGCACAGATTTACCGGTCACTTACAGTATATCCATCCTCCCCGTCCAGGGGAAGGACCATCGAGTCAGTAGCCCAGCCATATACCTTCTGTGTCAGTAGCCGATCCTTTCATGACACGGTTTACACACACTGCTCCTTTTGCTACTACACCATCGGGTGAGCCACTTATCTAGTTTCCGCCCAACACAATGCCTATTTCTGATCCATATCATCCTTCACATTATACTGGATACACGAGGGATAACCTGCTGCAGCTCCAGCAGGAGATGTTGTGTCAGAGAGTCATGGAGTTAGAGAGGATTCAACGTCCTCCACCGTGTTCTTGTCAATCACCATTCGCGACTCCGCCCGCTCCTCTCCTGCCATACCCAGATTTTGATGTTCGTTTTCTTACTATGGAGCAGCAGATTAGTTACCTGCTGCGTGTCGTTCATGCTCTTGAGGAGGATTTACTGCATTTGCGAATGTTGCTTTTCGTTCCTCTACCTCCTCCTCCTCCTCCACCATCAGCATAGCAGTTTTTGGTCTTATGCAGATAGACTACTTTTGATGAGAGTGTCGCTATTGAGCCAAGACTGAGAAGACTTTTGAGGACCACTATTTGTGTATGTGACTATTATAGACTGATTAACATTTGGACAAGGGTGATGTGACCCTGTGGTCCATTTTGATGTGATATGATGCATATGTGAAACTTGTAAAACAGTATTTGTGGTCGATGATTTATACAAGCTCAACCGCAATATTCTCATTATATACGTGTTGAAATACTTGTTTGTGTTACGAATGGGATGTTATGTGCTTACTAGTGTTAATAAATGTCATTATGTATACATGTCATGTACTTACTATACTTATCACGACCTGACCAATACAATCTTCTTATAGAAGATGCCTCCACGAAGGGAAACTCGTTTGCTTACGACTGAGGCTGAGTTACAAGAACTGATTTCACAAGCGATAGCACAGCACGAGGCCCCGCGCTCCGAACCTAGCAGGGGTACCTCAGAAAACAACCCACCTCATGGCTGTACCTACTGGCAGTTTCTCGACTGCGAGCCTCCGAATTTCGACGGCACTGGGGGTGCCATAGCCTTTGTGAAATGGATCGAAAATATGGATTTTGTTTTGCGAATGAGCGGATGTACGCCAGAACAACAAGTCCCATATGCGACAGGATCGTTTCGAGATGGGGCCTGGTTATGGTGGGACTCACAGGTTCAATTAATGGGCAGAGCTGCTACAAACGCTTTAACATTGGATGAGCTGAAGGAAATGATGCATAGGGAGTATTGTTCTCAGATGGCGATCCAGAAGCTGGAATTCGAATTCTGGAAGCTAAAGATGGAAGGTCCAAATGTGGCAGAGTACGTGCAAAGACTTTACGATCTGTCGCGGGTTGTTCCGTACCTAGTGGAACCAGAGTTGAAAAGGATGGAGCCATTCATCTGGGGACTGGTGCCTCAGATCCTGCGCTTAATGACGGTATCAGCTCCGCCAACAACCATCGATGTGGTCAAGTTAAGTGCGGCACTCAGTAAAGAAGCGATTAGACTGGAAGAGCTTTCAAACCCTGACGAGAAGAAGGAAACTCAGGTAGAGTCATCCGGAAAGAACAAAAGAAAGCTCACTGACTTCCAGGAGGATACCCGAATGAATAAACAGAACAAAGCCAAAAAGGGAAAGGAGTAGATGGGCATCCTACCTAAGTGCGATGACTGCCTACTTCATCATGCTGGGCCATGTAGGTATGGGGGAAGTGATGTGTGCGACAAAGTAGGGCAGGTCAAGGAGACGTGTCGGATCAGAACGAAACATGGAAACGAAGGTAAAGTTGATAACGAAGATCGCGGAAGAAGCAACTTCAACAACAACTATCAAAGTAGAACCTATGATGGACAAAAACCTGTTCGAGGTTGTTTTGACTGTGGGGACAAAGGGCATTTCAAGAAAGATTGCCCTAACAACAAACAAGCCGATGATAAGATTTACTTAGAAACTAAGCCGAGACGAGATGGGTGCAAGTATCACCACGAATGTGGATGTCGGAGGCCTAAGTGTGGTAGGTGCAGAAAGAAAGGACACAACAAGGATGCCTATTGGGCGAAGAGTCCCAGACAAGGAGGGAATGATGACAACAACCAAGGTGGAAATAATAATAATAAATTTCCGGGCTGCTACAGTTGTGGGAACGTGGGGCACTTTAGGAAAAATTGCCCAAGGAGGATTAACCAAGACCGTGAAGGGGCATCCAACATCGGAGCTATTGAAACATGCCAGAGTCCAGATGTGGTTACTGGTACGTTCTCTATCAACCAAAAATTTTGCATCTATGTTGTTTGATATAGTGTCGGCCATAGCTTTGTATCTCATGAGTCTAAGAATATACTTGGTTTAGTAAAGGGATAAGTTAGATAGCCCGCACCAGATAGAACTAGTTAGTAGGAAGCGTCGACGTGGTAACTAGAATGTACCAGTTGTCAAGCAATTGAACGATGGTCGTTATCAACGCCCCGATGATGAGCAACGAAGCAAACGTGACTCATGAAGCAGGATACGCCTCTACAAACTACTAGTGCTTGAAGACACGGAAGTTTTCGCTCAAGGGATGCGTTGCCTTCTTGGCTCATTATCATGGACAAGGGGGCCGAAGAACCAAAAACTCGAAGATGTCCCTGTGACACGGGAATACCTTGAAGTCTTCCCCGAAGGCTTGCCAGAATCACCTCCTCAACGACGAGTCAAATTTCGCATCGATTTAATTCCAGGCGCCGCGCCTGCAGTCAATGCACCTTAGCGACTTACACCTTCGGAGAAGCAAGGATTGACAGTGTAGCTTCAGCAGATGATAGAGAAGGAAGCTAACAGACCAAGTGTCCCGTTTTGAGTAACCCCGGTTTCACCCGTCAAGAAAAAGGATGATGATTTTCAAATGAGCATCAACTACCAGGAGCCGAATGAGCTAACCAAAAAGATTCAGTAACTCTTGCCGAGGATTAACGAATTATTTAGCTAACTGTGAGGATCTAACTTCTATATTACGACTCATCGGCGATCGAGTATCATTAGCTGTGAATTCCGGAAGAAAGTACACCGGGAAATTGTGGGACAATAACTTGTTTTAGACATACACAAAAATTGTGTTTCCTACGCAATGCACAAAATAGTTTCGCACAGAATACGAAACTTTGAAAACTCGTGCTAAATCCTTTGGGAACCCAGGCCAAAACTCGTAGAGGTTATCACTTAGGAACCACACCTGTTAACTCAAGTAAACCCCATTATCCTGATAAATATGCCATTTCAGTTAACCAAACAGAAAGTACTTAAATTTCTTTTGTTGGAAATCTTCACTTTTGCTTCTAGAGAGTAGATGTTTGCATCTCTACTCCCCTTAATGGTAGTTGCATCGCGTTGATTTTCTTCGCTGAGAGAGAACACACACAATTGCTTCGAATATTTGGTCATTTCTCCATTTTAACAGGTACTCATTGGTTCATTACTTGGAAACTTATACGTTACGCATGCACCATTTGCTACGCATGCGGTTTCATTTCGAATAAACGCTTCATTGAAGTCCAAATATTATTTTGCTAAAGCTATTTATTGGTTTATGATTCGAATAACCTACATTATTATAATTGTTGGCTCTTTTGCTACCAAGTCAACACACTTTCTCGAAACTTCTCTTCTTTCAAGTTACATTCATAGTTCATCTTCGTAACCATGCTGAGATTCCCGTGTTGATACATACGTTTATTGTCGGATTACGCTAGAACCAAGTTCAATTGCTTGAACTTATCCATTCCGCATATTCAGTTTAAGACATCATATGATGTATTGGGAGCATCATATTCAAACATTTTTGCAAAGATTCGTTCATTTCGAGTCATAGTAGACTTGGTTGGTCTACGACTCCCCTAAATCGTTTGATTGATTTCGATACCTTGCGGTGATACTTTCACAAAATTGAAGCTTGCACTAATTTAGTTACGCACCCTATACACGGATTTAATTGTCTATTTAATTGTCCTAAATCCGTTTTGCTTATCCCTATTAAAGCGGTCTTAACACAGTGGTGTGTTGAGACAATGGTACATAGATTCATTTCATATCGCAATGAACCTCCTAACGATTATTTCATCGTCGATCGAATGCCTTGCGGTACTTAATACTTTTTCAGCTTCGATAAAAAACAGTGGCTCTTTGATGTTCCGTATTCAACTAAAAACTCTATGACATTGTGAAAATCAAATCTTCAGGCTTGTTTCAGTACACTTTCATTTGATTTCAAACACGGTGAACTTGTTCAGTCGCCACTATATTTGAATCTTGTCACTACGACACCTTGTGGTGTCATTACAAATTGTAGCTTGTGCTAATCATGATCAACTGCTTCACACAAAACTACATATACTTTTGACTTGTCATTTAAACATTTCTGATGCAACTACGAATTAAGACAATGATACACCAGGTTCGCTTGTATTCCATTCGGTGTATTTTCGCAATTCGAGAATGTCAACACACTAATCCTTACCATTTATTTATTTATTCGATAGTTGACAGATCATTTTCATATTCAAGTGGTTGATTTTGAGTTCATATAGCGGATGCTATGGTTTGTGAAAACTCGTTTGCATATTGTGACCGATTGTTTGAGAATTCTGTTGGTCAGAACCCCTCTTTTGTGGAACCCCTCTAACTGGATTACACTAGACTATACGTCAATACGTCTTGTATCTTTGACAGCAAATCCTGAAACACATACATTTTAACTGCTGGGTTCCGATTATGGTAAGATATCCTTGGATTCGCCTGATTTGAATAAGTTTTGATTCAGTTTTGGGTTACCTACCTCAGTATTATTCGTACACATACACGCACAATGTAACCCTAAGGATTTAAAGTAGTACAAATATCGAGGACGAAATTTTCTTAACAGGGGGAGAATGTGGCAACCCTCATAAATACAGGTATCCGTACAAGTAATTAATCTTGATTAGTGCTTAATTACTGTGCTTAATTACAAATGATAACTTAAACTGCTTTCTGATTACTGTATCATACATACATGTGCGTCACATTTCATACTGTCACACCATTTATCACATACAAACTTTAGTGACATAAGCTATGCACAAAGCACAGTTAGCACAGTTAGCGGATAACGCAGAAAACATGCTGATAATGTCAGTACATAGACAGACAGTGTTTTAAGACCCAGTATGAGCCAGAGACAAGGTACTACACTAGTATGGAGTGTAGAGAAGTAAGGACCATAAAACTGCATCACTAGGTGATAGTTTAAGTGCCGAAAAGTGCCTAAAACCCACTCAAAGTGCAGAATTCTGCATATTTCAGCAAAATTCAGCATTTTAATAAACTAGTAACATGCAAAAATATGGCAGAATGGTCCTGAATGCTTTCCTAAGTGTCGGGAATTAAAAGTTTCACAAAAGGGTACTTAATGAACACTAAACGGAATAACTTGATACTTTAACGAACCGGTATCTAACCGAACAACCGGACATTACCCGGAACACCAAAATATTGCTAGAAGCATTGTTTTATTTTTCTGAGCTAGTTATGGTTCCCGAACACTCTAATATACTATATAATGCATCATACACATAAAACTCTAGACTTTACACTTAACATCCTAACTAATTACCTACATTTACCATCAAAATTACATTTAACCCCCTCCCCCTCATAATTTACGGTAAAAAGGAAGATCACCATAATCTTCCTAAATCCCCTCTTGATCTTCTCATGGATTTGATTGGATCTTGCTTGTACTTATTGAAACACTTAACCCATTGGACAATAGAGATTAGTGGTTAACAAATACATGATCATCTTCACAACACACACCACAACTCCCTCATACTCTCTCCCTCTCATCTTGGCCGAGAGCCACACCCACCACCACCATCACTTCCATTTCAAGTTTATGCAATCCAAGACCATCCAAGGGTGTTAGAAGGTGTCTAACGACGTGTGAAGCTTGCGGATCTTGAAGGACCTCTTTTTATTGCTTTTATCCTCCACTTTTGTCATCACCAACACATTGTGTTCTTCCCTAGCCTTTAAGCTAGTTCTAACCTTCTTGTTACTAGTTTTTAGTACTCATTTAGTTGGTTAAAAGTTGTAGTATATTGAGTATCACAAGAACACTAAAAGACTTAAAAAAGAATCATAAACATAAGCTTACATATGATGAAATCTTGTTGAAAAAAGGTTGTTTAGTGTATGTATTATGCTTGCTTGTTGATTTCTTGAGATGATGATGTTAATCATCACATGGAGCTTGCTAGATGGTGATTAAACACATAATCTAGCAAGTGGGAGGATGATTATATAACAACATAGGATGATTATCTTCTTGTGTAAACATGAACTTGGTGAATGAAATGATTTCTTGAAAAATAATGAACAAAGTGAATTGATAGTCTTGTGGATCCAAGATTTGTGAATGATTTTCCAAGAAAACCAAGTTCAAAATATGATTTCTAATAGATCGTGGTTTTTACTTAAACCTATACTATTTTTAGTGATAAAACAAGTGTATAAACACTTATGAAACAAGAAGATCTAATAAATAAACATTTTTGTAGAATATGTTTACAAGTTGTGAACACCTAGTTTTCTTTAAGAATGAGATTTTTAAAGGAATAAACACACTTTAAAGAGTAACTAAACCCACTAAACACTTTACCAAGTTACTACAAGTTTTTACGAAAAGATCAAGTTCATATTGTTATGTAAAATGTATAGTTTTGCTCTTGGTAAGTATAAGCTGTTTAGAGTTTGATTGTTGATTGTTTGAATGATTTTTGAAAAGAAAATGATATGCTTAAATAGCATGGATGTCACACCCCGACCACGTAAAACAACAAAACGTGGCGGAAACGTCGGGGAGTGTTGTAACAGAATCATTGTTTCATAACACATGGAAATTGAAATATTGTTTTATTAAATAAAAGAGTTACATTGTCTTGACAATCAAAGAAACATAACATAAATAACTAGTCTTGCATCTTTTATTGTCACTAAGGCCCAAGTCCACCTAAGTGTATCTTGATAAATCCTATGCATCATATCCTGAAACACATGTGAAAATAGGTACGTCAGCATAAAAATGCCTGTGAGATACATAGGTTTTGTGAAAATAGGATTCATGACTTAAGTTTAAGAAAAATGTTTAGTCATGAACCTTGTAAATTGTTTTGTTTTGTAAATCATTTGAAAAACAATAAGTTCAGATGATATGTATAAATAAGAGAATAATGTATGGTTAAATGAATAACCAAGTAAAATGAGTTTGTATAAGATAAGTTGTTTGTAAAACAATGTCTTGTGAAAAGTATGTTTTTTGTATAAAATGTTATATGTCTCAAATTGAAATGATTCAAATAACGCTACGATATGTAATACCATACAAACACTTATATATAGGAAGTACCAGCGGCGTATCCACCATGCTTGTATTATATTACACACGCCTCGTTACTTAAATCACTTACTCAAACCAAACCACCAAAGTAAAATGTTTATGTATAATCAAATGTCTAATGTCTATGTCTAATGTTTATGTCAAATGTAAGTCATGAATTGTGTATGTAAATGTCAAAATGTTTATGTATGGTAAGTGAAATATATCAACTAAACCATATGTAAAATGCACAAAAACAAGGTATTGAAGTAAAACATGGTTTAAATCAAAGTTATGTTTTGTGTAATAAATGCATGCTATACTGATATAGACATTTATGCGGTATTGTGACAATTCATACATCCAAGCCTTGCGACAGTCGGATAACCCTTTTAGTCAAGGTTATCAAAAAATGTATTCGGTTCGGTCATTCCTTCCATCCAAACAAACCCGAGATTACAGGAATGGGATTTATCAAGTCCTATGGTACCACTACCTACTACCGAGCGGCATGATCGGTGTTAATGAATGTACATTGTCTCATTTAAACAAACCAAATGTCATAACAAAATGTAAGCATGTGATGAATAATAAATGTACTAAGTATGCACACAATGGGCTTACATAGCATAAAATGTAATGTAAAATAATGTACTAAGTACGCACACAATGGGCATACATAGCATAGAATGTATGTAAAATAATGTACTAAGTACGCACACAATGGGCATACATAGCATAGAATGTATGTAAAATAATGTACTAAGTACGCACACAATGGGCATACATAACATAGAATGTAATGTAAAATAATGTACTAAGTACGCACACAATGGGCATACATAGCATAAAATGTGTTGTAAAGTGATGTACTAAGTATGCTAAGTTAACATACAAAGCAGAAAAGTCATGTAAATCAATGTGCTAGCATGCTATCAGTCAACATACATAGCAGAAATGTAATGTAAATCATGTACTAATAGTGTACTAATGAACATAACAAGTATATGATGTGAAAACAGGAAAGCACGAAAGTAACAAGTAGGCACATGTGTTCCACCCCAAAATGTTTGGAAAACAGTAAAAGAGGGGTCTATGTACTCACTTGAGATTGCTTAGTAGTCCTTGAGTAACAACCAAACAATGCTAGAGATCACGGAAATCAAACGGCACCTAATATAGGTAACTATGTTAATATACCGGACCTAAATCGGAGGATTTGACAGAATGAGGGTTCGTAAACCAAACGAGTATGGAGACTCGTGTAATATGGTTTAACAAAGCCCACATACTAAAATGAAACCTAACCTAAGTGCTTATGACCCATTACGACCCGTTTAGGTAGCTTATGCTACTTTAACGCGTCGTTCGCGTAAAACGCGTTCGGAACGCCTAACTAGCCCTATGATAAGTAAAATATGCCTTAACATGTCTAATATTGTTGCTAAATTAGTTTAGATACCAAAAGTTATGTTACATATGCTTAAAATGAATTTTGGTGTCAAAGGGGCATTTTGGTAATTTACCTAAGGCATATAAACTACCTATCATACAACTACTTAAACGAAGCGACCATAAGGTATAACCTCGGAAGGTTATTCCCTAAATACTATGGTCACCTAATGTGCTTGGTCGGATCCTAATGATCGACCAAACGGGTCGGGTTCAAAAGCATAAGCGATTGTTTAGATCGCTTACCTTACGACCCTATATAAGCACTAAACTAAAATTGACGAGCTAAGTATGTTAAAACATGCTTAACTATGTTTAGAAAACATGTTTGGTATCAAAACAAATGGTTTTGATACCTAAGAGTAGTTTGGTTACAAAACACGCAAGAATGCGCATTTTGGCCGAAACTACGGCTCGTCACTGAGCCTAGATAACGTGGTAATCAGTAGGTATAGTCACTAGGGACTATAACCATCGTGATTACGCTCACGTTATGAAGTTCAAACGAACTTCGCATTGACCATAAACTGGTCAATGCAGAAAGTCAAACAAAGTTTGACTTTCGGACTCGAAAAGCGATAAAAGAACGAAGGAACACTTACAAAGGGTCCCCGCAAGATTGATAATCCAAGTATTCTCAGGTATGAGGTGATGAAACACCCCAACTTAGAGAAATATCAGATTTAAAGTGGGTTTTGCAATGAAGTGGGTTGGGTATTTATAGATTTCGGTTCACCGTTAGGATCGTTTCTTGGAGAAGAGGGAATGATCTCGCCCGTACACTTGTCGGAATGTTGTGGTAACTCATATTGCTCCACCACAAGAGTTGGACACATGGCATTGGCCTTTGGAGGGTGTTTAAGGGCTGTTAACAGCTGAGAAAAATGATTTGCTGTATCTGGCCCTTGCTTGCGCACCGCAACACTCACATTGTTGAGGTGCGCAAGGACCCAGTTTGGCAGATTTACAGTTTTGGTCCCTGTTGTGTTATAAGGTCATTTCCGACGCGTTTAAGGCCCGTTAACCCCATTTCAAAGCTCTAAAATGAAGTTAAAGTATAGGGAACTTAAAATGTGCTAAAAAATATCTCGGATGTCGGTTCGTTTGGCCGTACAATTGCGTTGTTCGGTTAATTACGACGGAATGCGCATAAGCGCGAAAAACGATCCAAATGGCGTGACGAATGGATTTTGCTTATGCCAAACACTAAAATAAAATATTTAGTGCTTACATAAATTTTTGGATGTCCGGATGTATTCAGAACGTAAGTTATGCGCGAAAGTGCAAACTTGTGCACTTTTTGACGCTTTTAGT
Source organism: Helianthus tuberosus (assembly GCA_030545235.1). Lineage (NCBI taxonomy): Eukaryota > Viridiplantae > Streptophyta > Magnoliopsida > Asterales > Asteraceae > Helianthus > Helianthus tuberosus. The sequence continues at coordinate 67,030,084 of CM060406.1, forward strand.
CCCTGAATGACCACAAAAGTTTATTTTAGCACACCCAACCCCTTAAAGCCTATTTCTAAGCTATGTAAAGGGTATTTATGGTATGTTTATCTTATGGTCATGTTCCGGAATGTTCGTTATAGTTCAAATTGGCATACTTTCGCAGTTTGTCAAGTTTAGTCCCTGTAAGCGAATTAACTTGGTTTTGCCATACCAAAGCCTTCAAAACTTATTTCTAAGTTATGTAAAGGTTATTTAAGGTATGTTAAGCCTATTTCACTATTCCGGAGTGTTCGTTGCATTAAACTGGATATATTTACGCATCAGTGCGCGTATAACCTTCCAGAAAGCGATTTAGAGCCCGAAATCGAACAAGAATTGATATGTGCAAATGATACACATATTTGTACAAATCCCAAGTATGAAATACAATATCTTATTGGTTTGGTATTTGTTTGATGGTCGCAGTGACCCAGGTGTCACAATGGACACCTCCATTTTCAAGGGAAACTATGGCAAAATTTTCTAAAAATACAAACACTTAGAGAAATATTTTCTAACAAATATTTACTAGTGTATTTTGACTATGGTTTTCAATACAAACTTTGCCATAACTTTTGTAACAAAAATACAAATATTGGAGGTTGGTTTTTGTAAGTAAAAATGGATGAATATATATTTATATTGAGACACTTGTGTGAATATTTGTATACTTTGTGAAATAGTTATGTTATTTTAGGGTAAAATAATGTAACTTAACTAACACCAGGAATTTACAATCCAAAATAATACCAAGAATATCAAGGAATAAATATATAAGTTACACACGTAATGTTGCGAAACCGAACGATAAAACGTAACTTACAAAATATTCCGGAAAATATCGTTATAATTACATTTTTGGTAAATATTATTTTGGAAACGAAAGAAGTGAAAATGTGATTTTTGTACTATTACCAAGTATATCATATTTTCGACAAAGAGAAAATATATTAGTTTTGAGATAAAATATATATGTTCTTAATATATTTAGAATATATATGATTTTTGGGAAAAATATATATTTTCTTGGAATATATTATTTTTGGAACTACCAATTCAAGAATACGAAAGTACATGTATAAAATACCCCCATCCTTGGGAAGGAAATACGAAATTAAATACTTGAGAAGCATTATTACAAAATACTGTTTAAAAAATTATTCCAAAATTAAATATAATTATAAAGTTAAAATAATTATTACTTTAACAAGAAATTATAACTTGGAATAATATTGGAAACATAATAGGAACGTAACTCAAAAACGTAAATACAAAGACAAGGCACGACCCGTTCGCCTAATAGACATTAGTACATTGTAGGTAGTCGGGTTTGCTGAAGGAATTTGGGTTACGATTCTGAAGACACAGAACTGTGAGTTCATGTCCCCCTTTTCTTTAAACTGTTTTGTTTATTTACTTCGGGGTTGAAATACATGTTACAAAAGGATTACATACAAGACTATTGGTATGGTTAGCCTAGGAAAGAACCATAGATCATGTGATTGGGTAGGCGGATACTTGGGACCATTAATCCTCGTATAAGGACCGAGGGGCATGAGTGATAGATCTATTTGGGTGTAGCGAGCCCACACCCATGAGGCCAGGGTGGCCCATTGTGGTGACTATGTCTTCCAGCCGGAAGTCCGGTACAACTTTGCTAGGTTTGAGTCTTCCTACACCGTCACACATATCAGTGGCCTTGCAAACCATTGGTGATCTTTTCCTTGTTTGCTTTCATACCGGGACATACATACACTGTTTACAAAGGTTTATACATACTTATACAAACACATGAACTCGCTCAACTTTTGTTGATTTTTCAAATTACATGTATTTCAGGGAACTAAGGGGATCTGGCAGGTGTGTGTGCATGTTGTCAAGCTGCGCCACGAATAAAAGATGTCATTCAAGGTTGTTAGAGTTTAGAAGATGCATCCTATTCCTGGACGGGATACATGTTTCTAAACCCAGTTTTACTTAAAGTCTTTTGTCGAATCTTCATGAACTCATTAAAACATATTATAGTTTGCAATTTGAATTTGGTGTCGATGTTTCAAACAATTATGTTATGTCATTTTCAAACTTAATTAATGGATGAACATCTTCCAGTTTCTTTATCATTTAGCATTGTTATGATTGAATGCTACGGTATTAAGAAGTCACACCAATAATCACGCTTCCGCAAAAGTCAGGGTGTGACAAGTTGGACGTGCGAGTTGTCCTCCCCCGCTCCTACTTGAGAGTGTGTACCAAAGCCGAAATCGGGTATTCCCTGACCAGCCATGATCGAGAGAACTGAAAAAGCTCAGAAAAAAGATGAAGTGATTGTAAAAATCGGTGGGCGCCAATGAAGAAACACGGAACTAATGTTTGGTTTATTAGTTGGGTTTATGTTTCAACCATAAAGGTTAATCTTCTTAATCCTCTCTGAGCTGAGCAATGATCCTTCTTGCAAAACAATCAACTCCCCGTTAAGCTCGTTAAGAGGGGAATGTCGGGGTTTCCCTCTTAACCACTCTCCGGCGTGAGAATAAGTAACTGTTTTGAGGAAATAAGTGTGTGTTAAGAGTGAGAGGGTAGAGAATAGCATGAATTAACCTGTGAATGAAGGTTCCTATTTATAGCCGGAGTGGTGTAGATGGAGATAGGCTGATGGATCTTGAGCCTGAAGACGACAACAAGGAATATCCGCTTTGTCCCTCTGGTGACGATGGTTAGTGTCTTCTAGAAGATCCTCGGTGCTGGCGCACCTTGATTGGAGCCACGTGTCCGGGTTGTCGTCCTTGTTGTCTCTCTGACATCAGCAGGTGAGTGGAGATCATGGGGCAGTTGTCGTCGCCCCCTGATTGGTGCCACGTAGGCGTTCTTGTGTACTTCTTGTCTCCTGCATGATTGCTAATCGTGGAGCACGATAGAATACAGCCTGTTGGACGCTGATTGGCTCGCTCTTTTGCCACTCGTACCTTTGACGCTTCCTGAAAAGGCCCTGCGCCGTTGCCCCCGCACGGCCTTTGACGTGTGTCTAAACAGCCAATCAGCGTTTATATTGGATGTCGCGCGTTGCTTAGTGTAACATATTTTAGGACGCTAAGTGTGAAATCTGATGTTACATCTTGTTTGGATGTCGCGCGTTGCTTAGTCGTTGCTAAAGTAGCCCCGCGTGGGGTCTGTAGATTAATCCGATTATTGTATTAGGAGTATGGTTCAGCGCGTCGACCTAATTGGTCTGCGCGGCTTTTTGGGACCATACCGTTCAATAAATAAAAAGAAAGTATGTATTATGTATGCATATGAGTAGGGATGAGTATGGTACTTGTTCGGTAGCGAACCGATACTGATACCGAAAAACGAGAAAAGTGGGTACCGGTGTTTACCGTGTTTTACCCGTAAATACCGGTATCGTACCGGTACCGGTGTCGAAAAACAGGAAAAGTGGGTACCGCCGTATCGGAACCGAATATACCCACTAATTTTAAGGGATCCCATATTTAGTGGGTTTCCCCCTGAATTGGTGTATAGGCATTCTGCCTAATGGAGATGGATATGATCGGGTGGTTCAGCTGGTGGCACGATAATACTACAGTGGTCAGTAGTGATCCAAATTTGCCGTTAAAACTTAAAAAAAACTATTATTCTAAAAAATCATATATACGCTGACACTAATTTTAAGGGATGGTTTATTAAATAATATCAAATAATATTTTATATTAATTTGATTCCGTATCAAAGGAAGATTAAAAAAATCAAGGCATACACTTCTTTTAATTTGATTCCATATCAAAGGAAGATTAAAAAAATCAAGGCGTATACTGCTTTACAACTTGGGAAGGTGGTTAAAAATATGATTATATAATATATTAAAAAACCTCGTACAGGTTATATTATTACTCGAACAAAGTTTATTGATCTATTTTTCTGAGCCCATTATTTTGTAAACTATAAATATATAAGAAAAACTCAAAGAACGGTCACAAGTACACGTCAAAACCAGACCTTGAAAATTCTCTACGCACATCATCATCGAAAACCCATCTGCCATGAGGGTTTTTAATAAAACATTAATAACAGAATGTTTAATAGTTATTTACACATTGAATAATAGTTTGGTTACTTAGGATTCATTCGTGTGATGTAGGGGATTCGGTACATGTATAAAACTTACAATAATATTTACCTAATCAAATAATGGTTACAAATATAAACATACGAGTTACGTATGACTAGTGAAAAGTTATGTATATTACAAAATAAAATAAAAAAAATTATATACAATGGTTTAATCACACAATGATTGTCTCATGTAACCAAACAGAAGAAAGTCGTGATATGCCTAAAAAGATAACGACATGCGCTTACGAACTCAAAAAATCATAAAAACAAATAGTGATAGCGGTTTCGATAATATCGATATTGTTCGTTCAGTTTTGGTTCGATCCTGTTACATTACTGGTGAGGTAGTTGTACTTGGTATACTTTATGATACAAAAAGTGTGTGTATATACACAATAGTTTCACTATATAAAACTTGTCTAACGTAACCTAAATAAATAAATTTGTGTTTAACATCAATCGAAAAGCATAAAAACGATTGTTGATACCAGTTTTGATAATACGAATGGCGGTACCAATTTTATTCTGTCGGTTTGATTTTGGTTAGCCACGGTATTGGCACTCTCTACAACTTACAACACCAACAAATACTCTATTTTTAATACAAAATTGTTTTCAACAAGATTTACATCGAAAAATCGAGAAAAAAAGGTTAAACATAAGTGCGTATTCAGTTTTTTTTTTTTTTTTTTTAAGATAGCGAACATAAGTTAATAAAGAAATTTTAAATTATTTATAAAAAAACAAACAAACAAACCTTGATTTGACATGATGAACAAATTATGTGAGTGCCATCCGATTGACTTTCCTAATTGTATAGCATAGAATATATCTCCGTATGATAATATAATACATATAAGGTGAACAATAAAAAAGGTAATATTACATAAGTTTAAGTATTTAAGTAATACATCTTTTTTAAATCATATAGTTTAATCTTTTACGCCCATAACCTCCGGTATGCACATATAATGTTTATATGTGTGGGCTCTTAGGGGGGCAAAGGTGAAATTGCACTAATTTTAACGTTATTTTACTAATTTCATGAAAATAACGATAAAGCGGCGGGTGGTTAATCAAGCATCATTTGGTGGCGTTGATAGCTGAAGACAAAAGTGTGCATGCACTAATCGTCCTTTGTCCCGGTTGTTGAGTGTTATGTGCCTTATGTCCAAAGCATGATGCAAAACAACTATCGAGCCAGGGGTCTCACTGGAATTAGTCTCTCTATTTCTACAGGATAGAGGTATGGTTGTATACATCTTACCCTCCTTAGACACTACTTTAGTTTTGCTACTGGTGGGATTTACTGAGTATGATGATGATAATGATGATGATGATGATGATGATATAGTATAATCTTTTAAAATCTAGTGTTAACTTTTAAGCCAATCACCCTTATGATTTTTTAAACGACCATAACTTTTTATTCGTTACTATTTTTTACTACACTATAAAATGAGTATTATATTCTGTTTAATTTAAAGATGGTATTGTTATAGTTTTATTTAATTAAAAAAAATAAAGTAACATGCTACATGAGTACTGGTATTTGTCTTCTTCAACACATTAGCACCCCTTGTGTATGTGTATATATGTATATATTATTTAAATGAACATAACAGTATGACTAGCTAATAATATATATTAAAAATTTATAAAAAGTACGTTTTTTTGTTAATGTGTTTATTTTTAACGTAAGAGCTTTCATAATAGCGAGTCTTAAAAATTTTGTAACATATGAACATTTTTATCTTGTCCACCAGGCCTTGCCCCTTCACAACCCTTCACAATTAAGGCTATGTTTGGATGAACTTATTTTATCTCCTTATGACTTATTGACTTCTTGAAAAATGAGTTTTTTTTGTAAAATGGTGTTTAAGTAATAAGGTGTAAAAAAAATTTAGGCATTGAAAAAGAGAAATGAAAAAGTCATTTGACTGTGACTTTTTCAAAAAGGAGATAAGTAGGTTAAAAAATCAATAAATAGAAATGGAAAATCTCATCCAAACATGCCCTAAAATCGGCTCCATATATAATCGTTCCAAGACACCCACTCTCTCTCATCTTCTTGCATAACTTGTTTTCGACGTTTTGCACAAAAACATCCATCCTCTTTCCCCTTCACATGACCTTCTTTGGTTAAGAAAAGTACTAGGGGTGAGCACATGGTTTTGGAACCATGGAACAACAAAACCGAACTGACAGAGCCTTGGAACCGACTCATAACCTATTAGCATTCCGTTTTTTTTTTGTTTCTTGAATTTAGTCTCAGTTCGGTTCTACTTCAGTTACGGGTAATACATGAACACATCAACTTAAACCTGTGCGAACCGTTTATCAACTGAACCAACATACATATCTATAATATACTATATTAAGAGAACTGGATTTTCTACCATTTTCGTAATTTTGCCTAGGTACAAATCTTATAGCACAATGTACAAATGAAGCAAGCCATTTTAGAGGGGGGAAACTTGGACATTGTCCAAAGTTTTAAGACACTTTGAGGACAATCTAGACATTTCATCCATGAAATCCATGCCCACTTATGTCTTCCATTAATTGAATTAAATTAAGGAATTAAATAAAAGTTTTATAATAACTAAAGGAATTAATTGATTAAATTAAAGGTTAGAGATGCAACCTTTGGGAATTTCATGATTTAATAATATGTATAAATATAAATAAACTATAATTCTATACTACCTTATTAAGAGAACTAGGATTTTTACCCTTATGGTAATTTTACATTGTGTACACATTTTGAAGCAACATGTACAAGAGAGCTAAGCTATTTTAGAGGGGGTAAACTTGCGCATTTCCCAAAAATTTAAGACACTTTAGGGGCATTTTAGTGATTTCGGCACCTTTGTAACCTATAATTAAGATAAATGTATAAAATTTTTCATCAGTACTACTCATCAATATTTTATGATTATCAGATAAATGTATAAAATTAATAATATTATTTCCTTATTAAGAGAACTAAGATCTTTACCCTTTTGGTAATTTTACATTGTTGAAGAAACACTGGTTTAATTGACCGGAATCAACTGAACTAGGGGGTTTGAATCTGCATAAAGGGGTTAAATCTTCTCGCTCGATTCGTGGGTGAACGATCTTCTTCCTCTAGCAATCATTGCAAAACAACAGTCGTTAGACTCGCCACGGGGAGAAGGGAGGTTCTCTCCATGACCACCCTCCGGCGTGAGAATAAGTACAGGGTTTGATGAAAAAGAAGAAGAAATGAAAGTGAAGTGAATGTAACTTGAGAATTATACCATCCTTCTATTTATAGCCGAAGTTTGGGCGGGAAAATTTGTTGATGAAAAGTTGACGGAAAGTGCTTTTCCGTGAGCGGTTATGTTTCCTTTCTGTTAATCACTAACGAGTGTGTGTGCACACAGATCATGATCTTGATCAACGGTTAGGGTATTGCCACGTGGAAAGTGGGCAAGTGTAGATCTTCCTTCAATTTCGTGCCATCATTGTGACCTTGAGGGAGCATGGGATGATGCCACGTGGCCATTCGGTAATAACCGAATGGTGGTGCATGATAGAGTCTTCTAGAGGGAAATAACCGTAATCCTGTGTGACTCTTCCTCACATTAACTTCGTGGTAACATAGAAGTTATTTTTATCCAAGTCTGAATATTATTTATGCGGAAGTGTTTGCTAGGATTTTTATCATGTCTGCTATGGAGGTCGGCGCAAGGATTTGTTAGTTTCCTTTTGGCTGGCAGATGTTGAACATTGTTTTCGTTCTAAGTTCTTTTTGTAGAACCAGTGCGCGGCTGCGCAAGGTCCATTAAAAAGGCTTAAAGACGAGGTTGTGGTATGGTCTTAAGTATCTGAAGCAAAGTTTTTGGGACCTTGCCCCTTCAATTGTGTACACATTTTGAAACAACATGTACAAGAGAGCCAAACTATTTTAGAGGGGGTAAACTTGCGCATTTCCCAAAAATTTAAGACAATCTAGGGGCATTTTAGTTATTTCGGCACCTTTGTAACATATAATTAAGATAAATGTATAAAATTTTTCATCAGTACTACTCATCAATATTTTATGATTATCAGATAAATGTATAAAATTAATAATATTTCAAACATATTTATATAACAAGTGATCAAAACCAAACTCATCGTGGAGTTGAAAACTCAAATAAATCAATAAATAAACATATAATTGGAATTAACTCTTGTCACACCCCGATATTTCCACATATTACCGGTGGGCTCGACGGGGAGTATCGTGACGTAATTGATATCATCATAGTCAATATACACAATATAATAGCATAACGGAAGGCTTGGTGAAATAACTATTACAAACCATAATGTCTGAGTGTTCGACGAAAGAATATACAGACTGAATTGTAATAAGATCAACAGTTGGATCATAAATAAAATAGAAACGGAAAATAACAGACTCTAGGTATCTAGGGATTTGCAAGATCCTCTTATATGACACCTAGTAGCTCCAGCCTATTTACGAGAAGTACCTGTCAATCAATCTTTAGAAAATACGTCAGTTTACACTGGTAAATACAATTAACTGACTCATTTGAAAAGTATTTATGAAAATTGATTTAGGTGCACAAGGCACAAATCATTTATAACTTGGGACACTTATTTAAAATAATCTTGTATACAGATTTATATGTTTGTTATACAATTGGGGCCGGTTGGAAGCCGGTCATGATTAACCGACTCACCACTTATAGAACCAACAAAGGAATTATCCCCAACATGTGGGTTTATATTTTAGCATTTGCATCTGTTAGGTGTATGCCTAGACCCCGTGCATAGGTCGTGGCCATTTTCAAATGAAATGAGCCGAGGATATCCAGGACACTGTCGAATTAACCGCCAATGTTTATGTTATCAAACAAGACAGATTAAAACGGGTTATGTAAATTTATTAATCACAATCCTATTAAATGATTTCATACCCGACCAAGTGGTATTATTATAATACCATATCCCAAGCCCGTATAAGGGAAAATAAGTTAAAAGTATTTACATGAGCTAAATGTGAAAAGTAACTCAGCCGTAAAATCCTAAAGATTTACGATGATACCTTCTATTGGATGCTAATTAATCTGTATAGAAGGTGTAATAACCTATTAGGATGCTAACGGGTCTTTAATTAAGTCAAAGACTTAGACCGGCTAGCTAGGAAGAAACTTGACGGTTCTAAACGCTAGATTATTTGGAGACTGGAATAGAATGTGGTTTAGACCCGACAAGCTTGGATACTTGTATAATATGGGTAAACTAAACACATTCTGGAATTTGAGGATTTAATGATAAGGTTAAACCTGTTTCGGCTATTTACATAAACTAGTCACATAAACCGATCCAAACGCATAAATGTGTAACGGGTAACCAAATAAATTATATACAGGTCTTATTTGTTATTATGCTTAAAATATTTTAATACATCAGTAGGATGTTAACATATATGCCCAAAAAGTAATTAAAACCAATTTAAGTCCTGTAAGGGCATTTTGGTCATTTTAGTAAATATAAAAGAGATTTTATAACAAAATGAAGTTCTGGTCTTTGGTAATAAGTAAAAAATATTTATTTTATCTCATTACATCAGTAAGATACTACATATATGTGAGGTTTACCATTTATGGCCAAACTATGCCCCGAAAGGGCATTTTGGTCATTTCACATATGCTTTTAAGGACATTTTTGGAAATCTGAGTTTATAACTTTTACCTACTGTAATAATAATGAAATTTGCTTAAAAATTCAGTAGGTAACAAGTCTTAGATGTTAAATATGGTTTTAAACCATACTTTGCACCAAAATAGTGTAAAACTCGCTAATTGGCGATAATCAAGATGTTTATGTAAAGTTGAGATTTTGATAAGTTTTAAATGCTCAAAATAATTTATTTAATGTATAAAATCAGTAGGAAAAGGTTTGGCATTCAAATCATTTGTTAATCTCATTTTATGCATGAAAAGGGTATTATCGTCATTTAACGAATTACACAAGAACTCTATGATTTAAACAGATTATAATCTGAACAAAAATCTTAATATTCCTTAAAAATAATATCTTAATAGTAGGTAATGAGTTTTAGTTCAAAATCCAAGTTTAAACATGTCTTATGCAAGATATCGCAATTTAATTAACAAAAGCTTCTAATTACGATATCGAGCATAACTTCTATTTGTGACCATGAACTGATGTCAAATTTTCGTGACAAGCTTATATATCAGTAGCAAAGGTTTTTGTCCTCTCATATTTCTAAAAATGTCAATTATATGTAAAAAGGGCATTTTCGGCATTTATAAGCATATTAACAAACAAGAGCATATAATTCAAACTACTAAGGACCAAGCAATATAACTCCAGAGGGTTATACTACTGAATAATGTGGTCCTAATGGAAGCTTAAAACATGGAAGAATTAAGCTTAAACAGGTCAGAACTGAAAGTCAAATCAAAAGTCAAGCTTTTGCGACTTTAGACCTGATTAAACATGTTCTAATACTAATTACCAAGTCATTATAATGTTAAAATATAATTTAGAACCTCTGTTTTATTAGTTTAAACTATTTTTAAAGTTTCTGTCCAGTTTGACTTTTTGACTAACTAGTTTGACCTGACAATTAACTAGTCAAATGAGATAATTAGGAGGTGCCCTTTTAAGGGTTAATCACCTACCTTAATATGGTTCCATAACCATTTTCGTTTCGATCAGTGGCTGGACCAATTATGATTAAACCGAAAGTCAAAGCTTAATTACGATATGTTTGACTTTTCGGTTTTTAAGCTAATTAAATGGACTAAGCAGGGATTAAAACTCTTACTTAGGGTCCTTGCTATCTTTTCTACACTTGGAAATCTTCACCTAATGCTTGCAAGCTCCAGAAGTGTGTTCTTTGAAAGTTGTTGCAATAAGTGTGGATATGAACTATGAACTAGAGCACCTTATATACTAATTTGCAAGCATTTGGATCAATCACAGCTGTAATGGAGGCTCCTAGGATCACCCCAGGTGTCCTAGTGGTATCCTAAAACCGACAACAAGCCCCAAGTATCGAAATTCAGGCATCTAAGGATGTGGAACAGGCTGAAACGTCCAGCTGTCAAGTTTTCGCTGATCAAGGCGTTTGTCGCGGCTCGTGTTCGAACAGAAGAAGGTTTACACGGCCCGCGTAAACCTGTTGTTCAGGTTAAAAATGTTTCAGAAATGCCAGTTTCAGTCCCTGGTCATTATAAACCTTATTTAACCTCATTTTTGACATATAAGGCCCTCGTAGTTAGTTTGTAGAGGTTCAAGGGAGTATAACCAAACTCCATTAGACCCGGTTCGTTAAATATCACTATAAACACAAGTTTCATCATGTTGACACTTTTCACCCAAAGTATTGAAAACTTGTATAACGATCTCGAAACCACTTGAAATTTATACCACATATTCTTGAGAGTATATTTGAATATTTCGAAGCCTCGGGTTCGTTAAAAAGTCACTCAGAGGTAAGAATTAACATGTTAACACGTTTAACCCTTGTATTCTATAATCTTCCTTTCATGAACGACTTCTTATATTCAATTAATCACTCGATTAAGAATATATTCTTCATGTATGGTCATTCAGAGGCACAAGTTTGGCATGTTGACACTTTTAGTCCCTGTGGTTTCATATTTTCATCGTTTGGCAACTTTAGTCCTTCGAACTCAATCTTTCACATAACTAGAGTTTAGGACACGTGTCTTTATACAATTGGACACATTTTTACGTGGTGTTACATCCTCACCCCCTTAAAAGAAATCTTGACCCCGAGATTTATTGGAATAAGTGAGGGTACTTCTGTCGCATAGTGGACTCGACTTCCCACGTATATTCGGGACCTCTACGGGCATCCCACTTGACCTTTACTATAGGCACGTGTTTTCTTCAGAGCTTTTTAACCTGATGATCCTCGATCGATATAGGTCTTTCAACAAACCTCAGGCTTTCATCAATTTGTACGTCCTTATGAGACATAGCTAATGATTCATCAGCTAGACATTTCTTGAGATTACAGATGTGGAACACATTGTGTATTCCACTCAGTTCCTCAGGCAAGTTTAGCTTATAAGCTACACTGCCGACACATTCGGTAATCTCGAATGGTCCAATATACCTAGGGCTTAATTTACCCTTCTTACCAAAACGCATCACACCTTTCCAAGGTGATACTTTTAGTAAGACCTTATCGCCCACTTCAAACTTTAGGGGTTTCCGCCTCTTATTAGCATAACTTTTCTGCCTATCCCTGGCAGTTTTCAGGCGATCACGGATTTGGACAATCTTGTCCGTTGTTTCAAGGACTATATCAGGTCTTGATAACTGAGCTTCTCCTACTTCCCCCCAACAAACAGGCGTTCTACACTTCCTTCCATATAATGCCTCAAAAGGCGCAGCCTGAATGCTAGAATGGTAACTATTGTTATAGGAGAACTCGATCAAAGGTAGGTGGTCATCCCAGCTACCTCCCAAATAAATAACACATGCTCGAAGCATGTCTTCCAAAGTTTGAATTGTACGCTCACTTTGTCCATCGGTTTGAGGATGGTAAGCAGTACTAAAATTCAAACGAGTGCCTAAAGATTGTTGGAAACTTTTCCAAAAGTGAGAGGTGTATCTAGTATCTCTGTCAGAAATAATAGCTACTGGCACTCCGTGGAGGGATACAATTTTATCTACGTACAACTGAGCTATCTTGTCGGAGCTATAAGTCTCCTTGATGGGTAAGAAATGTGCTGACTTAGTCAGTCTATCAACTATAACCCATATAGTATCATTTCCATGCCTTGTTTTAGGTAACTTGGTTATAAAATCCATTGTTACCATCTCCCACTTCCATGTGGGAAGTTCGGGCTGTTGTAGCAGACCTGATGGCTTCTGATGCTCTGCTTTAATCTGAGCACAGGTCAAGCATTTTGCTACATGGGTGGCAATAGATTTTTTCAAACCTATTCACCAATAATTGGCTTTCAAATCCTGATACATCTTGTCACCTCCAGGGTAGACTGAATATTTGGAGTTGTGAGCTTCCTGGAGGATTACATCTCGAAGTCCTCCATGAATAGGAACCCAAATTCTTCCATTCATCCTAAGGATTCCATCCTTGCCAGGTGCTAACTGTTCAGCAGTTACACCTAATTTTTCATTTGAAAGGTTTGCTTCCAAAACAACATCTTTATGTGCAGCTAATAGCCTTTCATTCAGGCTATTCTTTAGTTCAATGCTCTTAGCATTAATCCTGATAGGTTTGACTCTCTCCTTTCGGCTTATAGCATCGGTGACTACATTCGCCTTACCAGGGTGGTAACGAATTTCACAATCGTAATCATTTAAAGTCTCCATCCAGCGGCGTTGTCTCATATTGAGCTCTTTTTTATTGAATAAATGTTGAAGAATTTTGTGATCTGAATAGATCACACATTTTGTTCCATACAAATAATGTCTCCATAATTTTAGTGCGAATACAACGGCACCCAATTCTAAGTTGTGGATGGGGTAATTCTTTTCATGCACCTTTAGTTATCGTGATGCATAGGCAATCACCTTGCCTTTTTGCATAAGTACACAACCTATACCGGTGTATGATGCATCACAATAAACGATAAACTCTTCAACTCCTTCGGGCAATGTCAATACAGGAGCATTGCTCAATTTATGCTTAAGAATCTCAAAGGATTCTTGTTGTTTTGGACCCCAATCAAATTTTAGATTCTTACGGGTCAAAGAAGTCAATGGTGCAGCTATTCTTGAGAAGTTCTCAATGAATCTTCTATAATATCCAACTAGACCCAGAAAGCTGCGAATTTCTGTAGGCGTCTTCGTGCCTCCCAGTTCATTATGGCTTCTATTTTGGCGGGATCGACTTGGATAACACGCTCACTAACAACGTGTCCAAGAAATTGGACTTCACGAAGCCAGAACTCGCATTTGGAGAATTTAGCATAAAGCTTCTCTTGTCGAAGTAGTCCTAAGATACATCGAAGGTGCTCCTTGTGATCCTCTTGATTACGAGAGTAGATAAGTATGTCGTCTATAAAGACAATAACAAACTTATCTAAGTATGGCTTGCAGACTCTATTCATGAGGTCCATGAATGCTGTTGGTGCATTAGTGAGCCCGAAAGGCATCACTAAGAATTCAAAATGTCCATACCTCGTTCTGAACGCCGTCTTAGGCACATCTTCAGTTTGAACCTTAAGTTGATGATATCCGGATCTCAAATCATTCTTTGAGAAGAAGCTTGCCCCTTGGAGCTGATCAAATAAGTCTTCAATCCTGGGTAAGGGATAACAATTCTTTATCGTTACCTTGTTTAGCTCAAGGTAATCAATGCATAAGCGCATTGATCCATCCTTCTTCTTTACAAACAATATTGGAGCTCCCCAAGGCGAAGAGCTGGGTTGTATGAAACCCTTTTCCAGTAGGTCGTCCAATTGAGTCCTGAGCTCTTTCATTTTAGTAGGTGCTAGACGATAAGGAGCTCGTGCAATTGGTGCAGATCCTGGGAGAATATCTATCCTGAATTCAACTTGCCTCTCAGGAGGTAATCCAGGTAGTTCATCAGGAAAAACATCAGGATACTCGGAGATAATTGGAATATCTTCTATCTTGGGTTTCGGATCGTTTACTGACACTTGTGCCATGTAAATGACGCATCCATTCTTAAAACACCTTGATACTTTGAGAATAGACACATTGCTGGGCAAACCATACTGTGTATCTCCTTGAATAGTGACAGATTCACCAGAAGGGGTTTTGATAATAACTAGCTTTTTATCACAGGCAATTTGGGCTTGGTTGTGCGACAACCAATCCATGCCCAAAACTATATCAAACCCATCCAATTTCATTGGCAAGAGGGATAGTGGGATAGAATGATTCTTAATGGATATGAAACATCCATCAAGAAGAGTTGAAGTTGTTTCTAAGGTACCATCGGCAAGCTCTACCTCATATCTTATGTCTAGAGTCTTAATAGGCAGATTCAGTATCTTACAAAACTTATGGTCTACAAAAGACTTATCAGCACCTGAATCAAATAAGACTCTAGCATAATTATTATTAATGAGGAAGGTACCTGTTATGACGTTCTCGTCGTTCACCGCTTCCCTTGCGTTCATCTGAAAAACTCTCGCATTCGTTTTCTTCGCCTCCTCAGGCTTCTTAGCATTTTTGGGGCAATTTGTCTTGATGTGCCCCTTTTCATTGCAACCATAACAGGTTGCATCCTTGATGTTCCGGCACTCCACAGACTTGTGCCCTTTCTTCTTGCAAATCCCACATGGTTTAGCTTGTGGGTCTTGGTTGCACTTTCCAAAGTGCCATTTGTTGCAAGTCTTGCACCTGGGCTTGTCATTTGAATGCTCTTTCTTAGAAATAAAGTTCCCTTTGTTGTTCTTGTTAGATTGAGGGGACTTGTCTTCCTCCCTCTTCCCCTTCTCGTCATCGGTAGTTTTCTTTGTCCTACTTCTCACAACATCAAGAGTAAGGGACAAATATAGATCCACAGTAGATCTATATATAGCAGGCTTAGAAGCCTTGACATTTCCTTTCACTACAGGGGCTAGACCACCGAGGAAACGCGCAATGCGTTTGGGTTCAGGAGTGACCAAATATGGTACAAGCCTTGACATCGAATTGAAACTGGTCACATAGGACCTACAGTCCAAGTCCTTCATCACCAAAGTGAGAAAGACAGTTTCAATCCTCTCAACTTCATGCTGAGGACAATATGTGTCTTTCACAAGATCAACAAACTTACTCCACGAAAGGTTATACAGATGAACCTTTCCAGTGGACTGTACCAATGCTTTCCACCAAGTGAGGGCATCGCCCTTGAAGGATTGAGATACGAACATAACTATGTCTTCCTTAGCACACCCACTGATGTCAATCACAGTCTCCATTTCGTCTAACCACTTCATGCAGTCGATTGCTCCCTTTTCTCCTGTAAAATCCCTCGGTTTACAGGAGACAAAGTACTTATAGGTACAACTCTTTTTGTATTTAGGAGTCTGATTTAACACCAGTTTCTGAGATTCAGATCTCTGGTTGGATGAATGCTGAGATTCATCCCTTTTTGGTGCATGCGACTGTGATAAGGGTTTTGTATGAGTTTTGGACCGAACATTACTCGGTTCATTGAATATTTTATCCACCGCTTGAGCAACCGCGGTGTCAATCATTGCTTGTAGTTCAGCATTTGTAAGATTGATTCTGGCTTCATTATTGTTCTCTTCCCGCGGATGATTGTTTGCTTCATCAGATCCAGCCATGATTTGGGTACTAAAATTAAACAATACTGGTTTATTTAAATTATATAATAAATCATCACATTGATGATTAGATGGTCATGGTATTATTAAACCATATAGACCATTTTAAGTAATAAATAGCAATCAATGGGATATAATTCTTTATATTTAATACACAGGGGAATATAAATCACAACTGTCAATGTCATAAAAGACATTTTTATTTAGCACAAGGCTCGTCTCGAAGGACATTTGGATAGCGTAAAAGGCCATGTCACAGGGACGATTAGAATATAACCGATGATCTCTCGGATCAGTGATCTTTTATGGGTCGAACATAGTTCATCGCCTTATTGACAAGAAGTTTATAAAATAAAACTATCATTGTCATTATTATACCTTTGCTTATAGACATACATCGCAGTTGGATGTTTTAGGTATATACATCATATTGATGTTTATTAGCCATGATTCATATTGATCATATAGGCTATGGAAGTGACTTGGGAAAGTCCAAGTACATTTGGAAATTTGTGTGGTTTTTCATACCGCACAACTAGGAATGTTAACATGTTCTCAGATGTTAACAGGGAGTTATTTTCTTAAAAAGGTTGTACCATTATAGCCATTAATATTTTGGCTAGGTTATACCCTTAAGAATTTCTTTGGCAGATCAATTTAAAATTGAAATGATATAGCATGATGATGTAATAAAATACATATTAAAAATCTAAAAAGAAACTTCATTAAAACATAAAAATAGTACAAAGATGCCCTAAACGGGACTTGAAATAACTCATTGCCCACGCAGGGGCTACAGAAATAGAAAATAAGTCCATGCAGGGACTTGGTACTGAAAATAAAAATGTCCTCGCAGGGACTTGATTAAGGACAATTCAAGATAAAATAAACAACTTCCTACTTCTTTTTGCCTTTGATGAGATTCGCAAGGCCCTTGAGAAAGCTGTTATGCTTCTTTTTGGTTTCACCTGCTTGACGCTCAACCCTGTCTAAGCTCTACAATATTTCTTGGGTTTGCTCCTGTTGAGGAGGAGGAGGTTGCTGGTAAGGTGGGTATTGATACCCCTGCACCGGATATCCAGTTGGGTAAATTGGTGGGTAAGAAGAAGGATAGAGTGCATTATACTGTGCAGCAGTAAGATTTGGATCATGGGTTCCATAATCCGTTGGATATCCAGATGGGTTATACCCAGATGAACCTAGGTATGTTGGAATTGGGTTGTCAAAACCCACTGGCGGTGGCGGTGGTGCATAAGAAACTGGCGGAGGATTGTCCTCTGGCACCACATGCGAGGGTCCACCCATTTAGGGGTCCTCAGGAATAGGAGGGTAAGAGCTTGAACCATGAGGGGAACTGAACCGTGGTCCCCCACGCACAGACATTCATGCGTTCCTCATTCGCTTAGGTGGCTCGGAAGGTGGTTGAGGTGGTTCCTCAACTGGAAGAGGTGGTGGGGTAACCGCTTAAAGATACGGTTCATTCAAAGGAGGTTGAACAGGAGAGTATTGATATGAAGGAGTGAATTCCCACTCATACTTGGCCCACCTCTCGTCAAATGAATCGGGCCCTTGGTACGGCGATCCTTGGTATGGAGAACCGCCAGAGATGCTGATTGGGTGACCCGGTGTTCCGGTTTGCAGCTCAGGATCAGGATCGTCATCCATTTCCATCTCCTGGGAGAAGTGATCTTCGGGTCCTAAGGGATTAAATTCAAAAAGATTGTTGACATAGTCGTTGTGATTGAATTGAGCTGGGGAATAAATGGAATCAGAGTGATGGAAAGAATGGGAGTGAAAGGAGTGGTGAGATTGGTTCGAATGGTGTAATTCTTGAGGGTGATGGGAATGTTGGGGCTCGTTAGGAATGGGTAGCCCAAAGTATGGAGGATCCGAAGGTGAGGATCCTAGCGAAACAGAATGCCTCGCCGGCTCGAAGTTATGACTCCAATGGTCCCGAGAGTCAGAACTAGAGAAAGTCGGTGACGGGGTACGTCAATGGGAAGGTCCCGCATGGCCTGATAGCCCTCCTCTCATTGGTCCCTTTCCTTTGCCTCTTACACGTGGCGGCATTTTTTTATAAAACTTGTCAAAACAAGTAAATATAACATAAACAATAAAAAGGAAAGTTAAGAATAAATCCTAGGTCATTAGCCTAAGGAATGTGCTTATTGTGTCATTGAGATTAAACACAAAAGGTTAGTGTTTAATTCACTCAATGTTGGCTCTGATACCAACATGTCATACCCCGATATTTCCACATATTACCGGTGGGCCCGGCGGGGAGTATCATGACGTAGTTGATATCATCATAGTCAATATACACAATATAATAGCACAGTAGAAGGCTTGGTGAAATAACTATTACAAACCATAATGTCTGAGTGTTCGACAAAAGAATATACAGACTGGATTGTAATAAGATCCACAGGCGGATCATAAATAAAATACAAGAAAAGGAAAATAACAGACTCCAGGTATCTAGGGATTTGCAAGATCCTCTTATATGACACCTAGTAGCTCCAGCCTATTTACGAGAAGTACCTGTCAATCAATCTTTAGAAAATACGTCAGTTTACACTGGTAAATACAATTAACTGACTCATTTGAAAAGTATTTATGAAAATTGATTTAGGTGCACAAGGCACAAATCATTTATACCTTGGGACAATTATTTAAAATAATCTTGTATACAGATTTATATGTTTGTCATACAATTGGGGCCGGTTGGAAGCCGGTCATGATTAACCGACTCGCTACTTATAGAACCCACAAAGGAGTTATCCCCAACATGTGGGTTTATATTTTAGCATTTGCATCTGTCAGGTGTATGCCTACACCCCGTGCATAGGTCGTGGCCATTTTCAAATGAAATGAGCCGAGGATTTCCAGGACACAATCGAATTAACCCCCAATGTTTATGTTATCAAACAAGACAGATTAAAACAGGTTATGTAAATTTATTAATCACAATCCGATTAAATAATTCATACCCGACCAAGTGGTATTATTATAATACCATATCCCAAGCCCGTATAAGGGAAAATAAGTTAAAAGTATTTACCTGAGCTAAATGTGAAAAGTAACTCAGCCGTAAAATCCTAAAGCTTTATGATGATACCTTCTACTGGATGCTACTTAATCTGTATAGAAGGTTTAATAACCTATTAGGATGCTAACGGGTCTTTAATTAAGTCAAAGACTTAGACCGGCTAGCTAGGAAGAAACTTTACGGTTCTAAACGCTAGATTAAGCGGAGACCGGAATATAATGTGGTTTAGACCCGACAAGCTTGGATACTTGTATAATATGGGTAAACTAAACACATTCTGGAATTTGAGGATTTAATGATAAGGTTAAACCCGTTTCGACTATTTACATAAACTAGTCACATAAACCGATCTGAACGCATAAATGCGTAACGGGTAACCAAATGAATTATATACAGGTCTTATTTGTTATTATGCTTAAAATAAGTTAATACATCAGTAGGATGTTAACATATATTCCCAAAAAGTAATTAAAACCAATTTAAGTCCCGTAAGGGCATTTTGGTCATTTTAGTAATTATAAAAGAGATTTTATAACAAACTGAAGTTCTGGTCTTTGGTAATCAGTAAAAAATATTTATTTTATCTCATTACATCAGTAAGATACTACATATATGTAAGGTTTACCATTTATGGCCAAACTATGCCCCGAAATGGCATTTTAGTCATTTCACATATGCTTTTAAGGACATTTTTGGAAATCTGAGTTTATAACTTTTACCTACTGTAATAATATTGAAATTTGTTTAAAAATTCAGTAGGTAACAAGTCTTAGATGTTAAATATGGTTTTAAACCATACTTTGCACCTAAATAGTGTAAAACTAGCTAATTGACGATAATCAAGATGTTTATGTAAAGCTGAGATTTTGATAAGTTTTAAATGCTCAAAATAATTTATTTAATGTATAAAATCAGTAGGAAAAGGTTTGGCATTCAAATCATTTGTTAATCTCATTTTATGCATGAAAAGGGTATTATCGTCATTTACCGAATTACACAAGAACTCTATGATTTAAACAGATTATAATCTGACCAAAAATCTTAATATTCCTTAAAAATAATATCTTAATAGCAGGTTATGAGTTTTGGTTCAAAATCAAAGTTTAAACATGTCTTATGCAAGATATCACAATTTAATTAACAAAAGCTTCTAATTACGATATCGAGCATAACTTCTATTTGGGACCAAGAACTGATGTCAAATTTTCGTGACAAGCTTATATATCAGTAGCAAAGGTTTTTGTCCTCTCATATTTCTAAAAATCTCATTTATATGTAAAAAG
This sequence comes from Helianthus tuberosus, assembly GCA_030545235.1. Lineage (NCBI taxonomy): Eukaryota > Viridiplantae > Streptophyta > Magnoliopsida > Asterales > Asteraceae > Helianthus > Helianthus tuberosus. The sequence goes on from CM060406.1 coordinate 67,050,861, forward strand.
GGCATTTTCGGCATTTAGAAGCATATTAACACACAAGAGCATATAATTCAAACTACTAAGGACCAAGCAATATAACTCCAGAGGGTTATACTACTGAATAATGTGGTCCTAATGGAAGCTTAAAACATGGAAGAATTAAGCTTAAACGGGTCAGAACTGAAAGTCAAAGCAAAAGTCAAGCTTTTGCGACTTTCGGTTATAAACTGACCTTAGACTGATAATTGTCGGGTTAGACCTGATTAAACATGTTCAAATACTAATTACCAAGTCATTAGAATGTTAAAATATAATTTAGAACCTCAATTTTATTAGTTTAAACTATTTTTAAAGTTTCTGTCCAGTTTGACTTTTTGACTAACTAGTTTGACCCGACAATTAACCAGTCAAACGAGATAATTAGGAGGTGCCCTTTTAAGGGTTAATCACCTACCATAATATGGTTCCATAACCATTTTCGTTTCGATCAGTGGCTGGACCAATTATGATTAAACCGAAAGTCAAAGCTTAATTACGATATGTTTGACTTTTCGGTCTTTAAGTTAATTAAATGGACTAAGCAGGGATTAAAACTCTTACTTAGGGTCCTTGCTATCTTTTCTACACTTGGAAATCTTCACCTAATGCTTGCAAGCTCCAGAAGTGTGTTCTTTGAAAGTTGTTGCAATAAGTGTGCATATGAACTATGAACTAGAGCACCTTATATACTAATTTGCAAGCATTTGGATCAATCAAAGCTGTAATGGAGGCTCCTAGGATCAACCCAGGTGTCCTAGTAGTATCCTAAAACCGACAACAAGCCCCAAGTATCGAAATTCAGGCATCTAAGGCGGTGGAACAGGCTGAAACGTGCAGGTGTCAAGTTTTCGCTGATCAAGGCGTTTGTCGCGGCTCGTGTTGGAACAGAAGAAGGTTTACGCGGCCCGCGTAAACCTGTTGTTCAGGTTAAAAATGTTTCAGAAATGGCAGTTTCAGTCCCTGGTCATTATAAACCTTATTTCACCTCATTTTTGACATATAAGGCCCTTGTAGTTAGTTTGTAGAGGTTGAAGGGAGTATAACCAAACTCCGTTAGACCCGGTTTCGTTAAATATCACTATAAACACAAGTTTCATCATGTTGACACTTTTCACCCAAAGTCTTGAAAACTTGTATAACGATCTCGAAACCACTGGAAATTTATACCACTTATTCTTGAGAGTATATTTGAATATTTCGAAACCTCGGGTTCGTTAAAAGGTCACTCAGAGGTAAGAATTAACATGTTGACACGTTTAACCCTTGTATTCTATAATCTTCCGATTATTTTCATGAATGGCTTCTTATATTCAATTAAACACTCGATTAAGAATATATTCTTCATGTATGGTAATTCAGAGGCGCAAGTTTGGCATGTTGACACTTTAGTCCCTGTGGTTTTATAGTTTCATCGTTTGGCAACTTTAGTCCTTCGAACTCAATCTTTCACATAACTAGAGTTTAGGACACGTGTCTTTACACAATTGGACACATTTTTACGTGGTGTTACAACTCTTTTTGTTGAATGTAGTGTAACTTAAATAATCCGTTTCATTATATCAAGTGTCGTAACCGATCTTTCTTAAATGGCTATCATTGAGAATCAAATAAATCGTTATAACCACTTTGATGAAAGTTTTTTATATATAAAAAAAGAAACACACCATCATGTGAATCAATTCAGTTTAAAATGGTTCTAAAATCATCATCGAATAAAACCGGCAAAGGTTGCATCTTCTGGCAAAAGTAACCTCCATGACCGGATAACATCACCATCTTGTTAACTCAACGACGACTAATCACGACATCTTCGAATTGGAGCACCGCTGCAATTGTGTGAACTCATCTAAGCTATCACATCAGGTCCAACCACAACCTTCATCTTTGCTTGCTAGTTTAACACAACCGCTAGCACTATCATTCCCATTTTTGGGATTCAACGGCCACCATCTTCCATTCAGTAGTTCAATTGCAGTGGTCCAAGACCAATCAGAAGTGTTCTCATCTCCGTAAATCCGGAAAAGACAACATGACAACCAAACGCAATCGCCACCTCAAGCCTTTGTCTATCTCGTCTTCTGAATGCCCATCCTTTTTACGATCACATAAAAGATATTACACAGACCTTTTAGAATTATCAATGGGTTAGACATATTTTGTTTTCTGTAGCCGATAACTTAGTTCCATATCAGAGAGGTCGGGTACATCAACAGCGCCCACTACACTTCAAAACAAATAGGTACATAAATAATTTATATTGCATGCATTAACATTCATAATACGCAGGTACCACTGAAACAACAACCTCACAAGTCAAGGATGATAACAAAGGGAAAAATACGTCTTCCACTGAACCATCCTTAAGTGATTGTCATCAACCAAGGGATTCACCAACAAATCAAAAGAAAAACAACCCACCTGGTACACCCACAACAACTTTCACTATTCATATAGTTTACGGCGTATACACAGTCCACGTTATTTGTATTAACATAAAAATGGTTTCTTAGCAACGTCCACGCACACATACAACATAATCAAAGAAATAAAGAAGACCTATGGATGTATTGGTACAACGTCCACACCACTAAACACTCCATCTCACCAGCAAACTAACAAACAAGACGATTGGGAGGATGATGAACAGTGGATGATGTGTGCAAAATGCAACATATAAATTACATCAATTGTGGCATAAAACTAACCCTTTTTTAGTACTAATGTTGGAAAAAGTGTGCTTTTGTCTTCCTTTCGTATTTTCAGGATTAAATGAGCTCAAATTAACAAAAGAAGCAAAAAGGCAGCTAAATCTAACATAAATACAAGAAAAGGAACAAACGTAACATGCCCGACCTCCTCGAAAGCATCTTCCCAAGCAAAACAAGAGAACAGGAGGCTGAACACGCCCCCCCATGCTCAGTGAGCACGGGGGCGTGCCCAAGTGTCAGCACAAAAGACAAAGTTGTAGAAGCTTCCATCGCCCACCACGGGGCCGTGCTCAGCGAACACGGGGTCGTGGTCAACTATAAGATTCGCAGAATCCAGGAAAATATTGATAGTACAGATATGCTTCTGCACACGGGGTCGTGCCCAGCGGACACGAGACCGTGGTCAACTAATACAGACAAGAGCAATTAATGAAGACAGAGAAGGATGTGGACACGGGGCCTTGCCCACTGGACACGGGGCCGTGCCCGAGCTTCTGTTCAGCCTATAAATAGGAGTGCTTAGCTCAAGCTCAAACCATCCCTTGGCACACCACCTCTCTCACACTTCACCCACCACCCACCACCACCATAACACCATCATCCATTGTCCATCATAGAGTGTGTGAGTCGTCTCGGGATCCAAGATTGATCGTAAGAGTTCTTGACAATCAAGGCCATGTTTGCCTAAGTCTCTTACATCACTTGGTGAAGACAAAGTGTCTAGTGTAATACTTTTTATTTTTAATCTTTTCGCACTTTTTAATTGGTTATGTATTAATGACTTTAATAACTAGTTTCTTATGTTGAAGGTGATTCTTCCTTATCGTTTGTCCGTGGTGTCTTGGCATTATTTTACTGTCCATATAAAATAAAAGATTTTCACCATTCATATCTCCACGGTCTATATGGAGGTATGTTGGCTACCTGGTCGGGGGTTAAGGGAACGGTTTGGTAAGAGTCTTGCCATTGTTCAGTGTATAGATCCTGCAAAGGACCTGGGTCAAATTTAGTAGGACCTCCTTCAATCCTTAACGGTATTGGATGGCGTGGGTCCAAACTCTTTGATCCCCTCATAAGTTAAACTACTATTAATACTTTAACCCGACTATTTAGGACTGTATCCCTGCTGACTCAGACTATTTAGCCGAGGGTAACGTCACCTTCAAAAGAGGGGCCTACCACATTATGCATTAATAACTTAATTAATTATCTTTCAATAATCCGACCCTTTAGGATTGTATCCTTGCTGACTCAAACTACTGGGTTGAGGGTAACATCACCTTCAAAAGAGGGGCCTACTACAATAACTAAGATAATCTCTTAAATAGTGCAAAAGTGCGGAAATAATCAAAGGTTACACTAAACACGAGTCGGAGCCAAGTGATTCATCTTGTCTATCTGTTCTTATTTTTATTTTATTTTCAGCATTTTAGTTAATTTTTATTTTTCTTAGTTTAAAACCTTTTTCTAAACTCTTGATTTGATTAGACGTTGAGGATAAACCGGTACTAAAAGATCTTGTGTCCTTGGACGACCTCGGTATCTTACCAACACTATACTACGCTCACGATGGGTGCACTTGCCCATATGTGTGTTTAGTGTTAGTAAATATCGTGTTTTATAAATTTAAAACTTGGCTAAAGAAAGTGTAAAAATGGCTTAAAATAAACATTAAAACCATAACACACTTCACGCACATCAAGTTCTTGGCGCCGCTGCCGGGGACACAAGGATTTTAAGAAAGTTAGGAATCAACGGTCTAATCATTTTTTTTATTTTTTTTTTCTATTTTTAGGATTTTTTCTTAGTTTTCAGCTTCTGCAGAACTCAGCACGGGCCGTGCCCGCTGAACACGCCCCGTGCCCAATCATTGGAACTGGCAATCCTGTTTTAAGTCAGATAGTAAGCTGAACACGGGGCCGTGCCCACTCCACACGCCCTGTGCCCAAGATTCAGTTACTGAAAACAGAACCATAAGATCCCGACGGTTGGTAATTTCTGACACAAACATGAGTGATACTGATATTTTTTACTTTTGGCACTCTTATGGTGCGTGGTGTCAAATATGTGGTGGTTCCCATATGGAATTAGAATGCTATTTTCTAAATTATAAGCCCCACTATATAGACCCATCGTTTCCTTATATCCTTAAGAGGGGCGAAAGTAAAAATAATCCTTATCTCTCCCTCGAATGCTCTCAACCGGATTTTCTAGGAGAAATGCTTCTTGATGAACTATTTCAATTGGAAGATCTAATTCTTAATTGGTTAAAAGAACTTAGGATAGATTTCAATAATTTATCTCAAGACGATAACCAAGAAGAAGTATTGGGATCACATTCAAACAACTTCGTTGTTCCCGACGATACTTCTAACTCTAGTGAGGACTTGAACGATAGTCGTCCCTGTGTCGATTGTGCCGTGAAGGACTCCCCATCTACTTCGTTCGATGCATACATAGACCTGAGCGATTCGGCATACACCTTCTTTAACGAGAGCCCAGGAAAGGGTTGGACTTGTCCACCTATATATAGCATAGGAATCACCCTCACCGACAACCTCTTGCGTTCTCGTCTTAATCTAGAACAAGTAAGGTATCTTAGGCACTTTGGGGTTGTTCCATCCAGTAAGGAACCACCCGATACAGAAAAGTTCCTTAAAAAATAGACAAACTTCATAAACAGCCCTTCGACACGGGGCCGTGCCCAGGTCAACACGCCCCCGTGTCCACCAAAAGATTCCCTTCTGACTTTTTGTCAGAATACGGACAAAACGTGTCAGGATCTTGCCTGCACACGGGGCCGTGTCCAGCATGCTGTCGTTTTCTATAAATGCAGCCAAGAATCCTACACATTTGGACCATCCAGAGACAGAGATTTGAAAGGATTTTCTAACCTACCATCCTAGGTATGTTCTAAAAGAAGGTTCTAACAAACATCTTGTCCTTTCTTCTTTTATCCATTACCTTCTTCCTCATCTTTCTTGCAACAACACCTCCATTAAAGCTTGATTCTAAGCTTTCTTATGATGTTTGTTAAACTTTTGTTCAAGGAATCTTGTTAAAAATAAGTTACACAACATTGTTTTAAGTTATTTCTGTTAAAAAATGCTTCATAAGTTGGGAAAATAATTTGAAACTCCAAGGTTCCTTGTTCTAAAAAACTGCAGAAAGATGAACACGGGGCCGTGCTCATTGAGCATGGGGCCGTGTCCGTAGTACTGTTTCATTAAAATGAACTATTTTTGGTTTGTTTTCGTAGAATGTCTAGCCAAAACAGTGGAACCTCTTCTGCGCACTCCAGAAACAGTCGAAGGGAAAGAAGGTCATCAATCGAAGCAACTGTCGTACGATACGTAATGGCGTTACGTGAAGCTCTTGACGAGATGACTTCGGTAGAGGAGGTCCTAATAGACCGTATAAATTATCTTATGGTAGGGCTGGAAAATAGTTTTCAAGAAATTAACCTCTTGCACCAAAGGTTAAACATTCTTGTAACACCTCCCATGGAACCAATCCTCCCCCAAGAGGATTGGAACCTAGCACTTGGAATCCACAATCCTACTGGGTGGGATGAACTTCCAGCGGAACCTCCGCTTGAAGATCTACAAGAAGTCCCGGTGAAGGTTGCACCTCCTCAAACCGATGCCAATGAGCCAGCCTTTCTTCTCCCAAGGGAGATAGAAGAGTGGCTCGCCGACGTGTGAAGATCCCGTGCCCAAAGAAAAGAAGTTTTCATGCCGCATCTAACCAAGAGAATTATATTTTTGGAAATTTTGCTAGTAAAATAAAGTTTAGGCTAGAACTTCTCGATTTGGATTTCTTGTGTTTCTTTGACCTACTTATCTAGAAATTTAACTTTTAGGACTATTATGTAATTCTCTCTATGACTTAATGAATGATGGTTTTAGTTAAAATGGTGTTGAAACGAATAAAACACACTCGGGATGGCAAAGGATAACAAGGGAAACTTGAACCAGCACCCCATGCAGGAAAACAGGGCCATCTGACAATTTTCTTCATTAACAGTAAGTTCAGCACGGGCCGTGTCCGCCCAACACGGCCCCGTGCTGCACAGTCTGCAGAAAATGCCCAGTTCAGGTAAACTGGACACGGGCCGTGTTCACCCAACATGCCCCCGTGTCCAGACTTCTGTTTCTCTTTTTCAATTTTGTTACTGGCACTTGAACACGGGGCCGTGCCCGAACAACACGGGGCCGTGTCCAGCGCCCAGTAACACAAATTTTTGCTTTTTCACACCTTTTTACACATTCAATCAACCTAAAAACTTATTTTTGGGACACATTGAGGACAATGTGTAATTTAAGTGTGGGGGGATGCTAAAACCTTGAATCTTACAAGTCCTAATAACAAGCCTTACACAAAACTCTATTGGAACCGCTAATCACCCCAATTTTTTTCCAAAAATTTTCATTTTTTTACTTGTCTAGGTTTAATTTGGGAATTTCAAAATTCTAAAAAGGTATTATTTTTACAAATTTACAACCAATTGCGTCGTGATAAAAAGAACCAACATAAGAAAATTATGAAAAGGCATGACAAGCTTAGTTAAAATTTAATTATATATACTTGATCACATAAAAACCCATTCCCACAAAAGTGAGTTTTGAGCCTTTATTGAGCATACAAATATATATCTTTAAACTAAATGCTCATTTTTCGTTTCTTATGTGAATAGCCGCTTGGTTCTTACAACTCTAGAACTTGCCACGACGATACATTCCCGGTCCTTACCAACTTAAACCCGAGTAAGTAAATGATGGAGACATTAGGACTAACCCTTTTTATTTCTACACCATTATTTTTTTTACCACCTACCCAAAATCCCCCTAGTTAACCCCTTTGAGCCTAAACCTTTTCATTTCTTAACCCAAACCAAACACCCTTTCACCCACCAAAACCTTTTTATTTTTAACCCTTTGTTTTAGTGACAAGCTCGGTTTTTCGTATGACTTTAAAAAAAAAAATTTGTTGATGATGAAGCAAAAGAAATAAAAACAAGCAAGTTCATAAAAAATAACTTCGTTTGAATTATGGCTTCATCAAAATAAAAACTGCAAAAATAAAAAGTCTTTCGAAAACCGACGCTTGTTACGCTTTTCGCCCTTTCACTAACCACTAACCCAACCACCTACCTTTAACCCAAGCCTAACCCTTCACCCAAAAGTCCTCTTGATATTTACAAAGGTATATAGTTAAAAAGGAGGAGGATTGATAGCCTGGCAAGCCTATGGTAGGAGTAAGTTCCATGCCGCTCTCGAGTGATTCACTAAAATACATCTTCGGCCGAGTGTTGAGTGATCCCCCGTGAGGTATGTGAACTTGTACATAAATAGAATTTTAAAGAGGCATGTTATGCCCTAATAAGTAATTTATCTTATGAAAAGTTTTAAATAAATCATGACGAATAGGATTGTAAATAAATAAAAATAAAACTTAATAAAGAATCTTGGAAATCCCGACACTCTACGATGAGCCCAAAAAACCTTCTTTTCTACCAATTCCATTTGGGAGTGTAAAGCCACATTATAAAGAGTTTTGCTTGAGGACAAGCAAAGATTCAAGTGTGGGGGTATTTGATGTGTGCAAAATGCAACATATAAATTACATCAATTGTGGCATAAAACTAACCCTTTTTTAGTACTAATGTTGGAAAAAGTGTGCTTTTGTCTTCCTTTTGTATTTTCAGGATTAAATGAGCTCAAATTAACAAAAGAAGCAAAAAGGCAGCTAAATCTAACATAAATACAAGAAAAGGAACAAACGTGACATGCCCGATCTCCCCGAAAGCATCTTCCCAAGCAAAACAAGAGAACAGGAGGCTGAACACGCCCCGTGCTCAGTGAGCACGGGGGCGCGCCCAAGTGTCAGCACAAAAGACAAAGTTGTAGAAGCTTCCATCACCCACCACGGGGCCATGCTCAGCGAACACGGGGTCGTGGTCAACTATAAGATTCGCAGAATCCAGGCAAATATTGATAGTACAGATATGCTTCTACACACGGGGTCGTGCCCATTGGACACGGGGTCGTGGTCAACTAATACAGACAAGAGCAATTAATGAAGACAGAGAAGGATGTGGACACGGGGCCGTGCCCACTGGACACGGGGCCGTGCCCGAGCTTCTGTTCAGCCTATAAATAGGAGTGCTTGGCTCAAGCTCAAACCATCCCTTGGCACACCACCTCTCTCACACTTCACCCACCACCCACCACCACTATAACACCATCATCCACCACCATCATCCATTGTCCATCATAGAGTGTGTGAGTCGTCTCGAGATCCAAGATTGATCGTAAGAGTTCTTGACAATCAAGGCCATGTTTGCCTAAGTCTCTTACATCACTTGGTGAAGACAAATTGTCTAGTGTAATACTTTTTATTTTTAATCTTTTTGCACTTTTTAATTGGTTATGTATTAATGACTTTAATAACTAGTTTCTTATGTTGAAGGTGATTCTTCGTTATCATTTGTCCGTGGTGTCTTGGCATTATTTTACTGTCTATATAAAATAAAAAGATTTTCACCATTCATATCTCCACGGTCTATATGGAGGTATGTTGGCTACTTGGTCGGGGGTTAAGGGAATGGTTTGGTAAGAGTCTTGCCATTGTTCAGTGTATAGATCCTGCAAAGGACCTGGGTCAAATTTAGTAGGACCTCCTTCAATACTTAACGGTATTGGATGGCGGGGATCCAAACTCTTTGATCCCCTCATAAGTTAAACTACTATTAATACTTTAACCCGACTATTTAGGACTGTATCCCTGCTGACTCAGACTACTTAGCCGAGGGTAACGTCACCTTCAAAAGAGGGGCCTACCACATTATGCATTAATAACTTAATTAATTATCTTTCAATAATCCGACCCTTTAGGATTGTATCCTTGCTGACTCAAACTACTGGGTTGAGGGTAACGTCACCTTCAAAAGAGGGGCCTACTACAATAACTAAGATAATCTCTTAAATAGTGCAAAAGTGCGAAAATAATCAAAGGTTACACTAAACCCGAGTCGGATCCAAGTGATTCATCTTGTCTATCTGTTCTTATTTTTATTTTATTTTAAGCATTTTAGTTAGTTTTTATTTTTTTTAGTTTAAAACCTTTTTCTAAACTTTTGATTTGATTAGACGTTGAGGATAAACCAGTACTAAAAGCTCTTGTGTCCTTGGACGACCTCGGTATCTTACCAACACTATACTACGCTCACGATGGGTGCACTTGCCCATATGTGTGTTTAGTGTTAGTAAATATCGTGTTTTATAAATTTAAAACTTGGCTAAAGAAAGTGTAAAAAGGGTTTAAAATAAACATTAAAACCATAACACACTTCACGCACATCAGTGGACAACCAGTATGGATGAAATCAAGGATAGATTCAAACCTTATTTAAATTTATCATACTATCTCGTTCGATGTGGTTACTATGGTCCCCCGATTTAAAATAATTTGTCAATGACTTTCAGACGACATTTTCTTCTTACCTTTAAGCTTTTTAGTACATCTTTGGGCCATTTGGCAAGAAATTAAATGATCACTTTTTATACAAACAAACTGAGAAGTTCATATTAAAAAAATAAATAAATAAACAAGCCTACTACTAAAGTAATAAAAAACAAACAAATAACTACATGAAAAAAGAAACATGAGGTCCAGTTTGGTAATGATTTCCACTTCCATTATCTCGTTTACCAATTATTGTATTTTTGGTTTTTATGTCAATTATGCAATTTATGAATTGATATATTAATGATACTACCATAATACATTAAAAGATAAACCTGGTGAAACAAACCATGCAAACTGTAGGCCAACAACGATTACACCTTAATTTTAGGTTTCATTTATGATACTGATTTCCAGTTAATTTTATTCAGACCTAGGTCATATGCTATATTTGTTCTTTCATCCAACCATTGTTACGCATTTCAAGTTAATTTATCATAACTCACATGTTTCGTTTTGTAAGATAAGAGTGACATGTTGGATTTTGTAACTAACAAACTTCATGCTTAAAAGTCAACATTTATAATACATATCATAAATGAATATGATATCAGTCGGGATACCCTCCGCAACGCGCGGGCTTTCTCACTATTTCAAAATAACAATTTTACTATGTGTAAATTTGTGTGTGATTTTAATACCTCAATGGAAGATCGTCAAAGAAATCAAAGCAAGAAACATACATAAATTAGAATTAAAACCCAAATTATATCCTCTCCATTGAATCAAGATTTGATTAAATGATTGGCGATGAGCATGAACAACTATGTGAATGAAATGACTCGTAAACAACTACAGGCACATTTATCTATTGCAAATAAACATTCTTTTGGAAAAAAATGAATAGAATGGAATGAAATTGGGAAAACTTATATGGGTTTAGACAAAAACATGATGGGGGTTATTTATCATTTATCTATTGCAAATAAACATTCTTTAAGTAAGGCCACGTCTCATCAACTTTTTTACATCTCCTGTTTTACATCTCAAGATGGGGGTTATTTATCATTTTCATCTCACACATCCACAGCCAGTTTTAAAAAATTAACTTAACATATAACAATTTTTTATAATTATAAAAATAATCACTAAAATATAACAATTTGTGCACCATTCCGCCGCATCAACAACATTTTCGGTACCATGAAGGGGTTAGGGGTGGATACCATGTACCTTGAACAATTCAGCATTATTTTATATTATAAGGGGTTGTTTTATTGTGAACTAGAACAGCTAATGTTCTAAAAGAAAAGGCTACCAAAAAGGTTTGTAGTTTGTTAAAAATGCGGATATAGTTTGTAGAAAGTCGACCAACAGTTAAAGGTTTTCACTGTATTTTGATATTTTTTTAATGTCTGTTTATACTTATAGATAATTAAAAGTCGCAACTTTTCATTCTAAATATGCAAAGTTTCTTTTTGTAGGGTTATATAATTTCTCATTAAAGTAATATGATAAAAAAATTATCGTTCACCCAATTAGTATACTCTTATTATAATTCAACTTTTATTATATAATTAATAATAATGCTTAAAAATTATTATTATGATTAACATTATTATTATATTAACATTATTCCCGTTCAGCTCCTTCATCACACCAATACTAACACCTTAATCTAAACCATGATGTCTAGTGAATTCACACCGAGTATCTATATCTATAATTTATAAATCTATAAATTATAATAAATCAAAATCATGTTAGGTCGCATGGCAATATTCTAATACCTCTAAATGCCATGTGGCATCCTTACATTACCTAAGTAAAAAAATGAGTGAGATTTTGCATTTGCCTAAATCCATCGTACAAAAACCCTAGGTTTCTTCCTATGCCACTTTATTCTTTCTAGGTTTCTTCATTTGCCTTTCTCACCACTTCTTCCTTTATCTCCCCCCTTTATCATCCAATGTAACCTTAAAGGAATCTACACCAGTTCTTCGTTCGATGATTACTGATGCAATCCGATGGAATGATGAATCTTTCAAATGTTTATTGTGTACTAACTAAGACACACGGATCTTATTCCCCTGCCTGACCCGCTTAGTTTTGGAAACCCTAAAAATGACATCCCAAAAATTGATCGTAGCGCTGAGTCCTCTATGACTTCGGAAGATTTTCATCAAAAACTATGAATCAATAGGTCTCTAAGGTACGTTGTCTCCTATTCGATTTCAAATTTGTCTATAATGCTTTATATTTTGGGATTGCATTAATGTTACATTGCTCTATTTTAAGTGCCTGTATTCACCAAAAAAAAAGAAAAAAAAGATGGTTAGTAATAATTGTTTCCAACGATCTTGATCAGGGGGAAATAAAGGAGTGGAATGAGTGTCTGCAAATGCTTGGAGAAGCTAACGTGGATGAGCATGGTAATTTTGGTGACGCTAAGGATTCTAATGTCACATCTTGATGTGAAGGGTTATTGATATAAGTGTTGTGGATTTTTTTACAACATGATTTAGTGAACAATATGTGAGATTAAATATATTAATATTATAATATTTAATCTTGTAGCCATTATAATCATTTATATTATATAGATTAAAATATATTAATAACCTATTAATAATTAGTTGGTAATTGCTGATGGACCATATTACCCTTATTAACTAATTAGGTTTCCTCTTGGGTGTATATATAAGGAGATTATTAGAGACTTTAAGGGTTAGACAATTAGACAATTACACAACCCTCATAACATCAATAATCGGCTCTCTCTCCTAACCGAAACCAACCCTTGTTTCGGTTTCATCACCATCACAATCTTACACCCTAAGGAGGAACCAGATCATCCTGACAAGTATGTCGAACTCAATGGTTGCATCTCTGACTGGATTCTCTACTGGCCTGTCTGCTGTAACAGGTATGTTATTCATGTTTTCCATTATGTTTAAATATAACTGATCAACATGTGGTATCAGAGCAGATGTTGATAAATCAGTTCTGTTTTCGTATCCATTATTCTGGGATCAAAATCTGGAAAACAGAATTTTTTGAAAGTTTATAAAAATCAAGGCTGTTTCGAGTACTTTTGAGCCGAAATCACTGTTTTCGGAAGATGTTGCTTAATATATTGACTCGAAACCAATATGGGTATATTAATGTCCGAAATCGGTTAATAGAACTCTTAAAATTAAGGTTTCGGATCCCAGAATTATATTTTAATTTTCTAGGGTTCATCACTTATTCTAAGAAAAACTTGAAAATTCCTTAAGTTTTGGAATATAATTTGGATTAGTGGGTGTTTTTTTTACTGTTTTGATCTGAATTTTATCTATTAAAATTTTCGAAAATTGTTAATAGATAATCAGTTATAATTTTTGAAATCTTTTGATAAGTTTAGATCAGCAATAAAACAGGAAACATTATCCTACAATCCCTAAAATTTCGAGTTTTCAGTTATCTTCACAACAGCAGCTGTTACCAGTGGACTCGAGACCATCAGATTGCGACTCTAGATATCAGGTCTCGACTCGAGACTACAAGGTCTCGAGTCGAAATCATAAGGGTTCTCAAAACTTTACAACTCGAGACAAAGGTCTCGACTCGAGACCATAAAGTTTCAACTCGAGACTACTGAGGTTTCAACTAAGGGCTTCAATCTTCACAACTCGAGACCGTGGTTGCGACTCGAGACCTCATTATGAGTCGAGATCTCATAAAATACAGTAGTCGAGACCATGATTACGACTCGAGACACTGAAGTTGCGACTCGAGACCAAGGTTGCGACTCGAGACCTCATAACTGACTCGAGATCTCATAACTCAGTCGAGACCTGACTCGAGACTTGACTCGAGACCTCATTCGAAACCTCATTATTTTAGGCTGTTTAATGTGAACTAAAATTTAGAATCAGATAACTGTTTACAAAACCAAAATCAGATAACTTTTTACAAAACCAGTTATATCCGCGCTAACAGGTGGTTTGCTATTAAATACTTGGTTTTGTAAACACTTAATTACCTAATCAGAATCAGATAACTTTTTACAAAACCAAAATAGCTTTACTAGAATGAGCTTCTGATGTATCATTTCTGGCCAAAGCTGATTTAATACATCTATTTATTGTTCAAGTATTATAAAAGCTATGTTGAGTATGCACTACAAACGTAAAATGTCTTAATTTGTGGCCAAAGCTGATTTTAATTCATTTATGTCTAGCATACTTGACAAGTGCATAACTAAAGTGATTGTCTCATTTTTGGCCAAAGCTGATTTGTCACGATTACTTTGCACACATACTTAAATGATTACACTTCTGGCCAAAGCTGATTTGTCTTCGTTTAAGTAGAATTTTAACTAAGTCTATTATTTTGATGTTAGTAATAGACAATATCACAGCTTCATAATTAAAATGGTCATTATTTATGCCTGCCTTAGTGTAACATGCCCATAGATCACATTAGGACTTCCTTCTTAGTATCATAATTTGCTCATCTTATTTCCACTATCTGAACCCAATTGCGGGATTCCACCTTTGACTGGTGATAACTTTGCTGAATGGAAGGATGCCCTCATGCTTACACTTGGATTACTAGACTTCGATTATGCTCTTAGAGAGAATAAGCCAGCGGACCTTACCCACTCAAAGTACTGCTGCTGAGCAGATAGTTCATGAAAAATGGACTAGGTGTAACCGCATGTCTCTCATGTTCATGAAGCAGTCCATACACAATGCAATTAAAGGAGCTATTCCTGATTCTGAGGATGCTAAAACCTACCTGGCTTCTGTGGAGGCACAATTCAAAGGAACATCAAAAGCACACGCTAACACTCTTATCCTCAAGCTGGTGACGACTAAGTATGATGGGAGGAGCGGCATTCGCGAGCACATCATGATGATGCATGACATGGCCAATAAGCTGAAAGGGCTAGAGATGGAAATCAGTGATGGTTTTCTTGTTCACTTCATCATCACTTCGCTTCCTTCGTCCTATGAAGCATTCAAGATCAATTACAACACTCAGAAGGATAAATGGACGATGAGTGAGCTGGTCGCTATGTGCGTACAGGAAGAAGAGCGTATGAAGATGGATCACACTATTGATGTTGCTAACTTCACCACCTCCAACTCTAAGAAGATGAAGAACAATTATCATAGAAAGGATACTTCTAAGGTCCAAAAGCCAAATCCTAATACAAGTACACCTTCCAGCTCTAAGAGCTCCTTAGGCAAACCCTATTGCAAGTTCTGTAAGAAAACAGGACATAAGCAAAAGGAATGCCCTGCCTTCAAGGAGTGGCTGGCTAAGAAAGGTAACGATTTTTTCATGATACTTGAGTCCTTTAATTTAAATGTTCCTGCTAATTCTTGGTGGTTTGATTCTGGTTCTATGGTTCATGTAACCAACTCTACTCAGGGATTCCTTTCAATCCGGAAGCTGGGAAGAAACCAAAGAACACTTAAAGTTGGGGATGATCGGGAATTAGAAGTGAAGGCCATAGGAACATTACAATTTTTTTTGTAAACTGGTTTATGTGTTAAACTTTATGATACCTTATATGTTCCTGAGGTAACTCGGAACCTTGTATCAGGACCAAAGTTAGACATGGACGGTTTTGTTATTTCCCATGGTCATTGCAAACTCTCTATTCTCTATGATTCCGTTGTTTATGGTACTGGCATTCTGGATGGTGGTCTTTATAGATTAGAACTAGATGATAATTTTTCCAAATATTTGTTGTCATATAATATTAATGAATCACTCACAAAGATGAAACAGATTCGAGACTTCATCTATGTTGTGGCATCAACGTTTAGGCCACATCTCAAGAGAACGATTAAATCGTCTCATAAAGGATGAAGTCTTACATCCTCTCGATTTCACTGATTTTGGAACATGTGTCAAATGTCTCAAAGGCAAAATGACATTAGCGAATAAGAAAAGTGCCACTAGGAGCTCTAATCTATTAGAACTCATTCATATTGACATTAGTGGTCCCTACCAAATCGCTGGCATAACAGGACATACTTCATTTATCACTTTCATTGATGATTATTCTCGTTACATGTACTTGTATCTCATTAAGGAAAAATCTGAATCTCTTACAACTTTTAAAGATTGTAAAGCTGAAGTTAAAAAGCAATTAGATCGTCAGATTAAAGTTGTGAGATCAGATAGAGGCGGTGAATACTATGGAAGACATACTTGTTTTGGTCAAAAATTACCGAAGCAATTAAGTGATCAAATTAGTTAAGTGAGGTAGTGTGCTAGAAATGTGTGTCGAAAATATGTTAATCAAGTTGTTTGCAAAAACAGTTTCAGGATACGGCTCAGGATATAGAGGTGTATCTATGATCAAACAATGAGAAAAAATGTAAAGGGTGACACGAGATGTACGAGGAAAGCCCTTGATCCATCTAGATCGCCGGCACAAAACCTCGGGAGCTGACAATCGCAACTGCCTTGTTCTTCTATTGCTTCAAATATCAGGATACAGTGCAGGATATGATGCGGATCAACTAGGTGTTACAATGTAATTTGAATACAAGTGTTTGTGTGTAGTGATTGCTAGAAGCTAGAGAGTAAAGTGTGCGAAAGAAAGTGAGTGACTTAATCTGATCTGATCAATCTATTTATAGTTAAACGAAATCAACTAACTATCCTATTAACCGGGATGCTTCGAATATTCCTCAAGTGAACGTTGTAGTCCACTTCTTCCGGGTTCAAGGTCTCTCATATAACTGGTTTACCCGAGTCTTAAGGAGAAGAGGTCCACCTGACCGTTAGGGACCCAAACCTTCTAATCTGCATGTGGTTAAATTAGTTATTACCAGGATATCACATCAGGATGTTACCAATATCCTGATCCGGTATCCTAATCACAAATAAACAATCAAAAGTAGAATATTAGTCAGGATATATGTTCAGAAAATGGCCCATAACAATTGTCCCCAAATATATCTGTTGGTATACCACTCCAACGGATATATTTTAAAACATTATCTCGCGTATCGAGGTTATTAAATTGAAACGACGGTCAAGATTGTACTATGTAACTTCCAACGCGCTTTTCACTCGATGGATATCCATTACGCCCCTATATCTTCTCTCTTCTTGTTCAATAACCAGATATAATCAACAGAATCTCCAGGTAATCACTCATCCCTTCTTCATTTCCTGTTAATTTTATTTTTTCTCCAATGGCCACTAGAGTCCACTCTCAAACCGGTGAATCGTCGGACTCCTTCATTCAGCAAAATCTTCTCAAAAATCCCGAGAAGGAGATCTGTGCTTTTGATAACGTAGATATTGCGGCGTTGCGAGCCTCTGGTGCGTTCCCCGATGGCACGATTTTTAGACCATTCGACCGATCAATTCGATCAGATGTTTCTTCTGCCGATTGGGTTTGTTTTCCGGCATATCCTTTCTCGCTAGGTCTTCGGTATCCATTTCCTGAGTTCATGATGCAATTCTTTCGAACTACTGGTATTTCCTTTGCCCAAACCATGCCCATGGTTTGGAGAGTATTGATCGTGCTCAACCAAATCAAAAACCTTCACTATCCCGACCTTTGCATCGAGGATATGCTGATTGCTTACCACCTCCGATCACACGGTTCCAGTCGGTTCTTGCTTTTTTCAACTTCCAGCAAACCCCTTATACTAAAGGCCACCACAAACGAGGATGGATGGCAACACAAGTTCTTATTCGTCAAACGAGACTCCATCTATGAGGGTGCTAGTCTTCCGATGGAGTGGTTAACCACCGGTAGGATCATGAATATCCCCATGTACTTCTAGACTTTTATCCTGTGCTAATATCTTCTTATATGATCTTTTTGCAGTGAACTTTAAGGAAGTAGCTCCCCCAACAGCGGAATCAGAAAAAAGAATCAAAGCAGTTTAACAGTTACCGGCAACTGACAGGAGTTTTACCACACACATCCTAAGTTCCAGTCAATATTCATCATCTGAAATGTCTGGTAAGAGTTACTTTGGAAACGACTGATTAGTGTAATATAATATAATGAAGGGTAATAAGGATGTAAGACTTTTCCCTTTATGCAGCACCAGCCAAGATCCCTGAGGTTTTCGACCTAGATGAACTGGACAGTTATTCCGATCACGTCCAGGTCAAGAAGGAGCCCAGTCCCAAGGCCACGGCCTCATCCAAGCCCAGCAGCTCCAAGGCCATCATCATTCCTAAGCCTTCGACAGTTACTAAGCCCCGGAGTTCAAGTTCTTGTAAAAGGAAAGGGCCTGACTCACCTACCATCTTCGATTCGTTCCCCTATGAGAATCATGGATTCATTGTAGCAAGCGGATTCATGACTTCTTTTCTCAACCAGGTTAGTATCCTTGAGCTATATTGTCACACCCCAATTTCCACGTGTAACCGGTGGGCCCGGTGGGGAGTATCGTGACGTAGTTGGCAACACAATAGTCAAACAACACAATTATATGAACGCACAGCGGAAGCAAAAGAAAAATTATATATTACAATCCGAATTTTAGAGTAATATCCAGTATTACAACGGAAAGTAAAGGATCCACAGGCGGATCTTAAACATATCATTTGTTCAACAGACTTTAGACGCCTAGAACTTGCAAGATTCCTTATTAGCGCCCTGAGCTTCCAGCCAATTACGTTCAGTACATGTCACTTAACCTTTTTGGAAAATACGTCAGTTTTCACTGGTAAATACACTCAACCGACTCATTTGAAAAGAGTTTAAGAAAATTGATTTGGATGCACGTGGCACAAAAATCTTTTATAATTTGATTAAAATGCACAGAGGCAAAATTAACCTTTTTAACTTGGAACAATTATATTTATAACCTTGTATACAGATTTACATGTTCGTTATACGTTCAGGGCCCGATGTAGAAACCGAGGCAAGATTAACAGACACACCACAAGTATAAGCCCACAAGAGAGTGAGATACCATTTCCCTTTAAGCAACTTTCAGTGTATGCCTACACCCTGTGCTTAAGGCGTGGCCATTTTATAATACAATGATGTCAAGGATATCCGGGACATGGTCATTAACCCCTAAAGGTCTTTATTTCAAACAATACAGATTAAACCGGGTTACCTCAATAATTTAACCATAATAAGATTAAATATTCAATACCCGACCAAGCGGTATTATTATACCGTATTCCAAGCTCGTATAGGGAAAATAAGTTAAGAGTATTTACCTGAGCTAGCTCCTGTCTTAATTTGCAAGAATTAATAACTCAGCCGTATTCACTTAAGTAAGCGTAGGTACAATTTACCGGAAGGCTCTAGTCTGGAATGATGGTATAAATAACCAATTAGAATGCTAACGGGTCTTTAATGAAGCCTAAGCTTAGACCGGTTAGTCTTAAGGAAATATACGGTTCAAACGCATGATTAAGCGAAGACCGGAATAGAATGTGTTTTAGACCCGACAAGTTTGAAGACTTGTATAATATGGGTATTTCATACACATTCTGGATTTTGAGATAAAACCGATAAGGTTTGACCCGTTTCGGCTAATGTATGTAAACTAGTTACATAAATCGTACCGAACGCGTAAGAAGCGTAACGGGTATTCATGAGAGCTATATACAGGTTTCCTAAGTTAATTATGCCTCAAATATGTTGTGACATCAGTAAGATGTCTTTCATTATGCCCGAAACGTGTTTAAACACAAACTAGGCCCCGTAGGGGTAGTTTGGTCATTTTAAAGGTTGAAAAAGGGTTTAAGTGTTTAACTGAGTTACAGGTCTGATGTAATCAGTAAACATACTCAAATTAATGAGTTATAACATTAGGGTAAAGTACATATGTGAAATTTATCAATTATAACCAAACTATGCCCCGTAGGGGTATTTTGGTAATTTCACATAAGCCGAAAAGCTCAAAACTGGAGTCTGAGTTTAACAACCTTTGCTTACTGTTAAAATATTATAATTTGCCTCAAATATCAGTAGGTATCAACCCTTGTATGTTTAAAATACTTCTAGTACATAATATGCGTTAAAAACGCTTAAAAAGGCTATTAAAGGCCATTTTCGGGTTTGATACTTAAATCTGATATTTTTATATTTCCAGAAGGCTTAAAATAATTTATTTATCATATGTGATCAGTAGCAAAAGGTTTGGAGTCGTTTAGATATGTAAAACTCATTTTATGGCCCGTAAGGGCAAAACCGACAATCACCGGATTAAGCCTACGACTATAAGTTATGCTCAGCCTAAAATTTATTAAAAATCTTTAAAAATCCCAAAATAATATATTACATCAGTGGGTAAAAGATTTGGTATCAAAAAGTGGGCTTAACTAGGCTATACGCTAATTATGTCGTTTTATTAACATAAAGCTTTAATTTTTTTTACGCTAACGAGCATAACTCTTATTCTACACCTCAAACTGATGTCAAACTTTGCATACAAGTCTATATATCAGTAATTAAGGTTTCTACTCTTTTAATTTTTCAAAAATCACGTCTTAAGGTGAAAAGGGCATAATGGTCAACATATGAGCAATTAACGGAAACGCGTAAACGAATGGGTCAATCAATGAACCAACCACAGAGGGTTATGCTAACATGTAGCCTGGTCCTAAGGAAGCTCTAAGGCATTTCCAAATTATACTAAAGCGGGTCAGAACTGAAGTCAAAGCAAAAGTCAAAGCTTTGCGACTTTCGGTTCCGAACCGGGTCTAAACATAAAATTATCGGGTTGAACATGTTTAGACATGTTCTTACACTAATTACTAAGTTATATTAATGATCATACAGGTTGTATGTGTTCTACATTGCTAATTATGCATAAATTAGAAACTAAGCATCCTGTTGACTTTTTATTAACAAGTTTGACCCGACATTAGACCTAGTTAGAGTGGGAATCAGGGGGAACCCTTTTAAGGGTTTATTACCCACATAATTACCAACTTATAACTACTTTCACTTCGACTAATCACTGGACCATTAGTGATTAATCTTAAAGTCAACCGTTAATTACGACGGTTTGACTTTTAAGCTAAAACTAAGGTAAAACTTAATTAAGAAAGGATTAGCAAACTTACTTAAGTCCTAAGCTTGATTAGGAAGGACTTGGGTCTGCTTTGAAGCTCCAGAAGGCTCCTCAATTGCAGAATGAAGGTGTGATTGGAATGTTGCAACTCATGAGCTTTATATAGTGAACTAAGGCACCATAAGGTGTTGACAACTTAGTCTACCACTAACCACAACATTCCCACAGGTGTCGTATAAGCTTAGGGGTTGTTTAGGGGCCAAGGGAGATGTGGAAAACCGTTTAAAAGGTCAAGAATGCGTTTAAAACAGCAAACAGCAACTTTCTGTCACTGGCAACATGCTTGCGCACCGTAACAAATATTTGTTGCGGTGCGCAACAAATAGGCAGAATGCAAAAGCTTGGCCTTTCAAGCATTCGAAAGGGCAACCGAATTATTTCTTGCAATTTGACCCCTTCTTAGTTACCTACAAAGGCTTTAGGACTTATACCCACTTTGCCAAGTCCCTGGACATTTCCGGTTAACCCGAAAAGTCATAACTTTCAACGTTAACGCTTTACCCCTCGCATACGGATTTGATCATAACTTTCTCATACGATAACGAAACTTTATGAAATTTATATCGTGCATTCTAGTGAGCATAATTAACCGTTACAAAGCTTCGGGTTTTTCAAAAGGTCACTCAGAGGTATAACTTAAACATGTTGACACATTTAACCCCTGTAGTTTGTAATCTCTCACTTTTAGCTTCGTATGATCCATGATTTATTCGTGTGATGGTATAAACATCATGTAGGGTTATTATGAAGTATATTTATTCACTGTTGACATTTTGAACTCGTATTTTTCATATACTTTTCAAGTTTGTCAACTTTAGTCCCTTTATAACATTCTTTCACACGTTCAAACATATGACACGTGTCTACACATTATGGGACGTGAATTTTCGAGGTGTTACATCCTCACCCCCTTAAAAGAAATCTCGACCTCTAGATTTGTTAAAGTAAAGGAAGTATTTTCTACTTATATTGGTTTTAATCTTCCCCAGTACCTTTGAGCCTCTAAGGCACTACAATTGACCTTTATAATAGGCACATGTATCTTTTTGGAGCCTCTAATCCTGTCGATCCTTAATCGACACAGGTTGCTCATACTATCATAGTTCTGCATATCATTATGTGATAGCGCTTTTCGATTTATTGGCAAAACACATCCTTCAGTCACTGGTGTGCAATGTATTGCGAGCTCCGTCAAACTCCTTTAAATAGGTTTTAGCTTAAAGGCTACTTGATCTTGACACATTCGATTTCCTTCGAATGATTCTATATATTCAGGGCTTAACTAGCCTGATAATTTAATAAATTTGGCACACCCTTCCTGGATGATATCTTTTGTTGAACTTGTTCCTTAACAAGAGTTTAGGAGGTTTGCTATTTTCATTAATCCTTGATTTTTTTTTCTGCCAAATATTGGCATCTTACAGATAATTAGGGATTTGTGTGATCTGATTTGTTGTTTCCACTGCAACTTTCAGATCCTGATAATTGAACTTACCAATCTATTGTTCTAACAATAAACGTTCAACATGCCATTTATACAAGGTCTCCAAAGGGGTAGCCTTGATACTTATATAACAGCTATTATAGAAAAACTTATCTTAAGACGAGATGGTTATTCCAACCATTGTTCAAAATTAATCTTAAGAAATAGCAAATCTTTACAGTTAGTCGAGCAAATCGACGATCCTGGGCAGCTAATGGCGATTCTTAATCGTCGCCTAATCAAGGTTGCGGTAAACAATGCCTTAGCATAATGAACCGTCTTTCACAGTTTACTATACCGAATTCTCAGGATATTGAGTTTGGCTTTATGGATCTATGTCTTAAAACTTACTTAACCAGGGTTTTAGATTCTACCAATAATGGTACTAGATGTCTTGGAGTTTTCATAATAATGTAGCCCCAAATGGGATATAAACCTTAACTCTACCTGCTTCTCAGGGGTAAACAGGGTAGTCTTAGAAGAAGATAATCAAGGTACAAGAAGGTTACAGAGATTTCCATATCTCAGGCTCCAGTTCACTTATCAACGCTTGTGTCTAATAAGTGACATATTCATGTTATGAGTCCACATATTCCGTTACCAGGGAATATTTATTTGGACAATTCTATTCTGGATATCTTCTTTGAATACTATTAGTTGACTTTAGTACCATATGATCATTGGGATATCTTTGTGGTTCCATGCATTAAACCTCCATACTGATCAGGCATGGAAATAATCTATGGAACTTATTAAGATACACCAATCCTCATATAGCGCTTTTGTCATACCATTTGGTATTCGAAATCGATAGAGATTAAAGAGATATCAACTATATGTGCTTATATTTAATCAGAATGGAAATTTTCACAAACTAGGCACCTAACTCGGTTGGCTAGGCGCGCGAAAGGGTGCGGCCTAGACCCAGGTTCGATTCCGGGGACGACCAATTCCACCATTTTTTATATTTAATATTAATTAATCGTACGGATACATGTAATTATGAGGGTTGTCTCATAAGGAGTCTTGATAATTAATCGCTTCTTATCACCCACAATATGGGCTTGATTTTTAAGGTAACCAATCGATTTTTATCACTATATTGAGTCCTTATTTTTAACGGAACTAGGACATCGGGAAAAAAAAAACTGATTCCTAATGGATATAATAATGTTGAAGCAGTCTCTGAGGTATACAGGCTTTTTACTGAACTTACGTTGCTTTTTATTAGGCCTGTACTTGCTCTCTTTCTCAGATTTCTGGGAGTTATCCTCCTTCTTTGGTTCATCCTTCATATTTGAAGTGTGAACATAGCTCTCCTCATGAGCAATTAAACATGGTCTTTGAATGAGATTTAGAGCGAGAAGCATTCGGCTCTTTGGATTGTCTCATGACCTTTTCCCATGATCCCTCCAACTGATGCGTCAACCACAGCCTGGAATTTAACTCCATTAGTATTGTGGTTTACGTTTGTAGTTTTTATTAACCTTCGTCGCATTAATAGTATTACGACTGTCGTCTACCTCATTCGAGTTTTCCATACTCGAAACTTGGTACCAATCACCAAGATTTAACAATTATTAGTCATCATCCTGATGACCTGACTTAGATTAGCCACGGCATTCATAAACCGCATGGGCTATTCTGTTCCGAACGTTCATAGTGAATGTTATTTAAACGTATTTCCATTATAGTTATCCTGGTTATAAAACATTAAGGATATTAAAGTGGCGCAAAAGGCCTAGTCACAAGGACAGTTCTAAATTTTATAAGCCATGATTTCAGAGAATCGAGGCATTAAGGTTTGAATCACGTTCATTACCTTCTCTTGACAGGGAGTTGTAGACTTCAACTGTCTTTTGTCTTTTAGGACAATAGATATAGCCCGTGGGCATTTCCCTTCTGAGGGATGGTTATAATATGATCATCTTCTCAGATGCTATTAGTCGAGATCGTATGGATCCTACCGACTATTATGCTTGGACCTGGTCCAACACTTTTAGACAGGAGGTCAAAGACCACCACTGTCGTTGTCTTATCGGACAACAAATTTAGCCCGTAGGCACTTCATCACTCACGGATGTTTATAATATGATCATCTTATAAGATGATATAAGCCATGATTTCTAGATCATAAGGCAAATTAGGAATTTAAAAATTTTCCAATATAGGGATGACTGTTGTGATTTTATCGAATCACATTTGTCAGTAGTGCTAACACGTTCTTAGGTGTTAACAAGGATCTGAATCCCTTGAGTAGGTTTCACCATCTTGGCCGCGTAGGCTAGGTTTCACCTTTAAGATTCTTTTTAAAATGCATACTGGCAGGGAAGGAAGGATGTTTATTTCATTCAGGATTTTTATCATAAATCCCAATTTATAAGTTAGTAATAGCACAAATGGCCTAGTCGCGTAGACAAGTTTAATTTATAAGCCATGATTTCAGAGAATCGAGGCATTATAATTTATCCTAGTTATAAAACATTACGGATATTAAGGTGGCACAAAGGCCTAGTCACATGGACACTTTTAAATTATAAGCTAGGATTTCAGAGAATCAAAGCCTTGAGGTTTGAACCTAGTTCATTACCTTTTTCTGGCAGGGAGTCTTTGCTACCACTGTATTTTGGCTCATGTAGAAATGAGCAAGGCCCGTAGGCACTATATTACCACGTATGGTTAAAAATATGATCATCTTAGTTGATGATGAAAAACCCAGGACTCGGAGATCATTATACTGGGTTAGGAATCTTTTGAAGAATCCTATAAAAATGACGTGTGTGATTATTAATGGATCACGTCTGCCAGGAGCGTTAACCTATTTACAGATGTTAACAGGGATTCGAATCTTTTAAACTTGTCTTACCATCATGGCCCGGCCTTAAAGTGACCCGAAGGCTAGGTTTCACTCTTAAGATTCTTATTAATATTTAACGCAGAGAAATCCTAAATTGAGGTGTTTAATATGGATCTGAATCTAATTATGGAACTGCCATCTTGGCCGGTCTTAATATGACCCGAAGCTAGGTCTTGTCCTTTTAGATTTTGCCATTTTATTATAATGGTAGGTCTTGCAAAAGGAATGTTAATAAGGATCTGAATCTAAATTGAGGAACTGCCATCTTGGCCGGTCTTAATATGACCCGAGGCTAGGTCTTGTCCTTTTTAGATTTTGCCATCTTGTTATAATGGTAGATCTTATAATATAGGAATGATATTTAAATATAATCATTCCTTTAAAATTTAAACAAGTATATGGTTGCCCTAAATGGGACTTTTAAATAAAATGACTTGCCCATGCAAGGGCTAATCAGAAAAATAATCAAGGAAATAATTAAAAGACAATGAAACAAATTGGAATTTGTCCTATGTTCTTGTCTAGACTCAAGAATGTGCAACTGTGTAACTGAGATTAAACGCAAAAGGCTAGCGTTTAATTCACTCAGTGTTGGCTCTGATACCAACCTGTCATACCCCGACTTCCACGTGTCACCGGTGGGCCCGGTGGGGAGTATCGTGACGTAGTTGGCAACACAATAGTCAAACAACACAATTATATGAATGCACAGCGGAAGCAAAAGAAAAATTATATATTACAATCCGAATTTTAGAGTAATATCCAGTATTACAACGGAAAGTAAAGGATCCACAGGCGGATCTTAAACATATCATTTGTTCAACAGACTTTAGACGCCTAGAACTTGCAAGATTCCTTATTAGCGCCCTGAGCTTCCAGCCAATTACGTTCAGTACCTGTCACTTAACCTTTTTGGAAAATACGTCAGTTTTCACTGGTAAATACACTCAACCGACTCATTTGAAAAGAGTTTAAGAAAATTGATTTGGATGCACGTGGCACAAAAATATTTTATAATTTGATTAAAATGCACAGAGGCAAAATTAACCTTTTTAACTTGGAACAATTATATTTATAACCTTTTATACAGATTTACATGTTCGTTATACGTTCAGGGCCCGATGTAGAAACCGAGTCAAGATTAACAGACACACCACAAGTATAAGCCCACAAGAGAGTGAGATACCATTTCCCTTTAAGCAACTTTCAGTGTATGCCTACACCCCGTGCTTAAGGCGTGGCCATTTTATAATACAATGATGTCAAGGATATCCGGGACATGGTCATTAACCCCTAAAGGTCTTTATTTCAAACAATACAGATTAAACCGGGTTACCTCAATAATTTAACCATAATAAGATTAAATATTCAATACCCAACCAAGCGGTATTATTATACCGTATTCCAAGCTCGTATAGGGAAAATAAGCTAAGAGTATTTACCTGAGCTAGCTCCTGTCTTAATTTGCAAGAATTAATAACTCAGCCGTATTCACTTAAGTAAGCGTAGGTACAATTTACCGGAAGGCTCTAGTCTGGAATGATGGTATAAATAACCAATTAGAATGCTAACGGGTCTTTAATGAAGCCTAAGCTTAGACCGGTTAGTCTTAAGGAAATATACGGTTCAAACGCATGATTAAGCGAAGGCCGGAATAGAATGTGTTTTAGACCCGACAAGTTTGAAGACTTGTATAATATGGGTATTTCATACACATTCTGGATTTTGAGATAAAACCGATAAGGTTTGACCCGTTTCGGCTAATGTATGTAAACTAGTTACATAAATCGTACCGAACGCGTAAGAAGCGTAACGGGTATTCATGAGAGCTATATACAGGTTTCCTAAGTTAATTATGCCTCAAATATGTTGTGACATCAGTAAGATGTCTTTCATTATGCCCGAAACGTGTTTAAACACAAACTAGGCCCCGTAGGGGTAGTTTGGTCATTTTAAAGGTTGAAAAAGGGTTTAAGTGTTTAACTGAGTTACAGGTCTGATGTAATCAGTAAACATACTCAAATTAATGAGTTATAACAGTAGGGTAAAGTACATATGTGAAATTTATCAATTATAACCAAACTATGCCCCGTAGGGGTATTTTGGTAATTTCACATAAGCCGAAAAGCTCAAAACTGAAGTCTGAGTTTAACAACCTTTTCTTACTGTTAAAATATTATAATTTGCCTCAAATATCAGTAGGTATCAACCCTTGTATGTTTAAAATACTTCTAGTACATAATATGCGTTAAAAACGCTTAAAAAGGCTATTAAAGGCAATTTTCGGGTTTGATACTTAAATCTGATATTTTTATATTTCCAGAAGGCTTAAAATAATCTATTTATCATATGTGATCAGTAGCAAAAGGTTTGGAGTCGTTTAGATATGTAAAACTCATTTTATGGCCCGTAAGGGCAAAACCGACAATCACCGGATTAAGCCTACGACTATAAGTTATGCTCAGCCTAAAATTTATTAAAAATCTTTAAAAATCCCAAAATAATATATTACATCAGTGGGTAAAAGATTTGGTATCAAAAAGTGGGCTTAACTAGGCTATACGCTAATTATGTCGTTTTATTAACATAAAGCTTTAATTTTTTTTACGCTAACGAGCATAACTCTTATTCTACACCTCAAACTGATGTCAAACTTTGCATACAAGTCTATATATCAGTAATTAAGGTTTCTACTCTTTTACTTTTTCAAAAATCACGTCTTAAGGTGAAAAGGGCATAATGGTCAACATATGAGCAATTAACGGAAACGCGTAAACGAATGGGTCAATCAATAAACCAACCACAGAGGGTTATGCTAACATGTAGCCTGGTCCTAAGGAAGCTCTAAGGCATTTCCAAATTATACTAAAGCGGGTCAGAACTGAAGTCAAAGCAAAAGTCAAAGCTTTGCGACTTTCGGTTCCGAACCGGGTCTAAACATAAAATTATCGGGTTGAACATGTTTAGACATGTTCTTACACTAATTACTAAGTTATATTAATGATCATACAGGTTGTATGTGTTCTACATTGCTAATTATGCATAAATTAGAAACTAAGCATCCTGTTGACTTTTTATTAACAAGTTTGACCCGACATTAGACCTAGTTAGAGTGGGAATCAGGGGGAACCCTTTTAAGGGTTTATTACCCACATAATTACCAACTTATAACTACTTTCACTTCGACTAATCACTGGACCATTAGTGATTAATCTTAAAGTCAACCGTTAATTACGACGGTTTGACTTTTAAGCTAAAACTAAGGTAAAACTTAATTAAGAAAGGATTAGCAAACTTACTTAAGTCCTAAGCTTGATTAGGAAGGACTTGGGTCTGCTTTGAAGCTCCAGAAGGCTCCTCAATTGCAGAATGAAGGTGTGATTGGAATGTTGCAACTCATGAGCTTTATATAGTGAACTAAGGCACCATAAGGTGTTGACAACTTAGTCTACCACTAACCACAACATTCCCACAGGTGTCCTATAAGCTTAGGGGTTGTTTAGGGGCCAAGGGAGATGTGGAAAACCATTTAAAAGGTGAAGAATGCGTTTAAAACAGCAAACAGCAACTTTCTGTCGCTGGCAACATGCTTGCGCACCGTAACAAATATTTGTTGCGGTGCGCAACAAATAGGCAGAATGCAAAAGCTTGGCCTTTCAAGCATTTGAAAGGGCAACCGACTTATTTCTTGCAATTTGACCCCTTCTTATTTACCTACAAAGGCTTTAGGACTTATACTCACTTTGCCAAGTCCCTGGACATTTCCGGTTAACCCGAAAAGTCATAACTTTCAACGTTAACGCTTTACCCCTCGCATACGGATTTGATCATAACTTTCTCATACGATAACGAAACTTTATGAAATTTATATCGTGCATTCTAGTGAGCATAATTAACCGTTAAAAAGCTTCGGGTTTGTCAAAAGGTCACTCAGAGGTATAACTTAAACATGTTGACACATTTAACCCCTGTAGTTTGTAATCTCTCACTTTTAGCTTCGTATGATCCATGATTTATTCGTGTGATGGTATAAACATCGTGTAGGGTTATTATGAAGTATATTTATTCACTGTTGACATTTTGAACTCGTATTTTTCATATACTTTTCAAGTTTGTCAACTTTAGTCCCTTTATAACATTCTTTCACACGTTCAAACATATGACACGTGTCTACACATTATGGGACGTGAATTTTCGAGGTGTTACATATATCCTGCACCTTATGCTGGTTATAAATGTTTATTAAGACTAATACTTGTTCTCTTATTTTGTAGGGTCTCGAGCGTCTGGTTCATTTATACCAGGAATCCTGTGGGCTTAACAAGACGCTCGAGTCCAAGTTGAAGAAAGCCGAGGTCACCATCTCTGATCAGGGCCTGATTGCAGCAGCCAAATCTCGGCATTACGAGGACAAGGTCAAGGTTATGATCCAAGAACACCAGGCTGCCCTCAACAAAGCCGCTCTCGAGGCCCAAGCCGATCTTGACGCTGCCCATGCTCAACACGAACGGGATATGATCAGCTACCGGGAAGGCCTTAAAAGTTCCGTCGTTACATCCCTTCTCCAGGCCAGGCTAAAGATGGCCCACGAAGCCAAGGCATTGGGCTTCGAATGCCCTTCTTGGGACGTCAATGCCTGGGAGACAAAGCTGAGGAGTCTCGGCATTAATCCTGTTAAATCTGCAGCTGAAGGATCCTCAAAGGTGGTTGAAAAACCAACTGGTGCTGAGAGGGATGTTCAAGTTGATCCTGAGACAGATGCTGTCGAAAATGCCATGAACGAAGAAGGCGCTGCCTCCTAAAACTTATTTCCCTTAAATTTGAGAGTTATGTTTGTTTGAACAATTTTATTTTTTTGAATTAAAACAATTTGATAACCAAAGGTGGATGGGTCCTAGATTTTAGGACGAAGCCTTTGGTTATCGGCTAGTATCGTCTAAATAATACCACCTTTTGACTTGCTTGTTGTCTCCTTTTAATTTTTTGTCATGCTTTACTTAGTTTAAATTTTAGCTTTGCAAAATTTGTGCAATTATTTTTTGAAAATATCCTGATCAATATACTCAGTGGTATCCTACGAAGACTTTTGTCAAATAGAAAATATCCTCAGTAACCGCATGCTAAATTTCGGGACGAAATTTCTTCCAAGTTGGGGATATTGTGACAACTCGAGTTTCCGACTTTCACTTTCGCATTAAGTGCACGTTGACTTTGACTGTGTAGTTGTTTGACTTGTTTAACTTGTAACTGTACACGTTATTTTTTTTTATGAACGCATTGTGGTTGCATGATTTTGTGTTTGGCTGTATAACATGAAACCTGTTGAAAACTTAAACTGTTAACACATAAAAGGACTCGACGAAACAGACAGGACCCGACGAAACAGACTGTTTCGCCATAAGCATCTCGACGAAACAGAAGTCTGTTTCGCCAAGCCCAGTTTCGCCAAGCCCATTAAGGGCCCAGAACGGTAATTCGTTCATATTAACGTGAACCGACTTCCTGTTTCACATCTTTGGCTAAAACAAAAACCCTAGAGCTCCATCTTCTCTGATTGACGGCGATCGTGTGCCCCGGAACCCCGAATCGACTTAATTACTGTTCCGTTCATTGTGGTTAGTGATTAAATCCCTGCATGATTGTTTGATTTCATTGTTGTAAACTGTTTTTAGTTCAAGTTCATTAGAATCAATGATAGATAGTGTTGTGTTCATGAATGATTTATGATTGGGTAAACGGAATCTATGGTTAGTTACGTTTTGTATGACAGATCTGATTGTATGATGATCCCTTGAACCCACGAATCGGAACTAGTATTAATCGTATGAACACCTAGTAATATGATGGATTGTGCTCGTGTTATACTCGTTGTCTGAATAGCTTGTTAAGGTTAATGCTTGGCCTATTATGATTGATTGATTCCATGATGATATCTATGTTAATGATGTCCGCATGATTGCTTCTTGATGTTTACGACATTTAGGGTTTCTGTGTATTTCGTAACTGCTGTAACTGTGTTTACGAATCAGACATTCGACGAAACAGGAATCTCGGCGAAACAGAATGTGTTTCGCCAAGAGTCGTCGACGAATCAGAATCCTGTTTCGCCGAACAAGGCCACGACGAGACTGAAGGTGTTTCGTCAATATTTGTGTTTCGCCGAGGGATATCACGACGAATCAAGTGATTCGTCGAAGGGGCTCACGGCGAAACAGAGGGTGTTTCGCCGACTTGGGTAATTTGCACAGTAACTATTTCTGTTAAAACTTAACTGAGTTAACTAACTGCTGTTAGATGTTATGCCTGACTTGTATAATCATGAATGCGTGCAATGTGCTACTTGGTGATTATTTATGCGTTGTCCACTATGATTATACTTACGTGCCAACTTCGTGAATGTAAACTGATTATGTACACGTGCGCACTTTAGGACGTGATTGATTACTTGCGAGCATATACTTAGCATACCGAGCGAAACAAGGTGAGTTCACACAGCCAAGGCATGGGATTCCCCGGTGGTTTGGGAATGGGTTAAGAAATTAAAAATGGAACCTACATATCCTCCTTGGGTAGGATATGTACCGCCATCCTCCATGGGTAGGATGCCAATATTAATCCTGCGTATTCTCCTTGGGTAGAATACATACGTTCGTCCTCCTTGGGTAGGACAACAAACCTTAACGCATGCTCGTCCTCCTTGGGTAGGACAATCACACTCGCTACGGTCCTTGGATCAAGAAGGGCACGTACAAACACGACTAGTCTAACACATGGGGAAGCCCCCACTAATCTTCGCAAACATGCCTGGAATGGCCGCGAACTATACTAGAACGATCTTCGCAAACATGCCTGGAATGGCCGCGAACTATACTTTAATCTTCGCAAACATGCCTGGAGGGCCGCGATACAAATATAACTAGTCTAGAAAACATGGGAAACCCCCACTAAACTTCGCAAACATGCCTTGAGGGCCGCGATGCTATTACATACGATACATGATTACTAATCGAACATACGATATACGAAATGAACATTATCACTAAATAGCCAACTGTGAACTCGCTCAACTAGTTGTTGACTCTCTGTTACATGCCTTGCAGGACCATAGGTACTTTTGGAGCTTGCACGGGAGGCACAGTCGTTGTGGATATGGATCGTGAATGTGTTGTTAAACATTATGCCTTTTTGTACTTAAACTGATGTTGGGTTTTTACATTAATGCTTCCGCTACACACTTGTTTATATTTGGTTTTGTAAACACCTATCTTATTGATGAATGACTTTTACTTTATACTTATGTTCAATATGATTGGTGGCTTGATCCTGGTCGTGTCACGCCTCCAAGCGGTAGTACTCCGCGAGTGGATTTTTGGGGGTGTGACAGATTGGTATCAGAGCCATTGGTTATAGAGAACTCGGTTTTAATAAGGGGAAAACGATTTTTATTAAAACCAGACTATAACCAGTACAGTGCTCAACGATCCACAACGACGCTTCGCTCCACGTGCAAGGCTCAACATCATAGGTACTACTATTCATGTTACTTTACCTACTTGCTAGAATTACATAGAACTTTGCTCGTGGTATGCTCAGATTACAGAACCTACTATACGTTATTGCTAGAGAATACTTGTGTGCTCACCCTCTTCGCACTATTCGCGAACCTCTCTTACACATGTCCTCCTTGATGTTAAGATCATGAGTGGACGCGTTAACCTAACTCAAGCCCAGTTGGCGGCTTCGATCACTGAACAAGTTACTGCAGCACTCGCAGCTGCCCAGGCAGGAGGTGTAACCTGCCATCACCACTTACTCTAGGATCTTTAGATCCTACTCTCGTAACTCAACACTTGTGCTTAATTTTGATTACTCTTACGCACACGACAAGTTAACACGCTCAGCCACCTGTGTGCACATACACGACTTTTATGGACTGTCGTCCTACTACTTTCAGCGACACTGAAGGAGCTGTTGTACTCCTCCATTAGTTCGAGGAACTCGAATCGGTCTTCGAGTGTGTGAATGACCCGAGGCTCGTAAGGTGAAATATGCCACTGATATTCTCGAAGGCACTGCGCAAACTTGGTGGAACGCGCAAGTTACGATACTGGGGCTGGCGGCTGCTAATGCCACCCCATGGAATGATCTTAAGGAACCTATCAAACGTGAATACAGTAGTTATGATGCCATCCACAAGTTGGAAGTGGAGTCCTTTAACATGAAGATGACGGGGTCAGAGATAGAAGCGTGCACGATAACGATCCAACAAACTGACAATTTTGTGTCCAACTATGGTGGATCCTCCCATAAAGAGCTTTGAGCTGTACCTCAAAGGCTTAGTACCAGGAATTCAAAACCATGTGAAGACGGCTAAACTTGCTACTATTCAAGATGTTACTCATCTTGCTCGTCGTCTGACAAACCAGGCAGTGGGACAGAACAAGCTGCCTCAACGTATCAGCGATACTACTACCACTACTACTTCAACTACTTCTGCTACCCTCAGTAACAATGGATGAAAGTGGGATAGAACCTCTAGCAAGGGTTCGACTACGATTCCGTCCCAGACACAGCGGTCAAAGATCGATGTCAACCAAAGTCCTGGTCAGCAACCTTTTAGCAGTCAATGGCAGGGTGGATACAGGGGAAACCACCCTGAGCGCAAACGATGTAACTTGCACCACAGCGGGCAGTGCAACCGAAATCATTGTCAATGATGCGACAAGCTTGGTCATGGAGTCAAGGATGGTAGAAACTCACGTCCTGCAAGCCAGAACCAACAACAACAGCCACAAGATCTATAGAATCGGCGACAACAGCATGGTAACAAGGGATGTTATCAGATGGTGCTGAAGGTCACTTCAAAAGACACTGCCCACGGTTGAACCAGAACCAGAATCAGAACCACAACCAAGGAAACGGGAACTAGGGAAGACAACGGGGGTAATAACGACGGCAATGGTGCCAGGGGTCGAGTGTTCGTGATTGGTCAGGGTGATACTAGGAATGACCCCAGCGTTGCGATAGTTACGACATCGTCATTGGTATGGATTGGTTATCCCAACAACAAGCAGAGATCCTATACATAGAGAAGATCATTCGTATCCCACGTTCTGGTAAAGAACCTCTCGAAGTTCAAGGCGACAAGAGTGGTGTCGTGAGTGGCATCATTTCTTTCTTGAAGGCTCAGAAGTGTCTGCGCAAGGGTCACACAGCTGTTTTAGCACTCGTTACTGATTCATCGACGACAGAGAAAAACATAGAGGATATTCCGGTAGTACGCGATTTTCCTCAAGTGTTTCCTGAAGAGTTGCCTGGGCTACCGCCTCATCGCCAGGTCGAATTTCAGATCGAGCTAGCTCCTGGAGCAGCACCTATAGCTCGAGCACCTTATCGTCTAGCTCCAACTGAATTGGAAGAACTGTCAAAACAACTACAAGAACTCTTGGAAAAGGGTTTTATACGTCCTAGCTCTTCGCCCTGGGGAGCTCCAGTGTTATTCGTAAAGAAGAAAGACGGTACGTTCAGGATGTGTATAGACTACCGTGAACTCAACAAGGTGACGATCAAGAATCGTTATCCTCTTCCGCGCATAGATGATTTATTCGATCAGCTGCAAGGGTCGAGCTACTACTCCAAAATAGACTTAAGGTTAGGATATCATCAGCTGAGAGTCCGGGATGAGGACGTCTCTAAAACAGCATTTAGAACTCGCTACGGCCACTACGAGTTTTTGGTCATGCCATTCGGGCTAACGAACGCGCCTACGGTTTTCATGGATCTAATGA
This sequence comes from Helianthus tuberosus, assembly GCA_030545235.1. Taxonomy (NCBI): domain Eukaryota; kingdom Viridiplantae; phylum Streptophyta; class Magnoliopsida; order Asterales; family Asteraceae; genus Helianthus; species Helianthus tuberosus. The sequence goes on from CM060406.1 coordinate 67,086,254, forward strand.
ACAGGGTGTGCAAACCTTATCTTGACAAGTTTGTTATTGTTTTCATCGAGGACATCCTGATTTATTCGAAGAATCGGGAGGGGCATGAGCATCACTTACGACTTATTTTGGAACTTCTTCGAACGGAACAGCTATACGCTAAGTTTTCAAAATGCGACTTCTGGCTTCGTGAAGTCCACTTCTTAGGCCATGTGGTAAACCAGGATGGGATTCATGTCGATCCATCCAAGGTGGATTCGATCAAGAACTGGCCTGCACCTCGCACACCAACTGAATTACGCCAATTCTTGGGTTTGGCGGGTTACTACAGATGGTTCATCAAAGACTTCTCGAGGATTGCTCAGCCGCTTACACTACTGACACAGAAAGGTGTTGTTTACCGTTGGAGTAATGCACAGGAAACAGCGTTCCAACACTTAAAGGATAGACTTTGTAGCGCACCTATCCTCTCATTGCCGGAAGGCACGGACGATTTTGTAGTCTACTGCGATGCATCTATCCAGGGTCTTGGATGTGTATTGATGCAGAGGGATAAAGTTATTGCTTATGCTTCGCGCCAACTAAAGATTCACGAACGGAATTATACGACACACGACCTAGAGCTGGGAGCGGTTGTTTTTGCACTTAAGATATGGCGACACTATTTGTACGGTACCAAATGTGCTATCTACACTGACCACAGAAGCCTCGAACATATCTTCAAACAGAAAGAGCTGAATATGCGACAGCGACGATGGGTCAAACTGTTAAATGACTACGAATGTTCGATCAGGTACCACCTAGGCAAAGCCAATGTTGTGGCTGACGCCCTCAGTCGAAAGGACACCGCGCCTAAGCGTGTGCGAGCTTTACAACTCACTATACAGTCTAGTCTTTCTTCTCAGATACGAAATGCTCAGGTAGAAGCATTGAAACCAGAAAATGTCAGGGCTGAAGCCCTACGTGGCTCAAGATAACGTTTAGAACAGAAGGAAGATGGTGCTTACTACGTTACAGGACGCATTTGTGTTCCACTTTATGGCAACTTACGTGAGCTAGTGATGGATGAAGCTCATAAGTCTCGCTACTCGGTACATCCAGGTGCGGATAAAATGTACCACGACATCAAAACCACATATTGGTGGCCTAGCATGAAGGCCCACATAGCCACATACGTTAGCAAATGCTTGACTTGTGCGAGAGTCAAGGCAGAATATCAGAAACCGTCAGGACCACTCCAACAACCTGAGATACCACAATGGAAATGGGAGCAAATTTCCATGGACTTTGTTACTGGTCTACCCAGATCTCAGCGCGGAAATGATACTATTTGGGTGATCGTGGATCGACTCACAAAGTCTGCTCACTTCTTGGCTATCAAAGAAACAGACAAGTTCTCTACCTTAGCAGACATCTACTTAGAAGAAGTGGTCTCGAGGCACGGGGTGCCCACCTCTATTATCTCTGACCGTGACGCACGTTTTTCTTCAGAACTGTGGCAAGCAATGCACAAATCTTTTGGCTCTCGATTAGACATGAGCACAGCTTATCACCCTCAGACAGATGGGCAGTCTGAGCGCACTATTCAAACTCTAGAAGACATGCTTCGTGCATGTGTAATTGACTTTGGCAACGGCTGGGAAAAGCATCTGCCACTTGTGGAATTATCGTACAATAACAGCTACCACACTAGCATTAAAGCTACTCCATTTGAGGCATTGTACGGGCGTAAATGCCGAGCACCTCTTTGTTGGGCAGAGGTGGGTGACTGTCAGATCACTGGTCCAAAATTTGTGGTAGACAACAGAAAAGATTGCTCAAATACGACAACGCATGGCGGCAACTCGTGACCGTCAGAAAGCATACGCTGATAAAAACAGGAAACCACTCGAGTTCCAGGTTGGGGATCGAGTGCTACTCAAAGTTTCACCCTGGAAGGGTGTGGTTCGTTTTGGCAAACGAGGCAAGCTCAATCCGCGATATGTCGGACCATTCGAAATCATTGAAAAGATAGGCAGGGTAGCCTACAGATTGAACTTACCAGCTGAACTCAGTGCAGTTCACAACGTCTTTCACGTGTCGAATCTGAAGAAGTGTCTGTCAGATGAGACCCTTATAGTTCCTTTGAAGGAACTCACTATCGACGAACAGTTACACTTCGTCGAGGAACCTGTTGAAATCACGGACCGGGATGTTAAGGTCCTCAAGAACACTAGAATACCTCTTGTTCGAGTTTGTTGGAACTCCCGTCGTGGCCCAGAGTTCACCTGGGAACGAGAAGATCATATGAAACTCAAGTATCCCCAGTTATTCAGAAACCGTGCAACTACTACTGAGGCTGAAGCTACTACCGAATTTCGGGATGAAATTCCAACTCAACGGGGGGATGATGTGACACCCCAGGAAAACCAGTAAACGATACAACTTACTTAGCTTCCTCAGTAACCGCATGCTAAATTTCGGGACGAAATTTCTTCCAAGTTGGGGATAATGTGACAACTCGAGTTTCCGACTTTCACTTTCGCATTAAGTGCACGTTGACTTTGACTGTGTAGTTGTTTGACTTGTTTAACTTGTAACTGTACACGTTATTTTTTTTTATGAACGCATTGTGGTTGCATGATTTTGTGTTTGGCTGTATAACATGAAACCTGTTGAAAACTTAAACTGTTAACACATAAAAGGACTCGACGAAACAGACAGGACCCGACGAAACAGACTGTTTCGCCATAAGCATCTCGACGAAACAGAAGTCTGTTTCGCCAAGCCCAGTTTCGCCAAGCCCATTAAGGGCCCAGAACGGTAATTCGTTCATATTAACGTGAACCGACTTCCTGTTTCACATCTTTGGCTAAAACAAAAACCCTAGAGCTCCATCTTCTCTGATTGACGGCGATCGTGTGCCCCGGAACCCCGAATCGACTTAATTACTGTTCCGTTCATTGTGGTTAGTGATTAAATCCCTGCATGATTGTTTGATTTCATTGTTGTAAACTGTTTTTAGTTCAAGTTCATTAGAATCAATGATAGATAGTGTTGTGTTCATGAATGATTTATGATTAGGTAAACGGAATCTATGGTTAGTTACGTTTTGTATGACAGATCTGATTGTATGATGATCCCTTGAACCCACGAATCGGAACTAGTATTAATCGTATGAACACCTAGTAATATGATGGATTGTGCTCGTGTTATACTCGTTGTCTGAATAGCTTGTTAAGGTTAATGCTTGGTCTATTATGATTGATTGATTCCATGATGATATCTATGTTAATGATGTCCGCATGATTGCTTCTTGATGTTTACGACATTTAGGGTTTCTGTGTATTTCGTAACTGCTGTAACTGTGTTTACGAATCAGACATTCGACGAAACAGGAATCTCGGTGAAACAGAATGTGTTTCGCCAAGAGTCGTCGACGAATCAGAATCCTGTTTCGCCGAACAAGGCCACGACGAGACTGAAGGTGTTTCGTCAATATTTGTGTTTCGCCGAGGGATATCACGACGAATCAAGTGATTCGTCGAAGGGGCTCACGGCGAAACAGAGGGTGTTTCGCCGACTTGGGTAATTTGCACAGTAACTGTTTCTGTTAAAACATAACTGAGTTAACTAACTGCTGTTAGATGTTATGCCTGACTTGTATAATCATGAATGCGTGCAATGTGCTACTTGGTGATTATTTATGCGTTGTCCACTATGATTATACTTACGTGCCAACTTCGTGAATGTAAACAGATTATGTACACGTGCGCACTTTAGGACGTGATTGATTACTTGCGAGCATATACTTAGCATACCGAGCGAAACAAGGTGAGTTCACACAGCCAAGGCATGGGATTCCCCGGTGGTTTGGGAATGGGTTAAGAAATTAAAAATGGAACCTACATATCCTCCTTGGGTAGGATATGTACCGCCATCCTCCATGGGTAGGATGCCAATATTAATCCTGCGTATTCTCCTTGGGTAGAATACATACGTTCGTCCTCCTTGGGTAGGACAACAAACCTTAACGCATGCTCGTCCTCCTTGGGTAGGACAATCACACTCGCTACGGTCCTTGGATCAAGAAGGGCACGTACAAACACGACTAGTCTAACACATGGGGAAGCCCCCACTAATCTTCGCAAACATGCCTGGAATGGCCGCGAACTATACTAGAACGATCTTCGCAAACATGCCTGGAATGGCCGCGAACTATACTTTAATCTTCGCAAACATGCCTGGAGGGCCGCGATACAAATATAACTAGTCTAGAAAACATGGGAAACCCCCACTAAACTTCGCAAACATGCCTTGAGGGCCGCGATGCTATTACATACGATACATGATTACTAATCGAACATACGATATACGAAATGAACATTATCACTAAATAGCCAACTGTGAACTCGCTCAACTAGTTGTTGACTCTCTGTTACATGCCTTGCAGGACCATAGGTACTTTTGGAGCTTGCACGGGAGGCACAGTCGTTGTGGATATGGATCGTGAATGTGTTGTTAAACATTATGCCTTTTTGTACTTAAACTGATGTTGGGTTTTTACATTAATGCTTCCGCTACACACTTGTTTATATTTGGTTTTGTAAACACCTATCGTATTGATGAATGACTTTTACTTTATACTTATGTTCAATATGATTGGTGGCTTGATCCTGGTCGTGTCACGCCTCCAAGCGGTAGTACTCCGCGAGTGGATTTTTGGGGGTGTGACAAAAATCCCATAGGTATCCTCGGGAAAATCCCAAATTTTCATGCGCTACAGGCGGGAGTGTATAAACTCCAAGACTTAGAAAGGTGATAACCTTTAAACCTTAGAGAGTATGAAAATACCCTTCCGTGAGAGAGGGTGATCAATCCTCATATACCTTGAGAATCCAGGATATAGCCAATAGTGACGAAATTGTCAGCCACTTTTACATGAACTGGTCCCGCCACCTTGAACTATTCCTGGATAACTTGCGCTTCAGGCGGGGTGTTTAAACCCAATTCGAGAGAAAGGTGAATACCTTTAAACCTGTGAAGGGATCAGGATCCCTTAAACATGAGAGAGGGGGCAATCCTCTAATCTTTCGAAGTATCCTGAATGTATATCCTGGAGCTATATCCCGAAGCATATACTGCAAAACAACTGTAAGCTAAGGTGGGTGTTAGACTGGCTAACACCCCTCCGATGCTTAAGTCAGTAATGGGTTCAAAACAATAAATAATATTAAAATTTAATAAAAGATATAAAATCCATACCATTCTGAGCTAGAATTTAAATTCCGAACTCACTTGAAATAGAGCTTTAGATGTATAGCATTCCAGGATCTTGGTAGCATATCCCCCTCCATATCCTTGAGTCGGTATGCTCCTTTTCCTGATTCTGATTCAATCTCATAGGGTCCTTCCCATTTTGGAGCCAACTTTCCATCATCAGGATTAGTAGTATTCTGGAAAGCCTTTCTCAATACCCAATCTCCGACCTGGAACCTTCTAGTCCTTATATTCTTGTTATATGCTTTAGATATCCTCTGTTGATATGCCGCCATCCTTAGTCTTGCTGCGTCTCTTGTTTCATCAATAGTATCCAATTCCTGGCATAGGACTTCAGGATTTTGCTCAGGATCCCGGAGGTTGGATCTCGCTGTAGGTATCTGTTTTGGTCAAAAATTACCGAAGCAATTAAGTAATCAAATTAGTTTTGTAAGGTAGTGTACTAGTAATACTTTGTGATAAAATAAGTTGGTTTGTTAGTTTGCAAAAACAGTTTCAGGATACGGCTCAGGATATACAGCTGTATCTATGATCAAACAATGAGCAAAAAAGTAAAGGTCGATAAGTGATGTACGAGGAAAGCCCTTGATCAATCTAGATCGCCGGCACAAAACCTCAGGAACTGACAATCGCAGGATACAGTTTGAACAACTTTACTTCTTGTCAGGATACAGTGCAGGATGTGATGCGGATCAACTAGGTGTTACAATGTAATTCGAATACAAGTGTTTGTGTGTAGTGTTTGCTGTGAGCTAGAGAGCAAAAGTGTGCGAAAGAGTGTGTGTGTAAAGTTTCATGCCTTAATCTGATCCGCCCCCATCTATTTATAGTAAAAGAAATGCAACAAACTATCCTAATAAACCGGGATCCAGCGAATATTCCCCACTTGAACGTTGTAGACCTGGTCTTTCGGGTTCAATGTCTCTCATATAACAGATTCGCCCAAGTCTCAAGGAGATAAAGTCCATCTGACCGTTAGTAACCCACAACTACTTACCTGCACGTGGTTAATTTAGTTAACATCAGGATATCGTCCAGGATGTTACCAATATCCCGATCCATTATCCTGATCACAAGCAAATAATTAAAAGCAAGATATTAGTCAGGATATGTACGCTCAGAAAATGACGCATAACAATTGTCCCCAAATATATCTGTTGGTATACCAATCCAACGGATATATTTAAAAAATTCTATCTCGTAAATCAAGGCAATTAAATCGAGACGACGGTCAAGATCGCATCATAACTTCCAACGCGCTTTTAACTCGATGGAGATCTACAACGCTCCTATATCTTCTCTCTTCTTGTTTGAAAAGCAGATATCTCCAACGGAGTCTCCAGGTAATTCCCTACTTCTTATTCATTTCCTGTCAATATCTTTTCCTTTACTTGCAATGGCCGCCAGAACTTATTCTCAAACCGGCGAATCATCCGAGACCTTCATTCAGCAGAATCTTCTCAAAAATCCCGAGATGGAGATCTGTGCTTTTGATAACACGGACATTGCGGCTTTAAGAGCTTCCGGTGCTTTCCCTGATGGTACGGTCTTTAGACCATTTGATCGGTCAATTCGATCGGACGTCTCTTCTGTTGATTGGGTCTGCTTCCCGGCATACCCTTTCTCGCTAGGTCATCGGTACCCTTTTCCCGAATTTATGATGCAATTCTTCCGGACTACCGGTATTTCCTTCGCCCAAACCATGCCCATGGTCTGGAGGGTATTAATCGTACTCAATCAAATTAAAAACCTTCACTGTCCTGACCTTTGTATCGAAGATATGCCAATCGCTTACCGCCTCCGATCCCACGGTTCTAGCCGGTTTTTGCTTTTTTCGACTTCTAACAAACCCCTTATTCTTAAAGCCACCAAAAATGAAGACGGATGGCAATGCAAGTTCTTCTTCGTCAAACGAGACTCCATTGATGTGGGTGCTAGCCTTCCGGTGGAGTGGTTAACCACCGGTAGGATCATGAATATCCCCACGTATCTTTAGACTTTTATCCTTTGCTAATATCTTCTCATTTGGTCCTTTTGCAGTGAATTTTAAGGAAGTAGCCCCCTACTGCGGAATCAGAAACAAGAATCAAAACAGTTTACCAATTACCTGTAAGTGACAGGAGTTTTACCACACATATCCCGAGTTCCAGTCAATACTCATCATCTAAAATGTCTGGTAAGGATTACTTTTAAAATAATTAATTAGCACAATATAATATAATGAAGGGTAATAAAGATGTAAGACTTTTCCCTCTACGCAGCACCAGCCAAGATCCCTGAACTCTTTGACCTCGACGAGCTGGACAGTTATTCCGATCAGGTCCAGATCAAGAAGGAACCTAGTCCCAAGGCCACGGCCTCATCCAAGCCCAGCAGCTCCAAGGCCATCATCATTCCTAAACCTTCGCCAGCTACTAAGCCCCGGAGTTCAAGTTCTCGTAAAAGAAAAGAGCCTGATTCTCCTGTTATCTATGATACATTTCCCTATGAGAATCACGGGTTCATTGAGGTAAGCGGGTTCATGACTTCTTTTCTCAACCAGGTTAATATCCTCGAGTCATATCCTGCATCTTATACTGCTTATAAGTATTTAACAAAACCAGTACCTGTCCTTTTAATTTGCAGGGTCTCGAACGCCTGGTTCACTTATATCAGGAATCCTGTGGGCTCAACAAGACGCTTGAATCCAAGTTGAAGAAAGCTGAGGTCACCATCTCTGATCAGGGTATGATTGCAGCCACCAAATCTCGGAATTACGAGGACAAGTTCAAGGCTATGATCCAAGAACACCAGGCCGTTCTCAGCAAAGCTGCTCTTCAAGCTCAGAACGATCTTGATGCTGCCCATGCTCAACATGAACAAGATATGATCAACTACCGGGAAAGTCTTAAAAGTTCTGTCATCGCTTCCCTTCTCCAGGCCAGGCTAAAGATGGCCCACGAAGCCAAAGCACTGGGCTTCGAATGCCCTTCCTGGGACATCAATGCCTGGGAAACAAAGCTGAAGAGTCTCAGCGGCACTTCTGCTAAACCTGCAGCCGAAGGATCTTCAAAGGCAATCGAAAAACCAACTGATGCTGAGAGGGAAGTTCAGGTTGATCCCGAGGTGGATGCTACTGAAAATGTCATGAACGAAGAAGGCGCTGCCTCCTAAAACTCATTTTCTTTAAATTTGAGAGTTATGCTTATGTTTGAACAACTTTACTTCTTGTCCTATGAACAGTTTCTATTTCTGTATTAAGACAACTTGATAGCCGATGGTGGATGGGTCCTAGGTTTTAGGATGAAACCTTCGGTCATCAACTGGTATTGCCTATTTCAAATAATTTCGTCTTTCAATTGGCTTGCTATTGTTTTTTGTCATACATTTCTTAGTGTAGATTTTAGCTTTGCAAAATTTTGTACAACTATCTTTTGAAAATATCCTGATCAATATACTCAGTGATATATTATGAAAACTTTTATTAAATAGAATTTCTAAAAATTCAATCAACTTTAGAGGAAACTTCTAAAGAATAAAAGATAGTCCATTTTCTAAAACCTGTTTTGAGAATACTTGTTTGATCAAAGTTTTAATTTCAATCAAGTATCACTTCCAAATATTTCAATCAAATATCCCAAAACGCATCCCAAAAACACATTTTGAAGATATATCCCAAAGATATATCCTTTTCAGGATACTTAAACCTTAACCTGAGTTATAAAATTTATGTAAGGTTTATAAAGGAAAGATCATACCAGGAACTGAGTCTAACCCTAGTATTAAACTCCAATCCCTTTTGCGACTTCTCCTTCTAAGATGTCCCCAGTTCGAGACACTTAGCTCAACTTTGATCCTTTGTGCATCATACAATTGCTTTAGATGGAATGTCCCCTGTGCATGAAGTCCTCAAACACTTAGAAAATTTTTGAACACTAGTTCCAATTGTATAGACAATTTTTTGTGTTACAGGGGTAAAACCCAAAATATACTGGAGATAAATCCTTCGTATCCCGGGGGAAATCCCAAATTTTCGTGCACTACAGGCGGGAGTGTATAAACTCCAAGACTTAGAAAGGTGAAAACCTTTAAACCTTAGAGAGTATGAAAATACCCTTTCATGAGAGAGGGTGATCAATCCTCATATACCTTTAGGATTCAGGATATAGCCAACAGTAACAAAATTGTCAGCCACTTTTACATGGACTGGTCCCGCCACCTTGAACTATTCCCGAATAACTTGCGCTCCAGGCGGGGTGTTTAAACCCAATTCGGAAGAAAGGTGAATACCTTTAAACCTATGAAGGGATCAGGATCACTTATAGGTGAGAGAGGGGGCCAATCCTCTAATCTTCCGAAGTATCCTGAGTGTGTATCCTGGTGCTATATCCCGAAGTATATTCTACAAAACCACTATAGGCTAAGGTGGGTGTTAGCCTGGCTAACACCCCCCGATGCTTAAGTCGGTAATAGGTTCAAAATAGTAAATAATATCAAAATTTAATAAGAGAGACATAATTCATACCATCCTGAGTTGGAATTTAAATTCCATACTCACTTGAAATAGAGTTTTAAATGTATAGCATTCCAAGATCTCGGTAGCATATCCCCCTATATATTCTTGAGTCGGTATGCTCCTTTTCCTAATTCTGATTCAACCTCGTAGGGTCCTTCCCATTTCGGAGCCAACTTTCCATCAGCAGGATAAGTAGTATTCTGAAAAGCTTTTCTTAATACCCAATCTCCAACCTGAAATCTTCTAGTCCTTATATTCTTGTTATATGCTTTAGATATCCTCTGTTGATATGCTGCCATCCTTAGCCTTGCAGCATCTCTTATCTCATCAATAGTATCTAGTTCCTGGCATAGGACTTCAGGATTCTGCTCAGGATCACTGAGGTTGGATCTTGCTGTAGGTATCACCATTTTCGTCGGGATCACCGCTTCTGCTCCAAACACTAAGGAAAACAGGGTTTGACCAGTTGCACTCTTTATCGTTGTCCTATCATCCCACAAAACAAAGGGTAATTCTTCTGTCCATATTCCTTTCTTAGCCCCTAGTCTCTTTTTCAAGTTGTTGACAATTATCTTGTTCGATGATTCTGCTTGTCCATTTGCTTGAGGATGTACCGGAGTAGACGTAATCATTTTGATTCCCCAACTCTTGCAGAAGTCAGTAGTCCTTTTACTTATAAATTGAGATCCGTTGTCACAAATTATCTCAGCTGGTACTCCAAACCTAGTCAGGATATTCCTTTTTATGAAGGATACCACTTCTTGATCTCTAACTTGAACAAATGCTTCTGCTTCAACCGATTTGGAGAAATAATCCGTCATTGCCAACATGAAAACTTTTCCTCCTGGAGCCTTTGGAAGCTTTCCCACTATATCCATACCCCATTTCATGAACGGCCAAGGGGAAATAATAGGATACAGCGGTTCAGCAGGCTGATGTAATATGTTACTATGTCTTTTACATGCGTCACATCTTCGAGCATATTCTGTGGCATCTTTCCTCATCCTCGGCCAATAATATCCTGTCCTTAATACTTTTGAGAATAAGGACCTGCCCCCAGTATGGTTACCATAATCCCCTTCATGTATATCCTGAAGTACTTCTTTGGTTTCGGGATCCTCCAAGCACCTCAGATATGGTCCTGCAAGAGATTTCTTATACAAAACATCATTTATAATAGTGAATCGTGATACCTTCATTCTAAAGGCTTTAGGATTCTCATTCTTTGGGATGTGTCCTTCCTTGAGATATGTCATGATTGGAGCCGTCCAGGACTTAGGATCCTCCTCAGGATACTCATCATCAGGATCCTGAATACTTATTACTTCCTTATCCTGAGGATTCATCGCAGGATATAGGATATGTAATATTGGTCTTCGGGTTCCTTCCGGTATCCTGACCGATGATCCCAGATTTGCCAAGGCATCAGCTTCAGCATTATCCTCTCTTGGTACTTGTTCAAGTGTAAAAATATCGAAATATCCTGCTAATTTTTTGAGAATTTCGAGATACTCGATTAACTTCTCTCCCTTAACTGCATAGGTTCCATTAAAGTTGTTTTGGTCAAAAATCAAGCTAAGATAATGCAACCAAACTTTCTGTTGTGAGGTGTGATGCTTGAATCAATGAACAATGCTAAGGATCACTCAGAAATGTAATGAACAAGTGACACAATGATTTATATGAGGAAAAAGCCCTTGATCAAGAGTTGATCTCCGGCATAAAAAACCTCGGGTGATGGAAACTACCGATCACCAACTCAGATTAAACAAAAAATGTATTACAACTTTGGATGATAGCGAGCTAGTTACAAGGATCACTAGAGTGTAATGTGCAAAAAAGTGTGTAATCGCCGAGCAAACTGTCAAGAGCTGATGAGAGAAGTTACGAGTGTGTGTGTTTAGCCAAAAATAGCCAAGTGTTCTAATCTATCTCGCTATCCCCTTTTAAATTTAGAAAATATCTAAGTTAACTAACTATCCACATTTCATGCAAGTCTTCCACGAACTCCATAACGTCCATATTAGTCAAGCACGTGCGGAATAAATAGGGAATATGCTCCAGGAATATCGCCAAGACCAAGTCCAAGCACGTACTCCTGCAAAACAACATCATATTCAAAGCAGACAAACGTTAGTGTAAGGATCACTAAGATGATCCTGGATCCTGATCCTGCAATACTCTCTGAGGATCACTAATTCAAATAGAATTGAGGATCCCTAAGCCCAACAGTAATTGAGGATCACTGATCTTTGGAAAATCCTCCCCTAACAATTGCCCCCAAAATATAAGGAGTAAAGTGTAAATAAACGAGTTATATTTTCTCGTTCTTATCCGTAACAAACTAACGGATATATAGCCGTTACTTCCTGACTAGCCGTTGCCAATCTAACGTCATTGAAGTGACTATCCTGCAAGATCATGATTATAAATTGAAGTTAGAGATAAGGGTTAGGAAGCATTTAAATTCGTGCGTTTCATCCTTTAAATCCTCATTCGAAGATCTGATCAGGTACTTCTCTTTCCTTTCTCTCTTCATATTCTCATTCTATTTCTTCTTCTCCACCATCATTATGCCCAAGATGATGCTAAGATCTTCACCGGCTAAGGATCACAAAAAGGCCAGTCCTTTGAAGAGCCAAGGGATCATCGAAGGCTCTGCGAAGGAACGATGCTGCTTTACTGATCCACAGATAGACAATATTCGCCATTGTTTTCCGGCGAATACCGTTTTCAAAGCTTTTGATCCCACCGTCCTGAGTGACTATGTTTCTGAAACCTGGGTAGCTTTCCCGGTCACCCCATTTACGATAGGATACTCGTATCCTTTTCCTGATTTCACCTAATCTTTCTTCTCTCTCACCGGCATCTCCTACATCCAAGCGATGCCAATGATGTGGAGGGTCTTGTATACCCTTGAAAGAATCATTGAGCATGAAGGTATTGATCTGGGAATGTCGGAGTTAGCAGAAATGTATGACCTTGTGAGCCATGGATCTCGTCGATATCTATTCAAACACAAACCCGGTGAAGAACGGCCCATCTTCAAAACCACTAAGAATGACACCAACTGGAAAAGGCGATTCTTCTTTGTCAGAAGGGATTCCATCCCTGATGGGAAGGATCTTCCAAGAAAATGGGTTACTCATTGTAGGATAGAGGATCCTTATAGAAGGATCACAGGATAACCTTGTTTTTGCTGAGGATCACTAACATCCTTTTGTTTCTATTTTGCAGCTATTACTGTTTCACACATTATTACAACACCTGCAACGAAGGAAAGGCTTGCTGCATTCCGGAGGCTTGATCCTGCAATAAGAACATTTCAAGCAAATACCCAGGATTCTTAAGAAGTATCCTCAGGCTTTGTCACAATGTCAAGTAAGTATCCCATTTCGTAGGTAACTAAATGTTTAAATTGAAATGAAACAAGGATACTTATCTGTTTTGGATGTGTAGGTGTTGGAAAATCAACGAAGTCTGCCACTCGTTTCAGTGTTACTGACCTTGATGCTGTCCGATCCTCAAAAAAGAAACCTGCTGCTAGTCCAACTGTCACGATCCCCAAGGCAACCACTTCTAAGGGAAGAAGCGGAAAGAAAAGGAAGACTACCGATACCCTTGAACGTCTGCCTCTGATCCAGCATCAGTTCGAGGAATACGTTGCTGAGGTAAGAATAACTGATCCTTAAATGTGATTCTTGTACATGATCCTTCCATGCTGAGGGTAAGGGATCCTGAATTGTATCCTTTCTTTTGCAGAAATTTGCTGAAATTCAAGATTACGTAGGGAGTATTGAAGAGGTTGAGCAAAAGTGTGTGGATCTCCAAAAGATCATGCTGGCCAAGGATAAGAAGATTGCCTCCCTTGAAAACGATGTCAATCCGGTGAAGAGGGAACTTATCCTGGCTCATATCACTGCTGATCAGGAGAAGGCTGAAATCACCAATGATGCTAAAGTCTCCGCTGCCATTGCTATGTACAAAACCAAGTTGCAGATAGCCCAAGAAGCTCAGGATCCTGACTTTGACAAGAGCAACTGGGACATAGAGGGCTGGAAGGCTAGGTTGGCTGCGCTGAATGACGAAGAAGAAGCTGGTGAGGTCTTAGCAATTGAGGCTGGCAGCAGTGGGATTAAGGATCATGTGGGTGATGCTGGAGCTGGAGGAGCTGGTGAAGGTGATGGTGATGTAGCAAAGGTGTAAGCTGCAGGGATGGGCGATGATGGACATTTCTAGACGCGACCGGAGCCCATTTTTTAGGACTTGGTAATAGTTTTTTTGTTGTGGTGTTTTGAAACAATCTTGGGTTGTATTTGAACAATAGTTTCTAGGGTTATGGATCATGGATCCTTAGACAATAGGTAGGATAATGGGTGGTGGATGGATCCTCTGTTTGGGGGATGAAGCCACTTGTTATCCTGCCATCTTTTATTTCCTGCACTCTTAAGACCCGTTAACAATGGACACCCTTTGCCAACCCATGTGGACGGGCCACGTTTTGCTGGTAGAAACGTGGGTTGGCAATTTTGACAACCTTGAAGGGTTTAACATTTTATAAATAAATAAAACCTTAACTTTTTGGCTATTTCCCGTGTTGTTATCCTTGTGAATACTTTACTTTTCAATTGTTGTGATATACATTTTGTTTGAATTTATTAAGTAAAGGTGAAAAAATTTAATAAATATCCTCAAAAAGTTTAGGATATAATCAAGGATCACATATCCTATAGTCGACAAGTTCTGAAAAGTAGTGTAGTTTAAGGATCATAAGTTCAGTTGTCAAAGGATAAGGGTCACTTATATGAATAATGAATAAAATCAAAGTAATTAAGGATCATACCTGAGAATCCATGTTAGGATCCTAACCTTCAACACTTATAATCAGGATAACCAAAAGACAAACCTTAGTAGAAGGTAAGGATCAAGGATCCTTGGTTGTTTAGCTTCAAGAACCTGAAATAGGATACAACTTGGGACTAAGCCAATATAAGATAAAAGTTAGTAACTGGGGACAAGCCCAACAATTCTGGGGACAAGCCCAAAGGATAACTGGGGAAACGCCCAAAGGATAACTGGGGACAAGCCCAAAGGATAACTGGGGACAAGCCCAAAGGATCGTGTGTAAACTGGAGTATGGCCCTCCCTGGCGACTATCCAAACTTAGTGACATGAAAATGCCAAAACCTTGGCTAACGTGAAAACGTTAGAAACCTTAGGAACGGATGTATGGTACGTCTACCATTATACGTAGGATCCTGAATATAGCCAGTACAATGAAATTGTCAGCCCCTAAAGCGAGTACTGGTCCCATTGCCATTAACTATACCAGGATCATCGTGCGCTACTGTAGAAACTGGGGACATGCCCAAACTGAGGTCAAGCCCAAAGGATAACTGGGGTCAAGCCCAAATAACTGGGGTCAAGCCCAAACAACTGGATACTTCTGTGGATACTCAATCCTTTGTTAAGGATACCTGAACCTTCAAAACTCAGAATCAAGTGAAAGGAGGATAAAGGATGCGAGATCCTTATCCTTATATAAGATGATTAAAGAATGAAATAGTTTAAGATTAGAATATTACCAAAATGGGGATCCTCTGTCCTGTAAGGATCCTTCAAGCATACTTGTCAGGTAAGGATCATGGATCCTTATTACAAGAAGTATTTCTTCAAGTGGACAGCATTCCAAGCTCTTGGTAGCAAATCACCTTCCATTGTTAGCAATCGATATGCCCCCTTTCCTGCCTCAGCTTCGATCAAGTAAGGGCCTTCCCACTTTGGTGCCAACTTTCCATCAGCAGGATTGGTGGTATTCTGAAATGCTTTCCTTAACACTATATCACCAACTTGGAATTTCCTGATCCTGACATTTTTGTTGTAAGCTCCAGCCATCCTTTGTTGATAACTGGCCATCCTTATCCTTGCCAAATCCCTGAGTTCTTCTATAGTATCCAAATCTTGAACCAAGTTTTCAGCATTTTCTTCAGGATCACGAATGCCTGTTCTTGTAGTAGGAACCACCATCTCTGTAGGGATCACTGATTCTACTCCAAATACTAAAGAAAATGGAGTTTGGCTAGTAGCATTCTTGGGAGTTGTCCTATCAGCCCAAAGTACATAAGGTAGTTCTTCTGCCCATTTCCCTTTCTTAGATCCAAGCTTCTTCTTCAAATTGTTGATGACGATCTTGTTGGATGATTCTGCCTGGCCATTAGCTTGTGGGTGGACTGGTGTTGATGTTATCATCTTAATCCCCCAGCTGTCACAAAAGTTAGTAATTCTACTCCCAATAAATTGGGATCCATTATCACAAACCATTTCAGAAGGGATACCAAATCTAGTAATAATGTTTCTCTTAATAAAGGATATCACTTCCTTTTCTCTGACTTGGGCAAAGGCTTCAGCCTCTATCCACTTGGAGAAGTAATCAGTCATAGCAAGCATGAATACTTTTCCACCAGGTGCCTTAGGAAGCTTACCAACTATATCCATTCCCCATCTCATAAATGGCCAAGAAGAGGATATAGGATGCAAAAGCTCTGCTGGTTGATGAAGGATATTACTATGTCTCTGACAAGGACCACACTTCTTGGCATATTCCACAACATCCTTCTTCATAGTAGGCCAATAGTATCATGTCCTCAGGATCCTTGAGAATAATGCCCTGCCCCCAATGTGGTTTCCACAATCTCCTTCATGGAAATCCTTTAAGACTTCTTGGATTTCAGGATCCTCAATGCATCTTAGATATGGTCCTGCAAGAGATCGTTTATACAACATATTATTCAATATTGTAAATTGGGATACCTTGATTTTGAAAGCCCTAGGATTTTCTCCTGCAGGAATCTCCCCATGTTGTATGTATCTCATGATTGGAAGGATCCATGATCCTGAATGAGATTGAGTTTCATCACTAGGGATGATTGCAGAATCCTCTCCTATCTCCATGGCTACATGATCCTCAATAGAAGGAGTCAGAATATGGATAATAGGGATCTTGATATCCTCCGGGATCTTCAAAGATGATCCTAGATTGGCTAATGCATCAGCCTCTGCATTCTATTCCCTTGGTACCTTTGTCAAACTAAAGGAAACAAAAGAGAGTGCCAATTCTTTGACTATCTCTAAATATTTGATTAGCTTTTCACCTTTAACAGCATAGGATCCATTAAAGTGATTAGTGATTAATAATGAATCTACATGTACCTCAAGATACCTGATCCTCATATGCTTATCAATTTGCAAACCAGCTATCAAGGCTTCATACTCAGCCTCATTATTAGTAGTTTGGAACTCACAAGCTATGGAGTGGGGTATTATGTCCCCCTGTGGCGATTTTAGTAGTATTCCAAGTCCTGTTCCTTTGACATTAGAGGCTCCATCAGTGAAGAGTATCCAAGGATCCTTAGTTTCTTCAAGCTATTGGACTTCTAACTCAGCTTCTTTTAGCAAGTCACTACTGAAATCTGCCACAAAGTCAGCTAAGGCTTGGGATTTAATGGCAGTTCTAGGCTCATATCTTATATCATAAGCACTAAGCTTCACTGCCCATTTAGCCATCCTTCCTGACATTTCAGGTTTCCTGAGAACATTCTTAATTGGAAAATTAGTTTTAACAATAATGGCATGAGTCTCAAAATAATGTCTTAATTTAGTAGATGCCATAATTAATGCTAGGATAAGTTTCTCTAAGTGTGAATACCTGGATTCAGCATCAAGTAAACTCTTACTTACATAATAAACAGGATGTTGTGTACCTTGGTGATCCTTAACAAGGACCGCACTTACTGCTTTTGAGGATACTGCTAGGTATAAGGATAATATATCCCCTTTCTCTGGTTTCATCAAGGC
Organism: Helianthus tuberosus; assembly: GCA_030545235.1. Classification (NCBI taxonomy): domain Eukaryota; kingdom Viridiplantae; phylum Streptophyta; class Magnoliopsida; order Asterales; family Asteraceae; genus Helianthus; species Helianthus tuberosus. The sequence goes on from CM060406.1 coordinate 67,103,841, forward strand.
AGGGGCTAAGGACAGGTAATCCTTAAGAGCTTTGAGGGCATTTTCATGCTTCTCAGTCTATTCAAATTTCTTGTTCTTCCTCAGGATGTCATAGAATTCCTTACACTTTTCTGAGGATTTGGATATGAACCTATTCAAGGCTGCGATCCTGCCTGTCAATCTTTGCACATCCTTAGCATTGGCAGGAGATGTGATATTCACAATAGCCTTAATCTGCTCTGGACTTGCTTCAATGCCCCTCTTTGTCACCATATAGCCTAAGAATTTCCCTGCTTTAACACCAAAATGACACTTGGAAGGATTCAGTTTCATATTAAATTTATCAAGGATATCGAATGCTTCCTCCAAGTCTTTAAGGTGATCCTCAGCTTTCTTGGACTTAACCACCATGTCATCTATATAGACTTCCATAGTGTGTCCAATCTATTCCTTGAACATCATATTGACTAGCCTTTGATAAGTAGCACCTGCATTCCTTAGTCCAAATGGCATAGCAATATAACAATATATACCAGTTGGGGTCATAAAGGCTGTATCCTCTTGATCAGATGGTTCCATCTGAATTTGTTGAAATCCAGATGAAGCATCCATAAAAGTCAACAACTCATGACCCGCGGTAGCATCTACCATGGAGCCAATGTGGGGTAATGGGAAAGGATCCTTGGGACATGCCTTGTTTAAATCAGTAAAATCGACACATACCCTCCACTTTCCATTTTTCTTTTGAACAACAACCACAGTGGCTAACCACCTTGGATACTTAACCTCTCTTATCATACCTGCCCGAAGTAGTTTATCTACCTCTTCCTGGATAATAGCATTCCTTTCAGGTGCAAACTTCCTCCTCTTTTGATGTATAGGCTTGAATGACCTATCAACGCCGAGTTTATGAGTAATTATATCTCTAGATATACCTGTCATGTCTTCATGCTTCCAGGCAAAGGTAGTTTTCCTTCTTTTAAGGAAGGATACTAGATTCTATTCAATGTCACTAAGGATCCCTGATCCTATAAAGATATTGGATTCAGGATCATGAGGATCCATGAGGATTTCTTTTACATCCTGCTCTCTTGCCTCCAAGACATCTCTTGGAGGATACTTTAGTTGCTATTGCTCCCTTGGTCTTGAGGCTGGCTTCATTGGTGATGTGTAACATTTTTTAGCTTCTTGTTAATCACTCTCAATTTTCACCACTCCCCATGGACTAGGAAGCTTTACGCATTGATGATACGTAGATGGAACTGCCTTCATGTCATGTATCCACGTCCTGCCAAGGATAACATTACAACATGATAAGCAATCTATAACACAAATTTTTTTATAAGAATGAAGTCCTTCGATATAGATAGGGAGTTTGATGTCCCCCAATGTATTCTTGGTTTCTCCGCTGAATCCCACAAGTACTGAGGATCTTGGAACAATATCTGATTCAGGGATATTCATCTTCTTGAGGACATCAAGCTGCATGATGTTTACTAAGCTTCCTCCATCTATCAGGATCCTGCGAACAAAATGGTTAGAAATAAACAGGGTAATAACAAGACCATCATGATGAGGATCCTGAACATCAAGACGATCATCCTCATCAAAAGTTATGATCTTATCCTTAGTGACAGTGGAGGTCCGGATGGGTCTGTCTCCATTATCCATCTTGGTTTCCTTGGCATGTCTTTTGGCTGCTGGAAAAGAAGTACCACAAATGTCTGATCCACCAGATATGAAGTTTATAACTTGTGCATCCGCTGGAGGAGCAGGAGACTTTTCTGGGATCCTTTCAGGATCCTGGATCCTTGACTTCTTTCGTCCCAAAAGCTCCTTCAAATGCCCCTTACTTAACAAGTAACCAATTTCCTTTCTTAGTGCAATACACTCTTCAGTGAGATGCCCAAAATCCTCATGATATGCACACCATTTGGACTTGTCCTTTGTAGCAGCTGGTTTATCACTTTTCCTTGGCCACCTAGCTTTCTCACCTAGATTCTGCATTGCAATAATTAGTTCATTGTTATCAACAGAAAAACAGTATTCAGAAATGGGAGGATAATCCTCATCATCCTCTTCCTGTTCCACTGCATGCACGTTCTAGTTGTCAGATTTATTGTAGGACTTGAACTTGTTATTCCTAAAGTAGGATCCTTGCTTCTCCTGCTTTGAGGATCCTGTCAATCTCTCGTGGATCCTTTTGTCATCCTCTAGACGGATGAACCTAAGGGCCCTGGTTCTTACTTCATCAAGATTCCTGCATGGGGTCATAACAAGATCATCATAGAACAATGAATCCCTAAGCAAACCCATTTTAAAGGCTTCCACAGCCGTAGCTAAATCCACGTTAGGGATATCTAAGGAGTCTTTACTAAACTTAGTGATGTAATCTCTAAGTGATTCATTTTGACCTTGTGTTACTCTGTATAGATCACTAGTTAATCGTTCAAATTCTCTACTACAAGAGAATTGACTATTAAACAAATTAACTAGATTAGCAAATGAAGTAATAGAGTAAGGGGAAGACTTAGCAGCCATTTAAGAGCAGATCCTGTGAGGGTGGATCCAAATCCCTTGCATAGACATGCTTCTTTTAACCTCTCAGATATTGGATTGATCTCCATCCTATCCCTGTATTGAGCTACATGTTCCTCTGGATCTGTTGAACCATCATACAGCTTCATAGTTGGTATTTGGAACCTCTTGGGTATCTCAGCATCGCAAATAGGTGGTGCAAAGCGAGATATCCTATGGCTACCATCTGCAATTTCAGGAATGGGTTTAACCACTCCTGGTACGCTGGATATCATATCCTTAAGCTTCTGTAACTCCCTGGCCATAGCCTGATTGATACCTGTATCCTGCATAGAGCCATGGTTAGTGTTGTATGAATTATTGAAAGTGTTACCTTCCATGGGATTCATGTTTGGAATTCCGGATGTGAATCCATATTGACGGGGTTCTGGTATGATTGAAGGACCAGAGGAAGCAATGGTCTGCATTGGTATGAAGTCTCCTTGATGAACATCCGAGCTTGGAGGCTGCATACTCCTTAAGAATCCTTGATCCTGAAAGATGTTGGATCCATGAACCTGAGAGGATTCTCGAACCTGAAAGTATCCTAGGGGCTGAGAGGATCCTTGAACCTGAAAGGATCCTGGAACGATAGAAAATCCTTGGGCTTGGGAGGATCCTTGGACCTGGGAGGATCCTTGGACCTGGGAGGATCCTTGGACCTGGGAGGATCCTTGAACTGTGTGCATTCCCAAATATCCTCCTGAGCTGACGAAGGATCCCTGATGCTGAGAAGAGGATCCCGATGGCTGAGAATAGGATCCTTGAGGCTGGAAATGGGAGCCAAATGCTTGACTTATAGTTGTTGTTCCATAACGCCTTTCTGATGGACCACTTTGATACTGGATGCCCGGAACTGCCGATTGTAGGGTAGTTACAACCGGAGTGTCAAAATTCAAGGACCTTGGCATCAGAGGAGAGTGATCCTCCACTGATTTCTTCTGTTTCTTGATATCACCAATTTCCTAGAGGAACCTTTCATTGGTTTTGTCCTGCTCTTGCATGCGATCCCTCATCTGCAAAATCAGAGTAAAAAGATCATTAGTAGTAGGATTAGAGGAAACAAAAGAAGTTGGTGGTTTTGGAAAAATGGGGGTTTGTCTCTTCGCAGCATTTTCAGCATTCTTCTGGGATCCAGAAGGTGGTGGAGGCAAAGGAGGAACACCTTGTGAAGAACTGATTGCCGGCATAGAGCTTGATGTGTTCTTTGCTAAAGAAGCCATCTGCTTGGTTGTAATGAACCAAAGTGATCACAAGAACAATAATTTCTCAAGAACGAAGCACCAATTGCCCCACGGTGGGCGCCAAACTGTTTTGGTCAAAAATCAAGCTAAGATAATGCAACCAAACTTTCTATTGTGAGGTGTGATGCTTGAATCAATGAACAATGCTAAGGATCACTCAGAAATGTAATGAACAAGTGACACAATGATTTATACGAGGAACAAGCCCTTGATCAAGAGTTGATCTCCGGCATAAAAAACCTCGGGTGATGGAAACTACCGATCACCAACTCAGATTAAACAGAAAATGTATTACAACTTTGGATGATAGCGAGCTAGTTACAAGGATCACTAGAGTGTAATGTGCAAAAAAGTGTGTAATCGCCGAGCAAACTGTAAAGAGCTGATGAGAGAAGTTACGAGTGTGTGTGTTTAGCCAAAAATAGCCAAGTGTTCTAATCTATCTCGCTATCCCCTTTTAAATTTAGAAAATATCTAAGTTAACTAACTATCCGCATTTCATGCAAGTCTTCCACGAACTCCATAACGTCCATATTAGTCAAGCACGGGCGGAATAAATAGGGAATATGCTCCAGGAATATCGCCAAGTCCAAGCACGTACTCCTGCAAAACAACATCATATTCAAAGCAGACAATCGTTAGTGTAAGGATCACTAAGATGATCCTGGATCCTGATCCTGCAATACTCTCTGAGGATCACTAATTCAAACAGAATTGAGGATCCCTAAGCCCAACAGTAATTGAGGATCATTGATCTTTGGAAAATCCTCCCCTAACAAAAGTGATTAGTGATTAACAAAGAATCAACATATACTTGCAAATTCTTGATACTCATATTCTTAGCCAAGACTAATCCTGCAATTAAAGCCTCATATTCTGCCTCATTATTAGTAGCAGGAAATTCACACCTAATAGCCTGCGGTAATATGTCCCCCTGTGGCGATTTTAGTAGTATACCTAAACCTACACCTCTTACGTTAGATGCACCTTCAGTATACAATGTCCAGCATTCTAAGTTTTCTCCTAGCTGCTGTACTTCTAACTCTACTTCATTTTGAAGGTCACTACTGAAATCAGCCACAAAGTCAGCTAAAGCCTGAGACTTTATGGCATTTCTAGGCTCATATACTAAGTCATAAGCACTCAGTTTTACTGACCACTTAGCCATCCTACCCGACATCTCGGGTTTCCTAAGCATGTTTTTAACAGGATAATTGGTTTTAACATGAATCCTATGTGTCTCAAAATAATGTCTAAGTTTTGTTGATGCCATAACTAGGGCTAATATCAATTTCTCTAGATGAGAATATCTAGTTTCAGCATCTAGTAAACTTTTACTAACATAATAGACAGGATATTGCTGACCTTCTTGGTCCTTTATAAGAACGGCACTTACAGCATTCCCTGATACGGTGAGGTATAGGGATAGTGGTTCACCATTTTCAGGCTTCATCAATAGAGGTGCAGTTGAGAGATATCGCTTCAAATCCTGCAAGGCTGCTTCATGCTTTGCTCCCCATTCGAACTTCTTATTCTTCTTGAGGATATCATAAAATTCCTTGCATTTTTCCGAGGATCTTGAAATAAATCTGTTCAATGCTGCTACTCGGCCTGTTAACCGTTGAACATCCTTCATATTCGAATGTGATTTTATATCCAAGATAGCTCTAATCTGCTCCGGGCTCGCCTCTATGACTCTTTTGGTCACCATATATCCTAGAAACTTTCCTGCCCCAACTCCGAAATGGCACTTAGCAGGATTCCGTTTCATGTTATACTGATCCAGGATATCAAAGGCTCCCTTAATATCCTGGAGGTGATCCTCAGCCTTTTTAGATTTCACCACCATATCGTCAATATATACCTCCATGGTGTCCCCCAGCTTGTCCTTAAACATCATGTTTACCAACCTCTGGTATGTTGCACCTGCATTTTTCAGACCAAAGGGCATAGCAGTATAACAATAAATACCTGTAGGTGTCATGAAAGAAGTATCCTCCTGATCAGAGGGTTCCATTTGGATTTGCTGAAATCCTGAAGAGGCATCTATGAAGGTTAACATCTCGTGGCCGGCGGTAGCATCTACCATTGAATCAATATGAGGTAGAGGAAACGGGTCTTTGGGACATGCTTTGTTTAAGTCTGTGTAATCTACACAAACTCTCCATTTCCCATTTTTCTTTTGTACCACGACTACATTCGTAAGCCATCTAGGAAACTTCACTTCTCTAATCATCTTGCTCCTCAACAGTCTTTCAACTTCCTCTTGGATGATCACATTTCGCTCCGGAGCAAATTTTCTTCTCTTTTGTTGGACCGGCTTGAATGACCTGTCAATACCAAGCTTATGTGTTATAATATCCTTGGATATACCTGTCATATCCTCGTGCTTCCATGCGAATGTTGACATCCTGCATTTCAAAAAATTAATCAATTGATTTTCAATATCCTGAGGGATATTGGTTCCTACGAGCACCGAGATATCCGGATTATCCTGATCCAGGATAACTTTCTTTACATCCTGCTCCAAAGCCTCCATGATATCCTGGGCCCGCATCTTTAATTGCTATGCCGCATTATGCTTGGTTGAGGATTTCGTTGAGGATTTCGTTGAGGATGAGTAGCATTCCTTCGCCTCCTGCTGATCACTATCAACCTTGACAACCCCCCAAGGGGTAGGGATCTTGATGCACTGATGATAAGTCGATGGCACAGCCTTCATATCATGGATCCATGGCCTGCCTAGTATGATGTTATAGCAGGATAGGGAGTCCATCACACAGAAACGTTGTATCGAGTTGACCCCTTCAACATATACTGGTAACTTTATCTCCCCTACGGTATTCCTAGCTTCCCCACTGAAGCCAACGAGCACTGTGGATTTCGAAGTAATGTCCATCAGAGATACATTCATCCTCTTCAATGTTTCCAGCTGAATTATGTTGACAGAGCTGCCATTATCCACTAATATCCTGCGTACAAAATGGTTAGCAACATATAATGTTATTGCGAGAGCATCATGCTGAGGATCCTACACAGTATCCCTGTCATCACTGTCGAAAGTGATCACTTTATCAGTTGTAAGGGTAGTCATCCTGGCTGGTTTGTCTCCCTTTTCAGTCTTAGCCTCCTTTGCATGTCTCTTGGCTGTAGAATACGAAGTCCCACAAATGTCGGATCCTCCTGAAATAAAGTTAATTATTTTGGCATCTGCTGGGGGTGATGCTGCTCGTTCAGGATCCTTCTCAGGATCCTACCCTTTATTCTTCTTTCTTCCCAGCAAATCCTTCAGATACCCTTGCTCAATAGGTAGCTTATTTCTTTCCTTAAAGCAATGCAATCCTTGGTCACATGTCCGAAATCTTCATGGAAGGCACACCATTTGGATTTATCCTTCAAATCAACTTTTTGTTGATTCTTTCAAGGCCACCTGGCTTTGTCTCCTAAACCCTGCATAGTATACATTAACTCAGGTATGTTAACAGAAAAGCAGTATTCAGATAATTCAGGATATTCTTCAGGATCCTCGTCTTCAACAACATTCACTTTCTTGTTGTCATTTCTGCCATATGGCTTGGAGCGATACGGTTTATACGAGGATTCTGATTTCCTGTTGGTTGATTCATAGGTTGAGGTAGAATTCATCCTCTCTTGCATTTTTTTGTCATCTTCCAAGCGAATATATCTCAAGGCCCTGTTACGAGCTTCGTCGAGATTCCTGCAGGGATTCTTTACAAGATCCTTATAAAACTGAGAATCCTTTTGTAACCCCATCTTAAAAGCCTGCACAGTTGTTGCAACATCAAGATGTGGGATATCCAAGGATTCCCGACTAAACTTGTTCACATAATCCCTCAAGGATTCCTGAGGTCCTTGAGTTATCCTGTAAAGATCACTGGTTAGTTTCTCAAAACTCCGGCTGCAAGAAAACTGACTATTAAATAAATTAACCAAATGAGCAAACGAAGTAATTGAGTGAGGAGGAACATTTAACAGCCATTTTAAGGCCGACCCTGTCAAGGTAGAACCGAAACCCTTGCACAAGCATGCTTCCTTGAGTTCCGAAGGGATAGGGTTAATCTCCATTCTTTCTCTATACTGGGCAATATGCTCTTCAGGATCCGTAGTCCCATCATACAGTTTCATGTTGGGGGTCTGAAATCTCTTTGGGATTTCAGCATCACAGATAGGATATGCAAATCGGGATACCCTGTGGTTGTCTTGGGATACTTCCGGAATTGGCTGGACCACTCCAGGTACACTCGATATCATGTCCTTCAATTTCTGAAGCTCCCTAGTAAATGTTGACGTCATACCTGCATCCTGCAAAGACCCATTGTTGCTAGTAGCAAGAATATTATTATTTGACACGTTACCGGTTTGAGGATTCTGGCCATATCCCGAAGCATATCCTGAGCTCCTCACAGTTGACATCCTGATCGAGGAGGGTATCTCAGGAGTATGATTCTGAGAATGGCTTGGCACGATATTCCCCCGGTTATCTTCAGTGTAAACTGCAGAACTGAAGTTCAAAGCTCTAGGCTGCAAAGGAGTGACAGTTTCTTCAGCAGGTCTACTTGGGCCTGATTTCAAGAGTTGTATCTCTCTCATCAGCATCCAATTAGTTTCCTACTGCTGCCTCATCTGTTCCTGTACACTACCAAACAAATTCAGAATTTCATCATTAGAAGCCAAAACATGAGCAGATCCCTGGGTACTGGGAGCGGGAATAACATCCCGAGCCACATGACTTTCAGTTCCGTGTGAAGAAGTTTGCATTCGTGGAGGAGGAGGTGGAAGCACCGAACCAATTGTTGCAGAGGTAGTAGCAGACATGGTGGAAGAGCTCATGTTTGATCTCGAGGCCATTGAAAACAATGTAGCAAAAAGTTTTGACAATAGAAAACCGAGTAATGATTTTACTAAAGTTTTTAGCAAAAATAGCACCATTTGCCCCACGGTGGGCGCCAAATTGTTTTGGTCAAAAATTACCGAAGCAATTAAGTGATCAAATTAGTTTTGTGAGGTAGTGTGCTAGTAATACTTTGTAACAAAATATGTTAGTTTGGTAGTTTGCAAAAACAGTTTCAGGATACGGCTCAGGATATAGAGCTGTATCTATGATCAAACAATGAGCAAAAAAGTAAAGGTCGACACGTGATGTACGAGGAAAGCCCTTGATCAATCTAGATCGCCGGCACAAAACCTCGGGAGCTAACAATCACAGCTGCCTTGTTCTTCTATTACTTCAAATATCAGGATACAGTGCAGGATGTGATGCGGATCAACTAGGTGTTACAATGTAATTTGAATACAAGTGTTTGTGTGTAGTGTTTGCTGTGAGCTAGAGAGCGAAAGAGTGTGTGTGTAAAGTTTCGTGCCTTAATCTGATCCGCCCCCATCTATTTATAGTAAAAGAAATACAACAAACTATCCTAATAAACCGGGGCCCGGCGAATATTCCCCACTTGAACGTTGTAGACCTGGTCTTTCGGGTTCAGCGTCTCTTATATAACAGATTCGCCTGAGTCTCAAGGAGATAAAGTTCATCTGACCGTTAGTAACCCACAGCTACTTACCTGCACGTGGTCAATTTAGTTAACATCAGGATATCGTCCAGGATGTTACCAATATCCCGATCCATTATCCTGATCACAAGCAAATAATTAAAAGCAAGATATTAGTCAGGATATGTACGCTCAGAAAATGACCCATAACAGTATCACCATTTCTGTCGGGATCACCGCTTCTGCTCCAAATACCTAGGAAAACGGGGTTTGGCCAGTCGCATTTTTTACCGTTGTTCTATCAGTCCACAAAACAAAGGGTAGTTCTTCTGCCCATTGTTTTGGTCAAAAATCAAGAAAAGATAATGCAACCAAACTTTCTGATGTGAGGTATGATGCTTGAATCAATGAATAGTGCTAAGGATCACTCAGAAATGTAATGAACAAGTGACACAATGATTTATACGAGGAAAAAGCCCTTGATCAAGAGTTGATCTCCGGCATAAAAAACCTCGGGTGATGGAAACTACCGATCACCAACTCAGATTAAACAGAAAATGTATTACAACTTTGGATGACAGCGAGCTAGTTACAAGGATCACTAGGGTGTAATGTGCAAAAAAGCGTGTAATCGCCAAGAGAACTGTTGAGAGCTGATGAGAGCAGTTACGAGTGTGTATGTTTAGCCAAAAATAGCCAACTGTTCTAATTTAGCTCGCTATCCCCTTTTAAAAATGGAAAATATCTAAGCTAACAAACTATCCGCATTTCATGCAAGTCTCCCACGAACTCCATAACGTCCATTTCAGTCATGCACGTGCGGAATAAATATGGAATATGCTCCAGGAATATCGCCAAGACTAAGTCCAAGCTCGTACTCCTGCAAAACAACATCATATTCAAAGCAGACAATCGTTAGTGCAAGGATCACTATGATGATCCATGATCCTGATCCTACAATACTTTCGGAGGATCACTAATTCAAACAGAACTGAGGATCCCTAAGCCCAGCAGTAATTGAGGATCACTGATCTTTGGAAAATCCACCCCTAACAATTGCCCCCAAAATATAAGGAGTGAAGTTGTTTTGGTCAAAAATTACCGAAGCAATTAAGTGATCAAATTAGTTAAGTGAGGTAGTGTGTTAAAAAGTGTGTTGAAAATATGCTAGTTAAGTTGTTTGGAAAAACAGTATTCAGGATACGGCTCAGGATATTGAGCTGTATCTACGATCAAACAATGAGCAAAAAGTAAAGGGGGTGACACGAGATTTACGAGGAAAGCCCTTGATCAATCTAGATCGCCGGCATAAAACCTCGGGAGCTGACAATCGCAGCTGCCTTGTTCTTCTTATTGCTTTAAACGTCAGGATATAGTGCAGGATATTGACCAGATCGCTAAGTGTTACAACGCTTTTGTGCGAAAGTGAAAATTGCTAGAGAACAAGTGTAAGAGTGTAGTGAGTGTTGATGTGATGTCCTATTCGATCTGATATACCCACCTATTTATAGTAACGAATTACAAACGAAAATTCCTATAAATATGGGATGCTCCGAATATTCCATTGTAAACGTTGTAGACCGAGTAATGCGGCTTCAACGTCTTTATTTGAACGACTTGGACCGAGTCTTCCGCGGAATGAGTCCTTTTGAACGTTGCTAGCTTCTAACCCGCGTACCTACACAAAATCCGCTAGTGATCCTGAGGATACCATTCAGGATGTTACCAATATCCTGAATCAGCATCCCGGATGTGAGCAGATATCATATAACCAAGATATAACCCAAGATATTTCTCAGGATATGGGCTCAGAATTTCACCCATAACAATTGTCCCCAAAAATGTTACCGTTTAGTATCCTGCCACTAACGGTTACATTTTTCACAGAGATCGAGGCAATTAAAAGATAAGACCCATGATGTGACCGTTTGCAACTACTCAGCCTATATTTACTCATTGCACCCTATATCTTCTCATCCCCATCTCTTTTTTAATCACTACCGATAAGGAAAAAGGTAAACATTCTCTCTCTAATCTTCATCTTCATCCTCCTTTTCCGGTCAAAAAATCAGGCGATCAAATGCCGAGACAGACAAGATCCAGTTCTGGTGATTCGACTCCCACATTTATCCAGCAGAATCTTCTCCAAGAACCGGAGAAAGAGATATGCTCTTTTGATAGTGCCCACTTGTCGGCTCTCAAATCCTCCGGTATCTTTCCGGACGGAACGGTATTCCGGCCGTTCGACCGGGAAATCCGGTCGGATATGGTCTCCAATGAGTGGTTGTGCTTTAGTGCCTTTCCCTTCACCTTAGGGTTATAGTTCCCCTTTCCAGACTTTATCACCGAATTCTTCAACATTACAAAAATCTCTTTCAGCCAAACAATGCCGATGCTTTGGCGTTTCTGTCCGTTCTTGACCAGATCAAGAAAAACCACATCCCTGATCTTTCTGTTCATGATCTCCCCCTAGCTTACTGGCTTAGATGCCACGGATCATGTAGATTTTTGTTTTATTCCACCTCCGGCGACCCGCTGATACTTCGTGCCACCAGGAACGAGGATAATTGGCAATCTAAGTTCTTCTTTGTAAAAAGAGACTCAATCCCTGGTGGAACGGAATATCCGGTGAAATGGTTGAAAAAGGGTAGGATTTAGGGTTTAAGGATGATCCTGCCTCTTATCCTGTTCCATATCCTGAACTGATCAACTTTCTTTTTTCTGTTGTGCACGCAGCTGATTTTAGGAAGATTGCACCTCCCCTTATTGATTCAAAGAAAAGGATTGACGCCATTAGACTCCTTCCAGAGGCTGAAAGAAGTTTCAACCCGTCTCTACCATCTCCAAGTCCTCTTTCTAGTGCAAACATGTCTGGTAAGGATCCTGCAAAATATCCTGTACATACATGTCTTTATTTGATATACTTAGGAGAAATTTTACTCCCTGTATGCAGACTCCAGCAAGGTTCCAGTCTACCTAGACCTTGACGAACTTGACAGCTACCCTACCCCAGTCATGGTCAAGAAAGAGACCCCTGCAGCCACCATCTCCAAGCCGCTCCCGGCTCCTAAGGCTAATCCGAGGACTCGTGCTTCCACAACAAAAAAGAGGAAAGGTCCTGAAGTCAGTGCTCCAGGTCCAGAAGGGTTCTCCTATGATGAACTCAGCTTTCTGACTCCTTAGAGCCAATGACATCCTTCCTCAACAAGGTAATATCCTGCTACATATCCTGCACATATATCCTGATAGGATATCCTGACAGGATATCCTGGTTAATATATTCTGACTCATACCTGAATTTGATGTGCAGGGCCTCCAGCATTTGCTCCACCTGTACAACCATGCCTGTGGTACTGCTATACTCCATGAAGCCAGGATTAAACAGCTCGAAAGTACCGTTGCCGACCAAGGTGCCATTGCCGAAGCAAAGACCCGGCACTATGAGGGCATGCTGAAGAAGGTCACCCAAGATGCTGAGCTCAAACTTGCCACTGTCCAAATGGATCACGAACAGGCCATGGTTTCTTTCCGGGAAGGAATCAAAGCCTCTGCTATCGTCTCCCTGCTACAAGCTCGCATCAAGACGACCTACAAGGCCAAGGAGACAGGCCTTGTATGCCCATCCTGGCCGGTTGAATCCTGGGTGTCCAAGCTGAAGGAGCTTGGAGGCAAAGCTGTGCCACTTCCTGCTGAAGTCGGAGAATCCTCTAAGTCAGCAGAGGTGGTAGACAAGGCTGGAGATAAGAAGGATGCTGAAGAGGATGCTAGTGAGGATGCTGCTCAGGATGCTGAAGCTGAAAAGGCAGAGAAGGTTGGAGAAGATGCCGCTGTGTGAGGGCATTCAGGTGGGCAATGATGGATATATGTGCCAACGCCGGAGCCCACCTTTTTAAATTTGAATGTTGGTTTGAATCCCCCAAAACAAGTTACTTTTTCTGCACTTTACTTTTCTGCACCTGAACAATTTGCATTTCCTGCATGCTTTTTGAACAATACAACAGTTGGAGGTGGATAGGTCTCGGTTTGAGATGAAACCTTCAACTGTTGGGTAAATATGTTTAAAGACTAATTGTGCTTTTGGTGGATGGATCTCGGTTTGAGATGAAACCAAAAGCACAAACTTTTGCTATGTTAATAATATAACTTTTCTTTTGGCCTTACTATTGTTGTTATTAGTACACAAATTTTACTTATGAAAACCGTTTTCTTTGAACATTCTAGGGAATATTATGGGAACACATTCTGAGAATATCCTGACAAGTATCCTAAGAGATATCCTGGTCAGGATATTGTCATATAACTTAGAACACTTAAGTCATTTGAAAAAAGGAGAGATCATACCAAAGACTCTTAGAGAGTCAATTCCAATCTTCCACCTTAGGAATGTCCCTAGTGCATACTTACAAACTTGGATCCATCCTTTGAATAGTATGATGTATGTCCCCTGTGTACGACACAGAAATGCAAATGTATTCACAATTTGGCTTGAATAAATTCCGAACACCCCGAGGCAAAACCCTTGATATCCTGAAATGAATCCTTAGCATACTGGGGATAAACCCTTAATATCCTGGGGATAAACCCTGATATCCTGGGGATAAACCCTGATTGGGGATAAACCCTGAGTTTCATGCGCTACAGGCGAGAGTGTATAAACTCCAAATCTTAGAAAGGTGAAAACCTTTAAACCTTAGAGAGTATGAAAATACCCTTTCGTGAGAGAGGGTGATCAATCCTCATATACCTTCAGGATCCAGGATATAGCCAACAGTAACGAAATTGTCAGCCACTTTTACATGAACTGGTCCCGCTACCTTGAACTATACCTAGATAGCTTGCGCTCCAGGCGAGGTGTTTAAACCCAATTCGAAAGAAAGGTGAATACCTTTAAACCTTTGAAGGGATCAAGATCCCTTAAACGTGAGAGAGGGGGCCAATCCTCTAATCTTTCGAGTTATCCTGAGTGCATATCCTGGAGCTATATCCTGAAACATATGCTGCAAAACAACTGTAAACTAAGGTGGGTGTTAGCTTGGCTAACACGCCTCCGATGCTTAAGTCAGTATTGGGTTCAAGATAATAAACAAATATATTTAATAGAGATAGAATACATACCATTCCGAGATAGAAATTAAATTCTATTCTTACTTGAAATAGAGCTTTAAGTGTATTGCATTCCAGGATCTCGGTAGCATATCCCCTTCCATATTCTTGAGTCGATATGCTCCTTTCCCTGCTTCTGACTCAACTTCATATGGTCCTTCCCATTTTGGAGCTAGCTTGCCATCGGCAGGATTAGTGGTATTTTGAAAAGCCTTTCTTAGCACCCAATCACCAACTCGAAATCTCCTAGTCCTTATATTCTTGTTATATGCTCTGGATATTCTTTGTTGATATGCTGCCATCCTTAGCCTTGCTGCATCTCTTTTTTCATCTATAGTATCCAAATCTCGACATAAGGCTTCAGGATTCTGTTCAGGATCCTGTAGGATAGATCTTGCAGTAGGTATCGCCATTTCCGTTGGAATCACTGCTTTAGCTCCAAATACCAAGGAAAATGGGGTTTGGCCGGTTGCATTCTTTACCGTTGTCCTATCAGCCCACAAAACAAAGGGTAATTCTTCTGCCCATCTTCCTTTTTTGGCTCCAAGTCTCTTCTTTAAGTTATTGACAATTATCTTGTTTGAGGATTCAGCTTGTCCATTCGCTTGAGGATGTACCAGAGTAGACGTGATCATTTTGATTCCCCAACTCTTGCAAAAGTCAGTAGTCCTCTTGCTTATAAACTGGGACCCATTATCACAAATGATTTCAGCTGGTACCCCAAACCTGGCCAGGATATTCCTCTTTATGAAGGATACTACTTCTTGGTCTCTAACTTGAACAAATGCTTCAGCTTCAACCCACTTAGAGAAATAATCCGTCATTGCTAGCATAAAGACTTTTCCTCCCGGAGCTTTTGGTAACTTCCCTACTATATCCATCCCCCATTTCATGAATGGCCAAGGGGAAGCTACAGGATATAGTGGTTCAGCTGGTTGATGTAGTATGTTACTATGCCTTTGACATGCATCACACCTTCGAGCATATTCTGCAGCATCTTTCCTCATCGTTGGCCAATAATATGATGTCCTTAATACTTTCGAGAACAATGATCTGCCCCCAGTGTGGTTACCACAATCCCTTTCATGTATATCCTGAAGTACTTCTTTGGCTTCAGGATCCTCCAAGCACCTCAAATACGGTCCTGCATGAGATTTCTTGTATAAAACATTATTTATAATAGTGAATCGTGATACCTTCATCCTAAATGCCTTAGGATTTTCATCTCCGGCGATGTGTCCTTTCTTGAGATATCTCATGATTGGAGCCGTCCAGGATTTAGGATCCTTTTCAGGATACTCTGCTCCAGGATCCTGAATACCCGCTACTTCTTTATCCTGAGGATTCATTGCAGGATACAAGATATGTAATATTGGTATTTGGGTCCCTTCTGGTATCCTGATCGATGATCCCAGATTTGCTAAGGCATCTGCTTCAGCATTATCCTCCCTTGGTACCTGTTCAAGTGTAAAAACATCGAAATATCCTGCTAATTTTTTGAGAATATCGAGGTATTCGATTAATTTCTCACCCTTAACTGCATAGGATCCATTAAAATGGTTAGTAATTAACAAGGAGTCAACATATACTTGCAAATTCTTGATACTCATATTCTTAGCCAACTCTAATCATGTAATTAAAGCCTCATACTCTGCTTCATTCTTAGTAGCAGGGAATTCACACCTAATAGCCTGGGGTAATATGTCCCCCTGTGGCGATTTTAGTAGTATTCCCAATCCTACTCCTCTTACATTAGATGCACCATCAGTATATAATGTCCAGGATCCTGAGGATTCTCCTAACTGTTGGACTTCTAGGTCTACCTCATCCTGAATGTCACTACTGAAATCAGCCACAAAGTCAGCTAAAGCCTGAGACTTTATGGCATTTCTAGGTTCATATACTAAATCATAAGCACTCAACTTTACTGACCACTTGGCCATCCTGCCTGACATCTCTGGTTTCCTAAGCACATTTTTGACAGGATAATTTGTTTTAACATGAATCCTATGTGTCTCAAAGTAATGTCTAAGCTTCGTTGATGCCATAACTAATGCTAGTATCAATTTTTCTAAATGAGAATACCTAGTTTCAGCATTTAACAAACTTTTACTAACATAATAAACAGGATATTGCGGACCTTCATGATCCTTTATAAGGACGACACTTACAGCATTCCCTGATACTGTGAGGTATAGGGATAGTGGTTCACCATTCTCAGGCTTCATCAGTAGAGGTGCAGTTGAAAGATATTGCTTCAAATCCTGCAGGACTGCTTCAAGCTTCTCACCCCATTCGAATTTCTTGTTCTTCTTCAGGATATCATAAAACTCTTTGCATTTCTCTGAGGATCTTGAAATAAATCTGTTTAATGCTGCTACTCGCCCTGTTAATCGTTGAACATCCTTCATATTTGAGGGTGATTTAATATCCAAGATGGCTTTAATCTGCTCCGGGCTCGCCTCTATTCCTCTTTTGGTCACCATATATCCTAGAAATTTTCCTGCCCCCACTCCGAAATGACACTTAGCAGGATTTAGCTTCATGTTATATTGATCCAGGATATCAAATGCTCCTTTAATATCCTGGAGGTGATCCTGAGCTTTCCTTGATTTTACCACCATATCGTCAATGTATACCTCCATGGTGTCCCCCAGCTTATCTTTGAACATCATGTTTACCAATCTCTGGTATGTCGCACCTGCATTTTTCAAACCAAAAGGCATAGCCGTATAACAATAAATACCTGTTGGTGTCATGAAGGCAGTATCCTCCTGGTCAGAAGGCTCCATTTGAATCTGCTGAAATCCTGAGGATGCATCCATGAAGGTCAACATTTCATGCCCGGCAGTAGCATCCACCATTGCATCAATGTGAGGAAGAGGAAATGGGTCTTTAGGACAAGCCTTGTTCAAGTCTGTGTAGTCTACACAGACTCTCCATTTCCCATTTTTCTTCTGTACCACGACTATGTTTGCTAGCCATCTTGGAAATTGACTTCTCTGATCATCCTGGACTATCATATCCTCATGCTTCCATGCAAACGTTGACATCCTGCATTTCAAAAAGTTAGTTAACTGCTCTTCAATATCCTGAGGGATATTGGTTCCTACGAGCACCGAGATATCAGGATTATCCTGATCCAGGATAATTTTCTTTACATCCTGCTCCGAATCCTCCACGATATCCTGGGCCCGCATCTTTAATTGCTATGCTGTACTAGGCTTGGTTGAGGATTTCATCGAGGATGAGTAGCATTCTTTCGCCTCCTGCTGATCACTATCAACCTTGACAACTCCCCAAGGGGTAGGGATCTTGATGCATTGGTGATATGTTGATGGCACAACCTTCATATCGTGAATCCATGGTCTTCCCAGTATGATGTTATAGCATGATAGAAAATCCATCACACAGAAATGTTATATCAAGTTGACTCCTTCAACATATACTGGTAACTTTATCTCTCCCACTGTGTTCCTAGCCTCTCCATTGAACCTAACAAGCACGGTGGACTTCGAAGTGATATCCATCGGAGATACATTCATTCTCTTCAGAGTCTCTAGTTGGATTATGTTGACGGAGCTGCCATTATCAACCGATATCCTGCGTACAAAATGGTTAGCCACATATAATGTTATTACCAGAGCATCATGATGAGGATCCTGGATAGTATCCCTATCATCACTATCAAATGTGAGCACTTTGTCAGTTGTGAGGGTAGTCATCCTGACAGGTTTGTCTCCCCTTTCGGCCTTAGCTTCTTTTGCATGTCTCTTCGTCGCCGAATACGAAGTCCCACAAATGTCGGATCCTCCCGAAATAAAGTTGATTATCCTGGCATCCGCGGGAGGTGACGCTGCTCACTCAGGAGCCTTCTCAGTATCCTGACCCTTAATCTTCTTTCTTCCTAAGAGATCTTTCAGATATCCCTTGCTTAGAAGATAGCTTATTTCTTTTCTTAGAGCAATGCAATCCTCAGTTACATGTCCGAAATCTTCGTGGAAGGCACACCATTTTGACTTATCTTTCCAATCGGCTTTTTGTTGATTCTTTCGAGGCCACCTAGCCTTGTCTCCTAAACCCTGCATGGCATACATCAATTCAGGAATGTTGACAGAAAAGCAATATTCAGATAGTTCAGGATATTCTTCAGGATCCTCCTCTTCGATAGCATTCACTTTCTTGTTTTCATTTCTACCATATGGCTTAGGGCGATATGGCTTAAATGAGGATTCTGACTTCCTGTTAGTC
Source organism: Helianthus tuberosus (assembly GCA_030545235.1). Lineage (NCBI taxonomy): Eukaryota > Viridiplantae > Streptophyta > Magnoliopsida > Asterales > Asteraceae > Helianthus > Helianthus tuberosus. The sequence goes on from CM060406.1 coordinate 67,122,502, forward strand.
GTCTCATAGGCGTTGGATGAGTTCATCCTCTCTTGCATCTTTCTGTCATCCTTCAATCGAATATATCTTAGGGCCCTGTTTCGAGCTACATCCAAGTTCCTGCATGGGTTCATTACAAGGTCTTTGTAAAATTGAGAATCTTTTTGCAGCCCCATCTTGAAAGCTTGCACAGCTGTTGCAACATCTGTTGGTCCCGTTGATACAGGATCTGATCGTAGGAACAAGATGAATCGATTTCGTCTTAATGTGCGGAATCCATTATGACGAATCACAGATTTGTGCGGAATCCGGTAGAAGTACAGACTATCCGTGCGTGTCAAAAAGTTCTAACAAAGTTGCACCGGACCTCCTATTTATAGGCAACCTCAGGAAACTAAGAAGTGTTGTGCGTACGGGTGGCAATCCGTGCGTATGACTCACCCGTGCGTATGGTTATCCGCGCGTATGACTTATCCGTACGGATAAGTCATCCGTGCGTATCACCATACGTACATATTGCCATGCGTGCGGATGAACTTGTCCCAAACAACACTTTCACATAAGGAACCTATTCCTGAGTTGTCATGCTAACTACATACATACATACTGACAATACACAGAATATAAAATATGACTACATGCTGACGGAAGCTACAAACGTAATGTACTAACAGACTCCCCCTCGGATGTAGCTGTAGTACCTTCCAGCATAGTCTTCAATCCCTTCTGTTGCGTCTTCGTTCACGCGCTTTCTCTCTTCTTTTCTGTGCCTTTTCCTCCAACATTCTTTTTCTCTTTTGTCTTCCTTCAGTCAACCACCAATTTCTGTAGACAGGATCTCCATCACGCTTCCGTTCCCACTTTGGAATTTTGTTTTCTTTAGATTCAATTGGTGTTTGATCTGTTGGAGGAACAATCCCCAGTTTTCGTCTTCCCAACTTAGCAGCATGCTCAGCAATCTTTTTAGAACGTTGTTCACGCTTGTATTCTTTCAAGAACTCGTCAATCTCTAGATCTCTCCACTTTGTCTTCCAGTATCTTCTAGAGTTAATGTCTTTTGCGTAACAAACATCCACAACTTTTTGATATTGCAAAGCTTGCTCTCTATCAGGTCTCTCATAAACTATCTTGTTGTAGAACAGACAATCTATATCTTTCTTTGAGCAATTTACAAGCCACGTAGGATCTAACACACAGATCCTTCTTGCTTCTCCTGTGGACTTGTTATGTAAAGAAATTATTGCTTCAGCTGTAGTTTGATTGTACAACCACCCTTCAAACTCATCGTAGAAATCTTGCTCCATTGCCCGTAAAGGCATATTCTTCAAACAACTTGGAGGCTTGATATCCAGAGTAATATCCTTTTCACCACTATCTAAGATTCTGACAATTTGTTGTGGAAAGTGTGGTTTCCAATCAGGATATCTTTTCTCAGCTTGCAGCTTCACATAATTCCATAACCTTTGATCATGTTGCTTCACGTCTAACCCATGGTAGAATTCTTTGATGTTCTTTGTTTTTACCAGCTCATCTATATCCCACCAAGGTAGAGTTTTGATATCAGACAAGAACTCAAAATACTGTACTCCCTGTTCTCTTCTGATTGCATAAACTTTTAAGTCTTCCAAATATCCCCAAGAGAGAATATCACCCCAAGAGAGTTCTTTGTCGTGTGTAAAGAATTGAAGTGCCCGAAGTTTCTTTCTCTCTTTTGGCATGACTTTGTACCATTTCTTTCTTTCTTCAGCTAAGTTTTCTCTCTGTATGGTATCTGGAATACCTTTAGAAGACACTTTCTCCACTATCTTTCTCCTGATTTCTTCTTCATTTCTATCTTTGAACATTTCCGACAACGAAGGAAATGTTTCATCAATCCCAGAATAATGAAAATCAACTTCATCATCAGATGAATCTGAAGCATCTTCAACAATTACATCATTGTAATGATCAGCTTCGAAAGCATATCTTGGCTCAAACACATCTTCAGAAGTTTCAGGAATCTCATCTTCAATATCGAATTTAAATTTGCCTTCTTGCAAACCCAATTCCTCTAACATCTCTTCCCTTGATCTTCTAATCTCAATCACTTCCTGATTTTTATCTTGTAAGAAAATGACGGTAGGATTTGTGAGAAATACCTGATCCATGTGCTGGTTTCCAGAAGTAGAAGATTCTTGCTGATCATCATCTTCTTGTTCGTTGATTTGATCATTCAGAAACTCCTCTATATTTTGTTCATCAATAGGATTCTTCACAATCAATCCTGAAGAACCTTGATCATCGTCATCATTCTTCTTATCATAATCTTTCTTATTATCATCGTCTTTCTCATCATCATCGTCTTTCTCTTCAACTTCATCTGCTTCATCATCTACAAGAAGTTCTTCATCAGAATCACTAACTACTTCTCCCCGAGCCTTCTTTGCTTCTTTTTTCTTTTTCATAACTTTCATTCTGTAAAGAGCTTCTTTTACGTTGAGTGGCACAGTATAAGCATCACCAACAAGAACAAACTGCTTTGTCTTCCATTCAAGTAGCAAAACTTCTTTGGACTTTTTCTTCTTTTGTTCAGCAGCAACTCTACGAATGATTTCATCAGAATCAATGATTTGAGAAGGTTCACCAACTAACATGAAATCTTGACCATGTTCAATTTGTTCTTGTGCAACTTGTTCTTGAGTATTTTCAGGTTCACCAACTAACATGAAATCTTGACCATGTTCAATTTGTTCTTGTGCAACTTGTTCTTGAGTATTTTCAGCATCAATGATTTCAGCATCAACTTGACTTGAAGAGCCACCAGCTTCCTGAACATCTTCAATTATACTTTTGTTCTTTTGTATCGCATCTTTAGCTAGTCTTCTTTCTCTTTCAAGTCTTCTTTCTTCAACTTTTCTTACTTCAATTTCATTGAAGGCAGCATGAACATCCTTTTTCAAAAGATTTTCCACAACAGAGTATAACATCTTCAGTTGTTCTTCTTTCATCACTTTGTCTGCTTTCATGGCTTCCATCTCCAACTTCATTGTTTTTATTTCATTTGAAGTAGCTTCACTCATTTCACTGAGCAGCTGATTGAGTGTTTGATTTACATCTTGGAGATTCTTTGTCTTCTCGTTCAATGAAGAGATTTCTGCAGTAAGAACTTCAATCACTTTAGCATTATTCTCACCATCTTCCTTTATGTTCTTCATGGTGTTATCTTCATGAAACATTAACACCGATCTAAGGTGATCATGAGCTTTCATTATTTTATTAACTTCCTTCAATAAAAGATCACGTTCTCCTTCAGCCTTTACTTTTTCTTGCTCAAGCTCTTTGACCTTCTTTGCCAGAACTCTTACTGCTTCATTGTTGAACAAATCATCATCAAAATTCAGATCTTCTAACGGATCTCCTGAAGCAGATGGCATATGACTAAAGAAATCATCTGAGTCTTTTGGACGTGAGGACGATTCTGGAATCTCTATGTTTTCTGGTACTTTTGGAAACTTTGAATAAAAGACTCCAGCATCAGTAACTTCAACGTAGTCATCGTGACTAGTCTGCTTTTCGGCTTCTGTTTCTTGTGGTTGAGATGATTCAACATGTTGAGTATCTTTACCATCATGTTCCTTTTGAACTTGACTTTCTCCTTTTCTTGCTCGAACACTTCTTGGAATAAAGCCAGCTACAACTGCTTTTCTTTTCTTGATTTGTTTCTTTGGACTCTCAGGATCATAAGTTGAATCTTCTTCGTCTGACCCTTTCTTTTTCTTTGGAGACTTCTTCTTTAACTGAGCTTTTCCTTTGCCAAGAGTGATTGGATCAAGTTCAGATTCTGATATAGTGGTTTCAGAATCATCATCACTTGAAAGATCTTGAACGACTCCTTCTTGATCTTTAACACCTTTAGCAGCATCCTCATTCTTCTTTAAGAAACTTTGAAGAGATTGTGATAACAATTCAGATCTTTCTTGAATAACTGCTGACGGTTCCAAAACTGTTTCATCTATCAACTTGTGCTGCTGTTTTCCAGAAGACCATGCAAAACAGATGTTCGACAAGTTTATTAGAAATTTTCACAATATAAAATTCTAATTTCCTTATGACTTCCCCTTTCACAATACCCTTTTCTACATTCTTCGGAATAGAAACTGCAGGGGACGTCTTTGGAGTTCTCTTTCTCTTTCCATCCTTGATACACCACCATCTTGTATCTTTCTTAAAGAACAAACTCATCTTGTCATCTTCATTATCAGAATTGCTATCTTCATGTCTCCAAGCATCATTTTCTGGAGCTACATAATCGGGATTTGAAATTTTGCAGATCATTCTTTATGCTCCTGGATTTGGACCTTTAATCAACCTGCTGATTGTGTCTGGTGACATATGCCTCAACCCCAAAATGTCATCACTTCTCTTTTCTAAACCTTCAAACTATTCATCTATCAGCATCTGGACAAACCTAGGATACATAAGAAACCTCTTGCTTCCATCCTTTACATTCTCCGACATGTGATCAAAAACTACTTGAGAGATATTGTACGGTCTGTTCAGTACAAGACAAGCAATGATATTCATGATATAATCTTGAGTTTCATCATTTCCACCCTTTCTGTGTGACAATACACAGAATACACAATGAGCCAAGAATTTATATGCGTGACTGAAACTTGTCTTCTGCATCTTTCCATTTACACTACCAGCAAATCCCATTCTGCACCACAACCTTTTTACAAGATGTTCAGAAACTATCGTTGGGTCACTATCATTGTCTCCTAAATTCAACACTCTCCTTACATCACCAACTGTCACTTTCATCTCCAAATCTATATCTCTTCCATTCTCATCCTTCTTTGATACAGCAGAATAAATGGTTTTATCACTCTCTTCGTATCTTGCAGCACTCCAAAATTGTTTCACATACGATTCATATGCTACAGTCTTATCAGTTAAAGCCTTAGATATTCTGCTTTCTCTCAAGAATTTCGCAACATCTTGAACTATTGTGTTTTCGGTATACTTTTCATCCAACACACAATAAATATTATGAGATTTATCCCAATCCTGCAAAAGTTTTATTCATTTGAGAAATAATTTTTGGGATCTCAAAATATTCAATCAAAGAAAAACTTTATGTACGGTTTGACACTTAAATGGTTATCCGTACGCATGACTTATTCGTTCGTATGACTTATCCGTGCGGATGACTTATCCGTGCGGATAAGTTATCCGTGTGGACAACTTGTCTATGCCCCGGATTGCCATCCGTGCGTACAACATGTGCCCTAAATTGTCATCCGTGCGTACAACCTGTCATTGCCCCGGATTGCCATCCGTGCGTACAACATGACATTGCCCCGGATTGTCATGTGTGCGTACAGCCTGACTTTGCCACGGATAGTCATGCGTGCGTACAGCCTGACTTTGCCACGGATAGTCATGCGTGCGTACAGCCTGACTTTGCCACGGATAGTCATGCGTGCGTACAGCCTGACTTTGCCACGGATTGCCATCCGTGCGTATACAAATCACAGATGAAGAACAGTCTTAAACAACAAAAATTTTCTAAGGCAAAACCTAAAATTGAACACAGATATACACAGAGGATGTCAACACGATCAAAACCCTATGTTCAATGTTGTCTAAAACTTCCTATTCTCAGCTTAATTTCACATAAACCTAGCCGACACTTCGTACCGTCCAAACATCAGATCTACAAGATTTAAACATGTTATAACAAAAATTGAACCGATAAAACTCTAGATCTAATCATTCCGAACAAAACCCTATGATTTATTCATGACAAAACAAGCTAACACAGGCTAGATCTAAGATTAAAGCTCCGAAAGAAAAGATACTCGATGAACAGATATCAAACAACAGTTTATAGCAGATTTGAGTTAGAAAAACATACCTTTGCCATTGTTAATGTTATGCAAACCAACGAAAACAAAGATCCGTGCAAAGAATTCCGAAATCAGAAAGTCAAAGTGCGAGTGAGAGAGAAAGAGTATTGTGCGTGCGGATAACTTTGACTGACTCTTTGACCCTCTATTTATACTATCAACAGACGCGTATGGTCACCCGTGCGTATAACCATCCATGCGTATGGCTATCCGTCCGGATGAACATTCGAATGAGGCACACTTTAACCTTTTAATGGAAACTTTGATTTTTCTCAAATTTTGTCAGATTTTAGAAATCCACTTAAGTTGCTTGGTTCAAATTAATGACCCAAGAAACTTAATTTGTCGACCAAGTCCAACTTAATGACATTGGTTGACCTGAAACAAAACATACTGACTTTTGGAATTTTTGTTCAATCATTTTTCTGAAAAATTACAAGTATCAACTTAATGAACTTGTGTTTGTCAATTACAGATTAGTTATGATTAGCTCCAAACTCATCTTCCAACCCAGAAACTTCCTGCATCTTTTATCAACTTTCGAATCCGAAAATCAACTCTCCGCTTTGGTTTGTCGGAAAATAAAGCAGAAAAATAAAATCTTTTTGGGATTTTTAAAGAAGCAATTAGACTAGTAATGAAGAACATAAAATAAACTATTTACAAACATATTTTTGGTGAGCGTGTTAGGGAATCATATCAGCTTCCGACAAGTTACAAATACCATTAAGCTTGATTTCATGCCAAACATTAAACAATTCACTTAGATTGTCGATATGCTGATCCACTTAAATTTTTACACACATTTCATTCTGTTCAGGATACTGATTTAGTATTTTAGAGACTTAAACTTATACGTGTGTCCCGCCTCTTGAATATACTCCCGTATCCAGAATCTCAATAATCAGTCTTACAGGTGAGTATACTACAATGATATATGTACATAAATTAGGTATGCGAGAGCCGAGGGATCTCAGGTCGATACTTCCCTATACGCAGAGAGATATCAGCTTCGACTTTAAGGTGTGTCCCCTTTAGAGGATCTTTTTTCTACAACATCAGCGACTATCAATTTTATTGTTTCATCGGCATGCTGAGGGTTTAATGCTATGTTTCAAGCATTGCAGAAAGTATTATCCAAGGACTAGGTCAGAACCACCGTTCAGCAGAAGTCCCAGAATAATACCCCAGACATCATTGAGTATAAAGACCTAGTATATCATATTATGAGACCTTTCAAACAAGATTTCAGGGGTTACCTATATATCCAAGTAGTGTTCCCCACGGAATAAGCAAGTAAATTTTTAGGTTTATATCTCGAACAGACTTACTAAATGTGTAAAAACCTATCGACACATCATTAGTGAGACTGTTTAACGCATTTGAACTTTCCATTTCTTTAGCGTACAGTAACTGTCTAGCTGATGTACTATCATTTTCCCTTTTTACACAAACTCTTTTTGAAATTTTATTATGTTTTTGGGTTTTTGAAATTTTCTAATGTTTTTGGCTTTTTCGAATTTTTATTGTTTTTGTATTTTCTGAAAATAAAACTACTATCTCCCCCTAAAAACCAAAACAAGTAAAAATTCGACAAACCATTGCAGATTGTTTCTCAACATCATTTACAGTGGTACCTTCATCAACGCCAACGATTTCCTCCGCATCCGATAGCAACTTCATACCATTAAGTTTCAAAAGATATTTAAAACGTGTTTTGTCAAAAGCTTTGGTATGTAAGTCAGCTTTTTGTTCATCGGTGTGGATTTTCTCTATTCGTATCAACTTCTTCTCGAAACAGTCTCGGATGAAGTGATGACGAATTTTAATGTGTTTCGTTTTAGCGTGATGAACAGGATTTTTTGTTATGTTAATTGCTGCCTCATTATCAACAAAGATAGGGGATTTAAGAAATTGCAAACCGTAGTCACGCATCTGTTGCTGGATCCACAAGATCTGAGAGCAGCAGCTGCTAGCAGATACATATTCAGCTTCACAAGTGGATAAAGCGACAGAGGTCTGCTTCTTGCATTGCCAGGTGACCAATCGTGGTCCGAAAAACTGGCACCCTGCTGTTGTTGATTTAGCATTCACTTTGCAGCATCCGAAATCAGAATCAGAATATCCTTCGAGCATGAAGTCGCCAACTTTTGGATACCACAACCCCAGAGATGGAGTTCCTTTCAGGTAGCGTAGAATCCTTTTGACAATTACCATGTGCGAAGCTCTAGGATTTGACTGAAATCGAGCCGCGAGGCAGGTTGGGTACATAATATCCGATCTTGATGCCATCAAGTACATTAACGAACCGATCATGGAGCGATACAATGTTTCATCTACCTTCTCTCCGGTGAGATCAGGGTTTATCCCATGGTTCGTTGCTAATGGGGTGGACATTGGTGACATTCCTGACATCCCGAATTTCTCCAGAACATCATGAACGTATTTTGTTTGATGTATGAAAGTTCCCTCGGGAAGTTGATCTACTTGAAGTCCCAAGAAGAACTTCATCTCACCCATTGAAGACATTTCAAACTTCTGCTTCATAGCTTGTTCAAAATCTTTGCAGAGTTGTTCATTTGTAGACCCGAAAATTATGTCGTCCACGTAAATTTGGACAAACAGAAGATGCCCGTCGACTTCTTTTGTGAACAGAGTGGCGTCTATCTTTCCTCGAGTGAAGTGGTTGGCTAACAGATGTTGAGACAAGGTCTCATACCAGGCTCTCGGGGCCTGATGTAATCTGTACAACGCTTTGTCAAGGAGATAAACTTTATCTTTGTGAATTGGGTCGGTGAAGCCCGGTGGCTGTCCGACATAAACCTCCTTTTTCACCTTGCCATAGAGAAACGCCGACTTCACATATAACTGAAAAACTTTAAATCCTTTCCACGATGCGAATGCAAGGAAGATTCTGATTGCTTCAAGTCTTGCGACAGCGGCATATACTTCGGTGAAATCTATCCCCTCCTGCTGACTGAAGCCTTGGACAACGAGTCGAGCTTTGTTTCGAATGATAACTCCTCGATCATCCCTCTTGCATTTAAACACCCATTTGGTATTAATCTTCCGGTGACCATCGGGCAAATCTACTAGCTTCCACACACCTAACTTCTCGAATTGGCTTAACTCCTCTTGCATTGCATTTACCCACGAATCTTCAGTAAGCGCCTCTTTGTACGTCCTTGGTTCTATCTGCGAGATAAAACAACTTAATGAAAATTAAGTTTGTAAAGGAGCAACTTTTGTATAAAAACATGTAAATCCTTGATCAAGCTGTCTTCGAGTGCGGACGCCTGATTGTAGTTCTCCGATTATCAGTTCCTCTGGATGGTAAGAAAGCGTTCTTGGCATCACCTCGCCTGAAACATCTACTTCGCTCTCCAAATTTGTGACATTTTGATTAGCAACTTGTTCACTGACTGGAATAGTTTGACTTGAAAACTGGATTAGCTCCCCCTCAGAGTCTGAATCATCATGATCGAATATTGGTCTGATTTCAGATTCTTAATTATCATTCTCTACCGTCTGATTTTCTTGAGCAACATCATTTTCAATATCGTCATGTTCTCCAGCATTGCTTGGACCCGCCTCATCATCATTTGAAGCTTGTCGTTTTCGATAAGTTTCTGCTGGAAATCTTTCATCTGAATCTTCATACTCTCGCAGAATATCCAACTCATCAAAGAACTCTGGTTCTTCCTCCATGTTGAAAGACTCCGAAAAAATATCATAATTGAAATGCCATGAGTCGCCAGGATTCTGTGAAGGCATTGTATGACCTTGACATTCAACATTTTCAGCTTCAATAATCCGCTTCAGACTTGGAACGAAGACTCGTCTTAACGGACTTGCATAACCTATGAATATTCCTTCAATACTCTTCGGACCAAACTTACCAAAAGGCTCTAGAACAGTACAGGGTGACCCGAACGGTTCAAGATACTTCAAATTCGGTTTTCGGTTATTGATCAACTCAAAGCATGTTTTGTTGAATTTCTTGACAGTGAGAACTCTGTTGAGCGTATAGCATGCGGCGGAAACTGCTTCTGCCCAGAAATTTATTGGTAACTTTGAATCAGCAAGCATTGTTCTAGCCGTTTCGATCAGCATCCTGTTTTTGCGTTCTGCAACTCCATTCTGTTGCGGAGTGTACGGAGCACTGAACTCATGCAAGATACCTCTTTCATCACAATATTCTTCCATCTTGTTGTTCTTGAACTCAGTACCATTATCACTTCTAATTCTTCTGATACGCCTTTGGTACAAGTTTTCAATCTTTCTGAACAACCCTCTCAAACTGTCAAACGTTTCTTCTTTCGACTTTAAGAATGACACCCATGAAAATATGGAATAATCATCAGTAACCACAAGACAATAAAGTTCTCCTGTAATACTTTTGACATTTACAGGACCAAATAAATCCATGTGAAGTCTCTCCAAAGGTCTTGAGACTGAATTGACTTGCTTTTTGGGGTGTGACTTTTTCTTTTGCTTGCCTTTCATGCAACTAATGCACTCTTTTTCTAGATGGAAACCTTTAATGTGAACCCCTATAACCAAATCATTATGCACCAGATGATTCATTTTACGAAGATGAATGTGCCCCATCTTACGATGCCACAACTTTGATTCTTTTTCCGTTGCTCTAGAAACAAAACAATGTGCTTGACCCGTTGTTGTAGTTGCTACAGTCATGTCTAAAACATACAGATCATTCACTCTAGGAGCTCTCATGATAATCCATTCTTCAGGAATAACAAAGCCTGGTTTCAAAATCAAACACTCTTTGTCTGTGAAGTGAGTAGTATACATCCGGTCACAAATCTGCGAGATACTTAGCAGATTATTTTCCAGCTCAGCAATGTAGTTAACTCTTTCAAACGTGACGATTCCGTTGGATAACGTTCCTTCACCAACAATTCTACCACCTTGGTAACCAGCGAACCCTACATAACCTCCATTGATATTTCTGACATCATACAGCAGCGCTGTCTTTCCTGTCATGTGCCGAGAAGCTCCACTATCCATAATCCAACGTGAAATGCTCCTGCACATATCAAAAACATTTAATGAGATTTTGATGCTACCCAAGCCTCTTTTGACTCGGGTAACTGGATATTAATGTGAGTTTTTGTAGTGTAAAGTGGTGGAAAGTTTTTATCATTCATTTTTAGGCTTTCAGCAGTTCCAACTTCAACCTCTTTGAATAAGAAAAATTCGTCTTTTTGAGGTTGACCAGCTGGTTGATTTTTCTTCACCACATACTTCTTTTCTGAAGTCGATTTTTGTTTCTCATAAAAATCCAAAGGTACATACATCTTCTTTGTTGAAGATGGTGATTTTTCAGTTTCAGACACCTTTGGTGAATTTGCTTTCTTTTCAACAAGTTTTGGCTTCCATGTTTGTTGAGGTAATGCAACCCGTTGGTAAAATTTATCATTTTTAGATACCGAATTCTTAACAGGTTCAGTTTTGATCTTGGTGCTTTCATTTTTCAAAACATTTTTCTCAACAATCAATGGAGCCTTTCCTTTCACAACATCTCTCTTGATAGAGTTCTTCACAGTTTCAGTCTTAGGCATCAAGTTGTTACACTTTCGTGCGATATGTCCAACTTGATTACATTTGAAGCATGTTCGGATGTCAACTACCCGACTTGTTCCTTCAGACTGAGGCTGTGAGGTCTTCTTTTTAAAGAACTCTTTGTTTGTTTTTGAAAAAATTTCAGATTCCTCATCTGAAAGTGAACTTGAACTGTTCACAAACACCTTTTTCACAGCAAACTTCTTGTTCTGAACATTCTTTTTCTGATAATTCTTACCACCCTGATATCCTCCCGTCCATTTATTTCGATTGTTGTTTGAAAAACGTGGTGGAATGACAGGTTTTTTATAGTAAACTTTATCTTTATCAAAATTCATTTGTCTCTTTGTCTGTTTCAAACCGTCTACTTCAGACAAATCAATTTCAACCAATTTGAAAACTTTTTTAAATTTGTTCACATTAACATTCTCCATAGGAAACTCAAAATCTGAATACAACTTATCAGAACCAGACATCTTGTACATCACAAGACCCGGCTCATCATCTAAGTTGTTTTTAGATTTTGGTTTCGGAATGTAATTGTTCAGAAAACATTCTTCATCTTCAGTCGAATCACTATCCAAAACATTTTCAGCCATGCCTTTAATGGTTTCAGTTTGAACACTGTCATCGGATGATGATGAAGAAAATGTCACATCAATTGTCTCTGGCAATTTTGTCTTATTTGTTTCAATTTCATCATTAACCAACCCTGATTGTTTCTTTGAAAAATTGTTTAGAACAGGTGGCGGAACTTGATGAAACCCCACCCCAGTTCCATCACAGTATACATCTTCACCAGCTTTGTTTTTACCAATGGGTTTTGGAACAATGTGTTGCAAAACAAAGCTTGCAGAGTTGTAACTGTTTAGTTTCAAATTAATACGCTCATTCTCAATCTTAGCTTCTTCAAACTGAAGCTTCAATTTCGCAATTTCATCAAGTTGTTGGTTGATTAACTCTTCTTTTACTCTAAGAACCCCTGATAGTTGAAGATTTTCTTTCGTTGTTTTACCATTTCTCTCGTCAGAATCTTTAACCGTTCGCTTTAGCTTCTCAAATTTTTCAGAAATTTTACGATTTTCAAGAATCAACTTTTCGTTTTCTTTTCTTATTCTTTCTATGTCATTTTTATCATTTTCAATTTTCTCAGCTAATTCTTTAGATCTATCATTCGAAGCTTTCAGCATTTTGTCACGGTTTAAGATTTGATTTTCAACACTTTTGACTCTACTAGTCAACTCTTCAACCTTCTTACCATTGAGGTAAGTGATTGTACTACAAACTTTGCACTCTTTCATGCAATTTTTGCAGTCATTTTCAGATTTAACTTTCTTACCTGACTCAAGTGTACCATTTGAACTGACCTTGTTTTTTGACTCAGTTCCAGAACTAGAAACTACCTCAAGTTCTTTTGCTGCAAGAACTTTTTCAGCCATCTTCTTCAAGTTTTCAGCCGTTAACTCTTGTGATGTATCAATGATCCCATCATCAGCATTCTTTGACTTTGGCTTCTGTTCTGCTTCGTTGACTTTTTCTTCTTTCTCTACTAGTTTCTCATCACCACCTCCCCACCATTCTCTTTTTCTAGCTTCTTCTTCCTCGGCAAATTGCTGGGTGAGAGCATCAACACTAATGGAATCCAGATCAACTGCAATGTTTCCTTGTGGATCAAGGTAACATTCTCTGTCGGCATCCCACCTTTTTGCTCTTTTAGCTTCTCTGTATGTGTTATAAATTCTGCTCATTCTGGTTTGGGCTTTCATTCTTCGGTTGACGAACTTTTCTTCTTCAGTTCTATTGTCTTTAAAAGGAACAATCTTCGTCACAAATGCATAACCCACCGCATCTTCCTCTGGTAGCAGTTCGCTCCAATCAAACCCTTCATCATCATGAATCACAGCAAGAGCTCTAGATTTTTCTTTGTTGTCTTCAACCTGCTTCAATCTAGGAGGCTCAGATTTATTCTGGTGATAAATTGCTCTCTTGTAATAATCATCTCTGAAAGGGTTTTTCCGACTCATCAGCATATGCGTTTCTGCATTCTCGTTTGAAGTGACCTTTCTGCTTACATTTGAAGCACGTCACCTTGGATTTATCAAACTCCAGCTTGGTAGATGCACCACCAATTGTCTTCCTGCCGGTAATTTCCATGAAACGTTGTGCTCTACGAACAGCACTGGCCATAGCCCAACGAATATCGATCAACTCCATTTCCTCGGGATCAATCTGATCATAATCTTCTTTTGTCAGATTGGTGTTACCTATCTTCCCGTCTACTAACCCTTCATACGCCTCTAACACAGATGCTAAAAAGATCATCTGCTGTTTGGCCGACTCCTCATCAAAATTCTGAGCATTCTTTAAATCCACTGCAATGTTGCATGAAAACACGTTCTTTGGAACAGATTGTTATTGACTTGAAGAATTTGAAGAAGATCCCTGACTTGGAGTATTGGATGAAAAACCTCCATGAAAACCATTGTTTAAACTTGGACTTTCTTTACTTGAAGGATTTGAATTTTCAGCGGAGAAAGCAGTTCTTGGAGAAACATTCTTGGGAATCATACTCTTTGGATAGTACAGCTCCATGTTTTGTTGGTATGATGAATGATTTACTTTGTGTGTTTTCTTTATCTCCAACTCATGACTCTCTAGTCTTTCAATCAGCAAGTCGACAGTCAGATCTTCAGCTTTGATTGTATTCTTTAACATCAATGCATAGTACTGCCAATCCATCTCTTCTGGCAGTGAATCGAACAGTTTGTCAACTAGCTCCTCCTGAGAATAGAGAATTCCGTGCCTCGCCAATTCCAACTTTAAGTGCCCAAATCTTTCAATCATTTTACAAACAGATTCATTTTTTAAGCATCCAAACAAGTCAAACTCTTTTCTCAGCAATTTCTTTTTGTTTTTTACTATTTCTGCACTCCCTACACATTTTATTTTTAACTTTTCCCATAGATCTTTTGCGTTTGTGTATTCAATTAGTGAAATAATGTCGTCTCTTACGGACTGGTGAATCAAAGCGACGCATTTTTGTTCAGCCACAAAGTTCTCTATGTCTTCAGTTTCTTCCAGATTCTCACAATCATGTCTACCACTTTTGAAACCGTTCTTTAAGCTTTTCCAGCTTGGATATGCGAATGCTTTCAGCCACTCATCGAATCTTTTTGCCCATCGATTATACTCTTCGATTGCCATTAGCTTTGGTGGCTTGTTATAGGTACCATATCCGCTTTCAACACTTAAGGCATCGGACAACGTTTTCTTTGGGTTCAGATTATCATTTGAATGATTGGAAGTATCGTCTGCGGAGTTACCCGCGAAAGCATACATCTCACTGAAAGGATTCATGAATTCTTCCATTTTCAAATACCTGAAACAATTTTCAAACACTTAGACAATTTTTACAAATTCTAAAAATTTCAAACACTTGAACCAAATGATGATCCGTCCGAGTGGTTATCCGGACGAATGACAGAGGTTATCCGCACGGATAATGATACGCTCGGATGATAGTACGTATGAATAACTTTGACCTTTTGACTTTTCAGGTCATCCGCACGGGTTGTAATCCGTGCGTGTAACAATGATGATGTCAGCAAACAACTTTCAGTAACTAACTAATCTAAACCGTTTGGACAGCTGTCCGCACGGGTGAATGACGTCATCAAATACGAACAGCTAAACATGATTTTTTATGAATTTGATCTAGTTTTAGGTTGAATCTGATTATGAAACTAAGTAGGATTATACTTTGAATGATTGCGAATCAATTGATATCAATTTTAACAAATTTTAACCGTAGATTCTTGCTCAATTTTAAGTTTTTCTGATTTTATGGTGACGAATGAAGAACGAATGCAAAAACTAAGTAGAAGTAGAAGAAATCTATCAAATTTCTGGTGAAATTTGAATCAAATCGGCAACAGATGTCAAATCTCCGGTGAAATTTGACTTTGATCGGCGAATAAAGCTTGAATTCCGGTGAATTCGATGTTGTTGATCTCGATTCAGCTCCCTGGACGCTCTGATACCACTTGTTGGTCCCGTTGATACAGGATCTGATCGTAGGAACAAGATGAATCGATTTCGTCTTAATGTGCAGAATCCATTATGACGAATCACAGATTTGTGCAACACAGAATTCAACGTTTAACTGCTTGTCTGTTCGTTCTATTAATTGTTCTGAAAGTCACAAAGATCCGGTAGAAGTACAGACTATCCGTGCGTGTCAAAAAGTTCTAACAAAGTTGCACCGGACCTCCTATTTATAGGCAACCTCAGGAAACTAAGAAGTGTTGTGCGTATGGGTGGCAATCCGTGCGTATGACTCACCCGTGCGTATGGTTATCCGCGCGTACGACTTATATCACCATACGTACGTATTGCCATGCGTGCGGATGAACTTGTCCCAAACAACACTTTCACATACAGAACCTATTCCTGAGTTGTCATGCTAACTACATACATACATACTGACAATACACAGAATACAAAATATGACTACATGCTAACGGAAGCTACAGACGTAATGTACTAACAACATCAAGATGCGGAATGTCTAAGGATTCCAGGCTGAACTTGTTCACATAATCCCTTAGGGATTCTTGATGCCCCTGTGTTATCCTATAGAGGTCACTTGTTAGTTTTTCAAAGCTTCTACTACAAGAAAACTGACTATTAAATAAATTCACTAGGTGAGCAAATGATGTAATCGAATGAGGAGGAACATTCAGGAGCCATTTCAAGGCTGATCCTGTTAAGGTAGAACCAAAACCCTTGCACAAGCATGCTTCCTTGAGCTCCGGAGGGATAGGGTTAATCTCCATTCTTTCCCTATACTGGGAAATATGCTCTTCAGGATCCGTAGTTCCATCATAAAGCTTCATGTTGGGGGTTTGAAATCTCTTTGGAATCTCAGCATCACAGATAGAATATGCAAAGCGAGATATCCTGTGGCTGTCTTGGGACACTTCTGGGATTGGCTGGACCACTCCAGGTACACTGGATATCATGTCCTTCAACTTCTGAAGCTCCCTAGTAAATGCTGATGTTACACCTGTATCCTGCAAAGATCCACTATTGTTAGCAGCATGAGTATTATTATTATTTGACACGTTACCCGTCTGAGGATTCTGCCCATATCCTGAAGCATATCCTGAGCTCCTCATGGTTGACATCCTGACCGAGGAGGGTATTTCAGGAGTATGATTCTGAGGAAGGCTGGGCACAATATTCCCCCTATTATCCTCAGTGTACACAGCCGAACTGAAGTTCAAAGTTCTGGGTTGTAATGGAGTGAGGATATCCTCAGCAGATCTGCTCGAGCCAGACTTCAGGAGTTGTATTTCCCTCAACAGCATTTGGTTTGTTTCCTGTTGCTGCCTCATTTGTTTCTGCACACTTCCAAATAAGGTTAGAATTTCATCATTAGAAGCTAAAATGGGAGCAGATCCCTGAATACTCCGAGTAGGGATAATATCCTGAGGTTGTGAAGAAGATTGCATCCTTGGAGGAGGTGGTGGAAGCACCGGACCAGTAGTAGCAGAAGTTGTAGCAGACAGAGTGGATGAGCTCATGTTTGATCTTGAGGCCATTGTAAACAATGTGGCAAAAAGTTTTGAAAACAGAAAACCGATTAACGATTTCACAAAGGTTTTTAGTAAAGAGAGCACCACTTGCCCCACGGTGGGCGCCAAATTGTTTTGGTCAAAAATTACCGAAGCAATTAAGTGATCAAATTAGTTAAGTGAGGTAGTGTGCTAAAAAGTGTGTTGAAAATATGCTGGTTAAGTTGTTTGGAAAAACAGTATTCAGGATACGGCTCAGGATATTGAGATGTATCTACGATCAAACAATGAGCAAAAAGTAAAGGGGGTGACACGAGATTTACGAGGAAAGCCATTGATCAATCTAGATCGCCGGCATAAAACCTCGGGAGCTGACAATCGCAGCTGCCTTGTTCTTCTTATTGCTTTAAACGTCAGGATACAGTGCAGGATATTGACCAGATCGCTAAGTGTTACAACGCTTTTGTGCGAAAGTGAAAATTGCTAGAGAACAAGTGTAAGAGTGTAGTGAGTGTTGATGTGATGTCCTATTCGATCTGATATACCCACCTATTTATAGTAACGAATTACAAACGAAAATTCCTATAAAAATGGGATGCTCCGAATATTCCATTGTAAACGTTGTAGACCGCGTAATGCGGCTTCAACGTCTTTATTTGAACGACTTGGACCGAGTCTTCCGCGGAATGAGTCCTTTTGAACGTTGCTAGCTTCTAACCCGCGTACCTGCACATAATCCGCTAGTGATCCTGAGGATACCATTCAGGATGTTACCAATATCCTGAATCAGCATCCCGGATGTGAACAGATATCATATAACCAAGATATAACCCAAGATATTTCTCAGGATATGGGCTCAGAATTTCACCCATAACAGAAGTGTAAATAGACGAGTTATATTTTCTCGTTCTTATCCGTAACAAACCAACGGATATATAGCCGTTGAATCCTGACTAGTCGTTGCTAACATGACGTCATTGAAGTGACTATCCTGCAAATCATCATTATAAATTGAAGTTAGAGATAAGGGTTAGAGAGCATTTAAATTCGTGCGTTTCATCCTTTAAATCCTCATTCGAATATCTGATCAGGTACTTCTCTTTCCTTTCTCTCTTCATCTTCTCACTTTGTTTCTTCTTCTCCACCATCATTATGCCCAAGATGATGCTAAGATCCTCACCGGCTAAGGATCACAAGAAGGACAGTCCCTTGAAGAGCCAAAAGATCATCGAAGACTCTGCAAAGGAACGATGTTGCTTT
This sequence comes from Helianthus tuberosus, assembly GCA_030545235.1. NCBI lineage: Eukaryota > Viridiplantae > Streptophyta > Magnoliopsida > Asterales > Asteraceae > Helianthus > Helianthus tuberosus. The sequence goes on from CM060406.1 coordinate 67,140,794, forward strand.
ACTGATCCACAGATAGATAGGATTCGCCATTGTTTTCCGGCGAACACCGTTTTCAAAACTTTTGATCCCACCGTCCTGAGTGACTTTGTTTCTGAAACCTGGGTAGCTTTTCTGGTCACCCCATTCACAATAGGATACTCGTATCCTTTTCCTGTTTTCACCCAATCCTTCTTCTCTCTCGCCGGCATCTCTTAGATCCAAGCAATGCTAATGATCTGGAGGGTCTTGTATACCCTTGAAAGAATCATTGAGCGTGAAGGTATTGATCTGGGAATGTCAGATTTTGCAGAGATGTACGACCTCGTAAGCCATGTATCTCACCGATATCTACTCAAACATAAACCTGGTGAAGAACACCCCATCTTCAAAGCCACTAAGAATGACACCAACTGGAAACGACGATTCTTCTTTGTCAGAAGGGATTCCATCCTTGATTGGAAGGATCTGCCTAGAAATTGGACCATCCATGGTAGGATAGAGGATCCTGAGAATGATCACAGGATAACGTTGTTTCTGCTGAGGATCACTAACATCCTTTTCTTTCTACTTTGCAGCTATTACTGTTGCACACCTTATTACAACATCTGCAATGAAGGAAAGGCTTGCTGCTTTTCGTAGGCTCGATCCTGCATTAAGAACATTTCATGCAAATACCCAGGATTCTCAGGAAGTATCCTCAGGCTCTGTTACAATGTCAAGTAAGTATCCTATTTTTTTCATAGCTAAATGTTTAAATTAGAATGAAATACGGATACTTATCTGTTTTGGATGTGTAGGTGCTGGAAAATCATCGAAGTCTGCTACTCGCTTCAGTGTCACCGATCTCACCACTGTTGGTCCCAGGTCTGGAAGGAAGAAGGCTGCCGCTAGCCCAGGTACCACCATCCCCAAGCTTACTGCCTCTAAGGGAAAGAAGAGGAAAGCCTCTGAAGCTGACAATCTAGAAGGCTTACCTCTGATCCGCCATCAATTCCTTGAATACTTTGCTGAGGTAAGGATCACTAACTTGGCTTGATTATCCTGCCCACTTGAGGATCATGTGATCCTAAACTTTACATTGTCTTTTTGCAGAAATTTGCTGAAATCGAGGACTACGTAGGCAGTGTTGAAGAGGTTGAGCAAAAGTGTGTGGACCTCCAAAAGATCATGCTGGACAAATATCAGAAGATTGCCTCCCTCAAAAACGATGTCAATCTAGTGAAGAGGGAACTTGTCCTGGCTCATATCACTGCTGATCAGGAGAAGAATGAGATCACCAATGATGCCAAAGTCTCCGCTGCCATTGATATGTACAAAACTCAGTTACAAATGGCCCAAGAAGCTCTGGATCCTGACTTTGACAAGAGCAAATGGGATGTAGAAGGCTGGAAGGCTATATTGGCCGAGCTGGATGATGAAGAAGAGACTGGTGAGGTCCTAGCAATCGAGGCAAGTTGAAGTGGAAAGGATCATGCTGATGCTGATGATGCTGGTGGTGATGCAGCCAAGGTTTGAGCTGCTGAAATGGGCGATGATGGATATTTCTAGACGCGGCCGGAGCCCATTTTTTAGGACATGGTAGTAGTTTTATTTTGGTTATGATGTTTTGAAACAATAATGGGTTGTATTTGAACAATAGTTTCTAGGGTTATGGATCATGGATCCTAAGACAATAGGTTGGATAATGGGTGGTGGATGGATCCTCTGTTTGGGGGATGAAACCACCTGTTATCCTGCCATCTTTTATTTCCTGCACTCGAAAGACCTGTTAACAATGGACACCCTTTACTTACCCCAGCGGAAGGGCCACGTATTGCTGGTAGATGCTTGGGGTAAGTAATTTTGACAACCTTGAAGGGTTTAACGTTTTGTGAATAAAATAACTTTAACTTTTTGGCTATTTCCCGTGTTGTTATGCTTGTTAATACTTTACTTTTCAATTGTTGTGATACACATTTTGTTTGAATTTATTAAGTAAAGAAGAAGAATTTAATAAATAATCTAAAAAAGTTTAGGATATGATCAAGGATCACATATCCTATAGTCGACAAGTTCTGAAAAGTAGTGTAGTTTGAGGATCATAAGTTCAGTTGTCAAAGGATAAGGGTCACTTAGATAAATAATGAATAAAATCAAAATGATCAAGGATCATACCTGAGAATCCAAGTTAGGATCCTAAACTTTAACACTTATAATCAGGGTAACCAAAAGACAAACCTTAGTAGAAGGTAAGGATCAAGGATCCTTAGTCGTTTAGCTTCAAAAACCTGAAATAGGATACAACTTGGGACTAAGCCAATATAAGATAAAAGTTAGTAACTGGGGACAAGCCCAATATACTGGGGATAAGCCCAAAGGATAACTGGGGACAAGCCCAAAGGATAACTGGGGACAAGCCCAAAGGATCGTGTGTAAACTGGAGTATGGCCCTCACTGGCGACTATCCAAACTTAGTGACATGAAAATGCCAAAACCTTAATGTTGGTGCATGTTTGGTGACAACAGCTTACATTTGGTCTTTGGATATCTTGTAATTAGTAAAACGATAAACGGTTAGCGGGTTTAGCTTTGTATTAGTGAGTTAATTGAGTTTGGGCTAAACAAAACCCACATTGGGTGATGGAGGGCGAATTGGGCTTGTCCAATTCGCAGTCCATGTTGGAAACCTTGGCCCAAGTAGTAACCTTGTGTTATATAAACAAGGTTAGGCTTTAGGGTTTAGGTTAATCAGCCAAAACAGTGTGTGAGAGCAAATTCGTGAGAGTGCTTAGTCTTGGACGAATTTGGAGTTGGTTAGGGATCTTGATTTATTGTAATCAGTTTGATAGATAATCAATAAAGATCCGGTTTGAAAGTGAATTGCTGTTTCTGTTTTCTACTTGTTTCTGTGATATTCTGATCAAGAGGATTCCGCACTCTTGATTGGATTGACAATTCTGTGAAGATCCATACGAATAGGGGACCTACAATTGGTATCAGAGCCATAGGCTCTTGAAGGCTCGGTTCAGAATTGTTCTTGGAAGAAACAGGGAGTTTTCGAAATTTTTGAAAATTAGGGTTTTAAAAATTTTCGAATTTTTCTGTTGGTTTGATAAAATTTTCGAATTTTGTTGGCTGTTTTGATCTTCTGCATTGTTTGTTTGCTGTTTTTGCAGGTTTTAGGGTTTGCAGGACTGTTTTTGGTTGATTGTTTTGAAGAATTTTGGCTGAGAAACTTGAAGATTCGAAGACTGTTCTTCGTGTTCTTCACGTTCTTCGTTCTATTCTTCACTACTTTTTTCGAAAATCACTGATATTTTGCTGTTTTGATTCTGCAGAAACTATTAAGGAATCCAGAAAAATCATCCAAGTTTCGAAAAGATTGAGTTTCCAAGTTTAACTGGCGAATTAGATTAATTTCGCAGTCTAGACCTGCGAAATTAGCTGACCTGCGAAATTACCGGCGACGTTAAATCCAAAGGCGACTTTGGTAGCCGTATAATTCTCCTCAGCGAAATTATTACGGTTTTCGTCGACTTTACAGGTTGTCGTAATCGTGAAATTGACTGGCGAAGTTACCAGCGAATTTAACCAGCAAAATTAACTTTTCAGCAAACCTTGATTGATCAGCGAAATTTAGCAGCGAATTTAAGCAAAACTATTGAGCAGCGAACTTGACCTACTTGTCCAGCGAAATTAACTAAGAACCAGCGAACTTAAGAGAGGAATTAACGGGTGGAATTTTTGTTGGCAAACGTCGATAAAATTTCAATGTTTTGCAAATAGAAATTGATCCGTAGCTCGTTAGACAGAACCGTTTGGACCGTTGAATTCCTTGGATTTTTAGGGTAAAAAAAATCCCGAATTCGGTTTTTGACATTATATATCATTGGATTCGTCTTTTTTAGACGATTCTAAAGGTGTAATTTGGTAACCACTGTTTTCGGAGATATTTTGTACGGTTTTTATCGGTATGGTTACGGTAAAACGTGTTTAAAGATGGTCAGAATGGATAAGTTCAGTGAGACTATTAAGAATTGGCCAAAGCTTACAAATGTTAAAGAGTATGCTGTTTGGAAGGAGGAGTTTGAATCAGTTGTGAAAAGTGAGGATTTTAGAATGTGGTGTTGTATGATTGATGGATATGTTGCTCCTATACGTCGTGTCGAAGGAAGGGTTATAGTGATGTCTTATGACAAGATGGATGAATCCGAGAGACAGGTGGTTGAAGCTGAGAAGAAAGCTTTAGCTGCGATAAAGATGTCCTTACCTGATAGCATCAAGCATACCGTTACGAAGTACACTAATTCAAAGGATATGTGGGATGCATTAGAAAAGAAGTATCAAGGAAATGAAGATGTCAAAAGGAATAAAGCTGCGAGCTCCACATCTCGAGAAGGTTCAAATGATTGTAGTGTTCATCTGGAAGATAATGAGCATGCCACTCAGGCATTCATGGCAGAAGTAGTGCAAGTTGATGAGGCTGAAACTATTGTGAGTGATGCTGAATCTGAAGTGGAGAATGTTCAAGCTCAAGTGGAGAATGCTGAAGCAAAAGTGGATGCTGAAGTCGAGAAAGAGAGTGAAGCTGAACAGGTTGTTGCTGATGAAAATTCAGAAGTTCATGAGGAAAAGGTACAATCTAATTCTGTATGTTTGAGATGTCATGAACTACAGGGTGAGGTTGACAGGTTGTCAACACAAAACCAAAGTCTGGTAAGTGAGATGTCTAACATAAAAGAAGCGAACTTTTTTGCTAAAAGAAATGAATCTACATACTTGAAGAAGATAAGAGGTTATGAAGCTGAAATTGAAGCTCTAACTTGCAAATTGAATGAAAAACTTCAAGTCATAGATTTAGCTCTTGACATGATGGCTGAGAAAACAAAAGAGATTTCTGAAAAATGCAAAGAGTTGTCAGATGCACAACTCAAAATTGTTGAACTTGAAAAGAAATTGAGTCAATTCAGAGATTCGTCTTTTGTAATGAAACACGTGATGGGTGGGTTAAAGAAGAGTAATGACAAGACCAGTGTGGGCTTCCAAGGCTTTAATGAAGTTCCACCTCCTCTTAGTCATGACTATTCATTCCTGCCTAGTGAAGATGAGCTGGCAAACGTTATGGCATCTGCACCAAGTAGTTTCGGATCCACATCAAGTCAAGGTGATGGATCTGAGAGTGATGAGGCTAAGGAAAACAATAACAGTGAACCTTTGAAAAAGAAAAATTCACCGCCTAAGAATAAAAATCAAGCTTTTGTCAAAAAGATTAATTTTGTTCAAGGTAGTGATATGAAAAATGAAACTGTTGTTATTGAAAATGAATCAAATGTAGAGTTTGCAAAAAATAAGAACATAGAAAAATCTGAAATCAAGCAAACTAAACAAGGTTCATCTAAGGGATCATCACCATCTGATAAGGGATCTACCTCAGAGACTCCAGCTAAGAAGTCTTCGAAAAAGAGATCGTGCTTCAAATGTCACGTCAAGGGACATGTAGCAAGCTGCTGTCCTAACAAAAAGAGTGAAGCACAACTTAGTGAAAAACAGAGAGGGAAATTACCAGTGAAGGAAGGTGATAGTGAGGAGAAAGGCTCAAATTCTCCAAAGAAATCTGCTCCTAAGCAACCAGAGAATGTTGCTGTTGGTGTAGATAAGGCTGGAACAGGAACTTCACAAGTTCCTCGTTTTCAAAGAAATCAACCTAGATTTCAGCCTAGATCTCCACCAGGCAGATATGAGAGACCTAGAAGCAGTTCACCAAGAATGAACAATTTTAATTCTAATAATTTCAGAAGTCAAGGTCAATATTAAAATCGATACCAGAATAATGGTGGTCGAAATTTTTATAACAATGGCTTTAGAAATTACAACAATAATGCTTCTTGGAATCAAAACTCAAGGTTTCAAAATCAAAATTTTCAAAGGTCAAAATAGTCCAAATACATATAGGAACCCTCAGGACCAAAGACCTTATGGAAATCAAAATCAAATTCCATCAACAGGTCTGAGATCCAAGACTCCAGTTAGGAGTAATGGATATTGGATGGATGTTCCAGTGGTTGGTGAATTTGGACGACCCAAGACCATTAAGGCTTGGGTCCCCCAATCTAACTAATTTCTTAGTTGGTGTGTGCAGGAGCTGCTAAGGAGGATTATCAACTTATGTTGATAGTGGCTGCTCTAGGCACATGATGAAGGGGGATGTGAGATTGTTGATATATTTATATTGATTGATTTAAATTGAGTTCAAAGTGTTGAGTCGACACACTAGATAACCTGGCAGATCTTTATACTAAAGCTTTTGACAGGGCTCGCTTTGAACATTTAGTCGAACTCAATGGGATAAGGAATCCTGAATAACTGGTTTTTCATAAGAATTTTTGTAAATAGTTTACTGTTTTTCTTAAAAATCAAAAATAAAAAAATTGAAAAATCAAAAACATAAAAAAAATAGAAAATAAAAAATGAGTTATCACTGTGTGAAAAAGAAGAAATGATAGTACATCGGCAAATTAGATTGTCACACTCAAACCGAATTAAATTGCTTAAGTGTGATAGCAGCTTCATCATATGATGTACTAGTAGGCAAAAAGCATGAAATAATCAACTTACCAATGTGATATAAACTTAAATAAACTGAGTATGAGTGGGGAACACATCAGTGGTGTATGGTTTAATGACCTTAAATCTTGCGTTGATAGATTGCCAAAATCTGAAGTTTTGGGTCTTTATACTGTTATTTCATCTAGGGATATCTTGACTGTCTTGCTGTTCAGAACTAAAATTGTACATGACCCCAGGAAAGAAAGTCACTTGGAATTAGCTCATTTCTATTTGAATGTCTGTATGTTGTCCCGATACACACAATTTTGATCTGATTCTGAAATCTTCTCTGAAAAAAATCATGTACCTCCTCTGCTGCATCCAGATATATGCTGACCTGGAGGTGCTAGGCAACGACAGCTTCTGCTGCATCCAGATACATGCTGACCTAGCTGTACGTTGTCGCACTATAGATCTAATACACCCGAAAGAGGCCCTCAAGTACCCAAATGAAACCCAAGAAACCTATATCAAACTGAGAAAAACTCATTTGATCTGTATATTATACCATCTCTCCTAAAGATCTATTATGTTCTCTTCTCAACCTATTCCCAGTTCAGATTTCATAAATCTGGATTGGACTTGTGAAATATGTGGTAGGGAAGATACTTGCATGATAGAGTGTGTTGTTTATATTTCCAGGATTTGATTAGTATTTATTTGGGTGTTCATTGTTAAGCAATTAAAACATGATAAAACATATTAAATGCAGACCTAGACACTGTCAGGATATCTTAAAGGATGACATCAGTATACTCACCTACTACGATGAATCTTTGTGCATACCTTGATCGCGGGGGTATATCCTGAAGTGGGACACACTAGTATATCAGAATTAAAATTACCTTAACGTATCATACGGTAATGGTACTTGAAATGTTCATGCATTTTGTTTAAGAGGACGAACATACTGGTAATCGTCTTGGACTGCTTTTCACGAAAAATTAAATAAAGAATTATCTAATAGTGTGAAACAGTTTGATTGTGCTGATATGATCTTCTTACCAGTGATTCTCACAAAAATAGAGTGTTTATTGCTTTTGTTATTTACTTGCTTTCAGAAAATACAAAAATACAAAAATAGTGTCTTTTTCTGTTTAAAATTCTTAATGTACGGAAAACTGTTATTCTTGGAGGAATTGTTACTGATAGGGGGAGACAGTGTTGGAAAGTGAGTTCAAAATTTTAAATCATGCGGGTTATAGGGTGTGTGATTAAAAAGTTTTGCGTGTTGGTGATGAAGTTGAAAATGCTTAATCTGTGATACAGTTTAACTGTCTCTTGAAAAATAATAATTTATTTAACTTTGTTGTAAAATTCTTATGGTTTCTCGAGATGTTTGTTTTATAGTATACAGATTGAAGCAGTGTGTTGCTGCGAAGTTGCTGTGTTGCTGAGAAGTTGCTGTGTTGCTAGAAGTTGCTGTGAAGATGAGAGTTTGATTGGATGCATGGTAGAACCTCCTTTCTATATTGCAGACAAAGTGAAGAGTTTGAAGATTGCTATACATATGCTGAACTGGAGTTTACTCAAACGCTAAAGTTTTTGAAGATTTGGTGATTGGATGCATCAGCTTAGGGGGAGTCTGTTGCTGACAGAAGCTATTGAAGCTGAAGCTATCCAAAGACCAAAGACAGTGCAATAATACATGAAGATTGCAAGAAGACGGAAGACAAAGTTATTTTATGAAGCTATTGTCAAGGGGGAGTTTGTTGGTGCATGTTTGGTGACAACAGCTTACATTTGGTCTTTGGATATCTTGTAATTAGTAAAACGATAAACGGTTAGCGGGTTTAGCTTTGTATTAGTGAGTTAATTGAGTTTGGGCTAAACAAAACCCACATTGGGTGATGGAGGGCGAATTGGGCTTGTCCAATTCGCAGTCCATGTTGGAAACCTTGGCCCAAGTAGTAACCTTGTGTTATATAAACAAGGTTAGGCTTTAGGGTTTAGGTTAATCAGCCAAAACAGTGTGTGAGAGCAAATTCGTGAGAGTGCTTAGTCTTGGACGAATTTGGAGTTGGTTAGGGATCTTGATTGATTGTAATCAGTTTGATAGATAATCAATAAAGATCCGGTTTGAAAGTGAATTGTTGTTTCTGTTTTCTACTTGTTTCTGTGATATTCTGATCAAGAGGATTCCGCACTCTTGATTGGATTGACAATTCTGTGAAGATCCATACGAATAGGGGACCTACACTTAGCTAACGTGAAAACGTTAGAAACCTTAGGAACAGATGTATGGTACGTCTACCATTATACGTAGGATCCTGAATATAGCCAGTACAATGAAATTGTCAGCCCGTAAAGCGAGTACTGGTCCCATTGCCATGAACTATAACAGGATCATCGTGCGCTACTAGCGAAACTGGGGACAAGCCCAAAACTGGGGTCAAGCCCATATAACTGGGGTCAAGCCCATATAACTGGGGTCAAGCCCAAATAACTGGGGTCAAGCCCAAATAACTGGATACTTCTGTGGATACTCAACCCTTTGTTAAGGATACCTGAACCTTCAAAACTCAGAATCAAATGAAAAGAGGATATAGGATGCAGGATCCTTATCCTTATATAAGATAACAACTAAATGAAATAGTTTGAGATTAGAATATTACCAGAATGAGAATCATCTGTCCTGTAAGGATCCTTCAAGGATACTTGCCAGGTAAGGATCATGGATCCTTGTTACATGAAGTATTTCTTTAAATGGACAGCATTCCAAGCTCTTGGTAGCAAGTCACCTTCCATTGTTAGCAATCGATATGCCCCCTTTCCTGCCTCAGCTTCGATCAAGTAAGGGCCTTCCCACCTTGGTGCCAACTTTCCATCAGCAGGATTGGTGGTATTCTGAAATGCTTTCCTTAACACCATATCTCCAACTTGGAATTTCCTGATCCTGACATTTTTGTTGTAAGCTCCAGCCATCCTTTGTTGATAACCGGCCATCCTTATCCTTGCCAAATCCCTGAGTTCCTCTATAGTATCCAAATCTTGAACCAAGTTTTCAGCATTTTCCCCAGGATCACGAATGCTTGTTCTTGCAGTAGGGACCACCATCTCTGTAGGGATCACTGATTCTGCCCCAAATACCAAAGAAAATGGAGTTTAACCAGTGGCATTCTTGGGAGTTGTCCTATCAGCCCAAAGTACATAAGGTAGTTCTTCTGCCCATTTTCCTTTCTTGGATCCAAGCTTCTTCTTCAAATTGTTGATGATGATCTTGTTGGATGATTCTGCCTGACCATTAGCTTGTGGGTGGACTGGTGTTGATGTTATCATCTTAATCCACCAGCTGTCAAGTTCTATTCCCAATAAATTGGGATCCATTATCACAGACAATTTCAGAAGGGATACCAAATCTAGTAATAATGTTTCTTTTAATAAAGGATATAACTTCCTTTTCTCTGACTTGAGCAAAGGCTTCAGCCTCTATCCACTTGTAGAAGTAGTCAGTCATAGCAAGCATGAATACTTTTCCACCAGGTGCCTTAGGAAGCTTACCAACTATATCCATTCCCCATCTCATAAATGGCCATGAAGAGGATATAGGATGCAAAAGCTCTGCTGGTTGATGAAGGATATTACTATGTCTCTGACAAGGATCACACTTCTTGGCATATTCCATAGCATCCTTCTTCATAGTAGGCCAATAGTATCCTGTCCTCAGGATCCTTGAGAATAATGCCCTGCCCCCAGTATGGTTTCCACAATCTCCTTCATGGAAATCCTTTAGGACTTCTTGGATTTCAGGATCCTCAATGCACCTTAGATATGGTCCTGCAAGAGATCGTTTATACAACATATTATTCAATGTTGTAAATTGAGATACCTTGATTTTGAAAGTCCTAGGGTTTTCTCCTGTAGGAATCTCTCCATGTTGTATGTATCTCATGATTGGGAGGATCCATGATCCTGAATGAGATTGAGTATCCTCACTAGGGATGATTGCGGAATCCTCTCCAATCTCCATGGCTACATGATCCTCGATAGTAGGGGTCAGGATGTGGATAATAGGGATCTTGATATCCTCCGGGATCTTCAAGGATGATCCTAGATTGGCTAATGTATCAGCCTCTGCATTCTCTTCCCTTGGTACCTGTGTCAAACTAAAGGAAACAAAAGAGAGTGCCAATTCTTTGACTATCTCTAAATATTTGATTAGCTTTTCACCTTTAACAGCATAGGATCCATTAAAGTGATTAGTAATTAATAGTGAATCTACATGTACCTCAAGATACCTGATCCTCATATGCTTAGCAATTTGCAAACCAGCTATCAAGGCTTTATATTCAGCCTCATTGTTGGTAGTTTGAAATTCACAAGCTATGAAGTGGGGTATTATGTCCCCCTGTGGCGATTTTAGTAGTATTCCAAGCCCAGTTCCTTTGACATTAGAAGCACCATCAGTGAAGAGTATCAAAGGATCCTTAGTTTCTTCTAGCTGTTGGACCTCTAATTCACCTTCCTTTTGCAAGTCACTACTAAAATCTGCCACAAAGTCAGCTAAGGCTTGGGATTTGATGGCAGTCCTTGGTTCATATCTTATATCATAAGCACTAAGCTTCACTGCCCACTTAGCCATCCTTCCTGACATTTCAGGTTTCCTGAGAACATTCTTAATTGGGAAATTAGTTTTAACAACAATGGAATGAGTTTCAAAATAATGTCTTAATTTAGTAGATGCCATAATTAATGTAAGGATAAGTTTTTCTAAATGTGAATACCTGGATTCAGCATCAAGCAAACTCTTACTTACATAATAAACAGGATGTTGTGTACCTTCGTGATCCTTAACAAGGACCGCACTTACTGCTTTTGAGGATACTGCTAGGTATAAGGATAATATATCTCCCTTTTCTGGTTTCATCAAGGCAGGGGCTGAGGATAGGTAATCCATAAGAGCTTTGAGGGCACTTTCATGCTTCTTAGTCCATTTAAATTTCTTGTTCTTCCTCAGGATGTCATAGAATTCCTTGCAATTTTCTGAGGATTTGGATATGAACCTGTTCAAGGCGGCGATCCTGCCTGTCAACCTTTGCACATCCTTAGCATTGGCAGGAGATTTGATATTTACAATAGCCTTAATTTGCTCTGGACTTTCTTCAATGCCCCTCTTTGTCACCATATAGCCTAGGAATTTCCCTGCTTTAACACCAAAATGACACTTGGAAGGATTCAGTTTCATATTAAATTTATCAAGGATATTGAATGTTTCCTCCAAGTCTTTAAGGTGATCCTCAGCTTTCTTGGACTTAACCACCATGTCATCTATATAGACCTCCATAGTGTGTCCAATTTGTTCCTTGAACATCATATTGACTAGCCTTTGATAAATAGCACCTGCATTCCTTAGTCCAAATGGCATAGCAATATAACAATATATACCAGTTGGGGTCATAAAGGCTGTATCCTCTTGATCAGATGGTTCCATCTGAATTTGTTGAAATCCAGATGAAGCATCCATAAAAGTCAACAACTCATGACCCGCGGTAGCATCCACCATGGAGTCAATGTGGGGTAATGGGAAAGGATCCTTGGGACATGCCTTGTTTAAATCAGTAAAATCGACACATACCCTCCACTTTCCATTTTTCTTTTAAACAACAACCACCTTGGATACTTAACCTCTCTTATCATACCTACCCGAAGTAGTTTATCTACCTCTTCCTGAATAATAGCATTCCTTTCAGGTGCAAACTTCCTTCTCTTCTGATGTATAGGCTTGAATGACCTGTCAATGCCAAGTTTGTGAGTAATTATATCCTTAAATATACCTGTCATATCCTCATGCTTCCAGGCAAAGGTAGTTTTCCTTCTTTTAAGGAAGGATACTAGATCCTGTTCAATATCGCTAAGGATCCCTGATCCTATGAAAATCTTGGATTCAGGATCATGAGGATCCATGAGGATTTCTTTCAAATCCTGTTCTCTTGCCTCCAAGACATCCCTTGGAGGATACTTTAGTTGCTATTGCTCCCTTGGTCTTGAGGCTGCCTTCATTGATGATGTGTAACAGTTTTTAGCTTCTTGCTGGTCACTCTTAATTTTCACCACCCCCCATGGACTAGGAAGCTTCACACATTGATGATAGGTAGACGGGACTGCCTTCATGTCATGTATCCATGGCCTGCCAAGGATAACATTACAACAAGATAAGCAATCTATAACAGAAAACTTTTGATATGAATGGAGTCCTTCAATATAGATGGGGAGTTTGATGTCCCCCAATGTGTTTTTGGTTTCTCCACTGAATCCCACAAGTACTGAGAATCTTGGGACAATGTCTGATTCAGGAATATTCATCTTCTTGAGGACATCAAGCTGGATGATGTTTACTGAGCTTCCTCCATCTATCAGGATCCTGCGAACAAAATGGTTAGAAATAAATAAGGTAATAACAAGGCAATCATGATGAGGATCCTGGACATCAACACGATCATCCTCATCAAAAGTTATGACTTTATCTTGGGTAACAGTGGAGGTCCGGATGGGTCTGTCTCCATTATCCATCTTGGTTTCCTTAGCATGTCTTTTGGCTGCTGAAAAGGAGGTACCACAAATGTCTGATCCACCGGAAATGAAGTTTATGACTTGTGCATCTGCTGGAGGAGCAGGAGCACTTTCTGGGATCCTTTCAGGATCCTGGATCCTTTCAGGATCCTTGACTTCTTTCGTCTCAAAAGCTCCTTCAAATGCCCCTTGCTTAACAAATAACTAATTTCCTTTCTAAGTGCAATACACTCTTCCGTGAGATGCCCGAAATCCTCATGATATGCACACCACTTGGACTTATCCTTTATGGCAGCTGGTTTATCACCTTTCCTTGGCCACCTAGCTTTCTCACCTAGATTCTGCATTGCCAGAATTAGTTCATTGTTATCAACAGAAAAACAGTATTCAGAAATTGGAGGATAATCCTCATCATCCTCTTCCTGTTCCACTGCATGCACGTTCTGGTTATCAGATTTGTTGTAGTGCTTTGATTTGTTGTTCCTGAAGTAGGATCATTGCTTTTCCTGATTTGAGGATCCTGTCAGTCTTTCCTGGATCCTTTTATCATCCTCTAATCGGATGAATCGAAGGGCCCTGGTTCTTACTTCATCAAGATTCCTGCAAGGGGTCATGACAAGATCATCATAGAATAATGAATCCTAAGCAAACCCATTTTAAAGGCTTCCATAACCGTAGCTATATCCAGATTAGGGATATCTAAGGATTCTTTACTAAACTTAGTGATGTAATCTCTAAGTGATTCATTTTGACCTTGTGTTACCCTATAAAGATCACTAGTTAATCGTTCAAATTTTCTACTACAAGAGAATTGACTATTAAACAAATTAACTAGATTCGCAAATGAAGTAATAGAGTAAGGGGGAAGACTTAGCAGCCATTTAAGAGCAGATCCTGTGAGTGTGGATCCAAATCCCTTGCATAGACATGCTTCTTTTAACCTCTCAGGAATTGGATTGATTTCTATCCTCTCCCTGTATTGAGCTACATGCTCCTCTGGATCCGTTGAACCATCATACAGCTTCATGGATGGTATCTGGAATCTTTTGGGTATCTCAGCATCACATAAGGGTGGTGCAAAGCGAGATATCCTATGGCTACCGTCTGCGATCTCAGGATGGGCTTGACCACTCCTGGAACACTTGATATCATATCCTTAAGCTTCTGTAATTCCCTAGCCATAACTTGATTGATACCTGTATCCTGCATGGAGCCATGGTTAGTGTTATATGAATTATTAAAAGTGTTACCTCCCAGAGGATTCATGTTTGGAATTCCAGATGTGAATCCATATTGACGGGACTCCGGTATGATCGAAGGACCAGATGAAGCAACGGTCTGCATTGGTATGAAGTCTCCTTGATGAACATCTATGCTTGGAGGCTGCATACTTCTTAAGAATCCGTGATCCTGAAAGATGTTGGATCCTTGAAGCTGAGATGATCCTTGAACCTGAAAGGATCCTTGGGGCAGAGAGGATCCTAAAAACTGGGAGGATCCTGGAGCCATGGAGGATCCTTGAACCTGGGAGGATCCTGGAGCCGTGGAGGATCCTTGAACCTGGGAGGATCCTGGAGCCTTGGAGGATCCTTGAACCTGGGAGGATCCTTGAACTGCGTGCATTCCTAAATATCCTCCTGAGCTGATGAAGGATCCCTGATGCTGAAAAGAGGATCCCGATGGCTGAAAGCAGGATCCTTAAGGCTGGAAGTAAGAGCCAAATGCCTGACTCATAGTTGTTGTTCCATAACGCCTTTCTGATGGACCACTTTAATACTGGATGCCCGGAACTGCCGATTGTAGGGTAGTTACAACTGGAGTGTCAAAATTCAATGACCTAGGTATCAGAGGAGAGTGATCCACCACTGATTTCTTCTGTTTCTTGATCTCAGTGATCTCCCGGAGGATCCTTTCATTGGTTTTGTCCTGCTATTGTGCGTGATTCCTCATCTGCAAAATCAGAGTGTAAAGATCATTAGTAGTAGGATTAGAGGAAACAGAACAAGTTGGTGGTTTTGTGAAAATGGGGGTTTGTTTCTTCGCAACATTTTCAGCATTCTTCTGGGATCCAGAAGGTGGTGGAGGCAAAGGTGGAATGCCTTGTGAAGAACTGATTGCCGGCATTGAACTTGAAGTAGTTTTTCCCTGAGATGCCATCTGCTTGGTTGTAACGAACCGAAATGACCACAAAAACATGAATCTTCTTAGGAATGAAGCACCAATTGCCCCACGGTGGGCGCCAAACTGTTTTGGTCAAAAATCAAGCAAAGATAATGCAACCAAACTTTCTGATGTGAGGTATGATGCTTGAATCAATGAATAGTGCTAAGGATCACTCAGAAATGTAATGAACAAGTGACACAATGATTTATACGAGGAAAAAGCCCATGATCAAGAGTTGATCTCCGACATAAAAAACCTCGGGTGATGGAAACTACCGATCACCAACTCAGATTAAACAGAAAATGTATTACAACTTTGGATGACAGCGAGCTAGTTACAAGGATCACTAGGGTGTAATGTGCAAAAAAGCGTGTAATCACCAAGAGAACTGTTGAGAGCCGATGAGAGCAGTTACGAGTGTGTGTGTTTAGCCAAAAATAGCCAAGTGTTCTAATTTAGCTCGCTATCCCCTTTTAAAAATGGAAAATATCTTAGCTAACAAACTATCCGCATTTCATGAAAGTCTCCCACGAACTCCATAACATCCATTTCAGTCATGCACGTGCGGAATAAATATGGAATATGCTCCAGGAATATCGCCAAGACTAAGTCCAAGCTCGTACTCCTGCAAAACAACATCATATTCAAAGCAGACAATCGTTAGTGCAAGGATCACTATGATGATCCATGATCCTGATCCTACAATACTTTCTGAGGATCACTAATTCAAACAGAACCGAGGATCCCTAAGCCCGGCAGTAATTGAGGATCACTGATCTTTGGAAAATCCTCCCCTAACACCCATCTTCCTTTCTTAGATCCTAATCTCTTCTTCAAGTTGTTGACAATTATCTTGTTTGAGGATTCAGCTTGTCCATTTGCTTGAGGATGTACCGGAGTAGATGTGATCATTTTGATTCCCCAACTCTTGCAAAAGTCAGTAGTCCTCTTGCTTATAAACTGGGATCCATTGTCACAAATAATTTCAGCTGGTACTCCAAACCTGGTCAGGATATTCCTCTTTATGAAGGATACCACTTCCTGATCTCTAACTTGAACGAATGCTTCAGCTTCGACCCACTTAGAGAAATAATCGGTCATTGCCAGCATGAAGACCTTTCCTCCTGGAGCCATTGCCAATTTTCCTACTATATCCATTCCCCACTTCATGAATGGCCAAGGGGAAGCTATAGGATAAAGTGGCTCGACCGGTAGATGTAATATATTACTGTGTCTTTGACATGCATCACATCTTCGAGCATATTCTGCAGCATCTTTTCTCATCGTCCGCCAATAATATCCTGTCCTTAATGCCTTTGAGAACAACGACCTGCCCCCAGTATGGTTACCACAATCCCCTTCATGTATATCCTGAAGCACTTCTTTGGTTTTGGGATCCTCTAAACACCTCAGATATGGTCCTGCAAGAGATTTCTTATACAAGACATTATTTATAATAGTGAATCGTGATACCTTCATTCTAAAGGCCTTGGGATTCTCATCCTTTAGGATGTATCCTTCCTTGAGATGTCTTATGATTGGAGCCATCCAAGACTTAGGATCCTTCTGAGGATACTCATCATCAGTGTTAGGGGAGGATTTTCTAACAATTAGTGATCCTTACTTGTTATCCTAATTAATGATCCTTACTTCTGTGACAGATAGTGATCCTCAGAAGAGCTTAAGGATCAGGATCATGGATCACCTTAAGGATCCTCATACTAACGATTGTTTGTTTGTGTTTTGTATTACTTCGCAGGAGTAACAAGCTTGACTTGGTCTTGGCAACGTTACTATGGAATATTCCACGGGTATTTCGCACACGTTTGACTGGAAATGGACGTTGTGGAGAACGTGGGAGCTTGGCACAAAAGTCGGATAGTTTGTTATTGTAGCGAACTTCTATTTTTAAAGGGGTGACGAGCTAGAATTAGAACACTTAACCATTTTCAGCTACACACACTCTCATATAATCGCACTCTTGAAGCTCTGGACGAACACTTATTAGTTTTCATTCATTTTTACACATTTCACCATAGTGATCCTTGTACCTAGCTCGTTACTATCCGAAGTTGTAAACATTTATCGATTTATTTGAGCTTGGTGATCGGTAGTTTCCATCACCCGGGGTTTTTTGTGCCGGAGATCAACTCTTGATCAAGGGCTTTTTCCCCGTATAAATCCTTGTGTCATTTGTGCAATTTACATTGAAGTGATCCTTGTCATTGTTCTACATTTTAAGCATCATACCCTGTAACAGAGAGTTTGGTTACATTATCCTCATCAGATTTTTTGACCAAAACAATTTGGCGCCCACCGTGGGGCAATTGGTGCTTCACTCTTAGAAAAATTCGTATTTCAGTGCTCATTTCAATTCACTGCAACCAAGCAAATGGCTTCCTCAGCGAAGAATGCTTCAAATTTGATGCCCTCATTCACTTCTTCACAAGGCGTTCCCCCTTTGCCTCCACCACCTTCTGGATCCCAGAAGAATGCTGAGAATGCTGCGAAGAAACCAACTCCCATTTTCTCAAAACCTCCAACTTCTTCTGCTTCTTACACTCCCACTACTAGTGACATGTTTACTTTGATTTTGCAGATGAAGGATCATATACAGCAATAGGATAAGACCAATGAAAGGATTCTCAAAGAAATCGGAGATCTCAAGAAACAAAAGAAAACGGTAGAGGATCATTCCCCACTGATGCCCAGATCTTTGAATTTTGACACTCCGGTGATTACTTCTCAGCCATCAGTGGTTCCAGATGTTCAATATGTGGGTGGACCAAAAGGAGTGCACTACGGAACAACAACAGTGACCCAGGCATCGGGTTCCTATTTCCAGCCAGCGGGATCCTATCCTCAGCATATGGGATCCCTCACGAATTCAGGAGGATATTCAGGAGCGCACCAGGTTCAAGGATCCTCCTTTGTTCCAGGATCCTCCTTTGTTCCAGGATCATCCCAGGTTCAAGGATCCTCCTTTGTTCCAGGATCATCCCAGGTTCAAGGATCCTCCTTTGTTCCGGGATCATCCCAGGTTCAAGGATCCTCCTTTGTTCCAGGATCGTCCCAGTTTCAGGGATCCTTCCAGATGCCAGGATCCTTGAGGAGTTTGCAAACAGGAAGTTCAGATGTCCATCAGGGAGATTTTATTCCAATGCAGACCAATGCTTCTACTGGTCCCTCGATCATTCCAGAGCCCCAACAATATGGATTAACATCCATTCTTCCTAATTTGAATCCAATGGGAGGTAACACTTTTAATAATTCTTATACTACTAACCATGGTCTTATGCAGGATCCAGGTATCAATCATGCCATGGCCAGAGAATTGCAAAAGCTAAAGGATATGATATCAAGTGTTCCAGGAGTGGTCAAACCTATCCCAGAGATTGCAGATGGGAGCCACAAGATATGTCGTTTTACACCACCAATCTGTGATGCTGAGATACCCAAGAGGTTCCATGTGCCAACAATGAAGCTGTATGATGGTTCGACGGATCCTGAAGAACACATAGCACAATATAGGGAGAGGATGGAGATCAATCCAATCCCAGAAAGGTTAAAGGAAGCATGCCTGTGCAAGGGATTTGGATCCACTCTTACTGGATCGGCTCTCAAATGGCTGCTAAGTCTTCCCCCCTACTCTATTACCTCATTTGCTAATCTAGTTAACCTGTTTAATAATCAGTTTTCTTGTAGTAGAAAATTTGAACGATTAACTAGTGATCTATATAGGATAACCCAGGGTCATAATGAATCATTAAGGGATTACATTACCAAATTCAGTAAAGAATCCTTAGACATTCCCAACTTAGATATAGCCACGGCTGTTGAGGCCTTTAAAATGGGATTGCTTAGGGATTCGTCGTTCTATGATGATCTTGTTATGACACCATGCAGGAACTTAGATGAGGTAAGAACCCGAGCACTTAGGTTCATTCGGCTAGAGGATGACAAGAGGATCCAGGAGAGGTTAGCAGGATCCTCAAAGCAAGATAAGCAAGGATCCTCATTCAGGAACAACAAGTTCAGATCCTACAACAGATCTGATAACCAGAACGTGCATTCTGTTGATCAAGAAGAGGATGATGAGGATTATCCTCCAATTTCTGAATATTGTTTTTCTGTTGATAACAATGAACTAATCCTTGCGATGCAGAATCTTGGTGATAAAGCTAGATGGCCCAGAAAAAATGATAGGCCAGCTGCAACTAAGGATAAATCAAAGTGGTGTTCATACCATGAAGATTTTGGGCATCTCACAGAAGAATGCATTGCACTAAGAAAGGAAATTGGATACTTGTTGAGCAAGGGGCATCTAAAAGAATTGTTGGGAAGAAAAAAGTCAAGGACTCAGGATCCTGAAAGGATCCCTGAGAAGGCTCCAGCCCCTCCAGCAGATGCACAAGTAATAAACTTTATTTCTAGAGGATCAGACATTTGTGGCACATCCTTCTCAGCAGCTAAAAGGCATGCAAAGGAAACTAAAATGGATAATGGAGAAAGACCCGTTCGAACATCAAGTGTCTCCGAAGGAAAAGTCATAACCTTTGATGAGGATGATCGTGTTAATATCCAGGATCCTCATCACGATGGTTTGGTTATTACTCTTTTCATTTCTAACCATTTTGTCCACAGGATCCTTATAGACGGAGGAAGCTCAGTGAACATTATCCAGCTTGATGTTCTAAAGAAGATGGGTATTCCCGAATCCGACATCATACCAAGATCCTCCGTGCTCGTGGGATTCAGTGGCGAAACTAAGAATACCCTGGGGGACATTAAACTCCCAATATATATTGAAGGCCTACACTCTTATCAAAAATTTTGTGTTATTGACTGTTTATCTTGTTGTAATGTTATCCTTGGCAGGCCCTGGATACATGATATGAAGGAAGTCCTATCTACCTACCATCAATGTGTGAAGCTCCCTAGTCCTTGGGGAATAGTGAAGATTGATAGTGATCAGCAGGAGGCTAAGAATTGCTATACTTCATCGATGAAACCAGCCTCGAAGTCAAGGGAGCAATAGCAATCAAAGTATCCTCCAAGGGATGTCTTGGAGGCAAGAGAGTAGGATGTGGTAGAAGTCCTCATGGATCCTGATGATCCTGAATCCAAAATCTATATCGGATCAGGGATCCTTGGCGGTATGAAGGAAGACCTCATATCCTTCCTCAAAAGGAGAAAGACTACCTTTGCATGGAAACACGAAGACATGACTGGTATATCTAAAGATGTAATCACTCACAAACTTGGCATTGATAGGTCCTTCAAACCAATCCATCAAAGGAGAAGAAAGTTTGCACCGGAAAGGAATGCCATTATCCAAGAAGAGGTAGAGAAGTTGCTCCGGGCAGGTATGATTAGAGAGGTCAAATATCCAAGATGGTTGGCCAATGTGGTTGTTGTTCAAAAGAAAAACGGAAAGTGGAGGGTATGTGTTGATTTTACCGATTTAAATAAGGCATGTCCCAAGGATCCTTTCCCATTACCCCACATTGACTCCATGGTGGATGCAACTGCGGGTCATGAACTGTTAACTTTTATGGATGCTTCATCTGGATTTCAACAAATCCAAATGGAACCATCCGACCAAGAGGATACAGCCTTCATGACTCCAACTGGTATATACTGCTATATTGCTATGCCGTTCGGACTAAGAAATGCAGGTGCAACATATCAAAGGCTGGTGAATATGATGTTCAAGGATCAGATTGGACAAACTATGGAGGTTTACATAGATGATATGGTGGTAAAATCCATAAAAGCTGAGGATCACCTAAGGGACTTGGAGGAAGCATTCGATATCCTTGACAAATATAACATGAAACTTAATCCTTCAAAATGTCACTTTGGTGTTAAAGCAGGTAAATTCTTAGGATATATGGTGACAAAGAGAGGCATTGAAGCTAGCCCGGAACAAATCAAAGCAATAGTGAAAATCAAATCTCCAGCCAATGCTAAGGATGTTCAAAGGCTAACAGGCAGGATAGCAGCTTTGAACAGATTTATATCCAAATCCTCAGAGAAGTGCAAAGAATTCTATGATATCCTAAGGAAGAACAAGAAATTTGAGTGGACTGAGAAGCACGAAAATGCTTTAAGAGCCCTCAAAGATTACCTATCCTCAGCCCCGGCCTTGATGAAACCAGAAAAAGGCGATGTGCTATCCTTATATCTTGCAGTATCCTCAAAAGCAGTAAGTGCGGTCCTTGTTAAGGATCACGAAGGTACACAACATCCCGTCTATTATGTAAGTAAAAGTTTACTTGATGCCGAATCCAGGTATTCACACCTTGAAAAGCTTATTCTTGCATTAATTATGGCATCCACTAAGTTGAGACATTATTTTGAAACTCATGTTATTGTTGTTAGAACTAATTTCCCAATTAAGAATGTCCTCAGGAAACCAGAGATGTCAGGAAGGATGGCTAAGTGGGCAGTGAAGCTAAGTGCATATGATATAAGATATGAGCCTAGGACAGCCATCAAATCCCAAGCATTAGCTGACTTTGTGGTTGATTTCAGTAGTGATTTACAAAAAGAAGCTAAGTTAGAAGTCCAGCAGCTAGAGGAGACCAAGGATCCTTGGATACTCTATACTGATGGATCCTCAAATGTCAAAGGCACAGGGCTTGGAATACTACTAAAATCGCCACAGGGGGACATAATACCCCACTCTATAGCTTGTGAGTTCCAAACCACTAACAATGAGGCTGAATATGAAGCCTTAATTGCTGGTTTGCAAATTGCAAAGCATATGGGGATCAGGTATCTTGAGGTACATGTAGATTCATTGTTAATTACAAACCACTTTAATGGATCCTATGCTGTTAAAGGTGAAAAGCTAACCAAATATTTAGAGATAGTCAAAAATTTGGCACTCTCTTTTGTTTCCTTTAGTTTGACGCAGGTACCAAGGGAAGAAAATACAGAAGCTGATGCATTGGCTAACTTAGGATCATCCTTAAAGATCCCGGAGGATATCAAAATCCCTATTATCCATATCCTGACCCCGGCTATCGAGGATCATGTGGCTATGGAGATAGGAAAGAATTCTGCAATTATCCTTAGTGAGGATACTCAATCCCATTCAGGATCAGGATCATGGATCTCACCAATTATGAGATACTTACAACATGGAGAGATTCCTACAGGAGAAAACCCTAGGGCTTTCAAATCTAAGGTATCTCAAATCACAATTTTAAATAATATGTTGTATAGACGATCTCTTGCAGGACCATACTTGAGATGCGTTGAGGATCCTGAAATCCAAGAAGTTTTAAAAGACTTCCATGAAGGAGATTGTGGAAACCACACTGGGGGCAGGGCATTATTCTCAAGGATCCTGAGGACAGGATACTACTGGCCAACCATGAAGAGAGATGCTGTGGAGTATGCTAAGAGATGTGATCCTTGTCAGAGACACAGCAATATCCTTCATCAACCAGCTGAATTATTGCATCCTATATCCTCCTCTTAGCCATTTATGAGATGGGGTATGGATATAGTTGGTAAGCTCCCTAAGGCACCTGGTGGAAAAGTATTCATGCTTGCTATGACTGATTAATTCTCCAAGTGGATAGAGGCTGAAGCTTTTGCCCAAGTCAGAGAAAAGGAAGTTATATCCTTCATTAAAAGAAATATTATAACTAGATTTGGAATTCCTTCTGAAATTATATGTGATAATGGTTCCCAATTTATTGGGGGCAGAACCACTAACTTTTGTGACAGCTGGGGGATTAAGATGATAACATCAACACCAGTCCACCCACAAGCTAATGGTCAAGCAGAATCATCCAATAAGATCATCATCAACAATTTGAAGAAGAAGCTTAGATCCAAGAAAGGGAAATGGGCAGAAGAACTACCTTATGTGCTTTGGGCTGATAGGACAACCCCTAAGAATGCTACTGGTCAAACACCATTCTCTTTGGTATTTGGGGCAGAATCAGTGATCCCAACAGAAATGGTGGTTCCAACTGCTAGAACAAGTACCCGTGATCCTGAGGAGAATGATGAGAACTTGGCTCAAGACCTGGATACTATTGAAGGAATCAGGGATATGGCTAGGATAAGGATGGCCAGCTATCAACAAAGAATGGCTGGTGCTTACAACAAAAATGTTAGGATCAGGAAGTTCCAAGTTGGAGATATGGTATTATGGAAAGCATTTCAGAATACCACCAATTCTGCTGATGGAAAATTGGCTCCAAAATAGGAAGGCCCTTATTTGATTGAAGCTGACAGAATACCACCAATTCTGCTGATGGAAAATTGGCTCCAAAATGGGAAGGCCCTTATTTGATTGAAGCTGAAGCAGGAAAGGGGGCATATAGATTGCTAACCATGGAAGGTGATTTGCTACCAAGAGCTTGGAATGCTGTCCACTTGAAGAAGTATTTCATGTGACCAGGATCCTCATGGCACAGATGACCCTTACGTTAGGAGTATCCTTGAAGGATCCTTAAAGTATCGGTGATTCTTACTTTGGTAATATCCTAATCTTAAACTATTTCATTTCTTTATTTTCTCATATACGGATAAGGATCATGTGTCCTTTATCCATCTCTCACGTGATTTTAAGTTTTGAAAGTTCAGGTATCCTTAGCATAACATTGGTTATCTGCAGAAGCAATCCGTTCCGTGGGTTTAACCCCAGTTATTTGGGCTTGACCCCAGTTCCGCCTGTAGCGCATGATGATCCTGGTATAGTTCAAGGCAGTGGGACCAGTACTCGCTTTAGGGGCTGATAATTCCATTGTACTGGCTATGCCTAGGATCCTACGTATAATGGTAGACGTACCATACATCCGTTCCTAAGGTTTCTAACGTTTTCACGTTAGCTAAGGTTTTGGCATTTTCATGTCACTAAGTTTGGATAGTCGCCAGTTAGGGCCATACTCCAGTTTACATACGATCCTTGGGCTTGTCCCCAGTTATCCTTGGGCTTGTCCCCAGTTGCTAACTCTTATCTTATATTGGCTTAGTCCCAAGTTATGATCTATTTCAGGTCCTTGAAGACAAGCAACTAGGGATCCCTGATCCTTACTTCTCTCTAAGGTTTATCTTATAGTTATCCTTATTATGGTTAGGATCCTAACTTGGACCCTCAGGTATGATCCTTAACTATTTTTAATTCTGTTCATTATTTATTTGAATAACCCTTAAAATTTGACAACTAGACTTGTGATCCTTAAAACATATTGCTTTTTGGGATTCTTTAACTATAGGATATTTGATCATGGATCATGTCCTAAATATTTTCAATATGACTTATTCAAAATTGTTTATTCAATAAGTGTGCATCAAAACAAAGGAGAATTAAAGAAACAAAAGGATAACAACACAAGATAAGCGACAAAAGGTTAAGATTTTATTTATTAACAAAAGACTAACCCTTAAAAGGTTGTCAAAATTACCTACCCCTAGCATCTACCAGCAAAACGTGGCCCGTCCGCTGGGGTAGGTAAAGGGTGTCCATGATAATAAGTTCAAAGATAGTGCAGGAATATAAAGGCGGCAGGATCACAATGGCTTCATCCCCCAAACAGAGGATCCCTCCACCATTTGCAATCCTGCCTATTGTCCAAAGGATCATACATGATCCTTAATCCTAAAAACTATTGTTCAGTACAAACCATTAAATTGTTCAACAAAACAACCATCAAACTAAAAAAATTGGGCTCCGGCTATGTCTAGAAGTTTCCATCATCGCCCAATCATGCAGCCTAAACCTTTGCTGCATTACCACCTCCAGCTCCACTTGTTTCACCACCTTCACCCTTGCCTCCAGCCTCGATCGTCAGGATCTCTTCAACCTCCTCAGCCTCTTCATCGTCCAGTTCAGCCAGCCTTGCCTTCCAGCCTTCAACATCCCAGGTGCTCTTGTCAAAAGCAGGATCCTGAGCTTCCAAGGCCATTTGCAGCTTGGTCTTATACATTGCTATGGCGGCAGAGATTTTGGCATCTTCGGTGATCTCATGCTTCTCATAGTCAACATTAACCAGCACCTTGGCTGTCTCCTGTTTGGCATCCCGGACTTCCTTCTGAAGATCAGCAATTTTGAGGTCCTTTAGCAATGCAACCTGCTGGAGGTCGGCAATCTTCCTATCCTGATCCTTAACGTGGCCAACATAATCCTCAATCTCAGAGAATTTCTGCAAAAGGGATAAAAGATAAGGTCAGGACTAAGTGATCCTCAAATCAGCAGGATATGTCAACAGGATATACGAAGCAGAGACAGTGATCCTTACCTCATTGAAGTACTCGAGGAATTGGTGGCGGATCAGAGGTAGACCCTGCAGATCCTCAGCTTCAGAGGCCTTTCTCTTCTTGATTCCCTTTCCTTTGAGGGGTGCCTTGGGGACCGAAGCTGTCGGACTGGTAGGAGCTTTTCTCTTGGAGGATCTGACGGTGGTGAGATCAGTGACATTGAACTTTGAAGCAGACTTGGTGGATTTTCCAGCACCTACACAACCAAAATAAGATAAGTATCTTCACTTAACTTATATTTCACTATTTATTTAAATTTTAAACAAGGATACTTACTTGACATCGTGACAGAGCCTGAGGATACCTCCTGTGAATCTTGGGTTGTTGTCTTGAAAGATCTTGTTTCAGGATCAAGTTTCTTGAAAGCGATGAGTCTCTCTTTAGCAGCAGGAGACAGTCTGAGATGTGAGACGGTGATAGCTGCATAACAAGAAATCAAAAATATATAAGTGATCCTTACATCAAAAGAAAGTTTTCTGGTGATCCTCCTCAGGATCCTCCACCCTACCATGGGTTGCCCATTTCTTGGGTAGGTCCTTTCCATCCTCAATAGAATCTTTCTTGATGAAAAAGAAACGCCGCTTCCAATTAGCATCGTTCTTGGTGGCTTTGAAGATCGGGTGTTCCTCACCAGGCTTACGTTTAAACAAATAGCGATGAGAACCAAAGGTAGTAAGATCATACAGCTCTCCCAGCTCTGACATTCCTAGGTCTATCCCTTCCTGCTCGATGATCCTTTCAAGGGTGTACAAAACCCTCCAAATCATCGGCATGGCTTGGATATAAGAGATGCCGGTTAGGGAAAAGAAAGATTGGGTGAAGGCTGGGAAAGGATATGTATAGCCTATGGTGAACGGAGTGACAGGGAAAGCAACCCACTTGTCGGAGATATGATCACTCAGGGCATTGGGATCAAAATGTCTAAACTCGGTGTTCGCCGGGAAGCAGTGGCGGATCCTATCAATCTGTGCATCATTGAAACAGCAGCGTTCTTTAATGGAATCTTCGAAGATCCCCTGGCTTTTCGGAGGGCTGTTTTTTGGGTGATCCTTAGCTGGGGAGTTTCGGAGCAACATCTTTGATGGAATGATGGAAAGAAATGAAAACAGAGCAAGAGAAGGAAGAAGATGGAGAGAGAATACCAGATTATCTTCGGAATGCAGTTATAAAGGGAGTCTCTCTGAAATTTTAAATGCAATCGATCCTATCTCTATCTCCTATTTATAATCATGATTGTGCAGGGTTGTCACTTCTGTGACGTCATGGTTGCAACGGATAGTTCAACAATAACGGCTATATTTACGATAGTTAGTTGCGGATAAGATCAAGAAAACATAACTCGCTCATTTTTACATATCACTCCTTATATTTTGGGGGCAATTGTTAGGGGAGGATTTTCTAACAATTAGTGATCCTTACTTGTTATCCTAATTAATGATCCTTACTTCTGTGACAGATAGTGATCCTCAGAAGAGCTTCAGGATCAGGATCATGGATCACCTTAAGGATCCTCATACTAACGATTGCTTGTTTGTGTTTTGTATTACTTCGCAGGAGTAACAAGCTTGACTTGGTCTTGGCAACGTTACTATGGAATATTCCACGGGTATTTCGCACACGTTTGACTAGAAATGGACGTTGTGGAGAACGTGGGAGCTTGGCACAAAAGTCGGATAGTTTGTTATTGTAGCGAACTTCTATTTTTAAAGGGGTGACGAGCTAGAATTAGAACACTTAACCATTTTCAGCTACACACACTCTCATATAATTGCACTCTTGAAGCTCTCGACGAACACTTATTAGTTTTCATTCATTTTTACACATTTCACCATAGTGATCCTTGTACCTAGCTCGTTACTATCCGAAGTTGTAAACATTTATCGATTTTTTTGAGCTTGGTGATCGGTAGTTTCCATCACCCGGGGTTTTTTGTGCCGGAGATCAACTCTTAATCAAGGGCTTTTTCCCCGTATAAATCCTTGTGTCATTTGTGCAATTTACATTGAAGTGATCCTTGTCATTGTTCTACATTTTAAGCATCATACCCTGTAACAGAGAGTTTGGTTGCATTATCCTCATCAGATTTTTTGACCAAAACAATCAGGATCCTGAACACTTAGTACTTCCTTATCCTGAGGATCCGTCGCATGATATAGGATATGTAATATTGGTATTCGGGTTCCTTCCGGTATTCTGACTGATGATCCTAGATTTGCCAAGGCATCAGCTTCAGCATTATCCTCTCTTGGTACCTGTTCAAGTGTAAAAATTTCGAAATATCCTGCTACTTTTTTGAGAATTTCGAGATACTCGATTAACTTCTCACCTTTAACTGCATAGGTTCCATTAAAATGATTAGTAATTAACAAAGAATCAACATATACTTGCAAACTCCTGATATTCATACTTTTAGCCAACTCTAATCCTGCAATTAAAGCCTCATATTCTGCTTCATTATTAGTGGCAGGAAATTCACATCTAATAGCCTGGGGTAATATGTCCCCATGTGGCGATTTTAGTAGTATACCCAAACCTACATCTCTTACATTAGATGCACCATCAGTATATAGCGTCCAAGATTCTAAATTTTCTCCTAGCTGTTGTACTTCTAGGTCTACTTCATTTTGAATATCACTACTGAAATCAGCCACAAAGTCAGCTAAAGCCTGAGACTTTATGGCATTTCTAGGTTCATATACTAGATCAAAGACACTTAATTTCCCTGACCATTTAGCTATCCTACCTGACATCTCGGGTTTCCTAAGCACATTTTTAACAGGATAGTTGGTTTTAACGTGAATCCTATGTGTTTCAAAATAATGTCTAAGTTTTGTTGATGCCATAACTAGGGCTAATATCAGCTTCTCTAAGTGAGAATACCTAGTTTCAGCATCTAATAAACTTTTACTAACATAATAAACAGGATACTGCTGACCTTCATGATCCTTTCCAAGGACAACACTTACTGCATTCCCTGATACTGCAAGATACAGGGATAATGGATCACCATCCTCAGGCTTCATCAATAAGGGTGCGGTTGAAAGATACTGCTTCAAATCTTGCAAGGCTGCTTCATGCTTTGCTCCCCATTCAAACTTCTTATTCTTCTTCAGGATATCATAAAATTCCTTGCATTTTTTCGAGGATCTTGAAATAAATCTATTTAATGTTGCCACTCGTCCTGTCAACCGTTGAACATCCTTCATATTTGAAGGTTACTTAATATCCATGATAGCTTTAATCTGCTCCAGGCTTGCTTCTATCCCTCTTTTAGTCACCATATATCCTAGAAACTTTCCTGCCCCCACTCCAAAATGGCACTTAGCAGGATTTAGCTTCATGTTGTACTGATCCAAGATATCAAATGCTCCCTTGATATCCTGGAGGTGATCCTCAGCCTTTTTAGATTTTACTACCATGTCGTCGATGTACACCTCCATAGTGTCCCCCAGCTTGTCTTTGAACATCATATTCACCAATCTTTGATATGTTGCACCTGCATTTTTCAAACCAAAGGGCATAGCAGTGTAGCAATAAA
Organism: Helianthus tuberosus; assembly: GCA_030545235.1. NCBI lineage: Eukaryota > Viridiplantae > Streptophyta > Magnoliopsida > Asterales > Asteraceae > Helianthus > Helianthus tuberosus. The sequence continues at coordinate 67,169,853 of CM060406.1, forward strand.
TACATGTTGGTGTCATGAAGGCAGTATCCTCCTGGTCTGAAGGTTCCATTTGGATCTGCTGAAATCCTGAAGATGCATCCATGAAAGTTAACATCTTATGGCCGGCAGTAGCATCCACCATTGAGTCAATATGAGGAAGAGGAAATGGGTCTTTGGGACAAGCTTTGTTTAAGTCTGTATAATCTACACAAACTCTCCATTTCCCATTTTTCATTTGCACCACAACTACATTCGCCAGCCATTTAGGAAACTTCACTTCCCTAATCATCTTGCTCCTTAGTAGTCTTTCAACTTCCTCTTGGATAATCACATTTCGCTTCGGAGCAAACTTCCTTCTCTTTTGTTGGACAGGCTTGAATGACCTGTCAATACCGAGCTTATGTGTTATAATATCCTTAGAAATACCTGTCATATCCTCGTGCTTCCACCCGAATGTTGACATCCTGCATTTCAAAAAATTAGTCAATTGATCTTCAATATCCTGAGGGATATTGGTTCCCACGAGCACCGAGATATCCGGATTATTCTGATCCAATACCACTTTCTTTACATCCTGCTCTGAAGCCTCCATGATATCATGGCCTCGAATTATTAATTGCTATGCTACACTAGGCTTTGTTGAGGATTTCATCGAAGAAGAATAACACTCCTTTGCTTCCTGTTGATCACTTTCCACCTTGACAACTCCCCAAGGAGTAGGGATCTTGATGCATTGATGGTAGGTTGATGGAACAGCTTTCATGTCATGGATCCAAGGCCTACCTAGTATAATATTATAGCAGGATAAAGAGTCCATGACACAAAAGCACTGCATTGAGTTGACCCCTTGAATATACACGGGCAACTTTATTTCTCCTACGGTATTTCTAGCTTCTCCACTGAAACCAACGAGCACAGTGGACTTCGAAGTAATATCCATCGGAGATACATTCATCCTCTTCAATGTTTGTAGCTGAATTATGTTGACTGAGCTGCCATTATCCACTAATATCCTGCGTACAAAATGGTTAGCAACATATAGCGTTGTCACTAAAGCATCATGATGGGGATCCTGGACAGTATCCCTGTCATCATTATCGAACGTGATGACTTTGTTAGTTTTGAGGGTTGACATCCTTGTCGGCTTTTCTCCCCTCTCTGCTTTGGCTTCCTTCGCGTGTCTTTTTGCCGCAGAATACGATGTGCCGCAAATGTCGGATCCTCCTGAAATAAAGTTAATTATTTTTGCATCCGTAGGAGGTGATGCTGCACGCTCAGTATCCTTCTCAGGATCCTGGCCCTTATTATTCTTTCTTCCCAAGAGTTCCTTCAGATATCCCTTACTTAAGAGATAGCTTATTTCCTTTCTCAAAGCGATACAATCTTCAATAACATGCCCGAAATCCTCATGGAAGGCACACCACTTGGACTTGTCCTTCCAATCAGCCTTTTGTTGATTCTTTCGGGGCCACCTTGCTTTGTCTCCTAAACCCTGCATAGCATACATTAGTTCAGGTATGTTAACAGAAAAACAATATTCAGAGAACTCAGGATACTCCTCAGGATCCTCGTCTTCAACAGCATTCACTTTTTTGCCATCATTTCTGCCATATGGTTTAGAACGGTATGGTTTATACGAGGATTCTGATTTCCTGTTGGTTGACTCATAGGTTGTGGATGAATTCATCCTCTCTTGCATCTTTTTATCATCCTCCAGGCAAATGTATCTCAAAGCCCTGTTACGAGCTTCGTCCAGATTCCTGCAGGGATTCATTACAAGATCTTGGTAAAATTGTGAATCTTTTTTGTAATCCCATCTTAAAAGCCTGCACAGCTGTTGCAACATCAAGATGTGGGATATCCAAGGATTCCCGACTAAACTTGTTCACATAGTCCCTCAAGGATTCCTGAGGTCCTTGAGTTATCCTGTAAAGGTCACTAGTTAGTTTCTCAAAACTCCGGCTGCAAGTAAATTGACTATTAAACAAATTAACTAAATGAGCAAACGAAGTAATCGAGTGAGGAGGAACGTTTAACAGCCATTTTAAGGCTGATCCTGTTAAGGTAGAACTGAAACCCTTGCACAAGCATGCTTCTTTGAGGTCTGGAGGGATAGGGTTGATTTCCATCCTTTCCCTATACTGGGAAATATTCTCCTTAGGATCCGTAGTTCCGTCATAGAGCTTCATGTTGGGGGTTTGAAATCTTTTTGGGATTTCAGCATCACAAATAGGATATGCAAACCGGGATATCATGTGGCTGTCCTAGGATACTTCAAGAATTGGCTGAACCACCCTAGGCACACTGGATATCATGTCCTTTAGTTTTTCAAACTCCCTGGAAAATGCTGATGTCATACCTGCATCCTGCAAAGATCCACCACCATTAGTAGCAAGAGTATTATTATTATTAGATACATTACCAGCTTGGGGGTTCTGGCCATATCCTGAAGCATATCCCGAGCTCCTCACAGTTGATACTCTTACTGAAGAAGGTATCTCAGGAGTATGATTCTTGGAATGGCTAGGCACAATATTCCCCCGGTTATCCTCAGTATAGACTGCAGAACTGAAGTTCAAAGCCCTGGGTTGCAAGGGAGTGACAGTATCTTCAGCAGGCCAACTCGGGCCAGGCTTCAAGAGTTGTATCTCTCTCATCAGCATCTGGTTGGTCTCCTGCTGCTGCCTCATCTGTTCCTGTACACTACCAAACAAATTTAAAATCTCTTCGTTAGAAGCTAAAACAGGACCAGATCCCTGGACATTGCGAGCAGGGATAACATCCCGAGCCACATGACTTTCAGTTCCTTGTGAAGAGGCTTGCATTCTCGGAGGAGGTGGTGGAATTAAGTGATCAAATTAGTTAAGTGAGGTAGTGTGCTAGAAATGTGTGTCGAAAATATGTTAATCAAGTTGCTTGCAAAAACAGTTTCAAGATACGGCTCAGGATATAGAGCTGTATCTATGATCAAACAATGAGCAAAAATGTAAAGGGTGACACGAGATGTACGAGGAAAGCCCTTGATCAATCTAGATCGCCGGCACAAAACCTCGGGAGCTGACAATCGCAGCTGCCTTGTTCTTCTATTGCTTCAAATATCAGGATACAGTGCAGGATATGATGCGGATCAACTAGGTGTTACAATGTAATTTGAATACAAGTGTTTGTGTGTAGTGATTGCTAGAAGCTAGAGAGTACAGTGTGCGAAAGAAAGTGAGTGACTTAATCTGATCCGTTCAATCTATTTATAGTTAAACGAAATCAACTAACTATCTTATTAAACCGGGATGCTTCGAATATTCCTCAAGTGAACGTTGTAGTCCACTTCTTCCGGGTTCAATGTCTCTCATATAACTGGTTTGCCCGAGTCTTAAGGAGAAGAGGTCCACCTGACCATTAGGGACCCGCACCTTCTAATCTGCACGTGGTTAAATTAGTCATTACCAGGATATCACATCAGGATGTTACCAATATCCTGATCACAAATAAACAATCAAAAGCAGAATATTAGTCAGGATATATGTTCATAAAATGGCCCATAACAATACTGATGTGGGTCAAGCTCCTGATCCATTTTATAAGTTTTGTAAGGGCCCGGGGATTGTGAACCAATACACCATGCCTGGTACAACTCAGCAGAACGGTGTCGCTGAACGAAGAAACCGTACCCTTATGAACATGGTGCGCAGTATGTTAGCCAACACTAATTTACCATTATTCCTCTGGACTGAAGCGTTAAAAGCAACTGTTCATATACTCAATAGAGTTCCTTCTAAGTATGTCCCTAAAACTCCTTATGAACCTTGGACAGGAAGGAAACCGAGTCTTAAATATATGAAAGTATGGGGCTGCATTGCTGAAGCAAAACTCTATAATCCTTTCCTAAGGAAACTTGACACTAAAACAGTTACATGTTTCTTTATCGGGTATCCTGATCATTCGAAGGGTTGTCGTTTCTATTGTCCTTCCCATGTCACCCGTATTGTTGAAACCAAGCATGTTGCGTTCCTGGAGGATTTCAAGGTCAGTGGGAGCAGTACTAACCCTTACGAAGAATTGCAAGAAGTACAAGACGCGGGGGGGGAGACTAGTCGCTTACCATTACTCCATTTACTCCTCTTGTACCCAATGCAACAACTGCACCTGAAGCCACTGCACAAATTCCATCTCCACAATCAGAACCCATTATACCTCATAACGAAGGCACATCAAACGCTCAAAACCAAGACAACGCTGAACCCAATAATCAACTTAGGAGGTCATCTAGGCAAAGAAGGCCTACTAATTGGGATGATTATGTTACGTACCTGACTGAAATGGATGCTGGAAAGCTCAATGATCCTACCTCTTATAATGAAGCCATTAGCAGTTATCAGTCTTCTGAAAGGAACAAAGCAATGATTGATGAGCTTGAATTCATGAAGAAAAATGACGTTTTGGATTTGGTCGAATTACCCAATGGTTTCAAACCTGTAGGATGTAAATGGGTGTTCAAAACAAAACTGGATCCGATTGGGAACGTTGAACGCTATAAAGCGAGATTGGTTGCAAAGGGCTACACTCAAAAAGAGGGAATTGATTATCAAGAGACGTTTTCACCTGTCTCTCGTAAAGTTTCATTAAGGATCGTTATGGCCCTAGTAGCTCATTTTGATTTAGAGCTGCATCAGATGGACGTCAAAACTGCTTTCCTTAACGGAGACTTAGACGAAGATGTTTACATGAAACAACTTGAAGGCTTTAAACCTGAAGGTCAGGAGCATCTAGTCTGTAAGTTAAAGAAATCCATTTATGGGTTAAAAAAAGCATCACGTCAATGGTACCTCAAGTTTGATGAAGTCATGAAGAGACAAGGTTTTATGAAGAATCAAGTGGATCAATGCACCTACCTCAAGATGAGTGGGAGTAACTTTACTATACTTGTTCTTTACGTAGATGATATTCTATTGGCAAGTAATAGTTTAGATATGTTGCATGAGTCGAAGCGGTTACTCTCGCATAACTTTGACATGAAGGATCTCGGTTACGTCATTGGCATCGAAATTCACCGAGATAGACACAAAGGGATCTTAGGATTGTCTTAAAATACTTACATAGATCGTGTCCTTACACGTTACAACATGCAACAGTGCAAACCTTCCGTCGCTCCAGTAGTTAAGGGAGATGTTTTGGGTTCATTCCAGTGTAAGACAACAGAGGTTGAAAAGGAGCAAATGAGCCAGATACCTTACGCGTCAGTAGTCGGGAGCCAAATGTATGCTCAAGTCTGTACTCACCCAGATATCGCTTATATTGCTGGAATGCTTGGCCGTTATCAGACTAATCCTGGCCTAGATCACTGGAAAGCAGCTAAGAAGGTCCTTAGATATCTGCAAGGGACAAAAGACTATAAACTGACTTATAGAAGAAGTGATCACTTAGGAGTGGTAGGTTATTCTGATTCTGACTTTGCCAAATGCAAAGATGACAAGAAATCTACTTCAGGCTACATCTTTATGATAGCAGGCGGACTTATCTCATGGCAGAATACATTGCTGTTTACAACGCAACCTGTCATGGAATGTTGCTTAGAAATCTGATCACTAGACTCAAAATCGTTAATTCCATTGCTAGACCATTGAAGCTTTACTGTGATAACTCAGCTGCCGTTAGTTTCTCGAACAGTAACAGTTCGACTGGAGCTGGTTTATATCTCGATACAAAATATTTGTTCGTACGTGAACGAGTTGAGGAAAATAATCTTTGTATTGAGTATATTAGTACTAAAGATATGCTTGCGGATCCGATGACTAAAGGTCTCCCACCTAAAGTTTTCGAAGAACATGTATCGAATATGGGACTTACTAAAGACCTTATTTAATGGCATATTGTATTAGCTTATGTTTTAATTAATAAAATTTACTCAGTTTGATTTTGTATGCCTCTAACATATGTTCTGCCGGTGTAATGACATATAGACAAATATAAATACAAATCAGACGCTAAAGGGCTTATGCGTATTTTGATCGTAACTATTAGGTTTTAAATTGAGGCTATAGTATGACTAATGGGGGTCCTGAGTCGAATGATGATTCAACGGCTGTATTTCTCTGCTATAGTTCTTGGTTTAAGGCTAAAATGATTATTAACTCCTGGCCAGGCTCATCTAATACTCATGATAAATGATTACTTGGCTAAGTGGGAGAATGTGAGATTAAATATATTAATATTATAATATTTAATCTTGTAGCCATTATAATCATTTATATTATATAGATTAAAATATATTAATAACCTATTAATAATTAGTTGGTAATTGTTGATGGACCATATTACCCTTATTAACTAATTAGGTTTCCTCTTGGGTGTATATATAAGGAGATTATTAGAGAGTTTCAATTACACAACCCTCATAACATCAATAATCGGCTCTCTCTCCTAACCGAAACCAACCCTTGTTTCGGTTTCATCACAATCATAATCTTACACCCTAAGGAGGAACCAGATCATCCTGACAAGTATGTCGAACTCAATGGTTGCATCTCTGACTGTATTCTCTGTTGGTCTGTCTGCTGTAACAGGTATGTTATTCATGTTTTCCATTATGTTTAAACAGAACTGATCAACAAAATGAACTTTTACTATTCCAAGCTATATAACTTATATCACTTTTTGATGTTGATATTATATGTTTATCTCTTTTTGTATGATTTAGTGTTAAGCAAGAATATGGCTTGGAGAGGCACTACACACAGGATTTGATAAGCAAATAACATATGCGTACTTTCTGATGGGGAGGTGTTGTAGTTACACAAGACATTTGGTGTTGCTGTTACACAACACATAGCATTACATGGCATTGCGTTTTATAAATCGATTGTTGTTTACATGTTCATTCTATGCTTCTAATAGTTGAACAAAGTTGATAGTTGCTATACTCATCTTTTTTTATAAATGAGTGCTTGTTTTATGGTCTTATGGTATTTTTTTAGTATTGCTTATGCGGACAAACCGTTTGATATTATTTTTCTGCTTACTTTTAAAATCGCTACTTTTTAGACGGCATGATTTAAGCTACAACAAGATCCCAATTACTTTTTTTAAACGGCAAATTTGGATCACTGACGGACCATTGAAATATATTCATTTTGTTAATAGAAGTAAGGTACAACAAGACCCCAACTACTTTTTTTAACGAAAAATTTTGATCGCTGACGGACCACTGGAGTATTATCGTGCCACCAGCGAAACCACCCGTTCATATCCATCTCCACTAGTCGGAATGGTTTTCCCTTGATCTTAATCCAGTATATGGGGTGAAAAAATGGGGGGCAAAACTCGTACGGGAAGGCCGAGTTCTCTAAGTTCTCAAAACTCGGAATGGTTTTCCCTTGTGTGTGTGTGTGTATACATATACATAGGAGAATGATTCGTTATAAACCACCCTTTATTGCAAGAACCGCGAGATCCAATGTGAACACAACCAAAAATTCCTAGAAAAATCTAAAAAAAAACATTTTTTATTAAACATCGCTAATTTTCGTCAATAATTTTTTTTGAGACGAAAATTAGCGATTTTTTTAAAAAAATATTAAATTTTTTTTTAGTGTTTTACATTTTTAAAGGTTTTTGTGGAGTTTAGTTTTATGGTTTAGTTTTTAGCATTTAGCTTGGGTGAGGGGGGGTAGGTTTTTTTAGGTTTTTGGGGGGTTTAGCTTTATGGTTTAGTTTTTTACATTTAGCTGGGGGGGGGGGGGTGGGGTGTTAGGTTTTTGGGGGTGGGGGTGGGGGTTAGGTTTTTTTAGGTTTTTGGGGGGGTGGGGTGGGGGTGGTTAGTTTTTTTTTAAGTTTTGGGCGATGTAGTGGGTTTATTTTGTTGTGTTCATATTGGTTCTCGCGGTTCTTGCAACAAAGGTGGTTCTCGCATGAACCTTACCCTATATATATGGTCAGGATTTAGAGAGAACGGTGAGAATGATTTTGGTGGTGACATGTGGCATTGATGCTAAATTACACTAAGGGGTAAAATTGTCAAAAAAAACCCACTCACACGAACTGGGTGTTCAAATAAAACGCCATAAAAACACCCAATTAAAAAAAAGGCCATGAAAATACTCAGTTAAAAGCGTCATAAAACACCCGGTTCATAAAAACGCCATGAAAAAACTCAGTTGAAAATGCCATAAAACACTCAGTTCAGAAAAACGCCATGAAAATACTTAGTTAAAACGCCATAAAAACACCTAGTTCAGAAAAACGCCATGAAAAAGCTTAGTGTAAAACGCCATAAAACTCAGTTAATTTTTTTTCAAAAAGTATATCAATAGTATATTCGTTGGAAAGATAAAAATACACTAAGTTTTATGGTGTAATTTTTTTCGAAAAATAATCACGTATAAAAAAGTTATTTTTGTTTAAATATGATGAGGGAAAATGACATGTGATTAGCATGTGCACCTTTGTTTGGATCTTTCTGTTTTACCCCTCCTGGTAATTCCAAGGCCCCTATTATTTACAAAAATGTCACCGTATCAATCTCAGCCACAAACCACTAAGATCTTGTGGATGAGAATTGTTCTCACTGTTCTCACACTTTGAGGCGTTCTCTCCTGATCCTATTCCTATATATATATATATATATATAGGGAGAAGATCATGCGAGAACACGCGAGAACCAATGTGAACACAATCAAAAATGACTAAAAATAGCTAAAAATCACACAAAATTTTTTTTTAATATTTTTTATATAAAAATCGCTACTTTTCGAAGCCAAAAAAAAATTAAATTTTTTTTTTTTGCTACTAAAAGTAGCGATTTGAGCATAAAAAATATTTTTTTTAAAAATTTAGACTTTTTTTTTATTTTTTTAGGTTTTTTGGGGGTTTAGTTTTTAGCATTTTAGCTTGGGGGTGGGGGGTTTAGGTTTTTTTTTTTTTTGGGGGGGGGGGGGGGTTAGGTTTTTTGGGGTTTTTAGTTTTTAGCATTTAGCTTGGGGGGGGTGGGGGTTAGGTTTTTTTTAGGTTTTTTTAGCTATTTTAGGTTGTGTTCACATTGGTTCTCGCGGTTCTCGCAATAAGGGTGGTTCTCGCATGATCTCCTCCCTATATATATATATATATATAGGACAAAGATCCGTTAGGCCACCCTTTATTGCGAGAACCAGTGTGAACACAAACAGTAATTCCTAAAAAAATCTAAAAAACACCCAAAAAATTTTTTTTTTAATTTTTTACTATTTTTTTTGAAAAAATCGTTATATTTTGTTAATAAAAAAAATAAAAATAAATTAAAAATAAAAAATAAAAAAAATTTCGGGTAACAGTTATCCATGCACATGTATCATTTCTTTGTCAAATTCGGTAATTCATTACAAATAATAGTTAATTGCACTTTCATTTACACTAACACGTGTAATACACTACTTTTTACGTTAACAATGTTAGAAATGCACATGTGTATCTATATGTTGCAACATGAAATAAGGTGTTTTGGTCCACTACTTTCTCTTTTATCTATCATTCCACCCATAATACACAAGCATGCACATGTGCATTTTTGTCATTTCTTTGACAAATTCCGTAATTCATTACACATATTAGACAATTGCACTTTCATTTACACTACCATATGTAATACACAACTTTTTACATTACCAATATTATAAATGCACATGTGCATTTATATGTATCAACATGAAATAAAGTGTTTTGGTACACTACTTTGAATACACTTTCCCTTTCATCTATCATACCATCCATAATAAACTACTATTACCTCCTACCATCCATAATACATTACTATTAACAATATTTTCACTTTATTACATGTATGTAAACACCATTTATACCATCCAATCAACATATTACATAAAAAATTGACAACTATAACCAAACCATCAACCACTAGATATAACTAACCAAAAAACATGTATATAGGCCTACTTCTCCATTCAAAATCACAAACTTTTTGTACCCAAACACGTTATATCATGGTTATACCTAATTATGCACATGTGCATTTTGAATATTGGTAATGTAAAAAGTAGTGTATTACTAATGGTATTGTAAATTAAAGTGCAATTGCCTATTCCTGATAACGTATTACCAAATTTGTTGAAGTAATGATACATATGCACATGTGCATGGATAACTGTTACTCGAAAAAAAACTTTTTTTTTATTTATTTTTTTTAATGGTAACGAAATATAGGGATTTTTTAAAAAAAAAATATTAAAAAAAGAAAAAAAAAATTTTGAGTGTTTTTTTTATTTTTTTAGATTTTATTTTGTGTTCACATTGGTTATCGCGGTTCTCGCAATAAGGGTGGTTCTCGCATGAACCTTACCCTATATATATATATATATATATATATATATACTATATTATAATGCATGAGGGAAGGGTATTTTAAGATACAAAAAAAAAGAACTTTTCCCCACTTTATTTATAGAAACACCCCTAAAATAAGGGTAGTTTGGTCTTTTAAACACTATTTATTTTTTACCCCCTAAACTTGTTACACTTAAATCCCTGAGGTTTTAACAAAATTATAGATAATTAGTTACAATTCACCATTCCACAACAAACTTATAATTTTTATTACGTATTTTTTACATATTTTATAAACTGTACTATTTAAAAAAAATCCAAAGATAGCATGACGACTTACACATTTTTGTTGTCGATTAGATAGTTGTCTTGTTCAATATCGACGCACAGATTAAAAGGTACAGGTCGATAATGCTTTAATGTATAAGTAATTAATACTTGTGATCTAATGCGCCTAATCTACAAAGATGGGCTCCATCTATGCAAACAAAAAAAAAATTAAATGTACCATAACATAAAATGAAGATATTATGTGTCACATTTTATTTTATTAAAAATGCCTAATATTTATACTTAGATATATCTTATAAAAATTTAAAACTAACCACAACAAACTTCCTAAATAACGGGGTGGCAAATCTAAAATTAAACCCTAATGCACTTCTATAGTTACTACTATAAATACACAAGGGACACCCATATATCTATTGCTAAAAAAAGTTAAAAAATGGATACAGTTCTGAATTCAATTGTTGTGAAAAACCAAGCATGCGAGATTGAAAATTCTAAGGTCAGTTCTGTTATATCGCAGCAGTGAATAATTGTTTTCTTTTATTTACTTTTATGTGAATGTTAACTTATTTGATTTTTCAGATTCAGTTGCATGATGAACATGACAATTTAAACAACCTGGGTATCGAACAAGCTTCTAAGGTATTGATTTTGCTGGTTTTTTAGTATATCTTTCATATTAACATGTCCGTTATGTTATTACATGTGTGTTTTATTGCAGGATGATGATGATGATGATAAAAGTGTTGATATTATTTCTTAAGGTGCAATGTTTAGTCCATCCAAGTCTAATCTTCAACGTGAATTTAGTGAAGATGTAATTTTAAGGTTTATTTAATCATTTTTTAACTTTCGTATTCAATTTTTATCCTTTTAAGAATCAGAAGTTTGAGACTCAAAAGAAGAGATCCAAGAGACTCTCTGAATGAAAATGGAGTGTGTTTATTAATTTAGACGATTCTGAGGACAATGCCAAAGAAGAGGAATTAAAAGATACTGTCGATTCAAGCATAAACCAGAAAAACCCGATTAAATGTACCTCGAGTGTCAATTCAGAAGTGGAACAGATTTCATGCAGCCTAATATGAAATATATCAAGTGTTTTTATGTTTTTTTTTCGTTTTCGGTTGTTATGTTTGATCTAGACGTATCAATAAAGTTTATTTTATATTTGAACTTTATTTTTGGTGTTAATATAATGAACTTATTGACCATATTAATAAGAGCAAATTACAAAAATTGTCCTTTATGTATGTCACTTATTGCAAACTGTGTCCTTTATCTTCAATAATTACAGAAAATGTACTCAATGTTTGTAAACCCTTGCAAGTTATGTCCTTTAGCCTAACTCAGTTAATTTTTGTGGTTAAATCTGGCCAAATGGGCCCCACATGAGGGTATTTTTGTGGTTAAATCTGATCAAATTGACCTCACATGAGAGTAAAATGACCAAAATACCCTCATGTGAGGTCCATTTGGTCGTATTTAACCACAAAAATTAACTGAGTTAGGGCTACAGGACATAACTTGCAATGGTTTGCAAACATCAAGTACGTTTTCTGTAATTATTGAAATAAAGGACATAGTTTGCAATAAGTGACATACATAAAGGACGATTTTTGTAATTTGCTCTATTAATAAAGTTCAAAATAAAGTTAGTATCCTAAATTTACAAGTCAACTAAAATTATATAAGTTAATATCCTAAAGTTGCAATAAATAGATACTGCAATTAGATATAGTAAAGCAGAAATTATAAAATATTGCAGTTATTCTTGGATATTAATCTAATATTTGTATTTCTTAATTGAAAAATAATGATATAATAAAGTAATAAACTTTAAAGCTAAACTAAAAAACTGAACTTATTATGATATAAAGTTAATAAAAATATAAACTACTAACATCCTATTTTTTATAAAAACTGTTTTTAAAATTTTATAAAAATAATTATATATATATATATATATATATATAAACGAAATTTAACAATTAAAGGTAAAGGTGTAAAACGTACTTACGAGTCAACTACTATTTTTTAAAGACAAAAAATTTAAAGTTAAAGTTTATTGGATGAGTACCATATGGATATTTAAAAAAAAAGTTATGAACTTTAAAGAATAAAATTATACACTTTATCATTTAACCAACAAAATAAACTTATTTTACAACAATAACAGCTTATCTTTTATTTTTTGTCATTTGATTATTATTTTTTTTATTAAAATGAAAACTTTACATGTGTAAAACAATTATTTTACTTTATTTAAAACAAAAATTTTGTTTTAAAAAAAATAATTATTTTATAAACATTTTTTGTAACAAGTAATATAAATAAAATACTCCAGAAATTTACAATCTTTACTAGATAAATACTAAATTGTGTTACAAATTTATAGGAACTATTAGTTCAACTATATTGTTATAGATAATATTAGTTAGTTTTTAAAAGAATTCTTTACCAACCTAACTAGATACATAATGGATTCTGTTGCATATTTTTAAGGATTATAAGTTAAAATACAATCATATAGATAAGATTAGTTAGGAAATAAAAATCTGAACTTGGTATGGTATGATATAAAATAAAGATACAAACTCTTAACTTCCTATATTTTTATAAAAACTGTTCTTGAATTCTTATAAAAATATAATTTTTTATATCTGTAAAAAATGAAATTTAACAATTTAAGTTAAAGGTCTAAAACGTACTTACGCGTCAAATACTATTTTTTATTTTTCTAAAAACGTAAATTTTAAACCTAAAGTTTATTGGATGAGTACTATTTGGATATTTAAAAAAAGTTATGAACTTTAAAAAATAAAATTATACTTTATAATTTAACCGATAAAATAAACATACTTTACAATTATAACAACTTATCTTTTATTTTGTCTTTTGATTATTAATTTTTATAAAAAAAATTGTCTTTTGATTATTAATTTTTATAAAAAAAACAAAACTTTACATATGTGTAATACTTATGACATATATCCACCACAATAAGAAAACTACTAAAAACGAGTACCGCAATGAAAAGTGTCGTCCCCGTCGTATCGCATGGGCACCCTACTAGTATATATATATGCAAGGTAGGGATCCTAAGATAAGAGCACCCTAGTTAAGAAACTTGAAAAACATTTTGGATCACATATTTCTCCAAGCCAAAAAAGAAGGGTTTTTTTTTCTTTACTTCTAACCGCTTATTTTTAAGAGGTTCTTTTTTTTTTTTTTGCATATATACATATATCTATTGTCAATTTTGAAATATACACATATGTATATAGGTAATTTTTAAAGTATACAAATGTGTATATTATGAAAAATATATATATATATATATATATATCCTTAACCTAAGAAGTGTAGGAAACTGGATCAAACGGATGCTGATTGAGCTCATTACAACGGTAATGGGACCGACTCATTGTGCAATAACCAAACATCTATAAACCATAAACGATAAAGCTAAATCCTAAACCTTAAGGCTAAACCCTATGCTAAAACTTAAAAACTAAACCCTAAAGCCTAAAACTAAACCCTAAAGCTAAATTCTAATGTTAAACCCTAAAGCTAAACCCTAATACTAAGGTGATGTTTGTTTTTGAAGAGGTAAAAGGTTTGCAGTCTGCGGACCACATCTGCAAACATCTGCAGGAGAAGAGGTGGATCAAAGGTCTGCAGTCTGGAAGGAGAAGACTGTTTGCTTGTTTTATAAAAAAAAATTTATCAAAAAAAATTAATTTCTAACCACCACTCTCCTCGGACCCGACCCACATAACATAAATCAACATCACTTTAGGTCAGAATCTCATCATAAACCTCGTATGAACATCATCTCCTTCTCTTCAATCCTTCATCCACCCTAACCATCTCTAACCTTCGTCTACCCCGAATCTTCACCAAATCAAACTGTTCAAGAGTCCATCTTGAATGATTTTTCACGAGGAACAAGATTCTAGTATCCGTTTGGTCTGATTCGCTTCTGTTTGCAAGAAATCAACACATTGTGTGAAGAACCCTAATTTCCAAATTTAGGGTTTTTCGCTTTGGAGATGGGTGGTGGAGGTGGAGGTGGAGGTGGAGGTGGTGGCGGAGTGGATGTGGGCGGCGGAGGAGGTGGTGTAGGAGGTGGAGGTGGAGGTGGAGGTGGTGGCAGAGGAGGTGGTGTCGGCTGGAGGGAAAAGAGGAGAAGAGGGAGAAGAGGTTAGAAGACTTGGGTTGATGTCTGTGTGGGGAAGAGGTGGGGAAGATGTTTTTAGTGAGAAGCTCTTCAAGAAAACAAACAAGCTGCAGGACACAAAGGTCTGCGCGCATCTGCGCGACGCAGATATAAGTGCTCAGAAGAGCTTTTGCCCAAAAAACAAACACCACCTAAATCCTAATCTTAAACCCTAAAGCTAAGCCCTAAATACTAATACTAAACACTAAAACTAAACTCTAAAAGCTAAACCCTAAATACTAAACACTAAAACTTACCCCTAATGCTAAAGCATAAATACTAATCCTAAACCCTAAAGCTAAAACTAAATCATTCACCTCAATAATAGATTTACAACACTTATTTTTCAATTTTAAACATGTATATAAATATATGTATAGTTAAAAGATTGACAATATACACATATGTATACTTAAAAGATTAACAATATAGATAGATCTATAAGTTAAAAGATTAACAATATACACATATGTATAAATTTCTTTTAAAACATAAAAAAACCTTACAGAAAAAGCTCTGATTTTTCCAAATATATATATATATATATATATATATATATATATATATTGCGTTTTTACCGGGTTTTTTTTTTTTTTGTATTTTTTGCTTAAGGAAAATGGGGTGTTCAGAATACTTCTCAAGTTTCTAAATTAGTCTACTAGTTCTCACACGTTGAGTTGTAAGAACCATGAGAATTAGGCCTTCCCAAATTTTTCTTCAAGAAATAAAATTTTCAAAAATCTTTAAAAAATCACTTAATCTAGTGAAAAATTAAAAAAAAATGTTTTATGCAAAATTTACATCAGGTGTAAATTATTGGTGATGTAATTTAAGAGCGAGAGTAAGGTGGAGAAGATTATAGACCAACTATCTTTATGCTTTATGTTTTTACTTTTCAAATGAAATCACTCTGGAGCTTGGTTTGCGGGAGAGCATTAGACCAATTGTAATAGTGTGTTAGTATAGGTTAAGAATGTAACATTGTGGTCTATATATAAACCACATCTATTGTAACCCAAGACACAACAATATAATATAACGATATTTATAATTTGAATATGTAATGTAATGTTTATTGTTGTTCACCCTAAAAACTCAAAATCAAAATACGAACAAGTTAGTTTGCCATTTCATTTATGTAACCTATACATATATACAGTAATGTGTAGTACTATAAACACATATATTTAGTTAAATAATAAAAAAAATTAAAACTGTTAAATCAAGTTATGGCAATATGGTAATTCATGTTGCTACATTATTCGGTTGATAAAGTTGTTTGGGCTGTTTAAACTACTGTTTGGGTTAGTTGTGTGCAGGATATAATGCTCAGGGACTAAAGGTGTAACATCTGGAGTTAAAGTGATAATGTTTTAGAACTTGAAGGTTAATTGTGAAAGTATCTTTTTTGGACTGATATATAAGAGAAGCAATCAGTTGGTTGATGAGTTTTTCCGGAAGCATCTTCACTTTCTCTCTCGTCAAGCTCTCATCAGGCGATTAGGGTTTGAGTTTGTTTCAGATCGTTTGTGATCTATGGTTTTGTGATTTGATCTCGTGTGAGATCTAGTTGTATTGTTTTGTATAGATCAACAGATTTACATCAGTTGATCATATTCTTTCTTGTATTGTTACAGATCTCACTATTGGTGAGATCTAGGGTTTCTGGGGGTGTTTTCTGGCTTGGGTAAATAATAAAAGTTTTTGTCGCCGTTTTGTCGCTATTTCTTTGTTGTTCTTGTTTTTGTATGATTACCATACCATTTTACATGGTATCAGAGCTAGATCTAGCTCTCGTCTACTGATTTCTGTTGTTCCGCTGTGTGTTAGGGTTTCTTACAGATTTTTTCCTCTGGTATTCAAAGGAGAGAGAAGATCTTGGGAAGTGTGCCATTCAGATCTAGTCGTTTCTGGTATTCCAGGGTTTGCAAGTCGCTTGGTTAAAGGCTTAGATCTTCTTGATCTTGTGGATCGAAGGCTGTGTTGGTCTTTGAAATCCTAGATGATTTCAAAGCAAACTGACCAGTGTTTACCTTGGTATTTGTTATCTCTGTATGATCTGTAACCCTAGAAGGTTACCGGGTCATACTTGCTTGGATCGCAAAATCTGTAAGATCGTTTCATTCTGTCGTTTTAGTTTTTTACTGTTGTTGTTGATTAGTTGAAGTCGGGGTAGAGAAGACCGGCACTGTTGTTTGCTATTTTCTTGTTTCTGTGTTATCTGTTCTTTTGTGTGTTGTGTTTTCTTCTTATCATTGCTTCTTGTTGTTGTTTGTGGCTCCTGAGTTAAGACATGTCCAGGCACCTGTGAGTGATGAACCTGGAGTCTTGACACTGACTCAGTTTCGCCGGTCGTGTGTGTTATTTTTACTTGTTTCTTATTTGTTATCTTTTGATAACTGTATAGTGAGATGTTCTTGCTTAGTTGTGTGATCTGTTTTATCTGTTGTTTAAAAATGGGTGATACTAGTGGTTCTTCTCAGACATTAATTAGCAAGCTTGATATAGGTGATCCGTTATATTTGCATCCGAGTGACTCTAGTGCTTTGACTATTGTTAGTGTGAAATTGAAAGGTACAGAAAATTATTATGTATGGTCTAGTGCTATGAAATTGGCATTAGAAGCCAAAAATAAACATGGTTTTATTGATGGTAAATGTGTTCGTTCTGAGAGTGATTCTGTGTTGGCTAGTCAGTGGGACAGATGCAACTCTATGGTTCTTACTTGGTTGTTAAATTCTGTGTCTGAGGAGCTTTTCTTAGGTCAGGTTTTTTCTAAGTTAGCTTCAGAGGTTTGGACAGACCTCAAAGAGTCTTTTTACAGAGTGGATGGTTCAATTGTTTATGATTTGTATAAGAAAATCAATTATGTTTCTCAAAATGGTTCTTCAGTTGCTGAATATTATAATAAGCTTACAACAATGTGGAAGCAGTTTGATGCTATGCTTCATCTGCCAACATGTTCTTGTCAAGCTGCAAAAGATTATAACGATTTTTCACCATTAATAAAATTGATGCAGTTTTTAATGGGACTGGATGATGTTTATCAGTCAGTAAGAACAAATCTATTGACAAGGGAACCATTACCTACTGTAAAAGTGGCCTTCTCTATAATTTCTAGAGAAGAATCACACAGATTGTCTAGTAGTGGGTCAAAAAACTCAGAGTGTGTCTTTTGTTTCTAAGACAAATCAGGTGTTTGATCAAAGAAGGAAAAATAATAGAGGTCCTAATTCTACTTTGAAGTGTACTCACTGTAACATGCTAGGGCATACTGTTGATAGATGTTTTGAAATTATTGGGTACCCTCCTGGGTTCAGAAGAAGGGGTAATAGCACAAATCAGTCTAGTAAAGTTAACTTAGCTAATAGTAATAAAACTAATTCTGTAAATGGTGCATCTTCTTCTGTTGGAAATTCTGGTTTACCTTTTACTTCTGAGCAGATTGCTAAATTGTTGAGTTTAGTGGGGGAAAAAATGGACCAGATTCTCAGAATCAGAATGTAGGAGGTGAGGATTTCAATGTGTCTAATTTTGTTAGTTGTTCTAGTTCTGTCAGTTTTAGTATGAATGGTTGGATTGTTGACTCTGGAGCTAGTCAACATATGGTTAGAACTGATAAGAACTTGATGAATGTTGTTGATGTTTCTGAATTTAATATCACTGTTGGTCATCCTAATGGAACAAGTGTTAAAGTTTTAAAGATAGGTGACTTAAAGTTAACTAATGAAATAATTTTAAAAGATGTTTTCTATGTTCCAGGGTATAGTGTTAACTTGTTGTCTGTGTATAGGTTGTCTAAGGATAATAATGTGAATGTTGTGTTTAATGAAACAAGTTGTTTGTTTCAGGATTCCAGTTCAAAGAGAATCCTGATGAGTGGTAGTCAAGATTGTGGTCTGTATTTTGTAGGCAATTCTGGTAATTTGGTTAATGCTTGTTTTAATAGTACAGTGAAGTCATTTACTTGGCATAGTAGGTTAGGTCACCCCTCAGACCAGGTTTTAGCACTATTAAAAGAAAGACTTAAAATTCAGTCAAGTGAACATGGTCCTTGTGATGTTTGTCATAGGGCCAAGCAAGTTAGGGTACCTTTTCCATTGAGTGAACACAAGTCAAAATCAGTTGGTGATCTCATACACTTAGATGTATGGGGTCCTTATAAGGTTACAAGCTATGATGGTTATAAATATTGTTGATGATTTTACTAGAGCCGTATGGTGTTATTTCATGTCTAGCAAAAGTGAAGTTTTTAAAAATTTTAAAATATTTTATGAACTTGTGTTGACTCAATTTAAAAGGAAGATTAAGGTAATTAGAAGTGATAATGGAACAGAGTTTGTTAATAATCAAATGGATAACTTCTGTAAAACAAGGGGAATTTTTCATCAAACCTCATGTTCCTATACACCACAACAAAATGGTGTAGTAGAAAGGAAACATAGGCATTTATTGAATACTGCTAGAGCCTTGATGTTTCAGGGTGGCCTACCTTTAAGGTTTTGGTCAGATTGTGTGTTGACTGCTGTTTATCTTATTAACAGGTTGCCTTCTTATGTGTTAAATGGTAAGAGTCCTTTTGAAATGATGTTTGAATTTAAACCCTCATTGTCTCACCTTAGAAACTTTGGGTGCTTATGTTTTAGTACAATTTTGCATGATTCAGACAAGTTTTCATATAATGCTGAAAAATGTGTATTTCTTGGTTATTCTAGTTTTAAAAAGGGGTATAAGTTGTGGAGTTTAGACAGTAAAAAGATTTTTTCTCAAGAGATGTAAAGTTCTATGAAAGTGTATATCCTTTTAAAATTAAAACCTTTAATAATCAAGAGTCTATAATTGATAAACAACTGAATCATGTAAACTTCTTTGATGTTGGTATACCTGAAGTTTCTAACATGCCCAATGATGAAGAGGGTACAAATGGTGCTCAAGATCCTCATGGTGATGATCAGCAACCGTTGTCTCCCTCTACATCAGCCCCTAATTCAGGAGTTGAGATGGCTCAACTCGCTGAACAGGAGAGCAGTAGTAGACAGAGTTTAAATGAGAGGGCAGAGGACACCATGAGATCAAATGTTGAGACAAACCAATCTGAGGGCAATATAGATGTTAGAAAGTCTTCCAGGAATACTTCTATGCCTAAAAGATTTGATGATTTTGTTGTTGAGGGTAAAGTTAGATATGGTATAGAAAAAGTTGTCAACTATGCAAATTTGTCTTATGAGAATAAATGTTTTGTTGCTTCTTTAAACAAAGCTTTAGAACCAACTTGTTATAGTGAAGCTGCTAGGGATAATAAATGGGTAGAAGCTATGAATAGTGAGATGGAGGCTTTGTATAGAAATAATACTTGGGTTTTGGTTGATCTCCCTAAAGGTAGAAAACCTATAGGGTGTAAATGGGTGTATAAGATTAAGTACAAAGCAAATGGTGAAGTTGAAAGATATAAGGCCGGATTAGTGGCAAAAGGTTTTAATCAAAAGGAAGGGATTGACTTTGGTGAGACTTTTTCACCAGTTGTCAAAATGACCACTGTTAGAATTGTGTTGAAGCTTGCTGTTAATAACAATTGGCCTCTTTATCAAATGGACATAAACAATGCTTTTTTTGTATGGAACATTATATGAGGATGTGTATATGACACAACCTCAAGGTTTTAGTTCAAATGATAATAAGGTGTGTAAATTGGTAAAATCTTTATATGGCCTTAAGCAAGCTCCAAGGCAATGGAATGAAAAGTTAACTGCTGTGTTAACTTCTATGGGTTTTGTGCAAAGTATTTGTGACTATTCCTTGTTTGTGTTGTCTAAGCAAGCTGTGTTTATTATATTACTTGTATATGTTGATGATATAGTGATTACAGGGAATAATACAATTGAGATTGAAAATGTTAAAAAAAGTTTAAGAGAGAATTTTCAAATAAAAGATCTTGGGTTACTTATATACTTTTTAGGGATTGAAGTGTTATATTCTGATGGGTGTATATGCTTGTGTCAAAGAAAATATTGTCTTGAGTTGTTGCATGAGTTTGGATTATTGGGTTGTAAACCTGTTACAACGCCAATTGAGCAAAGTTTTCTGGTCACTAGTAAGTGTGAAAAAGATATACATGTCTTAGAAAATGTGAGTGGTTTTCAAAGGTTGGTAGGTAAACTGTTGTACTTGTCTTTGACCAGACCTGATATTAGCTATGCTGTTCAGTTCTTAAGTTAATATATGCATAGTCCTTGTCAATCTCATCTTGATATTGCCTTAAGATTGCTGAGATATTTAAAGCTATCTCCTGGAAAAGGAATAAGTTTTAATAAGTCCAGTGACATGATAATATCTGGGTTTGTGGATTCTGATTGGGCTAAATGCCTTAAGACCAGAAGGTCAGTTACTGGATATGGTATATTTTTGGGAGGAACACTTGTTTCTTGGAAAAGCAAGAAACAAAGTGTTGTGTCTAGGTCTACTGCGGAAGCTGAGTATAGAGCAATGTGCTCAGCTACCTGTGAAATAATGTGGATTGGTAATATTTTGACTGAACTGAAAGTTACTTGTTATTTGCCTGTTAAACTGTACTGTGATAGTAAGTCAGCTATTTCAATCTCTCAAAATCCTGTGTTTCATGAAAGAACTAAGCATTTTGAATTGGATTTACATTTTTTGAGAGAAAAAATAGCTGCTGGTGTTATAGAACCTGAAAAAGTTAGTACAGATGTGCAGGTCGCAGACATTTTTACAAAGGGTTTGAATGCTAAGCAACATCAAACTCTTTGTGAAAAATTGGGTCTTCATAACATGTTTGCAACATGAATTATGGGGGCATGTTAAATTAAGTTATGGCAATATGGTAATTCATGTTGCTACATTATTCGGTTGATAAAGTTGTTTGGGCTGTTTAAACTACTGTTTGGGTTAGTTGTGTGCAGGATATAATGCTCAGGGACTAAAGGTGTAACATCTGGAGTTAAAGTGATAATGTTTTAGAACTTGAAGGTTAATTGTGAAAGTATCTTTTTTGGACTGATATATAAGAGAAGCAATCAGTTGGGTTGATGAGTTTTTCCGGAAGCATCTTCACTTTCTCTCTCGTCAAGCTCTCATCAGGCGATTAGGGTTTGAGTTTGTTTCAGATCGTTTGTGATCTATGGTTTTGTGATTTGATCTCGTGTGAGATCTAGTTGTATTGTTTTGTATAGATCAACTGATTTACATCAGTTGATCATATTCTTTCTTGTATTGTTACAGATCTCACTATTGGTGAGATCTAGGGTTTCTGGTGGTGTTTTCTGGTTTGGGTAAATAATAAAAGTTTTTGTCGCCGTTTTGTCGCTATTTCTTTGTTGTTCTTGTTTTTGTATGATTACCATACCATTTTACATATATAAAAATATATAAAATATTGATAAAAATGAAATGATGAACAGTTTAGATTTGTTTTGGTGTTTTAAACAGTTTATTATTTTGTAACAATTACCTATTTTTAACCGCTATTTTATAAAAAAAAATGCCAAAAGGCTATACAAAACGAGACTTACATATTATTACATTAACATGTTATAATTAATATACTTTGTAATTTTCTATAAAATTGAACACACAATGAATAACCTTTAAGTAGGGGTGTGCAATAACCGAACCGTTAACCGAAATCGAACCGAAAACCGACAAAACCGAACCAAAATTAACCGAAACTGAACTAACCGAAAGTCGGTTAACGGATTTTTTTTACCATCGGTTAACCGAACCGAACGGAATCATTTATTTTTTTTATATATTTCTAGCTTTTATACCTCTATTTCATGTATTTCATGTTTTATACTTTCATTTCATGTAATAATAACTCTATTTCATTTATTTATGCATTCGTTTAATTTATTTATACTTTCATTTCATTTATTTATACATTCATTTTATGTATTTAAACATCTATTCATGCATTTATGCCTCCATTTCATTTATTTATACATTCATTTCATGTATTTATACATTTATTTCATGTATTTATACCTCCATTACATGTATTTCTAAGCAAAAAAATTAGCCCTTATATGAATTGATTATTAACCGAAAATTAACCGAACCGAAAACAGACAAATAAACCGAATTCACCGAACTGATTAACCGATGACTTCGGTTACGATTACGGATAATACTAATAACCTAACCGAATCGAACCGTACACACCCTATCTTTATGAGTAAAAAATGTTTATAGAAATGTAGAATGGTCAAAAACAAACTTTTTTAATACAGGGAAAAATGGTCCCAATCACCTTCCATATTTTAATGCTAGCTGGTACTTTGTACAGCTCAATTCCCTCCGAGAAAGGAAGTTGGGTGGCATTATTGGTCCACGTGTCAGTGATCTTTTTTTTGAAAGATGGAATTTTTTTTGAAAGATACGTGTCAGTGATCTATATGTTAGAAAAAGGTATCAAAAACCTAGTACGAAAGATAACATATAAATAATTAAGGTTATTTTCTTATGGCCGACAGCATCACGTCTGCCCTACTTGTAGTTCGTTAATTTTAAGGTAATCAACCTAACGGCTCCCGTTTCCAACCGTCACATGTCATCACCTTATCTCGAGTATATTTAAATCTCTTAGGTTGAGGACGTGGGATGGAGCCTCTAGGGGTTTTATTAGGATACATCAGCGTCACGTAGGATCCACGTCAGCCAGACAGCTTTATCACGCCCTCCCTCAACTTGCATGGTATGGCATAAAACCTCATATTAAACAAAATAAAAAAAAAATTTATTGGATTAAATCAAGTGAGCCCCACCTGAACATCTCATTCTTGGCGTTACCATGGTAGCGGAGAAGGGATAGCGCCCCCCTCTTAAAATCCTTGGTGTCGTGATGAAGCCCCTGCGGCGCTATACATGGATGAGGTGGAGGGTTGGCGCCCTCCATACCCTCCAACGTTAGAAGTATTGGTTATCGTTATCAAGAATGTATTATCTAACCAAAGAGCGTTTACTCCAGGGTAGTGAATAATAGTATGTATTCTTAACCGGTTAAGGATTTTTTTGATCATCCAACAAAAATAACATTTATTCAAACTAGCAGGAGCTAGGCGCCAAATATACAAAGAAAATACACCAAGACGGCCAAAGCCACCCCAAGCGGTTAAGAATTTTAATCTTATATTCAAAAATATAAATTTGAAGATGGTTTAAGGAGTATTATCTTTTAATTAAAATATTATATAATTATACTTTTATATATATGTGTGTGTATGTTAATAGGGAGTGTTTAACGAACACTCATTTTATTTTGAGAATTCAAAAACTAAAAAAAAAAAAACTTAAAAAAACACCAATTTTTTATTTAACCATTTTTTTTTCATATACATCTAGCATTTTTATGATAAAAAATTAAAAATAAATAAATTAGTCTTACGCATGTGTAACACTACAAGAAACTTAAAACCATCAACCCCATCTACCCACAAAAAGAAAAACTTAAATTACACAAAAAGCTAACCCAAAGCTAAACTAAAACCAAATCCTAAACCATAAGGCTAAGTAGTATTGCATATGTGCAATACTATAATAATAGTATTGAAAAAAGTATAATACGTTAAATTTTTTTATGTCGAAAAAATATGCTCGAATATACTCGAACGAAAGATCAGAAAATTGGTGATCTTATCGTACAATTTTTTTAAATAATAACATATGAAGAAGATAGAAATGTTTGAAAATACATACATACATACATACATACATACATCCATACATACATAAATCCATACATCCATACATACATACATTCATACATCCATCCATCCATACATACATACATACATACATACACACACACACATACACACATACACACATACACCTATATGCATGCATGCATGCATACATACATACATACATACATGTAGGTCAGGATTTTGGAAAAACGGTGAAAAGTGTAAGAACAATGAGAACGCTTATGGATCGTCTGATCAAAACAATCTATGGACTAGATTGGCGCGGTGGCATTTTCGTAAATAACATAATTTTTATTACGTGGACACGCTTCATTAAGGGTAAAAAGGGTAAATATCATTTCTTACATAAAACGCCATTGAAATACAAAACGCCAAGTAAATACAAAATGCCAATTTTATTACTGTGTAGTTTTTTCTGTGTTTTACATAAGGTCTTAGACTACAAAACGCCATAAAATGTAAAATGCCTTAATATATAAACGCCAAGCCTTACAGACTTAACAAATAAAGCTGAGCAAAACCGGATAATTGTTAATTGCATTTATTGTTATAATAATATACCGCCTAAACTACGCGCCAAAAACATTCTATACATAGAAACGTCTCAGCACCTTCCGTTGATCACACCAAAAAAACACACAAACGCAATGGTTCCTAAATACCACTCACTGTAAAACGCCAAAAGTTAGAGAAATCAACGATGACAAACATTTTTTCTTTGATACTCAGTAATGTTCTGCATGAAGTTTCGCTGAATGGTTTATTAGGTGAGGGGGGTAAGTTTTTTCTGCATGAGATTGACAAATTTCAAGAAAAAGAGACTGATGACACCGATATGTTATTTTCTCTTCTTTGTTCTTGAAGAAGGTTTGGATGAGGAGAAGAGACCGATCCCAGTGTAAATGCTACTTTGAACTCGATGATGATAATGAAGATGACGGGCAAATAACATCCACCCACAACTCATCCATCTACGCCTCCAACATCCACAAACCCACTTCAACACACTAACAACAAAAAACCACAAAAAAACCAAAACGTCAATTATTTGTGACAATTCTTGTAGTTTCAAATGAAGAAAGAGACTGATGACAGTGAAGATTTGCAAGATAAATTGTTTCTATTTTTTTTATTTTCCGTTTCTGTTATTTGTTATGTAATTTTCAGCTAAGAACAAAAAATACATTAATTCCCTAAAAAAAATTATAATAAAATGCCAAAAGGACAAATGCTTGTGAAACGCCATCATGCAATAAAACGCCCAAAACTACCAAACAATAATAAAATTACTTTGCACAAGTAGTATTATAATAAAATCTATAACAGTATAAAACAATGTGCAAGAGAATAAAATAAAGTGTCATCTTTATCTAAACGCCATTGGACATACAAAACACAATAATTACAACTATAAAGATGGGGCGTGTTACTGCCATAAACATATGAAGCTGAAACAAAAACAGTAACTACAAATAGTAAAATGAAGCGACATAAATATTATTACTAACATTTATTATATTAAAAGCCACTACACAGGAAATTGAATTTTATTTATCTTTTCAAACGCCATAATTAGCTACCACTTTATAGGACTGCATCCTACGTGCGCGGGAAAAAAAGTCATTATAAAAGTAGAACATGAGAACACAAGTTAACACGCCAAACATTGTCTAAAACACCACATATTGTCCAAAACGCCAAAAACTTAAAAAATGGCCAAGGTTATTGCATGAAGGTTTGGTCGGAGAGACGATTCATCCAAAAGTTCTCTGACAGGAGAAGGGTGAAGGTCAGAACAATCAAAGCCATACTTATTATGGATGAAGGGGTTCAGAGGGATATTCTGGCCCTTGGGGTTCCAATGGCCAACGATTGTGAAAGAACTCGAATGGTAATAAAAAGATTGGAGAGAAAATTTCAATCAGAAGAAGACGATGATGATGATGGTATTGACGATACTCCTCTACCAAGAGTTAGCAGTTAGGTGGGGCATGAAGAAGCAGGAACGGTTGAAGTGACTTATCAACACGGGGTGAAATATTCATTGCCGATGAAGGAAATGTTGAAGACAGAGAGGCTATATCTCCTTGAACAACTCTGTGATTTAGCACATTCGAACGATGCAGGATCCAGGGTTGCAATTATACTCAAGTATAGGCTGCGGTAAAGAAGAGACGAGATGATGGCGTTATACGCCAATCTAAAATATGATGATGAATCCGAAGAAAGTGAGGAACAAAGCGATGGGTACAACTCTTATGTAATCCCATCCACGGAAGACTATTAGTTTATTTTGATTTCATATTATTGTAATCTTATAAAATATTAATCAATGGTAATGAATTATTAACAACACCACGAACGCCAAAAAAATGACCTGGGAAACGCCATTACGCTAAAAAATTATTTATCTGACACAAAAACAATTAATTCAACGAGACAGATTCAAAAAAAACATTAAAACGCCAAGTAATTAATGAATCTAGTTAACGCCAAAATTATCTTAGACGCTAAAAATGAAGCAGCATGTGACACACGAAATTGGGAAAAAAGAATATTGAAAAGACAAAAAA
Source organism: Helianthus tuberosus (assembly GCA_030545235.1). Taxonomy (NCBI): domain Eukaryota; kingdom Viridiplantae; phylum Streptophyta; class Magnoliopsida; order Asterales; family Asteraceae; genus Helianthus; species Helianthus tuberosus. The sequence continues at coordinate 67,196,948 of CM060406.1, forward strand.
GCCCCTCAGACCCTGATTATATCCCGTGCCTCGTGTTCCATCAGGATGCGTTCTCACCGTTCTCACACTTTAGGGCGTTTTCTCCTAATCCCATACCTATATATATGTGTGTGTATATATACACACACACATATAGGTGAAAAATAAATCGAAAACCCACTTGAGTTGAGAAAACTTAAGAAAATCCTATATAACATTTTTATTTTTTTTTCTAAAAAAACAGGGAATCTAACATAAATGTACTTGAACATTTTTATGAAAAAAAAAAAATGCAAAAAACACCTATTAGGTTTTTTAAAAAATGTTCAAAATTTGTATGCTACATTTTTTGGACATATATATTATGTAGCATGAAATTTTTAACATTTTTTAAAAATAAACTACTCGGCGCTTTTTTGTTTTTCTTTTATAAAAATGTTCAAATATATGTATGTTACATTTCCTATTTTTTTAGAAAAAATGAAAATGCTACATGGGGTTTTTAAAAAGGTTTTTTGAACTCAAGTAGGTTTTCGTTTTATCCTTCCCCTATATATATATATATAGGGGATGGATCATGAGAAAACTATTTTAAATGAAAAACCAAAAAACTAACTAAAAAAACCTAAAAAAACATATCTGTTTTTTTTTTTTTTTTTTTTTTTTTTTTTTTTTTTTTTTTTTTTTTTTTTTACAATCTGTTATTAATTTTCGCTAGTTTTATATATAAAAAAAATTCTATTTTTTTTTGTATTGCACATGTGCAATAATACGGAAAAACCTAAACCACTTAACCCACCCCCCACCGACACCCCCCAAAAACCTAAACCCCCACACATATCTTTCTCTCTCTCATATCAGCGCCGACATCAACGAAAAACAGAGGAGACCATCGAAGCCAGCAAGTCGCCGGAACTGCACACTTTCTGCTGACCTGGCCGGAAAATCCTAACGCCGATTCACCGCTGCCGACATCAACGAAAAGCAGAGGACAATCTTCATCACCGGCATCGAGGAAGGGAACGGAAAAAACAGGGGACGAAGATCGATTTAGGGCTTCGAGGAAGGTGAACGGAAAAAATAGGGGACGGTAAAAATAGTTGAACGGAAAAAACAGGGGACGAAGATCGATCTTCTTCTTGTGTTGTTACTTTGATTCATTATGTTATCTGATTGTTACTCTTTTATAACCTAAAATGGCATTGATCTTCGACGGATCGTTTTTCATATCCGAATCGAAGAAAAAACGATTCATCTCTGTTTCCTCGCCGGTATTGATCTTCGACGGATCGAAGAAAAAACGATTCTAAATCCTATTTTATTTTTGTTTTTTAGATCCGAATCGATCACCGACGTATCGATCGTTGCCGGATGACTGAACGGAATGGTTATCCATGGGCGGTGCAGAATCGATCACCGACGTAAAGTAAGTAACTCCAAAATTCGTTTTTTTTGTTTTACTGATCTGCTGGACTATTAGGGTTCCGATTTAATTTTTTTAGAGTTTAATTTTTTGATTTTGCTATGTTCTTAATGCGGTGTACACATGTGTATCCTGATTTTGCTCTGTTTTTAATGCGATGTACACATGTGTATAGCGTCTGTTTTTGTGATATCTCAGAATTTTTTGTGTATTGAATGTGTAAAGTTGTTGATGTACACTTGTTAATTATGCAAAGTATTAGTTGCTGAGTTTTTTTGTTTAATTTTTTTTATTTTGCTATGTTTTTAATGCGATGTACAAATGTGTATTCTGATTTTGCGCTGTTTTTAATGCGCTATACACATGTGTATTCTGATTTTGCTCTGTTTTTAATGCGATGTACACATATGTATAGCATCTGTTTTTGTGATATCTCAGAACTTTTTGTGTATTGAATGTGTAAAGGTGTTGATGTACACTTGTGAATTATGCAAAGTATTAGTTGCTGAGTTTTTTGTGCTATTACAGGAGATATCGTTAACGAGAAAGGTGGAGATGGAAGGTCGATAAGGATGATTCACGTATGAGGTCGATAAGGATGATTCACGTATGTTTGTTTGCTTAGTCGATAAGGATGATTCAGCATACAACGTGGCGAATATATGTTGTAAAAGACAATGTTTTTTGTTTTTTTCGATTATGTTGGGTTTATTGTTTTTACGAAACTGGAACTTGTAATTGTATGTTTTTTTTACTTGGTTTGAAAAACATTATGGAACTTGTAATTTGTGAAATATAAAATAGTTTTACAAGTATTTATTTCTATGTATGTATGTATTATGTAGCTAATTACACATGTGTATACCGTTGAAATATGAAGGTTACGTGGATCTTAAAAATCAAAAATTGAATTCTGGTGACGAAATCTGAAAGTTACTGTTGATCTTAAAAATTGAAATTGAAATCTGGTAATTTTTTGTCTGTTTTGATAATTATCTTCTTAAAAAATAAAAGATATTATGGATAATGAATTTAAAATAGGAAATATGTAACTTAATTCAATTTTTAAAATAATGATTTAAAACTAATTTTTAATATAATTACAATCTTACCCTTAACTATCAAAAAGTAAATCAAGGGTCCAGATAAGTTCACATAATTCACTCTTGGGAGGTTGTTCACTCTAGAGCCCTACCATATATATATATATATATATATAGGGCATGGTTCAAATGAAAATCACTTTTAACGCGAAAACTCGAAAACTAACTAAAAAACATATCATTTTTTTTATTAAAAATCGCTATTTTCTATATATAAAAATAAAACCTTTTTTCAGGAAAAAAAATTGTGATACACATGTGTAATAGTACACATGTGCACTACAACTTTTTTTTTAAAAAGTTTTTTTTATATACAAAAATAGCGAAAATTGGTAAAAAAAAATTGGTATGTTTTTAGGCTGTTTTAGTTAGTTTTCGAGTTTTCGCGTTAATTAGTTCTTTTCATTTAAACATTCCCCTATATATATATATATATATATATATATATATATATATATATATATATATTCCAATTTTGTCACTAGTTCATTAAAAGTGCCATTCCTTTTATTTAGGAGCAGGTTTTGAGTTCACTCAATGTGTGTGTGTATATATATATATATATATATAGGGATGGGGTAAAATAGGAACCACATTTAGATGCGAGACCCGTAGTTACCATTATCCACCCTAGATCTCTTATGTAAGAGTGATTAAGATTGCATGTTTTAATTTTAATTTGTCTTGTAGTGATTTTATTCATTAAAAAAGAATAAATAGTACAAGAATTGTATTTTGAAAAATTTGACTTGTGTACTATTAATGTCAACTTGTCAAACTGACAATCAAACATCATAGACTACATTACTCTTCATGTTAACATTAATTACGATTATCTATTTAAAACAAAGAATTAATTATAACACATGATTTTTTATACAAAAAAATCATGTATAAAAAGAAAACGTCTTCATTCTCTGATCTTGATCTTCATTTTTTGTTTGTTATCCTCGTCATTTGAGCGTAAAAACCCCAACACCTACGATAATCATAGAAAAAACAGAGCGTTTACATTTAACAAACGTTTAGAGGATCTCGGGCCGACGATCAGGGGCGTAAAAAACTCATCTTTATCGTATGTAATAAAAAAAAACATTTTTTACATTCGACACCTTGCGCGATTTTTATTTTACCTCGACAACTTACGAGAAACAATTTTTCAAACGTAGGTAAGAACTAAACATTTATGTGTGTCGTTTTTACATATGTTTGAAAAATATATTTAGGCATGACGTTTAGAGGAGCTCAAACTGACGATCAGGGTCGTAAGAAAATAATTTTTTTCTTTTAACACCGTGCCCAAAAAAATATTTTATATTCGACAACTTACGTAAAACTTTTTTCAAACGTACGTAAAAACTATTTTACGCCTTCCATTTTTACATACGTTTGAAAATTAAATTTACGCGTGACGTTTAGAGGAGCTCGGGTCGGCGATTAGGTGTGTAAAAAACTTCTTTTACGTACATTGTCAAAACAAATTTTTTATTTATTTTTTTACATAGTGGTGTTCTCATACTCAGTTCGTGTAAATGTTTACGTACATTGTCAAACTTTTTTTACGCACGTTGTCTAAACGTCTTTTACGCACGTTATCAAAACTTTTTTATGCAGGTTGTCAAAACTTTTTTTACACACGGTCTCGAATGTTTTTTTTATAAAACGTCTCACTACAAAGTCATCAAACGTTAACGAATGAAATAAAATTTCTCAATAAACATATAAGACAAATATAGCTTGCATTTTATAAAGAACATTATGTCATAATTAGGGAAAATAGAGCAAAAAGAAATAGATATCATTTTCAATAATTTTGTATTTTCTAATAAACATATAAGACAAATGTAGCTTGCATTTTATAAAGAACAATATGTAATAATTAGGGAAAATAGAGCAAAAAGATATAGATATCAGTTTTGATATTTTTGTATTTTCTAAATTACATAATACTTTTGGTGTTTAAATTTAAAACCTATGATATTTTTTCCCAACTTTAAATATATAAAGTATAAATGAGATGAAAGGAGAGAGCAATTGTTATGTTATACATATAAATGACGATGTGAAATATTTTAGAGATACGAGAGAGATGAAGTGACATTGAGAGAAAAAGACTAAAATACCCTTTTGAATTAAATTGATTATATGTGATGTGTTAAAATTCTATTGGATGAGAGGAATTCTCATGGTTCTCACAGCTAGTAGTGCTTCCTCCTTGAACCGAATCCTACACACACACACACACACACATAGGGTAGGGTTCATTTGAGAACCACTCTTATTCCAAGAGCCATGAGAACCAATGTGAACACAACCAGAAATAACTAAAAACACACACAAGTTTTCTTTTAATATTTTTTTTTTATAAAAAATCGCTATATTTCGTCCCTAAAAAAATCGAGTAACAATTATCGATGCACATGTGCATATGTATCAAATCTTTGACAAGTTCCGTAATACATTATCAATATTAGACAATTGCACTTTCATTTACACTACCATTTATAATACGCTACTTTTCACATTACCAATATTAGACATGCACATGTGCATCTATACGTACGAACATGATATAACGTGTTTTGGTATACTACTTTGAACACACTTTCTTTTTTATCTTTCATGCCATCCATAATACACTACCATTACCTCATACTATCCATAATACACTATCATTACCAATATGTATAATATTTTCACTTTATGCACATGTATATCAACACCCTTCATACCGTACCAAACAACATATTGCATCATAAAGTGACAAATATAACTAAAACATCAACCAATAGATATAACTAACCTTATTTGACAACCCTCATAAATCTAGGTATCCGTACGATTAATTAATTTTAATTAATGCTTAATGACTGTGCTGGACCATACATAACTGCTTTCTGATTACTGCATCATACTTACATGTGCATCACATATTACATAATGTCACCTTATTATCACATGCAAACTTTATTGACATACATGATGCACAAAGCATGGTTAGCACATTTATAGGATAGAAAGGGGATATGCTGACGGGGTTCAGTACGTAGACAGACAGTGTTTTGAGACCCAGTAAGGGCCAGGGACAAGGTACTACACTAGTATGGTGTGTAGGGAAGTAAGGACCATAAACTGCGTCACTAGGTGATAGTTTGAGTGCCGGAAAGTGCCTAAAACCCACTTAAAGTGCAGAATTCTGCATTTTTCAGCAAAATTTAGCTTTTTAACAAGCTAGTTACATGCAAAAATTTGACTAAATGGTCCTGAATGCTTTCCTAAGTGTCGAGAATTAAAAGTGTCACAAAAAGTAACATAAAGATCATTAAACGGAATAGTTTGACACTTTAACGAACCGGTATCTAACCGAACAACCGGACACTACCCGAAACACCAAAAATATAATAGAAACATTGTTTAATTATTTTTGAGCTAGTCATGATCCCCGAACACCTTAACACCCACTAAAATATCTAGTAACTAACATAACTAACTATACACTTGATTTTGAACTAGTAAGTAACTAACTAGTTACAAGTTACACTTAGACCCCCTCCCCTAGCCTATAATCGGCCAACACCATCACCATACCTCCAAGATTTTATTTCTATTTTATATTTGATCTTGCTTGATTTGGTGGACAAAATATTAGAACCATGATTATAAGTATGGCATAGATTTCTCAAGATCATTACATTTCACTCACTTCACAACACCACACTCCATCTCTCTTACTCTCTCCCTCTCCTCTCGGCCTAGATAGTGCCGCCACCACCACCACCTTTTATCATCATCCAACTTCATTCATCCAATCTCAAGTACTCTAAAGGGTGTAAGAAGATGTCTTGTGAAGCTTGGTGCTCTTGAATCTTGAAGAACCTCCATCCATTGCTTTCATCCACCATTTTCATCATCTTCTTCATCAAGTGTTCTTCCCTAGCTTAGAGCTAGTAGTAAGACTCTCACAACCCTTTGATACTTCTAATTTTGATTTGTTAAAAGATGTGTTATGTTATAAATCACAAGAACCCTAAAAGAACATAATCTTGAATCATGAACTTGAAGCTTACATATGATGAAATGTTGTTGAAATAATGTTGTTTAGAGTATGTATGATACTTGCTTGATTACTTGAAATTATGATGTTGGTCATCACATTGAGCTTGCTAGATTGTGATTAAACACATGATCTAGCAAGTGAGAGGATGATCATGTGACAACTTAAGATGATCATCTTCTTGTGTAAACATGAACTTGATGAATAAAGAGATTTCTTGAAAAACAATGAACAAAGTAAGCTAGTAAACTTATGGATCCAAGATGTATGAATGATTTTCCAAAAGAACCAAGTTCAAAAATATGTTTTTTTTTAGTAGAACTTGATTCTTACTTAAACAAACACAATTTTTTTTTGAGATAAGACAAGTGTATAAACACTTATGAAACAAAAAGATTTCACAAAGAAACATTCTTGTAAAATATGTTTACAAGTTGTAAACACTCAAATTCTTTAAGAATGAGATTTTAAAAGAAATAAACACACCTTAAAGGATAACTAAACCTACTAAACACTTTACCAAGTTACTACAAGTTTTTGGTGAAAGATCAAGTTCATGCTGTGATGTAGATAGCTTGTTTTTGCACTTGGTAAGTATAATATTGTTTAGGGTTGATTGTTGATTATTGTGTGTTGATTTTGAAAACAAAATGATATGCGTTAATAGCATGGACACCTCCATTTTTAGGGGAAACTATGGCAAAATTTTCTAAAAATATAAACACTTAGAAAAATATTTTCTAACAAGTATTTACAAGTGTATTTTGATCATAAGTTTTCAATATAAACCTTGCCATAATTTTTGTAACAAAAATACAAATATTGGAGGTTGGTTTTTATAAATAAAAATGGGTAAATATATATATATATATATATAGAATATATATACATATTAAGACACTTGTGTGATTATTTGTATACTTGGTGAAATGGTTATATTATTTTAGGGTAAAATAATATAACTTAACAAAGTTCCGTGAAATTACTATCCAAAACAATACCGTTACAAATATATCTTTGGTAAATACTAATTTGGATACAAGAAAGTAAAATATGATTTTTTGTAAATATTGCAAAGTCGTATCATAATTTTTTACAAGGAGAAGATATATTATTTTTGGGAAGTTAAAATATATTTTCTTAGTATATTTAGAAGATATATGATTTTTGGGAAAAATATATATTTTCTTGGAATACATTATTTTGGACAAAATAAGTTTAAATATATTTTCTAAAGTGAGACTTGGAAATATATTATTTTGGAATTTACAAATACAATAATACAGATATACATGTATAACATACCCCATCCTTGGGAAGGAAATACGAAGTTAAATACTTGAGAAGTATTAATACAGAAATATTGCTTAAACAATTATTCCAAAACTAAATATAATTTAAGTTGAAATATTAAGTATTTTGACAAACAATTGTACAACTTGGAATAACATTAGAAACGTAACTCCAAACATTAAAACTAAGCAAAGGCACGACCCGTTCTGTTAATAGACGTTAGTACACCGTAGGTAGTCGTGTTCGTTGAGAAGATTTGAGTTACGATTCTGAAGACGCATTACTGTGAGTTCATGTCCCCCCTTTCTTTTTACTGTTTTTAGTTTTATACGTCAGGGGTGAAATACATGTTACTGTTATTACAAACTTTTATACATGGTATGGTTAGCTAAGGATGGTTACTACTAGATCATGTGAAGGGTGGGTATAACACTTAAGGCCATTAATTCTCGTCGTAGGACCGAGGGACATGAGTGATAGATCTATTTGGGTGTAGCAAGCCGACACCCATGGGGACCAGGGTGGCCCATAGTGGTGACTATGTCTTCCAGCCGGAGGCCCGGTACAAATTTGCTAGGTTTGAGTTTTCCTGCACCATTTCACATATACCATTGGCTTTGCAACCAATTGGTGATCTCTATTTCCTTATTGCTACATACCAGGGACATACATACATACATACATACATACATACATACATACATACATACATACATACATACAAGACATACTTTAAAGGTTTATTCATACACTCACAAATGAACTCGCTCAACTTTTGTTGATTTTTCAAATTACATGTATTTCAAGGAACTAGTGGATCTGGCAGGTGTGTGCATGTGTTTCAAGCTGCGTTTAAATAAAAGGTGTCATCCGTGGTCGTAGAGTTTAGAAGATGTGTCCTATTCCTGGACGGGACACATGATTCTAAACCCGGTTTTATTTAAGATCTTTTGTCGAGTCTTGATGAACTCATTTGAACATGTTGTGGTTTGTAACTTAAGTTTGGTGTCAACTTTTCAAACAAGTATGTTGTGGTACTTTCAAACTTAACTTTTATGGATGAATATCTTTTGGGTTTTATCATATAGCAATGTTATGATTGAATGCTATGGTATTAAGAAGTCACACCAATAACCACGCTTCCGCAAAATTCAGGGTGTGACAACTTGGTATCAGAGCTTCGATCGTAGTGAACTAGGATTCTTTCTCGAGTCTAGACTACGATCATTAGGGCTCTCACAAAATGTTTTCATTGAATACACAAAATGTCCAGATCCAGGAAACAAACATTTTTACAAATAAAAGACACAAAATACATTTCAAAGAGTTCATTTATATTTCAGTCTGAGAGACTGGGGAGTTAGTCTGAGAGACTAGCTGGGTAGTGCAGACTGAGAGACTGGGGAGTTAGTCTGAGAGACTAGCCGGGTAATTCAGTCTGAGAGACTGGGGAGTTGGTCTAAGAGACTAACTGAGTAGTTCAGTCTGAGAGACTGGGTAGTCTGAGAGACTAGTTGGGGCAGTCTGAGAGACTGGGATGTTTAGCCTGAGAGGCTGGGTAGTTCAGTTTGAGAAACTGGGAGATTTAGCCTGAGAGGCTGGGTAGTTCAGTTTGAGAAACTGGGAGGTTTAGCCTGAGAGGCTGGGTAGTTCAGTTTGAGAAACTAGGAGGTTTAGTCTGAGAGGGTGGGTAGTTCAGTTTGAGAAACTGGGAGGTTTAGCCTGAGAGGCTGGGTAGTTCAGTTTGGGAAACTGGGAGGTTTAGTCTGAGAGACTAAGTAGTTCAGTCTGAGAGGCTGGGTGGGATAGTCTTGGGAAGACTAGGATGCATACATGCTTACATTGTTATTACTTACATGCTTATTTAACGATTGTTGATATATGTGTATACTTGTGATTGATTTGTTACAGACACCATGTCCTCTTCAGAGAGCAGAGTATCTGACACCATTGATCCCATGGCTATCACTTCGGATGATGAGATCAGCCTTTTGATACTGAGAGGCTGGGTGGGATAGTCTTGGGAAGATTCCTATCTCCGACTCGGAGAGTGATCCAGAGATGCTTTCAGATGATACTGATGATTTTCAGCCTTTTGCCTTGCCGGATTTTGGCATACCACTAGCTGATGGTCTTCCTTGCGAGGATCTACCTCTTGTTCAGATCCCTGCACCTCTTCCTCTTGTTGCAGTTCCTCTTGAGGATCTGCCTCTTGACGCTATGTCTGACGACGACGTCGATCTTTTGATTGAGGGTCCCCCTGAGGGTGCCCAGGATGGTGGGGCTCCAGTCGATGATGCCGTTGTCGCTCCACTTGTCGAGATCCTAGTTGGTGATGTCGTTGCTGTTCCACATGAGGATATTTCCGTTGTCGAGGCTCCTTCCGACCATTCAGGTCCTGATTCATACGAGTCTGTGTCATCTACTACTTTAAACGCACTGGGATTACAGCGATATCCCACCGATACTGATTCTGACACAGCTATGTCTGTTGCACCCGATATTCCACACGGTGTTGATCATGATTCGAGTTCGACGATGAGTTTGACCCTGTCTTTCATCACGACTTTGACCCTGATCATGAGATTGAGTTTGTCCCTGATGAGCAGCCTTTTGAGGCACCTGTCATTCCTGACGATCAGCTCTTTGATATACCCGCTGATCTTGAGCTTGCTCCAGCTGACCCTGAGCCTGAGATTGCACCAGAGCCTATACCTGCTCACGATCCTTTGCCCGAGCATGACCCTGCACCTGCCGATGTACCGGTTGTTGCACCACCTCTACCTGACCCGATCCCTGTACTTGTTGATCGTGCCCCTTTTGCAGCCCAGATTGACCCTAGATATGCATTCACCCACAATGGGTGGATCGAGGACGACGATGACCTACCTCCTTTTGTTAGACCTGTCAGTCCCCCACCTGCACCTGTATATGCACCCGTTGATATTGCTCCATTTCACCCACGTGTGTCTGACATTCACCGCATAGATCTACCAGTCACATTTCTTCAGGATATCCCTCCGCCCCATCCAGGGGAAGGTTCATCGAGTCAGCAGCCCGGTCACATACCACCTGTGTCAGCAGCCTTTCCTTTCATGCCACCATTTGCACCTGCTACACATACTGCTCCTTTTGCTACTACACCATCGGGCGAGCCACTTATCTGGTTTCCGCCCAACACGATGCCTGTTACTGATCCATACCATCCCTTCCACATTGGATACACGAGGGATGATATACTTTTGTCGTTACAGCTCCAGCAGGATATGTTGAGTCATCGAGTCACGGAGCTAGAGAGGATTCCGCGTCCTCCACCTGGTACTGGTCCATCACAGTTTGCTACTCCACCTGCTCCACTCTTGCCTTATCCGGATTTCGATATCCGTTTTCTTACCATGGAGCAGCTAATTAGCTGTTTGTTACATCTTGTTCATGCTCTAGAGGAGGAGCTAGCGCGTATGCACCGTTTGCTTTTCATTCTTCCACCTCCTCCTCCTCCATCATCAGCTTAGAGGTTTTTGGTTTTATGCAGATAGCATACTTTTGATGAGAGTGCAGCTATTGAGCCAGATTGCACAACCTTTTGAAGACCACACTGTGACTTTTGACTTTTGATTATTATAGTTGGTAGACGATTTGGACAGGGGTGATGTGACCCTATGGTCCCATTTTGATGTATGATAAAATTGTGAAACTTGTAAAACTGTACTTGTGGTCTTGATATATGAAAGCTCAATCGCAACATTCTCATTACATGCATTGTTGAATTACTTGTTTACATTGTGATTGTTAGTAAGTAAACACATAACATCCATGAGGTTACAAATGATAAAAGATATTATTCAGTGTTTACTTGTGTTGACAAATGTTATTACATATGCGTACTACATACTTATATGTATAAGACCTGACCTATACAATCTTCTTATAGAAGATGCCTCCATGAAGAGAAACTCGATTGCCCACTACTGAGGCCAAGTTACAAGAACGAATTTCACGAGCGATAGCAGAGCACGAGGCCTCACGCGCTGAAACTAGCGGGGGTACCTCGAGGAACAACCCACCCCATGGTAATGTTTAAGTCGTTTGAGACACATTACGTTACATTTGGATATTCCATGTGCGATTGCTAATGGTTGCTGTGAATGAGGTTACTTGTACAGGCTGTACCTTTAAGCATTTTTTAGAGTGTAAACCGCTGAATTTCGACGGCACCGGGGGTGCTGTGGCTTTTGTTCGATGGACGGAGAAGACCGATTCTGTAATAAGAATGAGCAAATGCGCACCAGAACAACAAGTCACCTACATCTCCGGATTGTTCATAGATGGAGCGCTTTCGTGGTGGAATCTCCAAGTCCAAACTCTGGGAGAGGCAGCAGCATACGCTTTGACTTGGAATGAATTAAAGGAACTCATGCGTAAAAAGTATTGCTCCAGGGCCGAAATTCAAAAATTGAAAACAGAATTTTGGAACCTCAAGATGGACGGCCCGAAGATCGCCGAATATGTGCAGAGATTTCACAATCTATCTCACGTGGTACCATACATGGTTAGTCCGGAATTCAAATGCGTTGAGCGTTTCATTTGAGGGTTGGCACCTCAGATTATGAGTATGGTGACAACATCGAAGCCCGCTATGGTCACAGAGGCTATTGATCTGAGTGTAGCGTTAACTGAAGAGGAAATCAGATTAAACAAGTTTTCGATCTCTGACCAAAAGAAGAAGGAGACTCACGTTGAGTCATCCGGTGAGAACAAGAGGAAGTTCTCAAACTTTAAGAAGGGTACCAGCAGTGCTAACAAGATGAAAGAGTCGTACTTACCGGCTGAAGCCAAGACTGGGGTTGAAAACAAAGGAAAGGGTTACATGGGAGATCTGCCTAAATGTGATGTATGCCAGTACCATCATTCCGGCCAGTGCAGATTCAGGAAGTGTGAGTCTTGTGGGAAGGTTGGCCACTCGAAGGAAACATGTTGGGTTGGTACTGGGCGTGGTAAAAATGGTCAGAGAGGTTATGGCAACAACAACCGTGGTGGAAATGGATACGGAAACCGCCCTCAAGGAGAAAATGGCGGTAACGGAAATCATGGTAATTTTGCGAATCAAGCTGGGAGTGGAAACCGCAACCAAAACAACGCTCAATGTGGTAATGGGAATGGTAATGGTCGAGGACCAGGTTGTTTTAATTGTGGGGACGTGGGTCATTTCAAGAGAGAGTGCCCAAAGCTCAATCAAACACATGGAAGAGTCTTCAACATCGGTGCGAGGGAAGCACGCCAAGATCCAAATGTGGTCACTGGTACGTTCCCTATCAATCAACGCTTTGCATCTGTACTGTTTGATACTGGTGCCGATTATAGTTTTGTATCGCTAGAATTTAAGAAAATACTTGGGTTGGTAGCTAGTAAGCTAGACATTCCATATTCGATAGAACTAGCTAATGGAAAGCTAGTAGAAGCGAACGAAGTTATTAGGGGTTGCGTGATAGAACTGGGAGAGCATGAGTTTACACTTGATCTGCTGCCAGTCGAGTTGGGAAGCTTCGACGTGGTGGTGGGGATGGATTGGTTGTCAAGCAACCGAGCAGAGATTATATGTCACGAGAAGGTCATTCGCATTCTGATGGCGAATGGAGAAACAATTGTGGTACATGGAGAGAAACGCGATACACCCCTAAGGATCATTAGTTGTTTGAAGGCTCGAAAGTGTTTGCAGAAAGGATGTGTTGCCTTCTTGGCACATATTGTGGACAAAGAAACCGCCGAACCAAAGCTAGAAGACATTCCAGTCGTGAAGAAATATCCTGAAGTATTCCCCGAAGACTTGCCAAGATTGCCGCCGCAGCGACAAGTCGAGTTCCACATTGACTTAGTTCCAGGTGCTGCGCCTGTAGCTAAGGCTCCTTATCGACTTGCGCCTTCAGAAATGCAAGAGCTGTCAACGCAACTTCAGGAGCTATTGGATAAGGGATTTATCAGACCAAGCTTCTCGCCTTAAGGAGCTCTAGTTTTGTTTGTCAAGAAGAAAGATGGTAGTTTCCGCATGTGTATCGACTACCGCGAGTTTAACAAGTTAACTATCAAGAATAGATATCCTTTGCCAAGGATTGATGACCTGTTCGATCAACTACAAGGTTCGAGCTGTTACTCCAAGATCGATCTTCGATCAGGTTATCACCAGTTGAGAATTCAAGAGGGGAGTACTCCAAAGACGGCCTTTAGGACTCGATATGGGCATTACGAGTTCCTAGTAATGCCGTTTGGTCTGATAAACGCGCCAGCAGTATTCATGGATTTGATGAATAGAGTTTGTAAGCCGTACCTTGATAAGTTTGTGATCGTGTTTATTGATGACATTTTGATCTACTCGAAGATGAAGGAAGAACATGAGCAACATCTAAGAACTATCGTAGAGCTGCTCAAGAAAGAGAAGTTGTACGCGAAGTTCTCGAAGTCCGAATTTTGGTTACGAGAGGTTCAGTTCCTTGGTCACGTGCTTAACGGAGATAGAATCCATGTGGATCCCACAAAGATCGAGGCGATCAAGAATTGGGAGACTCCAAAGACGCCAACCGAGATCCGTCAGTTCCTAGGTTTGGCAGGATATTATCACAGATTTATTGAGGATTTCTCGAAAATCGCTCAACCTTTGACCTCTCTTACACAGAAAGACAAGAAGTATGAATGGGGAGACAAGCAAGAAGTATTTCAGTTGCTGAAAAACAAGCTTTGTGACGCACCCATCTTATCCCTACCCGAAGGCACTGACGACTTCGTGGTATATTGCGACGCCTCGAGTCAAGGTTTAGGATGCGTGCTGATGCAGCGACAGAAGGTTATAGCCTATGCTTCACGCCAGTTGAAGGTTCATGAGAAAAACTACACCACGCATGACTTGGAGTTAGGCGCGGTGGTGTTTGCATTAAAGATCTGGCGACATTACTTGTATGGCACGCGATGCACAATCTTTACTGATCACAAGAGCTTACAGCATATATTCGACCAGAAAGAGCTTAACATGAGGCAGATACGATGGTTAGAGCTGTTGAACGATTATGATTGTGAAATCAAGTATCACCCAGGGAAGGCGAATGTGGTCTCAGACGCCTTGAGTCGGAAAGAAAGAATCAAGCCTATAAGGGTTCGAGCTTTGGAAATGATTGTACAAACGGACCTCTCATTGCGCATTCGTGCCGCACAGAGAGAAGCACTTAAGGAGGAGAATCTTGAAAATGAATATCTCCATGGGATGGAGAAGCAGTTAGTACCCAATGATGAAGGAACGTTGTGCTTCATGAAATGAATTTGGGTTCCTCTCTTCGGTGGTCTAAGAGAAGTAATTTCGATGAAGCTCACAAGTCACGGTACTCGATCCATCCAGGATCGGATAAAATGTACCAAGATTTAAAGGATTTCTATTGGGGGCCGAGATTAAAAGGCGATGTTGCCACATATGTTGGCAAATGTTTGACTTGTGCCAGGGTAAAGGCCGAATATCAGAAGCCTTCAGGCCTTCTGCAATAACCAGAAATACCCATGTGGAAATGGGAGCAGATTTCAATGGACTTTATAACAAAATTGCCAAGGACACCCAAAGGTCATGATACTATTTGGGTAATCGTGGACCGTCTGACCAAATCTGCACACTTTTTGCCAATCAAGGAGAAAGACAACACTAGCAAGCTTGCTGAGCTGTACCTCAGAGAGATTGTTGCACGACATGGAGTGCCTCTCTCAATTATCTCTGATAGAGATGGGAGATTTGTGTCAAGGATTTGGCAATCCTTCCAAGAAGCCTTTGGTTCTCAGTTGAATCTGAGTACTGCATTCCATCCGCAGACAGATGGCCAGAGTGAACGAATGATTCAAACATTGGAAGATATGTTACGAGCTTGCGTAATGGATTTGGGTGGTAGTTTGGACACTCACTTACCCTAGGTAGAATTCTCTTACAACAACAGCAACCATGCGAGTATCCAAGCTGCACCGTTTGAAGCTCTCTATGGACGCAAGTGTCGATCACCGTTATGCTGGGCAGAAGCGGGTGATAGACAGCTTGTTGGTCCGGAATTGGTTCAAGAGATGACTGATAAGATTTCACAGATCCGAGAGCGCATAAAGGCGGCTCGTGATCGACAAAAGAGTTACACGGACCGAAGAAGGAAACCTCTGGAGTTTGAGGTAGGTGATATGGTTTTGTTAAAGGTTTCACCCTGGAAGGGTGTAGCACGCTTCAGGAAGCGTGGGAAGTTAAACCCGAGAAACATTGGACCGTTCAGAATCCTGGAGAGGATTGGTCTTGTAGCTTACAATTTGGATTTACCCGCAGAACTGAATGGTGTTCATGATACATTTCATGTATCTAACCTGAAAAAGAGTCCAACTCAAGAAACAGTTGTCATACCTGCCGACGAAGTCCATATTGACGACACACTCCACTTTACTGAAGAACCTGTTGAGGTTACTGATTGGAAGGTTAACAAGACGCGACGGAGTAGTGTTAAACTCGTCAAGGTTCGTTGGAACGCGCGACACAGCCCAGAGTTCACTTGGGAGCGTGAGGATCGTATGAAAGCAAAATACCCATATTTTTTCCCCAAGACCCCTGCAACTAGTAGCAGAACTTAAATTTCGGGAAGAAATTTTCTTAATGGGGGGAGAATGTGACAACCCTCATAAATCCAGGTATCCGTACGATTAATTAATATTAATTAATACTTAATGACTGTGTTGGATCATACATAACTGCTTTCTGATTACTGCATCATACTTACATGTGCATCACATATTACATAATGTCACCTTATTATCACATGCAAACTTTATTGACATACATGATGCACAAAGCACGGTTAGCACAATTATCGGATAGAAAGGGGATATGCTGACGGGGTTCAGTACGTAGATAGACAGTGTTTTGAGACTCAGTAAGGGCCAAGGACAAGGTACTACACTAGTAGGGTGTGTAGGGAAGTAAGGACCATAAAACTGCGTCACTAGGTGATAGTTTGAGTGCCGGAAAGTGCCTAAAACCCACTTAAAGTTCAGAATTCTGCATTTTTCAGCAAAATTCAGCTTTTTAACAAGCTAGTTACATGCAAAAATTTGACTAAATTCCTAAGTGTCGGGAATTAAAAGTGTCACAAAAAGTAACATAAAGATCATTAAACGGAATAGTTTGACACCTTAACGAACCTGTATCTAACCGAACAACCGGACAGTACCCGAAACACCAAAATTATACTAGAAACATTGTTTAATTATTTTTGAGCTAGTCATGATCCCGAACACCTTAACACCCACTAAAATATCTAGTAACTAACTTAACTAACTATACACTTGATTTTGAACTAGTAAGTAACCAACTAGTTACAAGTTACACTTAGACCCCCCTCCCCTAGCCTATAATCGGCCATCACCACCACCATACCTCCAAGATTTTATTTCTATTTTATATTTGATCTTGCTTGATTTGGTGGACAAAATATTAGAAGCATGATTATAAGTATGGCATAGATTTCTCAAGATCATTACACCACACTCCATCTCTCTTACTCTCTCCCTCTTCTATCGGCCTAGATAGTGCCGCCGCCACCAACACCTTTTATCATCATCCAACTTCATTCATCCAATCTCAAGTACTCTCAAGGGTGTAAGAAGATGTCTTGTGAAGCTTGGTGCTCTTGACTCTTGAAGAACCTCCATCCAATTCTTTCATCCACCATTTTCATCATCTTCTTCATCAAGTGTTCTTCCCTAGCTTAGAGCTAGTAGTAAGACTCTCACAACCCTTTGATACTTCTAATTTTGATTTGTTAAAAGATGTGTTATGTTATAAATCACAAGAACCCTAAAAGAACATAATCTTGAATCATGAACTTGAAGCTTACATATGATGAAATCTTGTTGAAATAATGTTGTTTAGAGTATGTATGATACTTGCTTGATTACTTGAAATTATGATGTTGGTCATCACATAGAGCTTGCTAGATTGTGATTAAACACATGATCTAGCAAGTGAGAGGATGATCATGTGACAACTTAAGATGATCATCTTCTTGTGTAAACATGAACTTGATGAATAAAGAGATTTCTTGAAAAAACAATGAACAAAGTAAGCTAGTAAACTTATGGATCCAAGATGTATGAATGATTTTCCAAATGAACCAAGTTCAAAAATATGTTTTCTTTAGTAGAACTTGATTCTTACTTAAACAAACACTATTTTTTTTTGATAAGACAAGTGTATAAACACTTATGAAACAAAAAGATTTCACAAAGAAACATTCTTTTAAAATATGTTTACAAGTTGTAAACACTCAAATTCTTTAAGAATGAGATTTTTAAAGAAATAAACACACTTTAAATGATAACTAAACCTACTAAACACTTTACCAAGTTACTACAAGTTTTTGGTGAAAGATCAAGTTCATGTTGTGATGTAGATAGCTTGTTCTTGCACTTGGTAAGTATAATATTGTTTAGGGTTGATTGTTGATTATTGTGTGTTGATTTTGAAAAGAAAATGACATGCTTTAATAGCATGGACACCTCCATTTTTAGGGAAAACTATGGCAAAATTTTCTAAAAATATAAACACTTAGAAAAATATTTTCTAACAAGTATTTACCAGTGTATTTTGATCATAAGTTTTCAATATAAACCTTGCCATAATTTTTGTAACAAAAATACAAATATTGGAGGTTGGTTTTTATAAATAAAAATGGGTAAATATATATATATATATATATATTTAGAATATACATACATATTAAGACACTTGTGTGATTATTTGTATACTTGGTGAAATGGTTATATTATTTTAGGGTAAAATAATGTAACTTAACAAAGTACCGTGAAATTACTATCCAAAACAATATCGTTACAAATATATCTTTGGAAAATACTAATTTGGATACAAGAAAGTAAAATATGATTTTTTGTAAATATTGCAAAGTCGTATCATAATTTTTGACAAGGAGAAGATATATTATTTTTGGAAAGTTAAAATACATTTTCTTAGTATATTTAGAAGATATATGATTTTTTGGGAAAAATATATATTTTCTTGGAATACATTATTTTGGACAAAATAAGTTTAAATATATTTTCTAAAGTGAGACTTGGAAATATATTATTTCGGAATTTACAAATACAATAATAAAGATATACATGTATAAGATACCGCATCCTTGGGAAGGAAATACGAAGTTAAATACTTGAGAAGTATTAATACAGAAATATTGCTTAAACGATTATTCCAAAACTAAATATAATTTAAGTTGAAATATTAAGTATTTTGACAAACAATTGTACAACTTGGAATAACATTAGAAACGTAACTCCAAACATTAAAACTAAGCAAAGGCCCGACCCGTTCGTCTAATAGACGTTAGTACACTGTAGGTAGTCGTGTTCGTTGAGAAGATTTGAGTTACGATTCTGAAGACGCATTACTGTGAGTTCATGTCCCCCTTTTCTTTTAACTGTTTTTAGTTTTATACGTCGGGGGTGAAATACATGTTACGGTTATTACAAACTTTTATACATGGTATGGTTAGCTAAGGAGGCTTACTACTAGATCATGTGAAGGGTGGGTATAACTCTTAAGGCCATTAATCCTCGTCGTAGGACCGAGGGACATGAGTGATAGATCTATTTGGGTGTAGCGAGCCCACACCCATGGGGACCAGGGTGGCCCATAGTGGTGACTATGTCTTCCAGCCGGAGGCCCGGTACAAATTTGCTAGGTTTGAGTTTTCCTTCACCATTTCACATATACCATTGGCTTTGCAACCCATTGGTGATCTCTATTTCCTTATTGCTACATACCAGGGACATACATACATACAAGACATACTTTAAAGGTTTATTCATACACTCACACATGAACTCGCTCAACTTTTGTTGATTTTTCAAATTACATGTATTTCAGGGAACTAGTGGATCTGGCAGGTGTGTGCATGTGTTTCAAGCTGCGTTTAAATAAAATGTGTCATCCGTGGTCGTAGAGTTTAGAAGATGTGTCCTATTCCTGGACGGGACACATGATTCTAAACCCGGTTTTATTTAAGATCTTTTGTCGAGTCTTGATGAACTCATTTGAATATGTTGTGGTTTGTAACTTAAGTTTGGTATCAACTTTTCAAACAAGTATGCTGTGGTACTTTCAAACTTAACTTTTATGGATGAATATCTTTTGGGTTTTATCATATAGCAATGTTATGATTGAATGCTATGGTATTAAGAAGTCACCCCAAAAACCACGCTTCCGCAAAAGTCAGGGTGTGACCCCTTAAACATGCATATGGGCCTACTTTATCATTCAAAATCATAAACTTTTTGTACCAAAACACATTATATCATGGTCATACATAATGATGCACATGTGCATTTTATATATTGCTAATGTAGAAAATAGTGTATTACAGATGGTAGTGTAAATGAAAGTGCAATTATATAATACTTGTAATGTATTATGAAATTTGTCAAAGGAATGATACATATGCATCGATAATTATTACTCAGGAAAAAAATTTTAGTGACAAAATATAGCGATTTAAAAAAAAATATTAAAAAAAAATTGTGTGTTTTTAGGTATTTTTTATGTTCACATTATTTCTCGTGGTTCTCGCAATAAGGGTGGTTCTCAAATGAACCCTACCATATATATATGAATGTGTGTGTATATATATATATACATATGGGAAGGATAAAACGAAGACCCACTTGAGTTGAGAAAACTCAAAAGACCTCTGTAAAAAATTCCATGTAACATTTTAATTTTTTTTTCAAAAAAAGGAAATGTAACATATATATATTTGAACATTTTATAAAGGAAAAACAAAAAGCGCCGACTAGTTTATTTTTTAAAAAATGTTAAAAATTTCATGTTACATGATATATATGTCCAAAAAATGTAACATACAAATTTTGAACATTTAAAAAAAACTAGTAGGCTCTTTTTACATTTAAAAAAAACGTTAAAGTACATTTATGTTACATTCCATGTTCTTTTAGAAAAAAATAAAGATGTTACATAGGGTTTGCTTGAGTTTTCTCAACACAAGTGGGTTTTCGTTTTATATTTCATACACACACACACACACATATATATATATAGAGAGAGAGTGGATGCATCAGGAGAAAACAAAAAAACTAACTAAAAAAAGCCTAAAAAACATACAAATTTTATTTTTGATTTATTTAATAAAATTCGCTAATTTTATGAATAATTTTTTTCAAAAAAATAAAAAATTGTACTCCACATGTGCATTAATACAAAAAAAAACCTAAACCACCCTCCACAAACGACCCCCGAAGACCTAAACCCCCCCACCCCCAAAAAACCTACCCCCCCCCCCCCCCAAGGAAAAAATCTAAAACTAAACCCTAAACGTAAACCCCCAAAAACCTAAGCCCCCACCTGGACACCCCCCCCCAACCCAAAAAACCTAATCCTGAACCCCCATAAAACATAACCCTAAAAGCTGAACTAAACACAAAAACTAACTCTAAGCATAAGTTTTTTATATAAATAAAAAGTAGCAATTTTTTTTGTAAAAAATAAAAATAAAAATTGGTATGTTTTTTAGCCTTTTTGGTTATTTTTTTGTTTTCTCATTTATATTTAGTTTTCTCATGATCCTAACCATATATATATAGGGAGCCGCTAAAATGAAAACCACCCCCAGTTGTAAGAACCATGAGAACCACTCTCCACCAATCATATTCTGCCAACCAAAATGGTAGTTTGGTCATTTACCCCAAATGTCAAACCCCCCATCTCTCAACATTTAATGCAACCAGCTTTAAAATGTCAGATCCCCCATTTCTGTTTTCTTTCATTTTTTGTCTCTCTCCTCATTTGAAACCCCCTCATCCTCTCTCAAAGCAACTCTTCATCATCTTCATCAGATTACAGGAAAGAGAGAGAGAGAGAGAGAGAGGGGGGGAGACCGGAGAACCCGTCGGGATTATAAAAACACCACTGCCGCCGGTCCCTTCTGCTGAAACCCACCCGCTACCACCACCGTGAGCGGCGACGACGACACCAGTAACCCTTCATCGGCTTCTCTCTCTCCACCGCATTTCTCTCATCTCACACTCTCTCTCGACTTTGTGTTTTTCACCGTCGTGTGCCACCACAAGAGGGTGGTGGCCGGCTGATTCTGTTCGTCGGAGATGGTGGAAGGCACGAGGGATGTGGGAGTAGGTGTTACAGGGACGAGGGAGGAGGGTGTTGAGGTATGTGTGTTTGACCGGCCAGTTAACCGGTGTCGGAGGAACAATTTCCGGTGGTCAGATTTTAGCGAGAGGGAGAGGTAGAGAAAAAAGAATGATGGTGTCTGTGTTTGTTTTGGAGAAAATGAAGCATGTGTTTCTGTGTGTATTAGTTGAGTCTTGGCACAGACAAAAGAAAGATGGGATCTGGAAAAAGTGAGTTGCACTTGTTTGAATGATTTTTGAATGATGCAGATTGTTTTAACGATGCATTTGTAATATTTGATTCTCATGGGTTTTGATCCGTTGGATTGGGCGGCGATGATGCAAAAAAAAAAAAAAAAAAAAAAAAAAACGTAGATTTTGATGACAATGGCGCGTCAAGGACGGTGGAGGGTAGGTTTTTGAACATGCAACCCCAATTTTGCAGAGATTTGATTATCGAAAAATCTGAGCCAAGCCCCAATTTTTTTTCGAGATACATATTGTTTTGATGTTGGTTTTGTATATTTTTTCCCTAGTCGATGATGATAACAATCTATCTGAGACACCTACCGAGTTTGAGATTTCTGGGTGCGTTCATTTTGCGTAAAAAAAGTTTTTGTAAAAAAAAAAGTTAAATCGTAAAATTTTTAACGTAAAACGTAAACTTTTTAACGTAAAACGTAAAAACGTAAAAAGTTTAACGTAAAACGTAAAAACGTAAAACATAAAAAGTTTAACGTAAAACGTAAAAAGTTTAACATAAAAAGTAAAACGTAAAAAAATTCAACGTAAAACGTAACACGTAAAAAGTTTAAAAAATCTATTAAATATCTGAATTTAAAAAGCTTTTATTAAAAAAAATTTGTTTAAAAAATAAAAACTAATATTATAATAGAAAAAAAGTAATAAAAAATAATAAAGATTAAAAAGACAAAAAAGAGTAATTTTACCAAACTAACTTTTGTATTAAAATATTAAAAAAATAATAAGACAAAAAATATTTAATATTAATTTTAACTACTTTTAATCTGATCCATCGTTTTTGAAGATCTAATGGCTAGAAAGTGGTTCTCATTGTTCTTACAACTGGAGGTGGTTTTTTCATTTTAACGGTCCCCTATATATATATATGTATGTATGTATATGACATGAGGAGAGAGAAGAATGATGTGATGTCTGACATTAGGAGAAAGATTGAAGATTAAATGACTAGGTTAACCTTACAGGAAAAAAAAAATGTGGCCTCATCTAAACTAGTTTCCAGTTCAAGTGAGAACCATACCCACTTGCGAGAACCATAAGAACTCTCATACACCAATTAGATGAGGGCACATATACATGTTTTGTGTTTTTTTTGTAACATTAAACTAGTCGTTTTAATCTTCAATCTTTCCCCTATTGTCAGACACCATCTCATGTTTCACCCTCCTCTTCTTTATTTCCCCCTTTTTTTTATAAATCTTCAAACTTCATCTCTCTTTTAAAAAACTTTTATATTCAACACCGTACACAAAAAAAATTGATATTTGACACCGTAGGTTATAACTTTTTTGACATTCGCACGTAAAAACATTTCACGTGTGAATTTACATTCGACATGTAAAATAAAATAAAAAACTTTTACATTCACTAAAGTGTGCAATTTTTTTTTTGATATTCGACAACGTGTGTAATTTTTTTTCATTTGACATTGTACGTAAAAAACACGTGTGAGTTTACATTCCACTTTTAAAAAAACTTTTACATTTGACAGAGTGTGGATTTTTTTGACATTCCACACTGTACCTAAAAACAATTACCAAAAGCGTACGTAAAAACTTTTATATTCGGCAAAGTGCGCAATTTTTTTTGCGAACGGTGGAAAATGTAAACGCTTTGTTTTATATACAGTAAAAAATATTTTCACGTTTGTAAATTTTTAATTTTTACATACGTTTGTAAATTTTTAATTTTTACGTATGTTTATAATTTTTTTTACATACGATGTTGAAGGTAAAAAAATTTCAAGTTTGAACTTACGAACATTTTTTTAGTTTTGAAATGCTAAACATTGTTTCAACTCGTTTTTTGGGTTTTGTTAAAGCTTACAGTTGGTGTAAATGATGGCTTGTGTTCTTTTTTGTAAGTTTTTATGTGGTGTTTTTTCGAAGCTGTAAATGACACCTACATAAGATAGGCATAGGTGCAGATCTCAGGGCGATGAAGAACGGCTTGGCTTTATTTGTTTTATGTTATATTTTGGTGATTTACGTCATATGTTTATATTTATTTTAACATTTGTCATGATTTATGACAATGTAAATATTTTGTTACATAGGTACTTATTTATTTAAAAACTTTTGCAAAGTTTCTTATATTTTTTATCTAAATTTAATTGTTTTATGTTGTTTATTAATAAAAAAGATACAGAAATTAAAGATTAGTTTTTTTTTGAGTTATTTTATGTCTAATCTTTGATAAAAAAAATAATAAAAATTAATTATTTTAAGTTGTTTTGATCATGGATTTAAATGTGTGGTGGAGTTTTTTTTTATTTGATGGATCTGAAATGTAAGACATGATAGATATGAGTGATTCCAAAAAGTAAATAAAGCATTAGTTAACAAATTTTGTTTACCCCTTATAGTACTAGAAAACCTAATAGCATTGACAACATACCAAATCAAGAAAACATCTCAGATGAGTTTGGCCTCACTATCATCAACCACATAATAGCGTGAAACAATACTACCCAAAAAAGCGACATTACGAGCATAAATCTATAAGAAGCCAACATGGCACTCAAACCATAAATATGTCTTAAATGATTTTTCCCCCACCATCCTTGAGTACAAAGTTGCCTCAAATCAACAAAATGAAAATATCCAAGACAATCACAATAAACCTATAAGAAGGTAACTGCTCAACAAAGCATGTTTAATGCTTACAGTAGCCGTACACAAAAATGAACCCATGTCCTAAACCTAAAATCAATATGCCACCAATGTTAGGAAACTTTTATGTAAGTATTGAAGAAAAAGACAACCTGATCATATGCTGAAGACATAGTCAAGAAACATCAATAAAAAGGTGCCTACAAGATAACAGGACAAGAAGAAAAGAAAGACACATCTTCAACTAATATCAGGAAGTGATCAAGACACAGAAGGCGATCAGAAAAGATCATTCTTATAAGTCTGATGATAAATCTGGTATTTATCATCAGAATCTGGAAACTCTGATCATTAGAATTTCTGATGAACCAACTTGTCTTAAAGATAAGCCCTGACACAATTTGGAAAGTAGCAAGTTGACATCAACAGATTCAATGAAATGCCAAAAAGTTACTTTGTGCAGAGCAAGTGCATGAATAAACAAACGTTTATTCATGATCCAGACTCTCTATAAATAGATATGTTAACCCCGAAGGTTAAATGACTTGAGCTAAGCATTTAATACACACACCACAAACTCCATTACCCTTCACACATAATTCTTTAAGCATTCGTTTGTAACAATCAATAACTTTGTTTTTCAAAGTGATCAATATACTTGAAAATTCTGTAAGTTGTTGTTTCTTGAAAGTTTGATTTCTAGTTCCGCATAATATTTTCCTACTTTATCTATTTTCCATACTTAGTCATTGAGCATCTTATTTGGGATCAACAATTGGTATCAGGGCAGATTGAATAAATCATTTTCAAAAAGATCAAATGCTCATATTTTTTTTATAACAATCTCTTATGCTAAATATGGCAAACTTTCAAACTAAGAACAATGCTTTTAACATTGAATCTATGTCAAAGCCACCGACTTTGGTTAGAGAGGAGTACCCCCAATAGAAAATCAGGATGATCAATTTCCTTAATGGACATGATCGAGCTCTGTTTCAATCCATTGTGAGAGGCCCACATAAACCCATTGTTGAAATTCCCGTTGTTCCAGCAACTGCGCTCACACCAGCAATCCCTATCTCTTTGGCTCCTAAAAATGAAATATATTGGAACCAAGAAGCACAGGGATGACATATTGCATCGAGTACCCATCCCGGGGATGGCTCGGGGACGTTTCCCAAACGTACCTGGATATTGGGGACTTCTACAAAACCATACCCAATACTGGGTACTTCCAAAACAGAGTATCGGGGATGTTTCCTAAAATATTTTGGGTTTTAACCCTTTTAACTTCCAAATACATAAGTCGGCCTTTTATAAATATATATGATATTCTAAACATTCACGTACAACAAGTCTGATCATCATCTCTATTCAAGTATTCATCATTCATTAAAGATGTTGGGTTTTTGGAGGTTGCCGATCTTTCGCTAGATGAACCGGAATTTGAAAACGTTTTCATTATTGATAATTAATTGCCTATGGTTGATTTAGTGTTTTTGGAGTTTAATATATTTTTGGACTTTGTTTAATATATTTTTATTTTTTAATATTATTTTTTTACCGTACCCGTATCTTGTATTTTTAAGTTTTGCCGTTCCCCGTACCCGTATCGTCCCCGTACCCCAGTCCCGTACCCGTATCCATGATACGTAGGTTGCAGCTGATGAAAGAGCCAAATTACTCTTGATTATGGCACTTCCAAATGATATATTCTCACAAGTAGATGCATGTGCATCCGCTAAGGAGATATGGGATCAGTTGGAAAATCTTTGTGAAAGAGGAGAGAGAATGAAAAGAAACAAGAGAACAAATTATGTTTCTTCATATGAAAGATTTAAAAGTCTCCAAAGTGAGACACTTTCAGAAACATATAATAGGTTTACTAAACTTTTGAATGAAGTTAAAAAGTTTGGTATAGAGATATCTAATGATGAAAAGAATGTAAAGTTTCTTGATGCCTTACCAAGAGAGTGGGGAAGTCTCACTATGACATTGGCATCCTTGTCCCAAGAGAGGAAGAAATTTATGAAAACTCAAACCACAAGGTTGGACATATTGCTCTTGTTTCCAATACACAAAGAGTACCAATCGCCGATCCACAAACCTCTAATTGCCAAAGCTGAGAAATGGTTGATAATTCATCATATTTTTCAGCCTTTGCTGAGGCAATATATTTGCTCACAAAAACGTTTGAGCAAAGGCTGAGAGGTGGAAGTAGTAAGTACCAGAAGAGTGACAGGGGGAGGATGGAAGGTAAATCCAGGGAAAAAGGAAAGTCAGAAATTGTTTTCTATAGATGCAAACAAAAGGGGCATTATGCATCTGAATGCAAAAACAAGAAGTTGAAGGATGTAGCCTACTATGAGAAGAAGCTTGAAGAAGCTAAGAGACAACAACATAAAGTCAGTCTAATAGTAGGTACAGATACCTGGCTAACAGATGACTTTTCTGATGAAGAAGAAGAGGAAATGACTAATGTCTGTTTAATGGCTGCAACTTCTGATGAGTGTCCAGATCATTAGAACCCAAAGTAAGTTCAGACATCAATGATTTGGAACAACAACTGAACAAACTAATGAAATATTTTGTGATTTTACAAAACAAATAGTCATCATAAAATAGAAAATCTGATGATTTGCAAAAATTGCTCAACAAAGTCAAAATTGAAAACCAGTTATTAATTGATCAAAATTTAACAAAAGATGCCAAAATTGAATTTTATGAATGAGAAAGAAAAGATCTTTACAAAAAAATTCAGGATAATGAGATCAATGTAACGGGTTTTCAACAAGCCAAAGAGTTCATACACTTTATTGAAGCAACACCTAAAACAAAGTTGAACGATTAGGATATGTAAAGACAAATATCAGAAATCCTACCACTTTTGTAAGGGTATCAGAAAACTGTTCTGATAAAATAATATCAGTTTCTGATGTCGACTCTTGCAAATCAAGCAGTTCTGATAAATTATTTCTGTTATCCAAAGTTTGCTTAAAAAGGGATTAGATTCAGAAATTCTCTGAAAAACCAAAAGAAATACATCCCAAATTTCAAAGAAGCAAAAATCTTCCATCACAATCACATTTGTCTAAACAGATAGACAAAACAAGCTGTATGTGTGTTGAAATTCTGAAGATAATTCAACACCATCTCTCCAAAGAAAATCATTCTGTGAATGGCTCAACATTAAGAAGAAGTTCTGATGAGAACTGTTCCTCTGATGAAGAAATTTCTAGTGTGTTTTCATTAGAAAAAGTACACAAACAAGTTTGGGTACCAAAAACTCTCTAACCTTATCATTTCAGGACCGTCATGTGCAGCAGATCTGATACTACGATTCTGGGAGCTCCAAGCACATTACATGGGATAGAAGCTTACTCAGTAATTATCAAGAAAAACTGGGCAAATTTGTAAATTTTGGAAATGGGGTTAAGGGAAGAACCATGGGTTATGGTACCATATAGTATGGATCATTAACCATTGAGAAGGTTGCCTATGTTGAAGGTTTGAAATATAACCTACAAAGTTGTGGGCAATTTTGTGAAAGAGGCTTCCAGGTAACTTTCTGACTTGAAAAATGTTTACTGGTTGGTTTAGATTATAACAAGGTATATTTAAGTGGCAAAAGAATAAAAAATTCCATCTATTACTTTAACTTTAGAGAAGAAATTGAGCATTCTCAATTATGCTTATTTTCTACAGAAAACAAAGGAAATAGCTGGTTATGGCACAAAAGATTGGCACACTTAAATTTTAAAACTCTAAACTGTGACATTTGTGTCTTTTAATCATTGTAAAACTCCGAACAATTCAATTTTCAATGAAGCATTTTGTTTTGATCCAAATATTTATTTTTTATGTATGACATTTGCACGTTTTAATTCTTGTTCGATTTCAAACTCTTAAACCTTTTCTGGAAAGTTATACGTAAACTATTACGTAAACGTAATCAGTTTTACGCAACGTACACTCCGAAACAATGACATAAGCTAATCATACCCTAAATACCCTTTACATAACTTATAAATAAGTATTGAAGGGTCCAGTATGGCAAAAACACACTTATTGATGCAAAGGGACTATTCGCGTCAAAGTACGAAAGTCTGCCGATTCGCATATTTCTTAATACGAAACATGTACGCACATCCAAAAATCTTTGTAATCATTAAAATATTGTATTTTATTAATGAGAATGCAAAAATATTATTTGTTGTGTAATTTGGATCGTTTTCACGTTCGTTAAAGCGTTCGTCGTAATTAAGCGAAAAACACGATCGTACAACCGAACGAACCGACATCCACAACATTTCCAAGCATATTTCAAGTCCCCTATACTTTAACGTCCTTGTAAAGCCTAAAATTTGGGTTAACGGGGGTTAAAAGTGTCAAAAACAAGTTTAAAAGGCTGTAGGGACTAAAACTGCCAAACTGTGAAATCTGTTGGTTTTCTCTGGCGAGGCACGACAGGAAGACCCTCCTGGGTCGCGGGGCGTGAGAGAGGTTACTAGCAGAATGTTTCAAAACAACAACAACCTTTGTTTTCTTTTATAGTTTTTCAATGTTGTGGGTAATTTGAGTAATCTCCAAGGCTTTTAATCAGATCCATACAGTTGTAATGATCTTATTCATATTTGGGCAACACACAAAACATGTGGCATGGTCTTGTAGGTCCTAAACAACTATAAATAGCAAGGTTCTCAACTCTATAACTGTAAGACCCTTACCAATATTTAACGGTTCTCTTATAAATTTAGACTAGAAATGTGTATTAACGATTACACATACTTATGAAAATACGGGTTTATTTAAAACTTTTCTCAAAATTAAAACAATACAACATAATGTAAATGAGTTCGTCGTTTAAAATGACGACGTATTAATGTGTGGAAGCTTGTAACTTGACCGTGTTCGGTTTTTCATTGAGCTTGATCGTCCTCCGGTACTGTAAATTATACCTACAATTCATAAAGCATGAATTGAATTAGTCATACGTAGTTTAAAACGTGTTTAAACAAGTTCGCGAAACAAAACTGATTAAACAAACAATTTTTCACCAAACTGGTCGCCGTCGCGTGTCGCGTGTCGCGCCGACACCACATTGCTCCCTCGCGTGACGCGAGGGGTACCCTTTTCCAGCAGGTTCGTTTGCTGACCTGCATTTCCCTAGCAATACTAGTTTTTACGGAAATGAAGATAACTTATTTGTTATTGATCCGTTTTACACGATTCTTATTCCTGTGCAGTCGTAATTTGATTCTCCATCACATGGAGTTAAAATCCAACCTCTGGATTATAAATTTTCTAGAATTTAAGCCTGCGGCATAAATTAATTATTAAACTTCTTTTGACATAGCTTTTGACCCGTTCATACTTTTATCAAATCAACTTGTTTGTTACACTTATATTCTCATAGACATCATATTTTAAATGTTTCCTATCACACAAGGTTCAAATCGCGGGTTATTATGCATCATTAACCTGTTTGTGCTTATACGCTTATTTTGACCCGTTTAAGGTATTTAAGCGCTTTTAAGCATAACTAAGCTTATTCATTTCTAGCATCATATTTTCATATTAAAATATCTACTTGTATTCCACCACAACTACTATTGTGATGGATTTGATATAATAAACCAATTATCCCAAATATTACTCTTCGTTTAGTCATTTTACGGAAAAATGCTCATTTTAGGCATTTGACCCGCGAAAGCCTATGCCTATAACTTTTATGCTTATCTCAGGTTTACATTACCATAATACATGTCTCTAAACAACCCATAAGGGTTGTTTACCCGATCTACCCATCAAGGGCGTTTTGGTCAATTTTAGTCCCTCATTTTACGACGAAGGACTTTCACTAAATATTTGACCAAAATCGCTCGTTTAACTATAATCTTATTTATGCGTACCTGGCTCGGGTTAACATTTTGACCCGTTTTTAATACCTTGCCTCAATATTTGCTAATTCATAGCATCGCTAATTCACAAGCCGTTTTATCCTGTGAGCATAAGACTCGACAAGCACTTATTAGTCGTTATATGTCAAATGGTATCAACATTACCATTTGACCTATTTGGTCTAAATGACCAAACATTTTGCGCTTATATATAAATGGTATTTATTTACCATTTCGTTAAGTAACTCATTTCGGATTTCTCACCATTTAGTTATGTCTGTTAAACCCGTTTCTTACGCGTTTAACTCAACATAGCTTATGCCACTTGGTGTCTTTTTATACTTCAACTTTTATCCATTTATACGTGACTAAATCACCATTTTCTCTTTTTATTCGTTTAGGCTTACTTATGAAGTAGCCACTTGAAAACTCATTTTATATATATCATCACATGACCAAATTACCATTTCGACCCTTTTTGCCATTAAACATGGTTTTTCATTTTTTGATATGTTCCGACCCGTATCGTGTCGGAACCGTATTTCGAATATAACCTTTGTTGTATTTATAACTTATAAATAAATACATATCCTACAAAAAAGGTGTAAGCTTTACTTACCTCGCATCCAAACAACGCTTTCTTTTCATACTTGATTTGTTTGACCCGCTTCCTCCCTAAGCTTCCACCTAGCTGTTAAGCGTCAAACTATCATTATAATTCGTAAGATGGTTAGATTAGTCATTATCAATCACGACTATTCCACCTTACGTATTTTCTATCAAAATTATCATTCGATCTTATTAAAGGTCAGTTTGACTTTCCAAAGTCAACTGTCCCTTTTTAATGTATGAAATGCACAATTGAGTTCTACGAACTCACTTTCAAAAGTCAACTGTCCCTTTTTAGGCCACTAATTTAACTGCATTCATCAACATTGTTTATAAACATCATATAATCATACAATTCCATGAAACTCATACTTTCATTAAAAACCCATTTCGCATACATGTGCTAATTAAATCTTAACACTTGTTCAAGAACTCTCTTCTTGAATATACCAAGTATGATGATTCTAAACCTCTATTCTACCTTTATCCATCTTTAAATTCTTACACTTTATGCAAGAACTTCAATGTCAAGAATTTCATCATAACCTTCAAAACCCATTTCAAATCATGCATGATCCAGTACTCAAACTTATAAATTGTTTAAGTAACTTGCTTTTACTATCCAATATGATTATTCTAATCACAAGTTTAACATTAACTTCATCATAATCTAAAAACCCATTTATCTAGGTGTGGTAATTCACCCAAACACCTAAATCATAACAATTTACTTTAAATCATCACTTAGGGTTTGCTCCTAAGCAATCATACATCTCAAATTCGGCCATAGCCACTACGATTCATACATAAATCGAATTCTTCTAATATTAATCAAATTTCACAACTTCATAAATGCTAAAAATTCGACATACCTTACGATCCCCTTGGCTTGGTGATTGTTAATATATGTTCAAACCCGAATTTGGTCTTCGATTGGCCCTTCAATTTGAAGATTATGTTGAAGAACTAGGGTTTGCCCCTTTTTGTCCCCTGATGATCGATCCACGCACCATGTGGGTGTGTTGTGTGTATTGTTTTTGTTTGTAAAACTCAAGTTTCCTTTGTTACAACTTTGGTCCCTGTAGTTCCAACCTTTTATAAAAAGGTTCACTAGTTTTTGTTTTCTTTATTGTTTTCACTTAAATACACATCACTAACTAGGTTAATTATTCCTAGCTAACTTAGTAGGTTCGGGGAGTTAAAACCCGTTTTATTCTAAGTCCCATAAATCTTGGGCCTCTTATGAACATTATTTCCTCAAAAGCTTTTATTCTTTTTTTTTAATATTAGGTTTATATATTTAAATCCTAATATTTACTGGGTTAATTTTTTTTACCACTAACGGTATTGTTAGGAAACTTTATTTTTAAGTATTGAAGAAAATCACAATCAACTGGATCTATGAAGAGATCACAGTCCTAAAGATCACAAACAAGAAGAAGAAGATTGGATAGGACAACTGAAATGCACGGCATCTACTTCAAAGAATCACAAGTTGATCAAGAGCTGAATTGGATTATCAGAGAAGGTCATTTCTGATGGATCTGTTGATATTTCTGATGAAATATCATTAGTTTCTGACGATTCTGGTCATCAGGATTTTTCTGATGATTTGTTCATCAGAATTTCTGATGAAGTGGTTTATCAGAATTCTGATGAAATACCCCACTTGTCTGAAATTGGCTCTATCCTGCCACAATTACCGAAGCAAGTTGACATTATTGGATATCATGATGAAAAAGGCAATTTGAACGTTGGATTCAATGAATATGTCAATTGGCCACTTTTTGCAGGACTTATTGCATGAATAAACAATTGTTTATTCATGCACCCAGCCTTCTATAAATAGAAGGCCCAACCAGCAGAAGACAATTGAGTTTGAAGCTTAGCATTCACACATACATCAAAACTCCATTGCCTTCTCACCCACAGAATTCAAGATTCATTTGTACTAGATAATAATCATACAATCACCTTGTAAACCATTTTGTTTCAAAGTGATATAAACTTGATAATTCTGTAGGTCTTGTTTCTGAAAGTTTGATTTCCATTTCCGCACATCTTTTTCACATTTACTGAAATCACTTGCCATATTACGTGAAAAGAAGTTGTTTAAGGCCATACTGGGTCCAACAATTGGTATCATAGCAGATTGAATAAACTATTTTCAAACGATCAATCGCTCATCTTCTTTTCTCTAAATATGGCCAGCTTTCAATCCTGGAATAATGCTTTTAACATTGGTTCTATGTCCAAACCTCCGACTCTGGTCAGAGAGGAATACCCCTAATGGAAAATCAGGATGGTCAATTTCCTTAATGGTCATGACCGAGCTCTGTTTTAATCCATTGAAAGGGGTCCACATATACCAATGAATGTAATACCAGCTATTCCAGCAACTGACCAATCACCTGCTATCCCTGCCTCCCAAGCTCCCAAAAGTGAAATACTTTTGAGTGAGGAAGACAAGGAAAAGGTGGCTGGGGATGAAAGGGCAAAGTCACTTTTAATAATGGCCATCCCCAATGACATATTTTCACAAGTTGATGCATGTGCATCAGCTAAGGAAATATGGGATCAGTTGGAAAATCTTTGTAAAGGAGGAGAAAGGATGAGAAGAAACAAGAGAACAAATAATGTCTCATCTTATGAAAGGTTTAAAAGTTTGCCAAATGAAAGATTAAATGATACATATCAAAGATTTACAAAACTTTTAAACGAGCTAAAGAAATTTGGAATAACTAAGTCAAATGATGAAAGAAACATAAAATTTCTTGTTGCCCTTCCTAGAGAATGGAGAAGTCTAACCATGACTTTGTCCTCAACCTTAGAACTAGGAAATATGAGTTTTCATGACTTATACAACATCTTGCTCCCCAGAGAGGAAGAAATATTTGAAGAAACCATTCAAAGAGGGGGGATCTTTAGCTCTTATCTCAAACTCTTAAAGATCAACAACTACCAATGATCCACAACCATCAAACAGCCAAAATCTTGAAACTTCTGATACATCATCAGACTTTTCAGCTTTTGCTGAAGCAATAGCACTGCTCACCGAAACATTTGAGCAAAGGTTGAGGGGAGGTAGCCAGAGATACCAGTGAAGTGACAGAGGAAGGATGGATGGGAGATCTAAAGAGGAATTTAGATCTAAGGATAAAGGGAAGGCTGAAGTTGTGTGTTACAAGTGCAAGCAGAGAGGTCACTATGCATCAGAATGCAAGACCAAAAAGCTCAAGGATGTTGCTTACTATGAGAAAAAGCTTGAAGAAGCAAAGAAGCAGCAACAAGTTAGCTTAATTGCAAGCACATACACATGGTTATCTGATGATTCTTCTGATGATGAAGAAGAAGAATTGGCAAATTTCTGCCTCATGGCACTTTCTAAAGGTCTACCAGAAACTTCACAACAAAAGGTAAATTTAGACAATCTTGATCTTGAACACAAGCTAAACAAGCTCATGTCAGATTTTCTAAATCTGCAAGAAAAACATCAATCAGACATTAGAAAATCTGATGAGTTGCAAAGGACTTTGAATAAAATCATTCTTGAAAACCAACTTCTTATAGAGGATAGTTTAGATCAAAGAGCTAAAATTGAGTTTTATGAAAAAGAAAGAAAAGATCTTTACAAGAAAATCAATGACAAAGAAATCAACGTAAGAGGTTTTCAATAAGCCAAAGAATTCATAAATTTTATTGAGTCCACACCAAGAACAAAGGAGAGGGTCTAGGATATACAAGATCAAATGGAAATAAACCCACTGTCTTTGTAAAAGCAACTCATTAGAATTCTGATAAATTTTCATCAGAATCTGAATCTGAATCTTGCAAGACAACCTGTTTTGAATACTCTTTTGAAAAACCAAACTTCAAAACAAACATAAGTGAATGCAGTCAAGAATCTGTAAAGACTCCAGAAGCAGTTCACTCATCTTTTCAAAATTATCCACTCATTCCATCACAAGAAGAAATATCAGAAAATTCTGATAAATCTTGTATGTGTGTTGACATACGGAAGCTTGTTCAACACCATATTCAAAAGAAAAATGTAAAATATGTTAATGGCTCAGCATATAACAGAGTTTCTGATGCAAAACCAAGAAGAAGAAGTAAACTTATTAGGATTCCATCAGAAACAGTACCCAAGCATGCCTGGGTACCAAAAACCCTCTAATCATTCCATTTCAGGACCATCATGTGCAGCAGATCTGGTACTGCGATTCAGGAAGCTCCAAGCACATGACTGGGGACAGGAGCTTACTCAGCAACTTTGTTTCAAAGCTGGGTAGAATGGTAAATTTTGGAAATGGAGTGAAAGGGAGGATCATGGGATATGGATGCATAAGTTATGGATGTTTGACCATAGAGAAAGTAGCCTATGTTGAAGGCTTAAAGTATAATTTGCTGAGTTGTGGTCAATTCTGTGACAAAGGTTTTCAGGTAACCTTTTTACCAGAAAAATGCTTGTTAATAGGTATAGATGATAATAAAATCTATTTAAGTGGGAAAAGGATAAGAAAATCAATTTACTATTTCGACTTCAAAGAAGAAAGTGAACATCCAAAACTATGTTTATTTTCAAAAATCAACAAAGGTAGTAGTTGGTTATGGCACAAAAGGCTAGCCCACTTAAATTTCAAAAACCTAAGCAAACTAGCAAGCAAAGGTCTGGTAAAAGGATTACCTTTGATATCCTCAAAGAAGGATAAAATTTGTGAAGCATGTGAGAAGGGTAAATCCAAGAGAAGCTCACATAAATCAATTTCTGAGTCTTCTATTTCACAAAATTTGGAACTTTTACACATGGACTTGTGTGGACCCATAAGTACAGAAAGTTTTTCTGGAAAGAAATACATACTAGTAATAGTAGATGACTTTTCCAGGTACACATGGGTAGAATTTTTGAGAAAGAAAAGTGAAACTCCTGATCTGATCATTAATTTTATCCAGAAAATTGAAAATTTGTTAAAACTAATAGTCAGAAGGATCAGATCAGACAATGGAACATAGTTTAAAAATTCAAAAATTGAGAATTTCCTTGTAAGTAAAGGGATTTCTCATGATTTTTCTGCTTCCAGAACACCCCAACAGAATGGGGTGGTTGAAAGAAGGAATAGGACCTTGGTAGAAGCTGCCAGAACCATGCTTGCTTATGCTAAGCTGCCCACTCACTTTTGGGCAGAAGCTATAGCAAATGCACGTTTTACCCAAAACATATCCATAATCAATAAAAGGCACAACAAAACACCATACAACATTATCAAGGGAAGAATTCCAAGTATAAAATTTTTGCATACATTTGGTTGTAGATGTTTTGTTTTCAATGATTTTGAAAGCTTTGAAAAATTTGACAGAAAAGCAGAAAAAGGTATTTTTCTTGGTTACTATTTGTTATCAAAAGCATATAGAATTTTTATTCTCAACACAATGACAATCAGAGAAAGTTTGTATGTCTCATTTGATGACTCATCAGAAATAGAGGTTTCTGATGAATACATGAAAGAAATAATTTTTTTTGACAAACAAGAAAAGTATGAACATCTCTTTGAAATGATAAATGAAGATTTCCTAGAACATGATAATTCTTTCAAAAACAAATCAAAAGATTCTTCATGTACTAACTCTGCAGAACAAAGGTGTAGTACATCAGAACCTCAGAATTCTGATATCTTACACACAATTGAAGCACCTGTTCATGGGGAAACTTCAAATCCATCAGAACCAACAACTTTTCACAACAAGTTAAGATGGATCAAAGGACATGTCCATTCTAACATCATTGGCAATCCTGCAGATGGTGTCAGAACAAGATCAGCAACTGCACATGAGTGTGCATTTTCTGGGTTCTTAAGCAAGGTAGAACCCAAATCTGTCAAAGAAGCTCTAAGTGACCCAGACTGGATTCAAGCTATGCAAGAAGAGCTTGATCAGTTTGAAAGGAGCAAGGTATGGGATCTAGTACCCAAGCCAAAAGACAAATCTGTCATAGGCTCAAAATGGGTATTCAGGAATAAA
Organism: Helianthus tuberosus; assembly: GCA_030545235.1. Lineage (NCBI taxonomy): Eukaryota > Viridiplantae > Streptophyta > Magnoliopsida > Asterales > Asteraceae > Helianthus > Helianthus tuberosus. The sequence goes on from CM060406.1 coordinate 67,234,408, forward strand.
TCTGATGAGAATGGCATAATCACAAGGAACAAAGCAAGGTTAGTGGTCAAGGGTTACTGTCAACAAGAAGGTATTGATTATGACAAAACTTTTGCACCAGTAGCTAGATTAGAAGCTGTAAGAATTTTTCTTGCTTATGCTGCATCCAAGGATTTCAAAGTTTATCAAATGGATGTAAAATCAGCTTTTCTGAATGGTAAAATTGAGGAAGAAGTTTATGTGCAGCAACCAGAAGGCTTTGTTGATCCAAAATTTCAAAATCATGTTTACAGATTAAACAAAGCCTTGTATGGGTTGAAGCAAGCTCCTAGAGCCAGGTATGAAACTTTATCAAACTTCTTACTCAATTCTGGGTTTACCAAAGGTACTATTGACACCACACTTTTCCTCAAAAAACACAAAGGTCATACTTTGCTGGTCCAGATATATGTTGATGACATTATATTTGGATCAACAAATGAAAAATTTTGTAACAAATTTCAAAAATTGATGACCAGCCACTTTGAAATGAGTATGATGGGTGAGTTAACCTTTTTCTTAGGGTTACAAGTTAAACAAAGAATTGATGGAATATTTTTGAGTCAATCAAAATATGTGAAAACAATTCTACAAAAATACTCACTTGAAAACTGCTCTGTTTCAAAAACTCCCATGGCAACAGGGAACAAGTTAGATTCTGATAAGGATGGTATAAGTGTTGATATTAAAACCTATAGAGGGATGATAGGATCACTGCTATATTTAACTGCAAGCAGACCAGATATCATGTTTGCAACATGCTTTCTGGCCAGATATCAATGTGATCCCAAAGAATCCCATCTAAAAGCTGTAAAAAGGGTTTTCAAATATCTTAAAGGCACATCAGAAATTGGTCTCTGGTATCCAAAGGATACAAACCTTGAATTAATTGCATACATAGATGCAGATTATGCAGGGTGTAAAATTGACAGAAAAAGCACATCTGGTGCCTGTCAACTCTTGGGAGAAAAATTGGTATGTTGGGCAAGCAAGAAACAAAACTGTGTTGCCACATCAACAGCAGAATCAGAATATGTAGCAGCAGCAAGTTGCTGTTCACAAGTGCTGTGGATGCAAACTCAACTAAAAGATTATGGAGTAACTCTGACAAGAATACCTATTCTATATGACTCAAAGAGTGTTATTGCAATAACAGAAAATCCAGTTCATCACTCAAGAACCAAACACATAGATGTCAGATATCACTTCATAAAAGATCATGTGGAGAAAGGTAACATTGAAATGTATTTTGTACCAACTGAAAACCAAATTGCTGATATCTTTACAAAGCCTCTTGATGAAAAGAGACACAATTTTTTGATCAGCAAACTTGGCATGGTTAATCTAAATGATGAAGATTTTTCAGAAAAGACAATGACACAAATTGAAAACCATATTGATGATCATCAAAGTTCTGATAATCAAAGAACAAATCAACTGGTTTCTGACAAAGCAATCCATCAATCTGATGGAACATCAGAAAATCTGATGAATCTTCAATAAATGATGATTTATCAGAATATCTAAGGAAATATCAGAATATCTGGTGAAATCACCAGAAGTTCTGATATAAAATCAGAAACCAGGTTGAAACATCAGAATAATTTGTTATCTTCATAAACTTCATTCTTCATGCATATCCCACACAGTGTATATATTAATATTTTTGTATTCTTTGTTTTTGTATTTTTTTAACAAAAAAAAAACACAAAAAGGGGGAAAAGTAACATGCATAAAAGAAAAAATTCTATATTGCTGTGAAAATCAACCGTCTCAAACTTTTCCAGATTATTGAATTTCATTTTTTTTCTGCCAATGCATGCAACGTCATTTTTTCATAAGAAACTTAAGTGACACGTAGGCACTAGAATCATTAGGAGCTATGAAAGGAGCCGCCTAGTCATTAAATGCTTACTCACACATGGGGCTTAGTAGACTGTCACATTCACTGTTACATTCACTGTTACATTCACTGCAACAAATATCGTCTTAATTGAAGAGAAAAGGGTTGGCTGTTAATATCATTTATAGGGAACCATCACTTTCATCTATAAATATTAACAACCAGAAAAGAACTTACTTTACACCAAAATCATCTCTTCAAAAGCCATTTGACAGAAATTTTCTTATCTTAAAATGGGTCGCCCAAAATTGATGAAGGCTACTCAATTCCCTCTCCTTTTTCACAGACTTCATAATCTTAGATTAAGATCCAACTTGGAAGGACCTGCATGGGAGGACTGCAGGTTTGTGTACAATATGATCATGTGAAGTCCTTTGGGCTTTGCTGTATCATCACATGTCACAATTTATCCAAAACTTCTCCAAGAGTTCTGGTGGAACTCTCAAATCATTTTTAGTGGTACTTCCGTGTGGATTGAAAGTGAGGTTATGGGGGTAAAAATTACCCTAAAAGAGGAAACAATCAGAAATGTCCTCAAACTGGGTAATGATCATGAAATCAAATTTCTGGATAAGGCAAATGTGCAACAGACCTTGACTGAAATGGGCTATCATACAAACAACTCGTCAAGGGCTGTTAGCAAATCTGGTTTTATACCACCTTTCCAGTTTTTGGTAACACAGCTAAGTGTCTACTTCTCCAAGAAGATTGGACACCTCAACGAGCTGTCTCATAAGATGATGGAAGTGGTTCATGCTGTTGTACAGGAAAAACCTTACAACTATGCTAAGTTTCTCAATAGAGACCTAGAAGCAAACATCCACGACCGTCAACCCTTTCTGATCTACCCTCGATTCGTAACCAAGGTGATCACAAGTCAGCTGGACTTCGGAGGAGTGAGAAGCTGCTATCCAAGGGCAGAGCTGGTACTTCAAGAAAACATTAGTGAAGCCACCCTGACGCCATCAACGAATCACACCGGTCGAATAACCAGTCTATGGTTATATGTGAAGTGCATGTACAACGTGTTGGAGGAGGAGGAGGAGTAGTTGCTGTTTGTTTTTCCTTGTTCTGTGTTTTATATTTTTTATATATTTATATATATCATATTTGCTTTAATTTCCTTTTTTTTTTAAATGTGTCAATAGATCTAGGGGGAACTAACACAACATGTCTGATAAAAACAAGGAAAAATCTGGTGAAATTCAAATGAGATATGACATGATTTAGTGGAACTCAGAAAAACTGATAATCAATCAGAAAATCTGGTATTTATTCAGAAAACTCAACAAGTCACACAAATCTGATCATTCACCAGAAAATTTTCTAAGTAACCAGAAAATCTGACAATAAATCAGAAAATCAAATTTTTATCAGAAAAATCTCTTGAAAGCCGGGAAGTTTGACATATCATCAGAAAAACAATGCTTTTAACCAGATTTGAAGAAACTTATGACCATCTAAATTTTTTTTGAAATAAGTTTCTTTCAAAAAAATTTCTGAGGACTGGAACAAGCTGTATCAAAAATACTTCCTGTATATCAGAACAAAGGTATGGAGTTCAGAACTGCAAGACTGCAATGTAAGTAAAAATCTAGGAACTCTACTTATTCCCTCTCATCTTAAAAAAATGATGATTCATCCTCTGTAAATAAATCAAATGAATTCTGATGATATATGAAGGAAATACAACTCTCAAAAGTTTTATTCAGTATTTTTCCGATATATATCATCAAGAGGAAAACCTGGGAAGACACACAAACTCGGAAAAGGTTTCTATTGGACCTTTTGAAACTAAAAGGGTCCCATATGGAGAAAAGGTGCAAGTTGGACATTAGTGTTTATCCTCAAAATCATTGGAATCTCTAAGTCTCATTAAAGGATTTACATTAAATTAGAGATAAACCAAAGGTTTTTCAAAAACGGTTGTTTCCTTAAAGGATTAAAACATCATAAAGGTGTCATTAACCACCTTGAATACAAACAACCCACGACAAAGACTCAAGAATCTCTGTCTATACACACTATAAATACCTCATTCAAAAACAGAGTCTTCCATCTTCAACCTTCAAATTCGAAACCCTAAAACCTTTCTCCAAAACAAAAACCAAAACCCTCAATGGCAGCTATCAACATCAACATACCACCAACTGAACACTCTGTTCCCTTCATCACTAAAGCTGAATTTCTTCCATTAAAGAGCAACAATGAAGCAATGAATGATAACATTGAAGAGTATGATATGAAGTGTCTAATTCTCATTGAATTTCTGACCAGATGCCCTATAGCTCAAGCCCTCACAAAGACTAGAGAGGTACCAGAAGAACTCATACAACAAGTTGTAAAAACTCTCAAAGTCTCAAATCAACTCGAGCTAACAGCACATGTGTGGGGAAATATCTTTATTACTATATCACCAGAGAAAATAAGGGAATGTTTGGAACTACCCTTAAGCCAAAGCTATGAAGAAGCACCAGTAAAAGAAGATATGTTCTCACAACTTGATGCTGTAAAGGGCTACAAGACAAAGATTTCAAAAATCAATGAATTCAAGAGAAACAAGCTACCTGCCTTCTGGCAAGTTCTAATGGAAATTCTGAACAAGTGTCTATCTTCAAAGATTGGAGGTACAGATCAGATAAATAAGAATATTCTAACAATCATGTTCAGTCTCATTAGTGGGTTGAACATTGATATTGGAACAGAAATATTTATTCTGATTAGAAGATCAATTCTGACAAACACTGGGAGGATAGATTCACATCTACCCTTTCCCAGATTTCTGTCAATCATAATTTCTGATGCCTTTTCTGAAAGGAACCTAGAAATTCCAGCATCAGAAAATATGTGGAAAACAGAAATTATGAGACCTTGGACTGCCATAGGATCTTGGAAGTCAGATTATGATGTGCCTGCTCTATCAGAAAGAATGATGAATCTGATACCAGAAGATTCACCATACAGAGCAGAATATCTGAAGATGTTGAACAAAAGGCCAGAAAACAGAGGAGTTTTTGAACATGTGTCCCCCATGGAGCATGATGCACAAGAGTCAAGCACACCAAGAATGGAACAGCAAGGTGAATCTGATCCTCATCCAGCTGATGAAGATGTGAATATGAGTCCTGTGGCAGAAGAACATAATGCTGAAATCTCACATATGGGAGAAACAGGTGCACAACACTCCAAACTAAACATATTTCATTTCTCTGAGAGTGATTCTGATGAATCAATTCAAGGAAAACATGAAATTTTATATAGATGCACTATTTCTGCAAAACAAAATGTGAGTAAAACCAAGGACCCATTTTCTGAATCAGATTCTGAGGAGGAAAATGTGGTGGCAACAGGTGGAGATCAGTCTGCTGATCAAGGAAACCTGGATGAGAAAACTAAGAGTTTCTCAACAACTCATGGAGAACCTGAAAAGGTTCAAGGATATGAGGAAAACCAGAACTTGAATGTGTTTCAATTTTCTAGTGAGGATATAGAGAATTTGGAATCTTCCAATCCTCTTAACCTCAGAACAGCAGAGAATGTGTTTTCTGCTGGTGTTAGAAGGGGAACTTCAGTTGTTTCTTCTATTTCCCATGGACATCAATCTATGTCCCCTAAACAACTTCACAAGGAACTTGAAGACACAACTGCTACTGGGAGAACAGCCACAGAAGGAAAACTTGATCTGATACTAGAAGAAATCAGAAATAAAAAATCAGATATCAAGGTTTTATCAGAAACTGTCAAAGTTGTGCAGAAGCAAACAGAAGACAATGCTGCAGCCCTCAACAAACTGCAAAAGTCATCAGAAAACAAAGAGAGCTCATCAGAATTAGAGAAGGCTCTTAAGGAACTGCATGATATCAAGAAAAAGATGGCTGAGGTTGCAACTGCAGGAGAAAGCTCAAGTTCAGGGAAGATTCTTGAAGAAATACAGTTCCTCAGAGCCAACAACAGCAGCATGGCTGAGGTTTTTGAGAAGCTGTTGATGGAATTGACTGCACAAAGAAATCAAGAAAACCAGGAGTTTCAGAAAATGAAGAAACAAGAAGAAGCAAATACTCAACTTCTCACTAATGTTCATTTGTTAGTAGAGAGATTGCAGTATAATGTTGCTAGATTAGCAAAAGTCGATCTTCATGAACTGAAAGCCCCAATTCCACAAGAAAGACAAGAAAGGAGATCAGAAACTGCTCAACAACAACCAGAAACCATTCAACAAGTTCAAACCAAACAAACAGAAACTTCAACAGCTCAAAAACAGAAGCAACCCATGGGTCCACCTCCAGATAAACAAAAGCTACTCATGGGTCCTCCTCCAAATGTCCTAAAGCCAGACACATCAAGGGTACAACAGAAAGACCATGTTCCAGTTCAGTCATCTTCTACAGCCATCACAGGAGAAACAGAGTTAAGCATAAGGATGGATACAAAAGAGAAGAGAAGAATGGAACTTGAAGTGACTTCCTCAAAAAGGCTAAGAAAAGAAATGATAGAAGATTCAGAAGGGAACATCAGAGAAATGGATGTGCTGAAAGGTGATTTACACACTATTATGTACCCTGAAGAACATCTAAAGTATTACTATTGGAAAGGTCCAGAAGACAACCCAAAGAGACCACTCTCTCCAATGAGTAAAGGTATTGTTGAAAACAGAAACAATGGATGTTAGGTAATTCTACACAAGCACATGACCAATCCAATAGTATCAATTGAAAGAATTGATACTTTGACCACTGGAGGAGGCATCTTAGGTTATGAAGCACAAAACAAGTATACCCTGATCAGAAAAGATAACAGTGAACAAAAGGTTACTGATGCAAATCTGGCTGATGATATTCACCCAATGGGAATAGTCAAAATGAAGAATATCATTGATGAAATGAAAGGTAATTCAGCTGTGATCAGAAGAGCCCTTGAAAGCCTCAAAAGTGCAGGAGCAAAGCTATACAAAAGGGCTGTACTGGCAGACTTTGATCTATGTATCAATTTTGAGTACAACAACAAGGTGCTAATACCTCATCCCAACACTTCAATTCCAGCTGAAATCCCTTCCAAACTAGTGAGAATTGGAGCAATCTTTGACCAACCAGAAATGTGTGTAGTATTCAAAGATGCTAATGAAGAGAAAGCTCTGTTCAGAATCAGTGATATATGCAGGTATTCAAATCAAACTCTAAAATATATAAGGAACTGCATGAATGAAAAACAAGAGCAGCTCAAGAAGAAGGGAATGAACAATGAACAACTGAGAAAAACAATTGAAGAATGCATTGAAAACTGGATGGAAGCAAGAGGATGGTACAAAGAAATGTACAAAGAAACTCAAAAGGCAATTGATCACAAGAAAAGGCTGAAACCAGGAGACAAATACAGAAGTGGAGTGAAGATTAATTAATGAATTGATGAGATTAAATTCATGTTTTTGAACAATATTTTATTTTTGTCTGATTTATGGTTGGTTTAACTATGTTCTATGTTTCTGAACTTAGTTGTTTTTAAATTTCTCTTTCAAGAAAGTTGCTTATGTTAGATATAGAGATATTTCATTTTCTTACAATACTTAGGGGGAAACTGTTAGGAAACTTTATTTGTAAGTATTGAAGAAAATCACAATCAACTGGATCTATGAAGAGATCACAGTCCTGAAGATCACAAACAAGAAGAAGAATATTGGATAGGACAACTGAAATGCACAGCATCTACTTCAAAGAATCACAAGTTGATCAAGAGCTGAATTGGATTATTAGAGAAGGTCATTTCTGATGGATCTGATGATTCTGATCATCAAGATTTTTCTGATGATTTGTTCATCAGAATTTCTGATGAAGTGGTTTATCAGAATTCTGATGAAATACCCCACTTGTCTGAAATTGGCTCTATCCTGCCACAATTACCGAAGCAAGTTGACATTATTGGATATCATGATGAAAAAGGCAACTTGAACGTTGGATTCAATGAATATGTCAATTGGCCACTTTTTGCAGGACTTATTGCATGAATAAACTATTGTTTATTCTTGCACCCAGCCTTCTATAAATAGAAGGCCCAACTAGCAGAAGACAATTGAGTTTGAAGCTTAGCATTCATACATACATCAAAACTCCATTGCCCTCTCACCCACAGAATTCAAGATTCATTTGTACTAGATAATAATCTTACAATCACCTTGTAAACCATTTTGTTTCAAAGTGATATAAACTTGATAATTCTGTAGGTCTTGTTTCTGAAAGTCTGATTTCCATTTCCGCACATCTTTTTCACATCTACTGAAATCACTTGCCATATTACGTGAAAAGAAGTTGTTTAAGGCCATACTGGGTCCAACAGGTATTTTACCCGTTCATTAATATTAACGTGGTTTGATTACTAAACCCGTTTTTGGGGTGTTACAACAACTTGCTCATTCCTTTCTTTCTTCTTTATCTGCTCTATTGGAGTGCTACCATCTTATTAGAGGCCTCCTAACTGAGTTATCTTTCATCCTAGAACATAAGTAAGTGTTCTATCCAGTCTTGTTTATTTATTTCAGTTATTTTAAGCTGAAAGTCAAACAGTTTGACAACCGTTTGACTTTCGGTTTTGATCATGAATTGTTCAAGTCAAAGTTCAATTGAACTTTGCGACGTGATCATAATCACGATGGTTATAATCCCTTGCGATTACACCTACTGATTACCACGTTTACTAGTCGAAGTGACAAGTCAAAGTTTCGGTCAAAATGCACAGTTATGTGCATTTTAAGACGAAACTATTTTCGGGTATCAAAACACTAATTTTTGATACCAAATCAGTTTTGCAACTAAGTTAAACATGTTTTGGCATGTTTAACTCGTCACTTCTAGTTTAGTGCTTATTTAGGGTCGTAAGTCGAGCGGTCATGACCACCTCTTTGACTTTCGAATCCGACCCGTTTGGTCGATCTTTGCATCCGACCAAACACATATTTGTGACCATAGTTGTATAGGGAATAACCTACTGAGGTTATACCTTATGGTCACTTCTTTGGTTAGTTATATGATAAGTCGTTTATATGCCCTTAGAAAATTACCAAAATACCTTTTTGCGCATAAATTCATTTTAAGCATATGTAATCAAACCTTTCACATATAAACTGATATAATAACATTTTCAAACATGTTTGTGCATTTAAGACTTATCATAGGACATGTATAACCATTCGAACACGCATTACGCAAACGACACGTTAAAGTAGCGTAAACTACCTTAACGAGTCATAACGGGTCAAAAGCACTTAGGATTACTTTCAAATCAGAATGTAGACTTTGTTAAACCATTTCACATGAGTTCCAACACTCGTTTGGTTTACAAGACCTCCTTCTATCCTATCCCTCAATTTAGGTCCCGACTTATTAACATTGTTATCCGATACTAGGTGCCACTTGATTCCTTGATCCTTCAAGTTTTGCTTGATCTTTATTTCAAGACTATTACGCAATCTCAAGTGAGTACATAGATCCCCTGCTTTACTTTTGCAAATATTTTGGGGTGAAACACTTGTGCCTATTGTTACTTTCATGTTTTCATAACATACACATGCTATGTTCATCTAGTACACATATAGTACATGATTTCAATTATGTTTTGTCTCATATGTAGACTTAGCATGCCTAGCACATTGATTTTAGTGATACTTTTGCTGCATATGTTAACTTAGCATATCTAGCACATTTCATTTTAAACTGCATTTTTGCTTCGTATGTTGACTTAGCATGCCTAGCACATTGATTTCAAAGATACTTTTGCTACATATGTTGACTTAGCATATCTAGCACATTGATTTCATGAACACTATACTTCGTATGTTGACTTAGCATACCTAGTACATGGTTTTTAAAGACATTTTACATAACATGCTTACATTGATTATGACATTTTGGTATGTTGAACGAGACAAGATACATTCATTAACATTGATCACGCCGACCGATAGTATGTAATGGTACCATAGGATTGAGAATCCCGTTCCCGCTTCCTAGGTTTGTTTGGAAGTGACTTTAAGGAACGACATAATCCGATGAACATTGATAAACCTTTGACTTGATAAGAGTTTATCCGACAGTCAACAAGGCTTGAGTGTATTCGGTAACAAACCTGATAAATGTTTATCAGAATAAGAGCAATGGTTTTCAAAACATAACTTTTGATTTAAACTTCTGTTTATTCAAAGACATTGCTTTGTACATGACATTTGCTTACACAAGACATTTGGTTATACATGACATTATTACATGTGGTTTAAGTAAAGGCTTTTTACTTACCATACAAGACATTGGTTATTATTACTCGACATTTGTTATACAAGACATGGTTTATACATGACATTGTTACACAAGACATTGTTTATACTTGACATTGTTACATAAGACATTATTTATACATGACATTTGACATTGGTTTAAACAAGACATTATTTGGTGGTTATGGGTAAGTGATTTAAATGTGATTTAAATAACGAGACGTGTGTAATGTGATAAAAGCATGGTGGATACGCTTCTGGTACTTCCTATATATATGTGCTTTTATTATATTACATATCATGGCGTTAGCTAAACCACTTCGACAAAGACAAGACATGACATTTTTATACAAGACACGACATCTTTTATACAAGACATGATATTTTATTACAAGACATGACATATAATACAAATCATTTCCATTTGGTTGGTTTCTTAACCATGCATCATTTCTTTTAAATAATTTGATTTTCACATTGAATTTCATATGATTTTTTATATGGTTCATGACTACTTTTTTGTTAAACACTTCTTTTAACTTTCAAGTAATGAATCCTCATCAACAAAACCTATGTTACTCACAGGTATTTTTATGCTGACGTACATATTTTCACATGTGTTTCAGGAACTAATGTTTGATGACGATCATGCTTCACTTAGGGCGGACTTGGGCCTTAGTGACTTACAATCAAGAAAGGCAGTTTATTTTATCTTCTATTTCCATTCAATCTAAGACAATGTAATCATTTTATTAAATAATACCAAACTTTAAAATCCATGTTCTATGAGACAATGAGTTTGTGACATGACTCCTCGACGTTTCCGCCGCGGTTTGTTGTTTTACATGGTCGGGGTGTTACATAAACCAACTGGCAAACAAAAATTTAGTAAAAGGTTTACCTTTCATTTCATCCAAAAAGGATAAAATGTGTGAAGCATGTGAGCTTGGAAAACTAAAAAGAGGCTCACATAAAACAATTTCTGAATCATTAATTTCTGAAAATTTAGAACTTTTACACATGGACCTTTGTGGACCTATAAAAATAGCAAGTTTTTCTGGAAATAAATACATTTTAGTCATTGTAGATGACTACTCCAGGTACACTTGGGTTGAGTTTCTTATAAAGAAAAGTGAAACCCCTGATCTGATCATTAATTTCATCAGAAAAACTAAAAATCTGTTGAAATTACCTGTAAGAAGGATCAGATCTGACAATGGAACATAATTTAAAAATGCAAAACTTGAGACTTTCCTTACAAGAAAGGAATTTCTCATGACTTTTTTGCTCCAAGAACTCCACAACAGAATGGAGTTGTTGAAAGAAGAAATAGGACCCTAGTAGAGGCAGCAAGAACAATGCTTGCCTATGCCAGATTGCCCACTTACTTTTGGGCTGAAGCAATTGCAAATGCATATTTTACACAACACAGATCTATCATTAACAAGAGACACCAGAAAACTCCTTATAACATCATCAACCAAAGGATCCCAAACATCAAATTTTTACACACCTTTGGCTGCAGATTTTTTTTTCTTCAATGATTTTGATAGTCTTGAAAAATTTGACAGATAAGCTGAAAAAGGAATTTTTCTAGGTTACTCATTGTCCTCTAAAGCTTATATAGTTTTTCTTTTAAATACAAGGACAATAAGAGAAAGCTATATGTGTCATTTGATGATTCATCAGAAATAAAGATTTCAGATGAAATTTTACAAGATATAAGCTTATCAAAATAACCAGAAAATTCTGGAGATCTTCTTAACAAATTGGCTGAAGAACTTTTAGAACATGACTACATGCAAATCATTTCAAATAAAACCATGTCATGTACTAACCATACAGAGAATCTGGAACCTCCTTCAGAAAATGTACCAAATGATCAGAATTCTAGGAACTTACCAGAAAATCCAATTGAACAACAGAATTCTGATCCTCTTAACAACACAGAGGTCACAGATCAGGGGGAAGTATAAAATCCATCAGAAAGCACAAGTTCACACAACAACTTAAGATGGATCAAGGGACACTCACAAGCAAACATTATTGGTGACCCTGAATAAGGTGTTAAGACAAGATCAGCAACAACACACGAATGCCTATACGCTGAATTCTAAAGCATGATAGAACCAAAATCTGTCAAAGAAGCACTAAATGACTCAAATTGGGTACAAGCAATGCAAGAAGAGCTTGACCAATTTGAAAAGAGTCAAGTGTGGGATTTGGTACCCAAACCAATTGACAAATCTGTCATTGGATCAAATTGGGTATTCAAAAACAATTCTGATGAACAAGGTATAATAACAAGGAACAAAGCAAGGTTGGTAGTCAAAGGTTACTGTCAACAAGAAGGTATAGACTATGATGAAACCTTTGCACCAGTTGCAAGACTTGAAGCTGTAAGAATATTCCTTGCTTATGCTACCTCAAACAACATCAAAGCTTATAAGATGGATGTAAAATCTGCATTCTCGAATGGCAAGATTGAAGCAAAAGTTTATGTGCAACAACCAGAAGGCTTTGTTGATTCTCAATTTCCAAAACATGTTTATAAACTAAACAAAGCCTTGTATGGGTTGAAGTAAGCTCAAAGAGCATGGTATGAAACTTTGTCAAACTTCTTAATAAATTCTGGCTTCACCAAAGGTACAATTGACACAACACTATTTCTGAAATCACACAAAGGGCACACACTGTTGGTCTAAATCTATGTTGATGACACCATATTTGGATAAACAAATGTGAAATTTTGTAAAACATTTGAAAACTTAATGACCAGTCATTTTGAAATGAGCATGATGGGTGAATTAAGCTTTTTCCATGGATTGCAAGTAAAACAATAAAGTGATGACATATTCCTGAGTCAATCAAAATATGTCAGAACAATTTTAAAAAAGTATTCACTTGAAAATTGTTCATCTTCAAGAACTCCCATGGCAACTGGAAACAAACTTGATTTTGATACAAACTTATAGAGGAATGATAGGATCATTGTTGTACTTAACAGCCAGTAGACAAGACATAATGTTTTCCACCTGTTTTCTGGCAAGATATCAATGTAATCATAAAGAGCCCCACATGAAAGCTGTTAAAAGAGTTTTTAAGTATCTTAAAGGCACAGCAGATCTTGGTTTGTGGTATCCTAAAAATAAAAATTTAGAATTAATTGCATAGACAGATGTAGATCATGCAGGATGCAAACTTGACAGAAAAAGCACATCTAGTGCCTATCAAATGCCGGGAGACAAGTTAGTATGTTGGGCAAGCAAGAGGCAAAACTGAGTAGCCACATCAACAGTTGAATCAGAATACGTAGCAGTAGCAAGTTGTTATTCACAAGTTATGTGGATACAAACTCAGCTAAGAGATTATGAAGTAAATCTGACAAAGATTCCAATTCTATGTGATTCCATGAGTGTAATTGCAATAACATCAAATCCAGTGCATCACTCTAGAACAAAACACACTGATGTCAGATATCACTTCATCAAAGATCATATGGAGAAAGGTAATATTGAAATTTACTTTGTCCCAATTGAAAACCAATTTGCTAATATTTTCACTAAACCTTTAGATGAAAATAGACATAACTTCTTGATTTGCAAATTAGGAATGGTTAACATGAAAATTGAACAATCCAAAAAAATTTATCACAAAAGGAAGAAAAATCTGATATGCAATCATCTGATCAGATTTTTGGTACATATTCTGTGAATCTATCAGAAACTCAAAAGTTACCAGAAAATTTGATGAATCACCAGAAATTGACCAAGTCAACAGATTCTGATGAAACTTGAAATATTAATTTTTCCTCTCTTCTCACATGCATGAAAAATTTCTATACGTAGTCATCATTTCTCGTTGTTTTTGTAAATCTTATTCGTTCATATCTCTATTCTTTTATTTTCTTTAATTAAATTCAAATATTATCTCTTTAGAATAGGGTAGATCACGTCATGAAAGGAAAATTTCTGGGAAAACGTTAATGGTTGTTAGCTCTCTCTCTCCTACATTCATTTCTTACTCATCAATATTTAGTGAGAAAGAGATGATATCTAGGTAGCTCATAATGATAATTATAAGAACTTGGCCGCCACTACCATTAATGCAGGAGATTTTATCTCTTAAAATTCTCTTTGTTTTCTAACAAGCTAAAATAAATACAAAGAAAATATAGGTAACAAAATCTGCGTAGGTAGATACCATTTAAGACAAGTATCACTTTCACTATAAATGTCTACCACTTGGAGCCTCACCAGTCACTTTCACTCACCAGCTAAACCCTAAAATCTCTTCATCTTCTTCTACACCTACCAAAAATGGCTAAGATCGGTGCTAACTTCTTTCCACTACCACTTCACCCACATCACAACCTAAGGGTCCGAACACACTTTGATGGACCTGCATGGGAAGGATACAGAATCATCCTTAACATGCTCATGCAAAGCTCTTTAGCCTATGCCTTGTCCGCACACATCATGGTCTTTCCGGACATCTTGCAACAATTCTGGAAGGAAGCAAGGCTCCTACTTCACGAAGGGAGGCTAACTTTCATAGGAAGTTATGTGATGGGGAAACCAATCATCCTCATAGAGTGTGTTATCAGAGAGGTTCTAAACCTTAATGATGACAACGATGTTCTCTCTTTCCAAAGAGAACAGATTGATGATACCCTAACTCAGATGGGGTATAATGTGGAGAATCTAAACAGGCCAATCTCCAAGTCCGGCTTTCTTAAGCCATGGCAGTATTTGGGGTTTGCTTTTCAGAGAAAACTATAAAATACCATGAAATCTCCTACAGGTTGATGGAACATGTGCATGCAATATTGCAAGAGGTTCCAAATAATTTCTCTCGTTATCTGATGAAAGATGTTATCAGCAACCTGTGGTCTAGCAGACCATTTTTAGTTTATCCTTGTTTCATGATGAGGGTAATTACTAGGCAGTTAGGATTTGGAGGTATTCCAGCATGGTATCCCAGAGCTGAGGTGGTACCTCAACAAAATATTTGTAATACACTTGTTGTACCAACTGCCAACAATACAGGACTTGTGACCCATCTCTGACTGTTTGCTGAGCTTATCTATGGAGAAGATTAGATGTAGTTTACTTTTGTTATTATTTGTAGTTTTTTTTAAACTTAGTAAAAGTTTATATTATGTCTGTACATACGTGCATTCTATTGATTTGATTAAGGGGAAGGAAAACAAAAGGGTATAAAGCATATGGTAAACAAAATGGGAGTTAAAGACACAAAGTAACTTGTGTTTATCATAAACAAAACATTTGACATAAAACATCAAGTTTCTGATAACATAAAGTTCAAATCTTGTAAAATCTGATAATATAACTTTCAAATCTGATAAAATTATTTTTGCTCGAAATTTTGAAAAATCAGAAAAAAAATCTGATTAGTTAATCTTCAAAAAGGAATAACAATGATGACATGAGATAACAACTGTGTGAAAATTATAGAAAACAATACACCATCAATCATCTTTTAAAAAGTTTTTCACAAAATGTTCCTTGAAGAAAAGAACAAAAGACTTGGACTTTTACCAGAAGAGCATATGTAAGTGATATCTTTGATCTATACTCATTCCCTCTCATCTCAAAGAAAAGCGAACACTCTATCCAGGGGGAACTTTCAAATCTGACGAGAGTCCAATGAAAACAACATCAGAAAATCATGTTTTAATTCATTAGAAACATAGGATATGTTTTCTGATGACGTCATTAGAAAGAAATTTTTTACTTTCAAAAAGGGGGAAGAATATCAGCTTCCAAAAAGGCATATTACTGGACCATTTGTTGAAAATGGGTCCCACAAGAGGAAAAATGTAACACATGGCCGTTAGTATTCTCCAATCACATTCATTTTCCAATCAAAAGAATGTTTGAGAATTTGAAGAATAAAGTTGAGAAAACATATTAAAACCCATGATGCACGGATAATTCCCATTAATTCACCTTGATACCCACGATCCAACGGTTACTTCTGAACCAACCTTACTGTTGTGGGTGGAATTTTCTAAACTATATCCCGAAATTATATCCTGACTTTATATGTCTATTTTCGCTGCCAGGATACTGGACCAGGATATTGGTCACATCCTGCGAGGATATCCTGCTTGCTGTTAACAATTTGCTTTGGCTGCAAGGTACAAACGGTCATGAGGCTTGGTCTCCCTGAAGAATAGGTCAAAGTGGTTACAAGAAAGACGTTGGAACCTTGGAGAAGGGGTTTACAACGGTCAAAAGGGAATATTCGTAGGATCCCGGAATAATAGGGGAATATCCCGGATTTTTAGCATAGTTTGTTATTTCTTGTTACTATACATAAGAGTGCCGGATCATAGGAATTCACACACTTTTCGAGCTCACATACTCGTACACTCTCATTTCTAGCTGAAAACACACACTAACACTCGCAATTCACAATCATTGTAACACTTAGATTCGATCCAAGCATTATCCTGCATTGTATCCTGGTTATTCAAGCAATAAGAAGAACAAGGCAGCCGACGATTGTCAGCTCCCGAGGTTTTATGCCGGCGATCTAGAAAGATCTAGGGCTTTCCTCGTATATTTCGTGTCAATTTTTACTTTACTTGCATTTCGTTTACAAATTGATATAGCTCTGTATGCCGGAACTATATCCTGAAACTGTTTACATTTTCAACAAAGTTAACACATTTCTACAAGTTTACATAGCACACTACCTCACAAACTAAGTTTGATTACTAAATTGCTTCGGTAATTTTTGACCAAAACAATTTGACGCCCACCGTGGGGCAAGCGGTGCTATATTTAATCAATACTTTGTTAAAATTATTACTCAGTTTTCTGTTTTCGAAATTCTTTTCAAAACTATTTCTAATGGCCTCTCAATCGAATTTGAACTCTTCTTCCATGTCTGTTTCAACCTCTGCTACTGCTGGTTCATTACCTCTTCCACCTTCACAAGTTCAAACTTTTCAGAGGAGAAATGAAAGCCAGACACCGAGAGAAATTCCTGCTGCTCAGAATGTTTCTAGATCCGGAAATTCAGGGAGAACCCATATCCTTGCTTCTAATGACAAAATTCTGTCTTTGTTTGGTAGTATACAGGAACAAATGAAGAGGCAGCAAGAAACTAACCAGATGATCATGAAGGATATACAACTCTTGAAGTCAAACTCCAGGAAACCTGTGGAGGATACAACTACTCCTCTACAGCCCAGAATGCTGAACTTTAGTTCAGCAACATTTACCGAGGATAATCAAGGCAACATGATACCGAGTCAGTCCCGGAGCAACATGCTAGAGATACCATCATCCGCCAGGATATCGACCGTGAGGGATCCATGATATGGCCCAGGATATGGTCCAGGATATGGCAAAAGTCAACAGGCTGGTAACATGTTTGCCAATATCAGTATCCCTGCTACTAATAATTCTGATTCTTTGTAGGATATAGGTGTAACACCAGCATTGACCAGGGAACTTCAAAAATTGAAGGATATGATATCAAGTGTTCCTGGAGTAGTGCAGCCTATACCGAAAGTATCCCAGGATAGTCACAGGATATCCCGATTTGCTCATCCAATTTGTGATGCTGAAATTCCAAAAAGATTCCAGACTCCCAGCATGATGGGACGACAGATCATGAGGAGCATGTTTCCCAGTATAGGGAAAGGATGGAAATAAATCCAATCCTACCAGAACTTAAGGAAGCATGCTTATGCAAAGGCTTCGGTTCAACTTTAACAGGATCGGCCTTAAAATGGCTTTTAAATGTTCCACTTTATTCAATTACATTATTTTCTCATTTAGTTAATTTGTTTATCAGTCAATTTTCTTGTAGCAGGAGCTTTGAGAAACTAACAAGTGATCTTTACAGGATAACACAAGGATCACAAGAATCCCCAAGGGATTATGTTAACAAATTTAGTAGAGAATCCCTAGATATCCCGAATCTTGATGTTGCTACGGCAGTACAAGCGTTCAAAATAGGGTTACGGAAGGATTGTCAATTTTATCAGGATCTTGTAATGAATCCTTGCAGGAATTTAGATGAAGCTCGGAATGGGGCTTTGAGATACATAAGGCTTGAAGATGACAAGAAAATCCATGAGAGGATGAACACATCTTCAACATATGAATTGACAAATAGGAAGTCAGAATCTTCCTACAAACAGTATCGTTCAAAGCCATATGCTAAGAACGATAATAAGAGAGTGAATGTTGTTGAAGATGAGGACGATGAAGAATATCCTGAAATCTCAGAGTATTGTTTTTCTGTAAATGTTCCTGAGTTAATGTATGCTATGCAGGGACTGGGGGACAAAGCTAGGTGGCCGAAAAGGAATCCAAGGAGAGGATAAATCTAAATGATGTGCCTTCCATGAAGACTTTGGGCACATGACAGATGATTGCATAGCCTTGAGAAAGGAGATAAGCTACTTGCTGAGCAAAGGATACTTGAAAGAATTCCTCGGTAGAAAGAAGAAAGCTTAAGATACTGACCAGGATCCTGAGAGAGCTGCATCTCCACCACCAGATGCCAAGATAATTAACTTTATCTCTGGGGGATCTGACATATGTGGAACTTCTTACTCTACAGCTAAGAGGCATGCCAGGAAGGCTAAGGAGGAAATAGGAGATAAGCCCACAAGGATGGCCATGCTTACGGATGATAAAGTCATTACTTGGTAAAGGGTCACGAAGGTCAGCAGTATCCTATCTATTATGTTAGTAAAAATTTACTAGATGCTGAGACTAGATATTCACACTTAGAAAAATTAATATTAGCTTTAGTTATGGCATCAACTAAACTTAGACATTACTTTGAAACACATAGAATTCCTATTAAATCTAATTATCCTATTAAAAATGTGCTTAGGAAACCTGAGATATCAGGTAGGATGGCTAAGTGGTCAGTGAAATTAAGTGCATACGATCTAGTATATGAACCTAGAAATGCCATAAAGTCTCAGGCTTTAGCTGACTTTGTGGCTGATTTCAGTAGTGATATTCAAAATGAAGTAGACCTAGAAGTGCAACAACCAGGAGAAAATATAGAATCTTGGACACTATATACTGATGGTGCATCTAATGTAAGACGTGTAGGTTTGGGTATACTACTAAAATCGCCACAAGGTGGGGGACATATTACCCCAGGCCATTAGATGTGAGTTTCCTGCCACTAATAATGAAGCATAATATGAAGCTTTAATTGCAGGATTAGAATTGGCTAAGAGCATGAATATCAAGGGTTTACAAGTATTTCTTGATACCTTGTTAATCACTAATCATTTTAATGGGACCTATGCAGTTTAAGGTGAGAAGTTAATCGAGTATCTCGAAATTCTCAAAAAATTAGCAGGATATTTCGATATTTTTACACTTGAACAGGTACCAAGAGTGGATAATGCTGAAGCTGATGCCTTGGCAAATATAGGATCATCAGTCAGGATACCGGAAGGGACCCGAATACCAATATTGCATACCCTATATCCTGCGACGGATCCTCAGGATAAGGAAGTAGTAACTGTTCAGGATCCTGATGATGAGTATCCTGAGGAGGATCCTAAGTCCTGGACGGCTCCAATCATAAGATATCTCAAGGAAGGACACATCCCAAAGGATGAAAATCCTAAGGCCTTTAGAATGAAGGTATCACGATTCACTATTATAAATAATATTTTGTATAAGAAATCTCTTGCAGGACCATATCTGAGGTGCTTGGAGGATCCCGAAACTAAAGAAGTGCTTCAGGATATACACGAAGGGGATTGTGGTAACCATAGTGGGGGCAGGTCGTTATTCTCAAAGGTATTAAGAACAGGATACTATTGGCCGACGATGAGAAAAGATGCAGCAGAATATGCTCGAAGATGTGATGCGTGTCAAAGACACAGTAATATATTACATCAACCTGCTGAGCCACTTTATCCAATCGCTTCCCCTTGGCCATTCATGAAGTGGGGAATGGATATAGTAGGAAAATTGCCAAAGGCTCCAGGAGGAAAAGTCTTCATGCTGGCAATGACCGATTATTTCTCTAAGTCGGTTGAAGCTGAAGCATTTGTTCAAGTTAGGGACCAAGAAGTAGTATCCTTCATAAAAAGGAATATCCTAACTAGGTTTGGAGTACCAGCTGAGATAATTTGTGACAATGGTTCTCAGTTTATAAGTAAGAGGACTACTGACTTTTGCAAGAGTTGGGGAATCAAAATGATCACATCAACACCGGTACATCCTCAAGAAAATGGACAAGCAGAATCCTCAAACAAGATAATTGTCAACAATTTGAAGAAAAGGCTTGGAGCTAAGAAGGGAAGATGGGCAAAAGAATTACCCTTTGTCCTATGGGCTGATAGAACGACAGTGAAAAGTGAGACTGGTCAAACCCCATTTTCCTTAGTATTTGGAGCAGAAGACGTGATCCCGACAGAAATGGTGATACCTACAGCGAGATCCAACCTCAGGGATCCTGAGAAGAATCCTGAAGCCCTTTGCCAGGAATTAGATACTAATGATGAAAGAAGGGATGCGACAAAGCTAAGGATGGCAGCATATCAATAGAGGATATCCAGGGCATATAACAAGAATATAGGAGGTTCCAAGATGGAGATTGGGTGCTAAGAAAAGCTTTTTAGAATACTACGAATCCTGCTGATGGAAAGTTGGATCCAAAGTGGGAAGGACCCTATGAGATTGAATCAGAATCAGGGAAAGGAGCATACCTACTCAAGAATATGGAGGGGGATATGCTACCAAGATCCTGGAATACTATACATCTAAAGCTCTATTTCAAGTGAGTTTGGAATTTAGTTTCTAACTCAGGATGGTATGAATTCTATCTTTTTTGATATATTTGATATTGTTTATTCTTTTGAACCCAATACTGACTTAAGCATCGGAGGGGTGTTAGCCAGGCTAACACCCACCTTAGCTTATGGTTGTTTTGCAGTGAATGCCTCGGGATATAGCTCCAGGATACACACTCAGGATACTTCGAAAGATTAGAGGATTGGCCCCCTCTCTCACGTTTAAGGGATCCTGATCCCTTCACAGGTTTAAAGGTATTCACCTTTCTCTCGAATTGGGTATAAACACCCCGCCTGGAGCGCAAGTTATCCAGGGATAGTTCAAGATAACGGGACCAGTCCATGTAAAAGTGGCTGACAATTTTGTTATTGTTGGCTATATCCTGGATCCTAAAGGTATATGAGGATTGATCACCCTCTCTCACGGAAGGGTATTTTCATACTCTCTAAGGTTTAAAGGTTATCACCTTTCTAAGTCTTGGAGTTTATACACTCCCGCCTGTAGCGCATGAAAATTTGGGATTTTCCCCAGAATACTTATGGGTTTATCCCCAGGATACTAAGAATTTATCTCCAGTACATTTTAGGGTTTACCCCCTGTAGCACAAGAACTATTCAAACAGTAGGAACTGATGTTCAGAAAATTTCTAAGTGTTCAAAGACATTATGCACAGGGGACATTCCTTCTGCGGCGATTGTGTAAAGCTCAAAGGATCGAATTTGGACCTAGTGCACTAAGTATATCGGACTGGGGACATCTTAGTGGAAAAAATTACAAAAGGATTGAAGCTCAAAAATAGGGTTACACTCTATTCCTGGTATGATCTTTCCTTTGTAAACCTTATATGAATCATTTGAACATTTGAAACTATGTTTGAAAAAGGCTTAAATATCCTGATTAGGATATATTCTCAAAATGTATTTTCGGAATATGTTTCAGGATATTTGTTTGAAATATTCAGGATATGATAATTGGGTTAGAAATTAAAACTATATTCTAGTCATACAAGTATTATCAAAACGAATTTTGTAAAATAAACTGTCCTTTTTTCTTTAAAAACTTTATCTGAATTGTTTGAATTTTGAAAAAACCCTATTAGACGAGAGTCTTTGTAGGATATCGCTAAATATACTGATCAGGATATTTTCAAAAAGTAATGGCACTAATTTTGGAAAGTTAAAATCTAAACTAAGCAATGCATAACAAAAAGTAAAAGGCAACAACAAATAAGTCAAAAGGAGGTTATGTTATTAACATGTCAAAAGTTGTGCTTTTGGTTTCACCTCAAACTGAGGCCCATCCACCAAAAGGACTATTAGTTTCTTACCATATTTACACAACGGTTGAAGGTTTCATCTCAAACCGAGACCCATCCGCCTCCAACCGTTGTATTGTTCAAAACAGATTATACTAATTGATGACCAAGGGATTCATCCTGAAACCCAGGACCCATCCACCTTTGGTCATCATATTGTCTTAATGCAGGAAATGTAAATTGTTCAAAGATAGGAAAAGTAAATTGTTTAACAGCCAACAACCATTGAACTTAAAAAAGCGGGCTCCGGCGTAGGCATAAAATATCCATCATCGCTCACTTTGCCACCCGCTCATGGGGTAGCACCATATCCACAATCACCAGCTTCTTCCGCTGTCTCACCCACCTTGGAAGATTCGCCAATCTCTGGCTTGGCAGGATACGTCACAGGACTGCAACCAAGATCCTTCAGTTTCTTCTCCCAGACATCAACGGTCCAGGTTGGGAATTTAAAGCCCGCTATCCTGGCTTCATAAGCCATCTTAAGCCTGGACTGAAGGAGGGAAACTACGACGGAACCCTTGAGGCTATCTCTGAATGAAGCCATATCTTGCTTATGTTGGACCTCGGCGACAACCAGCTCGATCTCAGCATTCTGAGTGTCCTTCTTCACTGCAGATTCGGCATCCAGAGTCACCTTTTTTAACTTATCTTCATAATGTTGTGACCTGGCTGCGACGATCTTCCCCTGATCCACGATAGTGATCTTAGCTTTCTTCAACTTGGCCTCCGAGATCTTCACTTTTTCACAAGCTTTGGTGTAGAGATGCGTCAGACGCTCAAGACCCTACAAAACAGAACTCAGGTATTGTTAATATAATCTAACCAGGGTATCGATTCAGCATATGTGTGCAGGATGTAGGATAAGGATATTTACCTGGTTAAGGAAAGAAGTCATGAAATGGCTAGATTCCATGAAACCAAGGTTCTCGTAGGAAAAGACTTCAGCGATGACAAGAGAATCAGATTATTTCCTCTTACGGGAACTAGAAGCACGGAGCTTCGCTGCTGAGGAAGGCTTGGGCATGACTGCAGGTTTAGAACTAGTTGAAGGCTTGGATGCTATGGAAGGCTTGGAGCTAGGCTCTTTCTTTACTGGAACGGTTGCCGGGAAACTGTCAAGCTCTTCCAGATCGAAAATTGGAACAAGTTTGCTGGAATCTACATAAAAGGGAAGTAATTTCAATTTTCATATGTTAATACATCAACTAACCAAACATGTGCTGAAATGCATTTAGAACATACATCCTTACCCGACGTATTGGAGGATGAATGCTGACTTGAACTTGAGTGACTAAGCCAAAAAACAAACCCACTCAGCTGAAGAAAAATCTGACCGGATGTTCCAATCAAATGGCCGGATGATGTACCATCAGGGAAGGCTCCAGAGGCACGTAGAGCGGCCATGTCGGCATTATCAAAATTGCAAACCTCTTTCTCGGGCTTTCCAAGCAGATTATGTGCCATGAAGGTTGGCTTGGAGTCGTCGGAGCATGAACGAGTGCGTTTTCCATGAGATCGGTGACGACGGAAAAGATGCACAAAGAAAGAATAGAGAGAGAGAGGGAATACCTGAATGGTCCTGTACAATGTGATAATTAACAAGAAGAAAGTAGAAGATATAGGGCGAAGATAGCTAACTATGAGAAATACTAGCCTTGAAAGCTGCATCAGGTCACATCACATCTCTATCCATTAAGACTTCAGATAACGTCGGAAAAATACATCTGTTAAGATCAAAGGATCCCAACAGCTATATTTTTGGGGACAATTGTTGTGGGTGGAATTTTCTAAACTATATCCCGAAATTATATCCTGACTTTATATGTCTATTTTCGCTGCCAGGATACTGGACCAGGATATTGGTAACATCCTGCGAGGGTATCCTGCGTGCTGTTAACAATTTGCTTTGGCTGCAAGGTACAAATGGTCATGAGGCTTGGTCTCCCTGAAGAATAGGTCAAGGTGGTTAAAAGAAAGACGTTGGAAGCTTGGAGAAGGGGTTTACAACGGTCAAAAGGGAATATTCGCAGGATCCCGGAATAATAGGGGAATATCCCGGATTTTTAGCATAGTTTGTTATTTCTTGTAACTATAAATAGGAGTGCCGGATCATAGGAATTCACACACTTTTCAAGCTCCCATACTCGTACACTCTCATTTCTAGCTGAAAACACACACTAACACTCGCAATTCACAATCATTGTAACACTTAGATTCGATCCGAGCATTATCATGCATTGTATCCTGGTTATTCAAGCAATAAGAAGAACAAGGCAGCCGACGATTGTCAGCTCCCGAGGTTTTATGCCGGCGATCTAGAAAGATCAAGGGCTTTCCTCGTACATTTCGTCTCAATTTTTACTTTACTTTCATTTCGTTTACAAATTGGGATAGCTCTGTATCCCGGAACTATATCCTGAAACTGTTTACATTTTCAACAAAGTTAACACATTTCTACAAGTTTACATAGCACACTACCTCACAAACTAAGTTTGATCACTAAATTGCTTCGGTAATTTTTTACCAAAACACTTACATCACACGATCTAACAGTTATAAAGGTAATTAGTGATCATTAACTGTCATTACACCCCACGATCTATGTCCCCTCAACTCCCATAAACATTAACCACCTTATGATCACTACTAAACCTCCAACTATAAATATCTGATTTTAGCAGACTTCACGTCGCTTACCTTCATCCCCATAAGCCTAAACCCTAAAAACTTCTCGTTTTCAAAAGCCAAAAATTCTCTCACTCAAACCCTTACTTTCAAAATCACAAATGGCCGAAGTAATCCTGAATACCCTAATTGTTGAACATGATGTTCCTTTCATTCAAGAGAATCAATTCCTAGCAATGAAAGAAAACAACTTGCTGATGAATACAGAGCACTCCGAATATGATGAAAAATGTCAGATTTTAGTTGAGTTTCTGATGAGATGTCCAATATCTCAGCCTATGACTAAAACAAAAGAAGTATCGGAGAAGATTTTGCAACAGTTTATCAAAACCTTCAATGAAAATGGAGCAGAGAAAGTCACTACACACTTATAGGGGAATGTCTATGTGATAATAACTCCAACAAGAATCAGGCAATGGCTTGAACTACCTATTTTTGATGAATACATTGAAGCCCTCAACAATGAGGATCTGATAAACTTCTTTCTGAAGTTGGGTTACAAGAGAAAAATCACCAAGACTGGTGATTTCAGGAGAAATGAACTGTCAACTTTCTGGCAGGTCATGATGGAGACACTAAACAAATGTCTCATATCAAGCACTGGTGCTGCTGATTAGATTAATCAATCAATTCTCTTAATCATGTATGGACTCATTACTGGGTATAACATTGATTATGGAACTGAGATCTTTAATCCAATGAAGAGGTCAATTCTCACCGGAAATGGAAGAATCTCTTCACATCTGCCTTATCCAAGATTTTAATCAATCTTTGTTGCTGAAACATTTGAAGAAAGAGAAATGCAGCTACCTGCTTTGGAAATAATCTAGAGATCACCAACCATGAAACCTTGGTGTGCAACCCAGTGGTGGACTTTATACAAAGATGTACCATTTCTACCAGAAAGTATGATGATTCTGATTAAGGCTGATTCACCATATACGATGCAGCATGAAGAAATCCTGAGCAGACCCATGGTACATGAAGTTTCTGATACTGTTGAAGTATACAACTGCTCTTCCTCTCCAGAAGAAGAAAATCAAAAGTCAAATCATTCAGAAACAAATGAAGCAGAAGGAGATTTGAATTTGCATCTCAGAATCTCACCAGAAGCTGCAGAAGCAAATACCCAAAGCCACCAGAATCCACAAGCAGAGTTCCACCTTGAAGCAGATTCCCACATAGCTGGAATAGGTTCACCCGAAAACACCACTTTAATATTTGATACTTCTCTAGCTAAAACAACAGCAGAGTCCAACTCTGACAAATCTATTTCTGCTACATATAGAATGTCATATAGAAATACTGGTGTAAATGAGGAAGTTACCACCTCCATTCGTTCAACTCTGAATCAGATAATGAGGAGTAAGTTGAGACTGCAACAGTTGGAGGTCAGGAAACTGACCAAGGAAATCTGGTAAAGGAAAATATGTTTTTCCGATCAACTTGTAGAGAATCATTCACTAAAATGATTCAAGGACACAAGGAAACCCAGGATGAGAATTTATTTCACATACATGGTGGAGGAGCTTTTAGTAAATCCTTGGATACACCAGAAACCTCTACGATAGCAGCAGACATCTGCTGCTGGTAAGATAGCTGGAACATCTGTTGTTCCTGATACCCAAGAAACTCCAATTATATCATCTTCACAAGATTTTGGATGATATTTTTGAAGATTGCAAAGAAAAGAATCCAGTTGAAGACAAACTTAATATGCTGCTGTTAGAAATAAAAAGTTAAAGATAAGAAATGAAGACTCTGTCAAAATCAGTGGAGCTCATCAAAATGCAAACAGAAAGAAACACTAATACCCTGATGATTCTGCAACAACAGCCGGACAAGTCATCAGAGACCAGCAATTTTATAGCAGACTTTCAGAAAGTTTTTTGTAGAAATGGAAAAGATTAAGTCTCAGCTGAAGAATGTTGTGGAGTCATGGCAATCAACTAGTTCTGACAAGGTTTTGGAGGAAATCAGTATTTTGAGGGCCAGCAACAATAGCATAACAGATGCCCTTGAAAAATTGATCAAAGAATGGGCTGCACTAAAGGAGCACAACAGTGCAGAATTTGACAGAGTACACGAGGAAGAAACCAGAAATGCTCAGCTCATGGGAGATGTTCAATCTCTCATGAAAAGGATGATTACAATGTTCCCAGATTGGCACAAGTAGACATCCATGAGCTCACAACCCCAATTCCCAAAGAAGCCTCTCAACTGGAAGTCCCAAAGATCATCAGACAACAACCAAGTGCCACACCTGCAAGCCAAACTGGAACATCAACTATGGGTCCCCCTCCTGTAGTATCAAAAGAAGAGATGATAAAAAGGTTTAAATCTACACCCAAGATTATCCCTGATTTATATTGTTGTCCCTCAAACAAGTTCAAGACCAACCACATCAGGGGACACAGTCTTTAGTCAAGACTTGACCTTGCAAGCAAAGAGAGAATGGTCAGAATCAACAACATCTTCTTCAAAAAGGCCAAAAATAGTACAACAGAAAACTCCTGAAGGTAACACAGTCCTTGTTCAATACATTGACACGGATGTTGTCACACCCGCTCATTGTGGAAGCGCGAGGTGTGATCTGTATGGTTTTCATTACATAAATATCAATGTACAAGAACAAACTATATGAATAAAACATACTCCATTGCCATTACATAAGTGTTTCAAATGATTACATCATGAGTTTAGTGTTTCGGTTACAAACGATTAACATAAAAGTAAAGTGTTATTGTTTCATACATCAAAATGGAAATAAACTACTAAGGTTTAAACCATCATATTGCCGCAAAGAGGCAGAATATAACAGTTAATCCCTCCAAAAGATGGAATGGAGTTCTGGTACTTGTTATCTTGACTGAGAATCCTGACATGGTCCATTAATTCCCTGAAATACATGTTAAGTTTGGAAACCATCAACAAAAGTTGGCGAATTCATGCAGTTTAGTTGTAAAAGATGTATTTAAAATGTATGTTGTAGTATGTAAAGCGTCAATGAAATCGTTGATCATTAATGTTTTGCAAGGACATTAATACGTGTGACGAAAAAGGAAGCAATCCAACCCTAGACGATTTTATGTTGACTCCTATCGACTGGGACACAAAAGCACTCTTCTGTATTGGTCCACGACCAAGAGTGGGGCTAGCCAAAACCCATTAGATCTAACCACATGTACCTAGGTCCAAACTGGATTAATGGTGCTTAGATGTATAACCCTAATTCGCACATGATCTAAGGTGTTTCATTCCCTAACTTTAACATACATTGAACATGTATTTTCCCTGATAGTTGTAAAGTTGTAAAACATTTAAATGAATAGGGGACATGAACTCACAGTATTGCGTCCGTGAATGATAAGTGTTTGTGATCTTACGCGTGGTCGTCTTGAACAATGTTGCGACCTACAAATGTTCTTATATTTGTTAGACACTTCGGTCTTT
Source organism: Helianthus tuberosus (assembly GCA_030545235.1). NCBI lineage: Eukaryota > Viridiplantae > Streptophyta > Magnoliopsida > Asterales > Asteraceae > Helianthus > Helianthus tuberosus. The sequence continues at coordinate 67,262,859 of CM060406.1, forward strand.
GTAAATGACTTGAGTACAAGTCTTGTGTCTTAAATATGTGTAAGACTTGTATGTCTTTGTTGTTCGTTGAACTGTGTATTTGATGTATGAATTGTTAAACTGTTATATATATATGTATATATATATATATATGGAATCTTGTATCATGTGAGTTGTATCATCGGGTCTTGTCTTCTTGATTTCGTGTCTTGTATAAGTAAATTGTATAATTGTATTTATATCAATTATATGTCATTGGGCTTAGCCTAAGAATTCATGTTATTGGGCCCAAATAGTACTGGGCCTAAATAGTGTTGGGCCTAAATAGTGTTGGGCTTAATGTTATTGGGCCTTGGCCCATATGTTTGGTTTTGGGCTTAGCCCATGAGTCTTGATATTGGGCTTAGCCCATGTATTTATGTTAAGCCCAATTAGGATGATAAGCCCATTTGTATAAAAATAAGCCCATTTGTTAAAAATATATTCTTTTATTTTTATAAAAGTTACTAAGTATAGGCTTTTTAGTTAAAAGAATACATAATAGTTTTTATAAGTTTTAAAACATCCGGATATTGTTGTTGGTGATTTGTATGTATTCGCGTCGAAAGATCGCCTAAGCGTCGTAGTAACTCCTAGGAATGGCGATATGTTTATAGATTCGCCCGTCGTCCGTTTTGACCATAAGTTGTGTCTGAAGGCTCAGAATGTCCGTAAGTTGTTTCTAAGGCGTATTTAAATGTAGTCTTGTAAGACTTTAGTCGAAAAGTACATTGTGTTTACTTGTACCATTGTATTCAAGTTCCTACTTATAATACATATAACTAATACAACCAAATAACACATAGCACTTAAGTTGTTAAGTTAACTAAATATATATTTTTCTCAAAAATATATATTTATATCCAACTTTGCTTTTATAAAAACTATTCTTTAAAAATCTTTTTAATCTAATAAAGATCTTGTCAAAACTAATAGTTTTTTATAACTTATGATTTTTAAGAAAAATGGCCATATTTCCTTTGAAATATATTTTGCCATATTTATATAAAACATATATTTTTCTTATAAAATCACCAATACTCTTCTCATATTTTTCTTAATAAAAACATATGAGATTTATATCAAAATCTTAACAAGATGAAATCAATAACATGTAGGGTTTTGGTATGATCATAACATAAGTTAACTAGTTTAAAATCCATGCTTTACTTCTAGTTTTAACAAGCTTTTTATAAAAACCCATCTTGTATGTTTCTTTTATAACTTTGTAAAAGTATTATTTTTAGTTAAAAACCTTACATACTTTAACAAAATCAAAGATTATGATCATCCATCTAAACATTTATTTTTAACAAAACCCTTAATCATTTTCATGTACACTTGTTAGATTATGTTTTTAAACATCATCTAACAAGTTATTTGTATGTTAATAATCAAAACTAGATCAAATACGCAAGTAATCATCTTTAAATCACAACATAAACACACTTTTATATCATGATTATTATTTTGCTTCTTTGTATTTTCATATTATTTTGTATGATTATTTAGTTTATTATATGTTCTTTAAACCAACAATGCATAAATAAGTATGAAAAAGAGATTTTTGAAGCTTACTTCTAGCACTAATGGCTAGGGATGATCTTGATGATGATTAAGAAAAGAAAAATGATGATCTTGATGCTTGTGAGCTCTTAGATGGATGATAAAGCTTGCTTCAACTTGTGTATGCCTTAGATCTTCTCAAGTTCCATGAAAATGCATCTTGATCATCAAGAAAGTGGCTTGAAAATGAAGATGGGGGAGGGGTGTTCTTGACCGAAAATGGGGGTAATGGATGAGAGCTTTTGTGTTGTGAAAATGGTGGTGTAAAATGATGATGGAAATGGCTAGTTGGAATATGTAGTAAGGTTTTAATCATTCACCACAACTTACCACTTGCAAAGGAGTAAAAATATCTAGATATTTATGGTAACAAGTTGAAAAGGTGGGTCCCACAAGGGGGGGTTGTAACCGTGAATGGGGGGGGGGGTTCCCTTGTTTTTGCTTCTTGATTCCCTTAGTAAAATGTGTTAGAACTTTTAGGAAGTTGTTTAGGAAACTTATAAGTATAAGTGTTTAAATGTTTAAAGGGTGTTAAATGACCATTACTACACCATAATGATCCAATTAACACTAGATGACCATTAAAAAAAGATTTGATATTGTTCGGATATTCGTTTCGAATTGTTTCGGTTAGACGTTATTTGAACACTAAGTTGTGTAACTTGTGTGAATTGATGTAGTTATTGGCTCGGATGATACCCGAATGTATCCTCACATGAATTCTATGTTAAATAACATTTTTACATGTCGTAAAAATATTAGAAAGCTGATTTCTGCAGAATTTCTGCGTAAAAGTGTTTAAATCGTCGCTTTTAGTGCTTTTCGGGCAATTTTTAGTGTAATCGGACTTCAGAAAGGTTTTAAATCAAACCCTTGCATTCCTAGTTAGGGTTTAATATATATATTAGATGTTGGACTTTCGTCTGAGTCCTAAAGATGTCGTTTATATGGTTTCTGCGGATCCTGCGTTTTCGTCAGAATACTAGTTTACTAGGTGCTTTTCTAGTAGTTTCGATGCATTGTTTAAACTGTTTCAAATGTACTTAATAAAAATGAATCATATGCATCCTAAATAAGTATTCCATGAGTATTCTAAGTGTATTCCATGAAATACGCAGTTCGGGTGTTCAAAATGCATAAAAATGTAGCTAAAAATGAGTATTTTAAGTGTAAGAAAGTTACCGTAAAGTGGCAGTTGTCACAGATGTGATTATGTTTCCTGAGAAAAATCTCAGGGAGTACTATTGGACTGAAGAACACAAATTAGACAGGCCACTAAGTCCAATAAGCAGAGACTGGAGGTTGGAAAGGCTTGAAAGGGGTCGGGGAAGCATTCACATAACTTGAAAGAGTTCTTAAAGTAGATGCTGATAGAATCTCAGATGGTGTTGGAGGATATTATGAATAGAATAAATACACCCTCCTAAGGAAGATGGCACTGAAGTAACGTTAATTGATGGAGATCTAGCAGATAAGCTACATCCAATGGACATTCTTTTTCTGATGAAGACAAAGGAAACAACAAAGCTGTCAGAAGAGCACTCAACAACATTTCAAAAGAAAGAGTTAAGCTGTTTGAAAGGATAGCTTTTACTGATTTTGACTTATGCATCAATTATGACTATGTTCATCAGAAGAAAGTCCATATTCCTCCACCAGATACATCTATCCCCAAAGAGCTGGAAAAGGAAGCCAGAACTGGAGTGATCCTTGAACAAGCATGAGTCTCTGTTGTGTTCAGAGACATTAAAGGCAAAAAAAACTCTTTTCAAAACAGTTGATATCTGCAAGTACTCTAATCAGACACTGAAATACATCAAGGAATGTATGAACAAGAAGCAAAAACAACTTCAAGCTAAGGGGAAAGATAAAGAGTTGCTGAGAAAAGAAATCGAAGAAATCATTGATGAATGGATAAGAGCTAAAGGATGGTACAAAGAAATGTATGATATCTGCCACAAATTTATCCATTGCAAGAAAAAGCTAAAGAAGGATGATCTACACAGACTTGCCAAACTGTTTTAAAGACATTTTGAATTTCATGTTATTTCTCTATATAATCTGTTTTTGAACAAACGTTTCGTACTTTGCAACTTTGATTCCATTGTTGGGAATTTTCTGAATTATGTTCACTTGTTATAAGGTAGTTTATTTTTCTTACAATACTTAGAGGGGAATTGTTAGGAAATGTTTATGTAAGTATTGAAGAAAAAGATGATCAACCTGATCATATGCTCAAGACATAGTCAAGAAAGATCAATAAAAAGGTGCCTACAAGATAACAGGACAAGAAGAAAAGAAAGAAACATCTTCAACGAATATCAGGAAATGATCAAGATAAGAAGGCGATCAGAAAAGATCATTCTGATAAGTCTAATGATAAATCTGGTATTTATCATCAGAGTCTGGTAACTCTGATCATCAGAATTTCTGATGATCAATTTCAGCAGAATTCTGGTAAGATGGTCATCAGAATTTCTGATGAACCAACTTGTCTTGAAGATAAGCCCTGACATAATTTGGAAAGTATCAATTTGACATCAACGGATTCAATGAATATGCCAAAAAGCTACTTTGTGCAGAGCAAGTGCATGAATAAACAAACGTTTATTCATAATCCAGACTCTCTAGAAATAGAGATGTCAATCCCGAAGGTTAAATGAGTTGAGCTAAGCACTTAATACACACACCACAAACTCCATTACCCTTCCACATAATTCTTTAAGAATTCGTTTGTAACAGTCAATAGCTTTGTTTTTTAAAGTGATTAATATACTTGAAAATTCTGTAAGTTGTTGTTTCTTGAGAGTTTGATTTCTAGTTCCGCACAATATTTTCCTACTTGTTGAAATCTATTTGCCATACTTAGTCATTGAGCATCTTATCTGGGATCAACAACCAATAACATCGACCAATAACGTCTCAGCTTAGCAGCACAGGCCCCTAAGGACACCATATAAAACACCACAATATTTATATAACGTTAATTAGCAAGATGTTTAGCAAGAAATGCTTACTTGCAATCAATGTCTCAGCATAGCATCCTAGATAGGAAGACATATTCTAAATAGTATGTGACGACAACAGAATCATCCCCACCCAGCAAATAACCATCAAGTCAGAAACATCCAACAACAATCATCTCAGCATAGCATCATACACCAAAACGAGGAGCGTAAACTACCTCGTATAGGTAAAGACACATCCAGATGCGCTGAATACCCATCAATAGACAAGCATTCCGCAACAACCATGTAAGCATAACAAAATACACCCAATGTTAAAGTGCAAACATTATCGGAATGGTAATCCTCATCAACCAAACATCACTAAATGCACAAGCATTCAAGAAAAATTATCTCAGTATAACATCATAGACCCAAAGTAAAAGTGTAAACAGTCTCCGATAACTAAAGAGTCATCATTATTAACCAAATAATACTGAATACACAAAAATCCAACAACCTCCAAATGCATGCAATCAACCCAAAAGTATGTAAATGCATGATGAAAACCCTAAACAATAACAACATTTGAGTATATACCCAGCGTCAGAAACAAATTGACAACTTAATAGTAAGAATCTAACAAAAATCCTAACATACACATTCGGTACAAAAAAAAATAAAAAACAAACCGAAAGTATTCAGTACCAAAAACACACCAAACGAAACGTATGATGTCATCGTAAAAGAAAACGACAATAATAAGCAAGAACAGTAGCGGGAGACACAATGCCTCGATAACCAAACGATAAACCAACGTACAACAAGAAACCCCAGCAAAAAAAGTTACCTAAAATCGCCGGAGATTTTGTTTGCTAGAAAAGAGAGGGTGTGTAAGGGAGAAATGGTCGGTGAGGGATTACCCTTTTAAATCCTCCATTGACCTAAAAGGTACAAGGAAAACAACAAGAAAAACAATCCACTAAAAGCAAAAAAGAAAAAAACCACAAAGCCAAAAGTATAACCCTCAATGCCTACAAATCGGTAAGGTAGCATATAAACTAAACCTGCCTAAAGAGCTGAGTGCGGTACACAACGTTTTTCACATATCAAATCGGAAGAAATGTCTGTCAGATGAAACCCTTATCGTTCCTTTTAAGGAACTCACGATTCGACGATCAACTACGCTTCGTTGAGGGACTGGTTGAGATCATGGATCGAGAGATCAAAACCCTCAAGCATAGCAAGATACCAATAGTCCGAGTTCATTGGAACTCGCGTCGTGGCCTATAGTTTACCTGGGAACGGGAAGACTAGATGATGCGCCGATATCCCCAGTTTATTAACAATACTTCCAGTACTGAGGCTACTACTGAATTTCGGGACGAAATTCCAAACCAACAGGGGGATGATGTGACACCCCGCGAAAACGTTTAAACACAATAGCTTGGCAGTGGTTGCGCGCTAAATTTCGGGATGAAATTTCTTTGAACTTGGGGACAATGTGACACTTCGGGTTTCCCGCATATTCTATTATTGAATTAAATTGTTATTAAAGTAATATGCTTGGTTTGATATATATATATATATATATATATGTGTGTGTGTGTGTGTGTGTGTGTATGTATGAGTGATTTGTGAATATTGTGTCAACAAAGTAATTAAAAATAAATCCAACCGCACAAGTTTAAACCGATGTGTGCGACCAGATGGGCAACCGCACACCTTATCCCGTACACTAAGGGCGTGCAAAAAACCGAATAAACCGAACCATAACCAAATTAACTAAAAAAACTGAACCGAAAAAACCGAACCAAATAAAAAACCGGTGGGTCGGTTAATGGTTTTTTTGAAAACCAAAGTAGCGGGTCGGTTGTGGTTATCATTTCTTCTATACCCACCATAACCGAACCGAACTGACATGTAATAAATTGTTGTAGTATTTAGGACATTTTACCATATTTTTAATGTTTGATGTTGTTTATTGAAGATTTTTAGTATTTATAGGTTTTTCATATCGTTTTGTGGTTTTGGTTGGATATTTATTTGAATTTATGGAAAGTATCATATCACTTTATTTCAATATTCGATAATAATTGGTATTAATATTGTAGATTATATGTATTTTTTATACTATGTAATATACTAATATATACAAATATGCAATAACAATTTATTTCATGTTAAAAAAATTAAGCTAATTTTAGCTAAGCTAAATACACGGTTAACCACCTATAACCGACCCTTTAAAACCATCAAAATCGAATAACCATAACCACCATAACCGATTGGTTATGGTTATGGTTATCCATTAACCGACATCACGGTTATGGTTATGGTTTTAGGTCAAAACCGACCCATGCACACCCCTACCGTACACTACTCCTTGTTCTGCTTGGGCTACTGCACACCACGAGTGTACCGAGCCAGGCCCAATGTCAGTCCACGAAAAACCCTGAAAGGCCGCACACTTATGGAGTGCCGTAAATGTATGTGGCAACCTCGTGTATAAAATGGTCTATATCAGCCAAGATTTGGGAATGTTGGCACCAATCATTTAGAGCAGCAATCCCTAGAACATTCCCTCTCTCTCTCTCTTCACCTACCTTCTCTCTCTAAGAAAAACCCTAAAAACAAACCAAATCCTCTCTTTCTCTTTGGAATCTGACGGCAATATCATCATCCTTCGACGATAGCATTATCATATTTCAAACGACAGCTACTGTCACCACTTAGGAGCTTCATTTCTTCTGTTCTACACACCTCTTACTCTCATTTAAACCGGTTAGTTACTCCTCCCTACATTATGATAATACATGATAAAGGTGCAAGCTTGGTTGATGATTTGTATATTAAATGATTGTACATGAATGATGATTGCATGATGATAAGGTAGTAGCAAATGTTGAAGTGATAGTCACGAAACCTAGTCTTGTGTTTATAATTATGGGTTTGATGCTTGATGATAAAATGGAACCGTAGATCTATTTGGGTAAATGATTCTTGTTTGGGTCTGTTCATGAAATTGGTTAGTTAATAAGATGTATGTTATATGGTGTTTATGATCATAGATTTATTAGATGAAAAAATGATTTCAACAAGTTTCCTTGTGATTCTGAATTCGATGAATGATTAATTAGGTGGTAAGGTGTATGTCACCTATTACGATAATTGAATAGATATGAAAATGCTTATCATCGATGAACATGCAATGATAATGCTGGATGAACAAGTTTCCTTGATGCTTATGATTCCAAAGTTAGATAGATGTTAATGATAATGCTGGATTCATGATTGAAGAATCATTCTATTGAATTGATTGTGAGAATCTGAATAGATGATGTTTTGATTTGATTGATATTGTGCATGCATAAAGTGTACAACACTTACAGCATAAGGTACAAACCCGCACAGCACATCACACACCCGTGTGTGCGAGGTGTACCGCACACTTGGCAAGGTACAACGCGTGATGCATCTCGTACACCCAAGTATGCTAGGTCGCACACCTCTGAGACCGTACACTCCAGTCTACAAGTTGTGATTGCACCGAGTATAAGAGAATTAAGCATGTCGCACACTATGTAGACCGCACAAGCTCTTGTACAAGCATATAAAACACAGGGTACAACTAGGGACTACATGACCGCACATTGCCTAAGAGACCGCACACTTACATGTGGGTAGCACACTAGGCAGTGGGCCGCACCTTTCCTTTGGGCCATTCAACTATTGGGCCGCACACCCATTAATGGAACATATTTTAACTGGACCACACACACTTGTACACTGATCTTATATCTGGACTTCACACCTATTATTGGGATATATATCTGGACTGCACACTAAGTTGCCACGTTATTAGACTGTCTATGTTACTGTTCATTGGTTGGACATTGTCATGTGAGCATGTATGTGACTTGTATGTGTATTTATGAGAAACATGGAAACTTATGTGCTACTTGTATAAATACATGGAATACTTGCATTTGCATACATATCTGACTAAACTCGGTAACCATAATAGGACGTGGTTGACCAAACTTTAAAATAAGTAAATTACCTACCGAGCAAACCAAGGTGAGTTCACACACTATACTAAAAGCATGCGTTCCCGGTGGTTGGGAAACGGAACAAACGACACTTTCCCGGTGGTTTGGAAACGGAACAAACGACACTTTCCTGGTTTGGAATACGGTTAATTACTATTTATATTTCATGAACAAGTGTACTAAACGAAACTCTATCACGAAATCCCCACTTTCTATACCAATTAATCGCCGGTGCCTGGCAAACAGGATATTAGTTGATAGTGCTATTTAGGTTTCACCAACCTCACCGTGCCTGGAGAGGATCGGTCGTGAACTAATAAGCCTTGGCAAACCGTCAATGATGATAGACAATGAAAAACAGGGCAACAACGATGTAATAGGTCGCAAAAGTATTCGATATACGTAGTTTAGTAGCTTACATATGGGGTAGCTCCCCATGGCATGATATAAATGAGTAACTTAAGAAACACAAGTTTTATGGTATTAAAATTGGACAAAACCGTGAACTCGCCAAGTTTATGTTGACACCCTTCTGCATGCTTTGCAGTTACTCAGTGATGATTCAGGAGTTTGTAGTTAGGGAGTGTAGTGGTCGCATGAACCCATGTTTATGAACTTTAAACTACTGTTTTAAACTATTAAACTTATGCTTCCGCTGTAGACTTTTATTATTGCTTTTAACTATGAACTGTGGATTTTAGTCACTAAGCATATTGGTTGTGATAAAAACTGTTTTATTATCTATGGTTCAATATGATTGGTGGCTTGATCCTGGGCAGTCACACGCCTCGCGGTAGTATTCCGCAAGTGAAATTGAGGGTGTGATAGATTGGAATCAGAGCCATTGGTTATAGTGAACTCGGTTTTAAAAAGAAAATTCTTTTTGATAAAAACCAGACTGTAACCCGTTTTGTGCTAAGCAACTCGCAACGACACCACATTCCAAGTGCAAGGGTCAACATTTTAGACTTCATAGCTCGGGCATGTGTTTACTTGTTACTTATTTGGTGTATATGTGATGATATATACTAGTATGCTTAGCATATGAAACACTAGCTAGGGAGTTTTTGTTTTTAACTACACACAAAAAGGCCAAGATATTTACTTTATAAGAGAAAAACGTTTAATTCATCTCGCCAGATCTAAAAAAAATAAAACGCCGGGGAGTTTTTGTTTTTAACTACACACAAAAAAATGTACACGCTACAAATGACAACGGTATGTGAGATATGCATTGAAAAAGAAAATAAAAGGACAAAAGAGCCCTTCGCCTTGGTTATATCGCGCGCCATGTGTTCAACCAGGATCCGTTATCACCATTTTAACATTTCTAATCGTTTTCTTCTGATCCCGTTTATATATACATATATATATATATATATATATTATAGTAGGGTTACTGCGCAAAATGTGTTTTTCCTACAAAGTGTTTAGTGGTTCAGATCATCTTAGTGGCATTTTGGTAATATGTGTGTGATAATAATTAATTGATTTAATAGATTGGGGGTATTTTGGTCATTCTACGTGTTTTAAATCAATTAACAAACCGTCAAACATTAACCCACGTTCTACATTCACGCGATTTTCCCTCTCTCTAAAACACCCACTTCCGAAAACCCTAATCCATACCAAAATTTGCTAGTTTCATGGATGAAGATAACAAATTCGAATAAAAATACAAGTGTAAGTTGCTATTTAACTTGTTGATTGTGTTCTAGAACTCGAATTTTCATCATCTGCGTGTTTTTTTTGGTAATTTTGATTGTAGGCAAGAGATTCAAGAAGATTGATACTCCAATCTGTTTCATAAAAAGTTCCAATCAGCTGTCGTTGACTAAAGGTGTGTTTTTTATGTATTTTTCAAAACTAGGGTTTCAAAATTGTGTTGATTGTAATCGATCATAGCTGGCTGTTGGTACCAATGTGTTATATGGAAATAGAATTGTGTGTTTGACAATAGATTTTAGTTAAAAGGACGTTCGCTTTTACATTATTGATTTATGGAATGTTGTCTTAGGTCTATTTTTTTTTCATCGGACTATGATTCATAACAGTGTGTTTTATATCTTGCTTGAATGTAGTGTTGCATAAAATGTTCGAGCTTTTAAGTTGTTATAATGTCACCTCAGCATGTAGTGTGTTATATCTGTTGTTATTGATTAGGCAAGGGTTAAATATACTCATGATGCTTGTTTCAAATGTAAGGTTACTTGCTGAGTTTTAATGTTAAAAGACAGGTTCAAATTGTATTACCGTATGATGAGTTCCTTAGTATTAATATGTGTTGTAACATAGTTTTTAGCTTGGGGTAGTATGTGGTATGTGACAATGCTCTTTATTATTTAGATTATTTCACACTAAAACAAAGTTGTTCATATTCAGGTGCACATGACACAGAAAAAAATCTTTGTAATACCTCACAATATAACACAGTAGGCTAAAACTGTAGATTAGTGCAATTGTGATGTATATTGATGTACAAAAACTGTGCATTGAATACATATTACTGTAAAACACTGTTGGCTAAAATTGTATGTAAACTTCTTGTTTGGTCAGCATGTATGATGGGTGAAACACTCTTTACATGGTAAAACACACTGGGTGAACACATTTGGGTAATATGAAGTATAAAACAACTATGAGCAGTATGTATGGGTAAAACGCATTCTACCCCTACATAAGAAACAAAAAAAAAATCTACACATGAAGAAGAAAACACATTAGGCCAGCTTGTATTGATATTTACTTTATTGTTGAATGTGGACGAATTCCTTATCAGCGTATTTGGAGTATGCTAATCATCCAGCCGGAAATGATCAAACGGACAGTGCCGATAAGATTGGAGATGCCTTGGCATACAAAACATAATGTCATAAGTTGTGACATCTTCTTGATACGCCATATGGAAACGTACAAAGGCACGAGTGTGAAAACTTGGGAATGTGGTTTGTCGAAAGAATGTAATGATGTCGGTGAAAGTAACATACAAACATCATAAAGAGCTTGATGATCTTAACCATAAATATATCCCAGATATCTTACTCCGTGATAAAAATAAGGTAAGGCCATTTGTTGAGGCTAATGTGGCAAGGTATAAGAAGTTATCTGAAGACGAAAAGAAGAGGCTAGATGCAGCTACCTTTAAAGTTATCCTTGCGAGGTTGGACTCCAAATAGGTGTTTCATGAACGCCTTCAATGTGGGTTTTAGATTTTAAGGTTTTTTAGATAGTTTATTTTGTGTTTGGTTATGTTTGAACATTATTCGTAGATGGTTGATGTTAGTGCAGTATGTGTCTATCGCCTCCGCTAATCAGAACCGTAGAAGAAAATGAAGAATTCTAGACTTTATGTTACATGATGTAGTTAAAAGGGCAAGGTGGCAATCTACTTGTAAATAAGGGGAAATCCCTTATAACCTTGTGCCTATAAATAGAGCTTTAGAATTAAGAATTAGAACTTTTGCTCATTTGGAGTTTTAGAGAGCTCTAGATCTAGAGAGAGATTCTAGAGAGAGAAAGTGATTCAAGGTTCTTGTACTAGTCAAATCTTTCAATAGAATCATATTATTTGTACGTTCTTGTATTTAGGTCACGTTCGTGCACGGATTCCGCACGTCATACGTTCGGTTCGCAATCGTTTTGGAGTCAAAACCGGTCCTACAGTTGACGTGTTATCAATTTGAACAATTACAATCTTAGGTAACTTTTGACAAGGTTTGTAGGGAACAGTTGGTACCATAGAAACTCGTTGATTATATAATGTGTGATATAACTTTTATGAACACATTAATTGTATTTAAAAACAGCAAAATATACTTGTTTTTTGTGAAAAAACTGATGAACATGTACATGGAAAAAGGTTGCATAGACACATTTAATTTTTAAAACGTCTGATAAAAACAATTTAATGGATAAAACACATTCTACCCTGCATTAAAATGAATAAAATGCTAACATCACGAATAATCACATTTGGCTAAAATTCTAAAATGAAATAAATGCACATGAAATAGATACATATTTATGTATGTCTATGTAAAACACATTCTACACTGCATGAAAATGAATAGAAGAGAACATGAATAATAAAACACATTTGGGTAAAATTCTAAAATGAAGTAGATACATTTATGTATATCTGCGTAAAACACATTCCACACTTCATAAAAAAGGCTAACATGAAATAGATGAACATTTGGGCAGTAGTTAACATAGAAAAAATAAAACGCTTTAATCCTGAAAAGATCCTCCAGCAAACCGAAAAATAAAAGACTTTAATCCTGAAAGATCCTCCAAGAAACCAAATAAATAAACCAAAACGACAAACATAAAACACGCATGCTTAGTAAAACAAAAATATTCAAATATAAAACCCAACTACTCTAACATCTTTTCATCGTCCGCGTCATCTGTTGTTTTAGAGGTATAAAACACATCATCCTCATCCGCTGACCCATGACCATTGTCTTAATCCATTGTCAACGCACCATCAACCTTCTTTGAACTGCATGCATCCTTCGATATCGGATTGTATTTTCAACAAGTATGATGATGAATTTGGGGTATATTTATCTTTGCCCGAGTTGGGAGAAACATGTTCAATACCTTGTGGTTGGTATGTGATATATAACTGATAAAACACAACTCCAAGAAACTGATAACTAATAAAACACAACGTCAAGAACTTGTTCTAGATTGATTGCACGCCATGATAATTGTTACATAACAAATAAAAGAACTTGTTCCTGAATTGGGAGAAACATGTTCCATGCCCCGTGGTTGGTATGTGGGAACATCTACAAACACGAAAAAAATACATACACATCATTAACGTAGAATAAGGTTTACCACACACAAAAAATTAATCTATAAAAAATAGTGAATCTTAAAACACAGTTGATCTAAAAAAATAAAACATAAAATGACTTAAAACACAAAGCTGTTTTTTAAACACAACTGATCGCATGCAAAAAGATATTAAAACACAAACATGTTCCCCAACATTACAACCCATTATATTGTCGTAAAATAATGAGCTTAAAACACAACGTAATAAAACACAACAAATACAAATTGTTCAACATGTAAAATTAAAAAAAAAATAACATACTAAAACACACATGATAGCTAGATTCAGTTACTATACCCCATGCTGATCATGATAGCTGATCATGATAACTATTCTGAACTATCTAAAACACATCCCAAAACAGAATTGTAACACCTACATGCTAAAACATGATAACTAATAAACATTAAACTAAAACACAGTATGTAAAGTTGTAACACAAATAAACAACATCTAAAAAATTACTAAGTTACACTATACAAACATCATTTATATGATGGGAGCCATAACGCATTGATTTTAACATCCTAACTGGTAAAAGACAACATCAAGAACATGCGGTTGATTTCTAGCAAAAAATTAAAGATCGATACACACAACTGATAATAATAAACACATAAAGAACTGTATTTACCATCTCCGCAATCAACAATTGCGTTTGAAGCCATCACTTTTTCTCACGTAAATATGATTTGCGATGAAGAAATTGTTGAAGGTTGTGAAAAACGCATGTAATGTTGATTGATATTTAAGTGCATATACAAGTTCGTAACAACAATTCAGAAAATCATGAAGACATACAGTTTCCATAATCTTCTCAGCAGTTAGTTAATGAAAAATAAATTCTAAAAATAAAATAAATGTCAAATTACATAAATGCTCTTTTTTATTAAAAACCCTCCATGCCACATGTCATCTCCCTATTGCTTCTTATACTTTGTAGGAAACTTAGGCTTTGTAGCCAACTCTCTCTCTCTCTCTCTCTCTCTCTATATATATATATATATAGGGAAAGGATAAATCGAAAACCCATGTGAGTTGAGAAAACCTTGAAAACTCAATATCTACCATTGATCTTGTGAATGGTTGGATGAGATTTGTTTTGAGTGTGACTGTATATGCTTTTGATGAAAATTATAAGGTAAAGGTACATCAAGGGTAATTTTGTCTTTTTGACAACTTATTTGAGTCTTGTGTTGATTGGACTTCCATCAAATGGCTGGACCACAACACTGTTGTCGCCACCCCATATTAAAAAGAGAATGTCAAACTTTATCTTTCTTCCTGTGATATCTTGAAACACACAAAAGTCTCTCTCATATTCCTCTCATATCCACATTTTATTTCTCTATCTTTCATTCTCAGACTAACCCTTAAAAAACATTTTATTATATATTACAAAACGTAAGACATATGTTACATATATAAATTTTAGTTATTAAATGTATGAAACCTTTAATTTACATGATTTTATCTGTAACTTCAAAATTAAATGTTACATATATCTAATAATTTGTTTTTTTAGATTGTTAAATATGTAACTAGCAAAACATATATGAATATAGGAATTGTTACATTGCTAAAACCCAGTTACGTTGTGTTGCATAAAAGCCTTTCTAAAAAAATAGGAAATGTAATATACAAATATTTGAACATTTAACACAAAAAAACACCGAGTAGTTTTTTTAAATGTTACAAATTCCAGGTTACATAATATATATGTCCAAAAAAATGTAACATACAAATTTTCAACATTTAAAAAAAACTAGTAAGCGTTTTTTTTCTTTTTTTCGTAAATAGGTTCGTGTACATTAATATTACATTCCCTATTTTTGTTAGAAAAAAATAAAAATGTTACATAGGGTTTATTTGGGTTTTCTCAACTCACATGGGTTTTCAATTTATCTTTCCCTGATTTTATCCGTAACTTCAAAAATAAATGTTACATACATCAAATAATTTGTTTTTTTTTTTTTGAAATTGTTAAATATGTAACTAGCAAAACATATATGAATATAAGATTTGTTACATTGCTAAAACCCAGTTACGTTGTGTTACATAAAATATTACAAATAACTGTAACAATCCTAAGACTCAGTTACATTGTGTTACATAAAAATATTAAACAAAATGGTAACAAAGTTACATTGTGTTACATGAAAATATTAAACAAAAATAAAGCAATGCTAAGACATGTTACGCTATGTTACATAAAATGTTACAAAATAATTGTAACAATGTTAAAACACGGTTCTTTGTTACACATAAAAATGTTGCACAAAATTGGTACATTGCTAACACCCAATTGCTACATTTATATGAACCTCCTTGACTTTTGTAACTAGGAATGGTGTGTATCCCATCATTTATCCAAAATATCAATGTTACATCACTTCAAATACATATGTTAATATTAATTCCAAATAACTTCTTAACATCGTATGAATACACATCTCATTATTTAACTAAAACAATTAGAAACAAAAAAAAAACAAAATTTAAGCTAACTTACAATTCACTATTATCACAAAAAAAATTAATGAAATAAAAAAAAACCAACATATACCTCGTTATCTGCGAAACGAATTCACCCAACACAACCATCAAACCAAGTTTTTAATCTTCATAACCAACCCATGACAACACTTGACCTACAAATGATTCTCTTCTTTAAGGGTTAAGGTTTTCCATTTTGCTCCTAAAATGTTTGCTCCTTCACTGAACTATATATTCTTTAGAATTTTCTGATCTCTTGACTTGCAAAATTCAAAAAAAACGATGAAGGATCTAAGATCAGTGTCACCATATTTTATCGTTATCATTTCAATGAGTGAATCAGGGAGCAAGATGAGAGAGACGTAACTGGCTCGAAACTAAACAACTTCTAGTTGATTTTGCGTCTTCTACATAGACACTATGTTATTGTTAGACGTATTCCAGATTAAAATCACCGGAGGTCACTTCAAAGTCACTAAAGTTTAGATCTGAACACCAAATGAACCTTAAGTGCACCGGCAAAACCTCCGCATATCGACAAACGAGAGAGATCTGGTAAACCCCCATAACGACATCTTTAGATTTGTTCCGATTTTTTAGATCTACTTGAAGAAAAGGAATGAAGGAAAAGGATAGTGAATGAATGTGAGTGAGAGAGAAAGAGAGAGAGAGAGACTGTGTGTAAAGAAAATCTGGTGAGAAAGAAGTGAGAGAAAGATAGTATTAAATGCAAAGTTGATGTTATCTTTCTCACTTTTTACAGATCTTTAATTTGTGTAGTGCAAAATTACAATATTGCCCTTAATGCCAATGTAACACATTTTTAAAGAGAATGTAAAAAGGCCCACGCACTACAAGAAAAGGGTACCATTAGCGGCGACACCTTTAGCGGCGACAGGCCAAATGTCGCCGCTATTGGTCGATCCGCGTCACGGAGCCTGAAACCAAACCCCAGCCGTTGATCAAAATCCTAATCAAACGGTTGGGGATTTAAAAGGCAATAGCGGCAACGAGGAGTAGGTCATTAGCGGCGACATCTGTCTCCGCTAAAAGTATGTGTCCCACATTAAATCCCAGCCACACAAATCTTATCCTGGTTAACCTAATAGCGGCGACACTATTATCAATAGCGGCGATAGGCCGTCGCCGGTAAAAGGCTAAATGTAACAACAGGTTTATCAGCGCCTTTCCCTCTCTCCTCTTCACTTTTCCCCCAAAACTCTTGCTTCTACACCACCGAAGACACTCGTTTTTTGCCCAATCGGTTAGTTTAACTTGTTTTATGTTAAATTTCTTCTCTACATTTGTTATATACATGTTATAGGCTTTAATTTTTGCTCTTTTTTGTGTATTTTTGTGTTTGTGGAAGAAGATTCGGATCACCACCTTCTCTTCTCCGGTCACCACCATCACTTCTCCGGCACCACTTCGTCTCCTCGGTCTTCGTCTCCTTGAAACTTGAAAAACACGGTTAGTTTTATATGTATTTTTTTTAAGTTTAGAAATTGTATAATTTTTTGTTTAGGTATGTAAATGTGCATGTACGGATGAATGTTTGTATGTCAAATGTATATTGTAGGTGTATTTGGTGAAAATGTGTATATGGAAATCTATGTATTTTTGTATCTAGGTGTATGTAAGCATGTATGTGTGTATGTAAGTCTATGAATTAATGTATGTATGTAGGTGTATGTTAGTATGTCAAATGTATAATGTAGGTGTATTTGATGAAAATGTGTATATGAAAATCTATTGATTTGTGTATGTAGGTGTATGTAAGCATGTATGTGTGTATGTAAGTCTATGAATGTATGTATGTAGGTGTATGTTAGTATGTAGGTGTATATAAATGATGAACAATTGTGCATGTAAATGTTTGTAATTGGTGAAAAATGTGTATGTTATTATGTATGTTTGTATAAAATATGCAAATGTGTATGTAAGTAAGTATAAATTTTGTGTTTTTGGTCAAAATGTGTGTTTGTAGGTATGTATGTGTACGTATGTAAATGTGTCTTTATAAGTATGTATGTGGTAGTATGTTTATGTGTAGGTTTGAAAAAAAAAAGTTTAAGTTTGATAATTAGTATGTTTGTGTTTTGGTTTGAAAACATTTATATTTAACTTTGAAAGATATATATTAGTTAGGAAATACCCTCTTTGAATTAAAATTATCATTTAAAACATAACGAACATAGAAAATACCCGCCAAAATTGAAATCACCATTTAAAACAAAAGGAGCTAAGAAAATACCCGCCAAAATTTAAACCATCATGAAGAACATTACATATTTAAAAAAATTGTGCCTGATATTGAATTCATCATTTCAAACATAACGAGCTAAGAAAATACCCAATCGAAATTGAAATCATGATTTAAAACATAACGTTCCGCCCAAAATTTAAAACAATCATTAAGAACATAACAAGCTTAAAAAACTGTGTCCGTGTTTGAATTAATCATTTTAAACATAACGAGCTTAGAAATACCCGCCCGAAATTGATTTAGAAATCAATTTCGGGTTGTCCCCGTTTATCTTGGGACTGCTTTTTGAATACTTTATCTCATTTAGGATGTGAATGTGTATTACATGATTGTTTGTTTAAGAAGGATTCGGTTATCATTTTCTCTTTGCTCCTCGGGTATATATATCATTACATATATACTTGGGAGCTAAGAGGAAATGCTGCCGAATTTTTCTTAAACAAACAATCATGTAATACACATTCACATATGAGATAAAGTGTTCAAAAAGTAGGTTTAGCAGCCTACCCTTGTCTTGTTAATCCTAAATTAGATTTTCTTTCAGTTGCATAATGCCTATCGATAAAAGTTGGATTGATTCCCCACGTCATTCACCTCACTACAAGCAAGGACTCAAGTCATTTATCGAGATGTGTGAAAGAGTGATAAAAAACCACAATGAAGTTAGATGTCCGTGTACCCAATGTAAAAATTCCAGCTTAAAAAATATGGCAGAAATGAAATACCATTTGCGTATTAACAGTTTTTGGAAGGAATACACGAAGTGGACCTATCACGGGGACACGACTCCAATTACAGAAGTAAACGATGTTGCACCACAGGACGGTATGGGAAACGTTATTGAAGACATTAGGGGGGAGCGTATGGAAGAAGATACATACCTAACCAGGAGAACTCGAATGGAGATAGTAGCGGTGTTGTTGATGATTTTGAAGACCTGGTAAAGGAAGTTGAAACAGAATTATATCCTGGTTGTACCAAATATTCTTCTATCGACTTTTTAGCAAAGCTTTTGAATATAAAGGATACGTACCATTTGCAAAATGAAGCAGTAGATCGAATCCTCTTGTTGTAGCGAGAGTCAATGCCAGAAGGCAACAAGATTCCCCCTTCGTATTATGTAGCTAAGAAGACATTTAAGAAGATTGGTTTGGCATATGAGATGATAGATGTGTGCACAAATGATTGTGCTCTCTTTTGGAAAGAAAACGAGTCCTTGCAAAATTGTCCCATTTGTAATGAGAGTCGATGGGTCGATAAAGACACAAAAGGCACGAAGGTGGCTCGTAAGGTGTTACGATACTTTCCTTTGACGCCTAGACTACGACGTTTGTATTGTTTAAGGCACACAGCGAAATATATGATATGGCATAGTACCGGACGATCGGAAGATGGGACTATGTGTCATCCAGTTGATGGATCTGCATGGCAAGAGTTTGATAAAAAGTACCCAAACTTCGCGATGGAGCCACGAAATGTCTGCTTAAGGCTTGCAGCTGACGGTTTTAATCCCTTTAACAACGGTAGTGGATCCTCAACTCATAGCACGTGGCCGGTTATACTCACCACATATAATATGCCTCCCTGGCTATGCATGCGAGAGTCCACATTCATGTTGACCTTGTTGATTCCTGGCCCTAAATCACCGGGGAAAGACATGGACGTTTTCCTTAGACCGTTAGTGGATGAGCTTAAGCAATTGTGACAGACAGGTGTACGTACTAAAGACGCAGCAACAAACACATACTTCACAATGAAGGCGGGGTTGTTATGGACCATAAATGACTTTCCAGCCCATAGTAGTCTATCAGGTTGGAGCGGACAAGTCTACATGGCATGCCCAACTTGTAACCAAGACACTCCTTCAATACGTGTAACTGGTAAATGTGCTTATGTTGGTCATCGCCGGGTCTTAGATGCCAACCATCCTTGGAGAACAAGTCTTGACTTTAACGGGAGACCCGGGACACGAGACCCTCCGAGACAGTTTAGCCCAGCTGACATAGAAGCTCAACTAGGTCGTTTAATTAATTGTCTATTAGGCAAGCATCCAGCATTTGGAGGTGGGAGGATAACCCGGTCAGATTTTGAGTTGAACTGGTCCAAATGAAGCATATTTTTTTACCTTGAGTATTGGTCTTCTCTGCAGCTGAAACATAACTTAGATGTAATGCATATAGAGAAAAATGTGTGCGACAGCTTGCCCGGTACTCTTCTAATGAACGATAAGAGCAAAGACACGCCAAATGTGCGGTCCGACTTGGAAAAACTAAACATTCGGCCGACATAATGGCTGAAACAACCGGGTGGCAAGTTCTTAAGTCCCCACCCAAAGTACTCATTCAAGTCCGATGATCGAAAACTTTTTTTTTTCAGTTTATAAAAAATGTTAAATTACCAGATGGGTTTGGATCTAATATCAGTAAGATGGTGACAGATAACAATGCTAACATTACCGGGTTGAAATCTCATGACTGTCATACCCTCATGCAACGTTTGATACCGATTGGGGTTAGAGGGCTTTTGACTAAAGATACATCTACACCAATAGTAGACCTTTGTATGTTCTTTAAGCAACTTTGCTCTAGAACACTATCGGTGGATGATATGAAGAAAGTAAAGGATGATATTGTTACCATCTTATGCAATTTAGAGATGATCTATCCACCTGCGTTTTTTGACATTATGGTTCATTTACTTGTGCATTTACCTGATGAAGCGATTGCGGGAGGTCCAGTAGCTTTTAGATGGATGTATCCATTTGAAAGGTACATGAAAAAACTAAAGAACTATGTCAAAAACCCGGCAAGGCCTGAAGGTTGTATAACTGAATGTTATGTGTTTGAAGAAGCTCTAACATGTTCAATGTACCTTAAAGATGTTCAAACTAAGTTCAATCGCCCAGATAGAAACGATGATGTCGTTGTTGAAAAAAGAAAGTTATGGGTGTTTGAGTCCAAATGTTGTCCTGTTGGCGCAACAAAGAACAAATATCTATCATTCATCGAAAAAAGAAAGATGGAATGGTTTGTCCTCGAAAACTGCGCATAAGTTAGGGAGTACATGAAGTGGGTGTTTCTATCTTTAACTTTTCATAATCTGTTAATTGGTATTTTTCATTCCTTTCTTATATTTGTCATCAATGTAGTGAATTCAAACATACACATCCCCAAGATGATCTTAAAACCAAATTTCCGGGATGGTTTCTCCATAAGGTATAATACATACATAACACTCATTACTCTACACTTGCTAGGTAATACATGTATAACAAACATTATTACTCTATATTTGTTAGGTCCATTCGATGAAAACAAAAAATTCTCCAGAATTCCACCCGGAGTTGTATGCTCTTTCAATTTGTGCAAAAATGACTGCTTACACTTACACTGCTTGCATAGTCAACGGTGTTAGGTTTAAGACACTTGAACGTGATGCAAAATGCACAACGCAAAACTCTGGGGTGGAAGTTGTTGGAGAGAACGATGTGAAATTTTATGGCCAACTAGAAGAAATTATTTAGTTGCGTTATACAAATGATTATTCCACTGCCCTATTTCGGTGCAAGTGGTTTGATACTCGAAGGTGTGTAAACCATGACAATAATATCACCAGTATAAGCACTGAACATGAATGGGACAAAGACGATCAACTCATATTTGCTTCGCAAGCCAAACAAGTGTTCTTCATCCAAGAAACGTCTCGAAACCAAAAAAAATAAACATAGGTGGGTAGTCGAAAATGTTAATCATCAAAAAATTTGGGATCGACCATTAAGTGATGACCGCGTCAATAAGGTTCAAAATGTTGACAAAGGCTTAGAAGATATTGACGTTGTCGACAACAACTCTTCATCTGACTGTCTACTTGTCATTAACTTGACCCAATACTTTCAAATTGGATCTTCTCATGTTACTGCGGGTGAGCCTTCAATTGAAGTTGATCCCCCAACGGCTACCGTCGATGAAGTGTTTGAGGTCGAGACTGATTGTGATGAGGTCGAGGCTGACTGTGATGAGGATGATCCCGATTATGTGGAGTCTGACTAAAAGAAAAGTTATTGTAATTTATTTTGATTTGTATTTGATAAACACTTGTTTGAAATATTTATTTGAATTTGAGTTACACTTGTTGTACTTTCCCTTAATTTCTATTAGATACACATGCTATAACATTTGTAACTTTATAGGGATTATGTTTTCGGTATTGCTTATATTCGCTTATCTGATGGCGGATGTGGCCCCCTGGGGACATGGGGGTGACGGTGCTAGTGATCCACCGCCTCCTGGTGGATTTCGTGGCACGAACGAGAGTGACGGTAAGTCTTTTACTAAATTATTTTGTAGTCCTTATATTTTATATATTATAAATGTTGTTACTAATTATTTTTGTTTTAATTGTAGCGGTTCCCCCGAAGAGGGTTAGGGGGGAAGCCAAAAACGAGAAACTACGGCGTCTGGTAAAAGCGGGGGGCCTGTATCGCTTACGTTTGACAGACAGGTCACGTATACCCCTGTTGGTAAATCAAGAGATATGTTTTCAAGGGAGTCCGGCCTGTATATGTGGCGGACCATCCCGTTCGATAAAATTGGATGGGATAACGTTGAACAACATTACAAGGATGCCCTCATGAACCACTTACAGGTAAATAAGTTATATGCATAAAATTTTATCAAATATTTAAGCACATGCAAATCTAATTTATATATGATATTTTAACTTTTTTATTTAATTTGTAGGAAAATTTCAATTTTGATGAAGTGGAACGTGATTTAGAGGCGAGAAACTTGACGGGTGGTATTAGGACTGTGCTTATGAAGCGGTACACTGACCGCAAGTACGAAGCTAAAAAATTATTTGAGAGTGAGGGAGGTTACGATGATCTTGAGAGGGCAAGGGCATACCATCCCGCGGATATGCCCTATGAAAACTGGTTGAGAACCATCGAAGGTTTCCGGCAAGAAAAATATATTAAAAGAAGCAAGGCCAACAAACTAGTACGCGACAAACAACAATTCCCATACCGTGGGGGGACATCGTCGTACGGTAGCACCGCCTATAAAAATGTAATTTTTATGTATGTGTGCGTATGTGTAAGCTTTTGTTTATTTAATGTCTAATCTAAGTTTAATGTTAAACAGGATATGGATTGGGTACCTACGTATGCTAAAACCCACACGGACAATCAAGGGAATTGGGTTGATCCGGTTGCTGAACAAAATTACGTAAGTATTTATTTTAAGTATTATTTTCTATAACAAATATATATATATATATATACACATATATATTTAATCATCTTCGTAAAATACAGCGGAACATACAACAGGCCACAAATGAATGGAGTGGTGATGGTCCTCCAATTGCCCCGTATCAGGAAGCGTTGGGAGAGCGGCGAGGATGGTACCGCAGGATGGGGCCTAAACCTTCTTCCAACACGTCCTCGAACACGTCCTCGAACATGTCGTCTTCGCAAGCTCGGACGCAAGAACCCTTTTCCGAGGTAAACTACGCAATTTATAAAATGACAAACGAACGCTTGTTTCCTTGTTAAATATATGTTGGTAGCATTAATTAATATGCTAATATACGTTTTGATATGTATTATTGTAGGATTTTGTTAACAGCTTGTTCCAAACCCCGTCCTTTTTGAACCAACTTAACAACTATCTTGCTTCACAAGGAAAAGGAAAAGGAAAGTAAAACGACTACGATTCTGATGACTTATTCGATAATGATTCCGACGACGAGTGACTTGTTGTTTTTAATGTATGATTTAATTAAACGTTGTAGGATTATATGTTCATGGTGTATGTTTGCGTTGTTTGAAATAGGCAGGTTCTGTTTTTACGGCCGAAAAAATGGTTGGGTGCTGTATATACTGCTGCTGTATTAAAAAAAAAAGACTTTTAGCGGTGACACGTGTAAAGGGTTTAAGTCAATACCGGCGACACTTTCCACCAACACCGGGGGACAGCTGTCACCGGTAAAGGTGGTCCATTCTTGTAGTACACGTGGCTTAACATTGTCCACACAAAAGAGTTTTCTTAGTTTTCTAAACTGGGGTGAGTTTTCTCTTTATAATTAGCATCTCTCTCTCTCTCTATATATATATATAGAGAGAGAGAGTTCAAAGGAGAAGAAATTTTTTGTAAGAAGAAAAAAGAACAAATTTGAACCAATAAGAATGCTTTATTTACTTCATTTAATATAAATATTTAATGTTGCTATAAGATTACATTGGTAAATCTACATAAGCGATTAATTTGTAGTCTTCCTCTTTAATAGTTAATACATTAAATTTTTTGTAGCTTATCTTCAAAATATATATTTAAAAAAAATAATAATAATTTAAAATGTAGGATAAATTACGAGTTGTGTAGCATAAATTTCAACGTGTAAGATTAATTTTGAAATATGTAGGATAACTTTTAATGTGTGTAGGCAAAAAAAAGTTAGTGTTGAGGATAATAGTCTTTATGACTAATTAATTAGTAAAAAATAATAATAAATGATATAAGTGAAAAAACTATTTAATGTTTACAAGATTACCCTTTATTCTTTTTCTTCTCAATTAAATTTTCTTCTTAAATGAACATTCCCCATATATATATATATATATATATATATATATATATAGGGTAGGGCTAGGTAGAAAACCCTTATGTTTTTAAAAAACCCTAGAAAACCCAACCTCCTGACATTTTTTTTTTTGAAAAAAATAACACATGTAATATACTTGTTTTTAAGAGTTTTGGGCCAAAAATAACAAAAAAGCACCGAAGGATTATTTTAAAAAAAATAAACAAATTTCAGCAACTTTTTTGACTAACATGTGTTAGACAAAAAATGCTGAAACTTGTTTATTTTTTTTTTTAAATTCCTTCGGCGCTTTTTTGTTTTTTTTGCCCAAAACTCTTAAAAACATGTATATTACATGTGTTATTTTTTTCAAAAAAAAAATGTCGGGAGGTTGGGTTTTCTAGGGTTTTTTAAAAACATAAGGGTTTCCTATGGAGCATTACCCTATATATAGAGGAAGGTTAACGTACATTACGGCTTAACGTACATCACGTACGACAGGTAATTACGCACGTTCATTTTAAAATCACGCACATTATAACTCAAAAATCCAAAATCACGCATATTGAAACACAATAATCACGCATATTGAAAACATTAATCACGCATGTTATAGAACTAATCACGCACGTTGTCGTACGTGAAGTACGTTAAGCCGTAATGTACAATATACTTTTCCTATATATATATATATATATATATATATATATATATATATATATATGGGAAGTTTCAAATGAAAACCATTAGTTATTGTGAAAACTCGAAAACTAATTAAAAAAGCCAAAAAAACATACCAAATTTTTTTTTTTTTTTTGCATATTAATTTTCGCAGGTTTTTTTATATAAAAAAAATTCAAAAAAAAAATGAGTAAACTGCCATTTTGGTCCCTGTGATTTGGCCAGTTTTGCCACTTTAGTCCAAATCTCAAACTTATTACATCTGAGTCCCTGTGGTTTGCATTTTGTTGCCATTTTAGTCCAAAATCCAAAAAACCCCATTTTTGACTGTTGAGAGCTGCATATTTTGTCCTTTAGTGCAGGTGTATTTTGGTCATTTATGTTTTATTTAAAGCAATTCATTTAATAAAAAACCCCAAAATATAAAAAACCCAGATAATCATTATCTTTAACCTCAACCCCTGATCATCATCATCTTCAACCTCATCATGTTCAACCTCATCATCTTCAACCACCACCACCCCCCTCTCGCCGCCAAGCACCACCACCTGCCACCATCCTGAAAGAACAGCAGCCGCACTTTAACAAAATTCACTCTTCTTCTTCGATGCAATACACAACAAACCTACAGTTTTGATTCAACTTTGATTTATGGTGAACACACAAACTTCAATCTTAGATTCATAAACACCACGAATTTACAACCTGCAACTTAATCAGATTCAGTCGTAACAATATCAATCTGCAGCAACAAATCAAAAAAAATTCTTCTTCGTTTTCTGAATTTACAACAAAAAAAACGATTGTTTTACACAACAACAATATCTAGTCGACCTTATCTCAGATCTGAAACATAAATCGTATGTGCTCAGATCTGAAACATAAATCGTATGTGCTCAGAGTGTGTATTCACAGAGAAACCAGAACAAAACCAGAAACGAGATTCACATAGATGCAGCAAAAACAAAAACAAAAACCACCTGCAACTCAATCCGGGAGTGGAGATCCGGGAGTGGAGATGCAGCACAGATTCTCTCTGAACTACCACCACCACACCACCACCACCCCCACCACCGTATCATCACCACCACCACCACCGTACCTACCACCACCACCTCCTCAACCGTCTCTCTCTTTTTCTCTCTCTCTCTCTCTCCTCCTGCCGCCACAAACCACCACCCCCACCATCGCATCATCCCCACCACCACCATCTCTCTGCATCATCCCCACAAAATCAGGTTAGATCTCTCTCTAAACACACTCACCACCACCACCACCACAACCACCACTAGCACCACCACAATCCCCATCTTCCACCGTAAACCAATCAAACCCACTAGCATCATCGTTCGGTGCAAACACCGTCAATCCAATCAAAGCTCCAGATTCAATCGATTGATTATCAGCATCCTCCGTGGAAGCTTGTGAGAATGAGGGTTTAAGGGTTTTCTTGATTCTTTTGTTCACCATTTTTGTCTGGTGTTCTTGATTTTGCCTCTGCTCACCGTTAGGGTTTCCACTTTCCATCGGTGCAAACACCGTCAATCAAACCCACTGGCAAACACCATCAATCATTTCTCCTCCATCGTTAGCATAAAAAGATTCAAGCTTCTGTTTAAGGTTTCTGGTTTGGTTTTTGATGTGTTTAAGGAATTTGATTTGGGGGTAGAGAGATGATGAGGATGATGATTTTGGGTTGGGTGGCGACGGTGGTATTGGTAGTTCAGAGAGAGAGAGAGATAGCAGAGTGAGAAAGATGAGAGAGAGAGAGAGTTCTGTATGTGTAGGTATATAATATATATATATATATATAATTGTTTTAGGGTATTTTATATACATAATTGAGTTAGAATAATTACAAAATGCCCAAAATGCCCCTGAGAATAAAGACAAAATAGAAGGGTTTAAGTAGGAGAATCTGGTCAAATTTGAAATTTGGACTAAAATGGCAACAAAATGCAAACCACAGGGCCCTGAATGTAATAAGTTTGAGATTTGGACTAAAGTGGCAAAACTGGCCAAACCACAGGGACCAAAATGGCAGTTTACTTAAAAAAAAAATTGTGTACTATACATGTGTAATACTACACATGTGTATGTGTACTAC
This sequence comes from Helianthus tuberosus, assembly GCA_030545235.1. Classification (NCBI taxonomy): domain Eukaryota; kingdom Viridiplantae; phylum Streptophyta; class Magnoliopsida; order Asterales; family Asteraceae; genus Helianthus; species Helianthus tuberosus. The sequence continues at coordinate 67,290,421 of CM060406.1, forward strand.
ACATGTGTATTATTACACATGTGTACAACAAAACAAATTTTTTTTTTTTTTGAAATTTTTTTTCATATATAAAAACCAGCGATTTTTATAAAAAAAATTGAAAAAAAAAATTTGTGTGTTTTTTAGACTTTTTTTAATTAGTTTTCGAGTTTTCACAATAAAAGTGGTTTTCATTTGAACCATCCCCTATATATATATATATTAGACTTTTTTTAATTAGTTTTCGAGTTTTCACAATAAAAGTGGTTTTCATTTTAACCATCCCCTATATATATATATATATATATATATATATATATATATATATATATAGGGGATGGTTCAAATGAAAACCAATTTTATTGTGAAAACTCAAAAACTAACTAAAAAAAGCCTAAAAAACACACAAATTTTTTTTTTTTCAATTTTTTTATAAAAATCGCTGGTTTTATATATAAAAAAAACTTTTTTTCAAAATTTTTTTTTTTTTTTTTGTAGTACACATGTGTAATAATACACATGTGTAGTACACATACACATATGTAGTATTACACATGTGCACTACATACACATGTGTAGTATTACACATGTGCACTACACAAAATTTTTTTTTTATATAGAAAAAGCTGCGAAAATTGGGTTGCAAAAACAAAAAAAAATTGGTATGTTTTTTTGGCTTTTTTTAATTAGTTTTCGAGTTTTCACAATAACTAGTGGTTTTCATTTGAACCTTCCCCTATATATATATATATATAAAGCAAAGGTAAACATTATTTTAAACGAGCTTAGCATCTATTGTCGCATTAATTTTTTTAAATTAGTTTATCTCTCCACCTTCCTTGAATAACACTTCTTTCCAAATTTCCAAATAAGAACTCTCTCTCTCTCCCTTAAGAATCTTCATCAGTCATTAAGCTCAAATCGGTAAGCTTTTTCCATTTATGATCCACACCCTTAATTATTATCATCAATATTTCTTTGTCTCCTTTGCTATAATGATCTTAAAGAAATTATATCTTGTCTAGGATCACTTTCTAATTTTAGTATTCTAAAGTTTAGTCCTTTCTCTTTTGTTCCTGGTATAACATCATCAATAGAATACTTGGATTCTCCACTGCTATATACTATCTTTATTTTCCTGAATCTATTTGTTCTTGATATGTTGATTTCATTTGATTTGATATTGAGATCGGTAGCAGATTGCTGAAACATAAACTATGGGGAGAGGGAAGATTGTAATCCGAAGGATCGATAACGCGACTAACAGGCAAGTTACCTTCTCCAAAAGAAGGAATGGGTTGTTGAAGAAGGCTAAGGAATTGGCTATTTTATGCGATGCCGAAGTCGGACTTGTGATCTTCTCTAGCACCGGGAAACTCCATGAATTTGCTAGCTCAAGGTGAGGTCAACTCTCATGTATATTGATCTCTTAATTTATTATGTATACTTGTTGGTTGACCTTGTTCATACATGCCCAAATGTTTAGGCCTTCATGATAAAAATGAAAATATTAGGGTACATATAACTATATCCCTCTCTAAATCTCCCTCTCCCTCCCTCCCTCCCTCTCTCTCTCTCTCTTTCTCTAGATGTTCGAAAGTCAGTCAATGAACAACCTATTCAATCCATTTTAATATATGTTATTTATTTGGCTGTATGTATTGGAATGATTGTCAATACATGTTACTAACAAAAAAGAGGGTTAATGGTTGCAGTTTGCTGCTTCGTTGCTAGATCATCTATTTAAAATTACTAATGATTATTCATAGAAAGTTATACTTTCGATCTGTTTTGTGAAGACACTAAACTTTAAAACTATGAATATAGGACACACAAAAAATGATGATGATTATAGAAAGTTATACTTTCGATCTGTTTTGTGAAGACACTAAACTTTAAAATTAAGAATATATGAACATAAATTATAGGACACACAAACAATGATGAAGATTTCTTAATTGGGCCAATAGGCCACATGACTTACTGACAACTGCTGTTAGCTAACTTAATTATCAGTACAAGATTCTGCTTTATATCTAACCTAGCTTTGTTATGTGGCGGAGCTTGACCAAAAGTTTCGAGAGGGCGTAAAATGATGGAATCCAATTTTTTTTTCCTATGGTTATGTTTCGGGTCGGGTCGGCTATCGGTTCGGGCCAGGTCAAATAATAATAGTTCCATATAAAACTAAAAAAATTCGTTCATTCAAAGGACCCGTTCTTACACATAAAAACTTGCAATTAAGTTTATTGTGTGGTGGGAAATCTAGGGTTAAACAAATAAGAATTAAAATATATTTACAAAACTATCCATCATTTATATACAAAGTGGTAACAAACTTTACTTTAATTTATATATTGTATAAATATTTAGGAAAAATAATTGGGGGAGGCGATCCTATATAATTTTTAAAAATTCCGAACGAAAAATGGAAACCTATACACTTTTAACCGAAACATTGGGGTGGGCGGATGCACCCCCCGGGCACCAATTAAACTTCGCCCATGGTTATGTGGTTGATATACCAGCGCGCTATCGCTACCGGTATGCATACAGAATATGGTTCTCAGCTTAAGTTGATTATGTTAGCTAAAAAAACTAGTATATCATAAAATTAAGTTTGAGTGATTTTAGTGATACGGTTGGGAAACTTTAGTTAAGTTTGATTTTAGGCCGAAAGAGCTTGCTGTACCCTTGATGAGCTTTTGTACATCAAAGTGTCTTCAACAACAAAGAACGCATGTTCCATGCCTTCCTAGTTATTGGATGGTTGTATTTATTTTTCTATCGATTAGAGCCTTTAGTTTAGACGATAAAATCCTTAACTCCATAGGGTTCAAGTACCTTTTGGAACAACTTCTTCTATGATGACCATCTAGGAAGATGCTAGATGCAAGAATGGGCATGGCTACAAGATATCAATACAAGCATATCTTCTTATTCGTGGGTTATCACCCAATTGAACCAATATCCTACAACTTTAATATTCCTATCTCTAGCTTGTTACAATAATAGTTAATCTTCATGAACCGTCCATTTTAAGTTTGTGGTTACATGAGTATCCGTATATTAATAAACATGATCAAGAGTTGTCTTAGGGTGGAAGTGCACCAAGATTATCACCCTACCATATGTTTAATAAAGTTTCTATTGGAGAGTACTCTTATATGATGTCACCATTTGAGGGATTCTAGGTCTTAAGAAACTAAGTCGGTAGAGAACAGCATTAATTAGTTATATACATATCATACCTGCAAGTTATTCCTACAATATTCAGCTGTAGTATTATTCTTTGTATTTATCTCTCTTATCTCTATTAGACACAAACTCAATATACAATACTCTTCCTAGTTTATATGGCAATAAATGGTACGCAAATCTTGAAATTGCCTCGCTAGCTATGTAGCACAACGGGTACGGGACTAGGGTACGAGGATGATACGGGTACGAGAAACGGCAAAACTCAAAAATCCAAGATACAGGTCAGCGAAGGTACGGCAAAAAAAATATTAAACAAATATATTTTTATATACAAATTTATTAACTTAAGGACCAAATGTAAACTAGTAAAAATAATAGGGGTTAAATGTTAACATGTACAAATTAAATTTACACTTTTTATGTAAATTTTACAAGGTTTAGGAATAAATAAAACCAGTGAAAGATAGAAGGGCTAAATGTCAAAATACATAACGTTATATAACCCTAAAGGCTAAAACATGCTGAAACCCAGCCGCTATCTTCATCTTTTTCTTCTATTATCTTCTTCTTCATGGTTTCCGGCAGAAAGCATCACCGGAGTCGGATTTTTCGCCGGATATAATAAGAAACGTCCCCGAGACGTCATACCACCGTCCCCACTTTCCCGGAAACGTTTGAGGAACGTCCCCATGGTGTTTCCATCCCCAAAACATCCCCAAGAGGGTAGTCGGTCATACTTAGTGTCCCCGTGCTTTATAGCTCGCTAGTACTGTCGTTGACATAACCTCTCAATTGAGCCATGTAACTCCTATGTTCTTTATCATTTTCTTGTGTGGCTTACATTCCCTGAAGGGGTATGGTCCCAAATCTCGCACCAGGCTTAGGCGCGAGTGACCATCACCCGGCTTATTGTCCCAATCGATAAAGAACTTGTCTCAGTTTGTGCTGGCACGCGTGAACCCTGTTTGCTTTCCTATTCAGAGAAAAATGAGAATCTCACGTTGTGTATGAAAATGGACGTGTTCGACAACGTACACGGGATGCGGTGATTGCTACTAAAAGATGATAGTAGTTACTACATTCAGTTTCTGTCAAATACATTTCCATGCTTCAGTCTTGCGTGGGCGCGCGTGGGATGGCGAAGGAAGTGCAGAGTGATGTACAGATGTGTTATATGTGCACAATTTACCGCACGTTCCGAGGCTGCGCAAGCCCGCATCCTATTATTATACAAGTTGAACTGTTACTTTGACTTCTGTGACTAACCAGCAAGTGGTATGCCTGGATACTAACAACAGTGGTCAGCTGATCGTCCAATACACAGCTGCCCAGCCCACTTGCATAACGTTGATGGACAGGCTGACAACCCCAGCAGGCCACGTGACGGGTGTTCCTTTGTGCAATCAATACAACATGATTCGTGGCGACACCTCCGACGTGCGCCTGACACACCTGCAGCCTACGCTCCTACTAGGCCTATGAAAGTTGCAAGTTGTCAGTCCGGCCCAAGACCCATCAAGCGGCCCCTTGGCTCTTCTCCTTCCCTCTTCGGCTATAAATACCCACTTCGAACCAGGTTTGAGCTAATGTTAATCTGCTCACTCACAGTTACTACTTAACACTTATCTTGCTTCCAAAGCAAATACATATTCTCACGCTGGAGGGTGGTAACAAGGAGCAACCCCCAACCCATTCTCCTTATTACGAGTCACGGTGTGTTTCATTGCGCATGTGACAGATTAGAAGACAACCAAGCCATCGATCGAGAAAAGAAGGGATTAACCCTACTTGACAAGACTCGGCCGGTGAACTAACCTCTTGGTTAACCACTGTTTCTTCATTCTCTTAACATACTTTTTGGTAATTTATAACTGTAAGCGATTACTGTGACTTTCTTGTAATAATATTCAATCCTATATAGCTTGGATCATATAATCAACTTTGCTTCATGGTTGCCGCGTTGAAAGATGTGTTTTTTCCTCATATAACCAATACAAACCCTAAAATATCTTGCTTCTTGCAAGAACGGGAGGGAAAGATAATTTAGTGATCACATCAAAGTTGAACCCTAAACCCACTATGGTTATGTTGTTTATATAATTATCTGATTAGCTTGTAACTAGATCACTGGTGGGAATAGTATTATCCATATATTGTGTTTATTGTAGGTCTGTTCATGAATCGAACTGAACCGAATCGATCGGACCTTTGGTCGTGCTTGGTTCGTTTATAAACCAAACCGAACCGACCCGAGCGTTTTTTCAACCAAGCTAAAGTCGAATGAGCGCCTTTCGAGCTGGGTATTTTTCGAGCGAACGTCAAACGAGTATCGAGCGTCGTAGAACAAATAGGAAATGACGACGGTGGTGTTAATTTTCAGAGTAAAGTGTCGTTTCTGTCCCTAAGGTTTCGTCAAATTAGAACACAAGTATAAATTAAACAAATAACAAGGAATAGAAAAAAACTCTCAGATGGTTTTACCGAGATCATCGGAGCGGATAGATGAATCGTCGATCTATTGAAGTAGACCCGTGTTCTATTGGAAGTTCGAAATCAAATTAACCTATTGAAGCAAAACCTTTGGGAATTTTGGCGTCTTGGTGATGGAGAATTCAAATAATGATGGTTGATGTGGGGTTTTAATTAGGATTATATATTTTTGGATTGAATGACAGGTTGACACTTGAGTATCGATTGAAGCTTCACATTCCATTATTTTGACATTTTGACTCAACTACTCAAATTGGCGATGCAACTAGACTTATAAGCAGTCACAGTCATTGATATTGGATTACACGCTCTTATTAACGCATGTGGAACTAAGTTTTAACCACGGTGAAGTTGAGTCCTGATGTTAAATGAAATAGGGTTAAGTGTTTGTTTATTGTATAAAACCCCATGAAACACTTGCAATGAATCACTAAAAGATAATAATAACAAAACTAAATCATATTATATCATCGAAGCCATGTTTATTTAGATGTCGGTATAGCTTGTTTTCCATTGTATCTTTGCATAGACTTTCCGATCTACTTTGAAGTTTTCAGATTTTGTTTGGACTTCTTTGGATTAATAGTTGATGTTGGTATTTATATTCCAAACTAGATTATAAATCCGTGTATTACACGGTGTTATACGATTAAAAACAATATAATTATATAATCTTAAAAAAAACTTTATATAATTGGCGTTTTTATTACCCATATGACAGTGCATACAACTAATTTGAATATATCATAAAACCCGCCTATGTTAATTAGTAATACTGAAATAGCATTACCATAATAGCACGTGTATTACACGGATCGAATACTACAAATATGTAACACACTAATGTATATATTCTTTATATGATTGAAATTACATATAATATTGTATATAAATAATATTATTTTTTATTATTGTGTATCTTTTAAATATAACTTTTATTTAAACTAAATGAAAATAAATGTATTGGTATGTTATAAATTAGCTTTGTTATTCTTATTAATAACTGTTATTTTGGTTTAATTAATAATTAGTTATTATAAAATTAGGATTTTAATTTGATGTTTACATATGTCCAATAAAATATTTTCGTAATTGATGGTTAATTTACTATGTCAAAAATTGGTAGAAAAAAGAAGTTAATAATATTATAATATTGGTAGAAAAAAAAGAAGTTAATAATCTTAAAATATGATTAAGTCGCACTTTCCTATTAGATAAAACATTTCTTTATTTAGAGTTGATTAAGTTACTTTTCTTACTTTATAAAACATTTTTTTTATTTAGGTTCATGATTAAATTTGGACGGGATAAATTTTGTGAGGTGAAATATGCCAACACATAAATATGAGTCATTGCCAAATATGGGTGTTACAATTATGGTATCAGAGCTCATACTCTTTATTGCTTATTTTTTCTTAATATATAACATGTGAGGCAATGAGTAGATGTCGGGCTAGGACATGTGTATAAATTAGGTTATCACTTTAAATAGTGCTCATTTTAATCCATTATAAACGTAAGATATTCTAAATTATTTATCGGTCTCTATTGACTTAGGTTTTTTGTCTCCCTTATTCACATACCCTACAAGTATTTCTATTTATTTAGTAATTTCGATAATAAAATTTTCTTTTATAGTGGTATTTTTTTTTTTTTTCAAGAAACAACGATTGATATAACCAGAAAACTTGTTAAGTTACATCAAAACAGAAGGTAGACGGGCAACAAGCTGCGCCGCCAACCCTTTCTGAATTGCAAACCCCAACCTCCCGAACACAAACCCTTGCCCCCTTGGGTTTTAAAATGAGATTAATGCCATTGATATTGAAGGTGGTTTTATCAGATAATGTTTATATAGAATATATGAAATATTAAATATATCAATTGATAAAAAATAGAATTAATTATCTAGAAAGAAAAAAAGACGAAAGTTCTAAAATTGATAACACAAAGTTTAACCCGTATGTTTTTTTGATTATCACACGACTATAAATACATGATTTCTAAGCATTTATATGTTATTACATATTAATAAAAAAATTAGATATTAAATTAATATCTTAATTAATAATATTAACAACATTATTACTAAATTAATGGAGAAAATGTTATATGTACTTAATTGGAATCTTTTATTAGTATTAGATGTCCTTAAAGTTTTATTTGGTTGTTGAAGATTGTTTACGGTTAGGGTTTAATTATATATTTAGCCCATGGGTCATTGTTAGGTTTATATAGGGTTTGTTTCAAATATATTATGGGTTCCCTTATCAGTTAAAATGTAGTTAATTACTTTTATATGGTATCAGAGCTAAGGAGCTTGATAGAAACCCTATTTGTCACTTCCACTTTCCAGTTATGAATCTTGTTTTTCTATTCACCAACCTTTTCTTTCATTGCTCATCGTGTGTGCTATTCATCGCATGTACTATTCAAGGCAGGAATGTTATTCATCGTGTGTTATTGTTCACAGTGCCAGCTGATTATTACTATAAACATTATTCGTCCAACTTAAAGTACTATTCGCCTAAAACCTACTATGCGTTGGCCTCGAAACCACTATTCACAACGGAAAGTCCTGTTAATTGTCGGAATGCATCCAACATAAAGTACTATTCGCCTACAACCTACTATGTGTTGGCCTCGAAACCACTATTTGTGTAGGAAACTACTGTTAATCGTCCAAAGCATTGTTCACTGCCTTCCTAGTTCACTGTCGTTCACATCGAAGGTACCAATCACCACCTTCAAGCTCCATGTGTCGCTGCCAGAATCTTGCCCGGACCCTAGTTTTTGCCAAATTGTCCTGCATTTCATGTCCCATTTCCTGCTCCTGTTCCGGCTTAAGTTCCTATTCTAGTTTCCTATTCCTGATCTTGTTTTTTGTTATTCTAGTTCCTGCTAGTCGTTTGATGTTTCATTCATAATGTTGTCCTGAATTGCTTCTTCTGTCTTGAATTCCTCTTCCTGGTGGTTTTCTGTTTGGTTCCACTTTCCTACTCGTGTTCCAGTCTAGGTTTTTGGTCATGTTTGTTTTTTATGTTTTATTTGTAACAAGCTGGACATGATTAGCATCTATGTTCCAACTTGTAGGTCCCGTTTTTCCGGTGAGGATCGATAACGAGAAACCTATTCCCTGTTTATAACAAACACGGTAACGGGTGCGGAATCCCCGTGACGGTGCAAACCAAACACAGTTAATAAATAATACGGATTAACCAATGAAACACACTCTATTGATTAACGGGATGAGAACCAATACAAACTGATACAAACACAGTTTTGACGGAATTTTGGCAGAGTTTCTTTACATGTATGCTCTCATCTCTGTGTCAAACAGAAACAGAGATGGGTATTTATACTAGACACAAGACTGACGAAACACATAAAGGCACGGCGAAACACTAAAGTCGACGAAACACACCTTGTTTCGTCGTTTACAAAATTAATTCTATCTGTTTCGTCGTTTGTTGTATAAGCCCAAGAGAAGTCCAAAGCCCAACTATGAATTACGGCCCATAATTGTTTCTGTTAACAAACTTTCACCAATATTCAACATAGTGACATCATCATGACATCACTAAGGTGATGTCATGGTGATGTGTTTGTGGGAAAGACTTGCGGCGTTCCGTGCCTCGCGTGTCGAACTCTGGGGCGCACGACGGAGGAATGTCGTGTCTTCGGGCTTGAGCCGGACCTAACCGAGTCGACCCGAAGTCGAACTGAGCTGAGTCGAACCGAGCCGAGTCGTGTCCACATAAAGTGTACCAACAATCTCCCCCTTGGACGCTACTCGTGAGGTTCGTCTTCCGTGTCTTTCATGTCGGAGGATCTTCAAAGTCTTCACGCTTCGTAAGTAGAAAGTGTATCAACAAACTCCCTTTTCATTTAGGTAGTGTGTTAACAAACTCCCCCTTAAAATGAACTCTCCATTGAGTCATGCTCGTGAATCTTTTAATCTTCAATTCTTCAGATCCTTGTAGTGTTGATGAAGGGTCAGCGGCAACTCGATCATTTTATACTTTGAGTGCCTCCACTTCGTGTCTTCATTCCAAAGCTTGTCATCGAACATGTTCTCCTCGCCTTTAGCATCTGCACAGGCAAGAAAGCTAAACGCATAATGAGAACAACCGCTTGGAATATAGTTAACATTTAAACACATGACACATATGAGATCAAATCTCAATCAACTACCAACCGACAACAGTTTGAAAGTTTAGAAAATGATCAATTTTAATCCTTTAACTTTCAAAACTTGTTAACTTCGACAGTTTTATGAAGGTGCAATTGTTTTCCGGCTTACGATCAGGATTTTGGGTAGGATAGACTCGAGTTCCAACATCGGTCAATCAAAAATAAACTAGAAGCAAAATCTTTTTGGATTTTTTAAAAAGTTTATATTAAAACACACCTAAAATCTTTTTGAAATTCTTCATTTTTCAAATGTAAAGACGGAAAGCAATAAATAAATATATACAGAGATGCAGAAACGAAAGTAGTAAACAAAATATTTACAGACATTCTTTTTGCGAGTTTCGAGGGTAAGAGAATCATATCAGTGTACGGTCACGCCAAAACGCTCTTGTTGTTCAATTAGTTAACATTTAGATAAGCATCCTATAACAATTATCGGTATTGTTATCCACATAAGCTCAACTTATCAGATGTAATCATGGCGAGGGGATACGTTAAGGTATGATTTATACTTACCGACCGGTGTTCATCCACACACGACACATTCCCGTATCAAGGTATGCACGAGAGTTCATCTTACCGGTGAGTATACCGTTTATCATCTGTTTGACCGTATAAAAGATGTGAGAAACTCACTTATTTTGATTGAAAACAAGCCCTATGTGATAGAATCACTTATTGATGAGGAACTTGATTTTCAGATGCATGAAGGGCACAAGAGCAAGTCCGTGAACAGGTCAGTACTTTCGTACAGCAGAGAGACGAACTTGACTCCCGCAAAGAATCTGTGATATATTATCACTTATTTTGTTTGGACATGTGATTGTTGATCACTTATTGAGGTCGAATGCAATATGTATACGTATGTATAGTATCATGGAAGATCTAGACTTTGTCTCCGTTATTTTTACGGTTTGAGATACAACCATGATACCCAGATGATAAAACAGCATAAAGACCGAATATCTCAGAACCTCGGCAATCTCTCAAACGAAATTTCGGTACTAAGACCATATGCCAATGTGCGGTTCCCACCTGGTCTTCAGTCGATTTAAGATTTATATCACCCTGCACACTTTAAAATGATTGTGAGCCTACCGATACATCTTATATAGAGCTGCTTAACATTTTTCATTTTGCATTTCAGTTTAAAAAGGTTTAGACAGACCACTGATGTACTATCATTTTCTCTTTTTCTCGCCAGGAAACTCATTTTTGTTTTTCCAATGTTTTTGAGTTTTGAAATTTTTCACTGTTTTTGAATTTTCAAATTTTTGATTTACTCCCCCTAAAATCAACAAACTAAGATAAATTTAAAACACAAAGGTATTAAAAAAACGATTTCCCGATGTCGGTTAACTCATGTTGTACCTCAATGCCATTTACCAAAATTAATTTTGAATCAGAAATGATTTATCGAATTTTGGAAAAAATGAGTTGGCATGTCGGTAAGCGGTGCGGACCATGACAACATTGACGAGTTTCATAGTGAAACAATCACGTGTGAGGTGATATTCGAGTTCAACGTGTCAGGCCAAAGAGTGCTATAAGAGTATAACAATTCATTAAGCAGCTTTAATATCGACAAGTAAAGGAGAGATTAGAAATTCAAAACCGTATCCTGCAACTGCTTCGTGCATTGCAAGGAATCTGAGCGCTCTCCCAAACTGGATATCCACCCGATGTGGATTTCAAAGTCGATTTTGTAGCTACTTAGAAATCTCTTCACAGCAACAAGATCAGAAACCTTTGGGTCCGGCTGGTCTTCCACATTGCACCAGCGAAGGTTTTTGTCTTTCTCTTTCAGAAGTAGTGTGCGGTTGTTCAATCCACGCCAAGGCATCCGCACACCCGGTTGGTTTGTTCAACAAACACATTTTCTTCAATTACACCGCGAAGAAATGTACACTGCATGTTCATCTTGTGGATTATGAATCTTCAGACGTGCTGCAGGTGCGTACATTTTGATTGAATCTATCCTGGGGACCCGATCAAAACCTTGAACAATCACATTTTGAAATGATTTTCATTTTGTCGAAGCTTTCAATCTTTTTCGACAGACACTTCTGTCTTCTTTCCTTTTTCTTCTCTCCATCAAAGGCAACCACTCCTAGAAATATCAATATCTTGGAGCTTTGAGTCGCCTATCTTGTGCATGAACATTCCACTATCAACAATCCTATGACTATCGAAAGTTCCTCCTGGAACATCCTACACACTCACTCAGAGATTAGTTGAAGAGGGGGACCCAAGCCTTCATAGACTTAGGTTGCCCCTGAGAATCAAGAAATGTAATTTCAATCTCTTGATGATTTGGAAATTTCACGCCTCCCCCTGAACCTTCACCTGTTTTCGGTTTCCAAGCTTGTTTCCATTTACCAGATTGTGTATTAATTACAATTTCTGGTTTTAACAGTTGTTGTGAACTTGGTTTCCTTTTAACATTTTCTGGTTTTAAAGCCTTTTCGATCACCTTCACATTCTTATGTCGTTGTTTTGTTTCCTGTTCTTTAATAGTGCGTTTATCATGTTTTGGAGAAACAGGACGACTTTGTGAGTGACCGTGTTCAGAAGGGGCTCTTTCCACAAAATTTGGTTTGGGCGAGTTTGTGCAGTCTTTAATAATGTGCCCAAACTTCCCACACTTGAAACAAGTTCTCCTTTCAACAAACTTAGGAGAATCTGTTCGACGACCTGACGTTGAAGTTGTAGACCGAGAGGTACTAGCTTCACACCCATTTGTGTGTTGAGTGTAATTGTTATCATTATTGCGTTTCAAAATGTTGACTTTTTGAACAAAATCGGTATTTGACTTATTTTCAAAAGTCTCCACTTTATCAGTACCTTTGGAGGCCACAAATTTAACGTCTTTTGCCGTCTTCTTGTAACGAGCTCCTTTTGTTTCAGCCTTTGGTTGTGTAACCTTAGGCTTTTGAGCTCGTTGTTGTTGTTGTTGTTTACCCTTAAAAGCGACAGGTTGTTGCTTTGTCGGTGATTTTTGATTTCCAAATTTTCTTCTAACTTCAGCTTTTGGAATCGGATTACACTGAGTTACTGAAACTCTCGGAATCCCCTTTTCCAAAAACTTACTGGTAGTATCTTCAAACACTTTATCAATCAAAGATTGATTGACATTTTTAATTGGAAAAGTTGTGTTTGAATAAATTTTGTCATCACCAACTAAAGTGTACAACACGTTATCACTTTTAACAGTAGACACTGTTTTAGTGATAGGATCTATCTCTTGTTTCGCATCAGTTGATTGTACAACAGGAGTAGGAGGATCACACAGAATGTGATTCTCAAAAGGCACTTCTACTCCTTTGTTCTTTTTAAGAGATTTATCCTCATCACTCACATCTGGTTCATCATCTGACGAATCATAGTCCTCAACTGTGGGAGGACTTTGTTCCGTACCAACAGATGCTGAATTTTCGGTTGTTCCAGATGAGCCCTCCGAGGAACTGTCCAGCTTGAACCCTAATCCTGTAGTAACTTCCTCATAATCGAGAGGCACACTTGGTTCGAACCGAGGCATATCCTCTTCATCGGGCAACTTGGTATAGTCGTGTCTCAACGGGGGCGGACATGACTTATACCCAACGCCTTTCACATTACCCTTTAGTTGTTGAACGTCAATGATGTGATCAAGCACATATCGGGAGTTTGAGTAACTCTCCAATTTGAGCTTGATCGCTTCATGCTCACATTTCGCCACGGCTAGCTCTTTCTTTGTTTCCTCGATGATATTAATGTAATTATTAATACCAATTTGTTTGTTACAAACAGTTTTTGTTAATTCGGAAACACTTTTCTTTTGGGTTTCAATAACTGTTTTAAATTCCTTTTCATTGCGAGCTAAGGCCATGTTTGCCTCCTTGCACTTTGACAGTTCAACAACTAAACTCTGATTGTGACTATGAATCGTATCACATTCAAGTTTCACTCTATCACATTCATGTTTTAATTCTTCAAAAGCATGTTTAGCATTAGCACATTCATGTTTCAAATCAGCACAATCACTACATATGCTAGGAGTTTCGGATTTTACCTGACTCGTAGAGGCCAAGACATTTGCCATAAAGGCAGTCTGAGAAGAGAAAGATCCATCTTCAGTGAGAATCTTCTCCATTTCTTCTGATGTAGCATCAGCTTTCTTAATCAAGTCCGATTTCTCGTTAGCATCATTCGACAAATTATCAGCTTCAGAGTCAGTTCTTTCATTCAAATCCGATTCTTCATCCGAACTGCCACTGTATCCCGAACTATCATCTTTTCCTGAAGATTCACCATCGCTGACATTCTTGACAATTTCAGCATAAAACGCAGTTCTTGTTTGATCACCGTTTCCCAACTGTATGGCCGGACCACAATCGACACTTGGATCGAATTGAGGTTGTGTTGTGGAAACTTGAGGTTGAGGTTGGGGTTTAGATTGTGAAAGATAAGCATTTTGATTGAACTGTGGAAACGGAGATGAGTTTGTATTTGATACAAACGCCGTTTGTAACTTTGGTTGCTGAGCTGAAATGGAACTAACTAACGGGTTAAAACCTCCTCCAAGATACATTTCGGTATTTTGAGGAGCAGGGATTCGTTTAGCTTTCTGAATTTCTTCTTCGTTCTTGTGCTCCAACTTCTGAATGAATTCATAGATATTAACATTGACAGCATCCAGAACGCCCGTATGCTTTAAAAGCTCAATGAATGGGCTCCACTTTGGAGGTAGAGCATCAGCAAACCGTGCTACAATTTCCTGTTGAGATACAAGAACACCAACATAATACATTTCATGCATCAAATGATAATAACGAGTAATTATATCATTTAGGGTTTCATTCTCTAAGAAATGAAATGATTTGAATTTCTTCTTCAACAGATCATGACGTATCTTTCTAGTAGCTGCATATGCTTCTCCTCTCGCTACCAAAGGATTTTGAATGCTCTGATTTTGATTCGACACCTTTGCCCATTGACTTGCACTTATTGACTGTTGTTGTTGAGGTATGGTACGATTCATATATTCGGCCATCGACATCTGTTTTAGATCTGGTAGTGGATCCGTACTCCAATCCCATGGGCTCGTACAACTCATATTTGATGTATGTATGTGAAAAAATAATCACTCTCTTGAAAACACAGTGTTAACCCACTTTTGGAAGTCCTCTGTTAAAAATTGATAAGATACTTGACGAAACACTTGTTTGCTTGTTGACGAAACAGAACTGTAATGTGGCCGACGAAACAGAAGAGTGATCTCAGCGACGAAACTGAATTGATTCTTGTTGTCGACGAAACAGTTTTATAAATGAATGATCGACGAAACAATCAAGCCCAAAAAGTGAAGCCCAAGTCAACTTGAAGCCCACTTGTCGACGAAATAGAATTCTGTTTGTAGGTCCAAATCAGTGTTAATACCCGGCCCACTTCAATGTGACGAAACAGAATGTTAAGGGATGATTGACGAAACACTTGTTTTGATGATTGGTGTGACGAAACAAATAAGTGTTATATGATCGATGAAACAGATTGGTTATGTAACTTGTTGAAGCCCAAAACAAATTGAAGCCCACGTGAAGCCCAAAACACATGCACGACGAAATGGATTTGTAATATAATCAATTTTGACGAAACACATGTTATGTTTTAAATAATTGAGCCGACATATTAGACTGTTGACCACTAATTGACTGATATGTATTTATATATCCGACGAAACAAAAAATTGTTGTTTGTTTGTATTCAGCCAAGATAAGATCAATAGTTGGTGTGGTTAGTGAAAATTTTCAAAGTATACTTATCTTATGTCTGACACAAGAGTGGGTATGCAAAAATATTCAAACTTACACCAAGCTTTGTGATTTACGAAGCCTTCCTTTTCACCAAACCATCATCACCATGTACACAAAAGTCAATACACTTGTCTTTTAATATTACTAAACACAATAACAACTATAACTCAAACACAAGCAGATCAATCAAACATATAAATCAAGAACAATATGAATATACCAAGAACACTATGATAATTCTGGCCAAACTTATCACCGGATAAAATTTTCGAAACACGATTTTGCTTAAACTTTCAATAAAAACCAAAGGTTAATATGTAAACACTCAAACACACAAGGTTTTCGATAAAACTTTTAGCAAACCAACAACATAATCACTGATTTTAATGACTTTTTCCAGAAAAAAATATAAACTTTTCAAGAACGAAATCTGAAAAATCACAATAACACACTTGATAAAAACCCAAACTTGTTTGGTTTTAAACAAGGAAAAGAGCCAAGGCTCTGATACCACTTGTAGGTCCCGTTTTTCCGGTGAGGATCGATAACGAGAAACCTATTCCCTGTTTATAACAAACACGGTAACGGGTGCGGAATCCCCGTGACGGTGCAAACCAAACACAGTTAATAAATAATACGGATTAACCAATGAAACACACTCTATTGATTAACGGGATGAGAACCAATACAAACTGATACAAACACAGTTTTGACGGAATTTTGGCAGAGTTTCTTTACATGTATGCTCTCATCTCTGTGTCAAACAGAAACAGAGATGGGTATTTATACTAGACACAAGACTGACGAAACACATAAAGGCACGGCGAAACACTAAAGTCGACGAAACACACCTTGTTTCGTCGTTTACAAAATTAATTCTATCTGTTTCGTCGTTTGTTGTATAAGCCCAAGAGAAGTCCAAAGCCCAACTATGAATTACGGCCCATAATTGTTTCTGTTAACAAACTTTCACCAATATTCAACATAGTGACATCATCATGACATCACTAAGGTGATGTCATGGTGATGTGTTTGTGGGAAAGACTTGCGGCGTTCCGTGCCTCGCGTGTCGAACTCTGGGGCGCACGACGGAGGAATGTCGTGTCTTCGGGCTTGAGCCGGACCTAACCGAGTCGACCCGAAGTCGAACTGAGCTGAGTCGAACCGAGCCGAGTCGTGTCCACATAAAGTGTACCAACAATTACTGACCTGTTCACGGACTTGCTCCTGTGCCTTCATGCATCTGAAAATCAAGTTCCTCATCAATAAGTGATTCTATCACATAGGGCTTGTTTTCAATCAAAATAAGTGAGTTTCTCACATCTTTTATACGGTCAAACAGATGATAAATGGTATACTCACCGGTAAGATGAACTCTCGTGCATACCTTGATACGGGAATGTGTCGTGTGTGGATGAACACCGGTCGGTAAGTATAAATCATACCTTAACGTATCCCCTCGCCATGATTACATCTGATAAGTTGAGCTTATGTGGACAACAATACCGATAATTGTTATTGGATGCTTATCTAAATGTTAACTAATTTGAACAACAAGAGCGTTTTGGCGTGACCGTACACTGATATGATTCTCTTACCCTCGAAACTCGCAAAAAGAATGTCTGTAAATATTTGTTTACTGCTTTCGTTTCTGCATCTCTGTATATATTTATTTATTGCTTTCCGTCTTTACACTTGAAAAATGAAGAATTTCAAAAAGATTTTGCTTCTAGTTTATTTTTGATTGACTGATGTTGGAACTCGAGTCTATCCTACCCAAAATCCTGATCGTAAGCCGGAAAACAATTGCAACTTCATAAACAATCGAAGTTAACAAGTTTTGAAAGTTAAATGACTAAAAATGAATAATTTGTTAAACTTTCAAACTGTTGTCGGTCGGTGTTTGATTGAGATTTGATCTCATATGTGTCATTTGTTTAAATGTTAACTATATTCCAAGCGGTTGTTCTCATTATGCGTTTAGCTTTCTTGCATGTGCAGATGCTAAAGGCAAGGAGAACATGTTCGATGACAAGCTTTGGAATGAAGACACGAAGTGGTGGCACTCAAAAGATAAAAATGATCGAGTTGCCGCTGACCCTTCATCAACACCACAAGGGTCTAAAGAATTGACGTTCAAAAGATTCACGAGCATAACTCAATGGAGAGTTCAATTTAAGGGGGAGTTTGTTAACACACTACCTGAATGATAAAGGGAGTTTGTTGATACACTTTCTTCTTACGACGCGTGAAGACTTTGAAGATCCTCCGACATGAAAGACACAAAAGACACAAAAGACACAGAAGACGAACCATCACAGAAGACGAACCTTACGAGTAGCGTCCAAGGGGGAGATTGTTGGTACACTTTATGTGGACGCGACTCGGCTCGGTTCGACTCGGCTCAGTTCGACTTGGTTTCGACTCGGTTAGGTCCGGCTTCAGCCCGACGTCACGACATTCCTCCGTCGTGCGCCCCAGAGTTCGACACGCGAGGCACGGAACGCCGCGAGCCATTCCCGTTTTACACCTCACCATGACATCATCACTGTGATGTCATGGTGATGTCATAAGTTTGTCTCATGTGAATTGGTGAAATATGTTTTGTCAACAGAAACTAGTACGGGCCGTAATTCTTACATGTGGGCCGAAGACTAACATTGGGCTTTGGCTATCACTTGGGCTTCAACTGCAAACGACGAAACAGAAAGAATGTTTAATATGTTTGTCGACGAAACAAGTTGTGTTTCGTCGATTTTATGTGTTTCACCGTAGTCATTTCCATTTCGTCAGTCAGTGTCTGTGTCTAGTATAAATACATTCTCTGTTTCTGTTTGAAACAGAGATGAGAAAATACTTGTAAAGAAACTCTGTCAAAATTCCGTCAAAACTGTGTTTGTATCAGTTTGTAATCGGTTCTCATCCCGTTAATCAATTGAGTGTGTTTCATTGGTTAATCCGCGATCTTTATTATCTGTGTTTGGTTTGCACCGTCACGGGGATTCCGCACCCGTTACCGTGTTTGTGATAAACAGGGATAGGTTTCTCGTTATCGATCCTCACCGGGAAAAACGGGACCTACACAACTTAAGGAGCGTGTTTAAAATATATATTATATGTATATCCACAAGCATATATATAGTGGCTTGGCCAGCGCGATGCGACGGGTGTCATCGATACTATTTTGGAGAGCGCAATCTAACCTGGTCTGCTTTAAACACGGATTATGTTTGGTATTATTATTATTATTATTATTATTATTATTATTATCTAAATATTTAGTAATTATATACTTTAGTATTTACATAAGATAATATTGCACGATGTAATCGGTGTCACCGATATGGTTGCAAAAATCGTGACTAGCCGGCGATTAATCGCTGACTAGTCGCTAGTCGCCCATCAACTGAGTAATTTTCAGCTAATCAGTAAAAAAATCGCTAGTCGGCCTAGTCGGCCCTAATCGGCCCTAGTCGACCCTAATCGCGACTAGTCGGTCGGGAAAAATCGAAAAAAATCGAGAAAAACAACAAAATTCGGAAAAAAAACACATATTCCGGCCAAAACCTCTCAGATTCTGGTCAAAATTTGTCCACTTAAAAAAATTACGTATAAAAATATATGTATATATGTATAAAAACTTAAAATTATACATAAAAAGTCCGATCCGATTAATCCCGAGTAGTCGCTAGTCCCTACCTCACCGACCCGCTAGCGACTAGCGAGTTCTCCAACCTTGGTCACCGAGGCTCTTTTGGAGAGTGCAATCTAACCCGGCTAGCCTTAAACACTAATTATTTTTACTATTATTATATTGTTGTTGTTGTTGTTTTTGTTGTTGTTATTATTATTATTAAGTAATTACATACTTGTATTTAAATAAGATAATAATCAATTCACTAGTGGTAAACGTCTTTTATAGAGGGCAATCTAACTGACCTGCCTTAAATCACTGATTATATTTGGGAATATTGGATTTTAATAATCTCAACTATTCGTCATTGGCCGCCAACGGTCCCAACTTAAAAAATAACCACTAGCAGTTCTAACCATTGACATATTGGCCACTAATGGACCCTGACTAACAGAACCCTAACGCCGTTAGTCTCCGATAGCAAAAAAATCGTTTTTGGCCAGAAAAAGGGTTTTAAAGGTCCGATCTTAGGTTACAAAGAGGTTTCTGACGAAAATGTTGAGTTTTCTGACCAAGAATAAGTTTTCTGGCCAAAAACGTTTTTCCAGCGACCGAATACTAACGACGTTAAGGCTCTGTTAGTCAGGGTCCATTGGAGGCCAATATGTTAATAGTTGGAACTGCCAGTAATTATTTTTAAAGTTGGGACTGTTGGCGACCAACGACGAATAGTTGTGATTATTAAAAACCAATATTCCTTATATTGATTATTATTATTATTATTATTATTATTATTATTATTATTATTATTGTGTAAATATTGAGTAACTATATACTTATTGGTCTAGTGGTATGGTGCCCCTCTTACAAATATAAAATTATGGGTTCAAATTGTTGCAAATACAAAGTAAGATGGAATTATTCTATAGTAATAAATAAAAATCTTTTTTTGACACGTGTCAATCTCTGGTGTCTGCTTATCTTATTTTTAATTTCTTTTTCCTATTAAAAAATAGTTTAACTACATATATTTTAGATAAAGATAATAATTTTTTTATCAAACTTTGAATTAATAATATCCTTATCTTATTTTTCAATTTCTTTTTCCTACTAAACAATTGTTTAACCAAATATAATTTAGATAAGGATAATAAGAAAATTATATTAAATCACAAACTTCATGGATCTCTCTTATTTATTTATTTATTTATTTTATTTTTTTCCGCTTATTAATAATCATCTAATATTTTATTGGTTCTATCACATGCAATACACATATTTCTAACCTAATAATAAATAAAAAAACAAATTAAAATTTTAATAACTAAATAGTACATCAAATTTATCATTTAAATACATATCTTGACGCCCGTACGTGTTAATTGATTACATTATATTTATTTATCTCGTGCAATATACGGGGTATTTTAAAGACA
Organism: Helianthus tuberosus; assembly: GCA_030545235.1. NCBI lineage: Eukaryota > Viridiplantae > Streptophyta > Magnoliopsida > Asterales > Asteraceae > Helianthus > Helianthus tuberosus. Next base: position 67,311,147 of record CM060406.1, read on the forward strand.
TAACTATATGGCTTATTATATAAAATTAAATTTATGCAACCCGTGTATAACACGGGGTTCTAAACTAGTTAAGGTAATACTTAAACTAAATAGTATTTCCTTATAAAAATATAAATTGTAATTGTAAATTTAAAACATAATTTAAAGTCTTATAAAGAAAATAATAGTTAACGTAGGGAATTAAATAACATGTGCATTAGATAATGTATTAATTAGAAGAGATTTATTAAATGGTTGAATATTAGCAACTATTGAATAAAACACTTGTACCATATGTTTCGTAAGTTGTAACACATGTCTTTATAAGGTAACTAAAGTGACAAAACCAGCAAGATTACACATGATAACCCTACAACAACTCAAAAATAACATGAGGATAAAACTAAAAGAACATACAAAGAGGTTCAATAAAAAAACAATTCAAAAGCAAAACTAAAGGGATTTGCATGGGTTCATACATAGGGTTTTGAAGGTAAACTGCTATGTGGGACAATTCATGTCTTGTGCGACTAATACCAACTGGTGAATCCCACATTCGAAACTAATATATTTTGGGTTCTAAATCCCTAAATAGAAATAAAATTACCTCTCGCAAGGCGGCAATCGACAAAGGGGGACCATCAGGGATGTCATCAATGTCATAAAGCGGCAAACTTTGAAGGAAGACCATAATTTAGGGTTAAAGTTTGGTTCGTTTACTAACGGAATGAGATGAGGCGAAAAAGAGGAACACCACCTTACATAGCCCATGGAGCATCGCTTGACCGCGGAAGGACACATGTTCTCCTTCTCCAGCAGACTGTTCTCTCTCCATTCTTTGGAATTTGGAAAGAGTGAGTGGGGAGGTGGGATATATGATTTCGTGTAGAGGTGAAGATGAAGACACGCGTCTTAAGGGAGTGACCACCCAAATTGGGCAATTAAAACAAACCACGAAGAAAAACACTATTCATTCTCATTGCCTTATTAATAGATAAAAATAACCCAAGTGAAATCCATATTTCATGATTTCACTGCAAAACAATAATCAGTTCAGAAGAAAGTTCATATCACTAGCGCAAATGTTCAACACAAAGCAAATAAATTAAAAAATCAATCTGAGGCTATACAAAATATCCATTACAGTAAAACCAATCCGTCGACCTCAAAATCATATAGAAACCCAACAATAAAATCAAAATCAGATAAGTAAGCCTCAAAATCGAACAAATCTGACCAAATATTTACGAACCAGGAGAAGTGCAGGTCTTAAGCTGAACCCTAGCCGAAACACAACCGACTGTTCCACTCATCGTCGTTTGGTAGCTAGGATGGTTAAGCCGTGGGCCGTTGGAGTTCACTCATCGCCGTAGAGACAGTCGCGTCGCCGCCGAGGGAGGGCATATATGACCCCAGTTAAAAAGGAAAAATAAAAGCCAGGGGGTAGATTCGAACTCGTGCCAAAATCATGACCACAATGCAAACCAGCCACTACAACAAAGCTCCAAACATATCAAATCATCAAACACAAACCAATATATACAATACCAACGCAGAACAGAGGAAAGTAGACAACCAATAATGAAGAGCCACGTGGCAAAAATTTACTATTCACAACTTTGGTTTATTAATAGATAGAATAATTAATAAAAATAATAATAAGTAATGCCTTATTAATAGATATTAATTAATGCCTTATTAACGTATATTAATAGAGATATCCACAACTTGTGGCCTAGTGATAGGGAGACTTGGGGTTTCCAATGGCGATGATCCTCATGATGCTCGGGGGATAATCCAACAACGAACTCTTTATTGGCGAATAGATCATCATGGAGTTGGATCTGATAACACATACATTTGTTTGCAATGCACATTTATCAGAAATTATTCATTATTAACAGTTCTACCTTCTACACTAGTATCATTTTACAATTCAATGTGTTCAGTACAATAACATCAATATCAGTTTGCAATTCACATACACACACATACATATTTTATTTAGAAAGTTGGAGGCGGATAAAATTAAGGTTCAAACCCATTGTGTTAGAAAGTTAGGCTACATTAAAAATGTGACAGATGAAATTGGAGGTGCGTGTCTGCGAGAGAGAGATCGTTCAATAGTGGCAAATCAATGGGATGTGCGATGTGCACGAGAGAGAGAGGGAGTAAGATGGGGATGAAAATTAGTTCGATTTTGATTTCAAATTTCCATCAGGAAACTCGTCGGAAATCCCACGGTAATATAGATTAGGAATATTGGATTTTAATAATCCCAACTATTCGTTGTTTGCTGCTAAGAATCCAAACTATAAAAATAACCACTGTGAGTCCCAACTATTAACATATTGACCTCCAATGGACCTTGATTAACAGAACCCTAACACCGTTAGTCTCTGGTCGCCGGAAAACCGTTTTTGGAAAGAAAAAAAAGTTCCTAAAGGTCTGATCTAAGGTTACAAAGAGGTTTGGGATAAAAATGTTGAATTTTCCGGCCAAAAAGTTGAGTTTCCGGCCAAAAAGTTGAGTTTCCGGCTAAAAAGAAGTTTTCCGGCAAAAAATGAGTTTTCCGGCGACCTCATTAATTGGAGATTTTACTAGAAAAAGGTCACTAAAGGTCCGTAATAAGGTTATAAAGAGGTTTGGGACGAAAAGATTGAGTTTTCTGGCCAAAAACATTTATCCGGTGGCCGGAGACTAAAAATGTTAGGGTTCTGTTAGTTAAGGTCTATTGAAAGCCAATATGTTAATAGTTGGGACTGCCAGTTGTTATTTTAAAGTTCGGACTGTTGGCGACCAACGGCGAATAGCTGAGATTATTAAAATCTAATATTCTTATAGATTATTATTATACACACGCATACACACATACCGACATACCCACATACCCACATACACACATACACACATATACACACCCGCATACTCCTACATACGCATATACATATATTCATTAGACACACACACACAGATACGTACACACACGTACATATACACATACACATACAGACACAAATACACACACATATACACATACATAAACACACACACACCCAACCATACACCCACACCCCACACACATACACGCACACACACATAGGTATATATTTAAATAAACTATAAGCCAAAAAATATGTCATAAGAGGTAAAGATGCATACAAATATACAAACATACAAATACATAGAGTTACATATACAAACTCCTATTGCTAGAAGCAGATATTTTCAAATGTTTTCTTGCCATAAGATACAAAGATACAAACACATACACATACACAAAGATACACATATCATACATCCATATATTCCCTAATTTCTATATGTGCGCACATGTGGAACTCCGATGGCTAGATGCTGGCATCTTAGAAAGCAACCGGGCAATGCTTTCCCGTCATTACCAGATGTGCACACGAACTCCAACAGCTCGAAGTGACAGATAGTTAAATACATTTTCATGTAGTTTGCCCTTTTTAGCCCTTTTTAGGTATATAGCAACAGTTTTTACCTTGGTTATCTTTGACCACATGCAGTTTGGTAATCTTTAACCACAGTTTTGTTCTGAACTGCTCCCTTTAATCTTGCAGCATAAAAAAGGTGATTGAGAGATACAACAAAGTGAAGGAGGAGAATCATCAACTTCTGAATCCTGCTTCAGAAGCCAAGGTAACTCTTGTTTTCATATTAATTATCTGATCAGTATAGGAAGTATAGTTATAGTTTCACTTTATGGTTCATCTGCATGCATCAACTTCATATATAAAATATTATTATCATCATGCATGATTGTACATAAAAACAACAGATTGTGGCTGCAAATCCTCTAATCAAACAATTTATCTGGAGTTGTAAGATGGCTGTTTAGCTTTCCCAAAATAGACTTGGATTGAATTTCATCATTAGGGCACAGAGAATCTAGTTGCGATAACAAATTAGGCTGTCTTCGCCAGCGGTGGACCCAAAAATTATTTTCTAGGTGTGCGAACGAGGGGTTCAACCAAGTTTTCAAGTGGTGAGATAGGGATTTTAGCCTATAAAATACTGTAAAAAATTTCTTTTAAGGGGGGTGCCTGCCCACCCAACCCATAACTTGGGTACGCCCCTGGTATACGCTAAGGAGGTGGTCTGTTTCAGTTTGAGCCAGTTATGGTCAGTCTGTTCACTAAACGGGTCAGTTTTGACCAGTCCAACCAATTCAGTCGTTTGAGTTCATGTTCGGTATACGAATACATCACTCCAGCTTCTGTTATTTGAATCTTCCATTTCAGCCGTCCAGGGCTGATCTATCCAATGTTTAGTTGCTTTCTCTTCTCGAAATAAAAATCAAATAAAATAATGAAGATTTGAGGAGGGGTATACACCCTCGCTTGATTTCTGCTGCAACACGGAGACAGCAAGGAGAACAATGTGTGAATGAAGAGAAACATGGTGCATGCATAATGCTCCTATGAACAAATAAACAAAGACAGCATACGACTGTCTATGCACATACCTATAGTATGATCCAGAAGAGTAACATAGTTAGACATGATGCGATTCAAAATCTATTACTTAAAACTTCTTATATACCAAATTTGTAATAGGATTTTATACTAATGTTTAAAATACTATAACCTTCATGAGATAATCGCATTCACATAGTTGAGTTCATTTACAACTTAATTACAGAGGATGATATAACGGATTAGAGCTTTTAAGGGTAAGGATATCAGGATATATGTGCATGGATAAGCTTGAATATACATCAATGTTTTAGACAACATATGGTAAAAAAATGCAGGCGGCCAGTTCGAGTTTCATGTTGGGTTATACCGGTTTTGGACTCGTAAATGGTTTTTAATGAAAATAAGACCGACTACTGGAATGTAACATGTCAGTTTTGGATGGTTTCAGACAAGTTCCATACTAGGCAATCAGTTTGGCCAGTCTGGACCGATTTTTGCACACCCCTAAGTGAAGCAGACAACAAGGTGGATAAAGAGGAAATATACATCATTGTAATGGTAAGATCTTATAAGGAAGACCAGTTTAAGAGCTGGAACACTTGCTGAAAGAAGGTGTATGTTGTTAGGGAGAAAACAACTAAAGAATATATAGATTGGATATGCATCAGTAAGGACTTAATTGATGACTTGAATCAATACTTAGGGATGTAAGTAAGCCAAACAAAGCAGTTGCCATTATATCCAAGGTCCATCTAGTTTGGGTCTTAGAACTCAACTTCCTCAGTGTTATTTATCAGTTATTATGGCCTGTGGTCCCACTGAAGTTAATCACAGAGTCATTTCTACCAAAATATAACTTTCACCAAGTTCTTTGGCAAAATAAGAAGCGGAGTAATAATGCTAATATCCTTGCATTGGCTGGCAGACTTTTCACTAAGATTGCTTTGGTAAATTCATGGAGGTATATGGCTTGTGAAAAGCAAAAGCAAAAGAATAGAATCTGAAACATTATTTTGTTGAATTTAGTTTCAGTTTGCAACAGTTAAGGCTCAGCTAATACCTCTATGTTTCCATTTGCAGAAATTGAACAGGAACAGATGGTGAACACCAGATGTAAGTCTGAAGGCTCATAACAATCCCATTGAAAGATAGTTCGTTTTTGTTGACCTTATAGGATTCAGGAGAGCAAAGAGATAGAGGAAGTTTGGTACCAGTTTACTTACAGGGTGGAGCCTACACCAAGGTGCATGCATGGTAAGAATGTAAGATTGAACTGCAATAATAAAACAGGGTTTGCTTAGGAAGATTTTGGTGAAGGGAGTATAAATGGTGAGCATGAGCTTATATGCACGACGAGACACAAACTTTTAAAACATAATTACCATGACAAGTCATTTGTCGAAATTCCACTCCCAGCGAAGAACGTCAGGGTACCATCCCCGATGTATCATCTCCATCTCCACAATGTCCATCAACATAGAAGACCATTACAGCTCACAGTTGCCTAAAAACAATGATCAAGTAGCATAAACATATTGTGTTATCAGAAATTCATCCACAGCATAGAAAACCAAACCGTAAGGATTGATCTTCTGGATGTAGTATTCGAAACCCCCCCTCAGTTACAATCCTTCATTTGTCTAAATTTCACTCCAAGGGAAGAACTTCAGGGTACCATCCCCGATGTATCGTCTCCATCTTCACATTATACATCACATAAAAGGCCATTACAACTCACCTACGCCTAAAAACAACGAACAAGTAGCATAAACATATTGTGTTATCACAAATTCATCCACAGAATGAGAAAACCAAACCGTAAGGATTGATCTTCTGGATGTAGTAATTGAAATCCCGCCTCAGTTACAAACCCTCATTTGTCTAAATTTCACTCGAAGCGAAGAACTTCAACGTATCATCCCCAATATGTATCATCTCCAGGTTTACAGTATCCATCAACAAAGAATTCCATTACAGCTCACCTACACCTAAAAAAATGATCAAGTAGCATAAGCATATTGTGTTATCAGAGATTCAACCACCAGCATGAGAAAACCAAACCGTAAGGATTGATCTTATGGATGTAGTATTCGAAATCCCACCGAGGGGCGGACCTACCCTTTGGCCAGGGTGGGCGACCACACCCCTTGAAAAAAAAATTAGTGTATATTTTAGGCAAAAAACCCGACCGCACCCTTGAAAATATGGTTGAACACCTCATCCGCACCCCTAGCAAATAATTTCAGGGTCCGCCACTGATCTCACCTCAGTTAAAAACCCTCATTAACTCCTCTCATCCACATAATGTCAAATATTTGCACAAATTCATTTATCTAATGAATCAAAGCAGCAAAAAATATGGTACCATGTTACAAGGAGATCAAATTTACATTCAAACAAACATACAAATGTACACCATATGCATGAATAAGAATCTTTCATGTAACCACTATAGGACAGATCAAGAGTACAGAAAAAAAAATATCTTTCATCCAACCACCGTGAGATGAAAACTGCTCATTACTCAACCCCATGAATAAAGGATACATGATATGTTAATTAGCCGATTTGGATAATATACATGCAATAAAGATTTTTACCATTGATTAATGGTATGGCATCATTTGCACCTCACCATCAACATTAGCAGATTTCTAAGTTACATGTGAAAACTTATATCCACAAGCCTCTTTTACTTGTAGCTAATTTCAGGACAAAGGATATAAAGAGTCTGTATATCACATTCATTTACAAAAACACACTACATAAAACTCGTATCTAAAGGTTTTTTTTTTCACTTACTAGTTTTGGCAAGGAGAAGCAGTTCAGTTGAGGCAACAACTTCAGTATTTGCAACAAAGCCACAGGTAAGACTGCCTACTCTTTCTTTGGCTTTCCAAAATGGAAGTACTAATTTGGATATATTACATGTATGCATAGGTTCATCTCCCTTTTTTTTATTTTCTTTCTGGTTTAATTTTTTTTGTATACCCTCCTAGTTTAGCATAGAAGGATCATCTTCTTATAGCATATGTGATGGGGAAAAACCAAAATAAAAGACTCATGTTAAAAGATTTCCTCAAACATAGTCTTAGATGATAAGAATTTGAACCTTAATAGCATTTAGTGATGAAATTCACCAACATGTCAATGTCACCAACCTTACATTACATGAAGTGATAGTTAATCGCTAACCATTTGAAACAAATAACATCCATTTGACACTAATTTACGAAGGAGTTTGATCCCCCGTAATCAGGAACAGGTATGGTAGCTTTATGGGTTGTATAAGTGTGGTTTTTCTTCCTATGGTTTCATCAACATAGACATCAGTTTCTTAATGGTAGGATTAAAACCCTGTTTCGTAAAATGAGAACAAAGAAACATGTACATCGCAAATGCAAATGGAAAATGTAAGATCTATAAGGAAAAGAGTTAGGAATTCAGGGATGGTAAGATATTTGTAACTAATAACAGTATAAAGCATATAATTAATAAGATAGCTATCTATCAAATTGATGTCCTGCAAACTAATAAAGATCATGCAATAAAGCAACATGCTACAGATTAACCCTAACAATGTATCTTTTTGTCGTTGTGAGCACATGAAGAGTGGAGACTAATGTAAGATCAGCCAAGATCATGAAATAATTGTTTCCATGTAGTTATGAAGTAGAGACACAAATTAATATGAATACTAGAACCATTAACAAATTTAAATGGGCGTCATTCAGATGGGGATGTTTGGATGGAGTAAGTCCATTCCACATCATATGACGTGATGCACCTAGTCGATAGTCCATGATGATACTGAGATAGACAAACAAATAATATCATTAGGCACATGTGAAACATTTGTATATGAAGCAAACTGCTTTGGAGTTATGCTGAATTGGTTAGATTACTTAGCGTGACATGGAAGCTTAGAAAGATGAGTTCGTGATAAATGGTATCAAGCAAGTAGTTTCAAGGGAATGACGACCAAGACCGGCATGCGAATGTGTATTGAATTTGTGGGTGGTTATGAAAATCGTGTAGGTCCAACTAGCAGAGGATCTAGTCGCCTAATCCTTGTATACGAACAGACCCGGTTGTGCGGAATCCAACCGGGAAAGAAAACCGAGTTAGAAAACAAGAGAACGACACAGATTCAAAGATTAACACACACTTGTATATTTCAGAAAGTTTGGATTTGTAGGTCCCTCGGAGGATGAGGTCAAACCTTATCCTTGTTATGTCTAACACACTAGCAAGTGCGGAATCCAAGCTAGAATGCAAACAGGAGTTTATATGAGAGCTCAAGCTACAAAGAGAAAGGTAGACACACGAGATATCAAAGTTTTCTCTTGTATTTCAGTGGACACGGTTACAGCCCTTGACCCAACTGAAAATATGCTCTCTACAAGACTAAGTTCACTCACATCTCACACACTTATATGAAGTGAACACATTACATGAGTATATATACCCATTACAGCTCGTCTGGTCGAAGGATCAGATAGACTGATCGAAGGATCATCTATCGATCTGAAACCTGTCGAATGATCCACATATACCTCGAAGGATGATATCCTTCGAGGTCCATCAACATCCATCGAAGGTTTATCTTTCGAGCTCATCGAAGGATCTAAACAATCCTTCGATGACTCATCCTTCGACACAAACATGTTACAACAATGTTCCAACTGTTTGGCCAAGTCAAACCAGGAGGATGGTTGACTTGGTCAAACTTACATCAACCTTACATCAAAGACATCATTTTATATCATGACAAAATACAGACAAAGTACAGACACAAGTGCACCAACAAACTCCCCCTTGGCTGTAGCTTTGTCTCGATCTTCGTGTCTTCAAGTCTTTGACGTCCTTTCAAGTCTTCAATGTCGGAGGATCTTTAAAGTCTTCACGTCTTGAAAGCAGAAAGTGTACCAACAAACTCCCCGTTTCATGTAGGAAGTGTGTTGACAAACTCCCCCTTAACACAAGCTCCCCCTTGAGTTATGCTCGTGAATGTCTTGATCTTTACAACTTGAGATCCTTGTGGTGTTGATGATGGCCAGTAGCAACTCGATCATCTTCATCATTTAAGTGCCTTCACGTCGTGTCTTCATTCCAAAGCTTGTCATCGACCATGTTCTCCTTGCCTTTAGAATCTGCACATGCAAGAAATCTAAACGCGTAATGAGAACAACTGCTTGGAATATCATAAGCAAACGACACACATGTGACCATTGTTCAATCAAACACCGTCCGACAGTTTGAAAGTTTAACAAATTTATCAATTTTAGTTTTTAACTTTCAAAACGTGCAAATTCTGACCATTTATGAAGATTTAGTCGATTTTGGTTTTCAATCAGGTTTCAGGTAACGAAGACTCGAGATCCAACATCGTACAATCGAAAATAAAATAGAAATAAAATCTTTTTGGATTTTATAAAGTTTATATTAAAACACACCTAAAATCTTTTTGGTATTTTTGAATATTTCAAATGTAAAGACAGAAAGCAGTAAATAAATATATACAAAGATGCAGAAACTGAAAACATTAAATAAATATTTACAGACATTCTTTTTGTGAGTTTCGAGGGTAAGAGAATCATATCAGTGTACGGTCACGCCAAAACGCTCTTGTTGTTCAATTAGTTAACATTAAGATAAGCATCCTATAACAATTATCGGTATTGTTGTCCACATAAGCTCAACTTATCAGATGTAATCATGGCGAGGGGATACGTTAAGGTATGATTTATACTTACCGACCGGTGTTCATCCACATCACGACACATTCCCGTATCAAGGTATGCACGAGGGTTCATCTTACCGGTGAGTATACCGATTATCATCTGTTTGACCGTATATGATGTGAGAAACTCACTTATTTAGATTTGAAAACAAGCCCTATGTGATAGAATCACTTATTGATGAGGAACTTGATTTTCATATGCATGAGGGCACAGGAGCAAGTCCGTGAACAGGTCAGTACTTTCGTACAGCAGAGAGACGAACTTGACTCCCGGATAGATGTGATATATTATCACTTATTTGTTTGGACATGTGATTGTTGATCACTTATTGAGGTCGAATGCAATATGTACACGTATGTATGGTATCATGGAAGATCTAGACTTGCGTCCCCGTTATTTTTCGGTAAAAGATACAATCATGATACCCAGATGATAAGCAGCATAAAGACCGAATATCTCAGAACCTCGGCAATCTATCAAACGAAATTTCGGTACTAAGACCATATGCCAATGAATGGTTCCCACCTGGTCTTCAGTCGGATTTAAGTTTATATCACCCTGCACACTTTAAAATGATTGTGAGCCTACCGATACATCTTATATAGAGCTGCTTATCGTTTTTCATTTTAGGTTTAAAGAGGTTTGGACAGACCACTGATGTACTATCATTTTCTCTTTTGCTCGCCAGGAAACTCATTTTTGTTTTTCTATTGTTTTTGTGTTTTTGAAATTTTTCGATGTTTTTGGATTTTTCAAATTTTGGATTTACTCCCCCTAAAATCAATAAACTAAGATAAATTTAAAACACAAAGGTATTTACAAAAATGATTTTCCGATGTTGGTTTTACTCTTGCTTGACCTTAATGCCGTTTACCAATAATAAATAGTCAAATCTTGATTTGTCAAATGCTTTGGTAAAAAGGTCGGCACGTCGGTCATCGGTGTGGACGTAAGCAACATCGATTAGCCTTTTCTCAAAGCAATCACGTATGAAGTGATACTTAATTTCGATGTGCTTAGTCTTTGAATGCTGCACAGGATTTCTAGTGATCTGTAAGGCAGCAGAATTATCAACGTAAATAGGAGTAGCTAGGAATTCAAAACCGTAGTCACGCATTTGTTGTTGGATCCATAGGACTTGGGAGCAACAACTTGAGGCAGCAATGTATTCAGCTTCGCATGTTGATGTAGCGACGCACGTCTGCTTCTTGCACTGCCATGTGACTAGGCGATTTCCCAAAAATTGACATCCAGCCGTTGTGGATTTGCCGTCGATTTTGCATCCGCCAAAATCAGAATCACTGAATGCGATCAAGTCAAAGTTATTATCCCTAGGGTACCATAGACCAGTGTCAAGGTAACCCTTCAAATAACGAAAAATCCTTTTTACAGCTGCAAGATGTGAGGCCTTCGGGTTCACTTGATATCTGGCAAGCAGGCACGTTGGGTACATTATATCTGGTCTTGATGCTGTGAGGTACATAAGAGATCCGATCATCGCGCGGTAGTATGAGGGGCTAACAGCTTCACCCTTCAAGTCTGGAGTAATTCCGTGATTTTGCGGCAATGGGGTACCGATGGGCGTTGCATCAGACATCTGGAACCGGCTCAAGATGTCACCAACATATTTAGTCTGATGGATGAATATCCCAGACTCGGTTTGTTGTACTTGTAGGCCCAAAAAGAAAGTCATTTCCCCCATAGCACTCATCTCGAATTTATCCTGCATGATGCGCTCGAAATTCCTACACAAAACATCATTAGTAGAACCAAATATAATATCATCAACGTATACCTGTACCAGTAGAAGATCTCCATCTTGTTCTTTGATGAAAAGAGTACAATCGATAAGACCTCTGCGAAATCCATTCTCCAGCAAATAATTAGATAAGGTTGCATACCAAGCTCGCGGTGCTTGATGTAGACCATATAGAACTTTGTTGAGCAACCAAACCCGATCGGGATGGATAGGATCTTCAAACCCAGGAGGCTGTTCGACGTACACCTCTTCTTCCACCACAGCATGTAAGAATGCACTTTTCACGTCCATCTGGTATACCCTGAAACCTTTGAATGAGGCATAAGCCAGAAAGATCCGAATTGCTTCTAGACGTGCAACAGGTGCATACACTTCGTTGTAGTCGATCCCTTCTATCTGACGAAAACCTTGAACGACTAGCCTTGCTTTGTTTCGAATAACGACTCCACGGTCATCCTTTTTACATTTAATAACCCAACGGGTACCAATCTTCTTGTAACCAACAGGTTTCTCTACGAGTTTCCAGACACCAAGCTTCTGGAATTGTTGCAGTTCTTCCTGCATTGCTTCAACCCAAGAGCTATCTTTCAAAGCTTCTTTCCAAGTTCTTGGCTCTTCCTGTGAGACATAACACGCGAAAGACCAATCGTTTTGTTGACCAGATTCTCTAATCGCCGCATACAAGCCTGCATTGTTGTTGTTTCGCAACATGTTTCTTGTTTGAACGCCACTTTGTACATTTCCGATGATGTTTTGTTGAGGATGGGTATTGTGAATCCTTGTTTCTGGATTATCTTGAACTGGAATGTTTGTACCCAGATTGTTGAGATTGAGATCAACAACTAATTCAATACCCGGAATTGACGAAGAGGATGATGCAGTAGCTTCAGCTGTTCTAGGGACATCCACTGGAGGTGTACCTTCTGAAGTACCATGTACTGCTGTTGTTGGAGCCTCTTGATCTGCATCTAGAAATTCATCATCCTCTGAAGATTCGTTCAATTCGGTAGCATCGTGAAAATCCTCATTGTCGAGAGCATTATTGTTCACTGAAGATGGTTCTTGATTGACAATAATTAGACGAACCAACGGTGAATCTGTTGCATTGTCACTCTCGAAAAACATCCTTGCCGCAGCATTTTCTTCAACTGCTTCAACATTGATCGAATTGAAAAAGTCATCGTACTCAAACATCCAAGGCTGACCAGGACATTTGACTGGTAAAGTGTGCCTTTGTACTCTGACTTCAGACCATTCCTCGACCCTTTTAGTCTCTAGATTCCAGACTCTTAAGTTCGGGGTGGCATACCCAAGAAAGTATCCCTCAATTGCTTTTGCCCCAAACTTTCCATTAGGATCGATTATTGTACATGGAGCTCCAAACGGTTCAAGATATGACAAATCTGGTTTCCGTTTGTTAATAAGCTCAAAGCAGGTCTTGTTGTGCCTTTTGACTGTGAGGACTCGGTTCAACGTGTAACATGCAGAGGCCACAGCTTCAGTCCAGAATGGAATCGGCAATTGTGACTCTACCAACATAGTCCTAGCAGTCTCGATCAATGTGCGGTTCTTACGTTCAGCGACGCCATTCTGTTGAGGAGTATAAGCTGCACTAAATTTGTGAAGAATACCTTTTGAAGTGCAAAACTCCGCCATGGCATGATTTTTGAATTCAGTACCATTGTCGCTACGTATCCGCCTAACCTTCAACTTATATAGATTCTCAATCTGAATGATCAAGTTTTTGATAATACCGAAGGTTTCACTCTTATGTGCCATGAACGCCACCCAAGAAAATCTTGAATAATCATCAGTTATCACGAGGCAATATTGATCATTCCTAATACTTTTGTGCTTGACAGGACCGAACAAATCCATGTGCAAACGTTCAAGAGGAACAGCCACCGTGTTGATTTTCTTTGTAGGGTGTCGCTTCTTCGTTTGTTTTCCTTTTTGGCACGAAACACAGACGTCTTGAAGATGGAAGTTTTTAAGAGGAACACCATTCACTAATTCATTTGACACCAAATGATTCATTTTGCGTAAGTGGATGTGACCCATTCGTCTGTGCCAAGAGATTGAGTCTTTTTCTGTGGCTTTGGAAACGAAACAAGTTGCTTGTGCAGACGTTGTGATAGCTTGGCTCATATCAAGGACATACAGATCATTTATCCTTGGAGCCGACAAGAGAATCCATTCTTTTGGAATTTTGAAGCTGGGTTTCAGCACATAACATCCATTTGCATCAAAGTGTACTGAGAACTGCTTATCACAAATTTGAGAAACACTAAGAAGATTGTGATCAAGTTGTTGTACGAAGTTGATCTTATCAAAGCTAACAACCCCGTTGGAAATCATTCCTTCACCCGTAATATATCCGCCTTTATCTCCAGCAAAAGCAACATAACCTCCTCTAATAGATTTAACGTCGTAGAGAAGCTTCATGTCGCCTGTCATGTGCCTGGATGCCCCACTATCAACAATCCAATGACTACTGATAGTTCCTCCTGGAACACCCTGCACATTAACTCACATGATTAGTTGGAGATGGGGACCCAAGCCATTGTGGTCTTGGGTCTTCCATTTTCATCAACAACAATAACTTCTATTCTTTAATGATTCATAAATTGTGATGGTCCCTCTGAACTTGTGGTCAATTTAGGTTTCCATGTCTGTTGAGTTTTACCAGTTTGATTGTTTGAAATTTTTGAAAATTTTGAGTTTTCTGGCTTAATTGAAACAGATTGTTTTCGAACCACATCAGTTTTAAGTGCCTTTTCAATCACCTTGACTTGTTGGCATTTCTGTTTCTTTTCCCTTTCTCTTACAAGTCGGGGATCTTGTTTTACAGAACCAGATCGCTTTTGGTGATTGCGTTCACGGGGATCATCATCCTTTGCTTTCAACTTATGAAGATACGGACAATTTCGAATGATATGTCCAACTGTGCCACATTCAAAACATGATCTTCGTTCAACAAACCCCGAAGTATCATGTGATCGTCTTGCCGATGATGAACTTTGTGATCCCGAGGTACTAGGTTTTGAACTATTTGGTTCATTCCTTTTCATCACTGTTGCTTTCTTGACAAAATCTAAGTTAGATTGATTTTCAAACGTTTCAATTTTGTCCGTTCCCTTAGATTTCACAAAGTTCACATTCTTATTCTTCTTTTGATTTGGCTTCTTTTGCCTTTGAGCCGGCAATTTTCCTTTTTGTTTGTTATGATTTTGCTGCCTTTTCTCTGTTGGTAATTTCTGATTGCCAAATTGTTTTCTAACTTCAGCCTTTGGGATAGGAGGGCACTGTGTTACCACAACGTGTGATCCTTTCTTACCCAGAAATTTGCTTGTCGAATTTTCAAAAACTTTACTGATTAAGGATTGATTTACATTCTTAATCGGAAAATCTTTGTCAGAATAAATTTTATTATCACCAACAAGAGTATACAGCAAATCCACACTCTCCGACTCTTGTGCAGACAAGGACTCGATTGCAACAGTCTTAGCGGGTTTAGCAGGAGGATCACACAGAATATGATTCTCAAGAGGTATGTCCTCTTCTTTTATCACCGCATCAGACTTTGCTGAATCAGTATCATCAGATTCATCATCAGAAGAATCAGCATCCTCAACAACAACTGGAGGATCCTGATTCTGTTCAGCAGAAGACACACATGTATCTGCTGATACATCCGAATCTGATGATACTTCTTTCTTGTATCCGAGTCCTGTTGCAAATTCATTAACATCTAGAGGAACAGATGGTTCAAAGAAAGTTCTATCCTCCTCGTCAGGCATGACATCATAATTGTGTCTCACAGGTGGTGGACATTTCTTGTATCCAATGCATGTGACATCCCGTTTCTCTTTCTGTACGTCAATGATGTGATCCAACACATAGCTAGAGCTCAAATAACTGTCTAGCTTAAGTTGGATCGCCTCACTTTCAGTTTTGACACAAGCCATTTCCTTTTGCATTACCTCAAGGCGAGTTATATACAAATTAATGTCAGTTTGTTTTCTGGAAACCATTTTGGTTAGCTCGGTTTTATCTTTCTTTAATTTCTCAATTACCGATTTAAACTCCTTTTCATGGTTTTCATAAAACATGTTGGCTTCAGTGCACTTCGAAAGATCCACAGTCAACTTCTGATTGTGAATGAATGTCACATCATATTTGTCTTGCAAAGCCTCGTGTTCGCTTTGCAATTTACACCACTTATCATTCAAAGAAACATGTTTGTCTTGCAAGTCAAACAAACTAGCTTGTAAAGCATCATGTTTGCCTTGCAACTCAGACATGTTTGCCTCTAAGTCAGCATTTTTAACACGCAAACTATCACAGTTATCACAACTAACAGCAATGGGTTCATCGACACATACCTGACTTGATGAACTGTCGACATTAGCCATAAAGGCTGAATGGAGAGAAGACGAAGAATAAGCAGCTTGATCCACCAAAATAGATCTTCTTTGAATTCCTGCTGCAGCTTCTTCCAATAGCTCATCAATATCTGCATTAACTGACGCACTTGATGTGTCATCTTCCTGATCATTCCCTGAACTCGAGGACTCTTCATCTGAACTTCCACTGTAACCGGAGCTGTCTTCATCTTCAGAAGATTCATCACCATTGGTGGAAGATTCTCCACCACTGGCGTGTTTAAGATCCTTGACAACTTCAGCAAAACAAGCTGTTCCATCTGGAGCATCATTTCCCAACTGAATTGACCAATCACAACCTTCATCTACTTGAACCACAAGTGCCTGGTTGGCATTAGATGGTCCTGCTTGACTCTGGTTGTTGACAGGCACCAATGTGCGCTCATTGTTCCTTACTTGGTTCTGATTTGCCCTGTTGCCTTGACCTCTGAAAGGATTTTGGTTTCCATGTTGAGATGGCCTCGTACATTCACGTTTGAAATGACCACGTTCACCACAATTGAAGCACTTAACAGCCTGCTTATCAAATCCATACTTGGTGTCTTTCTTGCTTTCCAAGCTGGTTCTGCCAGTTCTTTCCATGAAATCCTTTGCTCGCCTAACAGCACTGGCAAAGGCCCACTTGATGTCCATCATCTCCATCTCCTCTTTATCGATCTGCTGATAGTCTTCTTGTGTCAGATTAATGTTACCAATCTGACCTTCCACTAATCCACAGTATGCGCTCACCAAAGTGTTTAGCAGCTCCATGTGTTCCTTTGCTACTTCCACACTGACTTTAGAAAAGCTTGAGGTGTCGAGCCGTACTGTATTTGGCTTTGATTGCTGACCAGCAGATGATGTGCTTCCATAACATGCTTGCTGTTGAGGAGGAAGTGGATTCCCGTATAAATCTGTTGGTCCGGTAGATCGAACAGGTAATGGATTTCCGAACATATCTGTTGGTCCGGTAGATCGAACAGGTAATGGATTTCCGAACATATCAGTTGCTCTGATAGGTAGTTGGCTTTGCTGTTGTGGTACTGGTTGAGGAACTGGTTCAAGCGGATTTCCATACATGTCTGTTGTTGGAGGAGGCTTGACCGGAACTTGGATAGGATTGCCATACATGTCAGTGCTAGACACAAACGCTGTTTGAATTGGAGCGTGTGAAGAAGGTTTTGTAGAAGTGCTAGAAGTTCCATAATACATTTCAGGATTTTGTGGCACTGGAACTCTTTTTGCCTTGAGAGTTTCTTCCTGATTCTTGTTTTCCAGGAGTTGAACAAAGTCATTGAAGTTTGTTGTAGCTAAAGTGCCATTGTACTTCATGATTTCCAAGAAAGTATTCCATTGAGGTGGCAGTGCATCTGCAAACTTTTTCACTACCTCTGCTGAAGTTGTTACAACCCCAATATTTGCCAATTCAGTCAGCAAATGATTAAATCGACTTGTCAAATCTCCTAAAGATTCATTCTCCATACAAGTAAAACCATCAAACTCTTTCTTTAGCAGGTCGCGTCTGAATTGACGTGTCGCTTCATTTCCTACGCCCCTTATCTTCAATGCGTCCCACAACTTCTTTGTTGTCTTGAAACTGACAAATTGATGATAAATATCTTTGCTTAACGCCTGAGTAAGAATGGCATACGCTTTCTTCTCTAAGTCATAGACCTTCTTCTGATCTTCCGTAAGATCGGCAAACGTAGCAGCAGATGAAGCGGCAACCTCTATTGTTTGATCAAAATCTGTGATGAAACGCAACCACATTTCTGTATTTTGACCAAGGACGTATGTATGAAATCTGTCAATCCATCCTGGATATTCGTATAAGTGCATCAACTTTGGAGGCCGATTCAAACTTCCGGTTTCGCTCTCGCTTAAGAGAATGCTTTGAATACTTGGAGTTTGATTTGATACAAATGCCCATTGACCGGTAGAAATTGCATTAGCTTGAGAAGATACCGGGGCGGGAGATTCGGCCCATGCAGGAGATAAACTGGTATTTCTATACTTTCCCAAATCCGGAGCCGGAGTACCATAATACATTTCTGTATTTATCGGAGTACCCCACATCGAATTCATTTTTGATGAAGAAAAATTGTTACACTAGTTCTCTCGGGTTCTCCTTGTTAACAACCAACCAGCCGAAGGATCCCTTATCGAAAGACGAGAAAAACACAAACTTGTTAAACTTAAACAGACTAGGATCGAAGGATCAATACTTGTTCGAAGGATCAACAGTGTTCGAAAGATCACTGTTGAATTTCGAACAATGATTTTGAAGGATTCTCCAATCGAAAGATCCTTATGTTTCGAACCAGAACTGTAGCTCGAAAGATGTATCCTTCGAAAAGATTCCTTGGATCGAAGGATAAGTCACAGACTTCGAAGGATGTGCGAAGGATGATTATCTATCAAACTTCCTTTGATCGAAAGATGATCTTTCGACTTCGAAGGATATCCTTCGATCTGTACTGACACAGTTGACAAAAGTGACAAGTTGGTGAAAAGGTGATGGGTTGGAAGAAAGCTTTCGGCAGAAAGTATGGTCAGACCATACTTTTTACCAAAACAAGATTTGAACAATAAAATATTGCTTAAAAAGGACGGTTCTTATCCAGAAAACCGGTCACCGGAGTAAGCCGGAATTTGGCCGAAAATTACCAAACTTCTTAAAAACAAGTTTTTAAGTTACCCAACCCGTCCTTTAACACACCCGGTTAGTTTAGAACACGTTTTTACGACAAGAAATGCGAGAAAAACACTAAAAACGGGTGCTAAATCATGTGAGTTTTGTCCAAACACTCCAAAATCTTGTATAAACTCGGTTTTTAACAAGGAAAAGAGCCACGGCTCTGATACCACTTGTAGGTCCCTCGGAGGATGAGGTCAAACCTTATCCTTGTTATGTCTAACACACTAGCAAGTGCGGAATCCAAGCTAGAATGCAAACCGGAGTTTATATGAGAGCTCAAGCTACAAAGAGAAAGGTAGACACACGAGATATCAAAGTTTTCTCTTGTATTTCAGTGGACACGGTTACAGCCCTTGACCCAACTGAAAATATGCTCTCTACAAGACTAAGTTCACTCACATCTCACACACTTATATGAAGTGAACACATTACATGAGTATATATACCCATTACAGCTCGTCTGGTCGAAGGATCAGATAGACTGATCGAAGGATCATCTATCGATCTGAAACCTGTCGAAGGATCCACATATACCTCGAAGGATGATATCCTTCGAGGTCCATCAACATCCATCGAAGGTTTATCTTTCGAGCTCATCGAAGGATCTAAACAATCCTTCGATGACTCATCCTTCGACACAAACATGTTACAACAATGTTCCAACTGTTTGGCCAAGTCAAACCAGGAAGATGGTTGACTTGGTCAAACTTACATCAACCTTACATCAAAGACATCGTTTTATATCATGACAAAATACAGACAAAGTACAGACACAAGTGCACCAACAGGATTACAAGATTATACAATAAAGTTCTCACACTAAACTCTCTCTCTAATACTCTCTAGTGTTCTCTGGTTGTCCATGTTCTTTCTGTCTTCAGTGCTGCTTATATAGCAACAGCATCGACGAAACATCAAAGATCTCGACGAAACCTGTTGAGACGACGAAACATCTAAAGCAGCCGACGAAACATGATGACCCCGACGAAAGGTCACAGCCGACGAAACCTCATGATGACGAAACTAACAGGAGTTTCGTCATGCAGATATGTAGGAGTTTCGTCGTGTGGACCTTAACAGAAGTTTTGTCAAACAACATATGTGCTGGAGTTTCGTCATGGGCATGTTTATGAGTTTCGTCAATCAGTTGCAGATTGCAGAACAGGACAGCAGCAATAAACAGATCATTCAGCAACTTGCAGACACTGTTGGTAAGGATCCAAGATACGACGGAGGATGTCGAGGCTCGGTCTGCGTTTCATAGCGGGTTCGTAACGAGCGAGTCGCATCCATAAACATGTATCAACAAACTCCCCCTTGGATGCTGCTCGTGAGGTTCATCTTCCATGTCTTTCATGTCAGAGGATCTTCAAAGTCTTCAAGCGTCATAAGTAGAAAGTGTATCAACAAACTCCCCATTTCATTTAGGAAGTGTGTTAATAAACTCCCCCTTAACATAAGCTCCATTTTCAGCACTTAGATCCTTGAGGTGTTGATGATAGGTCAGCGGCAACTCGATCATCTTTATCTTTTGAGTGCCTCCACGTCGCGTCTTCATTCCGAAGCTTGTCTTTTATTACGTTCGCATCTGCACATACAAGAAAGCTAAACACGTAATGAGAACATACGCTTGGAATATAGTTAACATAAACAAACGACACACACGTGACCATGTTTTCAATCAACTACCGTCCGACAGTTTGAAATTTAACAAATTGTTCAATTTTGGTTTTTAACTTTCCAAAACTTGCAAATTTCGATCGTTTATGAAGAATCAGTTGTTTTGGTTTTCGATCAAATTTCAGGTAACGAAGACTCGAGATCCAACATCGGGTAATCAAAAGAAATTAGAAATAAAATCTTTTTGGCTTTTATAAAGTTTATATGAAAACACACCTAAAATCTTTTTGGAATTTTGAATATTTCAAACGTAAAGACTGAAAGCAGTGAATAAATATGTACAAAGATGCAGAAACTGAAAGCATTAAATAAATATTTACAGACATTCTTTTTGCGAGTTTCGAGGGTAAGAGAATCATATCAGTGTACGGTCACGCCAAAACGCTCTTGTTGTTCAATTAGTTAACATTTAGATAAGCATCCGATAACAATTATCGGTATGGTTGTCCACTTAAACTCAACTTATCAGATGTAATCATGGCGAGGGGATACGATTAGTGTATGATTTACACTTACCGACCGGTGTTCATCCACACACGACACATTCCCGTATCAAGGTATGCACGAGGGTTCATCTTACTGGTGAGTATACCATTTATCATCTGTTTGAACATATGAAAATGTGAGATACTCACTTATTTTGATTGAAAACAAGCCCTATGTGATAGAATCACTCATTGATGAGGAACTTGATTTTCAGATGCATGAAGGGCACAAGAGCAAGTCCGTGAACAGGTCGGTACAAACGTACAGCAAAGAGATGAACTTGACTCCCGGATAGATATGATATTTTATCACTTATTTTGTGGACATGTGATTGCTGATCACTTATTGAGATCGTATGCAGTATGTACACGTATGTATGGTATCACGGAAGATCTAGACTTCGTCTCCGTTATATTTCGGTGAAAGAAACAACCATGATACCCAGATGATAAACAGCATAAAGACCACGTATCTCAGAACCTCGGCAATCTATCAAACTAAATTTCGGTACCAAGACCATATGCCAATGAGCGGTTCCCACACAGTCTTCAGTCGATTTAAGTTTATATCACCCTACACACTTTAAAATGATTGTGAGCCTACCGATACATCTTATATAGAGCTGCTTATCATTTTTCATTTTAGGGTTTAAAGAGGTTTGGACAGACCACTGATGTACTATCATTTTCTCTTTTGCTCGCCAGGAAACTCATTTTTGGTTTTCTATTGTTTTTGTGTTTTTGAAATTTTTCGATGTTTTTGGATTTTTAAAATTTGGATTTACTCCCCCTAAAATGTAAAAACTATGATAAATTTTAAAAACACAAAGGTATTTACAAAAATGATTTTCCGATGTTAGTTTTACTCTTGCTTGACCTTAATGCTGTTTACAAGTAATAAAAAGTCAAATCGTGATTTGTCAAAATGCTTTGGTAAAAAGGTTGCAACGTTGGTCATCGGTGTGGGCCTTAACAACATCGATTAGTCTTTTGTCAAAACAATCACGTATGAAGTGATACTTAATTTCGATGTGTTTGGTCTTTGAATGCTGCACAGGATTTCTAGTGATCTGTAAGGCAGCAGAATTATCAATGAAAATAGGAGTAGTTAGGAATTCAAAACCGTAGTCACGCATTTGTTGTTGAATCCACAGGACTTGGGAGCAACAACTTGAGGGAGCAATGTATTCAACTTCGCATGTTGATGTAGCGACACAGGTCTGCTTCTTGCACTGCCGTGTGACTAGGCTATTTCCTAAAAACTGACATCCAGCCGTTGTGGATTTGCCGTCGATTTTGCATCCGCCAAAATCAGAATCACTGAAAGCGATCAAGTCAAAGTTATTATCCTTAGGGTACCATAGACCGGTGTCAGGGCAACCCTGCAAATAACGAAAAAATCCTTTTTACAGCTGCAAGATGTGAGGCCTTCGGATTAACTTGATATCTGGCAAGCAGGCACGTTGGGTACATTATATCTGGTCTTGATGCTGTGAGGTACATAAGAGATCCGATCATCATGCGGTAATATGAAGAGCTAATAACTTCACCCTTCAATTCAGGATGAATTCCATGATTTTGTTGCAGTGGGGTACCAATGGGCGATGTGTCGGACATCTGAAATTGGTTCAGAATGTCATTGACATTCTTAGTCTGATGGATGACTATCCCAGACTTCGTTTGTTGCACTTGTAAGCCCAAAAAGAAAGTCATCTCCCCCATAGCGCTCATTTCAAATTTATCCTGCATAACACGCTTAAAGTTCCTACACAAAACATCGTTAGTAGAACCAAAAATAATATCATCCACGTATACCTGAACCAGTAGAAGATCTCTATCTTGTTCTTTGATGAATAAAGTGCAATCGATAAGACCTCGACGAAATCCATTCTCCAGCAGATAATTAGATAAGGTTGCATACCAAGCTCGTGGTGCTTGATGTAGACCATAGAGAGCTTTGTTCAGCAATCAAACCCGATCAGGATGAATAGGATCTTCAAAACCTGGAGGCTGTTCGACATACACCTCTACTTCCACTATACCATGTAAGAATGCACTTTTGATGTCCATCTAGTAAACCTTGAATCCTTTGAATGAGGCATAAGCAAGAAAGATCCGAATTGCTTCCAGATGTTCAACAGGTGCATACACTTCGCTGTACTCTATACCTTCAATTTGACGAAAATCTTGAACGACCAATCTTGCTTTGTTTCGAATAACGATCCCACGGTCATCCTTTTTTCATTTATAAACCCAACGGGTACCAATCTTCTTGTAATCTTCAGGTTTATCAATGAGTTTCCAGGCACCTAGCTTCTGGGATTGCTGCAGTTCTTCCTACATAGCTTCAACCCAAGAATTATCTTTCAAAGCTTCTTTAATAGATTTTGGTTCTTCTTGTGATACATAACACGCGAAGGACCAATCGTTTTGTTGACCAGATTCTCGAATCGCCGCATACAAGCCTGCATTGTTGTCATTTCGCAACATGTTTCTCATTTGAACGCCACTTTGTACATTACCGATGATGTTTTGTTGAGGATGGGTATTGTGAATTCTTGTTTCTGGATTATCTAGAATTGGAATGTTTACAGATTGTTGAGATTGAGATCAACAACCAATTCAATACCCTGAACTGGCGAAGAGGATGATACAGTAGCTTCAGCTGTTTTAGGGGCGTCCACTGGAGGTGTAGCCTCTGAAGTACCATGAACAGCTTCTTGGTCGGCATCGAGAAATTCATCATCCTCTGAAGATTCGTTCAGTTCGGTAGCATCGTGAAAATCCTCATTGTCGAGAGCATTATTGTTCACTGAAGTTGGTTCTGAATTGTTGACAATAATTGGACGAACCAACGGTGAATCTGTTGCGTTGTCACTCTTGAAAAACATCCTTGCCGCAGCACTTTCTTCGACTTCTTAAATATTGATCGAATTGAAAAAGTCATCGTACTCAAACATCCATGGTTGACCTGGACATTTGACTGACAATGTGTGCCATTGTACCCTGACCTCAGACCATTCCTCGACCCTTTTAGTCTCTAGATTCCAGACTCTTAAGTTCGGGGTGGCATACCTAAGAAAGTAACCTTCAATAGCTTATGCCCTAAACTTTCCATTAGGATCTATCATTGTGCAAGGAGCTCCAAACGGTTCAAGATATGACAAATCTGGTTTCCGTTTGTGAAGAAGCTCGAAGCAGGTCTTGTATTGCCTTTTGTCTGTAAGGACTCGGTTCAATGTATAACAAGCAGAGGACACAGCTTCAGTCTAGAAGTGAATCGGCAATTGTGACTCTACCAACATCGTCCTAGCAGTCTCGATCAATGTGCGGTTTTTACGTTCAGCGACGCCGTTCTGTTGAGGAATGTAAGCCACACTAAATTCGTGAAGAATACCTTTTGAAGTACAGAACTCCGTCATGGCTTGATTTTTAAATTCTGTTCCATTGTCGCTGCGTATCCGTCTAACCTTCAAAGTATACAAATTCTCAATCTAAATGATCAAGTTTTTGATAATACCGAAAGTATCACTCTTGTGAGCCATGAACGCCACCCAAGAAAATCTTGAATAATCATCTGTTATCACGAGGCAGTATTGATCATTCCGAACGCTTTTATGCTTAACAGGACCGAACAAATCCATGTGCAAACGTTCAAGCGGAACGGCCACCGTGTTGATCTTTTTAGTCGGGTGTCACTTCTTGCTTTGCTTTCCTTTTTGGCATGAAACACAGACGTCTTGAAGATGGAAGTTTTTAAGAGGAACACCATTCATTAATTCATTCGACACCAAATGATTCATTTTGCGTAAGTGAATGTGACCCATCCGTCTGTGCCAAGAGATTGAGTCTTTTTCTGTGGCTTTGGAAACGAAACAAGTTGCTTGTGCAGACGTTGTAATAGCTTGGCTCATATCAAGGACATACAGATCATTAATCCTTGGAGCAGATAACAGAATCTATTATTTCGGAATCTTGAAGCCGGGTTTCAGCACATAACATCCATTTGCATCAAAGTGTACTGAAAACTTCTTATAACAGATTTGTGAAACGCTGAGAAGATTGTGATCAAGTTGTTGCACAAAGTTGATCTTATCAAAGCTTACAACCCCGTTGGATACCATTCCTTCACCAGTAATATATCCGCCTTTATCTCCAGCAAAAGCAACATAACCTCCTCTAATAGATTTAACGTCATAGAGAAGCTTCATGTCGCCTGTCATGTGCCTGGATGCCCCACTTTCAACAATCCAATGACTTCTAAAAGTTCCCCTGGAATACCCTGCACATGAACTCACATGATTAGTTGGAGATGGGGACCCAAGCCTTTGTGGTCTTAGGTCTTCCGCTTTCATCGACAAAAGTTATTTCAATTTCTCGATGGTTTGGAAATTGTGAGGTTCCCCCTGAATTAGTAACCGTTTTTGGTTTCCAAGTCTGTTGAGTTTTACCAGTTTGAATTTTTGAAATCTTTACTTCGTGATTATTAGAAGTTTTAGAAATTTCTGGTTTAACGGAAACAGGTTGTTTGTGAACCACGTCGGTTTTAATTGCCTTTTCAATTACCTTGACTTGTTGGCGTCTCTGTTTCTTTTCCCTTTCTTTTACAAGGTGGGGATCTTGTTTTGTAGAAACAGGTCGCTTTCGGTAATTTTGTTCACGGAGATCATCAACTTTGGCTTTTAGTTTATGAAAATACGGACAATTTCGAATGATATGTCCAATTTCACCACATTCAAAACATGATCTTCGTTCAACAAACCCCGAAGTAACATGTGATTGTCTTGTCAATGAACTTTGTGATCCCGAGGTACTTGGTTTTGAACTGTTTTGTTCATTTCTTTTCAAAGATTTAACTTGATTGACATGATCTAAGTTAGATTTATTGGCAAATGTTTCAAGTTTATCTGTTCCCTTCGACTTCACAAAGTTCACCCTTTTGTTCTTCTTTTAGTTCGGTTCCTTTCGACCTTGAGTCGTTGATTTACCTTTTGGTTTGGTATGATTTTGCTGCTTTTTCACTATTGGTAATTTCTGATAGCCACATTGTTTTCGAACTTCAGCCTTTGGGATCGGAGGACACTATGTTACCACAACGTGTGAACCCGACTTTCCCAAAAACCTAGTTGTCAAATCTTCAAAAGCTTTACTGATTAAAGATTGATTTACATTCTTAATCGAAAAATCTTTGTCAGAATAGATTTTATCATCACCAACAAGAGTGTACAGCAAATTCACACTCTCTGACTCTTTTGCAGGTGTGGACTCGACCAGAACAGTCTTAGCAGGTTTTGCGGAAGGATCACATAGAATATGATTCTCAAGAGGTATGTCCTCTTCTTTGATTACCGCATCAGACTGTGCTAAGTCAGTATCATCGGATTCATCATCTGAAGAATCAGCATCCTCAACAATGACTGGAGGATCCAGATTTTGTTCAGCAGTTGACACACTTGTAACTGTTGAAACATCCGAATCTGATGATACTTCATTTTTGTATCCAAGTCCGGTTGCAAATTCCTCAATGTCTAAAGGAACAGATTCCTCATAATAAGTTCTATTCTCCTCATCAGGCATTGCATCATAATTGTGTCTAACAGGTGGTGGACATTTCTTATATCCAATGCACGTGACATCCTTTTTCTCTTTCTGTATGTCAATGATGTGATCCAGCACATACCTAGAGTTTGAATAATTGTCTAGCTTAAGCCGGATCGCCTCACTTTCACACTTAACACAGGCTAACTCTTTTTGCATGATTTCTAGACGATTGATATAACAGTTTATGTCAGTTTGTTTTCTTGAAACCATTTTTGTTAGCTCGATTTTATCTTTTCTTAAATTTTCAACCACCTTTTTAAACTCTTTTTCATGGTTTTCATAAAACATGTTAGCCTCTTTGCATTTCGAAAGATCCACTATTAACTTTTGATTGTGGATATATATCACGTCATACTTGCTTTGCAAATCATCATATTTGCCTTGCAAGTCCGACAATTTATCACCTAAACTAACACATTTATCACATTTATCGGAAGTTGGTTTATCGACACATACCTGACTTGATGAACTGCCGACATTAGCCATAAAGGTTGAATGAATAGAAGAAGAAGAATAAGCAGCTGTATCCACAAGAATTGATCTTCTGTCATTCCTTGTTGCAGCTTCTCCCAACAATTCATCAACATCTGCGTCGACTGACACATTTGACGTTTCATCCAAATGATCATCGCCTGAAGTTGAGGATTCTTCATCTGAGCTTCTACTGTAACCAGAACTGTCTTCATCTTCAGAAGATTCACCACCACTGGCGGAAGATTCTCCACCACTGGTGTGTTTCAAATCCTTCACCACTTCAGCAAAACAAGCTGATCCACCCTGATCACCAATGCCTAATTGCATTGACCAGTCGCAACCCTCATCCACTTGCACGACAAGAGCTTGATTGTTTGATGGTCCTGCTTGATTGTTTATAGGTACCAAGGTGCGATCGTCATTCCTGGTTTGATTCTGATTCTGTTG
This sequence comes from Helianthus tuberosus, assembly GCA_030545235.1. Lineage (NCBI taxonomy): Eukaryota > Viridiplantae > Streptophyta > Magnoliopsida > Asterales > Asteraceae > Helianthus > Helianthus tuberosus. The sequence continues at coordinate 67,338,883 of CM060406.1, forward strand.
GTTGCCTTGACCTCTGAAAGGGTTTTGGTTCCCATGATGTGCTGGCTTTGTGCATTCCCTCTTGAAGTGACCCCGTTCGCCACAGTTAAAGCACTTAACAGACTGCTTGTTGAACCCATACTTGGTATCTCTCTTGCTTTCCAAGCTGGTTCTACCAGTCCTTTCCATGAAGTCTTTTGCTCGCCTGGCCGCACTAGCAAAATCCCATTTGATATACATCGTATCCATTTCCTCCATATCAATCTGCTGATAATCTTCTTGTGTCAGATTGATCTTTCCAATCTGACCTGCTATCAACCCACAATACGCGCTCACCAATGTGTTCAGTATCTCCATATGATCCTTAGCTACTTCAACGCTAACTTTGGAGAAACTTAACGTGTCAAGCCGTACTATATTTGAATTAGATGGCTGACCAGCAGATGATGTGCTTCCATAACAATCTTGTTGTGAACATGAAGTGGATTTCCGTACAAATCAGTTGCTATAGGAGACCTTTGGGTTTGCTGCTGGGGAACTGGTTGTAGTGGATTTCCATACAAGTCTGTGGTTGAAGCTGGCTTAACGGGAACTTGTATCGGATTTCCATACAAATCTGTGCTTGTGACAAACGCCGTTTGAATTGGAGCATGTGAAGCAGGTCTTGCAGAAGTGCTAGGAGCTCCATAATACATATCAGGATTTTGTTGCACTGGAACCCTTTTCGCCTTTAGGGTTTCTTCCTGATCTTTGTTCTAAAAAAAAGAGCTGAACGAAGTCATAAATGTTTGTCGTAGTCAATGTGCCATTGTATTTCAGGATTTCCAAGAAACCATTCCATTGAGGTGGCAGTGCATCGGCAAACTTTGTGACAACCTCTGCTGGAGTTGTTGTTACCCCATAATTATTCAATTCAGTCAGCAAGTGATAATATCGACTTGTCAAATCTGCCAACGATTCTTTTTCCATACATGTGAACCCATCAAACTCCTTCTTGAGTCAATCATGTCGCAATTGGCGTGACGCTTCATTTCCTAGACCTCTCGTCTTTAATGCGTCCCATAATCGCTTTGTCGTCTTGAAGCTGACAAACTGATGATATATATCCTTGCTCAACGCTTGAGTTAGGATAGAAAATGCTTTCTTTTCTAAATCATATGCCTTTCTCTCGTCTGCCGTAAGATCTGCAAAAGTCGTGGCAGTTGAAGCGGCAACCTCAAGAGCTTGATCGAAATCTGTAGTAAAACATAACCACAATTCCGTGTTTTGCCCAAGGACATTCGTATGGAATCTTTCTTCCCATCCAGGATATTCATTTATGTGCATTAGCTTCGGTGGACGGTTAAGGCTTCTGGTTTCGCTTTCGCTTAAAAGTATACTTTGAATACTTTGAGTTTGATTTGAAACAAACGCCCATTGACCCGTCGAAATGGGATTCACTTGTGAAGATGCGGATGCGGGAGATTCGGCCCATGATGGCGATAAACCCGTGCTTCTATACTTGCTCTTCGTATTAGATGCGGGTGCGGGAGATTCGGCCCATGATGGCGATAAACCCGTGCTTCTATATTTGCTCTCCGTATTTGACGGAATACCCCACCAGTCTGGATTCATTTTTGAATGAATAAAAATGGATACCTGAAAAAATTACTTGAAACAAACAGTTAAGGCACTTTTTGAAAAGCCTCTGTGAAAAAGAATTGCAAGTGACTCGACGAAACTTAGGGTCTTGGCGAAACACCCTATGTGACGAAACCTTTGGTGAACTTGGCGAAACTTCTTTATGATGAAACTCCATTGACGAAACTCTAGGGGGGTTTGGCGAAACTTTCTTATGATAAAAGAGTTAAAGTTTCGTTGACCTTTTTTTTTCTTTTTTTTTTTTTGTCACAATCAGAAAGATTTTTTTAAAGAAAGTAAGCCTTATCTCTGACACAAGTTGGTGACCAATTTCAAATTTCATCCATACATGATACAATACTTTTCAACAGAAGAATATGATGACTTTTCTTACCAACTATACACTAATAATATTTTAATTACTAACAATAATTCATTCAAATCCACAAAGCAAATTTTAACACAAAAACCCAGAAAATATGAGACCTTGAAGAACAATATGATGAACACGATGAGTTTTTCAATTTACCGGCCACCGGAAAAATTTCCGAAACACGTTTTTGCATAAAAGCTTCAACAAAAACCAAACCTTAACATGTAAACATGAACTTAACAAGGTTTTTCATCAAACTAATCAGCAAAAACACCAAGTTTTTCAAGATTTCTAACTGATTTTTTTTCCAGAAACTATGATCTTCAAACACCTGAAAAACACTCTGTTTTAACAAGGAAGAGAGCCAAGGCTCTGATACCACATGTAGGTCCAACAAGCTGAGGATCTAGTCGCCTAATCCTTGTATACGAACTGACCCGGTTGTGCGGAATCCAACCGGGAAAGCAAACCGAGTTAGAAAACAAGAGAACGACACAGATTCAAAGATTAACACACACTTGTATATTTCAGAGAGTTTGGATTACAAGATTATACAATAAAGTTCTCACACTAAACTCTCTCTCTCTCTAATACTCTCTTGTGTTCTCTAGTTGTCCATGTTCTTTCTGTCTAGCAACAGCATCGACGAAACATCAAAGATCTCGACGAAACCTGTGGAGACGACGAAACATCAAAAGCAGCCGACGAAACATGATGACCCCGACGAAAGGTCACAGCCGACGGAACCTCATGATGACGAAACTAACAGGAGTTTCGTCATGCAGATATGCAGGAGTTTCGTCGTGTGGACCTTAACAGAAGTTTCGTCAAACAGCATATGTGCTGGAGTTTCGTCATGGGCATGTTTATGAGTTTCGTCAATCAGTTGCAGATTGCAGAACAGGATAGCAGCAATAAACAGATCATTCAGCAACTTGCAGACACTGTTGGTAAGGATCCGAGATACGACGGAGGATATCGAGTCTCGGTCTGCGTTTCGTAGCGGGTTCGTAACGAGTGAGTCGCATCCATAAACATGTATCAACAAATCGGCGTTGAAAAGATTTTCGACAATAATCAAGAGGAATCAAGGTCTGTCAAAGAATAAGGAAAACAACATGGACAATAGATTTTGGATGTGAAGTTATCCGTGTTGGAGTTGATGATTCACGCCAATAATCGGAAGGGTTGGGATCAGACTTTTGTGGATCTAAGGGATGACTTCACGAGGGCTCGTAATGTGTTAAATGACAACTTCAAATTTGAGATCCGTGACTTCATAGATATGTATATGGTCACGAGCGAGATTGTGAAGTTACGCAAGGAAGTGGAGTCAGAGATATCCGTTTGTCATAAAAGCTCCAAGGAACTAGAAGTTGATGTGAGCATGTGCAAGAAGGCAGTAATAAGTGGAGCCAGTGCCAGTCTTACACCTACCATTACAAAGCTTGAGATCCAAAACCTTCATTGATATTTGGCAAGAGAGAAGCAAGCCGATTGATGACTTTATTTGGAGGATGAAGCATTAATACCTAAATGTGGTGCAAATCATTTACGACACAGTCAGATTTAGATAGTCACGATGTATTTGAATAATATTGCCCAGCATGTGGACATTATACGAGGTACGTGCATCGTGAATACTTGGTTTAAGTTTGTGCAAAGGCTTAATAGGAAAATGATATCTCGTGAATACTGACGATGAAGCAAAAAAGTCAATTGTTCAAACTCATTGTGGGATCATCCAAGAGCATGTGAAAGACTTCACAGCCCTAGCTCTTGAGATCTTCAAAACAAAGATTCCCTTTTCCACTTTCTTGATAGACTATAACCAAGGGCAAAGCCAAGGATCAAAAGAGTACAACTTTGCCATGGTGATATGGGTGGCGATGCGAAAGGTTGAAAGAGAAGCAGGGGTGAAACCCAAAATGAAGGAGCGTGAAATCCGCTAAGGAATGTCAATAAGTAGAGTGGCTTATCAACATAACGAGCCACATCGAGCGCGCAATTGTCTGAGTGAAGCTGGCTTGTGAGCAATCGTGTCAAGAACACGATAGAAGTTTTGTAAAGAGGAGGCGTACATTAAGCATCATAGGATGATGCCAAAGGAGAATCAAGTACATCAATAGGGATAGATCGTGGGTGAGATATAATAGTACTGCGAAGAAGGCTGATATCTTATTTACAAAAAAAAGGACAAAGGAGCCATGGAAGAAAGATCTAAAGTTCTCCATGGGAAATGTACAGAGGCTTCCATGGAAAAGTATGAAAACTTCATGGAAAGGGATGGATCTAGTATAGAGAAATCTAGACTAGGAAGTTTCTAGACTATAAGCAAAGCGATACAGATAATCAGTGCATCATTTCGCAAAAAACACCAGTGAAGAACCTTTGAAAGTAGCTCGATTACAAGTGTAAAGCTATGTTGTAAGAGTTTTCTCAAGCATTACATAGTGTACTTACTTATATAAACTTGTGATGTTCTTTAATTTTTGCCATCCTACAAGGTTTGAAGTTAGGTTGACCTAGTTGGATTACTAAGTGTCGCACCAAAGACCAAACCTTAGAAAAATGAGTTTGTGCTTTCAGCTCGGCTATCTTTCCTTTCAATTTTATCCAGAGTTAAAAATTACTTTGTAGTTAAAAGCGCACAAGGCACGCACCTAGGCGCATGTATTATGATTATGAAAGAGCAACCGAGGCACACACTTTGATCGAGCGCGACATGTTGGGTTATTTTTTCCGTTTTGGCCATTAGACCTTCAATAATAAACACTTTTGCAGTAGAAGAGAAGAGAAGGGGTAGAAAAGGATGATAGAGTGTAAAACACCTTGCAGAGCTAAGCAGATGGAATAGAAAGGAGATGAGTAATGAGATTGAGAATAGTTATTAGGAGGGAGCCACTGTTAGAATCATGGAAAGTCTCACTGTGGAGGGGGGGAGTTAAGGCAGACCCAAACTAACTTGGGAACAATGGATTAGTTACGTTTGAACCTCTCTGAAAACATGGCCGAGGATAGAAGTTTATGGAGACGTAAGATTAAGGTGAAGGAATATTAGGATGATGATACAAATTTGTTTTTTATTCTTGCCTTAGGAGCTTACTTTTTTAGTTTAATTATGTGTCTTTGTGTGTTATTGTTTGCATGTGTGTCTATATGATGCGTCATTCATCCCTTTTATACGCTTTCACCAATTTCCTATTTTTGTTACTTTACTAAGGTTATTTATAGGAATTCTTGTTTTAGGGTTAGGTCGAGTTCTTTGAGCACCTATGTATGTTCTAATTGGACTTCAATGCATGTATATATGATTTCGGAATTGGGGGGTCTCACCGGAAGCAGTCACTCTATCCATTGGGATAGTTATAAGGCTTGCCTATATCCCACCATCCTCATACGCCACCAATAGCTTAGCTATGGGTGGGATTATAATAGGTACGGTTGTTGTTGTAGTACCAAAGGTAGAAAGCTGATGGTGTGTGTAGGTTGCGAGGAAAGACAATACAGAGTGTACATTGATGCAACAACTGTATGGTATACATAGGTTGCATCAATAGCATATTTTGTTTATGGTTGGATTATTAATTGTTTATTATTAATATCTTTAATTTTTTATTTTTTTTATTTTTTATGCCTGCTAAGGGTGTTTGGAATTACGTATTTAACTCAAAAAGTGTTTTTTTGTCAAAAGTGTTTATTGACTTATAACTTTTTCAAAAGTAGTTTTTAGAAAAGTGTTTAGATTAGATTTTGTGGTAAGAAAAGTAAAACGCACAAAAAGGATGGGGTAAGTTTCCATGTTTAGTTGATATTTTAAAGGGTGAGGATAAATTGGTAAATTTAATGTTTAAAAAGATATTTAAAAAACCAGGTGTTAATGACTTTTGAAAAACAACTTTTTACTTCTTTTCAAAATACCAATATATAAAACACTTTTAGCAATGTCAAACACTTTTTAACTTCAGTAAATCAATTAAGTCATTTCCAAACTCAATCCCAAATTGTTTTGGTTGTTTCCTCGTAGTTTTAACTATTAGTCTTGGGCGTGCACTTTTCTTCTGCCTTGCACCTAGACAACAAGCAGACCTTTGCAACTTTGACTACCTAGAAAAGTTACAACAACAACAACCATACCAGTAAATCCCACAAATAGGCAAGCTACTTATAGGGTCTGGGGAGGGTGGGATGTAGGCAAACCTTATCTCTATCCCTAGAGATAGAAATGCTGCTTCCAGAGAGACTCTCGGCTCAACAAGAGATAGCAGACCAAAACACATACCCAAAAAGTATATAAATAGGAAGTTACCAGTATCCTCCAAGGAGGCGATGAGAGAGTAACACAGTAAAACTTTAGAACATGTATAACATCACCCAACAACACAAATACATACATAAAAACAAGAAGATAATCACATGTAAAGTCAAAACTAAGCCCCTAGGACACAACTAAAACCCTACTGGACTCTTCCCTATAAATCCTTAGCCATAATCTGCCGCCTCCACGAAGACCTATTTTAGACCTTTTCCTCAGAAAGGTGCAACTCTAGTAAACATGGGAGGCTTTGATGGTGTGCGGGGAGGACCTCTACACAAGGCCCACAATTTCGAGGGGCATGTGATTTAAAAAAAATCCGATACGTATATGTTATTTTTTTTAAATAGTAAACACATACCACTTTCAATATAGGTCAATTTACAAATCATTTTTTATGGTTTAAAATTTAGCCCACTTGGAATTAGGTTTATTAAGCCCAATACTGATTTGATCTTTTTTAAATAATAACAAAACATAACAAAAGGGTACATGAATTCTCAGAGACGACTCTGCTAGTAAATCATTCCTAATAGACTCGTCTCATGTCGTTTGGGTCTGCCTCTACCCCTCATCCCCTCCACAGTGAGGGTTTCCACGGCTCTAAGTGGCGCCGTCATTTGCCTCCGCTTCACATGCCCAAACCATCTCAATCTCCCCTCCTTAATCTTATCAGATATACTAGCCACTCCTAACTTATTTCCAAAAACCTCATTTCTTATCCGGTATAACCTCGTGTTTCCACACATCCACCTCAGCATCCTCCTCTCTGTCACCTCCATCTTGCGCGTTTGTCTCTATTATGTCTCTATGCTAATTAATTGTCTTTTTTTTTTTATATCCTAAAAAACCAAGTATCTCATATACCAACAGAAACCATCCAATCACTGTGTGCAAAAAAGATTTCCCACTCACCCATGTTCTTCCTTCAGAAATTCTTCTATCTTTAGATTTGTTTTAGATTACATTTTGACCATTCAATTAGGTACACACAGTTTCAACTGCCAAAATACGTATAGAAATGTGTAGGTCAACTAGAGCGTTGGAGCCAATGCAGGACTAAACACAATATCAGAGAAAACTAAATCCTTGTATAACTAGAGGAATAACAATGCACCATAAACATTAATACCGAATATTAATAAGGAAATTACAAATTATTATTGATGTTGGTATACAAGTGTATGTAACATTTGTATTATGTTCAGATGTAGAAGATCCCATAAAAGAACCTTACGAACGATATGTGCACATTTGGATTATATCAAGTAGTGTGTCTAACAGGTCAAGAATGAGAAAGTGTATACAGTTCTAAATTTGTAAACTATAGAGTAGAGTTAATAAACTTTAAAAGTTTACCTCTTCATCAGCGAATTTTTTTTAGAAATGGTGTATTTTGGAAAAAAAATTAGGATAATGGGGAAGTCAACAAAAAAAAAAGGTTTCTGGTGTATCCGCTATTAGCAATAGCGGATTAGGAAGGGAAAGTAAATTGTACTGCAGCAATGTCAGATGTTTTTCTAATCCTCTATTCAGAATAGAGGATTAGGAGGAAACACTTAATCCATGTTCAACAATCCATGTTCAACATTAAACCCACTCCTCCTAATCCTCTATTCTGAATAGAGGATTAGTAAAACATCTGACACCTCCTGAGCAATGCTGCAGCACAATTTACTTTCCCTTCCTAATCCGCTATTGCTAATAGCGGATACACCATAAACCTTTTTTTTTTGTTGACTTCCCCATTATCCTAATTTTTTTTCCAAAATACACCATTTCTAAAAAAAATTCCTTCATCAGCTTAATATAGTCTTATATTTATTCGTACCCACTTGCACCATTCTTGCAGGCAGCTGTTAGGAGAAGACCTTTCTGGTATGAATGTCAATGATCTGCACAAGCTGGAAAGCAAACTGGAAATGAGTCTCAAAGGTGTCAGAACAAAAAAGGTACCCATTTTTCATGTTATTGTCACCCAAAATAAAAGAATCAACTGTTATGAGAAGAAAGGAAGGTATAGATCCGTATTTCGAAACAAATGATGTTTAAATCACTCAAAAAAGTAAGTTAATATGGATAGCGAACCAATGATGCTAAGGACACTTACTTCATGCTGCAGGAACAAATCTTAACGGATGAAATAAAGGAAATACACCGCAAGGTACAAGAGCAACACAACTTGTTCAAAACTTATAAATTATGCATGAAATAGGTTCTAATTATGATTATTGCAGGGGAGTCTCATCGCTGAAGAAAATAACGAACTGCACAAGAAAGTAAACCTCCTGCTACAAGAAAATGCAGATCTGCAGAAGAAGGTTCTTATCAACAATAATCTTTCAAAGTAAAATAATCGCATTCTTATCACCAATAAACATAAATTATCATCCCCACAGGTTTACGGATCCACACACATGCATCACGATGATAACGAGCTGCACACACCCATAAGCCTCCAGCTAAGCCCACCACAACCACTGAGAACCTACTTACCAACCGAAACCATGAAACTCGGGTAAGTAACTTGCACCACTAATCGACCACACTACGATTTTATTCATATTGTTTTTGTGTGTATAACTATGTTAACATACATTTCAGGTTACAGTTAAACTCAAAACCAAGCTAAAAGGTATTTATTACCGTTGGTATGATGTATCTTTCTGAATAATATGTTGTGAAAAAATCAACCGTATACGAGTTATATGGTGATTTTTTTTTTGTATTGATTTTAAGGTGTAAAGTGGTAATAATAATCAGAAGTATAGGAAGATGTGTGATTGTAGATGTACCAGATTTTAATTTGATACATTGTTGAGAGTGATTAGGTATGTGTTGTGATGTTTATCAGCAATGTAAAGATTTTTAAACTACAAGTGATTGTTCTAGAACATGCATTCCAATATAAACTGTAAACTTTTGCAAAAATGAAAAGTTTCACGATACAGTTAACCTAAAATAAAACTCATCGTGCATACATACATTTGATCACATGATTAAAGTGGCTCATAATAAGAAAAATGCGAGAATGAAAGAAAGAAAACCTAAATTGTATGATCCTTCACTGGTCGAATAGCAGAGAGCGGTGGCGTATTGTACACGACGAACAGAGTGGTCGAATAGCAAAGAGCGGCGGCGCGTATGCTACACGACGTACCTTAGTGTTCGTTAGTTCATACTTTGGTGATAAACTTTATAATTTTTTCAAAGTTTGAGGGTTTTTAGGATAAACCTCAAATAAACCGTTATGTTTGTTAGCCATAAAATCAAAACCGAACTCTTAAAAAATAAAACCCAATCATTACCAAGGGGAGTAGAGGTGGTCACTAGTGATACAATTCTATCACTACCAAGCACCAATCAACTCATGTCATGTTATCACCCAATATTCTATCACTAGTGATAGAAATGTAGTGGGGGTGGTATCACTAGTAGTGATGGAATTCTATCACTCCCAAATTTTTTTAATTTTCATTTTAAAATTAGAAATTAACAATAAAACACTAAAATTATAAATTTCAATTAAATTAAAATCAATTTAAAGGTTCCTCAAACAAGTGAAAGGGTTCTTTTCAAAAAAAAAAAAAAAACAAGTGAAAGGGTTCGTCAAACAATGTGAAAGGGTTCGTCAAACAGAATGAAGGTTCGTCGCCAAACGTTCGAATTTTTTCAGCTTTTCAACGCGTGAACATTTCAACGCGTTTTAAACTTAACGCGTGATATATAAAGTGGCGGCGGTGTTCGTGGTGGATTAATGCGTGACGGGGGATCCATCACGGACCGCCCCGCCTCCCCTAAGGGGGCGTTTGGTTCGCGGAATGTATAGGAATTGGAATCCCTATGGGAATTGGAATTTGAATTGTAATTTGATGAATTCCTTTGAAATCCATAAATGTGTTTGGTTAATAAATGTATTAATGGAATTAGAATTTAAAAACACCTAAAAAGACAAAATTACCCCTAGTTATAAACAATTGAAAAAGTTTTAAAAACAACTATTCTAGATGAAAATTCAAAAAAATTATAAAAAATCCAAAAAATTATAAAAATAATAAAAAATACAAAAAAATCCTAAAAATTCAAAAAAAATCTAAAAAATAATAAAAAATCCAAAAAATTCTAAAAAATAAAAAAAATCTAAAAAATAATAAAAAAATCCAAAAAATCCTAAAATTTCAAAAAAAATATAAAAAATAAAAAATCCAAAAAATTCTAAAAAATAAAAAAAATCTAAAAAATAATGAAAAATCCAAAAAATTCTAAAAAAAAAATAATCTTAAAAAAAATAAAAAATCCTAAAAATTCAAAAAAAATCTAAAAAATAATAAAAAATCTAAAAAATTCTAAAAAATAAAAAAAAATTCTAAAAAATCAAAAAAATCCTAAAAAATAATAAAAAAACTCCTAAAAATTCAAAAAAAAATCTAAAAAATAATAAACATTTTAAAAAATCTAAAAAATAATAAAAAATCCAAAAAATTCTAAAAAGTCAAAAAAATTATAAAAAATTCAAAAAATTTCTAAAAAATCCAAAAAATTATAAAAATTCAAAAAAAATAATAACAAATCCATAAAATCCTTAAATTCAAAAAAAAATCTAAAAAATAATAAAAAAATCTAAAAAATCAAAAAAGATTTAAAAAATAATAAAAAAATCCAAAAATTCTAAAAATTCTAAAAAATAAAAAAAATCCAAAAATTATTTTTTTTTTATTTTTTAATTTTTTTAGAATTTTTTGGATTTTTTATTATTTTTTTGATTTTTTAGAGTTTTTTAATTTTTTAATTTTTTAATTTTTTTTGGTTTTTTAAATTTTTTTGGGTTTTTTTAGATTTTTATTAATTTTTGGAATTTTTTTGATTTTATAGAATTTTTTGAATTTTTTAATTTTTTGGATTTTTTAGAATTTTTTATTATTTTTTGATTTTTTAGAATTTTTTGGACTTTTTATATTTTTTATATTTATTATTATTTTGTTGATTTTTTAGAGTTTTTTGGATTTTTATTATTTTTTAGATTTTTAGAATTTTTGGATTTTTTAGATTTTTTAGAGTTTTTTTGATTTTTTTAAAATTTTTTGGATTTTTTATTATTTCTTGATTTTTTAGAGTTTTTTTTCATTTTTTATAATTTTTTGGATTTTTTTATTTTTTTTTTTTTTATTTTTTAGAGTTTTTTTGATTTTTTAGAATTTTTTGGATTTTTTATTATTTTTTGGATTTTTTAGAATTTTTTGGATTTTTTAGGATTTTATGGATTTTTTATTATTTTTTTGAATTTTAATAATTTTTTTGGATTTTTTAGAATTTTTTATAATTGTTTTGACTTTTTAGAATTTTTTGGATTTTTTGGATTTTTTTTATTTTTTATTATTTTTTGGATTTTTTGGATTTTTTTGGATTTTTTTGGATTTTTTAGAATTTTTTGGATTTTATATTATTTTTTTGAATTTTTTCGATTTTTTAGGATTTTATGGATTTTTTATTATTTTTTTGAATTTTTATAATTTTTGGATTTTTTATAATTTTTTGACTTTTTAGAATTTTTTGGATTTTTTATTATTTTTTAGATTTTTTAGAATTTTTATTATTTTTTTGATTTTTTTGGATTTTTTTGAATTTTTTTGATTTTTTATTATTTTTTTACTTTTTTGGATTTTTTAGAATTTTTTTGATTTTTTTATTATTTTTTGGCTTTTAGACAAAAATGAAAGGGTAAGGGGTTATTTCCGTAACTTTGGAAACATTCCCTTGGTTTTTTAAACTTTCCTTTGAAATTGAGAAGGAATCTGAATTCCATTATATGAGGGATTTTGCTGGAATTGAAATCCAATTCCCTTCAATTAATTTGTCCAACCAAACACACAAAGGAATGGAATTCAAATTCCAATTCCCTTGAAATCCTATGAATTCCTGTCAACCAAACAGGCCCTAAGGGTTAACGGGGTGTAAACCGGGGACGGCTGGCAATGACCGTTCATCGTGCGGTAACCAGTGGCGGACCCAAGAATTTTTCCACGGGGGTGCGAAACATTTTTAAAAATTTTAGGCCCCTAGGTATATAAGTAAAAAAATCGGTTCGTATCGGGTCGGATCGTGTCGGGTCATGTAAAACAAACGAACATCAAACTAAATTTATATAATCATCAAAAACATGTCAAACATTGTTACAAACATAATTAAAACGTCGACGCCCTACGTGTTTTCATTTTTTGATATCTATCCAAAACATCATCTAAAGCTAATTTCTTAAGCAATTTTTTCTCTATATAACATAAGTTCATCGATCCATAACATAAGGTATGGTGGCTGATTACGGTGGTCGCCGACTGCTGGACTGTTGTCGCTGGGTGATGTTGTTCGTTGGCAGTGCAGGGACGCGAGAGAGAGAGAGAGAGAGCGGGATAGAATTTCTTAACGTTTTGGGCTTTAATTATTTTATTATTGTTTGAAATATTGTTGGGTTTGGTTAATGGGCTAAGACTTAGTGGGCTAGCTAGTTAGGAATTATAAGTGGGTAAAGGTATGGGTATTTGGGTTTAGTTGGTTAGGTATTAAAAGTTATATAATTTAGGTAGTATATTTTTTTAAAAATAAGAGTTTACTAAAAAAAAATTAAAATATAAATTGATAACACCTTTTACCTAAGGGGTGCGGACGAAAAATTTCAAAGGGCGCGGTTGAAAATTCCAAGGGGCGCGGACGAAAAATTCCAAGGGGTGCGGACGGGATTTTCGACGGAACTTAGCCCTAATTTTTTTTCCCCGGGGGTGCGCCCGCCCACCTTGGGGTGGGCTTGGGTCCGCCCCTGGCGGTAACACCGCCGCCAAACCCGCATTTGATGCGGTAAACACAATGGAACGGGGAGGAGTCACTGCTTGTACCATTTTTTTTCGACTGTTGGTGTCTAATAGAACCCGTAATTTATGGAAGTGGTTTGACTTAATATTGTATAGACATAGTTGTTAGTATCATCTCCAAATATAGGAGATTTGTTTGTATCTTTATATACCCTTGATGGTAAATAAAAAAGATCATCTTGACAATCACATTATTCTATTGTTCTACATGGTATGAGCCTAAACCCTGATCATCTCCCTCCTCCCTTCGAAACCCTTCACAGCCATCGTCCTCCTCTTCACCTCTCAATGGCCGATAACAAACTCCATCCAGCTGTCACTGTTTCGAACACCAAAACCCTCATCCCTATCACCCTTGATAATGAAGCCGCTAACTACAAAACCTGGTCCGAACTATTTCGTATTCACTGCACTGCCTTTCTTGTTTCTGACCAACTTGCCCCACGCCCACCACCCGCCACTTCTTCCAAAACCGCGGACGCTGACCAACAACCTGCCGCCCCTCCCCCTGCTGACTCGTGGGAGCGTCTAGACACCATAGTCCTTCAATGGATCTATGGCACTATCTCCACGAGTCTGCTTAAAACCGTTATAAAAAACAAAACAACGACGTATGACGACTGGAAAGCCATTGAATCACTCTTTCAAGACAACAAAGCCACCCGTGCTCTTCATCTTAAACAAAAGTTTGCCAACACTCAGTTGGAAAGTTTCTATCCATGAGTGCCTATTGTCAAGAACTCAAGGTCTTGTCGGATTAACTCTCTAATGTTGATGCTCTGGTTGGCGAACAAGATCTTGTCCCCCAAACCCTTGTCGGCCTTACCGAACAATACGAAACCGTTGCCACCATTCTTCAAAACACCAAGCCCCTACCATCTTTCTTTGAAGTTCGTTCACAGCTATGTATGAACGAAACCACAAAAGCTAACCAAGCCATCCATTCTACTTCCCAAGCCGCCACGGCTTTACATACCCAAAGCCGAGCCACACCAACTTCAACCAACCCATCCCCACCTGCTGTCGACAACCGCTCGGACTACACCCGGGCTCATGGCCGGTCCTGCGGACGTGGACGTGGCCACGGCAGAACCTCCTCTCAAACAAACAGCTGGGGCAGACCATCCTACTGGACCCAAAACCAGCACCCCTACATTGTTTTCCCAAATAACTAGACCAATAACCAGTGGGCTTCCCTACTCAATCAAGCCCAGAACTTCAGTCCACATACCAACCCATCACCACCCTGTCCATACCCGTCCACACCTAGACCCACAAACGGCCAAGGCATCCTTGGGCCACGACCGGATCAGGCCCACAGGGCCACTTACAGCCCTACACCAACCGATAGAGCCCAAGCTCTCTATACTCTTTCTATGAGTCAGCAACAGGACCCGGTCGGCATTATGGACACAAGAGCGATAGGACATATGCAACAACCAGGTAACCATTCTCCGTCTGTTTTTAATTCTTGCACTAACAAACAGATTATTGTTGGTAATGGTACGACCATTCCAGTACTTGGACAAGGCAGTCAAACCCTACCACCACCCTTCCCACCCTTTAAATTAAATAATGTCCTATATCCCCTAACCTTATTAACAACCTCATCTATGTTCGTCGTCTCACGACAGACAATTTACTTTCCATATAATTTGGTTTTCTTGTGGAGGACCTCAAGACCAAGGCTCCTATCCTATGATGCAATAGCTCGAGCGAACTCTACCCTCTGACCACCAACTTTATCAAGTCTCCTACCTTTACCACTGCTCTTGATGCTGTCACTCAAGAACGTTGGCATCAACGCCTTGGGCACTCGGGCACCAACCTATTGCATTCGCTTTGTCAGTCTTGTGTTTTTGGCAAAAGCATCAAACTTCCTTTTTATGATTCTATTAATAAAACTTGTTTGTCGTTTGATATAATTCATAGTGATTTGTGGACATCTCCGGTGTTAAGTACTGGTGGACATCATTATTATATTTTATTTCTTGATAATTTAACGGACTTTCTTTGGACATACCCACTTGCTAATAAATCTAATGTTTATCCCACGTTCACCCAATTTTATAACCTAATCCACACCCAATTTGATCGAAAAATAAAACAATTCCAATGTGGCAATGGTACGGAATACACTAATAATAATTTCAAGAATTTTTGCCAACTCAATGGAATGCAATTTCGTTTCTCATGTCCACACACTTCCTCACAGAATGGCAAAGCGGAACGCAAAATCCGCACCATCAACAACATGGTCCCGCACCTTCTTAGCCCAAGCCTCTCCCCCCCCCCTCCTTCTGGCACCACGAGCTGGAAACCGCTACCTATCTCCTCAATATTTTACCAAAGAAAACCCATAAATTTCTAACACCCACCACTCTTCTTTACAACATCCTACCAACATATGAGCGAGCATCTCCACGTGTTTGGTTGCCTATGTTACCCTATCCTCCCCTCCACCATAATTCATAAACTAGCTAACCGTTCCCAACCCTGTGTTTTCCTTGGCTGCCCATTAAACCATCGTAGATATAGATGTTTCAATCTCACTACAAATCAAACGTTTATCTCACGCCATGTCCACTTCGAGGAATCCGTTTACCCTTTCTCCATTCAAAAACCGACCGCCTCACACACTTATGATTTTCTCTCACCTCCCTTCTCCCCATCATTCTGGGATCTCCTACACCCGTCCCCAACCAGCCCTCCATCTACCAGCGCATAACCATCCCTCACCACTCCACCACCACCAGCCCAAACCTTCCCCCTCCTCTTCCCAGCCCAATCAACTTCCCCACATCGCCTTCACATCCACCCGACCCATCTTCTCCAGACCCACAACCTTCTGTTCCTATTCCCTCCGATTCATAGCCTTCTTCAACCATTCCACCGAACCAAACAACCACCCCTACCCACCCCCATGTTCACCCCCACACCACCCAACCTACTTCCCCATCTTCCATCCGTCCTTCTTGGACCATGTGCACTAAAGCCATGGATGGCACAACCAAACCGAAACACCCATTTAACCTCAATACTACCACACTTATCCCAATTCCCAAAACCCTACAGGTCGCCTTGTCCACACCGGAATGGTTCAACGCCATGAACAACGAGTTTCGTGCACTTATTAAAAACGAGACTTGGGAACTGGTGCCTCGTCGTCCTGACATGAATATTATTCGTAGTATGTGGTTGTTCAACCATGAGTTTCGGTCTGATAGCACCTTGGAACGGTATAAAGCAAGGTTGGTTTGTGATGGACGCAGTCAACAGGTTGGCGTTGACTGCGGTGAGACTTTCAGTCTGGTGGTTAAACCCACTATTATTAGGATCGTCCTCACCTTGGCTCTCGCTCGGTCGTGGCCAATACACCAATTAGATGTGACAAATGCATTTTTATATGGGCACTTACAGGAGACAGTTTTCATGGATCAACCAATGGGTTTTCGACACCACAACTACCGTGACCATGTTTGTCGTCTGAAAAGGTCTCTTTACGGTCTAAAGTAAGCTCCAGGCGCTTGGTATCAAAGGTTCACTGATTTTGTGGTACCACAAGGATTCTCTCAATGCAAATCGGACAACTCCTTGTTTATTTACCATCATGGACGTGACGTCGCTTATCTTCTACTTTATGTCGACGGCATCATCCTCACTACTTCGACTGACTCTCTGCGACAAATGCTTATGATTATTCTTGCAGGTGAATTTGCCATGAAAGATTTGGGTCCGTTAACATATTTTTTGGGCATCTCTGTCACGCATCCTAGTGACCGATTATTCTTATCTCAACATGCTTACATAAAGGACATTATTCATCGGGCAGGCATGGACTCTTGTAAACCCGCCGCAACACCAGTTGACACGCAGAGCAAGTTGAGCAGTGAACCAGGTCCTCTGTTTGATGACCCTACTACCTATCGCAGTCTTGCTAGCGCGTTGCAATATCTCACGTTGTCGCAACCCCCGTCCCCTAACAACCCGGGAACGGGCGGCCGCGGCCAGTTTCGGTGGTATACAAGTGTTTATCATTTTGGCAGCGGAAATTACATCAGGACGGTAGTTAGGAAATATTTTATCAGAGTAAAATACCACATTTTCATAGGAATAAATCCTATTTTATTTAATAAAAACATCTCTTTATTTTAGGTAACTTTATAGCCACTTTTCCAAGCCTTCAGTGCTGTCCAGCTGGCTTCTAATTGTCCTTCACATTTTGTTACCTGAAACGCGTTTAAAAACATTTTGTCAGTGGGAAATACTGGTGAGTGAATCTCAGTTTAATCAAGTAAAGTAAAACCATTGTACAGTATTGAGGGCCGTCGCGCAATTACATTTGTTTCCATCTACTTAATTACCACCCACGGTAATGTCAGCCCGACTTGTGGTCATGTTACTCCTCGCAAGGTAGTAACAAATTTTGTATACAAAACCCCAACATACCGACGATAATTGTAGAATATAAATACTCAATAACTGTTTAATATATTATTAATTGTGTGAGGTTTTGTAAAAACAATTTGCAAAAAGGAGATTACTCACATTGCTGTCTTAGGTTTCCTTTAAGGATTTCCTGGTGATTATCTATTAAATACACAAATGCACATACGTTAGTATAATAACCCAATATTTACATTAGTAATACCCTCTCCGAGATGGCATTCCAACGACTACGTCGGGCAGAACCACGACAGCCGTTGCGGAACCCTGGATCAATCGGGCAGCGTATCTAATACGTAACCGGGGTTATGATACTTACAACGGGGCAGAACTTCGTTATTTAGGGGGGGTATTATACCCGAGAATAGTGCCTATTATTAGAGAATTTCAAGAGAGAAAAGTTTTGGTGCGAGTTGGGACTGAAGGCCTGAGCTCCCAATTTATAGGAGCTGAATTCGAGTCCCTCGTGCCCCGCGTAAGAGGAAGCAGGGGCTTACGCGGCCAGCGACGTAGGTTAAGTTGGCCCTAGCCTTGATTTGTCACCAGTCTAGCTTTGCCACGTGTCGACACGTGGCAGCTTCCGGGTGTCGCCTCGTAGCCGGTCTGCCGCGCCCCGCGTAGAAGGTAGCCAAGGGCTACGCGGCCCGCGAGCTCCCTATTTTCTAGTTTTTATTTTATTTTTGCAAAATTAAAGGTATTTTAGGCTCGGTTTTCACATACGGGGTACATATTGAGACATATAAGGGCATTTTAATTATATTAGGGGTGTCGAGAGTTATTTGGAGGGTTGTTATATCCTCCTCACCTTGTTTTAGAGCTCGTCCTCGAGATCTACTAGAACAAGTGTGGATATTTCCTTTGCATTGCTGATTCAAGCTCCCATGTATACTCTGGTCCTCTTTTGGAGTCCCATTTCACTTTGACCAAAACTAATCTCTTGTG
This sequence comes from Helianthus tuberosus, assembly GCA_030545235.1. NCBI lineage: Eukaryota > Viridiplantae > Streptophyta > Magnoliopsida > Asterales > Asteraceae > Helianthus > Helianthus tuberosus. Next base: position 67,357,421 of record CM060406.1, read on the forward strand.
CTTGAGGTTCTTAACCATTCTGTCTTCAATCTGTAGAGACCTTTCTACAAATTTAAGTTGCTCATTTACCTCTATGTCCTTAAGAGGTACTACCAGTGATTCATCAGCTTAGCATTTCTTGAGATTAGATACATGAAATACATCATGTATTCCTGCCATTTCCTCTGGCAGTTGTAGTTGATAGGCTACATGTCCTATTCTTCTGATTATCTCGAAGGCTCCAATATACCTGGGGCATAGCTTTCCTCTTTTGATGAATCTTACCACTCCTTTCCAAGGAGAGACTTTCAATAACACTTTATTTCCTACCTGAAATTCCAATGACTTTCGTCTGCATAACTCTTTTGTTGATGACGTGCTGCTTTCAGTCGTTCCTTGACTTGAATGATTTTGTCTGTTGTTTCTTGCACTATCTCAGGTCCAGATAGTTGCTTTTCTCCAATTTCTGCCCAACAGACTGGCGTTCGGCACTTTCGTTCATAAAGTGCTTCGAATGGTGCAGCATTGATCCTTGTGTGATAACTGTTATTATAAGAAAATTCTATTAATGGTAAGCGATCGTCCCAATTACCTCCAAAATCAATTACACAAGCTCTAAGCATGTCTTCCATTGTCTGAATTGTCCTTTCGATTTGTCCGTCCATTTGAGGATGATAAGCGGTGCTTAAATTCAACTAGGTTCTCTTTGCTTTTTGGAAACTTCTCCAAAAATGAGAGGTAAAACGACCATCTCTGTCAGAAACAATTGATAGAGGAATTCCATGTAATGAAACTATTTCATTTACATATAGTTTTACTAATTGTTCCATACTGAAAGTTTCCTTCATTGGTAGGAAATGAGCCGACTTAGTTAACCTATCTATAATCACCCAGATTGTATCATTACCTTTTCTTGTTGTGGGTAATTTGGTAACAAAATCCATTGTTATCAATTCCCATTTCCAAACTGGCATTTCTAACTGTTGCAACAATCCTGAGGGTTGCTGGTGTTTAGCTTTAACTTGTGAACATGTTAAACATTTTGCACCATATGCTGCTATATCCTTTTTCATTCCTATCCACCAAAAATTATTTCTTAAGTCCTGATACATTTTATCACTTCCAGGATGCATAGTATACTTTGACTTATGGGCTTCTTCTAATATACAGTGGCGTAGGTTTCCTAATTTAGGTATCCACATTCTTTTCTTATGGAATCTCCAAATCCCATCTGTTCCTTGTTCTAATTCCTTAATCATTCCTTTCAACTTTTCAGTATCATCCTTGATTACTGATTCTTGTGCCTTTCTAATCTGTTTATTTAAATCTACCTGTAGGTTTAACTTAAGAGAACGCACCCTTTTTGGCTTTTCATGATACTTTTGACTTAAAGCATCAGCTACTACATTTGCCTTTCCTGCATGGTACTGGATATTGCAATCATAATCACTAAGTATCTCCATCCTGCGCCTTTATCTCATATTCAATTCCTTTTGCCTGAAAACATACCTTAAACTCTTATGGTCGGTGAAAATGGTAAACTTACTACCGTAAAAGTAATGTCTCCAAAGTTTAAGGACAAAAATTATAGCTCCTAATTCTAGATCATGGGTTGAATAATTCTCTTCATGATTCTTAAGTTGTCTTGATGCATAGGCTATAACCTTCTGACGTTGCATTAACACACATCCATAACCCAACTTAGAAGCGTAACAATAGACTACAAAGTCTTCAGTTCCTTCTGGTAACGCTAGTATGGGTGCATGGGTTAGTCTTTGCTTAAGAATTCTAAAGGCTTCTTCTTGTTTTGGTCCTCATTCAAACTTAACGGATTTACATGTTACCTTAGTTAAGGGAATGGCTATTCTAGAAAAATCTCGAATAAATCTTCTATAATAACCGGCCAATCCTAAGAAACTTCTAACTTCGATTGGTGACTCAGGGGTTTTCCATTTGGTAATCGCCTCGATCTTGGTGGGATCTACATGAATTCCTTCATGATTGACTAAATTTCCAAGAAACTGTACCTGTTCTAACCAAAATTCACACTTCGAAAACTTTGCATAAAGCTTTTCTTTTCTCAATAAACGTAGAAGTGCGTGCAAATGCTTTGCATGTTCCTCTTTACTCTTAGAATAAATGAGAATATCATCTATAAAGACAATTATGAATTTATCAAAATATGGCTTACATATTCGGTTCATCATGTCCATAAACGCAGCTGGGGCATTGGTTAAACCAAATGGCATGACAGTAAATTCATAATGGTCATACCTTGTCCTGAAAAGAGGTCTTAGGAATGTCCTCTTCCGATACCTTTAATTGATGATATCCTGATGGTAAATCGATTTTCGAGAAAAATTGAGCTCCTTGCAATTGATTAAACAGGTCATCGATTCTCGGTAATGGATACCGATTCTTAATCGTGACCTTGTTCAATTCACGGTAGTCAATACACATACGCATTGATTCGTCCTTCTTCTTAACAAATAAGATTGGTGCTCCCCACGGCGATGAGCTTGGCTGTATGAATCCTTTCTCCAACAATTCGTTCAATTGTTTCTTTAATTCCTGCTTTTCTACTGGCGCCAAATGGTAGGGTGCTTTGGCAATAGGTGCTGTCCCTGGTAGCAGATGGATTCTGAATGATTCTGAATTCGACTTCTCTGTCTGGTGGTAGTCCTGGCAATTCCTCTGGAAACTGAGATACTACTGGAATATCTTTCAGTTCTTTTCCTTTAGTGTTAGTGATTATAGAAATCAAATACACTAATGATCCTTTTCTTAAATAACTGGCTGTCTTCATTACAGAGATAAATTTTGTGGATCTAGATGGTTTATCTCCTTTAATTGTGATCTTTTCACCCTTTGGTGAATTTACTTGGATTGACTTTTGATCACACAAAATACTGGCTTTATTGGCTATTAACCAATCCATTCCTAATACAACATCAAATCCTGCCAAATTCATTGGGTAAAGGTTCGCAATAAATTTTTTATTTAAAAATTCTATTCTTGCTCCCTACAAGATTTCAGAAATCTTAATGGTTTCCCCATTTGTTGTCTCTACTAGACATTCTTGTAGGAGTTTAGTTAATGGTCGATTGAGAAGTTTGCAAAATGAAGTATTAATAAAACTTTGGTTCGCACCAGAGTCAAATAATACTTTAGCAAAAACATCATTAACTAAAAACGTACCGGCAATCACGTCCGGGATCATCTTTGCTTCTTCCGCGGTCAACACAAATGCTCTAGCATTTTTGTAGTCTTATTGTTAATGGCTGGAGCTAGTTTTGGACAATTCAGCTTGATGTGACCTTTTTCTCCACAGTTGAAGCACAGCCCATTATTTGGTTTCCTCCTGCAATCTTTTTCCTTGTGCCCTGGTATTTTGCAGAAATTGCAGTAGGTAGAGCATTTTCCTGAATGCTTTTTCTTGCAGACCTTGCAGTAAGGTGCAGAGGTAGAACCTACATTTTTCCCACGGTTGGAATTACCGTAGCGGAATTCCTGGGTAAGCCTTTGTGCTAGGTTCCTCATCTCGTCCTCTTCTCGAGTACGCACTAACTCAACTGTCAAGGTGTTTGCTAGTTCTACCGCTTCTTCTATAGTTTGAGGTCTAGCTGCCTTGACTACATGCCTAATTTCACTGATTAATCCCCAGATATAACGGGAGATTAACACTGGTTCTGGTGATGCAAGGGTTGGCACTATTCTAGCATATTCAAAGAATAAAGTAGTGTTTCCCTTACTATCTACTCCAGTCATCCTAAGGTTTAGGAACTTATTTGCGATATGTTCCTTTTCATTGGGAGGGCAGGATTTTCTTTCTATCATATTCTTAAATTCCTCCCATTCCATATTGTAAACCCTATCACTTCCCCTAGACTGGAAGATAGTGTTCCACCATTCTGGTGTTGAATTCTTAAACAGATTTGAAGCAAACATTAATTTATCCTCTTCCGCACACTTGCTTATTTTTAAGACTGCCTCATTCTTTTCTATCCAGCGTAGAGCTGCAACGGCCCCTTCATTGCCCGAGAATTCCATTGGTTTACAATACCAGAATTCTTTATAAGAACAACCATAAGACATGGTTCTTCTTTCTTTTGGGGATGGGCACTTGAATTATGGGTCCATTGTTTACGCTGTGATCTGGTTGTGTTGGTCGTTTACTATCACGTTTACTTTTATTATCTGCTTCCTTAACCGGTTTGATAATATATGGCATTACATCTAGAATTCCTTGTGCCACTATGTGTTGGATGGCACTGTTATCCACTTAATTTCCATTATTGTTCTTGTTCGGGTTATCGTTATCTGGGTTATTGTTACTCTGGTTTTCATTATTCTGGTTTTCCTGGTTCACTTCATTGTCCATATGAATTTTAAACATTCGCCAATTATTAATATCATAAAATAATATTTAATGCAAACATTCACATAACACGCATGTTGATCAAAAACGTCGAACATTGCGACTTACTCTTTCTTATATATTATGCATCTAATACAAGCTAGAACTGGAATTTAAAATTACAATACTAATATGCGTCACTAACCACGAGCTGGTCTATACTACAACATATATTATTATTATTATTACACATATATATATATATATATTATTACTATCACCATTACTGATATGGGTTCATCCAGAACTCCATATTACGCTCGTCGTACTTCCAGACGAGTCGTTCTCCGATCTGTCTCATCATGTCACTGTTTTCTAAAATATCTTCTCCGAAAGTTCGGAGTTCTTGCACATTCTCTGCACTCATTGGGGGTGCAGGTGCTGGTACTGGATCTGGGTACTGTGGCATGGGTTCTTCCCGGGGGTATGGATTCTCTAGGATTTCCTCAATGTATTCATCATTATCATAATAGGGATCTAGAGGGTCCAGACCTGGGCAAGCTGCTAGGTTTGGCATGGGTTCGCCTGTTAGGTGGTAGCGTTGCACATAATCCCTATGATCATCAAACCACGGGTCGTAGTCTGGGTCTAAGGGATTGGGTGCTGGTACTCTAGGTATCTCTTCTGGGTTAAAATCATGCATTTGGATTTGGTTTTCTGGGTTGTTTTCAATTTCCATTGGCTGGGTGTGAAACAGTGGTAATGGTTGGGGTGCTATAAATTGCTCCAGGTTAGGGTCTGCTGTTGTGGTTGCTAAAATATGGAAGTTTGCTAAACTCCTATTAAGCATGTCTTGGGTGTGGGCATCTGTTTCTCTTTTAGCGGCTGCTAGTACTCACTGCTGTTGTAACTTTTTCATTCTCTTCCTACGCTCATATGCTCCCCTACTGAACCATCCTCTCTTTTTAGGAGGGAATGGCTCTTCAGACTGAGCCTTAAACACGAATATCCCATCTTCATTGTCAGCTGAATACCCTGAGAGGGTAGGCTGTGAAGAGGTGCCTTCGCTCCTAGGTGAGCCGGACAACTGACGATAAGCGTCGGAGGGTACTTGATCGCTCATACTGTAAACTAACAAATAGTCAAATAACACACAACAATAAAATACCGATATGCACGTATTTCCATAATTAATTTCCAAACAATTTGAATAATATCTTGGTGTCAGCAAAACACTTCTGTGGCTGAATCAGTGGCTAAGCTCTGATACCACCTTCTGTCGCAACCCCCATCCCCTAACAACCCGGGAACGGGCGGCCGTGACCAGTTTCGGTGGTATACAGGGGTTTATCATTTTGGCAGTGGAAATTACATCAGGACCGTAGTTAGGAAATATTTTATCAGAGTAAAATACCACATTTTCATAGGAATAAATCCTATTTTATTTAATAAAAACATCTCTTTATTTTAGGTAACTTTATAGCCACTTTTCCAAGCATTCAGTGTTGTCCAGCTGGCTTCTAATTGGCTTTCACATTTTGTTACCTGAAACGCGTTTAAAAACATTTTGTCAGTGGGAAATACTGGTGAGTGAATCTCAGTTTAATCAAGTTAAGTAAAACCATTGTACAGTATTTAGGGCGGTCGCGCAATTACATTTGTTTCCATCTACTTAATTACCACCCACGGTACTATCAACCCGACTTGTGGTCATGTTACTCCTCGCAACGTAGTAACAAATTTTATATACAAAACCCCAACATACCGACGATAATTGTAGAAAACAAATATCAATTACTATTTAATATATTATTAATTATGTGAGGTTTTGTAAAAACAACTTGCAAAAAGGAGATTACTCGCATTGCTGTCTTCGGTTTCCTTTAAGAATTTCCTGGTGATTATCAATTAAATACACAAATGCACACGCGATAGTATATGTCACGGCCCCTGACCCGGTTTGACCCGTTTCAGGAGCCGCGGGACAGAAAATCCCGTGGTATTTATTTAATTGAATTAACAGCGGAAGATTTCATCAGGATCTTTTTAAAACTGAAATTTCCCGATTATTCTATTTCACAACTCGGGATATACCCCGGTAATTTACAATCATATGATTTCACGGAGAAATCTTTATTTTTCCAATACATGTTTCTTTATTTTATATTGAGCCACTTCCTTAAGCTTGTAGTGCTTCGCGGCACTTTTTCCTGGATCACAACAGATCACCTGAAACATGTTTGAAAAAGGTTTTGTCAGCGGGAAATACTGGTGAATCATTCTTTTTACTAAAACGACACGTTTGTTATAATTTACAGTATTAAGAGCGATTACAATGTTTTCTGATATAAACCAACTACCCACGATATTTGTCACTCAACATTCATCGGTAACCTCATTGTCCAATGGTGTCTGTGACTATGGTCATATCACTCATTGGCTAACCCGTTGTCCAATAGTGACGGTTATCAAGTAATGTATACAAAACCCCACATACCGGCTGTATTTTGGTGATTACAAAGACTTAATCCCTGTAATTATAACTTTGAAAATAAACATACTTTTGGAAAGTAATTTGAGAAAAAGAGAATGACTCACATTGCAGATTTATTTGAGCAAAGCCTAGCCTACTGATTAGCCTTTTAACCTAAATTTAATAACATGCACAGGAACTCGGTTAGTAACTAATACAGCCTTTACGATAACTCACGAGATTAAACCTTCACAACGAATGACAAAGTGCGATACTTAAACATCCATCGTATTCACGACAAAATGACAAAGCATAAACCCTAATGTGGGCAGCACTTAAACATCCATTGGATAGTTTAATCGATCGGACATTGAATCGTAGCAACGATCGAGTTAATACCCGGTATCGGAGCAGCGCCTCGCTAATATAATTGATATTTTCGACTTCAGAGTACTAAAACTTTGTTTTTGAAAGTTCGTTTCGACACCATCAGATTGTGCATGCAACAAGCTATTTATAGCTGAAATTAAGACCTCACGCGGCCCGCGTAAACCACCCCATATATCTTACACGGCCCGCGTGGCCGCCTAGTCTACGAGTAGCCTTGACCGGTCACCAGTAGGTTAGCCAAGTGGACACTACGTGGATCTGGAACACTTATCCGGTCAACTAGTTTTTGACGCGGCCCGCGTAAGACATAGATTGTCTTTTACGCGGCCCGCCTGGAACCCAGAAATTTGTTTTTTTCTTATTTTTAATATGGTTTAGTGTTTCAAGGGTCCGGGTTTGAACTTACAGGTATTTTCATGACAATTTTGAGAGTCCTTACATCCTCCCCACCTTATTTAATATCTCGTCCTCGAGATTTATTGGAATAAGTGAGGATATTTTCATTTTATCTCCGATTCCAGCTCCCAGGTGTATTCAGGTCCTCTCTTTGAATCCCACTTGACCTTGACAAGTACTAACCGTTTGTGTTTGAGAAATTTTACCTTCCTATCTTCTATCAGAAGAGGTTTCTCAACAAATTTTAACTTTTTGTTTACCTCTATATCTTGAAGAGGTACTACCAGAGATTCATCTGATAGGCATTTCTTGAGGTTAGATACATGAAATACATCATGTACTCCAGCTAACTCTTCTGGTAGTTGTAAACGATAAGCAACTGGTCCTATACGTTGGATTACTGAAAATGGTCCTACGTATCTTGGACTTAGTTTCCCTTTCTTACCGAACTCTACTACTCCTTTCCAAGGAGAAACTTTCAATAGTACTTTGTCTCCAACTTGGAACTCCAATGGCTTCCTTCTATTGTCTGCATAACTCTTTTGACGATCTCGAGCCGTCTTTAATCTCTCCTTGATTTGTGTAATTTTGTCTGTAGTTTCTTGCACAATTTCCGGTCCTGATAATTGACTCTCTCCTATTTCAGCCCAACAGACTGGGGTTCTGCACTTTCGTCCGTACAGTGCTTCAAAGGGGGCAGTTTCAATACTTGAATGATAACTATTGTTATAGGAGAATTCAATTAATGGTAAGTGATCATCCCAGTTTCCACCAAAATCTATTACACATGCTCGGAGCATGTCTTCCAGAGTTTGGATTGTTCTTTCACTTTATCCGTCGGTCTGAGGATGATAAGCCGTACTTAAATTTAGTCGAGTTCCCATTGCTTTTTGGAAACTTGTCCAAAAATGAGAAGTGAAACGACTATCCCTATCTGAAATAATGGAGAGTGGAACTCCATGTAAAGATACAACTTCATCTACATACAACTTTGCCAACCTTTCCATGCTAAAGGTTTCTTTCATAGGTAGAAAGTGAGCTGATTTGGTTAATCGATCCACAATTACCCAAATCGCACCATTACCTTTTCTGGTTTTGGGTAACTTAGTAACAAAATCCATTGTTATGAGTTCCCATTTCCATACAGGCGTTTCTAATTGTTGTAGTAGACCTGAAGGTTTCTGGTGTTCTGCCTTAACTTGTGAACAAGTAAGACACTTAGAAACATATCGAGCTATATCATTTTTCATTCCTATCCACCAGAAATTATTTCTTAAATCTTGGTACATCTTATTGTTTCCTGGATGCATGGTATACCTAGATTTATGGGCTTCTTCTAAAATCTTATCTCTTAAATCTCCTTGTTTAGGTACCCAAATCCTGCTTTTGTGGAATCTCCAAATTCCATCAGCTCCTTGTTCTAATTCTTTCATTCGTCCTTTCATTCCTTCAGCATCATCCTTGATTGATGTTTCTTGAAATTGCTTTAATTGTTTCATTAAATCTAACCATAGATTTAATCTAAGAGCACGAACCCGTCGTTGTTTCTCATGGTATTTACGACTTAAGGCATCTGCAACTACATTTGCCTTTCCTTCATGATACTGAATATCACAGTCGTAGTCACTTAGGATTTCCATCCATCTCCTTTGCCTCATGTTTAATTCTTTTTGTCCAAATATATATCTTAAACTTTTGTGATCCGTATAGACAGTAAATTTACTTCCGTACAGATAATGTCTCCAAATTTTAAGGGCAAAAATTATGGCTCCTAATTCTAAGTCATGAGTTGTATAGTTTTCTTCATGCTTTTTCAATTGCCTTGAAGCATACGAAATTACCTTCTTGCGTTGCATAAGCACACATCTTAATCCTAGTTTTGAAGCATCACAATATACTTCAAAATCTTCTGTTCCTTCAGGTAAGGCTAGGATTGGAGCATTTGTCAATTTCTGCTTTAAGATCCTAAATGCTTCTTCTTGTTTAGGTCCCCATTCAAACTTAACTTCTTTACAGGCTAGCTTAGTTAATGGTACAGCTATCTTGGAAAAATCCTTAATAAACCGTCTATAGTATCCGTCTAAACCTATAAAACTTCTAATTTCCATTGCTGATTGGGGAACCTTCCATTTAGTAATTGCCTCTATCTTAGCAGGATCTACATGAATACCTTCATGATTCACCATGTGTCCTAAGAATTGTACTTCTTGTAGCCAAAATTCACACTTCGAGAATTTGGCGTACAGCTTTTCTTTTCTTAACAAAGTTAAGAGTGCATGCAGGTGCTTACAATGCTCGTCCTGACTTTTGGAATAAATAAGTATATCGTCGATAAAAACAATTACAAATTTATCCAAGTATGGTTTACAGATTCTATTCATCATGTCCATGAATGCTGCAGGAGCGTTCGTTAACCCAAAGGGCATGACTGTAAACTCGTAATGACCATACCTAGTTCTGAAAGCAGTTTTAGGTATGTCTTCTTCTTCTACCTTCAATTGATGATATCCAGGGCGTAAATCGATCTTAGAAAAGTATCTAGCTCCTTGAAGTTGATCGAAAAGATCATCAATCCTAGGTAATGGGTATCGATTCTTAATTGTAACCTTATTCAATTCTCTATAATCAATACATATTCTCATCGAACCATCCTTCTTCTTTACAAACAACACTGGTGCTCCCCACGGGGATGAACTAGGTTGTATGAAACATTTACTTAGTAATTCATCTAATTGCTTTTTCAGTTCTAACATTTCTGTGGGTGCTAACCGATAAGGTGCCTTGGCTATTGGTGTAGTTCCAGGAATTAAATGAATTCTAAATTCTACCTCCCTATCTGGTGGTAATCCTGGTAACTCTTCTGGGAATACATCTGGATATTCTGAGACTACAGGAATCTCCTTAAGTTCTTTATTCTTAGTATTAATGATTACTGAAATCATATATACTATTCCTTGTTTTCGTTCATAACTAGCAATTTTCATTACTGATATGAACTTCATGGGTTTACGTGGTTTATCTCCTGTAATCATTAACACTTCTCCGGTAGGTGTCTGAATTTCTATAGAATTCTTAGCACAATGGATTCGAGCATGGTTGGCTACCAACCAATCCATTCCTAACACGACACCGAATCCGACTAAATTCATTGGTAATAGGTTTGCATGAAATTTATGACCTGAAAGTTCTATATTTTCATTTTGTAAGACCTTATCTATTTTAATAAAATTCCCATCTGCTGTTTCAACTGTAAAAATCTGCCTAAGGTTGGTTAAGGGTAAGTTAAGAGCTTGGCAGAATGAAGTATTGATAAAACTTTGGTTTGCACCAGAGTCAAATAATACTTTTGCGTAAATGTTGTGGACTAAGAACGTACCAGCTATCACATCTGGAATGAGTTCTGCCTCCTGAGTAGTTAATTGGAAGGCTCGAACATTCTTCTTGGTAGCTCTGTCAGCTGGCTTGACTTTGTTGTCTGCCGGTTTAACCAATTTAGGGCATTTTGTTTTAAAATGTCCCGTTTCTCCACAGTTAAAGTAGACCCTCGTTTTCTTTCTGCAGTCTTCTTCACGATGTCCTACGGTTTTGCAAAAGTTGCAGGTTACATTACATCTTCCATAATGTTCTTTCTGCAATTCTTGCAGAACGGCAGAGTTAAAGATTGCCCTGTTCCTCTTCTCTTGAAGTTGCTATTATTACCCACCCGAAATCCTTGGGTAATTTTCTGAGCCAGTTCCTTTTTCCTATTTTCATCTCTTGTGCGTACCAGTTCGTCAGTTAGGGTGTTAGCTAGTTCCACCGCATCGTCAATAGTGCGAGGTCTTGCAGCTTTAACGATATTACGGATTTCGCTAATTACTCCCCAAATATAGCGAGAAATGAGTACTGGTTCTGGTGAAGCAAGTGTTGGTACCACTCTAGCATATTCAAAGAATGTCGAAGTATACCCGCGACAATCTACACCTATCATTCGATGATTTAGGAATTTATTTGCCATTTGATATTTTTCATATTCGGGACAGAATTTTCTTTCTACATGACTCTTAAATTCTTCCCAGTTCATGGCATAGGCCATATTTCTTCCTTTGGCTTGAAGTACTGTATTCCACCATTCTAGCGCCCCTTCTTTGAAAAGATTTGACGCATACAGGACCTTGTCGTCCTTGGCACATTTACTTATTGTAATCACTGCCTCGGTTTTCTTTAACCAACGCAGTGCCGCAGTCGCTCCTTCATTGCCTGCAAATTCAGCGGGTTTACAAGCAAGAAATTCTTTGTAAGTGCAACCAGGTGTTACAGCTTTCATTTTCTTAGGGAGCGGAGCCTGCCGCGGTTCATTATTGTGATTAGTATGATTACCGCCTCCGTTTACGCTATTACTGAAGTTATCTTCAGAAATACGTTTGCTAGGAATGATTTGTTGAGGTTCAACAGGTTTCTGTGCAGCAGCAAGTATTGCTGGAATAGCATTGGCTATTCCTTGAGCAATGATATTTTCTATATCTTGCCTAGTCATAAATTGATCCTCCGGGTGTTGTTCAGAATGGTTAACCTCATTTACTGGTTCATTATTAGTGTTTTCCATCTGATAATTAATATATAATTTATTAGTATCGAATAAGCAACAATCATATACAAATAATCATATAAATTTCACAACACACAGATAGCCAAAACTATCGATTTCTCGATTCCCATTGTTATATTTTATAATATGCATCATTACACACCTTTATCTTACAAAGTTTTATTTTATAGTTATTTTATAGACTATATTCTACTTATTTATTTTATAACCACAGTTTCACATTCTCACACCACACTATCCTTCGTCAGTTGGTATTTCAGTAACGGCGTTCCCTCTCGTCGTACTTCCAGGAGATCTGTTCTCCTACTTCCCTGATTCTATTTCCTGCATCCACCAACTCCTCGCCAAAGTGGCGGAGTTCAGCTAGATTTTCATTGCTCATGGGTGGATTTGGTATAGGTTCTGGGTCGAACTGAGGGAGAAAGGAATAAGGACTGTTAAGCAGATTTTGGAACTGCCAATCATTAGTCCACCACTCATCCATTCCTAGGGGTTGGGTGTGGATTATAGGTTCTGGGATTGCTGGTTCCAAGTTTATAGGGAGTTGATTTTCGACAGGATAAGAGTAGAAATTATTATTGACAGGCCTGACTATATCACAGCTTGCCAATGCGTGATCCAATTCATCCTGAAATGGTAATTCCTCAATTTGTCTAGAGCTTTCCCCAACTTCCCTCTTGGTTTGCCTAGAACCTTCCCCAAACTCCATTTATGTCTGCCTAGAACCTTCCCCGACTTCAATCCCTTTTCCTTTATCTAAGGGATTTTCTATTTTAGGAATCCTCCTAGTTGTGGGTTTCCTCCTGCGCACACGCCTCCATCCTACAAATCTTCTCCTTTTCTTAGGCTTGGGTTTCTCCGGAGGTGGAGCGTTGAATTCCATAGGTTCTTCTATATCGGGTATGTAACCAGTAAAATCTCTAGAAACCTCTATTTTCACAGGATAGAGATTTAGATTTTGAAGGGCTTCAGATATGTCATTCATGTTGTTTAGCACATATGCAAAATACACATAAAAAGGCTAAATTAACTTTTTATAATAAAACTTTATAGACAACCTTTAAATATTATTACTTACCGTGTGACTAATTTAATACAAAAGACAACTGACAATTAAAACATATCAGAGTTTACTGTAACTTATTTATTTACTGGGTAAAGTTTCTGGTTTGTAGGTGATAAGGGTGCTAAAACTTGAATATTTAAAGATTTGCATTTACGGCTACAGTGGCTAGCATATAAAGATCTGCCCATTTTTCATCTAACATGTCTTCCCAAGGTGGTTTACTGGTTAATTCCTGGGTTTCCTGGTTAACTTTCTTTTCTCGGGATTTCTTTATTTTCTCCTGACTTTTCCTAATAATCAAACTTCTTTTATTAGGAGAAAGTGGTTCCTCATAGTGTGCCTTTCGAACAAATATTCCTTCATCAATATCTGTTGAGTATTTTGAGGAATTTGTTTGGGATGAACTTCCCTTCTCTTTTGATGACCTATCTAATTTAAGATAGATATTTGAAAGCTTTTGCTTACCCATACTGTAAACAAATATTCAAATAATAAAACATATAATCCCAAAAATGGCAATCAGTAAAATTAAGTATTTTCTAAATACTTAATAGGCTTAAATCAGTGGCTCTGATGCCACCTTTTTCTGTCATGGCCCCCGACCCGGTTTGACCCGTTTCAGGAGCCGCGGGACAGAAAATCCAGTGGTATTTATTTAATTGAATTAACAGCGGAAGATTTCATCAAGATCTTTTTAAAACTGAAATTTCCCGATTATTCTATTTCACAACTCGGGATATACCCCGGTAATTTACAATCATATGATTTCACGGAGAAATCTTTATTTTTCCAAAACATGTTTCTTTATTTTATATTGAGCCACTTCCTTAAGCTTGTAGTGCTTCGCGGCACTTTTTCCTGGATCACAACAGATCACCTGAAACATGTTTGAAAAAGGTTTTGTCAGCGGGAAATACTGGTGAATCATTCTTTTTACTAAAACGACACGTTTGTTATAATTTACAGTATTAAGAGCGATTACAATGTTTTCTGATATCAACCAACTACCCACGATATTTGTCACTCAACATTCATCGGTAACCTCATTGTCCAATGGTGTCTGTGACTATGGTCATATCACTCATTGGCTAACCCGTTGTCCAATAGTGACGGTTATCAAGTAATGTATACAAAACCCCACATACCAGCTGTAATTTGATGATTACAAAGACTTAATCCCTGTAATTATAACTTTGAAAATAAACATACTTTTGGAAAGTAATTTGAGAAAAAGAGAATGACTCACATTGCAGATTTATTTGAGCAGAGCCTAGCCTACTGATTAGCCTTTTAACCTAAATTTAATAACATGCACACGAACTCGGTTAGTAACTAATACAACCTTTACGATAACTCACGAGATAAACCTTCACAATGAATGACAAAGTGCGATACTTAAACATCCATCGTATTCATGACAAAATGACAAAGCATAAACCCTAATGTGGGCAGCACTTAAACATCCATTGGATAGTTTAATCGATCGGACATTGAATCGTAGCAGCGATCGAGTTATTACCCGGTATCGGAGCAGCGCCTCGCTAATATAATTGATATTTTCGACTTCAGAGTACTAAAACTTTGTTTTTGAAAGTTCGTTTCGACACCATCAGACTGTACATGCAACAAGCTATTTATAGCTGAAATTAAGGCCTCACGCGGCCCGCGTAAACCACCCCATATATCTTACGCGGCCCGCGTGGCCGCCTAGTCTACGAGTAGCCTTGACCGGTCACCAGTAGGTTTGCCAAGTGGACACTACATGGATCCGGAACACTTATCCGGTCAACCAGTGTTTGACGCGGCCCGCGTAAGACATAGATTGTCTTTTACGCGGCCAGCCTGGAACCCAGAAATTTGTTTTTTTTCTTATTTTTAATATGGTTTAGGGTTTCAGGGGTCCGGGTTTGAACTTACGGGTATTTTCATGACAATTTTGAGAGTCCTTACAGTATAATAACCCAATATTTACATTAGTAATACCCTCCCCGAGACGGCATTCCAACGACTACGTTGGGCATAACCACGACAGCCGTTACGGAACCCTGGATCAATCGGGCAACGTATCTAATACGTAACCGGGGTTATGATACTTACAACGGGGCAGAAAATAGGTATTTTATTTATTTTTTGCAAAATTAAAGGTATTTTAGGCTCGGTTTTCACATACAGGGTACATATTGAGACATATAAGGGCATTTTAATTATATTAGGAGTGTCGAGAGTTATTTTGAGGGTTGTATACACGTTCACCCGGCCAGATATTACAAATGCAGTTAAACAAATATGCATGCATATGCACTCTCCCTGCCTTACTCACTGGAATGCTCTCAAACGCATCATTCGATACCTCCAAGGCACTTCTGAGTTTGATCTTCACCTCGGCTCATCTTCTACTCTGTCTCTCCGTGCTTATTCAGACGCTGATTGGGCCGGTTGCTCTGACACCCGCCATTCAACCCCAGGTTACTGTGTCTACCTAGGCGACAATCTAGTCTCTTGGTCTTCTAAACGTCAGTCTACCATCTCCCGTTCTAGTGCCGAAGCCGAATATCGTGGCATTGCAAATGTGGTTGCCGAAATTTGCTGGCTCCCAATCTTCTTCTTGAGCTTCGTCACTCACTGTCTAAAGCTTCTCTAGTGTACTGTGACAACATTAGTGCCATCTGTTTATCAGCAAACCCGGTGCAACATCAACGTACCAAGCACATTGAACTAGATATTCACTTTGTCCGAGAGCACGTCCAGAAGGGTCTAGTTTGCATTTTGCATGTCCCATCTCGTATTTGGATGTTGACCCGTATTTGGAATTACTCGATTTTCTAAAATCAACAATAATAAAAATATTGAAATTATAAAAACATAAGCATGGAGGAATATGACGAAACTACAACAAAACCTAGTTCCCCAACTATCTCTCTACAAAATTACCTTTATGTAGATTATCATATGAATTTGTTAACAACTGGCAATAAAAAAACATAAAAACATTCAATTTTTAGATGGAAGTTGTCCTATAAAAACTTGTTTTAATTTACATGCCCACTTAAAGGAGTATTAACCATAGCTTGAAAACGGCAAAATTTAAAGTTTCACTGTAGCTTGAAGCAACTGTTTAAGATAGAATTTCTATTGTTAGGATCCTGAATGTATGAGTTCTACGATAGGATCCTGATGTAGTTCATGTCAGGATTCTTAAAAGACTTAGGATCCTGAACGTGTTTGTTACTAATCGATTACTTCTATGTTGAAGAAATATTTTGTAGGAATACTCTTTCATAACGACTATTGGGGAACTTGCACCCGAATTATCGTAGAGTTACCCAAAGAAAACGTGTAGAAGTGACGTTGGAAGCCTGCAAGGGTCGAAGACCAATTCTTTCAGGATCTCAGAAATCTCAGAGTTGTAGTTAGGATTTGCTTTTGGCTTGTACTATAATTTGGCTTGATTGGATTAGCTAAGACACATCACACATTCATTGAAAACACTCAATACACTCACATATACAAAATGCTCAGCTGTAACACTTAGATTCGATCGATCAAGCCACATTCTTTGTACTCATTTCAACTTTAATCTTAGTGGAGCTGTGTAGTTTCCAGCTCTCGGGGTTTTTTGTGTCGAAGATCATCTACACCAAGAGGATCAAGGGCTTTTTCCCCGTAACATATCATTTGTTTTAGTTTTTGTTCATTATTTTTTATACCTGTTTGTCGTGAATCTAAGCTTTTATCAAGTTAAATTACCATATAGCTCATTTTAGAACTGAGGATCCTGATAGTAAACCCAAGATCCTGAATACAAAGTATAACATTCTCACAAGCATCAAACCTCACTTTCTTATTTTGGTTATTTAATTCACTTCTTAGTTTTTTGACCAAAACAATTTGACGCCCACCGTGGGGCAAGTGGTGTTTTTCATTATAGTCGGAGATCATCTACACCAAGAGAATCAAGGGCTTTTTCCCCGTAACATATCATTTGTTTTAGTTTTTGTTCATTATTTTTATACATGTTTGTCATGCATCTAAGCTTTTATCAAGTTAAATTACCATATAACTCATTTTTAGAACTGAGGATCCTGACTGTAAACCCAGGAACCTGAATACAAAGTATAACATTCTCACAAGCATCAAACCTCACTTTCTTATTTTGGTTATTTAATTCACTCCACAATTTTTTTACCAATACAATTTGACGCCCACCATGGGGCAAGTGGTGCTTTTCATTATAAAAATTCTGTTAAAATTTCTATTGAATCAATTTCTTGCAAAATTATTTTCGAAAATGGCATCTCAACCAAAATCCTCATCAACCACATCCTTTTTAACTGCTGCAACAATCCTCTTCCCTAGCTACTTTGAGAAACCAGAGGAAAGTCACTACTGCTGTAGGGAATGTGTATTCAGGGTCAAGAAATTCCACTACAGGACCTATCTTGGCTTCAAACGATGAGATCTTGTCAATGTACGCCTCGGTGCAAAACCAGATGAAACAACAACATGAGACCAACCAACTGTTGTTCAAAGAATTGAGGGAGTTGAAGAACTCTAGAAATTCGACAGAAGTAACAACACCTCTCCACGCGGTGAATCAGTCCAGGAACGCGGCAGAAGAACTCCAGGAACGTGGCAGAAGACCAGTAGAAGAACTCCGGGAACACGGCAGAAGACCGGCAGAAGAACTCTGGGAACACGGAAGAAGAACTCCTAAACTTTAATACTCCAGGATCTTCAGGAGTTCACCAGGGAGATTTCATGCCCATGCAATCAGGATTGGCACCAACTGGTCCTGGTTATTCTGTCAGGATCATATCAAACAGAGATTCAGAAGTTGCCCCAGGATCCTTGAGCCAGGATCCTAACACTGGTAATCCTATTAATAATAATTTGTTGAATACTGACGATTTTGTGCAGATTGCAGGAGTCAATCCAAAAATAGCAAGAGAACTGAAGAAGTTAAGGGATATGATCTCCAGTGTACCAGGAGTAGTGCAACTAATACCGGAGGTATCTCCTAAGAGTCACAGGATCTCTAGGTTTGCTCCCCCAATTTGTAGTATGGAGATCCCAAAAAGATTCCAGACTCCCAATATGAAGTTGTATGATGGAACCATTGATCCTGAGGAGAACGTGGCCCAGTATTGGGAACGAATGGAGATCAATCCTATCCATCGGATCTCAAAGAGGCTTGCTTGTGCAAAGGATTCAAATCCACCTTGACAGGATCAGATTTGAAATGGCTGCTTAGCATTCCCCCATACTCTATAATGTCTTTTACTCATTTTGTTAATCTCTTTAATAACCAATTTTCTTGTAGTAGAACTTTTGAAATGTTAACAAGTGATCCTTACTAGGTTACACAGGGTCAAGACGAATCCTTGAGGGATTATGTGAGTAAATTTGGCCAAGAATCCTTAGAGATTCCAAACCTTGACACCTCTACAGCAGTTGAGGCTTTCAAAATGGGTCTCCAAAAGGATTCTCAATTTTATGAAGATTTAGTTATGACTCCTTGCAATAACCTGGATGAAATTCGTAACTAAGCTGTGAGGTTCATACAACTAGAGGAAGACAGGAAGATCCAGCAAAGGATCAACCCTCTTACCACTTATGACCACCCAAATAGAAAATGGGGTTCATCTCAGAAATCCTACAACTCTAAATCGTACTCTAAAAACAATAACCATAGGGTTATTGCGGTGGATGATGAGGATCCTTAGGAAGATTATCCTAAACTATCTGACTACTGTCTTTCTATTAATATTTCAGGATTAATGTATGTTATGCAGAATCTAGGAGATAAAGCTCAGTGGCCTAGGAAAAATGACAAGAATCCTGGCTGGAAAGACAAATCCAAATGGTGTGCCTACATGAAGACTTCGGTCATATAACTGAAGATTGTTATGCCCTAAAAAAGGAGATTAGTTATCTCCTCGGTGAGGGATACCTAATGGAATTGCTAGGTCAGAAGAAGGAGAGAAGCCAGGATCCTGAAAAGTCTACCAAGCGAGCAGAATCCCCACCTCCAAATGCTAAAGTAATAAACTTTATCTTTGGAGGGTCTGATATATGTGGCACTTCTTATTCTACAGCTAAAAGACATGTAAAAGAAGCAAAGGCTGAGCAGAGAGATAAACCTACAAGAACATAAACATTACCGGAGCAAAACGCTATGTTGGGATTGAACCCTATCAGAGGAACAGATAATTAAAGCCAAAACTGGATCAGAGCAGTGGATCCAGAATAAGCAGACGATTACAGTTGGTTCATACAAATCTCTCCCCTTGAAAGTGGTTTCATATCTACTGACCTCCTATCTGCTGATCTTACTAAGTGCTGACCTACAACTGCTGCCTTGCATCAACTGACCAATGTCAAAGACTGATGGAAGACCAAAGCTCTGCTGATTCAATCTACTGCCTTGAGTCAAGTACTGCTGATCCGGACAAGCACTGCTGGGTTCACAGTAGTGGAAGGATGCAGCAGCTGTTTAAGTGTCTTTTATGAAAAGAAATGTAATAGCAGTAGTTAGTACATCAGTGTTTGTATAGATCAGAGGTTAGAGTTTGTTAGGAGGTTAGATGTCACTTTCATGGTGACGTCAGCTAAGATGCTCAGTGGTTTGCAAGTGCCTATAAATAGTTCAGTACTTTGTACTGTTCTATTAGCTCTTTTACAACATCGTCTTCTTTGCACGAACAAACTACTGAGTTCTGGCTGAGGGGGAGTTTGCATTCATTCATCAATCATTGTAATCATTGTTGAAACAAATTCAATCTTTTGATTCATTGTGTAAAGATGTTTGATTAAAGTATTACTCTCATTTGATTGTATGCAAAGTTTGTTTTCATCTTAATTCCGCTGCACAACTCTTTCATTTCCATCTTAATTTCAAACGAAAATACAATCAGAAACAAACTCAGATCCAACAATTAGTATCAGAGCTTGGACAGTCAAATTTGATCTAACAATCATTTTGACGTAAATAGTTCAGCTCATAACAGTTGATACTGATCGTTTGTTCGTCCGTTGAAAAACAGAGCAAGGATTAATCACCATTAAAGTTGATTTCTCAGTGTCTGTAAAACAACAAGAATGACGTCACAATCTCAAGATGATAGAAACAACATCGGCTCGCTTTTTAAACCACCTATGCTAAAAAGAAATGAGTACAACATCTGGCTGAGAAGGATGGGTCACATCATTACTCAACAAAGCACAGGTTGTTGGAGGTCTGTCATTTATGGTCCCCATGTTCCTTCAGTGCCAAGCGCTGAAGATGCTAAAAAGTTCGTTCCAAAACCAGTTGAAAATTATACCGAAACCGACTTTCAAAAGATCGAACTAGATGCTAAAGCTTTTAGCATCATAGCATCAGCGCTGCCCAATGAGATATATGCTGGATTGTTACACTGTAACAGTGCCAAAGAATTATGGGACGCACTTAAGGAACAGTTTGGGGGGACTGAAGAAGTCATAGAAAACAACAGGGAAATCCTGAACCAACAGTATGAAACATTTTGCTACGTTAAAGGTGAATCACTAACGCAACAATTTGAGCGTTTCAGTTGTCTCATCAGTGAACTGAGGCTTGTTAACACCACTTTTACAAACTCAACTCAAAATAGCAGGTTCCTCAGGTCACTGCCAGAAAAATGGGACACCATAGCTTTTGTCACCCGAAACTCACCTGAATTCAAGGATCTGACCTTGACCCAACTCCACGGTCGACTCCTGACCTACGAAAGGGAGTTGAACCAGAAAAGGAGGTTACAAGAGTCAGGAAAAGTTACCGATGATTACACTTTCGGTAATACTGCTCTTCTGGGTCAAGAAGAATCTGGGAGCAGTGGTAAGGATCAGGGTTATGATCACTTCATTGACATAACTGCTGGTGCAAATTTCAACAACCCTGATCCTCACTCTGCAAGTTATGCATTCACTGCAAACGAAAACCAGATGTCAGATAATCTAAGCTTTGAACTCAATGATTTACAACATTTCGATCCCACTGACTTAGAGTAAATGGACATCCTGCACCAACTGGCCTTGCTAAGTGTTAGAACTAGCAAATTTTACAAAAGAACAGGGCGAAAATTCCCAGGGTTGCATGGGAATCTAAGGGTTGGGTTGGATAAATCGAAAATCAAGTGCTACAAGTGTAATAGGTTGGGACATTTCGCTAGGGAATGTAGGAGTCAAACTACTGGTCCCATAATTATTCATCCTAGCTCAAATCCTAGACCTCAAAACCAAAGCACTGTGCACTATGCCCAGTATACCCCAGCAGCTCAAGTGAACACTGCTCACTATGTTGCTGCCCCTGTGCCAGTACACTATGTCCAAACTACTGTTCCACAAATCCAATACGTTCAAACCCCTGCTCCACAGGTACAAGTGCAACCTGTTGCACCTCAAACCACTGCTCCAGCAGCAGCACAACCAGATCAACAAAGTTTTTTCACTCAAGGGTTTGTTGACTGGAGCAGTATGCCTGAAGATCTTAGTGATGAAAATTTTGCACTCTATGCTTCTAATGATTGTTCTCATGATGAGTTTTGTTTGATGGCATTAGAGTCAATACAGGAGGGGGTTGAAACTGAGGAGGAACAGCAGAACTTTGAAACAGTGGAAGAGGTGACTGAAGCAGTGGTTACTGCTGTGGCTGGTGAACTACTGTTGGGAGAAAGTTCAGGTACCCTTATTGAACCAATGACAGATCCATGGTCCGTAGAGGACAAAGAAGAAGAGAAAGAAGAAAAGGCTGGTGAAAAGAAGGTGAAAGCTGATGATGAAGAAGATCATCAATGTGATTGTGCAATGATGGCAGCTGCCAAGGTATCTCCTCAAGTTCTTGAAAAACTGTGTTCTGACAATTGCATAATTGCTTTTGCTAACATTAAAGAGGTGAATGAAAACCTTCGGGATAAAATCTTGACTGATGAGGTTAAATTTGAAAAGTCTTTAAAAGAACTTAAAAACAAATTGACCGAAAAAGAAAAAGAGATCAGCTGTCTAAAAGAAGAGCAAAGCATAACCAAAACCCAACTTCAAACTATGGTAGAAAAATACCAAGTTTGCAAAAAGGAGTTGGAATCCACCCAGATTACTTGTGAAAGATGGGTGGAATCCTGCAGAGGATATGAGGTTATGCTTGAAAAACAGATAAAAAGCAATGTGAAATTTGGGGTTGGCTATAGAAAACATGACGATGAAAACACTGCTTTTGAAAAATCTGTTCACACCACTGATGTAACCACTGAGTTCATCCCCATAAACAAGAATGGCCAAGAAGTGAAAATCACTGACAAACTTGGTAACAAAATCACACTTGACAGACCAATGGGATCCTCTACTTTTGAGGAGCTTGAAGAATACCAGTTTAAACCAAAATGGTCTGATGAGTGTGACATTCTTGAAAATTTCAAGCCAATGGACTTTACATCAACTGATGGTGTCAAGGCTCCAAAAGCTAAAGTCATACCTCTCAAGGACATCCCAGCAGTGGTTAAAACCTCTGCTGCAAAGGAGTCTGAAAAGAGAAAGAAGAAAGAAAAATTGATAACTTGTTTTGTGAATTCTGTGAGAAAAGGAATCATCTAACAAAAGATTGTTTCCACTTAAAAGCTTATGATTTAAACAGAACAAGTGTCATTGTTTCAGCTGAAGGTTGCATTGTCTGTGGTAAAACAAACCACAAAACTCAAGCATGTGTGTATCTCAAAAACTTTGATGTGAAAAAGAATGAGTACATTGCTAAAACATCCTTGAGTCCATCATCATCATCAACATCTGTCAAATTCACCAAGAAACAACCATTGTTTGTGCCAGTTCAAACAGTTGTTACAAAACAGCTGAACCAAACATCTGTCAAAAGAGATGTTCAGGTTACTGATGCACCCCCTGCCAATCTGTTCAGAAAAGGCAGAGAAAAACAGTCTTACCAAAGGATTCCACACGTTTATGAGGCCTACAAAAGGCCCTCTAAACCCAAAGTGAACAGGCATCCTTTTGGTTACCAGCAGATGATTGGTCAGGACCCACAACAGTGGTTAGAGAAACACTGTCCTAAAACAGTTCAAACCCCTGACCTAACCACTGTCCACCATTCTGCATCCATCCCAGACACTGTTGAGACCCCATCCAAAGCCTTGTTGGCTTTGGAGACCTTAATGAACTAATCCATTTACTTCATGTGCAGGGAGCTTCTGCATGCTTTGATAGTCTTTGGTATGTAGATAGTGGAGGCTCCAGGCACATGACAGGATGTAAAGCCCTCCTCAAAGACTTTAAAATCCATGGAGGGGGTGATATATCCTTTGGGAATAATAGTAAAGGGAAAGTTCTGGGGTCCGGAACAGTGCAATCTGGAAATATAAAATTTGAAAATGTCAATCTAATAGACAATCTAAAATTCAACCTTCTGAGTGTGTCCCAAATGAGTGACAAGGGATTTGGGTCATTCTTCACAAAAGACTGTTGTAGGATTGTTGGACCAGAAATGGTCAAAAAGATTGAAGCAATAATCAAAACTGGTCAAACTAAACTTGTTGCTCAAAGAAGTGGCAATGTTTATGTTGTTGACATGTCAAAAGAGTGTCCCAGAGCTGATGCCTGTCTGTTCTCAGGTGCCTCTAACAAAGAGACAGAACTTTGGCACAGAAGGCTGGGACACACAAATCTTAAGACAATCACAGAAATTTCAAAAAATGGTTTGGTGAGAGGCCTACCACAAAAATTGTTTTCATGCCCTGAACATTGCATTTCCTGTTTAAAAGGAAAACAGCATAAAAGTTCTTTCAAGTCCATTGAAGAGTCCAAAACAACCCAGTGTTTGCAAATGCTACACATGGATTTGTTTGGCCCAGTTCAAGTCATGAGCCTCAAAAAGAAAAGATATTGTTTGGTTATTGTTGATGACTTTTCTAGGTTTACATGGACTTTCTTTTTACACTCTAAAGATGAGACTGCAGGCATCTTGCAAGACTTTGTGACACAGGTTGAAAAGCAATTTGACCTTCCAGTGAAAAGCTTTAGGAGTGACAATGGCACAGAATTTAAAAATAAGGAGTTGGATGCCTTCTGTGTGAAGAAAGGGATTGTAAGGCAGTACAGCATCCCTAGAACACCGGAGCAGAATGGGGTTGTGGAAAGGAAGAACAGAACTCTGATTGAGGCTGCCAGAACCATGCTTGCAGATTCAGGTTTGCCACTAACTTTCTGGGCAGAGGCAGTAAACACTGCTTGCTATGTCCAGAACAGAGTTTTAATAAACCCTAGGCACAAAAAGACTGCTTATGAAATTTTGTATAAAATCAAACCACTGATCTCATATTTCAAAGTGTTTGGCTGCCCATGTTTCATTTTGAACTTAAAAGATTCCATTTCAAAATTTGCAGCCAAAATTGATTGTGGTTATCATCTGGGATACTCAACCACTGCCAAGGCCTACAAAGTGTTCAATACACGGACCAAGGCAGTGGAGGAGACTTTAAATGTAAAATTCAATGAACTTTCATCAATGAAAATCCCAGCAAACCCTGCAGATCTGTTTGATCTTGAAAAATTTACTTTTGAAAATACTGCTATCAAGACTAACAGTGCAGGTCCATCAGAGGATACAACACCAGATTATGGGTATGAAATCATCATCCCTCAAAGGTCTGCCACAAAGGGAAAAGCACCAGCTGTTCAAAACAGTTGTCAAAGCTCAACCACTACTACCTCAACAGTTGTTGACCAAAGTAGCCCATCAACCACTGCTTCCACATCCTCAAACACTGCTGACAAAAGTCCTCAAACAGTGGATAAAAGTCAGCAGTTGTCCACTTCATTACCTCCTATTCCACCACCTTTTGAAGCCACTGCTGGATCATCAAAGTCCCCATCAGTGGTTAGCTCAGATGATACACATTTGCAGCCTTCACCAACCAATGCCATCATACCATACCAAGGAGATTTAATCTTCTTGCGATCTCATCCACCTGATCAAATTATTGGCAACATAAATGAAGGGGTGCTCACAAGAAGCCAAACCCAAAACATTTGTCTTTTTGCTGGTTTTCTATCACTCCATCAGCCAGTCAAGTACCAAGAGGCACTGAAAGACAACAGCTGGGTAGAAGCCATGCAAGAGGAGCTCCAACAGTTTAAAAGACAACAAGTATGGGAGCTTGTACCACTGCCAGAAGAGGTTAGTCCCATTGGCACAAAGTGGGTCTTTAAGAACAAAACTGATGAAAGGGGTATTGTTGTCAAGAATAAAGCCAGGCTTGTGGTTCAAGGTTACAGACAGGAAGAGGGGATTGATTATGATGAAACATTTGCCCCTGTTGCAAGATTAGAAGCCATTAGACTGTTCCTGGCCTTTGCTGTCAACCACAATATGAAGGTGTTTCAAATGGATATCAAAAGTGCTTTCCTCTATGGTACAATTCAAGAAGAGGTATATGTTTGTCAACCTCCAGGTTTTGAGGATCCATTTTATCCAGATCTTGTCTACAGGCTAAACAAAGCCTTGTATGGCCTGAAACAAGCACCAAGGGCCTGGTATGAAACTCTTTCCAACTTCCTACTCTCAAATGGTTTCAAAAGAGGTACCATTGATAAAACATTGTTTTTAAAATGGAGAGGGAAGGATTTAATGATTGTCCAGATTTATGTGGATGACATTATTTTTGGAAGCACATGTAACTCAATGTGTGAAGAGTTTAGAGAACTCATGACAGCAGAGTTTGAAATGAGTGCAATGGGTGAGCTGCAATGCTTTCTTGGTCTCCAAGTCCAGCAATTGCAAAATGGAACTTTCATTCATTAAAGCAAATATGCTAAAGAACTTTTAACCAAATTTGATATGAATGATTGTAAACCATGCAGCACACCCATGGCAACAAATAAGCTGGTCATGTCTGATGAAAAGGATGAGCTGATTGACCAAACACTTTATAGAAGCATGATTGGGTCTTTATTGTACCTAACTGCATCTAGACCAGACATCATGTTTGCAACATGTGTCTGTGCAAGAAGTCAATCAGCTCCCAGAAAATCAAATCTCATTGCTGTAAAAAGGATCTTCAGATACATAAAAGGTGCTCCCACACTTGGTATCTGGTATCCAGCTAATGGGAACATCAAGCTTTCAGGTTTCTCAGACAGTGACTTTGCTGGATGTCACACCACAAGGAAGTCCACATCAGGAGGGTGCCAGTTTCTAGGTGATTGCTTAGTTTCCTGGCAAAGCAAAAAGCAAGCAGCTGTTTCAACATCCACTGCTGAAGCTGAATACATTGCTGCTGCAAGCTGTACAGCCCAACTCCTGTGGCTTCAAAATCAGTTGCTGGATTTTGGTATCACTGCCTTAAAGACACCACTCATGTTGGATAGTCAGGCAGCAGAAAATATCATCAAAAATCCAGTTTCCCATTCAACCACCAAACAGATCGACATCAGACATCACTTTGTGAGGGATTGCTATGAAAAAGGTTTGATTTCTCTGCATCATGTCCCAACTAAAGACCAGCTGGCTGATGTGCTCACAAAAGCACTTGATACAGCCACTTTTGAAAGTTTGGTCTCTAGGATTGGGATGCTGAACATGGAATAACAAGCAACATCTTGTTTTTCTATGAATAAAAGCAACAAAATGTTTTCAAAAAATCAAAACTCCATCCTTAAAAATAGCTAAAAATGATATTTTTTCATTAAAATCCTTAAAAGTCTGCCATTAACCACTGATTGTTCAAAAGTCTGCTCTACTTCAAAAGTCTGTCCACTGCTGAAAGTCAACCCCTGCTCTCTCATTCCTTTGATAAACTCTGTTGTTCAAAAGCAGTGCCTTATCCACTGATATGCTATCCACTGATAGTGAAAATCATCCACTGCTTTCATACCACTGCCTTCATCAGTCACTTTCACAATAGTACTGTCCTTCACTTTCACCAGGGGTTGTCACGAGCTTTCAGGTTTCTCAGACAGTGACTTTGCTGGATGTCACACCACAAGGAAGTCCACATCAGGAGGGTGCCAGTTTCTAGGTGATTGCTTAGTTTCCTGGCAAAGCAAAAAGCAAGCAGCTGTTTCAACATCCACTGCTGAAGCTGAATACATTGCTGCTGCAAGCTGTACAGCCCAACTCCTGTGGCTTCAAAATCAGTTACTGGATTTTGGTATCACTGCCTTAAAGACACCACTCATGTTGGATAGTCAGGCAGCAGAAAATATCATCAAAAATCCAGTTTCCCATTCAACCACCAAACACATCGACATCAGACATCACTTTGTGAGGGATTGCTATGAAAAAGGTTTGATTTCTCTGCATCATGTCCCAACTAAAGACCAGCTGGCTGATGTGCTCACAAAAGCACTTGATACAGCCACTTTTGAAAGTTTGGTCTCTAGGATTGGGATGCTGAACATGGAATAACAAGCAACATCTTGTTTTTCTATGAATAAAAGCAACAAAATGTTTTCAGAAAATCAAAACTCCATCCTTAAAAATAGCTAAAAATGATATTTTTTCATTAAAATCCTTAAAAGTCTGCCATTAACCACTGATTGTTCAAAAGTCTGCTCTACTTCAAAAGTCTGTCCACTGCTGAAAGTCAACCCCTGCTCTCTCATTCCTTTGATAAACTCTGTTGTTCAAAAGCAGTGTCTTATCCACTGATATGCTATCCACTGATAGTGAAAATCATCCACTGCTTTCATACCACTGCCTTCATCAGTCACTTTCACAAAAGTACTGTCCTTCACTTTCACCAGGGGTTGTCACGTGGGCAGTACATATTGGTCAGACTTTTTGTAACGGCTGCCACCTCAGCATTCACTTTCTTCCCTATAAAATCCCCCACTCACCACCAAAACAAGGTTTTACTGTCGAATTGAATTCTTAAAAATTCTCTTCTCAAAGCAGTTTTTCATCTCATCTTCCACAAATTTCTTCGATCATTCATCTTCAAAATGACAAAATCGAAGTCATCTTCAAAACCCTCATCCAAATCCTCATCGAAAACAGCCTCTCAAAAGGCAATCTCCACTGAAATTCCACATAAACCATCTCACAATCTCCTGGGTCTTCTCACAAAACCAGGAACCACCAAAGTTTTCGATTCCATCATTGACATCATGGCAAAATCAAAGTACAAAACTTTGTTCACCGCCGATGCACCAATCTATTTGGCGACCCAAAGGGAGTTCTGGAAGAATGCAACCCTTGAAAAACAAGGAGACACTGCAACCACCATAAACTCTTCTATAAAGGGTAAAGCTATCCAAATCACGCCACAATCCATTTCAGAGGTCTTTCAACTCGGTGATCAGGAAGGTAAAATTTCTTTCACTAAAAACGAGTTACAAACTGACTTCATTGAGAGAGGGTATGAAGCAACAATGATGAAGAAAATTACCTTAGAAAAAGGTTATTTTCCATCTGCAACCAGATTTTTATTTCATACCCTCCTACTATGTGTTTCAAACAAAACCACTTCTTTCAATGAAATCCCTTTAAAGATTCAAAATCTGGGATATGCAATTCTTCAAGGAGAAAATTTTAACTATTCTCGGGAAATTTTTAAATATTTGGTTAATAATGTTGAAACAAAATCATTCTTACTGTTTCCAAGATTTTTAAGTTACTATTTTACAAAGAAATTCAGTAAGGATGATTTAGTTACAATAAACCAAGGTGATTCTACTCAAATAAACAGTTTAACAACTGAAACTTTTTCAAGAATGTTAGCACCTTGCAAAACACAAGCAGAGGTGCCTGAGCAGATTTTAGCAGTTACAACTGCTCCTCAGGTATCTGCTGCTGAGCCCACTGCTCAAGGTGATCAAAGCAGTAGCACAACTGTTTTGAAACCCACACCTAAAATCACCAAAAAGCCAACAAAAAGAAAAACACAAACCCCCCCCCCTCCCCAAAACCATCAAAAAGGCATCTCTGGAGGATGAGATACCAGAGCTTCTGCCAGTGACAACACAAAAGTCACAAGAAACCACTGCTGCTACTTCCTCACAGCAGTTGGTACAAATATCTCAACCCATAACCGAAACTCCTCCTGCTTCTTCACAAAAAGAACAGGTTGTACAAATAGGGTCTCCACATCATGATGCTCTGGAAACACTTGTTTCTATCATCCACAGCTCAATACCCGGGGCAAATCCATCTTCTACATCACCCTTCACATCCACAATTCCCCCACCAACTAAACTGTTGTTGGATGCAATTGATTTGAACCAGGCATTAACCAGTCCTTCTCAATCACCTATCAATGAGAATATGCCTCAACCACTGACTGGGTCTGATGTATCAATCTTTGCTAACCCACCAACACAACCTGAGGAGGTTAGACCCCTTGAGTTACAAGTAACTCTTGGTGGTAATCCAAGTGAAGCAGCCACTACAATTGTTACACCCACTGGGTTACATTTGGACAGTGGTTACATTAATAAGACTTCCATGGAGGCAATTCCTTTTATAGCACCTCTGCCAACCACCAGTGGATTTATTTATCCTACTGGCAACATCAAAAGGTTGTCAAGTGTTGAAGGAAGAAGACCCCAGTACCAAGAAAAAGGGGCATCAGTGGTTAATGTTTGGAGTATACTCCCTACATCTACCACTGATAAAACCACTGCTAGTGGGAAATCAGATGATCTCATTCACTTGAGTGATGATTTAAAGTACCAAAAATTGACGGATCGCATTGAAAAACTTGATAACTCTGTTGCAGAACTCAAAGATATGCTACAACAGGTGTTACAAGTACAAAAGGTACAATCAACTGCTATTCCACCTCAAGCACCTGCTCCACAAAGGGTACCTACTACAAATGAGCTCTGGAACTTGTTTCAACCTTTTCTCCATCAACAAGCACAATTAGCAGATCAGCAACATGAGAAACATGTCCAACAGCTAAGAAATGCAATGGAGTCAAGGTTCAAAAACACTCAGGCTGATCTGAAGGCTCTCAAAACTCAGATCCTGCAAACCACTGGCACTGCTCCTCCAACAGTACTTTTCATTGATCAACTCCCAGACGATAATGCCAAAAAGGGGGAGAAAATTCAGGAGTGGAAGAAGAAAGGAATAGATGATGGTCTCTACATTGAACCTGAAAAGGATGCTATGACCAGAAAAATTCCTGTGCCAGATGGTAGTAAGAAGGTTGATGCTACTCAAGAAGCACTTGATGAAGGAGTAGCAAGTGTAAAAAGAGATAGAATGGCAAAGGATATTTCAAGGTGGAATGAGGAGAAAAGAGCTTTCATGGAGCTGTATGAGCAGGGTTGTTCTGGTTCAAAGGATACTAAAAATCCTAAGACAAAAAGGAAGCCTAAGTCCACCTCATCCAGAATTCCAAAGCATATTCCAAAACCACCATCCAAAAGTCATCAGCATCAAACCTCCACCCAAACAGCTGTTGTAACTCCTGCTGTATCAACTACTGCTGGTACCTCAGTAGTTTCAACATCTGTCCTCACTTCAACACACACCACTTCAAAATACACCAAATCCACTGCTTTACCACCATTACCACCAAAAACAAAATCACCTCCTGCCAAAAAGCAGAAGACAGTGGTTGTTACAACATCTGCTGTAATGACAACAGTGGTTGAAACACCAGTTGTTTCAACAACTGTTAGTCAATCACAAACCACTGCCACTACATCCACCACCACTGTTCCATCCAAATCATCATCAGCCTCTCCTCAAACAAAAAGGAGAAGGCTAATTCTCAAAGATGATGACACTTCACCACCACAAACATATTCAAAATCTTCAGCTCTTGTCACAATACCAATACCAAAACCTATTCCTCTCTCTTCAGTTCCAATGTACAAGCCCTTACCTCTTGCAGGTGTTCAATTTCCTCTTGAACTAGCAGCTGTTAGAGATGAAATAAAATCCTTTTACTATGAGGATGACCCTACCAAAAGGAGTTTGCCATCAACAAAGGGATATCCATGGCCTAAAAATGTTGATGAATATTTGGAAATCAAGGCCAAGCAAGCAGAGGATATCTCAAAAAGAAACACACAAGGGAAATCTGACAAAGAAATTTCAAGAAATTATCAATATCTGCTCACACAAGTCAGATCCCTAGAACAATTTGCAAAAAATGTCAGTCAACAAATTTTAGAAAGAGCGGCTGAAACTTTGAAGAAAGACTACATTGAAAGCATCATGGATCACAAAAAGTATAAAGGAGAAAGATACATGTACAAGGAGTGGACTGTTCCTGAGCTTGAAGATGAAGCTGCAAGAATTCAAGACATGATAAAAAGGAAGGTCACTCACACTCCTCCTGACTGGGCAAAGTTTAGAAAGAATGTACCTGACAAACAGGTAGAACTGCAAAGAATGAAAGAGGAACTGGTTGTTGCTGAATATGGAAACAAAAGACAAATTGCCAGATGGAAAGAAGATGTAGTCAGGGCCACCTACAAAAGGTTGGAGGAACTAAGAAAGAAAGACCCAAATGTTCTTCAAAAGCCTGACTATTCTAAAGCAGAGGTTTCTAAAAGACCACCAAAGCTGCAAGTCAAAAGAACCACTGCTCCAGCCGGTGCTGCCATCTACAAAAGAAGGAGCAAAAACCAGTTGAGTATGGAAACAATTCAAGATCTTTTAGCTGGAGATGCCATTGTAAAAACAGGCACGAAAGTAATGATAAAAGAAGATCTTGAATTAGAACAATCTGCAAGTGCTGCTCAGTCAGTCATGAACAGGCCAGCCTCACCAAATACTTCTGCAAATAAACATCTCCCAAGAAACCCACCAGGCTCAAAAATACAAAAGTGGGAAACTGACAAACAGACCTGCGTATTGACTTTGCTCAGGTCTGGTGGAGAAGTGGAGAAAATATCAAGGGAACAAGCCCTTGGCCTGAGTCTTGAAGATTTGCAGGATCTCCTTGATCTTCCACTTAGTAGGGATGATGAAGATACAGATGCCCTAGACTTCAAATTACAATTTAAAGGTCAGATAAGGGAACTGTTGATGAGGCAATAAAGTCTTCCACAAATAATGAAGAGTTTTGGCATTATCTGTTCCAGGGGGAGATTGTTGGGATTGAACCCTATCAGAGGAACAGATAATTAAAGCCAAAACTGGATCAGAGCAGTGGATCCAGAATAAGCAGACGATTACAGTTGGTTCATACAAATCTCTCCCCTTGAAAGTGGTTTCATATCTACTGACCTCCTATCTGCTGATCTTACTAAGTGCTGACCTACAACTGCTGCCTTGCATCAACTGACCAATGTCAAAGACTGATGGAAGACCAAAGCTCTGCTGATTCAATCTACTGCCTTGAGTCAAGTACTGCTGTTCCGGACAAGCACTGCTGGGTTCACAGCAGTGGAAGGATGCAGCAGCTGTTTAAGTGTCTTTTATGAAAAGAAATGTAATAGCAGTAGTTAGTACATCAGTGTTTGTATAGATCAGAGGTTAGAGTTTGTTAGGAGGTTAGATGTCACTTTCATGGTGACGTCAGCTAAGATGCTCAGTGGTTTGCAAGTGCCTATAAATAGTTCAGTACTTTGTACTGTTCTATTAGCTCTTTTACAACATCGTCTTCTTTGCACGAACAAACTACTGAGCTCTGGCTGAGGGGGAGTTTGCATTCATTCATCAATCATTGTAATCGTTGTTGAAACAAATTCAATCTTTCGATTCATTGTGTAAAGATGTTTGATTAAAGTATTACTCTCATTTGATTGTATGCAAAGTTTGTTTTCATCTTAATTCCGCTGCACAACTCTTTCATTTCCATCTTAATTTCAAACGAAAATACAATCAGAAACAAACTCAGATCCAACACGCTATATCCTTTGATGAAGAATACAGGGATGTTGTGTAGGATCCTCACCATGGTGGACTTGTAATTACTTTGTATATGGCTAACCATTTTGTATGCATGATCCTAGTAGATGGTGAAATTCAGTGAATATCGTTCAACTAGACGCTTTGAAAAGAATGAACATTCCTTAATTAGAGATCATTGCCAAGTCAGTAGTGCTAGTAGGATTTAGCGGCAAAGTCAAGTATACCGTGGGAGAAATAAAGATTCTCGTGTACATAGAAGGAGTTAATTCTATTCAAAAGTTTTGTATTATAGATTCCCTATCCTGTTATAACATCATTTTAGGTAGGCCCTGGATCCATGACATGAAGGTTGTACCTTCAACCTATCACCAATGTGTTAAACTTCCTACTCCTTAGGGAGTTGTCAAAATAGAAAGCGACCAGCAGGAAGCCAAGGATTGTTACACTAGATCAATGAAAGCTTGCAGTAAAACAAAGCAAGCATAACAGTTACAGAACAGAGCACGAAATGTCTTGGAAGCTAAGGAGCAGGATATCAAAGAGATATCCTTGGATCCTCAAGATCCTGACATCAAATTGCTCTTAGGAACAAAAATCCCTCAGGATCGTGAACAGGAGCTTATACATTTTCTTAAAAGCAAGGATCTCAACATTTTCCTTGAAACATGAAGACATAACAAGTATATCAAAAGAGATTATTGCTCATAAATTGGGTGTTGATAACAGCGTTAGGTCAATACATAAAAAACAGAGAAAGTTTGCTCCTGAAAGGAACCTGGTAATCCAAGAGGAGGTTGAAAGACTGTTAAGAGCAAAGTTGATAAGAGAAATCAAATTCCCTAGATGGTTGGATAACGTAGTTGTGGTCCAGAAGAAGAATGGAAAATGGAGAGTGTGTGTAGACTTCACAGATCTTAACAAGGCTTGTCCAAAAGATCCTTTCCCCCTACCACACATAGACGGAAAGGTGGATGCCACAGCGGGGCATGAAATGCTAACGTTCATGGATGCTTGTAACACCTCGTAAAATCATACCCAATAAAATAAAGACACGTGTCATGTAAGGCAAACGTGTTATAAACACGGATCAAGTTAAAGATGTATGGTAGGATTTAAAAGTGTCAACATGTTAATTAATACCTCTGAGCGACCTAGTTATGAATCCCAAGACCCTAATCTATTTTATAAACATCTGATATGCTAAAATCCGGTTATCCCTGATAATGTATAATTCAAATTTTGCAAAAGATGGGATTCTAGGTGCATTTACGACAAAATTTATTTTAAAAGCCTTCTTAGATAGGTCCAAGAAACCTCATGTGCATAGTAACACATGCAAGGACATGCAAGTCCTGTCTATATGGTCCCTCTACTGAAAAGAAGACATAAGATTCGAGGTTAGCAAAGTTGCATGGTCAAGGCCTAAGAAATTACAAAGATTTTATTTTCTGATGAAGGATTACGGACTGCAAAGGAGCCACCTTACGTCCGTAAGGTGGCAGAGCTGGGCGATAAATTCTGAAGAGCGGATACGGACCGCACAGCCAAAGGCTTACGGTCCGTAAGACCTGTAACTGGGCAAATTTTTGGACAGTTGCCTGTTATAACACGTTACACCGCCATAGAAAGGTGGTTTTCGAATTCAGGGGCTTTGCAACTGGTTTTTGGCAGTATAGGGACACATGGATGCATCTGGGATCAATCCTAGACTATTGTGGAGAGATCTTATGAGTTCAAGTTGGATATATATAGAACTTGAAGTTCCAACACTTCTTGCTTCATTTCAAAACCAAGTCTAGCATTTCTCTAGAACTCCTGGGACTTCAAGCAGACTTCCATCAACTTCTAATTCGTAATTAGGACCTTTGTAAGTGTCCTTAACCCCTCTTAATTCAGTTTTATTAGTTTAATGGCCTAAAGTCAAACCTGTCGTAATTAAGGTTTGACTTCGTGATTAATCACTAATGGTCCAGTCATTAGTTAAATTAAAAGTAGTTTTGAGTTGGTAATTATATAGGTAAGAAACCCTTAAAAGGGCACCCTCTGATTCCCACTCTAACTAGGTCAATTGTCGGGTCAAAGTTAATTAAAAAAAGTCAACAGAAAGCAATTTTTCAAATAAACACATAATTAACAATGTAGAAGCTATGGAACCTGTTTTATCACTCATATAACTTGGTAATTAATGTAAGAACATGTCTAAACATGTTCAACCCGGAAATTTTCAGTTTAAGCTCGGTTCGGAGCCGAAAGTCGCAAAAATAGACTTTTGCTTTGACTTTCAGTTCTGACCAAATGTAGTATATTTTAGAACTGCCTTAGAACTCTATTAGGACCAGGTTATAGATTAGTGTAATCCTCTGAGGTTATACAACTTGGTTCATTAGTTATTCGATTCATGTACATGTTTCCGTTATATGCCTAAATGTTGACCGTAATACCCTTTTAACCTTAAAACAAGAATTTTGAAAATGTGAGAGGACAATAATCGTTATTACTGATTTATAAACATGCCCCTAAAGTTTCACGTCAGTTTGAGGTCTAGATTAAGAGTGGTGCTCAATAGCGTAATTAGAAAGCTTTTTATTAATTAAACGGCGTAATAAGCATAAAGCCTATCTAAACCAAATTTTTGATACCAAACTTTTTACCTACTGATGTAAAATAATATTTTCGGATGTTTTTTAGATTTTTATTTATTTTTAGGCTGAGAATAACATAGAGTTGTAGCTTTGATTCGGTAATTGTCAGTTTTGCCCTTTTGGCCTATAAAATAAGTTTTACATAATATTTTGATACCAAACCTTTTGCTACTGATTTTATATAATAAATAAAATATTTTAAGTCTTCTGGAATGATAAAAATATCAACTTTTCTTTAAAAACCCAGAAATCGCTTAAAACCGTCTTTTTACGCGTTTAAAACGCATAGTATGTATTAAAACCATTTTTATCATATAAGACTTTATACCTACTAATGTTTTAAGTAAATTTATATATTTTAACAGTAAAGAAAAGTTTTAGACTCAGATTCCCTGTTTTGACCTTTAAAGCCTATGTGAAATTACCAAAATACCCCTACGGTGCATAGTTTGGTTGTAAAAGGTAAATTTCATATATATGTCATAGCCTACTGTTATGACTTATAAAAATAAGTATTTTTTACTGAATATATCTGACCTGAAACTCAGATTTATATTTAAACTCTTTTATAAGCTTTAAAATGACCAAAATACCCCTACGGGGCATAATTTGAGTTTAAATCCATTTTGGGCATTATGGAAGGTATCCTACTGATATCACAACATATTTAAGGCATATTAACTTAGGAAACATGTTCATGACTCATTTGGTTACCCGTTACGCATTATTCGCGTTCGGTGCGGTTTTTGTAACTAGCTTGCATAAATTAGCCGAAACGGGTCAAACCTTATCATTTTTATCTCAAAATCCAGAATGTGTTTAGTTTACCCATATTATACAAGTCTTTAAACTTGTCGGGTCTAAAACACATTCTAATCCGGTCTTCGCTTAATCGTGCGTATTGAACCGTAAATCTTCATTTAAAACTAACCGGTCTAAGTTTAGGCTTAATTAAGACCCGTTAGGAATCTAATAGGTTATTAAAAACCTTCGTTCCAGATTTAGGAGCCCAGTAAAAGCTATCTGCATTTGCTGATTGAATACGGTTGAGATAAATTTATATAATTTGCTCAGGTAAATACTTTTAACTTATTTTCTGTTATACGGGCTTGGGATACGGTATTATAATAATACCGCTTGGCCGGGTATGTAATTGTTTTTAAATCGGATTGTGATTAATATATAATGCATAACCCGTTTTAATCTATATTATTTGGTGTATGGCCTTTGGGGGTTAAATGACCATGTCCCGGATATCCTTGGCATCATTCAAAGAAATGGCCACGACCTAAGCACGGGGTGTAGGCATACACCTGACAGTTGCATTATGTAAAAACTGGTAATCGACTTAAAGGAATCAACCTTGTGGGCATTATACCTGTGGCGTGTCAGTTAATCTTGTCCGGCTCTTCTAACCGGCCTTGACGGACGACAAATAAGTAAAACTGTATACGAGATTATTTTTAAATAATTGTCCCAAGTTATAAAAGATATTTTGTGTCGTGTGCATTCAAACTAATTTTCTTAAACTCTTTTCAAAATGAGTCAGTTAATTTTATTTACCAGTGTAAACTGACGTATTTTCCAAAAAGGCTAAGTGCAGGTACTAGACGAAATAGGCTGGCTACTCCTGGCATCATTAATCAAGTTTTGCAAGCTCTAGATGTTAAAGTCTGTTGAACAATGATCTTTTATTTATTTGATCTGCCTGTGGATCCTTTACATTCCGTTTGTAATACTTTGATATTACTTTATATCGGTTTGTAATATTTTATCTTTTGCTTCCGTTGTGCATTAAATTGTGTTGTTTGACTATGACGATATCAACTACGTCACGATACTCCCCACCAGGCCCACTGGTAATACGTGGAAATATCGGGGTGTGACAGGTTGGTATCAGAGCCAACATTGAGTGAATTAAACACTAGCCTTTTGTGTTTAATCTCAATGACACAGTTTGCACATTCATCGACTTCCGAGTCTAGACAAAGAACTTAGGACTAATCCAAATTTTTTTAATTTTAATTTTGTCCTTTTTATTTCTTTGTTGTGTCCTTTGTTTGTTTTGACAGGTTCAAAAAGAATGCCGCCAAGAATGCGAGGAACCACTCATCACCCCAAACGATCACGAGGCCGGGCCATCACACCGGCGAACTCCATCTGACACTCTAAGCAGAAGTCCTCAAGAAAACTGGAGGACCCATATAGAACCCGCGAGGCGTTCAGTCTCGCTGAGCTCCTCACCTTCTTACCTAAATTCTTTTGGGCCTCAGTCTGAGAACGAGCCCCATAACTCACACCATTCTTTCATACCCCTTCAAAACCCCAACTCACCCTTCAACGATCCAACACCCTACTTCCAAAGCCGGTTCAACCCGGCAAACCTAATTGAAGATCCAATGGGTTATAACCCGTTGGGACCGGAGGACCATTTCTCCATGGATATGGAGGAGGATCCGGAACCTGCCGAGCCACCAACCGGAACAATCGAGATTTCGGATGGGTCACCCTTTTCTTGGATCACCTTATAGTGGTCCCGACAGCTACGAGGCGAGGTTTACCCAATACGACTGGGTGTTTACTCCCAGTTATCACTCGTCTCCGCATCAGCAGCAGCAGCAGCCACAGCAGGATCCCTCCGAGGATTCCCGTTTTGTAGCGGTCACTCCACCGCCACCCCCACCAGTGCAGCAACAGCCTCTGGAGCCACCGAGGCGTAGAAGATCAAACGCACGGATGTCCGTGCGAGGGGGTCCGTATCAGCACCCCTTAACCTTCAAGTGGCAGTCATTACCCGCCACTATACGAAGACCCACAAATGGGTGGGCCTTCGAACCCTGTTTCTGAGGTGGAGTCTGCACCAGTTGCACCGCCACCAGTGGGCTTTAACAACCCAATTCCTATGTACGCTGGTGTATCGGTGTATAACCATTTCGAGCAGCCGGCCCATACTAACTACAACTACGCCGAGGCTGACCCATACCTGGTTGCGGCAAACTACAACGCTTATCATCCCGAGGGGCCCTATGGAGTCCCATATCAGACTGGGTACCCACCTTATGGGTACCAATACCCGCCACCTCCTCAACCTCCACATCAGCAGCCACCGCAGCCGCAATTGATACCACCAGAGCGACAACAGGATGTTCTCAAAAGGTTGAGCCAGGTTGAGCGGGAGGTCCAAGAAGAGCGTAGGAACAACCGTGGATTTTTCAAGGGTTTGGCAAGCTTAATCAAGGGGAAGAGCAAGAAGGATCATTAAAACCTTTATTTGTTTATTTGTATTCTTTATTGTTCAATCAAGTCCCTGCGTGGACATCTGTTTCTGTGATCAGTCCCTGCGAGGACTTGTAGTTTCTGTTTAGCCCCTGCGTGGGCATGTCTTTTCAGTTTAGCCCCTGCGTGGGCAAGTTTTTTCTCTTCAGTCCCGTTTAGGGCAAACGTGTACTCTTTAAATTTTGTAGTGGAATGGTTTAATTTAAAATTTCATTTTTGTCAATTATATGCATAAACATAAATTATGAAATAAATAAAAATTATCATTTCTTTTATAAGATCTGTCATTATAATAAAATGCCAAAACCTAGCCATGTGTCAATTTAAGACAGGACCATGATGGTAATTCCTTAATTAGATTCAAATCCTTGTTAACATCTCAATTTAGGATTTCTCCGCGTTAAATATTAAAAAGAATCTTAAAGGTATAACCTAGCCTATATGTCATTTCAGACCTGGCCAAGATGGCAAAACCTATTTAAAAGATTCAGATCCTTGTTAACATCTGAGAACATGTTAACACTCATGGCAAAATGTGATTTGATAAAATCACATAAGTCATTCTTAAGTTGGGTGATTCCAATTCCCCTCTTATTTACATAATCATCCATTAGGGATGAAGTGCCTACGGGCCATAAATGAGGTCCTTTGAGACTAAAGACAGTGGTAGTCTACTACTCCCTATCAAGAAAATGTAATAAACTTTGATTCAAGCCTTATTGCCTCGATTCTATAAAATCTTGGCTTATAAATTAAACTTGTCCCTGTGACTTGGCCTTTGTGCTATTATTTAATTATAATTAGGATTATTATGATAAAGATCCTGAATAAATATATTTAACAAATTAACCAATATGGTTATTGACACCATGGTTAATAAATCATTAGAAATGATAATACTATTATAGACTCCTAAATAAGTCACTGTCATCATCTTATGTAGTAAGCAAGATACATGGCAAAGTCCGAGGAACTCAACAGTGATCCAAGGGAGAATCATGATACCACCAGGATCAACATAACTGGTGCGGAACTTCAAGCACTGATTGATAATGTTGTTACCAAGGCCATACATAGGCAGTTTAATGAGTCAAGTGGTACTCGAAGCAGGACCTTATCAGTACCCCATTCTAAACCTAAGACTCACTCTGAGGCTCATAGTAAGCCACCTCTTAAACGTGATGGATCGAGGAGGGATGACGATCATCACTCCTCAAATCAACATAGTGTTCCGTCAAAGAAGATTGAGCTCAAACGAGAACCACGTG
Organism: Helianthus tuberosus; assembly: GCA_030545235.1. NCBI lineage: Eukaryota > Viridiplantae > Streptophyta > Magnoliopsida > Asterales > Asteraceae > Helianthus > Helianthus tuberosus. Next base: position 67,397,690 of record CM060406.1, read on the forward strand.
GTAAGTCCTGTACATATAAGTATTTCGTCTCATGCAAACCTAGAGACTTCACCGGGGAGAAAGGAGCCGTCGATTGTATGACTTGGCTCGATGAAATGGACACTGTGGTTGATATCAGTGGTTGCGCTGATAGGGACGTTGTGAAGTATCTATCCCATTCGTTTAAAGGTGAAGCACTAGCCTGGTGGAGGTCTCTAATACAGGCTACTGGGAAGATTCCATTGTACAATCTGTCTTGGGATCAGTTTGTTGCACTCATCAAAGAAAATTACTGCCCTCAGCATGAGGTTGAAAAGATTGAGTCAGACTTCTTATCTCTGGTGATGAAAAACCTAGACTGTCAGACTTACCTCACTAGCTTTAATACCATGTCTCGACTGGTTCCATATTTGGTGACACCGGAGCCCAAGCGAATAGCTCATTTCATTGGGGGTTTAGCCCCAGAGATCAAGGCCAGTGTAAAGGCATCCCGACCTGCTACTTTTAGGTCAGCAGCTGACCTATCTTTATCCCTTACCTTGGATGCGGTCAGGCTAAGATCGCTTAAGAACTCGGAGGAAGGTAAGAGAAAACGTGAGGACGATAACTCACGACGGTCTGAAAAGAAGTTTAAGGGAACCACAGACCACAAGAAGAAGTTTGGGTCTGGCAAGGGTAGTCAGCAAACAGATGAGAAGCCAAAGTCCAAAACCTGCCAGAAACGTCACTTTGTAAAATGCAGGTTCGAATCCAAGTCTAAATCAAAACCGTCTGCATGTGGATTATGCAAATCCAAGGAGCACAAGACGATAGAGTGCAAGAAGATAAAGGATGCAACGTGCTACAATTGTAATGAAAAAGGGCACATCAAAACCAACTGCCCTAAATATGCCAAAAAGCCTGAAGAAGTCAAGAAGACCAATGCAAGAGTCTTTCGAATGGATGCACAAGAAGCCATTCAGGATGACAATGTGATAACAGGTACCTTCCTTATAACAGGATGACAATTTGATTCGGGTGTGGATAAGTCATTTGTAGATGATAAGTTTTGTAAGTTGTTGAATTTACCTGTTAAAACCCTAAGCATTAAATATGAAGTAGAGTTGGCCGATGGTACGTTAGAAATTGCCTCAACTGTGCTAGATGGATGTTTTATATCCATTAGGAACCACACTTTTCCATTATCCTTACTTCTTTTAAAATTAGCTGGTTTCGACATAGTTATAGGCATGGATTGGTTATCTCATAACAAAGCCCAGATTGTTTGTGATAAGAAACAAGTGGTGATCAAGACCCCGTATGGTGAGCCACTTACCATACAGGGAGACACTCAGTATGGGTTGCCTAAGCAAATGTCTATACTTAAAGCGTCACAGTGTTTGAAGAAGGGTTGTGTCATTTACATGGCACAAGTGATGATTGATGAACAGAAACTCAAGGTTGAAGACATCCCTGTCATTTCTGAATATCCAGAAGTATTTCCTGAAGAACTACCTATTTTACCTCCAGATAGGCAAGTGGAGTTCAGAATTGACATAATACCTGGAGCAGCACCTGTTGCAAGAGCACCTTACCGCTTAGCCCCAACTGAGATGAAGGAGTTGAGAACTCAGTTGGATGATTTATTGGCAAAGGGATTCATTAGACCTAGCTCATCTCCTTGGGGAGCACCTATTCTGTTTGTTAAGAAGAAAGATGGATCAATGCGGTTGTGCATTGATTATCGTGAGCTAAACAAGGTTACAATCAAGAACATATATCCATTGCCCAGGATCGACGATCTGTTCGATCAATTGCAAGGGGCAAGTTACTTCTCCAAGATTGATTTAAGGTCGGGTTACCATCAACTGAAGGTTAGAGATGAAGATGTGCACAAGACTGCATTTAGAACTCGTTATGGTCACTACGAGTTCTTAGTGATGCCTTTCGGGCTCACTAATGCACCAGCAGCATTCATGGACCTCATGAATCGCGTTTGCAAACCCTACTTGGACAAGTTTGTCATTGTCTTCATTGATGACATTCTTATTTATTTGAAAAATCAGGCTGATCATGAGAAGCATCTTTGTTGTATTCTTAGACTTCTTCAACAAGAAAAGCTCTACGCCAAGTTTTCAAAGTGTGAATTTTGGCTTCGTGAAGTCCAATTCCTTGGACATATGGTTAGTGAGCATGGTATCCAGGTGGATCCCGCTAAGATTGAAGCTATCATGAATTGGCAAGAGCCGAAATGCCCACAGAGATTCGCAGCTTCTTAGGTCTGGCAGGATACTACAGACGTTTTATCAAAAATTTCTCAAGGATTGCAGCACCCCTAACTTCGTTGACTAGGAAGAATATTAAGTTTGATTGGGGTCCTAAGCAACAAGAATCCTTCGATATTTTTAAACAGAAGTTAAGCAATGCTCCTGTATTGACATTGCCTGAAGGAATTGAAGAATTTATAGTTTATTGCGACGTATCACACACAGGCATGGGATGTGTGCTCATGCAGAAGGGCAAAGTTATTGCCCATGCTTCCCGACAATTAAAAGTGCACGAGAAGAATTATACCACCCACGATTTGGAATTGGGTGCAGTTGTATTTGCACTAAAGCTTTGGAGGCATTATTTGTATGGTACCAAGTGTGTGATCTATTCTGATCACAAGAGCCTTCAACATCTGTTTAATCAGAAGGATCTGAACATGAGGCAGGAACGATGGATGGAGACACTGAATGATTATGATTGTGAAATCCGATACCATCCAGGAAAGGCGAATGTGGTCGCCGATGCCTTGAGCAGAAAGGAAAGGGTTAAGCCCATTAGAATCAATGCCAAGAGCATTGAATTGAAGAACAGCTTGAATGAAAGATTGCTAGCCGCTCAGAAAGAAGCTGTATTAGAAGCCAACTACCCGAATGAAAAGTTGGGAGTAACTGCTGAGCAGTTATCTTATGGCAAGGATGGAATCCAAAGATTAAATGGATGAATATGGGTTCCAATCTATGGAGGACTACGGGATGTTATCCTCCAAGAAGCCCACAGTTCTAAGTACTCAGTTCATCCTGGAAGTGACAAGATGTACCAGGATTTGAAGGCAAATTATTGGTGGATAGGCTTGAAAAAGTATATAGCTACTTATGTAGCCAAATGTTTGACGTGCGCGCAAGTTAAGGCTGAACACCAGAAGCCGTCAGGTCTGCTACAACAGCCTAAACTACCCACCTGGAAGTGGGAAATGGTGACTATGGATTTTATCACTAAGTTACCAAAGACAAAAAGAGGAAATGATACTATTTGGGTTATAGTGGATAGACTGACCAAGTCGGCCCACTTCTTACCTATTAAGGAAACACACAGCTCAGATAAGTTAGCTCAGTTGTACGTGGGTGAGATTGTATCTCTCCACGGAGTGCCAGTGTCTATCATCTCTGATAGGGATACGAGGTATACATCGCATTTCTGGAAAAGCTTCCAGCAATCCCTAGGCACTCGATTAAATTTCAGCACTGCATATCATCCACAAACGGATGGTCAAAGTGAGCGAACGATTCAAACACTGGAAGATATGTTAAGAGCTTGTGTTATTGATCTAGGTGGAAGTTGGGATAATCATCTTCCATTGATCGAATTTTCGTACAATAATAGTTATCATTCTAGTATCCAAGCTGCACCATTTGAAGCCTTGTATGGAAGGAAGTACAGAACGCCCATTTGCTGGGCAGAAGTTGGAGATGTCCAACTAACAGGACCTAATGTAGTCCTAGAGACGACAGACAAGATTGTGCAGATAAGAGATCGTCTCAAAGCTGCCAGAGATAGGCAGAAAAGCTACGCAGATAAAAGGCATAAACCCCTAAAGTTCGAGGTAGGTGATAAGGTTCTTCTTAAAGTATCACCCTGGAAAGGGGTGATGCGATTTGGTAAGAAAGGTAAGTTAAGCCCAAGGTATATAGGACCATTCGAGATCATCGAATGCGTCGGAACAGTGGCTTATAAGTTGAACTTTCCTAAAGAGCTCAGTGGTATTCATAATGTATTCCACATCTGCAATCTGAAGAAATGCCTAGCCGATGAATCGCTAGTCATACCACATACGGATGTGCACATAGATGAGAGCTTGAAATTTGTTGAAAAACCTTTGTCGATCGAGGATCGACAGGTTAAGAAGCTTCGAAGGAAGCATGTGCCAATTGTAAAGGTCAAATGGGATGCCCGGAGAGGTCCTGAGTATACGTGGGAGGTAGAATCCACAATGAAAGAAAAGTACCCTCATCTGTTTCAGTAAAACTCGAGGTCGAGATTTCTTTTAAGGGGGTGAGGATGTAACACCTTGTAAAATCATACCCAATAAAATAAAGACACGTGTCATGTAAGGCAAACGTGTTATAAACTCGAATCAAGTTAAAGATGTATGGTAGGATTTAAAAGTATCGACATGTTAATTAATACCTCTGAGCGACCTAGTTATGAATCCCAAGACCCTAATCTATTTTATAAACATCTGATATGCTAAAATTCGGTTATCCCTGATAATGTATAATTCAAATTTTGCAAAAGATGGGATTCTAGGTGCATTTACGACAAAATTCATTTTAAAAGCCTTCTTAGATAGGTCCAAGAAACCTCATGTGCATAGCAACACATGCAAGGACATGCAGGGCCTGTCTATATGGTCCCTCTACTGAAAAGAAGACATAAGATTCGAGGTTAGCAAAGTTGCATGGTCAAGGCCTAAGAAATTACAAAGATTTTATTTTCTGATGAAAGCTTACGGACCGCAAAGGAGCCACCTTATGGTCTGTAAGGTGGCAGAGCTGGGCGATAAATTCTGAAGAGCGGATACGGACCGCAAAGCCAAAGGCTTACGGTCCGTAAGACCTGTAACTGGGCAAATTTTTGGACAGTTGCCTGTTATAACAAGTTACACCACCATAGAAAGGTGGTTTTCGAATTCAAGGGCTTTGCAACTGGTTTTTGGCAGTATAGGGACACATGGATGCATCTGGGATCAATCCTAGACTATTGTGGAGAGATCTTATGAGTTCAAGTTGGATATATATAGAACTTGAAGTTCCAACACTTCTTGCTTCATTTCAAAACCAATTCTAGCATTTCTCTGGAACTCCTGGGACTTCAAGCAGACTTCCATCAACTTCTAATTCGTAATTAGGACCCTTGTAAGTGTCCTTAACCCCTCTTAATTCAGTTTTATTAGTTTAATGGCCTAAAGTCAAACCCGTCATAATTAAGGTTTGACTTCGTGATTAATCTCTAATGGTCTAGTCATTAGTTAAATTAAAAGTAGTTTTGAGTTGGTAATTATATGGGTAATAAACCCTTAAAAGGGCACCCTCTGATTCCCACTCTAACTAGGTCAATTGTCGGGTCAAAGTTAATTATAAAAAGTCAACAGAAAGCAATTTTTCAAATAAACACATAATTAACAATGTAGAAGCTATGGAATCTGTTTGCTTTGACTTTCAATTCTGACCCAATGTAGCATATTTTAGAAATGCCTTAGAACTCTATTAGGACGAGGTTATAGATTAGTGTAACCCTCTGAGGTTATACAACTTGGTTCATTAGTTATTCGATTCATGTACATGTTTCCGTTATATGCCTAAATGTTGACCGTAATACCCTTTTAACCTTAAACCAAGAATTTTGAAAATGTGAGAGGACAATAATCTTTATTACTGATTTATAAACATGCCCCCTAAATTTTCACATCAGTTTGAGGTCTAGATTAAGAGTTGTGCTCAATAGCGTAATTAGAAAGCTTTTTATTAATTAAACGGCGTAATTTGCATAAAGACTATCTAAACCAAATTTTTGATACCAAACTTTTTACCTACTGATGTAAAATAATATTTTGGGATTTTTTTTAGATTTTTATTTATTTTTAGGCTGAGCATAACATAGAGTTATAGCTTTGATTCGGTAATTGTCGGTTTTGCCCTTTTGGCCTATAAAATAAGTTTTACATAATATTTTGATACCAAACCTTTTGCTGCTGATTTTATATAATAAATAAAATATTTTGAGTCTTTTGGAATGATAAAAATATCAGCTTTTCTTTAAAAACCCGGAAATCGCTTAAAACCATCTTTTTACGCGTTTAAAACGCATAGTATGTATTAAAACCATTTTTATCATATAAGACTTTATACCTGCTAATGTTTTAAGTAAATTTATATATTTTAACAGTAAAGAAATGTTTTAGACTCAGATTCCCTGTTTTGACCTTTAAAGCCTATGTGAAATTACCAAAATACCCCTACGGTGCATAGTTTGGTTGTAAAAGGTAAATTTCATATATATGTCATAGCCTACTGTTATTCCTTAGAAAAATAAGTTTTTTTTACTGAATATATCTGACCTGAAACTCAGATTTAAATTTAAACTCTTTTATAAGCTTTAAAATGACCAAAATACCCCTACGGGGCATAATTTGAGTTTAAATCCATTTTGGGCATTATGGAAGGTATCCTACTGATATCACAACATATTTAAGGCATATTAACTTAGGAAACCTGTTCATGACTCATTTGGTTACCCGTTACGCATTATTCGCGTTCGGTGCGATTTATGTAACTAGTTTGCCTAAATTAGCCGAAACGGGTCAAACCTTATCATTTTTATCTCAAAATCCAGAATGTATTTAGTTTACCCATATTATACAAGTCTTTAAACTTGTCGGGTCTAAAACACATTCTAATCCGGTCTTCGCTTAATCGTGCGTATTGAACCGTAAATTTTCCTTTAAAACTAACTGGTCTAAGTTTAGGCTTAATTAAGACCCGTTAGAAATATAATAGGTTATTAAAAACCTTCGTTCCAGATTTAGGAGCCCAGTAAAAGCTATCTGCATTTGCTGATTGAATACGGTTGAGATAAATTTATATAATTTGCTCAGGTAAATACTTTTAACTTATTTTCCGTTATACGGGCTTGGGATACGGTATTATAATAATACCGCTTGGTCGGGTATGTAATTGTTTTTAAATCGGATTGTGATTAATATATAATGCATAACCCATTTTAATCTGTATTATTTGGTGTATGGCCTTTGGGGGTTAAATGACCATGTCCTGGATATCCTTGGCATCATTCAAAGAAATGGCCACGACCTAAGCAGGGGGTGTAGGCACACACCTGACAGTTGCATTATGTAAAAACTGGTAATCCACTTAAAGGAATCAACCTTGTGGGCATTATACCTGTGGCATGTCAGTTAATCTTGTCCGGCTCTTCTAACCGGCCCTGACGGACGACAAATAAGTAAAACTGTATACGAGATTATTTTTAAATAATTGTCCCAAGTTATAAACGATATTTTGTGCCGTGTGCATTCAAACTAATTTTCTTAAACTCTTTTCAAAATGAGTCAGCTAATTGTATTTACCAGTGTAAACTGACGTATTTTCCAAAAAGGCTAACTGCAGGTACTAGACGAAATAGGCTGGCTACTCCTGGCATCATTAATCAAGTTTTGCAAGCTCTAGATGTTAAATTCTGTTGAACAATGATCTTTTATTTATTTGATCCGCCTGTGGATCCTTTACATTCCATTTGTAATACTTTGATATTACTTTATATCGGTTTGTAATGTTTTATCTTTTGCTTCAGCTGTGCATTAAATTGTGTTGTTTGACTATGACGATATCAACTACGTCACGATACTCCCCACCGGGCCCACCGGTAATACGTGGAAATATCAGGGTGTGACAATGCTTCCTCAGGATTCCAGCAAATCCAGATGGAGCCTTCAGACCAGGAAGATACTGTTTTCATGACCCCTGACGTGCTTCGAGTGTGTACGGATTTTTAATATATTTTTTACCTTTTACTCTTTTAAAAAGATTTAAATTTATAAAACACGATATAAAACTATCACTCTCTATAACACGCTAGGGCAAATGCACCCATCGTTGGCGTAGTATAGTGATGGTAAGATACCGAGGTCGTCCAAGGACACAAAAGCTTTTAATATCGGAATATTGTCGACATCTAATATAACTAAATTTTGAGAGAAGATTTTTGTTTTTGATAGATAAAAATAAAGAAACTAAATAAATAGAAGAATAGATAGACATGATAGAATCACTTGCATCCAACTCGTGATTTAAGTATCCTTTGATGATTTCCGCGCTTCGGGTTTTTTAAGAGATTATCTTAGTTATAGTGGCATGTCCCTCTTTTGGAGACAACGCTACCCTCAGCCATATTGGTCTGAGTCAGCAGGGATACAGTCCCGTAAGGCCGAATTATTGAAAGATAAATAAGATAGTTATTAATCAAAATGTAGCATATCCCTCTTTTGGAGGCAACGCTACCCTCGGCCATATTGGTCTGAGTCAGCAGGGATACAGTCCCACAATGCCGGTTTAAAGTTTTAATAGTAGTTTATTTATAAGAGATTACAAGTCGTTCTTACTTCCCTGATTTGATACTATATGCCTCAAAGAAAGTCCTAATAAGCTTAAATCAAGTCCTCGAAGGATCTATACACTAAACGAGGCAAGAACTTTACCCAAACCACCCTTCTAACCCCCTTCTAAGCAGTTAACTCACTTTATATAGACTATAAAGACACGAATGAGTGAATAAACAAAACATGAAGAAATGATTGAATAAAGTTCACTTTCAATATAAAAAATAGTTATTAAGTCATTAATACATAGACAAATAAAAAGTTACCGACACTTAGAAATCAAAAGTAATACATAAATAACTTGTCTTCACCAAGTGATGTAAGAGATTAGCCAAGCATGGCCTTTGTTTGACAAAAACTCTTACTATCGATCTTGGATCCTGAGACTACTACACACACTCTAAGGATGGATGATGGATGAATGTGGTGGATGATGGTAGTGGTGGTGGTGGAGTGGTGTTAAGTGTGAGAGAATTGGTTAGCCAAGTGATGAGTTGCAAGTGAGAGTAGTGGTGGTAGAGTGTCCCTTATCGTCTTCTGTTTATGTTTATATTCAAGGAATCTTGAGTGGGGTACGACCCCATACCCGCACGCACGGCCCCATGCTTGGGTTCTGGTTTATTGTTTTTGTCTTTGGGGTGAAGCTTGGAGGGTCGGTATAGTGTATCAATTTCTTTCCTTCAGATTTATGCTGGTTTTTTGTCGTTAATGTGTTCCTTTTGTTCGTTTAAGCTCTTTTAATCCTAAAAATCAAAAGTAAACAAAGAAACGCACTTTTTCCAACATTAGTATTAAAAAGGTTTGTTTTTATACCTTATTTGATACAATTTATATGTTGCATTTTATGCATATCAAATACCCCCACACTTGAATTTTTGCTGGTCCTCAAGCAAAACTCTTTAATTATTGCTTACACTCCCAAATGGAATGGGTAGAAGAGAAGCTTTTGGGTCTTGTTTTTAGAGTGTCGGGTATCTAAGTTCTTTTTATTCTTGTTTTTATTTTATTTACAATCCTATTCGACATTGTGGATTCGCCCTGAGGATCAAATCTTCAGCCGTTGAATGCGTAAAACACGTATCCTGTGCGGAATCCAAGTACGTGTGTAGATTGAACACAAAGATGTAAGTAAATGTTGATTTCTATTGATTATAGAACATTACAAAACAACAAAATCAAACTGACAGAGTTTCCCCTCTAAGTTAGCAAAGTTACAAAGGAACAAGACCCTACACTCCTATATATAGGAACAGTGCCTTCGTACGAAGCAGCCTACAGACGGACTCGGTTCGTACGAACCGACTCCCTTCGTACGAACCTGCTATGGTGACTCCCTTCGTACGAACTAGCTTCAGTACACATGAACTTTATATTTTACTTTGTTTAACACTAGTCTTGATTCGTCTGAATAAGCTACGATACGTGATTGACGGAAGTGACAGACATATGCACTCACATACTCCCCCTTGGATATTGTTGCAGTCAATCTCGTAGCTTTCTATATATTTCTCTCTCTGAGTCTTCCAGAAGTGTTGACATCTTCAGCAACACAAACTCTCCCTTTTACTTTAACAAACTCCTATTGGATCTGCTTACCGCTTCAGATACCCCCCCCCCCTTCAGCAAACTCTCTCTCTCTCTTCAGTTTCCTCTCCAGAATAGTCATCTGGCTCTTCGATTGTAAGCTCCCCCTTGCTTTGAGCTTTTTTCCAGACTCCCCTTAGCCTCAGCTATCAGGATCGTAATCTGGTTTATGATCTGAAACTCTAACAATTCCAAACCACTTGTAAAATATTTGATAATTTAGATCCAAGATCAAGAACCATAGCTCTAAACACAAATATTTAACAATGAAAGCTTTTAGGACATTCAGGATTCGATCTAGCTCTAAACATAGATGTAACAATATGTAATCTCCCAGAATTACCCGACTCTACTCCCCCTATCAAATAACTATATAAATTTGACAGTCAAGCATCCAAAACCCTCTCAGTTAATCATCCAAGACCAAATAATGACCTTGGAGATTTCACAAACTGTTTTTGAATTTTCTCATGTTTTTGGTTTTTTCAAATTTTCAAATGATTTTGTATTTTCAAAATTTTTACTCCCCCTAAAATCCAATAATTTAACGAAAATTTGACAAACTGATGCAGATAGCTTCATCTCGCCATCCATTTTCTGCTTTACATGCTCTGTTTTGTATAAAGCACCCCCATGATTTACAACACATTGATTTTTGACATGTTAAAATCATTTTCAACCACTTGTGAATTTAATCCTGTTTGTTCAGCCATGAGGGTTTCAGTATATTCAATCAACAATTTTTAAAATTTTTGAATTTTTTAACAATTTTAAAACAAACTTTTTTTTTAACTTTTCAATTTTTGACAAAATAAAAACATACTTTTGGTTTTTATATGTTTCTATTTTTAGGGTTTTTGAATTAAGTTTTATTTATATACAAAAATAAACCAACTCCCTGTTTTTTTTCTTTATCTCAGGGATCTGCCTCCTCTTGTGCCCTCTGTGCCAGGCTGCTCCGCTCTACATGATGACATTCATTTGACTGCTGGAACACCTGCACATTCACTCTCACTCAATTACTTGAATAATGCGACCCAAGTCTGTTTGACCTTGGGTATTGTGACACAATACGAATTGTTCAATTTCGGAAAATCTTTGTCATTTTTAACAAAAACTATTTCATTCTTATTTTCAACCTTTTTGGTTGAATCGATTTTCTATTTAACATTCACAGAAGACTTTTGTTGCTTGACAACCCAAATTTGTCCATTTGAAACATTCTTTTGATAAAATCTTGAATCAGTTTGAATGATTCTTTTTGGCAAATCATTTTTAGGTTTCCAGATTTGGTTTGATTCAAACTTGGAAATTTTTTGTTTCCAATTTTTCTTTGGTTTAGAAATCTCAACTTTTTCTTTCCAAATCTGTTGTGGCACAACTTTGGGTGTCTTTGGTTTCCAAGTTTGTCGTGACTCAACCTTGGTTGACTTCTGTTTAACAGCTTCAGTTTGTTGCTTCTTCTGTTCAACATTAACATTCTTTTTCTTTTCAACATCAACAGGCTTCAGATTTGAACATTTGCGACCAACGTGTCCAATTTTATCACATTTAAAACATGTTTTCTTTGAACCATCTTTAGCCTGTTGTTGTTGCTTTTTTTGAGCATAGAACTCTTCATTAGTCTATCGACTAAATCGAAGTTCTTTCTCTTCTTCAGAACTCGTTCCGTGAACAAAGTTCGTCTTTTTCTGATAATTTGTCTTTTCAAATCGTTTCTTATAATTTTGTCTCTTTTTATAACCCAACCTTTGTGTTTTTCTTTTTGTAACCAGGTTTGTTATAAAAGGTTTTCTTGCTCTTACCAGCAAATTTTGCAATTTTAGATTTCTCAATTTCTACCAATTTGAAAACTTTGTCAATCTTTTCCAAAATCACATTTTCAATCGAAAATTCAATATCTGAGAATAATTTGTCCAATCCAATCATGGTATATGCCAATCCTATTGAATCATCATTCGCATCTTTCTCAGATTTTGAATTTTTCAGATAGTTTTTTTGTGAAAACTTTCCTCATTTTCATCATTTGATTCGGACTTATCTGTTTTGGTAGACTCCTCTGTCAGAACGTTTTCAACAACCTTACCTACCACCTCTGAATCACTAAGATCATCAGATTTGGTGTAAGTCACATCGATGTTGTCAGGTAATTGGTCAACCATGTTTATTGCTTTTTCCACATGCTCGTTATCATAGAATGTATAATTATTCTCCAACAGTGGTGGAACCTGATGATATTCTGACCCAATTCCCTTTTTGTTCTTTTCAGAATCTTTACCATCTGATGTGATGTTGAAAATACGTTCCAGAATATATGAAGAAGCATGATAACTTTGAAGTTTATTAACAACTTTTTCTTTTTCAGCCAATTCTTGTTTAGGTTTAGCAACTTCTTCAATATATTGATTTAAAACCCGTTGTTTTCCTTCATACCTGGCTTCAAGTAATTTTGTTGTTTCTAAACATTTTGACAATCTCCCATCCAGACTTTTAACTTTACTCTTCAAAGGTTCATAAGCTTCTTTTACAATATTATATGACAATTTCATTCCATTATATTCTTTTTGCAAGGTATGGAATAATTTTATCCTTTCGAATACATTCGTTGCAATCAGCTGAACACTTTTGTTTTAAACTTTGTTTTCTTTTTCAAGACTATCACATTTTTGTGTCAGATCTTCTTCTTTTTGTTTCAAAAATTTATCATTTTCAAGCATTTCAATACATTTTTCTTTAAAAATATGTTCTATTTTAGTAAATTCAATGTTTCTGTATCTTAAATTTTCATCCTTTTTAGTATAGGCACTGCATGTTTCCATGCATTTCCTGCACTGCACTTTAGTTTTGATTTCAATTTTATTTGATGATATAGAAAATTCAATTTTAGTTATTACCTTAGTATTTGGAACCGTGGCTTCTTTTGCCATCTGATTCTGATCTTCTTTAATCACTTGCTGTTTCTCAGCAACAGCTTCCTCTGCTAATCTTTTCAGCTTCTCATCACCAGATTTTTCTGTTGTTTTCTTCAACTCATCCACCATCGTCTTGCTTTCATCAACAATTTCCTCTACAGTTTTCTTCTTCTTCTCGACACTAGCACAGATTACCCTTCTTATGCCATCCTCTACTTCTTTCTTGTAGTTTGGATTCTCTTTGATCCCTGAAGCCCATACTCCTGCAGTTGGAATAGCAGCAACAAGCACTTTAAAATCTACATTTTCAGGATCAACTGCCGGATTTCCTTGAGGATCAATAAAACATTCTCTTTCACCATCCCATCTATTTGCACGCTTTGCTTCTATGAAAACCTCATACACATCACTCAACCACATACGTGCATAACGTTCCTCTCGGCTCGATCTCATCTCAGCAACCAAAGCAAGTTTCTCTTTTGGAATATATTTATGCCAATTGAAACCTTCATCCTCTTGAACTGTTATCAAGGCTTGTTTTCTCTCTTTGGATGGACCTTCATTGATCTGCTTTTGATTTGCTTTTGACAGCTGCTCATTTGTGCGATGATAGATAGCTTTCTTCTAATAGTCTTCATGAAATGGATTCACACTGTCATCAGCTTGCCGATTGGTACACTCTCTTTTAAAATGCCCTTTTTATTTGCACTTGAAACAAGTGAGCTTAGCTTTGTCAAACCCCAGCTTCATGTCAGGACCTTCTAGACATTTTCTCCAAGTGATCTCCATAAAACGTTGAGCTCTCCTGATTACGCTAGCCATACATCACCTGATATCCATGAGCTCCATCTCTTCTGGAAATACCTGGTCGTAATCCTCCTTTTTCATATTTGGATTTCCGATTTTTCCTGCGACCAAACTTTTGTAAGATTCCAGAATAGAAGCCAAGAAACTCATATGCTGTCTAGCAAAATCAGTATTCAAGTTTGGAGAATCTTTCCAATTCTGACTCGGATTAGATTTAGTCGATGCAGATGATGAATTATATCCAGAATCATAACTCGGAGATTTGATCTTTGAATAATCACCAGTGTTGTCAGCACTAAATGTCGTACTAATCTTTGGTGCCTGATTGTTCATCAACATACTTTTTCGATAGTATAAATCAACATTCTGCTGATAACTTGAACTGGTCATTTTGTTGTGTTTCTGTAATTACAGATCATGACCTTCAAGTTTTTCAATCAAACTATCCAAAGTGATCTCGTCAAACCCGACATCATTTTTCAAAACTACCACAAATGTTTTCCAATCATCGACATGTGGTAATGCCTCGATCAATTTGTCGATAATCTCTTCTCTGTCCTTTCTAATTCCAAACCTCTTTAACTCTATTTTCAAATGACAAAATCTTTCTATCATTTGCCGGACACTTTCTCCTTTCATGCATCCGAACAGATCAAAGTCCTTTTTCAACAAAGAAATTTTGTTCTTCTTAATATCTTTTCCACCCTTGGCTTTCACTTTCAGTGCTTCCCACATTGATTTGGACGTTTCACCATGTTGAAGCAAGAACAAAATGTCTTCTCTAACAAATTGTTGTAAAAATGCTATCATTCTTAGTTCATTAGAGTGTTCCTTTTTATCTTTATCTGAAAAAAGCTTTAATTTCAAGTAATTCATTTTTATCGTTTATAGGCTTTTCTTATCCCAATGTTAACATAATCCAGCTATCATAAGCGTAAGCCTTCACCCAGTTTTCAAATCTAGTGCTCCACCAATGATAATCTTCGATATTCATTAATTTTTGGTGGCTTTTGATGATTTCCGTAAACATTATCATAGTTCAAACTCTCGGGAATAACATTTGAAGCAGTCTTTGTCACGAGTGTTTCTTCGGTTGTGAATGCAATGTAAAATGTGTTGTAGAATTCTTCAGCCATGATCTTGAAAATTTGAATAACCTGCAAACACACAATCAACCACTTGATTTAGCTTTGAAAAATAAACCAACACAAGATCTCGGTTCGTACGAACGTTGAATGGTTACTGGGTTCGTACAAAGGAACACTAAAAAATAATTTGATTATAAATCCCGATTCGTACGAAGCTACCTCCTGGGTTTGTATGATGCGCAATAAAGACAATTTGATAATAGATCCCTGTTCGTACGAAGGCACCCTCTGGGTTTGTATGAATGGATAATCTCTAGGTTCGTACTAACTCAGTTCCGTAACGAGCAACCTTCAAACTTCATATTTTTCATTAATTTGATAATGATTTTGTATGAATTTTGATCTAAAACTTTCTAGGATTGATTAAACTGGTTTTCACACAACATATCCGAAATTTAGCCAATTTTAACCGTGAAATTTTGTAGATCTGAGTTTAAAGTTCAAAAAGAATGAGTAGAAGAAGATGTGTGTAGAACATGATGAAATCAGCTCTGATGAAGATGAATCTGCGTAAATCTTTGTGTCTTCAATCCGTGCAATCAATCACCCGCTCTGATACCACTTGTGGATTTGCCCTGAGGATCGAATCTTCAACCGTTGAATGCGTAAAACGTGTATCTTGTGCGGAATCCAAGTACTGTCTAGATTGAACACAAAGATGTAATTAAATGTTGATTTCTATTGATTAAAGAATGTTACAAAACCACGAAATCAAACTGACAGAGTTTCTCCTCTAAGTCAGCAAAGTTACAAATGAACAAGACCCTACACTCCTATATATAGGAACAGTGCCTTCGTACGAAGAAGCCTACGGACAGACTCGGTTTGTACGAACCGGCTGCCTTCGTACGAACCTTCTATGGTGACTCCCTTCGTACGAACTGGCTTCAATACACATGAACTTTATATTTTACTCTGTTCAGCACCAGTCTTGATTCTTCTGAATAGCTACGTTACGTGATTGACGGAAGCGATAGACATATGCACTCACAGACATGATTGATTTAGAACTTTTTTTTAAGGAAAAAAATATATTTTTAAGCATAACATACAATTTAAAATTTCATTTAGCTATATATACATTCACATACCTCACAAGTGATCACTCAACACTTGGCCAAAGATGTATAAAGTGAAACGCTCGGTCCCGGTACGGAACTTACTCATACCATATGCTTGTCAAGCAATCAAATCTCCTCCTTTTTAACTTAAACCTTGTAAATATCAAGAGGAATTTGAAGGCGTAGGCTTTTGGTTAAGGGTATGGTAGTTTTATTTAAAAGTGGTTAAAGGCGTAAAATGTCAATTTTCTTTTGAAATTTTATTTGTGACTTTATGAACTAAATAAGTGCTTAAGCAATAGATTTGCTTATTTATTTTGAGCAAATGATTTTTTTTTCATAAAATAAAGTCACATGCTTTTGTGTTTTTTTCAAAAAACCAAATTTTACTAAAATAAAAGGTGTAAAAATAAAAAAAAAAAGATGGTTTTTGGGTGATGGTGTTTTGTGGGTTTTGAAATTAAATGGTTAGGCTCAAAGGGGTTGACTAAGGGAAGTTTTTGTGGGAGATAAAAATAGAAAATTAAGGTTGAAATGAAAAAGGGTTTAAAAATCTTAATGCCACAATCATATACTTACTTGGATTAGTCGGTAAGGACCAGGAATGTATTGTCTTGTCAAGTTTTAGATTTGTAAGAACCATACGCGCTATTTACACGATAAATGAAAGATGAGCATTTAGTATAGATATGATATTGGATGCTCGTTAAAGGCTCAAAACTCACAATGTTGTGGAAAAGGGTAAAAATGTGAAAGTACATATACAATCAAATTTTAAAAATTTGCCATGCCTTTTGTATGAATTTTTCTTATGTGGTTATTTTTATCACAGCGCCATCGGTTGTAAATTTGTAAAAACTTGAACTTTTTAGAATTTGGATTTCTAACTTAAACTATAAACAAGACAAAACAAACTAAAAAAAAATTTGAAAAAAGATTTGGGGTGTTTTAGCGGTTCCAAGTAGAGTTTTGTGAAAGGCTCGTTTTAGGACAAACAATTTCAAGTTATTCAAGTACCCCCCCCCCCCATACTTAAATTAAACATTGTCCTTAATGTGTCCAAAATTGGTTAGATTGATTAAATGTGTAAAATGCGTGTTAAAAATAACAAATTTTTAAAAAACAGCCACTGGACACGGCCCCGTGTGTGAGAGCCATGGCCCCATGTCAAAAGTGCCAGTAACGAAATTTTCCAGAAGACAAACACGGGGGAGTTCCTATGGGGCACAACCACGTGTCAAGGTTCCAGAATCTAAATTGTTTCAGCAGACTTGGGGCACGGGGGCGTGTTTACCTCACACGCCCCCGTGCTGCACTTACGGATTTGAAGATTTTCAGTCGGGAGTTGTCTGTATTCATGCATTGGGTGCTGGTTCAACGTCCTTTGGCCTTTCTCATCATTTTTGCACACTTTATTTTTTTTTTCATTACACCAAATTCATTTCATTTCATTCATAAAAAGATAAAAAATACAAGAAAAATTAAAATAAAGTCCTAAGATAGATAGATAGATATATAGATATATGCTTGATGGATGCCTTACGAGATTTTATTTAACCCCTAATAAGTTTTCCTTAGATCTTCGGAGGGCTTCAAGCTATTATCCGGACGTGCTCTTTTAGAGGTCGTTGAGCATTTCCTCTATCTCCCTTGGTAGGAAGATAAATGGTTCCTCGTCGACCTCCTCTTGAGGCAGGGGAGTGGGATTTATCGGAACCTCGAAGTGAGCATTGATTGGAGGCTTCGGTGGGGTGAATGACCTCGTTGGCAAGGTTCCAATCTTTTTTAGGCCAGATTGGCTCTATTGGGGGCACAACCAAAATGTTCAACCTTTGGTGAAGAAGGTTGATCTCCCTAAAACTATCTTCCAGGGCCATGGTGAGGTAGTTCACTCGGTCGATTAGGACTTCCTCCACCGCGGTTATTTATTCGATGGATTCTCTCAAAGCACTCACGTATTGGACAAGAGTGACCTCTAGAGAGAGCCTTCTCCCCCTGGGGTTATTCCTTGAGCTTGTTGATGATGTACTACTTTGTTGGCTCGACATGCTAGTTAAACATGACAAACCGTTAACAGACAAGTCACACGGCCCCGTGCTTATGAGGCACGACCCATGTTGACTCAACAGCTCTGATGTTTCAGCCCATTAACCTTTATTTTAAGTTAAATATGTTTGATTTCTTACATTTCTGAACATAAATAACTTAAAATAAAGTTTTAAAATAGTAGATTTGCAAAAAATTGGGATAAAAATCATGCTTTTGACCTACCAATTGAAGCTTTCAAGCTTGAAGCTTCAAGATTCAATGGAGGTTGTTGAAGGAAGAAGAAGAAGAAGAAGAAGAAGAAGAAGAAGAAGAAATGGCTCAAAGTAGTAAAGAAAATAGGTTTAAGGAAACCTTTTAAGAACATACCTTTCCTGGTATGTGCACAAGATCTGGAAGGATCTTAGTCTTTTAGGAATTGGTCCAAACATTCTTCTCATAGCTGACTTTATAAAAAGTGACAGCATGTTGACACGGCCCCATGTCTCCTGCATAAGTCAGAGAATATTTTATGTTAGTAAGACACGGCCCATGTCAAGGTTGACATGGCCCCGTGTTGAAAAAGACGGGGGGGCACGGCCCCGTGTTCTTCTGACACTCCCTCATGTCCGGAAGTAGATGGCACACGGCTCCGTTTTCGAGGAACATGGCCCCGTGTCTTAGGATTTTTATGAAGTTTCGTCAGAAGTTTTAAGGAACCGTGTTTTATCGGGGGGTTCCTTACTAGTTGGAACAACACCGAATTGCCTGATATACCTTAGGCTCCGATGAGAAGTACGAAAATGCAAGAGGTTATCGGAAAGATAGAATCCTAATTTAAAAGTAGGAGGGCAAAACCTTCCTTTATTACCTTTTCTGGGATCTTGTTAAAGAAGGTGTGAGTCGACTCGCTCTCATCCAAACCGTCGGTGTGAAACTCACACACTATATAGGGGACCTTCATTGCGAGGTCGATACAGGGACGATTATCGTCTTCGTTTTCTCAAGTGTCTAGGGTAGTTTTGTTAGTCTCGGTATTGTTTATTCCTGAATGTGGCTCCATTGAATCTCCTTCGCTTTTATTCATTGATGAATATTGCGCCTTCATCATAGATTCTATTTCTTTGAGTTTCTGGAGAATCCTCTTTTCTATTTGACAAACTTCTTCTGAACCTATGTCTCCTATGGAAGACGTTTTATGGAATTCAGGTGGATGGAAGTTATTATTGTTTTTACTCCCGCCCATCTTAAGGTGATCGTCACTGGAAAACGATGGGTCTAAATAGTGGGGATTAAATCTTAGAATGGCACATTCTAATTCTTATGCATTCCTCCACATAACCGACATCAGTCACCGTAAGAGTGGCGAGGGTAAAAAAAAATCATTAACATCCATGTTTGATAGATAAATTTTAATCGTCGGGATCAAACGGTACTGTTTTCTCAACAACTGTTGTTGTCACACGGCCCCGTGTTGTAGTTTGTGTCTAGCAGAAAACCGTTTTTGTTACTAGGGATGTGACACGGCCACGTGTTGATCACACACAGCCTCGTGTTACTCTTGCAGAAAATAGAAAACAAGGAGAAAAAGAAGAAAAAACCTAAAAAGAAAAGTTAGAAAAGTATAAAAATGATTAGGCCGCCGGTTTTAAACTTTCTTAAAATTCTTATGTCCACGGAAATGGTGCCAAAAACTTGATGTGCTTCGAGTGTGTACGGATTTTTATTATATTTTTAAGTACCTTTTACTCTTTTATAAAGCTTTAAATTTATAAAATACGATATAAAACTATCACACTCTACAACACGCTAGGGCAAGTGCACCCATTGTTGGCGTAGTATAGTGATGGTAAGATACCGAGGTCATCCAAGGACACACGAGCTTTTAATACCGGAATATCTTCGATGTCTAATCTAACTAAATTTTGAGAGAAGATTTTTGTTTTTGATAGATATAAATAAAGAAACTACATAAATAAAAGAAAAGATAGACAAGATAGAATCACTTGGATCCAACTCATCATTTATGTATCCTTTGATGATTTCTGCACTTTGGGTTTTTTAAGAGATTACCTTAGTTATAGTGGCATGTCCCTCTTTTAGAGGCAATGCTACCCTCAACCATATTGGTCTGAGTCAGCAGGGATACAGTCCCATAAGGCCAGATTATTGAAAGATAATAAAGTAAGTTATTAATGCAAAATGTGGCATGTCCCTCTTTTGGAGGCAACGCTACCCTTGGCCACATTGGTCCAAGTCAGTAGGGATACAGTCCCGCAAGGCCGGTTTAAAGTTTTATTAGTAGTTTATAAGGGATTACAAGCCGCTCTTACTTCCCCAAGTTGATGATATCTGCCTCAAAGGAAGTCCTAATAAGCTTGAATAAAGTCCTCGCAGGATCTATATACTGAACGAGGCAAGAACTGTGACAACTCGTATTTTACGAACCTTTCATTGTGCCTTAATGTAACTTATATGAACTTACATGATTAATTGATGTGTTTGATTACAATGAATGTTATAATTTTATATGTTATGTGTTACATAGCTGTAATGTGAATAAGTAAGTTTAAACGCACAAACAATTGGGCCAACTCCACTTGTCTTGAACCCGTGGCCCAAGGGCAACCCACGAATGGGTTTGGCCCATTTCGTTTATGCGCATAACAACATGGGGGTGGGTGTTTACCCCCCATAACCTTGCAAAACATAAACACACACTAAACCCTAGCTTTCTCTCCTCTCTACTCAAGACGCGACGGCAGCCATCCCCCAAGATGGAAGCTTTCTTGTTCTCGGCCCTAACACCCTCCTCGACGACTTATAATCTGGTTAGTGCGATTGTCATGTGTTGATTGTATTCTTTGTCGAGTTTGTGTGATTATGTTTCGATTGTTTGGAATACTATGAATCATCATGTTAATTATGTTGTTAGAATTTGATGGATACCATGATTAAAATCGATAACTTGTGCACATGAGAATTGAAATATAGTGATGTAGGGTGTTATGAATATAATGGCAAATTGATAATGATCATGAACTAGGATTTCACAATGATTGATGCTTGAGTTGTAACGAATTAGAGGTAATCTGCTAATGCTTGGGTGTGTGTGAGTTGTTGTTAATTGATGCCTAGGGAGGTGTAATATGAATGTCTTGATTTATGTTATTCGATAACAATGATGTTGATTATGTTAATGATTGTGGTTAATCATAAATGGAATAATTAGGGTTTGAATAAGTTAAGAATTGTAACTGTTTTAATCCTTGATTGGGGTGGAAAGAATGAGATTTATGTTTGCGTAATTTATGGGAAATTGGTAGACTGGTACAATCGCACAAGAGTGTGTAATCGCACAAGTCCACCTCAATCGCACAACAGAAATTGAATCGCACAAGGTATTGGGCTCATGAGTTGTTTGGGCCGTACACCAAACGCAAAGCCCAAACCTAGTCGCACAAGTGATCCCAGTCACACAAGTGGCCCAGTCGCATAAGAAAGTTTGGGCCAAACATTTCGTTGGGCTGCACTCTGGCCCACGAACAAGATGTGAGTGGCACAAGTCCAGTTTAATAGCACAAGTTGGGGATTGGACTCCACATGTTGGGCCAAACCTTCGTGTTGGACTACACACACACACTTTAATTTGATCACACATTTTGTTGGGCCGCGTGAATTCATGATATGATTTAACTGTTGAATGTTTTGATTGAACAATGGATTTATGATGAGAATATGATTATGGCCGATTATGTGTTATGTGAAGACATGTGTACAATGTGTTACTATGAAACTCGGTATATGTGAAACTAATGGATTACGGTAATCATATAGGCATTGATTGACTAAGTGTGAACAAGCATTAAGTCTAACCGAGCAAACCAAGGTGAGTTCACTTCTCTTGAGCATGCGTCCCGGTGGGTGGGACAATCATTGGGTATTCCTGAGAGGAATAAGTCATTTGGATAAAACTGGGATGTTGGATAATACACTCACTCCTATCACCATTAAGTCCCATCTTGTTTGTTACCTGAGAGGTAACGGGGTATTAGTTGGTAGCGCTATCTAGGTTTGGCACCCTCACCCGTACCTGAGGGGACGGGTGTGAACTAATGACCCAGTCATGCCCAATGCTTTGATAGGGGCATTAGGGAAAGGGAAAAAATTATCTGGAGCCATCTTGTACGGTATCAAGTTATTATCAACATTACTTTTGGAATTGTTATTAAACTGGATTAAACACTTGGTAACCAAACGTTTTCATAAACCCGTGAACTCACCAGCGTTGTCTGATACACTTGTGTGCATGCTCGCAGGTTATAGATATGTGTGGATGTGGAACTTGTTATCTGGGATGCTGGAGTGGTCATGGGTCGAGATACATGGAAACTTGAAACAAGCTTAGTTGGTTACATACGCTTTGGTTTGATTAAACTTTGTATTATGCTTCCGCTGAACACAACGAGTTATAAATAATGTTTTGTAACACTTTATCTTAATGAATGAAAGCTTTATTAAAAACCTTGTATGAGTTCAATGTGATTGGTGGCTAGATCCTGGTACGTCACACGCCTTGCGGGGGTTTCTGCTTGGGGTATTTTTGGGGGTGTGACAGTTTGGTATCAGAGCGGTGTAAAGGTTAGCATCATTTCAGCAATGAAAGCCCAGAGGTGTCTACGGAGGGATTACCCCACTATATTGGCAACTGTTACTAATGTTAAGGCTAAGGAAAAGAGGAACGAGGATCCACCAATTGTTCGCGATTCCTCCCTGTGTGCTACCCCGAGGAACTTTCAGGTTTACTTCCACTATTGTAGGGAAGAATATCAGTTTGATCTCGCGCCAGGGGCAGCCCTGATTTCTCGTACTCCTTAGCGTCTTGCACCAGGAGGGTTGCAAGAACTGTCTAATCTACTACAGGAATGGTTGGATAGGAGTTTTGTTGGACCCAAATTTTTTTCGCTTTGGGGAGCCCTAGTTATATCCGTGAAGATAAGCCTTTACGTATGTGTACTGATTAACGAGAACTCAGCAGGGTGACAGTCAAGAACCGTTCGCCTTGACCATGTATTGACAACCTGTTGACCAGTTGCGGGGATCAAGCTCCTATTCGAGGGTTGACCAACGAACGAGCTATCATCATATAGAAGTCCAAGGAGAGAATGTTCCTAAAACGGCATATCGAACGCAGTACGGCCACTACGACTTTGTATTCCGTGACCCTTGGGTTGATCAACACACCAGCAGCTTTATGGATCACATAAATCAACCGTGTATATTGATGACGTTTTGAATCGTTTCCATGAGAAAGGAACACCATGAGCGACACTTGTATCTCATCTTAGAGCTCCTGGGGGAGGAGCGGCTTCACGTGAAGACGGTCTAAGTGTGGCTTCTGGATTCGAGAAGTACACTCCCTTGGCCAACTTGTCAACGAATTGGGGATACACGTGGATATCACTAAGACCCACTTTATTAGAATTGGTCGGCACCAAAGAGTCCTTCGGGGACACAGAAATTTCTTAGTCTCGCTAGATACTATCGTAGATTAATCACATGATTTTTGAACATCACGCAGCTTTAGCACAACAGGGTGATGTGTATTCGTGAGAGACAAAACAGGAGGACGTCTTTTCAGCTTGTGAAACCCAACTCAGCAAAGTACCAAGCATCATCTTATACCCGAGGGTACGGGTGATCTAGTGGTATACCATGATTATTTGAATCAGAATCCCAGTTACACGCTGATGCGACACGAGAAGGTGATGGCTTACGTGGTGGATTTATAGGAAGGATTGCACGAATCACAACCTGCAGAGAAGCTATGGTCTTTGGATTTAACTTGGAGGCATTACTTGGACGGTACCAAATGTACTACCTAGATCGATCACAAGGGCCTCTGATGCGTGTGAAGTGTTATATATATTAGGTGTATATTTTAAGCCCCTTTAACACTTATTTTTAGCCAAGTTTTAAATTTATAAAACACGATATTTTACTAACACTAAACACACATATGGGCAAGTGCACCCATCGTGAGCGTATTATAGTGTTGGCAAGATACCGAGGTCGTCCAAGGACACAAGAGCTTTTAGTACCGGTTTATCCTCAACGTCTAATCAAAATAAAAAGTTTAGAAAAAGGTTTTAAACTAAGAAAATAAAAACTAACTAAAATGCTGAAAATAAAAATAAAAATAAAAACAGATAGACAAGATGAATCACTTGGTTCCGACTAGTATCTAGTGTAACCTTTGATTATTTTCGCACTTTTGCACATAATTAAGAGATTATCTTAGTTATTGTAGTAGGCCCTCTTTTGAAGGTGACGTTACCCTCACCCCAGTAGTTTGAGTCAGCAAGGATACAATCCTAAAAGGGTGGATTATTGGAAGATAATTAATTAAGTTATTAATGCAATATTATGGTAGGCCCCTCTTTTGGAGGTGACGTTACCCTCGACTAAGTAGTCTGAGTCAGCAGGGATACAGTCCTAAATAGCCGGGTTATAGTATTAATAGTAGTTAACTTATGAGGGGATCAAAGAGTTTAGACCCCCGCCATCCAATACCGTAAGTATTGAAGGAGGTCCTACTAAATTTGACCCAGGTCCATTGTAGGACCTCTAAACGCTGAACAATGGCAAGACCTTTACCAAACCGTTCCCTTAACCCCCGACCAGGTAGCCAACATACCTCCATATAGACCGTGGAGATATGAATGGTGAAAATCTTTTATTTTATATAGACAGTAAAATAATGCCAAGACACCACCGACAAACGATAAGGAAAGATCACCTTCAACATAAGCAACTAGTTATTAAAGTCATTAATACAAAACCAAATAAAAAGTGCAAAAGATTAGAAATAAAAAAGTATTACACTAGACACTTTGTCTTCACCAAGTGATGTAAGAGACTTAGGCAAACATGGCCTTGATTGTCAAGAACTCTTACGATCAATCTTGGATCCCGAGACGACTCACACACTCTACGATGGACAATGGATGATGGTGGTGGATGATGGTGTTATGGTGGTGGTGGGTGGTGGGTGAAGTGTGAGAGAGGTGGTGTGCCAAGGGATGGTTTGAGCTTGAGCCAAGCACTTCTATTTATAGGCTGAACAGAAGCTCGGGCACGGCCCCGTGTCCAATGGGCACGGCCCCGTGTCCACATCCTCTCTTTCTTCATTAATTGCAGCTTTGTCTTATTAGTTGACCACGCCCCCGTGTCCACTGAGCACGACCCCGTGTGCAGAAGAATCTTTGTACTATGAAGATTTGCCTGGATTGTGTGAATCTTATAGTTGACCACGGCCCCGTGTCCGCTGAGCACGGCCCCGTGGTGGGCAATAGAAGCTTCTACAACTTTGTCTTTTCTGCTGACACTTGGGCACGCCCCCGTGCTGGCTGAGCACGGGGCGTGTTCAGGCCTCTGATCTCTTGTTTTGCTTGGGAAGATGCTGTTGTGGGGTCGGGCATGTCACGTCTTGTTCCTTTTCTTGTATTTATGTTAGATTTTGATGTCTTTTTGCTTCTTTTGTTAATTTGAGCTCATTTAATCCTGAAAATACAAAAGGAAGACAAAAGCACACTTTTTCCAACATTAGTACTAAAAAAGGGTTAGTTTCATGCCTCAATTGATGAAATTTATATGTTACATTTTGAACACATCAAATACCCCCACACTTGAATCTTTGTTTGTCCTCAAGCAAAACTCTTTAATATGTGGCTATTACACTCCCAAATGGAATGGGTAGAGAAGAAGGTTTTTGGGTTTGTCGTAGAGTGTCGGGATTTCCAAGATTCTTTATTTAATTTTATGTTTATTTATTTACAATCCTATTCGTCATGATTTATTTAAAACTTTTCATAAGATAAATTACTTATTAGGGCATAACATGCCTCTTTAAAATTCTATTTATACACAAGTTCATATACCTCACGGGGATCACTCAACACTCGGCCGAAAATGTATTTTTGTGGATCACTCGAGAGCGGCATGGAACTTACTCCTACCATAGGCTTGCCAAGCAATCAATCCTCCTCCTTTTTAACTTATATACCTTTGCAAATATCAAGAGGACTTTGTGGGTTAAGGGTTAGGCTTGGGTTAAAGGTAGGTGGTTGGGTTGGTGGTTAGTGGTTAGTAGAAAAAGGGCGAAAAGCGTAACAAGTGTCGGTTTTCGTAAGACTTTCTATTTTTGTAACTTTTATTCTTGATGAAGCCATTTATTCAAACAAAGTTATTTTTGATGAACTTGTTTGTTTATTTTCTTTTGCTTCATCATCAACACAAATATTTTTTTTTTTAAGTCATACGAAAAATCGAACTTGTTACTAAAACAAAGGGGTAAAAATAAAAACGGTTTTGGTGGGTAAAAGGGTGTTTGGTTTGGGTTATGAAATGAAAAGGTTTAGGCTCAAAGGGGCTAACTAGGGGGATTTTGGGTAGGTGGTAAAAAAAAGAAAAATAATGGTGTAGAAAATAAAAAAGGGTTAGTCCTAATGCCTCCATCATTTACTTACTCGGGTTTAAGTTGGTAAGGACCGGGAATGTATCGTCATGGCAAGTTCTAGAGTCGTAAGAACCAAGCGGCTATTCACACAAGAAACGAAAAATGAGCAATTAGTTCTAATGATATGTAATTGTATGCTCAATAAAGGCTCAAAACTCACTTTTGTGGGAATGGGTTTTTATGTGATCAAGTATATATAATCAAATTTTAACTAAGCTTGTCATGCCTTTTCATAATTTTCTTATGTTGGTTCTTTTAATCATGACGCTATCGGTTGTAAATTCGTAAAAATATAACCTTTTTAAGAACTTGAATTTCCCGAGTTAAACCTAGACAAGTAAAAGAAAAATGAAAAAAAAATTTGAAAAAAATTTGGGGTGATTCGCGGTTCCAATAGAGTTTTGTGTAAGGCTTGTATTTAGGACTTGCAAGATTCAAGGTTTTAGCATCCCCCCCCCCCCACACTTAAATCACACATTGTCCTCAATGTGTACCAAAAATAAGTTTTTCGGTTGATTGAATGTGTAAAAGGTGTGAAAAAGCAAAAAATTTGTGTTACTGGGCGCTGAACACGGCCCCGTGTTATCCGGGCACGGCCCCGTGTTCAAGTGCCAGTAACAAATTTAAAACAAGAGAAACAGAAGTCTGGACACGGGGGCGTGTTGGGTGAACACGACCCGTGTCCAGTTACCTAAACTGGGTCTTTTTCTGCAGACAGTGCAGCACGGGGCCGTGTTGGGTGGACACGGCCCGTGCCGAGCTTACTGTAAATGAAGAAATTTGTCGGATGGTTCTGTTTTCCTGTATGGAGTGCTGGTTCAAGTTTCCCTTGCATCCTTTGCCATCTCAAGTGTGTTTTATTCATTTCAACACCATTCCAAACACCAAATTAACTAAAACCATCATTCATTAATCATAGAGAGAATTACATAATAGTCCTAAAAATTAAAATATTAGCTAGTTAGGTCAAAGGAACACAAGAAATCCAAGAAGTTTCTAGCCTACTATTTATTCTACTAGCAAAATTTCCGAAAAAATAGATTTCTCGGTTAAAAGTGGCTTGACAACTTCTTCCTACGGGTATGGGCTCCTCATACATCGGCGAGCCACTCTTCGATCTCCCTAGGGAGAAGAAAAGCGGGCTCATGAGCATCGGGTTGAGGAGGTGTAACTTCCACCGGAATTTCTTGGAGTTCTTCAAGAGGGGGTTCTGCCGGAATATCGTCCCAACCGGTAGGATTTTGAATCCCAGGTGCAAGGTTCCAATCCTCTTGAGGGAGGATTGGTTCCACCGGAGGTGTTACCAGAATGTTTAACCTCTGGTGCAAGAGGTTTATTTCCTGGAAACTGTTTTCCAATCCCACCGAGAGATAGTTTATACGGTCAATGAGGACCTCCTCCACTGAAGTCATCTCGTCAAGTGCTTCACGTAATGCCATTACATATCTTACGAGAGTTGCTTCAATCGATGGCCTCCTTTCTCGCCGACTGTTCCTTGAGTGTGCAGAAGAGGTTCCACTGTTTTGGCTAGACATTCTACGAAAACAAACCAAAAACAGTTCGTTTTAATGAAACAGTACTACGGGCACGGCCCCGTGCTCAATGAGCACGGCCCCGTGTTCAACTTTCTGCAGATTTTTAGAACAAGGAATCTTGGGGTTTTAAATTATTTTCTTAACTTATGAAGCTTTTTTGAGCAGAAATAACTTAAAACAATGTTGTGTAACTTATTTTTAACAAGATTCCTTGAACAAACATTCAATAAACATCACAACAAAGCTTGAAATCAAGCTTCAATGGAGTTCTTGGTGCAAGAAAGATGAAGAAGAAGGCAAAAGATAAAAGAGGAAAGGACAAGATGCTTGTAAGAACCTTCTTTTAGAACATACCTAGGATGGTAAGTCAGAAAATCCTTTCAAATCTCTGTCCCTGGATGGTCCAAATGTGCAGGGTTCTTGGCTGCATTTATAGAAAACGGCAGCGTGCTGGACACGGCCCCGTGTCGGTTGGACACGGCCCCGTGTGCAGGCAAGATCCTGACACGTTTTGTCCGTATTCTGACAAAAGTCAGAAGGGAATCTTTTGGTGGACACGGGGGAGTGTTGACCTGGGCACGGCCCCGTGTCGGAAAACTGTTTTATGAAGTTTGTCTATTTTTAAGGAACTTTTCCGGATCGGGCGGTTCCTTACTGGATGGAACAACCCCAAAGTGCCTAAGATACCTTAGTTGTTCTAGATTAAGACGAGAACGCAAGAGGTTGTCGGTGAGGGTGATTCCTATGCTATATGTAGGTGGACAAGTCCAACCCTTTTCCGGGCTCTCGTTAAAGAAGGTGTATGTCGAATCGCTCAGGTCTATGTATGCATCGAACGAAGTCGATGGGGAGTCCTTCACGGCACAATCGACACAGGGACGACTATCGCTCAAGTCCTCACTAGAGTTAGAAGTATCATTGGAAACAATGAAGTTGTTTGAATGCGTTTCCAACCTTTCTTCTTGGTTGTTGTCTTGGAAAAGATTATTGAAATCTTCCCTAAGTTCTTTTAACCAATTAAAAATTAGATCTTCTAGTTGAAATAATTTATCGAGAAGCATTTCCCCTAGAATATCCGGTTGGGCGCATTCGAGGGAGCGATAGGGATTATTTTTACTTTCGCCCCTCTTAAGGATACTAGGAAAAGATGGGTCTATATAGTGGGGTTTATAATTTAGAAAAAAGCATTCTAATTCTTTATGATTACCACCACATAATTGACACCACATAGTACCATAAGAGTGCCGAAAGTAAAAAGTATCAGTATCACTCATATTTGTGTCAGAAATTACCAACCGTCGGGATCTTACGGTTCTGTTTTCAGTAACTGAAACTTGGGCACGGGGGCGTGTTGAGTGGGCACGGCCCCATGTTCAGCGTACTGTCTGACTTAAAACAGGATTGCCAGTTCCAATGATTGGGCACGGGGCGTGTTCAGCGGGCACGGCCCCGTGTTCAGCGTACTGTCTGACTTAAAACAGGATTGCCAGTTCCAATGATTGGGCACGGGGCGTGTTCAGCGGGCACGGCCCGTGCTGAGTTCTGCAGAAGCTGAAAAAAAAATCCTAAAAAAATTGAAAAATAAGAAAAATGATTAGGCCGTTGATTCCTAACTTTCTTAAAATCCTTGTGTCCCCGGCAGCGGCGCCAAAAACTTGATGCGTGTGAAGTGTTATATATATTAGGTGTATATTTTAAGCCCCTTTAACACTTATTTTTAGCCAAGTTTTAAATTTATAAAACACGATATTTTACTAACACTAAACACACATATGGGCAAGTGCACCCATAGTGAGCGTAGTATAGTGTTGGCAAGATACCGAGGTCGTCCAAGGACACAAGAGCTTTTAGTACCGGTTTATCCTCAACGTCTAATCAAAATAAAAAGTTTAGAAAAAGGTTTTAAACTAAGAAAATAAAAACTAACTAAAATGCTGAAAATAAAAATAAAAACAGATAGACAAGATGAATCACTTGGTTCCGACTCGTATCTAGTGTAACCTTTGATTATTTCCGCACTTTTGCACATAATTAAGAGATTATCTTAGTTATTGTAGTAGGCCCTCTTTTGAAGGTGACGTTACCCTCACCCCAGTAGTTTGAGGCAGCAAGGATACAATCCTAAAAGGGTGGATTATTGGAAGATAATTAATTAAGTTATTAATGCAATATTATGGTAGGCCCCTCTTTTGGAGGTGACGTTACCCTCGACTAAGTAGTCTGAGTCAGCAGGGATACAGTCCTAAATAGCCGGGTTATAGTATTAATAGTAGTTAACTTATGAGGGGATCAAAGAGTTTAGACCCCCGCCATCCAATACCGTAAGTATTGAAGGAGGTCCTACTAAATTTGACCCAGGTCCATTGTAGGACCTCTAAACGCTGAACAATGGCAAGACCTTTACCAAACCGTTCCCTTAACCCCCGACCAGGTAGCCAACATACCTCCATATAGACCGTGGAGATATGAATGGTGAAAATCTTTTATTTTATATAGACAGTAAAATAATGCCAAGACACCACCGACAAACGATAAGGAAAGATCACCTTCAACATAAGCAACTAGTTATTAAAGTCATTAATACAAAACCAAATAAAAAGTGCAAAAGATTAGAAATAAAAAAGTATTACACTAGACACTTTGTCTTCACCAAGTGATGTAAGAGACTTAGGCAAACATGGCCTTGATTGTCAAGAACTCTTACGATCAATCTTGGATCCCGAGACGACTCACACACTCTACGATGGACAATGGATGATGGTGGTGGATGATGGTGTTATGCTGGTGGTGGGTGGTGGGTGAAGTGTGAGAGAGGTGGTGTGCTAAGGGATGGTTTGAGCTTGAGCCAAGCACTTCTATTTATAGGCTGAACAGAAGCTCGGGCACGGCCCCGTATCCAGTGGGCACGGCCCCGTGTCCACATCCTCTCTTTCTTCATTAATTGCAGCTTTGTCTTATTAGTTGACCACGCCCCCGTGTCCCCTGAGGACGACCCCGTGTGCAGAAGAATCTTTGTACTATGAAGATTTGCCTGGATTGTGCGAATCTTATAGTTGACCACAGCCCCGTGTCTGCTGAGCACGGCCCCGTGGTGGGCAATAGAAGCTTCTACAACTTTGTCTTTTCTGCTGA
Organism: Helianthus tuberosus; assembly: GCA_030545235.1. Taxonomy (NCBI): domain Eukaryota; kingdom Viridiplantae; phylum Streptophyta; class Magnoliopsida; order Asterales; family Asteraceae; genus Helianthus; species Helianthus tuberosus. The sequence continues at coordinate 67,428,810 of CM060406.1, forward strand.
CACTTGGGCACGCCCCCGTGCTGGCTGAGCACGGGGCGTGTTCAGGCCTCTGATCTTTTTTTTTGCTTGGGAAGATGTTGTTGTGGGGTCGGGCATGTCACATCTTGTTCCTTTTCTTGTATTTATGTTAGATTTTGATGTCTTTTTGCTTCTTTTGTTAATTTGAGCTCATTTAATCCTGAAAATACAAAAGGAAGACAAAAGCACACTTTTTCCAACATTAGTACTAAAAAAGGGTTAGTTTCATGCCTCAATTGATGAAATTTATATGTTACATTTTGAACACATCAGCCTCCCGTGTACCTTTGATTCGAAGGAGCTAAACATGTGATGGCATTGCTAGATGGAACCTTTGAATGATTTCGACTGTGAAACCTAGACATGCACGAGCCTCGCAGCACACCATCGACTCTAGCCTACCTAATCAGATTCACCCTGCCCAAACCGAAGAATTAAAGGAAGAGAATTTTAAAGTTGGGTCCATGCGGGGCATGGAGGAGCAACTTTTGGCAAGTTGGACGACATTCGCTACTTCATGGAACGAATATGGATTCCGCTATACGGCAACCGTATGGAACTTGTGTTGACCAAAGCACACCGGCCTCGATGTTCTAGTCGTCTGGGTTTTGATAGGAGATATTGGGATTTATAAATCTTGTACTGGCGACCGGGCATGAAGGCCCACATAGCTGAATATGTCAACGATGTTTGAAATGTGCGAAGGTCAAGGTGGAATATCGGAAACCTTCTGCTTTGTGCCAGCAACCGGAAACATCCATATGAAAATGGGAACAAACTGCCATGGATTTTGTGCTGGCCTACTTAAAACTCAAAATGGAAACAATATCACTTGGACGATCGTTGATTGCCTCATGTAACCGGTACACTTTCTTGCAAGCAAGGAAAAATTGACAAGTCTTCTTATCCTGTGAATAATTACCTATGAAGGGCGGTTTCTAGGCACGGGGTGCCAACTCCTGTTACCTCTGATTTTGATCTATACCTGATTTATGACAGGCAAAACACAACACCCTTGGCTCACGTCTAGACACGAGCGTTGCTTATCGCCGTGGGGCAAACGGTCAGAGTAAACGAACCATCCTGACACTCGAAGACATGTTGCGAGCATGTGTGTGATTGACTTTAGTAAAAATTGGAAGGACACTTACCTTGGCTTGAGTTCTACTGCAGCAGTTATCATTCTAGTATTCAGACAGCTCTATTTGAGGCATTGCATGGACGATAATGCTAATCTCCTTGTTGGACTAAGGTGGGTGACAACCTAATCACAGGTCCAGGACTTGTACTCGAAACCCTTGGGAAGATTGTTTAGATCGGAAACTGTTTGGCGGCAACGCGTGACCGTCAGGAAAGCTGATAAAGTTTAGGAAACACTGGGAGTTCGTTGCGGGCGAACGTGTCATGATTGAAAGTCCCACCCCGGGAGGGTGCGGTGCACTTTGGGGAAGCGTAGCAAGATGAATTTATGTCACGTTGAGCCATTCAAAATTCTGGAAAGAATCAGGGACATGGCCTATAAACTTGAGTTACCTGACGAATTGGGTAACGTGCACAATGTCATTTATGTATCGAATCTAAGGCAGTGTTTGTCCGATGAAACATTTGTGATACCTTTATTAGACAAGTTGCAGTTGTCGAGGAGTCTATCGAAAACAAGGACGAGGAAGTCAAGGTTCGTTAACATAGTCGAATTCCAATCGTGAGAGTTCGTTGGAACTCCAGACGTGGACCGGAGTTCACGTGGGAACGCAATGATCAGAGGAAGCTCTAGTATCCTCAGTTGTTCAAACGGTTGTACCAACTTCTGATATCATTGGCGAATTTCGGGATGAAATTCCCTTTCAAGTCGGGGATGATGTGGCACCCGAGGAAAATCCACAGTCATCCTGATTTAACATCTTGCCGCTTTGGATTACTTGTCAAATTTCGGGACGAAATTTCTTTCAAGTTGGGGATGATGTGACAACTCGTATTTTACGAACCTTTCATTATGCCTTAATGTAACTTGTATGAACTTACGTGATTAATTGATATGTTTGATTACAATGAATGTTATAATTTTATATGTTATGTGTTACATAGTTGTAATGTGAATAAGTAAGTTTAAACGCACAAACAATTGGGCCAACTCCACTCGTCTTGAACCTGTGGCCCAAGGGCAACCCACGAATGGGTTTGGCCCATTTCCTTTATACGCATAACAACATGGGGGTGGGTGTTTACCCCTCATAACCTTGCAAAACATAAACACACACTAAACCCTAGCTTTCTCTCCTCTCTACTTAAGACTCGACGACAGCCATCCCCCAAGACGGAAGCTTTCTTGTTCTTGGCCCTAACACCCTCCTCGACGACTTATAATCTGGTTAGTGTGATTGTCATGTGTTGATTGTATTCTTTGTCGAGTTTGTGTGATTATGTTTCGATTGTTTGGAATACTCTGAATCATCATGTTAATTGTGTTGTTAGAATTTGATGGATACCATAATTAAAATCGATAACTTGTGCACATGAGAATTGAAATATAGTGATGTAGGGTGTTATGAATATAATGGCTAATTGATGATGATCATGAACTAGGACTTCACAATGATTGATGCTTGAGTTGTAACGAATTAGAGGTAATCTGCTAATGCTTGGGTGTGTGTGAGTTGTTGTTAATCAATGCCTAGGGAGGTGTAATATGAATGTCTTGATTTCTGTTATTCGATAACGATGATGATGATTATGTTAATTATTATGGTTAATCATAAATGGAATAATTAGGGTTTGAATAAGTTAAGAATTGTAACTATTTTAATCCTTGATTGGGGTGGAAAGAATGAGATTTATGTTTGCGTAATTTATGGGAAATTGGTTGACTGGTCCAATCGCACAAGAGTGTGTAATCGCACAATAGAAATTGAATCGCACAAGGGATTGGGCTCATGAGTTGTTTAGGCCGTACACCAAACGCAAAGCCCAAACCTAGTCGCATAAGTGATCCCAGTCGCATAAGGGGGTCCAGTCGCACAAGCAGGTTTGGGCCAAACATTTCGTTGGGCTGCACTCTGGCCCACGAACAAGATGTCAGTCGCACAAGTCCAGTTCAATCGTACAAGTTGGGGATTAGACTCTACATGTTGGGCCGAACCTTCGTGTTGGACTACACACACACACTTTAATTTGATCACACACTTTGTTGGGCCGCATGAATTCATGATATGATTTAACTGTTGAATGTTTTGATTGAACAATGGATTTATGATGAGAATATGATTATGGCCGATTATGTGTTATGTGAAGACATGTGTACAACGTGTTGCTATGAAACTCAGTATATGTGAAACTAATGGATTACGGTAATCATATTAGGCTTTGATTGACTAAGTGTGAAAAAGCATTAAGTCTAACCGAGCAAACCAAGGTGAGTTCACTTCTCTTGAGCATGCGTCCCGGTGGGTGGGACAATCATTGGGTATTCCTAAGAGGAATAAGTCATTTGGGTAAAACTAGGATGTTGGATAATACACTCACTCCTATCACCATTAAGTCCCATCTTGTTTGTTACCTGAGAGGTAACAGGGTATTAGTTGGTAGCGCTATCTAGGTTTGGTACCCTCACCCCGTACCTGAGAGGACGCGTGTGAACTAATGACCCAGTCATGCCCAATGCTTTGATAGGGGCATTGGGGAAAGGGCAAAAATTATCTGGAGCCATCTTGTACGGTATCGAGTTATTATCAACATTACTTTCGGAATTATTATTAAACTGGATTAAACACTTGGTAAACCAAACGTTTTCATAAAACCGTGAACTCACCAGCGTTGTCTGATACACTTGTGTGCATGCTCGCAGGTTATAGATATGTGTGGATGTGGAACTTGCTGTCTGGGATGCTGGAGTGGTCATGGGTCGAGATACATGGAAACTTGAAACAACATTAGTTGGTTACATACGCTTTGGTTTGATTAAACTTTGTATTATGCTTTTGCTGAACACAACGAGTTATAAATAATGTTTTGAAACACTTTATCTTAATGAATGAAACCTTTATTAAAAACCTTGTATGAGTTCAATGGGATTGGTAGCTAGATCCTGGTAGGTCACACGCCTCGCGGGGGTTTCCGCTTGGGGTATTTTTGGGGGTGTGACAAGAACTTTACCCAAACCACCATTCTAACCCCCTTCTAGGCAGTTAACGCATTTTATATAGACCGTAAAGAGACAAATGAGTGAATCATCAAAACATGAAGAAATGACTGAATAAAGCTCACTTTCAATATAAAAAAAACTAGTTATTAAAGTCATTAATACATACCCAAATAAAAAGTTACCAAAGCTTAGAAATCAAAAGTAATACATAAATAAGTTGTCTTCACCAAGTGTTGTAAGAGATTAGCCAAGCATGGCCTTTGTTTGACAAAAAATCTTACTATCAATTTTGGATCCCGAGACTAGTACACATACTCTAAGGATGGATGATGGTAGTAGTGGTGGTGGAGTTGTGGCAAGTGTGAGAAAAGTGGTTTGCCAAGGGATGAGTTGCAAGTGAACCAAGAACCTTCTTTTATACCTGAAAACAGTGTCTTTACACGGCCTCGTGCCTGGTAGGCATGGCCCGTGTCATTCTCCTTATATGTCTTCATTTAATGTTGTTGTCAGTCTATCTGCACACACGGCCTCGTGGCCCTTGTACTTGCTGTACGAACCCATATTTGCAAATCTGAGAGTTGGCCATGGCCCGTGTCCATGAGACACAACCCAGTGTCCCTTGTCGTGTTTTGTTTGTCTTTATCTTCAAGGAATCTTGAGTGGGGCACGACCCCATGCCCGACAGGCATGACCCCGTGCTTGGGTTCTGGTTTGTTGTTTTTGTCTTTGGGGTGAAGCTTGGAGGGTTGGTATAGTTTATCAACTTCCTTCCTTCGTATTTATGCTGGTTTTTGTCGTTAATTTGTTCCTTTTGTTCGTTTAAGCTCTTTTAATCCTGAAATCAAAAGTAAACAAAAAACAACGAACTTTTTCCAACATTAGTACTAAAAAGGGTTGTTTTTATACCTTATTTGATACAATTTATATCTTGCACTTTATGCATATCAACCCCTACAAGTATATACTTTTATAGTGTTATGCCTTTTAGTTTGAAAAATGTAGGTGCTACATACCAGCTAGTCAACATGATGTTCAAAGAGAAACTGGGGGACACGATGGAGGTCTCCATAGATGACATAGTAGTTAAATCAAGAAAAGCTGAGGTTCATCTTAGGGATCTTAGAGAAACATTTGATATCCTGAATCAATATAATATGAAGCTAAATCCATCAAAGTGTCATTTTAGAGTAGAAGCAAGAAAAATCCTGGGTTACATGGTTACAAAGAGAGGAATTGAAGCTAGTCCAGAACAGATCAAGGAATCCTAAATTTAGGATCCCCAACTAATGTTAAAGACGTTCAAAGATTGACCGGAAGAATAGCGGCTCTAAACAGGTTTATATCAAGATCCCCTGAAAGATGCAAAGAATTCTATGAGATCCCGAGGATGAACTAAAAGTTTGAATAGAATGAAAAACATGAAGAAGCATTCCAAGAACTGAAACGATATTTGTCTACGGCCCCTTTATTGATGAAACCAGAAAAGGAATAACCTCTAACTCTTTACTTGGTAGTATCACGACATGCAGTCAATGCGCTTTTAGTCAAGAATCATGAAGGCCAACAGTATCCTATGTACTATGTAAGTAAGAGTCTATTAGATATTGAAACTAGGTATTCACACCTTGAAAACTTATTTTAGCTTTAACTATGGCATCTACTAAGTTAAGACACTACTTTGAAACACATAGGATTTATGTTAAAACCAATTTCCAATCAAATTTGTCCATAGAAAGCCCAAGATGTCTGGAAGAATGGCTAAATGGTCAATGAAATTGAGTGCTTATGACATTATATACGAACCTAGGACAGCTATAAAGTCTCAGGCTTTAGCAGACTTTGTGGCTGATTTCAGTCAATATATTGAAAATGAAGTGGACTTAGAAGTACAACAGTTACAGGAGACAGGAGAAAATTGGACCTTATGTACCAATGGTGCCTCAAATATAAGAGGAACAGGACTAGGGATCCTACTGAAATCGCCACATGAGGACATATTACCCCAATCAATACATTGCAGCTTTCAAGCTACTAATAATGAAGCAGAGTATGAACTCCGATTGCAAGTTTACAACTAGCTAGGGAGATGAAGGTCAGGTATCTTCAAGTGTTTGTAGACTCTTTTTTAATTGCTAATCATTTTAATGGATCATATGCAGTTAAAGGAAAGCTAGCCCAATACCTCAAAACTGTTAACTTTATCTGCTCAATTCGAAACATTTGACATTATGCATGCTCCTAGGGAGGAGAATTCTAGCCCCACATATACTACATTTCATTATAACCCCATGCTTTGTGAGTTTCCCTGGTCGTTTTGGGTCTTCATGAGGATCCCTTTTCCTATTCTTCTTGGGCCTACCAGGAGCAGATTTGATTGGTGGTGGATCCATAGGATGATGGATCTTGGGCCAACATTTCACTAGGCAATGGAGGTATTGAGAACTCATAAGCCTTCATGTATGTATCTTTGTGGTAACACACATCAACACAGTCTTCTGCACTCTAATGTAAAAAAACCAGCAAACAACACATACATGTTTACAAGGATATCCCCTTAAATCCCATTTTCTACAGGTGCAGGTTCTTTTTTTCCAAATCCACAGAGACATCATTAAAATCCCTAACTTGAAAAACATGATATGATGAGGGATACATCTCACATCTATAAAAAGCACCTTTTGAAAATTTAAGCTTTTCCTGGATTTTAGGGGCATATGATAACTTCTTTGGCAGCCATTTATGTTCTTTTTGTGACTAACCTACTCATAACTTGAATCCTTATATCCTCTAACATATGTATTATGTGTTTTGACCTTGCATTATGATAAAACCATTAAAGGTTTCTGTCATGTTGTTTACTATTACATCACACTTGGTGTGGGTGTCCAAATAGCACCTGTTAAACCATTTGGGATTCTTCTTCAGTAAGGCCTCTACTGTATCAGGATTGATTGCTTTCATGTCATCAATGGATTGCATATAGTCAGGTTCACAATAAGCCCTAGCTGATTTCCAGAACAACTCCTTCAGCTTCTATGCTCTGCATAGGGCCACACCAATGCAACAGCATTTAACAGACCCTACCACAAGTAAACATAAGTAACGATTAGGAAGACATAAGTAAGTAACAACCTTTTGCTGGTCAGATATGAATGTCCATGATGCCCCACCATCAGTTACTCCCAAACATTTCCTGAGCTCATCCATGAATAACATCGATACGTTCCATCAGTTAAGTTAAATCGGAGTGTAAAATCACAATGCAAACAACCCTAACATAAACCTTACCTCTGCGTTGTGTGAATTTTGGCTTCAATCATCAACCGACAAAGACTTAGGGCTCGATCGCCATCATCGCAGTGGAGATTATGTATACATGGGTTTGAGTTAAAATGCAACTGATTTTAGGGTTTTTATTAACAATACAGGGGTTGTTTAATGGGTGAGTACACGTATGCACGCCAGCTCAGAACTCCCTTAACACGTAAGATTAAAAACAAACTGAGCTATTGATTATTTAACGAAGGGGTGACATGACAACGTAAATGTTAAGTAGAGGGTGGTATGAGCCAAAATAAAACTTGGGAGTGGCAGCGGCCAATTTTTATTAGCTAGGGTGATAAAATCCATTTCCCCTTAATTTAAACGAAATATGAATAGTAACTTTATTATAATATATTTTGTTGATTTTTAATATTATCACTTCTATTTTAAATAATATACGCTTTTAACAATTTAGTTTTTGTTTAATTATTTTTCTTTAATAATTTGTGTTTGTAAACATATAAAAGAAGAGAACACAGTTTAAATAACAACTTATTATTTAACAGATACTCAAATGCGTTTTTGTTTTATTTTCTCAACAGTTCAGCATATATTTTATTAAATTTTCTCAACAGTTTGGCTTATATTATTTATATATTAAAAACTAAACCTTATGAACATTTATTTATATATTAAAAACTAAACCTTATGAACAGTACAACGTTATATTAATAATTTTATTGTCTTCTTTCCTCTAAAGGTGTCATCTCAAAACCCTCACTCCAACCCACTATCACCCCTCCACCATCCATCTTAGGCACCACTAAATCCGGCCACCGGACACCACTACACACCCCTTTCTCCCCACAACACGCGTCATCCACCACGCGTATACCGGCATCGACACCGCGCCTCCCTTACTACCACTGATCACCACCGGTCTGGCTCAAACCGGCGTCAATCGACATCGGCAACACAAGCACTTCCAAATAAGGGTATGCATGTCTTCTCCCCCTTCTCACTTCATGCCTAACAAGTCCAGAAACCCTAAATGGCGATGAGGTTTTCCACCGACGATTATCAGCACGACGCCGATGATTACCACAGTCCATCAGAGGTACCCGAATGTGACGGTTTTGATTCGACTTCTTCTTCAGAGGTAGTCGAGATTATTGTTGATTTGTTGTTGTGTCATTTATGTTTGTTTAACTAATCTGGAGTTTGCTAATTGCTGGTTTAGTTTCAATTTAAAGTGCTTTGAATTGATAGCTTTTTATTGCATATCAAGATTTATTTTGTGAACATTCGGTCTATGTTTCGAACTTTGTGAATCTGGAGATTTGTTAGTATCTTGAAAAGGCATGTTGAGTTTGTTTAATTGTGTAATGTTTATTGCTTTTCATTTGTTTTTTTTTTGAAGTATGTGTGGTTGGATGATTCATGAGGTTATTTGAAACAAAGTGTTTGATAATTGTGTTGAACCATGATCTGGTAGATTGTTTTCATTGATTTTGGATGATATGAAACTGCAAAAATTTGTTGGAAGTATGTGAGCTTGGCTGATTCATGAGTTTATTTGAAACAAAGTGTTTGAAAATTGTTATCATGGTGAGTAGAGTTGGAAGTTTCGGCCCATTGGGTTGTGTTTAATCTAAAAGAAGGAACGAAAAAAGTGTCCTTGTCCACCCAAACAAACCTTGTCTGTTTTGACTGTACCAAAGTTGGTGTATTTTAATCCGAACCCGGTTTAATCTGTTATTCATTTCTAAAGCTTTTCCTATGTCTATGTTGCAGCATTAACATTAAAGGTGACGAGCCTTTGCTTCACGATGAATCTCAAATGACTCTTAATGTCAAATCACTTGGTCATGTTCTTTATTTGTTCATTTATGTTGGGTTAAACGGGTTCATTTACAAGTCACAAGTTTAATTCAGGTTAGCAAGTTGCGGGTAAAAAGTGCAAATGGTTCAGTAGTAAACGGGTTAAGTAAAATCAATGGGTTTAATTAATTAGTTTCTACACAATTTATTTAGAATGGATTGGTTGGGGTTTGACCATATCTCATGGAAAGTGCACATTGGTTGGGGTACACGAAGATGGATTTTAGTGGGGGTGCCCATCACTCACCACACCCTCCAACGGTCACCAAACCAATGTTCACATTCCATCTTCACGCGTCATGGCCACAACGCGTTTTGGTCACCGCGAGTGGTCACCCATGGTGGCGGCGGTCTTCCACGCGTGGTCGGACAACCACCACGGAGCGCCCCCACCCCCTTATATTGTGTTTTCATTTCCACGTTAATATGCATGTAGGCTATATAAAGCCCTTTTGTTTAATGAATATTGTACCCCTTCTTTGATAATAATATAGCAAAGCTTTTATCCTTTCTTTCTGCAAATCAACTTTTCTCATTCACATATAGAACTTGATCAGTTAAGTGTGTTCATCGTGTGTTTGCTAAGGGGCCTGAACCAACACATTAATGGTCAACCTGAAGGTAAAAGAAAGCAACTTATCATAATCTGATGCTACTGTTTTATTTGTTTTGGACAGCTTTTCATCTGTTTGTTGTGATCGTCATCGATGCCTTTTCGCTTGCAGGTAAATACATTTCCAGTAGTGTGTATTTATTGCTTAGCCATATTAGTATATTGTTATTAGTCAATTTTTATTATCACTGATACATGTTATTAGGTTCCCCAAAATTTGTTGTGTTTACATACCTACATTTACTTTTGTGTCGGTTAACCAAACCATTTTTTATATCAATAGAATTAACCAAAACTGTTTTTAACCCAAATTTATCGTTTTTAAAGAACAAACTCCATCTCTTAAGTTTGATTGTTGGACTTGAATTTGACTTTCGTATATATAAAAGATTTTAATATGAGTACAGAACTATGGTGCGTTTTTTTGATAAAAAACGGGTACTGGTATTTTGGGACAAGTGAAGCTCCAGGGCTTAACAAATGGGTCAGTCGTTGACCTTTCATCTCAGCAATGGACATATTGAGTTGGATTCAAAGGAGAAGCACTAGGGCAGGACACTCGTGGTTCGTCACTTTGGATCTCAGGGTCCCCTAAAAGTCAACCTCAGACTTGGTACAAGGTAATATCAAAGTCAGTTATCTGAAAAAGCAAACTTTGACAGCAGTTTTATACATTAAACAAGTATGTCTTAACTGACCAACTTTGATGCTTTTGTTGTTGATGGTCCAATTGCAATAGACTTCAGGGGAATGGGGAAAGGCGAAACATGGGTCAATGGTCAAAGCATCGGACGTTATTGGTCTGCTAATATTGCTCCAACTAACGGTTGCTCAGATTGTAGTTACAAAGAACCATGTTTGAACTGTTAATTATTTATTATGTTAACTGTACTTGCACAGATTGTATCACAACAAAAGACATGATAAATGCTTGCAACCATACCTAAATAAATAAATCACAATATTACTAACATGATGAATGCTTGCAACCATACCTAAATAAAACTAACCGAACACGTCGCGCAACGCGCAGCGTCGAATACCCCTAGTTTTGTTAAAAAGAGAGTTGTATAGTATCTTTTAACAAATATATTTCATTAAAATCCACCACTTGTGACCTAATGGTAGAGCGACTTGGGTTTCTTCAATAGAAAGTTTAATCAGCCGGCGGTATGGTTTCCAAGAGAACGCCTAAACCAAACTCTGAAGGCAGCATGAGCCCGATTAAGACAACATAATCTGCCCAGATGAAAGCAACGAGACTCTCCAATTTAAAGAGTGTGGTAGTGTAAGTGTAATACAAGAAAGTCAGTCGTTCTAAATTTTTTAACTCGCCTCCGTGTGCTCTTTGTCCGAGTTTACAACTTCTCTGGCGAGATCCCTTCTGATTTCTCTTGTTTCACATACCTTACCACACTTTCCTTAAGTAACAACAAATTTTCCGGCAACAATCTCTTCGGCAACATCTCTTCTGGGCAACCTCTCAGACATAGCAACAGTTCATGATTAATGCACAAGATTTAACCACTTTTAATGTTTCGCATAATAAACTAGTTGGGGTGGTGTTTTTCTCGGTTAGAATCGTTGGATTTTGTTGGATTTATAGATGAATCTTGGTGAAGAAATTAGTAGATCTGCAGAGGGTGATTTTAGGCATTTAATTTGGTAAATCGTTGGGTTAAAGAAGGTGATGTTCATATAGGTGGTTAATAGTGGTTTTTTGGGTGGAGATTGGATAGGGGTGGACGTTGTACGGTGTAGTGGGATCTTGGTAAATATGGGATCATATATAATAGAAATGGATGATATAATATAAAATTAATTATTATTAAAATGGTTTTGTTAAATAAATAAGTAAAAGAGTAAACTGCAATTTTATCCCTTGTGGTTTAGGCCAATTGGCACTCTGACCCCTCCTAACGAAATAATTGCAATTTTACCCCCCCCCCCCAACGTTTGGTGTTATGTCGCAAGTTTACCCCCCGGCGTCAATTTTGTTAACAGATCTGTTAACTATAACTTGAAATGACTATAATGCCCTTTTCATATTACCCCCTGTGTTTTGTTCTACTCTGTAATATTACCCCCTGCCACCGCCATTCACCACCACTGCCACCTCCAGCCACTACCCTCAACCACCTCCAGCCACCACCCTCCAACACTCTCAACCACTTCTCTCTCTCTCGCCGCTGTCCATTTAACTCAAATCACACCCACCTCCAACCACCTCCAGGTTGTTTGCTCCAATCCATTTCGAGCCAGCCACCTCTGAATTTATTATAACATTTTATTAATCAAATTAATTAAATTAAATAAAACCTCAGTCAGATTATATCATCTTCCACAAGATAAAGGGTATTTTGTATCATCTTTACAAAATTAAAAGTACCAACTACCAAGATTCTTCTTCACACAGAGCATAGCAATAGACTGAAGTAGTCCCGCCCCCTAGCTCAGTTGGGAGGAGGCCGGGGGTTTGCCAATGGCTACCTCGGTTCGAATCCCGGCGTCCACGGTTTGGGGGTTGGGATGTCCCGATGACGGATCGTCTCCTACCGAGGCATGGAACGGTCTTGAGGGCAACCCGGTTTTACCCAGCTGTTACCCCAGCGAGTCTCTCGTGTGGGGGCAGTATGGTTTCCGGGCGGAAGTCAGCTCACGCGGCAGGCCGGGGCCCAATCGAACAGTGCGTCCGCAGATGCGGGGCTGACGGGGGAATGTCTTTGACATAAACCCGGTGACCACTGGTCCAGTACATAGAAAGTCACCTTAAAAAAAAAAAATTGACTGAAGTAGCAGAGGAGAAGAGAATGGAGACGAAACAAACTAATATCAAACTAAATCCCCAATTCGTTGCATCGTCAAACTCGGTCAAACATCCTTTCTTTTCCTCCAGAATATTTAAATTTTGTTACTTTTTCACCTAATAATTAACGAATCTGATGAACTAAATTGCCATCGATTCTTATAAGTAAATGGTTCCCTCTTTATGATTGTCGATTTATCGTTACTTAATTCATGTTTCGAGTGTATGGTATTTTGGTGTTGTTTTTGAACATGCTATGGAATTGATTGATAACTCTGTTGTTATGAAATTGATTGCTCAATATGAAAATCAGTTTTTGAATAATTAAGTTTTTTAAATTTGGGTTTGAGCTATGGAAGCTTTTTATTGCTATGAAACTGATTGTTTATTATTAAATTCATTTTCTGGACAATTATGACTTCTAACTCCTCTGTAATTTCCTTTAAAATTGTGCTTTGTACAATAGTTTGTGTGGATTAACTTTGTACAATAGTAACCAAGTTTCGAGAGTGTTCTAATTAGGTCACTCATAATTTTTTTTGTTCCAATTAGGTCATTCAACTTTCATTTGATGTTTCAATCCTAGATATTTTACCTAAATAGAAGGTCATCCATCCTACATGGCATTTATTTATGTTTTTTATTTAAAAAATTTGTTGACATGGCACATAAATGCCAAATGGGTTAGAAAAAAATGCGAATTAGATTTTAAAAAATTGTAGAAAAGTTAAAAAAAATGTGAAAAAAAAAAATGTGACTTTTTTTTCAAAATCTCCAAAGAGTTATCAAAATTTTTATAAAATCGTGAAAAATAGTTAGATGTCAGTAAATTTTTAACGAAACAAAGTACTAATTAATCCTACACCAAAAGCATTTAAATTATAGTTATAAAAAGAAGATAAACAACTAACCATAAATAAATGCCATGTAGGACTATAACATGCTATTTAGGTAAAATATCTAGGATTAGAACACCAAAATAAAGTAGAATGATCTAATTGGAACAATAAATTTTATTAGTGACCTAATTGGAACACTTCTAAACTTCATTACTATTCTGTGGCATATTCCCTATTATTTAATAGATACTCCGATACGTTCAGGGCATGTTTGGCTAAGCTTTTTGAAACAACTTATTGACTTATTGGCTTTTTGAAAAGTCATAAGCTCCAAAATGATGTTTGGCAATGATGATGTATGTGAGGGGAAAAGTGACTTTTTCAAAAAGTCACTCCATACTGACTTTTCCAAAAAGACAATAAGTCAATAAGTTGTTTCAAAAAGCTTAACCAAACATGCCCTTAGTTTTATTTCCTCAACAGTTCAGCATATATTTTATTAAATTTTCTCAACAGTCTGGCTTATATTTTGTTAAAAAGAGCGTTGTATAGTATCTTTTAACAAATATATTTCGTTAAAATCCACCACTTGTGACCTAATGGTAAAGCGGCTTGGGTTTCTTCAATTGACAGTATGGTTTCCAGGAGAATGCCTAAACCAAACTCTGAAGCCAACATGGGCCCGGTTAAGACAACATAATCTGCCCGGAGGAAAGCAACGAGACTCTCCAATTTAAGTAATAGTGTAAGTGTAATACAAGAAAGTTGTCGTTCTATTTTTTTTTCTAAAGAGAGTTTAACAAATACCTTTATGGGGGTACCAGCACTATCGTTTTTTTTTTCTAAGGGTGACTTTCAATATGTACATGGACCATTGGTCACCGGGTCCCCGTCAAGGACGGTTACCCGTCAGCCCAGCTTTCGCAGACGCGATGTTCGATCGGGCCCCGGCTGCCGCTCTGACTGACCTTCGCCCGGAAACCATACTGCCTCCACACGAGAGACTCGCTGGGGTAACAGCTGGATGAAAACCGGGTTACCCTCAGGACCGCACCATGCCTTGATAGGAACGATCCATCATTGGGACGTCCTCCCCCCATAACGCCGCAGCCGAGGATCGAACCGGTGACCTCAGGAACCGGCCCAACCCCACCACATGGGTTATTATTGGAATCGAACCGGCAAAAAACTTATTTATATGATTTTTATCAATCAGTGTTGTATAGAAACAAACCAACCCGAATTCCCGCCGCTTGGAAATCTGACTGGTGCAAAATCAAACCGCAATTTGCTACTGCACCACCGCCAAACACTGCAAAATCCACACCTGCTTCAATCGTTTCTTCACAAGGTAACTTTTCATTTCTCCTTCCTTTTGTTTCTGTAGTTCACTAGATATACAAAATTACTCTACTGATTAGTTCACATCCTAAATCCAAACTCACAAAGCTGATTACTTAAAAATCTATGCCCACCACCTATTTGATGAAATGCTTGTGTGAGATAAACCCTTTCAATATTAGGTTTGATTATGTTTTGTTTCATCTAGTTTCCTTTTCTAGCTCGCGTATATTTCGTTAGATGTGATTTACATATCTAATGCACAAGAAACAGATTTGAATGTGGCTTTGGGTGAATGCAGATTTGTTTTTCAGAAGCATGCTAGCACTCATAGTTGTCAAAGGCGCAAAGGGTGAGCCTTGGGGCTAGGCATAAGGCACTTTAAAAGCGAGAGCCCGAGATAGGTCAGGCGCATAGGATATAAACATATTGTTTTTTGAGGTTTTAGACATGTGGTAGGCTTGTTCAGGGCTAGTTTAGGCTGGTTCCAGCCATTTTTGGACGTTTCAGACAGGGGCAGAGGTATAGTATTAAGAGGGGTATCACGGGCTACGGCTCAACCCCATCTTTGTAGCGTAATAATTTTTTTGGTTTTATACGAAGGATACCCCTGAATAAATACGGGGATGCCCCTAAAAAAGTAGGATAATTTAATATATTAAAATTCCAAATTTTTATAAGCCCAAACCTTTTACAACACCAAACTTGTATAATCATTAAGCGCAAATGATAGAGTTAACCCAAATCAAGTATAATATAATTGAAAGAGGCCCAATTGACAAACATAGCCCAAGACCCAAAACAATAAACTATCCTTTTGTTTTGTGTATGGGCGGCAACGTAAGAAACAGAATGTCACAGAATTACGATGTGATGGAACGATTTCAAGCTATGAAAAAAGAAGAGGACAAATCTATTAGGTATTTGTTTTACTTTATTTATTATCGTTTTTTGTTATTGCATGATTGCACGGTAAAAAAAAAATTTGGGGATACCCCTAAATTAATGGGCTAGCTCCGCCACTGGTTTCAGACCAGTTTGCCTTATTTTGCCGGAATATGACTGAAATCTGGCCAGAGTTTCACCCAAAGGTTGCCGGATCGCCTGGTTGGCAACAGGGCGTTTTCCCTACGCCTCGCCTCGCCTGAGGGCCTAGACGCACGCCCGAAGGGCTTTTGACAACATAGCTAGCACTTTTGGTATGCCAAGCAATTTCATGTTATGGTTAGGCATGGAAGGTGACATAATAAGACATGACACGTCCTTTTGTAAATTTGGTGCTCATATAAATAATCTCACAGTAACAGAAATGATCTAATGGTTTGGAAATGGATGTCCGAAAGATTCTTTTGGGTACCTTAATCATAGCTGATGTGCAATTAGTTAGCTTCTGATTGGTTTATTATGCCCACCTGACGTAGCCTTAACTCTGTTGCTGAATTATTAAAGGCAGTTATTAGAGAAAGGAGAACAGGGGGCACAAAACAATTTTGGTTTATTTTAGGTTTACGGTTTACCTTGAACAAGAGATGGATTTAAAAATTAGAAAGAGGCGTAGATCAATTTATGATTGCTAAAGAAGAATATCACAATATTCTTTTTCTAATCGATTGGATGAAAACAGGTATTATGGAAACAAGCACCATAAGTTTGGTTTTTTAGTTTATATTGTTGTTGCTTATATAATGCATTGAATTATAAAACAACTTGTTTCTTATTGGTTTGATATGCTATTGTAAGTTGTAACTTTTTAGTTGATATGAATCCCTTGGTTTTAAAAAGCACAAAGTGCACAAAAGCGACTAGGTCTAAAACCGAGGCGCAAAGCACAAAAGTGGCAGGTTTTTCGTACCCAAGGTGCTAGACAATTATATGGTTTTTTTTATATATCCCATAGGTTTTTAGCTATAAATAAGTTACCCTACCCAAAATATAGCTATAAATAAGGTTTTTATATGATTTTACCTACAAAATCCCAAGGTACAACAGTTTGATGATTAAAAACACCCCAGGTACAAGATGCGTGCACCTCAGGCCAGACCCCCCCCCCCCTCCAAAAAAAAGCGCTTTTTGGCGCTTCTTGGAAAAAGAGTGCCTTGGGTAACAAAAGGCTCCAACACTCGCGCCTCGCCCCTAGGCGCGCTTTTTAACCAAGATGAATCCTGATATCCACTTATCATGTACAAATATCTCTTACAACTTGTTTTTTTATTTATTTGATATATTATTGTAACTTTTTAATTGATCTAAATCTGATATCCACGTATCATGTACATATATCCCATACACTCGTTTTCATCCCTGTTGGGTTAACCTGATTCCAATTAACCCGAAAATAATAATTAATAGTCAAACTTCTATAAAAATTTATTAGAAAATAATTTTAGAAGAAAAGGATAATAAGACAAAATAATTTGTAGTTAAGAATGTAGATCGAAAAAGGAGAAAGAAATAATAAAACAAGAACACAGGGATGAGGATGGGGAATGGGATGTGGGAGGTTTTTAGAAGAGTAAATTGTCATTTTCGTCCCTGAGGTTTAGCCACTTTTTCTGCATCTGGGTTATCGTGGTTTCAAAATCTTGTCATTTTCGTCCCTAAGGTTTGGCAATTTATTGCGACTTTCGTCCCTCGAGGTTTGGCCCATAGGGACGAAAACGACAAGATTTTGAAACCACGAGGACTAGATGCAGAAAAACAAACCTTTGAATGAAAGTCACAAAA
Organism: Helianthus tuberosus; assembly: GCA_030545235.1. Taxonomy (NCBI): domain Eukaryota; kingdom Viridiplantae; phylum Streptophyta; class Magnoliopsida; order Asterales; family Asteraceae; genus Helianthus; species Helianthus tuberosus. The sequence goes on from CM060406.1 coordinate 67,446,434, forward strand.
ATGATCAAACCTCAGGGACAAAAATGGCAAATTACTCTTTTTAGAAAATGAGAGGTAGATTTAGGGAATGTTGATTTTTAGTTAAATTATAGGGATGGGATCATGGGGATAGGGAATGGAATGTGAATGCTCTAACCAAATTTATTATAACCGACAACATTACTCATTTTGATGTTTTAGGAAAAAAAAAAAACTATGATTTGAACTCAGAAGTGTTATGATGTACAATCCTTGCACAAGAATCAATATCAAGATTTTCAATCGAAATGCTTCACTTGAATCACTCAATCTTTCTCATAAGCAAGAACTGGACCGCAACATCTCGATTCCGAGCAAGAACATCATCACGCCCGCAAGGTTTTCGATCAAATGCCGCACTGGAATCACTAACCAAAGCCCGCGAAGAACGCACACAAAACATTGTCCTCTACAATTACCCTTCATTTTCTGGAGCTTTCTCGGCTCTATTTGCTCACCTCTTTCACCATCACCTCAATCTCCCATGCCTCATTTTGCCTTTTTCGTCCGTCGAACCTTTCAGGTAACTCGGTGCAACATTCTCACGCTGTAACTCACAACTTTTGGTTGCAAATGATACAAAATTATACGTTTGGATCTCCATATGTTAAACAGGGTTGAAGATTTGTGTATCAATGGACTGGAGAAATGTTATTTTCTTGATTTCATTGGCCCCAAAGGGTTTGCAGTTGAACTTTCACGAAGAACATCATGCCAGTATGTAATTAAGTTTCTTGATTTGCGTTTGTTTGTATCGCTTAATTCTCTAATTGGTTATTGAAACATTTAGGGTGATAGGATTCGATCACCGGAAAACCACACTGTCGGATATCCATCTATATCAAGATGGTAACAACAGTCTCTCACTTCAAGTCAATTTGGAGAAGAACAGTTCATCTGCTGCATACAACTATTTTTGTGACAAGTTATCAGAAATGAAGCGTGATAACGTAAGTAAATCAGGGATTTAATTGTTGTTTCAAGAATCTTTTATAAAGTTTCTTTGCAAGTTTACGTATTTTGGTAACCAGGGGCCTGCAAGTCTGTTGAACACCGAAGATCAAGAAAGAGTGGAGACGGTTCTTAAGTACATTGAGGACGGAGACCTTAGGCTATGGACCCTGCCCGATATCAAAGAATATAATATCGGTTTATCTAATTGGCGTTCAAAGTTGAATTGCGTCACAAATCCACACATGTTTGAACAGGTTTAATGCTCTCCATAAACTAACACCCTTAATAAATATTATTTATTCACGAGTAAAATGCCATTTTCGTCCCTGAGGTTTGGCCAGTTTTGTGACGTTTGTCCAAAGGTTTGTTTTTCCGCATCTGGATCCAAAAGGTTTGAAATCTTGCCATTTTTATCCAGCTTATGAACTCCATCCATTTTTCTCCGTTAAGTCATGGGTATTTCCGTCTTTTTTGTTAACTTAAAGGGCAATTCGTTCTTTTTCACTTTATGTACAAGCATTTAGCATAATGTGAAAAAGGCCGAATTACCCTTTAAGTTAACAAAAAAGATGGAAATACCCCTGACTTACCGAAGAAAAATGGATGGAGTTAACGAGCCGGACGAAAATGACAAGATTTTAAACCTTTTGAATCCAAATGCGGAAAAACAAACCTTTGGATAAAAGTCGCGAAACTGACCAAACCTCAAGGATGAAATCGCATTTTACTCTTTATTCACTATAGTTTTAAGTGTCTCTATTATATGGTTGTAACTTGTCTTAGCTGAAGTCGTATTTGTTAACAGTTGATGAAGATTAGTGTCACGAATTTGGTTGCACGTGGAAGTGCTTACGTGGCGAGCCAGCAGAGTTTAGCAACTAAGCTTCTTGAAAAGGTGTTTAAAGTTAGATTGGGCAGAGGATTATACGGGGAGTGTCTGGTATGTTATTCTATATTCTTAATGACGCAACGTGAAAGCATAAATATAAACGCATAAAGATTTTATTTTTCAGGGGGTTAGGATCGACGGGAATTCGAATTTAAGTGATATTATTGGCAAGGAACTCAGCATGAAGAGTGAAGCAGCTGGTTTAAGGTACTTCCAACTGACGATATTTATCAAACCTAAATATTTGCCCTGAATATGATTTTTTTTTTGGATAAAATCGGGTGGTGACGTGGCATATATTATACGTAACCTCAGGCCTATCGGAGCCGTTATCTACATGCAAGGGAAAAATCTCAAAATGTGCTTAAGGAGTACGGATAAGTACAGTACTGATACATCTGCAATTGCAAAGGTACATGTTTAACTGGTTCAGTGATATCATTTTTTAATAATTATATTTGTCAGACTTTTTAAAATACATTAATTATATTTGTTTAGGAGTGAGTAGAAGAACAATAACCAAATATAACCAAACAATATGGAAAACCGATGGTTGAGTTTTAATATATTTAATGACCAACTATATTAGTTCAGTTTTGGTTACATACATTTACAAAACCGATTTAACCAAACCGCTTATTGTATGCCTTGTAAAAGATTATATTGTTAAGGGAGGAAATCCAGAATTTCATTATGTACTAGGAGTCTAGGACCCAAAAATGTATCAAATCAGTTTTATCTTTTGTTGTTTTGACAAAGATCAAATATGTATTAAACTTTGTCCAATTTAGCCAGACCCAAAAATGAAGTCCCCTTGATCAGTTAACTGTTAACCCAACCGCTTTATATAACTAATCGGTAACGGAAACCAAAAATGAACCAAAACGATAGGTATTACATTCTCAGTAACCGAAACTTTAGTTAAAACCGAACTGAATGATACACACCAATTTCCCTAACTTTCTCAAATGCATAGGTTTATGGTGGAGGAGGTACCCCTTGGTCAAGCTCATTTATAATTAGAATGGATGAGTACAATCAGTGGATATCAGGTAACTAAGGCTCATTTGTATGCTCAACAATTGTGTGCCAAGCTATCAGAAATGAAGCGCGATAATGTAAGCATTTGATTGTTTACCCTGAGGATGGGAGACCTTCCCGCTATGGACCTTACCTGATATTAAAGAATTCAATATCGGTTTTCTGTCACACTTGTCGTATTTGTAAACAGTTGTGTCACGAATTTGGTTGCGCATGGAAGTGCTTACATGGCTAAAAGTTACTTGAAAACATTGGCTGGGCAGAGGATTGTAGGGGTATGTTATTCGACATTCTTAATGAGAGTGAAAGCACTAATATAAAAGATATAGTATGCAGTGAAAATTACTTTTTGAGTCTGTGTATGTATTTCAGGGGTGTTAACCACTTGATTCCAAAATTAAAATGTTTAACGCCTTGAGTCCCTAAACGCTTTTTTTTGTAACTCTTTGAGTCCAAATTTTCAACTCTGTCTATCATCTGTTAACCATAAGGGTATTATAGTCATTTACAAATAAAGTACATTTTCTTTTTGAACGACAAATTTGGATCACTGACGGACCACTGGAGTATCATCGTGCCACCAGCGGAACCACCTGATCATATCCATCTCTACTAGGCAATAATGTCTATACACAAATTCAAAAGGAAACCAATAAATCTAGAAAAAACCCCCTTATGGGAATCAAATTATTATTTGTTTAGTAAAGAAAAATTTTCTAGAACCATTCCGCAAGTGGTGTATGACAAATTATTATTTGTCTAGTAACAACATTTTTGATTGAGTAAATCATTTAATTTCGATAATAATTAATCGATTTTGTTTGTGTATGTTTATAAAAACAGCTGTTTATTAAAATGCTTAAGGAGATATTAACATAAATATTTCGAAGTAATTTAACAGTTAGAATAGAACATACCTTTCCTCCTTATCCTGCTAAGTAAATCTTTAAATTGATTTTTCAAGTGACCAACCCAACTAATTCTTCCCTACGCGGCCTCCTGCCTAAACGGTACTTTTTATGGCTCCAGGGCTCCAGGTTTTGCAAAAATCTTTAAAGATGAACAAATGGATAAAAAGAAAACTGATATTTATTCATAATTGTTCTTCCCAAAGGAAGAACTTCTTGATATTTACATAATATTCTCCTTTAGCAAGGAGATTACTCACTAACACACATACTAGTTACAAAGGAAAAGTTGGAAAAGTCAAGACCTAAAAACATCATGTATATTCCATGAGTTTTTGCCATGTTATCATCAAATTATTATTTTGTCCCAATGATTTTCATTCAAAATAATAGTCAATAAGTGACTACTAAATTGAGTATCATATTCAAGAAATTGGATTTCCAAATCCAAAACATCGACAACTTTAGTTTTGTCATTACATCCTTGTCATTTGGCATCTATGTCTTTGTCAATAATCTACCGACATGTCTTTTTTCATTCAATGATTCCATGAGTTTTTGCCATGTTATCATCAAATTATTATTTGTTTAGTAAAGAAAAATTTTCTAGAACCATTCCGCAAGTGGTATTTACCACAATTATCTTTTGGCTGTGAACCAATGATTTTCATTCAAAATAATAGTCAATAAGTGACTACTAAAATGAGTATCATATTCAAGAAATTGGATTTCCAAATCCAAAACATCGACAACTTTAGTTTTTAATCTAGAAAAAACCCTCTTATGGGAATCAAACCCATGACTTAATGATCATAAGTGTTATCCCTATTTTTTTTTTAACAGAAACTTTCATTACACCTCAAAAACCACTCGAAACCGAGCGGCCAACCCCATAACAACACCACAACTAAAAAATTACATATTTACACCAATCCAACCAAGAAATACCTCTATCCTTTAATCTACTTCTATACAACACAAAACCGAACGCTCTAATGTCGCTGAAAACATCGTTGATTTTAAAAGGCTTCCTCAAAAAAACCAGATTGTTCCTAGCTTTCCAAATCATCCAACAGGTAAGGATGGCGATACCTTGGACCACTTCCTTCCTTCGACCGACTAAGCCGACCCACTTGTGCACCTCAAGAATATCCCGGAACGAAAAAACAAATAGAGTGGACGTCTTACACCACGCCTAGATCTTCTGCCAAATAACCAAGGAGACCTTGCACGAAGTAAAAAGATGGTCGACCGACTCAACCCCCATACTACAAAGCGAGCATCTAACATCATCAATATAAATACCTCTCCTTTGCAAAGCCTCCCTAGTAGGAATCCTATCTTGTTCGGCACGCCACACAAATAAATTGCACTTCTTCGGAATCCATTTACACCAATCCCACACAAACCGAGAACTAAAGTCAGAATTCAAATCGAACAACCTCTTAACCGCCCCAACCGAGAACTCATTAGACCCGACACCGAGCCACGACCACTTGTCTAAGCAGTCCGAAAGGTTTACCGAATGCAGCAGATAACATAATCGACTCCACTCCGCAAGCTCCACACATGAGCTAGGCACGGACTTCCACTCCCACCGACCAGACGGATTAGACATGGGACGCACCAACCGATCCTTGACCTTGCAGAACTTATGGGCTTCCAACCGGAACAAGCTCAGCATCTCATCTTTCAAAACATTTAAATGCACAAGGTATTACCCTACAAAAACAAAACCCTAATCCCCAAATTCATCTTCCCCACTATTCCGTCACCACACCTCTACCACCGAAAAAACACGAGGATCTACTCTATGTTGCCGAAAAAACACCACTGATCTACTCTATTTCTACCCACTCCATATTTAAAACTACCCATCATTAAAATGAAAAAAAAAAAAAAAAAAAACTCATCTCTTTCTTATCGAATAAGTCAACTTTACTTCTCAGAGAAAAAATCACCATCATCTATTCATCTAAATATTATTGGTCAATGGCACTACAGCCTATATCATTACCGTGGAGCACACAACGTAAAATAATAACATTGACTGAAGTGACACCCAACAACCAAATATATTCTAGATTCTGGAATGAGGTTGAGAGCCGAGAGGAGGGTTATAGAACGAAAGTGTTGTTTGAAATTTAACCGTGTAATTGGAATGAAAGTGTTGTTTGAATTTAAACATAGAATTTAAGTGTGTTTCTAATCCACTCTAAGTAGATTTCTTCGAGCATCATCATACATTTCCAAGTATATGTCAACACAAAAGGTTGGCGAGCATACAAGTTTGGTTTACATAGCGTACGTATAAAAGATTTTCAAATCAAACATGGCAATTTGTATACTAAGTTAAATCACATACTAGCATGCACAATCTAAGTGTCAAACCAAAGATTCCATGAGCGTAATCTTGTCAACAAGTGAACAAGACCCTTTACGATTGAATACTTAACATAGACCACGAAACAGGCGGTGTGCTACTCCTGTACGCTATACATGTTTAGGTAGGCTAGCATGATTGAATATCTAGCATGAATAACCTAAGCATAATAAATAGCAAGGATGATTTAAGATGATGTAAAACCACCATAACTTCCAAATTTATTTAGAAAATACATAGAGTTGAAAGAAAAACAAAATAACATTTTTTATAAAAAAAAAATAGAGAAGATGCAATCCTAATTGTAGATTGAATAACAATTTAAGAATAATTTAAATAATCATTTTTGAACTAAATTTCGGAAATTACTAACTGATTCCTAGGGTGTTTAAGAACGGATTATCCGATTTTCAGATAGTGAATATCAATATCTGAACCCGTATCCGAAATTTTGGATACGGGTTCGGATATCCAAACGGATATCCGAATTCATAAAAAAAATTCAAAAAATTCGTTCTGTGCATTGGTTAAAACTAAACCTATATTCGATTTTCCAAATTTTCAATGTTAAAAACAACGAACTTTTATAAATCAACATCTGAATCCAGTTGTTTACTATTTTTACTATATTTTAAACTAAACTTATGCTCACCTACTATAGATATTTAAATAAATGTTAGTTTTCGGATAATCGGATTGCATTGGTTAAAACTAAACCTATATTCGATTTTCCAAATTTTCAATGTTAAAAACAACGAACCTTTATAAATCAACATCTGAATCCAGTTATTTACTATTTTTTACTATATTTTAAACTAAACTTATGCTCATCTACTATAAATATTTAAATAAATGTTGGTTTTCGGATATCGGATAATCCGATTATCCGAAAATTTTAGAAATCCGAATCCGAAACTTCGGATTATCCAGTTTTCGGACATCCGAATTTTCGATATCCGAAATTTCGAATACGGATTTTCAGATATTTCGGATTTGGTTTCGGATTCAGATTTTTTAAACACCCCTACTAATTCCCAATTTCGTTTAATGTAATTGAAAAAATTAGCCCCGTTTGTATTTAATGAATAGGTAACAAACAAAAAGAAAAATAAAACTCAACTAAACCAAATAACACCGGGATTGGAACCTAGGTCTTTTTACTGTTAAAACAACATGAAAGCTACCAAACCAAGCGCTTCACTATGCCTTTTCCAATGAGTATTTATATATTCTAAGTTTTACAGTGTAAAATTTATATAAAAAACAAACCAAAAACTAGACCCCCCCGGAGGGTTTGGGCCCTGATCCCCCCCCCCCCTTTTCGGGGCCAGCCCTGGATTGGGTCAATGCGTTGTACATGACCGTGTTCGGTTGAACACGCCCGTGAAGCCAAAGAACATGATCAAGCACAGGTGTGCTCATACACGCATGACTGTGCTTTTGGCACATCAAACACATTGAACTACAAAAGTCTGGGTTTTCTCTTGTGATGACCAATTTTCAAGATTTCTATTGTAACACCTCGAATAAAAACCTCATACACATACAATACGCATACAATCATTCCCAACAAGTGCCCATTAGACTTGAAACTGTAATTATTGCAAAGATACAAGTCTAGTGACTAAATTGAAATTCTGAAATTTTGTGCATTGTGGATCGTAAAGATTCCACATTACAGTCGTAATCGTTTCCTGGAACCACTTTTGAACCTAATTAAAACCATGTTATGTGCCCGTTGTTTTAGGATTATGGATTGTGATCTCTTGCCTTATTGTCCGTAATTACGTCATATGAGACCTACAACTTCTTCCATGTTCTGGTTCATCACCGATGGAGTGTTCATGAGCCTCCATGTCATCTGGCTTGTTCCAGATGTATCATTTTGATTTTATGCACCTCAAATAACCTCTTGAACTCTCATTTACATTTCAATCGAGTTTGAGAACAAAACCAAGTGTACTTAAATATTATTGCCACAAAAGGCTTCAAGCTTTTTTCTTTTATCGTATTCTCCATTCGCAGAAGACCATTCAAGTCTTGTCCATCCATTTCAACTATCTGATTTTCTGTATTTGGTAAGAATCATGATCTAAAGTCTAAACCCACTTTATTGTTCTTAACTCCTTCTTTAGGGTTTTTGGTATAATCTAAGTTAGATCTCATTGCATTCCATGATCCTAGCTCATTTGGGGAACCCATTCTTGTTGGAACTTTACATTATCGATTGAGGTAAACCTCCATAACCATCCATCTAATTATTAGTTCCTTGAATTGTATGAAAATTTGATCTAAAACAGAAGGTTAGAAATTTTGCGCGGTGAGGCTTGCGGATAGCAATGTCATCTGTCATGTCCCTGATCTTGACCAGGCCATTCGACAATGTTTACAGACCGTAATAATCATTTATAGTCCATAAATGCTTCCGTTCTTGACCTGATCTCAAAGTTTTGGGGTATGGAACATATGTAAAGCCTGGAATACCGTCCGTAATGTATCAACTTTCAACCTAATCACTTAAACTGGGTTATGAAGCATAATTTCCAAGATTACTATCGCAATGTCTTAGATTTGACCTAATTCAACAAAATTGGGTCACGGGCCGTAAGGCCCTAGAATACGGTTCGTAAAGTGTCATTCTTAAAAACCTAATTCTCAAATTGTGCTACGAACCATAAAGCCTAGATTATGGGCCGTAATGCTCCAAACTTTTACAAGATTATTTGTCACACCACACCCCAACCAATGGCGGAAACATCGAGGCGAGACGTAATAGATTGTTCAAAGATAACATAACACTAAAATTGTGACATATTATTAAAATTCAAAATTTCATTTCATTTCATTCTATCAAAACAAGCAATACATTGTTCAAATAGGGAAATACAACAATTAAGATTTCGAGACTAAAATATCAAAATGCATAATTTAAACTAGGTGAGTATCTAATCTACCCCAAGTCTTTTCCTGCGATATCATCATCAAATATTTCCTACAACATGTATAAAATATCCGTCAACACAAATTGTGTCGGTGAGCATGCTAGTTTGTCTACGTAGCATAAGTACGAGTAAATCTCAAATCCACGTGTTATTGTATACTAAATCATGTAATCATACTAGCATGCAATAACTAAAAAATCAACCCAAAGTTTCCACTAGCGTAACCTTATCACTGAAGTAAATAAGACCATAAAGAATGAATACTTAACAATGACCCAACAAACAGGGCGGCATGCTACTCCTATAGCGCTATACATGTTAAGAGAGACTTTTAAATTTAATGAAAGATAGCATGCATAAGATTTTCCTATGTGTATAAACAAGTAGCATAACAAGTAGCATGTTTTAGGATTGAGATTGATTGTACGTGTGATTATGAATTTAATACGGATACATGTTGCAACCCAAATAGTGTTTAAAACATAACATGGGTCAAGTATAAACTCATGGTTTGCGAAGATTTCCACAAAAGCGAGTAATCGACCTTGAAGGATAGAGTCACCAAAGTTTACCATAAAATGGTAAACAAAGGTGCAGTGGTGGGGATCTAGCCTAAAAAATTAGGGGTATCCTAAATTCTTTTTGTTTTTTTTTTTTTTTTTTTTTGATTAGGGGTATCCTTTGTATAAAACCAATAAATAAAAATAAAAATTTTACACTATGTAGACAGAGTTAAGGGGTATTTTTGGTCAAAGTCAAGATTGAAGTCAAAGGAAGAAAAGATTGTTAATTGCGATCTGTCACTCCTTGCTCAATTCCTGTTTTGACTTCTTTGACTGGTAGATAGTCTAATTTCCTTTTACGTTAGTTGTATTATGTGGAGTACTTATTAATAATCGAGGTTTTATCGCTATTTATCGATGATTACCGCATGTTTTATCGCTTTATCGCTTATCGCAATCGCGCTCGTAACCTGAATTATGTGCTCTGGATATTGTTTTACGTGTGTGTGCCAATTATGTGTTACTTGTGCATGATTATTATGCTTATGTGGAGGTGTTTAATCGAAACGCTATCGCAATCGAATCGCAAACACTAAACGAAGGGTATTTAGGATGATTGTATGTTAGATATAGTAGTTGGGATTAAAAGTAATTTGAATAAGAAATTCTATCGCATTGCAAAACTCAGCGCGAAACGCCGAAACTTAACCGTCGGAGCCACTCGATCGAGTGACAGCTCGAAGGGATGGCCACCCGATCGGGTTGCCACCCGATCGGATAGTCATCCGATCGGTGACCAGCCCTCTCCCCCCCCCCCCCTTTCCATTTATGGAAACCCTATAAATACCCCATATGTCAACATCATTTGATGTTGACAGCTCTCACTCTCTCTCACTCGCTCTAGCCGCTATTTCTTTAGATTTCTCGCGATTCTTGTAAGTTTTCCACCTAAATCTTGTACTTTATTAATCTACATGCACTCCTACACCTTTCTATCTTTTGAATCTTAACTTTTAACCGTGAAATCACTAGATTTGAGGTGTTCTAGGATGATGTCATCATGGTGTTCTTATGAACTTCATGTTTTGGCTTCAATCCACCAAGAACAACTTAGATCTGAACGATTTCCACATGAATAAACAAAGATCTTTCATAGATCTAAACATATTCATGGTGAAAGGATTGAAAGATGGTTTCTCACTTTCTTTCAACTCTTTTACACTCAATGCACTCAAGACCGATAGAATTCGGAGCTCGTTCTGATCTTCTACTCCTTCTTAGTGATGTATCGGTTCAAGATCTAAATTCTATCCAGAAGACTAAAGATTACGGGTTGGACATGAAACACCGTCACGAACCTGTGAACGGGTCGGATCTGGGTGATTCCTGTCCGATCGGGTTACTAAGTAATTGGCGAGGTTTCTGTTGTTTAGTACATTATCAAACAGTCTCGATAAAACGACAAACTATCAAAACAACTAAGGAAGAGGACGACCAGGTCATCTGGGACGGATTACCGTCCGATCGGATTGCCACTCGACCGGACAGCCACCCGATCGGATTGCACCTTGGGTCCCACACTTAACTTTTATTTCAATATTTGAAGTTTGAACATTGAATAGAGTACCGTCTGATCGGATTACCACCCGATCGGATTACCCCTCGACTATGTGATGCTTAGACTTCAACACTTAAACAATTTTCAACATGTTCAATACAAACGGATTGTCACCTGATCGGATTGGATTGCAAACCGATTGAGTGACAAACTGCTGTGAACTTGTTCTCACTAAGTGTCCACCAATCGGATTATCGCCCGATCAGACAGCTGTCCGATCGACCGACCTGAAAGGTATAGGTACTTATCTATTTTTAAAATGCTACAATGAAAACTTCAAAAGGTAAGCCATCATACACAAACACAACCTTCCCAAACGAGGTAACAATCCAATCGAATGGTTACCCGACCGGATGACCATCCGAACGGATTGTCACCCGATCGACTGGCCATCCGATCGGATTGTCACCCGATCGGATTACCATCCGATCTACTGACACTTTACTCCATTTTACGCGTCACTTAGCGTCTGTGCTATCGTTCTGATCAGGCTAATCCCACTCTAGCGCTCCCTTCAATCCATCATCGCTGTGAGTACACTCGAACCCTTTTTGCTTTATGCACTTTTGGGTGTTACATACGTTACTTATTCTAAATCACATCGAACACACTACGCAATACTTTGACGCTAACCGTTATCGCATGCTATACGTGACTTAATGAATGCTTGTTTGTTATGTTTACACATGGATTGCTGTCTACCTGCCTTAGCAACGATATTACTATTGCGTGACTTAATGAATGTTTGTTTGTTATGTTTACACATGGATTGCTGTCTACCTGCCTTAGCAACGATATTACTATTAGTTTGGACTCAGCACCTGTTCACTCAGGGGTTGTTAAGGACAATTAATCACATGGGTCACAGTGGTGATCATGTATTACGAACTGCCTTGCGCAATCAACCCGCAGTCATTGGTATTGATAGGATCATGTCGATAACTTACGTGCTTCATTTCACACTGTGTACGTGCTGGTTATGCGTAAACGATTTCGAACTCTATTATATCTATTAAACTTGTATGCTCACCTTTACACTATGTGTATTGACTTTGACTTTAACGTATGTGGCAGGTGCTTAAGATGTTTAAATGCTTTGCTTGCTGTGAAATCGAGGCTAGGAAAGGTCTAGAAACGAATAAAGGAATTGTCTGTATTTGAAAATCTGAGTTGTCGGAACAGAACAATTTGACTAGATTTTGTCTGTAATAATTATATTACTCTTTATGTCATGGTATGGGACATGATGCTTTAAATAATTGGTAATTATAGTTGTTATGGAAACTTCTGGACAATCTGTTTCGCTCAGTGTCGCGCCCCGATGATTCCGCCATCGGTTGGGGTGTGAAAGATTGGTATCAAAGCCATAACTATAGGGAATTAGGCAAGACTCGACCTAGTCCGGGCCGATGTCTTAGAACGACCTAGTCTATAGTCTAAGTACCAACAGACCGACTTGTGCATATCCTTAGGGATTTTTGTGCATATCCTTAGGGATTTTTGTGCAAACTTACCTGCTATATCTCGCTATTCTCGCCTACACTACACTATCACTGCACTTTACTTATCGAAAATGAACGGGTGATTAGGTCGGGATTAGGTGTGAAAACCGCAAACTCTCGACTAAATCGCTTGTTCGACCCGCGTATTTATCCATAAACACGAGAATTTGTGTTGAATCAGGAGTGAGATCCATACTTTAACGCAGGTTTTCGTCCCTATTTTCTTTATCAAACAGGAACAAAGTTGTTAAGTCAGGGGTGAAACCCAAACCTTGACGACTTGTTCTCCGCCCTATTTTGTTTTACAAAACTCTCACCAAAGTCTCGAGGGACTCCAAAAGACTCAAGGTCGCACTATAACTAAAAGGATGCGTGCCATTCGCCCAAATTCGAGGCGAGAACACAGTCCCGAAGGTAAAGTGTGTACCAAGAGTCTTTGTGAATAGTCGAAACGCTTTGGTTAGTCGACGTCTAATAGCCGCAGACAATCTATCCTCGTTTTTTAAGTGTTTCGATTCTGAACTCGCTACTGCCGACTCTGATATTTGTCGATTTTATGTGAATTTTATGTGTTTGTGTGATCTATATGTAACGTGTTTCGATTTTTGGTGATATTATTCGCTTTTCGCTTCGCTTTTGATCGACACGCACAACTCGCACAGCACATCTACCTCAAAACGACATAAAAGCACGAAATATTAAGACAAAAGAACCCGGGTAATGGGTTGTAAATAAATATAGGAATAAACCAGATAACAACAAGTGGAAAACAAACCGACGCGTAAATGACGTAAGAAGTCATGGAGTCGGAAGATTAGTTTAAAATGGTAACGGGTGTAGCCTTAGACTACGGTTAAGGTCCATAGAATTCAAAAAAAAAAGAAGAACGAATTCTAAACTTAAAAAAAAAGGGGGGTGCGTTGACACCGAAAGTGTATTTCTAGAATGACATGAGTAAAAAAAAATTAAAGAAAAAGCCTACGATGCTAAGTAAAAGAACCGGCGGGTCACTCAGGTAAAGCGTGGAAAACTGATTACAATTCTCCATGTAAAATATTCACGGTCAGGAATAAAACTTAGACGGAAATTCCTAGACATGAGGAAAAGACATAAGACAGAGAAAACGTAAACTAAAATTTAGTTTTTAGTCAACAGCACGTTTTAACAAACATAAGTAGTATGAGGGGAATTAGAAAATCTTAAACACACATAAGGCCGGGGATGACAAAATAGTATACCCGGGAAACGGGGTATGAAGTGAAGGCGACTAATTAGTCTAGCCGGTAAAACCATTCGAAGTCAAAATATGGTTAGGAAACTATGTAAAGCGCTCGTCAGAATAAGATTAGCATGAAGTAAACATATTGAAAGAATTAGTGACCGGGTGATCAAATGAAAACTCGGTCAAATAGACGACAAGAATAGGAATATATGATAAAAGTTATGGCCCATAAAACCATTTACATGAAAGACGCTCACGTCAACACAAATGATCACTGTAGACCGAAAAGAAAGAAACCCTTGAAAACGAAGCTAGGTTCGCTTGTTTTAATCAACGAACTACGTAAAGAAGGTTTCGGGGACGAAACCTCTTTAAGGGGGGTAGACTTGTAACACCCCGAAATCGGGATTTGGTAATTAAACCATGTAAATAATAATGAACGGGTAACTACCGTTAGTGGTGAAAATAAATCCGGTGAATATTAGGAAGTAAATAAATAAACCTAATATCGAATAAAAAGAGAATAAAAGGGTTTAATGAAATAATGTTTATAAGAGACCTGAGCTAACGGGACTTAAAAACAAAACGGGTGGTAATCTCCCGGAACCCACTAAGTTAACTAGGAGTAATTAACCTAGTTAATTAAAGTAAAATATTTCTAGAAATAAAGAGGTTAAGGCCTACTTGGAACAAACCAAATCATGAGGGGCTAAAGGTGGGTAATTTGAAAAGTGTTTTAATTAAAACACTTATATAAAAAAAAAAGAAATAAAAACACACACAGGTGTGTTCGATCGACAGGAGGACAGGGAGAAAGGGGTGAAACCCTAACTCAACAAAACCTTCAAATTGGAGGATCAAACGAAGGCCAAATTCGGATTAGAATATACATAAACGATCACCAAGTCAAGGGGATCGAAAGGTATGTCGAATTTTTGACATTCATGAAGTTGTGAAAAGTCGATTAACTTTACAAGATGCAATTTAGGTATGAATTGTAGAAGTTATGGCTAGATTAGAGATGTATACTTGCTTAGGAGCAAAACCCTAAGTGAAAATTCTGCATATATTGCTATGATTTGAATACTTAGATGAATTACCATACTTACATAAGTGGGTTTTAATGTTATGATGAAATTGATGGTCTAACTAGGTTTAGAATCATCATGCATGATGATGTTAAGAAGGTGTTTGATTAAATCATGAATTTGGGTACATGATCATAAATGACTTGAAATGGGTTTTGAATGTTAAGATGAAATTTGGTAAATTTGTTCATGGAACTAGGTGTATGAAATCATATTGTCTATCAATTGATAAGTAGAACTTGATTATATTAAGTGTTGGGATAAATGCTAGTGATATGATGAAACGGGTTTCACTCGTGTATGAGGAACCCTTAGTTCTTACAAAAATAAATGAATAAACTAGTCAAGATAATCGTTTAAACTAGTTTATTAGCCATGGAAATGGGTTGCAATTGATGGTTTGGGTCGAATTTGAAAGGACCCTAAACATGATTTTCATAGCTTTTTATATGTATTTTGACTAATCTTAAAAAAATCATATAAAATCAACCGTTTATCCGATTTGGGTGTTCTATACCTTTTCGGAAAGCTTATGAAGTAAATTTTTACTGTTTTCAATCATAAGAAACAAATGTGGTTGTTAAATAGGCCAAATGGGCGAATTAAAACTGCTGTTCAGAACTTGAAAGATGTTGAAAAATGAAAATATAGTTGCTGAGCTGATTTTATAAAAATCATATAAAATCATAGAAAATTCGTTAGAAGGTGTACCTTATATGCTTGCTAAGGTATTGGAGCGTTCTACGATCCATCTTTGAACATGTTGATCTAATTTTGATTTTAAACGGGTCAAAATGGTCAATTACAGCAGCTGAATAGAAAATCGCTGCACATAAATAATGTTCTTATTAACCAAGAAAAAGGCATAGGATTGTATATACTTGCTTCAGGCATGAATTATTGATTGTTAGGAACAAATAGCACTTTATGTGACATGCTTAAAGTGTTTAAAATCACTTACTAACTAGTTGTATAAGTAACTTCACTAACGGGTCAAACGGTTAGTGAATGAAAAGAATTATGGTATGAAACTAGTTGTTGAATATATGGCATGTTTTTATTGATAAGTGTGTAAAAAAAAGCGTTCCATAGGGTGATGGCCATTATATAGAATGACCAATCTAACCATCTTATGGATGTTATGATGTAGTTGACTCTAAACAAGCTAGGTGGGAGCTTGGAAAGGAACGGGTCAAACGGATCATGGATGCAAAGAATGTTTGCGCGGACGCGAGGTAAGTTATGCTTACACTCCCTTTTTAATTAGAATACACTTGTGAATATTGATTGTGAATAATGATAAGTAATTGGAATATGATGTTCCGGCAAGATACAATGCAAGTCGGAATATGTAAAAAGGTAAGAAACCATAAATTATGGTAAAAAGGGGTAAAATGGTAAATTAGTCGGGTGAAGACTAATAAATAACGAATTTTGAACAATACGTTATGGGGTGAATTGTAACGTGTAAAAGTGATTTACTAATACTCCGGACACGAGTTGACGGATAGAATAAAAGATGTGAAAAGACACCATTTGGTATAAGTCATAACGGGTCAAACAATTCAAGAAATGTCTTTTAAGTAGTAAGGACTCATGGTGCTAACCGGAATGGGTTCAAGGGGAGAAATGGTATCAAAATACCATCATATGATGATAAATGATCATTTGACTAAACGGGTCAAATGGTGCGTTAACACCATTTGACGATAATTTTTGACGATCGCTTGTTAAGTTTTGGTGATTACAGGAAAGTAATATGAGGTTCGCGACGCTATTAATTAGTAAGTTAATAGTGAAAGGTATTTTAAACGGGTCAAAACTTTGACCCGAGCCAGGTATGTGCAAATAAGATTATAGTTTTAAGTACGATTTTTGGTCAAACATGTTATTAAAAGTCCATCGTCGTCAAAAGACTTGAAACTTGTCTTTTGCAAAATTTCTAAACCAGAGATTAGAACACGGAACAAGTAGTTTATCACATTATATCCACCACAAATATTGTTGTGGTGGAAAACAAGTAGAAACCATAGTGTGGAAATAAGATGCAAGCAAAGGATGGGTGTAATTTAAGCTTAAAAGTGCATAAGTACCCTTAACGGGTCAAAATAAGAGTATAAACAAAAACGTGTTAAGAATGTGTATAAACTCATGATTTGAACCTTGTACAATAGGAAATAATTATATTATAATATGTTACAAAAAAGAAAACAAAGGCGACAGACTACAGAACTGGCAAACTGATTATTATTTTGTGGTTTGATGTCTAAAACTTGTTTAACCTATTATTTAAGCATCAAAACTAACTTTTAGGTTGGTTTTGATCACAGGTAAATACCAAGTGTTCCCGGATGAAGATCAAGCTCAAGGAAGAATCGAACACGATCAAAGATACAAGCTTCCGCATATCGTTTCGTCGATATTTTAATCAACGAACTCTATTTCATTGCGTGTATTATTTTTTTTAAATTGTAAAAGTTTTAAATTACCCGTATTTTCCACGGATACGAAATATTAACTACATTTTTATTTTCGTAATTCATACGAAAACCATTAAATAATACTAAGGGTGTTACAAGTTGGTAATCAGAGCTCAAGGTTAAAGAGTAAAGTGTGTTCGGTTCGAAGCTTGATCGCAAATCCGGTAAGTACATGTATGTTAATAGTTTAGTAGGATTAAAGTGTTGTGAACAACTCAAAGGGTATCGTGTAATACACGTTACACCAACAAAAATGATTAGTATAGTTAACGAAATCACGTGCAGTAAAAAGCCTTGTATTACAATACGTGCATTTATTAATGTTGAAATTACTAATTGTTGTAAATGTTTTAGTTCAAGGACACTCGCATATGAAGATAGCAAGAGTTTAACAAATCGCGGACTTGATAGAGGAACGGTCCAAAGAGTATGCTCATCAAGGACTTAAATCGCGTAACGGTCGCGAACAAGGCTAATGGCAAGAGAAGCCCGTTAGGGCAAGCATTACCAGGTGCACATTTTAAATTTAATTGCACAAATAGTAATATGCAACAAATATGTAGAAATTGAAAGTTGCATATGTAGATTAAAAACTTGGAAAAAACCCGAATAGAAAATGTATTCGGGATATTGTTTCCAAGAGAAACAAATAGAGGCATTACTTACATAGGACGTGATGTGAAAACTATAAAAAGGTCATGCGTGTCATGTGTTAATCGCTTACTCTGGCCAAGTAAGTAGTGGCATATGATACCATGAACTTCTTATAGCGGACACATTTATATCCGATGTAGTAAGGACGGGGTGAATGGGACAAATTAAAAAGTACCCAAATGAAACAAATGAATAAAATAGTTGATAATAATGTAAACGCACAGCTGGGTGACGGAAGCGTATTACATTAGGATAATGAGCCCGAGAGAAAGGACAAGGATTAATGTAAATGATGATATAAATGAATGATCAAAAGAAAATTCACGAAAATAAGTCACCTTGGACGAAAGGGCCATGGTGAACAAAATGGGCAAGTAAAACCAAAGTATAGATGATCCGCCGGGTCATAAAAACAAAGGTGTTGCCCACACGAAAAAGATAATCAAGGTTGTTAACTTTAGTCGTAGTAAAGCAAGGATAACGATGATAATCGTCACTCATAATTAATAAGGCCGCCAATGGTGGTCAAGTAAAGAATAAAAGACATGGTCGAATAAAAGCGATGGATTTCGCTAAGATGACCAAGTAAATCGAAATGAAGTCTTAATGCATACCGGAAGGGGTGCAATGATAACGATTTCGGTAAAACACCCGGTTGATGAGTAAGGAATTAAACGCGTGCGTAGACTGAGAAACAGGAACGTGTATGGAAAGTAAAAAAAAAGACTCGGGTTTTGGGTCATGACTAAAGGACGATAAGATACTGCAAATAGAAATTTTGATAAATTACGTTCAACTATTTCAAAGCTGAACGGGTTGAATAAAGAACGAAGTTTGACATTCATAAGTGATGAACTCTCACACAAACAAGTCAAACAAATTTAATAATGATGACGCTTGCTAATGTAAGTAAGCGCAAATCGACATAAAAGCACGAAATATTAAGACAAAAGAACCCGGGTAATGGGTTGTAAATAAATATAGGAATAAACCAGATAACAACAAGTGGAAAACAAACCGACGCGTAAATGACGTAAGAAGTCATGGAGTCGAAAGATTAGTTAAAAATGGTAACGGGTGTAGCCTTAGACTACGGTTAAGGTCCATAGAATTCAAAAAAAAAAAAAAAGAACGAATTCTAAACTTAAAAAAAGGGGGGTGCGTTGACACCGAAAGTGTATTTCTAGAATGAAATGAGTAAAAAAAAATTAAAGAAAAAGCCTACGATGCTAAGTAAAAGAACCGGCGGGTCACTCGGGTAAAGCGCGGAAAACTGATTACAATTCTCCATGTAAAATATTCACGGTCAGGAATAAAACTTAGACGGAAATTCCTAGACATGAGGAAAAGACATAAGACAGAGAAAACGTAAACTAAAATTTAGTTTTTAGTCAAAAGCACATTTTAACAAACATAAGTAGTATGAGGGGAATTAGAAAATCTTAAACACACATAAGGCCGGGGATGACAAAATAGTATACCCGGGAAACGGGGTATGAAGTGAAGGCGACTAATTAGTCTAGCCGGTAAAACCATTCGAAGTCAAAATATGGTTAGGAAACTATGTAAGCGCTCGTCAGAATAAGATTAGCATGAAGTAAACATATTGAAAGAATTAGTGACCGGGTGATCAAATGACAACTCGGTCAAATAGACGACAAGAATAGGAATATATGATAAAAGTTATGGCCCATAAAGCCATTTACATGAAAGACGCCCACGTCAACACAAATGATCACTGTAGACCGGAAAGAAAGAAACCCTTGAAAACGAAGCTAGGTTCGCTTGTTTTAATCAACGAACTACGTAAAGAAGGTTTCGGGGACGAAACCTCTTTAAGGGGGGTAGACTTGTAACACCCCGAAATCGGGATTTGGTAATTAAACCATGTAAATAATAATGAACGGGTAAATACCGTTAGTGGTGAAAATAAATCCGGTGAATATTAGGAAGTAAATAAATAAACCTAATATCGAATAAAAAGAGAATAAAAGGGTTTAATGAAATAATGTTTATAAGAGACCCGAGCTAACGGGACTTAAAAACAAAACGGGTGGTAATCTCCCGGAACCCACTAAGTTAACTAGGAGTAATTAACCTAGTTAATTAAAGTAAAATATTTCTAGAAATAAAGAGGTTAAGGCCTACTTGGAACAAACCAAATCATGAGGGGCTAAAGGTGGGTAATTTGAAAAGTGTTTTAATTAAAACACTTATATAAAAAAAAAAGAAATAAAAACACACACAGGTGTGTTCGATCGACATGAGGACAGGGAGAAAGGGGTGACACCCTAACTCAACAAAACCTTCAAATTGGAGGATCAAACGAAGGCCAAATTCGGATTGGAATATACATAAACGATCACCAAGTCAAGGGGATCGAAAGGTATGTCGAATTTTTGACATTCATGAAGTTGTGAAAAGTCGATTAACTTTACAAGATGCAATTTAGGTATGAATTGTAGAAGTTATAGCTAGATTAGATATGTATACTTGCTTAGGAGCAAAACCCTAAGTGAAAATTCTGCATATATTGCTATGATTTGAATACTTAGATGAATTACCACACTTACATAAGTGGGTTTTAATGTTATGATGAAATTGATGGTCTAACTAGGTTTAGAATCATCATGCATGATGATGTTAAGAAGGTGTTTGATTAAATCATGAATTTGGGTACATGATCATAAATGACTTGAAATGGGTTTTGAACGTTAAGATGAAATTTGGTAAATTTGTTCATGGAACTAGGTGTATGAAATCATATTGTCTATCAATTGATAAGTAGAACTTGATTATATTAAGTGTTGGGATAAATGCTAGTGATATGATGAAACGGGTTTCACTCGTGTATGAGGAACCCTTAGTTCTTACAAAAATAAATGAATAAACTAGTCAAGATAATCGTTTAAACTAGTTTATTAGCCATGGAAATGGGTTGCAATTGATGGTTTGGGTCGAATTTGAAAGGACCCTAAACATGATTTTCGTAGCTTTTTATATGTATTTTGACTAATCTTAAAAAAATCATATAAAATCAACCGTTTATCCGATTTGGGTGTTCTATACCTTTTCGGAAAGCTTATGAAGTAAATTTTTACTGTTTTCAATCATTGGAAACAAATGTGGTTGTTAAATAGGCCAAATGGGCGAATTAAAACTGCTGTTCAGAACTTGAAAGATGTTGAAAAATGAAAATATAGTTGCTGAGCTGATTTTAAAAAAATCATATAAAATCATAGAAAATTCGTTAGAAGGTGTACCTTATATGCTTGCGAAGGTATTGGAGCGTTCTACGATCTATCTTTGAACATGTTGATCTAATTTAGATTTTAAACGGGTCAAAATGGTCAATTACAGCAGCTGAATAGAAAATCGCTGCACATAAATAATGTTCTTATTAACCAAGATAAAGGCATAGGATTGTATATACTTGCTTCAGGCATGAATTATTGATTGTTTGGAACAAATAGCACTTTATGTGACATGCTTAAAGTGTTTAAAATCACTTACTAACTAGTTGTATAAGTAACTTCACTAACGGGTCAAACGGTTAGTGAATGAAAAGAATTATGGTATGAAACTAGTTGTTGAATATATGGCATGCTTTGATTGATAAGTGTGTAAAAAAAAGGGTTCCATAGGGTGATGGCCATTATATAGAATGACCAATCTAACCATCTTATGGATGTTATGATATAGTTGACTCTAAACAAGCTAGGTGTGAGCTTGGAAAGGAACGGGTCAAACGGATCATGGATGCAAAGAATGTTTGCGCGGACGCGAGGTAAGTTATGCTTACACTCCCTTTTTAATTACAATACACTTGTGAATATTGATTGTGAATAATGATAAGTAATTGGAATATGATGTTCCGGCAAGATACAATGCAAGTCTGAATATGTAAAAAGGTAAGAAACCATAAATTATGGCAAAAAGGGGTAAAATGGTAAATTAGTCGGGTGAAGACTAATAAATAACGAATTTTGAACAATACGTTATGGGGTGAATTGTAACGTGTAAAAGTGATTTACTAATACTCCGGACACGAGTTGACGGATAGAATAAAAGATGTGAAAAGACACCATTTGGTATAAGTCATAACGGGTCAAACAATTCAAGAAATGTCTTTTAAGTAGTAAGGACTCATGGTGCTAACCGGAATGGGTTCAAGGGGAGAAATGGTATCAAAATACCATCATATGATGATAAATGATCATTTGACTAAACGGGTCAAATGGTGCGTTAACACCATTTGACGATAATTTTTGACGATCGCTTGTTAAGTTTTGGTGATTACAGGAAAGTAATATGAGGTTCGCGACGCTATTAATTAGTAAGTTAATAGTGAAAGGTATTTTAAACGGGTCAAAACTTTGACCCGAGCCAGGTATGTGCAAATAAGATTATAGTTTTAAGTACGATTTTTGGTCAAACATGTTATTAAAAGTCCATCGTCGTCAAAAGACTTGAAACTTGTCTTTTGCAAAATTTCTAAACCAGAGATTAGAACACGGAACAAGTAGTTTATCACATTATATCCACCACAAATATTGTTGTGGTGGAAAACAAGTAGAAACCATAGTGTGGAAATAAGATGCAAGCAAAGGATGGGTGTAATTTAAGCTTAAAAGTGCATAAGTACCCTTAACGGGTCAAAATAAGAGTATAAACAAAAACGTGTTAAGAATGTGTATAAACTCATGATTTGAACCTTGTACAATAGGAAATAATTATATTATAATATGTTACAAAAAAGAAAACAAAGGCGACAGACTACAGAACTGGCAAACTGATTATTATTTTGTGGTTTGATGTCTAAAACTTGTTTAACCTATTATTTAAGCATCAAAACTAACTTTTAGGTTGGTTTTGATCACAGGTAAATACCAAGTGTTCCCGGATGAAGATCAAGCTCAAGGAAGAACCGAACACGATCAAAGATACAAGCTTCCGCATATCGTTTCGTCGATATTTTAATCAACGAACTCTATTTCATTGCGTGTATTATTTTTTTTAAATTGTAAAAGTTTTAAATTACCCGTATTTTCCACGGATACGAAATATTAACTACATTTTTATTTTCGTAATTCATACGAAAACCATTAAATAATACTAAGGGTGTTACAGTTTTTACGTGATTATACGTGTTCCTGAGCTTTAGTATTAGGCCTATGAGGTGAGATTCGATTATATTGTGTTTGAGTCCTATGGCAATGTCTGTTGCAGACAATGTCGTCATCTGGATCCCGTCACTCGCGTGCTGCTCGCCAAAGCCAGAAGGACAAACGCCTTGCTGCTCTCGTCGCCAAGCAAGTGGCAAAGGTTGTTCCTCAGATCGTGAGTGAACTGTACGAGAACGTGAGCAAATCGTCTGAAGAGTCCAGGACTGAAACCCCCAAAGCTGCTTTCAGCTTCAAGCAGTTTAAAGCTTGCGGACCAAAAGAATTCAATGGCGAAGATGGCCCTACGGCTTTATTTCAATGGTTCGATTCGATCGAGGTCACCCTGCATTAGAGTGGATGTCCTAATAATCTCCGCACTCTGAATGCTACCGGCGTCTTCCAGTCCAACGCATTAGACTGATGGACGACCGAGAGGAACAAACGCGGAAATGATGCAGGTTATGGTATGTCGTGGGACGAGTTAAAGAACGTCATGATCGAAGTGTTCTGCCCTCCCCATGAGCGCCAAAAGTTGGAGGACGAATTCTGTCATATAAAGCAGAAGGATGGTGACAACGCTGCTTTAACCGCTCGCTTCAAGCAGCTCAGTATTATCTGCCCTGATCAAGTCAAGACTGCTGATATGACGGTCAAGAAGTACATTCGAGCTCTGCCGGATTGTGTCGCAGATTTTGTGCATGCTTCAAAGCCAGCAACAACCGAGGAAACTTATCTGCTTGCCGCAGAAATCAACGACAAGCGAGTCAAAGCTGGCTTTTGGGATAAAGCTTCGAAGAACCTGCACCAAGCTACCACCGTTGCATCTGCTGAAACTGCCACCGCTGCCCCGCAATCATCAAAGTCCTGATGTGTGTAAAATGCAACATATAAATTACATCAAATGAGGCATAAAACTAACCCTTTTTAAGTACTAATATTGGAAAAAGAGTGTTTTTGTCTTCCTTTTGTATTTTCAGGATTAAATGAGCTCAAAAACACAAAAGAAGCAAAAAGACAGCTAAATCCAACATAAATACAAGAAAAGGAACATAAGTGGACTGCCCGACCCCTCAACGGCATCTTCCCAAGCAAAATAGAGAAGGCAGAAGACTGAACACGCCCCGTGCTCAGGCAGCACGGGGCCGTGCCCAAGAAGCAGCAGAAAAGACAAACCTATAGAAGCTTCTATTGCCCACCACGGGGCCGTGTCCAGTGAACACGGGGGCGTGGCGAAAGTACAGCAAGCGCATTAATTGTAATTGCGAATTACAATTAATGAAGAGAGAGAGTGTCAGACAGGCACGGGGGCGTGTCCAGCGGACACGGGGCCGTGCCCAGCCTTCTGTTCAGCCTATAAATAGGAGTGCTTGGTTTCATTTCAACTCATCCCTTGGCACACCACCTCTCTCACACTTCATCCACCACCCACCACCATCATAACACCATTATCCACCACCATCATCCATTGTCCATCGTAGAGTGTGTGAGTCGTCTCGGGATCCAAGATTGATCGTAAGAGTTCTTGACAATCAAGGCCATCTTTGCCTAAGTCTCTTACATCACTTGGTGAAGACAAAGTGTCTAGCATAATACTTTTTATTTCTAATCTTTTGCACTTTTTATTTGGTTTTGTATTAATGACTTTAATAACTAGTTACTTATGTTGAAGGTGATCTTTCCTTATCGTTTGTCCGTGGTGTCTTGGCATTATTTTACTGTCTATAAAAAATAAAAGATTTTCACCATTCATATCTCCACGGTCTATATGGAGGTATGTTGGCTACCTGGTCGGGGGTTAAGGGAACGGTTTGGTAAAGGTCTTGCCATTGTTCAGCGTTTAGAGGTCCTGCAATGGACCTGGGTCAAATTTAGTAGGACCTCCTTCAATGCTTCACGGTATTGGATGGCGGGGGTCCAAACTCTTTGATCCCCTCATAAGTTAACTACTATTAATACTATAACCCGGCTATTTAGGACTGTATCCCTGCTGACTCAGACTACTTAGTCGAGGGTAACGTCACCTCCAAAAGAGGGGCCTACCATAATATTGCATTAATAACTTAATTCATTATCTTCCAATAATCCACCCTTTTAGGATTGTATCCTTGCTGACTCAAACTACTGGGGTGAGGGTAACGTCACCTTCAAAAGAGGGGCCTACTACAATAACTAAGATAATCTCTTAATTATGTGCAAAAGTGCGGAAATAATCAAAGGTTATACTAGATACGAGTCGGAACCAAGTGATTCATCTTGTCTATCTGTTTTTCTTTTTATTTTTATTTTCAGCATTTTAGTTAGTTTTTATTTTTCTTAGTTTAAACATTTTTCTAAACTTTTTATTTTGATTAGACGTTGAGGATAAACCGGTACTAAAAGCTCTTGTGTCCTTGGACGACCTCGGTATCTTACCAACGCTATACTACGCTCACGATGGGTGCACTTGCCCATATGTGTGTTTAGTGTTAGTAAAATATCGTGTTTTATAAATTTAAAACTTGGCTAAAAATAAGTGTTAAAAGGGCTTAAAATATACACCTAATATATATAACACTTCACACGCATTAGTCCTCTCGGCGCAAGAGGAAGAGCAGCAACTCCAGCAACAAGAACTGTGTTGTCACTACCGCTGCTCCACTTCAAGCGGTACCAGCTCAGCAGCAATCTCAGCACCGATCAGCTCCAGCACCAATCACCCAAGCACCTCCTGCTAAACGTGCTTACACGGGTCCTCACCCTGCTTGCCCGATCTATACTTATCATCACCCGGTGGGTATCGCCTGCAGATTTTGTGTGCATTGCAATATGTATGGCCATTTCACCGCCAATTGTCGAACCGGCCCCCGCAACGCCGCAGCTCCCGCTCCTGCTCAGCAAGATCTTCTCACTGCCCCTCAAGGCCAACAAGCGGCTCAGGCACCCGCGGTCAACGCCAAAGTCTGCTTCACGTGTGGTGATCCCAACCACTTCGCAAACATGTGCTCGAACAGGGTTGTGAAACAAGAGTCTCAGCAACCGCAGCAGCAACAGCCTCGGCAGCAACAGCAACAAGCCGCCCACGCCAGAACTTTCAACATCAACGTGCGCCAGACCCAGGCTGACAATAATGTGGTCAATGGTACGTTCCTTGTGAATGGTATTTATGCTTCGTGTTTGTTTGATACTGGAGCCGATAACTGTTTTATATCGTTTGAGTTCGAGAAGCTCCTTAAGCGTAAGCGCTCCCATCTCCCCTCGACGTTCGATGTTGAAGTCGCCACCGGAAGAACAGTTGGATCTGAGTTTGTTTCTGATTGTATTTTGTGTTTGTAATTAAAATGAAGATGGATGAGTGTGCAGCGGAATTATGATGAAAACAAACTTTGCATACAATCAAACGAGAGTAATACTTTAATCAAACATCTTTTCACAATGAATCGGAAGATTGAATTTATTTCAATAACGATTACAATGATTGATGAATGAATGCAAACTCCCCCTCAGCCAGAGCTCAGTTGTTTGTTCGTGCAAAGAAGACGATGATGCAAAAGAGCTAATAGAACAGTACAAAGTACTGAACTATTTATAGGCTCTTGCAAACCACTGAGCATCTTAGCTGACGTCACCATGAAAGTGACATCTAACCTCCTAACAAACTCTAACCTCTGATCTATACAAACACTGCTATGTTAACTACTGCTATTACATTACATTACAAAACAGACTATAGATCAGCTGCTGCAACTTTCCACTGCTGTGAATCCAGCAGTATTTGTCCGGATCAGCAGCGCTTGACTCAAGGCAGTAGATAGAATCAGCAGGGCTTTAGTCTTTCATCAGGTCTTTACTTTGAGCAGCAGTTGTAGGTCAGCACTTTGTAAGATCAGCAGATAGGAGGTCAGCAGATATGAAATCACTTTCAAGGGGAGAGATTTGTATGTAAACATCTGCTTTATTCTGGATCCACTGCTCTGATCCAGTTTTGGCTTTAATTATCTGTTCCTCTGATAGGGTTTAATCCCAACAATCTCCCCCTGGAACAGATAATGCCAAAACTCTTCATTATTGTGGAAAACTTTATTGCCTCATCAACAGTTCCCTTATCTGACCTTTAAATTGTAGTTCAAAGTCTAGGGCATCTGTGTCTTCATCATCCCTGCTAAGTGAAAGATCAAGGAGATCTTGCAAATCTTCAAGACTCAGGCCAAGAGCTTGTTCCTTTGATATTTTCTCCACTTCTCCACCAGACCTGAGCAAAGTCAATACGCAGGTCTGTTTGTCAGTTTCCCACTTTTGTATTTTTGAGCCTAGTGGGTTTCTTGGGAGATGTTTATTTGCAGAAGTATTTGGTGAGGCTGGCCTATTCATAACTGGCTGAGCAGCACTTGCAGATTGTTCCAATTCAAGATCTTCTTTTATCATTAATTTCATGCCTGCTTTTACAACAGCATCACCAGCTATTAGATCTTGAATTGTTTAAGTACTCGACTGGTTTTGGCTCCTTCTTTTGTAGATAGCAGCACCAGCTGGAGCAGTAGTTATTTTAACTTGCAGCTTTGGTGGTCTTTTTGAGACCTCTGCTTTAGAGTAGTCAGGCTTTTGTGGAACTTTTGGATCTTTCTTTCTAAGTTCCTCCAACTTCTTGTAGGTAGCCCTGACCCTATCTTCTCCCCACTTTGACACAGAATTCTTCGACCCATAATCAGCTGCTATCAGCTCCTCTTTCATTCTCTTCAACATTAATGCCTTCTCAGCTTCAAATTGTTTGAATTTTTTAGGAGGAGTCTGCTTGACCTTATTTTTGATCATTTCTTGAATCCTGGCTGCTTCTTTTTCCAGCTCAGGAATGGTCCAGTTTTTGTACATGTACTTCTCCCCCTTGTATTTCTTGTAGGTCATGATACTCTTAATGTAGTCTTTTCTCAAGGACTCATCTGCCCTTTCTGAAATTTGCTGACATACATTTTTAGCAAATCGCTCCATAGCATTGACCTGTGAGAGTAGGAACTGATAGTTTTGTTGAAATTCTCTATCAGATTTCCCTCTTCTGTTTTTTATTGCAATATCCTCTGCTAGCTTGGCCTTGAGTTTCAAGTATTCTTCAATATTGTTAGGCCTGGGATATCCTGCAACTGATGACAAAATCCTTTTAACTGGGTCATCCTCATAGTAGAAGGATTTGATTTCTTCCCTGACTGCAATGAGTTCCAGAGGAAATGAGACACCAGCAGGAGGTAATGGCTTTAAAGTTTGAGCTGAAGAGAGAGGTATGGGTTTAGGAATTGTGACAAGTGACCGAGATTGTGAGGATGTTGGTGGTGGTGAAGGTGAATCATCATCTGATATGTAAATCCTTCTCCTTTTTGTTTTAGAAGAGGCAGATGATGTTTTGGGTGGATCAGTGGTGGTGGTGGATGTAGTGGCAGTGGTTTGTGATTGACTAACAGTTGTTGAAACAACTGGTGTTCCAACCACTGTTGTCATTACAGCAGATGTTGTAACAACTACTGTCTTCTCCTTTTTGGCAGGAGGTGATTTTGTTTTTGGTGGTAATGGTGGTAAAGCAGTGGATTTGGTGTGTGTTGAAGTGGTGTGTGTTGAAGTGGGAGCAGATGTTGAAACCACTGAAGTACCAACAGTTGTTGATACAACAGGAGTTACAACAGCTGTTTTAGGTGGTGGTTTTGGAGCAGACTTTGAACGTCTGGTTGGAATGGATTTGGGTAGCCTTACTCTTCTTGTAGGCTTCTTCTTTTCATCAACAAGATTTTCATCATCTTTTGACCCTGAAGTACCCTGATCCGGATAATCCACCCTGGCTTTCCTTTTGGCCTCTCTATCCCTTTTTACACTTGCAACTGCTTCTGCCAGTGCATTTGTGGTCACATCAATTTTCTTGCTTCCATCTGGCAAAGGGATCTGTTTGGTCATGTTTGCATTTTCTGGTTCAATGTAGAGACCATCCTCTATTCCCTTCTTTTTCCACTCCTGAATTTTCTCCCCCTTTTTGGCATTATCTTCTGGGAGTTGATAAATGAAGCGAACTTTTGGAGGAGCAGTGCCAGTGGTGTGCAAGATCTGAGTTTTGAGAGCCTTTAGATCAGCCTGAGTGTTCTTGAACCTTGACTCCATTGCATTTCTCAGCTGTTGGACATGTTTTTCATGTTGCTGATCTGCTAATTTTGCTTGTTGATGGAGAAAAGGTTGAAACAAATTCCAGAGCTCATTTGTAGCAGGTGCCTTTTGTGGAGCAGGTGCTTGAGATGGAACAGCAGTTGATTGTACCTTTTGTACTTGTAACACCTGTTGTAGCATATCTTTGAGTTCTGCAACAGAGTTATCAAGCTTTTCAATACGATCCGTCAATTTCTGGTACTTTAAACCATCACCCAAGTTAATGGGATCATCTGATTTCCCACTAGCAGTGGTTTTATCAGTGGTAGATGTAGGGAGTATACTCCAAACATTAACCACTGATGCCCCTTTTTCTTGGTACTGGGGTCTTCTTCCTTCAACACTTAACAACTTTTTGATGTTGCTAGTAGGATAAATAAATCCACTGGTGGTTGGCAGAGGTGCTATGTAAGGAATTGCCTCCAAGGAAGTCTTATTAATGTAACCACTGTCCAACTGTAAACCAGTGGGTTCAACAGTTGTAGTGGCTGCTTCACTTGGACTACCACCAAGAGTTACTTGTAACTCAAGGGGTGTAACCTCCTCAGGTTGTGTTGGTGGGTTAGCAAAGATTGATTCATCAGACCCAGTCAGTTGTTGAGGTGTATTCTCATTGATAGGTGATTGAGAAGGACTGGTTAGTGCCTGGTTCAAATCAATTGCATCCAACAGCAGTTTAGTTGGTGGGGGAATTGTGGATGTGATGGGTGGTGTAGAAAGTGGATTTGCCCCGGGTATTGAGCTGTGGATGATAGAAACAAGTGTTTCCAGAGCATCATGATGTGGAGACCCTATTTGTACAACCTGTTCTTTTTGTGAAGAAGCAGGAGGAGTTTCGGTTATGGGTGGAGATATTTGTACCAACTGCTGTGAGGAAGAAGCAGCAGTGGTTTCTTGTGACTTTTGTGTTGTCACAGGCATTTGCTCTGGTATCTCATCCTCCAGAGTTGCCTTTTTGATTGGTTTTGGGGGTTTTTGAGTTTTTCTTTTTGTAGGCTTTTTGGTGATTGTAGGTGTGGGTTTCAAAACAGTTGGTCGGCTGCTTTGATCACCTTGAGCAGTGGGCTCAGCAGCAGCTACCTGAGGAGCAGTTGTAACTGCTAAAATCTGCTCAGGCACCTCTGCTTGTGTTTTGCAAGGTGCTAACATTCTTGAAAAAGTTTCAGTTGTTAAACTGTTTATTTGAGTAGAATCACCTTGGTTTATTGCAGCTAAATCATCCTTACTGAATTGCTTTTCAAAATAGTAACTTAAAAACCTTGGAAACAGTAAGAATGATTTTGTTTCAACATTATTAACCAAATCTTTAAAAATTTCCCGAGAATAGTTAAAATTTTCTTCTTGAAGAATTGCATATCCCAGATTTTGAATCTTTAAAGGGATTTCATTAAAAGAAGTGGTTTTATTTGAAACACATAGTAGGAGGGTATGAAATAAAAATCTGGTTACAGAAGGAAAATAACCTTTTTGTAAGGTAAGTTTCTTCATCATTGTGGCTTCATACCCTCTTTCAATGAAGTCAGTTTGCAACTCGTTTTTAGTGAAAGAAATTTTACCTTCTTGATCATCGAGTTGAAAGACCTCTGAAATGGATTGTGGCGTGATTTGGACAGCTTTATCCTTTATAGAAGAGTGTATGGTGGTTGCAATGTCTCCTTGTTTTTCAAGGGTTGCATTCTTCCAAAACTCCCTTTGGGTTTCCAAATAGATTGGTGCATTGACGGTGAACAAAGTTTTGTACTTTGATTTTCCCATGGTGTCAATGATGGAATCGAAAACATTGGTGGTTCCTGGTTTTGTGAGAAGACCCAGGAGATTGTGAGATGATTTATACGGGATTTCTGTGGAGATTGCCTTTTGAGAGGCTGTTTTCGATGAAGATTTGGATGAGGGTTTTGAAGATGACTTTGATTTCGTCATTTTGAAGATGATGGTCGAAGAAATTTGTGAGGAAATGAGATAAAAAACTGCTTTGAGAAGAGAATTTTTAAGAATTCAATTCGACAGTAAAACCCTGTTTTGGTGATGAGTGGGGGATTTTATAGGGAAGAAAGTAAATGCTGAGGTGGCAGCCGTTACAAAAGGTCTGACCACTATGTACTGACCACGTGACAACCCCTGGTGAAAGTGAAGGACAGTACTTTTGTGAAAGTGACTGATGAAGGCAGTGGTATGAAAGCAGTGGATGATTTTCACTATCAGTGGATAGCATATCAGTGGATAAGACACTGCTTTTGAACAACAGAGTTTATCAAAGGAATGAGAGAACAGGGGTTGACTTTCAGCAGTGGACAGACTTTTGAAGTAGAGCAGACCTTTGAACAATCAGTGGTTAATGGCAGACTTTTAAGGATTTTAATGAAAAATTTCATTTTTAGCTATTTTTAAGGATGGATTTTTGATTTTCTGAAAACATTTTGTTGCTTTTATTCATAGAAAAACAAGATGTTGCTTGTTATTCCATGTTCAGCATCCCAATCCTAGAGACCAAGCTTTCAAAAGTGGCTGTATCAAGTGCTTTTGTGAGCACATCAGCCAGCTGGTCTTTAGTTGGGACATGATGCACAGAAATCAAACCTTTTTCATAGCAATCCCTCACAAAGTGATGTCTGATGTCGATGTGTTTGGTGGTTGAATGAGAAACTGGATTTTTGATGATATTTTCTGCTGCCTGGCTGTCCAACATGAGTGGTGTCTTTAAGGCAGTGATACCAAAATCCAGCAACTGATTTTGAAGCCACAGGAGTTGGGCTGTACAGCTTGCAGCAGCAATGTATTCAGCTTCAGCAGTGGATGTTGAAACAGCTGCTTACTTTTTGCTTTGCCATGAAACTAAGCAATCACCTAGAAACTGGCACCCTCCTGAAGTGGACTTCCTTGTGGTGTGACATCCAGCAAAGTCACTGTCTGAAAAACCTGAAAGCTTGATGTTCCCATTAGCTGGATACCAGATACCAAGTGTGGGAGCACCTTTTATGTATCTGAAGATCCTTTTTACAGCAATGAGATTTGATTTTCTGGGAGCTGATTGACTTCTTGCACAGACACATGTTGCAAACATGATGTCTGGTCTAGATGCAGTTAGGTACAATAAAGACCCAATCATGCTTCTATAAAGTGTTTGGTCAATCAGCTCATCTTTTTCATCAGACATGACCAGTTTATTTGTTGCCATGGGTGTGCTGCATGGTTTACAATCATTCATATCAAATTTGGTCAAAAGTTCTTTAGCATATTTGCTTTGATGAATGAAAGTTCCATTTTGCAATTGCTGAACTTGGAGACCAAGAAAGCATTGCAGCTCACCCATTGTACTCATTTCAAACTCAGTTGTCATGAGTTCTCTAAACTCTTCACACATTGAGTTACATGTGCTTCCAAAAATAATGTCATCCACATAAATCTGGACAATCATTAAATCCTTCCCTCTCCATTTTAAAAACAGTGTTTTATCAATGGTACCTCTTTTGAAACCATTTGAGAGTAGGAAGTTGGAAAGAGTTTCATACCAGGCCCTTGGTGCTTGTTTCAGGCCATACAATGCTTTGTTTAGCCTGTAGACATGATCTGGATAAAATGGATCCTCAAAACCTGGAGGTTGACAAACATACACCTCTTCTTGAATTGTACCATAGAGGAAAGCACTTTTGATATCCATTTGAAACACCTTCATATTGTGGTTGACAGCAAAGGCCAAGAACAGTCTAATGGCTTCCAATCTTGCAACAGGGGCAAATGTTTCATCATAATCAATCCCCTCTTCCTGTCTGTAACCTTGAACCACAAGCCTGGCTTTATTCTTGACAACAATACCCCTTTCATCAGTTTTGTTCTTGAAGACCCACTTTGTGCCAATGGGACTAACCTCTTCTGGCAGTGGTACAAGCTCCCATACTTGTTGTCTTTTAAACTGTTGGAGCTCCTCTTGCATGGCTTCTACCCAGCTGTTGTCTTTCAATGCCTCTTGGTACTTGACTGGCTGATGGAGTGATAGAAAACCAGCAAAAAGACAAATGTTTTGGGTTTGGCTTCTTGTGAGCACCCCTTCATTTATGTTGCCAATGATTTGATCAGGTGGATGAGATCTCAAGAAGATTAAATCTCCTTGGTATGGTATGATGGCATTTGTTGGTGAAGGCTGCAAATGTGTATCATCTGAGCTAACCACTGCTGGGGACTTTGATGATCCAGCAGTGGCTTCAAAAGGTGGTGGAATAGGAGGTAATGAAGTGGACATCTGCTGACTTTTATCCACTGTTTGAGGGCTTTTATCAGCAGTGTTTGAGGATGTGGAAGCAGTGGTGGAAGGGCTACTTTGGTCAACAACTGTTGAGGTAGCAGAGGTTGAACTTTGACAACTGTTTTGAACAGCTGGTGCTTTTCCCTTTGTGGCAGACCTTTGAGGGATGATGATTTCATACCCATAGTCTGGTGTTGTATCCTCTGATGGACCTGCACTGTTAGTCTTGACAGCAGTATTTTCAAAAGTAAATTTTTCAAGATCAAACAGATCTGCAGGATTTGCTGGGATTTTCATTGATGAAAGTTCATTGAACTTAACATTCAAAGTCTCCTCCACTGCCTTGGTCCGTGTATTGAACACTTTGTAGGCCTTGGCAGTGGTTGAGTATCCCAGATGATAACCACAATCAATTTTGGCTGCAAATTTTGAAATGGAATCTTTTAAGTTCAAAATAAAGCATGGGCAGCCAAACACTTTGAAATATGAGATCAGTGGTTTGATTTTATACAGAATTTCATAAGCAGTCTTTTTGTGCCTGGGGTTTATTAAAACTCTGTTCTGGACATAGCAAGCAGTGTTTACTGCCTCTGCCCAGAAAGTTAATGGCAAACCTGAATCTGCAAGCATGGTTCTGGCAGCCTCAATCAAAGTTCTGTTCTTCCTTTCCACTACCCCATTCTGCTCTGGTGTTCTAGGGATGCTGTACTGCCTTACAATCCCTTTCTTCACACAGAAGGCATCCAACTCCTTATTTTTGAATTCTGTGCCATTGTCACTCCTGAAGCTTTTCACTAGAAGGTCAAATTGCTTTTCAACCTGTGTTACAAAGTCTTGCAAAATGCCTGCAGTCTCATCTTTTGAGTGTAAAAAGAAAGTCCATGTAAACCTAGAAAAGTCATCAACAATAACCAAACAATATCTTTTCTTTTTGAGGCTTATGACTTGAACTGGGCCAAACAAATCCATGTGTAGCATTTGCAAACACTGGGTTGTTTTGGACTCTTCAATGGACTTGTAAGAACTTTTATGCTGTTTTCCTTTTAAACAGGAAATGCAATGTTTAGGACATGAAAACAATTTTTGTGGTAGGCCTCTCACCAAACCATTTTTTGAAATTTCAGTGATTGTCTTAAGATTTGTGTGCCCCAGCCTTCTGTGCCAAAGTTCTGTCTCTTTGTTAGAGGCAGCTGAGAACAGACAGGCATCAGCTCTGGGACACTCTTTGGACATATCAACAACATAAACATTGCCACTTCTTTGAGCAACAAGTTTAGTTTGACCAGTTTTGATTATTGCTTCAATCTTTTTGACCATTTCTGGTCCAACAATCCTACAACAATCTTTTGTGAAGAATGACCCAAACCCTTTGTCACTCATTTGTGATACACTCAGAAGGTTGAATTTTAGATTGTCTATCAGATTGACATTTTCAAATTTTATATTTCCAGATTGCACTGTACCAGACCCCAGAACTTTTCCTTTACTATTATTCCCAAAGGATATATCACCCCCTCCATGGATTTTAAAGTCTTTAAGGAGGGCTTTACATACTGTCATGTGCCTGGAGCCTCCACTATCTACATACCAAAGACTATCAAAGCATGCAGAAGCTCCCTGCACATGAAGTAAAAGGATTAGTTCATTAGGGTCTCCAAAGCCAGCAGGGCTTTGGATGGGGTCTCAACAGTGTCTGGGATGGATGTAGAATGATGGATAGTGGTTAGGTCAGGGGTTTGAATTGTTTTAGGACAGTGTTTCTCTAACCACTGTTGTGGGTCCTGACCAATCATCTGCTGGTAACCAAAAGGATGCCTGTTCACTCTGGGTTTAGAGGGCCTTTTGTAGGCCTCATAAACGTGTGGAATCCTTTGGTAAGACTGTTTTTCCTTGCCTTTTCTGAATTGATTAGCAGGGGGTGCATCAGTAACCTGAACATCTCTTTTGACAGATGTTTGGTTCAGCTGTTTTGTGACAGCTGTTTGAACTGGCACAAACAGTGGTTGTTTCTTGGTGAATTTGACAGATGATGATGATGGTGATGAACTCAAGGATGTTTTAGCAATGTACTCATTCTTTTTCACATGAAAGTTTTTGAGATACACACATGCTTGAGTTTTGTGGTTTGTTTTACCACAAACAATGCAACTTTCAGCTGAAACAATGACACTTGTTCTGTTTAAATCATAAGCTTTTAAGTGGAAACAATCTTTTGTTAGATGATTCCTTTTTTCACAGAATTCACAAAACAAGTTATCAATTTTTTCTTTCTTCTTTCTCTTTTCAGACTCCTTTGCAGCAGAGGTTTTAACCACTGCTGGGATGTCCTTGAGAGGTATGACTTTAGCTTTTGGAGCTTTGACACCATCAGTTGATGTAAAGTCCATTGGCTTGAAATTTTCAAGAATATCAAACTCATCAGACCATTTTGGTTTAAACTGATATTCTTCAAGCTCCTCAAAAGTAGAGGATCCCATTGGTCTGTCAAGTGTGATTTTGTTACCAAGTTTGTCAGTGATTTTCACTTCTTGGCCATTCTTGTTTGTGGGGATGAACTCAGTGGTTACATCAGTGGTTTGAACAGATTTTCCAAAAGCAGTGTTTTCATCATCATGTTTTCTATAGCCAACCCCAAATTTCACATTGCTTTTTATCTGTTTTTCAAGCATAACCTCATACCCTTTGCATGATTCCACCCATCTCTCACATGTGATTTGGGTGGACTCTAACTCCTTTTTGCAAACTTGGTATTTTTCTACCATAGTTTGGAGTTGGGTTTTGGTTATGCTTTGCTCTTCTTTCATGCTGCTAATCTCCTTTTCTTTTTCAGCCAATTTGTTTTTAAGTTCTTTTAAAGATCTTTCAAATTTGACTTCATCAGTTAAGATTTTATCCCGAAGGTTTTCATTCACCTCTTTGATGTTAGCAAAAGCAATAATGCAATTGTCAGAACACAGTTTTTGTAGAACTTGAGGAGATACCTTGGCAGCAGCCATCATTGCACAATCACATTGATGATTCTCTTCATCATCAGCTATCACCTTCTTTTCACCAGCCTTTTCTTCCTTCTTTTCTTCTTTGTCCTCTTCGGACCATGGATCTGTCATTGGTTCAATCAGGGTACCTGGACTTTCTCCCAACAGTAGTTCACCAGCCACAGCAGTAACCACTGCTTCAGTCACCTCATCCACTGTTTCAAAGCTCAGCTGTTCCTCCTCAGTTTCAACCCCCTCCTGTATTGACTCTAATGCCATCAAACAAAATTCATTATGAGAAGAATCATTAGAAGCATAGAGTGCAAAATTTTCATCACTAAGGTCTTCAGGCATACTGCTCCAGTCAACAAACCCTTGAGTGAAAAAACTTTGTTGATCTGGTTGTACTGCTGCTAGAGCAGTGGTTTGAGGTGCAGGCTGCACTTGTGCCTGGGGAACAGGGGTTTGAACATATTGGATTTGTGGAACAGTAGTTTAGACATAGTGTACTGGCACAGGGGCAGCAGCATAGTGAGCAATGTTCACTTGAGCTGCTGGGGCATACTGGGCATAGTGCACAGTGCTTTGGTTTTGAGGTCTAGGATTTGAGCTAGGATGAGTAATTAAGGGACCAGTAGTTTGACTCCTACATTCCCTAGCGAAATGTCCCAACCTATTTCACTTGTAGCACTTGATTTTCGATTTATCCAACCCAACCCTTAGATTCCCATGCAAACCTGGGAATTTTCGCCCTGTTCTTTTGTAAAATTTGCTAGTTCTAACACTTAGCAAAGCCAGTTGGTGCAGGATGTCCATTTCCTCTAAGTCAGTGGGATCAAAATGTTGCAAATCATTTAGTTCAAAGCTTAAATTGTCTGACATCTGGTTTTCGTTTGCAGTGAATGCATAACTAGCAGAGTGAGGATCAGGGTTGTTAAAATTTGCACCAGCAGTTATGTCAATGAAGTGATCATAACCCTGATCCTTACCACTGCTCCCAGATTCTTCTTGACCCAGAAGAGCAGTGTTACCGAAAGTGTAATCATCAGTAACTTTTCCTGACTCTTGTAACCTCCTTTTCTGGTTCAACTCCCTTTCGTAGGTCAGGAGTCGACCGTGGAGTTGGATCAAGGTCAGATCCTTGAACTCAGGTGAGTTTCGGGTGACAAAAGCTATGGTGTCCCATTTTTCTGGCAGTGACCTGAGGAACCTGCTATTTTGAGTTGAGTTTGTAAAAGTGGTGTTAACAAGCCTCAGTTCACTGATGAGACAACTGAAACGCTCAAATTGTTGCGTTAGTGATTCACCTTTAACGTAACAAAATGTTTCATACTGTTGGTTCAGGATTTCCCTATTGTTTTCTATGACTTCTTCGGTTCCCCCAAATTGTTCCTTAAGTGCGTCCCATAATTCTTTGGCACTGTTACAGTGTAACAGTCCAGCATATATCTCATTGGGCAGCGCTGATGCTATGATGCTAAAAGCTTTAGCATCTAGTTCGAACTTTTGATAATCGGTTTCGGTATAATTTTCAACTGGTTTTGGAACGAACCTTTTAGCATCTTCAGCGCTTGGCACTGTGGGAACATGGGGACCATAGATGACAGACCTCCAACAACCTGTGCTTTGTTGAGCGAGGATGTGACCCATCCTCCTCTGCCAGATGTTGTACTCGTTTCTTTTTAGCATAGGTGGTTTAAAAAGCGAGCCGATATTGTTTTTATCATCCTGAGATTGTGACGTCATTCTTGTTGTTTTACAGACACTGAGAAATCAACTTTAATGGTGATTAATCCTTGCTCTGTTTTTCAACAAACGAACAAACGATCAGTATCAACTGTTATGAGCTGAACTATTTACGTCAAAATGATTGTTAAATCAAATTTGACTGTCCAAGCTCTGATACCAATTGTTGGATCTGAGTTTGTTTCTGATTGTATTTTGTGTTTGTAATTAAAATGAAGATGGATGAGTGTGCAGCGGAATTATGATGAAAACAAACTTTGCATACAATCAAACGAAAGTAATACTTTAATCAAACATCTTTTCACAATGAATCGGAAGATTGAATTTATTTCAATAACGATTACAATGATTGATGAATGAATGCAAACTCCCCCTCAGCCAGAGCTCAGTTGTTTGTTCGTGCAAAGAAGACGATGATGCAAAAGAGCTAATAGAACAGTACAAAGTACTGAACTATTTATAGGCACTTGCAAACCACTGAGCATCTTAGCTGACGTCACCATGAAAGTGACATCTAACCTCCTAACAAACTCTAACCTCTGATCTATACAAACACTGCTATGTTAACTACTGCTATTACATTACATTACAAAACAGACTATAGATCAGCAGCTGCAATCTTTCCACTGCTGTGAACCCAGCAGTACTTATCCGAATCAGCAGTGCTTGAACCAAGGCAGTAGATAGAATCAGCAGGGCTTTAGTCTTTCATCAGGTCTTTACTTTGAGCAGCAGTTGTAGGTCAGCATTTTGCAAGATCAGCAGATAGGAGGTCAGCAGATATGAAATCACTTTCAAGGGGAGAGATTTGTATGTAAACATCTGCTTATTCTGGATCCACTGTTCTGATCCAGTTTTGGCTTTAATTATCTGTTCCTCTGATAGGGTTCAATCCCAACAAGAACCGTCGCCATCAATTCTGTTCTTCGTGATTGTACTCTTGAGCTCAACAATCATATCTTCCCAATCGAACTTATTCCGATGCAACTCGGAAGTTTTGACATCATAGTAAGCATGGACTTTCTTTGTGAAAACCATGCTAAAGTTGTGTGCTTCGATAAGATGATTCGATTCTCGCTCGCTAATGGTGATTTATTATGTGTGTATGGTGAAACTGATTCGAAAAGTCTCAAGCTTATGTCATGTGTCCAAGCTAGCAAGTATCTCCGCAAGAAATACAGAGCTTTCTTGGCTAACATTGTAGTAGCGAAGAAGGAAAAGAAAGGAGTGAAAGACGTCCCCGTTGTTTGTGAATTCCCCAACGTCTTTCCTGATGAACTTCCTGGCCTTCCGCCAAGTCGTGATATCGACTTCCGTATCAACCTCATTCCTGGAGCCAACCCTGTTGCTAAAGCTCCTTATCGGCTCGCTCCGTCTGAAATGCGTGAACTCTCGAGTCATCTCCAGGAATTACTTGATAAAGGCTTCATTCGCCCGAGCACCTCTCCTTGGGGCGCACCAGTCCTTTTCGTCAAAAAGAAGGATGGGTCATTCCAGATGTGCATTGACTACAGGGAGTTGAATAAGCTATCCATTAAGAATCGTTATCCCCTGCCAAGAATCGATGATTTGTTTGATTAGTTACAAGGTGCTTCGTGTTTCTCCAAGATTGATCTATGCTCCGGCTATCACCAATTACGCATCCAAGAGGAGGATATACCCAAAACCGCTTTTCGCACCCGCTACGGCCATTATGAGTTTGTTGTTATGCCTTTTGGTTTAACCAACGCACCCGCGGTTTTCATGGATCTGATGAATCGCGTGTGTAAACCATTTCTTAACCGCTTCGTCATCGTGTTCATCAATGATATCCTGATCTATTCCAAGTTGAAAGCCAAACACACGCAGCATCTACGTTTGGTTCTCGAGCTACTCCAAGGGAATCGACTCTACGCCAAGTTCTCCAAGTGTGAATTCTGGTTAGAGGAGGTTCAGTTCCTCAATCACATTGTCAATAGTCAAGGTATTTATGTCGATCCCGTGAAGATTGAAGCTGTTAAGATTTGGGTTACGCCTAAGAACCCGTCTGAAGTCCGTTCTTTTCTCGGATTAGCGGGCTATTGTCGATGATTTATCGAAGGGTTCTCTAAAATCGCCGTGCCGCTTACCTCTCTCACACATAAAGACAGATCTTTTGATTGGGGAACCGAACAAGAGTCTGCCTTCCAAACCCTCAAGCATATGCTTTGTAATGCTCCCGTTCTTGCTTTACCCGACGGAAACGACGACTTCGTCGTCTACTGCGATGCCTCGAACCATGGTCTCGGTTGTGTGCTCATGCAACGGGACAAGGTTATCACTTACGCGTCTCGTCAGCTCAAGATCCACGAGAAGAACTATACAACCCATGACCTCGAGCTAGGCACCGTTGTTTTCGCGTTGAAGATTTGGCGACACTACCTTTACGGTACTAAGTGTACGGTCTTTGATATATGTTAAATTATACATGTTTTTATACCCCAAAACACTTCCGTTTTACGCATTTTTTACCGAAACCGCAACGTTTAGGTACCAAATCCGATACTTTTATATTTTCAGGTCTTAAACGGAGCACAAAATAAAAATCTGATGAAAACGGACAAATTCTGATACATTTCTGATGAAACGGGCAAAATTCTGATGACTGCCAAGTGTGGCACAACCGTGCCATCTGATGGCACTACCGTGCCGATCTTTCGATCTCGGAAGCACTGCCAGTGCAACAGCCAGTGCCGATCTGTTCTCGGGCCGCATGACCGTGCCACCCGTTGCATGACCGTGCAATGGCCAGACCAGGGTTTCTGATCAACATTCTGATGACACCGCACTACCGTGCGGCCAACGGCATGACCGTGACGATCTGATGACCCAGGCAACTTGTCCACTTGGCTGACCTGGGATCGGAGAAATGACGTCACCCGACAAGACCTGACCGCACGGCCGTGCGACCCAATGGCACGGCCGTGCCAAACTGAAAATTGCCTATAAATAGCAGCATTCGCTACTGATCAAAATGTTGGGTTTTTCTCCATGTTTCTGGGCGATTTCTGGGTTCCGAAGCAGTCCTGATTAGACCCATTTGAAGCTTAAAGGTCGAGTGGAAGCATAACCGATCCAACCCATCAATTCGTTGCTTGTTTATGGTTCGATTCCTTGTTCTTGAACATGTATTCTGATCATTTTGCAAGTTATGAGCTGATGTTAGTTTATGTAATAGTAGTAATGAACTTGTTTCTTGAATAATCTTTATGTTGTAATCTTGTTTATATGAAACTTAGTACTTTTTCTTGTTGAATCTTCATGATTATATAATGAACGTTTCATTGATGTTGAGTTCTTGATTATGTTTTATTGTCTTGGATAATGAATCTGTGGTTAGTGGGATCGTAACTATTTCTTGATTAATCACTTATTTGTAAACTTTGTTTACACCATGAAAGCAGACCAGGGTATTGGTTTTATACAAGATATATCTTATTGTGATTATGAATACTTTCTTGCACGTAAGGGTTCTAACGAATTATATGGTGTTGATTACATGTTCTTGAATGCGGTTTATGATCCTTGTTTAGTAGTTTTTGTCTGAAATTGCTGACATGGTAGATTTGTGTTTAAGACTTGTAAAGGTGAAACTGTTTGTTATATGATCTACATAATTGCTTATCCTCGTGGCTGTATTGTGACCATCAGTATTGCTTTCTTTGATAAGTGAGGTTAGGAATCCAGACCCGGTAAATAACCTATCTTTAAAGGTTCGCATGAATAAATATCAATAGCTCGCTAATGAATGATTTTAGGTGGTTAACGTGTGACCATCGCGTTAACTTTCCGAAGAATCATAATGCTAGAAATCCAGACCCGGTAACTAGTTGTCTCGAAATTGGAAAATTGATTAAGTGCTTTTGTGACATATCTGATAGATAACATGTTTAGGTTGTTTGTGAAACAAGATAATAGTATATTTATGTTTTAGATGTAATTTAGATAACCTAGTTAAACAACCATTCACTTTTCCTTATATCTGGTAAAACAATGACAAAGATTTAGTACATTATAACGCCCGTGTTCCATGGATCGATATCTGGCTCTTACCAATACTTTGTTGCATATATGACGGGATACACTTATCCTTTGTTGTGTGTGTTTTAATGTTAAGGTATAAACCATTTTTATAAATATTAAACACATTTCGCTGAGCGTGTGAAAATACTGTAATAAATGTATATAACCACTCGCGCGTCACCAAGTTTTTGGCGCCGCTGCCGGGGACCACGGCGAAATTTATGGAACAATCTGAGTCATTATTTTACCGGTGTACAAACTGTGAATACTTGTACATTTTTTTATTTATTCGTTTTCTTTTATTTTTTAACATGTGAATACCTAGCCTGGCACGCCCACTGGGACTAACTTTTGACTAACTTTTCTTTTCTGATTTACTAACCATTAACCAACTGACCACTAACCAACTAACTCACTAACATACTAACTTTTTATTTATTGTTCGACTAACATTTTTCATTTATTTATTTAATTCAGTTAATGTGTTCGGGATCGAACCATTCATTCATTTATTTATTTCATTTCAGTATTTCAGGTATTTTAATTCAGTCATTTTCACTACTAGAAAATACACTCCTCTTGACACGCGCATATTTTATGACATTCAAACGCGTATGTCAAGAAAAAAATGTTATGGTTTACAAAATTTAATAAATCTATGACATTCTTTTTTGTGTGTCATGTTTTTAGCGTCATAAAAAAAGCAAGATTCATCTTGACAAGCAAACAATGACACACGCTCATTTTATGACATCCAAAAGCGTTTGTCAAGAAAAAAAATGTCATGGTTTTACAAAATTCAATATATTTATGACACACTTTTTTGTGTGTCATCATTTTAGCGTCATAAAAAAAGCAAGTTCTATCTTGACACGCGAATAATGACACACGATTATTTTATGACATTTAAATGCGTGTCAAGAAAAAAATGTCATGGTTGTACAAAATTTAATAAATTTATTAAACTTTTTTTGTGTGTCATCTTTTTATCATCATAAAAAAAACATTATATAAACATAAGGGTTAATTTCCTATATTTAGGTAATATGGACATCATAGTTAATTTCCAATAGCAAATCATGAGAAAAATTTGAAAACTGTTAAAGAGAAAAATTTGTAGGGACTAATGAAAAATGATATATATCTAATATATTAATTAAAAATTATATTAACAATGTCTCGTTTAGGCTCATGAGTTGGGTTGAGCTCAGGCTAGTTTAGTTAACGAGCTTGTTTTTTGGTTCAAGCTCGTTACAGTTAGGCTCGTCATAGTTGGTTTGGGTCGGCAGTGCGGGTTGTGTAAGCGGACCAAGTCGATACCGACCAACAGTGAGGGTTGGATCAACGAAGGGGTGCCAAGTTGGTTTATGTAAATTTTTACATTTTATACAATATTTATGGTTTTATTTACATATATCTATTCCTATGATTTTATACATATTTTTTAAATTAATTTCTATAAACAACCTTCTAATTTACGTTAGCATTGTCGATGTTTAAAAAAAATGGTATAATATTTTCAACAAAATTAAAAAGAAAACATGATATAATATTTTCAATGTAGTTATTGGGTTCATTCTTCACCCTCCATCAGTTACGAACCCCATGCAAAATTCGTGGTTTTTTTTTTTTTCAGATTTGTGATTTGGAATTCTAGGGTTTGAGGAGTGTACGAGTTTTAACTTTACCAGGGGTTGGGTTGTGGAGAGTTTAGAGAGAGAGAAAAAAGTTTTTTTTTCTATTTGTGTATATATACTTTATTTTTGGATAAATTACACGTTTTGTCATTTATCTTAACACCATTTTGTAGGCGGTGTCATTTTCAACAAATTTTGACAGATTTTGCCCTTTACATGAAATTTTGTTGCACGTTATGTCCTTTCGCCTTAACCCAGTTAGATTTTCTTGTTAAATCTGGTTACCCAAGGGTATTTTAGTCTTTTTACCCCTTTATTTAATATTATTTAAAAATAAAACAAAACATTTTTAAGATTTATTATTATTATTATTATATATATATACACCACCATTCAGCCTTAACCCATTCAGATCTCATCATCACCTCCCACCTCAAACGCCATCAACCGATCATCAACACCATTAAACCACCTGCCATCGCCACCACCATCAACCTGCCACCACTCGCAACCCACCTGCCATCAACACACCTAGCACCACCACCACCAACACCCACCGTCCCCCACCCACACCATCTGCC
This sequence comes from Helianthus tuberosus, assembly GCA_030545235.1. Taxonomy (NCBI): domain Eukaryota; kingdom Viridiplantae; phylum Streptophyta; class Magnoliopsida; order Asterales; family Asteraceae; genus Helianthus; species Helianthus tuberosus. The sequence continues at coordinate 67,491,174 of CM060406.1, forward strand.
ACCGTCCTCCACCCACACCATCTGCCACCGTCCTCCACCCTCCCACCACCACCACCACAACCACCCCGTCGCCGCCCATCCCAATCCTAACCAAACACCCACAAACACCTAGCCACCACCGTCCACCCAACAGCCCAACCCACCTAAGCCTTCACTACCACCATCCACCCTCTCCCCGACCACCACCCACCCCACCTCAGTCTTCACCACCACTACCCACCCTACCTCGACCTTCACTGCCACCACCCAACCTCTCTCCGGCCATCACAACCCACTTTCTCCCCCCTCTCTCTCAAACCACTATAAGAACCCTAACCCTAGCCACAATTGAACAGATCTGTCTCCATGTGTAGATGAGAAATGAAGATGAAACATAGGCGTGTCTCCATGTGCACCCGTCTTCCATTATTGCAACCAATATACTCCAAACTTTGTGATTTATTTTGTTGTTCCATTGAAACTTCTAGAAATCTTATGATATTTATCAGATAGATAGGTTGATGATGGTGATTTGGGTGTAAACTGTTGTCTAGGAGTGTTGGGGAATCATAATTGTTCTTGATAGAGGTGGGTTACGGCTGGGATATAAAGAGAGAGAGAGAGAGAATGATGACGATGGGTGGATTATTGTAACACCTCGAAAATTCGTGTTCAATAAAATAACGACACGTGTCATACAAGACAAAAGTGTTAGAAACCCGGATCTAGTTAAAGATGTATGGCAGGATTTAAAAGTGTCGTCATGTTAAATTATACCTCTGAACGACCTCGTTATGAATCCCAAGACCCTAATATATATTTCAAACATCTGATTTATATTCGATCCGGTAATTACTAGTAATGATTGATTCGATTTACGCAAGAATGGAATCCTACGAGGATATGCGCGACAACCTTCAATTACGGCACTTTCAAAAGGATCCAAGAAAAACTTTACATCATATCAAGGTGGTGTAAACTGTTCATGACCCAAACAAGAGGCCCCATACTGAAAATAATGGCCCACAATCGTAATACATGAGTTGCCTGTTCGGATCTTGAAAGGGCAAACAATTTTTGCCCTGATAAAGAGCTTGCGGACCGTAAAGGTCAAGCCTTACGGTCCGTAAGGAGTCCCCAGATGCAGAAACTCGGACAACAGCCTGTTTGAGCTTGTAACCGACTTAAGAAGATATTTTCTCATCTATGGGCGACCCCTAACAGTTCCTAGGCCTTAGGGACACATGTTGATGATCAGGGAACAAGGGTAGCATGATTTGTCATGATCATAATGGATCAAAATCACTATAAAAAGGCCCTTTGGTTGCAACTTTGTGATCATTCATTCCATCTGCTTTCTTGGAGCTTCCTAGAGCATAAGAGCAGACCCAATCCATCTCTAATAGTGCATTAGACTTTGGTAAGTACCCTTGGCCTTCCTTAATCGAGTTTTGCTTAGTTATTAGCTTAAAAGTCAAACCGTCGTAATTAAGGTTTGACTTATCGATTAATCACTAATGGTCCAGTGATTAGTCGAATTGAATGTAGTTATAAGTTGGTAATTATGTGGGCAATAAACCCTTAAAAGGGCACCCACTGATTCCCGTTCTAACTAGATCAAATGTCGGGTCAAAGTTGTGTATAAAAAGTCAACAGAAGCTTAACTTTCGAATTAACGCATAATTAGCAATGTAGAAGGCATGTAACCTATTTTATCACTCATATAACTTAGTAATAAATGTAATAACATGTCTAAGCATGTTCTACCCGACAATTTTCTGTTTAGACCCGGTTCGAAACCGAAAGTCGCAAAACTTTGACTTTTGCTTTGACTTCAGTTCTGACCCGATTTAGTATGATTTGGAAATGCCTTAGGACTTCCTTAGGACCAGGTTACATGTTAGTATAACCCTCTGTGGTTGACTCATTGATTGTCCGATTCGTTTACACTTTTCCGTTAATTGCTTAATGTTGACCATAATGCCCTTTTGACTATAAAACGAGAAATTTAGAAATGTGAAAGGACAATAATCTTTATTACTGATTTATAAACATGTCCCTAAAATTTCACATCAATTGGAGGTCTAGATTAGGAGTTATGCTCATTAGCGTAATTATAACGCCTTTTAGTAATTAAACGGCGCAATTAGCATAAAGCCTATCTAAACCCAATTTTTGACACCAAATCTTTTACCCACTGATGTAATATAATATTTTGAGATTTTTAAAGATTTTTAATTATTTTTAACCTGCTCATAACCTAAGGTTATGGCCTTGATTCAGTAAATACCGATTATACCCTTTTTTATGTATAAAATGAGTTCTACATAGTATTTTGACACCAATCCAATTGCTACTGATTTTATATAATAAATGAAGTATTTTGAACTTTATAACCTGATCAGAAAACTTAGATTTCCTGTATAACCCGGAAATCTCTTAAAATGGCTTTTTACGCGTATTAAACGCATAGTTTGGGTTTAAAACCATTTTGTCATATAAGACCTATTACCAACTGATATGACCTAATAAAATAAGTTATTCTACTGATGTATTCGGACCCGAATCTCAGAATTTTAATTAACCTCTTTTATAATCTTTAAAATGACCAAAATACCCCTACGGGGCTTATTTTGAGATTAAACTCGTTTTGGGCATAATGGGAGGTATCCTACTGATATCACAACATATTTAAGGCATATTAACTTAGGAAACCTGTACATTAATTATTTGGTTACTCGTTACGCACTTTTCGCGTTCGGATCGGCTTATGTAACTAGTTTGCATATATTAGCCGAAACGGGTCAAACCATATCATTTTTGTCTCAAAATCCAGAATGTGTTTAAGTTACCCATATTAAACAAGCATACAAGCTTGTTGGGTCAAAACCACGTTCTAATCCGGTCTTCGCTTTATCATGTGTTTGAACCGTATCTTCCTTTTGAAAACTAACCGGTCTAAGTCAAGGCTTAATTAAAGACCCGTTAGAATTCTAATAGGTTATTAAAAACCTTCGTTCCAGATTAGGAGCCCAGTAAAAGCTATCTGTACTTGCTGAATTGATATACGGCTGGGATTGAATTTATATTTAGCTAAGGTAAATACTTTTAACTTATTTTTCCTATACGGGCTTGGGATACGGTATTATAATAATACCGCTTGGTCGGGTATTGAATGTTTAGTTGAATTGTGATTAAATTATTGAGGTAACCCGCTTTAATCTATATTGTTTGAAATAACAGCCTTTAGGGGTTAATGACCATGTCCCGGATATCCTTGGCATCATTTTAAAAAATGGCCATGACCTATGCACGGGGTGTAGGCGTACACCTGACAGTTGCATTATGTAAAAACTGGTAATCCACTCAGAGGTATCATCCTTGTGGGCATTATACCGAAACTGGTAATCCACTTAAAGGATGATAGCCGGTGGGCATTATACCTGTGGCGTGTCAGTTAATCTATACCGGCCCTACAAACCGGCCCTGATGGGCGACAAATAAGTAAAACTGTATACAAGATTATATACAAATAATTGTCCCAAGTTATAAAGATATTTTGCCGAAGTGCATTCAAATCAATTTTCAAACTCTTTTCAAAATGAGTCTGTTAAGTTGTATTTACCAGTGTAAACTGACGTGTTTTCCAAAAAGGCTAAGTGCAAGTACTAGACGAAATAGGCTGGCTACTCCAGGCATCATTACTCAAGTCTCGCAAGCTCTAGATGTCAAAGTCTGTTGAACAGTTTTTCCTTTTATTTGATCCGCCTGTGGATCCTTTACTTTCCGTTGTAATACTTGATATTACTTTATATTCGGATCGTAATATATTTATCTTTTGCTTCCGTTGTGCATTTATATATTGTGTTGTTTGACTATGATGATATCAACTACGTCACGATACTCCCCTACCGGGCCCACCGGTGAAACGTGGAAATATCGGGGTGTGACAGGTTGGTATCAGAGCTAACATTGAGTGAATTAAACACTAGCCTTTTTGTGTTTAATCTCAATGACACCTTAGCACATTCCTTGACCTTCTGAGTCTAGACTTAACATAGGAATATTCTCAATCTTAATCTGGAAATTTTTTCTTCCAAATTTTTATATATACGTCGCCAAGCGAAGAAGCTGTAATAGAAATTCTCCACATCTGGAGCCTTGAAATGCTGAGCTTCGTACCGCGGCTAGAATGAAACGAGCATCCAGGGAGAGAACATTCAGAAATAAAATGAAGAAGAAACTCCTCTTGCTGAAGATCGTTTCCTTAATAGTCCTTATAAGGACATATTTATCTTTCAGTCCCTTCGAGGACACATTATTCCTTTCAAGTCCCGCTTAGGGCAACTCTGTACTTTTATTTTTATAGTGGATTGATTAAATTAAGTTTTCATTCTAAACATCAAATATGAAATAAATGGAAAATAACATCCCTTTTATATGATCTACCATTATAATAAAATGGCAAAATCTAAAAAGGACAAGACCTAGCCACGTGTTATTTTGAGACAGGGCCAAGATGGTAGTTCCTCAATTAGATTCAGATCCTTGTTAACACCTCAATTTAGGATTGTTCTGCGTTAAATATTAAAAAGAATCTTAAAGGTAAAACCTAGCCTAAATGTCACTACAGACAAGGCCAAGATGGTAGAACCTATTCAAGAGATTCAAACCCTTGTTAACATCTGTAACATGTTAACATTCCTGGCAGACGTGGTTCGATAAAATCGCATGAGTCATCCTTAAATAAGATTACTCCAATTTCCCTTATTTATATAATCATCCCTTAAGGATGAAGTGCCTAGGGCTATAATTAACGTCCTCTGAGACTAAAGACAGTGGTAGCCTACAGCTCCCTCTCAAGAAAAGGTAATGAACTTTGATTCAAACCTTAATGCCTCGATTCTCTGAAATCATGGCTTATATTATCCTATAAGATGATCATATTATAAACATCCCTTAGAAGGGAAGTGCCTACGGGCTATAGTTAATGTCCTCTGAGACTAAAGACAGTGGTAGCCTACAACTCCTTGTCAAGAAAAGGTAATGAACTTTGATTCAAGCCTTAATGCCTCGATTCTCTGAAATCATGGCTTATATCATCCTATAAGATGATCATATTATAAACATCCCTTAGGAGGGGAGTGCCTACGGGCTATAGTTAATGTCCTCTGTGACTAAAGACAGTGGTAGCCTATAACTCCCTGTCAAGAAAAGGTAATGAAATTTGATTCAAACCTTAATGCCTCGATTCTCTGAAATCATGACTTATAAATTTAAACTTGTCCACGTGACTAGGCCTTTTGTGCTATTACTAACTTATAATTTAGGATTATGATGAAAATCCTGAATAAAATAAATATCATTCCTTTCCTGCCTGTATTCATATTAAAAGAGAATCTTAAAAAGGTATAACCTAGCTTGAATGTCATTAAAGACCTGGCTACGATGGTAGAACCTATTTAAAAGATTCCAATCCTTGTTAACATTTAAAAACATGTTAACACTTCAGACAATAGGTGATGCGATAAAATCACACTTGTCATCCTTATATTAAGAATTTTCCAAACCCCTTATTTTTAGCGTAAATGATCAAGAGGAATCATGGCTAATAAACGTCGAACATGATGAACACATCAAAACATCCATTGGGATGTATACCTACGGGCAAAGATGTATATATGAAAAGATAGTTTTATTTCATCACTTCCTGTCAAGACAATGGATTATGAAATTTACCGATCCAAAGGAATAATTGATTATGTTTTAAAATTTCCCTAGTGACAAGGCCTCTGTGCCATCAAAAAGTCCTTGGGACAAGCCCTTATGCTATATAAAATGTCAGTACGATATTGACAGCCGTGACTTATGTCCCCTGTCTAATAAATATGAAGGATATATTCCGTTTGAACGCCAAAGATGGTTTATTTAAAAACCTAGGCAAAACATAATCAAATAAATCAAATACTATCTATTGGCCTATATGGTTTATTTACACCATGGCTAATTAATCATCAAATTCGACAATTCACTATATACTTAAACAAATTATTACTACTTGGTCGGTAGCCTTCAAAGCTTCACCATGGCTGACTCCTCTGAAGCTCACAATTATCCAGTTGATCAGAATGATAATGCAAGACTGAACTTAACGGGCACCGAGTTACAGGCTATGATAGATACAGCCGTAAACAAAGCCGTTGACCGTTCCAGGAGATACTGAATATGGAGTGCCTAAACACTTGCTAAATTTGGTATTTAGTACCAAAGCTTCGAGTATGGAAAACTCAGAAGAAACAAACAACAGTCGCGATGCTAGAGATGCGACAAATGTTAATAATGAATCCAATGTGAACCTCAAATGTTAATGGAGTAAATCTCCAGAACTGTGACTAACGCAGCTGTTAGAAAGGCTATGAGAAAAGTCATGAAAAGGCTTAAGAAGTCGAATGATGTTCGCTTTAAAACACATGTCGCTGCTCATAAAAAGAGCTATATTCATACTTCAAATGCGAAGAATAACCCAAACAAAATCATATGTGGCAAGAAGCCCCTTTCCTCTTAGGATGTACTTAAAAGTACTTCGCCTCTTAGAAGTCAAGAGACTTCAATAGTAAAAGGGGCCATCGATTTCAGGAAATTGTTGGATGTAGTAGAAACCATTAGGTATATCAGTGGTTATGCTGGAAAGGACATGGTAAGGTATACATCACAGCCATTCGATAACAATACTCTTAATTAGTGAGGACATTATTGAAGTCCACAAGAAAGACCCCCTTATGCAATATGGGATGGTCCAAGTTTTTAGGACCTTATTAGAAAAACCTATTATCCACATCACAAAATGGAAAAAGATGAAATAAGAATTTTCTGACTCTCGCCATAAAAGTTCTAGACTGTCGACAGTATGTCGCAAATTTTAATTCATTGGCTGAGATAGCACCCTATTCAGTTTACCCAGAAATCTAATCTTAAAGCAAATAATTATTAGTGGTTAGCATCGGCAATAAGAGGGCACATTAAGGTTTCAAAACCTACTCATTATAAATCCATTATGGATCTACCTCAGCTACTCACGTTATATAGATTAAGAAACGGCCAGTCAAAGCTGAGACTGCCCTAAAATTTGTCATAGATTTTGCAGCTAAGTTTAAAAAGATTAAGAATGGAGGCGCTTAACCCTCCTAATGTATGATTAGAGGCAGTTCACATTAATAATGACGCTAGGTAAATCCCTTATTAAGATTTATTTGCTAAGAGTTACATCTGGGTTCAGGTGCTGCTAGGTCTCTCATAAGACCATAAGCTTAGCAAACTTTTATAAAATTTTCCCATAAGAAACCCAGATATTAAGTGTAAGGTAAGACTCACAGGCAAATCAGAAGAACCATTTCTTCTGTTCCTGTCAGAAACCTTCAGTCGTAGAATTGTAGAAGTATCCTCTCTCTAAGAGGAACTACGTCAGCATATATAGTTGATATCTCTTTAATCTCTATCGATTGCGAATACCAAACGGTATGATGAAAAGCGCCATATGATGATTGGTATATCTTAATATGTTCCATAGATTGCTTCCATGCCTGATCAGTATGGAGGTTTAATGCATGGGACCACAAAGATATTCCAATGGTCATAGAGTACTAAAGTCAGCTAATGGTATTCAAAGGAGATGTCCAGAATGGAATTGTCCAAGTAAATGTTACAGATCAAGGAATTCGTGCGCTCGTAATGTAAATGTGTCACTTAATTGACACAAGCAATGATGGATGAATTGGAGCCTGAGATTTGTAAAATCTCTGTAACCTCCTTGTATCTTGATTATCTTCTCCTAAGATTACCCTGTTCACCCCTGAGAGGTAGGAAGAGTTAAGGTTTATATCCCATTTAGGGTTGTATTATCATGAAATCTCCAAGACGGCTAGTACCATCATTGGAAGAATCGAAACCTTGATTAACTAAGTTTTAAAACAGAAGGTTCATATAGCCTAACTCAATATCCTGAGAATTCGGTATAGTTAATTATGAAAGACGGTTCATTTTTGCTTATGCATTGTTACCGCAACCCAAATTAGGCCACGATTAAGAATTGCCATCAGTTGCCCAGGATCGTCGATTTGTTCGACTAACGACAAGGATTAGCTATTCCTTAAAATTAGTTAAGCAGTGGTTGGAATAACCATCCCACCTTAAAATAAGCTTTTCTATAATAGTTGATATATAAGCATCAAGGCTGCTCCTTTGGAGACCTTGTATAGATGGAATGTTAAACATCTATTGTTGGGACGATAGATTGGTAAGTCCACTTATCAGGATCTGAAAGTTGTATTGGAAACAATAAATAAGATCATACAAATCCCTAATCATCTGTAAGTTGCCAGTATTCGGCAAAAAATCAAGAATTAATGAAAGTAGCAACCCTCCTAAATTCTTGTTAAGGAATAAGGTTCAACAAAAGATATCACCCAGGAAGGGTGTGCCAAATTTGTTAAATTATCAGGCTAGTTAAGCTCTGAATATATAGAGTCATTCGAAGGAAATCGAATGTATCAAGATCAAGTAGATTATAAGCTAAAACCTATTTAAGGCGGTTGGCGGAGCTCGTAATACATTGCACACTAGTGACTGAAGGATGTGTTTCGCTAATAAGTCAAGAAACACTATCACATAATGATATGCAGATTTATGACGTGATGAGAGTCCTGTATCGACTAAGGATCCACAGGTTAAGAAGCTACAAAAGGATACATGTACCTAATATAGGAGTCACTTTGAGAGCTTGGGAAGACTCCAGATATGTTATAGAAGTTGGGTCCATTATGCGACAAAAAGTACTTCCAGCATTTTAACAAATCTCGAGGTCGAGATTTCTTTTAAGGGGGTGAGGATGTAACACCTCGAAAATTCGTGTTCAATAAAATAACGACACGTGTCATACAAAACAAAAGTGTTAGAAACCCGGATCTAGTTAAAGATGTATGGCAGGTTTTAAAAGTGTCGTCATGTTAAATTATACCTCTGAACGACCTCGTTATGAATCCCAAGACCCTAATATATATTTCAAACATCTGATTTATATTCGATCCGGAAATTACTAGTAATGATTGATTCGATTTACGCAAAATGGGATCCTACGAGGATATGCGCGACAACCTTCATTTACGGCACTTTCAAAAGGATCCAAGAAAAACTTTACATCATATCAAGGTGGTGTAAACTGTTCATGACCCAAACAAGAGGCCCCATACTGAAAATAATGGCCCAAAATCGTAATACATGAGTTGCCTGTTCGGAGCTTGAAAGGGCAAACAATTTTTTCCCTGATAAAGAGCTTACGGACCGTAAAGGTCAAGCCTTACGGTCCGTAAGGAGTCCCCAGATGCAGAAACTCGGACAGCAGCCTGTTTGAGCTTGTAACTGACTTAAGAAGATATTTTCTCATCTATGGGCGACCCCTAACAGTTCCTAGGCCTTAGGGACAGATGTTGATTGTCACACCCCAACCGATGGCGGAAATCATCGGGGCATGGCACTGAGCGAAACAGATTGTCCAGAAGTTTCCATAACAACTATCATTACCATTCAATTTAAATTAACATGTCCCATACCATGTCTCAAACAGTAATCAAATTATTACAGATAAAAATCTAGGCAAATATTCTGTTCCGACAACTCAGATTTAAACATAGATAATTTATTTGTTGGTTTCTAGGACCTCCTTTCCTAGCTTCAATTTCATCACAGCACAGAGAGCATCCTAGACCTTTCCTAGCCTCAATTTCATAGTGAGCTAGGCATACAAGCAACCTAAACACCTGTCACATACGTTAAAATAAAGCCAATACATAAAATGTAAAGGTGAGCATACAAGTTTGATAATAGCATATAGAGTTCGAATTCGTTTACGCATAACCAGCACGTACACATAGTGAAATGAAGCACGTTAGTTATCGACATAGATCCATCAATACCAATGACTGCGGGTTGACTGCCCAAGGCAGTTCGCAATACATGATTACCACCGTAATCCATGCAAGTAAAAGATCCTTAACAACCCCCGTGTGAACGGGTGTTGAGTCCAAACTATAGTACTATCGTTGCTAAGGCAGGTAGACAGCATTCCATGTGTAAACATAACAAACAAGCATTCATAAGCCACGTATAACATGCATTAACGGTTAGCGTTCAAATAGTTTGAGTAGTGTGATAGTTGTAGTTTGAATATTCGTAACGTATGTAACACCCAAAAGTGTTTAAAGCAAAAAGGGATCAAGTATACTCACAGCGATAAATGGATTGAAGGGAGCGCTTAGCGAGTACGGTTAGCCTGAATAGATTCGATAGTATAACGATAAGTGAAACGTAAAGTCCTTGACATCTCTTTTTCATGCTCATTTTGATGAACTATTTTGGTTTTTTTTATTCATTTATAATTTATATCACACACGGTTTTATTACCCAATAGTCTTGATATTTGTGTGTTGATATGCTCTAATTTTGTAACAATTCAATGTAATCCTTTTATCATTCTGTTTACTTTATATAATTGTTTATATTGCCAATTTATTTGTATAGCCATACCTGATGATACTATGTATTTGCACAACTTATGAGGCTGAATACATAAGCATCCGTTTTTGGTAGGTGTGTAAACGAGCTGAGCCTGAGTCTGACTAGGCTCAAGCTCGGCTTGGTTTGATTCTACTCTTTTGAGATCGAGTTCGGCCCGAAAGTAAAACCCAAGAGCTCGAGTTCGGCTTGAGATAATTTGAGAACAATTTTAAACAAGCTAAAAGCTCGGTTCGAGCTCACTTTGATAGCTTAAATGAGCCAAAGCTCTTGGCTCGCCAATGTTAAATAGTAGGTATATTATATATAAAAGATAATATTTAGGCTCGTGAGCCTAAATGAGCTTTGTATGTAAAGCTTGAGCTCGGGCTCGACAACTAAACGATGGACTGTAAGATAAAAAAAAACTGATAAATTAACGTTGAACATTTTTTAAGAAATACATTAAATATTTGAGTAATCTTTTGTGTTTTTTTCTTGAATACACGCAATACCCATATAAGAGGTAATTTATTGTTATCTAGCCCATAGTAGCTTTTTAATTTTGCTTTAACTGTTAGCAGGCTTCTAAGTGTGACACTAAATTTATACTTTTCTTTACATCTTTTTCATTCATGCAGGTTGCTTTGAAGGTAATTTAGGTACTGAACCAAAGTTTCATTATCAACATTAGAGAGTGAGCTATCTATTAGAACATGTACGTGGTATTAACTCTCTCATTAACTATCCATTCTTTATCATTTTTAATATAGATCCGTTATTTGTTCAGCTGAAAGGAACAACTAAGTTTTTATCTAATTAAGATATTTAATATTTAGTTAATAGTTAATATTATTATTTTAGTCCATTTAGTTAATGAATTGTCAGGACCAATGAGCGAGGGCTAGCAAAAAAAAATTACATCGGGTGAACCGATTAAAACAAAACAATACCATAGGTTCGCTAAAAAAATACAAGAATGTCAAGACTGTAATTTCGAACTGGGGGAAATCGTAATTTTGACTGGGGGTAAAATCGTAATTTGTCAAAAGCTACAACGATAGCAAGACTGTAATTCTGAACTAGGGGCAAAATCATACTTTTGACTGGGGTAAAATCATAATTTGTCAAAAGCTACAATGATGGTAAAATAGTAATTTTGAACTGAGGCAAAATCATAATTCTGAACTGGGAGCAAAATCGTAATTCTGAACTTGGGGTAAAATCATAATTTGTACGAGCAAATGGGAAAGTGTCAGACAATTGTCTGACACTATTCTCTGGCATGCTCTTTAAATATATAGGTAATGATTTGATTTTTTTTTTTAATTTGTATATAAATAGATGTAGAAACAAGTTACTGAGTTTAGTTGTCATGTGTCTTAAGCGTTTTAGTCGTTTTAGCAGAGATCTCGTGTTTAAATCTATTTTCTATTTGTATGATCTCTTTAAGCTCATTTGAAGGTTATATGTCCATCTAAATTTTTGTTTTATATGGAATCGTTGCTTAGTAGGGTATTAATGGGGTCCTATGAGTTTTTTGACGACAAGTCTCAATAACGTTATCCGTAAGAAAATGCACATTATTTTAAGAGCTTTTAATTTTTATTCGTAAATTTTTTTGTCTAGAAGTAATTAAGTTTTTTCAACATCAATCTAATCCTACTCTTAATCTACATCATTGACTCATTATCTATCAAACGACTTAAACCCTCGACCTCATGGGAAGTGACAACGTTTCACACACTATTGATATCGCTACGTTAAATGTTATATGCCGTTTTACACATCATGTAAATAATTAACATTTAGATCAAAAATGTTTTTTTCTTAGCAAGTCATATTTTTTCTTTATATATAATGACTTTACTTTATTTTTTGGGACCGGCATATAATTACTTTACTTAAAGGTTAAAAAGCTAAGCTACTTATGTAAAAAAAAACTAAAAACAACATAAAAAGAATACTGTCTGATTTGAAATTATTATATATATTTAAAAAAAATCACAATAACTTGCATGCTATGTGACTATGTCTGATCAAATTTGACCATAAGCGACGTGCCTCCACATGGACGTGCATGTTCTTCTGCTTTTGTGTCACATGCCATTGTTTTTCCAAACAAAATTCTTGACACTCGTTCAATGGACAATGAATGCACCATAATTCTATTTTTAAATTATTATTAACTTATTTAATTATTTAATCAATTATTATAATTCAATTTAAATCAATCAATTGTTCAGTTAATTAGCTAAATAATAATTGTTTATCAAACAAATTATTTAAATGAATTTATTTTATTGTCGGGTTATCCGGCAAAGAGTACTAGCATTATCTTTATACCAATTCCCAACAACGTGGGATGCCATTGGCAACAATTGCCCACACCTATTTTTCTATAATAAATTTTGATGATTTGAAATTTAGAAATTTCAGACAAATAATAAATGAGATAGTTATAATGCTATGGGACCATCATAAAAACTTGGCCACCAAATTCGGGCATTGGGCTTTATAGTTTATACACTTGTTATAGAAGATATCAACCAATTGTGTTTGCTTCTAAGGCTTGAAAAAATCAAGTGATGGGTGAAAGTAGGTGACTAAATTGACAACCAAATCCATGATTGGATGATTGTTGAGACATTTTTTTCAAAACTAGTGGGAAACCCGCGCGTTGCAGCGGGGTCGACAATACGAGGCCTGGGAAAAAGCTCAAAACCTTAAATGATAAGCTTTTTAATGGATACACGTTACGGTTAAATAATAGCGTGCTACGTTCTATATACATTCTAGCACTACAAAATGTTTGGAAAACAAGGCGTATTATTTTTAGGACATATGATCTTAAACATAGATACAGTTCATGAAGTACAGTAGTCCACATACGTGAATGACATGTTGAAACTAACTTACTTAAGGTTGATAGAGTAGTTTAATTAAACGTGTACCCATGTCCTCCGTAAAAAAATCACAATCAACACAATATAAAGAAGGCACTGGGCCTTATGCCAAAGTGAGGCTTCTTTCTTTCCATGGCTGCTGGCGCATAAGGTTTCTCATTCTTTTTGTGCTCCTAGTACTTAGGTTGCCATAAGAATCCGTCTAACAATAGCAATAAACAATCGTAACACACGTCATCAGATAAACAATTGCGCATATATGATTTTGCTCCTAAATAAAACAAAGTGATGAATAGTTAAATGTATAGCAATTAAGCAAGCGCATCTGGTAACAAATGAATAAAAGACCATCTAATGTGTACTTAAAGAGCGGATTTAACGGTTAGATCCGATTCCCTTTTATTGCGCTTACTTGAATGCGCTGTTTCCTTCTCGTCTTCTTTTACTTCACTTGGAGTGAATTGTTGTGCAGATGTTTCAGCTGTTGAAGGGTGTTTAGGAATAGTGCGTTTGAATGGTTCATGGAATGTGTCGTACAAACGCTTTACCTGGTCAACAATTAGTAAAAAGAGAACCGATCAAAAGATTTGATTGTTACCTGAGAATATAATAAATCTTGTAATCATACTTAAGACGTCGACTTTTTATAAAAAAAAAAAATTCATTTGACCCATTAGCAACCCGCCCATCTTTTTCCAATGACTTATTGGACAACAAAATCAATGTGTGGTTTTAGGAAATGATTTAAAAAATAAGAAAACATAATAAAGAGATGAGAATAAAGAGATACTTTACGCTCTCCAATGCCAGGGCAACGTGCGAGGTCCTCCATCGAGGCATCCATTATATGAGAAAGAGACTGAGAAGAATGGTAGGCAACCTTAACAAAACAAGATTAACAAATATCAGTGAAAAAATAGTCGGAGAAACCACAAAAATAATTTAAGCCAACAGACTCTAATGTCTAGTGATGTGGAGTTGCATTAATCAGTTTTGTAGTGGTCGGAGAAGTGATTACAATTTTTTCGTATTTTTGGGGCCAAAATAATCAAAACTAAAAGGTGCTAAAAAGCGAAATATTTAAATACATTTGCACCATCAATAACATGATTATTTCTTTTTGTATCAAAAACTCCCTACATCCCCAAGACGAGTACAAGTGGAAGAAGATGAAGTACCCCAAATGTAGAACCAAGAGTAACCACATTTGTCTTATTGACATGTCAAACTGATGTTAGAGCATGTGAGAGCTGCAAATGTAGTTGGTTAGGAAAGTAACAAAAAAATATATAACACGGAAAATCCACTAAAAATAATCATTCAACTTAACTATTCAAAATTACCAAATTTAGTGTATAGAACTTTACATATATAAATTTAAATTAAATAGGATTCTTTAACAATGACTTATACAGATACCCCAAATAATATTTAGAAAGTGACTTATACAAGAGTTTATACACTTACGCCTGTAGAGAAGATTCTAGAAACCTCGCATCCGCATACGCCATTGACAATGTAGCGGACCCCGCACCGGCTTTCGCCTCAACCACCTCAGTCCCACCGTTTTGAATCCTGGCAGTCAGATCATTGAATGTAACTGGCGGTTTCGTTTTCGAAAGTAGGGGTAAAATGGTAATTCCGGCATGCCCACCAACCACCGGGCCGTCAACGTCAATAAGCTTTTATGTTGAAAAGGTCATCAGGGGTCATACCGGGTTTCCTTGGAACACCAGCAGGAATGAAAACGACGTCCACGTCTTTTAAACAGCTAGCGAGTTCACTCCCGGGAGACGTCCACGTCTTTTAAACAGCTAGCGAGTTCATCACTCCCGGTGGAATCCCGAACTTTTGAGGGTGGTTGATCCGATGGAGAACGCAGTTGCTGATGTGACTGCCATGTCAGACCCTGAAGAACACATAGAACCAACAATTGTTATAAATGAATTTATTTATATTAAGTTTTATCTTACAATGATAAAAACATAAAATACAAATGAAAAAGAGAGCTTAATGACTACTGACTACACATCCTGTTGGGTTCTAGTGTTCTACCATACCTAATGACTACTGACTACACATCCATTGCAGCCTTTATGTAGATACTTTGAATCTTTGAATGCAAATTAGAAAAACATGTATTTGCATATTCAAAAATTAATATCACATTCTGAAATCAGATTCATTTTTCGTTCAGGGAATCCAGAACTGTTTGAAAACTATGACGATGGATATGAACTTCAAAATCAAAATTAATAGATGCAAACAACAGTAGTCAGATGAACATACTACCAGATGATTCATGGAGTTAACTAAATCTCACAGTTTGATATGCATCAAATTTTAGATCATCAGCTAAAATTGCATCTTAAAACAGATGAAACGGTTCATCCAAACAGCCGAAAGAGAGACATTAACTTCAGAATCCACATGAATCATCTGGTAATAGGTTCCTCTGACTACTGAAACTATAACTGATAATATGACAAAACTAATGCAATCAACTTTATTATATTTCCAAGTAAGCACATTACAAAGTGAGTACAACTTCTCAGGCTTCATTCGAAAGGGTATTCATATAATATAATCTTTTGTAGAAATAATAATTTTATAAACATTCGATGTTGGTATTTCATATAATCTACCATATATACTTCATAAACATAGTACCCCTACTTACTTTACCTCTTTGACATTATAAATATGATGTTTTCCTCTAAGCTTCTTCTAGGATTTATCACTTTAGAAGCTTCTTTAGGCACATCAGATGGTGGATCTGATCTGCATTGAGAATATAGAGATTGTAATCATATTACTAAACACTAAAATCTATCACAACAAAGATAAGTATATATTACCCTCTACTTAAACTCTATGTGACATACGGACCAACATCTCAATCGCATTAGTCACCTATAATCCAATAAATAATTTTACAACCACCATAACAAACACAAAATAATAAAGCAAACCGACATTGTTACTGTCATTTTCTGGTTACCTAGGACGGATAATTCAGCAATAAAACCAACCCAACATGAATCCTTATCAAAAGCTGGATCATACAATTACAAACCTAACAGCTTCTTCGGTACCAACGAATAGCTTCAACACAGAGTGAACATTGAATACAGTCGATTTAAATATATCTTCGACCAACCTAGCAGATTTACATTTTTTTTCTACCTTCTGTTGGTAAAAAGAACCAAACATTATACAAAAGAATGAATTTTGGATACAACGATGTAACTTTTGAAAAGAGAAAACCAAAATAGCAAACTGACCTGGCACTAATTAAAAGCCTTCATGACAAGCTGATGAGATCTTGAGATGAGTAAGAGTCATATTGTGTGGTTAGATTGGGATGCTATATCTTGTCCAAACGTGTAGTCGGCTCTATGTGGAGATATTCCCCACCTGCATCTGTCATCTGGGTCAGACCACAACAGTAAGTATATGTTTCTTAGCCTGCAACATAGTAGTAGAACTTTGATTTTTGTACAACATTTTAGCATAAAAGTGTAAGCCACAATTCTTTGAAACCACCCGTAGAAGGCTGGCTCCATGGGTCAGGCAGGGCGGCCTGTGGAGCCCAGGGCTAACCTGCCAGCTCACCAAAAATGGCTCAGTTAAGGTTTCGCGTACCAAAAAAGAACTTTGAACAACTTCACTAATGTCCGATCTAGTCTTCTCTTTGCCGGAAAACACCTTTGCTAAGATCACAGAAGTTACGCCGTTGCCGCTGTTTTCAAGCCCGAGAGCTCCCTCCTGTTACATACCAATCCTGTGTCAATAGATTTTATATATTTATATAAATTACAAAAAATCTGATTAAAGCGCAAAGCGCATCTAGGCCCAAACTCCATCGCCTTGTGTCACATAAGGCGCACGATGTACAATAATCATCAGTTAATCAGAAATAATATTACTATTACTACTGTTATAAAACAGAAAAAGCGATCGTACGTACCCTCTGTTGTTGACTATATCCTCACGGGCGATTTCCAGTAACCGCATTCGCACCCGCTCGATCGTGCAACTCCGCGGAGCAATCAATGTCCTCAACCGCCAATATCGACCGGTTCGCGGTTGCCAGCATTTTACAAAACTTAACCAAACTTACCACAAATCTCTATTTCCAAGAATACATAACAAGTCATATACAAAACTCACATGTGAAGCGATGCCTACACCAATCTCATCAAGCACCTACACAACAAATGGGCCAAAAATGTTATATTTTTTATTTAGGGATGCTAGAAAACTGACAACATAGTTGCATACCACATAATTAAGCGATAAACAAAAATCAAAAAACAAAATTAACATACCTGAGGAAATCAATTGCAACAGGGGTGGTTTTGAAAAGTAAATACATGTATTTAATCAATAATCATTACAATCATAAAGAAACAAACATCGATCCAAACCCTAAATTTCATATAGAAAACCACAACTTCCATCACAATTCAGAAAGTTAGCAAAATCACCTGTATTCATGAAGAAGTTATCTTCTATCCATATTAAATGTAGTACAAATCTCAGGAAGAAATCGTGAATAGTGTATCAATCTGAATCGCGTACTCCGAACCCTACCTGCCATCAAACATAGAAGATGTTCAATCGGGGTTCTCATGAGTAGAAAAGTGAATTGTTGTAGCCATCAAACATAGAATTGTTGTTCAATCGCTGCACATCCGCTGCGAGACCCATCGCCCTTCCATCGTTTTTTGTGGAACCAAATATAAAGCATCTTTTTCCATGACTTCTTATCAGGGGTCGGATGTAAATGATCGGACGCATTCAAGAGGAGGTTTAGGGAATTGACTGCTCATCAGAGAGAAGGAGAAATTGTCTAAATTGCCCCAATTGGCGTCTTAAAATGGCTGTTGAGTTCCCATTGTATGGCTTAAAGTCTTTTGTACATCCTGTTTAACAACTTGTATAAGTTGTAAAATTACATCTTTATCCATCACTTTTCCTTTTTAATATATTATAGATATCTATATATATATTAATACATTGTATATTAATATTTGTAATATATTAGTTTGTCTAACATGTTGACCCATTTCTACCCATTTTTAACCGTCTCTAAATTGAAAAAGGACCTGGTGAAAAAAGAGAACACAAGAAAGAAATCAAAGGGAAAAGAGAACATGTCGAGGAAAAGGCAAAAGAGAATGAAGGAAAAAACATGACGAGAGCACAAAGGAATCAAAGGGTTAGAATGGAAAGAAGTGGAGTTTTGAGATGAGTGCACATTTAGTCGATAGTGCATTACTTTCAAAGGGGGATTCTAGAAGACTAGAGTATGAGTACGATCTATTTGGGCATGATAGTTACATGTACTTAAATTGTGATGATTTTGAAGCGGTTTTTACATTCACCGAGCTGACCGGCGCTATCATCACTTCTTATATAATGTAAGTGCCTATATCTAGTATAAATTACCCTTCGTAAAACAAAATTTATTTTATTGATTCGGATTATGTATGTTAACTGCATGTTCCTGTATGAGCAAATTAAGAAAGAGCAAATACGTGATCGTGGAATATGTTTTATGAACTTGTCTGCAATTTCGCGGGCTGATCAACGCAAACCCAAACCCAAACACATCGAGGATGCAAGTAGAGCGGTTGCATATCAATTGTATAAAAGAAAGGGCAATGTCATCATCTTATTGCCCTACAATCCCGGGTTTGATTTTCCTTTTAAATAAGTATTCGTAAAGACCTATTATCTTAATTTATTTTGATTGAATTTTGGATTTTGGATTTTGAAGAAACCATTGGGTGTTGGCAGTACTAAACCTGAAAACAACTACTTGTTATTATCTTGATTTCTTACGGCCTAGAAGTGTCGATGAACAGTTGAGGCAAATTATTGATACGTAAGTAATACAAATTATCATAATGGATGGATGATAAAAGAGTTGGAATATACTTTGATATAATTTTGATTTTTTACAGGGCAATGGCCGTGTATGCTTCACGAAGTGGTGCCAACATAAGGGTTAAGCTCATCTGGATTAACGCTAGGCTAAGCACTTAATCCCTTGTTTAAATTGTGGTTGTAATAATACTGTAAATATTGAAACCCTTTAGTTTAAACGTAAATCGCAATGGTTTCACATTTCTTGGTATTTTTAATTGTGTAGTGTCCACGTCAGCCAGAATGTACTGAATGCGGCTACTATGTGATGAAGTTCATGAAGGAGATAACTTACGAAGGAGTTGAAATACTTGACAATGGTAATGTAAGTTTAGGCATATTTTAGTCTGTATATTAGAGAAATATGTACTTATATCTCCAAACAGATGCTTAAATTCATATATTAGGATTGAATTCTGATTTTTAAGATTTATTTTATTTAATTGTTGGCTCAGGTTGGGAAAGGAGTAGAGAAATACTTGGCTGCGGATATGGATGGCATTCGCAAAGATTGGTCGACTTATGCGGTTACCTCTATTTTTAAGTGACAAATCGTATTTTAGGTGTTAACGATGTATTGACAAACAATTCTTTTTTTTTTTTTTTTGTTAACATTAAAATATTTGTAGTATACTTGACAAATGATTATGTAATGGATTGTTTTGGTATATATATATGTGTGTGTATTTGTTTTATGAAAAAAAAGATTTATTATTTTTGTTATTATACATGTATCCATGGCAAATTAGTAATTCTATAATTTTTGTTGGATCGTCGTGTGACCCGAACGAGTCAATCAGAAGAGTTTATGATCCATATCAAAGGCGGAATCAGTGATATAGACGTGAAACAACTTGATTCCTCTTAATTATCCTTTTATTATTGATTTCAAAGCAATTCTGATCGTTTGACAAACTGGCAGCACCTCGGCTCTGAAATCTCGAACGTTACAAATGACTTGGCACACCTAGTATTTATAGGCAAGCTAATTTCGCACGAACCTGTTCACACGAAATCACTTTCAAGCGAAATTACTAATTCCATGCGAAATTACCATGTAATTTCGTGTGGAATTACAACATGTAATTTCGTGCGAAATTACCTCCAAACCTATTTTTGACATATTTCTCGTACTACGTGCCCTGATCTAATCATTCTATTACAAGACTCAATAAAGACGAACTTAACAGACATCTATGCACCAACAATGTTTTTAAATAATTAAAAGCATGACACGCGTAAATGAATGTCATACATATGTGTCATAAATGCTTGTCATGAACGTGTGTCATTAAAAAGTGTCATTAAAAAGTGTCATGAATGTGTGTCATAAAATGAGTGTCATGAATGTGTCATAAATGTGTGTCATTAAAACATGACATACAAATGCATGTCATGTTAATTTTATGACTACTCAATCAACGACACGCTTTTGCGTGTCATAATTACCGTTTTATGACGCACAATGTGCGTCAAGAAATGTGTAATTTTTAGTAGTGTTTATTTACATTTATTTATTTATTTCATTCCAGTACAGTTATTTCAGTATTTCATTTCTTTATTTCAATTCAGTTATTTCATTTCTGTTTATATTTACATTTATGCTTGTGTTCGGAATCGAACCGCTTACATATATTTATTTATTTCATTTATGCATTTATTTACATTTATTTATTTACATTCATTTATTTTATTTTATTTATTAATTTCTTTCCATTTATTGATTTAGTTAACTCCTTATTCATTCATTCATTTGCACTCATTTATTTATTTTATTTACTTGTTCGGAATCGAGCAGCTTGTTTAAATTGTTTATTTATTTCCTCCATGAGAATAAAACTTTCTGATAAAATCATCAGATTTTCTAGTAAATTCTGATGAATTTATCAGATTTTCTGATAGATTCTGATAAACCCATTAGATTTTTTTTTTTTTGAAAAAATTTTTTTACTTCTGATGAATTTACTAGATTTTCTGGTTAATTCTAATGGATTTATCAGAAATTCTGATGGAAAGAAAATTTTCATTAGATTTTTATCAGATCTTATCAGATTTTCTAAAAAAAACAATTTTCGGATGTAAATAGGTAAGTAAATATTATATAGTTTTGTATAATAAATTGTATATATATGTATATAATATAATAATATTATTATTTATATTTATATTACTTATATTATTATTATGTTATTTTTCCGTATAATGCATTCCTTATTACTTGCAAGTTAATGTGCATAACCCCTATACCCGCTATTGCTGAGCTAGCCAACGAACCAGAAAATAACCTAAGAAGAAGCAGGCGGCTTCGCGAAAGATCACTTGTCGTGGCACAAAGGATTGCGGCCGCAATCGACGAACCAGTGATACTTTCTGACAGCGAGAGTTCAGAGGACGACAGAGGAAGCATCATGGCGGAAGACGACCAGCCTCTGAATGAGACTGGCCGTCCAGGAGGAGAGGGCTTGCTACCGAGCATCGCCAGACCTACGATAGCAGCACCGAGTTTTGAAATTAAATCTAGTATAATTAACATGTTACAAAATTCTGTGCAGTTTGATGGGAAGGATCATGAAGATCCAGGTTGGCACATCACTTCATTTCTCGAGGTGTGCTCAACCTTCAAAATTCGAGATGTTTCTGAAGACGCAATCCGTTTGCGGCTCTTTCCATTCTCTTTGCAAGACAAAGCCCGATCTTGGCTTTTGTCACTTCCAGCAGGGTCCATCACGACTTGGAACGAGATGGCTGATCTTTTTATGCAAAAATACTTCCCTCCGGAAAAGACAGCTAAGCTAAAGAACCGTATCATGACATTCAAATAGGACGAAGGAGAATCTCTACACACAGCTTGGGAGAGGTTCAAAGATCTTCTAATCGATGTACCACATCATGGGTTGTCCAAAAGACAACTTGTGTTGAACTTCTACCAAGGACTTAACTACGACTCACAAGAACGCATAGACATATATGCAGGAGGCGATCTTGGAACAAAAACACCAACGGAAGCCTACGCAATTATAGAGAAAGCTACCTTAAAGTCGAGTTCTCGTCACAGTGGAGTACGAAGTAAAGCATTATCTATTCCTGGAGTTCATCAAGTGGATACGTATACGGCTCTTGCAGCGCAGATTGGAGCTTTGGCAGAAAGATTTGATCAAGCTCAGAACGTTTCGCAGGTACAATCATCATGTGAGCAGTGTGGAGCGTCACACGAGCCTGGTACTTGTGAGCAGGGTGTTATGTTTACAGGCCACGAGGAGGTGGACTATCTGGGCAATCAAATCAGGCCCCAAAATAGCCCCTACAGCAACACGTACAATCCGGGGTGGAAAAATCACCCAAACTTTGGGTGGAAATCTAATTCTGGGTGTGACAACCGGTAATTTTCGGCTCCTAATTATGTGATTAACAGTCGATTACGCGATGATAAATAGTGTTTACGACGCTAATTAACTTAACCAGGCCCTTGGAGTGCCCAGGAACGTTTGTTCAGCTATACAGTACGCATATGAAGATTCGCGTGGAATCTGCGGAACATCAAATGACAACAGACTGATACCGTACGAAATACTGACGACACCGACAAAAATGGATGTCACACGAATATTTTTATGCTTATGAAGTTTGGGTTGCGAAAACGGATTCGTAGAGTTTACGGGCCACTTACACATGAGACGGGCTTGTGGGCCCTTGGCCCAAGCCCAAAACCCATAAGCCTAAACCTGCACATAATATATCTTATAAGATCTTTAAAGATCTCTTCAAATCTTGTAAATCTTCTCAAAATCTTACTAAAATCTCTACAAGAGATATGTCTCAAAAGTTGAAACATAAAGATCTCTACATAAGATCTTGACTCAAAGGTTAAAACAATAGACCTAAATGCCATTTGAATACTCAAAAGGCAATAAAATCACTAAACTCTATTTAAAGGGTGTTGCACCCTAGTTGCTTTCAACAATTTATAACACACAAATAAATCACAGACCTTGAGTCTGCCTTACCCCCTCTCTCTGTTTACACAATAACCAAACACAAAGACTTTACCTGCCTTCTCTCTCCCACTCGATTATATGTCAGCTTCAATTGAGATTTTATCATATTCATCAAGCTTTCAAACCCAAAGACAACATAAATCCCTCCTCTCAAATGTGAACCACAGAACACTCAAACACCCCCCCTCGTTTCCTTCCGGTGACCGGAATTACCGGCGGAGCCGGAGACTACCGGTGCTCCGACACTGTTTCACCGACCACCACCACCACAGTCCGGTGGTGGTGTGACGGCGGAGACAAAGCGGAGAGAGAGACGAGGCAGAGAGAGAGAGACTCGGGAGAGAGAGAGACGAAGAGATAGAAAGAGGCGATGAGAGAGAGAGGATGGCGGTGGAGGAGCCGGCGATGGTGGTGGTGAGTGACGGTGCTGCGCAGAAAGACGACGAGAGAGAGAGAGAGACTGAAGGGGAAAGAGAGAAACCGGCGGTCGGCTCGATTACCCGGCGGTTAGTTCGTTTATCCGGTGGTCAATGACAAAAGTCCGACGGTCCAAGACCTTATCCGATAAGTTTCCGGTAATAATTGGTTCCCCCTTTCTTCCCTTCTTCTCTTCTCTGATTGTTGAAGATGTTCGGTTCGTTCGTGTCCAGATCGTGTTCAGGTTATGTTTGACTCGGACTTGGTGATGGTTCAGAGTGGGCATGGTTCTAGCTGAGGTTCGGGTTCCGGTTCAGTCGACAAATCAGCAGGTCACTCGTCATGGATTCAGATTCGGTTCGGTTGACTCAGTCAGTGAGTCGACTCAATCAAGACTCGTCTCAGGTCAACAAGTTCAACTCGGTCAAACTCGGTTAACCGAGTCAACACTGTCAACTCAGAGAGTCAACTCAGAGAGTTCATAACCCCACCTTTTTACGATTTTACATTTTTCTAAATGTTTTCGGGGTGGAAAGACATGCACTTTTTGCAAAGCATACAAGAATTACATATTTATAAACCATTTTACAAGCAAGATTTATCTGACACAAATGGTTTACGAAAAGCTTATGTTTTATACCGGTTTTTCAAACAAGCGTTTACACACGAATTCTAGTTTTCTAAACTACGAGAAAATACAAATACAAGAGTATACAAACACATGAGAATTGATACTTGACATAAAGAATACAAGAACTGAAAAATTGGTACTTGATATGATGAATACATAAACAAGAGGCACTCTTGGTGATAACTAGTACCAAGTATGATGCGTTTGAGGAATGATACGAGAAATAGTGTCACGAATAGGGTACCATAAGCACCATTAATCGTGTACATACTTAGACCGCAGAACAAAAGGTTAGATCTAACGGGTGTCAGGGCAGCCCCACTCTTGGTGACAACTAGAACCAAGTAGTGTTTTTGTGTCTCAGTCGTGAATCGACTATAGAAAAATGCCTATGGTTTGGTGACTTCCTATGTCGTGTCACATGTTAATGGCCTTGCAACCCATTAACAACAAGATACATACAGAATACTTGATTTATATAAGAAAACATGATACATACAAGAATACGTGATTTATACAAGAATACATGATACATACAGAAATACTTGAATTATACAAGATACATACCATGTTTTCATACAAAGTTTCTGTATAACTTGACAAGAAAATGATTTTAAATTCGTTTTCTCAACAATACTTCAAAAACCGGTTATTCAAAAAGATTTATTTCAAATCTTTTACAAACAAACTATGAACTCGCTCAACTTTATGTTGATTTTTCGCATGTTTCTTTCTCAGGTTGCTTTTCAAAGTTATGGCACGGTTGGAATAGGAGAACCATCTGGAGTCGAGTACTTAGTGGCGTTCATTTTCTAAAAGACTTAGCTTATTTGCTTCCGATGTGCAATGAAGATACCAGTCCAGTCACGCCAATGCTCTGATATTTCGGGGTGTGACAGATTGGTATCAGAGCTATAGGTTACAGCGAATAGGGTTCTCTGTAGAGATACCTAGGCTCTAACCTCACTTTCCTCTGGGAACTTAGGATATTGAAACGTTGAATGCATACAAAACGCATAGTACTCGAATATGGTCTCCAACCGTTGCCGAAAAACAAACAGTCAAGACTTTGTTTTCAAACATACACTAAAGTGGTGTTTTACACACGGTACACAAAACAGTCGCATACAGTACATAAAACCCTGAGAGTTTAGGAAACATGCATTTAAGACCTTCGGAAACTTATGTTGAAGTTCATTAAAGGTCATCACGTAGGAACTGCAAATATTAATTCGGGCACACACAATTATACATATTGTCTATGATGTTTTAACTTCCCGAGCAGGCAGCCTACGCATGACGAAACGCTAGTGCACGAGAATACATATAACTCAAATTTTACGTCAACAGATGTCGGAGTGCATCACATTCTACGCAAAACAAAACGCTAGCGCACAGGCATACGTGAGACTTAAGCTATACATCAACGGAGGTTGAAGTACGTCACATACGACTATCGATCAGGAAGCGGCAGTGGGCACGCGGTCCTGCAAACGACACGAGTCATGCTAAGGAAAAGACGCAAGTCACCGTATTTCCCCTATTTCAGCTAACGACGAATACGCTATGGTAATGTCACCTAACAACTGGTCGTCACATGCAACCCCAGGTAAAGTCCTTAAATTTCTTTTATTGAAATTTCGACTTTCACATTTACTGAGTAGATTTTCGTATCTCTACTCCTCTTAATGGTCATTGTGTCACGATCATTTCTTTCAGTATAACGAATATTCATTTGCTTCATATCTTGAAAATTCGTATGTTACGCATGCATCGTTTGTTACGCATGAGGTTTCGTTTCGAATAAAGCGTTTCATTAAAGTTCAAATATTGTTTCGCTAAATCTAAGTATTGATTCGTGATTCGAACGACTCGCATTATTGAAATTGTTGGCTTCTTTGTTATCAATTCAACACACTTTCTTGAAATTTATTTTCTTTTCAAGTTACATACATGGTTTTTTTCGTTGTGACCATGTCGAAAGTTTTCTTGTCGATACATGTATTTATTGTCGGCTTGCGCCGAAATCAAATTCAATTGTTTGAACTTGATCATTACACATATTCAATTCAAGACACCATATGATGTATTGAAAACATCATATTCGAATTCATTTTAACAAGCGTTTCATTGTTCTGAGTCGTAGTAGATTTGTTTGGTCTACGACTCCATTAAGTCGTTTGTTGATTTCGACACCTTGTGGTGTCAGTACAAACTTGTAGCTTGGGCTAATCATGATTGAGCGTTTTGTGCAAAACACAGGTGATACTTGTTCGATCACCGCTATATTTGAATTGTTTCATTCACTACGACACCTTGTGGCGTCAGTAGGACTTGCAGCTTGGGCTGATCTTGATCGAGCGTTTCATGCAAACTATTACATATGAGCTTGTTGAAATCTAAGTTCATTTCTTTGATGCGATCATTTCTAGAATTCATTTGCATCTTGTGATACGTCCTTGGATTCACATCATTCGAATAAGTCTTGATTCGATTTCATGATCGTTCACTTTGGCACTATTCGTATTTTCTACGCATAACGTAACTCTAAGGAGTTAACGTAGTCTAAATTTCGAGGACGAAATTTTATTAACAGGGGGAGACTGTGACAACCGGTAATTTTCGGCTCCTAATTATGTGATTAACAGTCGATTACGCGATGATAAATAGTGTTTACGACGCTAATTAACTTAACCAGGCCCTTGGAGTGCCCAGGAACGTTTGTTCAGCTATACAGTACGCATATGAAGATTCGCGTGGAATCTGCGGAACATCAAATGACAACGGACTGATACCGTACGAAATACTGACGACACCGACAAAAATGGATGTCACACGAATATTTTTATGCTTATGAAGTTTGGGTTGCGAAAACGGATTCGTAGAGTTTACGGGCCACTTACACATGAGACGGGCTTGTGGGCCCTGGGCCCAAGCCCAAAACCCATAAGCCTAAACCTACACATAATATATCTTATAAGATCTTTAAAGATCTCTTCAAATCTTGTAAATCTTCTCAAAATCTTACTAAAATCTCTACAAGAGATATGTCTCAAAAGTTGAAACATAAAGATCTCTACATAAGATCTTGACTCAAAGGTTAAAACAATAGACCTAAATGCCATTTGAATACTCAAAAGGCAATAAAATCACTAAACTCTATTTAAAGGGTGTTGCACCCTAGTTGCTTTCAACAATTTATAACACACAAATAAATCACAGACCTTGAGTCTGCCTTACCCCCTCTCTCTGTTTACACAATAACCAAACACAAAGACTTTACCTGCCTTCTCTCTCCCACTCGATTATATGTCAGCTTCAATTGAGATTTTATCATATTCATCAAGCTTTCAAACCCAAAGACAACATAAATCCCTCCTCTCAAATGTGAACCACAGAACACTCAAACACCCCCCCTCGTTTCCTTCCGGTGACCGGAATTACCGGCGGAGCCGGAGACTACCGGTGCTCCGACACTGTTTCACCGACCACCACCACCACAGTCCGGTGGTGGTGTGACGGCGGAGACAAAGCGGAGAGAGAGACGAGGCAGAGAGAGAGAGACTCGGGAGAGAGAGAGAGACGAAGAGATAGAAAGAGGCGATGAGAGAGAGAGGATGGCGGTGGAGGAGCCGGCGATGGTGGTGGTGAGTGACGGTGCTGCGCAGAAAGACGACGAGAGAGAGAGAGACTGAAGGGGAAAGAGAGAAACCGGCGGTCGGCTCGATTACCCGGCGGTTGGTTCGTTTATCCGGTGGTCAATGACAAAAGTCCGGCGGTCCAAGACCTTATCCGACAAGTTTCCGGTAATAATTGGTTCCCCCTGTCTTCCCTTCTTCTCTTCTCTGATTGTTGAAGATGTTCGGTTCGTTCGTGTCCAG
Organism: Helianthus tuberosus; assembly: GCA_030545235.1. Taxonomy (NCBI): domain Eukaryota; kingdom Viridiplantae; phylum Streptophyta; class Magnoliopsida; order Asterales; family Asteraceae; genus Helianthus; species Helianthus tuberosus. The sequence goes on from CM060406.1 coordinate 67,519,462, forward strand.
ATCGTGTTCAGGTTATGTTTGACTCGGACTTGGTGATGGTTCGGAGTGGGCATGGTTCGAGCTGAGGTTCGGGTTCCGGTTCAGTCGACAAATCAGCAGGTCACTCGTTATGGATTCAGATTCGGTTCGGTTGACTCAGTCAGTGAGTCGACTCAATCAAGACTCGTCTCAGGTCAACAAGTTCAACTCGGTCAAACTCGGTTAACCGAGTCAACACAGTCAACTCAGAGAGTCAACTCAGCCGGTCAACCCGGTTGACTCGGTCAACTGAGTTGGCGTTTCGACACAAGAAGATGGTAAAGATTAACGGCGCGTTTTATTCCGTTATTTCATAATTTTATTAAATACGTGGGAAACGAGCTTGAACCGATCAATTAAAATAATGATTTATAATTTGACGTATTTGGCGAAAGTTATATAATTTGATTGATTAATTGTTGAATTAATATTGATTAAATTGTGTTGAATTTTTGAAAATAAAACGACAACTTGTGTTGTCGGGGGCGTCCAAAAACAGAGGAAACTCTGCCCGTTTTTCGAGAAAAACCCTTAAACACGACACGTATTATATTTCAAAAACGACGCTTAATGGAATTCGAGTTTATAAAACTTCAAACCTTGATATTTCCAAACGCTTTTACAAATAAATATAATGTTATATTTATTTCGAACGTCGTTAACTCGTATCCTTTTTACAAAATAAATATAGCTTATATATTTATTTCGAATATCAAACAACACGATCTTGTTTTATAAAATAAATATAGATGTATATTTATTTCAAACACACGAATTCTTTTACAAAATAGATACAGTCTATCTATTCAACGACTCGATGAAGTTCTTATAGAATAAATATAATATTTTATATTTATTACGAACGCCGAAACGGCATATACATATATTTTGGCAAAAATATACAAGACGCAATATATATATAATACAAGCTTATTATATAATACTTTCATACGGATATTCCTACATACTCAAACAACTTCTCGCGGCAATTTAACTTAGTCATTTTCATTAAGTTAACTATTTACCGTCAAATCGTTCGATCAACGATTCGGTAGAGCTCGGTAACACGTAGATTAGTTACCACATTATTCGAAACTTATTAGATATTCCGTGTTAGGAATACTGTAGAATGCACGCTAGCAAGTCGAGCCTTGGAAACGACATCACGAAGTCATAAATTAGATAGCTGTGCACAGGAATATTCAGGTGAGTTCATAACCCCACCTTTTTACGATTTTACATTTTTCTAAATGTTTTCGGGGTGGAAAGACATGCACTTTTTGCAAAGCATACAAGAATTACATATTTATAAACCATTTTACAAGCAAGATTTATCTGACACAAATGGTTTACGAAAAGCTTATGTTTTATACCGGTTTTTCAAACAAGCGTTTACACACGAATTCTAGTTTTCTAAACTACGAGAAAATACAAATACAAGAGTATACAAACACATGAGAATTGATACTTGACATAAAGAATACAAGAACTGAAAAATTGATACTTGATATGATGAATACATAAACAAGAGGCACTCTTGGTGATAACTAGTACCAAGTATGATGCGTTTGAGGAATGATACGAGAAATAGTGTCACGAATAGGGTACCATAAGCACCATTAATCGTGTACATACTTAGACCGCAGAACAAAAGGTTAGATCTAACGGGTGTCAGGGCAGCCCCACTCTTGGTGACAACTAGAACCAAGTAGTGTTTTTGTGTCTCAGTCGTGAATCGACTATAGAAAAATGCCTATGGTTTGGTGACTTCCTATGTCGTGTCACATGTTAATGGCCTTGCAACCCATTAACAACAAGATACATACAGAATACTTGATTTATATAAGAAAACATGATACATACAAGAATACGTGATTTATACAAGAATACATGATACATACAGAAATACTTGAATTATACAAGATACATACCATGTTTTCATACAAAGTTTCTGTATAACTTGACAAGAAAATGATTTTAAATTCGTTTTCTCAACAATACTTCAAAAACCGGTTATTCAAAAAGATTTATTTCAAATCTTTTACAAACAAACTATGAACTCGCTCAACTTTATGTTGATTTTTCGCATGTTTTTTTCTCAGGTTGCTTTTCAAAGTTATGGCACGGTTGGAATAGGAGAACCATCTGGAGTCGAGTACTTAGTGGCGTTCATTTTCTAAAAGACTTAGCTTATTTGCTTCCGCTGTGCAATGAAGATATCAGTCCAGTCACGCCAATGCTCTGATATTTCGGGGTGTGACACTGGGAACCAAAACCCACTCGGATACGCTCAGCGTGCTCTTGCGCCACAGCAGCCCCAGGGACAGCCTTACCAATCTCAGAGTCAGTCCTTCCAGCCACATTACCATCATCAAGGCTCCGGGAGCAGTTCCCAGCCTCACGCCTCTCAGAGTAACTCTAAGCTAGAGGAGATGATGGCACATATGTTAGGAAACTTCAATTGTGCTAATCAGATAGCTGAGAACCGTTACCAACAACACGAGGAACGATTCATGGCCCAAGAAGGGGAGATGCGGAGTCAGAAAGCTTCTATACAGACCATTGAGAATCAGGTGGGACAGTTGGCTAAAATGTTGTCTGAGAGACCCCCGGGTGGTCTTCCAGGAAACACAGAGCCGAATCCGAAAGGGCGTGTCAATTCCCCGCACGTTTAACAAGTGGGGAAAAATGAGTCTAGCTATTGACTCGCTGACAAATTTAGCGAGCGTGTTTTCACACGCTAAGGGTATTTTTGTAAATATTAAATTTATCGCATTTATTTCCTTATTCGTTAACTTTTCCTGTTTTCAGTAGGATTGAACAAGATTGATTCATGTCTTAGGAAGTTTTGCAGTTAGTTTAAAGTTAAAACATGTAAAACCTTGCAAAAATGGTAAAATCTATTTAAAAAAAGGAGTTGAAGAGCATTCTGTTACTGTTGTCTGCAGAATGTACAAATGATACACGGCCGTGCACCTGATCCGCACGACTGTGCACTTCATAATCACATCTGACCAAGAACAACGTGCATAAGGTGGTCGTCGGACACGCAATACCGTGTGAACCGATTACACTACCGTGCACAGCGACACAACGTTGCGAACCACTGTACACAGGTTGATGCGCACATCCGCGTACGACTTTTTAGCAACAGTAATTTTTCAGGGTATAAAAACGACTTTTCTGCACAAAAAAAAAAAAAAAAAAAACTCTTCAAAATTACTAACTCTGGCCGCACACCCGTTCTTGCCTCTCCCACTCCTAAAAACAACCAATTTTTGCAAGGATTTAACTCAAATCTTCAATCAAGGTATGATTCCTTACTTGTTTTTAGTGTGTGTTTATTTTTGTTTAATAATGGATTTGGTTTTACTCGTCTAACGGTTTGATCAATAGTAGTGTTTGTTGTTTTAGTTAAGTGACGTACTTGGCAGGTTTGTAAGGAATGCACACAGAGTTTAGAAGACTTATATTCAAAATCTATTTCATACAAGTCTACTCCAACTCTGAGGGAGTACCTCTATCCTTTTTCACATTATTAGTTTAGTGATTTGCACAAAATGCAACATATAAATTTCATCAATTGTGGCATAAAACTAACCCTTTTTTAGTACTAATGTTGCAAAAAGTGTGCTTTTGTCTTCCTTTTGTATTTTCAGGATTAAATGAGCTCAAATGAACAAAAGAAGCAAAAAGACAGCTAAATCTAACATAAATACAAGAAAAGGAACAAACGTGGCATGCCCGACCCCCCCGACAGCATCTTCCCAAGCAAAATCAAGAAGACAGAAGACTAAACACGCCCCGTGCTCAGTGAACACGGGGGCGTGCCCAAGTGCCAGCATAAAAGACAAAGCTATAGAAGCTTCTATCGCCCACCACGGGGTCGTGCTCAGCGGACACGGGGCCGTGGTCAACTATAAGATTCGCAGAATCCAGGCAAATCTTGATAGTACAGATATGCTTCTGCACACGGGGCCGTGCCCGAGCTGCTGTTCAGGCTATAAATAGGGGTGCTTGGCTCATTTGCAAACCATCCCTTGGCACACCACCTCTCTCACACTTCACCCACCACCCACCACCATCACAACACCATCATCCACCACCATCATCCATTGTCCATCATAGAGTGTGTAAGTCGTCTCGGGATCCAAGATTGATCGCAAGAGTTCTTGACAATCAAAGGCCATGTTTGCCTAAGTCTCTTACATCACTTGGTGAAGACAAGTGTCTAGTGTAATACTTTTTATTTTTAATCTTTTCGCACTTTTTACTTGGTTATGTATTAATGACTTTAATAACTAGTTTCTTCGTCGCACTCCAGAAACAACCGACAAGGGAGAAGGTCATCAGCGGTTGAAGATTCTCTTGTAAACTACGTTTATGCCTTAAGAGAGGCCATTGATGAGATAACGGGAGTGGAAGAAGCATTGGTCGACCGTATTAATCATCTGACGGTGGGACTAGAAGGGTGTCTCCGAGAAGTCAACCTTTTGCACCAAAGGTTGAATATTCTCGCCTCGCCTCCTTTGGTACCGATTATCACCCAAAGGGCATGGAATGTGGTACCGGAAGTCATCATTCCGGCCGAATGATACGCCATACATCTGGAACCCCCTCGAGACATACTACAAGGGGTTCCGATTGGTATCACTTCCCCTCCACAAGATGTTGAGGAAAATGAAGCCGCCTCCTTCGTCCCAAGAGAGATAGAAGAATGGCTCTAGCAACATCTAGGGAACACCGCTCGGCTTGGAGTTCTACAACAACTTTTAGATACCGGAAAACTATTTCCAGAATTTTGGTTCTTATTATATTAATAAAGCTCCTTAGGATGATTTTAAGTATCATTTGACCTATCTAATTTAGGACCCTTAAATTTTATTTTCTGCTTTGTTTTCAACTTTTTAGGATTATTATGTACTTCTCTCTATGACTTAATGAATGATGGTTTTAGTTAATTTGGTGTTTGGATGATAAAACACACTCGGATGGTGAAGGATAACAAGGGAAACTTGAACCAGCACCCCATGCATGAAAACAGGGCCATCCGACAAAATTTTCTTCATTACAGTAAGTTCAGCACGGGTCGTGCCCACTCGACACGGCCTCGTGCTGCACAATCTGCAGAAATTGCCCAGTTCAGGTAACTGGACACGGGCCGTGTTCACCCAACACGCCCCCGTGTCCAGGCTTCTGTTTCTTTTTAAATATTATGTTACTGGCGATCTGAACACGGGGCCGTGCCCGGACACCACGGGGCCGTGTCCAGACGCCCAGTAACATAAATTTTGCTTTTTCACACCTTTTTACACATTCAATCAACCTAAAAACTTATTTTTTGGACACATTGAGGACAATGTGTAATTTAAGTGTGGGGGGGATGCTAAAATCTTGAATCTTGCAAGTCCAAATTACAAGTCTTACACAAAACTCTATTGAAACCGCTAATCACCCCAAATTTTTTCAAAAATTTTCATTTTTCTTACTTGTCTAAGTTTAACTTGGGAATTTCAAATTCTATAAAGGTTATATTTTTACAAATTTACAACCGATAGCGTCATGATAAAAAGAACCAACATAAGAAAATTATGAAACGGCATGACAAGCTTAGTTAAAATTTGATTATATATACTTGATCACATAAAAACCCATTCCCACAAAAGTGAGTTTTGAGCCTTTATTGAGCATACAAATACATATCTTTAAACTAAATGCTCATTTTTCGTTTCTTGTGTGAATAGCCGCTTGGTTCTTACGACTCTAGAACTTGTCATGACGATACATTCCCGGTCCTTACCAACTTAAACCCAAGTAAGTAAATGATGGAGGCATTAGGACTAACCCTTTTTCATTTCTACACCATTATTTTTTTTTTACCACCTACCCAAAATCCCCCTAGTTAACCCCTTTGAGCCTAAACCTTTTCATTTCTTAACCCAAAAACAAACACCCTTTCACCCACCAAAACCCTTTTTATTTTTAACCCTTTGTTTTAGTAACAAGCTCGGGTTTTTTTTTTTTCATATGACTTTTCAAAAAAAAATGTTGATTATGAAGCAAAAGAAACAAACAAACAAGTTCATCAAAAATAACTTTGTTTGAATAATGGCTTCATCAAAATAAAAATTGCAAAAAAAAAAAGTCTTACGAAAACCGATGTTTTTTACGCTTTTCGCCCTTGTCTACTAACCATTAATTAACCCAACCACCTACCTTTAACCCTAGCCTAACCCTTCACCCAAAAGTCCTCTTGATATTTACAAAGGTGTATAGTTAAAAAGGAGGAGGATTGATTGCTTGGCAAGCCTATGGTAGGAATAAGTTCCATGCCGCTCTCGAGTGATTCACTAAAATACATTTTCGGCCGAGTGTTGAGTGATCTCCGTGAGGTATGTGAACTTGTATATAAATGGATTTTAAAAAGGCATGTTACGCCCTAATAAGTAATCTATCTTATGTAATGTTTTAAATAAATCATGACGAATAGGATTGTAAATAAATAAAAATAAAACTTGATAAAGAATCTTGGAAATCCCGACACTCTATGACAAGCCCAAAAACCTTCTCTTCTACCCAATCCATTTAGGAGTGTAAAACCACATTATAAAGAGTTTTGCTTGAGGACAAGCAAAGATTCAAGTGTGGGGGTATTTGATGTGCACAAAATGCAACATATAAATTTCATCAATTGTGGCATAAAACTAACCATTTTTTAGTACTATTGTTGGAAAAAAGTGTGCTTTTGTCTTCCTTTTGTATTTTCAGGATTAAATGAGCTCAAATGAACAAAAGAAGCAAAAAGACAGCTAAATCTAACATAAATACAAGAAAAGGAACAAACGTGGCATGCTCGACCCCCGACAGCATCTTCCCAAGCAAAATCAAGAAGACAGAAGACTGAACACGCCCCGTGCTCAGTGAACACGGGGGCGTGTCCAAGTGCCAGCATAAAAGACAAAGCTATAGAAGCTTCTATCGCCCACCACGGGGCCATGCTCAGCGGACACGGGGCCGTGGTCAACTATAAGATTCGCAGAATCCAGGCAAATCTTGATAGTACAGATATGCTTCTGCACACGGGGGCGTGCCCAGCGGACACGGGGGCGTGGTCAACTAATGCAGACAAACTGCAATTAATGAAGGAAGAGAAGATGATGGACACGGGGCCGTGCCCAGTGGACACGGGGCCGTGCCCAGTGGACACGGGGCCGTGCCCAGTGGACACGGGGCCGTGCCCGAGCTGCTGTTCAGGCTATGAATAGGGGTGCTTGGCTCATTTGCAAACCATCCCTTGGCACACCACTTCTCTCACACTTCACCCACCACCCACCACCATCACAACACCATCATCCACCACCATCATCCATTGTCCATCATAGAGTGTGTGAGTCATCTCGGGATCCAAGATTGATCGTAAGAGTTCTTGACAATCAAAGGCCATGTTTGCCTAAGTCTCTTACATCACTTGATGAAGACAAGTGTCTAGTGTAATACTTTTTATTTTTAATCTTTTCGCACTTTTTACTTGGTTATGTATTAATGAATTTAATAACTAGTTTCTTATGTTGAAGGTGATTATTCCATTAAAATAAAAGATTTTCACCATTCATATCTCCACGGTCTATATGGAGGTATGTTGACTACCTGGTCGGGGTTAAGGGAACGGTTTGGTAAGAGTCTTGCCTTGTTCAGTGTATAGATCCTGCAAGGACCTGGGTCAAATTTAGTAGGATCTCCTTCAATACCCACCGCTATTGGATTAGGGGTGTAAACGAGCCGGGCCGAGCCCGAGCTCGAGCTCGGCTCGTTAGGTTTTTATGAAGCTCGAGCTCGAGCTCGGCTCGGTTCGAGCCTACTTCTTTGAGCTCAATCTCGGCTCGTGAGTAAAACCTAAAGCTCGAGCTTGGCTTGACTCGACTTGAACTATTTTGAGAACAACTTTAAACGAGCTAAAAGCTCAGTTCGAGCTCACTTCAACTTCGCTTAAATGAGCCAAAGCTCGGCTTATTAATGTTATCATCATTATGAATATATTACATATAAAAAAAACTAAAATTTTGTATGGGCTCGTTTAGGCTCGCGAGCCTAAACAAGCTTTGTATTTCTGGCTCGAGCTCGGGCTCGATAACAAAACGAGCTCTATTTCAGGCTCGAGCTCGGGCTCGGGCTCGGGCTCGTTAAGGCTCGGCTCGTTCGAGCTTTTAACCGAGCCGATCACGAGTAGCTCTCGAGCCTCTGGGCTTGTTTACACCCCTATATTGGATGGCGGGGGTCCAAACTCTTTAATCCCCTCATATGTAAGCTACTATTAATACTTTAATCTGGCTACTTAGGACTGTATCCCTGCTGACTCAGACTACTTAGCCGAGGGTAACGTCACCTTCAAAAGATGGGCCTACCATAATATGCATTAATAACTTAATTAATTATCTTTCAATATTCCGACCCTTTAGGATTGTATCATTGCTGACTCAAACTACTGGGTTGAGGGTAACGTCACCTTCAAAAGTGGGGCCTACTACAATAACTAAGATAATCTCTTAAAAAATGCAAAAGTGCGGAAATAATCAAATGTTACACTATACACGAGTTGGAACCAAGTGATTCATCTTGTCTATTTGTTTTTATTTTTATTTTATTTTTCAGCATTTTAGTTAGTTTTTATTTTTCTAGTTTAAAAACATTTTTCTAACTTTTGATTTGATTTGATTAGACGTTGAGGATAAACCGGTACTAAAAGCCCTTGTGTCCTTGGACGACCTCGGTATCTTGCCAACACTATACTACGCTCACGATGGGTGCACTTGCCCATATGTGTGTTTGGTGTTAGTAAAATATCGTGTTTTATAAATTTAAAACTTGACTAACGTGGAAAAAGGGCTTAAAATATACTTAAATTTATATACACACCACACGCGCATCATTTAGCTCTTCATAACCGCTTAACTAATACGTGTTTCACATTGGGGACAATGTGAAGTTCAAGTGTGGGGAGGGGTTAAGATTAACTTTGTTTGTCCTTTCCTTTTTGTAAAAATAAAAAATAAACTTTAAAAAGATACAAAAACGGTCAGTTGTGTTCTTTAGAAAGCATCATATTTGATCAAAACCGACAAGCCAAATCGATTTTTGAAAAAGATAACTAAAAGCATGACGAAACAAAAGAAAGACTAGCATGTTTACATTTATATTTATACACATTCCTTCCGTTTACGTGAGCATATTTTGAGCCTTTACTGCTTTCTTCAATGCTTCTTTGTTTTTACGGAAAATGAGTGAGCCGGATGTTTCATGTAATTTAGAACTTGTCATTTGTATACTTTTCAAGATCATGAATATGTGAAATTCCATGAAAATCACGGAGGCACTTAGGATACCCTTTTGTGTTAGCCTTTTTCTTTGTTTATATCCCGCACCCAACATTATCCATTAGTTCGCCATGTTGAGCCTATTTTCCGTGTTTTTCAAATTTTACCCAACTATTTAGCCTACTTAATCAAATTTAGCCTTTTTATTTTTAAACCTTTGTGTTAAAACTCGGTCAAAGTTATTATCCAACTAGCTTGTTTGTAATTATTTCTTTGTAAAAAAAAAACCCAGAAAATAGAGATCGAAAAACAGAATAAAGACGATCAAATTAGAGCAATTTTAAGCGCTAAATATTACAAGATATGTTGTATAGCTCGAAAAGGGTAAAATCGTCTTTAAGCGTTATTTATGTATAGTTGTTGATTCATTTACGCTAGTTACAAATAACCGCCGAGTTTTAACCATTTAGCCACTTCTAAATATCCATTCTACACCCTTAACCATAGCCTAACGTTACAACCCATCAAAGACCTCTTGATTTATGTTTTTCACATGTTAATTGGTGGAGATTAGATCTTTTGACAAGCTTATGATATTGCATGATTCATTGACTAGGCATCGAGTGTTTTACATACACATTATATGTATGATTCAGAAATTTAACCGAGTGTGTGTGAACATCGTGAGAAATGTAAAGATTTGCATGCTAAGTCAATCAAACGTAGAATCATTGCTTTATGGTTATCCTTTCAGACATCCAACAAAGCTTGTTTGTTTTAAATCTTTGATGATGACTTTTTGAAAACAAATTTGACCACCAAACAAATTAGTAACTTTGTAAATATTCAGATTTGATTCCTTGTCTTATTTTAAGTTTGCTTGAGGACAAGCAAAGTTCAAGTGTGAAGATGTTTGATATACGTTAAATTATACATGTTTTTATACCCCAAAACACTTCCGTTTTAAGCATTTTTGACCGAAACCGCGACGTTTAGGTACCAAATCCGTTACTTTTATATTTTCAGGTCTTAAACAGAGCACAAAATAAAAATCTGATGAAAACAGACAAATTCTGATGCATTTCTGATGAAACGGGCAAAATTCTGATGACTGCCAGGTGTGGCACGACCGTGCCATCTGATGGCACTACCGTGCCGATCGTTCGATCTCGGAAGCACTGCTAGTGCCGATCTGTTCTAGGGCCGCATGACCATGCCACCCGTCGCATGACCTTGCAATGGCCAGACCAGGGTTTCTGATCAACATTCTGATGACACCGCACTACCGTGCGGCCAACGGCATGACCGTGCCGATCTGATGACCCAGGCAACTTGTCCACTAGTCCACTTGGCTGACCTGGGATCGGAGAAATAACGTCACCCGACAAGACCTGACCGCACGACCGTGCGACCCGATGGCATGGCCTTGCCAAACTGAAAATTGCCTATAAATAGCAGCATTCGCTACTGATCAAAATGTTGGGTTTTTCTCCATGTTTCTAGGCAATTTCTGGGTTCCGAAACAGTCCTGATCAGACCCATTTGAAGCTTAAAGGTCGAGTGGAAGCATAACCGATCCAACCCATCAATTCCTTGCTTGTTTATGGTTCGATTCCTTGTTCTTGAACATGTATTCTGATCATTTTGCAAGTTATGAGTTGATGTTACTTTATGTAATAGTAGTAATGAACTTGTTTCTTGAATAATCTTTATGTTGTAATCTTGTTTATATGAAACTTAGTACTTTTTCTTGTTGAATCTTCATGATTATATAATGAACGTTTCATTGATGTTGAGTTCTTGATTATGTTTTATTGTCTTGGATAATGAATCTGTGGTTAGTGGGATGTTAACTATTTCTTGATTAATCACTTATTTGTAAACTTTGTTTACACCATGAAACCAGACCAGGGTATTGGTTTTATACAAGATATATCTTATTGTGATTAGGAATACTTTCTTGCACGTAAGGGTTCTAACGAATTATATGGTGTTGATTACATGTTCTTGAATGCGGTTTATGATACTTGTTTAGTAGTTTTGGTCTGAAATTGCTGACATGGTAGATTTGTGTTTAAGACTTGTAAAGGTGAAACTGTTTGTTATATGATCTACATAATTGCTTATCCTCGTGGCTGTATTGTGACCATCGGTATTGCTTTCTATGATAAGTGAGGTTAGGAATCCAGACCCGGTAAATAACCTATCTTTAAAGGTTCGCATGAATAAATATCAATAGCTCGCTAATGAATGATTTTAGGTGGTTAACGTGTGACCATCGCGTTAACTTTCCGAAGAATCATAATGTTAGAAATCCAAACCCGGTAACTAGCTTTCTCGAAATTGGAAAATTGATTAAGTGCTTTTGTGACATATCTGATAGATAACATTTTTAGGTTGTTTGTGAAACAAGATAATAGTATATTTATGTTTTAGATGTAATTTAGATAACCTAGTTAAACAACCATTCACTTTTCCTTATATCTGGTAAAACAATGACAAAGATTTAGTACATTATAACGTCTGTGTTCCATGGATCGATATCTAGCTCTTACCAATACTTTGCTGGATATATGACGGGATACACTTGTCATTTGTTGTGTGTGTTTTAATGTTAAGGTATAAACCATTTTTATAAATATTAAAACCCACGTGAGTGCGAAGTTCACTTTAAATAAATGTATAAATTATGTGTGCCTCGCGCGTCACCAGTCTTCACCGACCATAGGAGCTTACAACACATCTTCAGCCAGAAAGAACTTAATATGCGTCAACGCCGATGGGTAGAACTTCTCAATGATTACGACTGTGAGATTCGTTATCATCCTGGCAAAGCAAATGTCGTTGCCGACGCTCTAAGCCGACGAAGCTATCTGCATAGCACCCACAATGTTGCAGCCTAGCATCATCTCGAATCTCTCATCCATGAAGCCCAACATGCCTGCTTTACCGAGCGTACTTTGAAGAAAGAAAGGATTCATCACGATGGAGCTCAGCTAGTGAATAAGTCGAATGGGATATTTCATTATCTGGACCGAATTTGGATCCCCAAGCAGACCGATTTACGACAAATTTTAATGAACGAAGCCCACAAATCCCGATATTCTATTCACCCCGGTGCCGATAAAATGTACCAGGACCTTCGCTACAAGTACTGGTGGCCGGGCATGAAGAGGGATATCGCTTTCTATGTTGGGAAGTGCCTGACTTGCTCGAAAGGCAAGGCTGAACATCAATGACCCTCTGGCTTACTTGAACAACCCGCAATCCCCATGTGGAAGTGGGAAAGTATAGCTATGGACTTTATAACCAAACTTCTGCGTACGTCAGCAGGACACGACAGTATCTGGGTTGTCGTTGATCGTTTGACCAAATCTGCTCATTTTCTGCCAATACGGGAAGACTACAAGGTAGAAAGATTAGCCCAAATCTACACCAATGAGATCATTTGTCGACATGGGATGCCTCGCGATACCATCTCTGACTGTGATGCTCGGTTTACCTCGCGCCTGTGGGAAACATTTCAAGCTGCTCTCGGTACTGCGCTTAATCTAAGTACCGCCTTTCATCCCCAAACCGACGGTCAGATTGAAAGAACGATTCATACCCTTGAAGACATGCTCCGTTCGTGTGTCATAGACTTCGATGGTAATTGGGACGCTTACCTGCCTTTAGTCGAATTCTCGTACAATAACAGTTATCATTCCAGCATTCAAATGGCACCGTTTGAGGCCTTATACGAAAGAAGATGTCGGTCGCCCATTGTGTGGCACGAGATCGGTCACTCGCAATTAACCGGTCCTAAGCTGTTGCAAGAAACAACTGACAAAATCCTTCAGGTAAGAGACAATCTGCTGAAAGCTCGGAGTCGTGAGAAAAGTTACGCCGATAGACGACGCAAGCCCCTTGAATTTGACGTTGGCGACCATGTACTCCTAAAGGTATCACCTTGGAAGGGTGTGGTCAGATTCGGCAAGAAAGGAAAGTTCGCGCCTCGATATGTTGGACCCTTTAAGATTCTGGAAAGGATCGGAAAAGTGGCCTACAGACTCGAACTACCGGAGGAACTTAGCAATGTGCACCCGACTTTCCATGTTTCGAACCTCAGAAAGTGCCTGGCCAAGAATGATTTGTATGTACCTCTAGAAGATCTCCAAGTAAACGAAACACTACACTTTGTAGAGAAGCCTGTCGAAATCATGGATCGCCAAACCAAGCAGCTCCAACGCTCGCGTATTCCTATTGTGAAGGTCCGATGGGAAGGCAAACGAGGTGCATAGTTCACTTGGGAACTCGAAAGCGACATGAAGGCGAAGTACCCGCAGTTGTTTGTTACGGCTGAAGCCTAATTTCGGGACGAAATTCCCTAAACAAGGGGAGGATGTAACACCCCGTGTTTTGAAAGTCAAAGTCAAAGTCAAGATTGAAGTCAAAGGAAGAAAAGATTGCTAATTGCGATCTGTCACTCCTTGCTCAATTCCTGTTTTGACTTCTTTGACTTGTAGAGAGTCTAATTTCCTTTTACGTTAGTTGTATTATGTGGAGTACTTATTAATAATCGAGGTTTTATCGCTATTTATCGATGATTACCGCATGTTTTATCGCTTTATCGCTTATCGCAATCGCGCTCGCAACCCGAATTATGCGCTCTGGATATTGTTTTACGTGTGTGTGCCATTTATGTGTTACTTGTGCATGATTATTATGCTTATATGGAGGTGTTTAATCGAAACACAATCGAAACGCTATCGCAATCGAATCGCAAACACTAAACGAAGGGTATTTAGGATGATTGTATGTTAGATATAGTAGTTGGGATTAAAAGTAATTTGAATAAGAAATTCTATCGCATCGGAAAACTCAGCGTGAAACGCCGAACTTAACCGTCGGAGCCACTCGATCGAGTGACAGCTCTATCGGATGGCCACCCGATCGGGTTGCCACCCGATCGGACAGTCATCCGATCGGTGACCAGTCCTCTCCCCCCTTTCCATTTATGGAAACCCTATAAATACCCCATATGTCAACATCACTTGATGTTGACAGATCTCACTCTCTCTCACTCGCTCTAGCCGCTATTTCTTCAGATTTCTCGCGATTCTTGTAAGTTTTCCACCTAAATCTTGTACTTTCTTAATCTACACACACTCCTACACCTTTCTATCTTTTGAATCTTAACTTTTAACCGTGAAATCACTAGATTTGAGGTGTTCTAGGATGATGTCATCATGGTGTTCTTATGAACTTCATGTTTTGGCTTCAATCCACCAAGAACAACTTAGATCTGAACGATTTCCACATGAATAAACAAAGATCTTTCATAGATCTAAACATATTCATGGTGAAAGGATTGAAAGATGGTTTCTCACTTTCTTTCAACTCTTTTACACTCAATGCACTCAAGACCGATAGAATTCGGAGCTCGTTCTGATCTTCTACTCCTTCTTAGTGATGTATCGGTTCAAGATCTAAATTCTATCCAGAAGACTAAAGATTAAGGGTTGGACATGAAACACCGTCACGAACCTATGAACGGATCGGATCTGGGTGATTCATGTCCTATCGGGTTACTAAGTAATTGACGAGGTTTCTGTTGTTTAGTACGTTATCAAACAGTCTCGATAAAACGACAAACTATCAAAACAACCAAGGAAGAGGACGACCAGGTCATCTGGGATGGATTGCCGTCCGATCGGATTGCCACCCGACTGGGCAGCCACCCGATCGGATTGCACCTTGGGTCCCACACTTAACTTTTATTTCAATATTTGAAGTTTGAACATTGAATGGAGTGCCGTCCGATCGGATTACCACCCGATCGGATTACCCCTTGACTATGTGATGCTTAGACTTCAACACTTAAAAAAATTTCAACATGTTCAATACAAACGGATTGTCACCCGATCGGATTGCAATCCGATCGAGTGACAAACTATTGTGAACTTGTTCTCACTAAGTGTCCACCAATCGGATTGTCGCCCGATAGGACAGCCGTCCGATCGACCGACCTGAAAGGTAGGTGTACTTCTCTGTTTTTAAAATGCTACAACTAAAACTTCAAAAGGCAAGCCATCATACACAAACACAACCTTCCCAAATGAGGTAACAATCCAATCGAATGGTCACCTGACCGGATGACCATCCGAACGGATTGTCACCCGATCGACTGGCCATCCGATCGGATTGTCACCCGATCGGATTACCATCTGATCCACTGACACTTTACTCCTTTTTACGCGTCACTTATCGTCTGTGCTATCGTTCTGATCTGGCTAATCTCACTCTAGCGCTCCCTTCAATCCATCATCGCTGTGAGTATACTCGATCCCTTTTTGCTTTATGCACTTTTGGGTGTAACATACGTTACTTATTCTAAATCACATCGAACACACTATGCAATACTTTGACGCTAACCGTTATCGCATGCTATACGTGACTTAATGAATGCTTGTTTATTATGTTTACACATGGATTGCTGTCTACCTGCCTTAGCAACGATAGTACTATTAGTTTGGACTCAGCACCTGTTCACTCAGGGGTTGTTAAGGACAATTAATCACATGGGTCACAGTGGTGATCATGTATTACGAACTGCCTTGCACAGTCAACCCGCAATCATTGGTATTGATAGGATCATGTCGATAACTTACGTGCTTCATTTCACACTGTGTACGTGCTAGTTATGCGTAGACGATTTCGAACTCTATTATATCTATTAAACTTGTATGCTCACATTTACACTATGTGTATTGACTTTTACTTTAACGTATATGGCAGGTGCTTAAGATGTTTGAATGCTTTGCTTGCTGTGAAATCGAGGCTAGGAAAGGTCTAGAAACGAATAAACGAATTGTCTGTATTTGAAAATCTGAGTTGTCGGAACAGAAAAATTTGACTAGATTTTGTCTGTAATAATTATATTACTCTTTATGTCATGGTATGGGACATGATGCTTTAAATAATTGGTAATTATAGTTGTTATGGAAACTTCTGGACAATCTGTTTTGCTCAGTGTCGCGCCCCGATGATTCCGCCATCGGTTGGGGTGTGACATTTTACACTACGAAGACGGAGTTGAGGGGTTGCACGGGCTACCTCTGATTGTACACTACTTCCGCCCCTGCAAAGGTGTATGCGTATGAGGATTTTAGGATTGGAATATACATTGAAGGATATAGTCACCAAAGTTTACCATAAAATGGTAAACAAAGGTGCAGTGGTGGGGATCTAGCCTAAAAAATTTAGGGGTATCCTAAATTCTTTTTTTTTTTTTTTTTGATCAGGGGTATCCTTTGTATAAAACCAGTAAATAAAAATAAAAATTTTACACTACGTAGACAGAGTTGAGGGGTATTTTTACAATACGGAGACGGAGTTGAGGGGTTGCACGAGCTACCTCTGCTTGTACATTACCTCCGCCCCTGCAAAGGTGTATGAGTATTAGGATTTTAGGATTGGAATATACATGGGAAACTTATAAGTATGTGAAGAAACACTAGATAAATGGTCGGAACCGAGATATCTAGGGGGTTTGAATCCGCATAAAAAGGTTAGCTCTCACTCGATTGATTCAGTTGCAGCTGATCTTCTTCTCCGATGGTTCTGCAAAAAAGAACACCGTTAGCCTCGCCAAGGGGAGAAGAGGGTTCTCTCCTTGACCCAACTCCGGTGTGAGAATAAGTATTGATAATGGAGAAGAGAATGTATTTGAGAAGTGTGTGTGACTTGAATTCATACCTGGGTTCTTTCTCATATTTATAGCCGGGAGTCGTTTTAGGCGGGAAAACCCGTTAGTGAAAAGTTAACGGAAGATGCTAACCCCGTAAGCGGTTACATTTTCTTCCGTTTAAGTTCTTTGATCCGACGTGAGAGCACACGGATCGTGGTCTAGATCAAAGGCTGGGGATTTGCCACGTGTAATGTGATCAAGTGGAGATTACTCTCCAATTGCATGCCTTCGTTGTGATTTCAGGGGCGTCTGTGGCGATGACACGTGTCCAGACGGTTACAACCGTCTGGGTGGTGCACGATCATATTCTTTCTAGAAGATTACTGCTGTAATCTAGTGTGGCACCTTACTGTGTGGAGACCACTGAATAAATCCTAAGTCTAAATTATCCAGGTCTGGATATTTAGGCGGAAGTATTGATCTCAGGATTTTTATCCTTTGTTAATGGGAGAAGGCGCAAGGATTTATGTTTTCCTTTGGGCGCGCGATTATAGATTGTTGATTACTTTCTTCCTTTTGTAAGACCAATGCGCGGCCGCGCAAGGTTAAAAGGTTGAAAGGCCAGTTTGTGGTATGGTCTTAAATACTTATTATGAGGTTTTTGGGACCTTACCCCTTCAGTATGAAAATACATAAAACATATATTCCTATATACTTATTTGGAGACTATTTTTAGTTTGTATTTTTCATGAGTGTTACACTCATTAGAAGTCTAAAATAAAGAGTCTAAACTAAGATAATTTCCACCTTAACTGCCACACCCCAACCGATGACGGAAACATCAGAGTGAGACGAAAATAAGATTGTTCGAGACATCATAACATGCTAATTGTGACAATAATTAAATAATTCAAATTTCATTGCATACTAAAATAGAAATACATTGTTTTGGAATGGAAAGTACAACATAGTGCAAATAAACATAACAACATGAAACAATTACATAAATTAAAGTTTAGGTGTGTTTCTAGTCCACCCTAAATATCGTTCTTTATGCGTCATCACTAGTTTCCTGCGACATGTACTAATATACAATCAACAAAAGTTGGCGAGTATACAAGTTTGAATACATAGCATAATTGTGACTAAAAGTTGTCTCATATCCAACATGGTAATTTGAATACATTGTTTATTAGCATACTAACATGTGTTAACTGTAAGTCAAACCAAAGTTTTCCGCAATCATGCATATCCTTGTTACTGAAATGACAAGGTCGTAAAGTATATTACTTAACAATACCGCAAGAATACATGTGGTGCGTTAATCCTCTAGCGCTATAATTGTAAGGTAGACTTGCAAAGTTAATGAGCATATAGAACACAAGATTAAACATAACGTGTAACAACAAGAATATAACAACTATCATGTTTTAACGGATATAGTGTTTATATGAACAAGTTTAATCGTGAGTATGTTAATTTGTAATATAGCATACATGTTGCCCCAAAGTATATAAAACAGAAAATGAGGTCGAGTATACCCAAGGTTTGCGTAGTAAATCCGCGTACATGAGTTGATGTGTTGAGTGT
Organism: Helianthus tuberosus; assembly: GCA_030545235.1. Classification (NCBI taxonomy): domain Eukaryota; kingdom Viridiplantae; phylum Streptophyta; class Magnoliopsida; order Asterales; family Asteraceae; genus Helianthus; species Helianthus tuberosus. The sequence continues at coordinate 67,538,050 of CM060406.1, forward strand.
TTAGAGGACCGTCGGGTTATCCTATAAGGATAAGCGAGGCATATGAGTTATGGAGTTCGGTTTTGCATTAGACTTAAGTTTCAAGATAGTATGAAAGTATGTATATTGCAAGAAAATACATCTTGTTTGAAAGCACTCATTTATGGACACTATTTTGGTCGTGTTTTCATGGGTACCGATTAACCCATTAGATTCCATAGTTTGAGGAACTTTGACAAAGATGGAAGTGGCCCTAGTACATAACATTCAACGATGAGTTTGGTTGAGGTTATGATTCGGTTCTTGTGTATAACTATTTATATATATATTTATAAGTATTTAGTTCGAGTCATATATTGTCATGCATGGAGGTAGGATGAATTCCATCCATTTAACCTCATTGTATGGATTCACCAAACAACAAAATCATCAACTTAGTTGATGATTTTGATTGGTCATGAATAAAAATAAGAATGTACAAGTAACTAATCATCTAAATCATCAAGTAACCAAGTGAAACTCAAGCTAAACTAGTGCATTCCAATCATGGCAAATGTTTGAAGACTTGGTGTAGTTTAGACACTTTGTTGCTAGAAAGTTTACTTAACGACTTAGGTTAAAAAGAAATGGATTAACTAACTAAGTTAGGTGGTGGAATCATAGTTGGATGGCCAAAGCTTCCATTGTTCACACCTAACGAAAACACAAGTCTTTCAACATTGAGGATTGAAAGCTTGGATGGTTCCATCACTTTGTAGGTTGTTAGGAAACCTTTAGGACAGTAGGTTGCCGAGGTTTTTGAGCCTCTAATCCTCTATAAATCAACCATACACAAGCCCCACAACCATGAGTTTTATTGGAATCAAGGTTGGTACAAGATTCCACAAGATAAGCATGAACAAAGACAAGTTTGTAAAAGTTTTATAAACAGAATTTAAATCTGACTTTGGAGCCTTATACAAGTGATGTACCATCTTGTCACACCTTGGCGAACCTTGGGTAACATCCTTGAAGGTCATCCAAGTAGATTGAGGAAAGAAAACAAGAAAAAAATGGAGAACGAGGTCCAAAACTCACTGTTTTGGACTAGTGCACAATTTGCCAACACTTGGAGGTTTGGAGGATTTATGGGATCTTGAGAGTGAATTAAGAGAGTGTCAAGGGTTAAGAGAGTGTGGAGGAGGCTTATTTATAAAAGGATATTAGGGTTTGTCGTTTAATGAGGTTAGGTGGAGGTTAGTTGGTTGAAAAGTGCAATTGAGGCAAAATTCGTGAAGCTGCCAGCTTACTGCCAGAGCTGAGGTCCTTACAGACCATATGGTACTTGGCTTACGGTCCATAAGCCTGGTTAGAAGGCTGAATTTGCCTTTTTCCCTTTTTTTGTTATTAGTTAGGTTATATTATGCATTAAGCCTATATGCTAAGCATAAATTATGGGTTAAAGAGTGGTGTTAAGCATGTTAACATAGTATATGTTTTATTGAATTCTAGATATCGAATAAACGTAAATATGTGTCGGTTGTGTATAAATTGTATGTATTGCGTGATTCATTACATGTTTCGTAAGTATGATCAAATAAGGTTGAAACAAACATGATTTCTATTATGATTAAAGCCTCGAGATTACAATGGTTGATACGAAGTACGAATACAAATTTCTAAAAAATAGAAATGTGTATACGTCTTTCTAAATATGGAAAGTACAGAAATGTGAAGCGCTACATTAACACATAACATTCAACCATGGTTTTGATCGATATTATGGTTCGGTTTTTGAGAGTATTATATATGTATATTATTATTAGGTATATTATAGTCATGTATTTGTCATGTGTTAGAGGTAGGGTAATCCACTAACCTTAAGATTTTCACCATTGCACAAAATCACCATATGGATGATTCGGATGGTCATAAATACAAGTATGAAGAAAATAAAATAAACTATGTAATTCAATAAGTAACCAAGTGAGTATAACTAGACGAGTGCTTCCAACATTGTTATGGTTGGAGACTTGGTGTAGTTTGTTCACTTTAGTGCTTAGAAGTTACTTAGAGCTTTACAAGATTAAGAAAATGGAGGTGTGTCACCTCAAAATTTCTAGAATCATATTGATCGGATTGTCGCGCTCCGGTCAAAGATATTATTTATAAGTCCTAGTTACCCCAAACAGATAGTTAGTGGTAGTCAAGGTGTCGAACCATGAAGAGTCTGTGGTCCGTGTCAGGATTCGGATGATTGTTGAATTTGAACACTTTATGAAGTTTACTATTTTAGAATTATTGTTTGTTTGGTTGGTTTGAATGAGTGTTAGATTTAACCAACAAATTACTAATAACTACGAAAACGACTGTGTGATTATGAAAACAAAACTCAATTACTTGATTGAATAGTATAATTTAAAACAAGGTTCATACCCGGTTCGATGATCGCAAGACCTAGGGTACCTATACGTTTTAGATTTAATTTAGTTGCAATTGATTATTAACGGGTTTAGTGTTACGAGGCTTAGGTGTCGATATCTATCAACGTTACAGAGAACGGATAACAATGTACTTCAATACTAGAATATGTAAACCCTAGTCTATATTAAAGTATAATTGCATGATCCATTTCACAAAGTCAAATTTAATAATTCACTCGACAATTCATGAATTCGAAACAAATGCAAAATAATTAACATAAAACTTCAAATAATTCAAACAACTAGTCACAAATTAAAATCATAAACAAATGTCAAAAACCTAGAATCTTACAAAAATCTACACCATGGTGAAACCTTAGATGATTAGCTGCTCACGGTGAATGAAACTTGAACACCTGATGATGCACAAGAAGGAGGAGACATGATCATGATCTTGAGTCTTGGAATGGTTGATGGAGAAATAGGGTTTGGATGGTGGTGTGATGATTGGTGATGATGAGGATGATGATGGTATGGATTGATGATTGGGATTGATGATTATGGAGATGGTGAGTAGATCAAGCTTAATGATGATGATGGATTGGATGGTGATGGAGAAGTGTTTCAAAACCCCAATTCCACGTTCAACACATCATAAAACCCCAAAACTCGTTCAACCCTGGTCAAATGCGGCTGGAATTTGTGAAAAGATCCAATGCTGCGTCGGCGACGCAGAATCTTCATGTCAGCGACGCAGCCATTTAAGCTGACGCAAAATCATGTTGTCTACGGGATTCCATGGCCAACGCAGCCCGTCGGCGATGTGTCTTTTAGTCACCACCGACGCGGCCATTGAGTTTTGTTGCCCGTTTTCTTTGTTTTTCGCATCCGGTTGCTCCTAGTCGTACCTCGATGCTCTATAAAGCTTCTGAATTGCTCCTTAGACTCCATGAGATATGAAAAACATAAATCATATCAAAGTAGATCATTTGAAACTCAAATTCGCCTAAAAACACAAATTTAAATACGTATAACACCGGAATTTTGACCACATATCACAATAGAACTTGCTGGTAACTCGGTTTGGTGGGCAAAAGTTCCAAGAAGCAAAGTAAAGTTAAGAAAAGTTTAAAAGTTTAACAAAAATCATCACTTGGACCTTAAAAATGGTGACATACCATCTTTATTTACCTTGGTAAACTTGTGGTAATGCACCTAGAGATTATCCAAGGAAGGAGAAGAAGAAAAACAAGAAGGGAGACCAAAACTGTAACGCCCTACTTCTTCGTACTTTCCATAATTAGAAAGTCTCGTTTGAATTTCTATTTTTGGAAGTCTTGTGTTCTTGTAAATCGTCTTTTCATTGTAATCGTTGTAAAATCTGAGACTTGGATCATAAATAAAATTCATATTTCATTAAATTCATGTTATACTTCATACTCGTTCGTACGTTCGAATTCGTAAAACAATTGATACATTATTCGTAATTCTTGGAAACTATGTGTTAAACTTGCAAATTCATGATATACGTTAATCATACGTTATATGGATGCATACGATACTTATTTACGACATACATATGATAAATCATGCTTCATCATACTTGTTATATGCTATTCATACTTGTTTGACCTTATAAAATGCTTATATGTCAAAATTTACCCTTGTAATACCCTAAAATTATCAAAAACCAACTCAAGGGGCCATAATTGACAACATTCGAAACTAATACCCAGCCCCCACCCCGGTTCGCACCCTGTGACCCAGCCCATTACATGGGTCGCGGCCGGTGACTCTCTCGGATCCGCATCCAGCTCGAACAAATTACAGGATTGGTCACTTTTTGAGCTTATTTCTTGTGTTTTATGTGTGCTTATAACATTTAATACCCACCTAATCAACCCTAATCCATCCTCTATAAAACCCAAGCCTTCTCCAAGCATTTTTCACTTTGCAAATACTCTAAACTCACTCTCAACCACTCAAAAACGCAGCTGAAAACAGAAGGAAGACAGATTCATTTCAACTCACAAAAGTGTGCATAACTTCCTCATTTCTTCATCTTTTTCAATGATTCTTCTTTCTAAACACTTGGAACAACCTTAGGTATGTTTTCCACAGGTTTTCCATGGAAAACCAAGGCTGGAACATCACCATATAAGGCTCCAAAGTGCAACAAACTTTCTGTTTTGATTAAACACTTGATTAACTCACTTAAACTTGAGGTTTCTCATACACATTCCTATGTCCTTATGCTCATAATCAATTCTATGGTTAGTTGGGCTCAAAAACAAGGTTGTGACATGTAAATCCAGAGGTTTAATCCTCATAAACATTCTGTTTTGATAAGGTTTTAACCTACAAGTGATGAACAAGTCCCACACTTGAAGTTGTGTGATTACTTGGATTAGCTTGGGCTATTCTACTTGAAAATCCACACATCACTTGATGTTTTCTTAGTTAGCTTGTAGTTATTTCATTTCTTATTGTATGTATTCATGACCATCCTTGTTTTCCATGACAACTTGTGCATTGGTGAAACACAAGAGGTTCCTAAATGGAAGCTTTATCTTCCTACCTTCTACATGACTTCTATGGCATCCTTGTGATAATCTTGGACTAATAACTTATAATATAAACTATATAAGATATATAATACTTATAACAACCAAACTTTTGATGATAACCTAATGGTTACTTGTCGAAATAGTAGGTTACACCACCCAGTGTTGTAAAAGTCGCTAGGCGGTCCCTAGTCGGCCGACTGGGGAGTTGGGAGTAATCGGAGTACTCGGGGAGTACGCGGACATGGTAAATATAAAGAAAATTAATTGTTATATATTATTTATGTGTTAAAATAAGCATAATTCATGTCAACTGGGTATAATTTAAAATGAAACATGTTTAAAGTTCAAATATTCTGAATACAAGTCCGACTAGTCTGAGTACAAGGCCGAGTAGTCCGAGTACAAGGCCGAGTAGGCCGATTTTGACCGAGTTTGACCGATTAAAAGTCAACAAACCACGTTGACCGCCTAGACCGACTAGGCCGACTAGGCTCCGACTAGGCCGACTAGGCGCCGACTAGGACCGAGTACTCCCGAGGCCGACTAGTTGAGACCGCCTAGGAGGAAGTCGCCAAGGTGGAGGTCCGAGGACCGAGTACTCGGCCGAGGAATCCGACTTTTGCAACACTGACACCACCTAAGGACATAATACTCGTCACGATTCTAATGGGTATTTTAACCCATGAAAACATTTAAACTCTTTTGAGTTTCATAGTGTCAAAGATGAGTATTATGAACTAGATGGTTATTTTCTCATATGTTACTTTCCATATTCCTTTTATTCCGAATCCTTAATCTTCCGTTATCCTCCAATACTCATACACCTTCATTTCTTCGTGTAGAAGGACTTGGTGTTCCAACCTCCTACAACAACAACTCTCTCGCGGATTAACAAGTGGAAAGCTTGCAAAACCGTGAGTATACTCGAACCCCCTTTTTTTCGTTTACCACTTTTGGGGTGTAACATGTTAAACTATAAACTTGCACTCAAACTTTATTCTTTATGCATGCACAAAACAATCCTTATATATGAAATTACTTGTTATGCTTGATATGTAAACTTGGGTGATTCTTATGTGATACCATAGTCATTAGCTTCGTACGAGCCTCCATTTAACATGTATAGCACAATATGAGTAAAGCACCGCCCGTAGTCTTGTGGTCATGTTAAAACATCATTCTTTATTGCGTAAACAGAGGGTTAACTAAAATTACCGCATGCCATGTTACGATTATCTTGAATAACTTAAGTTGCCATGTGGATTCGTTTTAAACTTTTATACTTATACATATATTGAAAACTTGTATACTCGCCTTTGCTTTTGCATTGAACTTTATTTTAAACATGTTATAGGTTGAGGACGAAGATGCTATGAAATTGAAGTAGCAACGATGCTTAGATACACATATAGACGCCTTAGGTTTAATATGTTGTATCAATTTTGTTCTTATTGTTATGTTATGAACATGTTGTTATTTGAATTTCCATGTAATGTTTGACAATTTAAAGTATGAAATGAAAACAGTTTGATTTAATTATTGTCACAAATAGTGTTATGTGTGATGAGCAATCTTTCTTCGTCCCACTCCGATGTTTCCGCCATTGGTTGGGGTGTGACAAAAACTCACTATTTTGGTTCTTGAACTTTCTACCCAAAGTGGAAGAGTTGGAAGACTAGAGAGTGTTTGATAGTGATTTAGAAGTGGTGAAAGTGTTTAGAAGGTGTTTGGGGTTTTATAACTGGGAAAAGTGGTTGGAGTTTTAAATGAGTTGGTTGGGAGTTTGGAGGAGAGAAATTTCATTTTTGGGCTTTATGATTGTTTTATTGGTTATTTGGTGCTCAAAACACATAGTTAAGCATGTTTTAGGGTTTTAAGGTGTATGCAAGCATGTGTAATATTAAATCACGTATGAATATCATTCTGAAGAAAATATAAACTCGATGTATGACTCAGTTTTGGATAAAAATGCGTATTTGTAAATGGTTATGTATTATGCAAGTATGATATAAAATATAGTTTCCATTATGATCAATTCTTTAATTACAAAGGATTAAAGATAGAATACAAATTAAAAATAAAATGGAAAAAGCTTGAAAAATACAAAACATTACATTATTGACCACCGGATAGGGTTCGTAATGTGTTGTTGACAAAAACCGGTTTTCGTTTAACCAAATCTTTTGAACCCATTTTAAACCTGAATCGATAACTAAATTATTCACGCGTATTACATGTGACCTTTACCACTTTCTTTGTTGACCAGGAATCTAATGCATACAACCATTATGTATTATAGGTTTGTTCCAGTGAATGGTTATGCTAGTTTGACAATATGCTTATTGTACGATCAAAATCCCAATAAGGTAAACACAACTTAATTCTGTACAAAACTGAGATGAATGCTATGATTTGAAAATACTATGAAAACATATTGATGCATGCAATTTGTTTAACGTGTAAAAACATCTGAGCTAACTATACGCGTATGTTGGTGGCAATATATACATTAAATGCTCATGAAACACCGCAATAGAAGGCATATGCAAATCTTGGAGCATGCATCGCATGTATACTTAGTGGAAACACCTTTATGGACATTAATGATACGAGTCTTTGCTAATCAAACCTATGATCAAGATATTGTTATGTCTTATTTAAAAACGTGGTTGTTAACTATATTTACCAACAAAAGCTCATGTATTTTTATAAGCATGTCTCTAAGGAGTTAGGTGACCAATAGAAGGAAGCACCTCATGTATTTTTCTAAGCATGACTCTGAGGAGTTAAGTGGCCAATAGAAGCAAGCACTTGATTTGCTATGAAGCAAGCTTTAGGGTCTTGCCACAATAGGAACTTGAACCTAGTGATGCTATCCAAGATGATTGACCTAGGTTTCCTCTTTTTGAAACATGAAACTTTTGTAACAATGTTGGTGCTACGTCACATGAAACCTTATGTAACCTGGTTGACTACTAGACCTGATGTTTGTATATGGTGTGTTTAAATTAGTGAAACCTTTGTTTATATATTACTTCTGCTGCATGTATGAAACTGTTATTGATCCTTCATGTGTGCCTCACATACCTTTCGGGCCTACCAAGAGGTGGAGTATGACATGTTGGGATCAGAGCCATCATTTGAGATATTTAGGCACTAGCCCCATTGTCATCTCGGGTGTTAGTTAATAAAGAATTGATATTATTATATTTATAAAATGCAATTTTACATATATCAATACACGGTACATTCAATATACAACCAATTTGAAGTAAAGAAATGTCGGAATCTCATGAACACTTGTAACTAGTGGATCAATGAAAATTACATGTAGCTAGAGAGAAGAGGGTATGCGATAAAAACTTGTCTTATATATGACAATTAAAGTAATATGTATAAGTGGTTATACGTTTCCTGCAAGTCTCTATTATAAATTGGTTTTGTACTGAAAATCTTGCGTGTTGCTTGACATACTAAACGTGATAAGTGAATGAGGGATTCTTTTTATTTTTTCCTATCTTGTCAAGCACGTATTTTAGCCCAGAATCTAAAAAGAGTTTGTGTATTTACACTAGTAGAGTAATTATGTAATCACTCTAGTGTAATCGTACAAAATTATTCTACTAGAGTAAATACACGAATTTTTTTTTTTTTTACATTTTCCAACTAAAATCATGCTTAAGTAAATGGAAAAAAAATTAAAAAAGATTTTTTTTTCCTTCACTTCTCATATTTAACTAGGACTTTTTCCGCCCGCGCTTCGCGGCGGCGCCAGCGGGTTAATCGGCCTTTACACAAGTTCAAAGCAACGATTTTTGTCTCCCTTTCTACCTCTTATGAAATAGTTGTACCCACGTATGCGACATAACTTTTTTTACGATTTACGAAGCGATAGCAATAAACATACTTGATCAAAACAAACGATGAATTAAAATGAGAAACCAAATACTGAATCAAACTGTGAGCTCATAAATGAGCATTAGAACTTGTTCATGTCATGATAATCAATCAAACAGACAACACGTTGTATGGATCATCTCAAGGTAATCAACCAAAAGATGAATTTATCTACACAAATATGGAATTTAAAGGAGTAAACATTTTGAAATTAAAACTTTCTTCACATACTGAACTACTAAACTGGTCCATGAAAATTGAAAAACCACTAAAATGGTCATTCATTTACATCTCATGACATACCTTTGACCCATAAATGACAAATAAATCATTAGCCATTCAACTATTCATGTGTTCCCACAACAAATCTCATGAAAATAGGATAGTCTAATATATTAATAAATAACCAAATGTAAGTGTAATGGCATTAAAAAACAAATATACATAGGAATAAGATGAACAAAACATATAACCTGTACATATGTATTTCAACATTCTAAATAAATAACTTATTGATGGGTAAAAAAAGCGAAAAGGCCTATATAAAACGGAAACTACAAAACCATTCGACTCGTGACAAAGCGAAAAGGCTCAGAATGGCATTTCATCATCGCCAAATACGACTCAGCGCTGGTACGGCTGCAAACGGAGTTGCCATGCCAAGTATCAAGCGACCATCATTGTCGGACATTGTTTCAAATCCCCATCAAATCGACATATACACAGCCTGTACTATTCAACACAAACATAAAAAAAAGCATGCCTGCCTTTTCACAGCTACTGTTAACACAACCACCACCAATATCACGACCAACAACAACATGACCACCACTACTAACACAATTATCTAATCAATATCAGAAAGCAAAACGAAAATACCAATACAAATCGACTCAGATCTGAAAAGATCATCATCGTCGTTGAACCCACTCAGTGGCGTGACGGTTGCAACCGAAGTTGCCATACCGGGTAGCAAGCCAACATCATCGCAGGGTTTAAAAATCGCCGCCGCCAAGACGGTCTGAATCCACCGGTGGTGACCCTCCGGTCACCGCCCCGACCTCTTCTTTAGGAGGGCTAAGGTATAAAGATAGAAAACACGTCTCAAGAGAGGATGATTTCCCAAATAGGTCAATCGGAACAAATCACGAACAAAAAACGGTGGTGGCCATGGTGGTGACGGTGGTGACCCTTTGGTCACCGCTACTCTATCTTCTCTCTCCCCTTCCCCTTTCTCTCTCTCTCTCTCTCTCTCTCTTCTCGTTCTCTCTATTCTTAGGCAAAAATTCTCAAACAACAAAACCACCACTGAAACGTGGCGACAAGGGCGACGGTGTCACGATGGTGACCACAATGGTGACCCTTCGGTGACCGCTCCGCCCTCTTCTCTCTCCGATTTCCCTTTCTCACTCTTCTCGTGCTCTCTCATATCAAGGGTTTTCAAGGGGCAAAAGGTGTAAGCCACATGTCTCAAGGGGAGGATGACCACACAAATAGGTGAATCAGAAGAAAGCAGAGAAGATGACCGCCCAAATAGGGCAATCAGAAGAAACCACCATCAATAAAATAACGCCGTTACCGTTATATTACTGTTTCTCAGTTATGTGTTGAATTAATATATATATATATATATATATATAGGGAGCCGCTAGAATGAGAACCACCACTAGTTATGAGAACCGCGAGAACCAAGTGCCACGGAGGGCCGTTGACCACGAAATTTTTTTTACACCTAGATCCGTATATTTTAAGACCGGGTGTAAATTTTGGGTTCAAACGGCGCGCCCGAGGGGGTAGTTTTTTACGCCCAAAGTTTGGTTAAAAAAAAAAGAAAAATTAAAAAAACCCAAACTTTGGGCGTAAAAAACTACCCCCTCGGGCGCGCCGTTTGAACCCAAAATTTACACCCGGTCTTAAAATATACGGATCTAGGTGTAAAAAAAAATTCGTGGTCAACGGCCCTCCGTGGCACTTGGTTCTCGCGGTTCTCATAACTCGTGGTGGTTCTCATTCTAGCGGCCCCCTATATATATATATATATATATATGAATATGTTAATATCCATTTGTATTTGATCTTTGTCCTAAATAATTAATTGTTTTCAAACACTAATAAACCGTTCAAGTTTTAAGAGCAAATTACATGCCTCGTTTATATGGTCCTAACTTGGGAAAATTTACATACACGATTTATTGATTCCAATTACTCCCTCCGTCCCACTAAAAGTGTCCTATTTTGAATTTTCAAAGTTTCAATTTATAAACTTTGACCTTAAATAATTTTGTTTGTGTTAGATAATACTTGATGAAAGTTATATGATTTGAGTGTGATTTACAAGTGTTTTTATCGGATTAATTTTCATCAAGTTTTATATGACACAAAAATATATAATTAAAGTCAAAGTTTATAAATAAAGACTTTGAAAATTCAAAATATGACACTTTTAGTGGGACGGATGTAGTACTTACTAACCCTAATCATGTTTCACATTAGTTTAACAGAAAGAGATGACGAGTAAGCAATTGGTTGCGATCATATACCTATTTTCTTAAAATCAGAAACAAAAGGTAAAATCTCTTTTCAACTTTACATTGATGTCACATCACCCAATTTTTCATATTTCACTATATTTCATTATAAGGAAATGATTTAATCTCGTTAACTCTCACTAACCCTAACTTTTAATGGTTTTTGTTCTAAAAAAGAAAAAAACAAATTAATTCAATTTCTTAATATCCTGTTAACATGTAATGCTCCTTAACACAAAAAGAGAGTAGTATACACTCTTAGTTAACATGTCAGGTAACCGTTAACACCTCAGATGTTACAGTCCACCCAAAGACGTAAGGATCTTACGACATATAGGTTACCAAGTATATTACTTCATATATGCAAAGATTTTACGTACACTTTTTTATACAAAAAGCATCATAATTATGTACATGACAACCCACGTGAGTTATGAACATACAAAACTCACTCTTTTATTGGTTAACTTTTAAATCAAAATAAAAAGTCACTAATTCTTAAAAAAAAAGATAGTTTTTACTTTCTATGCTAATGATGGCCAGCCCAGCTGGTCGGAGGTGGGAGGGTTTACATCTTAGGGTGGTTCCCGTCTGGGCTAGTCTCCGGTTTGATCTATGCACTCCACGAAAAAAGGAGGACACCGGTGTGTGGATAGGGATTCGAACTCGGAACCCGGGGTTGTCTAGGATTGTCTTCTCTGTTGAAACAAAACCTTTCAAAAAAAAAATAATAATAAAATTTTACTTTCTATAATTGACAACTTTACAAGGCTATAGGGTGTGAGGGGCATGGTTGGGACATTAATCGCCACGTAGGACCATTAATGGATTGCTACACCACCCCCTTGTCTCATCCACCATGATTCCCATGGATTAAACCATGGAAACCATGAGCCTACTTTCCATATTTAATATTTTCTTTCCTTTTCACAAAAATAAATTAAAGTAAGATAATAGTGGCTTGAGTCATAACCACACCCTTAGGGTAGTGGTTTTGGATGATGGATTAGAAGTAGGTGACATGGCGCTGATATAGAGGGTCATGGTGATCATGAGGGTCATGACCACACCCTATAGCCTAACTTGGTAAATCACCAACTCCACTTTTATTCAATTTAACAATAGATTTAAACAGATTTAACAAATCTTATAAACTACCACATAATTAATAACATTAATAACATACTACATTTCAAACGCAAAATCTTGATCCAATTGGACAACTATTATTCAAATTCAAAAAATAACCAAGACGAACCTTCATCGAAACTGCTCCAGCTGGATACCCACTATTTGACTTCAATTTTTCAACGTTTAAATCATTTCAATTGTTCATCCAACAATCTTGAAATCTTGATAATATTTTCTTCAATTTCTACATCATATTCTCTTTACAATCGTTAATCGAATGAATATTCGTTCATTCACTTCGAATTCAATTTTTTACACCAATTTTCGATCCTGAAATCGCTGATTTCACGGAGAATTTGACGCATTCAATACCGATTGTTGATCTTCAGGGTTTAATTTGATTACCCTCGTGCCGAATTTGGGTTTGATGACTTGAATTCCAGATGAATCACAGTTAGGGTTTGTATACTCTGTTTTCCCCCAATTCATGCAATCCTTTTAAATTCAAATTAACTCGATAAATTCAAGAAGATTGTGATTTGATATGGGTAGTACGGATATTGAGGGAGATGAATTGGAGGCTGAATCATCATCTGCACGAGTACGTAATCACAACAATCAGGTGACCCCTTTTCGAACCCGATATCCGGGTTTAGTTAGATTAAAAGCATATATTTTTGATGGGTTAGGTGATTACTACAATAAAGATTGGGATTTATTAGAGGGTAATGGGAAAGAATTCTGTTGGTATCATGTCGAAATCCCGAAAGGTAACCAAAAGCTTTCTCAATCTGCACAATATTTGATTGATGTTTTGTGTCCACCGTTAAAGCTGCAAGATATTCTTGCATTGATTAGTAATGGGCCTTATTGTGGGCACGTTGATGGGGCACTTGTGTTTCGGGTTAACTCGCCTGGACCGCCTGCTAGCAAGTTTACGTTTAGGTTAGCTGCTCGGGTGACTGAGAATTCGGTGATTACTGTGTCGTTGGGTCGGGTGCCTCGGTTGGGGTTTTCGCCAATGGGTCAGTCTTTGTTGTCTGAGATACCGAGTGTGGAGAGCCCGGGTAATAAGCCTAGTGGGGCCCGGGAGAACGATGGGTTTGTGATTAAGGAGCATGTTCTTGATTTCTTGTTGACGATGAATCATTCTGAGGAGGCGGATAATCCTGTTCCTAAGTCGGTTTCGAATTTGGTTGTGCATATTGTTGATACGCATGTGGATCATCTCGAGGATGTTGTTACGAAGCTTGAGATTGAACTTGATTCGGTAGAAGTTGATTTGGATAAAGGTAAAGTTTTTAACTTGAGTAGAGTACACGGTTGGTCCCATTGGTTAACCAAAATTTTGATTTAGTCCCCAGCTTTTTTAAAGTACACGGATGGTCCCTGTGGTTTGCACTTTGTAACGAATATAGTCCCCAACTTTTGCTAAATGTACATGGATGGTCCCTATGGTATGCACTTTGCAACTAATTTAGTCACTAAACATTGGGGACCAAATGCCTTACAAAGTGCAAACCACGGGGACCATCCATGTACTTTTGGCAAAAGTATGGTACTAAATACGTTAAAAAGTGCAAACCACAAGGACCATCCGTGTACTTTTGAAAAACTGCGAGCTAAATTCAAAATTTTGGTTAACCACATGGACCATCCGTGTACTTTATTCTTTTAACTTTGTATGTTACTATTGATGGTACAAAAAATAGTTTTTGGGGTCTGCTATGAGTGAGATGATACTGGGTATGTTTGTTTGTTCGTAGGTTACTATCATTGATCGTAAAGTTTGGATAATTGTTGGTTGAGACAAAGATTATCCTTATATCATGTTTTTTACAATGTTTTCAGGTGGTTTTGCTTTGAAGAAACTGATCGTAAAGTTTGGATAATTGTTGGTTGAGACAAAGATTATCCTTATATCATGTTTTTACAATGTTTTCAGGTGGTTTTGCTTTGAAGAAACAAATGCTTGACGATAGAAGATTTCCAAAAATGCATCTAGACTTGCAACGGCTCTTGCAGGTGACCGGTCTCTTTAACTTTTAAAACATATTATGATCGCGCAATGGGTTCTTAACATCTTGTGGTTTTACACGCATTGATGAATGCAGGTGATTACACACGGAGAACAAGTGTTTCCACGAGTGAAGGAGAAATGTTCCACAAAGGATTGGTTTGCAGGTGAAGACATAAATTCATTGGAAGAGTTGATCAGAAGGTTGAGAAGGTTAAAGGATAATGTCGGTTTTATCTCTAATCGGGTCACTGCTGTTCAGGCCGGTCTTGACAGCTGGCAGGCTGAGCAAATCAACCGAAAACTCTACTACCTATCGTTTCTCTCCATCATATTTCTTCCTCTTTCCATCATCACAGGAGGTTAGATTCTATCAGTTTGACTTTTTAGGTCAAACAAACTCGTTTTGAACTTTTATTTAATTAAGTATCGTATCGATTTTCAAGAATTGTTTGATCTTCCTGTTAAACTTTCAGCATTGATAAATTTCAAGGCAACAAATTTGTCGTAAAACGTGATAGATTTACGTAGATCTTGGATTGAGAAGGAACGTATTTGATCTCGAAGGTCAAACTCCCTTTGTTTAGTGAGCTAGCCCGTTATTATAGATGGCTCTCGGTTATTGTTTAACGGGTCAAATAAAAAATTATTAGCTGACAGGGGCATGGGTCAGTCAACTAGGTTTAACGGGTTGAAAGTTGTCAACTATGTTTGCGGGTCAAACCAACCCGACTTGTGCTAAAACAACAAGTTCTGACCAAACCGTCTTTTGTTAAATCTTGATTTGACTTTTGAATTGTAACAGTTTTCGGGATGAACGTGGGAGGCGTTCCTTGGACGGGACAAAGAGATCCAGCGCTAGCAGACGGTTTCAGAAACGTGATGTTTGTTTGTTTGGGAACGTTAGGTCTCGTGCTTTTATGTTTCCTGTTCCCGTTTCTTTACACCAAAATAACGGCTTGGAGAAGACAAAGAACTATAAAACGAAGTTGGTCTCTTAACCGGAGATCTTTTCTTAAAAGAACTGTGCCTGAAGAACGAGGCGGGTACCTTCGGCTCTGACCCGAATCAAGATTTGAACCGTTTCGTGATTGTTTTTTCTTGGTGTAATGTTGTTCATAGTTACTGCATAACTTTGTTCGGTCTGATTTGCCATGATCAGGCCTGTTTAGACCTGAGTGTAGTGTGGCAAGCACTTGATCTGTTGATTTTTTTTTTTTTCATTTTTTGATTAGTTGATCCTTTGTAAAATTGAATGCAAACTCATCATTGTATACATTCGAGTTTGTGGAAATTTCAGTCATTTATAATTGAATTAATCGAACTAACATAGACTAAGAAGGGGCCTAGAGCTCTAGACAAGTTTATTTGATTGACAAAAGTTGATTATTATGAATTTATTCAATCAATCATCTACTTATCTATAAAAGGAGAAGTAAGGATGATGTAAATTTGGGTACTTGTCAATCATAGAGGCATGCCACATAGAATTTGATGATGTCATAAATATATCAATATTATGATGTCATAAATATATCAATTAAAATGTTAAAGATTAATAGATATTGTATTTAGTTTGTAATTTTCGAAATTAATTAATAATAAGTAGATTGGGGGGAAATTTGAATTGCATGGGGAAAGGTTATTGCATTTAATGATTCTGAATATCATCATCACATTTCTCTTCACATCTCTCACTTCACCTAAATCTCTCATCTCTCTTCAAATCTCCGGAACTTCTTCTTCTTCTTTACTCTCTTCTTTTTTCTTTCTCTACAGATCTTCATCATCAATAACACACGGAGATGTCAAAATCGGACATGTTTGAAGCTTCTGGATCGACTCTTTCTCTCAGTTTCATCGATGATCTCAATCCGTCGAAAGATATGTGGAACCTAAAGGCTCGAATCATCAGAAAATGGATCCAAATGTTTCGGATGGATCTGATCTTGCTGGATGAAGGTATATACTTATTAACTTTCTTTTCCATGACTATTGTTCCGTGATGTATTCTGGGATGAAAGATCCAGGCTTCAAATCATGACTATTGTTCCGTGTTGTAAGATTCGGTTGAAAGATTCAGGCTACAAATCATCTTTGTAAGATTCATTTATTCGAGTTAGGGTTTGGGTACATTATGATATTAGGTTTTTTAACTTTGTAATGTATTTTGATGTTACGGTTTTTTTCTTACATTTCAGGGTTGTAATGGATTTAAATGATTTTCATTTATTAAAAATGATTTGTATGAGAAGTTATTTGTATTTATTTCTGTTTGTTGTTCTAAGGATGTAAACAAATGAGTATTGTTCCGTGGTGTATTCTCTTTTGAAAGATTAAAGTATTCAACATCTTCCTGTATTCTGGGTTGTAACATTCGGGACAATAATTCAGGCTACAAATCATCTTTGTAAGATTCATTTGTTCGAGTTAGTGTTTGGGTACATTATGATATTATGTTTTTTTAATAAAACTTTGTAATGTATTCTGGGATGAAAGATCCAGGCTTCAAATCATAACTATTGTTCCGTGTTGTAAGATTCGGTTGAAAGATTCAGGCTACAAATCATCTTTGTAAGATTCATTTATTCGAGTTAGGGTTTGGGTACATTATGATATTAGGTTTTTTAGCTTTGTAATGTATTTTGATGTTACGGTTTTTTTCTTACATTTCAGGGTTGTAAGATTCAGGCTGGTATCAAGGGCCCTTTGATATCTTTTTTTTACTCCCAACTTCAGGAAGATTCGGTTGTTGTTTTGTCCAGGTTTGGTGTTGGTGAAAACCTGGACCCATACAAAGTTGTGAATCATGCTTATAAGATTAACTTTTATCGTTGTACAACTGTTAGACCTGCTATTGGTTGGGAAGGTGTTGAATACGGTTTTAAGCTGATCTCACATTCACTTATTGACAAAGGAGAATGTCAAGACCTTTTGATTGTTGGTATGTATTTTGTTTACTTCCAGTTTTTATAACTTTTCCGAAACATTTGTTAAATTTGGTATGTATTTTGGTTGGGAAGTGATCGTCCTTATTTTATTGCAGATGTTGCTGGTACTGTCCTTTCCTGTAGTGATATGGACATATATGGAAAAGCTCCTAAAGAAAGGAAAAGGATCAACTTTGAACTCCAAGATGTGGAGTAAGTATTTTTCTATGATATAAACATATGTGAACATATTTGTGAACATATATGAACATAGATTCAGTTCGTTTCTTAAGTTTGTTCACCATGAATATTGTTTAGATTTTTGTTCTTTTGTATGCGTTATTAGATATATGTTCTGTAAAATCATTTGCATTTTTAATTTCATTGGTATTATTTAGATCATGTAGGTTCATTCATCCGAAATTAATGCAAATGTTTTGGATTTAAATGATTTGCATTTATTAAAAATGATTTGTATGTATTTGTCTTCCTTGCAATAACTTTCCAACAATTACAAAATCATTACAAGTTGTCTATTTGTCATATATCACTTAAAGTAGATAAGCAATTATCCACTTTTGTTTGTATTTTTGAGATTTGTAAGAGAATTGGTATTTATATGTAACAAGATTGGTATTTATTATCATTGATTGTTGTCTATTTGTCATATATCACTTAAAGTATGAAGATGTATTAATTGCTGTTAGGGTTCTCTTATTTATTACAACTATCATGGTATATTAAAAAGATATTGTATGTTGGAGATTACTTGCTATTGTAATTCAGCTTTAGTTAATTTTGAAGTTATGTGAATTTTTTTTTGTAATAACAGCCATGTTTACATCTGTTTTTTTTTTCTTCTTCAGTGGTAATATAGTGGGTTGTACGTTATGGAATGAATACGCCTAACAGTTCAAAGATTTCTTGGATATAAAAAACCCGACTGAGTCTGTAATGGCTGTCATTCAGCACGGAAAGATTAATGAATGGCATGGTAATTTCGTCAATATAATTGATTGTTTTATTATTGTAGTCTAATTAATTGATGGTTTTCTATATCCAAAATGTTTAGGAAAATACACTGTTCAGAATGATAAGTTTGGTACACGTATCTTTTTTAATCCATAAATCGAAGAAGTTAGACAACTCAGGAAGTGGTATTTATTCAATATTCATGTGTTTAAATATTTTCAGAATATTATCTATTGTAATGTGAAGTTCTTATTGATTGCACAATTAATTTTATAGCCTTTTGGTACAACAAGGCCAAGCTGGTGGTTCTTTTTCTCAATCGATACTGTCATCTCAAACTGTTTTTCCTGTCCGGCAAGAATTTCTGATAGATTACCCGAAAAAGAATGTTGACGACATTATTGAGATTGAAACGGTTAGAATAATTCACATACATTTATACACTTTCTGCAATTCCAGAATTTTTTTATAATATATATTTTTATATATCTATATTAATCTATGTATATACACTTTTGCAGTGTGTGTCTATAAATATATATATATAAACACTGTCACACCCCTTTCTGCGGCGGAAGCACGAGGTGTGATCATGAAAGGTTCTCATTGCATACGAAGAGTAAACATACTACATGCTCATGAAAATAACTTCAAATACCATAATTTGAAACATAAGATAGCGTTTACATCGCTAGACATCATAAAACATTGTCTTAAAAGTTTACAACTTTATTTAAAGATAAACACAAGCGACATCCACGAGCATGAGTAAGACCACGCGCACATCCATCCTAGTTACCTGAAATACATGTGAGTTTTGGAAAAACGTCAACATAATGTTGGTGTGAATTCATGCAATTTTTGTATTTCACGTTCGTATACTTTGTATGAAAACATAGTTTGTGTCATGTATAAATCAAGTTTTCATATATAAATCAAGTATTCATGTGTACACCACGTACTCATGTATAATTCAAGTTTTTCTTGAGTACCCCACGTACTCAAGTATAATTCCCGTTTTCTTGAGTACCCCACGTACTCAAGTATAATTCATGTTTTCTTGAGTACCCCACGTACTTCAAGTATTAATCAAGTTTTAGTATGGTATGAATTCTATGTAAATAAAGTATTCCTGTATGTATCAGGATTGTTAATGGGTTGCAAAGCCATTAACATGTGACACGACATAGGAAGTCACCAAACCTTAGGCATTTAATTAGTATATTCTGAGACACAAAAGCACTACTCGATTCTCGCCCTCACCGAGAGTGTGGCTGCCCGGCACCCGTTAGATCTAACATTTTGTTCTGCGGTCTAGGTATATTGTTGATTAATGGTGCTTATGAACCCTATTCGTGACACGATTTCTCGTATCATTTCTCATAACGCATCCTACTTGGTTCTCGTCCTCACCAAGTGCGTTTCTTGTTATTATTTCTCATAACGCATCCTACTTGGTTCTCATCCTCACCAAGTGCGTTTCTTGTTATCATACCATTTATAATCATTATAATATTTGTACATGTATTTCACCCCCGAAGTTATAAAACTGAAAACAGTTAAAAGAAAAGGGGGAGCATGAACTCACAACTTTGCGTTCATGTGCGTCGTAAACTTCACCGGATTTGCTTAATTAACGTCGTAACCTATACGCGTTTTCTTAACGTTAGTCACTAGACTTGTGTCGCACAAGTACAGTCACTCTCTTTGGTGTATATATTCTCGTGTTAAAAATATTTTATATTTTTAACTAAGTATCTTACTTATATTATTTTCTCTAAAATTAATATAAGTATCTCGTGTTTTGCACTTTGCACCCGAATTATGTATCTTGTATGTTGTATGTGTATTTTTATGTTTATACTCCTCATGAGTATTTAGTGTATTTTTAAGTCTTAATACACTAGCACGTATAACACATACTATATACACTTAGCACAAAAGTTGGTGATAAAATAATATATATTTTTCTCTCAAAAATATACATACTTATATCCATTTTTATTTCTTGAAGAAATCCTCATTTCTTATCACCAAAAATTAGGGAAACCTTGGTAATACTTTTAAATACATTTTTAGGGAATAAGTTTCTCAAAAACTTATATTTTTCTAAGTGTCAAAATTTATAAAAATTTTGACAGAGTTTCCCCTAAAATGGAGGTTTCCCATGTTTTCAAAACATGTGTTTATTTTCTTTTAAATCGTCAACAATCATCAACAACAATTATCAACAATAATCATCAACAATAATCACTAATTTCTCCATTTCATGAACTTGAATATTTACAAAAATGTGTAGTAACTTACTAACACATTTAGTAAGTCTTTCCATATCTAAAAATAAGATCATTATCTCGAAAACTTTATTTTTAAAGAATATGAAGTTTTACAACTTCTAGTTGGTATTTACGAAAATATTTCTTGGTTAAATCCTTTCGTTACACAAGTGTCTACACACTTTTTGGTTCTCAAAAATGTCTTTATTTTGAGAAAGATCCGGCTTTTTAAACATGATTTCATCATACACTTGGTTCTTCAAAAATACCACTTGTAGATCCGTAGATCTACTAGTTTAGAACTCCATTTCATAAGAAAAATCGTTTTTACACAAGTTCATGTTTGTGAGTGAAAGGGTTCGTCATCTGTGGTTAGATGACGATCCGTTCCCCTACTAGGATCCAACAATAATAAATAACCATAACAAAACAAGTTCCATAAGTTTTACACTAATATTTACTCATTAACCACCATATTCATCATTCTCACAAGACTTTAAACTTTGATCTCTAGTGTTCATATTTTTTATCCGTTAAACCTCTTATTAACCACTCTAAACATGAACAAGAGGGTGTTTAGAATCACTTACAACTAGCACAAGGCTAGGGAAGATTCAAGACGAAAACTAGGTGGTTAATAGCGATGTAGAGAGGTCCTTGCGATTCCGTAAACACCGGGTCTCCTTATGTGAACTCTAGCACCTTGATATGTAAGTGGAATAGTAATATCAAAATTGAATGATGGTGGGATGGTGTGTGTTGAATTCGGCCGTAGGTATCAAAGGAGGGAAAAGAAATGCAATTTTGTTATGTGTTTGAATAAATGAAATGCTTATACTTCATGTTTATTTATGGACCATTTCCCACTATTAACCCCTAGATCATATGTTTACTAGATCTTAGGCAAATGAATAAAATAATCACTCAAGGACAAAGGTGTGTCCCCTCATGGGAGAAACCGATCGGATGGGGGTGTATGGTAATTAGTTGGATTTCAACTTTGAAGGTTAAGTGCTAGTTGTTTAGTTAGGAAGTTTAATAAAGTATTATGTGTGTTGTAATTCATAACGGGTGTTAGGGTATTCGGGGACCCTAACTAGCTCAGAAAAAGAAAAACAATGTCAATGTCAATATTTTTATGTTCCGGGTAAAGTCCGGTTATTCGGTTGGATATTAATCCGTTAATGTGCTAAATAAGCATTTAAAGTGTCGTTAATATTAGTTTTAGTGACACAGTGAATTCCCGACACTTGGGGAAGTATTCTGGATAGTAAAACGGAATTTCTGCATGACATTTATGTTGTTAAAAGCTGATTTATACAAAATTCTGCACTTAAAGTGCGTTTCGGGTACTTTTTAGTGCTTATTTTGCTTTCGCAATGACTATATATTAAACCCTTGCATGTACTCTTGGGTTTTAATGTACTTTTGTCGTCGGACCTACACCTAGGCCTTAATTCTATTGTCCAACTGTTTTCTGCAGTTCTGTTGACACAGTGTGTCTTACCGGTGAGTTTACTAGTATTTTTTTGACGCAACGCTCTCGTTTATGCATAAAGCAATATTTTGTAGTATACAACGTGCATGAATTCACTTGTTTAGTATGTGTTCAGACATTGCTGACAATTAAGCACATAATTGCAGTCATTAAATAATGATTAGAGTGTACGGAAATTACCGGTTTGGTGCCAGTTGTCACAGTCTCCCCCCGTTAAAAGAATTTCGTCCCGAAATTCAGGCTGAACTAACTCTCGCTGGAGTCTTCTTGAATAGGTGGGGATACTTTTCCTTGAACTGGTCTTCACGTTCCTATGTGTACTCGGGTCCGTGCTTAGAGCTCCAACGTACTTTGACAAGTTTTACGCTGCTCCTCCTGGTCTTGTTGACTTTCCAGTCAGTAACCTCAACGGGTTGTTCTGTAAATCGGAGGGCGTCATCAATATGCACTTCATCCATCGGGATGATCACGTTTTCTTATGTTGGACTCTTCTTCAGGTTGGATACATGAAACGTATCATGTACTCCATTAAGTTCTTCCGGTAACTCCAACTTGTATGCCACGGTACCAATTCTTTTCAATATTCTGAATGGTCCGATGTATCGTGGATTCAGCTTTCCACGCTTTCCAAATCTGACTACGCCCTTCCAAGGTGAGACTTTTAACAACACTTTGTTTCCCACCTCGAATTCTACTGATTTTCTTTTCGGATCAGCGTAGCTCTTTTGTCGATCACGAGCCGCCTTAATGCGCTCTCGGATCTGCGCAATCTTGTCGGTTGTCTCTTGTACAAGTTCAGGACCCACCATACGTTTATCTCCAGCGTCTGTCCAACATAAGGGCGATCGGAATTTGCGGCCATACAGAGCTTCGAACGGCGTGGCTTTTATGCTCGTATGATAACTGTTATTGTAGGAAAACTCAACTAAAGGTATATGAGTATCCCAGCTGCCGCCTAGATCCATGACACATGCGCGAAGCATATCTTCTAACGTTTGTATAGTCCGTTCGCTCTGGCCGTCTGTTTGCGGATGGAATGTCGTGCTCAGATCTAACTGAGATCCAAAGGCTTCCTGAAATGATTGCCAGATTCTTGAGACAAAGCGTCCATCTCTGTCTGAAATGATTGAGATTGGCACTCCATGACGTGCCACAATTTCTCTTAAGTATATTTCAGCAAGCTTTCCAGTGCTGTCTTTTTCTCGGATCGGTAGGAAGTGCGCAGACTTCGTTAATCGATCAACTATTACCCATATCATATCGTGCCCTCTCGGGGTCCTGGGTAATTTCGTTATGAAGTCCATCGAGATTTGTTCCCACTTCCACACGGGAATCTCTGGTTGTTGTAGTAGGCCGGACGGTTTCTGATATTCTGCCTTAACCTTGGCACAGGTTAGGCATTTTCCAACATAAACAGCAACGTCGCTTTTGAGTCTCGGCCACCAATAGTATTCTTTCAAGTCTTGATACATTTTGTCTGATCCTGGATGGATCGAATATCTCGATTTGTGGGCTTCATCAAGGATGACTTCTCGTATGCCACCATAGAGTGGAACCTAAATACGCTTCTTAAAGTATAAGGCTCCCTCTTCATTTGGCACCATGTATTTCAGCATACCCCGGAGGTATTCAGCTTTACGGTTCTCTCCTTTAAGAGCTTCTTGTTGTGCATCACGAATGCGTGCAGTGAGGTTCGTTCGAATGGTCATTTCTAACGCTCGAACCCTTAGGGTTTTAACCCTTTCTTTTCGGCTCAACGCGTCTGCTACGACGTTTGCCTTTCCAGGATGGTACTTGATCTCATAGTCGTAATCATCCAGCAACTCGACCCATCGCCGCTGGCGCATATTCAATTCCTTCTGATCAAATATGTGTTGTAAGCTTTTGTGATCTGTGAAAATTGTACATCGAGTACCATATAAATAATGTCGCCAGATCTTCAAGGCGAATACCACTGCGCCCATCTCCAGGTCGTGAGTGGTATAGTTTCTTTCATGTACCTTCAGCTGTCTTGAAGCGTAAGCGATGACTTTTTGGCGTTGCATGAGCACGCAACGCAACCCAACCCTTGTCGTGAAGCGTCACAGTATACCACGAAGTCATCAGTGCCTTCGGGTAATGATAGTATCGGTGCATCGCATAGCTTGTTTTTAAGTAACTGGAAGGCTTCTTCTTGTTTAACACCCCAGTCGTACTTCTTGTCTTTCTGCGTAAGGGTCGTTAGCGGTTGAGCTATTTTTGAGAAATTCTCAATAAACCGTCGATAATAGCCCGCTAAGCCCAAAAATTGACGAACTTCAGTTGGGGTTTTGGGAGCTTCCCAATTCTTTATTGCTTCTATCTTGGACGGGTCTACATGAATGCCCTTCTCATTCACCACGTGACCAAGAAATTGTACTTCGCGAATCCAGAATTCGCATTTGGAGAACTTTGCATAAAGCTTCTCTTTCTTCAGTAGTTCCAAGACGGTTCTGAGATGTTGCTCGTGTTCTTCTTTCGTTCGTGAGTAAATCAGGATATCATCGATAAATACAATCACGAATTTATCGAGATATGGTTTGCAAACGCGGTTCATTAGATCCATAAAGACCGCTGGTGCGTTCGTCGGCCCGAACGGCATCACAAGAAATTCGTAGTGCCCATAGCGTGTTCTGAATGCAGTCTTTGGTACGCTTTCGTCTTGGATTCTCAGCTGGTGGCATCCAGACCGAAGGTCGATCTTGGAATAGTAGCTTGATCCTTGCAGTTGATCAAATAAGTCATCAATCCTCGGTAGCGGGTACCGATTCTTGATAGTGAGCTTGTTCAGTTCCCTGTAATCGATACACATCCGCAGTGTTCCATCCTTCTTCTTCACGAATAATACTGGAGCTCCCCAGGGTGAGAAGCTTGGCCTTATAAATCCTTTATCCAACAACTCCTGGAGTTGTGTAGATAATTCTTGCATTTCGGATGGTGCAAGTCGATAGGGAGCCTTGGCTACAGGAGCGGCTCCTGGAACCAAGTCTATACGGAATTCGACTTGTCGTTGCGGAGGTAGTCCTGGCAGATCTTCGGGAAAAACATCAGGGAATTCCTTCACCACAGGAATGTCTTCGAGTTTTGGCTCCACAGCCTTCTTGTCTATAACGTGTGCTAGGAAAGCGACACATCCTTTCCTTAAGCACTTCTGTGCCTTCATACAACTGATGATTCGAAGAGGCGCGTCTCGTTTTTCTCCATGCACGATGAGAGTTTCATCATTCGCCAGAGGGATGCGAATGATTTTCTCATGACATACAACTTCAGCTTTGTTCTTGGACAGCCAGTCCATTCCGACCACTACATCGAAGCTACCCAATTGAATACGTAAGAGGTCGATGCTAAAATTTCGTTCGCCAAGTTCTAATGTGCAGCCTCTGACAACTTCGCCCGATTCAACAAGTTTACCATTGGCTAGTTCTATGGAATAAGGAATTTCTAATCTACTAGATTCTATGCCGAGTATGCGTTTAAATTCCACAGACATGAAGCTATAATCGGCGCCAGTGTCAAATAATATGGATGCAAAGTGATTGTTAATGAGAAACGTACCGGTGACCACGTTAGGGTCCTCGCGTGCGTTCTTTGCTCCAATCACAAATGCTCTAGCCTGAGCATTATTTCCCTCTGGGCAGTCCTTCATGAAATGATCATTGCTTCCACACTTGAATCATCCTTGGTTCCGCCCTTTCCCATTACCATTCTTGTTACCAACACTGTTTCCATTTCGGTTCTTTCCTTTTCCCCAACAGTCTTCTGTTTGATGACCCAGCTTACCACATTTGTCGCACCTTGGAATGCGACAAGCTCCTTCATTATGATACTTACATTTTTGGCATCTAGGCATGGAGCCTTGGTATGCTTTGGTTGCATGGGTTTTCGCCTCCTGAGACGGGTTAGCGTCGCGCTTCTTGCTGAAACCCTTGTTGTTACGAGTTGCTTGGTTCAAACTTGTATGTTTTCTCTTTTTGTCACCGGACGACTCAGCATGCATCTCGGTCTTTTCTGTTGGGTTCAGTGACAGCTTCTTCATGCGAACACAGTCTTCAGTAAGGCTGACAGCCAGAGTTACAGCCTCGGTGATCGTTTGAGGCTTGGCCGACGTCACCATGCCACGAAACTCTGGGGCCAGTCCCCAAATGTAGCGTTCAACGCGCTTGAATTCGGGAGTCACCATGTAGGGAAGTACTCTAGACAGGTCGTGGAACCTTCGAGTATAACCATTGATGTCAGCACCTTCCATGGTCAAGTGCCAGAACTCCGTTTCCAGCCTTTGGAGTTCAGCGCGAGAGCAATACTTCTCTCTCATTCTTTCCTTCAGTTCCTCCCAAGTTAGGCCATAAGCGGCATCGTCACCCAGAGTTTGGGCTTGCAAGTTCCACCAAGTCAGAGCTTCATCGACAAACAATCCGGTAGCAAAAATGACTTGCTGATCCGCGGTACACTTGCTTATGCGGATAGTAGCTTCAGTCTTCTCCATCCAGCGCACAAATGCTACTGCACCTCCTGTGCCGTCATAGTTCATCGGCTTACAGTCGAGGAACTGCTTGAAAGTGCAGCCTTGAGCTGCGTTGCCTCCAGATGAATCCCCATGCCCGTTACGTCTAGCATTGTTGGTCCTCCACTGTCTTGAGTACGGTTCGCCTCGTACTGGGCGATAGCAGCGGAGATCCTTTCTTCCAGTAGAGCGTTCAGCTCTTCAGCAGTTCTTGGCAGTGGGGGAGGAGGAGGTTGATCATCATTGCGAGCATTCACAGCTTACCTGGGTGCCATGTTCTGACAGAACATAACACAACAGGGGTTAAACATTTGTTTGATATCGTCATACTAGACAATAGTAGTATATATATTCACAGGTATATACCACATAAGTGACATCAAACAATTATTACTCTAGCAGAGTACTTAGTAGGCTTGTACTGAGGGAATCTATACGTGACAAGACTTGCTGTGATTTCTGTGCACTGAATTCCATAATTATGTATGCATCCATAATTACGTAACTCCTTGCACAGTTCGTTTCATCCTCGTATTTCTTCCTTCAGATGGGCCATCGCTTTCAGATACAGTCACGTTTACTTGTGACATTCTACTTCTAGTACATGCTAATTATCACACATAATTGCAAGTAATCTCTAGTCAATAACAGGTGCTACTCAAGTGCACTCTAAGTCTCGTAGTGTCTTTTCTAGACTCATGTAGACAGTTTCAGGCAGTGGATGTCGCGGGACTTTTTATGCAATGAAAACTCTTTGAAAAATTGTTTTCGTGAAAAGATCCTAGAGATTGTAGACTAGACTCGAGAAGGAATCCTGGTTCACTACAATCGCAGCTCTGATACCAATCTGTCACACCCCTTTCTGCGGCGGAAGCACGAGGTGTGATCATGAAAGGTTCTCATTGCATACGAAGAGTAAACATACTACATGCTCATGAAAATAACTTCAAATACCATAATTTGAAACATAAGATAGCGTTTACATCGCTAGACATCATAAAACATTGTCTTAAACGTTTACAACTTTATTTAAAGATAAACACAAGCGACATCCACGAGCATGAGTAAGACCACGCGCACATCCATCCTAGTTACCTGAAATACATGTGAGTTTTGGAAAAACGTCAACATAATGTTGGTGTGAATTCATGCAATTTTTGTATTTCACGTTCGTATACTTTGTATGAAAACATAGTTTGTGTCATGTATAAATCAAGTTTTCATATATAAATCAAGTATTCATGTGTACACCACGTACTCATGTATAATTCAAGTTTTTCTTGAGTACCCCACGTACTCAAGTATAATTCCCGTTTTCTTGAGTACCCCACGTACTCAAGTATAATTCATGTTTTCTTGAGTACCCCACGTACTTCAAGTATTAATCAAGTTTTAGTATGGTATGAATTCTATGTAAATAAAGTATTCCTGTATGTATCAGGATTGTTAATGGGTTGCAAAGCCATTAACATGTGACACGACATAGGAAGTCACCAAACCTTAGGCATTTAATTGGTATATTCTGAGACACAAAAGCACTACTCGATTCTCGCCCTCACCGAGAGTGTGGCTGCCCGGCACCCGTTAGATCTAACCTTTTGTTCTGCGGTCTAGGTATATTGTTGATTAATGGTGCTTATGAACCCTATTCGTGACACGATTTCTCGTATCATTTCTCATAACGCATCCTACTTGGTTCTCGTCCTCACCAAGTGTGTTTCTTGTTATCATACCATTTATAATCATTATAATATTTGTACATGTATTTCACCCCCGAAGTTATAAAACTGAAAACAGTTAAAAGAAAAGGGGGAGCATGAACTCACAACTTTGCGTTCCTGTGCGTCGTAAACTTCACCGGATTTGCTTAATTAACGTCGTAACCTATACGCGTTTTCTTAACGTTAGTCACTAGACTTGTGTCGCACAAGTACAGTCACTCTCTTTGGTGTATATATTCTTGTGTTAAAAATATTTTATATTTTTAACTAAGTATCTTACTTATATTATTTTCTCTAAAATTAATATAAGTATCTCGTGTTTTGCACTTTGCACCCGAATTATGTATCTTGTATGTTGTATGTGTATTTTTATGTTTATACTCCTCATGAGTATTTAGTGTATTTTTAAGTCTTAATACACTAGCACGTATAACACATACTATATACACTTAGCACAAAAGTTGGTGATAAAATAATATATATTTTTCTCTCAAAAATATACATACTTATATCCATTTTTATTTCTTGAAGAAATCCTCATTTCTTATCACCAAAAATTAGGGAAACCTTGGTAATACTTTTAAATACATTTTTAGGGAATAAGTTTCTCAAAAACTTATATTTTTCTAAGTGTCAAAATTTATAAAAATTTTGACAGAGTTTCCCCTAAAATGGAGGTTTCCCATGTTTTCAAAACATGTGTTTATTTTCTTTTAAATCGTCAACAATCATCAACAACAATTATCAACAATAATCATCAACAATAATCACTAATTTCTCCATTTCATGAACTTGAATATTTACAAAAATGTGTAGTAACTTACTAACACATTTAGTAAGTCTTTCCATCTCTAAAAATAAGATCATTATCTCGAAAACTTTATTTTTAAAGAATATGAAGTTTTACAACTTCTAGTCGGTATTTACGAAAATATTTCTTGGTTAAATCCTTTCGTTACACAAGTGTCTACACACTTTTTGGTTCTCAAAAATGTCTTTATTTTGAGAAAGATCCGGCTTGTTAAACATGATTTCATCATACACTTGGTTCTTCAAAAATACCACTTGTAGATCCGTAGATCTACTAGTTTAGAACTCCATTTCATAAGAAAAAACGTTTTTACACAAGTTCATGTTTGTGAGTGAAAGGGTTCGTCATCTAGTTCTTTTTACACTAAACATAGCGCTAGTTCATGTTCCATGAACATGACCTAGCGTGGTTAGATGACGATCCGTTCCCCTACTAGCATCCAACAATAATAAATAACCATAACAAAACAAGTTCCATAAGTTTTACACTAATATTTACTCATTAACCACCCTATTCATCATTCTCACAAGACTTTAAACTTTGATCTCTAGTGTTCATAATCTTTATCCGTTAAACCTCTTATTAACCACTCTAAACATGAACAAGAGGGTGTTTAGAATCACTTACAACTAGCACAAGGCTAGGGAAGATTCAAGACGAAAACTAGGTGGTTAATAGCGATGTAGAGAGGTCATTGCGATTCCGTAAACACCGGGTCTCCTTATGTGAACTCTAGCACCTTGATATGAAAGTGGAATAGTAATATTAAATAGAATGATGGTGGGATGGTGTGTGTTGAGTTCGGCCGTAGGTATCAAAGGAGGGAAAAGAAATGCAATTTTGTTATGTGTTTGAATAAATGAAATGCTTATACTTCATGTTTATTTATGAACCATTTCCCACTATTAACCCCTAGATCATATGTTTACTAGATCTTAGGCAAATGAATAAAATAATCACTCAAGGACAAAGGTGTGTCCCCTCATGGGAGAAACCGATCGGATGGGGGTGTATGGTAATTAGTTGAATTTCAACTTTGAAGGTTAAGTGCTAGTTGTTTAGTTAGGAAGTTTAATAAAGTATTATGTGTGTTGTAATTCATAACAGGTGTTAGGGTATTCGGGGACCCTAACTAGCTCAGAAAAAGAAAAACAATGTCAATGTTAATATTTTTATGTTCCGGGTAAAGTCCGGTTATTCGGTTGGATATTAATCCGTTAATGTGCTAAATAAGCATTTAAAGTGTCGTTAATATTAGTTTTACTGACACAGTGAATTCCCGACACTTGGGGAAGTATTCTGGATAGTAAAACGGAATTTCTGCATGACATTTATGTTGTTAAAAGCTGATTTATACAAAATTCGGCACTTAAAGTGCGTTTCGGGTGCTTTTTAGTGCTTATTTTGCTTTCGCAATGACTATATATTAAACCCTTGCATGTACTCTAGGGTTTTAATGTACTTTTGTCGTCGGACCTACACCTAGGCCTTAATTCTATTGTCCAACTGCTTTCTGCGGTTCTGTTGACACGGTGTGTCTTACCGGTGAGTTTACTAGTATTTTTTTGACGCAACGCTCTCGTTTATGCATAAAGCAATATTTTGTAGTATACAACGTGCATGAATTCACTTGTTTAGTATGTGTTCAGACATTGCTGACAATTAAGCACATAATTGCAGTCATTAAATAATGATTAGAGTGTACGGAAATTACCGGTTTGGTGCCAGTTGTCACAAACACACACACATACACACACGTACACATACACAGGTTGAATAATGCAGTTGAATTTATTTGCTATCATAGACAATGTCATGTGTGGTAGTCGCAACCATCAAGATTGTTCAAGAAAACTATGGTTGGTTTTATCCTGCTTGTCGAAAGTGTTTTAAAAAGGTGCTGACTAAAACTGAGTATTTGCAATACGCTCAAACTATTGCGGAGTCGGTGATGAACCTGGCGCCCACTTCTTTGGTCTGTCCCAAGTGTGAAGAAGAATGTACATCCGTAACCATCAAGTAAGATTACGTGGATGTTCCAATTATTTATGGTTTTTCAACTGTATACAGAATTTAGAATGTAGATTTTTTAACTTTTTACAGAACATCTTATATATATTTCAGGTTCAAGGTTCATGTGAGGGTTCAAGATGAAACTGGTAGTGTGACGTTTGTAATGTTTGATAAAGATGTTATGAAGATTGTTGGTTCAAGTGCAAGTGACATAAGGGAACACCAAGTGAAGTCTAATGATACTCAAAGTTTTCCATATGAGCTCACTCGGTTGCTTGAAAAGAAACTGGCGTTTAAGGTTGACATTATGCAATACAATCTTAATCATGACTATCATGTTTACACAGTCCAAAAAATATGTGACGATCCGGATATATTAGATGAACTGGTTGCGGATAATGTTGTTCCGCGTGATGGTGATGTTGCTGATGAGGTATGATGTTACTAACCGTTCAAACATTAATGCTTTCAATAATTGAAATCTGTTACTAAATTTTCCATTGTAAAATTCAATTCCTTAATGTTTTTTATACTCTGTTATTAGGCAAGTCAAGAAGTTTGGGACTCGAAAGCCGTGCAACTATCTGAAGATTCACAGAGGGGCAGTGACTCGATCTCCAAGGTGAGTTAGAACATTATATAAGATTTTACTTCAATTTATATGATATGAATCCGAATTTAATACTTTAATAGTTGTTTTGTGATTTAATTCAAGGATGTGTTGTCTGTTACGGCCGACTCTTCCGCCGTTGAAGTAGAGAAGGATTCAGGATCCAGTCCGAATGGCAAGAGAAGCGTTCAGCATGTGGAACGGTTAAATGTTGGTGAACTATCTTCGTACAACAAACGAAACCGCAAGAAGCCATCTAAGTTTAACAGTTAGAAGATTAGAAGTGTTTGTTATATTTTGGTGCTTGTTTAAATGTCTTTTGGTGAATGGATTTTTAAGTAACGGTTTGTTGAACTGGTTTTTATGTTTTTGGTTTGGTAAGCTTTTGAAACTGAATTATGTAAGGATGTGTATGTAGTTTGGAAAACATGTACTATGTATTAAGCCTGGATGTGGTTGATGTTTTTTTGCATTGTAATCTTTTTTTAGGGTTGTGTAATTCAAAATATGTTAGTCAATTGGCTTTTAAATATCAGCTTTGCGGACAAGATAAATTTATGTATTTAATTATTGTTGATGATAAATATTTTTATTAATAAAACTAAATTATTAATGTCCAAGGTTTGTATTAATCATGTTTGAGGGAGAATTTACTTATTGATGTCCAACAACACACATAAGATATGCCAGATAATCTGGTTTTAAACATCTTTTGTCGAGATCAAGTTTTGTAAAACATTATAACTTTACCGAGCAATGCTGACGTCTTTCAACTGAGATCAAGTTTCAGTGTCTTAATGAAAATACAATGTCATTTTATTGGTTATGTTTGAATTGATATTTTCTACTTGATATTCAACAATCTATATTAAAATATCCTAATTGTAGTTTCATTTTGAGTCATATACCGCCAAAAAATTTTATTGTAGAAAATATGTTTTTATAGATACTTCAGTTTTTTTCTGAGTAAATTCATATAGTTGGTTATAAAACAGGTTTAAACTTATCAACTGTTTGTACAAGCATGATTTGAACTTAATCAATTTGGTTGTTATAATATGTATGTATAAGTTTGTTTGTATTTCATGTTACCTATAGATATACATTGTACATAGGCCCAATAGTTTAAATATCTATATCTAAATCCATGGGTACCTAATTTATTAGCACATTTAATTATACAGAGTTAAAAGCCCAATAGGTAAATTAGTGTAAATTAGGTAAGTTTGAAGACTTCTAATTTTCATCTCCGTTCTTTTGGTGAAATCTCAAATTCACCCGCCTTAATTACACGAAAACATACGGTAGCACCTCCAAGATTTCAACAATAAGATTTTCGTAATCTCTTGGCAAGGAATCGGACTAAATATCCACGGTATGATTTTTGTAAACAAATAAAGTTATTGTTAACACCTTCCTTGCGATTGATAGCCAGTTTGTTTTTGAACAATTAATGCTGTTGTAAGATTCGAATTTTGTTTAGTGAGTGTTGTTGTTATGTTCTTAATCAGGATACATATTGATATTTTATCTCTTTGGTTGTTGTGTTTATTAGTGTAATACTTTAATCTAACAATGATAACCCTAAATTCGTTTGTTAAACAGTTATGGATTCAAATAATTATTTTTTGCAAAGAAATAGAGAGTATCTTCCACGGTGCACAACAGAACAGTCTAAAGATTCTCGCCAGAGAAGAAAGTCTATGTTAAAAAATCGTAGAAACAATAGTGTGGGTCGTCTTATAGGTTCATCTATAAGTGTTGATAACAATATTGGAGGTATGTTTTTGTACAATGTATTTTTTAGATTTTAATTGGTTTGTTTCAATATATTATGTCAAACTTATGTGATATGGTATCATCCTTCATTAAAAGGTGTCCATGAAGTTTGTACAAGTGGTAATAGCGCATCTAAGTTAACACCCAATCGCACTGACGTGTTGAGTGAATCATCTTCTAAAAGGATAGGTAGTGTAATGTGCACTCCCGCCAACTTTGATCGAGGATCTCTCTGGCTGGGCCTGTCACCATCAACTACTCTTGGTAATTCATCAATCCATGAAGTTTGTACAAGTGGTAATAGCGCATCTAAGTTAAGACCCAATCGCACTGACGTGTTGAGTGAATCATCTTCTAAAAGGATAGGTAGTGTAATGTGCACTCCTGCCAACTTTGATCGAGGATCTCTCCGGCTGGGCCTGTCACCATCAACTACTCTTGGTAATTCATCAATCCATGAAGTTTGTACAAGTGGTAATAGCGCATCTAAGTTAACACCCAATCGCACTGACGTGTTGAGTGAGTCATCTTCTAAAAGGATAGTTAGTGTAATGTGCACTCCCGCCAACTTTGATCGAGGATCTCTCCGGCTGGGCCTGTCACCATCAACGACTCTTGGTAATTCATCAATTCATGAAGTTTGTACAAGTGGTAATAGCGCATCTAAGTTAACACCCAATCGCACTAACGTGTTGAGTGAATCATCTTCTAAAAGGATAGGTAGTGTAATGTGCACTCCCCCAAACTTTGATCGAGGATCTCTCCGGCGGGGCCTGTCACCATCAACGACTCTTGGTAATTCATCAATCCTTTTTTAACGACTCATTATCATTTTTATAGCTGCTCATTATGTTTAATTTACAGTTAAATCGACATACCAGGATGAAAATGCTAGTCAAAATTCCGTACATGGTCAGCGAAGGTTCATTAGTAGTCCTCTACCTAAATTTGATTTATCTACGACTGCCAAAGAAACCAATAAATCTTCATTGCGCGTAAAGAGTGGGCGCCAAATACTATGGACAGAAGTCCATTGTCAAATATTACAAATGGTATGGTTTACACGTTTATTTAAATTTATACAAATATATATATATATATATATATATATATATATATATATATATAATCATATATTATTGACTGATTGTAACATAATCTGCATCCAGTAATGTAAATTGATCCAGTTTGTCCGATATATTTTAGTATTTCATTCTACCTTAAATAATTTGTATCAACCCAAGAAATGGAATGTTTAAACAATCTCTAATGTTTTTTTCTTACCAGTGGAATGTGGTAGGAAAAGGTCCTCTGGGCTTGAAACGAGCCCTGCTATGAATTATGATATTATGAAGTCTCGAAAGCTACCAAAATCTTCGTTATTGGACAATAATGGTATGTTCCTTCTCATTTCTTATAAATTATAAAATATATATAAATGAGGTTTAAGTGGCGTTTACATGTTTATCTACGGTTCATGGTAATTCATTTTATCTATGGATATTGTACTGCATAATGCGACAGACGTTAATGGTCGTTCTCTTAATCAAGGAGAACGGAATGAAAGCTCAAACATCCGTAATGCATCTCCTAACTGTGATGATTCCATTGCTGATGATATGGTACCCGGTTCTTCGGTTAAAAAGATTTTTGGTGTTGCACGAGGTAAATAACCGTTTAGAGATGTATATATTCTTTATGACTTTCACATCATCGTTTTAACTTCCTGTTGTTTAATTATAAATGATTATATAATTCTATTATTTTTGGTTGATTTAAATGTGTAGAATATGTTGATCATGGGGATGCAATATTTATATGTTCTAAGTGTAATGCAATGTTATGGAAAGATGAAATGCTTAGGGGGAATCAAGATTCTAAGAAAACCTCTTTTTCTCTTTGTTGTTCTAATGGAGAGATTGAATTGCCTCCGTCACCTGATCCTCCTCAATTACTTCGAAGGATGTATAAAATGGACAATTCCGAGAGTCGCAATTTCATGAATAACATTCGAGCATACAATATGATGTTTTCTTTCACATCACTTGGTGGTAAGGTTGACAAAACTTTTAAAAATAGCAAAGGTCCTTATGTATTTGGATTACAAGGTCAAAACTATCATCGTATGGGTAGTCTACTTCCGGATGATGGCGAAGAACCAAAGTTCTCACAACTTTACATATACGACTCAGAAAACGAGGAATTGAATCGTCAAAAGGCTGTAAGGTAGATAAACAATAGTATACATACTGTAATTGTTTAACTATCACAAGTTTTATTTTTAATAACACCGTGTTTTTTTTATAGTGGCGAAACTGGCTTCAAAAGATCAGCAAATTCTTGTCTTGATATTGCAATCATATCTAGTCTTAAGAAAATGTTGGATTCTTGCAATCCACTTGTGAAGTCATTTAGAATGGTAAGAGACTGTTTTAAAGAAAATGATTGGCGAAATGTAAGACTTAAGCTTATTGGTACAAGAGATAAAGATGGTAGAATTTTCAACTTGCCAACCGCATCGGAAGTTGCCGCTTTAGTAATTGGTGATTTTGATGGAGCATTTGATAAAAGGGATATTATTGTTCAGACAAAGTATGGTGTTCTTCAAAGAATTAGTGAGCTTCATCCTTCTTATCTAGCATTGCAATATCCACTTATCTTTCCATTTGCTGAAGATGGTTTTAGACTTGGTATTAAGCATAGAGGTGTTTCTCTTGACTGTGATATACTTAGAACCAGCACGACAATGAGAGAATTCTTTTGTTACAAAATACAAGATAGAGCTAATGAGTTTTCATTGTTACTTAATGCCCAAAAACTATTCCAACAATTTTTGGTAGATGCGTATACAATGATAGAATCGGCAAGGTTAGAGTATATAAAGGCGCAACAACCAAAACTTCGAAGTGAAACTTTTAAGAATCTAACTCAAAATGTTCAAAGTGGAGAGACTGATGCTTCAAATTGTGGTAAACGAATATTGTTACCGTCCTCATTTACTGGTGGTTCTCGATATATGATGCAAAAGTATCTTGATGCTATGGCAATTTGCAAATCTGTTGGATATCCAGATCTGTTCATAACAATTACATGTAATCCAAATTGGCCTGAGATTTATCGTTGTTTAAATGAAAAAGGCCTAAAACCTCAAGATAGACCGGACATTATCTCAAGGTTATTCAAGATTAAAATCAATCATCTAATACAAGATTTCAAGAGAAATAAGTTTTTTGGTGAGATACAAGCAGGTAATTGATTGAAAATGTTTAAAATTGTTATTTATATAATTATCTTACTGACAAGGTTTCCTTTTCAATGTTATAGTTATCTACACAATCGAATTTCAGAAACGTGGTTTACCTCATGCTCATATTTGTCTGTTCTTATGTGCGGAGAGCAAGTTTCTGACAGCGAAAGAGATCGATCGTGTAATTAGTGCCGAAATTCCGGTTAAAGAAACTGAACCAGAATTGTATGAACTTGTCAAACAGTTTATGATACATGGTCCTTGCGGTACAGATAACCCTAAATGTCCATGCATGGTTAATTTAAAATGTTCTAAAAAATTTCCTATGAAATATGTACACGAGACTTCCATTGATACCGAAGGATATCCTGTCTACCGTCGTCGTCCTACAGGAAATACAGTCGAAAAAAAACAAGTCACTCTTGATAACAGGTTTGTAGTCCCTTACAATGCACTTCTACTCAAGAGGTACCAATGCCATATAAATGTTGAGTGGTGTAACCAAACGGGCTCTATCAAATATCTGTTCAAATATATTAATAAAGGTCCAGATAGAGTAACTGCTTCTGTTTTCCAAGTCAATAAAACAAATGAAGTTGAACCGATTTCTGACATTCAGTCAAAGAAAACAAAAGTAGATGAAGTAAAAGAATATCTCGATTGTAGGTATATTTCTGCCTGTGAAGCTGCTTGGAGAATATTCAAATTTGATATACATTATCGATATCCAGCAGTTGAAGTATTATCTTTTCATTGTGAAGATGGTCAAAGTATTGTTTATGATGATGATTCAAATCTCAGTGATGTGGTTAGTAACCCCACTGTCAAAATGTCAATGTTCATGGAATGGATGAAGTGTAACGAAGTTGATGAATTTGCTAGAACATTGAAGTACATATATTTTCCAAGATATTATGTATGGATACGTAAACTACGAAAGTGGCGGCGAAGAAAAAAAATCCTTTTGGAGCAGTTGGTAGGATACATTATGTTCCTCCGTCACTTGGTGACTGTTATTTCTTGAGAATTTTATTGAATCATGTAAAAGGACCAACAAGTTTTGCTGATATTAAAATCGTTGATGGCCAACTTTATGATACATTTAAAGATGCATGTTTCGCACGTGGTTTGTTGGATGACGATAAGGAGTATATAATTGCAATGAGAGAAGCAAGCACATGGTCGTCTTCCGATTTTTTGCGGACACTTTTTGTAACGTTACTGTTGTCCAACTCCATTTCTAGGCCTGGATATTTTTGGACAGAAACAAAGAGTCTATTTTGTGAAGACATTATATACCAACAACGAAAGATTACTGGTATTCCAGGTAATCATAGAAGTTTATATAATTTGTCAAATTCTTTTCAATTATCATTGAATTTTTGAATAATACTATCTAACACTCGATCTTTTTTGTAATCAGTTTTATAGATTTGGATATTCAAGAGAAAGAAGTCGAAAACATTTGCTTATCACATATCCAAAAGTTGCTACTTTCTTATGGTAGTACATTAAGTAACTTTGATGATATGCCAAATCTTCCTGACAATTACATTTCTGCATTGAATAATCGACTGATAATGAAAGAACTTTGCTATGATCAGGCAACTTTAGAAAAGGAACTTGCTTCTTATTTAAAGTGTTTAACTGTTGAACAGAAAAATGTTTATGAGACCGTTATGAATGCAATTGCAAAAGGTGTTGGAGGTTTATACTTCGTATATGGTTACGACGGTACTGGTAAGACATTCCTTTGGAAAACCTTTGCAGCGGCGTTACAATCAAAAGGAGAAGTGGTTTTAAATGTTGCATCCAGTGGGATTGCATCGTTTCTTTTTAGACGGTGGTAGAACGGCCCATTCAAGGTTTGTAATCCCAATAAATATTAACGAAGATTCTATATGTTCCATAGAACCGAATAGTGAGTTAGGCGGCTTAATTAAACAAACGAAGATGATAATCTGGGATGAAGCTCCAATGACACACAAGCATTGTTTTGAAGCCCTTGATCGGACCATGAAGGATATCGCCCGTTCAAGTAATCCGAGGATGCAAAAACAGCCATTTGGAGGAAAGGTTGTTCTGTTGGGCGGTGATTTTAGGCAAATACTTCCAGTCATTCCAAAGGGTACTAGAAGCATGATTGTAAATTCTTCATTGAATTCGTCTTATTTATGGAAACATTGTAAGGTACTAAAACTAACTGAAAACATGAGGCTAAAAGTGGGTACCCAACCAAGTAATTTACAAGAAACCAAGGATTTTGCAGAATGGATATTAAAACTCGGTGATGGTTTGCTTGGTGATCAAAATGATGAAGAGGCAGAAATTGAAATTCCTGACGATTTACTTATCAAAGATGAAGTTAATCCTATTGCTTCATTGATTTCATTCACATATTCGGAAATGGATAAATTTTTGGGTGATTTAAACTATTTCCAGCAAAGAGCTATTCTTGCACCCACCAATGAAGTCGTTGATTCAATTAATACACAATTGTTAGACAGTATGCCTAGTGAGGAGAAGGTATATCTTAGTTCAGACACTTTATGTGAATCTGAGCAACAGTCCGAACTTAACATGGCGTTGTTTCCTCCGGACGTATTAAATAATCTGCGTTTGTCAGGGTTACCTAACCATAAACTGGTTCTCAAAGTTGGTGCTCCAGTAATGTTACTTAGAAACATTGATCAAGCCAATGGTTTGTGTAACGGCACACGACTACAAGTAACAAAGCTTGGAAAAGTTGTAATAGAAGCAAAGATCATCACAGGAATGAACATAGGTCATCACACTTTGATTACACGATTGAAAATGACTCCTTCCGATAAAAGAATTCCAGTGAAAATTGCTCGTCGACAATTCCCACTATCAGTCTGCTTTGCGATGACGATCAATAAAAGTCAAGGACAATCCCTTGAACGTGTCGGATTGTACCTTCCACGTCCGGTTTTCAGTCATGGACAACTATATGTTGCGGTATCTCGAGTAAAAAGCCGGAAGGGTTTGAAGATTTTAATCTGTGACATGGATTAAAAAGTTTGTAAAACTACTATTAATGTGGTCTACAAGGAAGTTCTACAAAAACTGTAATTATCAATGTTGAACAGTGAAAGGTCGCAACCATTAGATCTTTTGATGTATTAAGTAATGTGGTATGATCTTTTGATGTAAAACTAAATAGCATTTTGGACAAAAGTCTTTTCATGTATTAAGTAATGCGGTATGATCTTTTGAACATCCTGTGAACATGTTCCTTTTATCTAATAATAATGAATGTTATTTTAGTGTATTGTTCTAAAAAATAGTATACATGTTTAAAAACTGATAGTTTTAACTGATAGTTTTAACTATTTTCCGAACCATGAAAAACTAATTTCATTTGAGTCATGGCTTAACAAGT
Source organism: Helianthus tuberosus (assembly GCA_030545235.1). NCBI lineage: Eukaryota > Viridiplantae > Streptophyta > Magnoliopsida > Asterales > Asteraceae > Helianthus > Helianthus tuberosus. Next base: position 67,578,350 of record CM060406.1, read on the forward strand.
TAGTTGATAAAGGAGGAGAAACTTGGTCTTTTATGACCGAATGGGGTAGTATTATTGAAATAAAAATTGACACGAAAGATTTTCAATACATACAAGACGCTGAGACCTTTCAAGGACTATATAACGTAGCATCTTTTGAAGAGACCGTTCACAGGATACACTTTAGTATTAATATGTTTTTCGTATCAAATTTATTGTGATTGAATATGTAACATTTTTATTTACTATCACTTTTACTACTCATCATCTTATGTTATTTATGATATATATTTTTATCCAAACTTGATAATAATTAACAATTCTATCCTTATTAGCATATATTACATTTATAAATCAATATGTATATATATTAACTGTAAAACTGTAATAGATATACATATCTAAAAACTATTTATTAATTTCGCACACTTATTAGGATTTAAATACAATTTTCAACTTAACACTTTTGTAAAGTGTTATATTTCCAAATCCTTTTTTAAAAAGGATTTAAATATTTATTCATATGATAATTTTAACATTTTATGTGGTACTGGACATGCTGTTAAATTATTTAAAAACTTTCAATATTTATAAAACCTCGATCCTATGAAATTGTTATTGTTATTGTTATGTTTGTATATACAAATTTAAAGACAAATATAAATATAAACATCCTAAATTAAATCACATATAATTTTCGTTCATTATATTATAATGTTAATATTAATATTGTATTTTATAATTAGTTGAATTTTTTATTTTAAAGTTGATTTGATTTGCATTGGAAACATGAATTCATCATCACCATCTTCTAACTTACTTCGATATTTGTTTTTTTTTTTTGAACGACAACTTCCTTCGATATTAGTTCACCGTTTTCCTTTTATCAATTTTGTTACAATATTTTCCTCATAAACATATATCAATCTTAGGGTTTCAAACAAGAGTTTGCTAAAATCAAAATCAGGTCATCAATCTTCCTTCATCGCATCATATTCCCCAACCGTAAGTATTTGCACCTTCAATCTCTTCAAACGTCTCTGTTGTTATGATCCTATCGGAATTTCACTACAAAATCTTTAATCACAAACTAAATGAACCATATTTATCTTCAATTTTACTTCCACAAGTATGAATGTTGTATAATTCCATGTTTTTTTCTTTGAAGAGTTTGTATAGTTTCTATGTTCAATAAGAGTTTGTGTACTTCCACAAGGAATTTCAATGGTGTTTTAGGCCAATTTTGATATGAATTATAGTTTATAAATATATTTAATATTATTTTTCACCATGAAGCGGAAAGTATTTTTTTTATTTGTAGATGTGTTATTTGTTTGATATATGAATGATAATTCAAGAATCTGTATTTTTTTTATTCTTAACCTTTATGTTCAATCGGCTATGTTAATTAATGTAAGATCTATTATATATATGTTAATAATTCAGGTGAAATCATGAATTTATCATTTGTGAAGATTCTAGAAGACCCGAAATCTTTAAAGCTGGTATGATTATTTATGTTTTACTGAATAATCTGATGTTTAATAGCCTAATTCATATAATATTTATTTAACTTCATTATATACTTAATAGTACTATCTTTGTATTCAGGAGTTACCTCTCACTTTTGTTTATAACCATTGGGGTCGACCATGGCCACGTATTGATCTCCAGATCCGTCATGAATGTGGTAAGTCTTGGACCGTAAGCATGAAAACATTAGAGTCTAGACCGGCTTTGGCTGATGGTTGGGCAACAGTTGTTAAAGGCCTTAAATTGTCAAAGGATTCACTGTTGGTTTTCAAACCTATTCGACATGATGTGTTTGAACTTTCGTGTTTTATTGACGGTGTATGCGGTGAATCGTACTTCACATATCAGCGATACTCGCAATTGGGCTTAACTGTATGTATATTTTTTCCTTTCGCACATTATTCATCTAATTGTATACATTTTATTTATTATATATCGAAACAACATGCGTAGTAACTTATGATACATGTTTCATTTAATGCAGGTAATTCCAGATGCTTTTATTAAAAAGTTTTATAAAAAACATACACTAAACGACACCTATCAAATACTAGCTGCTGGTACTCGCTGGAGTGTGGAATCTGCTAAAATACATAACTGCTATGCATTCACAGATGGATGGCCGACTCTTTGCGAAAGGCTTAAAATCTTTGATGAAGATGTATTGATCTTTAATAAGATTGATAACGTTGCCTTTCAGTTATCAGTTTATCGAGATTGTATTCCTGTTGTTTTGAGTGACATAGTTGATTCTGATGATGATGTGGTCGTTGAAATAAGTCATGATCAGTTTGTTGATAAGTTAGACAAGGTAATTATCTATTTTTCTTATATACACATGATTTTATTAATTACTTACCCATAATTTACTTCAATGTTTTTTTGATAGGCATATGATATACATTCTGGCCACACCTTTCGACATGAACAAATAACAGTCAACAAGGTAATCTTATATTGCTATAAATCTTTATAATGGTTACAATTCATAGGAAATTTAACGATGTCACATTATCAAGTGGTTTATTTATGATAATTTGATATGTGTATCGACAAAGCTTCCTGACATTCATAAAGAAAAAGGTATCATCATTAACGAAGAAGTTGTGAAACCAATGAAAAGGAAACAAGATGTTGTTGATTGCACTCCAAAGGTATGTACACGTGTTAAATATCACCATGTCTTTCAATAGGCTATTTTTTTGTATTATACTATTTTTGTTTTTTTTACCATCATAAGTATTTAATTTATTATTTTAACATCCAGCAGGATAAAAAGGGCAAAGAATTGTTTGATACTACCATCAACTTTAAAACATCAATTGTTTCAAACTTTTGTGAATTAATAGACAAACATGTTGTAATGATTTACTTTGTATTATTAATGCCACTTCGTCATCTAAACTTTTAATCCTAATGATTTTCATAAGAATAATATTACTTATATGTTTAACCAATCATATAGGTAAAGCAAAATGTACCCTCGGTTGGCACTTCCAGATTGAAGAAGCATAGCCTCCCGAAGAAAGGTCAAACAGGGAATGTTCACCTAGATGCTGAAAATTTTGACTTTACACGAAAAGGAGAATATAGGCTGGTATGATTTTTCGTTTCTTAAACTTTCGATTTACATTTTAGTAATTATTAAATAATTTTAAACAACTTTGATTTTTAATGTACGTTTGTAAATGCAGCGTCTTCCTGTCGAAGTTGCTAATCGAGTCGGGTTTACGAAGAAGAAACATTCTTTGAAAGTTCAGAACTTGGAAGGAAATGTTGTTGTTTACACAGCCAAGATTGAAAAAAACGGATGTGCGATTCGTTATTCGGTCGAGAACTGGCAAAAATTTATGGCTGACAACAACTTGATTGATGGTGTGATGCTTGATTTCACATTTGTTACTTCAAAAAACACCATAATATTGAAAAACGTCCGATCCGATTAGTAAAACTCTATATATCTATAATGCGTAGTTAAGTGGTGGTTGATACGTACTAAGCTTTTGTTGGTTGGTTAACGTTTGTGTTTTGAACAAGTACCTTTGTTTATGTATATTATCGTATGCTTTGCTATGCTACTTATTGATGTTTTCAGTCTGTATGTCTATAACTTAATTAGACCATTTTGTTTGTATGAAGCGATATTGAATTTTGTTATGATACTGATATATATCTTCTAAATGTGACTTATCAAAGTAAAGATTAAGTGGCAATCATGATATCAAATCATGTTATTTAAAGGTACTTTAAAAGGATATTTGGGAAACAAGTCATTTTGATACAATGTTTTATTTGATCAATAAAGACACATGAATATTGTTTCAACATATGGGCATTGGACCAGATTTAATAAACATATCTTGGGTTTGAACCACATTTAATAAACAAGGTTTGGGCTTGGACCAGATTTATAAACAAAGAATATTTGTGTTAGTAAACATGTTTTGTGGGTTCGTTATGTTTCTCTTGTGTCTAAACTTAATTAGTCAACAAGTTGGGAATGACAGAATCCGTAGGGGCTTTTTCGTACTTCGGTTAGGTTTACATATAAACGTTATTAATGTATTCTTAAGTATAATGCGAACGTGAATTCATTAAATAATTTCACATCAAATTTTACATATAAACGTAGGCTTACATTCAATGTTTACGATCTACCCGCGCCCGTTGGACGGATGTCCACCTAGTTATTATAATTTGAAAAGCTAAATTATTGAAATGACAACCTCTTTTAATACATACTCAAGTATATAAGAGAATATTTATTTATTTTATTTTATTTGAAATAAAATTAACTTTTTTTATTTAGGTTGAATCAATCACATTTTCATATTCATAAAAAAAAGTATCAAACAGACTTCGATTGACCTCATTTAAGCAGCATTGGAACCGTCTTATCGAATTCTATGATGTGAGATTTTAGATTCACTTTTGGATTTATAGGTTGTAGATTTTAGAATTTTTGTTTATTATGATTGTGTCATTTATTTATTATAGTATCTTTTCTATATTGACGTCATTGTGTCTTTTTTTGCAGCTAATTGTGTATTTTTTCCTCGACATTGTGTTATATTTTGCTCGACATTGTGTTATATTTTGCAACCTATTGTGCATTTGTACATTTCTTATTTTTAGAACTCTTTCTATAATAACTTAACTCATATATATATATATATATATATATATATATATATATATATATAGAGTAAAATGCACGGATAGTCCCTGTGGTTTGGTGAAATTTCACCTTTAGTCCCAACTTTTCAGAATTACACTCTTAGTCCCTGTGGTTTGACAAGTTGTTACTCGGATAGTCCCTAAAGCGGATGAAGGTTACTCGGATAGTCCCTGTGGTTTGACAAGTTGTTACTCGGATAGTCCTTGTCATTTCACACCCACTTAACCAGAAAAACTAACCTCCATTCGCTTTGGGGACTATCCGAGTAACAACTTGTCAAACCACAGGGACTAAGAGTGTAATTTTGAAAAGTTGGGGGCTAAATGTGAAATTTTACCAAACCACAGGGACTATCCGTGCATTTTACTCATATATATATTTTGGAAATCATAATAATATTAATCTTGATTTGATCTTTGGCTTACTTACACACTTATTTAGATGAAGAAAAATGAACATATTCAACAAATTAGTTGTCACAATCTTACTGGTCATTTTCCTCAATAAAGTTAACAACGCACCATTTTTAATATATAAAAAAGTTATGCTTATATAATATCCTTTATTTCAATCAAACAGTTTGATGTTCTTGAAATAGTTTTTTTTAATCATGCTTTTATAAAATCCTTTATTTCAATCAACAGTTTGATGTTATGTTTTTGAAATAGTTTTTTTTTTTTTTTTTTTTTTTTTAATATAACTATATATCTAAGATGTCCGTCAAAAATCAAACTTGACATTTTCGTTTGTTTCATAGGCGAATGGTCAAAACTCAAAAGAAGAGGTTTTTATTCAGAGGCGGAACCAATGTAAAATGAGCCGTAGCACGGGCTACGGTTCAACCATGTATTCGTATTCGTAGTGTAATATTTTTCTCGGTTTTATACATAGTATACCAAAAAACATATATGAGGATACCCCTATAAGAAAATTATGAAACTTGATATTATTCATTAAGCCCAAAACCTGTTTAGTAACAAAGCCCAAATAACTAGTTTTATGATAATTAAGCCCAAATTGTAATATATAACTAATAAAGCCCATAAAATAGAATAAGTGATTTTGATCGTCTTATGGTTGAAATGGGAACACAGCTTTTATCCTTTGGTTTATCGGGTAGTGAAGCTAGCTTTCGTTTTACCGGTTGCAACCGCAAACGTTGAAAGATGTTTTTCGAAATTGAAGATTATCAAGACGGATTTACGCAATCAAATGGGCCCAGGATTTTTGAACAATGCCATGTTTGTGCGGTCGAAAATGATTTTTTTCATAAATTAAAAGACGACGATGTGGTGGAACGATTTCAAGCTATGAAAAAAAGAAGAGGCCAAATCTATTAGGTATTTGTTTACTTTATTTTTTTATTGTCTTTTTTTTAATATTGTATAATTGCACACTAAAAAAGTTTTTATTTAAGATACCCTTAATTTAAGGTTCCATCACTATTTTTATTTACAGTTTTTTGTTTGTTTCATAGTGGAATGGAATGGTCAAAACTCAAAAGAAGAGGTTTTTATTTGCAGTTTTCTTCTAAAAGAAAAATAGAAAAAGGTTTATTTGGTAGTATAGTATCTAGAAGGTTCGTAAAACCTAATTTAGTCAATAACCCCTTCTCCAAGCAGCCCCATCTCAATTTATTCTCCCCCTTTTTCCCAAAACCCTAAACCCTAATTTCACACCACATTATTCATTCTCCTCCACTCATCCATCAATGGCTACCGCTACGCTGCTCAGATCTCTTCGTCGCCGAGACGTCGCATCTGCTTCTTTCACCGCCTTCAAATCCGTAAGCTTCTCATCTCCACTTTTACCTTTTCTGTCTCTATAGATCTATATTCATATGTGTATCTATGTTTGCTTAATACGTGAATTGATCTGTTAAATTTGAGAAAATGAATGGTGTATGATTTTAGCTTATTTGTTTGATGTTTACATAGTGGATGAATTGATCTAATATTAAATCCGTAAGCTGTTTATTTGTTATAAATTGGAGAAAATGAATGTGTATATTATTTTTTAAGTAACGTGAATATCTCCTTCACTCACGTAGCTTGTTCGTCTGCATATTCAGATGTTCTACTATTGGTACTATACATATTGACTCCTGTTTGTAGAATTTAGTTTGTTTCTCATATGATGATTTGAAGTTCATAAGTTGTATGTCTGTATTTATGTTTAACGAATTAAATTATTTTCAAATTTGATGCTCAATGTGTAGTTAGATTTGTGTTTTGTTACTGTGTGTTTTTGGTTATCTTATCTTATTATAAGATTCTAGTTGTTAAATTGTTGGATCAGTGGATGAATTGATCCGATGCCGTTGGAGTTAACGGACGGAGTAAACGGACGGTGTATGATGTTTAGCTTCTTTATTTTTGTTTGTTTGGATATTATTTTATAAATAACGTGAATATCTTTGCAAATTCATGTTTTACTACTGGCACTACACATCTGGACTCCTATTTTAGCTTTTAGATTGTTTCTACCACCACAAGTGGCCTAGTGGTGGAGTGACTTGGGTTCTCCAATGGAGACCCAAGTTCAATTCCCATTAGTGCCACTTTGGTGGCCACCGACACCCGCTTTAAAGCCGGACCGAGGACACTCGAGGTCTCGGGTTCGAAACATGTTTCTTACCCCTCTTTGATGGCTATGGGTATTTGCCGCCAGGGATCCTTGTCGGGTGGTGAACTGGGAAGGGAGATCCCTTCCGCGGTCAGGGGTACCGTGCAATTACCCCTTTTTTAGTATGATGATTTGAAGTTCATAAGTTGTATGTTCTTTTTTGTATTTAGTGAAATAGATATTGTCAAATTTGATGTTTAGTTTGTACTGGGATTTGTATTTTTGTACTGTTTTGATTAAGATGACGATTTTAAGAGTCTAGTTATTTATTTGTTGGATAATTGGCTGCATACTTACTGTGTCTACTACTCAAACGAATCACGAAAGATATGTTTGATTGTTGTTTTATGCTGTATAATTATAAGTATTATGTCCTGTTTTAATATGTCAATAAATCTTTTGAAAACTGTTTATGAATGTAACACCATGAATCTATATGCAGTTAAGTGGAGCTAAACCATCATTTACCGGGTCACATTTAAGTCACAAGTTTGGTGTAATTGCCAGACCTTTCAGGTACCACGCGTCTACTATTTTGCATATGCATGATTTTTTACCTCTTTTCAATCTAGCTAATAAATCGCCTCTGATACAGTTCACGACCTCTCGGAAATGAAGTTATCGGGATTGATCTGGGTACCACAAATTCATGTGTTTCAGTCATGGAGGGCAAGGTATGATCTGTATATCAAATGTTTGAAGGACCTACAAGTTTTAAGTTTTACCATCTATTAAGTATTTAAGTATTAAATATATTTGTTGATGTTCTTACTTCTTATATTCAGAGTGCAAAAGTTATTGAGAATGCTGAAGGAGCGCGAACAACTCCGTCAGTCGTGGCTTTTAACCAAAAAGGGGAGTTAATCATAGGTACTCCCGCTAAACGTCAAGCCGTCACTAACCCAACAAACACAGTATTCGGTACCAAGCGTTTGATCGGAAGACGATTTGATGATCAACAAACACAGAAAGAAATGGGTATGGTTCCATATAAAATCGTCAGGGCTCCAAATGGAGATGCGTGGGTCGAGGCCAATGGACAGAAGTATTCTCCAAGCCAGATCGGTGCTTTTGTTCTTACCAAAATGAAAGAAACCGCTGAAGCTTATCTTGGGAAAACGATTAATAAAGCCGTCATTACCGTACCTGCTTATTTCAATGACGCACAAAGACAAGCTACTAAAGATGCTGGAAAAATTGCTGGTTTAGATGTTCAGAGGATCATAAATGAGCCGACAGCTGCTGCACTTTCGTACGGGTTGAATAACAAAGAGGGTCTCATTGCTGTTTTTGATCTTGGTGGTGGAACGTTTGATGTTTCCATCTTGGAGATATCTAATGGTGTTTTCGAGGTATATAAGTTTTCTGGTTATGATATATATATATATATATATATATATATATATATATATATATATATATATATATATATATATATATATGATATGTACTAATCATTTTGTCTGTACAGGTGAAAGCGACAAACGGTGACACGTTCCTTGGAGGAGAGGATTTCGATAACGCGTTGTTGGATTTCTTGGTTGGTGAGTTTAAAACCGCAGAAGGAATAGACTTGACAAAAGACAGACTTGCCCTCCAGAGACTTAGGGAAGCTGCCGAAAAAGCTAAAATTGAGTTATCATCAACAACACAAACTGACATCAACTTGCCATTTATCACCGCTGATGCATCGGGTGCAAAGCATTTGAACATCACTCTTACACGATTCAAATTCGAGGCGCTAGTAAGTGCTCTCATTGAGAGGACCAAGAACCCATGCAAAAACTGCGTGAAAGATGCCGGTGTCACAACCAAGGAGATCGATGAAGTTCTACTTGTCGGTGGGATGACACGTGTTCCGAAAGTTCAGGATGTCGTTACAGAAATCTTCGGGAAGAGTCCTAGCAAAGGGGTGAATCCCGATGAAGCAGTTGCCATGGGAGCAGCTATCCAAGGTGGCATTCTTCGCGGTGATGTTAAAGAACTGCTTTTACTTGATGTCACTCCTTTGTCGCTCGGTATCGAGACGCTCGGTGGCATTTTCACCAAGCTTATTGGCCGGAACACCACAATCCCAACCAAGAAAAGTCAGGTAAATCATCAGTAAAGTTTTTTCTAACTTATGTTTATATATACATACAGTGAAGGGTTTAAATACAAAAGGCTATTAATGTGCGACGGTACGCGACCACCAATATAACGTGTGTAATTATGCAAATAACGTGCGTAATCAGGGTTAACCCAACTCATGCGTAATTATGCAAATAACATGCGTAATTAGGGTTTTAACCCACCCCATGCGTAATTATGCAAATAACGTGCATAATTATGTATTATAACGTGGGTATTTTAAAAATGAAGACGCGTACCGTCGCACGTTAAGGGGCTATTGTACGTTAACCTTCTCTCTCTCTCTCTCTCTCACACACACACACACATATATGTATATCTATATACACACACACACTTTTAAGTTCTAACTTGAGCTTTTGTGTGTAGACGTTTTCGACTGCAGCTGATAACCAAGTGCAAGTGGGTATCAAAGTGTTGCAAGGTGAGCGCGAAATGGCATCTGACAACAAGCTGTTAGGTGAATTTGACCTCATGGGTATCCCGCCTGCGCCAAGAGGCATGCCGCAAATCGAGGTGACATTCGACATTGATGCAAACGGCATTGTTACAGTTTCAGCCAAAGATAAAGCTACTGGTAAAGAACAGCAAATTACAATTAGGTCCTCAGGAGGTCTATCGGACGATGAGATTGAGAAGATGGTTAGGGATGCTGAGCTTCATGCCCAGAAGGACGCTGAAAGGAAGGCACTTATTGACGCTAAAAATAACGCCGACACTACCGTTTACAGCGTCGAGAAGAATTTGAATGAATATAGAGATAAGCTTCCAAGTGACGTGGTGGCTGAAATCGAGAGTGCGGTGGCTGATTTGAGGAAAGCAGCGGATAGTGAGGATGCCGCGGAGATTCAGGCTAAGATTGATGCTGCGAACAAGGCGCAGTCGAAGATTGGACAACATATGCAAGGTGGTGGTGGTTCGGAGTCGGGATCGGGTGGATCACAAGGCGGTGAACAAGCCCCGGAGGCTGAATACGAGGAGGTAAAGAAGTAGAACATTTTTAAAATTTCATTTTTGCTCTATTCTTCCATGACTACTACAGTTTCATGTATCTAAAACTACCATGAGAAGTAGAAATAATTAACAATTTGTTTTGTTGTCATATGGCTGTTATTTGCCAAGATACATTTTTGAGCGAAAAGGTTGAATGAGATTTTACCATTTTTGTCATGGTTTGAATTACCTCTTATTTATTACAATGTATAAAACCCGAAGATTCTTGCAACCTTTTATATTAGTTCTTAATGACTATGGTGCGGCATGCATAATTGGCCCTGCCTACCAAGGGGGATTTTAACATAAGTGATACCGGTGCTGGAAGGGTGTTCCTCGCCATGGTGGGAATTTAAGAGTAGATTTAAAAGGTGTGAGTTAGCCGTTAAAAAGATATCTGGATCTACCGTGGATGAACCAAAGCAGGAATATCTGGATCTACCGTGGATGAACCATAGCAGGATCTAATTCTCATAACTGGTGCCTTGGTGCTGGTGCTAAATTCCAAATGCAGGACGGCTGATTGACAGACCACAGCCAAAAGTAATCATGACAAGGGATTTTATTTTAATTTTTTTTTTCAAGAGGGTTCCTTTTAGATTCTAACTAATGTTTTTCAAATCATACAAGGTTTTCACTATTTTTCCTATTTAGTGGGTTCTTGAGAACCCACAAAACAAGGTTGGATCCGTCCATGTGTATGTGTAAAAGTGTAGTTTAATGCGGCAAAGTGTCTCTCAATATACCACTGTTAAATACTTGCTATATGTAGAAGTGTAGTTTAATGCGGCAAACTGCCTCTTAATATACCACTGTTGAATACTTGCTCTCGTGGGAGCATCTAACATACTTGAATTCGTGTACCCTGTTCGAGCTCGAAAAAAATGTGTCCTTAGGCCTTAACGAAATTGGGTATTAGGCTTACTAAAGGTCTAAACCTAATGCCAAAGGGGTTAATAACTAATCTAAACCATAATGATAGTTTTGTAAGGGGGCCTATGTTGGTGTTTGTATGGGTGTACCCTATAAAAAATATTTTAGATATACATATCGGGTTTTTTTTCATAAAAAAACATGCTCCTCGAAATATCGGGACCTGTCCGGTGGTCCTCCCCGCCCACCCCCAGGGCCGACCTTGCTATGCCAGTTATCATGTAGGGAACCTCTGTGTAGATCATTTCGGACATGACCAATGTCTTATAGCACGGTCATGAACCTCTACACTTCATGACTATCTTATAGTAGGGTCATGAACCACTACACTTCATGACTAAGTATCTTATGCAATATTTATGTTTTTGACTTATATTTTATATTAATCTGACTCATCATTTCGCCTACTTAACGTGATCTTCAGAGGGTGCAATAACAAGGGATTAGCACCTTCATTATTACTATCAAGTTGCGAAGTTCGATTCGAACTTTGACTTAACCGAAATGGTCAGAAACTAAAGTCAAAGCAAAAGTCAATTTGCTTGACTTTCGGCTAATAACTAGCCTAGGAATGGAAAAAGATTAAGATAGAACACTCACAAGTGTTCAAGGTAAGTTTAGACTTCAGATATGATGCCTCTTTTGATTAGAAGCAACTCCAAGAGATAAAGAGAAAGAAATGTGAAGGTGCAAGTTTGAATGTGCACTTTGATCACCTATTTATAGCAACTTTGGAGCTCCTATTTGATGCCAAGTGTGATCAGAGGTGTTAAGGAAGGGATTAGTGGCATTCCAGGTGTCACAAGGAGGAGGAGAAGTGGCAAGGTTCGAAGCTAAGTGTCCATGTTGCAACCTGCAGCTGTCAGCTGCAGGTGTTCTGCCAACGACACCTTTACGGACCGTAAGGGTGCTGGCTTACTGTCCGTAAGGACCTTCTAGCGCTTGCAAATTTTAAATGCCTTACGGACCGTAAGGGACCTCAAGAACATGATTTTTGGCACTTTTCCAATATTGATCCACCAACTTACTATATCTTCCAATTCTAATAAAATTTGTCCCTCTCGTTTAACATATCTGGAATTTTTGAGAGTTTCCGGACTCGTGTTGCCATATAATTCGATATAAATTTCTGAGGTGTTACACAATGTCACCTAAACTAACCCCAATCTCAACCATATCAATCCTCTATCTTCTCTTATAAGCATCACTTCACTCCCTTCAACCCCAAAACCCCACCGGCTCCCAACGCGCTTTTACGATCAACCCAAGAACTCCGATTTCAACTCTGATCCATGACAACATGTTGACATATGTTGTGATTATGCGATCTGAACAAGTAACAGGTGTGGTATTTCCTCAATTTCAGTTAACAAGCAACTATGAACCAAGATACAGTTGAAGGAAACTTTTCATTAGTGAATTGCAGTTGGATTAAGGGTCCCATCTTCTAATGGACGTACAAGGATCCAAATGTGTGTCGTTGTTAGCGGTGTTAGGAGTGCTAGTGTTGAGGTGGTGGTTAGTAGGGGTCGTGTTAGAATCATAATCAACATTGTGCGGTATCAGAGTGTTGGTGTTGTTTAGGGTGATCAAAACCCCCTATTTTTATGCATATTTAGAAACTAACTTTAACTATAATAATGGGTTTTTTTTGTCTAATCTTTTTTTAGGTTTTAGTTGTCAATGATCATGGTCAACCAATTATGCAATCGTGTATTTAATATGTAACTTTTGAATGTTTTTTTAAACTAGTAACTGAATGTTTCTATTATTATTGCTTCTTTTGTGAAATTGTTATTGATGTAGGCATGTTTGTTTATCTACTGTTATTGCTGGTTCATGTTGGCAGAATGCCTTTGATCACAACATGTTATTGGTTGTTGTTTTGATACTTGCAATCTTGGTAGTATGACTTTGATGCTGGTTTATTGTATGATTCAGTTACAATGCAGGTGGTGATGGTACTGGACAATTATGCACCATATGAATTAGTTATAATGTAGGTGTTGATGGTACAGGACAATTATGCCCAATGGACCCTATGGACATATGGCAACATGAATATTCAGTCAAGGCTGCGATAATTAAGCCTTTAACTTGATCATGGTACAATATGATTTAGGATTTTTATGCACAATATAACTAGAACATGGATGACAGACTTTGGTTTGCACAATAGGACTTAGCTATAACTTGAACAGGGATGATACACTTTGGTTTGCACAATAGGACTTAGCTATATCTTGAACATTGATGATACACTCGGGTTTGCACAATAGGACTTAGCCATAACTTGAACATGGATGATACACTTTGCTTTGCTTTGCTTTGCATAGCTTGAACTGTTTGACCAGATCAACTGGTCAAACCTTTGATAATGAAGGCAGTTCAAGTTTTGAGACTATGGTGGTGTTTGTTTTTCTAAAAAAAGATCTGTGTAGGCTCTCCTATCTGCGCGGAGCAGACCAGCGCAGACATTGCCATCTGCAGACTGTTTTCCGAAGACGTTCCATTAAAGATCTTTTTGGTGCAGACTTGGCCCAACCACTTTTAAGATCTTCTAAGGTCTGCAGAGGGTTAAATACAACCACCCACCACCACCGTCCACCACCCACCACCGTCCATCATCACCATCGCCACCACCACTACCACCGTCCACGACCCACCACCACCGTCTACCACCATCGTCCACCACCACCACCCACCCACCACCACCACCACCACCCACCGTCAATGTCCACCACCACCCACACGTTTATCACACCCCAAACGATGGCGAAAACATCGGAGTGAGACGAAAACGAGATTGCAAGAGACTTCATAACGACTATTTGCGACAACTATTTAATAAACGGAGTTTCATTTCATTACTAAGGCAAAATACAATGTTTGGAAACAAATACAACAACTTGAACAAAGAAACAAAATACAACAAATACTAAATTAAAGTGGGTTTCTTGTCATCCTACTAGATTCCTTTCAACATCTCATCATCAAGTTCATGCAATACATATTAAAGTACATGTCAACATATAAAGTATTGGCGAGCATACAAGTTTGTAATACTATCATAAGTATAAACGTTTTAAACAAATCCACATGGCATAATCGCGAACTAAGAATTAACATAACGATACTAGCATGCAACTTATAATGGTCAACCCAAAGTGTCCCACTAGCGTAATCTTTTCGTCGCAACGACACGACTGTTGTGTATAACATAACATGACCTCAAGAATACAGGCAGCGTGAGCGCTATACATGTTAAGGGAGGCTCGTACGAAGTTAATGACAAGTATAAAGCAAATAAGTATTCTAGCATGTATGAGTTCTAGCATCATGTATCAAGCATGTATATTGGATTGTTTGATTGTGTCAAGTATGTTTGTAAGTGTATGTGTGCGTTTTTAATAGGAATAAATATTGCACCAAAAAAGTGTCGAAAAAGTAAAAAGGGTCATGTACACTCACGGTTTTGCTAAGCTTTCCGATTAAAAAGCGAGTTGACGAGTTGATGAGAGTGGAGCACCAAAGTTACCCTACATTGGGGAAACGAAGGTGTACGAGTATTCGGAGTTTGTGGAGAGTTCGGATTCAGAATTAAGTATAAAAAGTATATGTACATGAAAATATATCTTGTCTAAATACTCGTTTGGACACTAAGTTTCCTTGTGTTTTCATGGGTCCTAACTTGTCCATTAGAATCACAAACGAGGAGTCTAGAACGAAGATAATATAACATAAGTTTATGACATCTAACCATAATCCGGTTAGCATCAAGAATTCGGTTAAATATATATTATATATTATAAAGTATAGTCCAACATGTATAATCATGTATTGTCATGTAAGTCAAGTATGGAGATGGGATGATTAGCATCCATTAAACCTCATTGTATGAATTCACCAAAGCACAAGTTTATCAACATAGTTGATAAACCCGGTTGGTCATGAATGATAATAAAACAAAGAGATTTTTACATATTTCCCCCTGCTAAGCAGCTTTATTACATATTTCCCCAACCCATATATTTAATTACATATTTCCCCTTCCTAAAGAAGCCTTATTACATATTTTCCCAATCTCTAAATTTTTATTACATATTACCCCAATCTCTAAATTTAATTACATATTTCACCTTCCTAAACCACATATATTACATATTTATCCATTTTATTAAAAATACTCTTATAGAATTACTATTTTACCCCTATTGAGTTTATTAAATAAATAACTACAATATATTTCCTAGCTTCACCTTTGAATCATGATATTTTTATTTATTTTTAAATTAAAAAAATAAAATAAATAACATTAATCCCATTATTATTATTATCATAGGTAAGTTATAGGAATACTTAATTCGTGCTATATCTGATAAATGAGTTTTAATTTCTAGTTGATATTTTAAAGCATGATTTATGATCCTATTACAACCTGATCTGAACGTAAACTTTCTTGGTAAAGGTCTAAAACCGAAATATAATGATAATAATACCGGTACAAAAAAAAATCTTTGATTCGTCACTCTATAATGTACAAACTTTGGAATATGTTTAATCTATATCACAAGAAAGTATGAAAAAAACTAAAAATACTAAAATATAAGTAATAGTTATTAGTTAATGCGTCTATTAATATACATTACCACATAATGGTTTGATTAATATTATTTATTTTATTTTTTTAATTTAAAAATAAATAAAAATATTCGGGTGCAAAGGTGAAGCTAGGAAATATATTGTAGTTATCTATTTAATAAACTCATTAGGGGTAAAATAGTAATTCTATAAGAGTATTGTAACACCCCAAAAATTTACGTCCTATAATGTCTTGACACGTGTCATAACCTTTGAACGTGTGAAAGAATGTTCTTGAAGGACTAAAGTTGACAAACAATGAAACTATGTAAATACAAGGGTTCAAAGTGTCAACAATGAATAAATATACTTTACAATAACCCTACATGATGTTTATAACCTTAAATGAATGGATCATGGATCATACGAAGCGAATTGTGAAAGAAAGTGAGAGATTACAAACTGCAGGGGTTAAATGTGTCAACATGTTAAAGATATACCTCTGAGTGACCTTTTAGCAAACCCGAAGCCTTGTAACGATTAATTATGCTCACTAGAATGCACCATAAAAATTTCACCAAGTTTCGTTGCCGTATGAGAAAGTTGTGATAAAATTCGTGTGTGAGGGTTAGAATCGTCAACAGTGAAAATTAGGGCTTTTCGGGTGATCTCAAAGTTACCCGAGGACTTCACAAAGATGGTATAAGTCTTGAAGCCCTTATAAATCAATTTAGAGGGTTTAAAATGCAAGAATGAAAGTGAAAGCGACATTTAGGAGGATCGGGGACTGAAAATGCAATAAAAGAAAACATGTTTACCTGATCCGTAGGTCCAGGCGGCCCGCGTGAGGATATGCTAAACTTGAGGCGGGCCGCGTGACAGCTACCAGCGACAGAATTCATGACAGGTGCCTGTTTGCATGTTCTAACCGACTTTAATCATGGTATTTCGATTCTATGGGCTGCCTAAAGTGGTTTATAACTTATTTTGGGTATATGTACTGATCTTGGATCATCACTTCACTCATTTGGCATCAATTTGTGAAAGATAAAAGTTCTTATAAAATTCTCATGTTACAACATACAACCTCATTTCAACTTCTGGACATTTAGAGGAGATCAATACCTGATACAAGCCTTCCAAATCATCTATTAGACTTATGTAAGTATCCTTGAACTTTCTAAATTGAGTCTTGATTCGTTTTTGGCCTAGAAGTCAAACCGTCGTAACTACGGTTTGACTTAGCTATAAATCACAAACGATCCAGAGTTTTGTCGAAACGAAAGTTGTTACAAGTTGGTATTTATATGGGTAATTAACCCTTAAAAGGGCACCCTTTGATTCCCAATCTAACTATGTCGTTTGTCGAGTCAAAGGTTGTCCGAAAAAGTCAACAGAACCATTAAACGCATAATTAACAATATAGAAGGCGTGTAATATGTTTTATCATTCAAATAATCTGATAATAAGGATAAAAACTTGTCTACGCTTGTTTGATTCGACAACTTTCTGTTTTGAACCGATTCGGAACCGAAAGACGCAAAAGTTTGACTTTTGCTTTGACCTCAGTTCTGACCCGGTTTAGATAGGTTTAGACATGCCTTAAAGTTCCATTAGGACCTAGTTACATGTTGGTATAACCCTCTGCGTTTATACCACTTGAAACCTCGATTGTCCGACGGTTCCGTTAATTGCCTAAATAATGACCTTATTACCCTTATTACCCTTATAGCCATAAAACGAGATTTTTAGAAATATGAAAGTAAAATAATCTTAGTTACTGATTATTGATCATGTCTGCAAAATTTCACGGCAATCGGAAGTCTAGATTAGGAGTTATGCTTGATGACGTAATTATAACGTTTATTAGTAATTAAACGGCGTCATTAGCGTAAAACCTATCTAAACCCAATTTTTAACAACAAACCTTTTACCCACTGATGTTAAATAATATTTTGGGATTTTTGAAGATTTTTAATTATTTTTAAACTGATTATAAGCTAGGATTATCGCCTTAATTCGGTAAATACCGAATATGCCCCTTTCGGCCATAAAATGAGTTTTACAAATCCTTTTGATGCAAATCCAATTGCTACTGATTTTAAATATTAAATGGAGTGTTTTGAACCTGTTTAACTGATCAGGAAACTCAGAATCCTATTTTAATCCGTACGTCGCTTAAAACGACTCTATACGCGTATTAAACGCATAGTTAGGGTTTAAAAACTATTTTGGCATATAAGACTCATAACCAAATGTTTTAACCTGTTAAAATAAGTTATTTTACTGATTTATTCAGACCCGGATCACAGAAGTTTAATTGATCCCTTTCATAATCTTTAAATTAACCAAAATACCCCTAAGGGGCTTAATATGAGATTAAACTCGTTTTGGGCATAACGGAAGGTATCCTACTGATATCATGACATATTTAAGGCATGTTAACTTAGGAAACCTGTTTAGGACTCTTATGGTTACCCGTTACGCTTCATACACGTTCGGTTCGGTTTATGTAACTAGTTTACATAAATTAGCCGAAACGGGTCAAACCTTATCGGTTTTATCTCAAAATCCAGAATGTGTATAATATACCCATATTATACAAGTCCCCGAACTTGTCGGGTCTAAATCACATTCTATTCCGGTCTTCGCCTTATCATGCGTTTGAACCGTATCTTCCTTTTGAAAACTAATCGGTCTAAGTCAAGGCTTAATTCAAAGACCCGTTAGGATTCTAATAGGTTATTAAAAACCTTCGTTCCAGATTTAGGAGCCCAGTAAAAGCTATCTGTACTTGCTGATTTGATACGGCTGGGATTGAATTTATATTTAGCTCAGGTAAATACTTTTAACTTATTTTCCCTATACGGGCTTGGGGTACGGTATATAAAATACCGCTTGGTCGGGGCGTTGAATCTTTGATTGAATAAATGATAATTAAAGTATTGAGACGTCTCATTTAATATTGTTTTGTTTGCTTAAAGCCTTTGGGGGGTTAATGACCGTTGTCCCGGATATCCCTGGCATCATTCTACTGAATGGCCACGACCCTAGCACTCAGGTGTAGGCGTACACCTGTCAGTGTCTCATAAATAAAGTGGTGTGTCCATTAATCTTTAACCCGGCTCGATCCGGGCAACTGAACGCATAAGGAACATGTAAATCCCTACAAGTATTATATTTACATAATTATCCCAAGTTATAAAATATTATTTGTGCCATGTGCATTCAAATCAATCATTTTCTTAAACCCTTTTTAAAATGAGTCGGTTGATTGTATTTACCAGTGTAAACTGACGTATTTTCCCAAAAAGGCTAAGTGCAGGTACTAATTGGAATTGGCTGGCTACTCCTAGCATCAATAAAGAGTCTCGCAAGCTTAGATGCCTAAAGTCTGTGAACCATGTTATTTTAATTGCGATCCGCCTGTGGATCCTTTACTTCCGTTGTAATACTCTGATGTTACATTATATCGGATTGTAATATATTTATCCTTTTGCTTCCGCTGTGCATTTATATATTGTGTTGTTTGACTATGATGTTGCCAACCACGTCACGTTACTCCCCTACCGGGCCCACCGGTAACACGTGGAAAATTTGGGGTGTGACAGGTTGGTATCAGAGCCAACATTGAGTGAATTAAACACTATCTTTTTGTGTTTAATCTCAATGACACATTAGCACATACCTTGACCTTTTGAGTCTAGACTCAACATAGGAATATTCTCAATCCTTATCTGGAATTTCTGCTTCCAAAATTTTTATAATTTGGATACGTCGCCAAGCGAAGAAGCCGTAATAATAATTCTCCCCACCAGGAGCCTTGATTTGCTGACCTTCGTACAGCGGCTAGGATGAAACATGCAACGAAGGAGAAGGTATTCAGAAATAAAATGAAGAAGAAACTCCTTTTGCTAAAAATCGTTTCCTTAATAGTCCTTATAAGGACATAATTACCTTTCAGTTCCTTCGAGGACAACACTATTCCTTTCAAGTCCCGACTAGGGCACATCTGTATTTTTATTTTATTTTATAGTGAAATAATTAACTTTAAATTTTCATTCAGACATTCCTTTTATAAGATCTACCTTTATATAAAATGGCAAAATCTAAAAAGGACGAGACCTAGCCACGCATTATTTTGAGGCAGGGCAAAGATGGTAGTTCCATAATTAGATTCAGATCCATATTTAACACCTCAATTTAGGATTGTTCTGCGTTAAATATTAATAAGAATCTTAAGAGTGAAACCTAGCCTTCGGGTCATTTTAAGGCCGGGCCATGATGGTAAGACTTGTTTAAAAGATTTGAATCCCTGTTAACATCTGTAAATATGTTAACACTCCTGACAGACGTGATTCATTAAAATCACACACGTCATTCTTATTAATGGATTCTTCAAAAGATTCCTAACCCAATGTAATGATCTCTGAATCATGGGTTTAGATCATCACTTGAGATGATCACATTTTGACCATACGTGGTAATATAGCGCCTACAGGCCCTGTTCATTTCCATATGAACCAGAAGACAGTGGTAGTGATGACTCCCTGTCAGATAAAGGTAATGAACTAGGTTCAAACCTTCATGCTTTGATTCTCTGAAATCATAGCTTATAATTTATAAATGTCCTTGTGACTAAGCCTGTTGTGCCATTATACCTTCATGCTTTGATTCTCTGAAATCATAGCTTATAATTTATAAATGTCCTTGTGACTAAGCCTGTTGTGCCAGTATACCATCATGCTTTGATTCTCTGAAATCATAGCTTATAATTTATAAATGTCCTTGTGACTAAGCCTGTTGTGCCAGTATACCATCATGCTTTGATTCTCTGAAATCATGGCGTATAAATTAAACTTGTCTACGCGACTAGGCCATTTGTGCTATTATTAACTTATAAATCAGGATTTATGATAGAAATCCTGAATAAAATAAATATCATTCCTTTCCTGCCGGTACAAATATTAAAAGAGAATCTTAAAAGGTTTGACCTAGCTTGAATGTCATTGAAGACCTAGCTAAGATGGTAAAAACCTGTTTAAAAAGAGATTCAGATCATTGTTAACATTAGAAAATGTGTTAACACTCCCGACAACAGTGATGCGATAAAATCACACTTGTCATCCTTATATTAGGAATTTTCCCAAATCCCTTATTAAGCGTAAATGATCAATAGGAATCATGGCTGGAAAACGTCGAAAATGAAGTACGCATCAAAACATCCATTTGGGATGTATATATACGAGTAAAGATGAATACATGAAAAAGATAGTTTTATTTCATAACTTCTTGTCAAGACAATGAACTATGAAATTTTCCGACCCAAAGGAATCATCGATTGTGTTTTAAAATTTCCCTAGTAACAAGGCCTCCGAGCCATCATAAGTCCTTTGGAACAAGCCCTTGTGCTATATATAAAAGATGTCAGTATGACATTGGCAGTCGTGACTTATGTCCCCTGTCTGATAAATATGAAGGATTATATTCCACTTAAATGCCAAAGATGGTTTATTTAAACTTAGGCAAAACATAATCAAATAAATTAAATTCTATCTATTGGCCTATATGGTTTAATTGCGCCATGGCTATTTATTCATCAAATTCGACAATTCACTATATGATTAAACAAATTATTTCTACTTGGATAGTAGCCTTCAAAGCTTCACCATGGCTGACTCCTCTAAAGCTCACCATCATCCAGTTAATCAGAATGATGATGCAAGACCGAACTTAATAAGCACCGAGTTACAGGCTATGATAAATACAGCCGTAAGCAACGCCGTGGACCGTGTGTTGAAGGATTATAAGCGAATGTGCGATGATACCCCAAATAAAGGTTACAAAAAGAGTAAGACCAGTTCAAGCTATAACCAGTCCAAACCAAAGGAGGCAAAACCCGAATGTAAAACCTGCAAAAGAAGACACTGGGGTCAGTGTCGATCAAATCAAAAGATAAAGCAATGTGGCATCTGTAAAAGAGCTGGCCACCAGTCCCACGAATGTAGGGATATAAATAATGCAAACTGTCATGGCTGCGGCGAAAAGGGCCACATCAGTACTAATTGCCCTAAGGCTGCCAAGGGAAAAGCAGCTAAGTCTGACAAGGATTTAAAGGACAACCAGCAGTCAGGTGAAAACCCCAGATGCAAAATCTGTAAGAAACAGCACTTCGGGAAGTGCAGGTATGGATCGAACTCGCATACACAGACGAGAACTTTGGCATGTGGGATATGCAAGTCCAAGGGGCATAAGACCTTGGACTGCAAGAAGATGGAAGATGCAACCTGCTATGGTTGCAATGAAATAGGGCACATCAAAACTAACTGCCCTAATAAAACAAAGAAGTCTGGCGAGGCTAAGAAGACCAAAACCGAAAACTCCCAAATGGATACTCAAGAGGCTATCCAAGATGACAAGGTCACAACAGGTACTTTCTATATCAATAACGCTCATGTTAGAGTATTATTTAATTCAGGTTCAGATAAGTCTCTCATAGACAATAGATATTGTAAATCATTAAATCTGCCTGATAAAACTCTAAGCGTTAAGTATGAAGTAAAATTGGCCGATAGTACCTCAGAGACTAATTCAGCAATATTAGATGGATGTTTTATATCCATTAAGAATTACCCTTCTCCGTTGTCCTTGTTCCGTTAATAAGAGGACTCTATATAATAATAGGTAAGGATTTGTCGTCTTGTGACCAAGCCCATATTGTGGGTGATAAGAAGCAGTTAATTATCAAGACTGTCATTTTGAAGGTTTGCTTCGGATCAGAAGATCCATGCAACCCGCGTAAGCCCTGGGTGATACCTTACGCGGCCGCGTCAAAAAAATGGTGGAACTGGCCGTCCCCGGAATCGAACCTGGGTCTAGGCCGCACCCTTTCGCGCGCCTAGCCAACCGAGCTAGGTGCCTAGTTTGTGAAAATTCCAATCCGATTAAATATAAGCACATGTACAATAACTTCCTTACTTCTTACTATGAGTCACCTACTTATCCTTCTTCTGTTAACTAAGTATTAGAATCCAAGATTTTATCTTTATGTTTTAATTACTCTTGGCTTGCTTATGATGACTAAACGCTAGAAAGGATGAAGTAGAAACCATTAGGTATATCAGCGGTTATGCTGGAAAGAACCTGGTAAAGCATACATCACAGTCATTTGATGACAATACCCTAAATTAGTGAGGATATTAAGGAAATCCTCAAGAAAGATCATATTATACATTGTGGAATGGTCCAAGTTTTAAGGACCTTATTAGAAAAACCTAGTATCCGTTTCGCGAAAAAGGAAAAGACAGAATAAGAATTTTCTGACTCTCGCCATAAAAGTTCTAGACAGTCGACAGTATGTCGCAAATTTTAAATTCATTGGCTAAGAGAGTACCCTATTCAGTATACCCAAAAATCTAAGCTTAAGGCACATAATTATTAGTGATTAGCATTGGCAATAAGAGGGCACACTAAGGTTTCAAAAAACCTACTCATTAAAAATCCATTATGGATCTACCTCAGCTACACACGTTATAATGATTAAGAAGTAATCAGTCAAAGCTGAGACTGCCTAAAATTTTCTAAGATTTTACAGCTAAGTTTAGAAGGATTAATAGTGGAGGAGTTTAGCCCTCCTGTTGAATAATTAGAGACAGCTCACATTAGGAATTTCACCAGATAAACCCTTATTTGTGAATTTATTGCTATAAATTACATGTGGTTATGGGTGCTGTTAATTCTCTCACAAGACCATAAACTTAGCAAACTTTTAGAAATTTTTCCCGTGAGAACCCCAGATGTTAAGTATAAGGTAAAACCTTCAGGCAAATCATAAGAACCATTTCTTTTGTTCTTATCAGAAACCTTCAGTCGTAGAATTTTAAAAGTATCCTTTCTCTAAAAGGAAGTGCGACAGTGTACATAGTAGATATCTCTTTAATCTCTATCGATTCCGAATACCAAATGGTATGATAAAAGCGCCATATGAGGATTGGTGTATCTTAATAAGTTCCATAGATTGCTTCCATGCCTGATCAGTATGGAGGTTTAATACATGGGACCACAAAGATATTCCGATGGTCATAGAGTACTAAAGTCAACTAATGGAAATTCAAAGGAGATGTCCAGAATGGAATTGTCCAAGTAAATCTTCCCGATTAAGGAGTTCTTGGACTCATAACATAAATATGTCACTTAATTGACACAAGCAAAGATGGATGAATTGGAGCTTGAGATTTATAAAATCTCTGTAACCTCCTTATATCTTGATCATCTTCTTCTAAGATTACCCTGTTTACCACTGAGAGGCAGGTAGAGTTAAGGGATATATCCCATTTAGGGCTGCTTTATTATGAGACCTCCAAGACAGCTAGTACCATTTTTTTGGCAGAATTGAAAACCCTGGTCAAATAAGATTTAAGATATAGATTCATATAGCCTAACTCAATGTCCTGAGAGTTCGGTATAATTAATTATGAAAGACGGTTCATTTTGCTTATGCATTATCACCGCAACCCTGATTAGGCAACGATTAAGAACCCCCATCAGCTGCCCCGGATCGTCGATTTGTTCGACTAACTGTAAGGATTAGCTGATCCTTAAGATTGGTATTGAATAGTGATTGGAATAACCATCTCACATTAAGATAAGCTTTTCTATAATAATTATTATGTAAGTATTAAGGCTACTCCTTTGGAGACTTCGTATAGATGGAATGTTAAATATCTATTGTTAGATAGAGAATTGGTAAGTCCAATTATCAAGATCTGAAAGTTGCCTGGGGAACAACAAACAAGATTATACAAATCCATAATCGATTGTAGGTTGCCAGTATATGGCAAGAAATCGAGGAGTTATGAAAATAGCAAACTTTCTAAGTTCTTGTTAAAGAAAATGGTTTAACAAAAGATATCACCCAGGAAGGGTGTACCAAAATTGTTAAAAATTCTCAGGCTAGTTAAGCTCTGAATATATGGAAATCATTTGAAGGAAATCGAATGTATCAAGATCAAGTAGCTTGTAAGCTAAAACCTATTTAAGGAGTTTGGCGGAGCTCGAAATACATTGCACACTAGTGACTGAAGGAGGTGTTCCGCCAATAAGTCAAGGAGCACTATCACAAATTGGTATGCGGATTTACGATGTGATAAACATCCTATATCGATTGAGGATCGACAGGTTACGAAGCTTCGAAGGAAGCAAGTACCAATTGTAAAGTTCAAATGGGATGCCCGTAGAGGTCCCGAGTATACGTGGGAGGTTGAGTCCACGATGAAAGAAAAGTACCCTCATCTATTGCAGTAAATCTCGGGGTCGAGATTTCTTTTAAGGGGGTGAGGATGTAACACCCCGAAAATTTACGTCCTATAATGTCTTGACACGTGTCATAACCTTTGAACGTGTGAAAGAATGTTCTTGAAGGACTAAAGTTGACAAACAATGAAACTATGTAAATACAAGGGTTCAAAGTGTCAACAATGAATAAATATACTTTACAATAACCCTACATGATGTTTATAACCTTAAATGAATGGATCATGGATCATACGAAGCGAATTGTGAAAGAAAGTGAGAGATTACAAACTGCAGGGGTTAAATGTGTCAACATGTTAAAGATATACCTCTGAGTGACCTTTTACCAAACCCGAAGCCTTGTAACGATTAATTATGCTCACTAGAATGCACCATAAAAATTTCACCAAGTTTCGTTGCCGTATGAGAAAGTTGTGATAAAATTCGTGTGTGAGGGTTAGAATCGTCAACAGTGAAAATTAGGGCTTTTCGGGTGATCTCAAAGTTACCCGAGGACTTCACAAAGATGGTATAAGTCTTGAAGCCCTTATAAATCAATTTAGAGGGTTTAAAATGCAAGAATGAAAGTGAAAGCGACATTTAGGAGGATCAGGGACTGAAAATGCAATAAAAGAAAACATGTTTACCTGATCCGTAGGTCCAGGCGGCCCGCGTGAGGATATGCTAAACTTGAGGCGGGCCGCGTGACAGCTACCAGCGACAGAATTCATGACAGGTGCCTGTTTGCATGTTCTAACCGACTTTAATCATGGTATTTTGATTCTATGGGCTGCCTAAAGTGGTTTATAACTTATTTTGGGTATATGTACTGATCTTGGATCATCACTTCACTCATTTGGCATCAATTTGTGAAAGATCAAAGTTCTTATAAAATTCTCATGTTACAACATACAACCTCATTTCAACTTCTGGACATTTAGAGGAGATCAATACCTAATACAAGCCTTCCAAATCATCTATTAGACTTATGTAAGTATCCTTGAACTTTCTAAATTGAGTCTTGATTCGTTTTTGGCCTAGAAGTCAAACCGTCGTAACTACGGTTTGACTTAGCTATAAATCACAAACGATCCAGAGTTTTGTCGAAACGAAAGTTGTTACAAGTTGGTATTTATATGGGTAATTAACCCTTAAAAGGGCACCCTTTGATTCCCAATCTAACTATGTCGTTTGTCGAGTCAAAGGTTGTCCGAAAAAGTCAACAGAACCATTAAACGCATAATTAACAATATAGAAGGCGTGTAATATGTTTTATCATTCAAATAATCTGATAATAAGGATAAAAACTTGTCTACGCTTGTTTGATTCGACAACTTTCTGTTTTGAACCGATTCGGAACCGAAAGACGCAAAAGTTTGACTTTTGCTTTGACCTCAGTTCTGACCCGGTTTAGATAGGTTTAGACATGCCTTAAAGTTCCATTAGGACCTAGTTACATGTTGGTATAACCCTCTGCGTTTATACCACTTGAAACCTCGTTTGTCCGACGGTTCCGTTAATTGCCTAAATAATGACCTTATTACCCTTATAGCCATAAAACGAGATTTTTAGAAATATGAAAGTAAAATAATCTTAGTTACTGATTATTGATCATGTCTGCAAAATTTCACGGCAATCGGAAGTCTAGATTAGGAGTTATGCTTGATGACGTAATTATAACGTTTATTAGTAATTAAACGGCGTCATTAGCGTAAAACCTATCTAAACCCAATTTTTAACAACAAACCTTTTACCCACTGATGTTAAATAATATTTTGGGATTTTTGAAGATTTTTAATTATTTTTAAACTGATTATAAGCTAGGATTATCGCCTTAATTCGGTAAATACCGAATATGCCCCTTTCGGCCATAAAATGAGTTTTACAAATCCTTTTGATGCAAATCCAATTGCTACTGATTTTAAATATTAAATGGAGTGTTTTGAACCTGTTTAACTGATCAGGAAACTCAGAATCCTATTTTAATCCGTACGTCGCTTAAAACGACTCTATACGCGTATTAAACGCATAGTTAGGGTTTAAAAACTATTTTGGCATATAAGACTCATAACCAAATGTTTTAACCTGTTAAAATAAGTTATTTTACTGATTTATTCAGACCCGGATCACAGAAGTTTAATTGATCCCTTTCATAATCTTTAAATTAACCAAAATACCCCTAAGGGGCTTAATATGAGATTAAACTCGTTTTGGGCATAACGGAAGGTATCCTACTGATATCATGACATATTTAAGGCATGTTAACTTAGGAAACCTGTTTAGGACTCTTATGGTTACCCGTTACGCTTCATACACGTTCGGTTCGGTTTATGTAACTAGTTTACATAAATTAGCCGAAACGGGTCAAACCTTATCGGTTTTATCTCAAAATCCAGAATGTGTATAATATACCCATATTATACAAGTCCCCGAACTTGTCGGGTCTAAATCACATTCTATTCCGGTCTTCGCCTTATCATGCGTTTGAACCGTATCTTCCTTTTGAAAACTAATCGGTCTAAGTCAAGGCTTAATTCAAAGACCCGTTAGGATTCTAATAGGTTATTAAAAACCTTCGTTCCAGATTTAGGAGCCCAGTAAAAGCTATCTGTACTTGCTGATTTGATACGGCTGGGATTGAATTTATATTTAGCTCAGGTAAATACTTTTAACTTATTTTCCCTATACGGGCTTGGGGTACGGTATATAAAATACCGCTTGGTCGGGGCGTTGAATCTTTGATTGAATAAATGATAATTAAAGTATTGAGACGTCTCGTTTAATATTGTTTTGTTTGCTTAAAGCCTTTGGGGGGTTAATGACCGTTGTCCCGGATATCCCTGGCATCATTCTACTGAATGGCCACGACCCTAGCACTCAGGTGTAGGCGTACACCTGTCAGTGTCTCATAAATAAAGTGGTGTGTCCATTAATCTTTAACCCGGCTCGATCCGGGCAACTGAACGCATAAGGAACATGTAAATCCCTACAAGTATTATATTTACATAATTATCCCAAGTTATAAAATATTATTTGTGCCATGTGCATTCAAATCAATCATTTTCTTAAACCCTTTTTAAAATGAGTCGGTTGATTGTATTTACCAGTGTAAACTGACGTATTTTCCCAAAAAGGCTAAGTGCAGGTACTAATTGGAATTGGCTGGCTACTCCTAGCATCAATAAAGAGTCTCGCAAGCTTAGATGCCTAAAGTCTGTGAACCATGTTATTTTAATTGCGATCCGCCTGTGGATCCTTTACTTCCGTTGTAATACTCTGATGTTACATTATATCGGATTGTAATATATTTATCCTTTTGCTTCCGCTGTGCATTTATATATTGTGTTGTTTGACTATGATGTTGCCAACCACGTCACGTTACTCCCCTACCGGGCCCACCGGTAACACGTGGAAAATTTGGGGTGTGCATCAAGAATTCGGTTAAATATATATTATATATTATAAAGTATAGTCCAACATGTATAATCATGTATTGTCATGTAAGTCAAGCATGGAGATAGGATGATTAGCATCCATTAAACCTCATTGTATGAATTCACCAAAGCACAAGTTTATCAACATAGTTGATAAACCCGGTTGGTCATGAATGATAATAAAACAAAGGGAACAAATAAGATAACTAACCTACTAGGATACTAAGTAGCCAAATAAGAACAACCTGGATGTGTCATACCCAACATGGCAAATGTTGGAGGCGAGGCGAGGTTATCTTACTTTGATTCTTGGAAGCTACTTAGCTATTCTCGCCACTAAAACAAGAAATTACAAGTTTTGTTCTTTATGTTTGGACCAAATTGCAGGCGGTGTCCTTTACCTTTAAATTTGACGAGTTTTGTCCTTAACGTTTCAAAATCCTGCACGTTATGTCCTTTAACCCTAACTTAGTCAGATTTTTTGGTTAAATATGGTCATGTGCCTTGCACATAAGGGCATTCTTGTCATTTCACCTTCTCAGGGACTATTTTGTGAAGAATTATTAGTCAGGGACTATTTATAAAAAACTTAAAAAGAAAACAATTATAATATCTCTCTCCTTTCTCTCTCTCTCTCTCTCTTTAATCTGAAACAAACTTGCATCCACTCTTCATCTTCGATTGATGCAATTCTTAATCTGAAATAAACGATTCGTATGGATATTGAATACATCATATTTGGTTAAACATACAAGATTAGAATCAAATAACTAATGAGAATTCTTAATCTCTCTCAATTGTAAACTTCTGTATTATGAATTACTATTGTGAATTACATGACTCAATCCCATATCAAGAACCAAAACTGCTACATAATAAAACCTCATAATCAACTGATACAACGATTACCTCCTGATTCAAAAACCCGTGAGAACAATCAAACCTGCGAAGCAGCTTTCGAACTCCTAAAATCCTTCTTAAGATCAGCAACCCTTTTCATACAAGCCGCTTTCGACCTCCCCGGAACAGCAGCAATAATCTTCTCCCAACCGGGTTCTTCACCATCTGTTTCTTCAACAATTCAAGATCCTCAAAGATCCAATCTTTTTCCTCCACAACAACCACTTTACTAATCGCCTCCTGATCGGGCTTTCTATGCTTGATTCTAGATCTTTTTACCGAGTCGGGTTCTAGGGTTTGTGAAATAGGGGTTTGGGGCTGGAGAGTGGGGCCCATGCCGACGCGGATGTCGCCGGCGGTGAGAGATGGTGGGGCGAAAGGGCCACTGATTGAAATGGGTCGGATTTGATGTAGAAGAGAGAGAGAGGGTTAAGAGGAATGCAGAGAGAGAAAGAGAGATGAAGAGGGTGGGTTTGTGGAGGTTATTGAGGGTTTCGGATAATAGAGATTATAATCTCTGGGCTATTTCACCTTCGATTGATGGTGTTTCTTGAGAGTTCAAGAAGGAAGATGATGATGTAAGGACCTTCAAAAATGTCCCAAATTGACCCGTAAGCACAAACCCGGACCCCTGAAACCCTACTGTGCATGAAAAACCAAGAAAACAAGAAATCTGGGTTTCAGGCGGGCCGCGTAAGCCTTAAGGGAAGTTTACGCGGGCCGCGTCAACCCTAAGTTTGACCGGATAAGCATCCGGGCCACGTGTTGCACGCGTGGCAAGTCTACTGATGACACCGTAGCCCTAGTCTACGTCTAGCTGGCCCTCGCGGGCCGCGTAAAGATCAAGGGTGGGCTCACGCGGGCCGCGTGAGACCCAAATTTCACCTATAAATTGGTTGGGTCATGAGCAGTTCACTGATGTCGAAACCATTTCACAAAAACGAAAGCACACTGCACAAATTCGAAATTCACTTTTATAATAGCGAGGCGCTGCTACGATACCGGGTATTAACTCGATCGCTGCTACGATTCAATGTCCGATCGATTGAAACTATCCAATGGATGTTTAAGTGCTGCCCACATTAGGGCCATACTTTGTCATTAGTCGTGAATTCGACGGATGTTTAAGTATAGCACTTTGTCATTCGTTGTGAGGGTTTTATCTCGTGAGTTATCGTAAATACTGTATTAGTTACTGACCTACTTCGTATGCATTGTTATTTAAATTAGGTTACAAGGCTAATCAGTAGGCTAAACTCTGCCCGTATAAATCTGCAATGTGAGTCATTCTCTTTTATCAAAAGTATTTTACAATACTCCAATTATTTTTAAAAGTTATAATTACATGGATTAAGTCGTGGTTATCTTAAATCACTGGCTAGTGGGGTATTGTGCACATTACTAATTTCTCACAGTTAGGCTAATAAATCCTAACAGTGATAATCATCACTACTTGGGGAAAGACCCAATAGTGGTATGACCATCGTCACCAGGTGACACGGCGCCAGATAAAAATAAGATAGAAACCATTGTAATCGCTCTTATGCTGTAATTTATAACTATGTGTCATTTTGTCAAATTGAATGATTCACCAGTATTTCCCCGCTGACAAAAATATTTTCAAAACATGTTTCAGGCTACCTGCTGTAAATCAAGGAAAACGTGCTACGGAGCACTAACCAGCTTGAAGAGGTGGCTCAGTTAAAATAAATAAACATGTTTTTATAAATCAGGGAATTCCCTAGTGAAATTCCTCTATTGTAAATTACGGGGTTTTATCCCGAATTATGAAATAAACTAATCGGGCATTTCAAGTTTTAAAAGATCCTGTTAAATCTTCCGTTGTCGCATCAATTAATAAATACCACGGGTTCCTGTCCCGTGGCTCCTGACCGGGTCAAACCGGGGCTGGGGCCGTGACAGATGATAATAAAGTAAGAGTGGATGCAACTTTGTTTCGAGAGGGAGAGAGAGAGGAGAGAGAGATTATAATTGTTTTCTTTTTATTTTTTAAGTTTTTTATAAATAGTCCCTGACTAATAATTCTTTACAAAATAGCCCCTGAGAAGGTGAAATGACAAGAATGCCCTTATGTGCAAGGTACATGACCATATTTAACCAAAAAATCTGACTGAGTTAGGGCTAAAGGACATAACATGCAGGATTTTGAAACGTTAAGGACAAAACTCGTCAAATTTAAAGGTAAAGGACACCGCTTGCAATTTGGTCCAAACATAAAGGACAAAACTTGTAATTTACTCTTTTATAAAGGTTTTGAGCCTTGTTTCTTGTGGAAATCAACCACTACACAAACCCACAACTATGAGCTTAGTTGGAAGCATGGTGGGTACAAGATTCCACTAAGCGAGAGAGAGAGAGAGAGAGAGAGAGAGAAATTTGAGCAGAAAGGAATGTCTGCTTCACATTCCTTTTATAGCTAATTTTCAAGTCTCTCGCGCTCCGCGACAGCCTAGGGCTTCCTTGTCGCGGCCCACGAGGATCCCTAGCTAGGGCATAAGTGGCATTAGTCATGGTGTAGGTCTAACACGTGGACGACACGTGGCCTACACGTGTCTCAGGCGGATTCCTAGGCTCTCGCGACCCGCGAAGAACCTTTAAGAGTATGTCGCAGCCCGCAACAACCATAAAAACTTTATTTTTTTCATTTTTCATGTCGGGTCTCGTCATACGCGTTTAGGGTTTTGATTACAGATTGTTCTGAGACTTTTTTGAGAGTTGTTACAGTTGAAATATACTTTAATACATGTTGCAGGAAATTGATGATGAAATCTCGAGAAATCTACTTAGGGTGGACTAGAAACGCACCCAAATTTTGTTTATGTAATCTTTTGCTTGTTTATTATATTTGAATGTTGTATTTCCTTTCGAAACAATGTATCATTGGAATTATGAATGAAATGAAATCCGTTTATTAAATTATTGTCACAAATAGTACGTTATGTTGTTTTGAACAATTTCGTTCGTCTCACCCCGATGTTTCCGTCATCGGTTGTGGTGTGACATGAACTTTAACAGATTTATCATTCGAAAGTTTAACAATAATAATTCTTTTTTTAATAAACAATTTATGTTTTGACCCACAAACTTTAATAGAGTTATCATACGACCCTTGAAATTTAATAAAGTTATTTTTTTTAAGAAATGTTAGTTCTTTTTATCTTTTTATAAGTTTAATCCTTTTTTAATTTACTTATTATTTATTTCACTTATTAGAATTAAAAATAACTTTTAACTTTAAACATGTTTACTCATTCGTGTTGTTTACTTATTTTTACCGTCGTTTAGGTTAAAACATACATGGTCTATATTAACCCTTTAATATACCAGATAAAAAATATAATATAATATAATATAATATAATATAATATATTTTTATTTACCTTATTGTAGGTAAAGCTAACTTTGAATACTAGAGATATTTGCTTAATTGTGTTAATTACTTATTTTTATCATCATTTAGATTAAAGCCTACATAATTTATAATAACCTATCAATATATCATGAAACAATTACACAGCATTGTCAGGAACCTTCTACGACCCCCATGGGCTCCAATAGTAGTTAATTCAAAAATAATTTAGTCAATAATAAATTTCAATAAATATAGTAGTCAAGAGTGGGTACATCTGCCGCCCGAATCACTTCAATGAAATAAAACTACCAACTTCCGGATAGCTAAACGACGTCGCATAACATCCATAATTAAAATAAAATAAAAATTCACAAACACCATTTTTTCACCATTTCTACACAATTAAAGCATCATTGTCATCGTCAATGCCAAATTTGACGTCACCGATCATAATCACATCACCAACATAAGATCCTAAGTTTACTTTCCTCGGATTTCTCGCTTTCATTTCGTCAATTGTAAGTATTTCATGCTCTGAATTATAATTTCTTTTACAACTGTTTGATGCACATAAGGTGTTTGATAAAATGTCTATGTGAAGATGGGGAAGAAGAAAGCTATGTTACCGGTTACTGAAGTTGATTTGACCACTGTCAAGTATGATCCCGGAGAAATTGAAGGTATTTTTCTTGTTTTGGAGTACTTTTTGTTTTTTTTTTAATTATTTTGTGATTAACTGTGAAATTAAGTTTTTTTTTTTTAACTGTTGGGTTTGTTGCAGCTCCTTATATAAGTGGGTTTTGGCTGAAGTTGTTTGTAAAGTTAGTTGAAATGCCTTTACTTGGCTCTTTGATCATTGATCAGTTGAAGAAACAGAACAAAATGAATGAGGTGTGTTCTAAATCTGATATATATGCATACACACACATATGTGTTTGTGTATATATATACATATGTTCTAACTCATTTAAACTATATATTATATAAAAATTCTATTTGTAAGTCTAATTCTGTGTCTGAATGGATCATATGAACTAGACATGCTGAGTTTGACTCCGTTGACCACAAGAGTCAAAATGTTATATAAACTAGTATTAACCCCCCCGGTGTTACGGAGGGGGCGTAAAACCATGCCTAATAGCACCAATGCCACACCACCGCCAACGACCACCAATACGGACGTTGCACAGGGTTAACTCGCAAAATTTAGAACAAAACATAAAACCAAACGTAAAAACACACACACGTTGCGCTGTGTTAACTCCCAAAAATTAGAACAAAATGTAAAACGAAAATTTGCAAAAGATGAAAAGTATATGGGACCAAAATTGAAAGTAAAAAAGTTGTAAGGTTAAATTGCAAAAGATGAAAAGTTTTGGGTTAAAACTAATAAATCAAATTTTGTGATGTTAAATTGCAAAAGATGAAAAGTTTTGGGTTAAAACTTAAAAGTAAAAAAATCTTTTTCCTTTTTTTGAAAAAAAACATCCTAACATGACCGTACAACATCATTATGCATAGAAAACTTGCAAATTAATACTATGTAAATTAACCTTCAAGGGGGTGGTGCAACGGTAAGCATCCTATCATAAACTCTTAAAGGCCACCTGCCCAACACAAGCTGCGTGTTACGATCGCGTTATGTTTAGTTAATCCAGTTTGTTTTCTGTTTGTTTACGTTTGCATGTTGAGGGACCATTATGGCCTTCATGGTTAGTTTGGGGTTTGTTTTGTAAACTTGGATATTTGTTTTTGATTTAAATGCATGCGTGATAGGGTTTCTGATTCATTCAGAAATCAAGTTTCCTAATTCCTCTCTCAATTAGCTTCTTACCTTATCAAGATCCTCTCGAGGAGATGGCTTCACTTCAACAAACGGGTACGTTACAAGAGCTAAACAATGCTTTCGATTCACTTTTGAACAAGGTGTCACTAAGCGAGCCTCAAGCGGTTAGCCTCTACATCAAGGCCCTTAAACCGGATATTAGGGGTCCGGTCAAGATGTTCAAACCTAGAACATTGCATGAGGCCTATGGGTTGGCCAAGACACAAGCTTTGAACAATGATACGCTGGAAGAAAAATTCGCCAATGGGAAATGGAGTATGGGTTCCCAGAAAGCGAACAACACTAAAATTACCCCACCCTCCAATGCAGCCAAGTTGCCACTATTACCCACACCCAATCGACCCGTTACGACAGCCTCCAAACCGGGTTCTACGCAGCGCCGTTTGAGCAGCAAGGAGCTCGAACAAAAAAGGGCCAAAGGAGAGTGTTTTTGGTGTACGGAAAAATTCGTTCCGGGTCATAAATGTGCACGGACGAAGGGGC
This sequence comes from Helianthus tuberosus, assembly GCA_030545235.1. Lineage (NCBI taxonomy): Eukaryota > Viridiplantae > Streptophyta > Magnoliopsida > Asterales > Asteraceae > Helianthus > Helianthus tuberosus. The sequence goes on from CM060406.1 coordinate 67,613,629, forward strand.
AGGTTTTTGTGATCGAGATGGAAGAGGAGGAGGAAACCGAGGCTGAGGTGGTACAAGATGAGGAGAAGGAGCACCATATTTCGATACATGCGCTCACCGGGATGCCATCTTATTCAACCATGCGAGTCCAAGGGTCAATGGGAAATCGTCAACTTCATATTCTCATTGATTCCGGGTCGACGCATAATTTTATCGACACCCGGGTGGCCAAAAAACTCCAGTGCGAGGTGCGAGACATACCTCCCATTCAAGTCGGGGTGGCGGACGGGAAGAAGTTAGAATGTAAGCAGTTTTGCCCGGAGTTTCAATGGGCGATGCAAGGTCATTGGTTTAAAACGGAGGTATTGCTTCTTACTCTTGAGAACTACGACATGATTTTGGGGGTACAGTGGCTTCTCCCGTTGCAGGATATATTATGGAATTTCCAAAAGATGACTATGAGATTCGAATTGGAGGGTAAGTTGCACGAACTCAAGGGCCTGCAAAACAACAAATTTTTCGTGTGTTCCACAGAAAAGATCGAGGGAATGTTGTCTAAACAAGCGAAGGGCAGCCACCTGCAGTTGTTTGCATTACATATGGCCGAGTATGGGGCCGAGTCCTCCATGCAGTCTTCACGGGTTATACGAGACCCGACAGCCTCCAACGAAGAGCAGACGTGGAAGCGTCTCATCAGAGAATTCCCGGAAGTGTTCCAAACGCCGCAAGGGCTGCCACCACCGAGGCCGTTTTCCACCGTATTACCCTCCAACCCGGGACGACCCCGATCAGCCAACGGCCCTACCGTTACCCAGCGGTGCAAAAAGATGTAATCGAACGAACCACCCACGAACTGCTGGAAACGGGGGTTATACAAAATAGCCACAGCTCCTTCGCAGCCCCCGTTGTTTTGGTCAAGAAGAAGGACGGACAGTGGCGCATGTGCATGGATTACCGCCGTCTCAATGAGGTAACCGTAAAAGACAAGTTCCCAATTCCGTTAATAGAAGAATTATTAGACGAGCTTGGGGGGGCTACCGTGTTTTCTAAGTTGGACTTACGTTCCGGGTACCACCAAGTTCGCATGGCTCCGGAAGATGTACACAAAACGGCATTTCGCACCCACGAGGGCCATTATGAGTTCCTCGTTATGCCGTTTGGATTAACGAACGCCCCGGCAACGTTCCAAGCCCTTATGAACCACGTCTTCCGTTCGATGTTACGAAAAGGGGTATTGGTTTTTTTTGACGACATCTTGGTTTACAGCCGTGATGAGCAACAACATGTACAACAGTTGAGACGGGTTTTGGCCATTATGAAAGAAAATAAGTTGTTCGCGAAGGAATCAAAGTGTGTTTTTGGGGGACGAGCCGTGGAGTACTTGGGACACATCATATCGGGTGACGGGGTGAAAACCGACCCAACCAAAATTGAAGCCATACAGCAGTGGCCCACACCGAGAACACTTAAACAACTACGAGGGTTTTTGGGGTTAGCGGGGTATTATAGGCGGTTTATTCGTTCGTTCGGTATGATCGCTAAACCTCTCACGAATCTGCTTAAAAAAGACGCCTTTAAATGGAACGACGAATCACAAGACGCCTTCGAACGACTCAAAACAGCCTTATCCTCGGCCCCTGTTTTAGCGCTTCCGGACCCGAAAAAACCCTTTGTCATCGAGACAGACGCATCGGCTGGGGGTATCGGGGCGGTTTTGATGCAAGACAACCACCCGATTTCTTTTTTGAGCCGAGCCTTATCTCCAAAGCAAAATGCCTTGTCAGTTTATGAAAAAGAATTATTAGCGATTATGGTGGCTGTGAAACAATGGCACTACTATCTCATCACAGGCCCTTTCGTCATCCGTACCGATCAGCGAAGCTTGAAGCATTTGTTGGCACAGAAAATCACTACACCGTTACAACACAAGTGGCTGGCCAAGTTAATGGGTTATGACTACAGCATCGAATACAAACAGGGACGTGAGAATGTAGCAGCGGATGCCCTTTCTCGGGTGCAAGGGGGGGTTTTGTTCGAGATGGCGGTGTCACGGTTAGAACCGTTGTTGCTAAAGAGAATAATAGAGAGCCAGCAAGGGGATGTGGAAGTGAAGGGAATAATACAAAAAATTGAAAACGGAGAAACGGTACCAAGGTTTCGCTGGAACGAAAGGTGGTTAACAAAGGGGGATCGAATGGTGGTAGGGGCCGATATACAATTACGAGAGGAGATAGTCAGGCTATGTCACGAGACCGCGATAGGAGGGCACTCCGGGTTACGGGCTACGACCCAACGGGTCAAGGGGATGTTTTTTTGGAAGGGTATATCCAAAGTGGTCCGACGGTTGTTGCGGGCATGCGATGTGTGTATGAGAGCGAAAAATGAGAACGTGGCGTATCCGGGTTTATTGCAGCCCCTCCCGATACCTAATGCGATTTTTGAAGATATATCAATGGATTTCATTGGGGGTCTACCGAAGGTTAAAGGAAAGGACACGATATTTGTGGTGGTCGATCGACTAACAAAGTATAGCCATTTTATGACGTTGTGTCACCCGTTTTCGGCTAAGGATGTAGCACAGGTATTTCTTGATAATGTATTTAAGCTACATGGGTGTCCTAAGTCCATCGTGTCGGATAGGGACCCAATATTCCTCAGTTCGTTTTGGACGGAATTTTTAAACTTGCAAGGGATAGAGGCCGGGTTGTCCACCGCGTACCACCCACAGTCGGATGGCCAAACGGAGGTAGTTAACCGATGTTTGGAAGGGTACTTAAGATGTATGGTGATGGAGAGACCACATACTTGGGTCAAATGGGTGTCTTTGGCGGAATGGTGGTACAACACCACATTCCACTCGTCCTTGGAAAGAACACCGTTTGAGGCCTTGTACGGGTACCGACCTCCGTTGCATATTCCGTATATTCCGAGGGACTCGAGGGATACGGAGGTGGATGAAGTCATGCAGGACCGAGAGAGTACCATAAAGGTAGTTAAACAAGCGTTACTCAAGGCGCAAAACCGTATGAAACAACAAGCAGATAAACATCGGTCGGAGCGGGTATTCGAGCCGGGGGTATGGGTATATCTCAAGTTACAACCGTACATGCAGAATTCACTCCGGGTTCATAAGCATTCCAAGCTGACACCTAAGTATTTCGGGCCGTTTATGGTGATTGAGAAGGTGGGGAATGTCGCTTATCGGTTGGATCTACCGGAGGAGGCCCAAATTCATCCGGTGTTTCATGTGTCGTTGCTGAAAGAAGCGGAGGGACAGCCGAGTAGAATAATACCGTTGCCGACAGCGTCTAGGTTCATTCTTCAACCGCAGAAGGTGCTGGAGAGGAAGTTGGTTAAGCGTCGGAATCGGGCCGCTATGAAGGTTTTAGTGCAGTGGAAGGATCAGGGAGAACAAGATGCTACGTGGGAATACCTGGACGAGATGAGGCTACGGTTCCCGGATTTTTCGGAGCTCACTTCTTGAGGTCAAAAAGTGCTAAGGAGGGAGTCTTGTTACGATCGCGTTATGTTTAGTTAATCCAGTTTGTTTTCTGTTTGTTTACGTTTGCATGTTGAGGGACCATTATGGCCTTCATGGTTAGTTTGGGGTTTGTTTTGTAAACTTGGATATTTGTTTTTGATTTAAATGCATGCGTGATAGGGTTTCTGATTCATTCAGAAATCAAGTTTCCTAATTCCTCTCTCAATTAGCTTCTTACCTTATCACTGCGATTTATCTGATCTCGCTGGTTAGCACTTAGCAGGATATTGGGTGGTCCCGTGAATTTCCGGTAAAGGGTTCTCATGGTTACCGAAAAAAATGTTATATAAATCGGGAGTTGCTATGTTTCATTTGGTTGTTTTCTTTGATTTTGCTTCATTGTCGTCTTTATTCCGGTATTGAACACTTTAATAGCATCCCTATTCTGAGTTCTGATTTTACCTACATAAAGAATGAAATGAAATGCAAAGAGAAAATGCTAGCACATTATTAAGGTTTAAATATTCTAAGAGTTAGAAAGTAAATGTATGATTATTGTTTTTATTTATATCTGTACATTGGATATTGAACAGATGTTGAGAGAAACTGTGATACCAGAACCACCTATGTTCAGACCTGAGTTCCCTCCTCAAGGTTTGACTTTGACCTCCTACGTGTTTAATACTCCTCAAGTGATATAACTCGTTAACGCGGATGTGAAACTGAAACCGTTGCTTCAACACACACTAACCACGTAATCTATATATTTTTGTTACTGATCATAGAACCAGAACCCGGGGTGGTTTTTCTCAAAGAAGATGGAAAATCTGAAGACCGAGTTGACTCAGCCATTAGATGTCTTCCTCAATACGATCCAGATAGCAATCACGGTTCTGACTCGAGTCCATTCCGATACTGGAAAATTCGTGATTATGCATATTCTTATAGACAGAGGCTTACAACCCCATCAAGTGTAGGTCAACTACAAGTCTACAAATCACCCGATATTTTAGTCCAGTTTATTCTAATAAACTCTATTTTCTTTTTCATTGTAGGTGGCGGAACATGTCATCTGCGCGATTGAAGAGTTCAGCAATAAGAAACCCCCGACACCTCTATTGATTTCCTTTGATCCCGAAGATGTAAGAAAGCAAGCAGCAGCTTCTACACGACGGTTTGAGGAAGGTACATTGCCCTCCATGTTGAAATTAGAGTAAAGTACACGGATTGTCCCTGTGGTTTACCAAAATTTTAGATTTGGTCCCTAGGTTTTCAAAAGTACATAGATGGTCCATGTGGTTTGCACTTTGTAACGCATTTAGTCCCCAGATTTTTCCAAAACTACATGGATGGTCCCTGTGGTTTGCATTTTGTAACGCATTCAGTCGCTAACTTGGACATGCTAAAACCTTTAGATTTGTTGGCTAGGGACTAAATGTGTTACAAAGTGCAAACCACAGGGACCATCTGTGTACTTTTTGAAAGCTAGAGACCAAATCCAAAATTTTGATACACCGTAGGGACCAACCGTGTACTTTACTCTTGAAATTAGTATTTGACCTATATTCATTGTAGCTTCTTTGATTAAACTTTTATGCACTGGTTTGTGATAAAAATGTAACAAACAACAACCCGTTTGCGGTTTGTCTTTAAACCTAGGTTGCACGGAAACGGCTAGTAGATGCCGTCTCCCGTCCCGGGGACTGCATGGGGACGGAAACGGCACGGGGACGCCGTGGAAACGTTTCCGACAAGCTGGGTACGGCCTGGATACGCGATGCAGCAGGGGACGGGTTATGGGGACGACTCCAAAAACGTTTCTGGGTTATTGGGGACGACTCCAAAAACGTTTCAGGGGACGTTTCGAGGGGCGGAACTAATTTTTTTCCCGATTTGTTTTGATGGTCAAAAACCTGCAACTCTTCAAGGGATATTTGAAGGAGACGATGGATTTGAGAGAAAATAAAGGGTAATTTTGTAATGGTCAATGTCTTCACTTTTACTGTACATATCAGTAGCTTTTAGGGGTCCAATGCATGTGATGGTAAGTGGTCTGACATAGTTAATAACATTGAATAAAGTGGCGGCCATGTGGGTAGTTTTGATCAAACCAAGCCTTATGTTGTCATTGAAAGTCAAGGGTGTCTTTTCGAATTCTTCTTTAGTTAATTAATTGCAATACTCCTAAATACTTAATTATAATAATAATTTATTGATGAATATTAATTAATCTATGTCTTTCATTTAAATAGAATTTTAACTTTTTATTAATTTTTACTTTGTTAATTTATTTGATTTAGTTAAAAAATGTCCTAAGATTTTTTTTAATTTGTCAATTGTTTTTTTTTTCCAACTTTTTAGATGAACCGGAACTTGAAAGCAATTTGCTTGTTAACGTTTGATTAGATTAGGAATATGAAAATTTTGAACTTTACATCAATATATAACTATTTTGGGGTTTTGTGTTATATTATCTTTAATATATATTTATTTTTTTATATGTTTTGATTTCCGTACCCGTCCTGTCCCCGCTTCTTAAATTTTTTAGTTTTGCCGTTTCCCGTTCCCGTACCCCGTTCCCGTACCCGTCCCAGTGCATCATAGCTTTAAACTGGTCAAAATTGGCACTTTTCATTTCCATATTCATTTTTGGTCTTGCAGGAAAGCCGTTGTCAATATTAGATGGTATCTTTGTGGCAATCAAGGATGATATAGATTGTTATCCCCATCCATCTAACGGTATATTTTTATACATCCAACTCATAACTTACCTAAATATTAGGGCTGAAAATGAACCAGACGATGTTTGTTTGTTAAAGAAATATATGTGTTCACAAACTGTTCATGAACACTTACTAAACGGGATTTTATGTTCGTGTTCGTTCATTAAGGAGATGAATGTGTTCATGTTCGTTTGTTAATTTTAGGTAACGAACACAAACGAATGTACATGAACACAAACAAACACAAACTAATGTTCATGAACACAAATGAAAACAAACAAACACAAAGAAGCTTTCATGAACAAAATATATAATACACTGATACTTATTAAATATTTTATTTGTAGGAATTTTGAAGTATTTAGATAAAATATAAAAGTTAAAAATACTAATGAGCTATCAAACACAAACGAAAATAAATGAACACGTTACCAAACGTTCACGGACATAAATGAACGAACGTGACAACTATTCATATACGTTCATTTAAGTAAATGAACGAAATTTCTTGCGTGTTTGTTCATTTATTAAACGAATAAACACAAACGAACTTCCCGCCGAACAGTTCACGAACTGTCATTGAATGTTCGGTTCGTTTGCAGCCCTACTAAATATTCTTCAATATTTGTCAAATTATGTTAAAGTTTCCAAATAAACAGGTGGAACAACATGGCTACACGAGGTAAGAAATGTTAAGGAAGATGCGGTTTCTGTATCAAGGTTAAGAAGCTGCGGGGCAATATTGGTCGGTAAAGCCAATATGCATGAATTGGGAATGGGAACTACCGGAGTTAATCCAAACTACGGGTAAGTTTTTATACGTCATATCTAACAAATATACGGTGACCTTAATGACATATATACGGAGAATAATATCTATATTTCATGACAGAACTGCTAGAAATCCACATGATTTGGAAAGATACACAGGTGGATCTTCATCGGGTCCCGCAGCTATCGTAGCTTCTGGAATATGTTCAGCTGCATTGGGAACAGACGGTGGTGGTTGTACACATCTCACTATAGGATTTTAAATTTTTAATGTTAATCAGAGTTTTTAATATTTAATTGCTTATAAAATTTTATTTTAAATTTCCAGGGTCAATTCGTATTCCTTCTTCCCTTTGTGGTATCGTGGGATTGAAAACAACATATGGACGTACAGACATTAGAGGGTAAATCAAATTTGGTTGACTTTTTTGTGGTCAATGGTCAAATGATCCTTTTAACAAGTTGTTAATCTTTGTTCATATTCTGCAGTTCTTTATGTGATGGAGGGACAGTAGAAATTGTCGGTCCGATTACATCCAGCGTTGAAGACATCATACTGGTGTACGCGATCGTTTGTGTTCACCTTTTAACATTTGATATATATAATATTATTTATTATTATTGTTGTCATTATTTACAGCTATGCAGCAATCTTAGGATCCTCTCCTTCTGACAAAATCAGTCTGCATCCCGTAATCTAAATATATTTCTCTTGGTCTACTCAGTTTTTATTTATGTTACAATTAAGTAAATGATTTTTTTTTTGCAGTCTGTCCCTTGTTTGCCTGATCTATCATCACATGAGAATTCGAGTATTTTGGGTTCATTGCGGTTAGGAAAGTACACAGAGGTGGTCCCGCAACGGTTTCAGATCTTCTTTTACAAATGTTTAGTGGACATATGTACTCACTTTGTTAATGGTTCTGCAGTGGTTTAATGATGTTTTCTCACCGGATATCTCAAACAAATGTGAAGACGCTCTTAATATGTTCTCAGAAACTCATGGTTGCAAAGTATGTAACTAATAGGTTGTTTTATTTTATATATATCACCATGTAATTCAATATTCATTTAATTTAATTATTTTTATATTTATGGTTGAAGATATTAGAGATTGTGATACCTGAGCTTAACGAGATGCGAACGGCACACGTTGTATCGATTGGTTCTGAAGCAGCAACCTCTATGAGTCCTGATCTTCAGGATGGGTATGCCTATATTATATGGAATTTTTAAGGATTATAATTTATATTATATATATAATAATTCTAGTGGTTTATACTTTATACATATTTTTACTAATCTTAGAAAGGGTGGGAGACTCACTTTGGATTCGCGCATTAATTTTCCACTTTTCAACTCATTCTCGGCTTCAGACTATGTTGCTGCCCAACGTCTCAGGTGAGGCTAAGAATTCAACACTAAGAAAATTTATCTTATATTCTAATGGTTCAATATTAAACGTAGGCCTGTAAACGAACCGAACGTTCATGAACTGTTTGTGAACTTGTTCGGCAAGAAGTTCGTTTATTTATAAACGAACGAACATGAACACAATTTTTTGTTCATTTAATTAAACGAACGAACATGAACACACGTTTTGTTCGTTCATTTATGTTCATAAAATGTTCGTTTATTTCCATTTTTTTTATGTTCGTTTTTTTATTTATGTTTGTTTCAATTTAAATACATGAGTAGTTATATTTATATAAATATTAAATCATAAAAGGAACTTTCTAACTACTTATATGAATATAACTAATTGGTAATTGGGCTTTCTAGTAATAAAAATCGGTTTTCCAATGGAATTTATCATAATTAATCACTAATTTATATAAAAGAAGTATTTTATGTTTGTTTATGTTTAGTCCATTATGTTCATTTGTGGTCATTTAAGTTTGTTTGTTTATGTTCGTTTACATTCGTGAACTGTTTGTTTAGATTTAAACAAACGAACACGAACATGCCCATTTTCTTAATAAACGAACATGAACAAAAAATGTGTTTGATTATATGTTCGTGTTCGTTCGGTTCATTTACAAGCCTAATTAAATGTGTTTATATGATTGCAGGCGGAGGATTATGTACTATCACATGGAAATTTTCAAGAACGTTGATGTCATAGTTACTCCAACGACCGGGTATGATCAACTAGTATAAATATCTATAGAACAGATCACTTGTATGTTATCACGGGGTTTAATAGTTTGATATTTTAAACTTTTCAGCATGACAGCTCCTGTAATTCCCAAAGGTGCACTTAAGTATGGCGAGTCAGATATGAAAGTTACAGGTGAGTTGACTCGCAAAAACTGGTGTTTTTTTATTTTCTTTCACGCAATCTGATGCCTTTTTTTTATCATGAATTTCAGGCAATTTGATGCGTTTTATCATAGCGGCAAATCTTCTTGGATTCCCAGCTATTTCTGTTCCTGTAAGTATTGTTTCATTTGTATAAGGCTATGGGGTGTGGATGGTGCCCCATGGGGCTTTATCAAGTCCACATAGGATCCACGTCAGCGATGGAGCCCCCTTTAATTTAGAGGGTGTGGATGGAGCCCCTATTAAACAAAATTAAAAAAAAAAAAACATTTGATTGGTTGTCGAACTAGTGGGCCCCACCTGAATGGCGTTTCAGCTCGTTACCACCATGGCGGGCCTTCAATGGCGCCCCGGCTATGGCGCCGGCGGTGTGGTCAAATTTGGAGGGGGGCGCTATGGTGGTCTAGGTGGCGGAAGGGTGGCGCCCCACACCCTCCAGCTAACTGATAACCTGAAAAGCATTTGCTTTTATTTGTGGTAACACGTTGAATAACGTGTAGGGAATATTTTCAAAATGACAAAACAAATGTGTATGTTTTGGGTCCCACATAGTAGGGGTGGCAGTTCTTGATGCGACCCTACCACAACACGAGGAAAACCTGCTTTGGGCTGACTAACACAACCCATTAAAAAAAACAGGTCGTGTTCGGGTTGACCCCTTAACCCATGTAAGTATTTAGAAGAAAAAAAACTTCCATCGTTTTATTTGTTTTTTTTACTTTATCTATTTTTCTGAAGATACACTTGCAATTTCCAATCCATTAGCAAGATTTCCAGTATTTAAAAAAAAAACCTCCTCGTATTACTCATTTATTTTGCCGACTTTAAATTATTTCCATTTTTTTCTAAAAAAATCTTTTATATGGCTAAGTCATAATATTAACAGTTTGGTTACACTATATCATCTACATGTCATACTCAATACGCACCGATTACACACGTTACCCGCCACCCTTTTACAACCCAACAACCCGCTTACAACTCGTCAACATATTTGACTAATTTAAAAATGGGTTAAACGGGCTGTGTTCGGGTTGACCCGAATTTATGTGTGTGCTGGTTACGGTTGAAATCTTTGACATGAATAATAATATGGGTCGTGTTCAGGTTGCACACTTCAACCAACCCACCAACCTGACACGATTGACGTCCCTACATAGGAGCAAAATAAAACATATCAGTTGTACATCTGTATTTATTTATTTGTAGGTTGGTTACGATAAGCAAGGGCTTCCGATAGGATTGCAAATTATAGGCCGTCCCTGGGCCGAAGCTACAATCTTGCGTTTGGCTGCTGCATTTGAGGTAAATTTATATATAGAAAATCTTTGGTTTCCCTCTAAAAAATAATTTACGATTTTCCTAAGACTTTAACTACCTTTCTTAATTTACAGGGACTACGTGTGGAGACAAAGCAGCCTGCATCGTATTTCGACATTCTAAAAAGAAACTGAGATGCAGCCTACATGGATGCTCATAGATTCTTGTTGGAAACATTGTTGTCTATTATTTGAACAACATTATCCTTCTTGGCTACATAGAAAACTAAGACATACACGTCATTGTTCCTTTTGGTTGTCTCATAATATCTTGTTGATATGATACAGCATGTTAATCAAACTTGATCACAAAAGTGTTTCTAGTGTGAGGAGAATTTGATCTGTTTATGAAGTATGTTCAAATAGGTCGAATGGTTCTCTTCGGTCAACTTAACCTGCTTATATAAACATAAACATGTATGAACCGTTGCATATTATACTTCTTGAATGGCTTTATTCAAACTATTATATAACTATTGTAGGAGTTTTATAATCGTATTTAACACATTAATTACTTCAAAAGGTTCAACAGATGGACAAAAACCTGTTTGCAGACAGCCTGACCCGATCCGCTGAAGATGCAACAATAAAAGGTACATATTTTGACCCATTAACCAACTTGCTTGGCCCGTACATTGTGCCACCTGATTTACCCATCAGTAATAACTACAAAATATATCAGTGAGTATTAGATATACTAAGAGCAAAAAAAAAAAAAAAAAATACATCGATTTGGGGACAAATACATATCGACCCATTAGCAAATGTATTCGATGTTACCAATTTGATCCATTAGCGATGAAATATAACCTTAATCTGTTACATCTGAATTTGTAAATTATAAAATATGGCTGTCCCTCTTGAAGGTTAGCATTTATAAAAATAAAACAGAATATATAACATGCTTATATGTTCATTCCTGCAACCTCAGGTGTCAACAGTGAATAACTCTCGTGTTTGATTACTCATAAAAATAGGTCAAAAACTGATACAATGTCTAAACCATAACTCGGTTATATAGACCGACCCTAACTTGATAGTTAAGGCATTACCATAACATTATAATACACTTGGGAAACTAAACGAACTTGACCAACTTGTCAACTTTGGTCCCCCATCCCAACCAACTTAGTGGCGGATCTAAGAACTTTTTTCACTGGGTTTCTTTTGTTAGATTCTCACTATTTTTTTCCAAATCATATAAGGTTCTCACTAATTTTTTTCCAAACCGAATGGGTTCCTGGGAACCCACAAAAGTGGCCTAGATCCGCCCCTGAACCAACTTGTCGAGTCGGTCATAGAAATTACCGCCAACAAGTCCACGATTTCTCCTTTTTGACATGGGAAAGAAAATCTGAGTCCATCATTTCTTCCTTTTGACTGATACCTTCTCACCCCTCATGTATTGAAGTTTCATGAACAAGACAACAGCCTGAAAAACATATCACTTACATCTGTTAGCCTTGAATACTGAGAGACACTTTTAATCATATAACATAAGGTCTTATTATATACACCAAGATTTTTGCTCTTTACACCAATTGATGTGATTTTGGCCAATATATATTTTTGTTTTTCTTTTATCATTTTAAAATAATGTTTAACTAGAAAAACGAATGTGCCGCTTTGATGTGTTTATTTTTTATTTAAATTTTGTCATAAAAGACAAAGCCGTATCGCATCAACAGGTGTAAAGTGTATATAGCAAAAATCTTGGTGTAAACAGATTCACTCACAATATAACGAAAATGAGAACTCACCCGAGCGCCATCATCAAGAACATATCTTGGTGGGATTTCCAAAGGGTTTCCTTCGGTTTTCAACACTTGTAACTTTGATAGCCTCATAAATGAATCTGGAATAACTCTTATTTGATTGTTGCTTATATCTAGTTCTTCCAAATTCTCAAGGTTCCCAATGGACCTTGGTAGGGATCTTAGGTCAGCAAAGTTGTTGCTGATGTTGATTTTTACGAGAGTGGTAGCGAAACATAAGCTCTCAGGCACTGATTCTAGTTCATTGAAACTTAAATCAAGCTCCTTTAATTTTTTTAGTGAACCAATCGATTCTGGAAGAACCGAGAGGTTGTTTGAGCTCAAATCAAGTTCTTGAAGATGGATCAATCTACACAAGCTAGCTGGGAAAGTTGTCAACTGGTTAGCCGATAGATTAAGATATACCAAACTGAGAAGATAACCAAAAGATCTTGGGAGTTCAATGATTTTGTTGGCATGCAAATCAAGTTTCGTCAGTGATGAAAGGCCTGAGATGGTAGACGGTAATGCAATAAGACGATTTTCTGATAGATCTAGTGTGCTTAGACTGGATAATTTCCCTACTGAATCAGGAAGCCATTCAATCTGACCCTTCAATTTATTCCGAAGATTTAGATCTTTAGTTCCTTTCTTTGAAAATACTTCAATCAGAGCGGTAAGTTTCATAAGATTCAATTTTAAATCCTCTCGGCCTACAAATTAAAACCATAATTTCAAGCAAACTTTAATGACTGCTTGACAAGATAATAGTCATTAAAACAAGATAACAAAAGAAAACAACATTTCAAACCTCACCAGAATCCACAATCCGGGGCTCTAAAAGAGTGCTTGATTGAAGCCCTGATCTTAACCCTTTGTCTTTAGAGAGTTCATTAACATGCATGTCTATCCAATAAGTTCCCACAACATCAGTCGGTTGCTTATCAGGATGCTCCTGAAACTCAAGTGCAATCTCAAGCTTTTTCACCAGAAGCGACACGGTCGGCCGTCGTTCACGAGAATTGTGCAAACACTGGAATGCAATGTCTGAAAATGTTTCCAAAGAAGATGGGGCTAATGGTGGCATGAGATCTTTAAAGACCACAATTTAGGTATCATACTTTCATACTCATAATAATACTACTATAAACCGTTAAACACTATCCATAAAATTAAAAAGCCTAAACAAAACCTAACATTCACAACACAGCAACAAACTAACATGATGTAAGCAAGTGAACTAGTGATCGTGCCTGATTCAGGTGAAATTACAGCAATTCCAGTTGAAATTAGATCGGAAAAACAGGAAATCAACGGAATGAGAAGTGATACCTTTGTTTTGTTTGGATGAGCAAGTAGGAACAGGAAGTGTGAGGTGTAAACTGGAAAGAGAGAAAATCTGGATTGGATTTGTGCGATTGAAGAAAGAGAGAGAATGTGTTTTGAGAGAGAGTTTGGTTCAAGTGGGATGGATCCTATGGCATTCAAACGTGTCCATCTACTAAACCAAACATTTTTTCTTAGTAATATTAATGAATCGATAGTGCGAGATCTAAAAACTTTTTTTACTTGGTTGTTTGGTAGATTCTCGTTAATTTTTATTATTTTTTTTTTCAAATCATACAAGGTTCTTATTAGTTTTTTCCATTTTTTTTTTCAAACCGAATGGGTTCCTGGGAACCCACAAAAGTGGCATAGATCCGCCCCTGTGAATCGATCTGGATGGATGATGGATTGATTTATATAATTAATTGGATAAATGGATTAATTCATTGTCTAATAAGTGATTTAAATGGATTGGATTAGATATGAATCAATATCTAGTCCATTGACAGCTATTTTTTTTGTGGGACACCATATTAGCAAAGCATACCATGTGTGATGTCGGCATTGTTATCCGCTTTCGTGAGTGGTATCACTATTCCATACAGTGGCGGATCCATAAATTTTTTTCACTGGGTTCACTTTTTAGGTGTTTAAGTTTTGGTCAACTCAAACGTTCGAATTTTCGGGTCGGATCGGGCATTATCACTAAAGTCAATATTTTTTCATATCCCACTATTTATCTCCGTCTCTAAAAACACATGAAGCATAAAAAGATGAATAAATAAGCACTATTTGATGCCGGTTCCACCACAAAAGCATCTAACTGAACAACCGGTTCAACTACCAAAGCTCTAACCGAACCATTTCTATTGATTATTAGCTAAGAGATTCTCTTAATCGTTTCTGTTCGACTAAGCTTAATTAAATTAATTACCATCTAATTGCTATGTTCAACAATATAGACCTGAAATTGGATTAAACATTCTTGAATTTAAATTCAGAGTTCAAAAATAAACAGTTCAAATATGAAATATGAAACATTAAAAGGACACCTTGCTGTTTGAAATGCCCAACACAAGTCACTTTTAATACTAAAAGTCAAAAAACATGAACCCATGATGAGAACCGCATAAGATGATAAGAGATTGAAGTAATGGGCTTTTCTTCAAGATTCAGCAGAACACACTACTCAGCTGATGATACACAGCTATGCTTTATACATGTATGATTGAAGCAAAATGGTGTAAATTTTAGACGTTTTTTTCACAGATTCAAAACAAAAAACAAAAAATTGAAAAGGGTTTATTGCAAATTTGTAAACTTTTTTTCAAATCACAACACAAATACCCCCTTCAAACAAGACTCAGCAACAGGGGCACGCAGATATGTTCATATAAATGTACCAAAATCATTTGGATTTCTTTTCTGCGAAAGATTAACAGAAATGTCAAAATGAAGAAGGGTTTATCATAAAGATTTACCTTTTTTCTCCAAAATTTACAAGAAATACACCTAGAAAATCCAGAAAAGATTTGAAAGAATGAACAATGGTGGAGGTGGTCGGAAGGTGGAGGCGGAGGACGGCGGGTGTCGGCGGAGGTGGAGGCGCCGTTGCTGATTCTGACTCTGATGTTGCTGAAGGTGGAGGCCAGTTACTTTGTTCTCTGATGTTTTTATGTTAGACCGTGGGGTATGGTGGGGCTTGGGTTGGGGCATTTGCTGACACGTGGATCTTGAATATTACAAACCCAAAGCCAAGTTTTAAAGGGGTATGGTGGGGCTTGGGTTGGGCGTGGCTGGGCTGGCGTGGCCTAGCCACATCAACATTTTTTTAATATATATATATATATATATATATATATATATTTATATTTATAACTACATAAAAAATAAACATACATATTTAAAAAAAAATACATAAACATACATAATAATTATCAAAATAAAAAACAATCATTCTTCGTCGTCTTCGTCGTCTTTGTCGTCTTCATCGTCTCCGTCGGTTTCGAACCCAGGAATCGTTGAAACATGTTCCACCAAATCAGATCGAAGGTTGTGATGTATATCCCTTGACTTGATCAAAAGTTCATTTACCGATTTATCTTGGTCTGTTACGTTACCTGGTTGGGGGTCATCGTCATCATAGTAGGTAACGACCGCTCTACCTTCATCCTCCAAAATCATGTTGTGAAGAATGATACATGTGTACATCATGTTTCCAATCTGATCCTTGTCCCATAGTCGACAAGGCATTGCCAATATTCGCCACCTTTTTCTTCAAAACACCGAATGCTCGCTCGACGTCTTTACGTGCAGCCATCTGGACCCTGTTAAACTTTAATCTCTTTGGATCTGTTGTACCGTGTTTTGTGAACGATTTTACAAAAACCCCTCACTCTGGGTAAATCCCATCAACTAGGTAGTACCTATACACGTACTCAACCCCGTTTACAAAGAAAGTTCCCTTGGATCCTATACCATTTACCCGATCATTGAAAAGGGGCGAGTGGTTTATGATGGTAATATCATTATGTGAACCTGGCATACCGAAGAACGCATACCATATCCAAAGATCTTGGGACGCAACCGCTTCAAGCATGATGGCTGGACTCCCGTGAAATCCACTCGTGTGAGCGCCTTGCCATTGGATAGGACAAAGTTCCCACGCCCATTTCATACAATCTAAACTACCTAGCATCCCGGGTAGCCCATGATAATCTGCGTGATATTCCAATAATTGTTGCATCTCACTGAACGAGGGCTTTCTCAAATATCTTTTCCTATAAAGTTCTAGAATACACGAACAAAAGTTGTGAAGACTTTCTCTAGCTACACGTGCAGACATTTTTAAATAGTCATCCATAATGTCCGAACTATTGCCGTACGCTAACTGCCTAAGTGCGGCCGTGACATTTTGCCACGTAGTAAATCCTAATTGCCTGACTACATCGGGTTTTTGTTGGAAATAAACATACTTCTCCTCAAGATCTCTAGATATCCTTAAAAATAAGTTTCTACTCATACGAAAACGGCGCCTAAACATTTTTTCATCATACTTAGGTTCCGCTGAGAAGTAATCGCTTACCAACAAATCGTTAGCGGTGAGCCGTTCACGAGCGATGTACCTTCTCCTGCGTTTAGGGTGTTGAGTCTCTTCCTCCTCCTCTTCGTTTTCCACGATAGCTTTCACCACCGTCGCGATCGTTTGTAGAAATATTTCCCCACCATCGTCAGATGATGATGACGATTCAGTATAACTTGAAGAACTCATGGCAAGATTGTGTTTTATGTGTTTGATATTGTGTGAGAAAAATGATAAATATGGTAAGGTATTTATAAAGGAATTTTTTTTTTAAAATAGCACCCAACGGCTAGTTTGGTTTGGCCATTCACAGCCCGCCATGTCAGCTTGCTAGACCCGCCCCACGCCCGGCTTGAAACCCAAGGGCCACGCCCCAACCCAAGCCCACCCGGGATGGTGGCTTGGGCGTTTTCCCCCAACCCACGCCCAAACCCCCGCCCCATACCCCACGGTCTTAGGGGTTTGTGTTGTTGTAACCCTAAATGGGTTTTAAATTAAAGAAAAAAATAAAAAGAGAAATAAAAAAAAACGGAACAAAAAAGACTTAAAAGAGTACTAATTGTGCCTTATACAAGATTCGAACCCGGGTGTTTGGGAAAGAATAACGCACACTAAACCAGTGGAGAACCAAGGCTTTTTGTTTATGGGTTCCTTTTATATTTTACTTATGGGTTCCTTTTCAGTTTGTTATATATATTTACACTAAAAAGTAAAAACCGAATGGGTTCCTGGGAACCCGTTCTTTGTTAATAGGTCCGCCCCTGATTCCATAACAATACTTCCAGTTCGAGCCATGTGCCAATAAGTGAGTGGAAAATTATTATGTGTGAAGTTTTTACGAGGCGGGAGGGGTGGGTGACCCCCCGAACTTTTTGCTCGGTAATGAAGCGTATGGAGTTTTCGTATAGAAATATTTGAGAATATGCGTTTTCAACCCCCCGGTAAGAAATCTCAAACTTCGCCACATATTTGTTTGTCTTGACACCCACAGAGAAAAGGAACTCTTTAAACCAATTTTATAAACCCGTTGGTTGGTATTAGCGGTTGAACTGATTACCGGAGACATCACCGGTACGATAAAGCCCGGTCTTATTAGAGTACGATTTAGTTTTTAACGGTCTGAAATCTGGTATTACCAAATACCAATGCATACCGATGAACTTGTTTATGCCCATGTTCAATTTTGAGTTTAAACTCATTGTTGAACTTTTTTTTAACTTTATTACATCGTAGTTTACTTTTTAAGTGTTATTTTTGGGTTATGTTTTTCTGGACTTAAATATGCTAAGAGATTCTATAATCCGGTTGATTATGAGAGTACTAATCATACGAAATTTTGGGTGGTTGAAGAAGAGCCGAAAGGAGAACATCATAACGATGATATAGATAACATGTTTGGTGAGGAAGAGCATGAAGAGGTTCTCAAACACATTACGTAATTTTAGTATATTATGATCATTGTTAACTAAAATTTCTTATTTTATATTAGAGAAAACAAAAAATAGTTATGTTCTTGTTGATGAGGATGACAACGATAGCAAATTTGTGTTTTAAGAGATCATGAGCTTGATACATTCAACACTCAAATGCCAACCCGTTTTGGACCTTTTTCAGCCCGTAGGTAGTACTCGGTTTGGATGTTTTTTAGCCACACTAACCCGATAGTTTATAACCCGCACAACACAACCCGGTTTGGAACCCTGTTGATTGAACCCTATATATTCTTTTGATTTAAATGCATATTCGGCTTTTTTATCCATATTAAGTTTCAGGGTCGGCTCAACCCTTGAGGAGGCCTAAAGCGAGTTCAAGAATTGGGGCTTTTTTTTTGTAAAAAAAATAATAATAACCTAAAGTCAGTTGGCTAACGGTATAACTGACCAAATAAACCGGACGGGTTAGGCGGGTAACATGTATTAAAATGTCTACTTTTATAGTTTCCTTATACAAATAGAGATCTTCAATTCAAGTAGTTACCTAGACAAATGAATTAGATCATAGTTTCTTTACTGGAAATACAACTCAATTCTTTATCAAAAGCCTTACTTAGATTACTGCATATATATATAGAGAGGCTGGTTAACGTACAATACCACTTATCCTACATTACGTACGCGATATTCTCAGCCGTAGGATCTTCAATCCATCAAACTAATTTAAATCATTAAATTAATCATATTAATGTATTCAAATCTTATAAAAAAGGTTAAAATCGTCATTACGAGATCTTAATCTCTGTAATTGATGGAGATTCAAATCTTATATTTAAAAAATCAAACCCTGAATCAAATACAACAACGTAAGATTCTTATTCCCAAACCTCATTCTCCCTGCTGCGATTTCATATCTGCTGATATGGAAGTTCTGAACTACAATAAAATCGATCGACCGTCTATCGAAGAAGATGATCCAGGATGAACATTATAATATGCGAAATTCATTTTGAACATCCGAAAAACAATTGAAAAACAAAAGAAAGGTTGTTGATTTTTAAAAACATGCGAAAAGAATTGTTTGTGGTTTGTTATAGTGTACGATATCTGTATCCAGCCACATGCGATTTTAAAAAGGTGATATTGTTTGTAGTTTGTTATAGTGTGCGAATTCTGTTTTTAAACACATGCAATTTAAAAAAGAGTTAAATGCCATTTTAGTCCCTGTGGTTTGGGTCATTTTGCCAGTTTAGTCCAAAGGTTTCATTTTTAACCTGTGGGTCCAAAAAGGTTTCACTTTTGCCATTTTAGTCCACTGGGTTAACTTCATCCATTATTTATGTTAACGAGAAGGGCGATTCGGTCATTTTGTATGGCCGAATTGCCTTTCTAGTTAACAGAATTACATATAAAATGACCGAATTGCCCTTCTGGTTAACAGAAAAAATGGATGAAGTTAACCCAGTGGACTAAAATGGCAACGGTTAAACCTTTTTGGATCCACAGGTTAAAAATGAAACCTTTGGACTAAACTGGCAAAATGACTAAAACCATAGGGACTAAAATGGCATTTAACTCTTTAAAAAAAAGTGATATTGTTTGTGGTTTGTTATAGTGTGTGAATTCTGTTTTTAGACACATGTGATTTAAAAAAAGGGATATTGTTTGTGGTTTTTTATAGTGTGCGAATTCTTTTTCGAATCGCATGTGATTTTAAAAAAAATGATGCTGGTGATTTCATGTATATCGCATGTTCGTAACAAATACAAGATAACTCCAATCGCATGTCATAAAATGAAAAACAAAATAAAATCGCATGTTAAACTACTTATAAATTGATGCATATGAAATCGTATGTTTACATACTAAAATCGCATGTTTGTATAATATAAACTCATGTGTTTTAAATCGCATGTTTCTCGTGTAAAATCGCATGTACAATTAAAAAAATTTAATCTTCATCCTCTGAAACCTCTTCCCAAACATCTTCACTGCCATCATCACTCCCTCCACTGTAATCTTCGAACTCATCTTCCTCTTCACCGTCTTCGACCTCGTTGACTTTGTGGTTGGGATCTTTTTCAATCTGGACTCCCTTCATCTTCTTTTGTTGTTTGCCTTTCAGTATCTCACAAGTCCGAATATCGTGACCTTTTTCATTGCATACACTACATGTCCTTGACCTTTTTCCTTTGCGACTGATCATTTGTTCCTTCTTCGATTTAATCCTTTTATGCGAGCCACGACCTTTGTTTCTTATACCAGCTGGCACACGGACACTAGGAGGTGCATTAGTTACTGGTTGTTGATAACCAATCAACTTTGAAAACCAGTCAAACTTTGGATCAAGCTGCTTGGTTATACGACTCTGATCAACTTTTTCTTTAATCTGCTTCATTTGATCCCTGACTAAAACAAGTTGATCAAGGTCGATAATTAAATTGCGAACCAAATACTCCCCTATGTACATGATTTCGCGAGCAATCTGTTTAGCCTTGTATTACTCATCCTTAGCATCCACCTTTACATCAAACGTGGCGTTTAATTCATTCGGAACCACATCTTTTGTCCATCTCTTCATAACATATGTGTTTGGTATTTCTTTAACACCAAACATCTTGAAAAGAAAATAGATGTGTTTACATAGCAGCCCATATTGTTCAAAACGCAAACAACTACATTGTGTAGTTACATCTTCTTCAAGATTCTTGAAACACACCTACAGAAACAAAATAAAAAATTAAAATCGCATGTGTATGTGAAAAATCCCGCATGTCTACAAAAATCATTTTCTTGAAGTAATTTAAAATCGCATGCGTTCATCAAAATCGCATATTGTAATCATGTTCTGTATTAAATTCACATGGGGGTTTTCAATAATCGCATGTTTTAAAAAATATTACCTCTAAAAACCCATTTCCATGAGCTTTAAAGTCTTTCAACGATATCCTTATCTGGGGACCCTCGATTTTGGTGTCCATTGGCAAACATTCGGTAATAGTTCCATATATCTCTGTCTGCTGATCGAAGAATATAGACCTGGTGTATATCTTAGCAGCATCTTTTTCCAAAGTAGTTTTGCTCCAATCATTAGGCTTAGTATATCTTGAAATATGATCATTCTTTCTGTGATTGAACCTTTGGACATCCACTGAACCGTCAAAATGATTCATAAACTCTACAAGAGTGAGTTGTGAATTAGCCACCTGGCAAAAAAATGGTTCTCACTCTCTGATCTCGAAGTTGTTCTCCTAAGTCCAGACATTGGGTCGTGCCGGTAAAAAGCCGGAATCCACATGGATCTCATCACAAACATATCATCAATCCATTTATTTTGTGTAAGACCGTACTCAACCATTACCAACTTCCACTGTCTCTCAAATTCTTCTGGCTCAATGGAATCAGTTGCACATCTTCCTTTTAAAGTCATCATTGTTGCACAACTCGTGTCCAACCTATACCAATAAATGGTTTTCATATCAGCATGTAACGGATATATAGTATAAAAAATGCTAATGAAAGACAATATAGCATAGTATACCTTATCTGCCACTTTTTTCATTATGTGCCACATGCACAATCTGTGTCTGCTGGTACCAAAAACAGCCTCAATAGCCTGTTTCATCGCAGGGTCTTGGTCCGTCACTACAACCTTTGGTTGCCGTTCAAATGACTTTACAAATGAATTGAGAAGCCATTTATAAGAGTCAATGCTCTCTGATGCCAATAATCCAGCTCCAAGGGTTACATTTCGACAGTGGTTGTCAATCCCAGTTAATGGAACAAACACCATCTTGTACCTGAAATTCAATAAAATTCATGATTTAGTAAAACGTGTGAAATAGACAGTATAACATCCGAAATAGACAAAATATGACATGCGAAATAGACATTAAAACATGCGATATATTCAACACCTAAATTTCAATGTATATTAACATGCGATATTGCCAGTTTACAAAATCATATAACATGAGAAAATATTAAAAAACATTTATGTAACACTTACTTGTTTGTTTTGAAAGTTGCATCAAACGATATCACATCCCCAAACTCCATAAAGTTACACTTGCATAACCCATCGGCCCAGAACAAACCAGTTAACCGTTTGTCCTCATCAACAGAATATTCAAACGAAAAATCAACTAAATATTGTTTTTTGTCGGTCAACCTATTGATCACCATGTCAGCGTCATATTCTCCTATATAGCTGTTAATTCGAGTTTTAAATTTTTTGCAATCATCGACCGTGACGCCAACATTCTCGAAACCACTGTAACGTTTCCTCATTATATGAAAAGCTTTGACAGGGCCAAGGTTTAGAGTGCCTAGTTCTCATATCATCTCCTCCTGGACATCTGACAATTTCCTGTATGCTGGCAGCATATGAATATCGTGTGGACATACAAACTTATAATTATGGCCATCAACGAATTTCTTGACTGTATATGATCTACCATCCACCGAGAAAATCATAATTTGAGCTTTGCACCCAGTTCTAATGGTCCCTCTGTTCCTTGATTGAATGGCTTTTTTGACTTCGAATAAGCATCGTCAATAAACAATGGCTTATGTCCTTCTTTAGAACAAACAAAATACTTAGTTTTGGTTATACCACCACTGTGTACTTCACCACCTTTCCGAGTAGAAAAACCAGCTAACTTAGCATATGTTTGGTAAAACACGTATGCTTGTTCAAGAGAGGTAAATTGCATCCAACCACAGGTGTAGCTGATGCTTCAACCTCCGGAATATAAAGCCTTTCATCTACATAATCAAATAAAAAAAAGAAAACACATGCGACTTATCGGACTCGTAACATGCGATATATTAAAACTCCAAAATTTCATCATAAGAACAACAAAACGTGCGAATTGTTGGACTCATAACATGCGAAAATGACCATTTTGATAATATGTTTTACACATGCGATTTATGATATCATAACATGCGAAATCAGCATTTAGAATAAACATCACATGCGAATTGTCAGACTCATAACATGCGAACTTATACAATTTGCTTTCATATCAATTATCCTCTGATGAACATACAAAACCTTCAAATCAGTTATAATAATACAAAATCATTACTACGATTAAACAAAACACATATGCGAACAATTTAAACATCTTAATTAGCAAAAACTACCATTCGAACACTCATTTACACCACTTGTATTTGTATTTGTATTTGCATTTGGATTTGCAGAATCAGGATTTAAAACATCGTCAATCGTAACTCTCTGATACGTAGATAATTGAACCTGATCACCGACCGATCGAGCGTCTTCAAACTCAACATCTGTGTTTCGTCCGGTGCTGCTCTGTGGATCCATTGAAAACAACAATTGATTCAAACCCTAACGCAGAACAACGGAACTGCAATGTATTATTTGAGAATTATGAAAAAATTGAAACTGATACGAATCATAATTACCGGGATAGTGGTGTAACGAACAAGCGGCCAAGACTACAACAATTGAGGAGACCTTCCTGCTCGCTGCCGAGATTAATGACAAGCGAGTTCGGGTTGGTTACTTCAACAAAACCACCAAGAGTCTTCACCAAGCCACCGCTACTTCTGCTACTCCCACCGCTGAAACCGCTTCACCTCAAGCTTCGAAATCTTCACGTCGCAAGTGCAAGAACAACAACAAGAACTGTGCTGTCACAACCGCTCCTCTCAATGTTGTTCCTGTCCAACAGCAGAACCAGAATCGCCAAGTTACTGCACCCGTGACCAACGCACCTCCTGCGAAACGTGCGTATACCGGTCCTCACCCACTGTGCCCTACTTGTACTTACCATCATCCTGTTTGGATCGCATGTCGATTTTGTGTTCACTGCAACCTTTACGGCCACTTTACTGCGAACTGTCGTACTGGTCCCTATCAAGCTCAAGTTCAAGCTCCTCCTGCTCTGCCAGCTCCACTTCCCGCTCCTCAGGGACAACAAGCAGCTCCTGCTCACGCAAGAGCCTGCTATGCGTGTGGTGATACCAACCACTTCACGGATGTCTGCCCAAACAGAGTGGTGAAGCAAGAGCCACAGCAGCAAACAGCGCAGCAACAACACCAACACCAACAGCAGCAGCCTCAGCAGCAGCAGTAGCCAACTCAGCAAGCAGCCCGTGGGCGAGTCTTCAACATCAATGCTCGTCAGACTCAAGCAGACAACAACGTGGTTAATGGTACTTTTCTCGTAAATGGTATTTATGCTTCGTGTTTGTTTGATACTGGAGCCGATAACTGTTTTGTATCGTTCGAATTCGAAAGGCTCCTGAACCGTAAACGCGTTAACCTCCCATCAACATTCGACGTAGAAGTTGCCACTGGAAGAACCATCACTGTTAGTTCCGTGCTACGTGATTGTACCCTTGAGCCCAACAATCACGTTTTCCAGATCAATCTTATCCTAATGCAACTCGGTAGCTTTGATGTCATAGTAGGCATGGATTTTCTTCACGAAAATCATGCTGAAATTGTTTGTTTCGATAAAATGATTTGTTTCTCTCTTTCCAACGGTGATCAATTGTGTGTCTATGGCGAAGTCGCTTCGAAGAAGTTACAACTCATGTCGTGTGTCCAAGCAAGCAAGTATCTCCGCAAGGAATTCAAGGCTTTCTTGGCACACATCGTAGTAGCGGAGAAGGAAAAGAAAGAGAAGGCAATGGAAAAGGTGCTCGTGGTTTGTGATTTTCCTAACGTCTTTCCTGATGATTTACCTGGTTTACCGCCATCTCGTGATATCGATTTTCGAATTGACCTCATTCCTGGAGCTAATCTTGTCGCTAAAGCGCCTTTTCATCTCGCTCCATCCGAAATGCACGAACTCTCGAATCAACTCCATGAATTGCTTGATAAAGGCTTCATTCGACCTAGCAACTCTCCATTGGGTGCACCTGTCCTTTTCGTCAAAAAGAAGGACGGATCGTTCCAGATGTGCATAGATTATAGGGAACTCAACAAGCTAACTATCAAGAATCGCTATCCCTTGCCTCGTATCGATGATTTGTTTGACCAATTGCAAGGTGCTACGCGTTTTTCCAAGATCGATCTACGCTCCGGCTATCACCAGTTACGAATTCAAGAGGAAGATATACCCAAAACCGCTTTTCGAACCCGATACGGTCACTACGAGTTTGTTGTTATGCCCTTTGGTCATACTAACGCCCCCGCAGTCTTTATGGATTTAATGAATCGCGTGTGTAAACCCTTTCTTGACCGCTTCGTCATCGTGTTTATCGACGATATCCTGATCTATTCTAAGTCAAAAGCCGAATACGATCAACATCTCCGTTTGGTTCTTGAACTACTCCAAGGAAACCGCCTCTACGCCAAGTTCTCCAAGTGCGAATTTTGGCTTGAGGAGGTTCAATTTCTCGGTCACATTGTAAATAGTCAAGGTATTCACGTCGACCCCACGAGATCGAAGCAGTTAAGAGTTGAATTACACCAAAGAACCCGTCTGAAGTTTGTTCTTTTCTCGGATTGGCGGGTTATTATCGCCGATTCATCACTGATTTCTCGAATATCGATGTCCCTCTCACCTCGCTTACGCACAAGGACGAACCTTTTGTTTGGGGAACTAAACAAGAGGAAGCCTTTCAAACCCTCAAACTCATGCTCTGCAATGCTCCTGTGCTGGCATTACCCGACGGAAACGACGACTTCGTAGTCTATTGCGATGCCTCTAACCTCGGTCTCAGTTGTGTTCTTATGCAACGGGACAATGTTATCGCGTACGCCTCTCGTTAGCTCAAGATCCACGAGAAGAACTTTACAACCCACGATCTCGAGCTAGGTGCAGTTGTTTTTGCGTTAAAGATTTGGCGACAGTACCTTTATGGTACCATGTGTACGGTCTTCACCGACCGTAAGAGCCTGCAACACATCTTGAACCAGAAAGAGCTGAATATGCGCCAACGCCGATGGGTTGAACTTCTCAACGATTACGACTGTGAGATTCGCTACCATCCAGGCAAAGCAAATGTCGTTGCCGATGCTCTCAGTCGACGAAGCTATTTGCATAGCGTTCGCAATACCCAAGCCCAACACAATCTCAAAGCTCTTGTCCGCGACGCTCAACATGCTTATTTTACCAAACGCACCTTGAAGAAAGAAAGGATTATCGGAAATGGAGAACAACTAGTGAATAAATTGAATGGTATATTTCACTATCTAGACCGAATTTGGATTCCCAAATGCACTAATTTACGAGAGATTCTGCTAGACGAAGCCCACAAGTCTTGATATTCTATTCATCCCGGTGCCGATAAGATGTACCAGGACCTTCGCTACAGGTACTGGTGGCCGGGCATAAAGAAAGATATCGCTATCTACATTTCGAAGTGCCTAACCTGTTCAAAGGTCAAGGCTGAGCAACAACGACCCTCTGGCTTACTCGTGCAACCCGAGACCCCTATGTGGAAATGGGATAGTATAGCTATGGGTTTCATTACGAAACTCCCGAGCACACCATCAGGTCACGATAGCATCTGGGTTATCGTTGATCGCCTTACTAAATCCGCCCATTTTCTGCCGATACGGGAAGACTAGAAGGTAGAACGATTAGCACAAATCTATACCGACAAAGTCATTTGTCGACACGGGACACCTCATGATATCATTTCTGACCATGATGGTCGATTCACTTCGCGCCTCTGGGAAACCTTTCAATCTGCTCTCGGTACTACTCTCAATCTTAGTACTACTTTCCATCCCCAGACCGACGGTCAGACTGAACGCATGATTCGTACACTTGAAGACATGCTTCGCTCGTGTGTGATAGATTTCAGTGGTAATTGGGATTCGCATTTACCTTTAGTTGAGATCTCGTACAATAACAGTTATCACTCTAGCATTCAAATGGCACCATTTGAGGCATTATATGGAAGAAAATGTCGATCGCCTATCGTATGGCACGAGATCAGGGATGCGCAAATTACCGGTCCTGAGTTATTGCAAGAAACGACTGACAAGATCCTCCAAATACGAGACAATCTCCTGAAAGCTCGGAGTCGTCAAAAGAGTTACGCCGATAAACGCCGCAAGCCCCTTGAATTTGACGTTGGTGATCACGTACTCCTAAAGGTTGCACCTTGGAAGGGAGTGATTCGATTCGGTAAGAAAGGAAAGCTAGCGCCTCGATATGTTGGACCCTTTAAGATTCTGGAAAGAATTGGCAAGGTGGCCTACACACTTGAATTACCGGAGGAACTCAGCAATGTACATCCGACTTTCTACGTTTCGAACCTCAAAAAGTGTCTAGCCGACCAGAATCTACATGTCCCTCTTGAGGATCTACAAGTGGACGAAACATTACACTTCGTGGAAAAACCAGTCGAGATCATGGACCGAGAGACCAAGAAACTCCGACGCTCACGCATTCCCAATGTGAAGGTTCACTGGGAAGGTAAACGAGGCGCCGAGTTCACCTGGGATCTTGAGAGTGATATGAAGGCTAAGTATCCACAACTATTCGTTACGCCTGCGCCTTAAATTTCGGGATGAAATTTCCTAAAGTAGGGGAGGCTGTAACAACCCGACTTTTCGAAGTCAAAGTCAAAGTACAAGTCAAAGTCAAAGTCAAAGGAAGAAAAGATTGCTAATCAGATCTGTCATTTCTGACTTAATTATTGCTTGTACTCTTTAACATGATAATCGATACTTTGCTTAACACTATTTCGTTTTACGATTATTTAATATGTGAAGTAACAATGCGATAAACGTAATTAAACGCTAATCTACTAAACTCAATCACATCGCTACCGCATCGCAATTCGAATCACTGGTTATGGATATTGTTTTACGTGTGCATGATATTAGGTATTACTTGTGTGTGCTTTACATATATGTATTGTGGGATGTTATTCGTAAACGCAATCGCAACTCTACCGCATCGCATCGCAACCCGAAATACAAGTTACTTCTATGAATATTAGGTTGATTATGTTATTTGTGTAACTAATGTGTAATACTACCGCATCACTTACCCGAAACGTAACGCAACGCTCAACGCGCGAAACGAAAAGTCAGAAACTAACTCGCAGAAGCCCTCCGATCGAAGGACCATTCGACCGAATAGTCATCCGACCGGATGACCATCCGATCGGATGGCCATCCGATCGAAGGCCCTCCGACCCACCTCACCTGCACCGCCTTTTTCTCCTCTTCACCTATAAATATCTCACCTGTCACATCACTGTTCATGATGTGACAGCTCCCTCCGACCCAGTGCATTCTCAGCCTATTTTCCCTCGATTCCTCGCGATTCTTGTAAGTTTTCATCCCAAATCTTGTACTTTTTTAATCTCTACACACTTTCCCATCAATTTCACCAACAAATCTCACAATTTCACCATGAAATCCACCTGATTCGGGCTGTTCTAAGATGACGTCATCATGGGTTTTCATGAACACCAAAGTGTGACCTCATTCCACCATGAACAACTCAGATCTAAAGGATTTCAACAAAGTTTAAACATTGATTTCACCTAAATCTAAATATTTTTCAAGTGTTTCAAACTTTTCTACAACATTCTTAACTTTTTACTCAAAATCGTTAGAATCTGGACTCGTTCGGGTTCACTACTCATTCTCTAGTGGAGACCCGAGCTGGGAATGGATTTCTAACGAAGAGGCGCCCTATTCACGGGTTGAGCATGAAACGCCGTCACGAACAGCTGAGTCTGGTCGAACGGGGTGATTCCCGTCCGACCGTGTGAGTTGGACTAGATGTAGTTTTCGTTGTTTAACACGTTGTCATACCATCTCGATAAAATCTGTTGGTGCATTTATGTCTATCGCCTCCGTCAATACAACTCATAGCAGAAATGGAATGAAACATAGCTTTATTATTTATTTAGGAAAAATGATAAGGTGGCATTATTGTAAATAAGGAAACTTTCCTTATAGCCCTTGCCTATAAATAGAGGAGTTAGTGTTTCATTTTAGAACTTTTGCCATTTTCACCATTGGAGAGCTTTGGAGCTAGAGAGAGAGTCTAGAGAGAGAAAGTGCAAAAGGTGATTCACGTGATTGTACGATTTCATATCTTTGAATAGAATCACAGATTTAGTACGTTTTCGTGTTCGGTCCACGCATGTGTACGGATTCCGCACATCACACGTGTCGATACGCAATCGTTACGGAGTAGAAAACCGATCCTACAAGTGGTATCAGAACAGGAGCTCGATTGCACGGATCAAATACACAAATTCGCACAAAAAATCATCAGATTCAGAGTCAAATTCATCCAGATTTGTCAAATTTTCTTATCCTATTCTTTTTCTTCATTTTTCTTCAGAAAATTGCAAAATTAACGGGGTTTTAATGGTTCAAATTGGCTGATTTTTTAATATTATGTGCGAAAATCATAACCGAATAACCCTACCAATTTTCAGATCTTAATTCCAAGTAATTTGTGAGAAATCGTAAATTTTTTGGTTCGAAAAAGTGAAATATGTTAACTGTTGGTGCTGTTGTTATTGATGGTGTTCACCGATCGGATGGCTATCCGATCGGATAACCATCCGATCCAAATCATATAAGGTGTGGCAAAATTATCGAGTGGTGACTCGATCGGATCACCATCCGATACCTTGTCAACTTCTTAAACATACACCGACCCATGTGATATTGTATTTGTTCAAAGTTGTCAGATCTTTGTTCAAATAAAATCAATGAATCGGTCCAATTAGAATTCGAAAGCTTTAAAAAGTATGTCGGTCATTTTGCAAAGCTTTATTAATTGCATGAGAAATTTGTTGTCGGCCACTAATAAGTGATTTAGATTGCATGTTTTTGAGGTCCAATAGGAATAAAATGTGAATAAGATTCGCAAGTGAGATTGTATTGAAAGTCAAATATCATTGTGTGTTCAATCGTCGGATCACAATCCGAACGGATCACGATCCGTTCCAAGGTCATTTGTTAAGTGGTCAGCTCAAGTTGTTTATCCAAGTATCGAATGGCAATCCGTACGGATTGCCATCCGATCGTCTAACACAAATTGTTTTTCTTGAAGTGTCAACTATCGAGTGGCTACTCGATCGGATCACGATCCGATCCACGTGCATTGAATTTTTTTGTTAAGTCCAAGTATCCAGTGGTGACTTGATCGGATCACCATTCGATCCTTTTCACATTTTCATATGTTTGTCTCACAGGTTCAAGTGCCAGATTGAAATCCGAACGGATCGCTATCCGATCCATTGCAGGTCCAAGTATCGGATCACTACTCGATCGGATCACCATCCGATCATCAATACAAGAGGTCTAAGTGTCGGATCCCCACTCGATCGGATCACCATCCGATCCAAAGCATATTGTCCAAGTGTCAGATCGTCACTCGATCGGATCACCATCCGATTCATTGTTATCCGATCATTGTTACTCTGTTGACCTTCGTTGACCTTGTCTGATCGGATACACATCCAATCCAACTGTCTGATTTTTTTAAACTGATTGTTTGTTTGTGATTTTGTAGGTGATTCGAGGTGATAAACGAGGCGAAAAATTCAAGGAACGATAAATTCAAGAAACGTTTTCGAAGATGTCAGGAATCGGCGAAGAGTTTTATAATACATTTTATAACGCGTTTACATCGGAAGTAACTCCAGTGACACCAAAGAATGCTACAACCGTGATATCTGAGAGTTTGAATCATGATAACGTGTATAGAAATCATCTGAGACCACCAAAGCTCATGAATATCGAAGATTATCACTGGTGGTGTGAAAGATTTGTAAACTGGGTGCAAGCCTATGCGTATGATAGCTGGATCATGTTGACAATAGGATATGAAAAACCACGAAATGAAAAACATGAATTAATCACACTTAAACAATTCACAGCTGATGATAAAAAGGAACATTCAAGTGAATTAAGAATGATAACTCTACTTCAAAAATCTGTCAGAGAGGATATCTTTTCACTACTTCAGCATGGTGAAACGTCTAAGTCAATTTGGGAAGCGTTAAAGTTGAAAGCTGAAGGTGGGAAGGATATCAAGAAAAACAAGATATCGCTGTTGAAAAAGGAGTTTGATTTGTTTGGTTGCATGAAGAATGAAACAGTTCGTCAAATGATAGAACGGTTTTGCCATCTGAAGATTGAAATGGAAAGATTTGGAATCCACAAAGACAGAGAAGAGATGGTGGATAAACTCGTTGAAGCATTACCACATGAGGAAGACTGGAAAACCTATGTGATCGTTTTGAAAACTGATGATAAATTCGATGAGATGACGTTAGAGAGCTTGACTGAGAAAATAGAGGGACATGATCTGCTGCTACAAAAACAAAACAAGATGTCTAGCTCTAGTTATCAACAGAATGTTGATCTGTATTATCGCAGAGGAATGATAAAAAACAACGAATCTCCAAAGATCAGAACTGCGTATAGTGCAGATAAGACTAGTGACTCGTCAAACAGCAAATCTTCGAGCTATGATCCAGGATATCATTCTTCATCTGCATCTGCATCGTCAAAATCTAATCCAAACCAGGATTGAAAAATTCTTAACAACACATGAGCTTCTTAGCTTCTATTCTGGTATCTTACGAAGGTTTAATTGCAGGTAAGATCGGAAATCCAAACATGACGAAGAAGGATTACTATCAAGTCGATCCAGAAGAGATGGAACTCATGGACATTCGTTGGTGCATGGCGAGCGTCATCCGAAGAGCTCAAAGGTTCATGGAGATAACTGGCAAAAAATGCTTGGAAGGCCCAGACATGAAGATAGGTTTCGACAAGAACAAAGTCACTTGCTTTAAGTGTAAACAAAAGGGGCACTTCAAGAGAGAATGCACAAACAACAAAGCCGATGATAGCGTGAATCCTTTTTATGAGGATTACTACTGAAGGGGTATGGTCCCAAAAAGCCGCGTAGACCTTCCATGTGACAACTGGCCCAAACCGGTAATTTCCGTACACATTAATTATTGCTTAATGACTGCAATTATGAGTTTAATTGTCAGCAATGTCTGAACACATGATTAAACAAGTGAATTCATGCATGTTGTATACTACAAAATATTGCTTTATGCATATACGAGAGCGTTGCGTCAAAAATAATAGTAAACTCACCGGTAAGACACACTGTGTCGACAGAACTGCAGAAAGCAGTCAGACAATAAAATTGGAGCCTAGGTGTAGGTCCGACAACAAGAATGCATTAAAACCCAAGAGTACATACAAGGGTTAATGTATATGCAATACGAAAGCAAAAATAAGCACTAAAAAGCACCCGAAACGCACTTTAGGTGCAGAATTTATACAATTCAGCAATAAATCAGCATTTAGACATATAAATATTATGCAGAAATGTCGTTTTATTATCCAGAATATTTCCCTAAGTGTTGGGAATTGAAAGAGTACAAGAAAGGTACTTAAACGACACTAAAAAGTGTAATTTAGCACTTTAACGAATCGGTATGTAACCGAACAACCGGACTATACCCGGAACACGAAAATATTGTTATTTTCATTATCTATCTTTTTCTGAGCCAGTTAGGGTCCCTGAACACCCTAACACCCATTGTAACGCGTGACACACAACTAACCGGGTTAAGCACTTAGTAACTACACTTAACCTAACTATAAACCTAACTAATGGTTAGAATCGAACTAGACCCCCCCCTCTTTACAACCGTCCCCATGTGGGGGGACACACTTGTACTTCATTGATTTGTTTAATCTTGTATGCTTAGTATCAAGAAGACATAATTTCCATTGGTTAAACATGTTGAAAATTACCTATAAGTTTAACACTAAACCCACTTGATCATTCACTCAACACACACCACAACAAAACTCTCTCTTTCTCTCTACCTAGCTCACGGCCAAACACCCCTCTTTCAACCATCCATTTTCGAGTTCGATCATCATCATTCCAAGCACACACAAGTGTTAAGGGTCACATATTAGGAAGCTTGGTGCAAGCGGAACGCGAAGGACCTCATTCTCTAGCTTTTATCCACGCCATTTCCGTCAAGATCCTTCCCTAGCCTTGAGCTAGAGGTATAACACTTAGAACTCGTATTTAAACTATTCTAAAGTGGTTAAAAGGATTTTTGTCGGTTAAAACTCGTTAACATGCAATATGATGCTTAAAAGTCTACTAAAGGCATGAAAAATGGTGGTTAAAAGCACATATGTTGTGTAAATCATGTAGTATTTGACTTGTGCGATTGTTTGGACCCGATCTATGATATGGTAGCTCGGATCATCATTTAACCCGGTTTAGTCATGATCTTGGATTATGACATAAAGCTTGTTTAAGAGTAACAAAGGTTAAATGGTGAAACTCTACCACACACATCATGAACTTGTGTAAAAGCAATTTAACTTGTGAAATAGTGTTTAAAACTAGTAGATCTACGTATCTACAAGCAGTATTTTCAAAGGACCAAGTGTCCAAGAAATCACATGTTCTAAACCGGATCTTACACAAACAAAAGTGGTTTTTGTGAACAAGCAAGTGTATGGATACTTGTGTAACAAAAGTTTTAATAAAGAAATAATTTTCATAAAAACCGACTAGAAGTTGTGAAACTTCATGTTCTTTAAAAATAAAGTTTTTAAGAAATTAAACTTATTTTTAAAGATAACAAGACTTACTAAATGTGCTAGTAAGTTACTACACATTTTTGTAAATATTCAAGTTCATGAAATGGAGAAATTAGTGATTATTGCTGATGAGTATTGTTGATAATTGTTGTTGATGATTATTGATGATTGATGATGATTTAAAAGAAAATAAACACACGTTTTGAAAACGTGGGAAACCTCCATTTTTAGGGGAAACTCTGTCAAAATTTTTATAAATTTTGACACTTAGAAAATATAAGTTTTTGAGAAACTTATTCCCTAAAAATGTATTTAAAAGTATTACCAAGGTTTCCCTAATTTTTGGTGATAAGAAATGATGATTTCTTCAAGAATAAAAATGGATACAAGTATGTATATTTTTGAGAGAAAAATATATATTATTTTATCACCAACTTTTGTGCTAAGTGTATGTAGTATGTGTTATACGTGCTAGTGTATTAAGACTTAAAAATACACTAATTACTCATGAGGAGTAGAAATATAAAGATACACATACAACATACAAGATACATAATTCGGGTGCAAAGTGCAAAACACAAAAGACTTATATTTATTTTTGGAGAAAATAATATAAGTAAGATACGTAGTTAAAAATATAGAATATTTTTAACACAAGAATATATACAAAAGAGAGTGACTGTACTTGTGCGACGCAAGTCTAGTGACTAACGTTAAGAAAACGCGTATAGGTTACGACGTTAATTAAGCAAATCCGGTGGAGTTTACGACGCTAGGAACGCAAAGTTGTGAGTTCATGCTCCCCCTTTTCTCTTTAACTGTTTTCAGTTTTTATAACTTCGGGGGTGAAATACATGTACAAATGTACAAAATTTATAATTGGTATGATATAAATACAAGAAATACACTTGGTGAGAACGAGAACCAAGTGTGACGAAATATAAGAATACAAGAAGTACACTTGGTGAGAACGAGAACCAAGTGTGACGAAATATAAGAATACAAGAAGTACACTTGGTGAGAACGAGAACCAAGTGTGATGAAATATAAGAATATGAGAAGCGCACTTGGTGAGAACGAGAACCAAGTATGAGGCGCTATGAGAAATAATAACAAGAAACGCGCTTGGTGAGAACGAGAACCAAGTAGGATGCGTTATGAGAAATAGTGTCACGAATAGGGTTCAGAAGCACCATTAATCGTGTACATACTTAGACCGCAGAACAAAAGGTTAGATCTAACGGGTGCCTGGCAGCCTCACACTCGGTCGGGGCGAGAATCGAGTAGTGCTTTTGTGTCTCAGAATATACCAATTAAATGCCTTAGGTTTGGTGACTTCCTATGTCGTGCCACATGTTAATGGCCTTGCAACCCATTAACAATCCTGATATTTACAGGAATATTTTAATTACATGAAATTCATACCATACTAAAAATTGATGAATACTTGAGTACGTGGGGTACTCAAGAAAATGAGAATTATACTTGAGTACGTGGGGTACTCAAGAAGAAATTGAATTATACATGTGTACGTGGTGTACACATGAAACTGGATTTATATATGAAAACTTGATTTTTACATGACGTAAACTATGTTTTCATACAAAGTATACAAACGTGAAAAACTAAAACTGCATGAATTCACACCAACTTTATGTTGACGTTTTTCCAAAAACTCACATGTATTTCAGGTAATTAGAAGTGGATGTGCGCGCGGTCTTACCCATGCTCGTGGATGTCGCTTATGTTTATCTATAGATAAAGTTGTAAACTTTTAAGACAATGCTTTATGCGACTTAGCGATGTAAACGCTAACGTATGTTTTCAAATTGTGGTATTTGAAGTTATTTTCTTGAGCATGTAGTATGTTTACTCTTCGTATGCAATGAGAACCTTTCATGATCACACCTCGTGCTTCCGCCGTAGAAAGGGGTGTGACAGATTGGTATCAGAGCTGCGATTGTAGTGAACCAGGATTCCTTCTCGAGTCTAGTCTACAATCTCTAGGATCCATTCACGAAAACAATTTTCAAAGAGTTTTCATTGCATAAAACGTCCCGCGACATCCACTGCCTGAAACTGTCTACATGAGTCTAGAAAAGACACTACGAGACTTAGAGTGCACTTGAGTAGCACTTGTCCTTGACTAGAAATTACTTGCAGTTATGTGTGATAATTAGCATGTACTAGAAGTAGAATGTCACAGGTATACGTGACTTTATCTGAAAGCGATGGCCCATCTGAAGGAAGAAATACGAGGATGAAACGAACTGTGCGGACTGTGCAAGGAGTTACGTAATTATGGATGCATACATAATTATGGAATTCAGTGCACAGAAACCACAGCAAGTCTTGTCACGTATAGATTCCCTCAGTGCAAGCCTATTAAGTACTCTGCTAGAGTAGTAATTGTTTGATGTCACTTATGTGGTATATATACCTGTGAATATATATATGATACTACTGTCTAGTGTGACGATATCAAACAAATGCCTAACCCTGTTGTGTTATGTTCTGTCAGAACATGGCACCCAGGAAAGCTGTGAATGCTCGCAATGACGATCAACCTCCTCCTCCCCCACTGCCAAGAACTGCTGATGAGCTGAACGCCCTGCTGGAGGAAAGGATCTCCGCTGCTATCGCCCAGTACGAGGCGAACCGAACTCAAGACAGTGGAGGACCAAGCAACGCTAGGCGTAATGGAGATTCGTCTGGAGGCAATGCAGCTCAAGGTAACCTTAAGACACTATGCTAAGCATGAGGAAATTTATGAACGGTTTTTGTTTCATCATTTCTTCGATTGCTCACATGTGAATTGGTTGAATCAATTCCAGGCTGCACATTCAAGCAGTTCCTCGACTGCAAGCCGATGAACTATGACGGCACAGGAGGTGCAGTAGCATTTGTGCGCTGGACGGAGAAGACTGAAGCTACTTTCCGCATGAGCAAGTGTACCGCGGATCAACAAGTCACTTTTGCTACTGGGTTATTCGTCGATGAAGCTCTGACTTGGTGGAACCTTCAAGCCCAAACTTTGGGTGATGACGCCGCTTATGGCCTAACTTGGGAGGAACTGAAGGAAAGGATGAGAGAGAAGTACTGCTCTCGTGCGGAACTCCAAAGGCTGGAAACAGAGTTCTGGCACTTGACTATGGAAGGTGCTGACATCAATGGTTACACTCGAAGGTTCCACGACCTGTCGAGAGTGCTTCCCTACATGGTGACTCCTGAATTTAAGCGTGTGGAACGCTACATTTGGGGACTGGCCTCAGAGTTTCGTGGCATGGTGACGTCGGCCAAACCACAAACAATCACCGAGGCTGTAACTCTGGCTGTCAGCCTGACTGAAGATTGTGTTCGTATGAAGAAGTTATCACTGAACCCAACAGAAAAGACCGAGACACATGCTGAGTCGTCCGGTGACAAAAAGAGAAAGCATACAAGTTTGAACCAAGCAACTCGCAACAACAAGGGTTTCAGCAAGAAGCGCGACACTAATCCGCCTCAGGAGACGAAAACCCATGCAACCAAAGCATACCAAGGCTCCATGCCTAGATGCCAAAAATGTAAGTATCATCATGATGGAGCTTGTCGCATTCCAAGGTGCGACAAATGTGGTAAATTGGGTCATCAAACAGAAGACTGTTGGGGAAAAGGAAAGAACCGAAATGGGAACGGTGCTGGTAACAAGAATGGCAACGGGAAAGGGCAAGGATGCTTCAAGTGTGGAAGCAATGACCATTTCATGAAGAACTGCCCAGAGAGAAACAACGCTCCGGCTCGAGCATTTGTGATTGGAGCAAGAGACGCACGCGAGGACCCTAACGTGGTCACCGGTACGTTTCTCATTAACAATCACTTTGCATCCATATTATTCGACACTGGCGCCGATTATAGCTTCATGTCTGTGGAATTTAAACGCATACTCGGAATAGAATCTAGTAGATTAGAAATTCCTTATTCCATAGAACTAGCCAATGGTAAACTTGTTGAATCGGGCGAAGTTGTCAGAGGCTGCACACTAGAACTTGGCGAACGAAATTTTAGCATCGACCTCTTACCTATTCAATTGGGTAGCTTCGATGTAGTAGTCGGGATGGACTGGTTGTCCAAGAACAAAGCTGAAGTTATTTGTCATGAGAAAATCATTCGCATCCCTTTAGCGAATGGTGAAACTCTCATCGTGCATGGAGAAAAATGAGACGCGCCTCTTCGAATCATCAGTTGCATGAAGGCACAGAAGTGCCTAAGGAAAGGATGTGTTGCTTTCCTAGCACACGTTATAGACAAGAAGGCTGAGGGGCCGAAACTCGAAGACATTCCTGTGGTGAAGGAATTTCCTGATGTGTTCCCTGAAGATCTGCCAGGACTACCTCCGCAACGACAAGTCGAATTCCGTATAGACTTGGTTCCAGGAGCTGCTCCTGTAGCCAAGGCACCCTATCGACTTGCACCATCCGAAATGCAAGAATTATCTACACAACTTCAGGAGTTGTTGGATAAAGGATTCATAAGGCCAAGCTTCTCACCCTGGGGAGCTCCAGTATTGTTCGTGAAGAAGAAGGATGGAACACTGCGGATGTGTATCGATTACAGGGAACTGAACAAGCTCACAATCAAGAATCGGTATCCGCTACCGAGGATTGATGACTTGTTTGATCAACTGCAAGGATCAAGCTACTATTCCAAGATCGACCTTCGATCTGGATACCATCAGCTAAGAATCCAAGATGAAAGCGTGCCAAAGACTGCATTCAGAACGCGATATGGGCACTACGAGTTTCTTGTGATGCCATTTGGGTTGACGAATGCACCAGCGGTCTTTATGGATCTAATGAACCGCGTATGCAAACCATATCTCGATAAATTCGTGATTGTATTTATCGATGATATCCTGATTTACTCGCGAACGAAAGAAGAGCACGAGCAACATCTCAGAACCATCTTGGAACTACTGAAGAAAGAGAAGCTTTATGCAAAATTCTCGAAGTGCGAATTCTGGATTCGCGAAGTACAATTTCTTGGTCACGTGGTGAATGAGAAGGGCATTCATGTAGACCCGTCCAAGATTGAAGCAATAAAGAATTGGGAAGCTCCCAAGACCCCGACCGAAGTCCGTCAATTTTTGGGCTTAGCGGGCTACTATCGGCGATTCATTGAGAATTTCTCGAAGATAGCTCAACCGCTAACGACCCTTACTCAGAAAGACAAGAAGTACGACTGGGGTCACAAACAAGAAGAAGCCTTCCAGTTACTTAAGAGTAAGCTATGCGATGCACCGATACTATCATTACCCGAAGGCACTGAAGACTTCGTGGTATACTGCGACGCCTCACGACAAGGCTTGGGTTGCGTGCTCATGCAACGCCAAAAAGTCATCGCTTATGCTTCAAGACAACTGAAGGTTCACGAGAGAAATTATACCACTCACGACCTGGAGCTGGGTGCAGTGGTATTCGCCTTGAAGATTTGGCGACATTATCTATATGGTACTCGATGTACAATCTTCACAGATCACAAAAGCTTACAACACATATTTGATCAGAAGGAATTGAATATGCGCCAGTGACGTTGGGTCGAGCTGCTGAATGATTATGACTGTGAGATTAAGTACCATCCTGGAAAGGCGAACGTTGTAGCAGACGCGTTGAGCCGAAAAGAAAGGGTTAAGACCCTAAGGGTTCGAGCACTGGAAATGACGATTCGAACGAATCTCACAGCACGCATTCGAGAAGCACAACAAGAAGCTCTTAAGGAAGAAAACCGTAAAGCTGAATACCTACGGGGTATGCTGAAATACATGGTGCCAAACGAAGAGGGAGCCTTATACTTTGAGAAGCGTATTTGGGTTCCACTCTATGGTGGCCTACGAGAAGTCATCCTTGATGAAGCGCACAAGTCAAGATACTCGATCCACCCAGGGTCGGACAAGATGTATCAAGACTTGAAGGAATATTATTGGTGGCCGAGACTCAAAAGCGACGTTGCTGTCTATGTTGGAAAATGCCTAACCTGTGCTAAGGTTAAGGCAGAATATCAGAAACCGTCCGGCCTACTACAACAACCAGAGATTCCCGTGTGGAAGTGGGAACAAATCTCGATGGACTTCATAACGAAATTACCCAGGACCCCGAGAGGGCACGATATGATATGGGTAATAGTTGATCGATTGACGAAGTCTGCGCATTTCCTACCAATCCGAGAGAAGGATAGCACTGGAAAGCTTGCAGAGATATACTTAAGAGAAATTGTGGCACGTCATGGAGTGCCTATCTCAATCATTTCAGACAGAGATGGACGCTTTGTCTCAAGAATCTGGCAATCATTTCAGGAAGCCTTTGGATCTCAGTTAGATCTAAGCACGGCATTCCATCCGCAAACGGACGGCCAGAGCGAACGGACTATACAAACGTTAGAAGATATGCTTCGCGCATGTGTCATGGATCTAGGCGGCAGCTGGGATACTCATCTACCTTTAGTTGAGTTTTCCTACAATAACAGCTATCATACGAGCATAAAAGCCGCGCCGTTCGAAGCTCTGTATGGCCGCAAATGCCGATCGCCCTTATGTTGGGCAGATGCCGGAGATAAACGTATGGTTGGTCCTGAACTTGTACAAGAGACAACCGACAAGATTGCACAGATCCGAGAGCGCATTAAGGCGGCTCGAGAGCGACAAAAGAGCTACGCTGATCCGAATAGAAAATCGGTAGATTTCAAGGTGGGAGACAAAGTGTTGTTAAAAGTCTCACCATGGAAGGGCGTAGTCAGATTTGGAAAGCGTGGAAAGCTGAATCCACGATATATCGGACCATTCAGAATACTGAAGAGAATTGGTACCGTGGCATACAAGTTGGAGTTACCGGAAGAACTTAACGGAGTACATGATACGTTTCATGTATCCAACCTGAAGAAGAGTCCAACGCAAGAAAACGTGATCATCCCGATGGATGAAATACATATTGATGAAGCCCTCCGATTTACAGAGCAACCCGTTGAGGTTACTGACTGGAAAGTCAACAAGACCAGGAGGAGCAGTGTGAAGCTTGTCAAAGTACGTTGGAGCTCTAAGCACGGACCCGAGTACACATGGGAACGTGAAGACCAGTTCAAGAAAAAGTATCCCCACCTATTCAAGAAGACTCCAGCGAGAGTGAGTTCAGTCTGAATTTCGGGACGAAATTCTTTTAACGGGGGGAGACTGTGACAACTGGCCCAAACCGGTAATTTCCGTACACATTAATTATTGCTTAATGACTGCAATTATGAGTTTAATTGTCAGCAATGTCTGAACACATGATTAAACAAGTGAATTCATGCATGTTGTATACTACAAAATATTGCTTTATGCATATACGAGAGCGTTGCGTCAAAAATAATAGTAAACTCACCGGTAAGACACACTGTGTCGACAGAACTGCAGAAAGCAGTCAGACAATAAAATTGGAGACTAGGTGTAGGTCCGACAACAAGAATGCATTAAAACCCAAGAGTACATACAAGGGTTAATGTATATGCAATACGAAAGCAAAAATAAGCACTAAAAAGCACCCGAAACGCACTTTAGGTGCAGAATTTATACAATTCAGCAATAAATCAGCATTTAGACATATAAATATTATGCAGAAATGTCGTTTTATTATCCAGAATATTTCCCTAAGTGTTGGGAATTGAAAGAGTACAAGAAAGGTACTTAAACGACACTAAAAAGTGTAATTTAGCACTTTAACGAATCGGTATGTAACCGAACAACCGGACTATACCCGGAACACGAAAATATTGTTATTTTCATTATCTATCTTTTTCTGAGCCAGTTAGGGTCCCTGAACACCCTAACACCCATTGTAACGCGTGACACACAACTAACCGGGTTAAGCACTTAGTAACTACACTTAACCTAACTATAAACCTAACTAATGGTTAGAATCGAACTAGACCCCCCCCCCCTCTTTACAACCGTCCCCATGTGGGGGGACACACTTGTACTTCATTGATTTGTTTAATCTTGTATGCTTACTATCAAGAAGACATAATTTCCATTGGTTAAACATGTTGAAAATTACCTATAAGTTTAACACTAAACCCACTTGATCATTCACTCAACACACACCACAACAAAACTCTCTCTTTCTCTCTACCTAGCTCACGGCTAAACACCCCTCTTTCAACCATCCATTTTCGAGTTCGATCATCATCATTCCAAGCACACACAAGTGTTAAGGGTCACATATTAGGAAGCTTGGTGCAAGCGGAACGCGAAGGACCTCATTCTCTAGCTTTTATCCACGCCATTTCCGTCAAGATCCTTCCCTAGCCTTGAGCTAGAGGTATAACACTTAGAACTCGTATTTAAACTATTCTAAAGTGGTTAAAAGGATTTTTGTCGGTTAAAACTCGTTAACATGCAATATGATGCTTAAAAGTCTACTAAAGGCATGAAAAATGGTGGTTAAAAGCACATATGTTGTGTAAATCATGTAGTATTTGACTTGTGCGATTGTTTGGACCCGATCTATGATATGGTAGCTCAGATCATCATTTAACCCGGTTTAGTCATGATCTTGGATTATGACATAAAGCTTGTTTAAGAGTAACAAAGGTTAAATGATGAAACTCTACCACACACATCATGAACTTGTGTAAAAGCAATTTAACTTGTGAAATAGTGTTTAAAACTAGTAGATCTACGTATCTACAAGCAGTATTTTCAAAGGACCAAGTGTCCAAGAAATCACATGTTCTAAACCGGATCTTACACAAACAAAAGTGGTTTTTGTGAACAAGCAAGTGTATGGATACTTGTGTAACAAAAGTTTTAATAAAGAAATAATTTTCATAAAAACCGACTAGAAGTTGTGAAACTTCATGTTCTTTAAAAATAAAGTTTTTAAGAAATTAAACTTATTTTTAAAGATAACAAGACTTAGGTGCTGTTTGTTTTTGCTTATATTGGCTGAAAAGAGCTTATGTCTGCGGGCGGGCAGACATAAGCTCTTGAAGACGGTTTGTTTAAAAAAAAAAAAAGATCTTAAAATAGCTTTTGTTTGCTTAAAAAAAAAGCTATGAATCATTGCTTCAAGATCTTCACACACATCTTCACACACCATCTTCACACACCACCAACCCTCCTTCTTCTTCTTCCTGCCACCACCACCTCCGCCACCACCACCGCACCACCTCCGCCACCACCTCCACCACCACCATCGTCAAAACCCACCACCAATTTAGGGCTGTGAGAGATTGGGCGAGAGAGAGAGAGAGAGATCTGTGAGAGAGAGAGAGATCGTAGAGAGAGAGAGAGATCTGTGAGAGAGAGAGAGAGCTGAGAGAGAGAGAGAGAGCTGTGAGGGAGAGAGAGCTGTGAGAGAGAGAGAGCTGTGAGAGAGCTGAGAGAGAGCGGTGGTGGTTCCGTGACGGCGGTTCCGGCGGTGGTGATGAAGGAGGTGGTGCGGCGGTGATGGCGGAGCTGGTGGCAGTGATGGCGGAGGTGGTGCGGTGGTGGTGGCAGAGGTGGTGCGGTGGTGGTGGTGGTTGTAGAGAGAGAGAGTTTCTAGAGAGAGAGAGCAGAGAGAGAGAGCTTGTGTGTGTTGTGTGTGTGTGTGAAGTTTTTAAGGAAAAAACAAACCCTCTTCTCCTTGCAGACTGCAGACATTTGGGCCACATCTTCTCTTGCAGATGCCTGCAGATGTGGTTCGCAGACTACAGACATTTTACATCTGAAAAAACAAACAGCACCTTACTAAATGTGCTAGTAAGTTACTACACATTTTTGTAAATATTCAAGTTCATGAAATGGAGAAATTAGTGATTATTGCTGATGAGTATTGTTGATAATTGTTGTTGATGATTATTGATGATTGATGATGATTTAAAAGAAAATAAACACACGTTTTGAAAACGTGGGAAACCTCCATTTTTAGGGGAAACTCTGTCAAAATTTTTATAAATTTTGACACTTAGAAAATATAAGTTTTTGAGAAACTTATTCCCTAAAAATGTATTTAAAAGTATTACCAAGGTTTCCCTAATTTTTGGTGATAAGAAATGATGATTTCTTCAAGAATAAAAATGGATACAAGTATGTATATTTTTGAGAGAAAAATATATATTATTTTATCACCAACTTTTGTGCTAAGTGTATGTAGTATGTGTTATACGTGCTAGTGTATTAAGACTTAAAAATACACTAATTACTCATGAGGAGTAGAAATATAAAGATACACATACAACATACAAGATACATAATTCGGGTGCAAAGTGCAAAACACAAAAGACTTATATTTATTTTTGGAGAAAATAATATAAGTCAGATACGTAGTTAAAAATATAGAATATTTTTAACACAAGAATATATACAAAAGAGAGTGACTGTACTTGTGCGACGCAAGTCTAGTGACTAACGTTAAGAAAACGCGTATAAGTTACGACGTTAATTAAGCAAATCCGGTGGAGTTTACGACGCTAGGAACGCAAAGTTGTGAGTTCATGCTCCCCCTTTTCTCTTTAACTGTTTTCAGTTTTTAT
This sequence comes from Helianthus tuberosus, assembly GCA_030545235.1. Classification (NCBI taxonomy): domain Eukaryota; kingdom Viridiplantae; phylum Streptophyta; class Magnoliopsida; order Asterales; family Asteraceae; genus Helianthus; species Helianthus tuberosus. Next base: position 67,657,920 of record CM060406.1, read on the forward strand.
AACTTCGGGGGTGAAATACATGTACAAATGTACAAAATTTATAATTGGTATGATATAAATACAAGAAGTACACTTGGTGAGAACGAGAACCAAGTGTGACGAAATATAAGAATACAAGAAGTACACTTGGTGAGAACGAGAACCAAGTGTGACGAAATATAAGAATACAAGAAGTACACTTGGTGAGAACGAGAACCAAGTGTGATGAAATATAAGAATATGAGAAGCGCACTTGGTGAGAACGAGAACCAAGTATGAGGCGCTATGAGAAATAATAACAAGAAACGCGCTTGGTGAGAACGAGAACCAAGTAGGATGCGTTATGAGAAATAGTGTCACGAATAGGGTTCAGAAGCACCATTAATCGTGTACATACTTAGACCGCAGAACAAAAGGTTAGATCTAACGGGTGCCTGGCAGCCTCACACTCGGTCGGGGCGAGAATCGAGTAGTGCTTTTGTGTCTCAGAATATACCAATTAAATGCCTTAGGTTTGGTGACTTCCTATGTCGTGCCACATGTTAATGGCCTTGCAACCCATTAACAATCCTGATATTTACAGGAATATTTTAATTACATGAAATTCATACCATACTAAAAATTGATGAATACTTGAGTACGTGGGGTACTCAAGAAAATGAGAATTATACTTGAGTACGTGGGGTACTCAAGAAGAAATTGAATTATACATGTGTACGTGGTGTACACATGAAACTGGATTTATATATGAAAACTTGATTTTTACATGACGTAAACTATGTTTTCATACAAAGTATACAAACGTGAAAAACTAAAACTGCATGAATTCACACCCACTTTATGTTGACGTTTTTCCAAAAACTCACATGTATTTCAGGTAATTAGAAGTGGATGTGCGCGCGGTCTTACCCATGCTCGTGGATGTCGCTTATGTTTATCTATAGATAAAGTTGTAAACTTTTAAGACAATGCTTTATGCGACTTAGCGATGTAAACGCTAACGTATGTTTTCAAATTGTGGTATTTGAAGTTATTTTCTTAAGCATGTAGTATGTTTACTCTTCGTATGCAATGAGAACCTTTCATGATCACACCTCGTGCTTCCGCCGTAGAAAGAGGTGTGACATTCCATCAGGTCACGCGCAGGACCATACTCCTAAATCAGCAAGATCTTCAATCTCAACCTCGCGTGGGTTACTTCAACAAGGATTGATCTCGCGCGAGGTCTAAACAAGAAAGAGCATTAAGATCAACACTTAGCATTCTGATAAGAGTCTTCAGCACCTATAATCCTGCGCGGGCTAGTTCCGTGCTCAGCAAGGGTCGCATAGAAGCTGTAGCGCATGACCACTTCAGAAGGTACAAAAGGTACAAGTGGCAGATGAAAAGAGCCAATCCGCATCCTCCAGGCTCTGCTCAATCGTGCTCCACGATCGTCTGACGTGCAGGAGACAAAAAGTACCTAAGGACGCCTACGTGGCTCCAATCACAGGGCAGAGACACCTGCCCCACGATCTCCACTTACCTGCTGATGGCAGAGGGACGATAAGGCCGACAATAGCGACACGTAGCTCCATTCACGGTGCGCCAGCACTGGAGAACTTCTAGAAGCCACTAACGGTCGACACCAGTGAGACAAGGAGCATATCTTCTATGTTGTCGCCTTCTGGCCCAAGGCCCATCAGCCCACATCCTCTTACACCTCTCCGGCTATAAATAGAGACCTCAGTTCACAGGTTAAACATTCCGTTCCCTCTACTCTCACTCTTAATACTTCATTATCTCCTCAAAGCAGTTGCTTATTCTCACGCCGGAGTCTGGTTAAGAGGGAAACCCCCATATTCCCCTCTTAACGAGCTAACGGTGTTCTGTTTTGCCGGATTAGCCGGTCATTAAGGAGCTCAGGAATCCAAAGAAGATTAACCCTTATGGTTGAAACATAAACCGAACTAATTAACAATAAAATTAGTTACGTGTTTCTTCATTGGCGCCCACCGGTTTTCTACAAATCACTTTCATCTTCTTTTATGAGTTTTCTAAGTTGTTTTTCCTTCGATCAAGGCTGGTCAAGGAATCGTTCCTGATTTTGGGTTTGGAACAAATTCAAATGCAGTGTTGGGGGAGGACAATCAAAACGTCCAAGCCCAACATATCGAAGAAATCGGTGAAATCGAAGTAACCAACACTGGGGGACCTCGCGCGAGCATCACTCGCATCACTCAGACGGTAACCCCAGGAAACAATGGTGCTGGACCCTCAAATCCACCTCCACCTCAGCACATTTCGGCGCTATTAGGGCTACCAGAAGGCGAAACTCCAGCCTCTTGGTACGCCAAACAAATCGCTACCATCAATGCTGCATACCACTCTTTGAGCGCACAGCAAACGGTTTTGCAAGCAGAACCATCTTTAGTCACACCTTTGGGTCCAAGCCAGGGGGCGCGAGCGCATAGCAAACGGTTTTGCAAGCAGAACCATCTTTAGTCACACATTTGGGTCCGAGCCAGGGGGCGCGCCAGATACCCCCACAGCAAAACCTCCAAGGAAGAATCAACAGGCCTCCTCCCTAGAGACGACCGAGCGTGCATGACGCGCGCGACACACGGGGAGAGACAGAAAGCTATTATGACTACCCGTCAAATATCCAAAGAGGTCCAGTTCATAGCCGGCTCTGTCGCGCAATATGAATAATGAATGGAATGACACAGATCCAGACGACCCAACTTGGCAAGATGACGAAGGGTCTTCAGTCTTCAACCGCTTACTGAAGAATCACGAGTATTACAAACCAAGGCAACACGTCGGATACAGCGAAGAGGCAGAGCGAGACTTTCGCCTCGCCTATCGACCGGCTGAAGCTGCAGAACATTCAAAGTTCATCCCAAAGATCGCTCTAGCGCCATTATCAAGGGAAAAATTGCCTCCCACAGTTGGAAAGTTTAATGGGCTGACTGATCCGGATGATCACGTCAGAGTATTCACAAGTGTTGGTTGCATGGGGGGATGGAACATGCCCATGTGGTGCCATCTGTTTATCCAGACTTTCACAGGAGCTGCTCGTGCCTGGTTTGACAGCCTCCCTGCGGGAAAGATCAAGTCGTGGGTTGATTTCAGAACACAGTTTGTGAACCACTTCAGTCAGCAAAGACGTTACCAGCGCGACACAGCCGAGGTAACAGACATTTGGCGCAGAGAGAACGAAGGGTTGGAAGATTTCATCACTCGCTTCAACAAGGAGTGCTTGGAAATTGGTGGCGTAAGTGAGCAGCTCATGCGCGCTCATTTTAAGAAGGCCATTCGCTGTGATAGTCTCATCAGAACTATCACCGGAAAGGATGGAATGCCTAAAGAATGGGATAAACTCATGGAGGCTGCGAAAATAGTTGCGCAAACTGAAGAGTCGTTGGCCGGTAATAAGAACTCTTATACTGAGGATCGCTTCTCCAAAGGAAGCTCGCGAGATAACAACAAGCACAACAAAAACAAAAGTCAAGATTGGAAATCCGGAAAAGCAAGAGGTTACGACGATAGACCGCGCTACAGAGAAGACGCGCGAGAGACAATTGACAGAATTGGGTATCGAAAAGCAGTCAGGGATGATAACCGAGAAAAGCACTGGACTCCGCTCATAAAAACACCAAAAGAGGTACTAATGACGGAGAACCATGACTTCAAGGCTCCAAGGCCTATGACAAACAAGAAAGGGCAAGACCCGAACCTGTACTGCGATTTCCACAAGGATACAGGCCATCTCACAGATGACTGTATCAGCTTACGTCAAGAGATCGAGAAAGCGCTAAAGAGCGGAAAGTTAGGCCACCTGGTGAAAAACGTGCGCAAAGAAATGCACCAGATCCAGCGCTATGACGATGGGAATCACAATAAAGTCTGGCGCCTGGATACACATATGGTCAACGGACCAAGATACAGCGCAAGAGAAAAAGGCAAGCGCCCGTATGAGCCATCTTGGCAAGAACAGCAAGTCATTTTCCCGGTAGTACGCGGGGGCCCTCGCGCAACACGCCCCGTTGTTATTACCGGTATTGTTGGTCATTATGAAATAGAGTACATCTTTATTGACCCAGGAAGTACAGCAGACATCATCTATGAGCAATGCTTTAACCAGTTCGACGATGAAGATAAAGCGAGACTCGAGCCAGTCGACTACCCTCTGTCAGGCTTCTATAACGAAATGGTCTTCCCACTAGGCCAAATCAGCTTTCCCATCACATTCTCTGACGGAAAGCATTCAAGAACAACAAATGTGAATTTCATGGTAATGCCTGTCAAATCAAGGCATGATGTGTTGATTGGGAGAGAAACCCAAGGCGAATTAAACATGGTAACTTCCACACCCCACTCAGCCATCGGGTTTCCAACTGAGACGGGGGTGGCAATTATCTATGCAAAGAAGGAAGTAATGTCGGCAGAAGAGATGCGCCCAACCAAAGCGGCGAAGGTTTCAACAACTGGACCAGAAAAATGGGTTTTAAACCGAAAGTACCCAGAGCAAACGGTGACGATAGGCCACGCAATCTCACCAAACATCAGCGCCTGTTTCTTAATCAATGAAAGCATACGACTTATGTTTTCTTTTTATCATGATGACTTCTACGTTACAAATGCATGTTAAACTTTTGATTAGCACGAAAACACTACAGTAAATTACGAGCTCTTGAGTTATGCCTCCAAGGTCCTCCGCGAACATAGCGCGAGACCGAGCAGTTACACTCGCACAAGAGCCACACTTACGTTTATTCGCGCTAACTTAACCAAAGTTTCTAACAACAGTGCAATAATTGTAACTGGACAGAATAAACATAAACATCATATTTAACAAGCACAACTGCGCAATAGTTAAAAACAAATTATCATTAATTCAGAACAAGCGTGACCGCACAACAGGTTACATTTGACTCCTAAAGATAAAAATTACAAGGCACAAAGCCTGTCAATACTACCTACTCATACCCGTCACCACCACCATCATCATCATCATTCTTGTCGCCATCACCATTTCCATCACCATCACCATCATTGCCCGCCGTTTCTTCCTCATCAGATAATTCAACAGTTTCTGGTGGGTCGAGAATGCTCTTTAGACGTTGGCACCAGTCATCATGCTCTAGAGCCATTGCGACCAGGTCCATCACGGGCAGTGATAGGTGATCGTAAGCATTTTCAGCGCGAGCCAACTCGGCATCAGCTTCATTGGTCACCGAGCAATGACTAGTGTCAAACTCTTGCCCAAACACCTCTTCAACATGCTGCGCACACTCCAGATAGCCTCCACGGTGACCAACCGCACGAGAAGCATCTATAAGAGCAGCAACAGCTTTATCTAGTTCTCCATCATTTAAGATGGAGTTAGCCACCTACAGCAAAAGCAATAGATAAAGACACTAGGTTTTAATAATTAAAGCCCAAATTAAGAAAGTCATATCAGAACCACTCCCCTGCCGCGCATCCACTCGGCCTCAGAAGCAAGAGTATCAACGATGCCCTGAACCTCAGAATAGTTAGTCTGCGCTACATTAAGGGCCGCTATACTAACGTCTCGCGCTTCTTCAGCTTTCTGCTTGGCCTCCTCGGCAGAAGCAGCCTTACCCTTCTCGGCTTCAAGGTCAATTTCCAAGGACTCACTTTTGTCAACCTGCTGCTGCAGACGACGCTTCAACTCTGCTATCTCGACGTCCTTGGCCGCCAAGTCTTTGTCCTTACCAGCCAATTGCGCTTTCAGCTCAGCCTGCAAAGGATAAAAGACTTAGATAATTCTGCAAACAAAATCATAAGAAGAGAAAAGGTAAAGGTTTTCCGAACCTCAGCATGCTCCTTAGCAGCTTGCGCATCCTCGACCTTCCCGGTCAGCTCGGCAACCTTACCCTCAAGCTCAGTGATCTTCGCGCGAGCCGCATACATGCGCTGGTTTTCTTTCTCACATATTTTCTTCCATTCAGCCTTCTCCTTCGCCAGCAGATCCTCAGTGGCATGAAGCTTGCCCCTAAGGCCTTCACGGCCCCACTCTTCTGATCTCCTATCAGATTCAGACTTGGCTTTCTCTTCAACAAAGGCAGCCTTAGCCTTCTCATAATCTTTAACCTACTTCAACAGGCGCTCACGATACTTTTCCCAGTATGCCCGCTCCTTTACCATTGTGCGCCATTCTCGCACGATCTGGTGGTTGGCGGCGCGAGTGTTGGCCTCACCAACAACATAGGCCTGGTACAGCCCATCATGGGTTCACGCCCTTTGGCGGTTAACTTCACCAGGAGGGAAGGAATTTAAGAATCAATCACGACATGCCACAAACTCCATAAACGTATCCTTCTGTTTTTTACCCTAGGGAGCTTGATGCGGAGCGTTGCCACGCGCCTCCTCAGTATAATTTTTGTAATAGAGATCTCCCAAAGTATCCTTAGGACCAATGGGAGATTGAGGCATAAACCCTCCAGCACCACCAGAACTCATGCCACCCGCAGCATGTGGACCTGATCCCCCAGTAGTAGAAGTTACCTTAGTAAAATGAAGGGAGGCATCAGGTTGCGCAGTCTGGGTAGGTTTCTCAACCTCAGGCTCTTTCTTTTTCTCATCATGGGTGTTAGTGCACTATGTCTATTGACTTCGTCTTGTATCGAGTCATATAATGTAATAGGATAGGATAACCAGTGCTCAGGTTGCTAGAAACTGAGATTTGTGAGTTAGGAGCTAATTCCGCTTGAAACTGCCAGAGACCATTTCAAGCAAAATTAACTTAACCAATTCCGCTTGAAAGTGTCTTGACCATTTCAAGCGGAATCACAACCATTATAAATAGGAGCACTAGGTTGTCATTTCATACGGAATTAGATCTTGTGTTCGGTAACGAAGTGCTGCCGAATTGTCTCCAGGTGCTGTAATACTATCAATTCAATATAAGAGACATTTAAATTGTATCGAGCGTCCGTGTCATTGATTCCGCCTTTGATTCGGATAAACAACTCTTCTGATCGACTCATTCAGGTCGTACAACGATCCTACAAGTGGTATCAGAGCTCAGGAGGAAGAGTTTAGCTTGATTTCAACAAATTTCTGACTTCTACACCTTCTTTTTCAAATTGAACAAGATTTTACGGTCAAAATGGGTTGAATTTCACACATTACATGCGAAACATTATTTTAACAAAGCCTTGAAAGAATCAGACCAAAACTCAGCTTAAAAGTGATAAAAACAGGCCAAAAACCTAATTCCGCTTGAACGAGTACACCTAATTTCGCTTGAAAAGTTAAGGCCATTTCAAACGAGATAACTAATTTCGTTTGAGTTTCATCTGATTCCGCTTGAAAACTGCAATTTCGCTTGAAATGTTCAGTTGATTCCGCTTCAACGTCTAATTCCGCTTGAAGATTTCGTTTGAATCAAGTGATTCCGCATGAAAGTGTAATTCCGTTTGAAAGTACACTTGATTTCGCTTGAAAATGGAATTCCGTTTGAAGTTCTGATTTCGTTTGAAAGTGTCATCCAAGTGATTCCGTTTGAAAGAGTTATTTCGCTTCAACTAGTGATTTCGCTTGAGATTCTTATTCCGTTTGAAAGTGGACTTTTTTGTGTCAAGATCATTTCACGTCAACCGAGTGTCAGTTTATTTAAAGTTGTTTGATAGTGTTTAGACTGATTGTGTTTGTTTGACTGTTTGCTCCAGGTTTTTCAAGAAGCATTGCGAAGATGCCGGATTTTGGTGAAGAGTTTTATAACACGTTCTATAATGCGTTTACATCAGAAGATACTCCAATAACTCCAAGTAAAGCTACAAAAGTGATATCAGAGAGTTTGAATCATGATAAAGTGTACGGAAATCATCAGAGACCACCAACGCTCATGAATATCGAAGATTATCACTGGTGGTATGAAAGATTTGAAAACTGGGTGCAAGCTTATGCATATGATAGCTGGGTTTGTTTGACCATAGGATATGAAAAACCAAGAAATGAAAAACGTGAATTGATCACATTTAAAGATTTCACAGCAGATGATAAAAAGGAACATTCAGCTGAACTGAGAATGAAAACTTTACTTCAACAATCAATCAGAGAGGATATTTTCTCTTTACTTCAGTATGGTGAAACTTCTAAGTCATTCTGGGAAGCATTAAAGTTGAAAGCTGAAGGTGGGAAAGATATCAAAAAAAACAAAATTTCGCTGTTAAAGAAAGAGTTTGACTTGTTTAGCTGCATGAAGAATGAAACAGTTCGTCAAATGATAGAACGATTCTGTCATCTGAAAATTGAGATGGAAAGGTTTGGAATTCACAAAGGGAGAGAAGAAATGGTGGATAAACTAGTTGAGGCATTACCACATGAAGAAGATTGGAAAACTTATGTGATAGTGTTGAAAAATGATGATAAATTTGATACGATGACGTTAGACACTCTAATTGAAAAAATAGAGGGACATGATCTGTTGATTGAAAAACAAAACAAAGTGTCTAGTTCGAATTATCAACAGAATGTTGGTTTGTACTATCGAAGAGGGATGCTACAAAACATTGAATCTTGAAGGATCAAAACTGGTTTTAGTGCAAAAAAGAATGGTGATTCATCAAAGAACACGTCTTCAAGTTATGATCCAGGATATCACTCCTCATCTGAATCAGGATCGTCAAAATCAGATTCAAATTTTGATTGGAAAAATTCTCCACTTCTGAACAACGAGTTTGCTCAACAGCACATGAGTTTTTTAGCTTCTATTCTGGTATCTTATGAAGGTTTAATTGCAGGAAAGATAGGAAATCCAAAAATGAAAAAAGAGGATTACGATCAAGTGGATCCAAAAGAAATGGAACTCATGGATATTCGCTGGTGCATGGCGAGCGTCATTCGAAGAGCTCAAAGATTCATGGAGATTACTGGCAAAAGATGTTTGGATGGACCAGAACTGAAGTTAGGTTTTGACAAGAACAAAGTCACTTGTTTCAAGTGTAAACAAAAGGGGCACTTCAAAAGAGAATGTACAAACAACAGAGCCTATGAAAGCGTGAATCCTTTTTATGAGGATTATTACAAAAAGGCTATCTATCACAAGAATAACGAGCAGCCAACCAGAAAGCAACTTGAAGAAGGATCTTCTAAAGAGAAGAGAGTTGTTTTATCAATGCATAATCAAAGTGAAGATAGTTTAGATGATGATTATGAAAGATCTAAACAATCTGTCCTTAAAAACTTCGATTGGGATAAATACTTTGATGAGTCAGAAGAACCCAGAATCATAATCCATCATGATGAAGGATATGACTGGAGTCAACATGATAAAGATGTTGAAAGTGGTAAAGCAATGGTTGCTGAAATAAGACTAACTCGTGAAGAAAGACATGCTCGTCTTAGATTGGATGAAGTGTATGATGCTTACAAAGAAGCAACACTAGCAGGCAGGTGGAGCAAAGAAAAGGAATGCTATGTTGATCCCCAGGGAAACCCGACGGTTAATCCGAAGAAGGTTGACCTTGAAGCATTAGTTGCAGCTATACCTACTGTAAGTGTGTGGTGTAAAGGCCTTAGGGAGATTCCAAGGTATAAAGAGCAGGTTGAAGAAGGCATTCGAAAGGTGATATTTGCTAGTCTAGAAAAGAAGAAGAAGACAGTTGAAGAGATTGTGAATGAGAGTGAGAAATTGGTGAATGAAGTGAAGAAAGTTGATGAGAAATTTGAGAAATCTGTTGAAGAGAAACAAGAGGAGTTTAACAAAGTTCAGAGTTCACAAGCAAAGGAAACCACAGTGCCAATTACTGAGGTAACTACTCAAACTGATACTTCTGATAAAATTGATAATGAAGCTGAACAACAGTGCAAGAAATGCATGGAAACGTGCAGTGCTTGTACTGAAAAAGATGAAAAGTTTAAAATAAGAGATATAGAATTCACTAAAATAGAAAAGATTTTCAAAGATAAATGTCACGAAATGTTTGAAAATGAAAAGTTTTTGAAACAAGAAAATGAAAAGTTAAAACAAAAATGTGATGATCTTGAAAAAGAAAATAAAACATTGAAAGAAAAATGTTCAGCTGTTTGCAACGAATGTGTTCCAAAAGATAACAAAATCCAAGAGTTGCAAAAGGAATATGATGGAATGAAATTATCATATCATACTGTAAAAGAAGCGTATGACATTTTAAAAGGTAAAGTCAAAAGTCTAGATGATAGATTGTGTGCATGTCAGAGAAACACTAAATTTCTTGAAGCTAGATTTGAAGATAAACAAAGAGTTTTAAATCAATATATTGATGATGTTGCTAAGCTTAAACAAGAATTGGCAAATAAAGAAAAGTTGGTCAATAAATTGCAAAGTTACCATTCATCGTCATATATTCTGGAACGTATTTTCAACATCACACCCGATGGAAAAGAGTCAGAAAAGAACATAAAGGGAATTGGGTCTGAATACCATCAAGTTCCACCACCGTTGGAGAATAATTATACATTCTATGATGGCGAGAAAGTGGAAAAAGCAATAAATATGGTTGACCAGTTACCCGACAACATCGATGTGATTTATACCAAATCTGATGATATTAGTGATTCAGAGGTGGTTGGTAAAGTTGTTGAAAGTGTTTTAGTAGAAGAGTCTATCAAAACAGGTAAATCTGAATCACAAGATGAAAATGAAGGAAATTTTCATGATGAATATCTGAAAAATTCAAAATCCAATAAAAATTTGAATGATGATTCAAAAGTATTGGTTTATTCCATGATTGGATCGGACAAATTATTCTTAGATGTTGTATTCCCGATTCAGAATGTGATTTCAGAAAAGATTGAAAAAGTTTTCAAAATGGTTTAGATTGAAAAATCTGAGATTCCAAAGTTTGCAGGTAAGTGTCATAAAATTTTTTATAACAAACCTGGTTACAAAAAGAAAAACATGAAGGCTGGGTTGGGTTTTAAGAAGAAACAAAGTCGAAATAAAATTGAAATGCCAAATTATCAGACGAAGATGAATTTTGTTCATGGAACAAGTTCAGAAAAAGAGAAAGAATTTCAATTTAGACGTCAGTCTAATGAAGAGTTCTATGCTCAAAAGAAAAAGCAACAACCACAGGTCAAAGATGTATCCAAGAGAACATGTTTCAAATGTGATCAAATTGGACATCTTGCACGCAAGTGTCCAAATCTAAAATCTGTGGATGTTGACAAAAATAAGTCTGATAATGTTGAGAAACAAAAATCTGAGGATGTGAAACACAGGTCAACCAGATTTTATTCAAAACAAACTTGGAGGTATAACACAAACAAGTTTGCTTCGAACCAAACTTGGAAATCAAATTCGAACAGGTTCGATTAAAGACAGACCTGGAATTCTCACAAACCCAGATTCAGAACAACGCAAAGTTGGCAAACATCAGTTGATATGACAAAACCCCAACAATTTTGGAAACCAATTGTTGTTCAAAATCAAAATGTTAAAAAAGATTCACATTTTTATAAACGAGGTACTCCGAAAGGTCAAACATAGAGTGTTAAGAAACAAGAGACTTCGGTAAAAAATGAGAAAGTTGAAGTCAAAGATGAAAAAGTCTTTGTTCAAGATGAAAAAGATTTTCCAAAGTTGAATGAAGCATATTGTGTTGATATGCCTAAGGTCAAACAGACCTGGGCTAAATTGTTCAAGTGATTAAGTAGTTTGAATGTGTAGGTGCTCAAGACAACTGAAGATTGTGATAATGGATGTTGGAGCAGCCTGGCACAGGAGGAAACGGCTGTTAGACCCTCGTTTGGTTGAAACAGGGAGTTTGTTTGTTTTCCGTACATAAATAAACCATATTTCAAAACCCTAAAAAAAATGTTGCTTGAATACGCCGAAACCCTCACGGCTGAACAAACATGATTAATTTCACAAGAGTGAAAAACGGTTTTCAAACTGTAAAATGTCAATGTGTTGTAAATCATGGGGGTATGTTAGATTTTCTGCTAATGTGTATATCATAATTGTTGCTTTACATGTTATATTTTCTGCAAAACAGAGCATGAGATGCAGAAAATGGATGGCGAGACAAAGCTATCAGTATTGGTTGTCAAATTTTCTTTAAATGATTTTGCATTTTAGGGGGAGAAAAATTTGTTAGAAAATCCAAAAACATTTGAAAATTTGAAAAAGTCAAAAAACATGATAAAATTCAAAATTGAGTTTTTGCGTAAAAAGAGGAAATGATAGTACATCAGTAGACAGTTACAGTATGCTAAAGAAATGTAATGATTATATGTAACACCTCGGAAATTTACGTCCAATAATGTATTGACACGTGTCATGGGCCTTGAATATGTGAAAACATACTTTAGAGGGACTAAAGTTGACAAACAGTGAAACTATGTGAATACAAGGGCCCAAAGTGTCAACAATGAATAAATAGGCTATAAAATAACCCTACATGATGTTTATAATCTTAAACGGGTAAATCATGGATCATACGAGGCGAAAAATGAAAAAAGTGAGGAATTACAAACTACAGGGGCTAAAAGTGTCAACATGTTGAAAGTATACCTCTGAGTGATCTTTTGGCAAACCCGAAGCTTTGTAATGATAAAATATACTCACGAGAAATTATGATAAAAATTTCGTGAAGTTTCGTGAACGTATGAGAAAGTTATGATTAAAACCGTACACGAAAGGTTAATTGCGTTATCGTGAATTTCGTGACTTTTCGGGTAAGCGCAAAGTGAACCGAGGACTTTGCCATGTTTATAAAAGTCCCAAGGTTCATAAAAATCAGATTTTAAGGGTTTAGGGTGCAAATAAATAGCTTAAACACGTTACAAAAGTTCAGGGACTGAAATGTAATTCGATGGAAACTTGAAAGGCTGGTCGCCCCCACCCTCGCGCCACGCGAGGGGGTCCTCGCGCCACGCGAGACCTGCTGCCAGCGACAAAACCTGCAGATGTCGGTTTTCTTGGCTGTTTGCGAGTTGTTTGCAGCTGTAATCGACTTAGGGACCTGACCAATCGACTTTCATGCATTTGAGGACACTTGTACAAGTCTTACAACACCTGTAAACCTCTGTGGCAGCCTCACAACACACCAAAATCTGCATATAAGGCACTTTATGTAGTAAACACAAGAACACTTGAACTTTCAAAAATTCACAAAAACGATTCTGGAGCATTCTGGTCGACAAGGCAGCCTCATAGTGATCCCTAAGCTTGTCTAGGACTATTGTAAGTGTTTACATCTTTCTCTAATTCGTTCTAACTTAGTGTATTAACCGAAAGTCAAACTATCGTAAATTACACTTGACTTTACGATTAAACGAGATTGGCTCTGTCATTTCTCAAATTGGAAGTACCTACATGTTGGTATTTATGTGTGTAACAAACCCCTAAAAGGGTATTTTCAGATTCACACTCTAAGCATGTTAATTGTCGAGTCAAAGCATTTCTTAAAAAGTCAACAGAATGTGTTTTTGCAAATTTAAGCATAATTAGTAATGTAGGCTACATGCAACCTGTTTGATTATCAAAATAACTTTATAAATAATGTAAGAACATGTTTTAACATGATCAACTCGACAATTTTCAGTTTAAACCCGAATCGGAACCGAAAGTCACATAAATTGACTTTTTCTTTGACTATCGGTTCGGATCCATCCATGCATGTTTGAGATCTGCATTAGAGCATATTTTGGACCAACTTTCATATAAGTTTAATTCTCTGAAATTTTACAACTTGGTTCAACACTTATCCGCTTCATATGCATGTTACCGGTTTATGCTTAAATATGACTATTTTGCCCTTTTAACTATAAAACGCGATTTTTGAAAAAAATGAAAGAGTAGAAACAATTGTTACTGATTTATAAACTTGCACCGAAAATTTGATATCAGTTTGAGGTCCAGAATAACAGTTATGCTCATTATCGTAATTTGCAAGCTTTATGTTACATAAACGGCATAATTAGCGTATAACCTACTTAAACCCACTTTTTGATACCAAACTTTTTACCCACTGATGTTATATAATATTTTGGGATTTATAAAGATTTTTATTAAATTTTTGGCTGAGCATAACATAGGTCTTTAAGCTAAATTCGGTAAATACCGACTTTGCCCTTTTAAGCCATAAAATGAGTTTTACAAATCCTTTTGACCCCAAACCTTTTTCTACTGATTTTATTTGTTAAATAAATTATTTTGAGCATTCTGGAAATATAAAAATATCAGCTTTCTTTTGAAAACCCGGAAACGGCTCTAAATTGCCATTTTAAGCGTTTTTAACGCCTAGTATGTACTATAACCATATTAAACATATAAGGTTGATACCTACTGATGTTCTTAGCATATTTTTATAAAATAACAGTAAGTATAAGTTTTTGAACTCAGATTTCCAGTTTTGACATTTTTAGCCCTTGTGAAATTACCGAAATACCCCTAAGGTGCATAGTTTGGTTTAAAATGATAAGTTTCATATATGGGTCATACCCTACTGTTATAATATGTTAAATTAAGTATTTTTACTGTATGAATCAGACCTACAACTCAGATTACAAATTTAACTCTTTTATAATCTTTTAAAAGACCAAAATGCCCTTATAAGGCATAAGTTGAGTTTAAATTCATTCGGGGCATAATAGAACATAACTTATTGATATTATAACATATTTAGAGCATATTATCTCAGGGAACTTGCATATGATTCTTACGGTTACCCGTAACGCTCTTTTCGCGTTCGGTGCGGTTTATGTAACCAGTTTGCATAAATTGACCGAGACGGGTCGAACATTATCATCTTTGTCTCAAAATCCAGAATGTATTTAGTATACCCATATTATACAAGTATTCAAACTTGTCGGGTCTAAATCACATTCTATCCGGTCTTCGCTTAATCGTGCGTTTGAACCGTTTCGTCCTTCAAAGCTAACCGGTCTAAGCTTAAGCTTAAATAAAGACCCGTTAGAAATCTAATAGGTTATATTAAACCTTCGTTCCAGATTAGGAGCACCGGTAAAAGCTACCTGCCTTTTTGCTTGTTGAGATATATACTTACCAAGGTAAATACTTTTAACTTATTTTCCCTATACGGGCTTGGGGTACGGTATATAAAATACCGCTTGGTCCGGCATTGAATTCTTTAATCGAATAGAGGTTAAATTTATTGAGATGCCTTGTTTTGAATGTGTGTTTTATTGCTTAAAGCCTTTGGGGGGTTAATGACCATGTCCCGGATATCCTCGGCATTATCTTACGAGATGGCCACGACCTGAGCACGGGGTGTAGGCATACACCTGTCAAGTGTATAACTCAATATTGTGGTGTGTCTATTGATCTTTAACCCGGCACGAACCGGACTACTGAACGCATAAGTAACATGTAAATCCTTTACAAGATTATATTACATAATTATCCCAAGTTATAAAAATGTTTTGTGCCACGTGCATTCAAATCAATTTTCAACTCTTTTCAAAATGAGTCAGTTAAATTGTATTTACCAGTGTAAACTGACGTATTTTTCCCAAAAGGTTAAGTGCAGGTACTACACGTAATAGGCTGGCTGTCTTCTAAAGCGTCCACAATAAGTCTCGCAAGCTTGGACGACAATAAACTGTTGAACAATATCTTATTTTATTTTGATCCGCCTGTGGATCCGTTTCAACTACTCGTGATATTTAATATTACATTTTATTTAAAGTTGAAATGAATCTATCTTTGCTTCCGCTGTGCATTATTATATTGTGTTGTTTGTCTATGATGATACCAACTACGTCACTATACTCCCCACCGGGCCCACCGGTGACACGTGGAAAATAGGGGTGTGACAGGTTGGTATCAGAGCCAACTCTGAGTGAATTAAACACTAGCCATTTGTGTTTAATCTCAGTTACACAATTGCACAATCCTCGATTCTCGAGTCTAGACAAAGAACTTAGGAAATTTCCAAATTTTTGTTTAATTTTCTAACCTTGTCTTATATATATTTTGTTGTATTACTTGATGTTTTTGACAGGTTCACGAAAATGCCACCAAGAATGAGAGGTAGAGGCCGAGGAGCATATATAGCTCCAAATGACCATGAGGCCGGACCATCACACCGGCGGACACCATCGGATCCTCACCGCAATGATGCTCAAGACCTTTGGAGGTCTTTCACCGAACCAGCGAGGCGCTCAGTCTCGCTAAGCACCTCTCCATCGATCCCACATTCCTTTGGGCCTCATTCGGAGAATGAGCCCCACAACTCACACCAGTCCTATATACCTCTCCAAGGACATCAATCACCTTTTGACAACACATCACCCGTCTTTCAGGGTCAGTTCAACCCTGATGACTACTTAGAGGCAGCAGCAGTGGGTTTTAACCCACTTGGACCAGAAGACCATTTTTCGGGTGGCAACCCGATGGACATTGACGAGGATACTGATCCTGTCATGCCACCCTCCGGAACACCGAACCACCCCATCGAGATTTCTGATGGGTCACCGTTCATGGGATCACCATACAATGGTCCCGACAGTTATGAGGAGATGTTCAAACAATATGACTGGGCATTTACTCCCAGTTATCATAACTCTCCTTTACACCAGCCTCATCACTCTCCTCTTCACCAATCTTACCATAACTCCCCTCTGCACCAGTCATACCACAACTCTCCTTTGCACCTGCCTCACCACTCTCCCCTACACCAGCCACAGCAGTAGCCCCAGCAGCAGCAGAATCCTTCCGAGGATTCTCGATTTGTAGCGGTCACTCCGTCAGCAGCAGCACCTCCACTTCAGCCTCCCTCGCCTCCGAGGCGAAGGAGAACTACAGTGCGAATGTCCGCACGAGGAGGAGTGCGTATCAGCACCCCTCCACTTTCGAGTGGCAGCCGGTACTCACCAGTTCATGAAGAAACAGAGATGGGTGAATCTTCAAACCCCGTCTCTGAAGTAGCAACTGCGCCAGTCGCGCCACAGCCACCATTGGGTTTTGGAGACCCAATCCCCGCTTACACTGGAGCTGCAGCATTTAACCCCTTCGAGCAACAGTTTCCCACGGGTTACAACTTTACGGAGGATCCATACTGGATAGCAGCAAACTCCAACACATTCCACCAAGAGGCTCCCTACGGAGGTCCCTGGGCTACGGGACCCTCGACCTATGGGTACCCATCATATGGGTATCAGCAGTCGCAGCCTCCTCAACCTCCTTATTATCAACCGCAGCCTCCTCAACCCCTGCACTATCAGCAACCACCTCAGGCACCGGCGATGTCGCCGCCCCAAATGCAAGAAATCATTCATGGGATACAAGAGGTGCGTCAAGAGATGCGGGATGGGTTGCAGCATGAACGAAGGCGTAGACATGGGATGTTTAAGAAGTTAACGGATCTGATTAAGGGGAAGAAAAAGAAGGATCGTTGAATCCTTTGTTTGTTGGTTATTTTAGTGTATTACTCATGTCCCTGCGTGGACATTTATTTATTTCAGTACTCTACCCCTGCGCGGGTATTTCTTTCTGTTCTGCCCCTGCGTGGGCATATCTTTTTATTTAACCCCTGCGTGGGTTTGTTGTTTTATTATTTGGCCCCTGCGTGGGCATATGATTTATGTAAAAGACCCGTTTAGGGCAACTTGTACTGATTTAATTTTTATTTGAAATGGTTAATTTAAATTTCATTTTTAAATTATGTGCATAAACATAGTGTATGAATAAATGAAAAATAACATTTAATATTTTGATTTACCATTTTAATTATATAATAAGGATCTTAAAAGGTAAAACCTAGCTGTTATGTTGTCATAAATCTAGCCAATATGGTGGAACCTGTTTAAAAAGATTCAAATCTCTGTTAACATCTGTAAACATGTTAACATTCTTGGCTAATGTGATCCGTAAAATCACACACGCCACCCTTTTTATAAAATATCCAAGTTTAATATTTCTATATATAATTGGTTGTGACATAATGCCTACGGGTTATAATTAATGTCATATAAAACGAAAGGCGGCTGTAGTTTATAAACTCCCTGCCAAGAAAAGGATTGAATTGTCTTTTATTCAAGCCTTAATCCTATAAGATCTAAATTTGTAATTTAGAAATTTGTCTACGAGACTAGGCTTATTATGCCAATATTATATTTCGTTCTAAAAAGATTATTAGTAAAAATCCTGAATGAAATTATAAATTAACTAATATGGCTTTTGTTTACCATGGTTAATAAATCGTCAAGAACGATAATACTGTTTAGACTTCTAAATAGACCTTGTCCTTATTTTGTGTAGCAATTAAGACTACACGACTAAGTCTGAAGAGATAAACAGTCATCCAGTGGAAAACCCGGACAATACTAAAATATTAGTAACGGGTGCGGAATTAAAAGCATTAGTGAACGATGCAGTTATTGAAGCGCTAAACAGACAGTATAGCGAATCAAACGGGACCCGGAGTAGGACCCGATCTGCATCACGTTCCAAACCGAAAGTCCACTCGGAAGCTCATAGCAAACCGCCCTCTCAGAAGGAGGTACCTAAGAAGGATAAGCCAAAGAAGGATGATGAGGATCATCACTCCTCTAACCAAAACAGTATCCCGATAAAGAAGATCTAGCAGAAACATGAACCGCATAGTAAGTCCTGTACGTATAAATACTTCGTTTCATGTAAGCCCAGAGACTTTACTGGGGATAAAGGAGTGGTCGACTGCATGACCTGGTTAGACGAAATGGACACAGTTGTAGATATCAGCGGGTGTGCTGAGCGGGATGTAGTGAAGTACGTATCCCAATCGTTCAAGGGGGACGCACTAGCGTGGTGGAAATCTCTCTTACAAGCTGCCGGAAAGGCCACACTTTACAGTATGTCATGGGATCAGTTCGTAGCCCTTATTAAAGAGAATTTTTGCCCACAACATGAGGTTGAAAGGATCGAGTCAGACTTCGTATCTTTGGTGATGAAGAATCTAGACTGCCAGGCATACCTCACCACTTTCAATACTCTATCTCGGTTGGTTCCATACTTGGTAACCCCAGAGCCGAAAAGGATTGCCCATTTCATTGGGGGTTTGGCCCCTGAGATTAAAGCAAGTGTCAAGGCATCGAGGCCTACAACTTTCAGATCAGTAGCTGATCTATCTCTCTCTCTCACCCAGGATGTAGTCAGGTTGAGAGCACTTAAGAGCTCAGAAGAGAATAAGAGAAAGCGTGAGGACGATACCTCACGGAGATCGGAGAAGAGACACCGAGGAAATAACGACCACAGGAAAGGGTCGGGATCTAAGAGAGATGGGCAACAGTCGGGGGATAAGCCCAAATGTAAAACTTGCAAGAAGAACCATTTTGGGAAATGTCGTTTTGAGTCAAAATCGCAGTCCCACACGAGACCATGTGGAATCTGCAAATCTACTGATCATACGACTTTGAAGTGTAAGGGTCTGAAGGATGCAACATGTTACGGTTGCAACGAGAAAGGGCACATTAAGTCTAATTGCCCAAAGTACGCTAAGAAAGCCGATGATGGAAAGAAGACCAATGCGAGGGTCTTCAAGATGGACGCTAAGGAAGCAGTTCAAGATGACAACGTTATTACAGGTACTTTTCTTGTAAATGATGTTTTCGCTAGAGTATTGTTTGATTCTGGAGCAGATAAATCTTTTGTTGATGATAAGTTCTGTAAGTCTGAAATTTCAAACTGGTGGAGATTCAAAAGTCTGAAATTTCAAAGTTTGCTGGAAAATGCATGAAATTGTTTTATAACAAACCTGGTTACAAAAAGAAAAACATAAAGGCTGGGTTGGGTTATAAAAAGAAACATAATTGGAAAAGAAATGAAAAGCCAAATTATCAGGAAAAGATGAACTTTGTTCACGGAACAAGTTCTGAAGAAGAGAAAGAACTCCAATTTAGGCAACAGTCTAATGAAGAGTTCTACGCTCAAAAGAAAAAAGCAACAACAACAGGTTAAAGATGTGTCCAAGAGAACATGCTTTAAGTGTGATCAAATTGGACATCTCAGTCGAAATTGTCCAAATCTTAAACCTGTTGGTGTTGAAAAGAAAAAGAAGTCAGATGTTGTGAACCAGAAGTCAACCATGTTTGACTCAAAGCAAACTTGGAAGCCGAAAATGTCAAAGGCTGACTCACAACAAACATGGAAATCGGTGACACCCAGATTTAGAACAACACAAAGTTGGAAAACAACTGTTGATGCAACTAAACCAAACCAGTTTTGGAAACCAAAAGTTGTTGTTCAAAATCAAAATGTTAAAAATGATTCTCACTTTTACAAGAGAAGTGCTTCAAAAGGTCAAAGCTGGGTGGTTAAAACACAACCTGTTTCTGAACAGAAAACCGATTCAATCAAAAGGGATGATGTAAAAGATAAAACGTTGTTTGTACCAAATGACGATAATTTTCCAAGATTGAATGAATCTTATTGTGTTGAAATGCCTAAGGTCAAACAGACCTGGGCTAATTTGTTCAAGTAATTGAGTAAGTTTGAATGTGCAGGTGCTCAAGAACTTTGAAAAATACCAAGATGGAGATGAGAGCAGCCTGGCATAAGAGGAGAAGGCTGCTGATTCCTATGTCTGAATACAGGGAGTTTGTTCTGTACATAAATAAAGCATATTTCTAAAACCCTAAAAATTGAAAAATTTAAAAACCAAAAATATGTTTTTATTTTGTCAATAATTTGAAAAATAAAAAATATGTTTGTTTTTAAATTTTGTCAAAAATTCAAAAGTTTCAAAATATGTTACTTGAATATGCCGAAACCCTCACGGCGGAACAAACATGATTAATTTCACAAGATTGAAAAACGGTTTTCAAACTGCAAAAGATTAATGTGTTGTAAATCATGGAGGTATATTTTCTGCAAAACAGAGCATGTGAAGCAGAAAATGGATGGCGAGACAAGGCTATCTACATCGGTTTGTCAAATTTTCTTTAAATGTTTTGAATTTTAGGGGGAGTAAAAATTTCAGAAAATACAAAAACATTAGAAAATTTGAAAAAGCAAAAAACATGATAAAAATTCAAAAAGAGTTTTTGTGTAAAGAGAGGAAATGATAGTACATCAGTAGACAATCACAGTACGCTAAAGAAATGGAATGTTAAATGTGATAAACGGTCTCACTGATGATATGTCAGTAGGTTTTTACACGCTTAGTAGATTGTTTTCGAGATATAAACCTAAATATCAAATACTTACTTATCTCGTGGGGAACATCTCTCGGATATATGGGTAACCCCCGAAATCTTGTTTGAGAGATTGCCTGATTCTGAGATACTAGGTCTTTATACTGTTTGATATATGGGGTATTATACCTGGTCTTCTGATATTGCGGAAACAATGGCCTAGACCTCGTATAATACTTTACGCGCTTTTAAAAGCTTACCATCTGCATAAAAATTGAAAAATATCGAAAGATATGAATCAATTGCAGTTGAAGAAAAGATTCCCTAAAGGGAACACACCTAAAGTCGAGCCTTCATCTCTTTGACTGAACGGAAGTTCATACCTGATCTCTCAAGGTCTCGCACTAACCCAGATATAGATATCAGATTGGTATACTCACCTGTAAGACCGAATATAGGGAATTTTGACACAGGAGTATATTCTGAGGTGGGACACGCGAATAAGTTAAGTCCTTAAAACACTAATCTGTATCTCGAATCAATTGAACTTTGTGTGAAAATTTAAGTGGATCAGTATACTAACAATCTAAGTGAATCGTTTAGAACTTAAAGTGTTAATAAAGCTCAACGGTGCTAGTGATTTGTCATAAACTGATATGATCCTCTGACACAAACTCAAACAAAAATATTGTCTGTAAATATTTCTTTACTGCTTTATGTTTCAGTAAAATACAAAAAGATTTTGATTCTTCTTTATTTTCGACAACCGATGTCTGAGAAGCTGAGTTTCAAAATCTAAGTATGTTGATCATGTTTCTAAAAAATAAAACAAGTTCATTAACTTGAAACTTGAAATTTTAAAATAAAAAATCAAAAACAGTTTGTGAAATCTCCAAGGTCATTAATTTGGACTTGGATGATTATCTGTGAGGGTTTTGGATGCTTAAATTGTTAAAATCTGTTGTAAAGAACTAGGTTCCGGATTTGGATACTTAATACTGCCAAATCTATGAAGATTGTTGATAGGGGGAGAAAATCAAGTAAATCCTGGATATATTCATATTTATCTTTTAGAGCCAGGATCTTGATTAAAAGTTTTTAAGAGCCAGGTCACGATTCCTGGAAAATCGTAAATGCCTTCATTGTCGCATATTCGAAATATTTCAGCTGATGCTAAAAGAGCCAGGTTTTCAATCCTGGATATTCAAAACATTTTCACTTATAAATGTTTGAGAAATTGCAGATGCTATTCTAGATTACGATCCCGATAGCCGAGTCTAAGGGGGAGTCTGAAGACGAGCTCATCGCAAGGGGGAGCTTGTAACCGGAAAGCCAGGTGTCGATCCCAAAATCACGGAAGCTTGACGAAAGGGGGAGCCTGAAGAAAGAGTCTACCGAAAAGGGGAGCTGAAGCTGAAGACAGATCCACGGGGATTCTGTTCAAGAAAGAGGGAGTCTGTGTTGCTGAAAATGTGATAAAGTTTCAAGAAGATTCAGAAAGAGAGAAAGACAAGACACTACGAGATTGACTGCGGCAATATCCAAGGGGGAGTCTGTTGGTGCCTTTATGTCTATCGCCTCCGTCAATACAATGCATAGCAGAAATGGAACGAAACATAGCTTTATTGTGTTATATTTAGGAAAAAGGGCAAGGTAGCATTATTGTAAATAAGGAAACTTTCCTTATAGCCCTTGCCTATAAATAGAGGAGTTAGTGTTTCATTTTAGAACTTTTGCCATTTTCACCATTGGAGAGCTTTGGAACTAGAGAGAGTGTCTAGAGAGAGAAAGTGCAAAAGGTGATTCACATGATTGTACGATTTCATATCTTTGAATAGAATCACAGATTTAGTACATTTTCGTGTTCGGTCCACGCATGTGTACGGATTCCGCACATCACACATGTCAATACGCAATCGTTACGGAGTAGAAAACCGAACCTACAAAATCTTTTAACTTAACTGATTTTAACGAGTTTTCAAACGAATCAGTCGCCCGAACGAATAACCATCCGATCGGATAGCCATCCGATCGAACGACTATCCGACCAAGTGACTTATGATGTTAAACACTTAAATAAATTTCCAAGTTTCAAGAATATCTTAGCCCACTCGGATCACCATCCGAGCGGACGGCCATCCGTCTGGATGACCTTCCGACCGGATGACCTGAGGAGTAGAGACATTCCATGCTTTATAAAATGCTACAACGAAAACTTCAAAGTTCATACACAAACACATCCATCCCAAACGGACAACCCTCCGACTGAATGGTGTAAGGACCGCTTATTCGTTTTTATAAAGTAACAACTTTAATGATTTAAAGACTTTACATTTGACTACATTCATATAAACTTTTAACAAAATTTGGGCATGACCCATTCATATAACGAATACATCCCTGTTTTAAACATAATCAAATTAAATACAACACTACGGTTCATTCGACAACATAGTACTAAAACCAAAACAACAAGTTTTAAAAAGTATGACTACTAACAAAGTTGGACAAAATAACAAGTTATGAACCAAAAAGTTGAAAATAAGCTAGCAGAAGCGTTTGGTATAACAAGACATGGACATGTGCTCGCTCCGATTCTCCAAATCGCCTAAAGTGAGGATTTACCTACATACAACAACAAAGCTTTAAAAGTTAGACATCATACTTGCTAAATCATAATTCCTTCATTTTAATTTCATTCATATATGAGCTTGCATCTTTCTTACACTTTCAACTCCCCAATTACTTGGGTTTGGCATATACACTCTTAATGAGAGTTAAGCATACACATTTGACCCGTATAGTTGGGTTAATTGTTTTCAACATGATCTTAGTTCATTCCGGATAACGGGTTGAACCTCATACATGCGCTTTACACTTATGGCCACCCGTTCTAGACGAGTGGTACCATTTCATTACTCGACCCGGTTCGACTCGAACCGGTTGGCTTGCTTAGCTTAATATAACCTTTATTAACATAACCAAATCCGTGAAAGATTTGTTGCTTACTTACTAATCACTAATATCATTACATCATGACATTTTATCGAAATAAAAACAAGATTTAATTAAGGTTTTTGTATGCAACAGAACATACCTCGATCTTGCGCACCTTCCGTCTTCTTGGTGCTTGTACCTTCTTCCTTTACGCCTACATTACAACATTCATTCTTTCATTTAGTCTATCAATTCATTCCACCATTTTTCCGTAATACATATACATTAATCTTTCAGGCATTTTATCGAACACTTGGTAGGCATTGTAGTTAAGGTACATGGTACAAGTCTATAAAGCATGTTCTTACTAGTTAATCATCACCCAACAATTTCATTCATTCAAATTCACCTAGCTATTTCATTCTACATAAATTTCATTCATTATTCAAGTATCACAACAAGCTTATACACTAACTTCCTAGTTTTATGATTTCTCATAATCATCAACCCTTACTAACTTCTTAACAAGTGGGTTTATGCTATAATCCTTTCATGGAACCTAAAATCAACACAATTCCTGTTCTAGGAATCAATTCTAACTAGGATTTCCCACTTTGGATAAAAGAAATCGAATTGGGTTGAACCCTTCTTGTTACAAAGCATAATTTCAGAAAATTGAACTTACCACTTCACTAACTAGGCTTAGATTTTCGAAAATCTTGAGACATGCAACAGATTTGGCTTGAATTTCTTGATCAATTGAGGGAATTAGCAAAAGCAAGGGTTTTCACCCTTTTCTTCCTGTTCGATCGATCCCAGACACACTCACTGTGTTTGGGATTTTAATTTGTTTTTAATAATTTTAAGTTTAATCACTTTTGCACTTTACCCCCTACACTTAGTTGCTATTTACAACTCTAATCTTTAACCCACATTTAACTATCATTTTGCCAGAAACTAAATCATATTAAGTTTATTATTTATCTACATTGATCTTTATTGTGTTTTAAATTTTGGGGTGTTACAAGTCTACCCCCCTTAAAAGAGGTTTCGTCCCCGAAACCTGGTTAAATAACAAATTTAAATGTGCACATACCAAACAGAAAAGGATAGTGCTTCCTCATTTCATCTTCCGCTTCCCATGTGAGTTCCGACCCCTTTCTGTGTTGCCACTGAACCAACACTTGTCTAACAGCTTTGTTGCGGAGATTCTTCACCTTGACGTCTTTAATGGCTATGGGTCTTTCGACATAATTCAACCCCTCTTTCAACTCGATGTCATCGAGAGGTACTATTGCTGTTTCGTCCGCAAGACACTTCCTCAACTGTGACACGTGGAAGGTATTATGAATCCCATCTAGTGTAGGCGGTAATTCTAATCGATATGCAACCTTTCCAACTCGCGCCAAGATTTTGAACGGGCCAATATATCGAGGACCTAATTTGCCCCGTTTGCGAAAACGGATTATACCCTTCCATGGGGACACTTTCAGCAGAACGAAATCTCCGACTTGAAATTCAATAGGACGCCTTTTCTTGTTTGCGTAAGCTTTTTGCCGATCCTGGGCTGCTTTCAGTCGAGCTCTTACCAATTTTATCTTTTCATTTGTTACTGCTATTAGATCACTAGGCGCAAGCTCTCTTTGTCCCACTTCACCCCAACATACGGGAGTTCTACATTTTCTCCCGTACAGTAGTTCATAAGGAGCCATTTTAATGCCATTATGGTAACTATTATTATAAGAGAATTCCACTAGGGGTAGATGGTCATCCCAGCTTCCCCCAAAATCTAATGCACACGCTCTCAGCATATCGACAAGTGTTTGAATGGTTCTTTCTGACTGGCCGTCAGTCTGAGGGTAGTAGGCAGTGCTTATGTGTAACCTCGTGCCCACACTCTCGTGAAACTTTTGCCAGTAGCGGGAGGTAAATCTGGTGTCCCGGTCCGAGACGATTGACACAGGTACCCCGTGTCGAGATATGATCTCATTCATATATATTTCTGCCATTTTCTCGGAGGAGTAAGCCTCCTTGATGGGTAGAAAATGAGCGCTTTTCGTAAGCCGATCTACGATTACCCATATTGTATCGTGCCCCTTTTTCGTTCTAGGAAGCTTGGTTACCAAATCCATTGTTAGTTCCTCCCATTTCCATACCGGGATCTCTAAAGGTTGCAATTCCCCGTATGGTTTTTGATGCTCTGCTTTCACTTGGGAACATGTTAAGCATTTCGCGACATACTTAACGATATCACGTTTCATGCCCGGCCACCAATAATTGGTCTTCAAATCCTGATACATCTTTGTAGCCCCGGGGTGAACCGAATACCGTGACTTATGAGCTTCTTCAAGTAACGCAGTCTTGACTTCACAGAAACGAGGTATCCAAATTCGGCCGAATCTCGTTTTGAGTCCGATCGAATTTTCTTCTAGTTTATCGGTTACACCTTTCAATCTTTCTTTCTTTACATCTTCCGCTCCAAGCGACTTTATTTGGGAATCACGTATCGTCTCGAGTAATCGTGGCGTAACTATCATCTTCATGGATTTTACTCGAATGGGAGACGGATATTCCTTTCAGCTTAACGCGTCGGCTACCACATTCGCTTTTCCCGGGTGATAAAGGATATCACAATCGTAATCTTTGATAAGTTCTAACCACCTCCGTTGCCTCATATTCAAGTCTTTCTGCTCAAAGAAATATTTAAGGCTTTTGTGATCCGAATAAATTGTGCATTTCACGCCATATAGATAATGCCTCCAAATTTTTAAGGCAAATACTACCGCTGCCAATTCCAAATCGTGTGTTGGGTAGTTTACTTCATGCAGTTTCAATTGTCGCGAAGCATATGCGATAACCCTTCCCCTTTGCATCAATACGCAACCTAAACCCTGGTGTGACGCGTCTGAATAGACCACCAGGTCTTCAGTCCCATCTGGTAATGTCAAGACCGGGGGACATGATAATTTCTCTTTTAATACTCGAAAAGCTTCTTCCTGTTCTTTACCCCACACAAATTTTTCTTTCTTCCTCGTTAGTTTTGTTAAGGGTAAAGCTATTTTCGAAAAATCCTGTATGAACCTTCTGTAATATCCCGCGAGGCCTAGAAAACTTCGTATTTCAGTCGGGTTCTTCGGAGGAACCCATTTCATTACGGCGTCAATCTTTGACGGATCTACTAAGACACCCTCCGAATTGATCACATGACCCAGAAACTGCACCTCCCTGAGCCAAAAGGCGCATTTTGAGAATTTCGCGTAGAGTTTCTCCTTACGGAGAACTTCAAGTACTTCACGCAAATGTCTTGCATGTTCGGCCTTGTTTCGAGAGTAGACTAGAATATCATCAATGAACACGATCACCGATTTATCTAACATGGGTCGACATACCCGGTTCATAAGATCCATAAACGCAGCCGGCGCGTTCGTCAATCCGAAGGACATGACTAAAAATTCATAATGCCCATAACGGGTTCTGAACGCGGTTTTCGGAATATCTTCTTCCCGTACTCTAACTTGATGGTACCCCGAACGCAGATCTATCTTGGAGAACCAACTTGCCCCTTGCAATTGATCAAAAAGATCGTCAATTCTAGGTAAAGGGTAGCGGTTCTTGATGGTTAGCTTGTTTAATTCTCTGTAGTCAATGCACATGCGCATCGACCCGTCTTTCTTCTTAACAAATAAGACAGGCGCTCCCCAAGGTGACACACTCGGACGTATAAAGCCCTTATCTAACAGGTCTTGTAATTGTGTCATTAGCTCCCGCATCTCGGTGGGAGCCAATCTATAAGGAGCCTTCGCAACCGGATTCAATTCGATGCGAAACTCTATTTCTCTTTCGGGGGGAAGTCCCGGCAATTCCTCCGGAAATACATCCGAAAATTCATTCACTATCTCCACGTCTTCAAGCTTCGGGAAACCTTGTTGAACATCTATCACGTAAGCTAGGTATGCCCTACCCCCGTTAAGTGTATACTTAGCGGCTTGAACGAGGGTACAAAGTTTCGCTTCCATCCTTCTCTCGCCTTGTATAGTTATCCGTTTCCCACTCGGGGACCGGACATGTACTGTTTTAGTTTCACAATTAATTTCCGCTTGGTGTCGGGTCATCCAATCCCCCAAAACCATAGGTATGAGGTTAATATCGAATTCTTCATCTTCTATGGTAAATTTGCAATTTTTACAAATCTCGTGTAACATATAAATCTTACTATCAGCTATTTCTACTTCTAAAGGCATCGGCATTCGTTCGATCTTAAATGAAGGATGTTGTATGATTTCATTTGAAATAAACGACATAGTGGCCCCGGTATCAAACAAAACATAAACCGGTATGGAGTTTAATAGAAAGATACCTGAAACCACATTCGGATGAGACTTAGCTTCTTCGGAGGTGATTTGGAACATCCTCCCTTTCGCTTTAGAGCTTTCTTCGTTCTTTCCCTCCTTCTTTGATCCTTGTTGGAGTTTTGGACACTCCAATTTAACATGCCCTTTTTCAAAACAGTTGAAACAAGTCTTCGGGTTATTTGGACATTGATAAGACGAATGTCCCTCCTTACCATATTTGTAGCACCCTTCTTGCCTAACAGACACTCCCCAGTATGAAGCTTTCCACAAGTCTTACAAGGAGTGATACCACCCTTCGACATATCTTTCCTTCCTTGCTCTTGATACCTTCCCTTTTTGGATGGACTCGAACTTGCACCTTTCTCGCTTGATCTCTTTTCCCCACGTTCTTCTTGCCTCTTAATTTTGATTTCTCTATCCCGTGCCAGATTGATGAACTCATCAAGGGTCTCACATTTCGAGGGAGTAATGAACTCCCTAAATTCCGCCTTTAACACCTCGTAAAAGCGATTGATCTTCATCCTTTCAGTCTTCACAAAATCCCCACAGAACTTCATCTTATCCATGAAAGTATTTGATATTTCATTTATCGACTCGTTTTTCTGTCGTAGGCGCAAGAAATCCTCCTGGATCTTATCAATAGCCGACTGAGGGCAATGGTATCTCATAAAGGGTTCCTTAAATTCTTGCCAAGTCATCACTTGGAGTCTATCCTCCCCTATTTCTTTACTGTGTGCATCCCACCAATCCTTCGCTTGAAGAGTGAGTTGGCCAGTAGCGAACATCACTTTATCTTCATTATCACAACGACTTCGAATAAATACTGCTTCTATATTTGACACCCATCTTTGGCATGCGATCGGGTCGATTTTACCATCATACGTTGCGGGATTGCACGCCATAAAGTCTTTATACGTGCACCGTCGTTCTTTGCTTTTGTTTTTAGATCCCTCTATCAGTTCTTTCAGTTCTTCAATCTTGCTAGTCATCATTGCATCCACAACTCCCAACACCCGACTTTCTACTTCTTGAGCTAATCGTGGAAGATTAGCTTGCATAACCCCTTCTGCCACTTCCGTGACTTTATTGTAAAATGCTTCTTGACGAGCCGTATCATCATCATCATTAACGTTGCTTGCATCAGCCATCTACACAATGTTATATTTTCGTTTAATACAAATCACAGACTTTCAGTATATCATTATTCATTAATCAGCATTTACTTAATCCATCTTGTGTCATTCGGTTCATCACTTTTGATTCTTACGAATCCATTCTGGTTGTAATCACTAATTGTGATTACATACACCTATTAAGCCTTTTATGGACTCTACTTAGTCATGAAATAAGTTTTCGGACATCCCGGCAACACAAAACGTGAAATAAAAAAAATCAGCGGATTGAATTCCGCTTGCCGTCGCCGACGGCTTCATGCCCCGTCGGCGACGGGCTTTATATTTGTGCGTCGCCTACATTAGTCCGTAGGCAGGGACTTAAGCCGTCTACCAACATAGGGGCGTCGGCGACGGGGTGTCTGGCCGTCGGCGACGGCCAGCCGTTCATTAATTCGCTGCAGCTTCGTTTGTTAGCATTCTACTCTTTTTCGGGTCCGTTTCCAGCTGTACGGTCCCCGGAATTTATTGTTTCGCCACTCATAATTATTACTTCACATATTTAACTCAACTTTACATCTCAAACTCAGCACATATACTTGCATTCATTGGAAACTTAAATTATTACCTCATTGGCGATCTTGGAGCGAGCATACTTTCGAATGAGCCATCGGTTTGAGTTCAAGCATCGCGTTAAGAGCTCGAATCCCTCAAACCTTGGCTCTGATACCAACTTGTAAGGACCGCTTATTCGTTTTTATAAAGTAACAACTTTAATGATTTAAAGACTTTACATTTGACTACATTCATATAAACTTTTAACAAAATTTGGGCATGACCCGTTCATATAACGAATACATCCCTGTTTTAAACATAATCAAATTAAATACAACACTACGGTTCATTCGACAACATACTACTAAAACCAAAACAACAAGTTTTAAAAAGTATGACTACTAACAAAGTTGGACAAAATAACAAGTTATGAACCAAAAAGTTGAAAATAAGCTAGCGGAAGCGTTTGGTATAACAAGACATGGACATGTGCTCGCTCCGATTCTCCAAATCGCCTAAAGTGAGGATTTACCTACATACAACAACAAAGCTTTAAAAGTTAGACATCATACTTGCTAAATCATAATTCCTTCATTTTAATTTCATTCATATATGAGCTTGCATCTTTCTTACACTTTCAACTCCCCAATTACTTGGGTTTGGCATATACACTCTTAATGAGAGTTAAGCATACACATTTGACCCGTATAGTTGGGTTAATTGTTTTCAACATGATCTTAGTTCGTTCCGGATAACGGATTGAACCTCATACATTCGCTTTACACTTATGGCCACCCGTTCTAGACGAGTGGTACCATTTCATTACTCGACCCGGTTCGACTCGAACCGGTTGGCTTGCTTAGCTTAATATAACCTTTATTAACATAACCAAATCTGCGAAAGATTTGTTGCTTACTTACTAATCACTAATATCATTACATCATGACATTTTATCGAAATAAAAACAAGATTTAATTAAGGTTTTTGTATGCAACAGAACATACCTCGATCTTGCGCACCTTCCGTCTTCTTGGTGCTTGTACCTTCTTCCTTTACGCCTACATTATAACATTCATTCTTTCATTTAGTCTATCAATTCATTCCACCATTTTTCCGTAATACATATACATTAATCTTTCAGGCATTTTATCGAACACTTGGTAGGCATTGTAGTTAAGGTACATGGTACAAGTCTATAAAGCATGTTCTTACTAGTTAATCATCACCCAACAATTTCATTCATTCAAATTCACCTAGCTATTTCATTCTACATAAATTTCCTTCATTATTCAAGTATCACAACAAGCTTATACACTAACTTCCTAGTTTTATGATTTCTCATAATCATCAACCCTTACTAACTTCTTAACAAGTGGGTTTATGCTATAATCCTTTCATGCAACCTAAAATCAACACAATTCATGTTCTAGGAATCAATTCTAACTAGCATTTCCCACTTTGGATAAAAGAAATCGAATTGGGTTGAACCCTTCTTGTTACTGTAACACCCCAAAAATGGGTTTGGTAATTTAAACCCGGTTAATATAAAGGAACGGGTAAAAATACCGTTAGGGGTAAAAGTGAACCTGTAAATGAATATTAACTAGGAATAATTAACCTAGTTGAATATTAGTATCGTTGGTATTAAACGAAGGGTTGTAGCCTTATTTAAATAAAACGAAACATGAGGGACCAAAGTAAACAACTTGAAAGTTGTTTTATTAAAAGAAAACAACACACACACAAACACACGCATCGTGTGTGTGTGTTCATCATCAAGCAGGGAAGGCTCCCATGGAGCCAAAACCCTAAACTTCATCAAATTCTCCAAATTGAAAGGCTAAACGAAGCCCAAATTCACAACCGAACATGAATTAACGATCACCTTCACAAGGGGGTCATAAGGTATGTCTTAAAACTTAGATTTGATGATCTTGTTTGAAGTGGGTTATGATCAATCCATGAAATTGTATGAAATTAAGCATGTAGATGTGTTAGAAACACCAAATAGAACTTGTGTTATGAATAATTTCAAGTAATTTGGTGATTTAGAATGAAACCCATTGCATGAGTGTGAAGATGATGATCATGATGAACTTGTAAATGTTATAATGTGATCTTGTGATGTATAAGGTGTTATATGGTAGACTGAGATAGATAAACTTGATGTGGAAATTATGATTATGAGATTTTGCTTGAATGTGATGGTTCATAAGATGAAATAGGGAAGAACATGCTTAAAGCACTTGTACATTATGCTTAGAAAGTGATATGCGCACCAAGTGTTTGATGAAATGCTTAGGAGAAAATGATAAGTTGGATTGTATGCTAATAATGAATAAATGTTTGTAGAATGTGTTGATGATGTATTAGACAATAGATCATGTATAAGGAATGTGTTTTGAATGGATTACAAGTGGAAAATTAGTTTGATAAGATGATATGGCAAGAAACCTTCATTAAAAGGTATGTATGCTCATGTATGCTAATCATGTTATGATGAATGTGATGACATGTACGGATAGGAGTTATGTCAACATGGACATAAGCATGGAAGGCAACGGGCCAAGGATAAACATGGAAGCTATGCTTGAACTCGGACGCACGAGGTAAGTGAACTCCAAACTTACCCTTTTGTTTGGTAATGTATTTATGATATATGGTAATTATTGAATGTAATGTAAGAAGATATGAATCGTTGTTATTACTAAATTAAGTTTTAGTGGAAATGAGTCGGAAGTGGTTAAGAAAGAGATTCGATTAAGTTTGGGTAAGAAATGGAACTTACATAATGAATTATGCATAAAGATGAATTAAGGAGTTATACATGTAGGATGTAAATTGTAAGTACGGGTATGAATAGAAAGTTAATACATGCTTGAGAAGGGTATTTAATTATATGCTTGAATGAATAAGACGAGTTATGTGTATTTGAAGACATGTTCATATGAAAGGAAGCTAATGATACTAACCGTTTTTCTATTGAGAATTAATGTGAAGCATAGGCATGTTAACAATGGAAGTAAAGGTTGACTCCGCAATCCGATGCGAGTGATCGAATGGATGGATGAAGGGGCTAGTATAAGAGAAAGCATGATATGTGGACGCTTTATTATGCATGTGTTAATATTTTGTATTATGTCACCGGTTACTAATGTTGAGATTGAATGTGGTGACTGCAGGTTGTACAGGGTTATGGATGTTTCATCAAGAATTGTACGCGGTTGAAGATCGAGTCAAGACATGGATTGTACGTGGGTGTGTATGTGGTCACTTAATTCGATATATGTATGTTAGTTTTTAATTAAATTATAAAAAGGGATTAATGTATTTAAGTGAAAGAAAGAATATCATTAAAGAAATTTTAGGTATGTATTTTCCGCTGCGAATCTTGGGTTAAAATGTGTTTAGGGCGTTACAGTTACAAAGCATAATTTCAGAAAATTGAACTTACCACTTCACTAACTAGGCTTAGATTTTCGAAAATCTTGAGACATGCAACAGATTTGGCTTGAATTTCTTGATCAATTGAGGGAATTAGCAAAAGCAAGGGTTTTCACCCTTTTCTTCATGTTCGATCGATCCCAGACACACTCACTGTGTTTGGGATTTTAATTTGTTTTTAATAATTTTAAGTTTAATCACTTTTGCACTTTACCCCCTACACTTAGTTGCTATTTACAACTCTAATCTTTAACCCACATTTAACTATCATTTTGCCATAAACTCAATCATATTAAGTTTATTATTTATCTACATTGATCTTTATTGTGTTTTAAATTTTGGGGTGTTACAAATGGTCATCCGACTGGATCACTATTCTCCACTCAAACGCTCCGACGCACTGTTTAACGCACTGTTCAACGCTTACACTATCGTTCTCTGATCAGGCTAACTCTCCAGCGCTCCCTTCAATCCAAGACTGTGTTTATTCATTAAACACGATCCGTGAGTATACTCGATCCCTTTTTGCTTTATGCACTTTTGGGTGTTACATATGTTACCTATATCAAAATCACAATCAACACATAACGCAAACACTTTTATACGCTAACCGCTCTCATATGTTATACGTGTTATTCGATGAATGCTAGTATGTTATGTTTACACAGTGATTGTTGCCTGACACCTTAGCAACGATAGTACTATAGTTTGGACTCAGCACCTGTCGTGGACAGGGGTTGTTAAGGGCTTTTCTTCACGTGTCACAATGGTGATATGTGTTGCGCATTCTACAACTCGCAGTCACGTCTGTGCATATTTCATTGTCGATAACTTACTGGCTTCACATCTCTACGTGTTACATGCTGGTTATGCGTAAATCGCTTTCGCTACTATTAAACTTGTATGCTCACCTTTACACTATGTGTATTAGCTTTTACTTTAACGTATGTGACAGGTGTTTAGGATGCTTTTGCTTGCTAGCTGCTATGGAATCAAGTTTACGTGGTATAGAAACCCATAAATAATTTAATCTGAGTTGTCGAAACAATTTATTTGTCTTTGAGATACTATGTCTGTAATAACTGTTTTATTTGATATGTTATCTTATGGGACGTAACGTTAAATATCTGGTAATATTAGTTGTTGTGGATTTCTCCTGGACAACCTGTTTCGCTCAGTGTCGCGCCCCGATGTTTCCGCCATCGGTTGGGGTGTGACAAATGTTTTAAGAGAGTTGTATGTTGACCTACAATATCTAGTGTTGTTGAGATGTGATAATATAGTTGCACTTTCGATAGCTGTGAATCCTGTGTTTCATAATAAAACGAAACATTTTGAGGTGGACTTGTTCTTTTTGCGTGAAAAAATTGCAGCTGGTATTATCAAGGTTGTTTGAGTTGAGTTAGCTATACAACTTAATGATGTGTTCACCAAGGGTCTATTGCCTAGTCAACATGATAATATGTGTAAGTGGCTAGGACTTACTAACTTATTTAAAATATAAAACTGAGGGGGCATGTTGTGCTCAAGAGGGTCATTCTGGAATACTCTCCTTTAACAGTTTTATATTTGTTGTTTTTATTGTTGTTAGTTGTTATAAGAATAAACTTCCTAATGTGTGTTATTGTTTCTTATGTGAGGTAAACCGAGTGTTGGGGTTATGAAATAAAGTTGATGGGTCGGAACTGATGGGCTGGTGCTGCTAGTGGATCAGGATATAAAGGCTTGGAGCGTGGAAGCACGGACCAGCTGGCCTAGCTATATAATGCCTTGTTTGTCTCATTTGGAGCATAATGCACATCCAAAGAGTTCTTTGATTGTAATAGTTCTCTAGGATTTTCTGATTTTGGTTCCTCAAAGATTTCACATGTTATTCGTGAATCTTGAGAGTTGTTAGATGATCATTGTATTGATGATCATCACTTAAAGAGTTGATTCTTTGTTTCTGTTTAACAGTTTGTATCAAATTGTTGATTTTAGGGAATAACACTTTGGTTTGGGTTTGAACAAGAGATTATTGTTTTTTGCAGTGTTGTAAAAGTCGGCCTACTCGGCCTTGTACTCGGCGAGTACTCGGTCCTCGGACCACCTCCGAGGCGAGTTTACCCTAGTCGGACTTGACTAGTCGGCGGCGGTCAAAATCGGCCTCCTCGGCCTGTAATCGGACTACTCGGCCTTGTACTCAGACTAGCCGGCCTTGTATTCAGAATACTTCGAACTTGTACTCGGCCTACTTAGCCTTGTACTCGGACTACTCGGCCTACTTGGCCTTCTACTCGGACTACTCGGCCTTATACTCGGTGAGATTTGAACTTCAAACATGTTTCATTTTAAATTATACTCATTTTGACATGAATTATGCTTCTTTTAACATATATATAATATACACCAATTAATTTTCTTTATGTTTATCATGTCCGCGTACTCCCCGAGTACTCTCCGAGTACTCCGATTACTCCCAACTCCCCAGTCGGCCGACTATGGACCGTCTAGCAACTTTTGCAACACTGGTTTTTTGAAAACAATTAACCAACCCTTATTGTCAGGAAAAAAATATATAGCAAATGTAACTCGTGAATAGAAAAGCAAATTACTATGCTCAATAATTGAGATGTTTATAAACCGGAAGAAGATTTAAGCGTAATAAAATCAGTCTATACATCATAATTGCTGTTAGAGTCTGTATAAGCACGACCGTTGTTACTAGACTATGCACGGTCGTGCATAAAGACAGGTGTCTTGAGTCTAGATACATCTCCATCTGTTATCCGGTTATCATCGTGCTAGTGTCTCTTTTTGTCTTTTCCTCTTTATAAAAAATGATTTTTTTTCCTCTATATAAAAAATGATTTTTTTTTATTCCGTATGTACGTGAAATACGACAAATTGTGATTTCCCGCTAAATGTGGAGAATAATGATTGATGGTGAAGGTAGGTGGGGAGGCATTCTTGGTGGGTTATTCACCATACATACAGCCTGTACTGTACCCACTTCTTTCACATGGACCTCCGACGACCCGACATTAGGATCCGTTTTTCAAACATCCTTTCAAGTTCTAATCATATCAACAAACATCCTTAGAAAATTATAAAATAATGAGGTGAGGTAGCCCCATCCTCCATCCCCCTCAATTATGAAGGAGGCCCATCCCCTACGAGCCGCCTACGTGGCGCCTACGTGGAGGCTCATCCCGTGGGGATGGGCCAAACCACTCCTTCTAGTCTAATATCTCAATGCAAACGTGTGCAGGTGAGGGGTTTAGGTGTAATGTGGATAGCAGAAATTTGGCAAGACCACCGACCAGGAAACATCCAATGTT
Organism: Helianthus tuberosus; assembly: GCA_030545235.1. Classification (NCBI taxonomy): domain Eukaryota; kingdom Viridiplantae; phylum Streptophyta; class Magnoliopsida; order Asterales; family Asteraceae; genus Helianthus; species Helianthus tuberosus. The sequence continues at coordinate 67,694,691 of CM060406.1, forward strand.
TGACCCAATTATCTCCTCAAACCCCACCTACAAAACCCACTTCAACGATCATTTATCTCTCATCTTTTAAGGTTGCACACAAGGTGTTTGTTGAATTGTCTAAGAGAGTTGGTTTGGTGCATTTTGATCAAACTCTGTGTCCCTTTTCATCATTGTACATTATAAAGATTCCACAATTCAAAAATATTGTTACAATTGTATGCTATGGAGGATTCATGGTTGAATTTTCAGTGGCCATTTAATGCTGCTGATGATCACTTAAGTTCATTAACAGGAGTTGGATACTATGATCCTGTTATGGAAGTTATGGAACCATCTCCAAGGCCCACTAAACAGGTCAAGGTTCACACCAGTGATCAGTTGTTGGTGAATCAGAATCCAGTTCATGGAAGTGATTGCGCTAGTCAAGGGTCTCTTGCGAAGGCGAACGATAGAGCTTTTGTGTCGCCAAAGGGTACCGATGATTTTAGTTGTAATAAGTTACCATCTTCCTATTCTGGGAATGAAAATTCTTATGTTTTTAGTAAATATTTTGAAGGTGGCAGTGGTGGTGCAAGTATAACATCTACTAAGAGCACCAGTAGAAGAGTTGGTCCTTATCAAGATCATATATTGGCTGAGAGAAAGAGGAGAGAAAAGCTCAGCCAAAGGTTCATTGCCCTCTCTGCTCTAATCCCTAACCTCAAAAAGGTAAACAGTAAATGATTTTCTTTTTTTTTTCTTGATTACATGCTAGTTTTTATTAGGGGTGTTCACGGTTTGGTTTAAAATTGTGAAACTGTCTAAACTGGTCATTGGCTTGTTACACGCTCGGTTTTTTTCTTAACATTCAGTCGGTCGGTTTCAAAAATTTCAAGCCGTAGAGAACGGTTTGAGGTTAACGGTTTACACCAAAAAACAACCATAAAAAAACCGAACCACATCATAGGATTTGATTGTATTAGTTTTTGTAAATATTTCATAAAGTTAAGATTTTCTTTAATGTAAATAAACAAAATTAGTAAAGTAATGTCAAAAGCCTACCAATCTCACATTTTTAACTCTTTATCAGTTCTTCGGCGCTTTTGTGTATAAAAATTCCCATCCTAGAAAAGATTAATTAAACATAAAAAATCAAAGTTATATTCTGCCATCAGTGTATCAAAAATAAATTTTTAGGATACTCTGAATTGTTGACAGCCTGTTTGATTTTTTTCAAATATCATACAACGTGTGTTTTGCTTGTTTCTGGACATCTTTTTTACTATTATTAATTGCTTGTGTTTAATAACTTGTTAAATTCTGCAAATTCATGACAACTTTATTTATATTCATCATACTTTACTTTGGACATATTGAATAAAAGCACGACAAGCTCAAACGGTGAAGCCAAACCGTTAGTACTGGTTTGGTTTGATAGTTCTACGGTTTGGTTCACAATTTGACCTAAAAACCGTGAAAACTGAACCGTGAGCATCCCTAGTTTTATTATCTGATAATGTAATCTCTAATGCCATAATTATCATTAAATTCTTTATATAAGAAGTTTCAACATAAATCGACCAATTCTGCATAACTTCAATTGAAAGTTACTAGTTTCTACATTGCCCTTGTTGCAAGAATTCAAGATATATGATGATATTGCTTTCGGTTTCCATCCCTAATGAAGGTTATATAAGACATTTGTTTTTAGTCGCACGCGTCTAACTTTTCTTAGATGCATCATGGGTGCACTATTTTCTCATAATTTGCATGTTACGAATGATAGATGGATAAGGCTTCTGTTCTCGGAGATGCAATCGAGTACATGAAAACCCTTCAAGAGAAAGTGGAAACACTTGAGAAGCAGGCCTCGAAGAGATCAAACGTAGAATCTAGAAGATTTGAGATGGTGACCGTTGGCGGTGAAATATCTTCATCAGATGAGAATATCTCATGTTTATCAGAGCAATTGCCTGAAATCAAGGCGCGGTTCATACGCAACGATGTTCTAATACGAATCCATTGTGAGAAAAAACAGGGTGTTGTTGAAAAAACATTAGCTGAAATAGAGAAGCTGCACTTATCTGTGATCAACAGCAATGCTGTGATCTTTGCCAACTCCATGCTTCATATCACCGTAGTTGCTCAGGTAAAGATTTGACTTTTTGTGCGATGAGCGTTGACCTTTTGATTTTATATCTGAAGTTTGTGTTTGGGTGTGAATTAATTGAAACCCATGTTATATTTTTTTCACAGATGGATAAAGATTTAACGATGACAACGAAGGATTTTGTAAGAAATTTACATTCCGGTCTCAAGCAATTCATGTGAAGATTAGAGAGCGCGGTTCTTTATCTGGGCAGTTAATCTTGCTTGGTAAAAAGAATTGAAACCTTTAAAGGGGGCTATGGGTTCAATTTGCAGGAGGGTTTCTGTTTCTAACTGTAATGGTTGACTTTGTTGACCTTTTTAACAAACCCTCTTGTTGTAAATAAGTAAGCTTATGGCTATATGTACATAAGTGGGCATTCCTGTTCACAACTTCCTTTCTTTATTAAGATTTATTATATGGTTTATAAATGAAAACACAAAGCTTTGTGTCAGTCAGTTATTTGGTAAATAGTGTTTTAAAGGCCTTTAGAATATCTTGTGGATTGTGTTTTTTGTTTTTTGAAATGTTTGTATCCAAATGATAGTTTTTTGTTTTTTGAAATGTTTGTATCCAAATGATAAGCACCAGGATCTTATGACGAGAGACGAAGTAGTATCCGCATACACGTACAAGCACACGCGCTCACACACGTCATTTAATTCATTTAGATTGCGTTTTTGGGTAATTTATGGTTTATTTATGAAAGAGACACCCGTTAATTTCTTAACTGACCCTTTGGAAGGGAGATCTACACTTAGACCAGCCGACATTTTGGTGTTTGGATGGGTAGGAGGAAAACATGCATGTGTGGATTTGACAGGGGTTTCCCGCTTGTGGGCTTAGAGGGTAGTGCTTTCACCGTGGGTCAGGCTGCTTCGGGCAAAGTGATCAAACACGAGAAAGTGTGTCTTGACAACTAGCACGTGTTTATCCCATTTGCTTTTGATACTTTTGGTTTCCTGGCGTCATAGACTGTGGACCTACTTAGTCGAGTTCAAAAGGTCATGCATAGTAATATTATGACCTATGCAGTTAATAGCGGTGCTATAGCGGTTAGCGGACGTCTGGGTTTGTAGCGGTCCAAATAGCGGTGGCTCATAGCGGTTCCGCTATTAGTGGCGCTATAGCCCGCTATTTGGAAACCTGTATAGCGGTCAAAGTCAAATTAGGTCAAAGTTGAAAAAATCGGTCAAAATTCGCCTACAATCGGACCAAATCGGTCAAAACAGGATCAGATATTAGTCAAAATTTGACCAAATCGGTTAAGTGAAACGAATTGTTATCTTAATTCGAACAAAAATCAGTTGTTGCTCCATGATTTTGAACCATTGCAGAGATAACTGGGTACTATGCCTGATGAAGAAGAGAAGGGGAGCGGGAAAACGACGTATGATGAAAGTGGGGATGATTAGGGTTATTTAAGTTTGGGTATTTTAACATATAACCCCCCTCCATCTTCATTAGTTTATAGTTAGTCCTCATACTTGTGAATTTATATAAAAAATATAAAATTAATGGTATATGTATATAATATATATAACAATACATAAATTATGCATGGTATAAAAATTACCGCTATATCACCGCTATAACCTATATATCATATAGCGGACCTTGACCGCTATTCGATTTTGGACCGCTTTAACTGCTTAGATTATGACCTCGAGATCTATGGACGTAGTTTTTAAAAGACTTAGTTTTGCTATCCAAAAAAGGGTAGCGGCGCAGCGTGTTACCCGTTTACCATCTATCTCGATATAAATTTATGTAATTGCTAATTCTTTTCGTAATTCAAAGCATTGAAATGTGATCTCTACAAACATTCTCATAAATCCTTACATTTCCATATTATCATCACTAGGGTGTGCATGGGTCAGTTTTGTGACAACCCTCACTAAACCAGGTATCCGTACGACTTAATTAATAATTAATTACTGCTTAATTATTGTGCTTACTTGAACTTGTGGATAAACTGCTACTTGAATACTGATACATGTACTTACTTGCATCATACTTTACTTGCGGTCACTTCATGTTTTGCTTACAGCACCTTTGTGACAACCTTGATGCACCAAAAGCACAGTAGCACAATGAACGGATAACCTATTAAACGTGCTGTCATAACTAGCACCAGGCAGGTACTGCCTCTAAGGCCTGTAAGAGCCTGAGATAGTTTGCTACACTAGTGGTGAGTGTAGGGATATAAGGGTTGTAGAACTGCGTCACTAGGAATGAGATTACAGTGACCGGATGTGCCTAAAACGTACCTTAAGTACAAAAATTCAGCATTAAGCTACCTAATAAAGTGCCAAAACATAAGAAAAATGTTGCTAGACACTTTCCAAAGTGTCGGGAATAAGTTGTGCCACTAAAAATAATAATAACGACACTTTAAAGCTTTGTTAAGCACTTTAACGGATCACTATCCAACCGAACAACCGGAATTTACCCGGAACATGAAAATATTGCCATCTACACTGTTTTTCTTTTTCTAAGCCAGTTAGGGTCCTCGAATACCCTAACACCCGCTAAAATGCATAACTTACCAAAAAAATGGTTAACCACCTAACTAAGTAACCTACATCCTAACTATCTAGTTGGAAACTAACCGAATACCCCCCCCCCCCCCACCGAATTCGGTCACCATATGTGACCCCCCTTGTCCTTTATTTGATTATAATAATCATCTATGTCTAATATCTTGGTGACATAGTAACCCTTGGACAATTAACATGAGAAATGTCTATAAGAACAAGCTTTGATCCACCATAACCTTAACCACTTAACTAAACAACACTCCTCTCTCCCCCTCTCTTTCACTCTCGGCCGAAGACACAAGCACCCCCACCGCCACCTTTCGATCTTGATCTTGTCATTCCAAGGGTATACAAGTGTTAAGGATCTCACATAAGGAAGCTTAGTGCATTCGGAACGCGAAGGACCTCACCCCATTGCTTTTATCCACCCAATCTTTGACTAGTTTCTTCCCTAGCCTCGAGCTAGTAGTAAGTTGTTTTAAACACACTCTCGATCTATTTTAAAGTGGTTAAAAAGAACTTTGTCGGTTAAAAACTATGAACATACAAGAAGACATGCTAAAAGTTTACTAAAATGTTAAAAATGTTGCATAAAAGCTATGTTGTTGTGTAAATCTTGTAAGACTTGTCTTGTTATAATTATTTAGTGCCGATCTATGTTGTGGTAGCTCGGGTCATCATCTAACCCGGATTAGTCGTGATCATGGATCATGACATAGAGTTTGTTTAAGTGTACAAAGGGTTAAATGATGAAACTCTACCACACATTAAACATGAACCTGTGTAAAATCGATTTTACTTATGAAATAGTGTTCAAAACTAGTAGATCTACGGATCTACAAACGGTATTTTCAAAGGACCACGTGTCAAGAGAAAACATACTTTTAAAGACGGATCTTTCATAAACAAGAATGATTTTAGCAAACACACAAGCGTGTAAATACTTGTGTAACACTAAGTTTCGACAAAGCACTAGTATTGTCAAATTCTACAAGAAGTTGTAAAGATGAAATTCCTTTAAAAACGAGACTTTCAAGAAACGAAGTTGATTTATATAAAGATCCACTAATGATAGTGGGATTTATCACGCATTTTTGGATAAACCACAAGTTCATGTAATTTATGCGATTTATATATATTTTGACTAGTTTGATGCTTTGGATATTGTTTTGGTTGAATGAGAAAATTGTTGATTTGAATTATAAAAGAAAATGATACGCTTGAAAGCGTGGCCACCTCCAGTTACAGGGGAAACTCTGGCGAAATTTTTCTAAAAACCTAACACTTGGGAATATTTTCACTACAAGTGTTGTAAATATATTTTTGACTTGTTTTCAAAACGTAAATTTCGCCATGACTTTATTTACAAAATATCGGAGGTGGGATCTTCACAAAATGAAACGGGGTAAATATATAATTGATATATATATATATATATATATATATATATATATTTTTATAGCGTCACTTGTAAAATGTTTATGATTATTTTGTGAAATATACGGATATTATTTTTAGAGTGTAAATAATATTACCAAGTACTAATGATTCCAGAAATAATGCATACGCCTTCATAATTAATAATAAGTTACAACGGTATAATTATTACCACCCGATCTCTTAAAACGTAACTTACGCATTTTAAGAAAATATTTATGAGCGCGTATTTTTGTCAAAGTATTATTTTGGGAAGAACATTTATATTTTGAAGTAAGGAATAAAATATATTAAGTGAGACTTAATAATGTATTTCGAATTTTTCGAGCACGCATGTATTAAATCCCCCATCCTTGGGAAGAAGAATAATTACCAAGTTTTTACAAAAATATAAACACGAAATAGTTGTCTAACTATTTCCCAAAAACTTAAACCTTAAGCTAAGGCACGGCCGTCCGTCTAATAGATTAGTACGTGTAGGTCGTCGCACAGCTGCTTGATCAGGAGATATACGTGGTAGAGACGCACCACTGTGAGTTCATGTCCCCCTTTTCTCTAACTGTTTTCAGTTTTCTAAACTGCGGGGGTGAAATACATGTTACTATGATTACGAATAATTCTTACATGGTATGGTTAGCGTAAGGAGGGTTATTATTCAGATCATGTGAGTGGGTAGGCAGAAACTTGAGGCCATTAATCCTCAGGGTAGGACCGAGGGGCAGGAGCGGTAGATCTATCTGGGTGTAGCGAGCCCAGCCCCAGGCCCAAACAGAACGGACCTCGGGGTGACTTTGTACCCAACGCATAAATCTGCTAGGTTTGAGTCTTCATACTTGCACTTCACACATATCAATGGCCTTGCAAACCATTGGTGATCTCTTTTTCCTTATTTGCTACATACCAGGGTTTTTATACATACAAAGGTTTATTTACTCACTTACACATGAACTCGCTCAACATTATTGTTGATTTTTCAACTTACATGTATTTCAGGGAATTAAAGATCTGGCGCGGTATGTTGTGTTTTCCCGCTGCATATGGGTTCCGAGGTCATCCCGGTTTAGGAAATGTGACTTTTTCCTGGACGAGTCACAAATCTTAAACTGCGTTTTATTCATGTTGATGTTTATGTCTTTCAAAACAATGTTTTATGTTATGGTGTTGTAGTCCCTAAGACAATGTTGTGGTTCTTTACTCTTCAAACTTATTTTAATGGATGATCTTGCATGGTTTTTATTTCATATAGCTTGTTATGATTAAGCTATGGTATTAAGAAGTCATACCAAAATAACCACGCTTCCGCAAAGCCAGGGTGTGACAAGTTTTGACCAAAAACTATAACCATAACCGCGATGTCGGTTATTGGATAACCATAACTATAACCGATCGGTTATGGTGGTTATGGTTATTCGGTTTTGATGGTTATAGCGGGTCAGTTATGGGCGGTTAACCGTGTATTTAGTTTAGCTAAAAATAGCTTAAAATTTTTAACATGGAATAAATTGTTATTGCATATTTGTATATATTAGTATATTACATAGTATTATTAAAAATATATAATCTATAATATTAATACCAATTATTATCGAATATTCAAATAAAGTGATATGATACGTTCCATAAATTCAAATAAACATTCAACCAAAACCACAAAATGATATGAAAAACCCATAAGTATTAAAAATTTTCAGTCAAAAACATCAAATATTAAAAATATGGTGAAAAGTCCTAAATCCTACAAAGATTTATTACATGTCGGTTCGGTTCGGTTATGGTGGGTATGGAAAAAACGATAACTATAACTGACCCGCTACTTTCGGTTTTCAAAAAAACTATTAACCGACCCACCGGTTTTTTATTTGGTTCGGTTTTTCGGTTCGGTTTTGTCGGTTAATTCGGTTTTTTGCACACCCCTAATCACCACCATTTACATTTATTTTTTAGAATCCTTACATTTCCATATTATCACCACCATTTTACATTTATTTTTTAGAGTAAATTACAAGTTTTGTCCTTTATGTTTACTCCTAATTGCAGGCGCTGTCGTTTTTTTTTTCCAAAAGTTTACAGGTGGTGCCTTCCAAAATCTTACACGTTATGTCTTTTAATCCAAACCCAGTTAGATCTTTTGGTTAAATCTGATCATGTGCCTTGCAAATAGTTAACTTTTTATACATACGAATACATTGTTAAGCAAATCTATACTATTATAAAAAGGAGAAGTGATGTACACACATGTAATTTTACATGGCGTCCATCATTTTATGCAATATGTACAACTAAACAATGCTTATTTTATAAGGGTGAAATTGTCAAAAACATAAAATTTTAAGACACTACAAGGGTATAAGAGTAAATTGACCTATCCACCATACTCACACACACAAAATCATTTCCTTACCTGCCCTTAAAAAAAAACCCAAACGTCCTCATAATCAAACCCCCTCTAATTATATTGCCGATTCAATTTTCGTTTTAAATGCAATTGAAGATGTAGCGTTCAGGGACCGATCGGTTCTTCAATTATAAAACCCTATTGAGGGCATGTTTGGCTAAGCTTTTCAAAACAACTTATTGGCTTATTGACTTATCAAAAAGCCAATAAGTTGTTTTTGTGTTTGGCTAAGCCAAAAGTCCTTTTAGAAATGGATTTTTGCAAAGAAGAAAAAGGAGGTTTCAAGAAGTCACAATATTGTGACTTCTTGGCCAGCTTTTAACTTTTCAAACTACAAATTACCAATATACCCCTTCTTTACCCCCTTATATCTAAAAGAATGCCCATTTTAGTCATTTTACATCAATAAGCTAATCCAAACACTTTTTTTAAAAACTCTTTTTCAAAAAGTCCTTTTCCCAAAAGTTATTTTCCAAAAGTCTTTTTAACTGTAATAAGCTTAGCCAATATGCCCTGAATGTCGAAATTGATTTATATTGATTGAATGTTGAAATTAATCAGTTCTTCAATTTTGAAACCGGCGGTCTCCGGTTACCTCATTCAAGACGACCAATACCCTATTAAAGTCGGTAATTGAAGGATTCTGCTTCTCCCACACAACCTCCTCTTCACCCTTCCAGATTCATCACTGGGTCGAAGTTATTCACCATCACTTCCGAGCATCACAACCGGTTTCACCACACTCTTTCAATCAAGGTAATGTGATTCCCATCAACTAGATTTACAATTTATCGGAATATGCCTAGGTGTAGAATAGAGCACCGGTTGAATTGAGGGTGATATTTACATTTGACGGCTGATTAGAATGAAATCTGTTAACTAGAGGTAACTGCTGCTGATGTCAAAATACTTAATTTTTTTACTATTATTTGTGAATCAGAATCAGAGGTGACCTTAAGTGTTGCTGATGTGAATTTACTTGTACTTTTTTTTAATTTGTGCCTATTTTTTTTTTTGTTGTAGGATGAAGCTGTCACACCCTGGCTTTGCGGAAGCGTGGTTAATTTGGTGTGACTTCTTAATACCATAGCTTAACCATAACAAAGCTATATGAAATAAAAACCATGCAAGATCATCCTTTCGATTAAGTTTTGAAAACCAAATACAGTAACATTGTTTTAACGGAAACAAGTTCTAATGACATTGTTCAATAAACACAAACAATAACATGACATAAACACAGTTTAAGGACTGTGACTTGTCTAGGAAAGAGTCACATTCCCCAAACTCAGATGACCTCATGACTAGTGCAGCGGAAAACGTTCCATACCGTGCCAGATCCGTTAATTTCCTGAAATACATGTAAGTTGAAAAATCAACAATAATGTTGAGCGAGTTCATGTGTAAGTGAGTAAGTAAACCTTTGTGAGTATAAAAATAGTCCTGGTATGTAGCAGACAAGGGGAATTGAGATCACCAATGGTTTGCAAGGCCACTGATATATGTGAAGTGCAAATAGGGAGACTCAAACCTAGCAGATTTCGCCACGGCATTTGTATGTGGACAAAGTCACCCCAAGGTCCGTTTCTAGTTTGGCCTGGGGCTGGGCTCGCTACACCCAGATAGATCTACCGCTCCTGTCCCTCGGTCCCGACATGAGGACTAATGGCCTCATATTGCTCCTACCCACTCACATGATCTAAGTAGTAAACCTCCTTACGCTAACCATACCATGTATAAAGTACTTGTAAACAAAGTAACATGTATTTCACCCCCGCAGTTAAGAAAACTGAAAACAGTTAGAGAAAAGGGGGACATGAACTCACAGTGAAGCGTCTCTACCAAGTATCTCCTGCTCACGCAGCTGTGCGACGACCTACAGGTGCTAATTTCTATTAGACGGACGGCCGTGCCTTAGCTTTATAGTTTAAGTCTTTGGGAAATAGTTAGACAACTATTTCGTGTTTATATTCTGTGTATACTTGGTAGTTGATCTCCTTCCCAAGGATGGGGGATTCAATACATGTGCGTTCATAAATATTTCCGTAAGTGCTTAAGTTACGTTTTAACAATCGAGTGGTAATATAATTACCGGTGTAACTTATATATTTATGGTGAAAGCGTTCGTATTATTTTGGGATCGTTAATGTTCGTAAATATTATTTTTACTCTAAAAATAATATTTATGCATTTTCACAAAATAATCATAAACAGTGTGTGAAAAATATATATTTATCACGTTAGATTTTGTGAAAATCCCACCTCCGAATATTTAGTAAATAAAGTCATGGCGAAATTTATACTTCGAAAACACGTCAAAAATAATTCTAACACTTGTAGTGTAAATAGTTCTAAGTGTTAGGTTTTTTGAAAAATTTCGCCAGAGTTTCCTCTGTAACTGGAGGTGGCCACGCTTTCAAGCGTATCATTTTCTTTAACAAAATCAATTTCAACAACTTCCTTATTCAATCAAACAATTTCCAACACATCATCTAGTCGACAAGTATGTAAATCGCATAATCGCATGAACTTGTAGTTTTTTCCGAAACTATAGTGTAAATCCCATTATATTTTGTGGATCTTTATATAAAGTAATTTTGATCTCGTAAAAACCTCGTTTTCAGAGAAATCCGTCTTTACAACTTCTCGTCCTCTTTTACAAAGTTTGTTATTTTGTCGAAACTTTTCATTTCACAAGTGTTTACACACTTGTGGTTTATAAAAATCATACTTGTTAGTGTAAGATCCGTCTTTTAGAAAACATGATTTCTTTGACGCTTGGTCCTTTGAAAATACCACTTGCAGATGCGTAGATCTGCTAGTTTTAGACACTATTGTACAAGTTAAAACACTTTTACACAAGTAAAACATTTTTACACAAGTTCATGTTTCATGTGTGGTAGAGTTTCACCTTTTAACCCTTGTATTATCCAAAACAAGCATATGTTAAGATCCATAAGCTTACTAAATCGGGTTAAACGATGATCCGAGCTACCACATCGTAGATCGGGTCTAAATAAACACAACTTTCAATTACTACAACATTTACACAACACATGAGCTATTAACCACCATTTTTAGAGTTTTAAGTAAACTTTAAAGCATCTTCTTGCAAGATTCCGAGTTTTAACCGATAAAAATCCTTTTAACCACTTTAGATTAGTTCAAGAGAGTGTTTTAAGCATTATACCTCTAGCTCGAGGCTAGGGAAGAATCTATGCGCAAAAGAGGTGGATAAAAGCTAAGTAGAGAGGTCCTTCGCGTTCCGCTTGCTCCACGGCTCCTTGTATACGACCCTCGATGCTTGTATGAACTTGGAATGTGAAGATGGAATTCGAAAATGGATGTGTGGGGAGTGGGGTGTTCGGCCGAGAGCTCTAGAGGGCAAGAGAGGAGAGAGTTGTTGTTGTGTTGAGTTGGAAAGATTATGTTGTGTTTAGCTTAGATCTTATAGGCAAAACATAAGTGTATTATCCAATGGTTCATGTGTCAAGTAGATATTAGGCAAGATTAGATTAAGCAATCTATCAAGTACAAAGCATGTCCCCTAGGGGACGGTTTCGGTTAGGGGGGGGTACCTTGGTCCGATTCCAACTAGATGATTAGGAGCTAGTTAGTTAAGTGTTTAACTTAGTTAGTTATGTTTAGTGAGATACAATGGGTGTTAGGGTATACGGGGACCCTAACTGGCTCAGAAAAAGAGTAATAATATTTATGGCAATATTTTCATGTTCCGGGTATAGTCCGGTTGTTTGGTTGGATAGTAATCCGTTAAAGTGCTTGACAAAGCTTAAAGTGTCGTTAATACACTTTTTAGTGACACCGCTTATTCCTGACACTTTGGAAAGTGTCTAGTGTTATTTTTCTCATATTTTGGCACTTTATTAGTTAGCTAAAAGCTGAATTATTTTGTAAAGTGCTGAGTTTTGTACTTAGAGTACGTTTTAGGCACATCCAGTCATAGTGACTTATTCCTAGAGACGCAGTTCCGCAACCCTTATATCCCTACACTCACTACTAGTGTAGCAAAACATTCTGGCTCATACAGGCCTTAGAGGCAGTGTTTGCCTGATGCTGGCTTTATCAGCATGTTTAATAGGTTATCCGTGTATTGTGCTACTGTGCTTTTTGTGCATCATGGTTGTCACTAGGGTTTAACATGTAAATAATGTAGTGACGATAAGTAAAGTATGATGCAAGTACGTACATGTATCAGATATCAAGTAGCAGTTCATCAGCTAGTTCAAACAAGCACAGTAATTAAGCAGTAATTAATCATTAGTTAAGTCGTACGGATACCTGGTTTAGTGCGGGTTGTCACATTCTCCCCCCGTTAAATAAATTTCGTCCCGAAATTTAAGTTCTTCTTGTAGATGCAGGGTTCTTAGGAAAAAGGTGGGGGTATTTCTCTTTCATCCGGTCCTCACGTTCCCAGGTGTATTCAGGACCATGTCTGGCATTCCAACGAACTTTGACGAGTTTGACACTGCTCCGGCGGGTCTTGTTAACTTTCCAATCTGTGACCTCAACAGGTTCTTCAACGAAGTGGAGCGTGTCGTCAACATGAATCTCGTCGGTGGGAATGGCATCGGTGACTTGAGTTGGACTTTTCTTTAGATTGGATACATGAAATGTATCGTGAACACCATTCAGTTCAGCAGGTAGGTCCAACTTGTATGCTACTAGTCCTATTCTTTCCAGAATTCTGAAAGGACCAATGTAGCGCGGATTTAACTTCCCACGCTTTCCGAAGCGTGCCACACCCTTCCAGGGTGAAACCTTCAATAACACCATTTCTCCAACCTGGAAATCCACATGTTTCCGGTTTGGATCCGCATAGGCCTTCTGTCTGTGGCGAGCTGCTTCGATGCGTTTAAGAATCTGCACGATCTTGTCTGTCGTCTCTTGGACGATCTCGGGACCAGCGAGTTGCCTATCACCTGCGTCAGCCCAACATAGAGGTGATCGGCACTTGCGTCCGTAAAGGGCTTCGAATGGCGCGACACCAATACTGGTGTGGTAGCTGTTGTTGTATGAAAATTCTACCAAAGGTAAATGTTTATCCCAGCTACCGCCCAAATCCATAACACACGCCCTCAGCATGTCTTCCAAAGTCTGTATCGTTCGCTCGCTCTGGCCGTCAGTTTGCGGGTGAAACGCAGTGCTCAGATTCAATTGCGATCCAAACGCTTCTTGGAAGGATTGCCATATCCTAGACACAAACCTTCCGTCTCTATCAGAGATGATCGAGAGAGGTACTCCATGGCGTGCGACAATCTCTCTCATGTATATTTCCGCAAGTTTACTAGTACTGTCTTTCTCTTTGATTGGCAGAAAGTGTGCGGACTTTGTTAGGCGGTCAACTATCACCCAAATCATATCATGGCCTCTTGGCGTTCTTGGCAACTTCGTAATAAAATCCATGGAGATTTGTTCCCATTTCCACTTGGGAATTTCAGGCTGTTGCAGAAGTCCTGAAGGCTTCTGGTATTCGGCTTTAACCTTAGCGCATGTTAAACATTTGCTCACATAAACAACAACATCGCCTTTCATCCTAGGCCACCAATAATAATCTTTGAGATCCTGGTACATCTTATCCGCTCCAGGATGGATAGAGTACCGTGATTTGTGAGCTTCATCAAAAATAACTTTTCTTAAATCACCAAACAGAGGAACCCAAATCCTTTTCTCGAAGCATAACGTTCCTTCCTCGTTTGGTACCAATAGCTTCTCCATGCTACGGAGATGTTCTTCTTCAAGGTTTCCTTCCTTGAGAGCTTCCTTTTGCGCGGCACGAATGCGCAAGGAGAGATCGGTTTGGATAATCATTTCCAAAGCTCTAACCCTTATGGGCTTGATTCTCTCTTTACGACTTAGGGCATCGGCGACCACGTTCGCCTTCCCTGGATGGTACTTTATCTCGCAGTCGTAATCGTTCAGCAACTCAACCCAACGTCTTTGCCTCATATTCAACTCCTTCTGGTTGAATATATGCTGTAGGCTCTTGTGATCGGTAAAGATTGTACACTTTGTACCATAAAGGTAGTGTCTCCAGATCTTTAAAGCAAAAACCACTGCGCCAAGTTCCAAATCGTGTGTGGTATAGTTCTTTTCATGCACTTTCAACTGACGTGATGCGTAAGCAATAACCTTTTGGCGTTGCATCAACACACAACCCAGTCCTTGACGCGATGCGTCGCAGTATACCACAAAATCATTAGTACCTTCCGGTAGTGCTAAGATTGGCGCATTGCAGAGCTTATCCTTCAGTATCTGGAACGCTTCTTCCTGTTTGATTCCCCAATCAAACTTCTTATCTTTTTGGGTGAGGAGCGTCAAAGGTTGAGCGATTTTTGAAAAATCCTCAATGAACCTTCGATAGTAGCCAGCCAAACCCAAGAATTGTCGGATCTCGGTTGGCGTCTTTGGCGTTTCCCAATCCTTGATCGCCTCGATCTTGGTTGGATCCACGTGGATTCCATCTCCATTTACCACGTGCCCAAGGAATTGGACTTCACGTAGCCAAAATTCGCACTTGGAGAATTTGGCATACAGCTGTTCCTTCTTCAGCAGCTCTAGAATGGCTCTAAGATGCTGCTCGTGTTCAGCCTTCGTCTTTGAATAAATTAAAATGTCATCGATGAATACAATCACGAACTTGTCCAAGTACGGCTTGCAAACTCTATTCATCAAATCCATAAAGACTGCAGGTGCGTTTGTCAAACCAAACGGCATAACAAGGAACTCGTAGTGTCCATAACGAGTTCTGAAGGCTGTCTTTGGGATACTTTCCTCTTGTATCCTTAACTGATGGTATCCAGATCGAAGATCGATCTTTGAATAGAAGCTTGAACCTTGAAGTTGGTCGAACAGATCATCAATTCTTGGTAGAGGGTACCTATTCTTGATCGTCAGCTTGTTCAGCTCCCGGTAGTCGATGCACATACGGAAACTACCGTCCTTCTTTTTGACAAACAGGACCGGAGCTCCCCAAGGCGAGAAGCTTGGTCGGATAAAACCCTTGTCTAACAACTCTTGGAGTTGTGTTGACAGTTCCTGCATCTCAGACGGAGCAAGTCTATAGGGTGCCTTAGCCACAGGCGCGGCGCCTGGAACTAAGTCGATGCGAAACTCTACTTGCCTCTGAGGTGGCAGTCCAGGTAAGTCTTCTGGGAAGACTTCTGGATACTCCCTCACGACAGGGATGTCTTCGATTCTCGGCTCAGCAGCCTTCTTATCCACAATGTGTGCCAGGAAAGCAACACATCCTTTCTGCAAACACTTTCGCGCTTTCAGGCAGCTGATAATCCTTAACAGCGTATCACGCTTCTCTCCGTGTACCACAATTGTTTCGCCATCTTCGGTTGGAATACGAACAACCTTCTCATGACAAACTATCTCAGCCTTGTTGCCTGATAACCAATCCATTCCTACCACCACGTCGAAGCTTCCCAACTGGACTGGTAGTAGATCTAGAGCGAACTCAAGCTCTCCTAATTCGATCACACACCCTCTAATAACTTCATCGGCTTCTACTAACTTTCCATTGGCCAATTCGATTGAGTACGGAATATCTAACTTATTAGCGGCTAAACCAAGCATATTCTTAAACTCTAACGATACGAAGCTATAATCGGCACCAGTATCAAACAAAACGGATGCATAGCATTGATTTACAGGGAACGTACCAGTAACGACATTGGGGTCCTGGCGCGCTTCCCTAGCTTCGAGTTGGAACACTCTTCCACGGGCTTGGTTTAACTCTGGGCAGTTCTTCTTAAAATGCCCGATATCACCGCAGTTATAGCATCCAAGTCTTTGCCCGTTTCCACCAGCTTGATCATTCCTCTGATTACGATTCACGGCGCCCGCTTGGTTAGCATTGTTGCCTCGATTCTCGTTACCTCCATAGTTTCCTTGCGAGCGATTACCACCACGATTATTATTCCTATTCCCAAATCCTCCCTGGCCTCCCCGGCCAGCACTAGCCCAACAAGAATCTTTTGAATGGCCCGGCTTTCCACATGCTTCACATACTTTCACACTACAATGGCCAGTATGATGGCGTTGACAGGCATTACACTTGGGCTGGGTGCCCTGGTATCCTTTTCCTTTCTTTCCACTACCAGCTGATCCTCCTTTCTTATCCGCCACACTGGCGCCCTGCTTGAAGTTTGAGAACTTCCGTTTGCTACCTCCTGACGACTCGACGTGAGTCTCTTTCTTCTTTAGTCCTGCTTCATCAAACTTGTTCAAACGAATAGCCTCCTCGGTGAGAGCTACGCTCAAATCGATCGCCTCAGTAATGGTCGCAGGCTTGGATGAGGTTACCATGCTTATGATTTGAGGAGCTAGTCCCCAAATGAAGCGTTCAATTCTCTTGAACTCAGGAGTGACCATGTAGGGTACCACATGCGATAAGTCATGGAACCTTTGAACGTATTCTGCTATCTTGGGACCGTCCATTTTCAAGTGCCAGAACTCGGTCTCCAATCGCTGGATTTCTGCGCGGGAACAGTACTTTTTGCGCATAAGTTCCTTCAGTTCGGTCCAGGTCAGCGCGTAGGCAGCAGCTTCGCCTAGTGTCTGTACTTGTAGATTCCACCAGGATAGGGCTCCATCTAGAAACAGCCCTGAGATATAGGTGACTTGCTGATCCAGCGCGCACTTGCTCATGCGTAGAACAGATTCGGTTTTCTCAGCCCAACGAACAAAGGCGACAGCACCTCCTGTGCCATCAAAGTTTACGGGCTTTATAACATACGTTTGGCATTAGCATCATTGCTAAAGATATCCAATTAGGTCATGGTATGTCTAAATGACTTAGTATTACCATGAGGTGGATTATTGTTGTTGCCAGTGTTGCCAGAGTTGCTTCCACTAGTCCCTCCTTGAGAGGCGGCGTATTGTGCAATGGCAGCAGCGATAATCTGCTGGAGTTCTGCCTCATTAGTAGGCATGTGTGTCTCACGTCTCGGCGGCATCTTCTAAAAGATGATTTACGTTGGTCAGGCCATAGTGAAACGTACGTATATAGTAATAGTAATAGCACATAACATCTCATGTTATCAATACATCACAAATATCAATCACACAACATCCATATCATAAAAATATAAATAAGCAATCAAGCGAATCAAATATGGTGAGAATACTGCGATTGCCATATATCGAGACCACATGGTAAGTGTATCAATACATCCCTGTGTCATACAATCATCAATCAACTAGGGGCTACATCACCCCTGTCCAAAACTATATTATGTCAGTGTCAAATACATCATCAAATACATGTCAACAAAAGTCAGGATCATAAAGTAGTCTCCAAAAATGCTGTGCAGTCCAACAATCGCCGTCTTCTCACCCTCGTCTACCCAAACAGCACTGATGAGCTCTATACAGATGGTGGTGGAGGAGGGGGAAAGTGGGTGTAAAACAAACGACGTAACTGGAGCCAGTCCTCCTCCATGGCCTGCTGGGTACGAATGATAGAAGCAACCTGCTGCTCTAGTGTAAAGAGACGGTCAGCATAATCTGGAGGTAAGGGTCGAAATGTCTGCAGAGGGGAGTGTGTCCGATCATGACACTGGCATGGTGGCAGCTGAGCTCTCTCAAGCTCCTGGATGCGCTGCGTGTGCGACTCGTGCTGGGAGACAAAGGACATCAAAACGTCCTCGATAGTATACCCCATGTGGAAACGATGGTAGGGGTCAGTAGGCGGTACAGCAGAGTCTGGTGCCCAAAGGAACGGCTCACTAGTGGGATCGAAAGGTGCCACATGAAATGGAGCAACAGAGGGTGGAACAGATGGCATCTGGGGCATGAAAGGGATAGACATCGGTACATGCCCAAAAGGATGGGCTGACGAACCCTCTCCAGCCCTCGCTGGAGGTACAAACTGAGGAACCTGAAAAGAAAAATCAACATGTCGTGTATCAGGGATCTGAGGGGGAAATGGTTGAACATCCTCATCAGCAGGTATCCAACCATGCTGTGCATGCTCATCTGGTGGATCCATGTGTGCCGCGAACAGTGCATGCTCGGGCTCTAGGGGAACGGGATCAGGCGGGGGAGCAACAAAAGGGTGAACAGGTGCAATGTGCTCAACAGGATGGTCAACAGGTATATCAACAACAGGTAGGGGAACAACAAGATCAACATGATCGCCCTCTATCAAAGGAACATCCACGGGGAGATCATCAACAGGTGGGTCTGCTATAACAGGCTCAATAGGGATGCCAGCATGTACGGGATCATGCTCAAGTATGGGGTCTAGAGCGACTGCCTACTCAGGAGCGACGACAGGCTCGGGATCATCAAAAGCCATCTCGAAGTCAAACTCGGGGTCGATAGGGTCTACTGGGTCAGCTGGATCCTCCATGGGCTGATCCATAGGTATAAACTCGATATCACGATCAGGGTCGTATCCCGGGGGAAAGATAGGATCAGAATCCTCTATGTCATCATGGTCAAACTCAAAACTGGGAATGGGTGCAACAGAGGATGCCTGGTCAGGATCAGAATCATGCGCAAAGTGCTGTGCGCTCAATGTGTGAGAAGGTGCGGATGCCACAGACTCGAAGGAGTCTGGGACAGGAGAATGTGCTGGCGAATCCTCAGCGGGAACGTCAGCGATCATCAGAAGATCGTCCGCAGGAAGAAGGGCCTCGCCCTGGATCTCATCCTCAAAAGGCTCATCCTCAAACAGGTCAATATCGCCATCAGCCTCGGCGTCAAGAAGAAGATCATATGCTGGATAAACGGCTAAGGGTATAGGGGCCGGAATCTCTACTAGAGGTAGGTACTCAGCGGGAGGGTCATCTGCAGGCTCATCAGCACCATCGGGTAGTGCGAAAGGCTGGAAATCATCCTCGTCAGTACTGGTATAGTCAGATGTGTGCACCTCGTGCTCGGAGGATGTGAGGTCATCAGATACGATAGGTATGGGTCCAGTGGTGTCCGAAATGCCAGTACCGGCTGAATCCATGAGTCTGTAACATAAACACAAATATGCTCAAATAATCAGTCACACAATCAGATAGTCACATAAGTCACCAAGTAAGGTATCACATAATTCTCCTAGTCTCACTAGCCAATTTCTCCCAGTCTCTAAGACTGCTCTATCCTCCACCTCGACCACTTAGATCGAGCCTCGGTCCCCTTGACCGAGCCTCAGCCTTCATGACTGAGCCTACTCTTCCTAGCCTCACTAGCCAACTACCTCGGTCACCTAGACCGAGCCTCGATCCTCCAGACCGAGCCTCAGCCCTCCAGGCTGAGCCTATAATAAATCAACGTGCTCAACTACCTCGGTCACCTAGACCGAGCCTCGATCCTCCAGACCGAGCCTCAGCCCTCCAGGCTGAGCCTATAAATGATAAAATGTGCTCAACATTTGTTTGTAAAAAGTTTTGGATCTGGACTTAAGTGGTATGCAGTAAAATGTTTTCGTGAGAGCCCTAGTGATCATAGTCTAGACTCGAGAAAGAATCCTAGTTCGCTATGATCAGAGCTCTGATACCAAGCTGTCACACCCTGGCTTTGCGGAAGCGTGGTTAATTTGGTGTGACTTCTTAATACCATAGCTTAACCATAACAAAGCTATATGAAATAAAAACCATGCAAGATCATCCTTTCAATTAAGTTTTGAAAACCAAATACAGTAACATTGTTTTAACGGAAACATGTTCTAACGACATTGTTCAATAAACACAAACAATAACATGACATAAACACAGTTTAAGGACTGTGACTTGTCTAGGAAAGAGTCACATTCCCCAAACTCAGATGACCTCAAGACTAGTGCAGCGGAAAACGTTCCATACCGTGCCAGATCCGTTAATTTCCTAAAATACATGTAAGTTGAAAAATCAACAATAATGTTGAGCGAGTTCATGTGTAAGTGAGTAAGTAAACCTTGGTGAGTATAAAAATAGTCCTGGTATGTAGCAGACAAGGGGAATTGAGATCACCAATGGTTTGCAAGGCCACTGATATATGTGAAGTGCAAATAGGGAGACTCAAACCTAGCAGATTTCGCCACGGCATTTGTATGTGGACAACGTCACCCCAAGGTCCGTTTCTAGTTTGGCCTGGGGCTGGGCTCGCTACACCCAGATAGATCTACCGCTCCTGTCCCTCGGTCCCGACATGAGGACTAATGGCCTCATATTGCTCCTACCCACTCACATGATCTAAGTAGTAAACCTCCTTACGCTAACCATACCATGTATAAAGTACTTGTAAACAAAGTAACATGTATTTCACCCCCGCAGTTAAGAAAACTGAAAACAGTTAGAGAAAAGGGGGACATGAACTCACAGTGAAGCGTCTCTACCAAGTATCTCCTGCTCACGCAGCTGTGCGACGACCTACAGGTGCTAATTTCTATTAGACGGACGGCCGTGCCTTAGCTTTATAGTTTAAGTCTTTGGGAAATAGTTAGACAACTATTTCGTGTTTATATTCTGTGTATACTTGGTAGTTGATCTCCTTCCCAAGGATGGGGGATTCAATACATGTGCGTTCATAAATATTTCCGTAAGTGCGTAAGTTACGTTTTAACAATCGAGTGGTAATATAATTACCGGTGTAACTTATATATTTATGGTGAAAGCGTTCGTATTATTTTGGGATCGTTAATGTTCGTAAATATTATTTTTACTCTAAAAATAATATTTATGCATTTTCACAAAATAATCATAAACAGTGTGTGAAAAATATATATTTATCACGTTAGATTTTGTGAAAATCCCACCTCCGAATATTTAGTAAATAAAGTCATGGAGAAATTTATACTTCGAAAACACGTCAAAAATAATTCTAACACTTGTAGTGTAAATAGTTCTAAGTGTTAGGTTTTTAGAAAAATTTCGCCAGAGTTTCCTCTGTAACTGGAGGTGGCCACGCTTTCAAGCGTATCATTTTCTTTAACAAAATCAATTTCAACAACTTCCTTATTCAATCAAACAATTTCCAACACATCATCTAGTCGACAAGTATGTAAATCGCATAATCGCATGAACTTGTAGTTTTTCCGAAACTATAGTGTAAATCCCATTATATTTTGTGGATCTTTATATAAAGTAATTTTGATCTCGTAAAAACCTCGTTTTCAGAGAAATCCGTCTTTACAACTTCTCGTCCTCTTTTACAAAGTTTGTTATTTTGTCGAAACTTTTCATTTCACAAGTGTTTACACACTTGTGGTTTATAAAAATCATACTTGTTAGTGTAAGATCCGTCTTTTAGAAAACATGATTTCTTTGACGCTTGGTCCTTTGAAAATACCACTTGCAGATGCGTAGATCTGCTAGTTTTAGACACTATTGTACAAGTTAAAACACTTTTACACAAGTAAAACATTTTTACACAAGTTCATGTTTCATGTGTGGTAGAGTTTCACCTTTTAACCCTTGTATTATCCAAAACAAGCATATGTTAAGATCCATAATCTTACTAAATCGGGTTAAACGATGATCCGAGCTACCACATCGTAGATCGGGTCTAAATAAACACAACTTTCAATTACTACAACATTTACACAACACATGAGCTATTAACCACCATTTTTAGAGTTTTAAGTAAACTTTAAAGCATCTTCTTGCAAGATTCCGAGTTTTAACCGATAAAAATCCTTTTAACCACTTTAGATTAGTTCAAGAGAGTGTTTTAAGCATTATACCTCTAGCTCGAGGCTAGGGAAGAATCTATGCGCAAAAGAGGTGGATAAAAGCTAAGTAGAGAGGTCCTTCGCGTTCCGCTTGCTCCACGGCTCCTTGTATACGACCCTCGATGCTTGTATGAACTTGGAATGTGAAGATGGAATTCGAAAATGGATGTGTGGGGAGTGGGGTGTTCGGCCGAGAGCTCTAGAGGGCAAGAGAGGAGAGAGTTGTTGTTGTGTTGAGTTGGAAAGATTATGTTGTGTTTAGCTTAGATCTTATAGGCAAAACATAAGTGTATTATCCAATGGTTCATGTGTCAAGTAGATATTAGGCAAGATTAGATTAAGCAATCTATCAAGTACAAAGCATGTCCCCTAGGGGACGGTTTCGGTTAGGGGGGGGGGGGGGGTACCTTGGTCCGATTCCAACTAGATGATTAGGAGCTAGTTAGTTAAGTGTTTAACTTAGTTAGTTATGTTTAGTGAGATACAATGGGTGTTAGGGTATACGGGGACCCTAACTGGCTCAGAAAAAGAGTAATAATATTTATGGCAATATTTTCATGTTCCGGGTATAGTCCGGTTGTTTGGTTGGATAGTAATCCGTTAAAGTGCTTGACAAAGCTTAAAGTGTCGTTAATACACTTTTTAGTGACACCGCTTATTCCTGACACTTTGGAAAGTGTCTAGTGTTATTTTTCTCATATTTTGGCACTTTATTAGTTAGCTAAAAGCTGAATTATTTTATAAAGTGCTGAGTTTTGTACTTAGAGTACGTTTTAGGCACATCCAGTCATAGTGACTTATTCCTAGAGACGCAGTTCCACAACCCTTATATCCCTACACTCACTACTAGTGTAGCAAAACATTCTGGCTCATACAGACCTTAGAGGCAGTGTTTGCCTGATGCTGGCTTTATCAGCATGTTTAATAGGTTATCCGTGTATTGTGCTACTGTGCTTTTTGTGCATCATGGTTGTCACTAGGGTTTAACATGTAAATAATGTAGTGACGATAAGTAAAGTATGATGCAAGTACGTACATGTATCAGATATCAAGTAGCAGTTCATCAGCTAGTTCAAACAAGCACAGTAATTAAGCAGTAATTAATCATTAGTTAAGTCGTACGGATACCTGGTTTAGTGCGGGTTGTCACAGAAGTACCCTGGAGTGAATGTGAGTTTGAGCTGGTGTGTGAACCTATGCGGGAAATAATACTTACTGCTTTGTTAATTGGCATGCATTGAATGTTAGGCTAACCAAGATAGTGCTATCAGCGAGGAATGTAGAGTTGCTTGGGGTATGTATACTATCATGAAATTGCAAACATTTCTTATTTTTTCATGTAAAACATATATTCTTTTGATTTTGAAAATAATCAGGTAACCCTTTTGATTTTGTGGTTTATGATGTTAGCATCTATTTTGCATTAAATTATGTAATTATTCACTTTAATTCATAAATTGCAGAAAAAAATTAGGTTCATCAAATTAGAAAAAAATGCATAGACTGTTGATTGGGTTACAAGCTAGAAGATATTATTAGTGCAGTAGTACCATTATTAAAGCTGTTATCACTCACTGTTATTGGATTAATACTTGCTTACCACAAAACACAAATAATCCCCAAAGCAACATTTAAGTTGTTAAGCATGTTAGTATTTGCTCTGTTTTTACCCTGCCTTATATTCATCGATTTAGGCCAATCGATTACGCTGCGTAATCTTTTTCTCTGGTGGTTTGTTCCTGTTTAGGAGTTTTACGATCATTATGACCACGTGTGGGAACACGGGGAATCTTCCGATTGTGATACTGGGCTCACTTTGTCATAGTGAGGATAACCCGTTTGGGCCGAATTGTCACCAACGAGGTGTTGCGTATATGTCGATCGCACAGTGGATATCAGCTGTTCTTTTGTATACTCTTGTTTATCATATGATGGAGCCTCCGGTTGAGCATTATGAGATTGTTGAAGAAGAAAATGTTGAAACTTGTGGCGGTGGAGGTGGTGGTGGTGGTTTCGGGCCTTTGGTTGTTGAAGCCTAATGGCCGCCTGGTGTTGATGAGACCGAAATTTCAACGAAACCGTTTAAAGATTATTAGCGTAATGAAAATGACGAAGAAATACAAGCGATTGAAAACAGAACGGAACCCATAAGTTCGAAAATGGTTAAGAAGGTTAGACTTGTTGCGGAAAAGACGCCAATCAAGAACATATTTCAACCTCCGACAATAGCGTCTCTGCTAGCTATAATCATCGGCTCGATCCCTCATGCGAAGTCTTTTGTTTTCGGACGTGACGCACCGCTTAGTTTCATAACCGACAGTTTGGAGATCTTGGGTGGGGCCATGGTGCCTTCGGTTATGCTTGTGTTGGGGGTATGCTTGCTGAGGGACTGTACGTGTCAAAACTTGGACTCAAAACAACGGTTGGTGTGATTGTGGCTAGATTGTTGGTGCGGTATTTGGAATCGGAGTTGTTGGTTTGGCTGATAAGATGCATCTTCTTATTGCCGATGATGCGATGTATAGATACGTGCTTTTGTTACAGTATGCAACCCCGAGTGCGATTATTTTGGGAGCTGTTGCGAGAATGAGAGGGGCTGTTAGTGAAGCCTCTGCGCTTTTGTTTTGGCAACATGTGTTTGCACTCTTTTCACTTTCGTTTTACATATTCGCCTACTCTAAACTGGTGTCGGTTGTATAAAGCGCGTTTTGGATTTTGTAAGAGGCCTTTAAATCTTGTGAAAGACGGCGAAAAAGAAAGCATGATGATTCAACATTGGGAACCATATAAATTAATCAGCATATCTGAACTGTTGGATGATGGCAAGAGCTACTTAAGCAACAATCTTGATCATGCTTTCAGAACTTTGTAGAACGCGGTTGAAGATTCTGGGCTTCGTTCAACTGGTAATATCTTTACTACTATGATGATTTTAGACGCTATGCTTCATGATACGATCCATTCTTGGAAAATTGTTGTTTGCATATTTTTGTAAAAACGTAAATGATCATATTTGTGAGCGAAAGTTGAACATTACATTTTTATTTTTTAAAATGGATAATTTTGCAATAGTTATGTCAATGAAAGGAGCATGGTCAACGTTTGACTATAGATGTATACTATTGGTTTGTTGATGTATAATTATAGATAAATAAATGAACCTAATTACGTTTTGCTATTGGTATACACTACTGGTATGCACTACTGAGAGGACTGTGATATCAGTTAATAGAAAAATGATTAAAAACTAATTTGCTACTTGGTAAAGCATGAATCATGACAGTCCAAATAAAGATATTATAGTATAAGTCATGACAGTTCAGTTAATGAGAACTATAGCATGAATCATGACAGTGCATTGCTACTTCGTATATCATGTGATTTTTTTATGATTTATATTTTTTTTATAAGTCATGATAATGTTGTTTCATATTTGATTTGTTGTTTTTAGGTGATATTGATGAGTGGGCTTAGCCCAAATGCTTTACAGGAGCTCTTATCTAAAAGAGATTACGAGAACCGAATTCCCCATTTTTGCAATATGCTTTGATTTGCGTGTCTTAAAAACGGGAATTCTTTGATCACAATTTGAGGCTTGTGGGAACCTTCTGATGCAACGATCCTTCAGTTGAAAAGTCAACACTGGTTCAAACGGCTATCAGGTTCGTTTTTGCATGTTAATTCTTATCTTTACAAGTCCCTCTTTTATGACAAATAAACAATTTATATCGTGTAGGCATGCCAAAGACATCACAGGACTAGATTTAAAGAGTTGTCAGCATTGGAATCCTATTCTTGATGGTGCCATTGGTACCCGGTTTTTGGATCTTTTTGTGGGTAGTGGAATGTTCTCCAAACAAGAAATTGATCACATTGTTTCCATTGGTTACCTTAACAAGATTAGTAATCTTTAGTGATCGGAATGCATGTCATAAAGGGTAAGTTTTGGTTGATTTTTTGTTGACTTTGCGTCTGAGCCTTTTTATATGTACTGATGTTCTCTTACTGTAATGTGATATATAGAAGCACGTGTAGCGTGGTGGAACTACGAGTCTAGAACCAGCTAACTTTGTTGCTCACAATATAGTTTTTGATCTTTTTAAGTGTTAGGATTAAAATTTGGGTTGTATCATGGTTTTGGTTGATGTGATTTTGGGCCTAATCAAGCTTGGCAGCTCATCCCAGTTATCATCAACAAATTGCATGTAGATTTTTGGGTTACTTATTTATTTGGTTAATCTTTACTAAAAATGAGTCGTTTTTATAGCAACTGGCGAACCACATATTACTGTTATTTGTCACCGTTACCTTGGGGTCTCTACCTATGCTTCCATCAACATCCGACTTTAATAAAAGCAAATATGATGTGTGAACCTATTTTAAAATGAGGGTATATTTCAAAATTCAACTTGGGATGTTTTAATATTTTATTTCCAAAATGTTATTAGCTGAGCCAAATTACATTTCTTAAAATTCTTTGGTTTATAGTCAATTGTTTTTTTTTTTGAAATGATATATTAGTTGTCTTAGTAAATTGATATTAAAAATAAATTACGTGAAAGCCGTCAAGCAACGTGCATCTAGAAAACATAGTTACCCGCGGCAACGCGCGGGCATTCCCACTAGTAGTTTATAAAAGTTAAAGTATTGTAGAAAAAATATAAATAGTGTAAAATAAATAAATAACGTTTGAAAATAAAAACATTACGTATTTTTGTTATCTACCGAATTGCTAAATTTACAATTATTTAAGTTAAAAATGTGACGTAGAAGTCATTAACACACATAATGTATAACTCATTAACACATAAGAAAAGATTAAAACAAAAAAGTACATTTCTAACGACCCCTACCTCATCACTAGGGGTGCAAAGGAATCGAGCCGAGCTCGTTCAACTTATAAAAGCTCAAGCTCGGCTCAATTCGAGCTTTGTTTCTAAAGCTTGAGTTTGGCTCGTATGTAATTTTTCAAGTTCGAGCTCGGGCACGGTTCGTTTACCATTTATTAATTAATGCGTATTAATTAATTATTATTTTATATATAATTTAGTTATTTTTTATAGAATTTTATAAATAGTAATTATTATTAGTTTTTAATATATATTTAATCTATTAATAAAAAAAACTTGTATAAACAGTAGGCTCGTTTAGTCTTGCAAGCCGGCTCGAGCTCAATAAGCGAAGCTCGGGCTCAGTCCCGTTTACTTAATGAGCTTGTTTTTAGGCTCGCGCTTGTTTAAGCTCGAGCTTTTTTTCAAACCGACCTCGCGAGTAGCTCGACTTGTTTGCACCCAACTCATCACCAATGGCTTTGCCCTTGAAGGTGGACAACCAACCAAAGGGCGCACCCGTCCATCGCTTGGCTTGTGGCGGTCGTGGCGACATAACCCACGAGCTTAGTGACGGGCGGTGCGATATGGATAGTGTAAGTAATACTCGGTCACTTGGTAACAATTTAGAAAATTAATTATTTTGACTCAAATGAAAACCTTTTTTAATTAGTATTCTTTCTATTGTTTATGTTTTTTAAATCCTTCGTCCCAATTATCAAATTTGAATTTATATATTTAACTCTGGGAATAAAATAAAACGAATTAAATTATTGAAGAATGGGTAGTTAGAACTAATAAAATAAAAGTGTTAATGAAAAGTTGATGAAAGAGTTTAAAAGAGAAATTTAATTTCCTAACTAGAAGTTAATAGTTAGAAGAAATATTAAGACACAAATACATAGGTAGATTTGAGAAAATAAATACTTAAATGGGTTAACAGATCAGGGGATGGTTCAAATGAAAACCACTTTTATTGTGAAAACTCGAAAACTAACTAAAAAAAGCCTAAAAAACACCCAAATTTTTTTTTTCAAATTTTTTTTTATAAAAATCGCTGTTTTTTATGTAAAAAAAAACTTTAAAAAAAAAAAAAAAAATTTTGTGTAGTGCACATGTGTAGTACACATACACATGTGTAGTATTACACATGTGCACTACACAAAAAACAAAAATTTTTTTTTTATATAATAAAACCTGCGAAAATTGGTTTGCAAAAAAAAAAAAAAAAATTGTATGTTTTTTTGGCTTTTTTTAATTAGTTTTCGAGTTTTCACAATAACTAGTGGTTTTCATTTGAACCTTCCCCTAACAGATCAATCCACCTATTAAATAGGCTATGAAAGAGTTGACTTATTCAATAAACGGGTTGTGTTAGTGTAACACCCTAAAATGTGATGTTTATGAAATATGGTCTTTGCTAGTACCATTTTATGAAATAAACAAATAAAGTCTATTAACCTAGTCAATATGTATTAGTAAGTAATAAGGATGAAAGAAAGTACATGGACCAATTATGATATTTTGAAAAGTTATATAAAAGGGTCCATATAAGGATTCTTGGACAAAAAAATATGAATTGGGTGGGTTTGGTGGTGGTGCACGACTACACCTACAAGAAAGAAAAAGGGAAGCTTCAATTCAGCTTCTTGGCTAAAATTGAAGATGGATTCAAGTTGAGATTGATACATGAACCCGATTTCTTGATGATCTAGTACTCACAATCATGAAGGCACGTGACTAGTATGTGGATTGCGCACCTGGCCAGTGCGCAAGAAGCTAATGACACTCGTGAGACCATGATAATCATCACATGTATGTTCGGTAGGATTGGGGAGTAAGTGGCTGTATAGAAAGGAGTGGTAAAACTCCCAAGCAACTTGGGAGCACTTTATGTTGAATGAATCATAGGAAGAAAAGGTATGAGCCCGTAAGTAAGAACAAACCAATGAAGTAAGAATGAAAGGTTTGAATCTATAGACGAATTCAAACATAAAAGAATGAAAAGTATGAATGAAAGAAATTTGAATCCATAGACAGATTCAAACATAACAGAAAGCAAAGCATGAATGAAAAGTTTGAATCTGTAAGCTAGTACGGATCAAACTTATAAGAATGAAAGGTAAGAATGAAAAGTTTGAATCCGTAAGCTAGTACGGATCAAACTTATAAGAGTGAAAGGTAAGAATGAAAATGTTTGAAAAGTATTAAATCCTTAAGTAAGTATGAACTAAACACGTGGGAATGAAAGACTGGATCTATAAACAAATAAGGATCGGGTGAAAATGAAGGAGGAAATGTGTTTCTCTCCCTAAATAAGGTAGACTTGAACTTAGTAAAAAGGTGGCGCTGATGGTCTTTCCGGGTTAAGTATGTTACGTTAATAAAAGAATGCATATATCCATGGGACGCATATATGAACATGTGTGGGATGGTTTGAAGGTAGTTGTTGAAACCTAGTTAAGGATGTGTTGATTGTTTGTGTCACACCCCGACCGCGTTAAAACAACGAAACCGCGGCGGAAACGTCGGGGAGTTTCGTGGCAGAATTATTGTTTCACAGCCATGGATTCAAAAGTTTCGCTTTATTGATTCATTAAGTAATTTACATTGTCTTAAAACAAAACAAACAAGTTAAACATAATCTATCATCGTTATTAAGTCACTAAGGCCTCGTCCAGTCCTAACTGAGCATGCATCCTAGCAATCAACATCATTCAACAACACCTGAAACATATGTAAAAACAAAGTCAGCAAAGAAATGCTGACGAGCACATAGGTTTTATAAGAGTGTCGGATTCATGGCTCGTTTACATGTTGCAATACCTCTTTAGGCTATAAGAGTCAAAAGTTAAAAACCTTGTTTTGAAAAGTGTATAGTCTTGCAGCATTATTAACCAACTCAAATCAAGTTGGTTATAGTTTATAAAAATCTCGAAGCCATGATTCTTAACCCAAAACATTTGTTTAAGTAAATCAAATTGTAAATCACCTCGTTAGTAAAACTCGTATGGTTTATATTATTTAGAAAACATCGTTGTGTGACATCGTTTTAAAATCGTTTGCCCAAGTGAACTAAATAATGCTACGGAAATTAATATGATAAAAGCACTTATATATAAGAAGTACCAGCGGCGTATCTACCATGTTTTTATCATGTTACACCCGTCTCATTATCTAATCACAACCCAAAACCAATCGTTTGTTCAATTTGTTTAACTAGTTTAAATCCTTCCAAATCGTTTAAATCGCTCTCGTTTTAATTGTGAAACTACTTTTGGCCGTCTCGCTAATAACATCCAAACCTTCGCAACTCGACTATCGCTATTCTCGCATTAACAAACCACCAAAGGGTAAGTTAACAATCACAGATTCAGTCGATACCCACATAACCCCCACACATAACCATGGGTGCAGTCTGATAACGGGATTTGTCAGATCCTATGGTACCATAACTTAATACTGGTCGGTTCGGCCAAAACTAATGAATGTTATTTGTTATGTAACTACGCCCAACAAGTTTGTTCACATTATCAAAATCGTTATTAGTTTTATATAAACCATATCAATCATTTTTGAAACCATCGTTAAAAACATCGAAATCATTTAACACATATGAATCACCCCAAAACAAGTGAAAACAGTAAAATAGGGGAACTATGTACTCACATCGAAGTGCAAAGTATCCTCAATCTAAAGAACTCAACAAAGCTCAAGCAAACCAAATAAATCAAGCAGCACCTAGAAATCAGATCACTAGATAAATAATCGACACCTAAATCGGAAGATCGGATAGAATGAGGTCGTGTAAACCAAATGAGTATTGGAACTCATGTGATATGGTTTAACAAAGCCTACATTCTGAATCGGAACCTACCCTAAGTGCTTTCGACCCGTTACGACCCATTAAGGTAGCTTACGCTACTTTAACACGTCGTTCGCGCAAATGCGCGTTCGAGACGTCTAACTAGTCCTATGACAAGTATTATATGCCTAAACATGTTTAAATATGTTGCATAATCAGTTATGTGACAAAAGTTTAAGTTACATATGCTTAAAATCCAATTATGCATGAAAAGGGCATTTTGGTCATTTTCCTAAGGCATGAAAAGGGCATTTTGGTCATTTTCCTAAGGCATAATGTCAAAAACAGTCCCTGCAAGTCCAAAACTTGATATTTGATGCATTTTTGACACGTTTAAGCCCCGTTAACCCCATTTCAAGGCTCTAAAATAAATTTAAAGTATAGGGAACTTAAAATATGCTAAAAATATCTCGGATGTCGGTTCGTTTGGTTGTACGGTTGCGTTATTCGGTTAATTACGACGGAAGTCGTAACGGACGCAAAAACGATCCAAATTGCGCGACGAATGGAATTTTAGCATGCCAATCACTAAAATAAAATATTTTAATGATTAAATTTTTTTTTGGATGTCCGGATATATTCAGAACGTAAGATATGCGCGAAAATGCAAACTTATGCACTTTTTGGCGCTTTTAGTCCCTATTGATCAAGAAAGTTTATTTTTGCACACCAAACACCTCAAACCCTATTTCTAAGCTATGTAAAGGATATTTAGGGCATGTTTAACTTATGATCAAGTTTTGGAATGTTCGTTACAGAACGAATCGGCATACTTTCGCAGTTTGACACAAATAGTCCCTGCGATCGAATAGACTTGTTTTCAACACACCAAACCATCCAAAACTTATTTCTAAGTTATGTAAAGGTTATTTAAGGTACGTTAAGCCTATGTCACTATTCCGAAGTGTTTGGTCGCGTTAAACTGATTGCGTTTACGCACCAGTTTGTGTATAACCTTCCAGAAAGCGATTTAGAGCTTGAAATCTAACTCGAATCGAATCGAAAAATCATCAAACACAAATACACATATAATAACACCAAAAAACATTGTTTTATTGATAATTGATATTGTTTTACATTGTACATCGATTACAGAGCACAGTTATCACAGTTTGACCTTGTTAGAGTCAAATGGGTCATGTGAGTAAGTAGGAAATTTCGTCCCGAAATTTTAACTAGAGGAAGTTTGTGAAAACAAATGCGGATATTTCGCTTTCATTTGGTCCTCACGTTCCCAAGTAAACTCTAGGCCACGTTTGGACTCCTAACGAACTTTGACCAATCGAATTCGCTTGTTCTTCAGCTGTTTGACTGCACGGTCAATTATCTCCATAGGTTTCTCAACAAAGTGCATAGTCTCATCAACTTGAATCTCGTCGAGTGAAATATGAAGATCAGCATCGACCAAACACTTTTGTAAATTGGACACATGGAATGTTGGGTGAATATTCCCAAGCTCTGGAGGTAGCTCTAATCGATAGGCAACCTTTCCGATTCTTTCAACAATCTTAAATGGTCCAACATATCGAGGTGCAAGTTTTCCTTTCTCTCCAAATCTCACCACTCCCTTCCAAGGTGATACCTTGAGTAGGACACGGTATCCGACTTGAAATTCTAAGGGCTTGCGTCGTATATCTGCATAACTCTTTTGACGGCTTCTAGCTGTCACAAGATTATCGTGAATTTTCTTAATTTTGTCTGTTGTTTCCAGAATGAGCTCAGGTCCAGTAAGCTGAGCTTCACCGATCTCATTCCAGCAGACAGGTGAAATACATTTTCGACCGTATAAAGCTTCGAACGGCGCCATATTGATACTAGCATGATAACTATTGTTGTAAGAGAACTCGATCAACGGAAGATGAGAATCCCAATTACCACCAAAGTCTATCACGCATGCTCTAAGCATATCCTCCAAAGTTTGAATCGTCCTCTCAGATTGTCCATCTGTTTGGGGATGATAAGCAGTGCTTAGATTTAGTTGGGTTCCCATAGCAGATTGCATGGTCTTCCAAAAATGAGATGAAAATCGAGCATCACGATCAGATATAATATCAAAAGGAACACCATGTCGAGACAAAATTGTGACAACCGGTGATTTACGGCTCCTAATTACGTGATACCGACATTATTTTTTTACACGTTTTTAACTCGGAAATATTATTTTACTAGGCTACGGTGATTTCAATTTTAAAAACGTGTCTCGGGCCACTTACACATGAGATGGGCTTGTGGGCCCTGGGCCCAAGCCCAAAACCCACAAGCCTAAACCTGCATATAATATATTAGAATCTTATCAAGATTTACAAAATCTATGCAAGATTTATAAAATCTATACAAGATTTATTAAATCTACACAAGATTTACACAATCTCTACAAGATCTTATAAGATCTCTATAAGATTTTTTGGTCTCAAAAGTTGAAACCACAAAATCTCAATATCTCTATAAAACACCCTCATATCCTAGACTACACCCACACTCTCATTTGTCTGCATCTTATCCCTTATACACACAAACCTCCTATCTAAACTCCCCATTTGAAAAACACAGAGAAAACAGATTGTTCACAAACAAAACCCTCTCACATCCCTTCTTCTTCCTCTCGATCACCACCTGCAGACACAAGGAAAAGCCAAACACACCCACTTTCTTCCTTTGTACACCCACACACATCTGATTTCTAGAAAGATAACACGATCGAGAAGAAGAGTGAGGCGAGAGAGAGAGAGAGAGAGTGGGGAACGGAAGAGAGAGAGAGAGAGCAGTTGGAGGTGGTAGTGGTCGACGACCGGAGCTAACGACGGCAGCGGCGGCGGGTTTCAG
The DNA here is from genome assembly GCA_030545235.1 of Helianthus tuberosus. Taxonomy (NCBI): domain Eukaryota; kingdom Viridiplantae; phylum Streptophyta; class Magnoliopsida; order Asterales; family Asteraceae; genus Helianthus; species Helianthus tuberosus. The sequence goes on from CM060406.1 coordinate 67,728,362, forward strand.
CGGAACACGTCTGCGATGACGGTTGTGGTTCGACGGCGAACGACGGAGTTCGGGCATTGGTTGTCTTGTCAGGCTGATGGGGTGGTGCGACGGATTGACGGCAGTAGCAGCGCCGCCGTCTACGGGAGTCACTTGGCGGTGCTCGGGGTGACCGTCTCCAAGAATCGATGGTAAGTAGCCTTCTTCGAGTGAACTTGAACTGATTTCGCAACTTTTAACCAATTTTCGTTTCATTGGAAGGACTTGGGTTCGGGTCAGTATTGATCTCGGTCAAGCTCGGGTCTCCTAGTTCGTGGTTCGGGTCTCGGTCGGATTCAAGTTTTGAGATCGGGTTTGGTCAAACCCAGTCAGATCTGGTCCAAGGCAGTCAACAACAAGTCAACAACTTCGGTTCGGGTCAAGTGGCTTCGGGTCAGACTCGGTTTCGGGTTCGGTTGACTCGGTCAAACAGAGTCAACTCGGTCAACCGAGCTAACCCGGTCAACTCAGTCAAAAGTCTCGACACGAAAGATTTGGTGAAGATTTTAGTGACGCGAATAGTTATTTACGCTAATTTTAAGATTTTTATTAATTTCGTGAACGAGCTCGAACCGATTCAGATTAGTGTTTAATTTACATTTTGTCGTTTTTACGAAAGTTATACATATTAATATTGATTATATTGTTGAATTTTGATAAAATAACGACAACTTGTGTTGTCGGGGCCGTCCAAAAACAGAGGAAACTCTGCCCGTTTTTCGAAAAAATCCGTAAAATAAAACGAGTTTTATTATAAAACAAAACGTACTTTATTGTAAAACAACAATTATTGATATAAAACGACTTTTATAAAACAAGATACAAATATAAAGTTTCTTTCAACGACATTTTAAAACTTACAAAAACGTAAATGACACGACCTATTTTATAAAATAAATATAATAACTTTATATTTATTTTCAAACACCGATAACCCGAATTCTTTTATATAATTACTTCCAACCGCAAACAAACCGAATTCTTTTGTAAAGATAAATATAGTTATATATTTATTTTCAAACACAACTCGACGATTCTTTTATTAAAAATAAATATAGTTTATATATTTGTTTCAACTCGCAAAACAACACCGATTCTATTTTATAAAAATAAATATAGTTGTATATTTATTTCCAAACACAATAACTAGATGATTCTTTTATAGAAATAAATATAACTATTATATTTATTCTAAATGACATCAACATGAAAACTCTATTGAATAAATATAACTCTTTGTATTTGTTTCAAATGCCGAAAACAACTCGACGATTCTTTTATTAAAAATAAATATAGTTTATATATTTGTTTCAACTCGCAAAACAACACCGATTCTATTTTATAAAAATAAATATAGTTGTATATTTATTTCCAAACACAATAACTAGATGATTCTTTTATAGAAATAAATATAACTATTATATTTATTCTAAATGACATCAACATGAAAACTCTATTGAATAAATATAACTCTTTGTATTTGTTTCAAATGCCGAAACGACATATACATATGTTTTGGCAAATATATATACAAGACGCAATATATATAATACGAGTTTATTATATATTACTTTCATACGAATATTCCTATATACACAAACGACTTCTTGGGGCGACAAAGTTTTATAGGTCCCGTAATCTGAGGATCGATAACGAACCAAATCACTTGTTTATAGCAAACACGGTTACGCGTGCGGAATTCACGTAACTATGCCAAATCAAACACGTAAAACAATAATAACAACGGATTAATCAATGAAACACACTCGATTGATTAACGGGATGAGAACCGATTACAAACTGATACAAACACAGTTCAGACAGAATTTCGGCAGAGTTTTGTTACTATGGTCAATATCTCATCTCTAAGTTCAAATGAACACAAGATGTTGTTTATATAGTCCCTGGGCCACTGATATCGACGAAACACACAAAGTGTTTGACGAATCTGAACATGGGCCAGACATTGGGCCTGGAACAGCCCAATACATGACGAATCAAAGTCTGATTCGTCAGTACATGACGAATCAAGGTCTGATTCGTCATGACCTTCAACGAAACAGAAGTTTGAACACTGGTCTGTTTCGCCATGAAGTGTTTCGACGAAACAGACCTGTTTCGTCGTGGACTGCAACTGTTGTGTTTGTTTCTGTAAACAGACAGCAACAATCAGCAACATATAAACATAGTAATGACCAAACTACCCTTTAATGCAACATGCATTGTTCATAATACTTTACATATCAAAAGAGACAAATAAGTTGTACACAAGTAGATAGGAGGATATCTGACTTGGTCAACATAACATTACAGACTCGATAATTAATAAAAGACCATACAAAATACATCGTTAAACAAGACTAGTTACAGACACTAAAAATGCATCAACAAACTCCCCCTTGTCTGTTACTCGTCTTTGGTCTTCTAATCTTCCATCAGTGTTGTTCGGACCACGAACTGCCCGAATGTATACCCCTGTAGTAGCAAAAACACGCTACTCGCTGAAACTTTAACGCTTGACATGCATCTTGATCTTCATAGAAAATATCATGACGATATAATCTGCTAATATCAGCTTCAGACATGTTGACGATCCACATCGGATCCAACATCCGGTAATTAGCACGACCATCTCTAAACACAATTACAGCTTCATGAGTATCCGAGTCGTAGCACCACAATGCCATGTCTTCAAGAAAATCCTGCTTCATAGGCATCAATGGGATTTTATCTACAACCCTCGGAGGCTGATAAACAAGTTTATATCTGCAAGTGTTGGTGTCCGGATCAAGAGTAAACTTGATCGGTTGATAAACAGGAAATTGTGGCTTGTAGGATTCATCCTTCCAGCCTGACTTCTTGTTTACTTTCACCAGACGCTCAAATAACGTAACACCATCGTATTTTGCACGATTGATAAGTTCAAGCCTTGTCAACGCAGAGACATCATAAAATGGCAAAGAAAGAATGCTCAGCAATGAATTGAAATACAGAATTCCATATTCACGTTTAATAGCAATGCAGTGAATATCTTGAACAAACATCCAGCATAAAATCCTTCCACTTGGCTTCTTTTCAAATTGCAAATAGTCTACTTGAGCTTTTTCAGGTAACGGCTTGGACACTTTAGATAAAAACTGTTTTCTCCATTCAGAAAAAGCATTTGTGTCTTTTTCAGACGAATTCCGATTCTTCAAGTGCTCGTCTATGTCATCAATGTTTTCTTTCATCCAATTTTCATCAAATGATGCAAATTCAGTACCATCTTCTCTGACATATGTTGATTTTGGTGCTTCAACTTCAAACACAATTTCATCAATCTCTTCAACATTCGTTGTATCAGTCTCAGTAGACATTTTGTCTATCTCAGCATCATCTATTTCTCTCATAGACTGTAAAATACTCAATTGCTCTGGAGAAAGATCTTCTATTAACTCCCCTTCTTCAAGCAACTCTCCTGTAAATGGATGAATAGCTTGTAGAGCAATATCAGCACTGCTAACTATAGAAGAAGTACCTTCTGTCTGTTGTACTTTTCCAGTAGAAGTTCCCTGAGATGATTCGACAACGGTAGGTTGAACTGTAACAACTTCAGAAGCAAGTGTGGTTGGCTGTTTCTGTGATGTACCAGAGGTATCAGGATTTCCTTGATCTTCCGTATCATCATCCTTTTTCTTTAGTACCTCTTGTTGTTTACAATGATAGTCCCACAGAATAGCAAGCCTTCTCTCTTTCTCTTCATCAAGAGCCTTCAAGCGAGCATTTTCAGCTTTAAGCACATCAATTTCACCTTGTTGTCGCTCTATAACTGTTTGTTGTTGACCAACCATTGACTTCAATTTGTTAATTTCCACTGATTGTTTAAGTTGATCATGCTTTGTGAGATTACCAAAATGAGATTGCCTTTGAAGACGATCAGCAGCCGCTTCAAGTGTAGAGAATAGATATGTGATCTTTTCGTCTTGAGAAAATGTTGAAAATGTCCTATGACGTTCAGCACTGATCCCAGAAGTAGTTGCCCTGATTGCTGAAGCCATAGATCTTACAGGAACTTCCTGAGGAACAACAGATGGAGTAGCAGTAGCTGATGTAACAACTGGAGCAACTGGAGTTTCTTGCACAGGCTCCTGAGGTACAGATTGTACAGGCTCCTGAGGAATAGATGAAGACTCTTGAGGCACAGATTTCCGAGTGTAAGTACTCAGATATCTCCTAGCTTTATTCTTTTGTACTTCAACAGCTTTCTCTGCTCTTCTTTTTGTTCTCCTTTCACCTTCAGGATCCTCTGGAACATACTCTGGATCATCCTCTGTTCTAATCTTTCTATACCTTCTTACTCCATGTATATCAATATACATTTCGTAACCAGGTTCAACTATATGATCACTAGAACTCGAATCAGTTCCATCATCACCACTTGCTGATGAACTACTATCTGATGTACCAGAAACAGCACCCTTGCTTGATGTACCAACAGCACCTGCATCACCTGCATCACTATCTCCACTACTTTCATCACCATCACTATCAGATTCATCTAAATCAACTGGGTCAGGACCAAATTTTTCTATCCTTAACCTTTCCAACTCAGGTTCTTCATTGTCTGATTGGCTGTCTTCATGACGCCATTTGTCATTTGCAGGAGCAACATAATCAGTATTCACTAGAGCGCCAAAAAGCTTCCTTGGAGGAACACTTTCTGTGTATCTTTTGGCAGCCATAGTCTTGATTAGCCTTAACGAGTTGAAATTCATCGCTTCTATTTTCAAAAGATCATTTTCAGCTTTAGGAAGGTCTGGATGCTGAACATTCATTATCATTTGCAGAAACCGTGGATACATCCAAAACTTGTTCCCGGTGGTTCTACTACCAGTCCTTGTCATATTCTCTTTCATGTTGCTGAAAATATACTTCGAGATGCTAAACGGTTTGTTTAACACTAAAGCAACCATGAAACCAACAAGATCATCTCCGGCCATATCATATCCAGCTCGTCTATTGCTGAGACACTGAATAAGAACATGTAATAAAAACTTGTATCTTAATGGAAGATCACCTTTGTTGATTTGTTTGACGAAAAGATCTCCTTTACACTTCATCCTTAGTAAACAGCCTCGCGAACACATGATTGGAATTGAATAAGGAGCATTCGGTTGATCTTGTAATTGAAGAACTTCATTCAATATCTCCGGAGTAACAACGACATACTGATCATTCACACGACCTCTGATAATATCCTTTCCATCGATTTGAACGACGATTGCAGAATCCCAGAACGCTTTAATTAGAGATTTGTAGACGGGTGTCGAGTATGTAACAGCATAATTGATACGTGACTCCCTGATCCACTTTGTCATATCTTTAAATTCAATGAGCTTGTCTTCCGGATCCAAATATGCAACTTGATTATGGTGTTTTTCTGACATAATCTCTTCTTCAGTTTTGTTTTCTTTCTTTATCGCCTTCTTTCGTTTTCCTTTTTCTTGCTGTGCTTTCGGAGCCATCTGTACATGAAAATGTCCAGAATAAGTCACAATCTATATAACATAGCATTTAGACATGTATGAATACACTTTCATGTATTCACATATCAGATAACCTATTTAAACATGTCTACTGTGAACAAACAGCAACATCAGAAAACTGCTAAGGCAATTACGACGAAACAGAGGATCAACGACGAAACAGAACTTTGAACGACGAAACAGAGGGTTGACCATTGACTGGTTTGATTCGTCGACTTTTTGATTCGTCGAGTCTATTTCTTTCCATTTCTGATTCGTCATCTTTGATTCGTCGAATGTTTGATTCGCCGGAATTAGGGTTAAACCAGATTCGTCAAATTGGGGGTTTTATCAGTTTCGCCGTATTGGGTTTAAACAAACATCAGATATAAACATTAACACATTCAATCAACATTATTTATATCCAACCCATTTATAAACACCCATAAATGATTTTCGGAACAAAAACCCTTGTATAAACAGATAATACCATTATCAAATACAAACCCCTGTTTTTTGTTATAAAAACCCACTAACAAATCAAAGCAAAACAAAACTTGATAAACCTAAATCTATCAGATTAAGAAGTAAAACACAACATGCAACAACAACACATATATAATCAAAGAAAACAAGGTTTCAAAGGGTTTCGGATGAAAAACCGAACGGTTCAAAGTGTTCGGAATGTGAATCAGAACATGTTACTACCTTTGAAGTTTGTAAAATTTTGATTAAAAACTGATGTTTTGAGCGATTTTGACGAGAAACCGTAGGTTTGGGTTTTTGGTTGTGTGAAGAAGATGAGAACAGATGATTTGAAAAAGTGACCAAGTGGGACCTATATATACTCCGCCCTGTCTCGACGAATCTGAGAACTCGACGAAACTGAAATGGGCCCGGCGAAACAGAAACTTGGGCTTGAACTTGGGCCTAAACTTTAGCCCATGACGAAACAGAGTTGGGCTTCTGTGATTCGTCGTCTGTTATGACGAATCAGATTTGATTCGCCAACTATGGTCTGATTCGTCGACTATGTTCTGATTCGTCGACGCTTGTGATTCGTCGACCAGTCTGTTTCACCAACAGATTTTTCAACACAGTAACACAGGCTGGAAATATTTTGCAGTCAAAACAGTGGTAATATTTTGCAGTCTAAACAGATTATGAACACAATTCCATTCAGTTTGAATTTTCAAATGCAAGAACGTTTTTATGAAGAAGGTTTCAGGCTTCCGGTAGAAAACACCAAGCAACAACTTCGGCTTAATCAAAAACGAACTTTACACAAATATACTAAACAAAATTTAAAGCATAGAAAACTAAATGAAAATGCGGAAAACTGTTAAAAAACAGTAAACAACTGTACAAGTGCAATCTTTTTGCGAATCTCAAGGACAAGGAATCATACCAGCTTACGGTCTTAGTCAACATGATTTTGATTCTGTTTAAAGCTCTGGATAAGTATACTACCTCGATTATCGGTATTGTGGTCCACATAAGCTCAAACTGATCAGACATAATCATAATTTAAGAGATACGATTAACGGTAAGGATTATACTTACAAGTCGATGTAAATCCACTCACGACACATTCCCGTATCAAGGTATGCACGAGAATTCATCTTACCGGTGAGTATACCGATTATCATCTGTTTGACCGTATAAAAATGTGAGAGACTCACTTATTTTGATTGAAAACAAGCCCTATGTGATAGAATCACTTATTGATGAGGAACTTGATTTTCAGATGCATGAGGGCACAAGAGCAAGTCCGTGAACAGGTCAGTACTTTCGTACAGCAGAGAGACGAACTTGACTCCCGCAAAGAATCTGTGATAATTTATCACTTATTTTGTTTGGACATGTGATTGTTGATCACTTATTGAGGACGAATGCAGTATGTACACGTATGTATAGTATCATGGAAGATCTTAGACTTCGTCTCCGTTATTTTTACGGTTTGATACAACCATGATACCCAGATGATAAGCAGCATAAAGACCGAATATTTCAGATCTCGGCAATCTCTCAAACGAGATTTCGGTACTAAGACCATATGCCAATGTGCGGTTCCCACCTGACTTGAAGTCTGTTAGGTTTGTATCATCCTGCACATTTTAGTCTGATTGTGAGCCTACCGATACATCGTTAGTAGAGATACTTATCATTTTTCTTTTTATTTTGCATTTTGAGCACATTGACCGACCACACCAGTGAACTTCATCATTTTCCTTTATCCAAGAAACTCATTTTTGGTTTTTCTATTGTTTTTGAATTTTTGAATTTTTTTCAAACGAAAACGACAGAACGTAAAGACATCTTTTTGGATTTTGAACTTTTGCAATGTTTTTGTATTTTCTTGAAATATCTCCCCCTAAAATTCGCAAAGTTTACGAAAACTAAAATCTTTTTGAATTTTCAAAGATTATAAAGAAAATATATACAAAAACGATCAGCCAAAGAAGTTTACTCGGGTATCACCTTAATGCCATTGACCAAAAGTAGATAATCAAAACGTGATTTATCAAAAGCTTTTGTAAACAGGTCGGCACGTTGGTGATCAGTGGGGACATGAACGACATCGATTAATTTCTTGTCAAAACAATCACGTATGAAGTGATATTTAATGTCGATGTGTTTAGTCTTGGAATGCTGCACAGGATTTCTAGTGATCTGTAAGGCAGCATTATTATCAACAAAAATATTAGTAGATAGGAATTCTAAACCGTAGTCGCGCATTTGTTGTTGTATCCAAAGAACTTGGGAGCAACAACTCGAGGCAGCAATATATTCTGCTTCACATGTTGATGTAGCAACACACGTTTGCTTCTTGCACTGCCACGTGACCAGGCGATTTCCTAAGAACTGACATCCTGCTGTTGTCGATTTGCCATCGATTTTGCATCCACCAAAATCAGAATCACTGTATGCAATTAATTCAAAGCTATCATCCCTAGGGTACCAAAGACCAAGGTCCGGGCATCCCTTCAAATAGCGAAAAATCCTTTTGATAGCTGACTGATGAGAGGCCTTCGGGTTTGCTTGATATCTTGCAAGCAGGCATGTTGGATACATTATGTCAGGTCTTGAAGCGGTGAGATACATGAGAGATCCGATCATGGCACGATAGTATGAGGAGTTGATGCTTTCACCCTTCAAATCCGGAGTAATCCCGTGATTCTGCGGAAGAGGGGTACCAATGGGCGTTGCATCTGACATTTGGAATCGGTTCAAAATGTCACCAACATATTTAGTCTGATGGATGAATATCCCAGACTCTGTTTGTTGAACTTGTAGGCCCAAGAAGAAAGTCATCTCCCCCATTGCGCTCATTTCGAATTTTTCTTGCATAACTCGTTCGAATTGCCTGCACAAAGAATCATTAGTGGAACCAAATATTATATCATCAACATATACCTGCACCAGCAGAAGATCTCCATTTTGTTCCTTGATAAAGAGTGTGCAATCAATAAGACCTCGTCGAAATCCATTCTCCAGAAGATAGTTTGATAAGGTTGCGTACCAAGCCCTAGGTGCTTGATGTAGACCATAAAGAGCTTTGTTGAGCAACCAAACCCGATCGGGGTGAATAGGATCTTCAAAACCTGGAGGCTGTTCGACATGCACCTCTTCTTGAACAATACCATGAAGAAACGCACTTTTAACGTCCATCTGGTAAACTTTGAATCCTTTGAAAGAAGCATAAGCTAAGAAGATTCGAATAGCTTCCAGACGTGCAACAGGTGCATAAACTTCATTGTAGTCAATGCCTTCTATCTGGCGAAAACCCTGAACTACCAGTCTCGCCTTGTTGCGAATAACAATCCCACGGTCGTCCTTCTTGCATTTGTAAACCCATCGTGTGCCAATTTTCTTGTAATTATCCGGCTTTTCAACAAGCTTCCAAACACCAAGATTTTGAAATTGTTGCAGTTCGTCCTGCATGGCTTCAACCCAAGAATTATCTTTTAAAGCATCCTTCCAAGACTTTGGTTCTTCTTGTGAAACGTAACAAGCAAAGGACCAATCGTTTTGAAGACCAGATTCTCTAATGGCTGAATATAAACCAGCATTTGGGTTATTTCTAAGCTGATTACGTGTCTGCACACCGCTTTGGACATCTCCTATAATGTTCTGTTGTGGATGGGTATTGTGAATCCTCAATTCAGGATGTTCAGGAACACTTGTATCAATACCCAAATTGTTAAGATTAAGATCAGCAACCAACTCCGCACCGGGTATATGCGTGGAGGTGGAGTCATTCCCTTCAGCAGTATCATCATTCTGCACTTGAGGAGTTTCTAAAGAAGAACCTTGAACAGGAGCAACCGGGGCAGAAGTGCCTTCAGTCGCATCTAGATGTTCATCATCTTCCGATGACTCAGTAGCATCTTCAAATACCTCATTTTGGACTGTATTGTTAACTGAATTAGAACCTTCAGGGCTAACAATAACAGGTCTTACCAATGGCGAGCCAGCAGCGTTGTCACTATCAAATAACATTTGAACAGCTGCAGATTCTTCATCAAAGGTAGGCAGATTAAAGGAGTCGAATATCCCATCGTAATCGAACATCCAAGGATCACCCGGAGCTCTAACAGGACTTGTATACCTTTGAACCCTTACTTCATTCCAAAGCTCAATCTTTTTGGTGGTCAGATTCCGTACACGACAATTTGGAGTTGCATATCCAAGGAAGAAACCTTCGATAGCTTTTGCGCCAAACTTACCATCTGGGTCAATCATGGTACATGGACCACCAAAGGGTTCAAGGAAAGAAAGATCCGGTTTCCTTTTCTGTAGAAGTTCGAAACAAGTTTTGCCATGCCTCTTAACTGTAAGAACTCTGTTCAAAGTGTAGCAAGCAGTCGACACAGCTTCTGCCCAGAATTGAACAGGAAGCTCCGACTCTACTAACATAGTTCTTGCAGTCTCAATAATCGTACGATTCTTCCTCTCAGCGACACCGTTTTGTTGTGGAGTATAGCGAGAACTGTATTCATGAAGAATGCCTTTAGAAGTACAGAACTCATCCATCACACGGTTCTTGAATTCAGTTCCATTGTCGCTTCGGATCCTCTTCACTTTCAAAGTGTATAAATTCTCCAACATTGTGAGAAGATCCTTGAGAATTCCAGGAGTATCACTCTTGTGTGCCATGAAAGCTACCCAAGAAAATCTAGAATAATCATCAGTAACAACCAGACAGTAAGCATCTCCGAATGTTGTCTTGTGCTTCATTGGTCCAAAGAGGTCCATATGAAGACGTTCGAGAGGCATGCTAACAGAATTGATTTTCTTCAGAGGGTGAGATTTCTTTGTTTGTTTCCCTTTCTGGCACGAAACACAGATATCTTGTAGATGAAAACTTCTCACAGGCACACCATTCACAAGATTGTTTTTCACCAAATGGTTCATTTTCCTCAAGTGAATGTGCCCCATTCTTCTGTGCCAAGAAATAGACTCCTTCTCTGTGGCTTTTGAGACAAAACATTGTACTTGCGCAGATGTCGTAATGGCTTGGCTCATGTCAAGAATATAAAGATCATTAATTCTTGGAGCCGATAAGAGAATCCATTCATCAGGAATCTTGAATCCAGGTTTAAGCACATAACAACCGGCATCATCAAAATGCATGGTGAACTTTTTATCACAGATTTGCGACACACTGAGAAGATTATGATCAAGTTGACGAACATAATTAATCTTTTCGAAGCATACCACTCCATTGGAGATCATTCCTTCTCCGGTGATATATCCGCCTTTGTCTCCTGCGAACGCGACATAGCCTCCTCTAATATTTCTCACATCGTACAGAAGCCGTAAGTCGCCCGTCATGTGCCTGGATGCCCCACTATCAACAATCCAATGACTACTGATAGTTCCTCCTGGAACATCCTGCACGAATCATCCAATGATTAGTTAAGGTTGGGGACCCAAGCCACAGTGGTCTTGGGTCGTCCCTGAGAATCACGAATAGTGATCTCGATCTGGTGATGATTTTCCAAACTAACAAATCCCCCTGAACCTTCACCCTTCCTAGGTTTCCAAGTTTGTTTTTGTTTACCAGATTGAGTTTTGAAAACAGATTTTGAAACTTCTGGTTTTAAAGGTGAACTTGGTTCCTTTGGAACAGATTTGACCTCAGATTTTAAAGCCTTTTCTATTTTCTTCACATTTTGATGTCGTTGTTTCGTTTCCTGTTCTTTAACCGTTCTTTTATCATGTTTTAACGAAACAGTACGACATTGAGGGTGAATCATTTCAGGTGGTACTTTCTCAACAAATTTATCTTTTGGAGTGTTAACACAATCTTTGATGATGTGTCCAAACTCTCCACATTTAAAACACGTTCTCCTCTCAACAAACTTAGGAGAAACGGATCGAGGCACATATGTCAAACCTGTAGAACCTGAGGTACTACCCTTTTCATTACACCCGTTTGAATGTTGAGTGTAATTATTCTGATTGTTACGCTTTAAAATCTTGACTTTTTGTACAAAATCAGTGTTTGATTTGTTAGCAAAAATCTCAATTTTATCAGTACCCTCAGATGCCACAAATCTGACATCATTGTTTTTCTTTTGATATGGTTGTTTACCCTTAGGAGCAAACGGTTGTTGCTTTGTTGGGAAGTTTTGATTTCCAAATTTCTTTTTGATTTCAGCTTTAGGAATTTGATCACATTGAGTTACAGTAACTCCCGGAATTGACCTTCCCAAAAACTTGTGTTATTTTCAAAAACGTTATCAATCGATGATGGATTGACATTTTTAATTGGGAAATCATTATCTGAATAGATTTTAGAATCACCAACCAAAGTATACAACACATTGTTACTCTTAACGGTAGACACAGGTTTCTTGTCATTTATGACAGGATTAATCACATTTTTGGCAACTTGTTGCACAAAAGGAATAGGAGGATCACAAAGAATATGATTCTCAATTGGAATTTCTATTCCCTTTTTCTTATCACGTGATTCATCCTGGTCATTTGCATCTGTTTCATCATCAGATGAATCATAATCCTCAACAATTGGAGGACTTTGGCTCACTGATGTTGAAGTTCCTGTTTCATCAGATAAAGTTCCTGAGGAGCTGTCTGGTTTGAACCCTAATCCAGTAGTAAATTCCTCATAATTGAGAGGCACACTGGGTTCAAAACGAGGCATATCCTCTTCATCAGGTGGTGCTGCATAATTGTGTCTCAAAGGGGGCGGACATTTCTTATACCCAACACCACTCTTGTTTTTCTTCAGTTGTTGAACGTCAATTATGTGATCGAGCACAAATCGGGAGTTAGAATAACTCTCCAATTTTTGCTTGATCGCATCGTGCGCCAATTTTGCAATGGCTAATTCCGTTCTGGTTTCCTCAACGAGATTTATGTACTTGTTAATACTAACTTGTTTGTGATAAACAACTTTAGTAGTTTCGGAAACACTTTTCTTTAAATTTTCAATTAAAGATTTAAAGTCCTTTTCATTTCTTGTTAAAGCCATATTTGCTTCTTTGCACTTTGACATATCAACAACCAAATGTTGATTGTGACTATGAATTGTGTCACATTCATGTTTCAATCTATCAAATTCCTGTTTCAAATAAGCACAGTCATTACAAATTCTAGGAGTTTCAGATGTTACCTGACTCGAAGAGGCTGAAACATTTGCCATGAAGGCAGTTTGAAAAGAAAAAGATCCGTCTTCAGAGAAGAACTTCTCCATTTCTTTAGATGCTATCCCAGCCTTCTTGATAAGAACAGATTTCTGAGACTTCAACTCCTCTGCTTCACTCAACAAATCATCAATAGAACTTGCTTCTTTTTTCACATCACCCGAAATAGAACTTTCTTCATCAGAACTCCCGGTATAACCCGAACTGTCGTCACTTTCAGAAAATTCTTCCCTACGAACGTGCTTGATGTGATTGATGATCTTTGCGTAGCATGCGGTTCCTCCTCCTTCATTATCACCTTCCCCCAATTGTAAAGACCAATTACACCCTTCATCTGTTTGAACAACCAATGCACGAGTGTTGTTTGATGGCCCAGACTGGTTCTGGTTGGTGGTGTTGTTCACAGCTACTATCCCTCTTCCACGATTGTCTTGATTGCCTTGATTGGCATTTGAAGAACCTGTCTGATTTCTGAAAGGGTTCTGATTGCCTTGCTTCGGTGGTCGAGTGCATTCACGTTTAAAGTGACCCTTCTCGCCACAATTGAAGCATGTAACGGTTTCTTTATCAAACCCGTACTTCGTATCCTGCTTACTTTCCAAGGAACTTCTTCCCGTTCGAGCCATGAAGTCCTTTGCCCTTCTAACTGCACTCGCAAACGCCCACTTTATATCCATCAACTCCATTTCATCACGGTCGATTTGTAGATAATCTTCGTTGGTCATACTGATGTTCCCAATTTGACCTGCAACCAAACCGCAGTAAGCACTGACCATCGTGTTAATGAGTTCTGAATGCTCCTTTGCAACCTCAATGCTAACTTTTGATAGGTTCGAAGTATCAACTTTGATAGTATTCGTGTCTTGGGATGGAGGATTGCTGGTATAATGTACTTGTTGTGGTGGTGGTTGTGCTTTTGATAAGGATTTCGAAAGATAAGCGCCTAAATCAAACTCTGGTTGTGGTGGTGGTTTGAATGGAAACGGAGATGAGTTTGTGTTGGAAACAAACGCCGTTTGAAGCTTAGGCTGCTGAACAGAACTAGAACTGGCAGAAGGAGCAAAACCAGGCAAATAAATTTCTGTGTTTTGAGGAGCTCCAATTCGTTTAGCTTTCCGATTTTCTTCTTCGTACTTGTGCTCCAACTTCTGAACAAATCCATATATAGTGACAGTTTCCCCATCCAGAGCACCAGTATGCTTTAGAAGTTCAATGAAAGGACTCCATATAGGGGGTAGAGCATCAGCTAAACGTGCAATCATTTCCACATGACTTACAACAACCTTATAAGAACTCATTTCACTTATCAAATGATAGAAACGAGAAGTCAAATCATTTAGATTTTCATTTTCCAAAGATTGAAATGACTCAAATTCTTTCTTTAAAAGATCATGGCGAATTTTTCTAGAAGCTTCATTTCCTTCTCCTCTTGTTTCCAATGCATCCCATAAAGCTTTTGTGCTCTTACTATAAGAAAATTGATGATAGATGTCTTTATGAAGAGCTTGTGTTAGAAAAGAAAACGCCTTCTTCTCTAATTCATAGGCTTTCTTGTCTTGTTCAAGCATATTAGAAATACCAGCGGCAGTTGATGCTGCTACTTCGAGTTCCGGGCTGCATTCAGTAGTGAAACACGTCCAAAGTTCAACGTTTTGTCCTTGAATGTATGTGTGAAAACGACCCTTCCAAGATGGATAGTCGTTCATGTGATTTAGCTTTGGCGGACGATTGTTGCTTCCCGTCTCACTTTCACTAAGCAATAGATTCTGTATGTTTTGATTTTGATTAGAGACCATTGCCCATTGACTTGCATTTGCTGCTTGTTGTTTTTGAGGCAATTGGTTCATCAAATCGGCAAGTGAAGGCTGATTTTCACTTGGTCTTGCTTCCGAACTCCAATCCCACAGACCTTTGCTACCCATGATTTGTGTATGTATGTTAGTACCTGCACACACACTTGAAAACAAACAGTAAGCAAACTTTTACAAGTCCTCTGTGTAAATCAGATCTGTTCTCGACGAAACAGATTTCACGAAACAGGTTTGTTTCGTCTAAATGAATGATGACGAAACAGACTTGTGATAATTGTGATTTGTGGCGAAACAGAATTTGTTTCGTCAAAGATGTTGCGGCGAAACAGATGTGATTCGTCGGCTGCTTGTTTCGTCAAAACTGAGTCTCAGACAGCTGTTTAAGATATTTACAGCTGTTTAAGATATTTAAAATATCTAAACTGACACAAGGTATGTTTTTCTGAGTTAGAGTTCCAATGTTACAAACACAAAAGTCCACTTAATGTATTTTAATGAGTAACACTTTGATTTAAACACAACAAGATCAAATGAACAATTTTATAATGAACTCTATTAAGATATGAAGAACACACACAAGAACAAAGAGTTTCCCGGTAAACTTATGAGTTTTCCGGTGACCGGACAAATTTCCGAAAACACGATAATGCACAAGACTTTCACTAAAAACCCGGTTCAAAGTATAAGCAATAAATCTAACAAGGTTTTTGATAAAACTCTTAGCAAATAACAACAAACAAACAGATTTTATGAATATTTTTCAGAAAAATGATTTTTCAAGAATAAATTTTCAGAAAAACACACACAAAAACTTGATAAAAACCGAACAATGTTTGATTTTAAACAAGGATTAGAGCCAAACGCTCTGATACCAATTGTAGGTCCCGTAATCTGAGGATCGATAACGAACCAAATCACTTGTTTATAGCAAACACGGTTACGCGTGCGGAATTCACGTAACTATGCCAAATCAAACACGTAAAACAATAATAACAACGGATTAATCAATGAAACACACTCGATTGATTAACGGGATGAGAACCGATTACAAACTGATACAAACACAGTTCAGATAGAATTTCGGCAGAGTTTTGTTACTATGGTCAATATCTCATCTCTAAGTTCAAATGAACACAAGATGTTGTTTATATAGTCCCTGGGCCACTGATATCGACGAAACACACAAAGTGTTTGACGAATCTGAACATGGGCCAGACATTGGGCCTGGAACAGCCCAATACATGACGAATCAAAGTCTGATTCGTCAGTACATGACGAATCAAGGTCTGATTCGTCATGACCTTCAACGAAACAGAAGTTTGAACACTGGTCTGTTTCGCCATGAAGTGTTTCGACGAAACAGACCTGTTTCGTCGTGGACTGCAACTGTTGTGTTTGTTTCTGTAAACAGACAGCAACAATCAGCAACATATAAACATAGTAATGACCAAACTACCCTTTAATGCAACATGCATTGTTCATAATACTTTACATATCAAAAGAGACAAATAAGTTGTACACAAGTAGATAGGAGGATATCTGACTTGGTCAACATAACATTACAGACTCGATAATTAATAAAAGACCATACAAAATACATCGTTAAACAAGACTAGTTACAGACACTAAAAATGCATCAACAAGTTTAACTTAGTCATTTTCGTTAAGTTAACAATTTACCGTCAAATCATTCGGTCAACGATTCGGTAGAGCTCGGTGACACGTAGTTTAGTTACCGCTTTCGGTTAGAAACTTATAAGATATTCCGTGTTAGGAATATTGTAGAATGCACGCTAGCGAGTCTCCTCTTGGAAACGACATCACGAATTCGTATTTAGCTAGCTTTGCTCAGAAATATTCAGGTGAGTTCATAACCCCACCTTTTTACGGTTTTACATTTTTCTAAATGTTTTCGGGGTGGAAAGACATGCACTTTTTGCAAAGCATACAAGGTTTTCAATAAACATGAACTACATATTTCTAAACCATTTTACAAACAAGTTTTAACTGACACAAATGGTTTACGAAAAGCTTATGTTCTATACCGATTTTTCAAACAAGCGTATTTTTCGAAATGTGCATACACACGAATTCTAGTTTTCTAAACTACGGGAAAACACAAGTACGAAGAGGTACATTAAACTAAGGAATGACACAAAAGATCATGTCACAAATAGGGTAACATAAGCACCATTAATCGTGTACATACTAAAACCGCAGAACAAAAGGTTAGATCTAATGGGTTTCAGGCAGCCACACTCTTGGTCATAACTAGTACCAAGCAGTGCTTTTGTGTCTCAGTCGTGAATCGACTACTAAAAATGCCTATGGTTTGGATGCTTCCTATGTCGTTACATATGTTAGTGGCCTCGCGAACCATTAGCGATCTCGTATTCCTTACATATACAGAACTCAGTTTCAATACGTCTTTACAAATTACATACCATCTTTTATACAAATTCAAAGGATAGGATTATGCATGCATGTTGTCAATGTCGGGGTGGGCATTGACGGTTATACAAGTTATACAAACACAAGAGTTTACAAAAGCAAGGTTTTTGCGAATATAATGCGTTACAAATACAGAGTTTCCATATAACATGACAAGAAAATGATTTTAAACTCGTTTTCTCAACATTATTTCAAAAACCGGTTATTCAAAAGATTTATTTCAAATCTTTTTCAAAACAAATTATGAACTCGCTCAACTTTATGTTGATTTTTCGCATGTTTCTTTCTCAGGGTACTTTTCAAAGTAATGGCACGGTTGGAATAGGAGAACCATTGGAGACTCGAGTACTTAGTGGGCCTTCATTTTCTAGAAGTGTTAGCTTATTTGCTTCCGCTGTGCAATGAAGATACCGGTCCAGTCACGCCAGCTCTGATTATTTCAGGGTGTGACAGATTGGTATCAGAGCTATAGGTTACAACGAATAGGGTTTTCTGTAGAGATACCTAGGCTCTAACCTCATTTTCCTCTAGGACTTAGATCATTAAGACTTTGAATACATACAGAACGCCCACGACTCGAATATGGTCTCCAACCGTTGCCAAAAAACAAACAGTCAAAATTTTGTTTTCAAACATACGCTATTGTGGTGTTTTACACACGGTACACGAAAACAATCGCATACAGTACACAAAACTCTGAGAGTTTAGGAAACATGCATTTAAGACCTTCGAAAAATCATGTTGAAGTTCATTAAAGGTCATCACGTAGGAACCGCGAATATTAACTCGGCCACACACTATTATCCATATTGTCTATGATATTTTGACTTCCCGAGCAGGAAGCCTACGCATAACGAAATGCTAGCGCACAGGTATACGTGAAACATAAGCTATACATCAACGGAGGTTGAAGTACGCCACATACGACTTTCGAGGAAGCGGTAGTTTGGCACGCGGTCCTGCAAACGACACGAGTCATGCTAAGAAGAAGACGCATGTCTCCGTGTTCCCCCTATTTCAGTTAACGACGAATACGATATGTTCGACATTCCATGGTAATGTCACCTAACAACCGGTTATCACATGCAACCCCAGGTAAAGTCCTTAAATTTCTTTTATAGAAATTCCGACTTTTACATCTCTACTCCTCTTAATGGTCATTGCATCACAATAACTTCTTTCGTTATAGCGAACACTCATTTGCTTCATTTCTTGAATATTCATATGTTACGCATGCATCGTTTGTTACGCATGTGGTTTCGTTTCAAATAAGCGTTTAATCAAAGTTCAAATATTGTTTCGCTAAATCTAATTATTGATTTGTGATTCGAATGACCCGCATTATTGTAATTGTTGGCTCCTTTGTTATCAAGTCAACACATTTTCTTGAAATTTCTTTTCTTTTCAAGTTACATACATGGTTTTTCGTTGTGACCATGCCGAAAGTTTTCTTGTCGATACATGTATTTATTGCCGGCTTGCGCCGAAATCAAATTCAATTGTTTGAACTTGTTCATTACACATATTCAATTCAAAACATCATATGATGTATTGAAAGCATCATATTCAAATTTGTTGTAACAGGCATTTCATTTGTTCCGAGTCGTAGTAGACTTGTTTGGTCTACGACTCCATTAAGCCGTTTGTTGATTTCGACACCTTGTGGTGGAGTTCTCACTAATTTGAAGCTTGCGCTAAACTCGTTTACATATTTCATGCACAGATTTAATTATTTGTTTATTGATTTAGATTAAATCCACTTTGACTTATCACATTGCAACAGTCTTAACACAATCGTATGTTAAGACAATGGTACACAAATTCATTTCTATATTCCGGTGTACCTACTAACGGTTCTTTCAACATCGATCGAAGGTTTTGCGATATTCATTGCTTCTTCATCTTCGATCGAAAACATTATTTCTTTGATGTTCTATTTTCAGTTGAAAATCCTTTGATGTTTGTTTGGAACAAGCGTTCAGATTTACCTCGTTGAACCTTCATTTGATTTCAAACACGGTGAACTTGTTCGATCACCGCTTTATTTGAATTGTTTCATTCACTACGACACCTTGTGGCGTTGGTATAACTTGCAGCTTGGGCTGATCATGATCGAGCGTTTCATGCAAAACTATTTCATTGAACTTGTTGATTCTAAGTTCCATTTAGTGGATGTTATCGTTTCTAAAATTCATTTGCATATTGTGAATGTTCGTTTGGAATTCTATTGCTCGAAATTCCTCTTGTATTGGACCCCTGTTAACTTGGTCAGTACGTCTCGTTTCCTTTGACATTATTCGTATAACGTAACTCTAAGGAGTTGACGTAGTCTAAATTTTGAGGACGAAATTTTATTAACAGGGGGAGAATGTGACAACCGGTGATTTACGGCTCCTAATTACGTGATTAACAGACGATTAACGAGGCTACGACGGATACCGACATTATTTTTTTACACATTTTTAACTCGGAAATATAATTTTACTAGGCTACGGTGATTTCGGTTTTAAAAACGCGTCTCGGGCCACTTACACATGAGATGGGCTTGTGGGCCCTGGGCCCAAGCCCAAAACCCACAAGCCTAAACCTACACATAATATATTAGAATCTTATCAAGATTTACAAAATCTATGCAAGATTTATAAAATCTATACAAGATTTATTAAATCTACACAAGATTTACACAATCTCTACAAGATCTTATAAGATCTCTATAAGATTTTTTTGTCTCAAAAGTTGAAACCACAAAATCTCAATATCTCTATAAAACACCCTCATCTCCTTGTCTACACCCACACTCTCATTTGTCTGCATCTTATCCCTTATACACACAAACCTCCTGTTTAAACTCCCCATTTGAAAAACACAGAGAAAACAGATTGTTCACAAACAAAACCCTCTCACATCCCTTCTTCTTCCTCTCGATCACCACCTGCAGACACAAGGAAAAGCCAAACACACCCACTTTCTTCCTTTGTACACCCACACACATCTGATTTCTAGAAAGATAACAAGATAGAGAAGAAGTGTGAGGCGAGAGAGAGAGAGAGAGAGACTGGGGAACGGAAGAGAGAGAGAGCGGTCGGAGGTGGTAGTGGCCGACGGCCGGAGCTAACGACGGCAGCGGCGACGGGTTTCGGCGGAACACGTCTGCAACGACGATTGTGGTTCGACGGCGAGTTCGGGCATTGGTTGTCTTGTCAGGCTGAAGGGGTGGTGCGACGGACTGACGGCAGCAGCAGCGCCGCTGTCTGCGGGAGTCACTTGGGGGGTGCTCGGGGTGACCGTCTCCAAGAATCGATGGTAAGTAGCCTTCTTCGAGTGAACTTGAACTGATTTCGCAGCTTTTAACCAATTTTCGTTTCATTGGAAGGACTTGGGTTCAGGTCAGTATTGATCTCGGTCAAGCTCGGGTCTCCTAGCCCGTGGTTCGGGTCTCTGTCGGATTCAAGTTTTGAGATCGGGTTTGGTCAAACCTGGTCAGAGCTGGTCCAAGGCAGTCAACAGCAAGTCAACAATTTCGGTTCGGGTCAAGCGGCTTCGGGTCAGACTCAGTTTCGGGTTCGGTTGACTCGGTCAAACCGAGTCAACTCGGTCAACCGAGCTAACCCGGTCAACCCAGTCAAACGTCTCGACACGAAAGATTTGGTAAAGATTTTAGTGACGCGAATAGTTATTTACGCTAATTTTAAGATTTTTATTAATTTCGTGAACGAGCTCGAACCGATTCAGATTAGTGTTTAATTTACATTTTGTCGTTTTTACGAAAGTTATACATATTAATATTATTTATATTGTTGAATTTTGATAAAATAACGACAACTTGTGTTGTCGGGGCTGTCCAAAAACAGAGAAAACTCTGCCCGTTTTTCGAAAAAAATCCGTAAAATAAAACGAGTTTTATTATAGAACAAAACGTACTTTATTGTAAAACAACAATTATTGATATAAAACGACTTTTATAAAACAAGATACAAATATAAAGTTTCTTTCAACGACATTTTAAAACTTACAAAAACGTAAATGACACGACCTATTTTATAAAATAAATAAAATAAATATAATAACTTTATATTTATTTTCAAACACCAATAACCCGAATTCTTTTATATAATTACTTACAACCGCAAACAAACCGAATTCTTTTGTAAAGATAAATATAGTTATATATTTATTTTCAAACACAACTCGACGATTCTTTTATTAAAAATAAATATAGTTTATATATTTGTTTCAACTCGCAAAACAACACCGATTCTATTTTATAAAAATAAATATAGTTATATATTTATTTTCAAACACAATAACTCGATGATTCTTTTATAGAAATAAATATAACTATTATATTTATTCTAAATGACATCAACATGAAAACTCTATTGAATAAATATAACTCTTTGTATTTGTTTCAAATGCCGAAACGACATATACGTATGTTTTGGCAAATATATATACAAGACGCAATATATATAATACGAGTTTATTATATATTACTTTCATACGAATATTCCTATATACACAAACGACTTCTTGGGGCGACAAAGTTTAACTTGGTCATTTTCGTTAAGTTAATAATTTACCGTCAAATCGTTCGGTCAATGATTCGGTAGAGCTCAGTGACACGTAGTTTAGTTACCGCTTTCGGTTAGAAACTTATAAGATATTCCGTGTTAGGAATATTGTAGAATGCACGCTAGCGAGTCTCCTCTTGGAAACGACATCACGAAGTCGTATTTAGCTAGCTTTGCTCAGAAATATTCAGGTGAGTTCATAACCCCACCTTTTTACGGTTTTACATTTTGCTAAATGTTTTCGGGGTGGAAAGACATGCACTTTTTGCAAAGCATACAAGGTTTTCAATAAACATGAACTACATATTTCTAAACCATTTTACAAACAAGTTTTAACTGACACAAATGGTTTACGAAAAGCTTATGTTCTATACCGGTTTTTCAAACAAGCGTATTTTTCGAAATGTGCATACACACGAATTCTAGTTTTCTAAACTACGGGAAAATACAAGTACAAAGAGGTACATTAAACTAAGGAATGACACAAAAGATCATGTCACGAATAGGGTAACATAAGCACCATTAATCGTGTACATACTAAGACCGCAGAACAAAAGGTTAGATCTAATGGGTTTCAGGCAGCCACACTCTTGGTCATAACTAGTACCAAGCAGTGCTTTTGTGTCTCAGTCGTGAATCGATTACTAAAAATGCCTATGGTTTGGATGCTTCCTATGTTGTTACATATGTTTGTGGCCTCGCGAACCATTAGCGATCTCGTATTCCTTACATATACAGAACTCAGTTTCAATACGTCTTTACAAATTTCATACCATCTTTTATACAAATTCGAAGCATAGGATTATGCATGCATGTTGTCAATGTCGGGGTGGGCATTGACGATTATACAAGTTATACAAACACAAGAGTTTACAAAAGCAAGGTTTTTGCGAATATAATGCGTTACAAATACAGAGTTTCCATATAACATGACAAGAAAATGATTTTAAACTCGTTTTCTCAACATTATTTCAAAAACCGGTTTTTCAAAAGATTTATTTCAAATCTTTTTCAAAACAAACTATGAACTCACTCAACTTTATGTTGATTTTTCGCATGTTTCTTTCTCAGGTTACTTTTCAAAGTAATGTCACGGTTGGAATAGGAGAACCATTGGAGACTCGAGTACTTAGTGGGCGTTCGTTTTCTAGAAGTCTTAGCTTATTTGCTTCCGCTGTGCAATGAAGATACCGATCCAGTCACGCCAGCTCTGATAATTTCGGGGTGTGACAAAAATCTCATCAACATAAATATTTGCAAGTTTATCAGCAGATAGATCTTCACGAATCCGAATAAAATGAGCTGTCTTCGTTAATCGATCGATGACAACCCAAATAGCATCGTGACCTCTAGATGTACGCGGTAACTTAGTGATAAGATCCATCGCAATGTTCTCCCACTTCCATATCGGTATCTCTGGTTGTACAAGCAAACTAGAAGGTCGTTGATGTTCAGCCTTGACTTTGAGACAAGTTAGGCATTTCGATACATACAAGGCAACATCCTTTTTCATACCAGGCCACCAATACTGAGTACGAAGATCCTTGTACATTTTATCAGCACCAGGATGGATAGAATATCGAGACTTATGAGATTCGTCCATCACTAAAGTGCGGAGATTATCTTGCTTCAGAATCCACAAACGATCCTTGAAATAGAGTAAACCATCACCTTTCGTTTCGAGTTTAAGGTTGAGTTGAAGTGGTAGCTCATATTTCAATAAGCCCTTGATTACATATGATCGTTGTGCTTGAAGGACACAAGATTGGGTATCAGATAGAGTTCGAACAGAATGAAGCTTGACTCGCTCCTTTCGACTAAGCGCATCGGCTACGACATTCGTCTTACCAGGATGGTAGCGAATTTCGCAGTCATAGTCGTTTAAGAGTTCAACCCAACGTCGTTGCCTCATGTTCAGCTTTTTCTGATTAAGAATATGCTGGAGACTTTTGTGGTCCGTGAAAACCACACACTTTGTGCCATAAAGATAGTGTCTCCAGATTTTGAGAGCAAATACCACAACACCTAACTCTAGATCATGAGTTGTATAGTTCTTCTCGTGAACTTTTAGCTGTCTTGACGCATAAGCTATTACTTTGCCTCGTTGCATAAGAACACAACCAAGGCCTAGATTCGACGCGTCACAATAAACAACGAAATCGTCGTTTCCATCGGGTAGAGATAAAACAGGAGCATCACATAGCTTCCATTTCAGCATTTGGAACGCTTGTTCTTGCTTAGGTCCCCACTCAAAAGGCTTATTCTTCTGAGTCAAAGCAGTGAGAGGAACCGCGATCTTTGAGAAGTTTGAAATGAATCGATGATAATAACCAGCAAGACCAAGAAAAGAACGAACTTCTGTGGGTGTCGTAGGTGTATTCCAATCCTTAATTGCAGCAATTTTGGATGGATCCACATGAATACCCTGCTCGTTAACAACATGACCCAAAAATTGAACTTCCTTAAGCCAAAATTCACACTTGGAGAATTTAGCAAAAAGTTGTTCTTTCTTCAGGAGTTCCAGAGTCAAACGAAGGTGTTGCTCGTAATCGGCTTGAGACTTCGAATAAATGAGAATATCGTCGATGAACACAATGATGAACTTATCTAAATAAGGTTTACAGACCCTATTCATTAAGTCTATGAAGATAGCTGGGGCATTCGTCAAACCAAAAGGCATGACAGTGAACTCGTAATGCCCATATCTTGTACGAAAAGCAGTTTTGGGAATGTCTTCTTCGAATACACGAAGCTGATGATACCCAGAACGCAGATCGATCTTAGAAAAATATGATGCACCTTGCAGCTGATCAAAGAGATCATCTATTCATGGTAGGGGATATCGATTCTTGATGGTAAGCTTATTAAGCTCACGATAATCGATACACATTCGAAAAGACCAATCTTTCTTTTTCACAAATAGGACAGGAGCGCCCCAAGGTGAATAGCTTGGTCGGATGAATCCTTTATCAGATAACTCTTGAAGCTGTTTCGATAACTCTTGCATCTCTGACGGTGCAAGACGATAAGGTGCTTTCGTAATCGGGTTAGCATCGGGTACAAGATCAATACGAAACTCAACTTGACGAACTGGTGGCAAACTAGGCAGTTTATCAGGAAATACCTCTGGATTATCGCGGACAATCAGAATATCTTGAATACACTTGCTCTTGCCTTTCTCCTCGGTGACATGTGCCAGAAAGGCAACATATCCTTTTCGTAAATAACTTCGGACTTTCGTACACGACATGAGTTTCAATCCACCAGTTGGTTTCTCGCCACGTACTTCTAGAACTTCACCAGACGAAAGAGGAATACGAACAATCTTATCGAAACAAACCACCTCAGCATGAAACTTAGTTAACCAATCCATCCCAACGATAATATCGAAACTTCCAAGTTGCATTGGCACGAGGTCAATAGGAAAAAGATGGTTATCGAGGTTCAATTGACAATCGCGAATAACTGAATCGAGTACAAGAGGTTTACCAGTAGCAACTTCGACAGATAAGGGTTTCCTAAGTTTAGTTCTAGGTATCGCAAGCAAAGGCTCAAATGATATCGAAACAAAACTTCTATCGGCACCAGAATCGAAAAGAACAGATGCATGTCGATGGTTAACAAGAAACGTACCATTAACCACCTCGTTGTCAGCTCGAGCCTCGTTTGCATTCAGATTGAACGCTCGTCCACGAGCGGGATTCACATTGGCATTCGCATTCGGATTTACCAGCCTCAGACAGTTGTTGCGGAAATGACCCATTTCTCCGCAATTGTAACACGAACCAGGTGGGAATCTAGTAGCATTCCCCTGAGCTTGTGCTGGATTCTGAGCAGCTTGGTTCTGACCCAAACGATAGATGTTGGCCAGGTGTCCAAGTTTACCACACGTAGTACACTGTTTACAGGCCTGTTGGGCAACATGATGACCATTACATCGAGCACAGTGAGATGCGGTACCAGCATACGCTTTCTTGGCAGGAGGTAGTGCTGGTGGGTTCTGAGCATTCTGCGCAGTGACTGCAAAGTTCTGGGAAGCCTTGCGCTTCTTGACTTCTTAGAAGACTCACCCTTCTTCTTACCCTTGCCTTTACCCTTGTCTTGAACGAAATCGGTCGACTACTTCTTGTCACCCTTGCGAGTAAGCTTACCCTTCCTGACTTGAGACTCAGTCAGGGTTGCAGCCAGTTCGATTGCCTGACGAACAGTAGTAGGATTACTGCCGATCACAATGTCTTGCACATAATCTAGTAAACCATCGATATACCTCTCAATCGCTTTCTCCAACGGGGTAACCATGGTAAGACACAACAAACTCAGCTCTTCATAACGCTCCGTGTAAGCAAGGTGTTCTCCCCCATCTTGTTTCAGATCATCGAATTCTCATTCCAACGCTCGAATCTCGTGATGGGGACAAAATTCTTTCATCATGAGAGCTCGAAGCTCTTCCCACGTTTGTGCCATCGCCACATCGGCACCCCTATCACGCATCACACCGTTCCACCACGTAAGAGCACGCTTCTCGAAATGCAAACTCAACCTTACACTCATTCGGACATTGCACATGTCTGAATGTGCTCTCGATACTCTCGAACCACTGCAGGAGCGCAGTTGCTCCATAAGACCCAGAAAACTTTAGAGGTTTAGCCGAATTGAAATTCTTGAAACTACACTGGGCATTGTTGTTATTGTTGTTGTACAATTGATGGATCTGGGTTACTATGTTCGGAAGCACAACAGCCATTTGCTGAGAGACAAGGGCTGTGACTTCTTCGTTAGATAGAGGTTGTGCATCTCGTCGAGGAGGCATTTTCTAGAAAGAACAGGGAAAACATGGGAAACGAGTGAGATCGATAATTGGATAAACAAAAGAGGTATTGAAAAACATCGACAAAAAAAAAGGAAGGCAATCTTTTGTTTGTTACCTCCAACAAACAAACGACTCGCAGTGACTAATCAAAGTAAGTGGGTCAATATAATGTATCGCGAAGACCTGCTTTAGCCTATAAGTGGACACTCACCCCAAGAGTTCCTAGGTAAGAGTGACTGGTCCGATTATGTGGATTTGTACGAACACTCTAGCCTTAGATAGAAAACCTGAGGTACAGGCATCCACTCTTCCAGATTGCACGTGTTCACACTATAAGACCCAAACTTTGATGAGATTTTGAATATTCGGAAGGCACTAAGCCAAAAACAATCATCCAGAAGGGTGGGTAATATTATCAAAATCATTTTGGAAACTTAGAGGGTTCAAAACCATATAAGAAATCATCCTAGAACAGATGATTGATTTTCAAAGCGGATTTGTTATTGTGTTCTCGTTGTGGTTATCACCTAAGGATAGGTGATGGTATTGTTTTAAAATCTAAACGCAAGGAAACTTGCGTTAGGGTGCTAGAAAAGTTATAGTTTAGGTCAAAGAATTACTAATAACCTAATTCCCTATAACCATTGGCTCTGATACCAACTTCTTCTGTCACACCCCGACCGCGTTAAAACAACGAAACCGCGGCGGAAACGTCGGGGAGTGTCGTGGCAGAATTATTGTTTCACAACCATGGATTCAAAAGTTTCGTTTTATTGATTCATTAAGTAATTTACATTGTCTTAAAACAAAACAAACAAGTTAAACATAATCTATCATCGTTATTAAGTCACTAAGGCCTCGTCCAGTCCTAACTGAGCATGCATCCTAGCAATCAACATCATTCAACAACACCTGAAACATATGTAAAAACAAAGTCAGCAAAGAAATGCTGGCGAGCACATATGTTTTATAAGAGTGTCAGATTCATGGCTCGTTTACATGTTGCAATACCTCTTTAGACTATAAGAGTCAAAAGTTAAAAACCTTGTTTTGAAAAGTGTATAGTATTGCAGCATTATTAACCAACTCAAATCAAGTTGGTTATAGTTTATACAAATCTCGAAGCCATGATTCTTAACCCAAAACATTTGTTTAAGTAAATCAAATAGTAAATCACCTCGTTAGTAAAACTCGTATGGTTTATATTATTTAGAAAACATCGTTGTGTGACATCGTTTTAAAATCGTTTGCCCAAGTGAACTAAATAATGCTACGGAATGTAATATGATAAAAACACTTATATATAAGAAGTACCAGCGGCGTATCTACCATGTTTTTATCATGTTACACCCGTCTCATTATCTAATCACAACCCCAAAACCAATCGTTTGTTCAATTTGTTTAACTCGTTTAAATCCTTCCAAATCGTTTAAATCGCTCTCGTTTTAATTGTGAAACTACTTTTGGTCGTCTCGCTAATAACATCCAAACCTTCGCAACTCGACTATCGCTATTCACGCATTAACAAACCACCAAAGGGTAAGTTAACAATCACAGATTCAGTCGTTACCCACATAACCCCCACACATAACCATGGGTGCAGTCTGATAACGGGATTTGTCAGATCCTATGGTACCATAACCTAATACTGGTCGGTTCGGCCAAAACTAATGAATGTTATTTGTTATGTAACTACGCCCAACAAGTTTGTTCACATTATCGAAATCGTTATTAGTTTTATATATACCATATCAATCATTTTTGAAACCATCGTTAAAAACATCGAAATCATTTAACACATATGAATCACCCCAAAACAAGTGAAAACAGCAAAATAGGGGAACTATGTACTCACATCGAAGTACAAAGTATCCTCAATCTAAAGAACTCAACAAAGCTCAAGCAAACCAAAGAAATCAAGCAGCACCTAGAAATCAGATCACTAGATAAATAATCGACACCTAAATCGGAAGATCGGATAAAATGAGGTCTTGTAAACCAAATGAGTATTGGAACTCATGTGATATGGTTTAACAAAGCCTACATTCTGAATCGGAACCTATCCTAAGTGCTTTCGACCCGTTACGACCCATTAAGGTAGCTTACGCTACTTTAACGCGTCGTTCGCGCAAATGCGCGTTCGAGACGTCTAACTAGTCCTATGACAAGTATTATATGCCTAAACATGTTTAAATATGTTGCATAATCAGTTATGTGACAAAAGTTTAAGTTACATATGCTTACAATCCAATTATGCATGAAAGGGGCATTTTGGTCATTTTTCTAAGGCATATAAACTACCTATCATATAACTAATTAAACTAAGTGACCATAAGGTATAACCTCGGAAGGTTATTCCCTATACAACTATGGTCACTAAACATGCTTGGTCGGATCCTAATGATCGACCAAACGGGTCGAGTTCGAAAGTCTAAGCGGGTGTTTAGACCGCTTGACTTACGACTCTATATAAGCACTAGACTAATAGTGACGAGCTAAACGTGTTGAAACATGTTTAACTAAGTTAGAAAAACAGGTTTTGATATCAAAACAAAGGGTTTTGATACCCAAGAATAGTTTGGTTGCAAAATACGCATATATACTGTTGGACCGTGTCGTGTCTCTAAACGATCAGTCAAGGTAGTTCAACATCACGTATAAAGGCGGAATCAGAATACGTAACGTAACAACAGCTTATCCTTTCAATTCCTTCACTTTATTAACTTTCTGAATCAAATTTGACAGAGTTTGGTTCCTCAGCTAATGATCAGGTGTCGCTCTAATGAACACACACATGAGGTATTTATACTAAGTCTAATTTCGCTTCAATGGTCATGACCATATGAGCGAAATCACATGAACCTGATTTCGCTTATATGGCATGTCCATTAAAGCGAAATCACATGTCCCTTAAAGCGAAATCATCAAGATAACTATGTTCATTAAAGCGAAATTAACATTAAAACCCTAATCTTGACTTTTAAGCTTCAATCTTGACTTTCTTGATTTAAGACTTGATGAAGATGCAGTCAACAGACATTCTTGTGCATCAACAGACTCCCCCTTGGATGTTGACGTAGTCTTCAGCTCCTGAGTCTTCAGTCTTAGTCTTTTCTTTAACTCTGTCTTTTCATCAAAAGCACTCTATCTTCACAGGTTTCAGTATCTTGTCCTCCTGACTCTAACTTCTTTCTTCCCTTTGAATGTTGATCCAGACTCCCCCTTTCACAGACTCCCCCTCTCGATATGCTAGAATCTGAGATATCTGGTTCAAGCTTTGACATTTAGCTTCCATTGGGAATAATGAAGTCCAAACCTGTTTCTCAACCAATAAACATTACAAATCTATCTTTTAAACATAACTCACAAACTATCAGTTTAAGAAATCCACTCAAGTATTCAGGTCCAAGTTAATGACCCTGATCACTTGATTAATCTACCAAGTCCAAATTAATGACCTTGGTTGATTATTTGACGAATCAAACTGATTTTTAAAACAACAATTTCAAACATTTTCTGAAAATAACAAGTATCAAATTAATGAACTTGTGTTTGACTTTCCAAACAATCAAACTTCATCAAAGTAAGCTCTCCTCATTCTTCAGTTCAGAATCTCCTGCATCTGCTTCAAACATCTTGAGAATCCAACAATCAACTCTCCACTTTGGTTTGTCGGAAAATAAAGCAGAAATAAAATCTTTTTGGATTTTATAAAGTGTTCTAAACTAAAAAATGAAATACAGAAAACTTAAATTGCAGAAAGTAAACAAAGTAAACTATTTACAAACATATTTTTGGTGAGCGTGTCAGGGAATCATATCAGCTTTTTAGACAAATCACAAGTACCGTTAAGCTACATTTCATACTCAGACTTAAACAATTCACCTCGATTGTCGATATACTGATCCATCTTAAATTCTCATACAAATTTCAACTTACTCAGGATACGATTTAGATGAATTAAGAACTTAGATCATTCATGTGTCCCACCTCTTGAATATACTCCCGTATCCAGATACCCAATAATCAGTCTTACAGGTGAGAATACTACAATGATATCTGTATATAATTTAGGTATGCGAGGGCCGAGGGATCTCAGATCGATACTTCCGTATACGCAGAGAGATATCAGCTTCGACTTTTCGGTGTGTCCCCTTTAGAGGATCTTTTTGCTTACAACAGCAGCATATATCAATTTTATTGTTTCAGCATGCTGAGGGTTTAATGCTGTGTTTCAAGCATTTCAGCAAGTATTAGCCAGGGACTAGGTCAGAACCACCGTTCAGCAGAAGTCCCGGAATAATACCCCAGACATCATTGAGTATAAAGACCTAGTATATCAGATTAAGAGACCTTTCAAACGAAATTTCAGGGGTTACCTATATATCCAAGTAGTGTTCCCCACGAATTCACAAGTTTGAATTTTAGGTTTATATCCCGAATAAATCTACTAAATGTGTGAAAACCTATCGACACATCATCAGTGAGATTGTTTAACTCATTTAAACTTTTCAAATCTTTAGCATACTGTAATCGTCTAGCTGGTGTACTATCATTTTCCCTATATACACAAGCTCTTTTTCATTTTATCATGTTTTTGTATTTTATCATTTTTTACTGTTTTTGTATTTTCTGAAAATAAACTATGTACAAATATCTACTCCCCCTAAATACCAAAACAAGTAAAAATTCGACAAACCATTGCAGATTGTTTCTCGTCTTCATCCGCAACAGTACTCTCATCAACGCCAATTATGCCATCCGACACCGACAGAAGCTTCATACCATTCAGTTTTAACAAATATTTAAACCGATTTTTATCAAAAGCTTTGGTATGTAAATCAGCTTTCTGTTCGTCAGTGTGGATTTTCTCAATTCGTATCAACTTTTTCTCAAAGCAATCACGAATAAAGTGATGACGAATTTCTATGTGTTTAGTTTTAGCGTGATGTACTGGATTTTTCGTTATATTTATAGCGGCCTCATTATCAACAAAAAGAGGTGTGTTAAGAAACTGCAAACCGTAGTCGCGCATCTGTTGCTGTATCCACAAGATCTGAGAGCAGCAACTGCTAGCAGAAACATACTCCGCTTCACATGTAGATAACGCCACAGACGTTTGTTTCTTACACTGCCAGGTAACCAATCTAGGACCAAAGAACTGGCATCCTGCAGTTGTTGATTTTGAATTTACTTTGCAGCATCCGAAATCCGAATCGGAATACCCTTCGAGCGTAAAATCACCTTTCCTAGGATACCACAACCCCAATGAAGGAGTTCCTTTCAGGTAGCGCAATATCCTCTTCACAATGATCATATGCGATGCTCTCGGGTTAGACTGAAATCTTGCTGCGAGGCACGTTGGGTACATAATATCAGGACGTGAAGCAGTTAGGTACATTAAAGAACCTATCATGGATCGGTAAAACGTCTCATCAGCCCTGTCTCCGGTGAGATCTGGGTGAATCCCATGATTTGATGCAAGTGGGGTAGCAGCTGGAGTAGAACGTGACATCCCAAATTTCTCTAGAATATCATGAACGTACTTTGACTGATGAATGAAAATTCCCTCAGGAAGTTGTTCAACTTGTAAACCCAGAAAGAATTTCATCTCCCCCATTGATGACATTTCAAACTTCTACTTCATCACTGATTCAAAATCTTTGCATAGATTTTCATTTGTCGACCCAAAGATTATATCGTCCACATAAATCTGAACTATCAGAAGATGACCATCGACCTCTTTAGTGAAGAGAGTGGCATCCACTTTTCCACGAATGAATTTGTTGGCTAGTAGGTGTTGAGACAAAGTCTCGTACCAGGCTCTCGGGGCCTGGTGTAAACCATACAGCGCTTTGTCCAATAAGTAGACCTTGTTTTTGTGGATTGGATCGGTAAAGCCCGGTGGCTGACCGACATAAACCTCCTCTTTAACCTTCCCGTAGAGAAAAGCCGATTTAACATCCAACTGATAAACTTTGAAGTTCTTCCAAGACGCAAATGCTAGGAAAATTCTGATTGCCTCTAGTCTTGCTACAGGAGCATAAACTTCGGTAAAATCAATTCCCTCCTGTTGACTAAATCCTTGAACAACGAGTCGAGCTTTGTTCCTTACAACAACTCCTCTATCGTCCCTCTTTCACTTAAACACCCACTTAGTGTTAATCTTTCTTTGACCATCCGGAAAATCAACTAACTTCCACACTCCCAATTTCTCGAATCGACTAAGTTCCTCCTGCATTGCATTGACCCAAGAGTCTTCAGTAAGCGCTTCTTTGTAAGTTCTTGGTTCAACCTGCGAGATAAAACAACTTAATGAGAATTCAGTTTGCAAAGGAGCAACTTTTGTATAAAAACAGGTAAGCCCTTTATCAATCTGATTTCGAGTGCGAACTCCAGCTTGCAATTCTCCTATGATCAACTCCTCTGGATGATATGAAAAAGTTCGCGGCATCACTTCACTCGGAACCTCTACATTTCCCTCCAGATTAGTAACATTCTGCTCTGCATCTTGTTCACCAACTTGGTTTGTTTGACTTGAAATCTGAATTTGCTCCCCCTCAGAATCTGAATCTGAATCACCATGATCAAATACTGGCATATTTTCAGCTTCTAGATTATCATTATGATCCGACTGATTATCTTGAGCAACTTCATTCTGTTGGACATCATCATGTTCACCAGCATTACTTGGACCTGCTTCATCATCATTTGAAGTTTCCCATGATCTTCTCGAATACTCAGCTGGGAACCTTAGCTGTGACTCATATTCACGCAAAATATCCAACTCATCAAAGAAATCTTCACCATCCTCTGATTCTTCTCTCATGTCAAACGAATCCCAAAGTTTGTCATAATGATAACGCCATGAATCACCAGGATTCTGCGGCGGCATAGTATAACCTTGACATTCAACATTTACAGCTTCAATAATTCGCTTCTCACTTGGAACGAAGACACGTCGCAATGGATTTGAATAACCAACAAATATTCCCTCAATGCACTTCGGACCAAACTTTCCAAAAGGCTCTATAACCGTACAAGGTGACCCGAACGGTTCTAGATACTTCAAATTCGGTTTGCGATTATTGATTAACTCAAAGCATGTTTTGTTGAACTTCTTGACAGTAAGAACCCTGTTGAGCGTATAACATGCGGCGGAAACAGCTTCAGCCCAAAAATTTATCGGTAACTTTGAATCTGCGAGCATAGTTCTAGCCGTCTCGATTAGTGTCCGGTTTTTACGTTCTGCGACTCCATTCTGCTGCGGAGTGTACGGAGCACTAAACTCATGCAAAATACCTCTTTCATCACAAAATTCTTCCATCTTGCTGTTCTTGAATTCAGTACCATTATCACTTCGAATTCTCTTGATACGCCTATGGTACAAATTCTCAATTTTCCTGAACAGCCCCATCAAACTGTCAAATGTTTCATCTTTCGTCTTCAAGAAAGAAACCCACGAAAATCTGGAATAATCATCAGTAACGACCAAACAATAGTAATCTCCTGTAAGACTTTTAACATTCACAGGACCAAATAAATCCATGTGAAGTCTTTCCAGTGGTCTCGAAACTGAATTGACTTGCTTTGTAGGGTGTGACTTTTTCTTCTGCTTGCCTTTGATGCAGCTAATGCACTCCCCTTCCAGATGAAAACCTTTGATATTAACTCCCAATACCAAATCATTGTGCACCAAGTGATTCATTTTTCTAAGATGTATATGCCCCATCTTTCGGTGCCACAATCTAGATTCTTTCTCAGTTGCTCTAGACACAAAGCAATGTGCTTGACCAGTAGTTGTAGTTGCTACAGACATATCTAACACATATAAATCATTCACTCTCGGTGCCCTCATGATAATCCATTCTTCAGGGATAACAAAACCAGGTTTCAAAATCAAACATTCTTTATCAGTGAAGTGAGTAGTATACTGATTGTCACAAATCTGCGAGATACTAAGCAGATTGTTCTCCAGCTCAGTGATGTAGTTAACTCTCTCAAACGTCACAATCCCATTGGATAACGTTCCTTCACCAACAATTCTACCTCCTTCATGACCAGCAAATCCCACATAACCACCATTAATGTTTCTCACATCATACAGCAACGCGGTTTTTCCTGTCATATGTCGAGATGCTCCACTATCCATGATCCATCTGGATACCAGTTGTGGAAGATCCTGCACAAAACAAACTACGACTTAAACAACTTCAAGAAAGATGCCGATTCATGCTTCGCGATCCAGGAAGCTCCGGCAATTCAAACTGCTTATTCGAACATGGTGTCCACCCAGGCCTCATCAGCCTTAGGTGTAACCTTGACTCTAGCAATTTGAATTTTGAAATTTTCAGCCTTCAAAGGTGGAAAATTTGCATCATAATCAACCGAAATTGATTCTTCAGCCTTTTTCACTTCAGAAGTTAAAATTTTCATTTCAGTTTTTGGTTTCCAAACTTGTTGAGATAATGCAACCCGCTTGTAAAATTTGTCATTTTTAGTTACCACTTTCATTACGGGTTCATTTTTCACTTTGATGTTGTCATTTTTCACATTCTTTTTCTCAACAACGATTGGTGCTTTACCCTTCACATCAACTTTCTTCTGTTGAATCTTCACATTTTCAGTCTTAGGCTTCACATTGGTACACTTTCGTTGTAACACCTCGAAAATTCACGTCCTATAATGTGTTGACACGTGTCATAAAGTTTGAACGTGTAAAAGAATGTTATAAAAGGACTAAAGTTGACAAACATGGAAAGTATGTGTTTATACGGATTCTAAGTGTCAACTGTGAATAAATATAATGAACATTAACCCTACACAATGTTCATACCTTCAAACGAATGAATCATGGATCATACGAAGCTAAAAGTGAGAGATTACAAACTACAGGGGTTAAATGTGTCAACATGTTAAAGATATACCTCTGAGTGACCTTTTGACAAACCCGAAGCTTTGTAAATGTAAATTATGCTCACTAGAATGCACGATTAAAATTTCATAAAGTTTCGTTATCGTATGAGAAAGTTGTGATCAAATTCGTGTGCGAGGGGTTAAAAGCGTCAACGTTGAAATTTATGACTTTTCGGGTAACCATAAAGTTACCCAAGGACTTAACAAAGTATGGTTATGTCTTAAGGCCCATAAAAGTCATGTTAGAGGACTCGAAGTGCAAGAAAGCATGTTAATATCAAGTGTTGAAGGATCAGGGACTAAAAGCGTCAAAAAGTGCATAAGTTTGCATTTTCGCGCATAACCTACGTTCTGAATACATCCGGACATCCAAAAATTTATGTAAGCATGACTACATTATATTTTAGTGTTCGCCTTAAGAAAAATCCATTCGTCGCGTCATTTGGATCGTTTTTCGCGCTTATGCGCATTCCGTCGTAATTAAGCGAACATCGCGTTCGTACGACCAAACGAACCATCATCCGGCATATTTTTGAGTATGTTTTGAGTTCCCTATACTTTAACTTCATTTTAGAGCCTTGAAATGAGGTTAACAGGGTTCAAACGCATCGAAAATCGCTTAAACGGGCTGCAGGGACTAAACCTGTCACTTTTGAAACATTTCTGGATCTGGGAGGCAGTGGTGTAGCGCGAGCCCTAAGGGCCTATGCAGTCGCGCTACGCGACTGCCTATTCTGGGGCAGAAACATGCAGAAACTCAGTTTTTCGCATTCGGGACCAGATTCGACGTATTAACAGCTGTTAACAGCTGTTATCCACTCCCTAATCCCTTGCCACATGTTGATACCCTATGGTTAGTGGCAATTTAGACACCATAACCTTCCGACAAGTGTACGGCCTTGATCGTTTCCCCTTTTCCAAGAAACGATCCTAACGGTGGACCGAAATCTATAAATACCCATCACATTTCACTTCATTTCTCACACTTAATCTGATTTTAAGCCTTCTAAGTTGAAGTTATACTTCATACCTGAAGGTAAATCGGATCGAGAGCTTTCGGGGACCCTTCGTAAGTATTCTTTCGTTCTTTTATTGCTTTACGAGTCCGAAAGTCAAACTTTGTTTGACTATCTGCATTGACCAGTTTAAGGTCGATGCGAAGTTCGTTTGAACTTCATAACGTGAGCATGATCACGATGGTTATAGTCACTAGTGACTATACCTACTGATTTCCACGTTATCTAGGCTCAGTGTCGAGCCGTAGTTTCGGCCAGAATACGTATTCTTGCGTATTTTGTAACCAAACTACTTATGGGTATCAAAACCGTTTGTTTTGATACCAAACTTGTTTCTAACTTAGTTAAGCATGTTTCAACATGCTTAGCTCGTCACTTTAGTTTAGTGCTTATTTAGGGTCGTAAAGGTAAGCGATCTAAACAATCGCTTATACTTTCGAACCCGACCCGTTTGGTCAATCATTAGGATCCGACCAAACACATTAAGTGACCTTATGGTCACATCGTTCGAATAGTTGTATGACAGGTAGTATATATGCCTTAGGTAAATGACCAAAATACCCCTACGGGGCTTAAATTGAGATTAAACTCGTTTTGGGCATAATGGAAGGTATCCTACTGATACCACAACATATTTAAGGCATATTAACTTAGGAAACCTGTTCGTGATCCATTCGGTTACCCGTTATGCGCTATTCGCGTTCGGATCGGTTTATATAACTAGTTTATATAAAGTTAGCCGAAACGGGTCAAACCTTATCGGTTTTATCTCAAAATTCAGAGTGTGTATCAAATACCCATATTAGACAAGTCTTCAAACTTGTCGGGTCTAAAACACATTCTATTCCGGTCTTCGCTTAATCATGCGTTTGAACCGTATATTTCCTTAAGACTAATCGGTCTAAGCTTAGGCTTAATTAAAGACCCGTTAGCATTCTAATTGGTTATTTATACCATCATTCCAGACTAGAGCCTTCCGGTAAATTGTACCTACGCATACTTAAGTGAATACGGCTGAGTTATTAATTCTTGCTATTAAGGACAGGAGCTAGCTCAGGTAAATACTCTTAACTTATTTTCCCTATACGGGCTTGGAATACGGTATAATGATACCGCTTGGTCGGGTATTGAATATTTAATCTTAATGAAGGTTAAATTATTGAGGTAACCCGGTCTAATCTGTATTGTTTGAAATAAAAGCCTTTAGGGGTTAATGACCATGTCCCGGATATCCCTGACATCATTGTATTATAAAATGGCCACGTCTTAGGTACGGGGTGTAGGCATACACCTGACAGTTACTAAGTAATAACGGTATCTCACTCTCTTGTGGGCCTATACTTGTGGCGTGTCTGTTAATCGTGACTCGGTTTCTACATCAGGCCCTGAACGTACAACGAACATGTAAATCTGTATACAAGGTTATAACTATAATTGTTCCAAGTATAAAAGATTAATTTTGCCTCTGTGCATTTTAATCAAAGTGTCGATATATTTTGTGCCAAGTGCATTCAAACCAATTTACAAACTCTTTTCAAAATGAGTCGGTTGAGTGTATTTACCAGTGAAAACTGACGTATTTTCCAAAAGGGTTAAGTGACAGGTACTGAACGTAATTGGCTGGAAGCTCAGGGCGCTAATAAGGAATCTTGCAAGTTCTAGGCGTCTAAAGTCTGTTGAATAAATGATATGTTTAAAGATCCGCCTGTGGATCCTTTACCTTCCGTTGTAATACTGAATATTACTTTATATTCGGATTGTAATATATTATCTTTTGCTTCCGCTGTGCATTTATATAATTGTGTTGTTTGACTATTATGTTGCCAACCACGTCACGATACTCCCCACCGGGCCCACCGGTGACACGTGGAAATTCGGGGTGTGACAGGTTGGTATCAGAGCCAACACTGAGTGAATTAAACACTAGTCTTTTGTGTTTAATCTCAGTTACACAATTGCACATTCTTGAGTCTAGACAAGAACATAGGACAAATTCTAATTTGTTTTTGGAGTCCTTTGTTATTTTGCTGATTAAGCTTGCATGGACAAATCAATTTTTATTAGAATCCCGTTTAGGGCAACCATATACTTGTTAATTTTTTAAGGAACGATTATGTTTAAATTATCAGTCCTGTACTATAAGATCTACCATTATAATAAAATGGCAAAATCTAAAAGGACAAGACCTAGCTTCGGGTCATAATAAGACCGGCCAAGATGGCAGTTCCATAATTAGATTCAGGTCCATATTAAACACCTCAATTTAGGATTTGCTATGCGTTAAATATTAATAAGAATCTTAAGAGTGAAACCTAGCCTTTGGGTCACTTTAAGGCCGGGCCATAATGGTAAGACCTGTTTAAAAGATTCGAATCCCGGTTAACATCTGTAAATAGGTTAACGCTCCTGGCAGACGTGATCCACTAATAATCACTCATGTCATTTTTATATAGGACTCTTTAGAAGATTCCTAACCCAGTTTAATGATCTCTGAATCCTGGGTTTACATCATCATTAAGATGATCATATTTTAACCAAACGTGGTAATATAACGCCTACGGGCCTTGCTCATTTCCACATGAGCCAAAATACAGTGGTAGCAATGACTCCCTGTCAAGGTAATGAACTAGGTTCAAACCTCAACTGCTCTGATTCTCTGAAATCCTGGCATATAATTTAAAAATTGTCCTTGTGACTAGGCCTTTGTGCCACAAATGAAAATGTTATTGTTTTATAATTAGGATAAATTATTATAGAACTCCTAAATAAACATGATAAATAAATTAACCAAATGTGGCCTCTGTTTACCATGGTTAATGAATTACCCTAAGGGGCAATTCCATAATAAACTCCCAAATAAACTATTGCCCTTGTTTTCTGCAACAGTTAAATTGTAATGGCTAACTCAGACGAGGGTAATAGCCATCCAGTGGAGCCAAATGTGAACGCCCAGATTTCGTTAACGGGTGCCGAATTAAAAGCGATCATAGACGACGCTGTTACGCAGGCTTTGGATAGGCAGTATGAGGAATACAGTGGTACTCGAAGTAGGACCCACTCTACACAGCCTTCAAAGCCTAAAACACACTCTGAAGCTCACAGCAAGCCACCTCCCAAGAAAGATGATCCCAAGAATGGAGATGACGATCGTCGCTCCTCAAACCATCACAGTGACCCGTCTCAACAAATCATACTGAATAAAGAACCCCGTGATAAGGGCTGCTCCTACAAGTACTTTGTGTCATGTAAACCCCGGGATTTTACAGGGGAGAAAGGAGCCATTGACTGTATGACATGGCTGGACGAGATGGATACTATTGTGGATATCAGCGGATGCGCTGAGAGGGATGTAGTGAAGTATGTATCCCAATCATTCAAGGGAGAGGCGCTAGCGTGGTGGAAGGCTCTCATTCAAGATACTGGGAAGATCCCACTTTACAACATGTCATGGGAACAGTTTGTTGCTCTCATTAGGGAGAACTACTGCCCTCAACACGAGGTCGAAAGAATTGAATTTGATTTCTTATCATTGGTGATGACAAACTTAGATTGTCAAGCTTACCTCACCAGTTTCAATACCTTGTCAAGACTGGTTCCTTACCTAGTAACACCAGAACCCAAGAGAATTGCTCGCTTCATTGGGGGTTTAGCCCCAGAAATCAAGGCCAGTGTTAAGGCTTCAAGACCTACTACATTCAGGTCAACGGCAGATCTGTCGCTATCTCTCACACTCGATGTGGTTAGAAACAAGGCTGCCAAAGTCTCGGAAGATGGAAAGCGTAAGAGGGAGGATGAGAATTCCCATCGCTCCGATAGAAAGAGGAACTCTGAAGATAAGAAGAGTTCCGGGTTTAAAAGAGACAGCCAGCAGTCGGGAAAGAAGACCAGGTGCGAAACCTGTAATAAATACCATCTTGGGAAATGCAGATTTGAGTCTCAGCCCCTACCGTGTGGAATTTGCAAATCTAGGGAACATAAAACCCTGGATTGCAAGAAGTTGAAAGATGCAACCTGTTATGGTTGCAACGAGAAGGGGCATATCAAGACCAACTGCCCTAGGAACCAGAAGAAGCCCGAGTAGGCCAAAAGAACAAACGCACGAGTTATCTGGAAGAACGCCCAAGAGATGATGCAAAATAATAATAGTATAATATGTACCTTTCCTTATCAAACAGTTTATGTAGAAACTTATTGATACTGGCACGTATAAATATATTATGAATGATAAAGGTTGAGAACTGTTGTCTCCACCTGATTTAAGACTCCGGTCATTTAATGCCCGGTAGAAAGTGACGATGTTACGTCGTCTATGCTCCAACAAATCCTATATTGATATTTAATATCTATTAGAAATCGCTCTTTTCTGATACCCTTATGGCAAACTTTCAAGCTATCCAAATTCATCAGTAAATTAAAGACAGATGTGACATTTTGATCCCCTGTCGAAGAAGTGATGGACTAGGTCCAACCCTTAAATGCCATTGATGGTCTTTTTTTTTTGACCTAGGCTACGTGATATTGAAATATTTTTAAAAATAACGTTCATTAAAAATATTAATGCCTTATTGGCTAGTATAGTTGATGAAACCATGGTTAGTATATGTAAGACCATCAGGGTAATGAATAGCAGATGTTGGATTGCAACTAAGTGAATGATTCATCTGGTAATAGGAACTAAATCTTGAGTATGATAAACTCGGAAAAGACAACAGTCAATCGCGCCATTGATAATGCGACGCATGCTATTGATACTACAATGGTAGACCGTAGAGGGTCCTAATATACTTCCCCTCCAGATAAAGTACATCATCATATAAAATTGATATCTCTTTGATCTCTACTGATTTAGAATACCAAATAGTATGACAAAAGCGCTTTATGAGGATTGGTGTATCTTAATATGTTCCATAGATTGCTTCCATGCCTGATCAGTATGGAGGTTTAATGCATGGAACCACAAAGATATCCCAATGATCATATGGTACTAAAGTCAACTAAAAGTATTCAAAGGAGATGTCCCGGATAGAATTGTCCAAATACATATTCCCTGGTAAAGAAAAATGTGGACTCATAACATAAATGTGTCACTTATTCGACACAAGCAGCGATGAGTGAACTGGAGCCTGAGATATAAAAATCTCTGCAACCTCCTTGTACTTAGATTATCTTCTCCTAAGTTTACCCTGTTTACCTCCCTAGAGGCAGGTGGAGTTAAGATTTACATCCCACTTTGGGTTAGAGTGTTGTAAGAACTCCATGTTGGTTATGGAATAACCGAAAACCTGATTAAGCAAATTTTAAGATAGGAGATTCATAGCCTAACTCAATATCCTGAGAATTCGGTATAGGAAATTTTGAAAGACGGTTCATTTTGCTAAGGCATTGTTTACCGCAACTCTATTTAGGCGACGATTAAGAATCGCCATCAGCTGCCCAAAATCGTCGAATTTTTCGACTAACTGTAAAGATTAGCTATTCCGTAAGATTAATTTTGAGCAATGGTTGGAATAATCATCTCACCTTAAGATAAGCTTTTCTATAATAACTGCCATATAAGTATCAAGGTGGCTCCTTGGAGACCTTCTATAAATGGCATGTTAAACATTTATTGTCAGGACAATAGATTGGTAAGTCCAATTAGAAGGATCTGAACGTTGCCCAGGAAACAACAAATAAGATCATACAAATTCCAAATCATCTGTAAGTTGCCATTATTAGGCAGAGAATACTTCCTTTATTTCGGTAAATCTCGGGCCGAGATTTATTTTAAGGGGGTGAGGATGTAACACCTCGAAAATTCACGTCCTATAATGTGTTGACACGTGTCATAAAGTTTGAACGTGTAAAAGAATGTTATAAAAGGACTAAAGTTGACAAACATGGAAAGTATGTGTTTATACGGATTCTAAGTGTCAACTGTGAATAAATATAATGAACATTAACCCTACACAATGTTCATACCTTCAAACGAATGAATCATGGATCATACGAAGCTAAAAGTGAGAGATTACAAACTACAGGGGTTAAATGTGTCAACATGTTAAAGATATACCTCTGAGTGACCTTTTGACAAACCCGAAGCTTTGTAAATGTAAATTATGCTCACTAGAATGCACGATTAAAATTTCATAAAGTTTCGTTATCGTATGAGAAAGTTGTGATCAAATTCGTGTGCGAGGGGTTAAAAGCGTCAACGTTGAAATTTATGACTTTTCGGGTAACCATAAAGTTACCCAAGGACTTAACAAAGTATGGTTATGTCTTAAGGCCCATAAAAGTCATGTTAGAGGACTCGAAGTGCAAGAAAGCATGTTAATATCAAGTGTTGAAGGATCAGGGACTAAAAGCGTCAAAAAGTGCATAAGTTTGCATTTTCGCGCATAACCTACGTTCTGAATACATCCGGACATCCAAAAATTTATGTAAGCATGACTACATTATATTTTAGTGTTCGCCTTAAGAAAAATCCATTCGTCGCGTCATTTGGATCGTTTTTCGCGCTTATGCGCATTCCGTCGTAATTAAGCGAACATCGCGTTCGTACGACCAAACGAACCATCATCCGGCATATTTTTGAGTATGTTTTGAGTTCCCTATACTTTAACTTCATTTTAGAGCCTTGAAATGAGGTTAACAGGGTTCAAACGCATCGAAAATCGCTTAAACGGGCTGCAGGGACTAAACCTGTCACTTTTGAAACATTTCTGGATCTGGGAGGCAGTGGTGTAGCGCGAGCCCTAAGGGCCTATGCAGTCGCGCTACGCGACTGCCTATTCTGGGGCAGAAACATGCAGAAACTCAGTTTTTCGCATTCGGGACCAGATTCGACGTATTAACAGCTGTTAACAGCTGTTATCCACTCCCTAATCCCTTGCCACATGTTGATACCCTATGGTTAGTGGCAATTTAGACACCATAACCTTCCGACAAGTGTACGGCCTTGATCGTTTCCCCTTTTCCAAGAAACGATCCTAACGGTGGACCGAAATCTATAAATACCCATCACATTTCACTTCATTTCTCACACTTAATCTGATTTTAAGCCTTCTAAGTTGAAGTTATACTTCATACCTGAAGGTAAATCGGATCGAGAGCTTTCGGGGACCCTTCGTAAGTATTCTTTCGTTCTTTTATTGCTTTACGAGTCCGAAAGTCAAACTTTGTTTGACTATCTGCATTGACCAGTTTAAGGTCGATGCGAAGTTCGTTTGAACTTCATAACGTGAGCATGATCACGATGGTTATAGTCACTAGTGACTATACCTACTGATTTCCACGTTATCTAGGCTCAGTGTCGAGCCGTAGTTTCGGCCAGAATACGTATTCTTGCGTATTTTGTAACCAAACTACTTATGGGTATCAAAACCGTTTGTTTTGATACCAAACTTGTTTCTAACTTAGTTAAGCATGTTTCAACATGCTTAGCTCGTCACTTTAGTTTAGTGCTTATTTAGGGTCGTAAAGGTAAGCGATCTAAACAATCGCTTATACTTTCGAACCCGACCCGTTTGGTCAATCATTAGGATCCGACCAAACACATTAAGTGACCTTATGGTCACATCGTTCGAATAGTTGTATGACAGGTAGTATATATGCCTTAGGTAAATGACCAAAATACCCCTACGGGGCTTAAATTGAGATTAAACTCGTTTTGGGCATAATGGAAGGTATCCTACTGATACCACAACATATTTAAGGCATATTAACTTAGGAAACCTGTTCGTGATCCATTCGGTTACCCGTTATGCGCTATTCGCGTTCGGATCGGTTTATATAACTAGTTTATATAAAGTTAGCCGAAACGGGTCAAACCTTATCGGTTTTATCTCAAAATTCAGAGTGTGTATCAAATACCCATATTAGACAAGTCTTCAAACTTGTCGGGTCTAAAACACATTCTATTCCGGTCTTCGCTTAATCATGCGTTTGAACCGTATATTTCCTTAAGACTAATCGGTCTAAGCTTAGGCTTAATTAAAGACCCGTTAGCATTCTAATTGGTTATTTATACCATCATTCCAGACTAGAGCCTTCCGGTAAATTGTACCTACGCATACTTAAGTGAATACGGCTGAGTTATTAATTCTTGCTATTAAGGACAGG
The DNA here is from genome assembly GCA_030545235.1 of Helianthus tuberosus. NCBI lineage: Eukaryota > Viridiplantae > Streptophyta > Magnoliopsida > Asterales > Asteraceae > Helianthus > Helianthus tuberosus. Next base: position 67,773,238 of record CM060406.1, read on the forward strand.
AGCTAGCTCAGGTAAATACTCTTAACTTATTTTCCCTATACGGGCTTGGAATACGGTATAATGATACCGCTTGGTCGGGTATTGAATATTTAATCTTAATGAAGGTTAAATTATTGAGGTAACCCGGTCTAATCTGTATTGTTTGAAATAAAAGCCTTTAGGGGTTAATGACCATGTCCCGGATATCCCTGACATCATTGTATTATAAAATGGCCACGTCTTAGGTACGGGGTGTAGGCATACACCTGACAGTTACTAAGTAATAACGGTATCTCACTCTCTTGTGGGCCTATACTTGTGGCGTGTCTGTTAATCGTGACTCGGTTTCTACATCGGGCCCTGAACGTACAACGAACATGTAAATCTGTATACAAGGTTATAACTATAATTGTTCCAAGTATAAAAGATTAATTTTGCCTCTGTGCATTTTAATCAAAGTGTCGATATATTTTGTGCCAAGTGCATTCAAACCAATTTACAAACTCTTTTCAAAATGAGTCGGTTGAGTGTATTTACCAGTGAAAACTGACGTATTTTCCAAAAGGGTTAAGTGACAGGTACTGAACGTAATTGGCTGGAAGCTCAGGGCGCTAATAAGGAATCTTGCAAGTTCTAGGCGTCTAAAGTCTGTTGAATAAATGATATGTTTAAAGATCCGCCTGTGGATCCTTTACCTTCCGTTGTAATACTGAATATTACTTTATATTCGGATTGTAATATATTATCTTTTGCTTCCGCTGTGCATTTATATAATTGTGTTGTTTGACTATTATGTTGCCAACCACGTCACGATACTCCCCACCGGGCCCACCGGTGACACGTGGAAATTCGGGGTGTGACATTCGTGCAATGTGACCAACTTGATTACATCTAAAACATGTTCGAGTATCAACACCTCGACTTGTGCCTTCAGACTGATAATGTGAAGCTCTTTTCTCAAAGAACTCTTCATTTGATTTTGAAAAAATTTCATTTTCCTCATCAGAAAGTGAACTTGAACTGTTCACAAACACCTTCTTTTCAGCAAACCTTTTGTTTTGAAAACTCTTTTTCTGATAACTCTTACCATCCCTATAACCACCCGACCAATTGTTTCGATTGTTATTATAAAACCGTGGTGGAACAACAGGCTTTTTGTAGTAAGCTTTATCTTTCTCAAAATTCATTTGCCTTTTTGTTTGTTTCAAACTGTTCACTTCTGACAACTCAACTTCAACCAATTTGAAAACATTTGTCAACTTTTTCACATTAATATTCTCAATAGGAAATTCAGAATCCGAATATAACTTATCAGATCCAGCCATCTTGTACATCACAAGACCCGGTTCATCACTTAAGTTGTTTTTGGATTTTGATTTCTGAATGTATTTGTCTAAGAAACACCCATCATCTTCAGTTGAATCAGACATCAAAACACTTTCAGCTGTGCTCTTAACAATCTCTGTCTGAACGCTATCATCAGATGATGTAAAAGTAAGATCAATGTTTTCAGGAAGTTTAACTACACTTTCTTCCTCAATTTCAACCAAACCAGATTGCTTTTTCGTGTAGTTAGCCAAAACAGGTGGTGGAACTTGATGAAACCCCACCCCAGTTCCATCACAATACACATCTTCGCCCGCTTTGTCTTTCCCAATGGGTTTGGGAATGATATGTTGCAAAACAAAGCTTGCGGAGCTGTAACTGTTAAGCTTCAACTGGATTCGCTCGTTTTCAATTACAGCCTCTTGAACTTTAAGTTTCAATTTAGCGATTTCATCCAGTTGTTTATTGATTGATTCTTCTTTAACTCTAAGCACTGCTTTCAAATGTTCATTTTCTTTAAAAGTTTTACCATTTCGATCATCACAATCTTTCATTGTGCTTTTGAGTTTTTCAAATTTTTCAGAAATCTGACGGTTTTCAAGAATCAACTTTTCATTTTCTTGTTTAACTTTGTCATGATCAATTTTATCATTTTCCATTTGTTTAGTTAATTCTTTTATCCGTTCAGTTGAAGCTCTAACCGTTTTGTCACGATCAAGAATCTGATTCTCAACATTTCTGACCTTAGCTGTCAGATCTTCAACTTTCTTAATGTTGAGATATGTGACAGTATTACAAAATTTGCAATCTTTATTGCAATTTTTGCAATCAGTATTTCCTTCAACTTTCTTACCTGATGCATTGGTTGACACGTTTGAACTGACCTAGCTTTTTGACTCAGACACGGAGTTAGAGTCTACCTCAAGTGCCTTGGCAGCTAGCACTTTGTCAGCCATTTTTCCTAAGTTCTCAGCATTCAACTCTTGTGTAGTGTCGATAATACCCGCATCAATCTTCTTGGATTCTTCGATCTCTTCTTTCTCCTTTCTCTCTTTCTCTTTTTCTTCTTCAATCATTTTCGAAGTTGGAGTTCCCCACCATTTGTGTTGCCAATATTCATCATTTTCTTTCATTTCCTTGATTAAGACTTCCAGATCAAGAGTTTTGTGATCAACTGCAATATTTCCATACTCATCAAGATAACACTCTCTGTCTGGATCCCATCTGTTGGCTCTCTTTGCATCCAAAAAAATTCTAGAAAGTCTAGTAATTTTGTTTTCCGAAATCATTTTTCTGTATTTATACTTCTGCTCTTCAGTTCTCTCATCTTTCCATGGAATAGGTTCATTTTTCGCCATGAATGCGTAACCAACCGCATCTTCTTCTGGTAGAACCTCTTGACTCCAATCATATCCTTCATCATCGTAAATCACTGCAAGAGCTCTAGATTTCTCTTTGTTGTCTTCAACCTGCTTCAATCTAGGCGGCTCGTATTTATTCTGGTGATAAATTGCCTTCTTGTAGTAATCATCTCTGAAAGGATTCTCTGATTCATCAGCATAAGCGTTTCTGCATTCTCGCTTGAAATGACCCTTCTGCTTACACTTGAAGCAAGTCACCTTCGATTTATCGAAACCCAACTTAGTAGACGCACCACCAATTGTTTTTCTGCCAGTGATTTCCATGAATCTTTGTGCACGACGAACAGCACTTGCCATAGCCCAACGAATATCGATCAGTTCCATTTCCTCCGGATCAATCTGATCGTAATCTTCTTTCGTCAGATTTGTATTGCCAATCTTCCCAGCTACCAATCCTTCATATGATTCCAACACCGATGCTAGAAAGATCATCTGCTGCTTGGCCGATTCCTCATCAAAGTTCTGAGCATTCTTCAAGTCTATTGCAATGTTGCATTGAAAACGATTCTTTGCATCAGAATGACTTCCAGAAGATGAAGATCCACTGTAATAACCACTATGACTTCCACTGCTTTGACCACTTTGATTTTCTTTGCCAGTTGTCGACACATTTTCAGCAGAAAACGCAGTTTTTGGAGAAGTTGCTTTTGGCATCATGCTTTTTGGATAGTACAGATCCAAATTCTGCTGGTAAGATGAGTGATTAACTTTGTAAGTCTTCTTCAACTCCAGTTCATGACTTTCAAGTCTCTCAATCACCAAATCTGGTTTCAACATTTCTGGAGGAATAGTGTTCTTAAGCATGAGAGCATAATATCTCCACTCCATCTCGTCTGGCAACGAATCGAACAACTTGTCTACTTGCTCATCATCAGAATATGTGATATCATGTCTTGCTAATTCCAGCTTCAGATGACCGAACCTCTCTATCATTTTACACACTGACTCATTCTTAAGACAACCAAACATATCAAACTCTTTCCTAAGAAGTTTCTTTTTGTTTTTCACGATTTCAGTACTTCCTAAACATTTCTGTTTTAACTTTGCCCAGAGGTCTTTAGCGTTTGAATAGTCTATCAGTGAGATGATATCCTCCCGAACAGATTGAAATAACAATGCTACACACTTTTGTTCGGCTACAAAAGATTCAATCTCATCTGATGCTGTTAAGACTTCACCATTCTTGTTTCCTTGATCATAACCGTTCTTCAAACTTTTCCAACTTGGAAATGCAAACGCCATCATCCAATCTTCAAACTTTCTGGACCAACGACTGTACTCCTCGATAGCCATTAGCTTTGGGGGTTTATTGAACGTTCCAAAAGCACTTTCCGATTCCCAAGCTTCCTTTTTCTTTTCTTTTGGTGGATTCTCGTTCTCATTGCTTGTAGATGAAACATCTCCCGAGTTTCCAGTAAACGCGTACATGTCACTAAACGGGTTCATGAAAAGATCATCCATCGTGAACGTACCTGCAACAAACAATCAGCAAACACTTAGACAAATTTTCGAAATTTTGACTAACACTGACACTGAAACGAAATCAGTCAGATTGACTGATAAGCGAAATCAACAACAATGTCCTCTCGAGCGAAATCACAATTGTTCACTCGAGCGAAATCACTTATGTTTCTTGGAGCGAAATCACTTATGACACATAAGCGAAATTAGACTTTGTACGTTGGAACGAAATTAACTTTTGTCCTTATGAGCGAAATTAACTAAGTCCAGATGTACACAAAAGCGGAATCAAGTGATGTAATCAGCTGATGTACGTAAAAGCGGAATCAGCTAATAACCAATTTTCACCATGTTTTAATTTGAATTACAAACTGAAACTTTCAAGGGTTGTAATACTCTTAAAACCGATCACAATGATATGATTTTTGTTCAATTTTGACCGCTAATTTGTTCCAGATCTGAAGATGAAGTTCCGGTTCGAAAACAAATCGAGATTTTGTTAAAATTGATTGAGTTTTAGTATGTTTTAAGATCTGATATTGTTAAGGATTGATTAACAACTAGTTTCGCTCACAATACTTGAGATTCAACTCATTTTGTCCGTAGGAACTCGTTTAAACCGAAAATATAAAAGAGAAATTGAGTAGAAATGTGAGAATAGAGTCGAATCAGCTGATGTAGTATGAACTCCTCGTCCTGAAGCTCTGATACCACTTGTTGGACCGTGTCGTGTCTCTAAACGATCAGTCAAGGTAGTTCAACATCACGTATAAAGGCGGAATCAGAATACGTAACGTAACAACAGCTTATCCTTTCAATTCCTTCACTTTATTAACTTTCTGAATCAAATTTGACAGAGTTTGGTTCCTCAGCTAATGATCAGGTGTCGCTCTAATGAACACACACATGAGGTATTTATACTAAGTCTAATTTCGCTTCAATGGTCATGACCATATGAGCGAAATCACATGAACCTGATTTCGCTTATATGGCATGTCCATTAAAGCGAAATCACATGTCCCTTAAAGCGAAATCATCAAGATAACTATGTTCATTAAAGCGAAATTAACATTAAAACCCTAATCTTGACTTTTAAGCTTCAATCTTGACTTTCTTGATTTAAGACTTGATGAAGATGCAGTCAACAGACATTCTTGTGCATCAACATATACGCATTTTGACCGAAACTATGACTCGTCACTACACCTAATCAACGTGGTAATCAGTAGGTATAGTCACAAGGGACTATAACCATCGTGATTACGCTCACGTTGCAAAGTTCAAAGGAACTTTGTGTTGACCAAAGACTGGTCAAAGCAGAAAGTCAAACACTGTTTGACTTTCGTGCTTGAAAATGTATAAAAGAACGAAGGAATACTTACAAAGGGTCCAAGCTAGGAAGATCTTGATTCAAGTTGCTCAGGTATGAAGTGTTAAACCTCAACTTAGAGCAGAAATGAATCAAGTGTGAGTTGCAAGAATGAAAGGTTTGGGTATTTATAGAAATCCCACAACCGTTAGGATCGTTTCTCGCAAATTGTGCTTCGATCTTGGCCATACATGTGGGCACAAGGTTTTAAAATACAAGGGGTATATAAAAACCATCAAAATCCGGCCCATATCATCCAAATTCAGGGGTTAAAAACCATCAAATTAGCTGAATTGGACCAGGTTCATTGTTTCTGTTCTAGGCTGCTGTCACGCCCCACATAGGATTACTCCTCATCTTACGCGCCAGCGAGGGAAGTTTTTCAGAATGTCAAAAATAGTCCCTGCAAGTCCAAAACTTGATATTTGATGCATTTTTGACACGTTTAAGCCCCGTTAACCCCATTTCAAGGATCTAAAATGAAGTTAAAGTATAGGGATACTTAAAATATGCTCAAAAATATCTCGGATGTCGGTTCGTTTGGTCGTACGGTTGTGTTATTCGGTTAATTACGACGGAAGTCGTAACGGACGCAAAAACGATCCAAATTGCGCGACGAATGGAATTTTAGCATGCCAATAACTAAAATAAAATATTTTAATGATTACAAAAATTTTTGGATGTCCAGATATATTTAGAATGTAAGATATGCGCGAAAATGCAAACTTATGCACTTTTTGACGCTTTTAGTCCCTATTGATCAAGAAAGTTTATTTTTGCGCACCAAACACCTCAAAGCCTATTTCTAAGCTATGTAAAGGATATGTAGGGCATGTTTAACTTATGATCAAGTTCCGAAATGTTCATTACAGAACGAATCGGCATACTTTCGCAGTTTGACACAAATAGTCCCTGCGATCGAATAGGCTTGTTTTCAACACACCAAAGCATCCAAAAATTATTTCTAAGTTATGTAAAGGTTATTTAAGGTATGTTAAGCCTATGTCACTATTTTGGAGTGTTTTTCGCATTAAACTGATTGCGTTTTTGCACCAGTTTGCGTATAACCTTCTAGAAAGCGATTTAGAGCTTGAAATCTAACTCGAATCGAATCGAAAAATCATCAAACACAAATACACATATAATAACACCAAGACACATTGTATTATTGATAATTGATATTGTTTTACATTGTACATCTATTACAGAGCACAGTTGTCACAGTTTGACCTTGTTAGAGTCAAATGGGTCATGTGAGTAAGTATGGAAAATGCTAATAAGATAGTAAGAGAGTGATTGAAATTAACATACAAACGGAAATATTATTGAAAGAATGAAGTATTTAATAAAGCTACGAGATGGACATATAAAAAATCACCTCATGAGAGTTGGGGTGAATAGCAGGCCAAGACCTGGACGAATGATTTAAGTATGAACAAGAAGGGTAAGTTTTTGCAAGAAATACTGAAATGATGAAATGAAGTCTTTGCAAGTATACCTGAATGGAAAAGAAGTAAAAACATGTACTTCAATACATCTACAATAAGTAAGAAGTGCCAGTTTGACCTTGAAAAGTCAAATTGCAAAAATTTGTCGAAATAACTAACTAAATGAATGAATTGTATGTAAGAAATGAAATGTGTGATATATTATAGTATGTACATAGGAAATTTGTGAAAGAATTATAGGTGATTAATCACCGATTAGAATGAATATTTGAAGGAAATGTGCTAACCGCTAATTTTGTAGATGATAATGGTAGAACTCTTGATGTGATGAAACCAATAGAGGTGGTGAAAGGATGCCCACGAGCGGAAGCTCATCGCATGGATGGATGAGATCAACCCCGTTATGGTATGACTCATGAAGGAGCGAGCCAATTGGGGTTGCGGTTCGTTGGATTGTGCCAAATTAGCGAGGTTAGTAAATTGTTTAACTTGTGGATGTTAAATAGAAAGTTATAGATTGAATAGTACTTCTATGCGAACTAATTGTATCACAAGCATGACATGGTATAAAAGGTTTGACTTTTAGAGGTCAACAAAGGAATGAAATTTTAGTTCAGACTTAATGTCATTCAATAACACACATATGTGTGTATAGTAAGTAATGTGTAAAACAAATGGACGGATAAATCAAGGTGTCATGAATGGAATGAATCAGAATTTAACTTAAGAATGTACGTAGCACCATGTAACAATAACAAATGTAAAATGATGTTTAAATCTGGAGATAAGTATTGTCACACCCCAACCGATGACGGAAACATCGGGGCGCGGAACTGAGCGAAACAGATTGTCCAAGATAAATCCATAACAGCTAAAATTACCAGATATTTATCAATATGTCCCGTACCATAATATATCAAATAAAAGCAGTTATTACAGACATTGTTTTCTCAAGACAGATCAAATGCTCCGACAACTCAAATTCAAATAAATAAATTATTCGTTGGTTTCTAGACTCTCCTAAGCTCGGTTCCATCAAGTAGCAAGCACGCATCCTAAGCACCTGTCACATACGTTAAAATTGAGGTCAATACACATAGTGTAAAGGTGAGCATACAAGTTTAATATAGTATAATAGAGTTCGAAATCGTTTACGCATAACCAGCATGTACAACGTATAATGTGAAGCATGTAAGTTATCGACAAAGATCCTATCAATACCAATGACTGCGAGTTGACTGCGAGTAGCGAGTGCGCATCACATGTTCACCACTGCGAACACGTGAAGTATTGTCCTTAACAACCCCTGAGTGAACAGGTGCTGAGTCCAAACTGTAGTACTATCATTGCTAAGGCAGGTAGACAATAATCAATGTGTAAACATAACAAACAGGCATTCATCGAGTCATGTATAACATGCATTAATGGTCAGCGTATAAGTAGTGTTTGCGTTGTGTGTTCGATGTGATTTAGAATAAGTAACATATGTAACACCCAAAAGTGCATAAAGCAAAAAGGGATCGAGTATACTCACAGATTGTGTTTAACAAGTAAACACTCTCTTGGATTGAAGGGAGCACTGAGAGAGATTTGCCTGAACAGTTAACGATAGCAAAAATGATGAGTGGCGTGTAAAACAGTGAAAAAGTACCAAGTGTCGGGTGGTAATCCGATCGGATGGCAATCCGATCGGATGGCCAGTCGATCGGATGTCAATCCGTTCGGATGGTTATCCGATCGGATGACCATTCGATTGTAACTAATCAAATAAATTATCGATTTGAGGCAAGGGATAGGGAACCATCCTTCTTTTTGACGAAAAGGACAGACGCGCCCCATGGAGAGGTGCTAAGGAGAATAAAGCCTTTATCAAGAAGTTCCTGGAGCTGACTCGAGAGTTCGGAATTTCGAAAGGAGCGAGACGATACGGCGCTTTAGCAACAGGATTTGCTCCAGGAATGAGGTCGATTCGGAAATCGATATCACGAGCGGGTGGTAAACCGGGTAAATCATCGGGAAAAACGTTAGGGAATTCACAAACAACGGGAACGTCTTTCACGTCTGGGTTTCCTTTCTTTTCCTTCTCCGCTACTACGATGTGTGCCAGGAAAGCCTGGTATTCCTTGCGGAGATACTTGCTAGCCTGGACACATGACATGAGTTTAAGATCTTTCGAAGGAGTTTCACCATACTCAAAAAGTAGATCACCATTAGCGAGCGAGAAACGAATCATCTTATCGAAGCAAACAACTTCCGCACGATTTTCACGAAGAAAATCCATGCCTACTATGACGTCAAAACTACCGAGCTGCATCAGAATAAGATCGATAGGGAAGACGTGATTGTTGAGTTCAAGTGTACAATCACGTAGAACTGAGTTTACGGCGACGGTTCTTCCGGTGGCAACTTCAACATCGAACGTCGAGGGGAGATGAGCGCGCTTATGATTAAGGAGCTTTTCGAATTCAAACGATACAAAACAGTTATCGGCTCTAATATCAAATAAACACGTAGCATATATACCATTCACAAGGAACGTACCATTGACCACATTGTTGTCTGCTTGAGCCTGGTGGGCGTTGATGTTGAATGCACGACCGCGGGCTGCTGGTTGTTGCTGCTGTTGCTGAGGCTGCTGCTGGGGCTGCTGCTGTTGTGGCTCTTGCTTGACTACTCGATTGGGGCACATGTTTGTGAAGTGGTTGGGATCACCACACGCATAGCAAGCTCTAGCGTTGATCGCGGGTGCAGGAGCCGCTTGATGGCCTTGAGGAGCAACAAGTAGAGGTTAATGAGCAGGAGCTTGACCCTGAGCTGGAGCGGGGTTTTGACGAGGACCTGTACGGTAGTTGACGGTGAAGTGGCCGTACATGTTGCAATGCACACAGTATCTGCAAGCGATTCCCACAGGGTGGTGATAGGCACAAGTAGGGCAAAGCTGGGTGAGGACCAGTATACGCACGCTTTGCCGGCAGTGCGTTGGTGACCGGTGCCGCTACTTGGCGGTGTTGGTGTTGCTGTGGTGCTGGAACAGCTTGAAGTGGGGCAGCATTGGTTATGTTGGGATTGAACCCTATCAGAGGAACAGATAATTAAAGCCAAAACTGGATCAAAGCAGTGGATCCAGAATAAGCAGATGTTTACATGCAAGTCTCTCCTCTTGAAAGTGATTTCAACATCTGCTGACCTCCTATCTGCTGATTCAATCTACTGCCTTGAGTCAAGCACTGCTGATCCGGACAAGTACTGCTGGGTTCACAGCAGTGGAAGGTTGCAGCAGCTGATCTATAGTCTGTTTTGTAATGTAATGTAATAGCAGTAGTTAACATAGCAGTGTTTGTATAGATCAGAGGTTAGAGTTTGTTAGGAGGTTAGATGTCACTTTCATGGTGACGTCAGCTAAGATGCTCCGTGGTTTGCTTGTGCCTATAAATAGTTCAGTACTTTGTACTGTTCTATTAGCTCTTTGCATCATCGTCTTCTTTGCACGAACAAACACTGAGCTCTGGCTGAGGGGGAGTTTGCATTCATTCATCAATCATTGTAATCGTTATTGAAATAAATTCAATCTTCCGATTCATTGAGAAAAGATGTTTGATCAAAGTATTACTCTCGTTTGATTGTATGCAAAGTTTGTTTTCATCATAATTCCGCTGCACACTCATCCATTTTCATTTTAATTACAAACACAAAATACAATCAGAAACAAACTCAGATCCAACAATTGGTATCAGAGCTTGGACAGTCAAATTTGATTTAACAATCATTTTGACGTAAATAGTTCGGCTCATAACAGTTGATACTGATCGTTTGTTCGTTCGTTGAAAAACAGAGCAAGGATTAATCACCATTAAAGTTGATTTCTCAGTGTCTGTAAAACAACAAGAATGACGTCACAATCTCAGGATGATAAAAACAACATCGGCTCACTTTTTAAACCACCTATGCTAAAAAGAAATGAGTACAACATCTGGCAGAGGAGGATGGGTCACATCCTCGCTCAACAAAGCACAGGTTGTTGGAGGTCTGTCGTCTTTGGTCCCCACGTTCCCACAGTGCCAAGCGCTGAAGATGCTAAAAAGTTCGTTCCAAAACCAGTTGAAAATTATACCGAAACTGACTATCAAAAGTTCGAACTAGATGCTAAAGCGTTTAGCATCATAGCATCAGCGCTGCCCAATGAGATATATGCTGGACTGTTACACTGTAACAGTGCCAAAGAGTTATGGGACGCGCTTAAGGAACACTTTGGGGGAACCGAAGAAGTCATAGAAAACAATAGGGAAATCCTGAACCAACAGTATGAAACATTTTGTCATGTTAGAGGTGAATCACTGACGCAACAATTTGAGCGTTTCAGTTGTCTCATCAGTGAACTGAGGCTTGTTAATACCACTTTTACAAACTCAACTCAAAATAGCAGGTTCCTCAGGTCACTGCCAGAAAAATGGGACACCATAGCTTTTGTCACCCGAAACTCACCTAAGTTCAAGGATCTGACCTTGACCCAACTCCATGGTCGACTCCTGACCTACGAAAGGGAGTTGAACCAGAAAAGGAAGTTACAAGAGTCAGGAAAAGCCGTTGATGATTATACATTCGGTAACACTGCTCTTCTGGGTCAAGAAGAATCTGGGAGCAGTGGTAAGGATCAGGGTTTTGATCACTTCATTGACATAACTGCTGGTGCAAATTTTAATAACCCTGATCCTCACTCTGCAAGTTATGCATTCACTGCAAACGAAAACCAGATGTCAGATAATCTAAGCTTTGAACTCAATGACTTACAGCATTTTGATCCCACTGACTTAGAGGAAATGGACATCCTGCACCAACTGGCTTTGCTAAGTGTTAGAACTAGCAAATTTTACAAAAGAACAGGGCGAAAATTCCCAGGTTTGCATGGGAATCTAAGGGTTGGGTTGGATAAATCGAAAATCAAGTGCTACAAGTGTAATAGGTTGGGATACTTCGCTAGGGAATGCAGGAGTCAAACTAATGGTCCCATAATCACTCACCCTAGCTCAAATCCTAGACCTCAAAATCAAGGCACTGTGCACTATGCCCAGTATGCCCCAGCAGCTCAAGTGAACACTGCTCACTATGCTGCTGCCCCTATGCCAGTGCACTATGTCCAAACTACTGTTCCACAGATCCAATATGTTCAAACCCCTGTCCCCCAGGCACAAGTGCAGCCTGCACCTCAAACCACTGCTCCAGCAGCAGTACAACCAGATCAACAAAGTTTTTTCACTCAAGGGTTTGTTGACTGGAGCAGTATGCCTGAAGACCTTAGTGATGAAAATTTTGCACTCTATGCTTCTAATGATTCTTCTTATAATGAATTTTGTTTGATGGCATTAGAGTCAATACAGGAGGGGGTTGAAACTGAAGAGGAACAACTGAGTATTGAAACAGTGGATGAGGTGACTGAAGCAGTGGTTACTGCTGTGGCTGGTGAACTACTGTTGGGAGAAAGTTAAGGTACCCTGATTGAACCACTGACAGACCCATGGTCCGAAGAGAACAAGGAAGAAAATAAAGAAGAAAAAGCAGGTGAGAAAGAAGAAAGAGCTGATGATGAAGAAAATCCTAAATGTGATTGTGCAATGATGGCTGCTGCCAAGGTATCACCTCAAGTTCTTGAAAAACTGTGTTCTGAAAATTGCATTATTGCTTTTGCTAACATCAAAGAGGTAAATGAAAACCTTCGGGACAAAATCTTAAATGATGAAGTCAAATTTGAAAGATCTTTAAAAGAACTTAAAAACAAATTGACTGAAAAGGAAAAAGAGATCAGCAGTCTGAAAGAAGAACAAAGCATAACCAAAACTCAACTCCAAACTATGGTAGAAAAATACCAAGTTTGCAAAAAGGAGTTGGAGTCCACCCAGATCACATGTGAGAGATGGGTGGAATCATGCAAAGGGTATGAGGTTATGCTTGAAAAACAGATAAAAAGCAATGTGAAATTTGGTGTTGATTATAGAAAACATGATGATGAAACCACTGCTTTTGGAAAATCTGTTCAAACCACTGATGTAACCACTGAGTTCATCCCCATAAACAAGAATGGCCAAGAAGTGAAAATCACTGACAAACTTGGTAACAAAATCACACTTGACAGACCAATGGGATCCTCTACTTTTGAGGAGCTTGAAGATTATCAGTTTAAACCAAAATGGTCTGATGTGTGTGATATTCTTGAAAATTTCAAGCCAATGGACTTTACATCAACTGATGGTGTTAAAGCTCCAAAAGCTAAAGTCATACCTCTCAAGGACATCCCAGCAGTGGTCAAAACTGTTAGTGCATTTATGTCTATAGCCTTCGTCAATTCGAGCAGTAGCGAGAAACAGAAGAAAACGAGTCGTTATGATGAAATATCTAGACAAAAGGCAAGGTGGCAATATTGTAATTAATGAGAAATCTCATTAAAAGCCAAGGCCTATAAATAGGAGCTTTATGTTTAGATTAGAGACTTTTGCCATTTTAGAGATTTGAAGAGCTCTAGTTCTAGAGAGAGAAAGTCTCTAAGTGATTCAAGTGATTGTACGATTTCAGATTTCTAATAGAATCACGTTTATATTACGTCATGTGTGTTTAGGTCGCGTTCGTGTATGGATTCCGCACGTTTCACGTTCGTTTTGCAATCGTTTCGGAGTCAAAACCGGTCCTACAAAAACCTCTGCTGCAAAGGAGTCTGAAAAGAGAAAGAAAGAAAAAATTGATAACTTGTTTTGTGAATTCTGTGAGAAAAGGAATCATCTAACAAAAGATTGTTTCCACTTAAAAGCTTATGATTTAAACAGAACAAGTGTCATTGTTTCAGCTGAAAGTTGCATTGTTTGTGGTAAAACAAACCACAAAACTCAAGCATGTGTGTATATCAAAAACTTTGATGTAAAAAAGAATGAATACATTGCTAAAACATCCTTGAGTCCATCATCATCATCAACATCTGTCAAATTCACCAAGAAACAACCACTGTTTGTGCCAGTTCAAACAGCTGTCACAAAACAGCTGAACCAAACATCTGTCATAAGAGATGTTCAGGTTACTGATGCACCCCCTGCCAATCAATTCAGAAAAGGCAAGGAAAAACAGTCTTACCAAAGGATTCCACACGTTTATGAGGCCTACAAAAGGCCCTCTAAACCTAAAGTGAACAGGCATCCTTTTGGTTACCAACAGGTGATTGGTCAAGACCCCCAACAGTGGTTAGCAAGAAACAGTACTAAAACTGTCCAAACCCCTGACCTAACCACTGTCCATCATTCTGCATCCATCCCAGACACTGTTGAGACCCCATCCAAAGCCCTGCTGGCTTTGGAGACCCTAATGAACTAATCCTTTTACTTCATGTGCAGGGAGCTTCTGCATGCTTTGATAGTCTTTGGTATGTAGATAGTGGAGGCTCCAGGCACATGACAGGATGTAAAGCCCTCCTCAAAGACTTTAAAATCCATGGAGGGGTGATATATCCTTTGGGAATAATAGTAAAGGGAAAGTTCTGGGGTCTGGTACAGTGCAGTCTGGAAATGTAAAATTTGAAAATGTCAATCTGATTGACAATCTAAAATTCAACCTTCTGAGTGTATCACAAATGAGTAACAAAGGGTTTGGGTCATTCTTCACAAAATATTGTTGTAGGATTGTTGGACCAGAAATGGTCAAAAAGATTGAAGCAATAATCAAAACTGGTCAAACTAAACTTGTTGCTCAAAGAAGTGGCAATGTTTATGTTGTTGACATGTCAAAAGAGTGTCCCAGAGCTGATGCCTGTCTGTTCTCAGCTGCCTCTAACAAAGAGACAGAACTTTGGCACAGAAGGCTGGGGCACACAAATCTTAAGACAATCACTGAAATTTCAAAAAATGGTTTGGTGAGAGGCCTACCACAAAAATTGTTTTCATGTCCTGAACATTGCATTTCCTGTTTAAAAGGAAAACAACATAAAAGTTCTTATAAGTCCATTGAAGAGTCCAAAACAACCCAGTGTTTGCAGATGCTACACATGGATTTGTTTGGCCCAGTTCAAGTCATGAGCCTTAAGAAGAAAAGATATTGTTTGGTTATTGTTGATGACTTCTCTAGGTTTACATGGACTTTCTTTTTACACTCAAAAGATGAGACTGCAGGCATTTTGCAAGACTTTGTGACACAGGTTGAAAAGAAATTTGACCTTCCAGTGAAAAGCTTCAGGAGTGACAATGGCACAGAATTTAAAAATAAGGAGTTGGATGCCTTCTGTGTGAAGAAAGGGATTGTAAGGCAGTACAGCATCCCTAGAACACCAGAGCAAAATGGGGTTGTTGAAAGAAAGAACAGAACTTTGATTGAGGCTGCCAGAACTATGCTTGCAGATTCAGGTTTGCCATTAACTTTCTGGGCAGAGGCAGTAAACACTGCTTGCTATGTCCAGAACAGAGTTTTAATCAACCCCAGGCACAAAAAGACTGCTTATGAAATTCTGTATAAAATCAAACCACTGATCTCATATTTCAAGGTGTTTGGTTGCCCATGCTTTATTTTGAATTTAAAAGATTCCATTTCAAAATTTGCAGCCAAAATTGATTGTGGTTATCATCTGGGATACTCAACCACTGCCAAGGCCTACAAAGTGTTCAATACATGGACCAAGGCAGTGGAGGAGACTTTGAATGTTAAGTTCAATGAACTTTCATCAATAAAAATCCCAGCAAATCCTGCAGATCTGTTTGATCTTGAAAAATTTACTTTTGAAAATACTGCTGTCAAGACTAACAGTGCAGGTCCATCAGAGGATACAACACCAGACTATGGGTATGAAATCATCATCCCTCAAAGGTCTGCCACAAAGGGAAAAGCATCAGTTGTTCAAAACAATTGTCAAAGCTCAACCACTGCTACCTCAACAGTCGTTGACCAAAGTAGCCCATCAACCACTGCTTCCACATCCTCAAACACTGCTGACAAAAGTCCCCAAACAGTGGATAAAAGTCAGCAGGTGTCCACTTCATTACCTCCTATTCCACCACCATTTGAAGCCACTGCTGGATCATCAAAGTCCCCAGCAGTGGTTAGCTCAGATGATACACATTTGCAGCCTTCACCAACAAATGCCATCATCCCATACCAAGGAGATTTAATCTACTTGAGATCTCATCCACCTGATCAAATCATTGGCAACATCAATGAAGGGGTGCTCACAAGAAGCCAAACCCAAAACATTTGTCTTTTTGCTGGTTTTCTATCACTCCATCAGCCAGTCAAGTACCAAGAGGCACTAAAAGACAATAGTTGGGTAGAAGCCATGCAAGAGGAGCTCCAACAGCTTAAAAGACAACAAGTATGGGAGCTTGTACCACTGCCAGAAGAGGTTAGTCCCATTGGCACAAAGTGGGTCTTCAAGAACAAAACTGATGAAAGGGGTATTGTTGTCAAGAATAAAGCCAGGCTTGTGGTTCAAGGTTACAGTCAGGAAGAGGGGATTGATTATGATGAAACATTCACCCCTGTTGCAAGATTGGAAGCCATTAGACTGTTCCTGGCCTTTGCTGTCAACCACAACATGAAGGTGTTTCAAATGGATATCAAAAGTGCTTTCCTCTATGGTACAATTCAAGAAGAGGTGTATGTTTGTCAACCTCCAGGTTTTGAGGATCCATTTTATCCTGATCATGTCTACAGGCTAAACAAAGCCTTGTATGGCCTGAAACAAGCACCAAGGGCCTGGTATGAAACTCTTTCCAACTTCCTACTCTCAAATGGTTTCACAAGAGGTACCATTGATAAAACACTGTTTCTTAAATGGAGAGGGAAGGATTTAATGATTGTACAAATTTATGTGGATGACATTATTTTTGGAAGCACATATAACAAAATGTGTGAAGAGTTTAGAGAACTCATGACAGCTGAGTTTGAAATGAGTGCAATGCTTTCTTGGTCTCTAAGTACAACAAATGCAAAATGGAACTTTCATTCATCAAAGCAAATATGCTAAAGAACTCTTGACTAAATTTGATATGAATGATTGTAAACCATGCAGCACACCCATGGCAACAAATAAGCTGGTCATGTCTGATGAAAAAGATGAGCTGATTGACCAAACACTTTATAGAAGCATGATTGGGTCTTTATTGTACCTAACTGCATCTAGGCCAGACATCATGTTTGCAACATGTGTCTGTGCAAGAAGTCAATCAGCTCCCAGAAAATCAAATCTCATTGCTGTAAAAAGGATCTTCAGATACATAAAAGGTGCTCCCACACTTGGTATCTGGTATCCAGCTAATGGGAACATCAAGCTTTTAGGTTTTTCAGACAGTGACTTTGCTGGATGTCACACCACAAGGAAGTCCACTTCAGGAGGGTGCCAGTTTCTAGGTGATTGCTTGGTTTCTTGGCAAAGCAAAAAGCAAGCAGCAGTTTCAACATCCACTGCTGAGGCTGAATACATTGCTGCTGCAAGCTGTACAGCCCAACTCCTGTGGCTTCAAAATCAGTTACTGGATTTTGGTATCACTGCCTTAAAGACACCACTCATGTTGGACAGCCAGGCAGCAGAAAATATCATCAAAAATCCATTTTCTCACTCTACCACCAAACACATCGACATCAGACATCACTTTGTGAGGGATTGCTATGAAAAAGGTTTGATTTCTCTGCATCATGTCCCAACTAAAGACCAGCTGGCAGATGTGCTCACAAAAGCACTTGATACAGCCACTTTTGAAAGCTTGGTCTCTAGGATTGAGATGCTGAACATGGAATAACAAGCAACATCTTGTTTTTCTATGAATAAAAGCAACAAAATGTTTTCAGAAAATCAAAAATGCATCCTTAAAAATAGCTAACAATGAAATTTTCATTAAAATCCTTAAAAGTCTGCCATAACCACTGATTGTTCAAAAGTCTGCTCTACTTCAAAAGTCTGTCCACTGCTGAAAGTCAACCCCTGTTCTCTCATTCCTTTGATAAACTCTGTTGTTCAAAAGCAGTGTCTTATCCACTGATATGCTATCCACTGATAGTGAAAATCATCCACTACTTTCATACCACTGCCTTCATCAGTCACTTTCATAAAAAGTACTGTCCTTCACTTTCACCAGGGGTTGTCACATGGGCAGTACATAGTGATCAGACCTTTTGTAACGGCTGCCACGTCAGCATTCAATTTCTTCCCTATAAAAATCCCCACTCACCACCAAAACAGGGTTTTACTGTCGAATTGAATTCTTAAAAATTCTCTTCTCAAAGCAGTTTTTCATCTCATACTTCGCAAATTTCTTCGATCTTCATCTTCAAAAATGACAAAATCAAAGCCATCTGCAAAATCCATATCCAAATCCTCATCGAAAACAGCCTCTCAAAAGGCAATCTCCACTGAAATCCCATATAAACCATCTCACAATCTCCTGGGTCTTCTCACAAAACCAGGAACCACCAATGTTTTCGATTCCATCATTGACACCATGGCAAAATCAAAGTACAAAACTTTGTTCACCGCCGATGCACCAATCTATTTGGAGACCCAAAGAGAGTTCTGGAAAAATGCAACCCTTGAAAAACAAGGAGACATTGCAACCACCATACACTCTTCTATAAAGGGTAAAGCTGTCCAAATCACGCCACAATCCATTTCAGAGGTCTTTCAACTCGATGATCAGGAAGGTAAAACTTCTTTCACTAAAAACGAGTTACAAACTGACTTCATTGAAAGAGGGTATGAAGCCACAATGATGAAGAAACTTACCTTACAAAAAGGTTATTTTCCTTCTGCAACCAGATTTTTATTTCATACCCTCCTACTATGTGTTTCAAACAAAACCACTTCTTTCAATGAAATCCCTTTAAAGATTCAAAATCTGGGATATGCAATTCTTCAAGAAGAAAATTTTAACTATTCTCGGGAAATCTTTAAAGATTTGGTTAATAATGTTGAAACAAAATCATTCTTACTGTTTCCAAGGTTTTTAAGTTACTATTTTGAAAAGAAATTCAGTAAGGATGATTTAGCTGAAATAAACCAAGGTGATTATACTCAAATAAACAATTTAACAACTGAAAATTTTTCAAGAATGTTAACACCTTGCAAAACACAAGCAGAGGTGCCTGAGCAGATTTTAGCAGCTACTGCCTGTGACAGTACAAATGTCACAAGAAACCACTGCTTCTACTTCCTCACAGCAGTTGGTACAAATATCTCAATCCATAACCAGAACTCCTCCTGCTTCTTCACAAAAAGAACAGGTTGTACACATAGGGCCACCAAATCATGATGCTCTGAAACCACTTGGTTTCATCATCCACAGCTCAATGCCCGGAGCACATCCTATTTCTACACCAAACCTCACATCCAAAATTCCATCACCAACTAAACTGCTGTTGGATGCAACTGATTTGAACCAGGCCCTAAACAGTCCTTCTCAATCACCCATCAATGAGAATATAACTCAACAAATGACTGTGTATGCTGTATTAATCTTTGCTAACCCACCAACACAACCTGAGGAGGTTACACCCCTTGAGTTACAAGTAACTCTTGGTGGTAATCCAAGTGAAGCAGCCACTACAACTGTTGAACCCACTGGTTTACAGTTGGATAGTGGTTACATTAATAAGACTTCCTTGGAGGCAATTCCTTACATAGCACCTCTGCCAACCACCAGTGGATTTATTTATCCTACTGGCAACATCAAAAGGTTGTCAAGTGTTGAAGGGAGAAGACCCTAGTACCAAGAAAAAGGGGCATCAGTGGTTAATGTTTGGAGTATACTCCCTACCTCTACCACTGATAAAACCACTGTTAGTGGGAAATCAGATGATCCCATTAAATTAGGTGATGGTTTAAAGTACCAAAAATTGACGGATCGTGTTGAAAAGCTTGATAACTCTGTTGCAGAACTCAAAGATATGCTACAACAGTTGTTACAAGTACAAAAGGTACAATCAACTGCTCTTCCATCTCAAGCATCTGCTCCACAACAGGCACCTGCTACAAATGAGCTCTGGAATTTATTTCAACCTTTTCTCCTTCAACAAGCACAAATAGCATATCAGCAACATGAAAAACATGTTCACCAGCTGCAAAATGCAATGAAGTCCAGGTTCAAGAATACTCAGGCTGATCTAAAGGCTCTCAAAACTCAGATCCTGCACACCACTGACACTGCTCCTCCAACAGTTCTCTTCATTGATCAACTTCCCCCAGATAATGCCAAAAAGGGGGAGAAAATTCAGGAGTGGAAAAAGAAGGGAATAGATGATGGTCTCTACATTGAACCAGAAAATGCAAACATGACCAAACAGATCCCTCTGCCAGATGGAAGCAAGAAAATTGATGTGACCACAAATGCACTGGCAGAAGCAGTTGCAAGTGTAAAAAGGGATAGAGAGGCCAAAAAGAAAGCCAGGGTAGATTATCCGGATCAGGGTACTTCAGGGTCAAAAGATGATAAAAATCATGTTGATGAAAAGAAGAAGCCTACAAGAAGAGTAAGGCTACCCAAATCCATTCCAACCAGACATTCAAAGTCTGTTTCAAAACCACCACCTAAAACAGCTGTTGTAACTCCTGTTGTACACACTACTGTTGGTACTTCAGTGGTTTCAACATCTGCTCCCACTTCAACACACACCACTTCAACACACACCAGATCCACTACTTTACCACCATCACCACTAAAAACAAAATCACCTCCTGCCAAAAGGCAGAAGACAGCAGTTGTTACAACATCTGATGTAATGACAACAGTGGTTGGAACACCAGTTGTTTCAACAACTGTTAGTCAATCACAAACCACTGTCACTACATCCACCACCACTGTTCCATCCAAAACATCATCAGCCCCTCCTCAAACAAAGAGGAGAAGGCTAATTCTCAAAGATGATGACACTTCACCACCACAAACATCTTCAAAATCTTTAGCTCTTGTCACAATACCAAAACCAGTTCCTCTCTCTTCAGTTCAAATGCACAAGCCCTTACCTCCTGCAGGTGTTCAATTTCCTCTTGAACTAGCAGCTGTTAGAGAAGAAATAAAATCTTTTTACTATGAGGATGACCCTGCCAAAAGGAGTTTGCCATCAATAAAAGGATATTCCTGGCCTAAAAATGTTGATGAATATTTGAAAATCAAGGCCAAGCAAGCAGAGGATATCTCAAAAAGAAATACACAAGGGAAATCTGACAAAGAAATTTCAAGAAACTATCAATATCTGCTCACACAAGTCAGATCCCTAGAACAATTTGCAAAAAAAATGTCAGTCAACAAATTTCAGAAAGAGCAGCTGAAACTTTGAAGAAAGACTACATTGAAAGCATCATGGCTCACAAGAAGTACAAAGGAGAGAGATACATGTACAAAGAGTGGACTGTTCCTGAGCTTGAAAATGAAGCAGCAAGAATTCAAGACATGATAAAAAGGAAAGTCACTCACACTCCTCCTGACTGGGCAAAGTTTAGAAAGAATGTACCTGACAAACAGGTAGAACTGAAAAGAATGAAAGAAGAACTGGTTGCTGCTGAATATGGAAACAAAAGACAAATTGCTAGATGGAAAGAAGATGTGGTCAGGATCACCTACAAAAGGTTGGAGGAACTAAGAAAGAAAGATCCAAATGTTCCTCAAAAGCCTGACTATCCTGAAGCAGAGGTTTCAAAAAGACCAACAAAGCTGCAAATCAGGAGAGCCACTGCTCCAACTGGTGCTGCCATCTATAAAAGAAGGACACACAAACAGTTGGGAGGTGAAACCATCCAAGAGATGATAAAAGGAGATGACCTTGTAAAAGAAGGCATAAAGAAAATGATCATAGAAACTCTTGGTTTGGATCAAACTGCAAGTATTGCTCAGCCAGTTATGAATAGGCCAGCCTCACCAAATACCTCTGCAAATAAACATCTCCCAAGAAACCCACCAGGCTCAAAAATACAAAAGTGGGAAACTGAAAAACAGACCTGCGTATTGACTTTGCTCAGGTCTGGTGGAGAAGTGGAGAAAATATCAAGGGAACAAGCTCTTGGCCTGAGTCTTGAAGACTTGCAGGATCTCCTTGATCTTCCACTTAGCAGGGATGATGAAGACACAGATGCCCTAGACTTTGAACTACAATTTAAAGGTCAGATAAGGGAACTGTTGATGAGGCAATAAATGTCCACAATAATGAAGAGTTTTGGCATTATCTGTTCCAGGGGGAGATTGTTGGGATTGAACCCTATCAGAGGAACAGATAATTAAAGCCAAAACTGGATCAGAGCAGTGGATCCAGAATAAGCAGATGTTTACATGCAAGTCTCTCCTCTTGAAAGTGATTTCAACATCTGCTGACCTCCTATCTGCTGATCTTGCAAACTGATGACCTACAACTGCTGCTTAAGTAAAGACCTGATGAAAGACTAAAGCCCTGCTGATTCAATCTACTGCCTTGAGTCAAGCACTGCTGATCCGGACAAGTACTGCTGGGTTCACAGCAGTGGAAGGTTGCAGCAGCTGATCTATAGTCTGTTTTGTAATGTAATGTAATAGCAGTAGTTAACATAGCAGTGTTTGTATAGATCAGAGGTTAGAGTTTGTTAGGAGGTTAGATGTCACTTTCATGGTGACGTCAGCTAAGATGCTCAGTGGTTTGCTAGTGCCTATAAATAGTTCAGTACTTTGTACTGTTCTATTAGCTCTTTGCATCATCGTCTTCTTTGCACGAACAAGCACTGAGCTCTGGCTGAGGGGGAGTTTGCATTCATTCATCAATCATTGTAATCGTTATTGAAATAAATTCAATCTTCCGATTCATTGAGAAAAGATGTTTGATCAAAGTATTACTCTCGTTTGATTGTATGCAAAGTTTGTTTTCATCATAATTCCGCTGCACACTCATCCATTTTCATTTTAATTACAAACACAAAATACAATCAGAAACAAACTCAGATCCAACAGGTTACAGCGCAGTTCTTGTTGCTGGAACTGCTGTTGTTCTTTCTCTTGCATCTCGAGAGCTTGGATGACTGAGGAGTGGTGGCGGTTGAAGCGGTTGAAGCAATGGTAGCTTGATGCAGATTCTTGGGAGCTTTATCCCAGTAACCAGACTTGAGTCGCTTGTCGTTGATCTCAGCAGCGAGTAGAAAAGTTTCTTCGATCGCCGTCGTCTTTGCAGCTTGAACGAAATCAGCCACGTAATCCGGAAGATCACGGATATACTTTTTAATGGTGATTTCAGGCGTGGTAACTTGGCTAGGACAGATTATACTCAACCGATTGAAGCGAGCAGTCAAACCAGCGTTGTCTGCATCTTTCTGCTTGATATGCCAGAATTCGTCCTCCAGCTTTTGGCGCTCATGGGGAGGGCAGAACTCTTGCATCATTACGTCCTTCAACTCATCCCATGTTAGCTCGTAAGCTGCATCATTTCCGCATTTGTTTCTCTCGGCCGTCCACCAGTCTAAAGCACGGGACTAGAAGACGCCAGTTGCGTTAAGAGTACGAAGATCATCAGGACAGCCACTTTGGCGCAGGGTGACTTTGATAGAATCAAACCATTGAAACATGGCCGTAGGACCATCTTCGCTGGTAAACTCTTTCGGGCCGCAGGCTTTGAACTGCTTGAAGCTGAAAGCAGCTTTAGGAGCATCAGTCCTGGATTCTTCAGAAGATTTGCTAGGGTTTTTATTCAGCTCACTAACAATCTGGGGAATGACTTTCGCTATCTGCTTAGCGACGAGTGAGGCGATGCGTTTGTCATCATGATTGCGGCGAGCAGAGCGAGAAATGATCCAAATGACGACATTGTCTGCAACAGACAGCGCCATAGGATTCAAAACACTATTCGATTAATCCTAGTATAGCCTAGCAATGCATCATAAAGCTCAGGAACACATAGTTACATAAACACAGAGGCACATAAGCACGTAACACATAAGCACGTAGTCCACGTAAGCACAATATCACATAGGCACATAGTCTAACCTAGACACATATGTTGCACGTATTCACCTGTTCTTCATAGCTTGTATAACGATTAAGTATAGCGATTGCGATTAGCGAGTACACATCGAGTGGTATAGCATAAGCGAGTAACATAGCAGGCGATTATCCACGAGTAGCAATGATTTGTTAACGATTGTGTAGTGTGTTGTCTGATAAGCGAAGTAAGAAGCGTTAGATCAAAAACCAGTAATATCTCAAAACGTTAACAAATAAGCATAAAAACACATAAAATCCTACATAAAACGACAAATATCAGAGTCAGCAATTGCGGGCTCAGAATTGAAACACATAAAATCAGCGATTGCGAGCTTGAAATCGAACATAGATTGTCTGCGGCTGGTAGACGTCGACTACCCAAAGTGATTCGACTCTTCACAAGGAGTTTTGGTACACACTTTTGGCTTTCAGGACTGTGCTCTCGCCTCGATTTGGGCGAATGGCACACATCCTTTCAGTTACAATGTGACTTCAAGTCGTTGGAGTTCCGTCGAGACCTTGGTGAGAGTTTTGTAAAACCAAAATAAGAACAGAACAAGTCGTCAAGGTTCGGGTTTCACCCATGACTCAACAACTTCATCCCTGTTTTTGATAAAATAGAGAGGGAAATTTGCGTCGAAGTACGGATTTCACTCCTGATTCAACGCAAATTCTCCTGTTTATGGATAAAAATACGGGTCAAACAAGCGATTCGGTTGAGAGTTTGCGGTTTTCACACCTAATCTCAACCTAATTACTCATTCATTTTCGAAGAATAATGTGCGGTGATTGTGTAGTGTAAGCGAGACTAACGAGTAAGCTCATACAAAACCCATACTGGGTATGCACAAGTCGGTCTGTTGGTACTTAGACTATAGACTAGGTCGTTCTAAGACATCGACCTGGAGTAGGTCGAGTCTTGCCTAATTCCCTATAGTTATGGCTCTGGTACCAATCTGTCACACCCCAACCGATGACGGAAACATCGGGGCGCGGCACTGAGCGAAACAGATTGTCCAAGAGAAATTCATAACAACTAAAATTACCGGATATTTATCATTATGTCCCATACCATAATATATCAAATAAAAGCAGTTATTACAGACATTGTTTTCTCAAGACAGATCAAATGTTTCGACAACTCAGATTCAAATAAATAAATTGTTCGTTGGTTTCTAGACTCTCCTAAGCTCACTTCAATCAAGTAGCAAGCATGCATCCTAAGCACCTGTCACATACGTTAAAATAGAGGTCAATACACATAGTGTAAAGGTGAGCATACAAGTTTGATATAGTATAATAGAGTTCAAAATCGTTTACGCATAACCAACATGTACAATGTAATGTGAAGCATGTAAGTTATCGACAAAGATCCTATCAATACCAATGACTGCGACTAGCGAGTGCGCATCACATGTTCACCACTGCGAACACGTGAAGTATTGTCCTTAACAACCCTTGAGTGAACAGGTGCTGAGTCCAAACTATAGTACTATCGTTGCTAAGGCACGTAGACAGCAATCAATGTGTAAACATAACAAACAGGCATTCATCGAGTCACGTATAACATGCATTAATGGTCAGCGTATAAGTAGTGTTTGCGTTGTGTGTTCGATGTGATTTAGAATAAGTAACGCATGTAACACCCAAAAGTGCATCAAGCAAAAAGGGATCGAGTATACTCACAGATTGTGTTTAACAAGTAAACACTCTCTTGGATTGAAGGGAGCGCTGAGAGAGATTAGCCTGAACAGTTAATGATAGCATAAACGATGAGTGGCGCGTAAAATGGTGAAAAAGTACCAAGTGTCAGGTGGTAATGCGATCGGATGGCAATCCGATCGGATGGCCAGTCGATCGGATGTCAATCCGTTCGGGTGGTCATCCGATCGGATGGCCACTCGATTGGATTGAAATCTTGTTTGGTAAGGATGTGCTTGTGTATGATGGCTTTGAAGTTTTCGTTGCAGCATTTTGAAAACAGAGAAATATCTCTACCCTTCAGGTCGATCGATCGGACGACAGTCCGATCGGATAGCGATCCAATTGGCAGGACACTTAGTGAGAACAAGTTCACAGCAGGATTCTCACTCGATCGGATAGCAATCCGTTGAACTATTGTTCTTTGAAATTGATCAAGTACCAAAGTGTCACACCCCGACCGCGTAAAACAACAAATCGCGGCGGAAACATCGGGGCGTGTTGCAACAGAATTAATGTTTCATAACCATGGATACCAAAAGTGTTTCGTTTTATTAAACATTGAATGATTACATTGTCTGGAAATCTAAATACACAATTTAAACATAGTCTATCATTATTATTGAGTCACTAAGGCCTTGTCCAGTCCTATGTGAGCATGCATCCTATCAATCGATATCTTTCAACAATACCTGAAACATATGTGAAAACGAGGTCAGCAAAGAAATGCTGGCGAGTACATAGGTTTTGTGAAAATAAGATTCATGACTTCTGTTTAAGAAAATGTTTAGTCATGAACCTTGTAATTTGCTTTGTCTTTGTAAATCATTTGAAAAATAATAAGTTCAGGTGATATGTATAAATAGGAGAATAATGCATGATTAAATGAATAACCATGTAAAATGAGTTTGTATAAGATAAGTTGTTTGTAAATAAATGTCTTGTGAAAAGTATGTTACTTGTATAAAATGTTCTATGTCTCAAACTGAAATGATTCAAATAACGCTACAATATGTAATACCATACAAACACTTATATATAGGAAGTACCAGCGGCGTATCCACCATGTTTGTATCATATTACACACGCATCGTTACTTAATCACTTAATCAAACCAAACCACCAAAGTAATGTTCATGCCCAATGTAAATCATGTAATATGTATAACCAAAACCCAATCGTATATCGCTTTGAAGCCAATCGTTTACCCAATCGTTAAAACATCGTGTGAAAACCAATTGTTTACCCAATCGTTAAATTCGTTTTAGGTCGTGAAACTACTTAAATGGTCGTCTCGCTAATAACATTCAAACCTTCTTGACTCGCATTAATAAACCCTTACCAAAGGATAGATTAACAATTCGCATTAATAAACCCTTACCAAAGGATAGATTAACAACTCGCATCAATAAACCCTTACCAAAGAGTAAATTAACAATTACAGATTCAGTCGCAACCCACTACACCCACACATAACTACGGGTGTAGTAAATAACGGGACTTGTCAGATCCTATGGTACCATAACCTAATACTGGTCGGCTTGATCATTGCTAATGAATGTCATTTGTTATGTAACCCAACCAACAAGTTTGTTCACTTTATTGAAATCGTTATTAGTTTTGTATAAATCGTCTTAATCGTTTTTGAAACCATCGTTATAACATCGAAAATCGTTTTGTTATCATCGTTAAAGCCTTGAAAACATTTAGCACATATGAGTCACCCCAAAACAATTGAAAGTAGTAAAATAGGGGAATAATGTACTCGCCTGAGAATGCTTAGAGGTCTTGAACAACAACCAAACAAAGCTTGAGGGAGCACGGAATCAGTCGGCAAATCTAAACTATATAAATAAACCGGACTTAAATCGGGAGATCGGATAGGATGAGGCTTGGTAAACCAAATGAGTGTTGGAACTCATATGATATGGTTTAACAAGGCCTACATACTACAATGAAACCAAACCTAAGTGCTTTCGACCCATCGCGGCCCATTAAGGTAGCTTATGCTACTTTAATGCGTCGTGTGCGTGAAACGCGTTCGGACCGCCTAACTAGTCCTATGACAAGTAGAATATGCCTAAACATGTTACATAATCAGTTATGTGACAAAGGTTTAGGTTACATATGCTTAATTACCAATTATACATGAAAAGGGTATTCTGGTAATTTACCTAAGGCATATAAACTACCTATCATACAACTACTCAAACGATGTGACCATAGGGTATAACCTCGGAAGGTTATTCCCTACCTACTATGGTCACCTAATGTATTTGGTCGGATCCTAATGATCGACCAAATGGGTCGGGTTCGAGGTATAAGCGATTTATTAGATCGCTTACCCTACGACCCTAGACAACGTGGTAATCAGTAGGCATAGTCCCAAGGGACTATAACCAACGTGATTACACTCACGTTGCGAAGTTCAAACGAACTTTGCATTGACCATAACTGGTCAATGTAGAAAGTCAAACAAAGTTTGACTTTCAGACTCGAAAGACTCGAAAAGCAATAAAAGAACGAAAGAATACTTACGAAGGGTCCCCGAATGCTAATTTCGATCCGAGAATCTCAGGTATGAAACAATGGTTTCAACTTAGAGTTTCTAAGATCAAAATTCTAGTGATTATGAAGCATGGGGGGTGGGGTATTTATAGTAAAAGGTCCACCGTTAAGATCGTTTCTTGGAAACCGTGCTTTGATCTTGGCCTTACACCTCAAGATAATGGTTTTACAAAACCATGTGAGCCCATGGTATTTCCCAAAACCATGTGCACATCAAAACAACCCCTAGTATTGCCCAAAACCATGTGCAAAGGTGGTATAGACCAGATTCAATGTTTCTTCACAGAAAGTTTCAAAAATGGCAGATTTGGTCCCTGTAGTGTAATAAGGCCTTTTCCGACGCGTTTAAGGCCCGTTAACCCCATTTCAAAGCTCTAAAATGAAGTTAAAGTAAAGGGAACTTAAAATGTTCTCAAAAATATCTAGGATGTCGGTTCGTTTAGCCGTACGGTTGCGTTGTTCGGCTAATTACGACGGAATGCGCATAAGCGCGAAAAACGATCCAAATGACGTGACGAATGGATTTTTCTTATGGAGAACACTAAAATATAATGTAGTCATGATTACATAAATTTTTGGATGTCCAGATGTATTCAGAACGTAAGTTATGCGCGAAAATGCAAACTTGTGCACTTTTTGACACTTTTAGTCCCTGAATGACACAAAAGTTTATTTTAGCATACCGAACACCTCAAAGCCTATTTCTAAGCTATGTGAAGGGTATTTATGGTATGTTTAACTTATGGTCATGCTCCGGAATGTCTGTTACAGTTCGAATTGGCATACTTTCACAGTTTGTCAAGTTTAGTCCCTGTAAGCGATTTAACTTGATTTTGCCATACCAAAGCCTTCAAAACTTATTTCTAAGTTATGTAAAGGTTATTTAAGGTATGTTAAGCCTATGTCACTATTCCGGAGTGTTTGTTGCATTAAACTGGTTATATTTACGCATCGGTGCGCGTATAACCTTCCAGAAAGCGATTTAGAGTTTGAAATTGAACAAGAATTGATATGTGCAAATGATACACATATTTTTACAAATCCCAAGTATGAAATATAATATTTCATTGGTTCGGTATTTGTTTGATGGCCGTGGAGGCACAGGTGTTACAGTCTCCCCTACTTTAGGAAATTTCGTCCCGAAATTTATTTAGAGGAAACTTGTGAGAGTTTAAAACATGAAGTTGAAAAGAAAATCGAACAACATTGGTTAGGGTTCTGAACTTCTAGTAATCTTTAATAACATCATGATTGCAATGTAAGAGGGATACTTATATACAAGTATATAAAGCGTCATTGGTGCGTCCACCGTACCTCCATTACATCATTCTCATTTTGTTATTGTTGTCACTATCGGTTCTTACACATAATAAATCCTACTGGGTTTCTATGCACTAAATTTCATAATTATGTACGCGTCCATAATTAGACAATTCCTTGCACAGTTCACACAGTCTATTTTATAATGTGTAGGGTAAAACCAAATGAACAAACCTGTGATGAGTGTGATTGGACCACCATAGGGTCCTTTCAGCTGTATCATCACATGCCATTCTTAACTAGGTCTTGAATCAATCTTTAACTAGACCACTCAAGGGTCTCTCATCGAATCATGGAATGGTACTATATAACCCAAGGGTCTTAACTACCACGTAGAAGCCCATAAGGATTTAAGGTAGTACCTTTTAAATATCCTACTATGAATCCCTCATATGAAGATATGAAAGATTCTATGAGGATTTGAAAATCGTATCACACAAAAACATAGAGGAGAACACCTAAACACATATCACATAATCGCATAATCGTATACTCGCATAATTGTTTAATTTGACCTTTAAATTTGTTATCTTTGGACACGGGTATTTAAAGCATACTAGGAATCAAATCCTTAATTGCAGCAATTTGGATGGATCCATATGAATACCCTGCTTGTTGACTACATGACCCAAAAACTGAACTTCTTTAAGCTAAAATTTCCTCTTGGAGGATTTAGCGAAAAGTTTGTTCCTTCTTTAAGGGTTCCAGTGTCAATGAAGGTGTTGATCGTGATCGGCTCGGGACATGAATAGATCAAGATGTCATTAATAACAACAATGACTAACTGATCCAAATAAGGCTTGCAGACTCTATTTATTAAGTCCATGTAGATGGCTGGAGCATTTGTCAACCCAAAAGGCATGACTATAAACTCGTAATGGCCATACTTCGTGCAGAAAGCCGTTTTGATAATTCCTGCATCTCGAACGGTGCAAGATGATAAGGTGCTTTCGCAATTGGCTTGGCATTGGGTACAAGGTCGAAAATGAAACTCGACTTGACGAACTGGAGGCAAACCAGGCAGTTCATCAGGAAACACCTCTGGATAATCCCGAACAATCGGAAGATCCTGAATACTCTTGCTCTTGCCTTTCTCCTCGGTGACGTGCTAGAAAAGAAACATATCCTTTTCGTAAATAACTTTGGGCTTTTGATTTAAAAGAAATAAGTGTTTAAGGTTCTTGGGGAGGTCACAAGTGATCATAAAAAAGAAATGACAGAACCACACGAGTAGTTTGTCTTTGTGTTGACATCATAAGGTTGGATCAAACATTCATACAATTGCATTATTGTTGTTGTTGTTGCCTTTGTTGTATATCTCGTGGACTTGGGTTACAACACCGGGAAGTACAGCAGCCACTTGCTGAGAGACCAGGGTTGCGAATTCTTCAATAGTAAAAGTTCGAGCATCGGTTCGAGCATCGCGTCGAGGAGGCATTGTCCAACAAGGAAAACAAGGGAGTCGAGTGAGGTTTGAAAATTTGGAAAAACAAAAGAGGTATCGACAAAACACAAGGAAGGAGATCATTTGTTTGTTACCTCGAACAAACAAACGACACGAAGTGACTAATCAAAGTAAATAGATCAAAAATAATGTATCGCGAAGACATGCTCGCCTATAAGTGAACACTCATCCCAAGAATTCCCAGGTAAGCACAACTGGTCTCGCGTCTGATGAGATATATACGAAGTGCTTGCCTAGACAGAAAACCCAGAATACAGGCATTCACCCTTCCAGTTTGCACGTGTTCACATTATTTAAAACCCAAAACCTTGACGAGATTTTGAAAACTCAAAGGGGTTCAAAACCTTATAACAGAGGGTTCAAAACCTAGTAATAAATCATCCTAGAACAGATGATTAGTTTTCAAAGCGGTTTTGAAATTTTTGTTCTGGTTGTGGTCGTCGCCTAAGGATAGGTGACGGTATTGTTTTATGACTAAACGCAAGTAAACTCGCGTTAGGGTCCTAAGAAGGTTATAGACTAGGTCAAAGCATTACTAATAACCTAATTCCCTATAACCATTGGCTCTGATACCATCTTTTCTGTCACACCCCGACCGCGTAAAACAACAAATCGCGGCGGAAACATCGGGGCGTGTTGCAACAGAATTAATGTTTCATAACCATGGATACCAAAAGTGTTTCGTTTTATTAAACATTGAATGATTACATTGTCTGGAAATCTAAATACACAATTTAAACATAGTCTATCATTATTATTGAGTCACTAAGGCCTTGTCCAGTCCTATGTGAGCATGCATCCTATCAATCGATATCTTTCAACAATACCTGAAACATATGTGAAAACGAGGTCAGCAAAGAAATGCTGGCGAGTACATAGGTTTTGTGAAAATAAGATTCATGACTTCTGTTTAAGAAAATGTTTAGTCATGAACCTTGTAATTTGCTTTGTCTTTGTAAATCATTTGAAAAATAATAAGTTCAGGTGATATGTATAAATAGGAGAATAATGCATGATTAAATGAATAACCATGTAAAATGAGTTTGTATAAGATAAGTTGTTTGTAAATAAATGTCTTGTGAAAAGTATGTTACTTGTATAAAATGTTCTATGTCTCAAACTGAAATGATTCAAATAACGCTACAATATGTAATACCATACAAACACTTATATATAGGAAGTACCAGCGGCGTATCCACCATGTTTGTATCATATTACACACGCATCGTTACTTAATCACTTAATCAAACCAAACCACCAAAGTAATGTTCATGCCCAATGTAAATCATGTAATATGTATAACCAAAACCCAATCGTATATCGCTTTGAAGCCAATCGTTTACCCAATCGTTAAAACATCGTGTGAAAACCAATTGTTTACCCAATCGTTAAATTCGTTTTAGGTCGTGAAACTACTTAAATGGTCGTCTCGCTAATAACATTCAAACCTTCTTGACTCGCATTAATAAACCCTTACCAAAGGATAGATTAACAATTCGCATTAATAAACCCTTACCAAAGGATAGATTAACAACTCGCATCAATAAACCCTTACCAAAGAGTAAATTAACAATTACAGATTCAGTCGCTACCCACAACACCCACACATAACTACGGGTGTAGTAAATAACGGGACTTGTCAGATCCTATGGTACCATAACCTAATACTGGTCGGCTTGATCATTGCTAATGAATGTCATTTGTTATGTAACCCAACCAACAAGTTTGTTCACTTTATTGAAATCGTTATTAGTTTTGTATAAATCGTCTTAATCGTTTTTGAAACCATCGTTATAACATCGAAAATCGTTTTGTTATCATCGTTAAAGCCTTGAAAACATTTAGCACATATGAGTCACCCCAAAACAATTGAAAGTAGTAAAATAGGGGAATAATGTACTCGCCTGAGAATGCTTAGAGGTCTTGAACAACAACCAAACAAAGCTTGAGGGAGCACGGAATCAGTCGGCAAATCTAAACTATATAAATAAACCGGACTTAAATCGGGAGATCGGATAGGATGAGGCTTGGTAAACCAAATGAGTGTTGGAACTCATATGATATGGTTTAACAAGGCCTACATACTACAATGAAACCAAACCTAAGTGCTTTCGACCCATCGCGACCCATTAAGGTAGCTTATGCTACTTTAACGCGTCGTGTGCGTGAAACGCGTTCGGACCGCCTAACTAGTCCTATGACAAGTAGAATATGCCTAAACATGTTACATAATCAGTTATGTGACAAAGGTTTAGGTTACATATGCTTAATTACCAATTATACATGAAAAGGGTATTCTGGTAATTTACCTAAGGCATATAAACTACCTATCATACAACTACTCAAACGATGTGACCATAGGGTATAACCTCGGAAGGTTATTCCCTACCTACTATGGTCACCTAATGTATTTGGTCGGATCCTAATGATCGACCAAATGGGTCGGGTTCGAGGTATAAGCGATTTATTAGATCGCTTACCCTACGACCCTAGACAACGTGGTAATCAGTAGGCATAGTCCCAAGGGACTATAACCAACGTGATTACACTCACGTTGCGAAGTTCAAACGAACTTCACATTGACCATAACTGGTCAATGTAGAAAGTCAAACAAAGTTTGACTTTCAGACTCGAAAGACTCGAAAAGCAATAAAAGAACGAAAGAATACTTACGAAGGGTCCCCGAATGCTAATTTCGATCCGAGAATCTCAGGTATGAAACAATGGTTTCAACTTAGAGTTTCTAAGATCAAAATTCTAGTGATTATGAAGCATGGGGGGTGGGGTATTTATAGTAAAAGGTCCACCGTTAAGATCGTTTCTTGGAAACCGTGCTTTGATCTTGGCCTTACACCTCAAGATAATGGTTTTACAAAACCATGTGAGCCCATGGTATTTCCCAAAACCATGTGCACATCAAAACAACCCCTAGTATTGCCCAAAACCATGTGCAAAGGTGGTATAGACCAGATTCAATGTTTCTTCACAGAAAGTTTCAAAAATGGCAGATTTGGTCCCTGTAGTGTAATAAGGCCTTTTCCGACGCGTTTAAGGCCCGTTAACCCCATTTCAAAGCTCTAAAATGAAGTTAAAGTAAAGGGAACTTAAAATGTTCTCAAAAATATCTAGGATGTCGGTTCGTTTAGCCGTACGGTTGCGTTGTTCGGCTAATTACGACGGAATGCGCATAAGCGCGAAAAACGATCCAAATGACGTGACGAATGGATTTTTCTTATGGCGAACACTAAAATATAATGTAGTCATGCTTACATAAATTTTTGGATGTCCAGATGTATTCAGAACGTAAGTTATGCGCGAAAATGCAAACTTGTGCACTTTTTGACACTTTTAGTCCCTGAATGACACAAAAGTTTATTTTAGCATACCGAACACCTCAAAGCCTATTTCTAAGCTATGTGAAGGGTATTTATGGTATGTTTAACTTATGGTCATGCTCCGGAATGTCTGTTACAGTTCGAATTGGCATACTTTCGCAGTTTGTCAAGTTTAGTCCCTGTAAGCGATTTAACTTGATTTTGCCATACCAAAGCCTTCAAAACTTATTTCTAAGTTATGTAAAGGTTATTTAAGGTATGTTAAGCCTATGTCACTATTCCGGAGTGTTTGTTGCATTAAACTGGTTATATTTACGCATCGGTGCGCGTATAACCTTCCAGAAAGCGATTTAGAGTTTGAAATTGAACAAGAATTGATATGTGCAAATGATACACATATTTTTACAAATCCCAAGTATGAAATATAATATTTCATTGGTTCGGTATTTGTTTGATGGCCGTGGAGGCACAGGTGTTACACAAAGTCCCAAACGTCACACGATCAGATGGTCGTTCGATCGGATGGCTATCCGATCGGACGGCAATCCATTCAACGTTCAGATCCTTGAAAACTTTGGAGGAATATTTAAGTGTGAAACCAAGTGCAAGCTGATCGGATAGCTGTCCGATCGGATGGCAATCCGATCGGACGACAATCCATCCCAATGACCTGATCATCTTGATACTTGATTTCTTTTGAAGGTTTGTAGTTTTGATCGAGATGGTGTGATAACATGCTAAACAACAGAAACCCCATCTCGACCCAAGTGGCCCGATCGAACAGGAACCACCCTAGTCCGATTCAGCTCACGGTTCGGGGCGGTCGTTCATGTTTAACCCGAAATCAGTTGCTTCTCGGATAGAATTCAGATCTTGAACTAACCCATCACTAAGAAAGAGTAGAAGATCAGAACGAGCTCCGATTCTATCGGTTTTGAGTGCATTGAGCGTTAAAGAGTTGAAAGAAAGTTGGAAAACCATCTTTCAATCCTTTTAACCATGATTATGTGTAGATCTATATGAAAACATTGATTATTCATGTGGAAATCCTTCAGATCTAAGTTGTTCTTGGTGGAATGAAGCCAAATCTTGAAGTTCATAAGAACTCCATGATGACATCACCCTAGAACACCTCAAATCCGGTGATTTCATGGTTAAAAGTTAAGATTCAAAGGTGAAAAAGATGTGTAGATCATAGAAGTACAAGATTTAGGTTGGAAACTTACAAGAATCGCGAGAAATCGAGAGAAATGAGAGCTTGAGTGCGACTGGTTCGAGTGAGGAGCTGTCACATCACTAATGATATGACAGGGGGGTATTTATAGGGTTTCCCAAAAAGGAAAGTGCATATGTGTCGAGTAGGTCACCGATCGGATGGCAGTCCGATCAGGTGGCAGTCCGATCGGGTGGCAACTCGATCAGATGATAATCCGATCAGATAGCAATCCGATCGGATGGCCACTCGATCCTGGTGTCCGGCGTGTTGAGTTTTGTCGTTTCGTTTCGCGTGTTGAGCGTTGCGATGCGATTCGAGTGAGCGATGCGATAGTATTACCCATTAGTTACACAAATAACCTAACTACTATATCTAACATACAATCACTATAGATAACTTGCGTTTAGCGTTTGCGATTTGATTGCGATGCGATAGAATTGCGATTGCAATTAACACCTCAACATAAACATAACATGCACAAGTAACACATAAATAACACACACACGTAAAACAGTATCCAGAACACATAATTCGAGTTGCGAATGCGATAGAGATTAGCGATAAGTTGATTAGCGATAAATGTGCGATTAAACCTCGATTATTAATAGATACTCCACATAATACAACTAAACCGATTAAATAAATAGATTCGATTACAAGTCGAAGAAGTCAGAACAGTAGTTGAGCAAGGAGTGACAGATCACAATTAGCAATCTTTTCTTCCTTTGACTTCAATCTTGACTTTGACTTTGACTTTCGAAACACAGGGTGTCACAAGTATGAAAGAGTGAGGATGAAATAGTAAGCATATTATGAATGTGATAACTCTGATTAAATGTTCAAGACATATATATGTTCATGGTTAAAATTTCAGATGTAAATGAAACTTTTAGAATGAATACTAATAGTGAGGTGCATTAGTAAGCTCGTGCTAAGTACTTATGCGACTAACGCAAGGATTCAATATTGAGTATGATTGATGAGTGAACTAGAAATTGATGGATTCATTATGATTAGTAAAAGTACGAAAGTTTTATGCTTAATTAAGAAAGTAGAAACATGAAGTAAAATTATGTTTGTTGTGAATGAAATTGATATACGAGCTATGGGTGGATCTGGGTTATGGTATCTTTTGGGATATGTTAAATGGATAAACCAATAGTGATGAAGTAGGTTTCGGGGA
Organism: Helianthus tuberosus; assembly: GCA_030545235.1. Classification (NCBI taxonomy): domain Eukaryota; kingdom Viridiplantae; phylum Streptophyta; class Magnoliopsida; order Asterales; family Asteraceae; genus Helianthus; species Helianthus tuberosus. Next base: position 67,809,973 of record CM060406.1, read on the forward strand.
CGAAACCTTCCTTAAGGGGGGTAGACTTGTAACACCCCAAAATGTGACGTTTATGAAATATGGTCTTTGCTAGTGCCATTTCATGAAATAAACAAATAAAGTTTATTAACCTAGTAAATATGTGTTAGTAAGTAATAATGATGAAAGAAAGTACAGGGACCAATTATGAAATTTTGGAAAGTTATATAAAAGGGTCAACATAAGGATTCTTGGTCAAAAAAGTTACGAATTGGGTGGGTTTGGTGGTGGTGCACGGCTACACCCACAAGAAAGAAAAGGGAAGCTTTCAATTCAGCTTCTTGGCTCAAATTGAAGATGGATTTAAGTTGAGATTGATGCATGAACCCGATTTCTTGATGATCTAGTACTCACAATCATGTGGTAAGTTAAATTTTGTATTTTAGTGATTGTTGATGAAAAGGGGTTATAATGAATCCATGATTTGGATTGAAATTGGAATGAATACTTGTTAATGTTATTGTGTTTAAGTTGATTTATGGTTGAATTTTGAGTTATCTTGATGATTTAGGATGAAACCCATGTGCGTGAGTATGAAGATGACTATGATGAACATGTAGATGTTAAATTGTGATTGTGTAGATGCATAAGATGTTATATGATAGTTTTGAAAGTTAAACATGATGTAGAATTAATGACAATGTGATTTTGTTTGAATGTAATGGTTCATGAGATGAAATTGGGAAGAACATGCTTAAACCACTTGTACATTATGCTTAGAAAGGGGTATGCACATCAAGTGTTTGATGAAATGCTTAGGTGAAAATGATAAGTGAAATTGTATGCTAACAATGGATAAACATGTGTAGATGTGATGATGACATGATTGATGGTAATTAAATTTGAGAAATGTGTTTTTGAAGGAATCCATGTGAGAATGTATACGATGGTATAATTTGGTATAAGTATGCTTTAGGAACTTGTACTCAATGCTTAAATGGTGAGGTGCATATCATGTGTTGGAGCAATTGCTTATTGGAGATTTAGAAATGAATATGTATAAAATATATATCATATGGACTACTAGTAAGGGATGATGTTATGGTTATGTTAAATTGGCTAACTTTGAATGTGGTTGTCAAATATAAAATCATGAAAGCATTAGTATGTGTAAAATTGATTATGTGTATATGGTGTATGTAACTAAGTGATCACGAGGTGGTATGTGTCCTATAACATGAGTATGGAGTGTAAATTGCAAAAGGGTTATGTTCTAGTATGCCGAAATGAGCATATGTGTAAAAAAATTGGAAGTTTGAATGCTTGGTAGTTGACTTTATGAAAAGTTAACGAATGTGGGAATGATATGGCTGGACTTTATAACCTGATTCTAAGATTAGGAAAGTCATGTGGTGCACGAGGGATCATTATTTGTTATACGTGATAATATGGTGCAATGGTGGAATTGAAATGATGTGATTGTTAACATATGCATTGTGTTGTTGGAATTTGACTTGTAAAGGTCAATGTAAGTTATGAATTTGAAACAAATGTAATTTAGAATGTGTGTGTATGCTAATAATGTCGTAACCATAGTTACATGAAAGAATAAGGATTATGTCAAGATGGATGGAGGCATAGAATGCTAACGGGTTAAGAGGAGGCAAGGAAGCAAGCATGAACGCAGATGTTCAAGGTAAGTTCATCTAAACTTCGTCTATGCTTAATGTAAATTAAGATGATAGTCTCATTATGTTAATTCTAGTTTGAAAGTTGTAGTGTAGAACATGGTGATTTAATGTGTTGAAAATTGAAACAATAGTTAGGAAATGAGAAAGTAAAGGATGCGTATTGACCCGTTATGAACGGGTCGAAATGAGTGGAAAGTATGATGATGAAATGGTATAAACTCTTGAGTGAACATTTCTACTAATGGGTGAACATTCTCTAAAATGGGTGGTTGGATGGGTTTAACTCTTGAGTGAACATTCCTACTGATGGGTGAACATTTTCTTTTGAGTGAACATTTCTACTAATGGGTGAACATTCTCTAAGATGGGTGTTTGGATGGGTTTAACTCTTGAGTGAACATTCCTACTGTTGGGTGAACATTCTATAAAATGGGTGGTTGGATGGGTTTAACTCTTGAGTGAACATTCCTACTGATGGGTGAACATTTTCTCTTGAGTGAACATTTCAACTGTTGAGTTAACATTCTTGCTGATGATTGAACGTTCAACTCTTGAGTGAACATTTCAACTGGTGACCCATTTAGGTCAAATTCAAAACTTATTGCAGTGAAATGGTATAAGTAGCGACTCGTTGTAAACAGGTCGAAATGATGAATTTGCGTTAATGATGGTATGGTATGTATTGACCCGCTACGAATGGGTCAATAAAGACTTGTATGATGAATTATGATGATGGTTAAGCCTTGGCTCGTTACGGACGGTTGGATGGTTTCTATGCTTGGATGTTAAAGGAATGTTAATAATAAATTCGTGTAAACGGATTTGATGTATGGAATGAATCGAGTCAAATAAAGGTTGAGAGGAAAGTTGTAGTTTATGTTAAGTAAAATATACTAATGAATGTTTTGGTTTTGTGTATAATAGGTAAATCACAATCTTGATAAAGGCGAGTTAGGTGACATTACTGTGAGATGTATGTATGGAACATGTATGTAAGTTTGTGGATATATGCTAGTGTTTACACATGATGTAGTCCAATGAATGTAGATCAATGTAATGCGCTTATGTGAAGGTGTGAGTCTTCAATACATTGGAGGATGTGTGTTGCTAACTGTTTTGCTATTGAGAATGAATTTAGAACTGCAGGTATGTAAGTGTTGGGCTCTCGAAAGCTTGAGGCTCGGTGTAAGGAATGAATTCGAAGAACATCCTAATGGAGTTGTATACATTGATAGATGGCTATGTGGTTATTAATTTTTATGTATTTAATTAAAAATATACGATGTCACCATTTACTAACGTGTTGGTTATATATGGTGACCGCAGATAGTCGGATTATCATGATGAACAAACAAACGGAGATTGAGTTGAAGATCAAGAATTGTACGGAGATGTGATGTCACACCCCGATATTTCCACATATTACCGGTGGGCCTGGCGGGAAGTATCGTGACGTAGTTGATATCATCATAGTCAAATATACACAGTTTATTGCATAGCGGAAGTCTTGGTAGAAAATACTATTACAAACCGAAATGTAAAGTACGAATAAAATAATATACAGACAGTTGTAAGATAGGATCCACAGGCGGATCTAAAATATAATACAAAAACTTGTTCAACAGACTTAAGGCGTACGAACTTGCAAGATTCACTAATTATGCCTAAGAGCTCCCAGCTAATTACGTATAGTACCTGCCACTTAGCCTTTTTGAAAATACGTCAATTTACACTAGTAAATACAATTAACTGACTCTTTTTGAAAACATTTATGAAAATTGATTTAAATGCACAAGGCACAAATATTCTTTTATAACTTGGGACAATTATATAATGATAATCTTGTATCAGATTTACATGTTTGTCAAACATTTAGGGCCGGGATAAAAGCCGAACAAGATTAATCGACACACCACTAATATAATCTCACGGCGGGTTACCCCAACAAGTGAGTGTATCTTTTACATACGCATCTGTTAGGTGTATGCCTACACCCCGTGCTTAAGTCGTGGCCGTTTACGATTTTAAATGAGCCGAGTATATCCAAGACACGGTCGTTAACCCCCAATGTTTATTTGTTATCAAGAAACACCGATTAAATCGGGATTATGCCATATAACCATATTCGATTAAATGATTTTTACACCCGACCAAGCGGTAATATTTTACCGTATCCCAAGCCCGTATAAGGGAAAATAAGTTAAAAGTATTTACCTGAGCTTAAAATGAAAGTTTTGTGTACTCAGCCGTATAATCTACTCAAACAAGTGCAAGTAGCTTTTACCAGGCTCCTAATCTGGAACGAAGGTTATATTAACCTATGAGATTACTAACGGGTCTTATTTAAGTAGTAACTTAGACCGGTTAGTTTAAGGAAAGGTTTACGGTACGAGACGCTAGATTAAGCGATGACCAGATTGGAATGTAATTTAGACCCGACAAGCATGGGGACTTGTATTATATGGGTAAACTAAATACATTCTGGAATTTGAAGTTTAAGTGATAAGATTTGACCCGTTTCGGCTAGTTTATGTAAACGAGTCACATAAACCGCATCGTACGCGTATAAGCATAAACAGGTAACCGGATGAGTCATATACAAGTTCCATGAGTTATTATGCTTAAAATATGTTGTGATATCAGTAGGATATTTGCAATTATGCCCTAAAATATTTTGAAACCAAATTGAGTCCCGTAAGGGCATTTTGGTCATTTTAAGATTTATAAATGAGGTTTTAAAGCAAACTGATGTTTTGGTCTATAATATTCTGTAAACATATTTATTTTATGAAGTTATAACAGTAGGATATCATACATATGTGTGGTTTACCCTTTATGTCCAAGACTATGCACCGTAGGGGCATTTTGGTTATTTCACACATGTTTTTAAGGACAAAATTGGAAGTCTGAGTTCATGATTTATACCTACTGTAAAAGTCTTAAAATTTATTTATAAATTTAGTAGGTAACAAGTCTTAGGTGTTAAATATGGTTTTAAACTATGCACCTAATTAGCGTAAAAATCGATAATTGACGATAATTGCGATGTTTATGTGATTCTGAGATTTTGACCAGCCTTGAATGGTTAAAATATTTTATTTTACATATTAAGTCAATAGGAAAAGGTTTGGCATGTTAATTATATGCAAATCACAATTTATTAGCATAAAGGGCATTATCGTCAATTATATAATTTATACGAGATCTCAATGATATGGTCAGTATCTAATCTGACCCAATATTCCAAAAATCCCTAAAAATAATATCATAATAGTAGGTAATGAGTTTGGTGCCAAAATTTAGGTTTAAACATGATTTATGCACAAAAGCGTAATTTAATTAATAAAAAGTTCAATTTTACGATATCTTGCATAACTTCGTTTTGAGACCAGAAAATAATGTCAAAATAATTTTGACATGTTTATATATCAGTAACAAAGCTATTTGCATGCTTATATATTCAAAAATCTCGTTTTAGACCATAGGGGCATTATGGTCAAAGTTTAAGCATAATAACGGAAACAAGTAATAAACTCAGATTACTAAGGGACCATGTAGTATAACCTCAGAGAGTTATACTAACATATAATATGGTCACAAAGGAACCTTAATGCATAAAGAAACTAAGCTAATTCGGGTCAGAACTGAAAGTCAAAGCAAAAGTCAACTTTTGCGACTTTCGGTTGCAAACCGAGCCTAAACTCAGAATTGTCGGGTTGAACATGTCTAGACATGTTCTAATATTATTTACCAAGTTATTAAAGTGACAAAACATATTTTATACCTCCTACATTAACATATATGAGTTTATTTAAAAACTGACTCGTTTGACTTTTTGTGTTAGTTACGTTGACCCAACAATTAACTAAGTAAAAGTGATAATTAGGAGGTGCCTTTTTGAAGGATTAACACCTACTTAATTACCAACACATAGCCACATTCGTTTAGAACCATGGCTGGACCATTAAAGTTTAAACTAATAGTCAAAGCATAATTACGATAAATTTGACTTTCGGTCCTTAGACATATAAAAACTGAACTACAGAAGCTAAGAACACTTACACAAGATCCTAGCATGAAGTTTGAACTTAGGAGGGCTTCCTTCTTGTCCAAGAATCCTAGAGAATGCAGCTTGAGAGAGATGTTTGAGAAGATTTGAATGTGTAAGTCTCAATTGTGAAATGAAGCACCTATATATAGAGAATTGAGAGACATTGAGATTAATCCAAGTGTCCCCAGATGTTTTTTGATGCTTCCCTGTGTCCTGGAGGTTTTATAATACCATTTGCATGCTGCTGTTTTCGATCAGAGATACAGAAGATCTTGTGGAGATTGCAGGTTTGCATGCTGGCAGCTACCAGTCACTAGCTGAAAAACATCCTCCGTCGCGCCACGTGCCAGGGAGAGGAGAACCTGGCGCGCCACGCGAGGCAACAAGTTTCAAAAGTTGTTTGTTTTGTTACAAGATCAATCCCTGTACTTTCATAACTCGTATAACTTTCATTTTCAGTATGAGGGGCCCTTAATTTCAGGTTTCACATGATCTTGGGAATAAAACCAAACATTGTTAAGTTCCAGATTCGATAAAATGGTCTCTCGGGAGTAGAATTATCATATTGACACTTTCAACCCTTCTTCTTGGAAATTGCAAATTAAATCATATAATTGTACCGAAACTTTATGAATCATTATCCGATATTCGTGAGAGTAAAATAAGATATTACAAAGCCTCGGGATCATTAAAAGGTCACTCAGAGGTAAGAATTAACATGTTGACACTTTTAACCCCTGTGTTCTATAAACTTTTGATTTTAATCACAAACGGCTTCTTGCGTCCGACAATTTACTCATTAAAGAATACAAACATCGTGTGAGGTCAATCAGAGGCACAAGATTGGCATGTTGACACTTTTGGTCCTTCTACATACATCTTTTCACCGTTGTCAACTTTAGTCCCTCAAAGTCAACTTTTTACATGATTAGGGTTTATGACACGTGTCATTACTATATTGGACATGATTTTTGCGAGGTGTTACATCCTCAACCCCTTAAAAGAAATATCGACCTCGATATTTACTGAAACAAATGAGGGTATTTCTGACGCATCGTGGATTCAACTTCCCACGTATATTCTAGGCCTCTACGGGCATCCCACTTCACTTTTACAATTGGCACATGTTTCCTTCAAAGCTTTTTAACCTGTCGATCCTCGATCGATAAAAGTTTTTCAACAAACTTCAAACTTTCGTCAATCTGCACATCTTTATGAGACATTGCTAGCGATTCGTCAGCTAGACATTTCTTTAAATTGCAGATATGGAACACATTGTGCATTCCGCTAAGTTCTTTAGGTAGATTCAGCTTATAGGCTACAGTTCCAATACATTCGATGATCTCGAATGGCCTGATGTATCTAGGGCTTAGGTTGCCCTTTTTACCAAACCTCATTACTCCTTTCCAAGGAGACACTTTGAGTAATACTTTATCACCTACTTCAAATTTTAGAGGTTTGCGTCTCTTATCAGTGTAGCTCTTTTGCCTATCCCTGGCAGCTTTTAAACGATCACGGATCTGAACAATCTTGTCCGTCGTTTCCAGGACTATCTCAGGTCCTGATAGTTGGGTTTCCCCACCTTCCGCCCGACAAACAGGCGTTCTGCACTTCCTTCCATACAAGGCCTCAAAAGGCGCGGCTTGGATGCTTGATTGATAATTGCTGTTGTATGAAAATTCAATCAAAGGAAGGTGATCATCCCAACTTCCACCTAAGTCAATAACACAAGCCTGGAGCATGTCTTCCAGTGTTTGAATCGTAAGCTCACTTTGTCCATCCGTCTGAGGATGATAAGCAGTACTGAAATTCAAACAAGTGCATAGAGATTGCTGGAAACTCTTCCAAAAGTGAGAGGTATATCTAGTATCTCTATCAGATATAATAGATACTGGCACTCTGTGGAGAGATACAATCTCATCCACATATAGCTGGGCTAGTTTATCGGAGCTGTGCGTCTCTTTGATGGGTAAGAAATGAGCTGACTTGGTTAGCCTGCCGACTATAACCCATATTGTATCATTTCCATGTCTCGTATTGGGTAACTTGGTTATGAAGTCCATAGTTACCATTTCCCACTTCCAAGTAGGGAGTTCTGGTTGTTACAGCAAACCTGACGGCTTTTGATGTTTGGCTTTAACCTGTGCGCATGTCAGACATTTAGCCACATGTGTGGCTATGGATTTCTTCAAACTCATCCACCAATAGTTTGTCTTCAGATCTTGATACATTTTATCACTTCCCGGGTGAACTGAATACTTGGAATTATGTGCCTCTTGGAGGATGACATCTCGAAGTCCTCCACGAATTAGAACCCATATTCGACCATTAAATCTGAGGATTCCATCATTCCCAGGTAACAACTGATCAGCAATTGCACCTAATCTTTCTTCAGGAAAATTATCTTCCATTATGGCTTCTTTCTGTGCTGACAACAGTTTCTCGTTTAAACTGTTCTTTAGTTCGATGCTTTTAGCATTGATCCTTATCGGTTTAACCCTTTTCCTTCCTGCTTAATGCATCTGCGACTACATTCGCTTTGCCAGGATGGTAGTGAATTTCACAATCATAATCATTTAATGTTTCCATCCAGCGTCGTTGCCTCATGTTGAGATCTTTTTGGTTAAACAAGTGTTGGAGGCTTTTGTGATCGGAGTATACACACACTTGGTTCCGTATAGGTAATGTCTCCATAGTTTGAGTGCAAATACAACAGCACCCAATTCCAAGTCATGGGTGGTGTAGTTCTTTTCATCCACCTTTAATTGTCGTGATGCGTAGGCAATCACTTTACCTTTTTGCATAAGCACACAACCCATACCAGTGTGCGATGCGTCGCAATAAACAACGAATTCTTCTATCCCTTCAGGTAACGTTAGAACAGGAGCATTGCTTAATTTCTTCTTAATAATCTTGAAAGATTCTTGTTGTTTGGGACCCCAGTCAAACTTCACATTTTTGCGGGTTAACGAAGTTAAAGGTGCAGCTATCCTTGAAAAATTTTCGATGAAACTCCTGTAGTAACCTGCCAAACCTAAGAAGCTGCGAATCTCTGTAGGTGTCTTGGGTGCTTCCCAATTCATAATTGCCTCTATTTTAGCAGGATCCACATGGATACCATGCTCTCTTACCACGTGTCCAAGGAATTGGACTTCTCGAAGCCAAAATTCACATTTGGAGAATTTCGCATAGAGCTTCTCCTGCTGTAGAAGTTTGAGAATACATCGGAGGTGTTCCTCGTGATCAGCTTGACTCTTGGAGTAAATGAGTATGTCATCAATAAAAACAATGACAAACTTGTCCAGATATGGCTTGCAGACTCGATTCATGAGATCCATGAATGCTGCAGGTGCGTTAGTGAGCCCAAAAGGCATCACTAAGAATTCGTAATGGCCATATCTTGTTCTAAATGAAGTCTTGTGTACATCTTCGGTTATGACCTTCAATTGATGATACCCCGACCTCAGATCGATCTCGGAGAAGAAACTTGCCCCTTGAAGCTGATCGAAGAGATCATCGATCCTGGGCAACGGATAGCGGTTCTTGATTGTAACTTTATTCAGCTCACGATAATCAATGCATAGACGCATTGAATCATCCTTCTTCTTTACAAATAAAATAGGCGCTCCCCAAGGAGACGAGATTGGTTGAATAAAACTTTTCTCCAATAAATCATCCAACTGGGTCCTTAATTCCTTCATTTCAGTTGGTGCCAAACGATAAGGAGCTCGAGCGACTGGTGTTGCTCCTGGTATAATATCAATTATGAATTCCACTTGTCTGTCGGGAGGTAAACCAGGTAGTTCTTCAAGAAAAACATCTGGGTATTCTGAAATAACAGGAATATCTTCTATCTTGGGCTTTGGTACGTCCACGGTCACCTGTGCCATGTAAATCACACAACCTTTCTTCAAACACTTGAATGCCTTAAGCATAGATACTTGATCGGGCAATCCATACTGCGTATATCCTTGAATAGTAATTGATTCACCATAAGGGGTTTTGATAATGACTTACTTCTTATCACAGGCAATTTGAGCTTGGTTAAGAGATAACCAATCCATGCCTATAACTATATCAAATCCTGCCAATTTCATCGGTAACAAAGACAACGGAAAAGAGTGGTTCCTAATGGATATGAAACATCCATCTAGAATTGTTGAGGCAGTTTCTAAGGTACCATCGGCCAATTCTACTTCATATTTTATGTCTAGAGTGTTAACAGGCAGATTCAACAGTTTACTAAATTTATTGTCTACAAAAGACTTATCTGCACCAGAATCAAATAAAACTCTAGCATAAACATCATTTATGAGAAAAGTACCTGTTATAACATTATCATTCTACACTGCCTCTCTGGCATTCATTTGGAACACCCGTGTGTTGGCCTTTTTAGCCTCATCAGGCTTCTTTGGGCAGTTGCTCCTGATGTGCCCCTTCTCGTTACAACCATAGCAGGTCGCATTCTTTAATTCCTTACACTCCAAAGTTTTATGACCCTTCGTTTTGCAAATTCCACAGGGTCTCTCTTTTGGATCAATAGTGCATTTGCCAGGGTGGCGTTTCTTGCAATTCTTACACATGGGTCTGTCACCCGACTGATTTGAGCTTTTCTTAAACTCAGAACTTTTCTTAAACTCAAAATTACCTTTCTTTTTCTTATCGGAGCGATGTGAGCTCTCATCTTCCCTCTTTCTCTTTCCCTCATCGGAAGCCTTATAAGACTTATTCCTAACTTCATCAAGCGTGAGTGATAAAGACAAATCCACCACTGACCTATAAGTGGTAGGCCTGGAAGCTTTGACATTTCCTTTTATTTCAGGGGCCAGCCCTCCAATGAAGCGCGCTATGCGCTTAGGTTCATGTGTAACCAAATAGGGGACAAGTCTGGGCATAGTGTTGAAACTCGTAACATATGCTTGGCAATCTAGATTCTTCATGATCAGAGTCAAGAAGTCAGTTTCGATCTTTTCTACTTCGTGCTAAGGACAAAAGTTTTCTTTAATCAGTGCCATAAACTCCGCCCACGACAAGTTATAGAGTGGGATTTTTCCCGTGGCTTGAATTAATGCCTTCCACCAAGCCAATGCCTCTCCTTTAAATGACTGCGATACGAATTTCACAACATCCTGCTCAGTACATCCACTGATATCCACAACGGTATCCATTTCATCAAGCCATGTCATACAGTCCATGGCACCTTTTTCACCTGTAAAATCCCTTACGAGACGAAGTATTTATAAGAACAAGTCTTGGAACGCGGTTCCTGATTAAGCACTATCTTTTTAGATGGCTGGCTTTTCTGATTTGACGAGTGCTGAGAATCGTCCTTCTTTGAGGTATGTGTTTTGGAAGGGGGCTTAGTATGAGCCACAGATTGGGTCTTTGTGCGAGCAACACTTGAATCTTTGAACATTCTACCAACAGCTTTGGTTACAGCATTGTCTATCAATGCTTGCAGATCAGCACCCGTTACGTTCATTCTGGTGTTATCATTTCTTTCATTTGGGTGACTATTAACTTCTTCTGAGTCAGCCATGGGGTGAAGCTTGATTGCTATAAAAAAATTGACAACAACTTGTTTAGTGGTTTAATATTAAATCATCATTTTCGGTAATTTATTAACCATGGTATAAATAGACCATACTGGTTAATTTGTTAATCAGATTTATTTAATTTTTCATTATAATTATTCTCAGTTACACAACCATTAAGAGTATTGGGGTGGCACAAAAGGCCTTGTCACAAGGACAGTTTTAATTTATAAGCCATGATCTTATTGGATCGAGGCGTTAAGGGTTGAACATAGTTCTTCACCCTTCTTGACAGGGAGTCATAGACTACTACTGTCGTTTGTTATGTAGTTGTAATAGTTTAGCCCGAAGGCAAAGTATTGGCATCACATAGTGTCACACCCCGAATTTCCACGTGTCACCGGTGGGCCCGGTAGGGGAGTATCGTGACGTGGTTGGCAACATAATAGTCAAACAACACAATATTTAAATGCACAGCGGAAGCAAAGTATAGATTTAATTCAACCAACGATATTGTAATATTAAGTATCACAACAGTCGAATATAAATCCACAGGTAGATCAAATTTAAAAAGGAAACAAATGTTCAACAGTTTATGACATCCAAGCTGGCGAGACTTAATGTGGATGCTAGGAGACAAGCCAGCCTATTTCGCGTAGTACCTGCACTTAACCTTTTTAAGAAAATACGTCAGTTTACACTGGTAAATACAATCAACCGACTCATTTTGAAAAGAGTTTAAGAAAATGCATTTAAGGCACAAGGCACAAATAATATTTTATAACTTGGGATAATTATTTAAATATATAATACTTGTATGGATTTACATGTTCCTTATGCGTTCAGTAGCCCGGGTCGAGCCGGGTTAAAGATCAATTAACACACCACTTTATTTATGAGACACTAACAGGTGTACGCCTACACCTGAGTGCTGAGGTCGTGGTCATTTCGTAAAATGATGCCAGGGATATCCGGGACACGGTCATTAACCCCCCAAAGGCTTTAAGCAAACAAAACAATGTTAAACGAGGCATCTCAATACTTTCATTATCATATATTCAATCAAAGATTCAACGCCCCGACCAAGCGGTATTTTATATACCGTACCCCAAGCCCGTATAGGGAAAATAAGTTAAAAGTATTTACCTGAGTAAGTATAGTTCAGAAATCAGCGAGTGCAAATATCTTTTACTGGTTCTCCTAATCTGGAACGAAGGTTTATAATAACCTATTAGAATCCTAACGGGTCTTTAGTTAAGCTTACGCTTAGACCGGCTAGTTTTAAAGATACGGTTCGTACGCACGATTAAGCGAAGACCGGATAGAATGTGATTGAGACCCGACAAGTTTGAAGACTTGCTTAATATGGGTATATGATACACATTCTGGATTTTGAGATAAAACCGATAAGGTTTGACCCGTTTCGGCTAATTTATGTAAACTAGTTACATAAACCGAACCGATCGCGCGTGAAGCGTAACGGGTATCCGTAAGAGTCCTAAACAGGTTTCCTAAGTTAACACACCTTAAATAAGTCGTGATATCAGTAGGATATCACCCATGATGCCCAAAACGAGTTTAATCACTTAATATGCCCCGTAGGGGTATTTTGGTCATTTTTAAAGATTATAAAAGGGTTTAATTAGGTTTCTGTGAACCGGGTCTGATTACATCAGTAAAATGGCTTATTTACACAGGTTATAACATTTGGTTATAAGTCTTATATGTCAAAATAGTTTTAAACCCAAACTATGCGTTAAATACGCGTATAAAGCCGTTTTAAGCGACGTACGGTTTAAAATACGATTCTGAGTTTCCTGATCAGTTAAACAGGTTCAAAACACTCTATTTAATATTTAAAATCAGTAGCAATTGGATTGGCGTTAAAAGGATTTGTAAAACTCATTTTATGGCCGAAAAGGGTATATTCGGTATTAACCGAATTAAGGCGCTAATCCAAGCTTACGATCAGTTTAAAAATAATTAAAAATCTTCAAAAATCCCAAAATATTATATTACATCAGTGAGTAAAAGGTTTGGTGTCAAAAATGGGGTTTAGATAGGCTTTACGCTAATGACGTCATTTATTTATTAAGAATCACTATAATTACGTCATTAAGCATAAGTCCTAATCTAGACCTCCGATTAACGTGAAATTTTCAGGACATGCATAATAATCAGTAACTAAGATTATGGCATTTCCACTTTTCCCAAAATCTCGTTTTATGGTCATAAGGGCATTACGGTCAATATTTAGGCGATTAACGGAAACATCGGACGATTAGGGATTTGAGTGGTATAAACGCAGAGGCTTATACACACATGTAACTAGGTCCTAATGGAACCTTAAGGCATGTCTAAACCTATAAGAATCGGGTCAGAACTGAGGTCAACGCAAAAGTCAAACTTTTGCGTCTTTCGGCTCCGAATCGGTTCTAAATAGAAAGTTGTCGAATCAATCAAGCGTAGACAAGTTTTTATACTTATTTTCAAGTTATATGACTAATAAAACAGGTTACACGCCTTCCGTAACATTAAATTTGCATTAAACGATTCTGTTGACTTTTTCGGAACATGTTTGACTCGTCAAACGACATAGTTAGGATTAAAATCAGTGAGAGCCCTTTTAGGGGTTTAATACTCATATAATTACCAACTCGTAACAACTTTCGTTTCGACAAATCTCTGGACCATTTGTGATTTATCGCCAAGTCAAACCGTAGTTACGACGGTTTGATTTCTAGGCTATAAACGATGTAAAACTGAATCGAGAAGGATCAAGAGCACTTACACACGTCTAATGGATGATATGGAAGTCTTGTGAATGACCCGTATGCTCCTTTGATGTCCAGAAGTTGATATGTGTTTGTATGTTGAACACGAGACTTTTAACAAGGACTTTGATCTTTCTTATTTGATTCCAAATGAGTGTAGGATGATCAAGATGAATGCACATGGCTTTTATAAGATGTATACTAGTATATACCAGCCCATAGAATCGAAAAACCATGTTTAAAGTCGGTTAGATGGCACGAACAGGCAGCTGTCCATGCATCAGGTTGTTTTCTGCATCTGGGGTCCTCAAGCGGCCCGCGTGGGCCTTGGTTAAATCGAAGGCGGGCCGCGTGGCCCTTCTGTTCAGGTCACACATGTTTTAGTTATTGCATTTTGGTCCTTGGTCCCCCGAAAGGTCGTTTTCAAGTCCAATCTTGCATAAGAAGCTTTGATATTTAATATTTGGGGCTTTAAGACTTATACCCACTTTGTCAAGTCCTCGGGTAACTTTGTGATCACCCGAAAAGCCCTAAATTTCCACGTTGACGATTCTAACCCTTGCACACGAATTTTATCACAACTTGCTCATACGATAACGAAACTTGGTGAAATTTTTATGGTAGATTCTAGTGAGCATAATTAATCGTTACAAAGCTTCGGGTTTGTCAAAAGGTCACTCAGAGGTATAACTTAAACATGTTGGCACATTTAACCCCTGTAGTTTGTAATCTCTCACTTTCTTTCACAATTCGCCTCGTATGATCCATGATCTATTCGTTTAAGGTTATAAACATCATGTAGGGTTATTGCAAAGTATATTTATTCATTGTTGACACTTTGAACCCTTATACTTACACAGTTTCACTGTCTGTCAACTTTAGTCCTCCACGAACATTCTTTCACACGTTCAAACATTATGACACGTGTCAAGATATTATAGGACGTAAATTTTCGAGGTGTTACATCCTCACCCCCTTAAAATAAATCTCGACCCGAGATTTACTGAAACAAGTAAGGGTACTTTTCTTTCATCGTGGATTCAACTTCCCACGTGAATTCGGGACCTCTTCGGGCATCCCATTTGACCTTTACAAAAGGTATATGCTTCCTTCGAAGCTTCCTTACCTGTCAATCTTCAATCGACATAGGTTTTTCAACAAATTTCAAGCTCTCATCGATATGCACATCTGTATAGGGTATAATCACTGATTCGTCAGCGGAGTCAGCGAAACACTTCTTCAGATTGCAGATGTGGAACACATTGTGTATACTACTGAGCTCTTCAGGTAAGTTTAACTTGTAGGCAACTGACCCGACACGTTCGATAACCTCGAAGGGTCCTATGTATCTCGGGCTTAGTTTGCCTTTCTTACCAAACCGCATCACTCCTTTCCAGGGTGACACTTTAAGTAGGACTTTGTCACCTACTTCGAAGTGAAAATCCTTACGATTTGGATCAGCGTAAATCTTCTGCCTATTCCGGGCAGCTTGGAGATTGTTACGAATCTGGACAATCTTGTCCGTCGTTTCGAACACGATCTCTGGTCCTGATAACTGGACTTCTCCAACTTCCGCCCAACAAACAGGCGATCTACACTTTCTACCGTATAATGCCTCAAAAGGCGCAGCCTTTATGCTGGTATGGTAGCTATTGTTGTAGGAGAATTCGATCAATGGCAGGTTCTTATCCCAGCTACCTCCCAAGTCGATTGCACATGCACGTAGCATGTCTTCTAACGTTTGAATAGTACGCTCACTCTGACCGTCTGTCTGTGGATGGTAAGCCGTACTAAAGTTCAAACGTGTGCCCAAAGATTGTTGGAAGCTTTTCCAAAAGTGCGACGTGTACCTAGTATCTCGGTCAGAGATAATAGCTACAGGTATGCCATGTAAGGCTACAATCTTATCAACGTACAGTTGGGCTAACATATCGGAGCTGTAGGTCTCCTTAATGGGTAGGAAATGTGCTGACTTAGTCAGTCGGTCGACTATCACCCAGATGGTGTCATTTCCTTTCCTTGTCTTGGGTAACTTGGTGATAAAATCCATAGTTACCATTTCCCATTTCCAAGTAGGAAGTTCAGGCTGTTGTAGCAAACCTGACGGTTTTTGATGTTCTGCCTTGACTTGCGCACACGTCAAGCATTTAGCTACATAGGTAGCTACAGACTTCTTCAAGCCTATCCACCAATAATTTGCTCTAAGATCATGGTACATTTTATCAGCTCCAGGATGAACAGAATATTTAGAGCTGTGGGCTTCCTGAAGGATAACATCTCGGAGTCCTCCATAAATTGGAACCCATATTCGTCCATTTAATCTAAGAATTCCATCCTTGCTAAGAGATAGCTGCTCCTCAGTTATTCCTAGCTTTTCGTTAGGATAGTTAGCTTCCAACACAGCTTCCTTCTGTGCAGCTAACAACCTTTCCATCAAGCTGTTCTTTATTTCCATGCTCTTGGCATTGATTCGGATGGGTTTCACCCTCTCCTTCCGACTTAAGGCATCGGCGACTACATTCGCCTTGCCGGGATGGTATCTTATTTCACAATCGTAATCATTAAGAGTTTCCATCCAACGGCGTTGCCTCATGTTCAAGTCCTTCTGGTTGAACAGATGTTGAAGGCTCTTGTGATCAGAATAGATCACACATTTGATTCCATATAAGTAGTGCCTCCACAGTTTTAGTGCGAATACAACGGCACCCAACTCCAAGTCGTGGGTGGTGTAATTCTTTTCGTGCACCTTTAACTGACGTGAAGCATAGGCAATGACTTTGCCTTTCTGCATGAGCACACATCCCATCCCGGTGTGTGATGCATCACAATAAACTACAAACTCCTCTATTCCATCAGGCAATGTCAGTACTGGAGCATTGCTCAACTTTTGTTTCAGAATATCAAAGGATTCCTGCTGCTTAGGACCCCAGTCAAACTTAATCTTCTTACGTGTCAGCGAAGTCAGGGGTGCAGCAATCCTTGAAAAGTTTTCTATGAATCGCCTATAGTATCCTGTCAAACCTAGGAAGCTACGAATTTCTGTAGGCGTCTTTGGCTCATGCCAATTCATGACTGATTCAACTTTAGCGGGATCTACTTGGATACCACGCTCACTAACAACATGTCCAAGAAATTGGACTGCTCGAAGCCAGAATTCACACTTTGAAAATTTGGCATAGAGCTTCTCTTTATGAAGTAGTTCCAGTATGCAGTGAAGATGCTTCTCATGGTCAGCTTGGTTCTTTGAGTAGATGAGAATGTCGTCGATGAAGACGATAACGAATTTGTCTAAGTGCGGCTTGCAAACGCGATTCATGAGATCCATGAATGCGGCCGGTGCATTAGTGAGCCCAAAAGGCATCACTAGGAACTCGTAGTGACCATAACGAGTCCTAAATGCTGTTTTGTGCACATCTTCATCTCTAACCTTCAATTGGTGGTAGCCTGACCTCAAGTCAATCTTCGAGAAGAAACTTGCCCCTTGAAGTTGATCGAATAGATCGTCGATTCTGGGCAAAGGATACCTATTCTTGATAGTAACCTTATTAAGCTCACGGTAGTCGATGCACAGACGCATCGATCCATCCTTCTTCTTAACAAATAAAACAGGTGCTCCCCAAGGAGACGAACTAGGTTTGATGAAACCTTTGGCTAGCAAATCATCTAGCTGCGTCCTCAATTCCTTCATCTCTGTAGGTGCCAACCTATAAGGCGCCCTTGCAACTGGTGCTGATCCAGGAATAATGTCGATTCTGAATTCCACTTGTCTATCCGGTGGCAAACCAGGTAGTTCTTCAGGAAATACTTCGGGGTATTCAGAAATGACTGGGATCTCTTCAATCTTGGGTTTCGGTTCATCAATAATCACTTGTGCCATGTAGATGACACAGCCCTTCTTCAAACACTTAGAGTCCTTGAGTATAGACATTTTCTCGGGCAGCCCATACTGGGTATCTCCCTGGATAGTAAGTGATTCACCAGACGAAGTCTTGATCCTCACTTGCTTCTTATTGCAAATAATCTGGGCCTGGTTATGTGATAACCAGTCCATACCCAAAACTATGTCGAAACCGGCTAGTTTTAAAGGAAGTAGGGACAACGGAAAAGAGTGGTTCCTAATGGATATGAAACATCCATCTAATAAGGTTGAAGCGGTTTCTAAAGTGCCATCTGCTAGTTCCACCTCATACTTCACACTTAAAGTCTTAACAGGTAGTTTCAACAATTCACAAAACTTATTATCTACAAACGACTTATCAGCGCCTGAATCAAATAACACTCTCGCATAAACATCATTTACGAGAAAGGTACCTGTTATCACGTTGTCGTCCTTGACGGCTTCCTTAGCATCCATTCTGAAGACCCTCGCATTGGTCTTCTTAGCCTCTTCCGGCTTCTTGGCAGATTTTGGGCAATTGCTCCTGATGTGCCCCTTTTCATTGCAACCATAGCAGGTCGCATCCTTTATCTTCTTGCAATCCACGTTTTTGTGTTCCCTGGATTTGCATAACCCACATGCAAAAGGCTTCGATTGGGTTTGAGAGTTGGATTCAAACCTGCACTTCCCGAAGTGCTGCCTCTTGCAGGTTTTACATTTGGGTTTTTCGCCCGACTGTTGACCATCCTTCTTAAAACCTGACCCCTTCGTTTGGTCATTGTTTCCCTTCAGCTTCTTGTCTAATCGTCGTGAGTTGTCATCCTCACGCTTCCTCTTTTCGGTATCATTTTTCCTTTGTGACCTCAGCCTGACAGCATCTGAGGTCAGAGATAACGATATGTCCGTTACTGACCGAAAAGTGGTTGGTCTGGAAGCTTTTACACTTGCTTTAATCTCCGGTTCCAAACCCCCGATAAAACGAGCTATACGTTTAGGCTCTGGAGTTACCAAGTAAGGGACCAACCTTGACAAAGTATTGAAAGTAGTAAGGTAGGCCTGACAGTCCAGGTTTTTCATGACCAGCGCCAGGAAATCAGATTCAATTCTCTCAACCTCGTGTTGAGGGCAGAAATTTTCTTTGATTAGTGCCATGAACTGTTCCCAGGTCATGTTGTATAACGGGACTTTCCCTGTGGCTTGGATCAAAGATCTCCACCAGGCTAAGGCCTCTCCTTTGAAAGACTATGAGACAAACTTCACAATATCCCTATTATGACAACCACTAATATCCACCACAGTATCCATTTCATCCATCCACGTCATGCAATCAACAGCTCCTTTTTCCCCATTGAAGTCTCTGGGTTTGCACGAGACAAAGTACTTATATGTGCAACCCCTATTACGAGGTTCTTGGTTCTGTACGACTCTTTGGGATGGATTACTCCTTTGATTTGAGGAGTGATGAGAATTACTGTTGTGGGCAGTGTGGGTCCTGGAGGGTGTTCTAGTGTGTGATGCAGAATGGGTCCTCGTATGGGTACCACTTGATCCATGGTTTTGTCTATCCATAGCTCTATTAACCGCATTGTCTATCATAGCTTGCAACTCTGCACCTGCTACGTTTACATGGGCATTTTCATTTACTATCCCTGGGTGACTGTTGACTTCGTTTGAGTCTGCCATGTAGTTTAAACTGTAACATATCGACAATAATTTATTGGTGAGTTTATTATATAATTGTCTTTTATGGCAATTTTATTAACCGTGGTAAACATAGACCATATATGGTTAATTTATTACTCACCTTTATTCAGGATTTCTAATATAGTTTATCCTAATTATAAAACAATAACAGTTTTATTAGCACATAAGGCCTAGTCACAGGGACAATATAGATTATAAGCTATGATTTCAGAGAATCAAAGCATGAAGGTTTGAACAAAGTTCATTACCTTTATCAGACAGGGTCATAGACTAATACTGTCTTTTGTCTCATATGAAAATGAGAAGGGCCCGAAGGCATTCCATTACCAATAGATGGTAAAAGAACTGATCATCTTTATTAATGATTTAACCCATGATTCAGAAATCATTTAAGTGGGTTTAGAATCTTGAAAAGATCCAAATATAATAATAACACGTATGTTTCTAACGAATCATATCTGCTAGGAGTGTTAACATGTTTTCAGATGTTAACAGGGATTTGAATCTTTTTAACAAGTTTTACCATCTGGGCCAGGTCTTAAAATGACATGCAGGCTAGGTTTTACTTTTAAGATCCTTAATAAAAATAACATAGGTAGATAGATTTTTAAAAGGAATGATTCTGATTTATTTATTTCATATATAATTTAATTATGCATAACATAGCAAAGATGAAATTTATAAACTTACATTCCATTAAACTAAAAGTAGTACATCTTTGCCCTAAACGGGACTTTTCACTATACAGATGCCCACGCATGAGCTATACATATAATACATGTCCTCACAGGGACGGTCTACAAAAGTAAATGTCCACGCAGGGACTACTAGAGACAAGTCCACGTAGGGACTAAGTACAAAGGTAGATGTCCACGCAGGGACTACATACACATATAAATAAATGTCCACGTAGGGACTTGATTTAAACAAGGAAATACAACAATATATATATGGGGATTTAACGATCCCGTTTCTTCTTTCCCTTAAGCAAGTTTGCCAAACCACTCATAAATCCCTCATTCTTCTTACGTTCCTTCTGGAAGTCTCGCTCCATTTTGGCCAGTCTTCGACGGAGTTCCTCCTGCTCGGGAGGAGGAGCCCGTGGTGGCTGGTAATGTGGTGGCGGCTGAACTGGTGCTTGATACCCCTGAGTTGGGTATCCCATTCCCCAAGGAGGTCCGTATGGTCCTTCAGGATTATTATGGGCTTGGTAGCTTGCTGCTACGTTGTAAGGGTCATCAGCATAGTTATAGCCATGGTATGCTGGTGGTCCATATGGGTTGTAAGCTGCCGGAGCAGTATAAGCAGGTATTGGGTGGCCAAAACCCGGTGATGGCGGTACAATAGGTGCGGAATTCACCTCCGAAACTGGGACAGAAGGTCCCTCCATCTGTGGGACTTCATGAGTAGGCGGGTAATGGCTACCGCTAGAGTGTTGAGGGGTGTTAAGACGAAAGTCAACTTCTCGTGCTGAGATCCGTGCACCAGTCCTCCTACGTCTGGGTGGTGCTGGAGGCTCTAGATGAACTGGTGGCGGAGGAGGCGGTGGCGTGACTGCCACAAACCCGTGTTCCCCAGAGGGATGAGGCTGCTGCGGTGGCTGCTGGTGAGGTGATGGGTGGTAAGATGGAGTATTGTACCACTCACACCGTTCAAACCGTGCCATGTGACTATCCGGACCCTGGTATGGTGTTCCGTGATATGACGATCCGTCTGAGATCACGAAAGGATGGTTCATGGATCCGGTTGAAGCCTCGACGGGATCTGTGTCCTCGTCCATATCCTGATCACCAGAAAAGTGATCTTCCGGTCCAAGTGGGTTAAAGCCCACTTGCTCTGGCAGGTACTCTGCTGGGTTGAACTGACCCTGAAAAACAGGAGTAGGGTCGCCAAAGAAACGTTGCGGGTTGTGGGGTTCGTTCTCTGACTGAGGCCCATAAGAGTCCTGATATGGAGGTGTTGAGGAGTGCGAAAAAGATCGTCTGGCATCGTCTTCATAGGTCCTCCATAGTTCCCTCGTTTCGTCATTCCTTGTAGAAGAAGTTCGTCGAAATGAAGGCCCTGCCTCATGGTCGTTAGGGGCGCTAGCTGGCTCCTTTCCTCGACCACCTCGTCTAAATCTTGGCAGCATTATTGTACCTGTTAAAATACACAAGGTAATAACAAGGAAAAATAAAGGCAAAATTTAAAAAAAAAATTAACAATTTGGATTATTCCTAAGTTCTTTGTCTAGACTCGAAGATTTAGGAATGTGCAATTGTGTAACTGAGATTAAACACAAAAGGCTAGTGTTTAATTCACTCAGAGTTGGCTCTGATACCAACCTGTCACACCCCGAATTTCCACGTGTCACCGGTGGGCCCGGTAGGGGAGTATCGTGACGTGGTTGGCAACATAATAGTCAAACAACACAATATTTAAATGCACAGCGGAAGCAAAGTATAGATTTAATTCAACCAACGATATTGTAATATTAAGTATCACAACAGTCGAATATAAATCCACAGGTAGATCAAATTTAAAAAGGAAACAAATGTTCAACAGTTTATGACATCCAAGCTGGCGAGACTTAATGTGGATGCTAGGAGACAAGCCAGCCTATTTCGCGTAGTACCTGCACTTAACCTTTTTAAGAAAATACGTCAGTTTACACTGGTAAATACAATCAACCGACTCATTTTGAAAAGAGTTTAAGAAAATGCATTTAAGGCACAAGGCACAAATAATATTTTATAACTTGGGATAATTATTTAAATATATAATACTTGTATGGATTTACATGTTCCTTATGCGTTCAGTAGCCCGGGTCAAGCCGGGTTAAAGATCAATTAACACACCACTTTATTTATGAGACACTAACAGGTGTACGCCTACACCTGAGTGCTGAGGTCGTGGTCATTTCGTAAAATGATGCCAGGGATATCCGGGACACGGTCATTAACCCCCCAAAGGCTTTAAGCAAACAAAACAATGTTAAACGAGGCATCTCAATACTTTCATTATCATATATTCAATCAAAGATTCAACGCCCCGACCAAGCGGTATTTTATATACCGTACCCCAAGCCCGTATAGGGAAAATAAGTTAAAAGTATTTACCTGAGTAAGTATAGTTCAGAAATCAGCGAGTGCAAATATCTTTTACTGGTTCTCCTAATCTGGAACGAAGGTTTATAATAACCTATTAGAATCCTAACGGGTCTTTAGTTAAGCTTACGCTTAGACCGGCTAGTTTTAAAGATACGGTTCGTACGCACGATTAAGCGAAGACCGGATAGAATGTGATTGAGACCCGAAAAGTTTGAAGACTTGCTTAATATGGGTATATGATACACATTCTGGATTTTGAGATAAAACCGATAAGGTTTGACCCGTTTCGGCTAATTTATGTAAACTAGTTACATAAACCGAACCGATCGCGCGTGAAGCGTAACGGGTATCCGTAAGAGTCCTAAACAGGTTTCCTAAGTTAACACACCTTAAATAAGTCGTGATATCAGTAGGATATCACCCATGATGCCCAAAACGAGTTTAATCACTTAATATGCCCCGTAGGGGTATTTTGGTCATTTTTAAAGATTATAAAAGGGTTTAATTAGGTTTCTGTGAACCGGGTCTGATTACATCAGTAAAATGGCTTATTTACACAGGTTATAACATTTGGTTATAAGTCTTATATGTCAAAATAGTTTTAAACCCAAACTATGCGTTAAATACGCGTATAAAGCCGTTTTAAGCGACGTACGGTTTAAAATACGATTCTGAGTTTCCTGATCAGTTAAACAGGTTCAAAACACTCTATTTAATATTTAAAATCAGTAGCAATTGGATTGGCGTTAAAAGGATTTGTAAAACTCATTTTATGGCCGAAAAGGGTATATTCGGTATTAACCGAATTAAGGCGCTAATCCAAGCTTACGATCAGTTTAAAAATAATTAAAAATCTTCAAAAATCCCAAAATATTATATTACATCAGTGAGTAAAAGGTTTGGTGTCAAAAATGGGGTTTAGATAGGCTTTACGCTAATGACGTCATTTATTTATTAAGAATCGCTATAATTACGTCATTAAGCATAAGTCCTAATCTAGACCTCCGATTAACGTGAAATTTTCAGGACATGCATAATAATCAGTAACTAAGATTATGGCATTTCCACTTTTCCCAAAATCTCGTTTTATGGTCATAAGGGCATTACGGTCAATATTTAGGCGATTAACGGAAACATCGGACGATTAGGGATTTGAGTGGTATAAACGCAGAGGCTTATACACACATGTAACTAGGTCCTAATGGAACCTTAAGGCATGTCTAAACCTATAAGAATCGGGTCAGAACTGAGGTCAACGCAAAAGTCAAACTTTTGCGTCTTTCGGCTCCGAATCGGTTCTAAATAGAAAGTTGTCGAATCAATCAAGCGTAGACAAGTTTTTATACTTATTTTCAAGTTATATGACTAATAAAACAGGTTACACGCCTTCCGTAACATTAAATTTGCATTAAACGATCCTGTTGACTTTTTCGGAACATGTTTGACTCGTCAAACGACATAGTTAGGATTAAAATCAGTGAGAGCCCTTTTAGGGGTTTAATACTCATATAATTACCAACTCGTAACAACTTTCGTTTCGACAAATCTCTGGACCATTTGTGATTTATCGCCAAGTCAAACCGTAGTTACGACGGTTTGATTTCTAGGCTATAAACGATGTAAAACTGAATCGAGAAGGATCAAGAGCACTTACACACGTCTAATGGATGATATGGAAGTCTTGTGAATGACCCGTATGCTCCTTTGATGTCCAGAAGTTGATATGTGTTTGTATGTTGAACACGAGACTTTTAACAAGGACTTTGATCTTTCTTATTTGATTCCAAATGAGTGTAGGATGATCAAGATGAATGCACATGGCTTTTATAAGATGTATACTAGTATATACCAGCCCATAGAATCGAAAAACCATGTTTAAAGTCGGTTAGATGGCACGAACAGGCAGCTGTCCATGCATCAGGTTGTTTTCTGCATCTGGGGTCCTCAAGCGGCCCGCGTGGGCCTTGGTTAAATCGAAGGCGGGCCGCGTGGCCCTTCTGTTCAGGTCACACATGTTTTAGTTATTGCATTTTGGTCCTTGGTCCCCCGAAAGGTCGTTTTCAAGTCCAATCTTGCATAAGAAGCTTTGATATTTAATATTTGGGGCTTTAAGACTTATACCCACTTTGTCAAGTCCTCGGGTAACTTTGTGATCACCCGAAAAGCCCTAAATTTCCACGTTGACGATTCTAACCCTTGCACACGAATTTTATCACAACTTGCTCATACGATAACGAAACTTGGTGAAATTTTTATGGTAGATTCTAGTGAGCATAATTAATCGTTACAAAGCTTCGGGTTTATCAAAAGGTCACTCAGAGGTATAACTTAAACATGTTGGCACATTTAACCCCTGTAGTTTGTAATCTCTCACTTTCTTTCACAATTCGCCTCGTATGATCCATGATCTATTCGTTTAAGGTTATAAACATCATGTAGGGTTATTGCAAAGTATATTTATTCATTGTTGACACTTTGAACCCTTATACTTACACAGTTTCACTGTCTGTCAACTTTAGTCCTCCACGAACATTCTTTCACACGTTCAAACATTATGACACGTGTCAAGATATTATAGGACGTAAATTTTCGAGGTGTTACACATAGCGTATGCTTTATTATGATCATCTCATTTGATGATATCACCCATGATTTTCTACATCATTTGGTTAACTAAGGAACTGGAAGAATCCAATATAAGGATGACTAGTGTCATTTTCTCGAACCACATTTGTCAAGAGTGCTAACACGTTCTTAGGTGTTAACAAGGATTTATCATCTTAAGAGGGTTTTACCTTCATAGCCATGTCTAAATTGACATACAGGCTAGGTTATACCTTTAAGATTGTCTTTTGAGATTTAGTAGCAGATCAATTATAAATTGAAATGATAATTTAATCAAGGATACAATGTATATGTATATGTATAATGACAAATGTAATTGCAAAAGGAAACTTCTCATAAATGCTCCTAAGAATTACAATAATTGCCCTAAACGGGACTTTAAACAAATAAACTTGTCCACGCATGGGCTAAAATAAGAAAACAAGTCCATGCAGGGAGTAAGTACTTAAATGAAATGTCCGCGCAGGGACTTAATTGAAATGGAAATTACAAAACAATAAATAAGGGTCTTTCAATGGTCTTTCTTCTTTTTCCCCTTGATGAGGTTTGCTAAACCCTTAAGAAAACTACTATGCTTCTTGTCATGCTCCTCCACCCTACTTTCCACCTCATGCAACCTTTGGAGAATTTCTTGTTGCTGCGGTTGTTGAAATGGAGGTTGCTGTGGCTGTTGCTGCTGAGGTTATGGAGGTGGCGGGTATTGATACCCATAAGCAGGGTACCCAGTTGGGTACGCCGGTGGAAAGGGTGAGGGGTAGAGAGCATTAAAGTTTGCTGCCTCAACGTATGAGTCGACAGCAGGAAGCTTGTTGCTCAAATTGGTTGTACCCAGTTGTATCTGGGTATGCAGGGATTGGGTTTTCATAACCCATGGGTGGTGGTGGTGGTCTTCAAAGATGGGAGGATAGTTGCTGGAGTTTTCGGGGGTGCTGAAATGAAAACCCCCTCGCACGGACATCCGTGCGCTTCTTCTTCGCCTCGACGGTTCTGGCGGCGGAGGCTGCCCTGGTGCTGGCGGTGGCGGTGGCGTGACTGCCTGAAAGTGTGGGTCCTCATATGGAACCCGTTGATGAGGAGGTGAGTCGTGATGTGGGGGAGTAAACTCCCACTTATAAGTGCTCCACCTTTCGGCCCATATGTCGGGGCCTCTGTATGGTGATCCTGCAAATGAAGAACCGCTGGAGATTTCGATGGGATGCGTCGGCGTCCCAGAAGGTGGCATGGCGGGATCCGGATCGTCGTCCAAATCCATATTGACGTGAGTGGTTATATACATTTATTTGCAGTATTTTCACTCGCTCAGCGAAATGTGTTTTATATTTATAAAAGTGGTTTATACCTTAACATTAAAACACACACAATAAAGGACAAGTGTATCCCGTCATATATGCAGCAAAGTATTGGTAAGAGCCAGATATCAATCCATGGAACACGGGCGTTATAATGTACTAAATCTTTGTCATTGTTTTACCAGATATAAGGAAAAGTGAATGGTTGTTTAACTAAAATTACCTAAAACTACCTAAAACTATATTTAAAACATAAATATACTACTATCTTGTTTCACAAACAACCTAAACATGTTATCTATCAGATATGTCACAAAAGCACTTAATCAATTTTCCAATTTCGAGACAGCTAGTTACCGGGTCTGGATTTCTAGCATTATGATTCTTCGGAAAGTTAACGCGATGGTCTCACGTTAACCACCTAAAATCATTCATTAGCGAGCTATTGATATTTATTCATGCGAACCTTTAAAGATAGGTTATTTACCGGGTTTGGATTCCTAACCTCACTTATCAAAGAAAGCAATACCGATGGTCACAATACAGCCACGAGGATAAGCAATTAAGTAGATCATATCACAAACTATTTCACCTTTACAAGTCTTGAACATAAATCTACCATGTCAGTAATTTCAGACCAAAACTACTAAACAAGGATCATAAACCACATTCAAGAACATGTAATCAACACCATATAATTCGTTAGAACCCTTACGTGCAAGAAAGTATTCCTAATCAAAATAAGATATATCTTGTATAAAACCAATACCCTGGTCCAGTTTCATGGTGTAAACAAAGTCTACAAACAAGTGATTAATCAAGAAATAGTTACCATCCCACTAACCACAGATTCATTATCCAAGATAATCAAACATAATCAGGAACTCAACATCAATGAAACATTCATTATATAATCATGAAGATTCAAACATGAAAAAGTACTAAGTTTCATACAAACAAGATTACAACATAAAGATTATTCAAGAAACGAGTTTATAACTACTATTGCATAAACTACATTAAACATAAACTAACATCAGCTCATAACTTGCAAAATGATCAGAATACATGTTCAAGAACAAGGAATCGAACCATAAAAAGGCAAGGAATTGATGGGTTGGATCGGTTATGCTTCCACTCGATCTTGAAGCTTCAAATGGGTCTGATCAGGACTGCTTCGGAACCCAGAAATCGCCCAGAAACATGGAGAAAAACCCAACACTTGAACCAATAGCGAATGACTGTATTTATAGATGATTTTGTGATCGGCATGGTCGTGCCACGGTTCGCACGGTCGTGTGACAGGTGTTGTCGGGTGACGTAAGTTTCTCCGATCCCGAGTCAGCCAAGTGGACTAGTGGACAAGTTGCTTGGGTCAGCAGATCGGCACGGTCGTGCCGTGGGTCGCATGGTAGTGCGGCGCCATCAGATTGTTGATCAGAAATGTTGGTCAAGCCTTAGCACGGTCATGCATCGGGTGGCACGGTAGTGTGGCCCGGGAAAACATCAGCACTGGCTCTTGCACTGGCAGTGCTTCCGAGATCGGCGGATCGGCACGGTAGTGCCGTTAGATGGCACGGTCGTGCCACACCTGGAAGTCATCAGAATTTTGTTATTTTCATCAGAAATGCATCAGAATTTGTCCGTTTTCATCAGAATTTTCTTTTGTGCTCTGTTTAAGACCTGAAAATATAAAAGTACCGAATTTGGCACCTAAACGTCATGTTTTCGGTCAAAAATGCTTAAAACGGAAGTGTTTTGGGGTATAAAAACATGTATAATTTAACGTATATCAAACATCCCCACACTTGAACTTTGCTTGTCCTCAAGCAAACTTAAAATAAAACAAGGAATCAAATCTGAATATTGACAAGGTTCACTAATTTGTTTGGTGGTCAAATTGGTTTTTAAAAAGTCATCATCAAAGATTTAAAACAAACAAGCTTTGTTAGATGTATGAAAGGATAACCATAAAGCAATGATTCTACGTTCGATTGACTTATCATGCAAATCTTTATATTTCTCACAACGTTCACACACACTCGGTTAAATTTCTGAATCATACATATAATGTGTATGCAAAGCACTCGATGCCTAGTCAATGAATCATGCAATATTATAAGATTGTCAAAAGATCTAATCTCCACCAATTAATATGTGAAAAGCATAAATCAAGAGGTCTTTGATGGGTTGTAATGATAGGCTATGGTTAAGGGTATGGAATGGATATTTGAAAGTGGCAAGAAAGGTTAAAACTTGGCCAAAAACTTGGTGGTTTATTTTCTAGGATTCTGAACACGTTGCTAAGCTACTTGTGTAGGTCTTCAGAGTTTATTCTTTTTACACTTCTACTCTCTATTTTCTTTCTTGACAGTTTTTCCTTAATTCCCTTAGAGAGTTTTGACAAACGGGTTTCTTTGTTTTTTCAACAAAACTTATATCAATCTAGATAGCTTATGGCCAAATTTTTAACGAAAAGGGGTAAATATGAAAAGGTTATATTTGGGTGAGTAGGTTTAATATTTGGGTAAAGTTATGAAAAATACGGGAAATAGGCTCAACATGGCGAACTAATGGATAGTGTTGGGTGCGGGATATAAACAAAGAAAAAGGCTGGCAAAGGGGTATCCTAAATGCCTCTATCATTTCTATGTAATTTCACATATTCACGATTTTGAAAAGTATTCAAATGACAAGTTCTAAATTACATAAAACATCCGGCTCACTCATTTTTCCGCAAAAATAGAGAAGCATTTGACAAGAAAGCTGTAAAGGCTCAAAAATATGCTCACTTAAACGGAAGGAATGGGTATAAATATAAAGATAAACATGCAAGTCTTTCGTTTTGTTTTTCCACGCTTTTTGGTTATCTTTTTCAAAAATCAATTTGGCTTGTCGATTTTTATCAAATTTGATGCTTTCTAAAGAACAAAAATTGACCATTTTTTGTTTTATTTTTCGAAAATATATACAAAAATGAGAACAATTAAGGACAAACAAAGTTTAAAACCTTTTAAACCCCTCCCCACACTTGAACTTCACATTGTCTCCAATGTGAAATACATATTAGTTAAGTAATTATAAAGAGCTAAACTAATAATGTGAAAAGAGAAAGAGGTACTCCCTCAGAGTTGGAGTTGACTTGTTTAAGTAGACTATGATTGAAGTCGTCTCAACTCTGTGTGCATTTCTTTACGAATCTGGCAAGTATGTTACTTGCTAAAGCAGTCAACATTATTATTGATCAAAATGTTAGATAACCAAACCATATCCATTATTCAAACAAAGCAAACACACTACTTAAAACATTTGAAAACAGACAAAAAGTTTAAAAATCCCAAATAAAATAAAGTACTAAGATAGGAATACGATAAAACATTAGTTTCTGAACTGTTCTGCCCTACCTCCTCCTACTCCTCATCATCATCACCATCATGGTGGCGTGTTCCAGATGAACCCGCCCCATAGTTACCTGTGTCTCCAAACGAAAACTGTGGAGGGTTGCCAAAATGGCTGGGATATACGCTTTGTAGCCCTCCGTAGGAAAATCCTGCATACATTTCCTCCCTCATTGTTTTGAGATGCCCGCATAGCTAACTGGTCGGCTCTCATAGCGTCTTGAGTTGCTCGCATAGCCTCCTTGTCGGCTATCATGGTGTCTTAAGAAACCTGCATATGCTGGAACTGCTGGTACAACTCATGGTAGGAAGGTATACCTGGAGGCCAGTTTGGCTGATATTGATACTGGTGTTGGTGCTCTTCATGATGTGGCTGATCATGTGGTGGCTGGTTGTGTGGTGGTGGCTCAAGTACCTGATGCTCCTCCATGTTGACGTCTTCGTCCTGTGGTGGTAGTGGTAGTGGATCCCATATTTCTCCATTCAAACCCCTCAATCTTGGGCCATTATCTGTATCTACTACCAGACCCATCGCTCTCAAAGACCTCATATCCACATCTCCTCCTGCATGAACCATCGTGAGACCGCTGAATACATCATCCGTCATAATACCCAAATTATATGCCAACTGAGTCACATATTCACCACCATGGATTTCATTGCTTGTAGTTATCCCCGCACTGTTTACGAAAAATTCAGCCATTCTAGCTGCGAGGTTGACGTGCACTCCAGTCACTAAGGAATATAAGAAAAGAAGATCCAGAGTTGGACAGTTTCCTGCACTGTCCATGCGCCCACAGATGGTGTGACTCATGACTTGATGAATGACCCTAAGAAGCGGGTCTCGTAGTCGTGAAGCTTTAGCTTTTCTAGCTTCATAGGGTGGTTCAACTGCCACTTGTGCCCAAAAGTTAGCCTGTTGCTGATCATTATCAAACTTGTAGATATTGGTGAAAAGTTCTGAATTAATGTCTTCAGCTGAGTATATGCCCAATCTTCTTCCAAGTCTAGCAACTGACCACTTATGCCACTTTCTTCCCAACCAGAATTGTATTGTCTCCCTGTTTTTAAAGTCTGGATTTTCGCTTCTCGGTTTTTCATAAGTGTATGAAGCGAAAAAATCCAACGTGAGCTCAAGATAAACTGGTCGTGCAATGTTGAACAACCTTGACATGGGATGTGACATCATGTCTGATAGCCTTTCTTCTTGGTTTAGGGTTGTTAGAGTGTCCCAGTTGATTCTTCTCGGTTCACCGATTTGTCCCCGTCTATTCCATAAGGCTTGTAATTTTGCAAAACAGGGTTGTTCTTTCGATTTGTTTTCGCGGAACTGGAGGAATTTGTGATTCATCTGCATACAGGAATACAAAAAATTAAGAGCAGAATATAAAAATTTCATCGCCGGCACCGTAACAGGCTGTTTACGCGGTTCTGTTTCCGTTTCAGCAGTCGCACAGCCGTGCGTCTGGTGGCACTGCCATGCCATTCCTAGTCGGTCAACAGCGTGTTTCCGAAAACTCGTGTCACACTGCCGTGCCGATTTGGCACTACCGTGCGACTCGGAGTCGCAGTTATAGATCGGCGACCTGAACTTGATTTCCGACCGGCACTGCCATGCTGTTTCAACGGCGTGACCGTGCGATAGCAAATCTCATCATAAAATAGTCTAATTCAATGATTTTAACTTGTATCTTTCAAAATTTAACTTGTAATCAGTGAATAGACTTCGAATCAAGTACCAGAACTACCGATTTAACACTAGTCACTCAAGAACAAGGGTTTATTTGACTTTTATGAAGAAAACCCCAAAATTTCTTGATTCAAACATCAGATCTATATCAGAAACTAAGTTTAATCTGCAAAACAAGTAGAAACATACCTTGGGAGATGATTGAAGCGAAATCTAGGCAAAAATTAGATGATTTTTGGGTGGAGGCGATCTGGAACTCCCGTGCGGCGACTAGGGTTTTGAAAAAGTGATTAGTTTTTACTGCAGAATCGCTTTTATACCCCATTTTTTACTGTTCAGATTTCGAGTCGCACGGTCGTGCCATCCCGGATCGCTTTTCTTGTCTGCCCTGTGTTATCGGGTTGCATGATAGTGCAGCGGTCGCACGGTAGTGCGATCCGATGACCGTCCGATGCACGAGTTCTTGGTCTGTTTTGACTACGGAGTGCATGACCGTGCCGGTTTGGCACGACCGTGTGTTGGAGCCAGTATGGCCTTAAGAACTTCTTTTCACGTAATATGGCAAGTGATTTCAGTAGATGTGAAAAAGATGTGCGGAAATGGAAATCAGACTTTCAAGAAACAAGACCTACAGAATTATCAAGTTTATATCACTTTGAAACAAAATGGTTTACAAGGTGATTGTAAGATTATTATCTAATACAAATGAATCTTGAATTCTGTGGGTGAGAGGGCAATGGAGTTTTGATGTATGTATGAATGATAAGCTTCAAACTCAATTATCCTCTGCTGGTTGAGCCTTCTATTTATAGAAGGCTGGGTGCATGAATAAACAATAGTTTATTCATGCAATAAGTCCTGCAAAAAGTGGCCAATTGACATATTCATTGAATCCAACGTTCAAGTTGCCTTTTTCATCATGATATCCAATAATGTCAACTTGCTTCGGTAATTGTGGCAGGATAGAGCCAATTTCAGACAAGTGGGGTATTTCATCAGAATTCTGATAAAACCACTTCATCAGAAATTCTGATGAACAAATCATCAGAAAAATCCTGATGATCAGAATCGTCAGCAACTGATGATATTTCATCAGAAATATCATCAGATCCATCAGAAGTGACCTTTTCTGATAATCTAATTCAGCTCTTGATCAACTTGTGATTCCTTGAAGTGGATGCTGTGCATTTTAGTTGTCCTATCTGATCTTCTTTTTCTTGTTTGTGATCTTCAGGACTGTGATCTCTTCATAGATCCAGTTGACTGTAATTTTCTTCAATACTTACATATAAAGTTTCCTAACAGTTTCCCCCTAAGTATTGTAAGAAAATGAACTATCTTATGAACAGAAAATTTCCAAACAGTGGAAATATAATACTTGCAAATTTAAACCAGTTACTGATGTTCTTGAAAAACAAATTACATAAAAGAGAAAAATTCAAATGACCAGGTTCTTCAATTCAGCTTCACTCTCTTGTGCACGTCTCCTTTCTTCAACTGCTTTTTGTAGGAGATATACTTGTTGCAGCTGACATACATGTCTTTGTACCATTCTCTTGCTTGGATCAATTCTTCAATCATTTGCTCAATTTCTTTTCTGTTTCCTTCCAAGTTCTTTTCTATCTTCTGAAGATGTTCTTGTCTTTTGTTCATGGTTTTCAAGATATACCTCAGAGTTTGATTTGAGTACTTACAGATGTCAACTCTTCTGAACAGAGCTTTGTTATTATCATGATCTCTGAAGATTACACCATAGTCATGTTCTCCATTTTTACTTGTCAGCATAATGATGTCTCCAGATCTTGCATCTTCCAATATATCTGAGGGAACTTTTGTCTTTGGTGATCTGACATACACCTTTTGTTGTGTACATGTTCATAGTTGATGCATAGATCAAAGTCTGAAAAAGCCATTCTTTCAAATAGCAATATTCCAGCCTTTGATATGCCATTTAATGCCCTTCTGACTTCTTGGTTATTTTCTTTTCCTTTTCATAGTAATCCTTTATAAACAGAATGTCTAAAGGATGCAACTGGTCAGCTATTTCTTCATCAGTCACCTTTTGTTCTTCCCCATTTTCTCTCTGAAGTGTGTATCTGTTTTGCACATGAGTTCCTCCAATATCATCGGTTGCAACTTTCACTTCATCCACCTTTAAAATTCTCCTTACTGGATTCCCATTCTATTTGTGAATGCTACCTGACCCTCTTTATCCTTTCTTCTCTTAAAGCCAGTCTGGTAGGAGACAATGATCTTGGTATTTCATCTTCTTTTGTTAAATAATAGCTCACCAGATTGTACTCAGGGAATATCATTACATCCCTGGCAATCTCTTTAACCATGACAGACTTGGTTTCAGAGATTTTTCTCTTAACAATCTTTGATTTTGTTGATGAATCACCTTCTTGTTCCCATTCATTCATTGTTTGTATATTCATATACTTACTTATGGCTGAGTCATCAGACATTGTTGGATTTGGGACAGATGCTAGCAATTTCAAATTTGTAATAACTTGGGGTTTTGCAGTTGCTAACCTTTTCAGCATTTCATCTCTTGGGACATTTGGAGGTGGACCCATCATTGTGGTTCCAGCTTTGGTGATTGGTGTGGTTGATGATTGTTGAGGAGTTGACTTTGGAGCTTCTTGATGTGAGCTTTCAGTAGGAATTTCTTTCATGAGTTCTTGGGGATCCACTTTGGCCAATCTTGCAATGTTGAATTGCATCTTCTCTATTAGTTGTTGCACTTCTTTTACCTGATTTGAGTTGCTGGTTATGTTTTTCTGAACATTGGTGAATTCAGTTTGAGCTTTCATCTGAATTACAGCCCATTCTTTTGACAGCTTCTCAAGGGCATCTGTGATACTGTTATTGCTTGCCCTTAGCATGGTAACTTCCTCCAAAACTCTGTTTGAACTGCTTGATTGCCTTGATTCTACCGCATTTGCAACTTGTGCCTTGATCTTTTCTATTTCAGTGAGAATCTTCTGGATTTCTGATGCAGAGATGTTGGATTCTGGTGCCTTTTCTTTCATCTTTTGAAGAGACTTTAGTGCTTCAGTGTTTTCTTCAGTTTGTTTCTTTATTGCCTCCACTGATTCTGACAAAGTCTTCATATCAGCCCTTTGACCTTGTATTTCTGACAGCAACATATCAAGTTTTTCTTCAACTGGATTTCTTTTGCAGACTTTGTAAACATTTTCCAGCACTGTTTCTAAATTTTCTTGGTTCATGGGTGTTTCAGGGATATTGGGAACAACAGATGTTCCTTGTAACATTCCAGCTGCAAACACATTGGCTGCTGTTTTGGAAATGATAGGGTCACTTTTGGCTTTACCAGATTTTGGTGCAGCTTTAAGTTTACCAGAATCATCTCCACCAGTGATGAAAAACTCATTTTCACCCTGTATTTCCTTATGTCCTTGAACCATATCAACATATGATTCTCCACAAGTTTTTGAGGTAAACAAATTACCTTTAGCCAGATTTCCTTGATCAGTTTCCTGATCTCTATCTGTTGGGATCTCCTCCTCTTCCTCATTTTCTGATTCAGAGTTGAGATTAATGGAACTAGTAACCTCCTCATCAACCTTAGTTGTTCTGTATTCTATCTTGTAGGATACATTAACTGAGCTTTCTGATTTTGTTTCTTCTCTGTGAGACTCAACTAAAACAGTGTTTAAAAGAGATGTACCAGCAATGTGAGATTCATCATAATGTATGACTTCAGTGGCTTCAATTTCAGCAGCATGCGTTTCTCCAGCAATATGTGATTCTGCATAATGTTCTTGATGAATTTCAAATTCATGATGAGTTCCTGCTTCATGAATCTGTTGACTTTCAGCATGTTCTTTCTTGTTTTCTGGTGAGTTAGCTATCTCCAATTTAGCTATTTCCAGAATTCTTCTTCCTTCTTCACCCTCATTTTCTGATGGCGAGGACTTCTCATCATCTCCTTTTTCTGTTGATGAAGAACAATTTACTACTTCTCTGCTGGGCTCTTCTGTTGGAGAATCTGATTTGGTCAGAAGTTCTTCATGTTGTATTATGTATTGTGAGTCTGGTGCAATGAGGCATATCATTCTTTCTGGTAACACAGGAATATCTTTGTCTGATTCCCATCCATGATTGGAACTCTAGTCCTTCATGGTGTTTGATCTCCAAACATCTTCCAAAATTGGAATTTCCATGTTCCTTGTAGCAAATGTTTCAGAGATGAAAATAGAGATTAACCTTGGATATGGCAGATGTGAGATTATTCTTCCATTTCTGGTGATGATTGACCTTTTGAATAGGTTGAAAATTTCTGACCCATAATCAATTTTGAACCCAGTTATGAGTCCATACATGATTGTCAGAATAGCTTGACTGATTTGATCAGTTCCCCCTATCTTTGAGATGAGACATTTGTTTTGCACTTCCATCATCACTTTCCAGATGGCTGGCAATTCACTTCTTCTAATTGCTTCAATTTTGTTGATATTCTTTTTCTTGTAGCCAAGCTCAATGATGAAGCTTATTAATTCTTCTTTGCTTGGAGGTTCAACATAACTAACAAGAATAGGCAGTTCAAGCCACTCTCTTACTCTTGCAGGAGTCAATGTTACAAAAACACTTCCCCATACATGAGCAGAGGCCTGATTTTCTTCAACTTCATTAAAAGTGCGAACAAATTGCTGTAGTAGCTTTTCTGGTACCTCTCTTCCTTTTGTTAGTGCTCCTGAGATTGGACATTTTGTGAGATATTCTACCAGAAGTTGACATCTTATGTCATACTCCGAGTGCTCTGTATTCATCAGCAGATTGTTATCCTTCATTGGTAGAAATTCTGCATCTTCAACAAAAGGTACTTCTTGTTGAACAATTGGGATGTTGAGGTTTACTTCTGCCATTTTTTGATCTTTGTGAGTTAGGGTTTGAAATTTAGGGATTTTTGAATTGTAAGTGAGAAACAGGGGATTTTCAGGGTTGAAGTTTTTGTGAGGAAGGTGAATGATTTTTGAATTTCTGCTAAGTGTGTGTTATATATGTTGGTGCATACGTCTGTCGACTTCGTCTTGTATCGAGTCTCGCATTATTCAGGGCACGAAGTTCAAGAAAACTTGTCAAATGGCTAATTCCGCTTGAACTTGATAATTCCGCTTGAAGATGTCATCGAGTAATTCCGCTTGGAATTACAATGTAATTTCGCTTGAAACTGCTGATTTCGTTTGTAATTGTAATTTCGTTTAAATCATGATTCCGCTTGAGTCATGTTCAAGCGGAATTAGGTAGTCTATATATAGGGGCTAGGTGATTCCGTTTCAGTAAGTCTTGTATGTGTGTTTTCCGACGGCGAAGCTCTGTCGAAGGTTCTACAGATCTGTAATTGCTCAGAAATCAATCAAAAGACCGTTATTAGTGAATATCTTGCTGATTTACACACAATATGTCTGTTTCCGCCTTTCATATTGTGTAGAACGCCTCTGAACGACTCGTTTCGGGTCAGACAACGATCCTACATGTGGTATCAGAGCTCAGGAGGAGGAGTTCTGCAGATTTCAGCTTGATTTCATTGTGTTTTCTTACTTCTACACCTTCTTTTCTCAATTGAACAAGTTTTAACGGTTAAAATGGCCTGAATTTTTCACAACATAAGCGAAATTGTGTTTTAACAAACCCTTGAGAGATTCAGATCAAAATTCAAAGTAAATATGACAAAAATGGGCCAAACAGTTAATTCCGTTTGAACGTGTACCCTAATTCCGCTTGAAAAACTATTTCCGTTTGGTGATTCCGCTTCAAATTAGTAATTCCGCTTGAAAGTTTCAAGCGGAATTAGCTCTTTTGTTTCAAGTTGGTATTCCGTTTGAAAGAGTAGTATTTTCAAGCGAAATTAGATATTCCGCTTGAAAGGGTATTTCGCTTGAAGTTGGTATTCCGTTTGAAACTCTTTGAATCTTAATTCCGTTTGAATTGTTGTGCAGAGTAATTCCGTTTGAAGCCTTAATTTTGCTTGAAATTGTCTGGTTTGAGAAATTTATTACTGAATCATGAGTGAAGAATTTTATAACACATTTGCAACATCCCCAACTACTCCGGCTACCATTGCTCAAAACATGAATTTGGAAAATGAGACTGGAACTACGCAAAAACCCCCGAAGCTAATGAGCATTTAGGAGTATTACGGTTGGAAAGATCGGTTTGAAAACTGGGTTCAAGCAAATCATTTGAGATCTTGGGAGTGTATTTTGAAAAAAAATATGTACTACCACGTACTGATCTGCAAGTTGAGAAAACAATCTCTGAATTCACTGATAAAGAACGAGACATGTACAGAGCTGAAAAGATGATGATTAGTCTACTTCAGCAAGCTATTAAAGAAGACATTTTTGTAATGCTTCAACATGACAAAACTTCAAAATCAATGGGATGCTCTTAAAATCAAATTTGAGGGAAGTGAGAAGATGATCAAAAGTAAAAAGGCATTGCTTAAGAAAGAATTTGATCTATTCACAAGTCTGCCAGGGGAAGATACAAAGAAATTGATTGAAAGATATTGTCACTTAGTGTGTTCTATGTCATTGTTAAGCATAACCAAAGAACGAGAGGAATGGGTTGACAAATTAGCTGATGCTTTACCTCAGAAAGAATGGGGTACATTTTTTATGATTTTAAAGAACACCGGAGTATATGATGGTTTGACGATTTCTCAGTTCATCGAGAAGATTGAGGGTCAAGATCTTGAACAACAAAAGATTGCAAGGATGAGTAATCCGAGTGGGCAACAAGATGTGAAAATGTATTACAAAGGCAATGTTCAAGAAGCTGAAATGAGTCCGAAGATTCAAACTGCTTTTAGTGCTGGAGACTTATCTGGAACTGTTGAACAAAGTCCAAATAGCAGCAGTGGTTTTTCTTCATATCCGAGTGTTAATCCAAAGAGTTCAACTTCAAGCTTTCATTCTCAAAGTTCAAAAAGTGGAAATGGTTGTGTGATACAGTGCAACATTGCATTGAATCTTCCAGATGGTCAAAGTTTTTCTGAAGAAATTGCAAAAGATCACATGGCGTTACTTGCAACTGTGTTACAATCCTATGAAGGTTTGGTTGCAGGGAGGATCGGAAATCCTATGCTGACGAAAGAGGATTACGATCAGATAGACGCTGAAGAAATGGGGACATCAAATGGTGTCTAGCTAGTGTCTTGAGAAGAGCTGAAAAATTTAAAATGATCACAGGAAGAAATGATTTTCTGGATGCACATGTTTCTACTTTGGGTTTTGATAAATCTAAAGTTACTTGTTTTCGATGCAGGGAGAAAGGTCATTTCAAAAGAGAATGCAAAAATCAGGAAGCTAGTGGAGCAAAGAATCCATTTGGAAAAGATGATTACTATCGGAAAGCCATATATCAACAAGTTGCTCATCAATCGCATCAACAAAAGGATTCACAAACTGCTCATGGGAAAATGATCGAAGATGCAAACAAGAAAGCTTATTATGGTATCATTGATCAAGACGATGAGAAAATGGCTCCAGGATTTAGCTGGGATAAGTTTGTGGATGAGAATGGGGAGTTTAAAGCTTTCATTGCTAAAATAGTTCAAGAGCCTGATTTGTTTACAGAATGGATGAAAATGATTGGTGTTCATGAGAAGAATCAAGAAGTAGAATCTGTCTCATCCGATGAAAGCTCAGAAAGAGCAACTGTTTTTTATCAAACACCATCTGATACTGGTTCTTCAGATGATAGTTCTGAAAAGACAATAGATTTTGATCAATCACAAACTGGTGACTGTGGTGATGATGAGGAAGAGAGACATATTAATGTTGCAAAAACTCATCTATCTCCTGAAAGTTTTCAATTTTATTTTGCAGATCGCTTGGAGAAGCTGAAGAAGAGACAAGCAGCAAAAGAACAAAATAGAATGAAGTGTGAAAGTGTTGCTCAAAAAGAAGAGACTGTTCGAAATGAAGAGGTTAAAATTGTTGCTGAAGAGATGGTTGAAACAGAAAATGTGATTGAAGGTGAAAAAGTTGTTGAAGTGGAGAAAATCATCGAAGTTGAAAAGATTGTGGAAGTCATCAAGCCTTGCTTAAAGTGTTTAGAATCTTGCAAGCAATGTGCAGAAAAAGATGAGAAACTGGGTGAACAAGAAAAGATGAAAGAACAATTATTGTTCAATCTCAATTATGTGAAAGAGTCATATGATGTTTTGAACAGAACAGTAACTGGTCTTCAAAAGACAAATTTTGAAAGAGAAGATGCATTGACCATGATGAATGTTGTGATGATGTCGAAGCAAAAAGCCATAAATCATTACATTGAAGAATGTGCAATGTTGCAGCGGGAGTTGGAAAATGAAAAGATAGAAAATGAAAGAATCAGACGGTTATTACAAAGTTATTCTAGTTCTGATTATCTCATTGATCGAATTTATCCAACTGTTGCAGGTTTTGAAGCATTTAAAGATGAGAAGCCAAAGAAGAAGGATACTGGTAAGAAGCAGAGTGTTAGTTATAACAAGTGTCCGCCTCCAATTTGGGAAGGGTATTCTCCTAGAAAACCGAATGAGGAGCAAGTTGAAAAGGCAGTCAATATAAAGTTAAAGTCTGATATAACCGATGAATTACCAGAAAACATTGACGTTGTTTTTACATCGTCTGACACTGATCATGAGTCCGAGTTAATAAAAAAGGTGGTCGATCAGGTGTTTGATACAGATGAGGAGTCGGAGTTAAAGTCTGAGTTAAAAATCCAGAATCATCATCAGTCAACAGTCAAAAGTCGTCGGTTAAATGGATGTATAATAAAGAATTCCTGTTATCAAAATCTAATTTGAATGACGAAGCAATCATAGTGGCATATACATTGATTGATTCAGATAAATTATATTCTGATGAGGAATTTCCAATAAGAAGTGTTCAAGTTGAAAAGATCAAAAAGGTTTTCAAACTAACAGAAATCAATATTTCTGAAATAAAAGATGTAAATCTTACTGGAAAACCTAAAAAATATACTTCAAGAGTTTAACAACGGTTAAACAAGAAAAAAGGTTACAGTTCTGGTTCAGGTTTTCAAAAGAAACAAAACCATAATGGTAATTTCAAAAAGAAAGGTCTTGGATTTATTCCACCTGAAAATTATAAACATAAAAAAACTTCTAAAACAAATACAAAATTTGTTTCAGGGACAAGCTGTGAAGAGGAATCAAAAAGCTCATTCTGGAAGCAATCAAATAGAGAATTCCATACAAATGCTTATCAAAGAAAGGAGATAAGAACCTGTTACAAATGCAATGAAGTTGGTCACATTGCATGGAACTGTCCAAAAGCAACAAAGACAAAACAGGGAGTCTCTTACAAACTGAAAGAAAAAGTTGTTGAAAAAATTGAACCACCAACAGAAAAATTTAAAATTTTTGAAAATTCAATATATGAAGTTGGTGAGTGTTCAAAGACATTTTTTTATAAAAAGAGAGCTAAGCATGATAACCAAATGTGGGTTGTTAAGAAGTTTCATGAGGATGTTAAGAAGTTTGATGTGAAATCTGGCATTGAATCTGATTCCACAAAGTCAGATGAGCCATAGGTAGAGGTTAAAGAGGAAAACTCAGTGCCTCCAGTGGATGATGTTAATTTTCCACCATTGAGGGCTGAAAATTTTAAATCAAAAGTTGGGAAGGTTGAAATCTCGAATCAATTCTATTCTACGAAGAAAGAATTTGATGTCGAGAAAGTGTTTAATGGAAATGTGAAAAAGATTTTTGGAAAAATGGTTGAGGGTAAGGTGAAAGGGGTAAAAGATTTTTATGAAACAAAGAAAGCAACATTTTACCCAAGTGAAGTTGAGGAGGAAACATCCAAGTTTGGTCAGGCTTGGATGGCAGTTTTTCACAAGTAAAAATACTGACTTGCCGGAGCTTCCAGGTTGGTAAAAGTGGAGCAGGAATCGGCATCATTTTTGAAATGTTTGATTGGTAAATCTACAGGTGATATCTTTATATTGTTATATTTTAATTTATCAGTGGTTTGGGTTGATAATTGAACCTACAAGAGGTTGAAGAAGGTTTTAACTTACAAGTGGTAAATCAATGACATTAACTTGTACTTGTTTTTCCTACATATGGTATTTTGGAAAACTATGTGATGAACCTCAATCCTACAAGTGGTAAAATCAACAAAACTTATTTTCCGGAAAAATCATTTTGGTTAAAACAAACTTAAGTGTTTTGAAATCATAATGAGAAAATGTTTTGTTGTGAGGGGAAGTTCTGATTGTTTATGCCAAGTGGATGGCGAATTGAAGTGATTCAATATCAGTTGTCACTTTGTTTGTATAGCTTGCTTATTTTTCCTTTAAATGATTTTGCATTTTAGGGGGAGTAAGAATTTTCAGAAAATTCAAAAACATTTGAAAATTTGAAAAAGACAAAAACATGATAAAATACAAAATGAGTTTTGTTGTCAGAAAAGAGGAAATGATAGTACACCAGTAGACAGTTATAGTATGCTAAAGAAATGTAATGATATTTTTTTACACAAACACATATATATTAAAAGGATAATTGCATATTTCCCCCTTAAAAATGCTCTCAATTGCATATTTACTCGACCATAATTAGAAATTGCATATTTACCCCTGTATATTAAAATGACACAATGACATGGTTGTTCGATTCCAGGTTTGGTGTGGGTGGGTTAGGAGTCACCGGAGCATGGTTGCGTTCGGGATTACAATAGAGAAAGTGAGTGAGGTGCCCGGAGGGTAGGCTGCAATTGAGTGGTTCCAAAGGAACACTTCGGCTAAATAAATTTGCAAAGATTGGGCCATGATTATTGGGTGTAAACAGTGTGTGCTCTTGAACATGAACGAAGGAGATGTATAGTAAAAAAAATGATGAAAGATGAAGATCTAATTGATGAAGATTTGTATATGAAACTCAATTTTGAGCTTTGATTTTATGAAACTGATTTGCAATATGGTATTAACAAATCTTTATCATAGCATTTGTAGTAGGTTCTCTACGGTTATCAATATAATTTAACTAAAATACACTTTTTTTTAAACCTTGTTTATTTATTTATTTTAAAACCTCTTACATCAGATTTCTATCTTACTCATAAACAATTATTATTTTATTATTGTTTCTTAGTTTTATACACTCATAAAATTATATTTAAAAATATAAATAGTAATTTCAATACTAAGATAATTAGTGGGTTCTCTAAATCTTTATCTCTGTTTTAGAAACACACCTGGAAGAGTATAAACAAAAGACAACCTTATTTTTTTAGATTTTGAGAAATAAACTAAAGTTGTTTTAAATAATAACAATTAATTAATATTCTAAACAGATTCCGTGTGTCCGACCAATTAACCGTTAACACCTAACAACCCTCTTGCCACGTAAGACACCATATCTTTCCCAGCAAATCCATATGCCATGTGTACCAATAGAATTCAGAATTCCACGTCACCAACTCACCATCAATTCCCTTCCCCCCTCCTCTAGAACCATCATCATCTTACCTCCATAATATTCACAACGACACCGTTTAAAGCCCCTAAAATTCTACAAACTTAAAATCAAATCGAAACTTCTTCTAGTATCATCATCATCTCCCCCCAATTGTAAATCAGATCATCATCATCATCAATGGCAATTAGGGTTTCAAATTACGTTTGCTTATTTGCTCTACTCCTTCAATTTATCGCTTCAAATGCCTTGATCTCCACGACTGACGTCAATCAGCATCATCCTAAAGCCATCGCCGTGAGTAATTTCAACAAATTCTATTGATTGTTTTGGATATTCACGGTGTTTATTTTACGGTGCCCTAAAAAAATATGTAATTATTGCTGAATAAATTTGGATCTGATTAATTAGTTGTTTGCTGGTGTTATTCTGCAGTTGTTTGATTTATTATTAGAAAGTTGATGAAACCTTAAAAAAAAACTAATTTAGAGGATTATAATTATTAAAAAGTTGATGAAACCTTAAAAAAAACTAATTTAGAGGATTATAATTATTAAAAAGTTGATGAAACCTTAAAAAAACTAATTTAGAGGATTATAATTTTGGACTTGATATTAAACTTGTTTGTGGTTATTGTGATTTTAGGTGTTAGGGTAAAACTAATTATTATTATTATTACGATTAGGAATATTGGATTTTAATAATCCCCCAACTAGTTGTCGTTGGCCGCCAACAGTCCCAACTTCAAAATTAACCACTGCAGTCCAAACTATTAACATATTGGCCACCAATGGACCTTGACTAAGAGAACCCTAACGCCGTTATTCTTCGGTTGTCGGAAAAAAAAAAACGTTTTTAGCCGGAAAACTCCTTTTTAGCTGGAAAAGTCAACCTTTTCGTCCTAAGCCTCTTTGTAACCTTATTACGGACCTTTAGGAGCCTTCTTCTAGTAAAAGTCTCAATTATTGAGGTCGCCGGAAAACTCCTTTTTCTCGGGAAAACTTCTTTTTGGCAGGAAAACTCAACTTTTTGGCCGGAAAACTCAACATTTCTGCCCCAAACCTCTTTGTAACCTTAGATCGAACCTTTATGAACCTTTTTTGGCCAAAAACGTTTTTCCGGCGACCGGAGACTAAAGGCGTTAGGTTTCTATTAGTCAGGGTCCATTGGAGGCCAATAAGTTAATAGTTGGACTGCCAGTGGTTATTTTTAAGTTGGGATTATTAAAATCCAATATTCCTTATGATTATGGCTATGACAGAAGTTGCTAGACGCTCCCATGTCGGTCTACTGGGGAGTTGCGAGTACTCTCGGACATGGTAAACTATAAAGAAATTAGATTTTGGGAAATTATATATATGTAAAATGTCATAAGTTTACTAATATTTATAACACAGCATGTGAATATCAATTTAAATAACAAAATACATTTTCAGATAGTAAAGTATTTCAAAAATTGATATTCATTATTTAATGTTATAGACATAAGAATTATGTTTTATTTCTTTTAAGTGAAACTCAGTCCGAGTTGACCAACTAGATCCGATTCTGGCCGAGGTTGACTGCGTTTGATGAATCCCGAGTAATTTGGTGGAGTTGAAAAGAATCGCCTCAGCCTATCTTATTTTAGAACATGGGCTATGATGATAGATTTTTGTTACATAATGTTAATTAAATAAATTAGAAGTATTTAAGACATTTTGGTAAGAAAGTTGAACTTTTGAGATAACTATTACAGTAGTTAGAGTAGACCCCACGTCTTAGCTTGAATGGTTATCTGAGCATTTGATC
The DNA here is from genome assembly GCA_030545235.1 of Helianthus tuberosus. NCBI lineage: Eukaryota > Viridiplantae > Streptophyta > Magnoliopsida > Asterales > Asteraceae > Helianthus > Helianthus tuberosus. Next base: position 67,854,905 of record CM060406.1, read on the forward strand.
TGATTATTTAAGCGAACATGCGCGTGTAAACGTTAGCTTTTATGTTGGTGGACTTTTCTGCGTACTCAGATTATGATAAAGATTGTCTGTGCTTATGTTCATAATGTGTTAGGGTTTAAAATGGTGTGTTCGTTTACTACATGTGTTTTAGGATTTGAAAGAAGCTATTGTCAAAGGATTAGGGCTTCAATCAGATGAGCTTAAGATATCCGGTTTTGATTCACGAGACGCCTTAGTGGGTCGATCAGTGGCATATGAGTTTGATGTGGAAATTGATGATAAAGTTCTTCCATTTAAGCTTTTGGAAGACGTGCATAGATGGGAATATGTGGATTTACCTATTTTCCGAATGGAGGACCAGGCAAGAAGCACCGGTGACGAGAAAGGGCTAGTAAAGAAGAAGGTTACAGGTGAAAGGTTGCCTGTTTTGGCCCCGTTTCAGCTCGCAGGTCCTATGGAGCTCTGGATTCAGGATGCCAAAGACATGAGACTTTCTTTACCTGTAAGTTTGTTTTCTGTTTATGGCGTTTTTTTTTTCTTCATATAGCTCAATACATGGCGATTTTTCTGCATGATTGATAGCGTTATTTAGCGTTACCATGGCGATTTTTGATAACCACATTTACCTATTATATGTGTTGGATGTTGTATAGTAATGGTAGATACTGAATAGATATTTAACGACAAGCGTGTTAGTTCTTTATCCATTTTACGTATATTTAGATTTGATTTAATAATAAGAGTAAAATGCCATTTTCGACCCTGAGGGTTGACCAGTTTTGTGACTCTTGTCCAAAGGTTTGTTTTTTCGCATCCGGATCCAAAAGGTTTGAAATCTTGCCATTTTCATCCGGCTCGTTAACTCCATCCATTTTTCTCTGTTAAGTCAGGGGTATTTTCGTCTTTTTGTCAACTTAAAGGGCACTTCGGTATTTTAAATACTTGTACTTTATGTGAAATTCTTGTACATAAGGTGAAAAAGGCCGAATTGCCCTTCAAGTTAACAAAAAAGACGAAAATACCCTTGACTTAATGGAGGAAAATGAATGGAGTTAACGAGCCGGATGAAAATGGCAAGATTTCGAACCTTTTGAATCCAGATGCGGAAAAACAAACCTTTGGACGAAAGTCTCAAAATTGGCCAAACCTCAAAGGATGAAAATGACATTTTACTCTACTAATAAAATCGTGTTTTTACTTATATATAGATTTGATTCAATTATATGCAGCATGACGTTGATGCTGGTGAGCTAAGGAAAGTAATCCTGTCTGACGGTGCGGTGGTCACCGTCAAGGGTGCTCGGTCTGTCAGCTTACGCCACCCAGTCGAGCTTCCGCTTCCGTTAAACAAGAGCGAAAACGGCTTTGCTTCTGGTCTCCTAACCCTAGCCGAACGTCTTCGACACGCTTCCACCTCCCAAAAACAACTCCTCTCTCTCCGTATCGTGGGCCCCACATCTCTCACATCCCCGACCCCATCATCATCCTCTTCTAGAAACAAGCTCAAGCTGAAACGCCTGGCTCCTGGCCTCGTTCAGTTATCCTCGGTTTCAAAAACCGCACTCTCAACCATTGATCTTGAAGGAGAAGCCCCGACTCTTCTCACCCCTGACCAGTTCACCACATTCTGGCCGGTTACATCTGTCAACGGGTCACACTCAAACTTACTCGGTTTAGAGAGGCTGCTCGGTTCGGTTTTGGGTTCAAAAGCCAGTAAAGAGGGGTCGTTCAAGTTATTGAAAGCGGATGTGTCGGCTCATACGTTTGTTAAGATGGGATTTAGGGTTGAGAGGAAGCTGACCGGAGATCTGTCTGAATTTGGTCAGTTGCCCGAGTGGCAAACGAAGCCTGAAACCGTGAAAATGCACTTTGAGGTGTTGGCTAAGGTGGACGGTGACAAGTTTGTACCCGAGAGGGTTATGCAGGTTAATCCTGTTCCTGTGGAACATACGATAGCACCGAGTGTTGCTACCGGAAATACAAGTATGTCAAAGGTGCCTGTTATTTATACTCCTTTTAGTCCATTCTCATTGTAAAGTTTCTATATGTGATGGATCATATATTAAACAAATCCTCTTGCTTATCGTTCTCGGCTTTTAAAAGTTATATATACAAATCCCTTTGATATGATCTTAATTGTTCTAGTCTTTACATGATCAGAAATGATTCTAAAATATTAAAATTTTGATTATGGTAATAATTGTTGTTGAATAGAGCTAACGTCGATTCAATTGGAGCTTTTAAATGATCACGAGTAGCTCATGAGCTGCTAGGCTCGTTTACACCCTTAGATACGGTTAATTTGTTAAATGAATGAACGAATTAATAAAATTAGTTAACTAATTCAATAATATATAAACCGGTAGAACTAGATACCAAACATGTTAACTTTAGACTTTAATAGCAAGACGTGTTTGTGTTTCTGAAGGCATAAAACCCCAAATTATGGAGCAGTTACAGCGTGGGCCTGGATTGATTTATACAAACCCAAATTAAGATCATAAATCAATTTTTTATGTGAATTATCATAAATTTTTTAATTACCAATCTTTTTTTAATTACCAATCATAAATGGAATTAAAAAACGAATTATTAAATGTTGATTAATAAAATTATTTTTACAATTTGTTGGGTGAAAGTATCACCTAACAATATTGTTTTGTCTGCTCATTGTTTCGAAAATGACTTCGTCAGCATTGTTGAGTGAACAAATAATTAAAAGAAGAAATGTTGATTAATAAAAATTATTTTTACAATTTGTTGGGAGAAAGTATCACCTAACAATATTGTTTTGTCTGCTCATTGTTTCGAAAATGATTTCGCCAGCTTTGTTGAGTGAACAAATAATTAAAAGAAGAAATGTTGATTAATAAAATTATTTTTACAATTTGTTGGGAGAAAGTATCACCTAACAATATTGTTTTGTCTGCTCATTGTTTCGAAAATGACTTCGCCAGCTTTGTTGAGTGAACAAATAATTAAAAGAAGTTAGGAAAAGGTATATAATGCTGGTAATCGGGTCTTGATGACGTCGGTGATCAATTCAGGAAACAACATTGGCGGAGCTTAAACAAAAACTCAGTGGGGGGTGGATTCTCAAAATCCAAATCGGTGGGTCGTAAAAAATCTACATTTTACACTTAAAAAAAGAAATTTCGAAAATTTCCGGTAAAATTAACATTACGAGCAAAAAATCGGAGGGCCAGGGGTGCTTCGCCAGTGGGAAACAACATGTAAAGAACACGTTATAAGATAATTTTAAGCCAGTCTTTGACGATCAAGTCAATATAGTGCATGATGATATTGTAAAAAAAAACTAGTGCATCATTTAATATGTGTATGTGTGCAAGGTATGCTAATGTAAAGAAACAGGAGAGAGGTTTCGGCAAAACCAAAGGAGGGTCAAGAAGGTCACTGACCTTCTGGTTGTCGAAATCATAAAAATATTGCGAAAATGTTGGGGTCTTTGGAAGAAAACATAAGCTGTATCCTCTGAATTATCGTCGGTCGAGAAGAAAACAACATTTATAGAAAAGCATCAGTTTATGAATTTAGTTAAGGGAAATGTAAATTTTGGAGGAAAATTAGATTTCAAGAATTCTTAACTTTGACATGTTGGCCGAGAACGGTCCGAATTAAAGAAATGTTTTGTGACAGTCTCAACTCTAACATGTTTTTCCTCAACGAGCTCATGCTAACTAAAAGTTATCCACATTAGTTTTTTGATGACATAGACTGTTTGTGTAGCAAAAAGGTCAAAATTTTACTGAAGTGGACTGCTTATGTGGTAAACAAGTCTTAGTTATGATGACATGGACTACTCATGTGGTAAAGTTTTAATAATGATAACTGCTTATGTGGTAGTCCATGTCTGAAAAACTAACCGCGTTAACTTTTAGTTACTATGGGACCGCTAAGGAAAAATAAGTTTTAAGTTTGGATTTTCACAAAACATTTCCTTAGTTGGGACTGCTGCAATCAATATACTAAGGCTATGCGGTATGGGGTACGTCCCCCATACCGTCGAGGAGCGGCGCCGCGTTCAAACCATCCCGCCCCCTCCCCCACATCCCGTCATCACCGACAAGATCACGACGTTGGCGACGGTCCAAAAATGGTGGGCCACATGATGATTTCGACCGTTAATAAAAAAAAATTAATTTACCCTTTTTGGTCGGAAAAAGTTATCGTCGACGTTCATCGGTCACCAGAAACTTATGATCTACTCGTCACATGTGTTTTTGTCCGTCGATCTACTGCCGGTGGTTTGCTCAGATCTCAAAGGTGCCGGCTGGTGTACGGTGGCGGATATGAGGTGATCGGATCTGAAAGGGAAAGGGGGATGGGAAATTATTGGGAAGCGGATGATTAAAGTTTGGTGAGAGCATTCACATTTTATCCATCAAAATATGTGAGGGGGAGTTTTTATATTATAAAGGGTATAAAAAGTGGTTGTGAGTGGAGGAGAGAGAAAATGTTACTGTTCATCTGTATATTTTGGGAGACACTGTTCACCCAGTATAATTTTTTTAATATATATTGAAAGTGGTTGTGAGTGAAGGAGAGAGAAAAATGTGATGATAATATTATTTAATTGAAAAGGAGAGAGAAAAAGTATTTGTTTTTAGTGGAAATATATTGATATAAGAGTTGTTTTTTAGTGGAATGTATGTATAATTTGATGGTTTGGATGTGAATGCTCTGACGATTTTTGCGGTTGTGGCGTTTTTTAAATTTTTGGGAGGAATTTGAGTTGCATTTGAGACGAATTTCACATGTATGTTTTGGGAGGAATTTGAGTTGCATTTGGGACGAATTTCATATGTATGTGAATTATTGACATATGGAGAAGTCTAAAACGTTGTCTTTATTCACTTATCGATTGGAAATGAAAAAAAAAAGACAACACCTCATGTTTTATGCTATTGAATTTTTTGAAAGAAGAAAAATCAAAATGAGTTAAAAAAAAAAAGACAACACCTCATCTAGGACCATCCTCCATACCCTCTAGTTTTGTGGGATGGATCATCCTTGGGAGTACTATGATGTGGCGCCTACGTGACGGATCATCCTCCTTTGGAGGACCATCACCATACCCTCTAGCCTAAAAGTTAATATTATTAAAATCTAATTTTCTAATTTTAAAGAAAAAACATTAATTTTTAAACCTATGTAATCAATATATTAGATTACGAGGAAGTCGTAATCTTTTTTTGAGCAGCAAATTTCTTTTATTCCTGTCGTATGTGGGACTTGAACCCACGACCTCCCTCTCCCAAGGTGTTTAAAGGCTTTGCCTTTGCCAATGGACCACCACCCCATTGGTATACGAGGAAGTCGTAATCTAATGAGTTGAAACTACTACCCATATTTAATGCAAAGTGTTAAGCCTAATCCAAAATATACGTATTTAACAAACAAAGTCGAGTTAAAAACAAAGATTTTGTTGATATAAAGCATTCAAGATTGTATGCCATGATAAGGTAAGTTGTTGCGTAACAAAACAATTTTTTATGTTCAAAATCAATCCTTTAGATATGATTCCAAATATATGATATGATGATATTAATTGCAACTTCGTCAAACTACTATACGCATTATTAAAACACATCAAACATGAAATTAAATTATTAGATGTTGATTGATGAAGATATGCAAATAAACAAATAACAAAATATTACTTTTCTTTGAACGAATAACAAAGCAGTAGCACTACCAAACAACATGTTTTTGTTTCTTTTCAAATTTTTATCACTCTCTTATGTTGGGATTAGGATCAAATACAAAGGATCCTAATTGTAAGAAGTGTTTAGGTTTTTGGTGGTGATATAGTGGGTTTAGTTTTAGGTTATTGGACACTTGTCACTCTATAAATCCTTCTTACACTTCTTACAATTAGAAGTTTTTGTAGAATAATTTGACCCGTTATATTAATGGAAGTTTGGTTAACCATTTAAAAACAGAAAGAAAACAAAAGGAGAAGGCTCCAGGAAGTTGTGTTGCATGGATCCATTTTATAGAACCCAAATTCCGTATTGGCGTATGTATGTAAACCAGACCGCCCACTTGCTTGGCTTCCGTCAACACTGGACGGCAATAATAATACCAAAAACCTATATATCAAAGTTCACCTTCTCGTATATAAAAGTGTCCCCCACTTCACTTCCACACTTCCACCCACATATTTTGACCCAAAATTAAACACACCAACTTTGATACTTTCTCACATCTTTTTTCCGGCCACCGGGATGTCGCCGTCATCAATCTCCAGTACCCACGTCCTCCTACTATCTCTAACCATCATCATCATGATCATCCCCTCATCCTCTCAATCTAACCCACTTCAAATCCTCCTCAAATTCAAAACAAATTTATCAAACTCAAACACAAAAATTTTCACATCATGGACTGAACACAACCCGGTTTGTAACTTCACCGGAATCGTCTGTGACCGTGCGAACAATGTCAAAGAGATCAATCTTTCGGAACAACAACTCGTGGGAACGATTGATTTCGGTTTAACTTGTTCCCTCGAGTCGCTTCAAAAAGTCTCACTTGGATCAAATCTTTTGCATGGAACTATTAGTTCCAACTTATCACACTGCACAAGTTTGAAGCATCTTGGTCTCGAAAATAACTCTTTCAATGGACAATTCCCATGGAAATCACTTGTTAAACTAACTAGTTTAACTCACTTGAGCTTAGGAGATAACCCTTTTGATATATCTCCATTTCCTTTGGAGATATTAAACCTTAGGATGCTGCAGACGCTTTATCTGACAAACTGCAGCATCGAGGGTACTATCCCCGAGGATATCAGAAAGCTCGAGTCGTTACAACGACTCGAGCTTTCTGATAACTTCCTGGTCGGGGAAATCCCAACAGGGATTACGAAACTTGTTAATTTACAAGTGCTCGAGCTTTATGATAATCGTCTGTCTGGGATTTTCCCGACTGGGTTTGGAAACTTGCCCATGCTTTCGAAACTCGATGTTTCGAATAACAGTTTGGAAGGTGATCTTTCTGAGTTAAGAAGTTTGAGAAGTATAACATCTTTACAACTGTTTGAGAATAATTTTTACGGTGAAATTCCGGTGGAGTTTGGAGAATTCAGGTTGTTACAACAGTTTTCAATATACAATAACAGGTTCACCGGAGAACTGCCGGAGAAGATAGGATCATGGGCGGATTTCGAATACATTGATGTATCGGAAAACTTCTTAACGGGTAAAATCCCACCGGTTATGTGTAAAAATGGGAAGATTTATGATATTTTGATGCTGCAAAACAATTTCACCGGTGGGTTGCCGGAGAATTATGCGAATTGTTCGTCGTTGGAACGATTGCGAGTGAGCAATAACTCGCTATCGGGTAGAATACCGGATGGGATTTGGAGTTTGCCGCGGTTAAAACTGATTGATCTTGCCATGAATCAGTTTGAGGGTCCGGTGACGGGTAATATCGGTGAAGCAAAGTCGTTAGCACAGCTTTTTGTATCGAACAATCGGTTTTCGGGTGAGCTACCAGAGGAAATATCGAACGTTTCGTCTTTGGTGGAAATGGAATTGATGTATAATCAGTTTTCCGGTGGGATTCCGGTGAGAATTGGTGAGTTGAAGAGCCTAAATAGTCTGCATTTGGAAGGTAATTTGTTTTCCGGTGGGATTCCGCAATCTATTGGTTCATGTGTTTCTTTAAATGATATAAACCTCGCCGGAAATTCGCTCTCCGGGGACATTCCGGCTAGTCTGGGTTCGTTACGGGGTTTGAACTCGTTTAACGTGTCCGACAACAAACTTTCCGGTGTAATTCCGACAAGTTTGTCGTTGTTGAAGTTGAGCCTTATTGATTTGTCGAACAATATGTTGGTTGGGCGGGTGCCAGAGTCTTTATTGGCAGAGGCGTATGATGGTAGTTTTGCCGGGAATCCGGGGTTGTGTGCCGATAATAGTAAAAGTCTTCGACAGTGTTCACAGGTTTCCCATCGCTCTAGCGGGTTAGGAGTTGCGAAGTATTGCTTCATCGCAGGTGCATTCATGTTGGTGTTTTCGGTAGCATGCTTTGTCCTCGTAAAGTCGAGGGCGAAAGATTGCGACAATCTAACGAATCGAGGTTTTTCGTGGGATATGAAACAGTTTCATGTCATTAGTTTCGATGAAGGCGAGATACTAGGATCTCTCATACCGTGCAATTTGATTGGAAAAGGTGGCTCGGGTAATGTCTATAAAGTCGAATTAGGGTGCGGGAAGAAGTTGGCCGTTAAACATATGTGGAGGTCGGGTCTAGACTCCGGTGATCCTAGAAGTTACTCGAGTAGTGCAACGATATTACCAAAAAAGAAAAGCCGGTGGCCGAAGTATGATGCCGAAGTGGCCACTTTAAGCTCGATTCGACATGTAAATGTGGTGAAGTTGTATTGTAGCATTACTAATGACGACTCGAATCTACTTGTTTACGAGTACATGCCTAATGGTAGTTTATGGGATCGATTACATACATATAAAAAGGCTGAAATGGATTGGAATGTCCGATACAAGATTGCGATGGGGGCCGCAAAGGGACTAGAGTACCTACATCACGGGTGTGATCAACCCGTGATACACCGAGATGTGAAATCGAGTAATATTTTATTGGATGAGGAAATGAAGCCGAAAATAGCTGATTTTGGGCTTGCAAAGATTATGCAAACAAATAAGGTCACAAATTCTTCGCACATTATAGCGGGAACATATGGTTACATCGCTCCCGGTAAGTCTCTACCCCTCAAGCATCTTTTTATTGATAATATTTTGTTATAGTTGAATAATTGTGCGTCTTTAAACTTGTAGAATACGGATACACTTTCAATGTGAACGAGAAAAGTGACACCTATAGCTTTGGAGTTGTGCTAATGGAGCTCGTAACCAGGAGAAAGCCAGTGGAACCCGAGTTCGGTGAAAATAAAGATATCGTGCGTTGGGTTCATGATGAGATGAGGAACAAGGAAGACATGATTGGGTTTGTTGACCCGAATATTTCAGACGAGTCAAAAAGAGACGCAACTAGAGTATTGACCATTGCAATACGCTGCACCATGCGGTTCCCTGCACAAAGACCGTCGATGAAGACCGTCGTGCAAATGTTGGAACAGATTGAGCCTCGTTCACCTATGGATATAGTCATCGGCGATATTGTCAAGGACTAAATTTTGTATACCCGAAACAATAGATTTTTGTAAATGTCACGTGTTAGAGAATTAGAACTCATTAGCTATGAACATGTTTAAAATGATTATTTGCTTATTATTAATCCCTATAAAAAGGTTGATTATGTTAGTCATGGTTTATCAGTTTCTGTCACTGGTTTATAATGAAGGACTTTTTTAGATTATATCTTGTCTTTTTTTGTCAAGTAGAAAAAGAAAGCAATGAACTTATTCAAACATTTTATTAAAAGTTAAGTGAATAAAATCTCTAGAAAAGTCAATACTATACAAGTGTCTTTGTACTGTTTTGTTTTTTTTTTGTTTTTATATATACCATTCAACCTAACATACAGTGACATAATTCTTTGACTAGTATGAACTATGAAGGATAGACGAAATCAGGTAACATTGTCGGTTACTCGGTTTGGTTGGCTCTTCAAATCAGAAGTATTACATTGTTGGTTCAGTTCAGTAACGGCTGGGTCGGATCGGGACGTTTCACGTCACGTCGGGCCAGGTCGAGACGCTTCGGGTCGGTAATGGGCTGGGTCACGTCAAGCCGTTTCAGGTCGTTAACGGCCGTGGCGGATCTAGGATTCACGCCAAGCAGGAACGTTTTATAAGAAAAGCGGTAACGAAATCGAAAAAACGTCAAATTTTTCCAAAATTTACACTAAAAACGTCAAATTTTTCCCCGCCAAGCGGTAGCGGGCGCTCCCCCTTGTGTCCACATAGGTCCGCCCCTGTTAACGGGTCGGGACGTTTCGGATCATTAACAGATTGGGTCGGGTCAAGACGTTTGGGACCGTTAACGGGTCGGGTCGAATCAAGACGTTTCGGGTTGTTAACGGGTCGGAACGTTTCAGGTTGTTAACGGGTCGCTCGGTTCGAGACGTTTCAAGTTGCTAACTGGCTGGGTCGGGTTGAGTCAAGAATTCCGGGTCAGTAACGGGTCGGGTTAGGTCATTAACGGGTCCGGTCGAGACGTTTCGAGTCATTAACGGGTCGGGGGCCTAATTAAGACGTTAACGGGTTGAGTCGTTTCAGGTCGTTAATGGGCCTAGTCGGTTTGATACGTTTTGGGTTGTTAACGGCTTGGGCCATGTTGAGACGTTTCGGGTCGTTAAGACGTGTCCAATCGATGCTGGGTCGGGTCACTCGAAACGTTGCGGGCCGGTGCGGGCTAGTCGAGTCGAATTGTTACGGGTAGGTAGCGAGCGGGTGGGGACGTCAGGTCGGGGCGTCACGGTTTGGCTATTTAGAGTTTGTTGGAATGCTTCTCCAAGCATCAGTAGACGATGAAGCAAATAGCAACTTTTTTCGATTTATAACGTCAGATTCGGGTCCTCCTAATATTTAATGGTATGCAACGATAGTACACGACGTGCTTCATGATTCTTGATGACGGTTATTCTTGATGTACCGTGATATGGCGTGACATGCATTTTCTATAAACTTTACTTCATGATGATAATTATTTGTCTCTATTAACTTCATTTGTTAATTGTTAACTTAATGTATGTCTTTATTCTAGCCCAAAATAATAAAGATTGCTTTAAGTATTATCATGATTGTCGAACAAGATAGGCCATGTCGCGCCTGTTCATTCTGCTGTCTACCGAACTATGCTTTGTCTCTAGAATAATTGGACTTTTACATGATCAGAAGTGATTCTAAAAGTGTTAAAACTTTGATTATGGTAATAATTGCTTCAAGTATTATCATTATTGTCGAACAAGATAGGCCATGTCGCGCCTGTTCATGCTGCTGTCTACCGAACTATGCTTTGTCTCTAGAATAATTGGATTTTTACATGATCAGAAATGATTCTAAAAGTGTTAAAACTTTATGGTAATAATTGTTGTTGAATAGAGCTAACATCGATTCAATTGGAGCTTTTAAATGATCACGAGTAGCTCATGAGTTAATTTGTTAAATGAATGAACGAATTAATAAAATCAGTTAACTAATTCAATAATATATAAACCGGTAGAACCCCAAACATGTCAACTTTAGACTTTAATAGCAAAATGTGTTTGTGTTTCTGAAAGCATAAAACCCCAAATTATGGAGCAGTTATCTGCGTGGGCCTGGATTGATTTATACAAACCCAAATTAAGATCATAAATCAATTTTTTTATTTAAATTATCATAAATGGAACTAAAAAACGAATTGTTAAATGTTGATTAATAAAATTATTTTTATAATTCGTTGGGAGAAAGCATCACCTAACAATATTGTTTTATCTGCTCATTGTTTCGAAAATGACTTCGCCAGCTTTATTGAGTGAACAAATAATTAAAAGAAGTCTCTACCCCTCAAGCATATATTTCTTGACAATATTTTGTTATAGTTGAATAATTGTGCAAAGATTATGCAAACAAATAAGGTCACAAATTCCTCACACGTTATAGTAATTACGCAGCTTAGTCACCACACCATTGGTGCAACGTATTGCAATGGTCAATACTTTAGTTGCGTCTCTTTTTGACTCGTCTGAAATATTCGGGTCAACTAACCCAATCATGTCTTCCTTGTTCCTCATCTCATCATGAACCCAACGCACGATATCTTTATTTTCACCAAACTCGGGTTCCACTGGCTTTCTCCTGGTTACGAGCTCTATCAGTACAACTCCAAAGCTATAGATGTCACTTTTCTCCGTCACATTGAAAGTGTATCCGTATTCTACAAGTTTAAAGACGCACAATTATTCAACTATAACAAAATATTGTCAAGAAATAGATGCTTGAGGGGTAGAGACTTACCGAGGGCGATGTAACTATATGTTCCCGCTCTAACGTGTGAAGAATTTGTGACCTTATTTGTTTGCATAATCTTTGCAAGCCCAAAATCAGCTATTTTCGGCTTCATTTCCTCATCCAATAAAATATTACTCGATTTCAAATCTCGGAGTATCACGGGTCGATCACACCCGTGATGTAGGTACTCTAGTCCCTTTGCGGCCTCCATCGCAATCTTGTATAAGACATTCCAATCCGTTTCAGCCTTTTTATATGTATGTAATCGATCCCATAAACTACCATTAGGCATGTACTTGTGCACAAGTAGATTCGAGTCGTCATTTATAATGCTACAATACAACTTCACCACATTTACAGGTTGAATCGAACTTAAAGTTGCCACTTCGGCATCATACTCCGGCCACCGGCTTTTCTTTTTCGGTAATTTCGTCGCACTACTCAAGTAACTTCTAGGATCACCGGAGTCTAGACCCGACCTCCACATATGTTTAACGGCCAACTTCTTCCCGCACCCTAATTCGACTTTATAGACATTATCCGAGCCACCTTTTCCAATCAAATTGCGCGGTATGAGTGATCCTAGTATCTCGCCTTCATCGAAACTAATGACATGAAACTGTTTCATATCCCACGAAAAACCTCGATTCATTAGATTTGTCGCAATCATAACTATGACTTGTATACCACATAAGCAATCCACTTTAGTAAAATTTTGATCTTTTTGCCACATAAACAGTCAATGTCATCAAAAAAATAATGTGGTTATCTTTTAGTTAGTATGAGCTCGTTAAGGAAAAATATGTTAGAGTTGAGACTGTCACAAAACATTTCTTTAGTTCGGACCGTTGTCAGCCAATATGTCAAAGTTAAGAATTCTTAAAATCTAATTTTCCTCTAAAATTTACATTTTCCTTAACTAAATTCATAAATTGATGCTTTTCTATAAATAATGTTTTCTTCTTGACCGACGATAATTCAAAGGATACAACTTATGTTTTCTTCCCAAGACCCCAACATTTTCACAATATTTTTTTATTAGGACTTGGAAAGCATATATGCTAAATTGATGGGGAATTTTATATATAGGAGTCATTTATATATACTCTAATTTGCATCATTTCTAAGCATTGAGTCTTGTACCCTATGCTTTGTTAGTGTTGTGTGCATTTGAAGGGTGTACCCATAGTTTGAGTGGGTTGTACCATCTTTGGGTTTAAAAACCCATTATTTTTCTTTCTCTATAAAATCTGCATTTTGTTCTCTCTCTGCTCTCTGCTTTCTCTCTCTCTCTCTTGAAAAATAGAGTTTCCTAGCGTTTTAAATTATTTTTCCACACGGATATGATTAAAATTATTATTCTAATCATAACAGACTATTTTTAGGATTTTAACACTGATCGGGTGGTCACCGACGTTCGTTTCGCATTTTAACCGTTACGCGATAAGCGTTTATCTTACCGTTGCCAACATAATTTTTATGAAGGTTTAATTTTACTAACACATTAAATTTCACATATAAACATCATAACCAGTCAATTACAGCCCTGTTACCTATTTACAACACGTGTTACAATTGTACGGTACGGCCTGAAAAGCCGGGTGTCACATAAACGAACCTTTCGAACTTTACACGGTCTATCAACAGCTTCATTATCCTCTACAATTGTCTTGCCACGAAGTTTGTGCATCTTTTCAACCTAAGTAAATTAATTTAGAATATAACAACTCTAAATTCTTGAAATTTTATAACTTTCTTTATCAACACAAACTATCTTCTCAACTCAGCTTTGAAGTTTAAGACTCAATAATACAGAAGAATATCAATATATTGAGACAATAATAAAATAGACAGTATAAAACTAATAAACACTTACATTAGATACAACACTTGAAGAGGCAGAAATGTCACGAACATCTTTAGACTATAGTTGAGGATCGTTAACATCATTAGCTATTTTTACAGAATGATCTTCAGGCTACAACAAAATTTAAAAAAACCTTCTTATACTTATTATACAATAAAATATATGCTTAGAAAATTATATATTTACAGCATTTTTAACATCTAACTCATCAACCAGACGCGCAATCTTTGAATCAAATAGCCCATCATCAGCAAACTATATTTATAAGAAGAATCATATATAAGAAACCATATTTTAAATCATAATAAAATATAAATATTACATGTGTATATCTACATTAAAAATATCCTCAAAACTCGTAAACTGCTTAGAATTACCAACCGAAGCTCCAGTATCCTCATCATTCAAAGCAACTTCCCCGGAATCCAGAAGTTGTTTGTGTTTAGCCTACAAAATGAGATTTCAAAAGATATTAGCATAATATAATAAAAGTTACTTATCACCGTCATGTTATCAAATAATGTATTTTATCATCAAAATTTTATACCGCAGCCAATAAATCAAACCCATCATCTCCATAAACGGAATCATCCAAAACAACTACATCAGCTTTCTTGAAGGAAACCTCAGTTCCAGTCTCGGAATGGAAAACGGAAAGCTCAAACGTTTTAGATGCAATCATGGTGAAAACCAACCAAGATTCAACTGGTATGGGAATTTCTTCAATCAATTTTGACCATCCATCAGTAAATCCGCATCCATCAGTCCATCCTTTCATCATCACATTCCAAAACCTTTCGCCAACATAGATAGTTGCCATCCCATACTCGTAATTTTTACCATAGAATTGTTTCCAAATTTTGTCAGCAATTAGCTATAGAAGAAGCAAAGGAATATTTAGTGCAGACTTACAAATTTGTTATGAACTAATGAGCAACAGAAGTTACAACGGATTAGTCAACAAAAGTTAAAATGAGAATTACTCAACAGGGTTAGTCAACAGTAGTTACAGTATTTACACACAACCTAACCACTGTTTGGCTATCAACTATTACATACCTCTGTTGCTATCCAACAGAGGTTTCGTAACAACTGTCATCCATTATGTCCAGCAGAGGTTGCAACGTGGACAGATCTTAAATATCAGATGTTAGTCAACCGAGGTTAAAAGACTTAGTCAACTGATGTTAAAAAGGTTAGTCAACAGATGTTAAGATTATAAGGAAACAGACGTTAAAAGGGCAAACAGATGTTAGCAACTTGTTGAGGTAGCAGAAAATGTTTATAGTAAGTAACAAAATAATATATCATTACTTACAGTCATGCCAACTTCAGGTATAATATTTGCTGAAATGTAAGAGTTCTCGTAGACATTTTCTTTAAAACATGAGACAACAAATGACAAACGTCCAATAGCTTTCACCAATACATCATCTTTCGTTTTCAAACAACAATCTCTAACAAACTTTGTCCATCTATCCGTAAATATACAATGATCATCTCTCTTCCTTACTCGTACTAACCATGATTTGTCACCATCAAGTAACTCTACAATTCGCCCATACGGGACCTCCTTGCCCCACAACAGAGTCTGAAAATCAAGTGGTATATTCTGCAACAGTAGTTAACAAACATCTTACATCAAAAATTAACGTAGAATCCTAATAGTAGCAAGAAAGTTAAAAAACATACCAAAAATATAAAATCATCTTCATTAAGGAATTGAAAGGATGGTGTTTGATTGGATAGACTCATATCTGCAATAAACAATTTAAACTTACAAGTTATAAAGATGAACAACGTCCAACAAAAGTCATAGACAAACAACATTATAAAATAGACATCACTAACATCTCTTAAACTAAATCAGCACTTAAAAAACAAAAGTACCAAATATTAACCGGACTATTTGTATAATCACACACTTAAGGTATTATAAAAACAAAGCACAAAACGAAAATCATCATCTCTCACAACAGTTAAGCAAATGAGCATCAACCAAAAATTATATGGTTGATTTATCAATCGTAATGTAGAAGACAACATCACGAAGATGCATGCACAAATTGTGACAGAGAATGCTATCAGTAACTTCATTTAAGTTAATGCAGTACATAATCGATAAAAATACACCGGATTACAGCAACTATTATTTGCTTCAAGAAAGAATATGAAACGCCGTCAGTGACAAACACATACTCATAACATCAAATAATGATTAATCTAACATATATAATACACACAATAAATTCAAAGAAACAATACTTGATTTTATAACGTGTAATCTATATTATGCAATAGAACCTTGCCGATTTTGATAAGAAAGTTATTTGAGAAAACTTCCGAATATGTTTTATGGAGCTTATATTCAATAATGGAGATGAAAAGTATATTAAATGGAGTTAATACAGATGTTACATTTACACTGGTTGATTGAAATTAAGTTTTGTAAAATTTATACATTACCCCCCTTTTACATTAAAACAGGGCAATTTTTCCACAGCAATAACCACTGCTTTACTATAAATTTAAAATGTTAAATACGAAAAACTTATCTATTAATTTAATATATTTATATTTATATAATTAAAAATAGTTTTTAAATCCCGATATTAAAGATTATTATAAGTTAAATAAATAAACAATTACAAGTTAATAGATAAATATCTTATTTTCAACAATCCCAATACAATCTCACCTCTTCTTCTCCGGCGAAAAAACTCTACAGTTTCTTCTTCTGCAGAGTTGATGATCAGAAGTTTAAAGTTTTAGATCAGGTATTTTTTTTGTTCTCTTGTGTATTTTACAGGTATGCTTTGACATGTTCCTTTCAGTTTCCTCATTCAATTATATAAACATCAAAATCATAATCTACTGATGTTAAAATAGATAAACTTATATGAACTTGTTTTCTTTATTTTATAATAAGATTTATATCAACCTATTTAGTTACATTTTGATTCATTCCATCTAAATAACAATCTGAAATATTATTGTTTCATAAATATTTGGTTGTAAATTTTACGAATGGTTTTAGAATTATTGTATGAACTGCCATGTAGTGTTGATACATTTGTTCTATCAATATTAATTTTGATAAAATATTATGCAATCAGTTTATAGTACTCATATGTCTGATTTGTAAGTGAATATAGCCTTGTCTGCTGAAAACAAACTGAAGTTTGAAGTTGACACAAACATGGATATTTGAAAACTTTATTGCCATATAATACTTTTTTATTATACAAGAATAAAAATTTGATCTTACACAGTGTTAGATTCATATTGTTGGTTGTATGGACCATATTGAAGTGCACAACATATAAGTTTGGTCCTACAGAGTGTTGGATATTTTTTATACCTTAAATAGAATGCTTTTCAGATACAATTGATTTTATGTTTTAGTATTTAACTGTTATTGTATTTTTTTACTTTCAGATGGAGTTTATGATAATTATCAACGTCTCTGAATTGGCAGACCTAAATGAGGGATTGGTAAGCTATATTCTTAGAACAAATTAGCTCAAATCACAATTGTATGCTAAAAACTGTATTTATAAAATTATAGATATATTAAATGTTGTGTATTTTATATACATAGGTACTTCCAAGGATAATGAGTAACCAATTACCAAGAAAGTGTGAAGTAATAAAGTTGGTTGATTATACGGGGTTTAAGTATAAAATTGCAGTACAGAGCATCGGTCATAAAAGTAAGAGGATAAACGGGCCAGAATGGACTCGGTTTGTTGAAACGTATAGAAATAACAACATAGACAAGCTGCGTTTAAAAAATTGAAGGAAGCAAAATTTGAGATAAATGTTTTGAACAATGAGGGACTGGAGATTAGAAACGATGGCTCGAACAGAGATTATGTTCATGGTTGCTTGATACAGGCTAAAGAAGAAACATACTGCAAGCAGGTTAAAAATTGATACCTTATTTTTGTATATTGCCAGTGTATCTTTTGGACTGTTAGAAAAACTTCTAATTTATATTTTGTATCCTATATAAAATCTAATATGACATTTCTGAAATGTATGAAAATTATAGCATTTACCACACGATTTGCTGAAGTTGTTGTCGCAGAGGAGATTAAAAATTGATAACTTGGTTGCAAAAGTACATGGACCAAAGCAGAGTAGTAAAGTTGATGTGCATTATGTTTTCTCTCCTGAAAACAAAAAGGGATTAGCTGCTGGTTTTATGGGACCAGGATGGACAACTTTTTGCTTCGAAAATGACATTGATGAAAGCTGCCAACTGCTGTTTCAATGGATGGGAAGTACTCCTGAAGACGACTTTAACTTCACTATGAAGGTTTTTAACAAAGACGGGATTGGACTTCACGGGGAGACAAAACATCACTGCAGCCGTACCAATCACCAACACCGCAGAAAGCGTCCACATTATAAAAAACAGTTTGAATACCATGTTTTAGAGACACACAGCTTGGTATTTACATATCTACTTTTAATGTGGTTGATTTTACTTATAATCTTGGATCTATCTGTAATTACTTAAAGTATATGTTGTTTTGAATGAATAACTAAAGAAAGAATTTTCCTTTACAGGCAATACCGAGGAACTTTGTTCGAGAACACCAGCTAAATGATTACCGTAGAGCTGTGCTGTCATTTGGTCATGTGAAGTTTTTGGTACAGCTGGTTGTTAGGAGAGATCCTAGAAGACCTGACGACAACAACCATCTAGTGATGCATACAAACTGGCAGCGTATCATGGATGAAACGGGAATATCTGTGGGGAAAAAGCTGAGGTTTGAGATAGTCGAAGAAAAAAGTGTAACAGGAGATAAAATACACTTTGAAGTTTGTTGACATGGTCTTTGAACACCTTTTCAGCCTTTAATAATTTATGTTTTAGTTGACATGTTTGATGGACAAATTTCTTCTTTGGAAACTAACTTAAGAATGAAGTTATGTAGTCTTAGTTTATACTTTCAAAACTTTGTGGTTTTACCTTTTTAAATTTTTCAACTAAACATTACTGTATTTTGCATCTAAACATTACTATCTTCCATTACATTTCCCGGTCACTCAACAAAAAGAAATATAAGACTCAAAATTAATAAAATAGTATACAACTTGTAATTACAAATAATAGTTTTTTAAAAACTGCTCCTACCAAAGGGAGAAACTCAACATCTGTTTCGCTAAACTTTGCAAACCAAAACGTCTGTTGAAGACAACCACTGTTGAAAGAAAATTCTGCTACTTAAACCAAACAACCTCAGCTCATGAGCCAAACAAACTCTATGATGTGTACTAAACAGACTATAAAAATTAACCAAATTAGACTCTCTAAACTAGACACTACAAAGCTTTAATTCTAGACTCGACCTAAAACCACACAATCGGCAAGTGTACCGATCAATGTAGTATAACCCTAGGAAGTCCGGATATCGAACCACAGGACTCTATGTATCACGTAAACTAGACTCTAATAGACACTGACAGACACGACTTAACTTGTTTAATTGTTTTGGGGGGGGTTACGGAAAATCTAGGAAATCTATATTCGACTACTAAATTAACTAAAGCTAGACTAAAGACGAGTGAAGACTGAGGACTTTCCTTATATGAGAATGAGACCACCTAGACAAGAATCCTGGATTATTTTTAAAGAATTACCAATTAAGTTAAATGCATGAATTATGGAACCGGGATCTTAAAGTACTAAACCTATTAAGAACCAACTAAGCCCCTCGACCCTTCTCAATGAGAAACCTGTGGAACTACCTAGGCCGTTAATCATACCGGTTATTAGACGCCTTCCCAGTTGTCTAATTAATGTGTAAGTACCCTAATATTGACCTACTCTTTTCCAATCATAGATCTAGGGTAGTTTGAAGTAATCAATTTGACTTGATAGACTAATAAAACCGACAGGTAAACCAAGACATGACCTTTTCCAAGGACTATCTAAAGCAATTCGCCGGGTAAGACCTACCAATAGCCCCTCACTTTCCAGGTATTAGGACTAGTAGAACACTAAGACTTAGTAAATTATTACCAATTACTTCTAGGGGTTATTGCGCAACTCTCCCTAAAGAGTTAAGGTTTTCTAACGTGATATAGACACTCACCGAAATCCTAAACCCTAATATGACTCTATGTTGTGATATAGACCGTCACTAAGAATTATATGAAGCAAATAATAATAATAAACCAAATCAAAGCATGCATATACATCAAATCATTAAATCAAACCTTTTACAAATCACAATTAGTCCATAAAAATTATGCAATTAATAAAACCGGTAAAAACTTCATAATCCATTCATCAAGTCTAGGTGGCTTAAATGTTTAGCCGAGCATACTAAAACGTGAAAACAATTCAAAGATGTCTAAACAAGAATTCATTATAACAAGTTTCAAGAAAAGAAATCGACAAAACAAGGGATTAGAAAACCCGAGATATCCTTCGATTCTTCGCCCTTGACTCGTACCAATGATTCCAAAGCCTTGAGATCTCCGATTGTGCGCCAAGAATGCTCCAAGATTGCCCAAAGATGTCTCAATTTCGTAATTAGGGTTATTATTCAGTTTCTTGGGATCTTCCCTTCAAAACCCTAGCTGCAGATCAACAACCCTTCGAATTAGGGGCTAGACGTGACGCGAGGGGGCTAGGCGTCACGCGGCGCCCCCCAGATGATTATTCTATTATTTTCTTGATTTCTAGCTTTCCAACTCGCGTTCGAATCCCGTTTTTCCTCCAAACTGCTCGTTTTGACTCGTTTTTCATCACTTTAAGCAACGGGACCTGAAATCAAAGCTTAACGTCAGCAGTATCGCAATTCTAACCTAGACTAGACTCAAAATAACCGAAAACTGACCAAAATATACACTAAAAACATATGTACTTTGCAGTACATCAAACATCCCACACTTACTCTTTTTTCGTCCCCGAAAAAGAATTATGCAACGGAATCATAGATGACTAATCACTCGGGTCAAAAGCATAGGTATATTTAATTAAAAACCAAGGCTTGCGTTAGCCGCGATTGCGAATATACTTGTCCCCTTAAACCCAAGTCCGGACCTAAGCCCTTATCATGTGATTTTAATTTAAGTGCGGTCAATCTACCTAGGGCCTCACGCTAGAATCAACAGTCCACCTACTCCCGCCTCAAGCTTATAGGACTAAAGGAACGATCAGTGACCAATTCCCAACCGTCTTATATCAAAACCAAGAGAGTTTACAATCAAATTTTTTTCTTTTTCCATTTTTTTTTCTTTCTTTTTTTTTTCTCATGCTAATGAGCGTAGACGTTGTTTTCCCTAACCAAGAGGCAATCCGGTTGTAGAGTCGCTATCCCCAACTCGGATTACTTAGGCTTCGGTACTTTTTTTCTTTTCTTTGCAAGATCGATTTCACACACCCTAGCGGTAATCCGGCTGTAGAGTCGCTATCCCCAGCCCAGACTACATAGGAATGCACTACTTTCATTTAGTTTCTAGCTCATCATTTTTTTTCTATATTTTTTTCGCATGATCACAAACTCTATCGGTTTTAACTTATAACGGTGCCCCTTATACTCTTATTGGCTATTTCTAGTCTTTTAACTAACTAGGTTAAAAAAATTTCTAGTTAGTAAATTCTCGTTTATTTATACTTTATAATTCTAATATAAAGTTTTATATTTTTCGGGGTGTTACACTATTGGATCTTCCTTTTCCTTGGGTTAAAGGATGAGCCTTCACCTGACATGTTTCTGCAAAACACGAAGAATTCAACAAGAAAAAGCAATGCAGAGTGTCAGTAATCACAAACTATTTTTGGTGTTTTTTTTTTTAAACTAAGATAGCCGTATAGCATTTCATTCGCGGCTAATTCTGAAAATAAAGTTGAAGAAAAACATGGGTTACCGTTTACAAAAGCGTAAGTTAAACACCATTTTACCCGAATGGAGATTGAGTACGGGCAAAATGTTGTGAACTTGTACGTGCATATTAGTAAACCCGACACTTGACTCTAAGTACTACTCTAAGAAAACTACTAGACTCAATAACTCGAACGACCTAAGACTCAATGTACACTATCTCCTCCTGGCACTTTAATTGTCCTCAATTAAGCATAAGTGCCAAAATATCCCCACACTTGAGGCTAAACACGTGATAGTTTGAAATTTTGAAACCATAACGCGACAAAAGCCGTTTAGAAAACTAATTAGATTTGCAAAAATCAGTTTAAAAACCTATTTCTTTTAGCAAAAACTTCTTAGTGTTAGCCAAACAAACCCATAAAGCTCACACACGTGGCCAAAATGTCCAAACATACCCCACAAGTCTCAAACAACCCCAAGTAAATCAACCCGAACCATCCGCAAGCCCCATTCAGTGTAAACATCCCAAACAAAACCACCCGCATACCACTAGCATCATTAATGGCTTAAAAATCACAACTTTAGCAAACTACCCAAGCCCTAGACCTAAAATATAACTGACCCTACGCTACAAATGAACAATAACGTTTCCTACTAACGAGAAATCACAGAAAACATACCTTGGAGTCGGATTTAGCAAGAAAGATTAAGCCTTGAACTTGTGGTGCTCGAACTTGTCGAAAAACGCGAAAATGTATCGCGATTTCGGGTGAAAATGATGGTGGAACTTGTAGGGAAAGTGATTGTGGTGATTTAGGAAGAAGAATGGAGTGATTTGGTGGAAAAATGAGTGAGATGTGGTGATTTTAGTGTTTGGGCGACTAGGGTTTCGTAATGGTGAAAAGGAAAACATTCTGCAGCAAAAGGGGTCAAGTACCAGTTTTGAACCGCCCAGAGGGGGCCTCGCGGCACGTCTAGGGTCAAGGGAGGGCCTCGCGCTACGCGACGCCTCCCATTTTAATTATTTTTGAACTGTTCGGCTAGACGTTACGCGAAGGGCCTAGACGTCACGTCTAGGCCCGTTTTTTACAGAATGTTTCGAAAATAATTGCTTTTCATGCCTTAGAATTTTTTTTTCACAATCTTTCCCCACCATCCAAAACTCCTAAAAATTTTTCTAAGTATCAAGGAAGCATACCTGGGACCTCTTTTCTCATGCTCTTTCTGTTCCATAGTGGTGACGAAACCTATGAAATTCTCAACGACACAAAACAAAGACAGAAAATCTACGACAATACTTGTTAGAACGCAAAAATACTCAAACGACGACTCTTATACAAACAATACAAAATATACAATTTGGGCTTGCACCCAAAACACTAATTGGCGGCTTTAGGTGGGATTTCGAGAGGAGTTTCCTCCCTCTCATCCTTGTTTATCGCTCCTCCAATGTAATGTTTCAAACGATGGCCATTCACCTTCCAAGTACGGCCATCCGTCTCATCCATGATTTCCACCGCTCCATACGGAAACACATAGTGAACCATATAAGGTCCCGACCACTTCGATTTCAACTTACCCGCAAAAAGCTTCAATCTCGAGTTGTAGAGAAGCACTTTGTCGCCTTTGCTAAACTCCTTCACTTTTCTCAACCTTCTATCATGTAACAACTTCGTTTTCTCTTTGATTCCCAACGGTCAAGCATACGCCGTATCCCTAAGCTCCTCAAGCTCATGGATTTGAAAGAAACGTTTCCTAGCGGCTTCGGTTATGTCTAAATTAACAGTTTTCAATGCCCAAAGCGCTCTATGCTCTAACTCTACGGGAAGATGACAAGCTTTTCCATAGACGATCATAAAAGGTGTGGTTCCTAAAGGCGTCTTGTAGGCGGTTCTGAACGCCCACAATGCATCGTCTAGCTTGTCGGACCAATCTTTCCTGTTTTTACCCACTGTTTTCTCTAAGATTCGTTTAATACCGCGATTCGCATTCTCCACTTGTCCACTTGTTTGTGGATGATATACGGTAGACAAACGATGAGTGACACCGTAGCGTGCAAGCAACTTCTCCATCAATGCATTGCAAAAGTGAGTGCCACTGTCACTAATTAAGGCTTTAGGAGTCTTGAATCGGGAGAAGAGCTTCTTGAGAAATTTCAAAACTACTCGGGCTTCGTTTGTGGGAAGAGCTTGAGCCTCAACCCATTTAGACACATAGTCAATCGCCACGAGTATATAACGGTTTCCCTTGGAGTTTGGGAAAGGTCCCATGAAATCGATGCCCCAAACGTCAAAAACCTCCACTACTTGTATGGGGTTTTGAGGCATCTCATCTTTGGCGGAAATGTTGCCGGTTCGTTGACATGCATCACACATCTTCATGAACTTATCGGCATCTCTAAGAACGGTAGGCCCATAGAAACCACAATCGAATACCTTTTGGGCGGTGGCATTTGCACCATGGTGTCCTCCCGTGAGGCCCTCATGCACATGCTTTATGATGTTCCACCCCTCTTCTCTTGACACACAACGTCTAAGAACCCTATCTCCCCCTATTCGGAAAAGAAAAGGCTCATCCCACACATACTTTCTCGCCTCGCTAATTAAACGCTTCTTTTGTTGTGTGGACATCCCTCTCACAACATTGCCACTAGAGAGATAATTCGCTAAGTTGGAAAACCATGGCAATCCTTCTTTCTCGGCCTCAACAAACTCTATAGACTCGTGAGGGAATATGTCTCCAATCTCCTCCTCACGAATCTCTTCCCTCTTGGGATCCTCTAGCTGCGATAAATGATCGGCCACCACATTTTCGGCCCCCTCTTGTCCCTAATCTCAATATCGAACTCACTAAGAAAAATAATCCACCGAATGAGTCGGGGTTTAGCGTCTTTCTTTTGAAAAAGAAAACGCAACGCGGAGTGATCGGTGAAGACTATAGTCTTGGATAACACGAGGTACGAGCGGAATTTATCAAAAGCGAAAACTACGGCTAAAAGCTATTTCTCCGTGGTTGTGTAGTTTTCTTGAGCATCATTTAGCGTTTTGCTCGCGTAATAGATAGGATGGAAGTGCTTATCCTTTCTTTGTCCTAGTACCGCTCCAACGGCATAGTCACTCGCATCGCACATTAGCTCAAACGGTAAGCTCCAGTCGGGCGAGATAAGAATAGGTGCACTAACCAACTGTTCCTTCAAAAAGTTGAAGGCTTTAAGACATTCTTCTTCGAAGACGAATGGAACGTATTTCTCTAGCAAATGGGTCATGGGGCGAGTAATTTTTGAGAAATCCCTAATAATGCGCCTATAGAAGCCCGCATGCCCTAAAAAACTCCTAATCGACTTCACACTCGTGGGTGGAGGTAACCTACTAATGGTATCTATTTTCGCACGATCTACCTCAATACCTTCTCTAGAAATCTTATGCCCTAACACTATACCTTCCGTCACCATAAAGTGACACTTCTCCCAGTTTAGCATAAGCTTCATCTCCACACACCGCTTCAGCATCCTCTCTAGGTTCTTCAAACACGTATCAAAGGAGTCACCATATACCGAAAAATCATCCATGAAAACCTCCATGGAAGTCTCTATCATATCCTGAAATATGGCGACCATGCACCGCTGAAAAGTAGCTCGAGCGTTACATAACCCGAATGGCATGCGTCGGTACGCATAGGTGCCATAGGGGCATGTGAAGGTGCTCTTATCCTGATCCTCCGGTGCGATGGGGATCTGGAAGTAACCGGAAAAGCCGTCGAGAAAACAATAAAATTGTTGACCGGCGAGACGCTCCAACATTTGATTTATGAAAGGCAATGGGAAGTGGTCTTTTCGGGTGGCATCATTCAACTTTCGGTAGTCGATGCACACGCGCCACCCCGTGACCGTACGAGAAGGGATAAGCTCATTCTTTTCGTTCATGACAACGGTCATCCCCCCCTTCTTGGGGACAACCTGAGTGGGACTAACCCATGGAGAATCGGAAATGGGATAGATCATCCCGGCATCTAGGAGTTTAAGAACCTCCTTCTTCACTACATCTTGCATGTTAGGGTTAAGCCTCCTTTGGGGTTGCACCACCGGTTTATAATCATCCTCCATGAGTATCCGGTGAGTGCAATAGGAAGGGCTAATGCCCTTGATGTCGGACAACCTCCATGCAATGGCCTCTTTGTTGGCCTTCAACACATCCAACAACCTCAATTTCTCACTTTCCTCTAACGCATATGAAATAATAATGGGTAGCTCGGAACCCTCCCCTAAGAAAGCATACTCTAGATGAGATAGAAGTACCTTAAGCTCTAAGGGTGGGGTTTGGGTGGTGTATTACTAACCGCTAACACATCGGGGATTAAAGGAATCCCCTCCTCTTCAACTTCATCTACACTCCTCACCTCCTCTTCTACCTTCTCTCCTATCACTAGGTCCGCACCACTAATATACTCTAAGCAATGATCGACACACGAGATAAACGAGTTCAAGAAGTAGACGGAATGACAAGGACCACTATAGTCATCCGAACCACTCGGGTGGCTCATGGAACGCTCTATCTCAAATGTAACTCTCTCCTCACCGACCCTAAGAGTGATCTTACCATCATGGACGTCTATAAGTGCTTTGGTGGTACGTAAGAATGGACGACCAAGGATAATGGGGACTCTCTCATCCGCTTCCATATCTAAAATTACGAAATCGGTGGGAAACACGAATTTGTCTCCCTTAACTAGCAAGTTCTCAACTATACCCCTAGGGTATTTAACGGACCGATCGGCTAAGGATAATGTCATTCGGGTAGGTGCAAGCTCTCCTAGGTCTAGCTTCTCATAAAGAGAAAAGGGCATCAAATTGATGCTAGCACCTAAGTCGGCTAAAGCTCTAGTGTTGGTATTACTACCGAATAGACAAGGAATGGTAAAAATACCGGGATCGGTAAGCTTTTCGGAAAGCTTATTTAACACAACGGCGGAACATCCCCCATTCAACGGAACGTTAGACAACTCTCCTAACTTCTCTTTGTTCCTAAGAAGATCTTTCAAGAATTTCACGTATTTAGGCATCGATTGGAGTACCTCGATAAACGGAAGATTAATCTTCAATTGCTTGAAGATGTCTAAAAATTGCCCGTATTTCCTTGAGTATTTTTTATTCTTAAGACGTGAGGGAAACGGGATATACGAATGGTCTACTAAAGGTGAAGGTCTAACGTCTATAGGGGTTTTCTCGACTTTCTTCTCAACTTGAGACTCACCGGGCTATGCGGTACTTGCTGGGCTTAGCCTCTTTTGCACTTTGCCGGGAGCCTCCATCTCAATCACTTCATCAATAATATCTCCATCCTCATCGACTACACTCTCCTCTACGCTCGGGTTCCCTACGGTTTTGCCACTACGGGTGGTAATGGCTTTAGCATGGGCATTAGGGTTCGGTTGGGTGTTACCCGCAAACTGACCGGGTAATCTCTCTTCTAGCTTCCTAGACATGTCACCTACGACCCTTTGGAGGTCTTGGAAGGAGGCTTGGTGGTTCTTAAGCATGAGGTCGTGTTCACCAAGTGTCTTTTGGGTGGTTTGGTCCCTAACAACTAGTTGGCTCATCATAGCCTCCATTCTTTCTATGCTACCCCCTAAATCAAAGCTTGAACCTTGACCTGTTTGAACCTGATTATTTGACCCCCCCCCCTTCTTTGACCTGCCCATTGAACCCTTTGTTGAACTGCCCACCTGAACCCCCACCAAAAAGTGAACTTTGGCCCCTATTTGGGTTTTGAGCCATTTGAAAGCCAGGGGGTCCATTTGAGCGGAAATTGTTATTAGTATTAAAGTTATTATTATTACTTCGCCAACCCGACCCAAAATTATTATTATTAAAGCCGCTAGGTTGACCTCTACCGAACCCTCCTCCTACAAAATCAACTTGCTCCTCACCAACTAGCAATGGACACGCACTCGTGTCATGACCCCCTCGAAAAAACTCACACATGTCTACCTTAGCTTTGATCTCCTTAAGTTCCCTAGACATGTTTTCCAAAACAACGGCTAAACTAGGATCCATGGTGACATGGTTCACCCCTCGGGCGGGTGTACTAGTAGTGGTATTAGAATTACCACTTTGATACCGCTGATCGGATCGCGATTGCGATTGAGACTGAGCAAATACCTCAAAACGCTCTAAACACTCAGCAACAGTAAGAATACCCATCATATGCCCCCCCCCCCCGCATTAGTATCGAAACGATCACGAGTCTCTTGAGTGAGACCGTTATAGAATTTTTCACATAGGGCCCAATCGGAAAGACCATGCTGGGAGCAACGAGCACAATGGTTTTGGAAACGCTCCCAAGCAAGGTAGTAAGGCTCGTCGGGCTCCATGCGGAATGAGTGGATTTGGTCTCTAAGACGCGAGGCTTTAGCGGGCGGGAAATACTTATTCAAAAATGCTTGACGAAGCCCCGCCCAAGTGGTAAAGGTACCGGTTGGTTGAGAGTCCAACCAAGTAGCCGCACGCCCTGCTAGTGAAAATGGGAAAAGCTGAAGGTAAGTAGCATCATTAGGGGCACCATGAAGGCTAAAAGTAGCAAGGATACGGGAGAACCGGTTTATGTGGGCTGGTGCGTCCTCGTCCTCGCGGCCATGGAATTGGATGCTATTGGTAATGGCCTGCATGGCATAAGATGGAATCTGCCTTGAGTTCTCGCTAACTATGGATAGAACGGTGATGGGCGAAGCAAGGCCGGTGAAATTTTGGGTGGCTTGCTGATGGACAGTTTGCCTAGCGTTGGCCATTGGTTCTAGGTTTTCTGGATTACTAGAGGCACTAGAAGTAGGACTATTGGGTGGAGAAACCTTAGGTGCGGTTTTAGGTGAATGGCTTGGCGAAGGTGGTGGGGTGGGTAACGGGGTGGAATCGAAATTAGGGAAACGAGAAGAGGATGAAGAACTGACCTGTGGGCCTTGGCCCAATTGAGATGACGACTCCTTGACTGGTGGTGACGGTCCGTGCGAGCGCAGATGTGGCATCCACTACAAGCAAAAACCTGAATGCAAGAGAAAATAACACTAGTTACTAAGACACAAGATGAAAAAAAAAACCTGAACACAAGAAAAGCAAACAAACACTAGTTACTACGACTCAAGATGAAAAGAAAAGAAAAAGACTCAAAACAAAATAAACACGTAGCACGTATATATCAGTAAAATCTATCAAAGCTAATGAATGCAATTGCCAAGAGTCCCCGGCAACGGCGCCAAAAACTTGATGTGTGCTAAACAGACTATAAAAATTAACCAAATTAGACTCTCTAAACTAGACACTACAAAGCTTTAATTCTAGACTCGACCTAAAACCACACAATCGGCAAGTGTACCGATCAATGTAGTATAACCCTAGGAAGTCTGGATATCGAACCACAGGACTCTATGTGTCACGTAAACTAGACTCTAATAGACACTGACAGACACGACTTAACTTGTTTAATTGTTTTGGGGGGGGGGTTACGGAAAATCTAGGAAATCTATATTAGACTACTAAATTAACTAAAGCTAGACTAAAGACGAGTGAAGACTGAGGACTTTCCTTATATGAGAACGAGACCACCTAGACAAGAATCCTGGATTATTTTTAAAGAATTTCCAATTAAGTTAAATGCATGAATTATGGAACCGGGATCTTAAAGTACTAAACCTATTAAGAACCAACTAAGCCCCTCGACCCTTCTCAAGGAGAAACCTGTGGAACTACCTAGGCCGTTAATCATACCGGTTATTAGACGCCTTCCCAGTTGTCTAATTATTGTGTAAGTACCCTAATATTGACCTACTCTTTTCCAATCATAGATCTAGGGTAGTTTGAAGTAATCAATTTGACTTGATAGACTAATAAAACCGACAGGTAAACCAAGACATGACCTTTTCCAAGGACTATCTAAAGCAATTCGCCGGGTAAGACCTACCAATAGCCCCTCACTTTCCAGGTATTAGGACTAGTAGAACACTAAGACTTAGTAAATTATTACCAATTACTTCTAGGGGTTATTGTGCAATTCTCCCTAAAGAGTTAAGGTTTTCTAACGTGATATAGACACTCACCGAAATCCTAAACCCTAATATGACTCTATGTTGTGATATAGACCATCACTAAGAATCATATGAAGCAAATAATAATAATAAACCAAATCAAAG
The DNA here is from genome assembly GCA_030545235.1 of Helianthus tuberosus. Lineage (NCBI taxonomy): Eukaryota > Viridiplantae > Streptophyta > Magnoliopsida > Asterales > Asteraceae > Helianthus > Helianthus tuberosus. The sequence goes on from CM060406.1 coordinate 67,884,744, forward strand.
CATGCATATACATCAAATCATTAAATCAAACCTTTTACAAATCACAATTAGTCCATAAAAATTATGCAATTAATAAAACCGGTAAAAACTTCATATTAATCCATTCATCAAGTCTAGGTGGCTTAAATGTTTAGCCGAGCATACTAAAACGTGAAAACAATTCAAAGATGTCTAAACAAGAATTCATTATAACAAGTTTCAAGAAAAGAAATTCACAAAACAAGGGATTAGAAAACCCGAGATATCCTTCAATTCTTCGCCCTTGACTCGTACCAATGATTCCAAAGCCTTGAGATCTCCGATTGTGCGCCAAGAATGCTCCAAGATTGCCCAAAGATGTCTCAATTTCGTAATTAGGGTTATTATTCAGTTTCTTGGGATCTTCCCTTCAAAACCTTAGCTGCAGATCAACAACCCTTCGAATTAGGGGCTAGACGTGACGCGAGGGGGCTAGGCGTCACGCGGCGCCCCCCAGATGATTATTCTATTATTTTCTTGATTTCCAGCTTTCCAACTCGCGTTCGAATCCCGTTTTCCTCCAAACTGCTCGTTTTGACTAGTTTTTCATCACTTTAAGCAACGGGACCTAAAATCAAAGCTTAACGTCAGCAGTATCGCAATTCTAACCTAGACTAGACTCAAAATAACCGAAAACTGACCAAAATATACACTAAAAACATATGTACTTTGCAGTACATCACTCTGCTGATGAACCAAAAGGTCTGTTAAGACAAAGACTGCTGAAGCAAAGGTCTGCTAAAGAGAACCTCTGCTGATGAAGCAAAATGTATGATGAACCTAACTTCTGTTGTGCACCAACAGATATTACACAATTCAACAGAAGATCTATAATATAAGATCTTTAACAGTTGATGATCAACAGGTCATAAGGTCTGTTGAAGCACGCTATAGCAGTGCTTAGCCTTTAACAGATCTTTAACAATGCTTAGGGGTTAACAGATGTTAGCACGCTAGAACAGTGCTTAGCCTCTAACAGATGTTAATGTATCTCAGACCCCAACAGTTTTCCGACTAACCAATTGATTAAATTTTCATTCATCAATCTAACAATAATATACAACCCTACTACTTATCCAGTCCATCAATAGCCAAACAAACTCTGCTGATGAACCAAAAGGTCTGTTAAGACAAAGACTGCTGAAGCAAAGGTCTGCTAAAGAGAACCTCTGCTGATGAAGCAAAATGTATGATGAACCTAAGTTCTGCTGTGCACCAACAGATATTACACAATTCAACAGAAGATCTATAATATAATATCTTTAACAGATGATGATCAACAGCTCATAAGGTCTGTTGAAGCACGCTATAACAGTGCTTAGCCTTTAACAGATCTTTAACAGTGCTTAGGGGTTAACAGATGTTAGCACGCTATAACAGTGCTTAGCCTCTAACAGATGTTAATGTATCTCAGACCCCAACAGTTTTCCAACTAACCAATTGATTAAATTTTCATTCATCAATCTAACAATAATATACAACCCTACTACTTATCCAGTCCATCAATATCACAAAAAATGTATATAATGTATAATAACAATATTATATAACAAACAAAAGGTTAACCTTACTTGATATTTAAACCGTAGACATTACATACCATATTCATCATCGTAGCCCTTACAAACCAAACTTTTAACCACAGTTTGTTAAAACAACAGTTAACAGACATAAATAAAAACCACAAGGATTCTTCAAAAATAAGCGGTTTCTACTTATCTCTCATAAGAATTGTTTTTTCATAAGCATCTAATTGTTAAGCTTAGCCAGCTTCTTCCGGGTTCTTCTCACATTAGTGGATAGCTCACCAACGTTGACAACATCAGCATCTTGGGCCATCCGCTTTCCATTGGGACTTAATCTAGAATCCTTTTCAACTTCAACGGCTGAAGAGTCGACCGTAACAGAGACAGCATCCTTGCAACAGATCACAAAACAACTATTGATCTCATTTAATAAAATAATGAACTCTTTTTAAACATACTAAACATACTTTAAAAATAAATACTCACCCTTGAACTTCGTTCAGCAGACACATGGGAAGATTCTGAAAGGTTAACATCTTTAACGTCAGCTACCTCTTGAGTAACCTAAAGGATCATGATATGTGATATCATATAAAAAAAACTGCAGAATCCGGTGTTTAAAACTCAAAAGAAAAATAAATAGATTGAATGAGTAATTTTATATGCTACCTCATCAGTATTTTCATCACCATTACCATCTCCACCAACCAACTCAGCAATTATTACTGGATCATCACATGTTTTTTGCACAGTATAAACACGATAGTCATTTTTAAGATTGAACTCTGAAACATCAATCTTAAATGCAGCCTTCTTATCAACCAATCGAAATATCTCATGAGGGAATCCAGTATCATTGGCCTTAACCTGCCTCTCTCTTATGTCACTCGCCGCTAATCCAAGAAGCTTCTGAACATCTCTATCAAACATAACAAAAGAAACACTACCACTCTCATCCTGCACCCGCACTTGCACCTCGAACCTGAAATATACACAACTAACTAAGTAAATTGCAAAACTATATTTAAATATCAGTCTTAGAATGTTACTTATATAAATATAACGCTAAATAATCATCATTGCTTACTTTGTGGTGATCGATGTACATTCACTATGACATTTGGGACAAACCAAAGAAGTCACAGGCAATCGAACAATATCATCTGAAACATTTTCAAAATTCTGCAAGTATTCACTTGTACCCATTACCTTCTTGAAACACTTACGACAGGCAGCATAAAACCAACCATACTCTTCTTGCACAATCTTAATTGTCGCAACAACAACACAAGATATTTCCTATAAAAACACAAGACACTTCCTGTAAAAACATGCAGGTGACAAACCAAACTATATAAAAAGATGTGAAACCTTTTCTATCTCACTAATCTCATCAACATGTTTCTTCACACCATCAGTTACAAATTCTTTATGCAATGGAAAAACACTCTGAGACGATAGTATTGTTTGAGAAGTAGAATCACTCCCTTGTCCAAACTTCAGTATAAGCCTTTTGAATACCACAAATGATTAGAATTAGTAAACAAATAATATGAAACCAAGTATTTGACTTGAACATCTATATACAATAGAAATTACAATGACAAATTATCTCATCCTTAGCTCATTAACTTCATCAATTTCTTCATTCAGAAAAATTCGTGTTGCAAACTTATCACTTTGAACAGTATATTCACCTACATGGAAAAGTATATAGATATTTAATGTATACCTGTCTTTATATTGCTAGAAATAAACAGTATAGTTGTGATTTGCAGTAAGTAACAAAAATACATTTCCATTCCTTACACTTTCCATGCTGTATAACAGCCATCATATGTTCATGAGGTGGGATTTTAGAAATGAAGTCCTTAATCTGCAGAGCATAATCATTCCACACAGTACGCCGCAAAACCTTACCCCTACATGAAAAGAATATTCATATGACGATATACTAAAGACTAATTTATAACCATTTCTTTTAAAATCTCTAATATCAAAATAACATTGAATGAATAAAAACAGAAAACAAAGGAAAAATATGACATTTATTAAAGTAGCAAATGAGCCATAAATTAACTACCATATTGACTAAGAATAAATTGTAGACCTCATTTATTACCATGATTCAGCATTACATACAAACACTATGGATCTCATTTATTACCATTACCATGATCCCACATTAGATACCAACATTCTTCATCTTATTTATTAACATCATTAAATACAAACAATGATCAGTACATGACTGCACATGTAAACAACAACTTACTCCAAGTCTTCAATATCGAAATTCATCTTCTTAGTCTCCTTTGGAGGTTGATCAAAGATTTCAAGATCTCCACAATAAATCATAGATCCAGCAACATCTATATGATCACATTATACAAGAATATAAGTAAAACTGTCTAATATTATACAAGCAAGACATGATTACAAAAATATACACTACCAACACTCAAAGCTTTTAACGCCTCTTCTTGAAGAATATCTTCATAAGCTCTGAAGTTGAAACCATACTCAACACCTTGCCAATCTCTCACAGGAGTAACAGTTGTGCATCTATAAAAGTTGATTTTATAAGGCTGCACTACTACTTTGTAAAAATCTTTATTCTCACCAACACCAAATTTCGACAGAATCACAACAACATCTTCTTGAAGCTGTCCATCAAAAACAGGTATCAGATGACTCTTAATACCTGCTTGAATCTTAGCACCCTGAAGAACATTTAAAGAAAGTATCTTCTTAGCATACAACACTACATTCTCTAATAAAAAGAAAAGGCAGAGATACGAATTACCTTCTCATCAATGAAGATGATATCCATCTTGTAACCATGATTCCATTTTCGAATAATTCTCATTTTCATGTTCCACATATTATTGTTACTGTCAACTGATATTGACATGCTTCTAATTCGGAATTCGGATTGTGATTAAATTTCAAATTTCAAAATCAGAGAAGATGAAAGCGTGATGAAATATGAAGAGGAAAATGAGAAGAAAAGCCTTATATAAGAAAGATGATTGACAGGAGTTTCTGAGTGACATGCATTAATTCCTAATTACTTATTCCCATGCATTTTTGAATTTAAATTTCCTGGTAATTAGCCTTAAAACATCTGCTGATCTAAAAGCATTACGGAAGATAACAACAACTGCTGCTGCTAGGTATACGTTTGCCAAAGGAACCATCTGCTACTTTCTTGTAGATGGGCAGTGGTTTGCCCTTTAGAATGTGGGCCAGACCTTTAACATTTGAATACACAAGGCAGTGCTTTGAAATTAAATTAAATGTATTTTAAAGTGATTTATATATTAGACTTTATGATGTAATAATGACATAAGAAAAGCATTGTTAGACAGCCCCTCCTGCTGACACATCAGCTTTTTTATGTCATTGGGATTTATCCTTTTATAGAAAGTATAGATAGATATTATCTATACTATATTATAATGCATGAGTTAGGGGTATTTTAAGATACCCAAAAAATAAGAATTTTTCCCCCCTTTTATTTATAGAAAGACCCCTAAAATGAGGGTAGTTTAGTCTTTTAAACACTATTTATTTTTTAGCCCCTAAACTTATTACACTTAAATCTCTGAGGTTTTAACAAAATTATAGATAATTAGTTACAATTCATCCCTCCACAACAAACTTGTAAATTTTTTACGTATTCTTGACATATCTTATAAACTATACTGTTTAAAAAAATTCCAAAGATAGCATGGCGACCTACACATTTTTGTCGACGTTTCGATAGTTGTCTTGTTCAATATCGACGCATGGATTAAAAGGTACAAGTCGATAATGCTTTAATGTACAAGTGATTAAAGAAGAATATAACAACTAATCTATACTATATAATCATTTAATTTATGAGTTAAATAATAGGTTCTATAACCTTTTCATTCTAAAATTTTTAAAACGAAAACTATTGTCAAATAATTGATTAAACAATTTCTTTATACTTTAGTCAAATTTTAATAAAACTTTCTAATTTTAAGGAATTAGTCAAATGTGAAATGTCAACAGAAACTAACAAAAATTCAATTTAAAAGATTATTCAAATTTCAAAATAAACTAACAATATTATACATCTCCATGACCTACTCATTTTTCTCCCACTCATAGTTAGTTAGTTAGTTACACAAAGACAATATAAAGAAAGAGAAAGAGAGAGCGCGGATGAGAGAAGCACAATTTCCTTATCCGTGTGTTACTGTATTGCATCAATGGTTTCTTAAAAAACTGCAAGGTTAAATGCTAAATTTATTAGTTACTAGACATGTGTAATGCTTATTACGTCTATCTAATCACAATGATGCTACAATAAATATTATACGAATAAGAAAACTACCAGAAACGAGTGTCGCAATGCAAAGTGTCGCCCCGGCGCATCGCGCGGGCACCGGACTAGTATACTAATATATATCATAGCTAGGTTATAAGTACGTAGGAGTAAGATCAAATAAAAAGTTTATTTTGCCTAAGTATGATGAGAATGAATATTAACCATTCATTTTTCAAATCAATGGTTAAGATGAAAGTGTAGGAGAAAGGAGGAGTGAAATGGTATCTTGGAAAAATCCTATTTATGGACTTTCTTTCTCCACATGCAAGACACATGCATATTTCACCCCCATTTTTTAAACGTTCATAACTTTTTATACGACATTATTTTTTCATAAAAATTTCACTGTAAAATCGAACGTCTTTTTATCTTTAATTTGAGTACAATATTGCTATATAATATATGAAGACTAAAAAAAGACACTAAAATATGTTGTATTTCTATGTTGTATAACATTTTTGTGCTGGATTTTTGTACTACATTTTTGTGCAAAATTTTTTGTGCTGAATTTTTTTGTCTTGAATTTTTTTTCTCAATTTTTTGTGTTGCATTTTTTTGTACTACATTTTTTCGCTGAATTTTTTCGTGCTATACTTTTTTGTACGAGATTTTTTGTGCTATATTTTTTTTTGTACTAGATTTTTTGTGCTAGATTTTTTTGTACTATATTATTTTTGTTGTATTTTTAAGAAAACAAAAGGGGTGCCACATGTCATTTTCACTCCTATTTATAAGGATCAAAATGCCCTTCATTCCTACTTATTAGGAGTGTCACATGTCATCATCACAATCCTTCTTAGGCTACTTAGGCAAAATTCACTTTTTAGTGAATCCTTCCTCTAAGTACGTATATATCATAACTAGGTTATAAGCACGTGTATTATGCGGATTGAATATATGATAGAAAGAATTTTAGGGTCACAGAATTGTAACACGTGATGCAACTTATTAGAGTATGAGCCACCTAATTATTCAATAATGATAATTCAGTATTTCACCATTCAATATAAATATTTCTATTAAAGTGGTTTTTAGTTACTCTCCATTTTAAGATGCCTAAGACAACTCTTGGTGCGTAGGGTACAAGTGCCATAGTTTCGATTAGTTGGAAAAAAAAGCTTTACTCGAATCAACAAATGTAAGCAAAGAAGCTTGAATTGGGGTCGAACGAACGTACACGAAAATAAATGAACGAACACAAGGTGTGTTCATGTTCGTAACGAACTTCCCGTCGAGCAAAGTGCACGAACAGTTCATAAACGTTCGGTTCGTTTACAGGCTTACCAATTCATGAGTAAACCTAATAAACTGGGAAAAACCCCCTTGTGGGAATCGAACCCAAGACCTAATGGTCTCTAAGCCTTATCTCACCCCCAAGATGTCACTAGGCTACGATGTCTTGGGCTTTGCGAGGTACATGTGAAGTGTGATTAGATATGTAAATGGGAGGGTTTTGGGACGGGTATTGATAGTCCTAGTTCAATACCTGGCTGTGAACTGTGTCCCATATCCTTCAAGTATATGTCGGGTAATTACCGTCGGGTATCAAATATACCCATTATTCTTTTAGAAAATACATGTTGGGATTTCAAATTGCATTTTTTTCTTACCATTCTAAATATTATATAATTTTATGTTCTTAACAACTACTTTGAAATATCTTACATATGAATAATTTCATACATAACAATATCACTATAAAAAGTTTGAAATATCTTACATGTGTGAAATGATGATATAAATTTTTAGAAATAAGTTAATATTTCATATCATAAAAATATAAATAATATAATCAAATATATATTCCAAAAAAAGTCATTTTCTACGTAATGAAACTATTTTTTTTGAATGGCCAACTAAATCACCGGATAAGCATCATGGGATGCCCTCAATTGAGCAAATGCATCCCCCTCCTCCATAACGGTCAGAGTTGGATGCATACCCGAGCCACCAAGCCACCAGTTCCGAGGAAAACCCGCCGCCCGAAAGCCCACCGCGGTAAAACCCGGTCCGGCTCGGTTTCGAACTGGCGACCTCCAGAGAGGCCTAGTTCTAAATTTCATTCCCACCACCAACGTCCTTCAAAGTGATGCCAGTGAGAGTTGAACTTAGGACCTCAAGAAGAAAAACCAAGTGACTATCCACTAGACCAACTTGTCAGGACACATAATGAAACTATTAGAGTGAAAAGTTACTAACTAGCGTTAATGAAAAAAAATTATGGTCGTAGAATATAAGATGTGAACCGTGAACGTACCTAAAGAATTAACTTATGTCTTCTGTTTCTAGCGGCTTAACGGAGTTGTAACTCGCAGTTTACATTTGTAGCGGCTGAAGATAATTGATCAGTCAAACCGAATTGATTGAATTCAAATTATTGCATATCTGATATCGAGTCTAAAACCGAATTCTGATTCGGATTATATTCGAACCGAAAACCAAATTTACAATTCAAAATGGTAGTTACAGATATGATCCAGTCGTCAAATTTTGTTTCGTCTTCGGTTTTATATATACCCCTAATGAGAAGTGACCAATTTGTGATGATCAAATTATTACTATGCTAGTGGGCATGTTTGGCTAAGCTTATTTTGGAGCAACTTATAACTTATTGACTTTTTGGAAAAGTAATAAGTCAATAAGTAAATAAGTCAATAAAGTGACTTATTTACTTTTCCCCCTCACATAATAAGCTAACCCAAACACCTTTTAACTTTTCAAAAAGTAAATAAGTCAATAAGTTGTTAAAATAAGTTTTGCCAAACATGCCCTAAGCCCCTGCGTTGCAGCGGTTGTCATAAAACTGTGTTAAATAGTAGCAATACTCTACACATTGTCAACGACCACCAACACCAGAAAAGCTCGTAAAACAAAATAAATAAAAACGGGAAAAAAATAACGTCGAGCGAAAAGCAGACGTAAAATCTTTGAATCACGCACGCTCGTTACTGAGAATAAACCGAAATGTAAAACATAGAAAAAAATAACTAAGTCCATCATGGACCCGCGTGTTGGACGAACTTGTCAAACGCAGAAAAATAGATGTGACGCGACGGGCCAGTACAACGGGAAAAAATATACGAAAAAATGTTGAACCCCACACGCACGTTGCGATGCGTTAAATCACGAAATTTAGAACGAAACGAAAAACTTGAGAAAGATAAAAAGTATGGTAGACCAAAATTGAAAATAAAAAAGAGTTGGGATTAAATTGTAAAAGATGAAAAACTTTGGGTTAAAAGTAAAAAAAAAACAAAGGGTCTAAATTGCAAAATTGAAGTTATTTATTAATTTTAGATAAAGATAAGGATAAAAATAAGTGATGTTGGTTATTAATTAATGTTAATATTAAAAGAAATTTATTAATTTATTAAACAAATATAAATAAAATTTATGAGATTAAAGGAGAGAATGTCATGTGTTATTATTTGGAATATTTTATTATAAGTTAGATAGATTAGATATATTAAAAACAAAGTTTGAACTAAAGTAAGTTTAGGATTTTGTTTTTTATCTTATAATATAAGCTTTTAACTCGGTTTTTTTTACTAAATTGGTTTTTCTCCTGTAAGTCTATAACTTGTGTTCAAAAGCTTGAAAAAAATAAATACGTAATTGTGTATGATTTTTTTGTCGACGTTTCGGTATATATTTATATGAGAATGGGGTTGTGTGTGAAATAGTTTTTTTTGGTATCATATACTATATCAAGTGCCAACGTTGTAAAAGTACCATGACGAATGGAACCGATACCAACCGAACAACATCAATACCTATATCGGTATTATTGAAACTTGTATCGATATTCGTTTCCATTGGTTCCAATCATCCAAAACACAAAATTGTTTTTTTTTTTTTGGTTACACGACTTTATTATTTTTTTTGTAATATGACTTTATTTTTCGGGTTACATCAAATAACTTATGTGTAATGAAATTGCTGTAAACAAGCTTTTTTTGTATCGTACAAGTTGTGTTCTTTATAATGTACTTTTTGTGTTGTAAACTATAATGTTTGCTAGCACCATACAGTAACAAAACGAATCGTTCTGATCCACACCGAACAGTGTCGGCACCGTTATTGGTATTCATTTTTAGTTTTTTATCAATATAAAATCAGGTTGATATCATTTGACATATCATGACTTTATTTTTCTTGATTTTGGCTTTCGGTTGCGATAACGAGTTCCGGTATCGTAACTAAACGAAACGAATCGATAACCACTAAATCATATCACAACTTAAATTTTATTGATTTTGGAGTTAAATGTCCGGATAGTCCCAGTGGTTTGCCATTTTTTCACCTTTAGTTTCTAACTTTCTAAAATTACAACTATAGTCCCAAAGTTTTCAATTTTCGTTCCCGGATAGTCTATATGCCTAACATCAGTTAGTTTTCTCAGTTAAGAGGATGTGAAATGACTAAAATACCCTTTCCTTAAAAAGGGCAAACCACAAGGACTATCCGGGTATTTAATAAATAAAAAATAAAAAATCTAATTAATAAAAAAATTATTTAATAAACTACATATTTTAAGTGGGGCCCAACCCCTCTTCATCTCCACACCACCACCCACTTCTTCTTCATCCTCTTTCACTCAGACCCACACCTGCAAACATACTTCATTCAAACTCTCTGATCCACTTCTCGATCTACCACTACCAAATGCGAACGTCACCCAAACTCACATATTTGTCTCCCATCTTCACCCCGATCTTCTTATCTGACTCATAAAAAAGGTCCATGAATCTTCAGCAAACCTAAACCTCTTAAACGACGCCTCCAATTTTCGAGCATGTACCCCCTGGCACCACCATCTCCTATACCAAAAGCTTGAATTTGATTGAACTCGAACTAGAAGGCATGTTAAATCTAAAGTTGACTGATGTAACCTAGAAATCGATTGTAGATGCACATCAGGCATGTTTAACTCTTCAATTATCTTGTTTAGATCCAATTTTTATAAAATTTCTCATGAAAAAGATTAAACTTGAAAAACCCTTTGCCAACGATGTTCTGTAATTAATGGTTGTTGATTTGTTGTAATTGTCAAACCTAACACTATTGAATCCCCACTAAGTTCCAACTAGTTCTATACCCGTCCGGTGGACGGGCATACTAATGGTATAATAATATAAGTATTTTATGATTTGTATTCTAAACAAAAGTGTTAGAAATTGCCGCCTCATGACTGAGGATTTGATAATAAAGGGAAAGCTTGTAAACTACTACATTACACCTCCAAAGATGGATGGGTTCAGGCAAAGACAGTGAAATTGACAAACAAAGCCATTTTAACTCCAACCTTTCTCATATAAGCAACCCATGTTTCCCAAACCAAAGTCTCAGGTATTATATATGCAGGTAGAGGATCCTGTAAAAAAGGCCTAAAGTGTGAGAAAGGTAAGAAAGAATCTCAGCCATTAGATCTTTGATCTAATGGTTGAGATAATAGGGACCAAATTGTAAAATATTTTTATTAATTTGGACTGAATTGAAATATCTAAGGGCAATTGTGTCTTTTTATCCCCATTTTCTAAATCAAAATCCCTACAATTTCTCTCTCTCTCTCTCCAGATCCATCCCCATTTTCTAAATCAAAATCCCTACAATTTCTCTCTCTCTCTCTCTCCAGATCTCTATGTTCGTCTTCTTCGTGTTCGGATGATGTCGATGATAGTGACATTTGCGTACGAGATCTGAATTTCAGTAGTAATGGTTTGGTATCGTTCGGTAGGGTTCCGATGGGGTTTACGGTGACTATGACATCTGGATCTCATAACCGTCGTCGGTGGTGGAGCGGCGGTTGCGGTTGCTCCGCTGGACTGCTCTCGCCGGCGAAAAAGAAGTGGATTACGGTTGCTGATAAATTACTGTCGGGTGATTTCTGTTATATAATCGGTTAGATCTCGCTGCATGTTTATTGATTCGGATGACGGATGCGAGCGGCGGCGGCGGTTGTGGTGGTGCTGGATCGGCAGTGGTGGTGCCGGAAGTGGCAGTGGTGGTGGTGCCGGAAGTGAAGAAGATGATACAGAGGTGTTTATTTTGTTTTACTGAATGGTGTTATTTTGTTTGCTGAATGGTGTTATTTTTGTACTGAATGGTGTTACATTTTTTGTACTGAATATTGTTTTTTTTTATTTTACTGATGAATGGTGTTATTTTTGTACTGAATGATGTTATTTTTTTCTTTTCAGTAATGGTGTTTATTTTATTTTTCTGAATGGTGTTATTTTTTTCTGAATGGTGTTATTTTGTTTACTGAATGGTGTTTTTTTGTTTGCTGAATGGTGTTATTTTTGTACTGAATGGTGTTATATTCTTTGTACTAAATGGTGTTTTTTTTTATTTACTGTTGAATGGTGTTTTTTTGTGCTGAATGGTGTTATATTTGTGCTGAATGGTGTTATATTTTTCTGAATTGTGTTATATTTAAAACACCATGTATGAAAATGCTCTGAATGGTGTTATATTTATGGACGGTTATTTTCCTTAAATCAGGGATTTTCTCTCTCCAAATCCTTAAATCAAGGATTACCATATTTGAATTTGTTAATTAATTTACAATCTTACCCTTTTCAATTAATTTAGATCTAATGGTTGAGATTCTTTCTTACCTTTCTCACACTTTTGGTCTTTTTTACAATAACTCCACCCTATATATGCATACTAAAAAGCATAAAAAAACACCTTTAATTCGCAACCTTTATATAACATTCATAATGTTTAAGCATTTTATACAACAAAATACACAATTAATTCATTACAAAATACTATTATTTGGCATATATATGCATACAAGTATACAAAAAACTATACATGTATACATGGAGAGACTTGGAGAGATAGAGAGAGACCCACCTTCTTGAGTTTCAAGTATAGACATCTCTTGCACAAAGTCCTGAAGAGATCAACCGCTTGGTTCCCAGCTTGCAGTCTCTTTTTTCTCCATCCTCATCACCTCACCTCGTCTTTTGAATCAATTTCCTTCTTCTGCATGTATCGGTTACAAAATTGGATAGATTTGAGGTAAAAAAAAACAGGTTTTCCTTTTCCATTAGCACTATTTATTTATTTATTAAAATAACGAAACTTTTAGACAAAGTGTTCCCGCGAAACCGGAACCGACCCATCAACAGATTACAAATCTTGAGTTTCTTGTATAGTAGGTCACAATTTTTACCGTTGTAGAGATCCTTCAATTGTAGTTGCAATTAATGCTTCTTTTTATTGATGTCTTTTTTTGTCAATGTTAGACAAGACCTCTTTTATCGCCATCCATAGTTCATCTGCAGCATAAGTTCACACAAAAATTTTTTAGGGAAAATTGTAAGATTTAACAACAGAATACAAAATTATAAGAAAACCTCAAAGTAATATTTAACAATCAGTTGTAACATCTAATATGATTTTTTCAAGTATACAAGGATGTGAGAAGAACCTGTGTTTTATCGGTGCTAAATGGAGTAGTGAGATGTTCAAAGTTTTTATCGTGATACTTAACATAAAGATAGATAATGTATTATTCACGAGTTGACCAAAATGATTGAAGATCTGTTCGTGCAATGATGTATTATCGAAGTTGTAGAAGACACACGTAATGGGATCGGTGTATAGATGGCAAAAAGGGTGGGTTGGGTCGGGTCGAATAACGGGTCAATACGGGTCCGTGTCAAAACGGTCTTTTTAAAAAAGGGTCATTTTGGTCCAGGTCAGAACTGGTTCGGGTCAGGATATGGGTGCGGGTCAGTATGGGTTAAGGTCAAAACGGGTCGTGTCAGAACGGGTTCGGGTCAAACGGGTCGCTTTAAATCATCATGATTAAATTATTGTTTGAGATCGCTTATTTATAATCGTTTGATTAATTATTGTGTAAATTAATTAATTAATAATCATTTGATTTGAAATAAAAAAATATAAAATAAATTAAATACTATGTCAATAGTCATAACTCATAATAAAATATTGGGAAAATACTTGTAATAGAAATTGCAACACGAAGATTGATTAATATTTTAATAACTTAACAAAAAATTGAAGTGTGATAAAGATAAGGAGCAACAAACTATTACAAGATACAACCAACTGTTTCAGCATCTTCGCCCACTGCCTGTCACCTGCCACCCACTACCATTCACCTCCTTCTTGTCTCTCTCCTTGGATTTCCATGTGTATTCCTTTCGTCTCTCCTCCGTAACCCAGGTTGTAGGTACCCGTGTCCAGAATGACCCGGGAGTCTTTATAATGACCCATTCTCAATTATGAGTGATTACCCATCTTAGTTATAATGACCCATCCGACCCGTGTCCAGAATGACCCGGAGGGTCTTTATACCAAACTCATGCCTGCGGGTCAGTTTATTCAGGTGTAATATATAGTATGGAAGTTATATGCATTTGAGGTTATTAAATTTACAATGGTACATAGACACATATTGAAAGCTATTGAACTTTTAGATAGTATACACTGTTTCAAACTTTCAATTTAGTAATCAAACCAAAAACTTAAAATTAATATATTAAGTGAAATCTTATGACATCCATTTTAAGGTAGCGATGAAATGATAACCTGCAAGTTTTTCCGGTAATGAAGTCGACCATACCTTCCCAAGGCGCATGCCAAAATTCCTGAAAAGACTTAAAGTAACCTTGTATACCACCATGGCACCACGCTTTGGTGGTTCCCATGGTATCGGACATAAAAAAGTAATATGTTTGCTAACCTCTAGCAATTTTTAAAGGATATATCATTATAAATGGTAAAAAAAATAGAAAAAAAACTTAATGAGAAATCTATGAAGATTGTATTATAAAGAAAAGTCCCAGAAGAAACCATAACCTTTTGTTTGTATGATCACATACCATACCTGTGTTCTGTCCGTTGTGCGGAACTGTGCTTCTGGTTGTAAACTCGCACTCGACTATCAATTTCCTTAAGGTCAGAATCTTCCGGTATAACTGCAATGACATGTTTTTGTTACAGACTATTTAGAAACAAACGTACTGATACGGTGATTAATAGCGTACCATTACACACATATCTTGCAGCTTGATCGGATGTTGCGTGCACTTCAAAATATTGGGTTATAACTTGTGTTGGCTTCATGATTAAATACTGTTCCTGTAGGAAAGTGTTCAAAAAAATTATACTTCCTCTCTAGAAATTCCATATCATTCATTATTGGGAAGAAACTCGCAATAAACATTCCTCCATCGATATCACATAAAAATCCCAAACTAAATTAGGTAAGAATTAACCTGATTACCCATTGGAGAAGACGATGACTTCCGATTCTTACTCGCCAGTCTCATTGGGGACACCGGAATCTCTTTTCTGGCCGACAATTTCACCTCCTGGTCCGACAATTTCCCATTGGTGTTCTGCTACAACATGAACTGAACCAATGACAAAATATATACCAGCGAATTCTATGTCCGACAATTTCCTATTGGTGTTCTACAACGACATGAACTGAACCATTGACAAAATATATACCAGCAAATTCTGTAATCAAAATCAAAAAGTCAGTAAGAGTAAAATGAATGTTATGAAGATTTGAAATCATTAAATGACCTTGAAACCATAGCCGACCATCGGTTTTGAAAGATGCTTCGAATTCATTTAGGATGAGGCGAAAGGAACTTCAAATTGGGAAGAGTGGGTGGTTTTTTTTTATGAGAAGATTTAGGGAAAACCACCGGAGCCAAATCAGTAGCTAAATCCGCTCCCAACTGCTGCTTCTAGAAGGTTTAGGGTATTTAAAAGGCTGAGATCTCAACTCACCTTGATCAAACGGTCAGAATTCAATCAAATTTCAGTTTCCTTTAACGGGATCATAAGAATAGATAATAAGAAAAGCACTTGTACATGTAAATCAAAGTGGCAATAAAGTGAAGACTCCAAAGAAAATTGTAAAAGAACTAATAAAAACAAACATTAGTCTTTAAAAAATAGTAAAAGGACATCAGATAGACAACCTTTTAAACTATTGTGCATTACTAACTAAACTTCAACTGGGATGAGTAAATTTGTAAGCCAGTAAGCATCATACATTGTAGTAAGAGAGCAGTTTACCCAGTAGATAGACATAGACAACCTCCTCACTGAGTTCACGGTGAAAATGCGATTTTTAGAGACTAAAGTTAGGCCATATGAAATGATCTCCACGCTATCACTGTGTTTATGAAATTAAACAAAAAATTAAGATTTCAAGTGTAATAAAGACACTTAAAATAAGATCAAGCATTTTAAAAAACTTAGTACCTCAGCTTATAATATGCAATTTGACAGTACCGGCTTCATAAGATTTCAATGTGGTCAAGTGCATTTGAACCTGCCCCTGCACAAACCATGTCACCAATTTATAAGAAATTTCCCATCAAAATTGCAACTATTTTTATTTCAACAGTTATTGTTTTATGCAATTTGAACTAATTTCGGTGGACTTGCATTTCACCCTAACCCCTTCTCACTGGATGTTCGAATCACCATCTTACATACAAATAAAAAAAATAAGAAATGGATTATATTCAACCTTGTAACATGCATCGCAGATGTTTTCTTAGAATTTAACAATGCAAATTGACATACCTTGACGAAGATATAGCCTGGGATTTCACTTAACTCAAAAATTAAACCCTAAAACATAAACACAAAATTGATTTATAAAAACTGGCCAATAACTATGATGAATACATAAGTGAAACATACCAATCAATGAAAAATCCCTTTTATTAAAAAAACCTAACTATCATCGGTTTCAAGTCCATCGTTGCCGTCGATTTCGATTGAAATAACCTAGTCAGAAATGCGTCGAGAGGAAATCCGAACACCAATCCACCAAACCACTCCAAAGGATTGTAAGATGAGCGGATTTTTGAATATGCTCCAGTGCTTGGGGAACTGAAATAGAAATTGGGGAAACTATGAATTGTTTTTGAGCAGAGAAAGAGAAGAATAGTGGGTTTGACCGGCGACGTGGGGGAGAAATCGAAGGAAAGGAAAACCGCTCTCAACCTCTGCTTCTAGAAGCTTTTCATCAATTATTACGGTCCAGATTTTATCTCAGGTTGATCTAAGGGTTAATATTTATCTAATTGAGGTTTGACTTTAATGGGAACATAAGAATAGATAATTACAATTAAAAAAATAAAAGAGTTAAAGGTTTTGATCATTTTGACTGTTTAGTCTAAAAGTTTGAAACGTTGTCATTTTAGTCCAAATAGTTTCAAATGTTGTCATTTTAGTCCACTGGGTTAACTCCGTCTATTTTTTATGTTAGCTAGAAGGGTAATTCGATCATTTTATATGGTCAAATTGTCCTTCTAGTTAACAAAATTACATATAAAATGACCGAAATGTCCTTCTAGTTAACACTTAACAGAATAAAAGTATGAAGTTAACCTAAGGCTATGCGGTATGGGGGATGTCCCCGATTCGTCCTGGTCCGGCGCCGGAGCGCACACCGTGCCGCCCCCTCCCGTCGTCGTCGTGAACGGCGAGTGTAAGACGTTGAGGACGGGCCACTAAAGGACAAAAGAGTGTGGGGACCGAGGTATATATGACCGTTTGAATAAAAAATAAATTAAATTCAATTAACCTGATTAGATGGAATTGAAGAAGAAGATGAGCCATGTCCTTTGAATTTACTGGAAGATGAAGAAGTGTTGAACTTTTTCATGAATCCTTTCATTTTATCCTTCGTGTCGTCCATTTTATCGATACCCGGATGGAAAAGCAGCTGAATTTGTGAAATTGGTGAACAGAATGGGGTGAATTTGATCGGAATGTGGTGAATTGAAAGGGGATTTTGGTGGATTTGAAAGGGGATAATGGCGACCATATCCAACTTTGTCTTGTGGCTTACGTTAAATAATTAAATACAAAATATATATTAATTATTAAAAAATATTGCATCAAATGAGTTATTAAGGCTACTAGTTATTAAGTTCAGAGTGAATTGCAAGGATTGTCCTTTATCTTTATACCCATTTGCGGGCGCTGTCCTTTATGTTTAAAATTGACGAGTTTTGTACTTTATGTTTTCAAATCATACACGTTTTGTCCTTTAGCCCTAACTCAGTTAGATTTTTCTGTCAAATCTGATCATGTGCAATGCACATGAGGGTAAAATTGTCTTTTCACCATATTCTTTTAAAATACATTTAAAATAAAATTATTATATATCATTTATCTCTCCATTCTTTTACACAGACACCAAATCTTCTAATCATCCAACCTCTATCCTCTGTACCACTACCTCCTTCCACCACCATCGGTTTCTTCAAATCCACATCAAATCGATCCAAAACCTAATTTCTTCTCTTCCACGCAGGGATAGAGTGATGAGGTGGGGAGGTGTCAGCCACCATTTCTGTCGGCACACACACCCAAATCGGACAGACAGTCGACGAGAAACGAGAGCAGAAGAACGAAGAGAAGGAGATCCGTGGATGGATCGAAGGAGAGAGAAACGCGATGAAAGATGTCAGAGGATACTGGTGGTCGACGGCTAGGATTAACGGCAGCGACGTCGCCGTCTATAGCGGAGGTGGTTCTCGGTGGTGAACAGGCAGTGGTGCGGTGGTGCAGTTATGGTGGCGGTGGGGTCACGGCAGCGACAGAGCCTGTGACGGCGATGGTTTTGATGGTTAATTTGTTCAGGTTAGACTCGTTCAACATCAAAGTTTGTTGAAATTGATTGTTAGAGATAGAGAAAATGAAGGAATTATGAATGAATTAGGTATCAATGAGTTTAGAGAAGATATTGGTGATAATGTTGGTAATTTGGGATCAAATTCGGGTGGCGTGTGGTGGCGGAGTAATCGGACTTGAGTTCCTACGGTTTGGATGAGGCGGTTGAGAAACTGATTAACCGACGGAGTTATTTGCTTGAGATGAATTCGTTTTGAATCTGGAGACTGGAATGGTTAGTTTTGTTGGTGATTTGTTGTTACTGGTTGTCGTATGATGCATATAATGTGAATCTCTTTTGGTTTTGTTATGTTGGTAATGTAAATCGCTACATCTATAATTTCTATGAGTATGTTACAGATTAGTTGTATGCCTGGTCTTTGAGACTTCTTATCTATGCAGAAGGAGATGATGGTGGAAGGAGGTAGTGGTTCAGAGGATGGATGATCAAAAGATTGGGTGTTTGTGTAAAGAAAGAGAGAGATAAGATATATAATTTTTTTTCTTTTATATGTATTTTTAAAGAGTAGGGTGAAAAGACAATTTTACCCTCATGTGCATTGCACATGACCAGATTTGACAGTAAAATCTAACTGGGTTAGGGCTAAAGGACAAAACGTGTATGATTTGAAAACATAAAGTACAAAACTCGTCAATTTTAAACATAAAGGACAGCGCCTGCAAATGTGTATAAAGATAAAGGACAATCCTTGCAATTCATTCTTAAGTTTATGTTTTTTTTAAGTTTATGCAATGTTTTTTAATATTAATGAAAATATTTTATTAATTTATTTGTTAAAAGTTAAAAAAAATGGAAGATTAAAAAAATATAAAATATAAAAGTGGTGGAGTAGACCATCCTCCCATTTCCACTAGTTTTGTGAGATTGACCATCCTTAAGAGGACTATAATGTGACACTTACGTGACGGATCATCCTCCAAAGAAGGATGAACATTATACCCTCTGGCCTAAAAGACTATAGCCTAACACATGAACTAAAATCATATTTAACTCAAAATAAAATATATCGACAGAAACAAACAGTGATGGAATCAATCAAACCTAACATTGGGCGTTTTATTCGATGCCCATTGATTTTACAGAAATCACAAATCAAATGAATTTAGGGCTTCTTCAAAATACCCTCCTCTCCCCTCACTTCACTACCACTACTACTCCTCCCATCTCCCCTCAGTTCTTCTTCAAGAATCCTACTTTCACAGGTCTCTCTCTCTCTCTCTAGAGATCAGTTTCATCTTTAAAAAAAATCATACTTTGGAAGAAGAAACCCTTATGGGTTCATGTTAATTTGATCACAATTTTATTATTTGAAAATTGACTGTTTCTTTTTTTTTTTTTTCAAGATTTGAGCTTCCAAGATCAAAACCCTTGTTTGGATGCACTGATGATCAAATATTTTTTTTTTGGGTTTTTTGCAGGTGGAAGGAATTGGGTTTTGAGGGCTCAGAACTCTTGCAGTAAGAGTGAATCAATACAACTGGTTGCAGAATCAATGGATATAAAGAATGAGTTGAATAAGAATCTTTATGAACCGATAGAGCCTTATGCTACTGGGTTCTTGAAAGTTTCTGATGTTCATACTATTTATTGGGAGCAATCTGGGAATCCTTCTGGTCATGTTAGTGATCATTTTTTTGATTTTTGGTTTTGGGTTTTTGATTTTGCATTTGAAAGTTTGATCCCTGGGTTATGTTTGGTAGGGGTGTTCATCGAATTGAATATCGAATTTTCGAATTATTCGAATAATTTTTATTTTCCCTTGAATTCGTATTCGATTAAAATCTACCAAATTCGATTCGAATTCGTATTCGAATAAAAAACCCAATTCGTATTCGATTAAAAATTTGAATTCGAATCGAATTCGAATAAATTCGATTTGATTTAGATTCTTTAAAAACATGTAAAAAACTATCAAAGTGAAACATAAATTTTAAAGCAACTATAAAGCACGATATCATATTAAAACACTTTCAAATAAAGTATCGTAAATCTAAAATTCAAAACGAGAAGTCGGGAATAACCACTCCACATTACAAGTTAATATTTTTAGGGTTAGAAATTTATTGATAGATTTGTTACTTAGGTTTTAGTTATGGGCCATGTAGTTTGTTTCGTAACGGGTAATTTTAATACTTGGAATAAATTTTGAAAATAATTTGTAGTATAGCCTAATAAAAGTTATATATGTATTATATATAAAAATGATAAATAAAAATGTATAACTTTTATTCGAATTTCGAATCGAATCGAATTTGAAAATGTAAATTCGTATTCGATTCGTATTCGATTTACTTGACTCGAATTGAATCGAATTCGAATTCTTATAATCGAAACGAATTCTTGATAATCGAATCGAATTTAAACGAATTTCGAATTTTTCGAATTCGAAACGAATTCTGAACACCCCTAATGTTTGGTTATTTGTATGGTTTTAGAGCAGAAAAGCAATGAAAAATATCATTCTTAAAAGTCTATGGTGTTAATCGTGTCTGGTTGGCGGGTTGAGTCATTGAACATGAGCACAATACATGTTTATTCGTATCGAACACTTAAAAATTAAAAGCATCCAACTTGAACACGTCCCGTTTGTCTAAACGGGTGTAGCGGGTTGATGTGTTTTAAACGGGTTGTAATTAATGTAATCGTGTGTTGGAGGGTTGTAGCAAATGGGTCTGACGGGTTATGGATCGACCTGTTTGAATTAAATAGGTTAAACAAGTCAATTCGAACACGATCCGTTTATTAAACGAATTAGATATGACAACCCAAAACCTGATTATTTTCGTGTCGTGTTTTGGGTCGTATCATGAATTGCCACCCCTAATGACAACAATAACACAATAAATAATTATATACTTTTCTGGTTTGGTTTGGTTTGATCAGATTCTGATTCAGTTTTTTGGAAATCTGGTTTTATTTAAATGCCATTTTCTAAGTCTTGGCGATCTGATTTCGTTGTTGCAAACTTGCAATATAATTCGTTTCATACAAGTTTGTTTATGACATTTTCATGGCTTGCAGCCAGTTGTATTTCTCCATGGGGGTCCAGGAGGTGGAACTTCACCGGGTAATAGAAGATTTTTTGATCCTCAGTTTTATCGAATTATTCTCTTTGATCAGGTTCATTATTAAACCCTCTGCTAAATAGTAACGACTAACGATTTTGAAGTTATTTCACCATGTTATTATCGTTGTCCCAGAGAGGAGCCGGTAAGAGTACACCCCATGCTTGTTTAGAGGAGAATACAACATGGGATCTCATTAAAGATATCGAAAAACTAAGAGAACACCTTGAAATCCCTGAATGGCAGGTTTGATTTTTATTTATGTTGGGTAATATTGGATTGGTTTACTCGATAAAAAGGCTGATATGTAAAAAGAGATTAGTGAGATGCAACTGTGTACATAGAGCAACGCCTCGCATACGTGAAAGCCTAGGGCTGCAAACGAACCGAACGGTTCGTGAACCGTTCGGCGGGAAGTTCGTTTGTGTTTGTTCGTTTAATAAATGAACGAACACGAACAAGAAATTTGTTCGTTTAGTTAAATGAACGGACATGAGAAGAGGCCGCGTTCGTTCATTTATGTTCGTTAACGTTTGGTAAAGTGTTCGTTTATGTACGTTTGTGTTCAGATATTTCCAAAAATTCCGACAAATAAAATATTTAATAAATGTCAGTATGTTATAAATTATTTTCAAGAATGCTTGTTTGTGTTCGTTTGTGTTCATGAACCATAGTTTGTGTCCACTTGTGTTCATGAATGTTTGTTTGCATTCATTACCTTAAATTAACAAACAGAGACAAACGAGCACGATCACGTTCATTTCCTTAACGAACGAACACGAACATAAAATCTTTGTTTAGTAAGTGTTCATGAAAACATATATTTCCTTAACAAACGGACACGAACAAGGTCTTTTTCGTGTTCGTTCGGTTCGTTTGCAGCCCTACGTGAAGCTCTTGCCTCACGCCTTGGTTTTTGGGACCAAAACGTCTTGAGCGCCTCACACTTTTTAGACCCAAGATTTGAGTCATGTATGTAATACCAAAATATAACACAAAAATTAAATGATTTTCAAAGTATTATAAAAGATAAGAGAAAAGTGCCCGGATAGTCCCTGTGGTTTGCCTAAATTTCACCTATAGTCCCTACATTTTTAAAATTACGGCTATAGTCCCCAAGTTTTGCAAATTCGTTCTCGGATGGTCCCTGGTGTGGATGAGGGTTAGTTTTCTCAGTTAAGTGAGTTTGAAATTACAAAAATGCCCTTACTAAAAAAATAAAAATTAAACACTAAAGTATTATTTTAATTAAAAATTAAACATTTAGAATTTAATGGGCCCCACCATTAACTAAAACAATTTAATTAAAATAAAGCCTTGTGGGCCCTTCCCCACCCTCACTTCTTCTTCTTCCACCACATGCAACCACCGTATCACCACCCACCTCCACTATAACCACCTCCTGCAACCACTTTCACTCTGCAATTATGTCGTCAACTCCACCAATGGGTGTTTCTGGACTGCCCTAATATTAACAAGTCGTTATAGTTCACCTAGAAAGTCAAAATTAACAAAGTACCATCTAATACTAAAATCAAATATATCCAAATAACAAAATCAGGTACATAACCATCAAACACCATATTCCAGTTAGGCTAAATCAATAAAATGGATTAAACATGGATTAAAAAACTAATGCATATCCTACATGGATCCTTATTCTCTGTTCCTTCTTCTCCAAAGCTTGTTATTATTATTGACAGAACCACCATTTTTGTATCGCTGAGACGGCACGGTTTAAAGACGGATCTGAGAAATTAGGGCAGCCCATAAACACCCACTGGAAGGTTTCGGATCTGAGAAATTAGGGTGTTCGGAGATGACGGCGGTGGTGGTGGTGGTGGAAAGTGATCTTGTGAAAAGGAAGGAGACTGAAGAGGGTTTGAGAAGGCGGGTGAGGCCGCAATTGGTGGAGTTGACGACAGAATTGCAGGGTGTGATTAGTGGGAGGTAGACGGCGGTGTTTGATGTTGGTGGTGACGAGAGGAGATGGTCATCTGGTGAGTTGCAGGTGGAGGATGACAAAGGTGGAGTGGTGCCGTGGTGGTGGTACAACGGTCAGGGGCTTTGGACGGGAAGGTGGAGGTGGATGGTATACAACGGAGGTGAAAGGTGACGGTGGAAGGATGGTGGGGAATGGTGGAGGAGATCGGAGGTGGCTGGAGAGTGGAGATATGGAGGAGGTTGGGGAAGAAGGTTGGAGATTGCAGGTTTTGTGAAGGAGTGGGTGTGGGACCAAGGCTTTATTTAATTAAATTATTTTATTTATTAGATTTTTAATATTAAGGGTATTTTTGTAATTTCAAACTCACTTAACTGAGAAAACTAACCCTCATCCACATCAGGGACCATCCGAGAACGAATTTGCAAAACTTGGGGACTATAGCCGTAATTTAAAAATGTAGGGACTATAGGTGAAATCTAGGCAAACCACAGGGACTATCCGGGCACTTTTCTCAAAAGATAATGTCTTAATAAAAACTTTGGAGGATAATGAAAATAGATTAGAAAGTTTGGTTTATGCGACCAATATTAATTAATCAGGTTAAATATAATAACTTAAATGTAAACATCTATGAAAGATTCTTAAACTGGGTTATACTTTTTATTTTTAAATCTTACTTAAATTTGTTCCAAAAACCGAACCAAACCGTTGCTAAAACCGAACGGTTTTTAAAAACTGAAAACTACGTGAAGTTTTTGCTGCACCTTGGTTTTTGGAAGCAAAACGTCTCGGAGCGCCTCACGTTTTTCGAAACCACGATTTGAGTCATGTATGTTTCTCACCTTCTTGGTTTTTTAGGTTTTCGGTGGCTCATGGGGAAGCACACTTGCTCTTGCATACAGTCAGTCGCATCCTGATAAAGTCACCGGGATCGTCCTTAGAGGGATCTTCTTATTAAGGAAGAAAGAAATTGATTGGTTTTACGAAGGCGGCGCTGCTGCATTATACCCTGACGGTATGCTTCTCTCATCCTCTTTGATGATTAATAAACTAAAACCGACTCTTTCTTTTTAGTCGCTAATTGTTTGTTTGCAATTTATTTCCTTACAAATGCAACAGCTTGGGAGCCGTTTAGAGATCTTATACCGGAAAATGAAAGAGATTGCTTTGTGAAGGCATATCACAAGAGATTGAATTCTGATGACTTGAACACTCGAGTAATATTTTTTAGAAAACTAAAAATAAAATCTTTGTATTTTTTGTATACTGAAGCTTCTTTAATTGTTTTAACTTTTGTCTTATATATCGTATTTTTGTTAGTATGAGGCTGCTAGAGCATGGACGAAATGGGAAATGATGACCGCTCATTTGATACCAAATGAAGAGACTATTAAGAAAGGGGATAGTGATGAATTCTCACTGGTATTTTACTTTCATGATTTTTATACACACACACATAATACATATAGGATTGTCTAGTCTTTAAATTGCGCAAAAAACAATATAATATCGGTGTTTTACTATGCAGGCTTTTGCAAGGATTGAGAACCATTACTTTACAAATAAGGGATTCTTTTCTACAGATTCTCATCTCTTGGATAATATTGATAAAATTAGGCATATCAATGCTGTAATTGTACAGGTACGGGCAAATGTTTAAAAGGAATCATATATTAACTATTTAATATGTTTGTTTATGTTTATGTTGTGTTGGATATCCAGGGAAGATATGATTGTTGTTGCCCAATGATGTCAGCATGGGATCTGCATAAAGCTTGGCCAGAGGCAGATTTCAAGGTATGTACACTTCACCTCACCACCGTATCTTGTTTTGATCGCTATAAAAAAGTTGACCTTTTACCCGCTGACCCATGCCGTATTTTTGCTGTAAAACCAGGTGGTTCCAGATGCAGGGCATTATGCTAATGAACCGGGCATAGCAGCAGAACTTGTAGCAGCAAATGAGAAGCTGAAGAACATTATTAGGAACAAGTGAATTTGTTAATGAACCGGTTACAAACGCCTTTTTTTTTATTTTTGAGCTATCTTTGCTCCAGTTTTAGGACAAGACTGAAACGACAAGAGCTTTCTGTTGCCATGGGTGTGATTTTGAGCTACTTTAATAATGTTCCTTTACAAGAGTCACTCAGATAAGTGCATATAAAGCTACAAAATAGAACTCGGCAAATTCAATGCATGATTGCCAAAATAGAACTCGCATAAACATAAACCACCGCCAACTTAAGCAATTTTCTTTGAGCAAGTCCTCGGCAAATGTGAGGTGTGAAAGTTTGGTTCTTTAGCAACGGTCACAGTCGGTTTTCCTCTTGATGTGGATCTTGTTGCAGAAACTGCTCTAGTTTTGTTCCTCACCACCTTTACATCGCTAGTCAATTTAGAAGAGTTGTCTATTACACCGAGTTGCCGACCTGGCATCCGTACACTGCATATACAATCCAGTAATTAAAACGAAACTATTGTTTTTATATTTCTTGTTGACCCAAGAAACCATATCGTGACCATTACTCCATTAGCAACTGGTTACCTTTGAGATCTTGTCCTTAAGCTGGAACTAAATCTTTGCTGTGTTGATTCTGGTCGTCTAAGTACAGTATTAGACTTTTCATTTTTCTGGAAACACAAATGATAACATATGAATAAAACCTGTATAGAGTAGTACTTTTAACATGTGTAATAACTCACCGCAACTCTATATGTCTGCTCTATCACACATGTATCTTTTGCGACCTCTTTTTCAGGAACGGTAAAATGAAACTTCTTCTCCTCTTTAAGAACCCCTCTTTCCTAAATGAAACCAAAAACTTGTAATAAATCATAGATATTAAAGAGAAATTATATCAACCTTTAGAACTGCAAAAAGAATTGCTTACATCAGTTCTTAGCCTGAACGGTTTGATGTTTGTGGGCTTCGGTTTTTTGCATTTTATAACCGCAGGACTAGCAGTTTGAACAATCTGCATGACTTCCAACGTTAATAATAAGATACTGGAAAAAATAAAAGGATAGTGCAATATTATAAGAATGAAAATGTCAAGAAAAGATAGTATATGTAATTTGTGACCTTGTTCTTTTTTTGTATCTCATTGCTGACAATCTTATTACCAAATGGCTGGTTGTTTGATCTGTGTGCATAGATGGCAAATTAGCAACAAGTAAAAAGCACGTGACGTATTATGAAATTTAAAGATTAAACAACATCATACCTGTTATTATTTTGAGCATTCAAAGCCTTTTCTTTACCACCAACATTTGAATGATCTTCAGGACTTTCTATATTCTCTTTATCTTCTATATTCGACAAATCATTCATTTCAATCTTGTGAATCTTTAACTTTCTTGAGGAATCTTCAGGTTCCGGTTTCTTGGGCTTGCTTCTGCTACCCGTTAATGTCTTGTTTTGACTTGCAATCTCAAACCTCTTTGTTCCTTCACATATCTTTGTTACGGGTGTATGCAATTCAACAGACTTTTCGAGAGTTATGGCCTTCTTCGGAGAGCGAAAAATGAGACCCTTTGCTACCGTTCCACTTTTAGGCACATCAACATCGGTTGCCTTTGAATTCGGAACACCTAGAAACGAGTTGTGTTTGGGTTGACTCATTTTGTTCCTCGGTGTTGTCATGTATCTGGAAGCAACTTGCCTTGATCTGATCACTGGGGCGGAACCAATTTTTGAACGGGCCCCACTTTTGTTTTGCGGGTCATCAACAATGGATGTCTTTGAATTCTCAACACTTAGAAACAACTTGTGATTGGGTTGACTCATTTTGCTACTTGGTGGTGTCATATATTTGGAAGCAACTTGTCTCGATTTGCTTTTCGGGTCATCATTCTTATGAGAAGTTAGCGAAGCATTTGTGGCTAACTTCGGTATCTTGGGCTTGGATGGTTTTGCAGGCGCTGAAAGTGGACATTCTATTCTAAAAACAAGAAAAAAAGTTATTAGTTGTATGATCCTACGCCTTTTCTGTTAATATGTTATTAGTGTGGTCTCTTATGCACCTGGAGTGTTCGTTATATAGTGTTTTCGTAAGCTTGATGTTGGGACTTCTTGCTGCCAGGACCTATCGGAAATTTAAGAGTATGTCACACTTAGATTTGGTCATGTTGTCGGAACCGAAGGAGAAACAAACACTCACCCTAAAAACAAAGTTTTTTGAGATCTCTTCGTGGTTTATTTCCTCCTCGTGCTTTTGGTCACAACCTGAAGACAATTCAGATCATGTTATAAACCCGAATCCAGTTAAAATCACTCTCTATAAAACTTCTCATCAACTGAATCATCTGGTTTCGGAGATTTTAAAAAGTGAATTCGAATTAGGATTAAAAAAAAACAATTTGAGTTTGAAATTTTGAATTTGGGTTGATTCGAAAAAAAAAACATAATTAGGAGAAAATTTGTAAATTAGTAACTCAATTTCGGTCTAGACTCCGCAAATCGGAATTCTAATTGGACTATAAACCCATTTAAAAAACCGAAAACCAAATTCTTCCGGTAGGCTTCAAGTGTGTGTGTGTCTACATATATCTATACCTAATGAATAAGTAGCTTCTTGCGCCACATGTCACAATTATGCACGCCCAAGATTATTTTTCCCGCTTCTCTTATTTCACTTCTTCGTATTCTATTTACAGTATGTATCTTATCTCAAAATGTTGAGCCAGGGGTCTCACTGGAAGCAGCCTCTCCATTCCTACGGGGTAGAGGTAAGGTTGTCTACATCTTACCCTCCTCAGACCTTACCTTAGCTTTGCTATTCGTGGGATTTACTGAGTATGATGATGATCTTATCTCAAAATGTCGTTTTATAATTCCTAAATCTTCATTACTAACTATGTAAATACATGGGTTTCTAACCTGGTGTGTTTGTATATTCTAATTGAAGAACATAAATTTGAGATGCATTAAATGAAAGTATATAAAGGCACATCATGGCTTAAATCTCTATATATGGCTACATCCACCCCCTGAAAATAATCAAATTAGAGCTTCTAGTTTTTTAAACCAAATTCTATATATATATTCTAGATCTAGAAGGTAATTAATTAGCTAGACAAAACAAAGAACCGATCAAATCAAAGTATCAAAGCCTAATTTAACTATTACAGCAAAATTCAACATCCAAAACATTCCAAATTCATATATAAAACTGATTATATCGAACAACATACCAACGCGGGAGCAAAACCAGTAGCGATCATCATCGGTGCGAAAGGCGTAGGGTTTAGTGAAATCGAGAAACTTAGGAGCTTCAATTCTCTCATAAACTTCCTCATCTTCCTTCCTAACTTCTTCTGCATTAATAACTGTTTCATCCATTACAGGAGAGAAAAATCTAGAAGTTGAATTACAATTGCGATGAGATCTGTTTGAGTTTTGAACTTGTTGACTCTCTGTTGTAACTAGCCGTTAGAGATATAAATGTTTGATGCGTGATTTTGCCGGGGCTTATAACAACACCCGAGTTGGGTTGGGTTTTGTGACTAGGCTTCTGTCAGCCCATTGGGTTTAGAAGCTCAATTGCTCAAAGCCTCCCTCAAATATGATGAAATTTTAAGTCAAACTTATTCGCAGATAGCATTATAGCCTGGTGACATTTTGAGAGTGCGATAAGGCTTCTTAGGGACCGTAAGGCCCTGGGCAGGGGCGAAGCTTCTTGGGGGCGGGGGGGGGGGGGTCGCCCGACCCCCGGGATTTTTCGCTCAGTAGTGTTATATATGTAGTTTTCATATAGAAATTTTTGGATATATACGTTTTTACCCCTCCCCCCCCCCCCCCCCCCCCCCCCGATTCTATAGAAATTTTTGGGTATATATGTTTTAGCCCCCTCCGTTTTCTCCGGCAAGCTTCGCCACTGGCCCTGGGTTTCCTTCTGAATTGGTATATAGGCGCTATTACCTAGTGGAGATAGATATGATCGGGTGGTTTCGCTAGTGGCACGATGATACTGCAGTGGTCCGTCAGTGATTTAAATTTTCCATTAAAAAGAACAGTCAAACTCATTGACTTGAGTCGTGTGAACCTAACAAATTTAGTCATTATATATAACTGAATTTTTAAAATAAATATATTGTTGCATAATATTATCATGGGTAAAAATCAAATACAAATGAGTCTTAACAATTAAACATGAGAAATGTAAGAAGATTTTTTTTTTTTTTTTTTTTTTTTTTGAATTTTTTCCCATCTACTTAAGCATAATGTTTAGTTGAAAATGTAAAAAAAAAAAAAATCGTTTATTTACTCTAGTAGAGTAATTATGTGAAATTAAGGTAGAGTGATTAATTACTTTACTAGTGTAAAGACACGATTTTACACGTTTTTTTTAGATTCTAGGATTAAAATATGTGCTTGATAAGATGAGAAAATTTCAAAAAAAAAAAAAAACAATCCCCTCCTTCACTTCTGATGTTTAGTATGTTAAAGTCATTTGTACGATAACCTTACCTATATTATTGTATTTTTTTTAATTAAATTGTTAGAATATATTATATTTAAACTAAGTGCATTTTAGATCAATATCGCAGGTAAGCGAGCAACAAGCTGCGCCGCTACCCCTTTCTGAATAGCAAATCCTAGCCTATTCGTTATAACCAAATCATTTGCATAAGTATGTATGTATGTATGTATAATAAAAAAATGCAAGCCAACTTTAGAGATAAAGTCTCAAAACAGGCATAGCTCTAACTTAAGCTCTCGTAAGTTAAAATAGCCAAACTCGAGTTTAGCTAGGCTCAACTTGATTTGTTTACACTCATAAGACAACAAATCCGAGCTCGTGTTACTAGTATGTGTTTTTCTTTATTTATAACATATAATAAATAAATGAATACGATATATACCCTTCAATATAATATGGAGACGTGCACCAATATGTGACACTCGAATTAGTAGGATTCAAGATGGTAGGTTCAAACTCATTAAAGATGTTGGTGTCGTTTATTTATGGCATCAAAAAATATCAAGGCATGGTTTTTGATGACCAAAGTACAATAAGTTTTTGTGATTCAATATATAGATGAATGACGACTAGAACCTAATGCATTTTATGATGGCATATTGGGGCAATATACCAATTTATTTAAAAATATTGTTTAAATAACACACTAATGTATGTAAGGTAATTATTTTGAAGAAAGGGTGTAAACAAATTAAGCTGTTCATGATTTATTTGAAATCATTTTGCTAACAACTCAAATCAAATCAAGGTTATGCAATCTTGAGCTCATGCTCAAGTTAAATTGTAGCATGTTTGATATACGAGCATGTATTTGTATAAATAATAATTTTTGTTTGATGTATTATATATAACATGGATTAAACTCATCAAACAAATATTATTCAAAAAATGACATACATTGACTTAAACTTTAGACGTCTTGCAAACAAAATATTACTCAAAAAAATCTCAACTCACTCTAACCTGGCAGGAAGACCTGAAACGTAAAAATTTAAGAACCGCCGATTTAAGTATGAGACCCAGTATGAAATTCATTACAAAACAGTCTTGGGTTTGGGGCACGTGTATGTGTGTCTAGAGGTGCACAAATCAACCCGAACCGGGTTCATACCTGATTGGGGTTAGGTTAATAATATTCAAACTGGGTTGGGTTCTAACTGCGTTAGGAGACCAAAGAACCAAACCCTATAAAACGGATTCGGGTTAGGTTGGGACCGGATTGAGTTCTCAAACTGAGTTCAACCCTATTGTTCAACTCTATTAATATAAAATTCTCAAAAATAATAATAAACATAAATAACTTAAAAGTTCTTACTTTATTTGTTTTTTTAATATAATAAGTAAACTAAAATATAATTTCATAAAAAAAAAACCTTACGACATGAAATACAACTTTTTTTATATTTTAGAGTAAGTTACAAGTTTTGTCCTTTATGTTTGTCCCAAATTTCAGGCGCTGTCCTTTACCTTTAAAATTGACGAGTTTTGTCCTTGACGTTTCAAAATCCTACACGTTATGTCCTTTAGCCCTAACCTAGTTAGATTTTTTGGTTAAATCAGATTATACAAGGGCATTTTAGTCTTTTTACCCATTTATTGAATATTATTTTAAAAAAGAAAACAAAATATTTATAAAAATTATTATTATTAATATTACAGCTCTCTCTCTCTCTCTAGCACTACCACCACCATCAACCCATCATCACCATCAACTCTCTCTCTCGACTTCACCCACTGCCCCTAACACAACCACCGCCGCCGCCCCTAATCACCTCCCACAACCACCATAGCCGAACCCGATCTTCAGCGATCAAACCCAGCAACAGATGGAACACATGGTTCTGTACAGCAAACGACAAAAACAAACATATACATCATATGCTTCTATGAAATGAACCCATGGTTATTTTTAAAAGTATACATGCCATGGAAGAGTGCCACGTGAAAGATTAGCCGAAACAGTCGCCCAATCAAGCCCAATTGTTCCAACACCACCGCCGCCTCTAAAACAACCGCCGCCGCCGCCCCTAATCACCTCTAACAACCACTCTAACACAACCACCGCCGCCCCTAACACAACCGCCGCCGCCCCTAATCACCTCCCATAACCACCCTAACACAACCACCGCCGCCCCTAATCACCTCCCACAACCATTCGCTCGTTGATTCACCTAAAATTGCAGACAAACATGGATGGAATTTCAGATTTTTGAGAGATTAGATGGATGGAATTTCAGATGAGAGAGAGATAGGGGGAAAATCAGATGAGAGTGAGAGAAAGAGAAGATAGAGTTTATATAAATCCTTTTATTTTTGGTTTTGTACAAAGCAGTCCCTCATATTAAAAGTTCTTTACATAATACCCCTTGAGAAGGTGAAATGACAAAAATACCCTCACGTGCAAGGCACATGACCATATTAACAAAAAAAAATCTGACTGAGTTAGGGCTAAAGGACATAACGTGCAGGATTTTGAAACGTTAAGGACAAAACTCGTCAATTTTAAAGGTAAAGGACAGCGCCTGAAATTTGGGACAAACATAAAGGACAAAACTTGTAATTTACTCTATATTTTATTCGTCATCTTCAGTAACTTTAGTAGAGGAACAACCCATATTGACATATTAATGTTCGCTTTCGATCCCATAGCGTTTTGGGAGCGTTTATTTTTTGTGTTTTTGAGTGTTGTGATTTAACTAATACCTTTAATGCATATTTATTCTAATATATGGGATGAAAAAGATCAAAAAATCGACATTAAATGTATTGTAACGGTTAAAAAGTAATTAAATAGCCGTTGGGTACTAGTTCAATGAATCTAGACTGGTTCGAGATATCGGGTTCAACCGGTTTGAGTGGCTAGATTATGAACTGTCGGGTTGAAACCGGTTTGTCTTTGAAATACCCAAACCGAGTCCTATACCCTATGGGTTGAAACAGGTCCAAACCGGGTTGGCTAGAGATGAGGTTCAAACCGGGTTCGGGTTGGGTAGGGTTGTCAGGTTCGGTTCGAAACCCGGTTTAGGGTTGCACCTCTATGTGTGTCTATATTGTCAAATTTAGATTGTCGATAGTACATTCTTTGATCTTAGATTTAAATCACATAAAAGAATCGCCACTTGTGTTTTGTTCACACAACTCGACACTCTTTAAAAGTTCAATCGCATAAGAATTTGCTCGTCAAACTTGACAGTAAGATATATTTGTTGTAAACCTCATATTAATACCTGTTGCAATTCTTTATCTTGATACACGTATGCTACTTTTCATTCGATTTTTAATTATAGGGAACTGTAATAATCCCACCTAGACCTTATTGGCCAGTAATAATCCCACCTCAGAATATTCCCTCCACCAGTCCCACCTTTCACCTATTTTTCCTACAATGGTCCCCCGTTAAAAAAACTTAACGGAGTTAAGCTTTTTTCCAAATTACACATAGTTTTTTTAGGGCTTTTGATTAGAACGACGATACGAGTCCATTGATGTAAAATTTGCCTCGAAACGCTGCTCCAAACGATGAAAACGATGCTTCAATTCGGGTGTTTAAATTTCCAATTAACCAAAATCAAGTCACTTGGAGCACCATTTCGAAGTAAGTTTTACATCAATGGACTCGTATCATCGTTCTGATCAAAAGCCCTAAAAAATCTGTTTGTAATTTGGAAAAAAACTTAACTCCGTTAAGTTTTTTTTAACGGGGGACCATTGTAGGAAAAATAAGGGAAAAGTGGGACTGGTGGGGGGAATATTCTGAGGTGGGATTATTAATGGCCAATAAGGTCTAGATGGGATTATTACAGGCCAATTCCCCTTAATTATATTACATAATAAACTTTTGTTTGACGGATATCAAGATGCGTAGTGATGAGTGAAACAAATGCCCCACACTTGGGCATGAAGCGACATGTGGCTCCTAGTCAGCAAAGAGGCTTAAAGTTAAAAATGAGTGTAGTGGTGAGTGAAACAAATGCCCATTGCAATAATTACACATTGAAAT
Source organism: Helianthus tuberosus (assembly GCA_030545235.1). Classification (NCBI taxonomy): domain Eukaryota; kingdom Viridiplantae; phylum Streptophyta; class Magnoliopsida; order Asterales; family Asteraceae; genus Helianthus; species Helianthus tuberosus. The sequence continues at coordinate 67,918,858 of CM060406.1, forward strand.
TGAATTTAAATAAAAAACCTATCAAAAAAATTTCATTGGCCAACAACTCTCTACCCGGCGTTTAATTTGGAACGCCCCAAGCCCCCAACCCTTTTTCAAGAAAAACGCCCATGGGGGGAGGGGGGGGGGGGGTTGAAGGGCGTGTTTGGGCGTTTTTTGGGGGAAAACGCCAAAAAACCCCACTATTGGTTGTCTTATAGTCCTTGATACACCACTGAAAATCATCAAAACGACATGTTGCCTCGAGCCTGACTAAATTGTAAACCAAGTACCAAATCGTACACCTATTGTTGTGTGTCACCAAGTGATTGAGTGGAGGGTAAATTGTGAAATGAGAAGAGAAACACTTTAAACATTAGGTATCATCATTTTGTTAGTATGTGTATTGGCACTATATGGCTCAAATCTTGCTTATTTATCTGTAATCTGTTAGCAAAACTTGATTTCGGAACAAATATTCATTTAATAGTTCAACATATCCTGTTGAGATCGGGCTTTCCGATTATTAATAGTAAGAATCAAATTGATATTAAAAGACACCAATGGCTATTTAATTACGTAACGTTTTTTATTTACTTGTACCGTCCAAACTTGTAATTTACTGTTACACTAGCATGTTGTATTCACTTAAAATGAAATAGTGCACAATTAGGAGAAAAAACGTGGAGCACAAGTATGGCATGTTTACATTTTCATCAAACTTCATTATCTTATATAAATTGACACACACACTATACACATTGGCGAAGCTTGGCCCCCCCCCCCCCCACACCCAATTTTTCCGAAACCGGGGGGGGGGGGGTGGAAACGTATATACCTAAAAATTTTCTATACGAAAATACTATTCATAACACTACGCATCGAAAAATTCGAGGGGTCGGGCGCCCCCTCGGACTAAGCCTAAGCTGCGCCCCTGACTATACATACACATAAAATAATAATGTTTATTGTCATATTTAAAGATTCAAAGGGTGACGAAAATTCTTATAAGATAAGAATTGTTGAGAATACTATTATAATTAAGGAAATTAGGATACCTACCTTCTAGTTTCATACTTAAGTCTTATTACAGTTTTGAATATATTCTAAGTTTTATGTGTAAACTATTTTATTGAGATGAATATATTCAAGTTTCATACGTAAGTCTTAATTAAGGAGATGTTTACTAAGACGAGTTAATTACTAGCAAGATTGATGAAATTAAAAAAAAAAAACAGTCACTATCTTATTAGTCAAATATTGTGATAGTGGTTTTTACAAACTAGGACGTTTTTAGTGAATAACTTTTTAGTCGAAGACCAATTAGTAGATGAAAGGTAAATGTATCAATGGTAGAGGTGTAAAAAAAACCGGTTTTAGAACTGAAATCGGGAAAAAAAACCGAAACCGGTTTTTTTTTTATAACCGGTTTTAGAACCGAACCGAACCGCCGGTTGTAAACCGGTTAGGATTCTTGATCTGAAAAACCGCTTAATAACCGAAATCGGTTAAAAACCGATCCCAACCGGTTACACAGGTTATTGTTTTGGACTTGAAAAACCGGTTAGTAACCGAAACCGGTTATAAAAAAAAAAAACCGGTTTTCGTTTTGGATGAAAAAAACAGGTTCGGTTAATAACCGGAACTGGTTTTAAAAAAAAAACCGATTTGTACACCTCTAATTGATGTTCAGGCGAATGAGTAATCTATTCTTGCTTACGATTTATAATTGTGTCTTGTATTCACTTACGCTATTGTAAAAATAGAATCATAAAATCTATTTATTTAGAATGGCAAACTCACATACCCACTAAATCTACTCCTAAATATTACAATAATGTCTACTATGGAACTTGAAGAACACTAAGTCTATGAGTGATGGTCTGGTAGTTAATCCTTAATCCCTTCTTGATCTTATGAGAATGGATCTGCAAAATAAGAACACAGTGAATCTCATTACAATGAGAGGTGGGGGTTCTCCTTATAAACACCTTCCGGCATGAGAATAAGTATTCTTTTAAAGAAAGTAAACGAGTGTGTTTTAAGTGTGTGAGAGTAAGAGAGTCGGTCCTTAAACCTTTGAAGGAGTCTCGTATTTATAGCCGAACGTTGGAAAGGAGGATTAAGGGCTGATGGGCCTTAGACCAGTTGTCATCGTCAAAGAATATCCACTTGGTCCCCTCTAGCAAGATAGGTAGTGTCTTACGCAAAGGTGGGGGTGACGTGATGCAATCTGATTGGCCACCTATTGTGGTCCAAGTGTACCCTCTGTCGGGCACTCGGGCCTGCCATCAACCGTTAGTGGAGATCTTGTGGCAGTGTCTGGCAACGACTGATTGTTGCCACGTGTTCGTCCTTTCATACTTGTTGTCCCCTGTATTATTCCACCATCGTGGGAAGGTGTAACTGCAGGGTTTGCCACAAGCTGTTAGCTGCATGGTGCTGCCAAGTGTATTGCCTGTCTTTTATGTGAGTTGTCATGATGCACACCCGCGGATGCTCATATGTAGAATAACTCTAAAAATCAGTCAAGTGTTTAGACAATAGCCATGGGTATGATCGAGCATGCGCATGGCTACAAACGCCATTTGGGATCATACCTCTTCTGAGCTATAACTCGTACCACTTGTTTAGAAACACCTTAATATACTTCTTCATACACCAAGTTACAAGTCATTTGGAGTTTAGTCATAAAAGCTATTTAAAAAAAAAATTCATACCCCCTCCGCTCCTCTAGTTTTCTTTAGGTGCATGGAAAAATATTTTATTTTTTGATTTTGCCAATCGTATATGGTCCCTTAGTGAGTTTGACTTTTTGGAAAAAAAAGTTACAAAAATAAAAAGGACGGAAAATGACGAAAGTAAACATTGATCAAACAAAAATTACCAAAATAATTTAGATAACACCTAAAAATCCATTCACTTTAGAACGTAACATTTGTCCCAAGCGACTAAAAAATAGATTCTTAATTATGATGGACCCACCCTGAAATCCAATAGAAAAGAGTATGTGTCTAAAAAGTCTACACAGACTCTATATTTGTTCATGCGTCTGAATTTGGACTCTACGAGAAAGAGTCGATGGATTTAACTGAACTATATCTATGTAGCATTTTCCACTTTATTTTCTCCATGACTTTTAAATGAGGATAATTTTTTCATACGATAATTTTCTTTTAAAATTACAGTCTTAAAAGAAATATTTATTTTAGTATGTAAAAGTTATCCTCATTAAAAAATAATGGAGAAAATAAAAGAGGAAAAATACTTATTCTTTCACCATTTGAAGTCTCGATGTGTAGACATTTTGAATGTATATTTTGGTGATTTTGGGTGGGTCAATGTCTATTTTGGTTTCGGTAAATTTCTTTAAAAAGTTTTTTTTTTTTTTTTATTTTATTACCATTAACGAATTCATCTTGTTATAAATGCATAAAACCTAAAAAGTTATTCAAAACCTTTTTTTATATATCTCCGCAACTTTTAAATCCTTGTGTTTTTCAAGTAAAACATTAAAAAACTATAAACATATCATGTAAAACATTAAAAAACTATAAACATAAATATTTTTGAATTTAAATCACAATAATATTTTTTATACATAAAAATATTTTTCACTTCTAATAATATATTAAGACTCAAGAATTGTTTGGGATGAACCGGATCTAAGTGTGGTTGGTTAGGCAAGCACGGTGTAGTAAGGGTGAAGGGGCACCCTCAATTAACCAAAATGAAACCAAAACAACCAACCATTGTCCATCAAGTAACACCTTATTTCAACTCAAAACAATCAAGATAAACCAAAACAATTGCGGTGGTGTTCCCTTAAACCCGATTCCAATTTCCAACGCTTTTTCAGCCTTCTTCTTTCTTGATCATGCTCAAAATGATCACGATCCTAAAATTTCATATATTCATTTGCGGTGTGTGCAAATTGTTATCGGCGAACCATAATTCATCCTAAGAAGTGTAAACACACAATTGTTAAGTGCATAGATGGTTGACGAACCACTGACACAAGTAGTGCCAGTGGCTATCAATGCATAATATTATTATGAGTTAAATCCCAAGGCTTTACTAATTACACCCTTGGTCCCAATACTTACAAAAAATAAACTCGTTTGGTCTTGTGCACTAACATTAGTTAAAAATCTCTGTTAAAACACCACATATGCTTGGCACATGAGAGTTTCACTTCAAATTAATGTCCAAATAAAACACAAAATAAATAATAAAAGATTATTTAAAATAAATGGGCCCCACCAGGCCACCACCCTCATCCTCTTCTTCATCCAACTCTACCTCCTTCACCATCTGATGTTCTGATCCATCCACCATGCAACCACCACCATGACTTCCTTTCAAATCAAAACCCCAATTCAACCCATAATAAATCTCCTAAAGGCATTATTATATTATATTATATTTATATTTATTTATATATGAATTTAGACTCTTGATGAACAGTGCATGAATTTTAGTTATTTTTTTAGTTTTAAAATTATTAAAGTATTTTATAGAAGAAGAAGATGATTGATTACTAGCTTTAAAAATTAGATCGGTATTGATTCGATTCGTTACAATATTGGTATGATACATGCATTTTGTATAGAAATCAACAAAATTTTACAAGAGCGAAAACGTTAAAAACAAACACCAGTACTGGCACCGATGTTTGTACGGAACCGATCGGTTCACAGTGGCACGGTATCGGTAACGTTATTCGTTTATCCTAATAGATAGAGTTGTATAAATGAAAATGTTTTGAAACCGAAAACCAAAAAAATGAATACATGTATTGGTACCGGTGGTACGGTAGCAATACGATATTAGATTATCAAAAGAAAAAAAACAATATAAATAAACTTATGTACCGAAAACGATGTTGTTCGGTTCGGTACGATATGGTAGCGATACGGTGTCAATTTATTGAAAGGAAAACAATAAAAAAAATAAATACCACTACCGATACGTATATTGTTTAGTCGGTTTCGGTTCGGTTTGGTATGGTATGATAGCGGCATAATATTCGTTATCAATAAAATTTATATCGAATGTTGAAAAAAATAAATAAACATAAAACGCAAACCAACCAAACCGATACTAATTGAACAACATCGGTACCAGCATCAGATATTCGTTTTTATTGTTTTTGATGTAAGGTTTTCTCTTTGAATTACTATAGGCTATTGCGAATACCGGTACCATAACGAAAAGAACAGACATCAACCGAATTCCCGCCGCGAAGTGCGAGAGGAATCTCACTAGTTTAAATCGTTTTCAATTCCTCTGACGACAGTTTAACTATTAAGATCCCAATTTTCAACTTTAACCATCTTACAAATTTATGCGATCCACTCTTTTATATAATAATAATAATAATAATAATAATAATAATAATAATAATAATAATAATAATAAAGGGAAAAGATCAAATTGTCACACCCCAACCGATGGCGGAAACATCAGGGTGCGAGCACTAAGCGTTTAGATTGCTTATGAGATTCCATAACACTAGATATTTCAATAGTAATTAAGTAGATTTCATGATATAGATTGTCAAATGTCAAACAAGCATCATCAAAATTACATCACATAGTAAAATTGTTCAAAAAGTCTAAAATTATTTAAGTGACGTTTCTAGGGATCTCCTAGCTTGATTTCCATGTGTTCCTTAGCAACCTATCAGCCTGCAACATGTATTAAAATATCAATACAAAAGTATTGGCGAGTATACAAGTTTGATAATAGAATAATAGATTAAAACAACTCATATCCACAATGTAAGTATAAAAAAAAAAATAGTTTCAGCCGTGCTAGTGTCGCAGTCCACGCAATGATAGCCCAAGTATCCCGATGCTTTAGTGTTTACCCAAGACTCAAGGTAAACTAGAATCCTCCTAACAATACCCCCCGAGAATAATGGGAGAGGTGCACCTCCTATAGCGCTACTATTGTTAAGGCGGAACTACACACCCTGTATTAAACGTCACATAGCACAAAATAGAATACTAGAATGCACAAGTTTTCACATACACATAGGATAGAGTTTAGCTTGCAAAAGTATCAAGTTTCGTAGTTTATAGAATACATGTTACATCCCAAAGTTTAAAGGAAAAAGGGATCGAGTATACTTACAGTGATTGCTTAACAGTATAGACTGTTATTGGATCAAATGGAGCTCTTTTAGAATTAGCCTGATTAGATTACAGCAGATAAGAGTCAGGCAGAAATAACGAGATTGCGTAAAGTGTGGGAAACAGTCACTGGATCGGATGGCTGTCCGATCGGATGGCTATCCGATCGGATTGCCAGTCGATCGGGTGACATGTGTGTGAGGAATGGATGGCAGCCCGATCGGATGGCCATCCGATCAGGTTGCCACTTGGTTCTAGATCCACAAGGTGAGGAGAATAGGGTGGCTGTCCGATCGGATTGCTATCCGATCGGGTTGCCACTAGGCCCAAGTATTAAGTGCTTTGGTTCCTCTGATCGGGTGGCTGCGTAATCGGATGGCTGTCCGATCGGGTTGCCATTTGATCAAGGGTTCCGAGTCTCAAGTTTCAAGTTTCAAGGCTATGAGACAAGTGTCACCTGATCGGGTGGCTATCCAATCGGACGCTGTCCGATCGGATTGCCATTCGATCGGGCGACCCTTGTTCCGTTTACCATCTTGTAAAATTTTCTAAGTTTAACGATGACGACATGTTACGCATTATGACAATGGTAAACTCATCGTCGCTTAGCCGTTCTGATCGGGTGGGAACCACCCCAGTCCGATCAGTTATTGTCCGCGATAACATTTATGTCAAAATCCATATTCCGGCCGTCATTCTTCGGTAGAAATCCATCCTTGAGTCGATTCTAGACTAATAATCAAGCCTATAATCCGTTCAGAACTGGATCTCACCGTTTAAAGTAAGAGATTAAAGAAAAGCTGAAGAACTTAAGTTTTATATGAAAAATTCTAGATTTAACTTAGATTTAGTGTAAAACGCGTATGAAATTCCTTAGATCCAAGCTAGATCTTGCCAGAAATGACGTTATATAGAAGTTTGTACAAACCACCATGATGACATCACCCTTAAGACCTCAGATCCGAGAGATTTCACGGTGAAAAGTGTGATTTCGAAGGAAAATCACGTAGAGAATGAAGTGTAGATCAAGAAAGTACAAGGATCTAGCTTAAAACGTACCGAAATCAATGGGAAAATGAAGAATGTAGTGTGTGTGCATCTGGACGAACAGGGCTGTCACATCAGGGAATAAAGTGATGTGACAGGCCTATTTATAGTGTGGAGGAGGGTGAAAAGGATCTGTGCGCATGGATCGGGTGGCAACTCGATCGAGTGGCCATTCGATCGGGTGGTCATCCGATCGAGTGGTCGTCCGATCGGGTGGTCATCCGATCGGATTGCCACTTTGGCCAATCCATCCTTCCCGTGTTCCTGTTTTCACGTGTAAGATCAAGCGTTGCGTATTATTTGGTAACAAAATAACTAGATTACATCATAAACACAAAAGTTTTCAAGATTAATAGATTCCGCCAGTGACAAGACTCTAGTCTCTCGTTTATCCAAGAATCAAGTTTCACGAGTCTAAAGAGTCAAGCACCAAATAGATTTAGATATTTCAAACGTAGATTTAGGCATTCCATCATAGATTTAGACATTCCAACATAGATCTAGGCACTCCAAATATAGGGTTAGGCATTCCAAGCATATAGAATTAGACATTCCAAACATAGATTTAGACATTCAAGCATATAGATTTACCCAGATAACAAAGTATCACACACCATATAGTTCAAGGGCTAGACTTGCCAATTAGCTAAAGTTCAGGGACTGAATCTGACAAAAGTCTAAAGTTTGGGGACGTTGGGCGTTACAGTCTCCCCTCCTTTAGGAGATTTCGTCCCTGAAATCTTAGAAGAAGACTGCTCGAAGAGCTGTGGATACTTGGCCTTCCCATCGAACCTTAACGATGGGAATTTTGTTGCGCCTCAGACGCTTGATAGTTTTGATCCATGATTTTGACCGGTTTCTCCACAAATTGCATAGCTTCATTTATTTGCAAGCCCTCAAGGGGAACCTGAAGTTCCTCGTCGGCTAGGCATTTACGTAGATTAGATACGAGGAACACTGGGTGTACGTTGTTTAGCTCTTGTGGCAAGTCGAGTCTGTACGCCACCTTGCCAATCCTTTCGAGTATTTTGAAAGGACCAACATAGCGAGGGGTGAGCTTTCCCTTCTTTCCAAAACGAACTACTCCCTTCCAGGGAGATACCTTGTGAAGAACTCGGTCACCAACATCAAATTCCAAAGGCTTACGCCTACTATCAGCATAACTCTATTGTCTGCTCCTAGCCTTGATCAAGTTATCACGGATCTGAAGAATCTTATCCGTTGTCTCTTGGATTATTTCAGGGCCAGTAAACTGCTTGTCACCAATCTCATGCCAGCTGAGAGGAGATCGGCACTTGCGGCCATACAGAGCTTCGAAAGGAGCCATCTGAATACTGGAATGATAGCTGTTGTTGTACGAGAACTCAATCAATGGTAAATGTACATCCCAGTTACCACCAAAGTCGATGACACAAGAACGGAGCATATCCTCTAGGGTCTGAATAGTACGCTCGGTCTGTCCATCCGTTTGAGGATGAAAGGCCGTGCTAAGATTCAAGTGAGTACCCATAGCGGATTGGAAGGTTTTCCAAAGACGTGAAGTAAAACGACCATCGCGGTCCTAGATTATGTCAAGAGGTATGCCATGACGGCATATAATCTCATCAGTATAGATTCGAGCAAGTTTCTCCACCCTGTAATCTTCATGAATAGGAAGAAAGTGGACGGATTTGGTCAAACGATCGATTATCACCCATATACTATCGTGACCAGAAGGTGTTCGAGGTAACTTAGTAATAAAGTCCATAGCGATACCATCCCATTTCCAGACTTGGATTTTAGGTTGTTCTAAGAGTCCTGAAGGGCGTTGATGTTCAGCCTTTACTTTCGTACAAGTAAGGCATTTAGAAACATATACAACAATGTCTCTTTTCATGCCAGGCCACCAATAAGTTGTACGCAGATCATGGTACATCTTATCGGTGCCCGAATGAATGGAGTAATGGGATTTGTGAGCCTCCTTCATAATGAGCTCACGAAGATTATCGCGATCCGGCACCCAGATGCGATTGAGGTAATATTGCAGTCCATTAGGTTTAGTTTCAAGCTGATCAATTCTAGCGCCGTGGATTTCTTCTTCTAGACTTCCTTCATTTGCTGATGAATACTGGGCATCACGTATACATGCATGGATATCATTAGAGATACGAATAGCATTCACATGAGTCTTACGACTGAGAGCATCGGCCACTACATTCACCTTGCCAGGATGGTAGCGAATTTCGCAGTCGTAGTCGTTAAGCAATTCCACCCAACGTCTCTGTCGCATGTTCAGCTCTTTTTGGTCAAATATATGTTAAAGACTTCTATGGTCAGTGAAAACCACGCACTTAGTACCATACAAGTAATGTCGCCATATTTTTAACGCAAACACAACTGCACCAAGCTCCAGATCATGAGTAGTATTGTTTTTCTCATGCAATTTGAGCTGACGAGAAGCATAAGCAATAACCTTGTCCCGCTGCATGAACACACAGCCCAAACCACGGTTCGAGGCATCGCAATATACCACGAAATCGTCATTCCCATCAGGGAGAGTAAGAACAGGGGCATTACACAAAAGAGTCTTAAGAGTTTGAAAAGATTTCTTTTGTTCGGGACCCCAAGCAAAAGGTTTCTCTTTCTGAGTTAGCGAAGTAAGAGGAACGGCGATCTTTGAGAAATCTGAAATAAACCGGTGGTAATACGCGGCCAAACCTAGAAAGGAACGAATCTCGGATGCAGATTTTAGCGTACTCCAATTCTTCACAGCTTCGATTTTAGACGGGTCAACATGAATACCTTGCTTTCTAACGACAAGACCAAGAAATTGAACTTCATTAATCCAAAACTCACACTTAGAAAATTTAGCGTACAGACGCTCACCACGCAAGAGTTCAAGCATCAAGCGCAAATGTCGAGCATGATCAGCTTTAGTTTTAGAATAAATTAGGATATCATCAATAAAGACTATCACAAAACGATCCAAATAGGGCTTACAAACACGATTCATGAGATCCATGAACACAGCGGGTGCGTTGGTCAATCCAAAAGGCATGACCACGAACTCGTGTGTCCATAACGGGTACGAAATGCGGATTTGGGTACATCATCTTCGAGAACTCGAAGCTGATGATAACCAGAACGAAGATCAATTTTCGAGAAACATGACGCGCCTTGTAGTTGGTCAAATAGATCATCGATGCGGGGAAGAGGATAACGATTCTTAATGGTAAGCTTATTAAGTTCACGGTAGTCGATACACATACGGAATGAACCATCTTTCTTCTTGACGAACAGCACGGGAGCACCCCATGGCGAGGTACTTGGTCGAATACATCCCTTGTCGAGTAGTTTTTGAAGCTGACTAGATAACTCTTGCATCTCGGAAGGTGCAAGATGATACGGGGCCTTGGCGACAGGAGTCACACCAGGTATGAGATCAATAAGAAAATCAACAGATCGAGGAGGAGGAAGACCGGGAAGATCTTCGGGAAAGACATCAGGGAAATCACACACCACTGGAACGTCGCTCATGTTCTTCCCATTGCTCTTTTGTTCCACCACGTGGGCCAAGAAAGCAAGGTTCTGTTTACGTAAGCACCTGCTCGCTTGTGTGCATGACATCAGCCTCAGTCCTTTCGAAGGTCGGTCTCCATAAACATGCAGGATATCACCAGACGGTAAAGGTAAACGAACAAACTTCTCGTGACAAGCGATCTTGGCATGGTTCTTACGCAACCAATCCATGCCGATAATGACATCGAAACTACCCAATTGCATGGGTATAAGATCTATAGTAAACACGTGGTTGTTAAGAATCAAGAAACAACCACGGAGGATAGAATCAACTAGAATAGACTTCCCATTGGCAATTTCCACCGAAAACGACTTAGGTAACATACTGTGTGCACAGTTTAGCAGAGATTCAAATTCCACGGACACAAAACTTCTATCGGCACCAGTATCAAATAGGATCGAAGCATAAAGGTTATTCACAAGAAACGTACCATTCATGACATCATTGTCATTACGAGCCTGATTAGCGTTGAGATTGAACGCTCGTCCACGAGCGGCTGGCTGCTGGTCCTGGTTTAGCTGAGGACATTGATTGCGGAGGTGAGTAGTATCTCCACATTTGTAGCATGCACGAACAACGTTGACTGGCTTTGGAATCTTTTGAGGAGCTAGAAGTGCTGGTAGAGCTGTCTGAGCTGGGGCTTGCTGAACTGGTTGAGCTAGGTTAGCTTGACGACAGTAGGGAGTCATGTGACCATAGCGGTTGCAGTTGGTGCACAATCGACATGCAGAAGCAACAGGATGATGAAAGTTAAATGTGGCACACTTGGGGTAAGACCCAGTGTACTGCTTCTTAACTTCTGGGACAGCAGGGTTAGCAGCAGCAGGAGCAGGTTTAGTAGTAGGGTTTGCAGCAAGAACAATAGCATTGCATCCTGAACCCTGAGATTTCCTTTTCTTGTTCTTGCTGCCACTTGACTGCTGGGTGATTTGATTCGCAGACTTGGAGATGGCAGGAGTAGCAAACTGCTTATCACGCACACAGTTGTTATTCAAACTTGCTGCCAAACAATAGACTTCCTCAATATTCCCGAGTTGAGCTGCTTCAATAGAATCACGCATAGCAGGAGGTAGACCATTGATGCACTTGGTTATCATCCGCTTGGGAGTGGAAACCAAGTGAGGAACGATCAAGCTAAACTGCTTGAATCTGGTAGTATAAGCCAGGTTATCATCACCAACCTGCTTCAAATGCCAAAACTCTTCTTCTAGCTTCAGTTGTTCATGAGGAGGGCAGAATTCAAGCATCATTAATTCTCGCACCTCAGCCCATGGAAGAGCATAGGCTTCTTCATTTGATCGGACGTTTCTCTCGTTTGTCCACCACTCTAATGCTCTGCCTTGAAACATTCCAGTCGCACTCCTAGTCTTTAGATGATCCGGGCATTCGCTGTTAATGAAGGTAACCTCAATGCTGTCAAACCACTCGAGCATAGCAGTCACCCCATCACTGCCCGTGAAAGACTTAGGGTTGCAAGAGATAAAATGCTTATAGGTGAAATTGGTAGACTTTTCTTTCTCCGTCTTAGAATCAACGGAAGAGGGAGGAGTGTTCGATCCTTGGATCTCAGAGACAATCTTTGGCACGACTCGAGCGATCTGGTCGGCCATGAAGGACATCATTTTTTTCTGAGACTTTTCTCTGGATCTCTTGAGAGTGTCAGAGAGCTTTCAAGAAGACATCCTAAGATCCAACAAGAGGATCATATAAATCTAGATTAATATAGATTCACACACGATAGATTAAGACTCAAGATTCACATAGATACCGCAACCCATGACCTTCGCATGGCACGTTGTACGAAGTTTGGCGATGTGTTAGAAACGCTTATATGTAGGAAGTACTAGTGGCGTATCCACCACGCTTCGGGCACGATCGCTTCGACCCCGTACTTGGTGTCATGTTACGTGTCGCAAAACATACTCATCATCATATATTCACATAGACTACTCCAATAGTTTCACATAGATTCCAATAGATTCAATAGATTCAACAGATTCAATAGACTCACAGACTCCAATAGATTCAATAGTTTCCAATAGATTCATTAATAGGTTCCAATAGATCCAATAGTTTCCAATAGTTTCACATAGATTACCATAGACAATTCACAAACAACGAAATCCCTCATGGCACGTGCTATGAAATTTCGGCAACATGACGGAAGCACTTATATATAGGAAGTACCAGCAGCGTATCCACCATGCTTCAATCATGCCACGTCCCCCTCGTCATCGGTGTCACGCTTCACTAATCCCAACATTAGATTCCACCACTTTTCAAAACATAGATTACCCAAATAGATCATAGACTAACCAAATAGACTCAATCATAGATTAACCAAATAGATTCCACAACTTCAACCCGAGCCTACAAAATTACGAACTTTACTTAGCGCGTGGTACGAAGCCTCGGCAACATGCGAGAAACACTTATATATAGGAAGTACCAGCGGCGTATCCACCATGCTCCGGGCATGTCACGTCATCCTCATCTTCGGCGCTAGGCTACGTTTCGCATTTTGTTTCTCAAAAAAGCACACACTTAGATTACATGTAGATTACGCTAGAGTACGCATAGATTACACATAGATTCCTCATAGATTACTCAAGTAGTTTTCATAGATTGGATTCCAACAACTCATCACCGGGTTGTAAACACTAAGTTTCGCATGGCACTTAGCACGAAAGTTGGCAACACGTCTGAATTATATATAGGAAGTACCAGCGGCATATCCACCATGCTTCAGACACGTCACTTCTCCCTCGTGTTTCCATGCCATGTTACATTTAGTGTCTCACAACCACAACCACACATAGATTCATCAGATAGATTTACATAGAATCATAGTCGATCAAGATTCACACAGAGGCTATCGTGATAGAACAAAACTTCATAAATTTAGTTGATCCTAAGATTAGAGTTAACTTTTTAGATTGCGGACATACGTGCGACTTGTGAGAACGTCTCAAAATAAACGAAGAATCAAGATGAACGGAGAATTAAGTCTAAAACCACATGTAAAAGTCGAGATAACATAAGAGATAGGCTCATAAAACATAGAGTGTCCCGGGTAGAGGAACAGTGACTAACCAAAGTGATTTGAACCCCTTTCGAATTGAGATAGCGTGTCTTGACTTACTTAGACAAATACGTCATCGATGTTAGGCCTACGATATTCGTCCTTTTGGTCATTTCACGTATTCAATTGAATGGAAGTTTCGATAATTTGGCGAGACATGAAAACATCAATGAGTGGGTCTAGTTATCAAGGTCTAAGTTTCACCTCTAACTTGATAACGTCGTACCCTGATATCATCGGTACTTATCCGCAGACAAGACCTACTAGAATAATATGGAGATTTTCCATCAAGGTTCGGATGTCACTCCTTTCTTGAGGGCAAATCTCGTGCAAAATATAAACACTGGTGAACAGTGTTTTCAAAGTATTAAGTGTACATTATGTTAGCCTTAGGAAAGGCATGTAAGTTTCACAGGAGTATATGCTGCTAGGAAGCAATTACGGTAGGATGCATAAGTCTTAAACAACAGATAAGAATCAAGATTCCTAGAACTATAGACTAGGGCAAGTATTCCTACTCATCCTAATTCCCAATAGTTATGGCTCTGATACCAATCTGTCACACTGTAACAACTCTCATCAAAAGTCATATTTATTTAATTAAATTGTCTAATAGGAAACCCTAATTGAGAAACCCAAGTGATTCTGTATAGTCCCTAAAATTTTCAGAATAGTTGGAATTAGAATCAGGGCCCCTAAAAATCAAGGGGGGTAAACCCTAATTCACGATTATCATTAGAATGCGTTGTCTAAATTGAGAATTCTCGAACTATCAACTCAGCAGACCTATACTAGTGACAAGCCTACCCTACTCTACGTTGACATCCCAGGCGACACGCGACAGGGACCTTGGTCTCCTTCGCGACACGCGGGAGATGCACAATTAGGGTATAAATACAGGGGCTTGGGACTTGAATCCTGGCTTCAGTTCGACGTTAAAATTCTTTACGTACACAAAGTTAGACACTGTTTACTACAAAAACACACACTGATCACGAAGTGCTGCCACAATTCAGGGTAATAACTCGATCGCTGCTACGATTCAATGTCCGATCGATTAAACTATCCAATGGATGTTTAAGTGCTGCCCACATTAGGGTTTATGCTTTGTCATTCGTCGTTAAATCGATGGATGTTTAAGTATCGCACTTTGTCATTTGTTGTGAAGGTTGTAATCTCGTGAGTTATCGTAAATGTTGTATTAAGTTACTAACCTAGTTTGTGTGCCTGATTATTTAAACTAGGTTATCAAGGCTAATCAGTAGGCTAAGCTCTGTTCAAAATTAAATCTGCAATGTGAGTCATTCTCTTTTTATCAAATTTGTTTACAAAAAGCATGTTATTTTCAAAGTTATAATTACGGGGATTAAGTCTTTGTAATCACCAAGTTACAGCCGGTATGTGGGGTTTTGTATACATTACTTGATAATCGTCACCATTGGGGCAGCCAATGGGGGATATGACCATAGTCACAGATCCGGTCGAGTGACAAATACCGTGGGTAGTTGGTTTGATATCAGGAACATTGTAATCGCTCTTAATACTGTAAATTATAACAAATGAGTCGTTTTATTAAAAAGAATGATTCACTCAGTATTTCCCGCTGACAAAACCTTTTTCAAACATGTTTCAGGTGATCTGTTGTGATCCAGGAAAAAGTGCCGTGAAGCACTACAAGCTTATGGAAGTGGCTCAGTATAAAAATAAAGAAACATGTTTTATAAAATAAAAGATTTCTGTGTGAAATCTCAAGATTGTAAATTACCGGGTTTTATTCCGAGTTGTGAAATAAAAATAATCGGGAAATATTTCAGTTTTTAAAAGATCCTAAATAAACTTCCGCTGTTAAATAAATACCACGGGATTTTCTGTCCCGCGGCTCCTGAAACGGATTAAACCGGGCCGGGGGCCGTGACAGAAACAAGGTGGTATCAGAGCCACTGATCTAAGCCTATTAAGTATTTAGAAATACTTAATTTTACTAATTGCCAATTATATGATTATGTGTTTTATTAACTGATTATTTGTTAGTTACAGTATGGGTAAACAAAAGCTGTCAAACATCTATCTTAAACTAGATAGGTCATCCAACGAGAAGGGAAGTTCATCCCAAACAAAACCTTATGTAATTCCTGAAGAAGGAATATTTGTCCGTAAAGCGCAGTATGAAGAACCACTTTCTCCGGATAAAAGAAATTTGATTATTAGGAAAAGTAAGGAGAAAATAAAGAAAATCCGAGAAAAGAAAGTTAAACAGGAAACCCAGGAATTAACCAGTAAAACACCCTGGGAGGACAAATTAGATGAGAAATGGGCATATTTGTATATGCTAGCCACAGTAGTAGAAAATGCAAATCTCTAAATACTCTAACTCAAGTTTTAGCACCTTTATTTATTTACAATCCAGAAACCTTACTCAGTAAATAAATAAGTTCACAGTAAATTGTAGTATATTTTACTTGTCAGTTGTTTTATGTATGGTATACAATAATATTTAAGGGTTATATATGAGATTTTGTTATTTTATTTTAACATTTGGTATGTATTTTGCATATATGCTAAACAGCATGAATGAGATGTCTGAAGCTTTAGAAAATCTTAACCTCTATCCCGTTAAGATAGAAGTTTCCAAGGAATTCACTGGTTACTTCGCTGACAAAGAAGAACCCATGGAATTTCAATCCAAACCACTGGCAAAACCTAAACCCAAGAAAAGAAGCAGATTTGTGGGCTGGAGGCGTGTACGTAGGAAAAAGCCAGCAACAAGAAAGGTTACCAAAACTGAAGAACCAAAAGACAAAGGAAAAGGGGTAGAAATTGAGGAAAATGTTAATCAAGTAGAGATAGAAGCTGAGAAGAGTTTTAAGCAAACAGAAAGAGAAGTCGGAGAAAGTTCTAGACAGAAACAGAAAATGACTCCCTGGGAAGTTTTAGATCATAAACTAGTAATGAGTGACCTCATCGGACCTGCTGATGGAAACCTTGAACCAGCTAATCCAAACCTTATATTTACTGAAGAAGATCTCTTCAGCTACCCACTAGAAGCTCCAATTCCAATCAATCTGGAACCTGCTATTCCAGATCCTATTGTCCAACCTCAACCACTACCAGTAGAATTAGATGAATGGTGGACAACTGATTGGCAATACCAAAATCTTTTAAATAACCCTGATACATTTTTCCCACAAGTTGACCCAGAACCTCCACTATACCCAACTATGAGCCCGGAGAATCTGACTGAACTTCGTCTCTGGGGCGAAGAGTTAATTAATGCAGGAAATAGGATTAGGGATGTTGGAGAAAGAGTTACTTGGAAATACGACGAAAGGGAGCGTCGTTTTTAAGAAATTAGCTGACCAGATAATGGGAGTTTGCAGGAATGTTTGTTTAATAAATAAATCATAGGAACCAGTATATGTAATAACTTAACAATAAAACGTTGTATGATAATTGTGTGTACGAGGCATAATATAATATATAGAAATGAAACTCGGGAAATCGATAATTTTTTGTTATACATGTTAATGTAATTACGTGCAAACTATTTTATTATATTTATACTAATTATTTATATAAAATTAATTATCAGATGGCAAACATTGGTAACGAACCAGTAAATGAGGTTAATCAGTCTGAGCAACATCCAGGAGATCAATATATGACTAGGCAAGATATCGAAAATATTGTTGCTCAAGGAATAGCCAATGCTATTCCCGCAATCGTTGCTGCTGTAAAGAATCCAATCGAACCGCAACAAATCGTTCCTAGTAAACGTATTTCTGAAGATAACTTCAGTAATAGTGTAAACGGAGGAAATGATCATGTTAATCATAACGAGGAACCACATCAAGCTCCATTTCCTAAGAAAATGAAAGCCGCAACGCCTGGTTGCACTTTCAAAGAATTCCTTGCTTGTAAACCCACTGAATTTGCAGGAAATGAAGGAGCAACTGCATCACTGCGTTGGTTAGAGAAAACCGAAGCAGTAATTGCCATAAGTAAATGTGCTAAAGATGATCAGGTCATGTACGCATCAAATCTCTTCAAGGAAGGAGCACTCGAATGGTGGAACACTGTGTTACAATCAAAAGGAAGAATAATAGCTTATGCCATGAATTGGGAAGAATTTAAGGGTCTTGTAGAAAGAAAATTCTGTCCCGAGTATGAAAAGGAACAAATGACAAATAAGTTCCTAAATCATCGGATGATGGGTGTAGATTGTCGCGGTTATACTTCGACATTCTTTGAATATGCTAGAGTGGTACCAACGCTGGCTTCGCCAGAACCGGTACTCATTTCTCGCTACATTTGGGGACTGATTAGTGAAATCCGCAATATCGTTAAAGCTGCGAGACCTCGCACTATTGACGATGCTGTGGAATTAGCTAACACCCTAACTGATGAACTGGTACGTACACAAGATGAAAACAAGAAGAAAGAATTGGCTCAGAAAATTACCCAAGGATTTCGTGCGGGTAACAGTAGTAATTTCAAGAGAAGAGGAACTGGGCAATTCTCAACTCCGTCATTCTGCAGGAAATGCAAGAAGAAACATTATGGAAGATGCGATATAACCTGCAATTTTTGCTAAACTGTAGGACATCGTGAAGAAAACTACAGAAAGAAAACAATAGTTTGCTATAACTGTGGAGAAAATGGACATTTTAAAACAGAATGTCCTAAATTGGGCAAACCAGCAGACAACAAAATCAAGGCGACCGACGGAACTATTAAGAAGAATGCCAGGGCATTTCAGCTGACCACTCAAGAAGCAGAACTCATCCCAGATGTGATAGCGGGTACGTTCTTAGTTCACAACGTATACGCAAAAGTATTATTTGACTCTGGTGCAAACCAAAGTTTTATAAATACTTCATTCTGTCAAGCTCTTAATTTACCTTTAACCAGTATTAGGCAGATTTTTACAGTTGAAACGGCAGACGGAAATTCAGTTAAAATAGATAAAGTTTTGCAGGAAAGAAATATAGAACTTTTAGGACATAAATTCTCTGCAAACCTATTGCCAATGAATTTAGCTGAATTTGATGTTGTATTAGGAATGGATTGGTTAGTAACCAACCATGCTCGAATCTTTTGTGATCAGAATTCCATAGAAATTCAATCACCCACCGGAGAAGTAATTAGGATTACAGGAGATAAACCACGTAAGCCCATAAAGTTCATATCAGTAATGAAAGTTGCTAATTATGAACGAAAACAAGGAATAGTATATATGATTTCAGTAATCATTAGTACTAAGGGTAAAGAACTTAAGGAAATTCCTGTAGTCTCAGAATATCCGGATGTATTTCCAGAAGAATTACCAGGATTACCACCAGACAGGGAGGTAGAATTTAGAATTCATCTAATTCCAGGAACTACACCGATAGCCAAGGCACCTTATCGGTTAGCACCCACAGAAATGTTAGAACTGAAAAAGCAA
The DNA here is from genome assembly GCA_030545235.1 of Helianthus tuberosus. Lineage (NCBI taxonomy): Eukaryota > Viridiplantae > Streptophyta > Magnoliopsida > Asterales > Asteraceae > Helianthus > Helianthus tuberosus. Next base: position 67,938,105 of record CM060406.1, read on the forward strand.
TTAGATGAATTACTAAGTAAAGGTTTCATACAACCTAGTTCATCCCCGTGGGGAGCGCCAGTGTTGTTTGTTAAGAAAAAGGATGGTTCAATGAGAAAGTGTATTGATTATAGAGAATTAAATAAGGTTACAATTAAGAATCGATACCCATTACCTAGGATTGATGATCTGTTTGATCAACTTCAAGGAGCTAGATATTTTTCTAAGATAGACTTACGCTCCGGATATCATCAATTGAAGGTACAAGAAGAAGACATACCTAAAACTGCTTTCAGAACTAGGTATGGTCATTACGAGTTTACAGTCATGCCTTTTGGATTAACGAATGCACCTGCTGCATTCATGGACATGATGAATAGGATCTGTAAACCATATTTGGATAAATTTGTAATTATTTTTATAGACGATATACTTATTTATTCCAAAAGTCAGACAGAGCATTGTGAACACCTTCATGCACTCTTAACTTTGTTAAGAAAAGAAAAGCTTTATGCCAAATTCTCGAAGTGTGAATTTTGGTTAAAGGAAGTGCAATTCCTAGGACACATGGTGAATCACAAAGGTATTCACGTAGATCCTGCTAAGATAGAGGCAATTACCAATTGGAAGGTTCCGCAAACCGCAATGGAAATTAGAAGTTTTATAGGTTTAGCTGGATATCATCGACGGTTTATTAAGGATTTTTCCAAGATAGCCGTACCATTAATTAAGTTAACCTGTAAAGCTGTTAAGTTTGACTGGGGACCTAAACAAGAAGAAGCCTTTAGGATTTTGAAACAGAAATTAACAAATGCTCCAATCTTAGCCTTACCAGAAGGAACTGAAGATTTTGAAGTATATTGTGATGCTTCAAAACTAGGATATGGATGTGTGCTTATGCAACGCAAAAAGGTGATTGCATATGCTTCAAGGCAATTGAAAAAGCACGAAGAAAACTATACGACTCATGATTTAGAATTAGGAGCCGTAATTTTTGCCCTAAAGATTTGGAGACATTATCTGTATGGAAGTAAATTTACTGTTTATACAGATCATAAAAGTTTAAGATATATATTTGGGCAAAAAGAGTTAAACATGAGGCAAAGAAGATGGATGGAAATCCTAAGTGACTACGACTGTGATATTCAGTATCACGAAGGAAAGGCAAATGTAGTAGCAGATGCCTTAAGTCGTAAGTATTATGAGAAACAACGACGGGTTCGTGCTCTCAGATTAAATCTACAAATAGATTTAATGGGACAATTGAAGAATCTTCAAGCTACAGCAATCAAGGATGATGCTGAAGGAATGAAAGGACGAATAAAGGAATTAGAACAAGGAGCAGATGGAATTTGGAGATTCCACAAAAGTAGAATTTGGGTACCTAAGCAAGGAGACTTAAGACCTAAGATTTTAGAAGAAGGCCATAAATCTAGGTATACTATGCACCCAGGAAATAATAAGATGTACCAAGATTTAAGAAAGAATTTTTGGTGGATAGGAATGAAAAAGGATATAGCGCAATATGTTTCTAAATGTCTTACTTGTTCACAAGTTAAGGCAGAACATCAGAAACCTTCAGGTCTACTACAACAATTAGAGATGCCTGTATGGAAATGGGAACTTATAACAATGGATTTTGTTACTAAGTTACCCAAAACAAGAAAAGGTAATGATGCGATTTGGGTAATTGTGGATCGATTAACCAAATCAGCTCACTTTCTACCAATGAAAGAAACCTTTAGCATGGAAAGATTGGCAAAGTTGTATGTAGATAAAGTCGTATCTCTACATGGAGTTCCACTCTCCATTGTATCAGATAGGGATAGTCGTTTCACTTCTCATTTCTGGAAAAGTTTCCAGCAAGCTATGGGAACTCGACTCAATCTGAGTACTGCATATCATCCCCAAACAGACGGACAAAGTGAAAGGACGATCCAAACTCTAGAAGACATGCTCCGAGCATGTGTAATAGATTTTGGTGGAAATTGGGATGATCATTTACCATTAATTGAATTCTCCTATAACAATAGCTATCATTCAAGTATTAAAACCGCCCCATTTGAAGCACTGTACGGAAGAAAGTGCAGAACTCCAGTTTGTTGGGCAGAAATAGGAGAAAGTCAATTGTCAGGTCCTGAAATAGTACAAGAGACGACTGATAAGATTACACAAATCAAGGAAAGACTGAAAATGGCTCGAGATCGTCAGAAGAGTTATGCAGACAATAGATGCAAACCATTAGAATTCCAGGTTGGAGACAGAGTAATGTTGAAAGTTTCTCCTTGGAAAGGAGTTGTTAGATTTGGTAAGAAAGGAAAGCTAAGTCCAAGGTACGTAGGACCATTTCCAGTAATCCAACGTATAGGACCAGTTGCTTATCGTTTACAACTACCAGAAGAATTAGCTGGAGTACATGATGTATTTCATGTATCCAATCTCAAGAAATGCTTATCAGATGAATTACTGGTAGTACCTCTTCGAGATATAGAGGTAAACGAAAAGCTAAAATTTGTTGAGAAACCTCTTCAAATTGAGGATCGAAAGATCAAGTTTCTCAAACATAAACGACTAGTTTTAGTCAAAATCAGATGGGATTCAAAGAGAGGAGCTGAATACACTTGGGTGCTGGAATCAGAAATGAAGCGAAAGTATCCTCATTTATTCCAGTAGATCTCGAGGACGAGATTTTTATTAAGGTGGGGAGAATGTAACAACTCTCATCAAAAGTCATATTTATTTAATTAAATTGTCTAATAGAAAACCCTAATTGAGAAACCCAAGTGATTCTGCATAGTCCCTAAAATTTTCAGAATAGTTGGAATTAGAATCAGGGCCCCTAAAAATCAAGGGGGGTAAACCCTAATTCACGATTATCATTAGAATGCGTTGTCTAAATTGAGAATTCTCGAACTATCAACTCAGCAGGCCTATACTAGTGACAAGCCTAGCCTACTCTACGTTGACATCCCAGGCGACACGCGACAGGGACCTTGGTCTCCTTCGCGACACGCGGGAGATGCACAATTAGGGTATAAATACAGGGGCTTGGGACTTGAATCCTGGCTTCAGTTCGACGTTAAAATTCTTTACGTACACAAAGTTAGACACTGTTTACTACAAAAACACACACTGATCACGAAGTGCTGCCACAATTCAGGGTAATAACTCGATCGCTGCTACGATTCAATGTCCGATCGATTAAACTATCCAATGGATGTTTAAGTGCTGCCCACATTAGGGTTTATGCTTTGTCATTCGTCGTTAAATCGATGGATGTTTAAGTATCGCACTTTGTCATTCGTTGTGAAGGTTGTAATCTCGTGAGTTATCGTAAATGCTGTATTAAGTTACTAACCTAGTTTGTGTGCCTGATTATTTAAACTAGGTTATCAAGGCTAATCAGTAGGCTAAGCTCTGTTCAAAATTAAATCTGCAATGTGAGTCATTCTCTTTTTATCAAATTTGTTTACAAAAAGCATGTTATTTTCAAAGTTATAATTACGGGGATTAAGTCTTTGTAATCACCAAATTACAGCCGGTATGTGGGGTTTTGTATACATTACTTGATAATCGTCACCATTGGGGCAGCCAATGGGGGATATGACCATAGTCACAGATCCGGTCGAGTGACAAATACCGTGGGTAGTTGGTTTGATATCAGGAACATTGTAATCGCTCTTAATACTGTAAATTATAACAAATGAGTCGTTTTATTAAAAAGAATGATTCACTCAGTATTTCCCGCTGACAAAACCTTTTTCAAACATGTTTCAGGTGATCTGTTGTGATCCAGGAAAAAGTGCCGTGAAGCACTACAAGCTTATGGAAGTGGCTCAGTATAAAAATAAAGAAACATGTTTTATAAAATAAAAGATTTCTGTGTGAAATCTCAAGATTGTAAATTACCGGGTTTTATTCCGAGTTGTGAAATAAAAATAATCGGGAAATATTTCAGTTTTTAAAAGATCCTAAATAAACTTCCGCTGTTAAATAAATACCACGGGATTTTCTGTCCCGCGGCTCCAGAAACGGATTAAACCGGGTCGGGGGCCGTGACACACACCCCAACCGATGGCGGAAACATCGGGGTGCGAGCACTAAGCGTTCAGATTGCTCATGAGATTCCATAACACTAGATATTTCAATAGTAATTAAGTAGATTTCATGATATAGATTGTCAAATGTCAAACAAGCATCATCAAAATTACATCACATAGTAAAATTGTTCAAAAAGTCTAAAATTATTTAAGTGACGTTTCTAGGCATCTCCTAGCTTGATTTCCATGTGTTCCATAGCAACCTATCAGCCTGCAACATGTATTAAAATATCAATACAAAAGTATTGGCGAGTATACAAGTTTGATAACAGAATAATAGATTAAACAACTCATATCCACAATGTAAGTATAAAAAAAATAGTTTCAGCCGTGCTAGTGTCGCAGTCCACGCAGTGATAGCCCAAGTATCCCGATGCTTTAGTGTTTACCCAAGACTCAAGGTAAACTAGAATCCTCCTAACAATACCCCCCGAGAATAATGGGAGAGGTGAACCTCCTATAGCACTACTATTGTTAAGGCGGAACTACACACCCTGGATTAAACGTCACATAGCACAAAATAGAAAACTAGAATGCACAAGTTTTCACATACACATAGGATAGAGTTTAGCTTGCAAAAGTATCAAGTTTCGTAGTTTATAGAATATATGTTACATCCCAAAGTTTAAAGCAAAAAGGGATCGAGTATACTTACAGTGATTGCTTAACAGTATAGACTGTTATTGGATCAAAGAGAGCTCTTTTAGAATTAGCCTAATTAGATTACAGCAGATAAGAGTCGGGCAGAAATAACGAGATTGCGTAAAGTGTGGGAAACAGTCACTGGATCGGATGGCTGTCCGATCAGATTGCCAGTCGATCGGGTGACATGTGTGTGAGGAATGGATGATCCGATCGGGTTGCCACTTGTTCTAAATCCACAAGGTGAGGGGAATAGGGTGGCTATCCGATCGGATTGCTATCCGATCGGGTTGCCACTCGACCCAAGTATTAAGTGCTTTGGTTCCTCTGATCGGGTGGCTGCTCGATCGGATGGCTGCTCGATCGGATGACTGTCCGATCGGGTTGCCGTTTGATCAAGGGTTCCGAGTCTCAAGTTTCAAGGCTACGAGACAAGTGTCACCTGATCGGGTGGCTTTCCGATCGGATTGCCGCTCGATCGGGCGACCCTTGTTCCGTTTACCATCTTGTAAAATTTTATAAGTTTAACGATGACGGCATGGTACGTATTGTGACAATGGTAAACTCATCGTCACTTAGCCGTTCTGATCTGGTGGGAACCACCCCAGTCCGATCAGTTACTGTCCGCGATAACATTTATGTCAAAATCCATATTCCGGCCGTCATTCTTCGGTAGAAATCCATCCTTGAGTCGACTCTAGACTAATAATCAAGCCTATAGTCCGTCCAGAACCGGATCTCACCGTTTAAAGTAAGAGATTGAAGAAAAGCTGAGGAACTTAAGTTTTATTTGAAAAATTCTAGATTTAACTTAGATTTAGTGTAAAAAGCGTATGAAATTCCTTAGATACAAGCTAGATCTTGCCAGAAATGACGTCATATAGCAGTTTGTACAAACCACCATGATGACATTACCCTTAAGACCTCAGATCCGAGAGATTTCACGATGGAAAGTGTGATTTCGAAGGTGAATCACGTAGAGAATGAAGTGTAGATCAAGAAAGTACAAGGATCTAACTTAGAACGTACCGGAATCGATGGGAAAATGAAGAAATGTAGTGTGCGTGCGTCTGGACGAACAGGGCTGTCACATCAGGGGAATAAAGTGATGTGACAAGCCTATTTATAGTGTGGAGGAGGGTGAAAAGGGTCTGTGCGCATGGATCGGGTGGCAACTCGATCGAGTGGCCACTCGATCGGGTGGTCATCCGATCGAGTGGTCGTCCTATTGAGTGGTCATCCGATCGGATTGCCACTTTGGCCAATCCATCCTTCCCGTGTTCCTGTTTTCGCGTGTAAGATCAAGCGTTGCGTATTATTTGGTAACAGAATAACTAGATTACATCATAAACACAAAAGTTTTCAAGATTAATAGATTCCGCCAGTGACAAGACTCTAGTCTCTCGTTTATCCAAGAATCAAGTTTCACGAGTCTAAAGAGTCAAGCACCAAATAGATTTAGATATTTCAAACGTAGATTTAGGCATTCCATCATAGATTTAGACATTCCAACATAGATCTAGGCACTCCAAATATAGGGTTAGGCATTCCAAGCATATAGAATTAGACATTCCAAACATAGATTTAGACATTCAAGCATATAGATTTACCCAGATAACAAAGTATCACACACCATATAGTTCAAGGGCTAGACTTGCCAATTAGCTAAAGTTCAGGGACTGAATCTGACAAAAGTCTAAAGTTTGGGGACGCTGGGAGTTACACAAATAGTCAATTGCGTTTTAGAAATAACACATTCTTTTATGTTTTTAGTCCATTTCATTTTAGAAAGAACATTTTCTTTTATGTTTTTAGTAAATTGCGTTTTAGAAAAGACGATTTCTTTTGTATTTTTAGTCTATTGCATTTTAGAAAGAACACTTTGTTTTGTGTTTTTGATCCATTGCGTTTTAGAAAAGGCACCTTTTTGTGTTTTTTGTTCATTGCATTTTAGAAAGAACATTTTCTTTTGTGTTTTTAGTCAATCGTGTTTTAGAAAAAAAAAAACATTTTTTGTGTTTTTAATCCATTGGGTTTTACGAATCTGGGTTATTGAAAGCTTTTTTTTCAAAAGTATAGCAATAGTGTGCTCGTTTTAAAGATAAAAACGCTCGTTTTTATGGTGCAATTTTTATAAAAAAATAACGTCGTATGAAGTTATTAACGTTTTAAAAACGAGGGGAAATTAAAGGAGAGAGAAACTATTAACTTGAATGGACTAGAATACCCTTGAGAATCTCACGCACCTCTTAATTTTTGTTCAATTATGTCCATTTAATCCAAGCCTCTGATTATTCAATTGATGGTCAAAATTACTTCCTATCCTTTCTATCCAAATAAACTTCCTAGTATATCTAACCCAACAACAACAGAAACCAATCTAGAATTATTATTTCTATTTTCCAGAAACCCTAAAATAAAAATTCAAGAGTTAGTAGTAGACCAGATTTGGTTACATTTAGAACCAAATAAATAATTATCTATCACATAACCTTATCAATTACAATCAATTTCATTAGTGGCGATTTCAAGCGAGTTGTATCCAAACCAAGACGATCCCTCTAACTGCTCAGAAATCTGTTCTGTTTGAAGCTGTGGTGGCGATACGCGAGAACCGAATCTCCGTTCAAGATCTGGATTCGATTGGGACATGGTGGAGGTGGGTGTTCAGTGGTGGTGGAGGTGGGATGGTGGTGGGTGTTCAGTGGTGGAGGAGAGATGGTGGTGGTGCTTGTAGTGGTGGTGGTTTAGGGCAGAAGAAGAATAAGTGGTGGTAGGGTAGAAGAAGATATATTGTTTTATTTTTGAGTAAATTACTATTTTGACCCTTGTGGTTTAGCCAGTTTAACTATTTTAGTCTAAAAATGAATCTTTTAACATATCAAACCCCAAGGTTGCATTTCATAACGGTTTTGGCCCCTGACACTAACTTTGTTATTTTTTATGCAGTTAAGAGTAAGGGTAATTAGGTAATTATATAACTTATTGGTTGTTTTTTATAATTACAAAGTTCTTTTAATATTTAAAAAATTATTAATGCAATTACTCTAGTTTTTTTTATTATTTCGTTATTTTAACTTTTATTATTTAACAAAATATGTTTTATATATACAAATAAATATGTATTTTCATTAAGCGTTTGTTTTTTATAAACGTCGTTTTTAAAATCATTTTTAACCTTTTTTTTAAAACCGTCTATCGTTTTTAAAATTATTCATTTTAAACCCCTTGTTTATTAAAATTGTTCTTTTTAAAGTTGTTTGTCTATTAAAGTTTTTTTAAACAATTCATTTTATATCGTTCTTTTTAAAATCATTTTTTTAACTTTTTAAACAATTCGTTATTATAAGTCATTAACTTTTAAAATCGTTTCTTTTTAAACCGTTCCTTTTAGAACCGTTTTTGAAATCGTTCATTTTTTAATTTTGTATTCAGTTTACTTATAGCCGTTAGGGAAAAAGAACTTAAGAAAATGAACGATTTCAATAATCGAAGGAATAAAAACGATCGATTTTAAACGAACGAGTGGTTTAAAAAACGAAGATTAAAAAATGATATTTATAAAAAAAAAAAAAGCAAAACCTTAAAAAAATGAGTTAACAAGTGTAAGGAACTAAAAACACACGAATTTAATAAAGGAAATGTTAAAAAAATAACGAATTTTGAATAAACAAACAGTCCAAATAAATGGAAGATTTAAAAAAAAAGGTAAATTACACTTTTCGTCCTTTATGTTTGTACTGGATTGCAACGGATAGTCTTTAACTTAAATAATTACAGTCACAATCCTTTATTTGAAAAAGTTGTTACATCTTTCGTACTTTAGTACTAACAAAATTAAAAATTTCAGTTAAGTTTATTTATATAAGGGCACTTTGGTCTTTTTACCAATCTAATTAAAATATTTTATAAATAAAAAAAATCAAAAACTTATAAAATATATACAATAATCATAATCTCATATCTCTCTCTAGAAACTCAGTCCCCCTCCCTCCCTCAGCTCTCTCTCTCTATACAAATCACTACACCAGATCGGACCTCTTCATCAAGGTCTATTGTTAAATAATCAAGAAATTGGGATAAAATCATTACCTGCACTCACTAACAACAACAGCAAGTCTAGTTGTACCAAACCCATCACAACAGACCACTAAACCTATTCGACATTCATCAAAAGCTCACAAATGTCTGTAACCTAATCCAAATAACACAATAGACCCACAAATCACCAACCCACACTGCCACACAAGAATCAAATCCCATGTTTAACTACGATTCAAACACTTCTAGTCAGTTATGTACAGAATCAAATAACTAGGTTGTGCAAGCAAAACAAAGCTAATCAAAACTTCAAAATTCAACATTCGACAATCGACATTCATCCCAGTTTACCGCCACCATATCAAACCCACCACCAACACTTCACCTAATCCTGATCTCCATTCGGATCTCGAAAAACCGCTCTAGTTAACACAGGCATCTTACTTCCCGCAATCTCGATCGCCGTTTCGCCAAACTCTCAGTCACACCCCCCCCCCATTTCATAAATTATCTGACCCGCTTTAACCATAGCCGCCCAATACGAAATCGCCCCTTTCCCTCTTCCCATACGGACCTCTGCCGGTTTCGCCGTAACAGATTTGTACGGAAACACACGCACCCACACCTTTCCTCCTTTCCAGCCACGACGAACGTTCATTTGTAACGCTCTTCGCCCAGCTTCAATCTGTTTTGACGCGATACGGGCTGGTGGTTGGTTTGGTGGTGGCACTTGGATAGCAGGTTGAAGTTTATAACCTAATTTGGGAAAGAGGTGAAAGTAGGGTTTATAAGGTGAGAGGAATCAGGGATAAAATGACATAAGTGCCCTCACATGGGAATCATGTGATACAATTTAACTAAAATTTTTAACTTTGTTAGTGTTAAAGGACGAAAGATGTAACGTGTTTTCCAAATAAAGGATTGTGACTGTAATTATTGAAGTTAAAGGCTATCCGTTGCAATCCGGTACAAACATAAAGGACGAAAAGTGTAATTTACCTGAAAACAAAAAAAAAACCATTCTAAATAAAGTTTGAAAAAAAGAAAGATCTTGTGCAAACTTTTTATTAGAATGTTTTTTTTTCCAAATCTTACATTTTTTTGTTTTTTATGCACGTTGTTTTGTAAAATTTTAAAAAATGAGTGACTTAAAAAGTGAGTACTTTAGAAATGTTTAAAAGTAAATGATATTAAAAAGAATGGTATAAAATAAAGCGTTTAAAAAAACTTTGAAAAAACAAACGACTTTAAAAAGAACGATTTAAAAAAATAAATGATTTAAAACAAAACAATTTTAAAAACGATAGAGGGTTTAAATAAAATGTAAAATAATAAATTATTTTTTAAAACGACTTTTACAAAAATAAACGGTTAATGAAAATACATATTTATTTGTATATTTAAAACGTATTTTGTTATATAATAATCGTGAAAATAACAAAATAATAAAAAAACTTGAATAATTACATTAATAATCTCTTAAATATTAAAAGAACTATGTAATTATAAAAAACAATCCTTAAGGTATATAATGACCTAATTACCTTTATATTTAACTGCAAAAAAAGTAACAAAATTAGTGTCAGGGCGAAAACCGTTATAAAATGCAACCTCGGGGTCTGATATGTTAAAAGATTCATTTTTAGGCTGAAATGGTTAAACTGACTAAACCCCAGGGCCAAAACAGTAATTTGCTCTTTGTTTTTATTTTTGTTTTTCTTAATAGCTAAGGGTATTATAGTCATTTTACAAGATTTAACTGAGAAACTTAACATAGGTTAGTTATAAGGACCACACGAGTGCAAAAATTACAACCACTAGGACCAACTCTGTAATTATTAAACCACTATGACCAAGTCTGCAATTTCTGCACACTACAGGGACCAACCGAGCATTTAATTCTAATATTATACATATATACATTTTAAAACAAAGAGGCCATGAACAGTGCTTTTTATTTTTTTTAATATTGTTTTTTTTAGGTTTTTATTATTATATTGATTTATTTGTTTAATTGATTTAAATCTATATTTTTATATGACTTTTAAGATACGATCAAAGTACCTGTTATCAAACAAGAAATCATAAAAAGGAATTTATACTGGTACCGATGTTGTTCAGTACGGTATGATAGCGATACGATATTAATTAATCGAAAGCAAAACCACACGATATTAATTTATTGAAAGCAAAACCACTAAAAATAAATATTGATACGGATACAGATGTTATTCAATCGGTTTTGATTGAATTTGGTATGATAGCGACACAATATCCGTTTAAAAAATATATATCGTAAAAGAGGGGAACAATTGTTTTTTATTTTTTTCAATATTGTTTTTTCTAAGGTTTTATTATTTTATTAGCTTATTATTTTAATTGATTTAAGTATATTTTGTTATCTCATATAACTTTTAAGATACGAACAAAGTACCCGTTATCAAACAGGAAACAATAAAACGGAATGTATACCAGTACCGATGATGTTCGGTACAATATGGTAGCGATACAGTATCAGTTTATTGAAAACAAAAAAAACTAAAAAAAATATTAGTGCCGATACAAATGTTTTCAATTGGTTTCGATTGGGCTTGGTATGATAGTGGCAGAATATCCCTTTTCAAAAAAAAAAATACCGTAATGTTGAAATAAAATAAACATAAAATGCAAGCGAACCAAACCGATATCAACTGAACAACATATATAGGTACCATGTCAATATGTGTTTTTTTTTTTGTTTTCGATCGATGTAGTGCTTTCTCTTTCAATTACTATATCGAGTGCAGGTACTGTAATGAACCAAATTGATACCGATTTAATCCCTGCCACGAAGCGCAGGAGAACATCACTAGTTATTGTATAAAAGATAATAACAAATAGTATGAAAATACAAATGGTTAAAAAACCGTGTACATATCACATTTAGTTGGTAAACCGCCAATGATCTCTAGATCAAGTGGTGGAAGGTATGCATTTTTTTTTGTGAGATGCAGGTTTGACTCCTCCTACTTGATGCATAATGAGGCACTAGCGGGTAATGATAGAAGACTTAGAGAAACCTGAGTTCGATCCTTGAGCCAACGGGTTTTACTGGTAGTTTCACCATCGTGCCTACTGGTGGGTGGGTTACCAGGTTTTTCCTAGAAACAGTGGTGGACTCGGGTTACTTTCGGAGTACTCTGTTTGGTCCAGTAGATGTCCAAAGAGTGTTCGAGATTGATTGTATTGGCCGAGGCGTCTCTGAAAATTCACGTACCCTGTTCGAGATTGAAAAAATGTGCCCTTCCGTTATGTTTTGTTATTATTTAAAAAAAAATCAAATTATCATTGGGCTCAATAAACCTAATTTCAAGTGAGCTAAATTCTAAACCATAAAAAATGATATGTAAATGAGCCTATATTGGAAGTGGTATGTGTTTACTGTTTAAAAAAATAACATATACGTATCGGATTTCTTTTAAATCGCATGCCCCTCGAAATTGTAGGCCTTGTGCGGAGGTCCTCCCCGCACACCATCAAAGACGGCCGTTAAAAAAAACGCCACATGCGCGCGTTAAGGCCTTATAAAACCAAATCGAGCTCCCGAGTTTGTACAGCTACAAACCACACGTAAACGAATCTTCTAGAGAGAGAAAGAAGTATAAGAGCTTCTGAACCGACTCACTCACAAACGCCTGCCTGCAAATTTCTCTTCGCCTTTACCTTTCATGGAGCTTGAATCACCAACAACAGTTATCCACCAGAACTATCTTCTTCTTGCTTCCGCCGTTGCGCTGTTAACAGGCTTCCTTCTAATCTACATTTTGATATCGAATTCTCGTAAATCGCCGGAGATTCGTCGGAAATGTGTTGGTGACGATGGATTGCGGCTCACGGAGACTGACGTTATCATTGTTGGTGCCGGTGTTGCCGGTGCTGCTCTTGCGTGTACTCTTGCCAAGGTTTGTTTGTTTTTAACAACTTCATCTCTCTATACGAAACATCTTTGCTTGCTTTTACGGTTTATATGATATGTGTTTGTTACATTTTCAATTTTTCACTCCAGTTCATCTTTGCAATTGATTCTTTTTCCTCTAGGAATACTAGACCGAATTAATGTGTTTTTTATGGATTATTGAGAGTGTTCTAGATATGTAATTATATAAATATTACTAACGGGATGACAACGCGATACGGCGGGAACAACACACACTTAACATGTTAATTTTGTTTTTTTAATTAAAGAAAAAAAATATAACAATATCATACTCAAATTAAAACTCAAATTAAAGAGAATAAAATGTTCGTTTTTATGTCTAAGTTTTTTTAGATATTAACATATGAAAATTATGGCCGTTTAAAAATGGTTTATTTAACTAAAGAAAAAATGTAGCAATATCATACTCAGATTAAATCAAATAAAGAGAATAAAATGTTCGTTTTTATAATGTAAGTTTTTTTAGATATTAACATATGAAAAGTTATGGCCGTTTAAAATTTGGTATAAGGTTTTTTTAGATATTAATTAGTGAAGAGTCAATGGTGTGTTTATGATGATTGTAATATAATGGGTTGGTTCCGGTACAAACCATATCTATGCTACAAACCGTAAGAACAGATCCTAGCACTTAAAAAAAGTTAAATTAGCATATAACAAAACAATACATACATAAAAGTAGCACTTTTGAATTATATTAGCATATGAAAATTAATCAAGATAATTGATTTTAGCACATATTTGAATGATATCAGCACTTTTCTTAATCAGCACACAAATTGAAAACAAAAGGAAGATCCAAATAAAGAATTAATTGCCCGTTAGCATATTTATAGGGGATTTAATATAATTGATATTATTTTATTATTTCTCTATAATTGGTTGGATGTCACGTGATACTTTTTAAATGGTTTCTTACAGTTTGTATGCGTAATATGGTTTGTATTTGATCCTACTTCTGTAATATAATATAGTATAAAACTATAGATAATCGACAACAAATATTGGTGGGAGTATTATACAGCTCTTGGACAATAATTGTCATAGTCTAAGCTGACCCTGAATATGCCAAAAGAGACAATGTGACACAGCTCAGCGAATAAGAGATAAGATTCTATTAAGCATATATTTTTTTCTACATAACTAATGCATTTGAGTAGCTTAACTAAACTGTGGACATGTTGGATCTGGATAAAACAGCTTCTAACAACTAGTCAAATGTTAGCGTTTGGTAAAAAGAAGATTCAATTCCAGTTTTATATGACATATTTTAAACCACTTGATCTTATTAGTTCCTAACTAAAACAGGATGGACGGCGAGTACATGTGATTGAAAGGGACTTAACTGAACCGGACCGAATTGTCGGTGAGCTTCTGCAGCCAGGAGGCTATCTGAAATTGATTGAGTTGGGTCTTGAGGGTAAGGTTCAGATTCCTCTTTAAGTCTTTATTTTGACTAAACCTTATGAAACTTGTGTAATATGATACTTTTGAGTTGTTTCAGATTGTGTGGATGGAATTGAGGCTCAACAAGTTTTCGGTTATGCCATTTACATGGATGGTAGAAACACGAAACTCTCTTATCCTTTGGAAAAGTTCGAATCGGATATATCTGGAAGAAGCTTTCACAATGGGCGGTTTATTCAACGGATGAGGGAGAAAGCTGCATCTCTTCCAAAGTATAGTTTTTCCCTGTTCTCATATAATCGATATTGAATTTCCCGACATGTTATGAATGACATTTTTTGTATCTTAATTACTTACTAGTGTGAAACTGGAACAAGGGACAGTAACATCATTACTTGAGGAACATGGAACAGTTAAAGGGGTGTGTTACAAAACCAAAGATGGACAAGTGATGACCGCACACGCGCCTCTCACCATTGTTTGTGACGGTTGTTTTTCTAATCTACGGCGTGTCCTTTGCAAGCCTAAGGTATTCATAACTTTATACAAATCATTTCATAACAAGATTATTTTCTTCTTAAAAAATTTGAATCTATTTATGTAACAGGTAGAGGTACCCTCTTGCTTTGTGGGTCTGGTTTTGGAGAATGTTGATCTTCCATATGCAAACCATGGGCATGTTATACTCGCGGATCCTTCACCAATTTTGTTTTATCCGATTAGTAACACCGAGGTTCGTTGTTTGGTCGACGTCCCTGGACAAAAGGTTCCTTCTATTGCCAATGGGGAAATGGCCGATTACCTCAAAACCGTCGTTGCTCCACAGGTATTCAATTCACTAATCACTATCCCCAATTTCTTTCTATTTAGCCTTTTGATCTAACCACTCTATGCTAAAATTATCAGGTTCCACCCGAGTTATATGCCGCCTTTGTGGCAGCAATAGATAAAGGAAACATAAGAACAATGCCAAACAGAAGCATGCCAGCCGATCCACAACCTACTCCAGGTGCACTTTTAATGGGAGACGCATTTAACATGCGACACCCATTAACCGGTGGAGGAATGACCGTCGCATTATCAGATATCGTTTTACTTCGCGACCTTCTTAGACCACTAAGTAATCTTAATGATGCACCTACTCTTTGCAATTATCTTGAGTGCTTCTACACTCTTAGAAAGGCAAGTCACAAGTAGATTTTAATACTTAACTAATAATATAATATCAACATATATCTAAGAAAGGCAATGTTGATGATTTATGAATCATCACACATTACTTTTTTTTTTTTATTAACATCTAAGACTAATATAATTTTATTTTATTAATTTTCTTTTTGCAGCCGGTGTCATCTACGATAAATACGTTGGCAGGTGCTCTATACAAGGTATTTTGTGCATCACCAGACCCAGCAAGAAAAGAAATGCGGCAAGCATGCTTCGATTATCTTAGCCTGGGAGGCATTTGCTCACAAGGACCGATATCTTTACTTTCAGGACTCAACCCGCGCCCCATAGTCCTGTTTCTTCATTTCTTTGCTGTTGCTATCTATGGCGTTGGCCGTTTGCTCATCCCGTTCCCATCACCAAAACGGTTATGGCTAGGGGCTCGACTCATCTCGGTTAGCTTTTTTTAATATGTTTAAAACGAACCGTTATTTATGGCCATATGTTTGACATTTGAATTAAACTGTTTGCAGGGTGCATCTGGGATCATATTTCCAATTATCAAGTCGGAAGGGGTGCGACAAATGTTCTTCCCAGCAACGGTTCCAGCATACTACAAAGCTCCTCGAGTTGCTTGACCTTAGCATGTGTTAATACGGATAAATCATATCTTGAGTATTGAATGTTTGAATGGTATTGGTAAACCACATGATTTTGATTCTCCAAAATGTTACTTTCACCAATTAAAAGCTTCCAACTTGTTAAATTAAATGTGCAGCTTAACCAATAACTACTTTGATAATTAAATGCCAACTTTTATTTTTTGGCCAAAATATGAATCAAACTGAATTACTAGTTAAGGAACGACAGGACGTCTGAATCAAACTGGATCACTCGTTAAGGAAAGACAGGACGTCTATCCACCGACTGAAGTGTCACATGCATTAATGAACGAGCAAGACATACGTTTCTTCTGGGTTATTAGACCATTCGTAGTGGTTCACATTCACCCTCTTTCTAGGTTATTAGACCATTCGTAGTTGTAAGAGGCCGATGGTATGTAATGGGATCGATGATCCTTTCCCTCAATTCTCATTCCAATATAAAGATACAGATCTCCTCTATTTTGGGAGAGATACAACTAATTTCCATAATACACGCGATTGCTATCATATCTATATCTACAAATATTGACTAGAGCTATTACACCCCCGCAGTCGAAGCGGGAGGGGACCGGATGCTGAGACTGGACCGAAAATCTTCAAAGAGAATCCGCGGAAGGCCTTTGGTGAAAATGTCAGCAACCTGATATCTAGAGGGAACATGTAACACACGCACCTGTCCGCGTTGAACTTGTTCACGAACAAAATGTATATCAAGCTCGATATGTTTCGTGCGTTGATGCTGAACCGGATTTCCCGACAAATAAATCGCACTAATGTTGTCACAATAGACGAGAGTGGCGAGTAACGGTGGTCGGCGAAGTTCCAATAGGAGATTACGAAGCCAACATATTTCTGATACTACGTTAGCAACCGCCCGGTATTCGGCTTCAGCACTCGATCGAGAGATAGTCGGTTGCCGTTTCGAGGACCACGAAATAAGATTGTCGCCATAATAAACACAATAGCCACTAGTCGACCGACGGGTGTCAGGGCAACCGGCCCAGTCGGCGTCCGTGTAGGCAACGAGTGACTTGGAGCCAGTGGGGCCGAGTGTTAAGCCGAATGAGGTTGTACCTTTAATATACCGAATGATCCGTTTCAGAGCTAGCCAATGGCCCGTTTTAGGGGCGTGCATATGCATGCATACAGTGGCGGAACCAGAACGTTATCTCAGGGGTGTCCCAATTTTTTTTTTCACCGTGCAATCATACAATATTAAAAAAAAACGACAATAAATAAATAAAGTAAAACAAATAACTAATAGATGTCATTTTCTTTTTTATAGCTTGAAATCATTTTTCTAAAATGGACGTTTTTCTAAAATGGGCGTAGATAATAAATAAATTAATAAATATTATTGTAACTGAAAGTAATAAATAAAATAAAAATCTCCTAAAGAATTGTTGTCTCCATACATCAAGAAAGCTTTCTTTAAAAAATATATATATATATAGGGAGGAGATCATGCGAGAACCACCCTTATTGCGAGAACCGCGAGAACCAATGTGAACACAACCTAAAATAGCTAAAAAAACCTAACCCCCCCCCCCCCCCCAAAAAAAAAAAAAAACCTAAACCCCCCCAAAAAAAAGCTTACCCCCCCCCCCCCCCAAGCTAAAATGCTAAAAACTAAACCCCAAAAAAATCTAAAATTTTTTTTTTTTAATATTTTTTATGCTCAAATCGCTACTTTTAGTGGCCAAAAAAAATTTTTAGTTTTTTTTTTCTTCGAAAAGTAGCGATTTTTATATAAAAAATATTAAAAAAAAAATTGTGTGATTTTTAGCTATTTTTAGGCATTTTTTGTTGTGTTCACATTGGTTCTCGCGGTTCTCGCAATAAGAGGTGGTTCTCGCATGATCTTCTCCCTATATATATATATATATAAAAGAATGAATAATAGTGAGCCACGTGGGTTGGTTTCCAACTTTCAAGAAAGAAAAAACAAATCTAAGTAATAAATAATTATTTTTTTTTGGTTTAAGAAAAAGAGTTCATCTTCCTCGACATTCCTTTCTGCAACAACCTGCAAAAATGGTGAATGTGTAATTTATCAAAAACCAAAATCATCTTCTTCGTCCCCACTACGGGTGGTCTTAGGGGTGTCCTCATAGTTGTTTATGGGTATCCTTCGTATAAAAAAAAAATTTACACTACCGGTTCAAAGTTGAGCCCTGTCCCGTGACCGGGCTGGTTGAATGCTAGGTCCGCCCCTGCATGCATATTTGTTGTACCGCGTAACTGATGTCTGGACGTGTAAAGGTGAGATATTGTAACGCACCCGCCAAGCTGCGGTAAAGAGTTGGGTCGGAAAAATCATCACCGGACGAGGCACTGAGCTTGGCATTAGTGTCAACGGGAGTAGATACCGGATTACACTGTGTCATGTTGGCCCGTTTTATAATATCAAGTGCATAAGCTTGTTGTGACAGGAACATGGAGTCTTGGGTTCTTGAAACTGAGATGCCGAGGAAGAAACTTAGAGGGCCAAGGTCTTTCATTGCGAACTCGTTAGCAAGATGTGCCATAAGGCGTTGCCGAAGCCGGTCAGAAGAAGTGACAAGGACAATGTCATCAACATAGAGAAGCAAGAAGGCAATGTCCGTTCCGTGATGGAAAATAAATAAGGATGCGTCGCACCTGCTTTGGATAAATCCCACAGTGAGAACATAATCTGTAAAACGTTGATACCACGCCCGTGGTGCCTGCTTTAACCCATATAACGACTTTTTGAGGTGACAAACATGGTTCGGAAAATCTCGATGCCGAAAGCCCATTGGTTGATACATGTATACCGTTTCATGAAGGTTACCGTGTAGAAACGCATTGGTAACGTCTAATTGATGCACAGACCATGAGTTGGAAAGAGCCAGTGACAAGACTGTTGGAACCTTAAGGTTTATGCATAGAGTAATACGATAGTTTAGGGTTGGTCTTGTAAATGTTTAACTAGTTATTTTGGGTCGATATGTATGGGTTGGGATATTTTGGTTGTTTTCGAATGGGCCTAGTTTAGTAGTCCATGTGTTTTAGTATTTAAGCAAACTTCAACCATTGTGTTGAGGTTGATCAGTTAGTTGCGAACAAGAGAGGCCAGCCGAAACTCATTGTGTGTCTTGTATCCGTCACCTTCAATCAGTGAATGCAAGATATCTTGGTTTGTTTTAATTGCTTTTAGTGTTTCGGTTATATTTGTTCTTGAATCCGCTTGTGTTTGTTTTCCGCACTTACACAAGTTATTGTTTGATATCATTGAAAGATCCACGCGGATTTTACAATTGGTATCAGAGCCAAGAAACCAAATCTTGGTTCGGTTTTGATATCATTCGGATTCAATAAGTTTATGTTGTTACTGATCTTATTTACCAGTTTTGTGTTACAGGGATTTAGTTTGGTGTGGTGTGTTTCTTGATTTTAAGAATCATATCATCAAAACTGTTCTTGGCATAGTCTTCGTAATTGGTGTTGATTGTGGTTTGTGTGATTTCAGAGATTTGTGTTTGCTGATTTCTCGGAGATTTGGTGATCAAAGAAAATTCAAAGATTACGATATCTTTGAATTTTTGAAAAGTGCTGAAAATCAGGGATTACGAGTCAACAGATTTATCTCACATTTGTTTTGCAGGTCTCGACTCGCAACCAGCCATCTCGACTTGTCAACATTTGGTCTCGACTCGCAATCAGCTGTCTCGACTTGTAAACATCACAGTTTCGACTCGAAATCAGAATTAGTCTCGAGTCATAAATTGCTAGTCTCGACTCGCAACCAACTGAGGTCTCGAGTTGTCTACTTTTGGTCTCGACTCGCAACCATCTGTGGTCTCGAGTCATCTTCGTTATTGTCTCGACTCGCAACCGTGGTCTCGACTCGCAACGATAATTTGCAACGTGATTTGGACTTTGGACTTTGAACTGTGAACAGAATCTTTGGACTTAAAATAATTAATTGATTAATTAATCATGTCTGCAAATAATGTTGACTTGGCTGCCATTAACAAACAACAAGAACTGGATTCAAAGGTTGGAACCACTACACGCATTCCAAGGTTGACTGATGCAAATGATTTTCCTGAGTGGAAATGGCGTTTTGAACAACATGTGAAGGTCAAGGATTCTAAAATTTGGAGAAGTATTCTGAGAGGTCCAAGGGAGATCATGACAGATAGTCCTACTGAACCAGGAGTAAAAATAAAGAAACTCAAAAGTGATTATACTGAAGATGATTTCAATATAATTGAAGAAGATGAAAGAGCACTGTCCTATTTGACCATGGGATTGGGTCCAGATATTGCTATTGGCTTTCGTACCTGCAAATCTGCCAAGGAACTATGGGAATCTCTGATCGATGTTTATGAAGGAAATGAGGACATGAAGGAGAGTCGAAGAAATTTGCTGAGACAAAATTTCAACAATTTCAACCATATCTATGGAGAAACTGTTGATAACCAACTTCAGAGGTTTGTCAAACTGGTCACTCAAATGCAGATGGAAGAAATTCATACATCAAATGCTTCGACAAATAGACAACTTTTGAATGCGTTACCAAAAAGCCGGGATCATCATGTTGCAATGATCAAGAAAACAAAAGATCATGCTAGGTGCAGTTTGTCAGAGATGATTTCTCATATTAAAGCTTGTGAACTGGATGATAAACAAAGAGAAACCAACTATAAGAACAACATGCTAGCTGCAGGATTCTCTGTTGCTCCTACTTCGTCAAACAATAACAACGCAGCTCTCTTGTCTCAAGGAGGATTTCAAATGTTTAGCAACGCGGCATCTGCTAAGGCTGCTCCTACTTCAGCAAATGTCTATTACTCTGGGTCTCCTACACAAGCTGCTCCATCACTTTCTACTGCTGCTTCTGCTTCCTCTGTGAATGCATCCTCTGCTGCTCCTACTTCCACTGTGAAAAATGAGATGATTGCTTTCTTTACACAACAGTCTAAAGAAAATCTGGATATCGCAGCCTCTGTTATAAACTGTTTGAATGCATTTGTTGCAGGAAAAATTGACCCTCCTAAATGGTGTGGCAATGACTTACATCAGATTTATCCTGATGATGTTGAAGAAATGGACATCACTTGGCAGATGGCTATGGCTGCATTTAGGGCAACAAGGTTTATGAAAAGAACTGGTAAAAACAAATGGGGTGCTTCATTTACAGGAGCGTCTACAGTGCCTTTTAAACTACGCTGTTACAACTGTCATGAGGAAGGACACTATGCTCGAAACTGCACAAAGCCTCCGATTAATAGAGAACAGACTCCTGCCCAGCCCGTAACACCAAATCGAGAGAGAGCTCTTGTGACCACATCAAGTATAACGGATGATGCTGCTACTGGAAGTCCTCAACCACTGGGATTAGCTCAAGCCTTGGTGGTTCAGCCTGACATCAACTTTGATTGGAATTCAGAAATTGAGCGACTGAACATTTCAGCTCCAGAAAATCAAGCTGCTTCAAACAACAATGCTTTCATGACCTCAAGTGATCAAGTTTCTGTACCAGAGGAGGAGGCATCAGCTGAAAACTTGGCTCTCATGACCCAGATTCTTTCAGCTCCAGTCAAAGGTCTCACCAAAGAAGAGGTACTTTCTGCTTTCTGTACTCCTGAGTGTAGAGAAAGAGTTGAAGTTTATAGAATACACAACGCTGAGCTAATTCAAGATTATCAAGATATCAAAAATAAAAACTTTACTTTATCAAAAAAACGAAAAACTTTATAAAGAAAAGATTGAAGCTCAGCGAAAAGACATCGTCAAACTCAAGGATGATGTAAGTGTGAAATCAACTCAACTCTTTTATGTTCAGGAGAAACTGTGCACTGTGACTAAGGAACTGGAAGATATCAGAGATAGATTTCAAATAAATGAGCTTAATATTAAGAAATTTGATTCTTCCAGCAAATTAGTCTAAAACTTGTGTGATCAACAGCTCGCATACAAGGAAAAGAAAGGGCGTGGTTTGGGTTTTAATCAGGCTCCTCCTCCCTATAATGACAATTATACTTATTTACCCATGACTGAGGAGGAGATGATGAATGAAAGTAAAATGACTTATGGTCCCAAAAACAATAAGTCATCATTTAATGACAGACCAATTGAGAAACAGAAGTCGACTCCAATAAATTTTGTTTCTAAAGGCTCAATTGATCCTAACACTTCGTCTTCATGTGCAGATAAAGTATCTGAAGTAAAATGTGAAGATGTTCTTGGGAGTGAACCAGTTATTCATACTAATATTTCTGAAAATTATTTTGAACAAACTGAATCTGATATTGCTTTTGGTCGGTCTTTGTTTGCGTCGTTTTGTGCTTATGTTTCGTCTAGTGAGCCTGATGTTTTGGGCAAAACTGATAATGTTTGTGGTGAAACTTTGAACAATAAGTCTGGTGATGAATTTTCTTCAGTTAATGATTGCGAATGTGATGTTTCTAACCCTTTGGTTGATGACAGTGTTACAGGTGAGGTCCCTCAGGACACATTCAGTGAAACCACTGAAACTTCTTCACAAGAAAATCAAGAGTTTTGTGATTCGTCTTCTGAATCTGTCTCAGTGGGCATCCCTAATGTTGAATCTAGTGGGATCCCATTGGAAACTGTAGTGGAAATTGAACCTAAATTAGTTTCACATGATAAATGTGTTGATGAAACGCATGTTGATAAGACTTCTGCATGTTCAAATACTGAAACTGAATTTGGTAAAGAAGAAAAAGTGTTTAAGTTAAATAAAGAGTCATCAGAAAATGTTTTTGAAATTAAAACATCAACTTCAAATGATGATCACGGTAAAGAAAGGGTGTCAAATTGTTCATCAACATTACATGAATGTGTAAATTCTAATCAGCAGACACCAAAATGCTCAGAACAGCCACAAGCAAAGCATATTAGGAAAACCAAAACGTCAAATCATTCAAAACCAAACAAAGATTCTTCATTAAAGCATCAAAATTTTCAAAATACTCACAAAATGAAACGGCAAACATTTTTAATTGTGGAATTGCTGGACACATTGCCAAAAACTGTGTTCAACTCCCAAGTGCCCAGTCCAAGGAGAAGTTTGTACAAAATCAGAAGGTCAAGTCTAACCGATATCGTTGTTCAGAGTCAATGACGACTGAAAAGTCTAAGACAATGAAAAACAACTATCGCAAGACTAAACCTTCTGATCAAGATTGGAATGCAGCCAAACGTAAAAAACAAAATCAACAAAATGATTTTCGAAGAAATCAATATAAAACTTTTGGTAACTACATTTCTCAATGGTCAAACAAGCATTGGAAACCTAAAGCTAAGGCCACGCAATCCAATCCATCTCATTCATCTCATCGAAATTCTGCCATTGAAAATACTTCAAGGTTTTTAAATAAAGACAATTTAGTGTGGCAGAGAGTGACTTACATTGATGCACAAGGAAAACCCAGATCCACTATGGGCTGGGTTCCTAAATGTAACTAATCCCGCTAATTGTGCAGGAACAGCTGTGGAGGACTACCGTGCGCCTCTGGTACATGGATAGTGGCTGTTCCAGACACATGACGGGAGACTTATCCCAACTGATAAATGTCAAAGAATTTAATGGTGGATATGTCTCATTTGCGGGAGGAGAATCTGGAAGGATCACATTGAAAGGAACAGTAAGAAACGACGTTTTAAGCTTCGAGAACGTTAACTATGTTCCAGAACTGAAACACAATCTGTTGAGCATCTCTCAGATTTGTGATCGAGGAAATTCAGTTCACTTTACAAAGAAAGGATGTTATGTACTTAAACCTGGGATTGTCATTCCAGAAGATTGGTTCTTAATGTCAGCAGAGAGACGAGGAAACACTTATGTGATTGATATGAACAAGAAACCGTGTGAAGAAGTAACTTGGCTGTTCTCGAAGATTTCAGAACATGATGGTCTACTGTGGCATCGTCGCCTTGGGCATGTGAACATGAAGAATCTGAACTGACTGGCTAAAGGTCAACTAGTCCGTGATATTCCAATCAAAGATTTCATGTTGGTTGAAAAATGTGTTGCTTGTGCGAAAGGAAAAGCTCATCGAAAACCTCATAAGTCTAAACCTGCACCCTCAACGAAAGCTGTGCTCGAATTACTTCACATGGATCTTTTTGGTCCAGTGAATGTGTTGAGTATTGGCAAGAAAGCTTATTGTCTCGTAATCGTTGATGATTATTCACGTTACACCTGGGTGTATTTTCTTAGCCACAAGAATGAAACTGCAGACTTAGTGAAACAATTCATCACTCTGGCAGAAAATCAAGCGAGCACCAAAGTGAAGGTTATTCGATCTGACAATGGGACAGAATTCAAGAACGTAACTTTGGACACATTTTGCACTGAAAAAGGAATTGATCATCAGTATAGTGCACCACGAACTCCTCAACAGAATGGAGTAGCTGAAAGAAGAAATCGTACTCTTATTGAGGCTGCACGAACTATGCTGGCTGACTCGAAGCTTCCTAGTTTCTTTTGGGCTGAAGCTGTTAGCACGGCTTGTTACGTCCAGAATCATGCTTTAGTAAATAAACGTCATATGAAAACTCCTTATGAGATTCTGGAAGGACGTAAACCTTCGGTTTCACACTTTCGTATCTTTGGATGTCCATGTGTATTATTACTTATGGACTCTAATGGAAAGTTTGAGGTCAAAGGGGACGAATGTTTCTTTGTTGGATATGCAAAAGGCTCTGCCTATAGAGTATACAACAAAGTAACTAAAAAGGTCATCGAGTCGTGCAACATTGAATGGCTCGAAGAAAATGCTACGGATGCTAGAGTTGGACCAGATTGGTTATATGATTATGCAAATTTGTTTAAATCATTTAACATTTTGTCAAGTGTTTCTTTAGATGCAGACATATCTACTCCAAAGCAACCGTTGTCTTTTGAAGATACTGAAGAAGAAGAACAGACAGAAGGAAGCTTTAGACATCACACCATTGATCCACCGGGAATGGTTTTTACACAGCATCCTCTGTCTCAACAAATGTCTCATCAATCTCCTGAAGGTGCACAATCTAGTGGAATTTCACCTAATATAGCTGGATCAGAACTGTTTGCTGATCCTATTCCTGAAGAGTGTACTGTTACCACTCCTGTGAGTCACAGTCCGCTAGCACCTAATGAGGGGGAGTCAAGCAACATACACACATCTCTAGATGAGACGATACCTGAATTTGCCATTCCAACAAGTGTTCAAAGAAATCATCCTATTGAGAATGTGATAGGTCCCGTGAATGCAGGAGTTCAGACCAGAAGCCAATCAGGAACCATTAATTTGTGCTTATATTCTAGCTACATTTCTCAAATTGAACCTAAAACCATTGATGTAGCGTTGCAGGAACCAGGCTGGGTTGATGCTATGCACGAAGAGCTAAACCAGTTCGAGAAGCTAGGAGTATGGAAACTTGTGGAGTTGCCAAAAGGAAAACGCAAGCTTGGAACTCGCTGGGTTTTCAGAAACAAGCAAGATTCTGAAGGAGTTATTGTTTGAAATAAAGCACGATTAGTGGTCCAAGGATTCAGACAGATAGAGGGACTGGATTATGATGAAGTCTATGCCCCTGTTGCTCGACTTGAAGCAATCCGGATTTTCTTGGCATACGCATCCTTCATGGGATTCACTGTTTACCAGATGGATGTCAAAACGACATTTTTGTACGGAGAAGTGAAGGAAGAAATTTTTGTTGAGCAACCGCCGGGTTTTATTCATCCAGACCATCCAGAATATGCCTACAAGCTTGACAAGGCATTATATGGGTTGCATCAAGCACCTAGGGCTTGGTATACTACTCTGACAGAACATCTTCTGGCTGATGGATACACACGAGGCACAATAGATCAGACTCTGTTTATCAAAAGAGTGGGCAAGGATCAAATCTTGGTTCAAATTTATGTCGATGATATTATCTTTGGGTCTACAAGTGAGGAGCTTTGCAAAGATTTTGAGAGAGTTATGCAAAAGAAGTTCGAGATGAGTGCACTCGGTGAAATGACATTGTTTTTGGGTTTACAAGTTAAACAAGATTCACGGGGCATTCTAATTCACCAAGGGAAATATGTGGACGATGTGCTGAAGAAATTCAAGTTCACTGACGCTAAACCGGCAGAAACTCCAATGGCGGAAAGACCGTTGTTAACTGAAGATGCTGAAGGATCCTCTGTTGATCAACGACTTTATTGGTCTATGATTGGATCGTTGATGTATCTGACGGCTAGTCGTCCTGACATTATGTTTGCTGTCTGCAATTGCGCACGATATCAGGCTAATCCTAAAACTTCTCATCTTACTGCTGTTAAACGAATCTTTCGGTATCTTAAAGGCCGACCCAGGTTTGGTCTGTGGTATCCGAGGGATTCGAATTTTGACCTGTTTGCGTTTTCTGACAGTAATTTTGGAGGCACTGACAAGGACAGGAAATCCACCTCTGCTGGATGTCAATTTTTGGGTGACAGGCTCATTTCTTGGCAATGCAAGAAGCAACAAACGGTAGCTATTTCCAAAGCTGAAGCAGAATATGTTGCAGCTTCGGCGTCTTGCTCTCAAGTGGTGTGGATGCAACATCAATTGCAGGACTACGGTTTGACTTATCTTAAGACTACCATATACTGTGATAATGATGCTGCCATACAAATTGTGAAAAATCCTGTTTTCCACTCAAAAACCAAGCACATTGATATTAAAGTTCATTTTATACGAGACTGTTTTGATAGAGGTCTTATCAAACTTGAGCAAATCGACACAGATGCAAATGCTGCCGATTTGTTCACAAAACCTGTCAGCAGTTCGAAATTTCAAGTGCTTGTGGATTTTCTGAAAATGATTCGCTTTACTGACAGAGCATGTTTTTGTTTTATTTCGTAGGTAAATTTGTTCATAAAGTTTTCTATTCTTAGGTAGTTTTTTATTTATGCTCAAATTTAGGGGGAGAAAATTATGAAAAAATACAAAAACATTAAAAATTAAAAAAAAATACAAAAAGAGGCATTGCATGACTAGGAAATGAAATGAATTTTCACATTATGGTCAAGGGCTGACTCATGTAAGACTAGTATCGAAATAGTTTGACTCTAGTATGATGTGTTAGTAGGCTCTATCCTTAAGACTGGAAACATTGGCTGTTTATGTTCAGAACAAAAATAGTACATGACCTTAGCAAAGAAAATCACTTGGAATTAGTTCACTTCTATTTGAATGTTTGTATGTTGTCCCGATACACATAATTTTGGTTTGACTCTGAAATCTTCTCTGAAAAAGTCGTGTATCTCCTCTGCTGCATCCAGATATATGCTGACCTGGAGGTGCTAGGCAACGTCAGCTTCTGCTGCATCCAGATACATGCTGACCTAGCTGTACGTTGTCGCGCTATAGATCAATTAAACACCCGAAAGAGGCCCTCAAGTGCCCAAAAGAAACCCTAGAAACCTATATCAAATTGAGAAAAACTCATTTGATCTGTATATTATACCATCTCTGCTTAAGATCTATTCTGTTCTTTTCTCAATCTATTCCCAGTTAAGATTTCAGAGATTTGGATTGGACTTGTGAAATATGTGGTAGGGAAGCTATTTGCATGATAGAGTGTGCTGTTTATATTTCCGGGATTTGATTAGTATTTTTTTGGGTGTTCATTGTTAAGAAATCAAAACATGATAAATTTGTTACAGGCAGTTATATGGAAAAGGTCTAAGGAGATGAGTTTAGGTGGACAAATATACTGGCAATCGTTTAGATCATTCGGTAGTAGATCAGTGTTGATAAGTGAAGTCAAGCCCGAAACCTTGTGATTTGATCCCTGAGCAATTTCGTTAATTTCCTATTTATTTTTGTAAATAATAGTTTTTTATAATAGTTTTTATTATTTATTTTTTTGTTTTGGGTTTTTGTTGGATTGTGCTCAGAAAGTGAATCGGGTTATTAAAAGGATTTTTATCTTAATTAAATATTAATCAAAGAAATCTTTTAAAATAAATGTGGGTTGGACTTTGTTTCACTTTGGGGTCTCGGCCCAAATTCAGGCCCGATCCATATCCGGGGCTGAGGTATAAAAGGAAGGTCTCGAGTCGAGACCTCATTTCTCACTCGAGACCATCGGATATTCTCATACATTTTCTCTCAAAATTCCGGCAACTCCTTATCATCTCCGACGCGTTTTCCGTCTCGATTCACCAAGATTTGAAGGTATTTGATTATTTTGTTGAGTGTTGTTGAAGTTTTGCAGGAAATTTGAAGATCTGATGTTGAATATATGAAGATTTGAAGATGATCTTGAACCCTAGTTTTGAATATATCTTGGTCTTCAAATAAATCATAGGGTGTTTTGGGATTTTGATCCAAACATGGGAAGCTGAAAGTGTTTGTGTGGTCTCGACTCAGGAAGTATATAAGGACTCGAGACTGATGATTACGAGTCGCAATCTCACGGTCTCGACTCGAGACCTCAAGGTCTCGACTCATGGTCTCGACTCGAGAATTCATGGTCTCGAGTCAAAATTAACAGTCTCGGGTCAAAATGTTATTATCTGAGTCATGATGCTGTTGACCTGTTCTGATTGTTGACTTTATGATTTGAAAGTTTCATACAAATATATAATTGTAAATGTTTCTAATACATTTTTGCTTTATGCAAAATATGGATTTGAAATTCATTTCTACACACAATCAAGCAGGGTATTTGGCACCACCTCCGAAGAAACACAAGAAGATGTACACTTCGTTGATCAAGGGTCTCAACAGTTGTAGAATTGTTCACGCATTACGAGAAAATCCAGTTGTTTACGAAAGTCTCATTCAAGAATTTTGGAAAAGTGCAAGGATTGAAGTTGTTGAAGGAAAAGGAGTTATTGTTGCTGACATTCAAAAGAAGGTTGTCACTGTGACAGAGCAGATGATTCGAGAAGTGTTGCAGTTCAATGATCAAGAAACAGACTCCATAGAGCTTCCAGCTGGAACTGTGGAAGAAATTTTACCTAGATTGAGTTACGAAGGAAAGTATCCGCCTCTGGTAAAGAAATTTGTGCATCCTTATTGGCGTCTTTTGGTGCACATGTTTATGTTGTGTATGACAGAAAATAGAGGAGGTACAGATCAATTAAATATCACACAGTCTGCTGCTCTTGTTTGTGTGATAACGAACGAGCCTTTCAATTATTCAAAGTATATTTTGGAAGCGATGAAGAGAAATGTGTTTGGAGTCAGAAAGGACAAGTTTCTTATGTATCCAAGGTTCTTGCAAATGATTTTTAATGCTTGCTATCCAGAGTTGGAGAGATCTGGAAACACATTGGAGCTGAAGCCCATGGGTCCAGCTTGTTTTGGTGCTCTCACTCCAAAGAAGGGTACTGAAAAGAAATTTGAAGGTTTAATTCCGTTAGAGAAATTTGGTCAATTTGCAGAGACTGAAGATGTAGCTGCTAATCCAGGAATAGTGCAACCTGTTCCAGTGAATTATGCGCCAATCAATTCACCTGCAAATGCTATAGTTGCTGAAGAACATGACATTCAAAAGGATATTGAAGATGAGTCTGAGACAGAGATTTTAACAATCAACTCTGACGATGAAGGCATTGAGATTATGTGTGATTCTGGAGAAGATGAAGAGCTTCCTCCTGAAGCTGATACTGCTGTTTTTGCTGTTCCACCTTGATTTCTGCTGAAAATTTGGCTTTGCTGTTAAAGTCTGTAACTGATAAGATGGGAAATCCTCCTTCTGATCTTTCAGTATCAAGTGAAGAGCCTAGTGAGAACCCAAAGGATCCTGATTCCCTGCCATTGAAGCGGAAAAGGAGGGATCCTCGACTCGGAATGTATGTTGAGCAAAACAAAGATCAATCCATGAATATTGCTGAAGATGATGATGGTTTGTATGACTTCGATTTTGAGAAAAGTGTCACTAATACCACCACCACTACTGAAGATATCTTTGAGTTTGATGCTGACACTCAAAGAAATGATGTGGATACCACCACTGCTGATGTTCAAGTTACAACTGTTGATACTGATTCTGTTATTGATACTATGCCACTTGGTATTTCTGAATCTGCAGGTCCTTCTAGAGTTGTTCATGACTTACCTAGCAGTTCAAGCGGTAAGAGACCTGAAGAACCGTTGAGGATGCCATTTGATGATGACTCAAGTGATGATGATGAGTTTATTAGCATGAGGGAGATGAAGAAACGACTGGTTGTACTTGAGCAAGATTCAATTCACAAAGATGCAAAGATTATCCAACTTGAAGATACTATAGTGAAGAAAGATCAACAGATTGAACAGCTTCAAGGAGATGTTGGTTTGTTGTTCAATATGGTTTATGATTTACGTGGAAAGTTGGAAAAGAAGTTTGGACAAGAGTTTTCTGATCCGACTGATGTTGAAAACAGAAAAAAAGCCTTCGATAAGGATGATGCTGAGAGAAGTGCTGCTATGGAACAATACTTCAAAAGAGTTACTGATCCAGTGGCAGACAAAGAGAAGGCTGAAAGAATTAAAAAGAAAAGGGAGTTTGTAATTCTGAAGAACAAGAATCTAAATCCAGATGATGATGATGCTCATGCAACTCACCATTTAATGGATGTTGGTGAAACTCTCTATGATAAAGTTGGAAATCGTTCTGGTGTGGTTAGCTGGGGATTTGACCATGATCGCAAAAGATGGTGGATAAAGAGAAAAGTTGGTCCTGTTGAGTGGTATAAAAATCCAGGCCAGTTTCAGTCTTTCACTAAGGTTGATTTGACGAATTTGTCTAAAACACCTTATGTAGATGATAAGCCTGGAGGTCCTGGATATATGTTTTTCGAGAGATTGCAGCGGGAAGTTCTTCGTAACTTTCCTTCGATGCGCACGGCAGAGTCTTTTGTTAAACCAGCTAAAGGTATTAGAGATCCATACACAAACAAGCGTATGAAGATTGTGCACTGGCCTGTAACTGACAAAGCAAAGATGATTCCGTTGGTGAAAAAGATTCCAAAAGGTGCTTTGAGGTCCTTACATTTCTGGGGTTATGATGAGCGTCTAGGGCAGGCAGTGATTGTTTGTGATGATGATGTGAATTTTCGATTGGTTGATCAAGTTGATGTGTTGAATCTTGCTCTTGAAGACCTGGAGGTGTTAGATCGAAATCAAATTAGAGCTACTGAAAAGTATGAAGAGATTGCAAAAGGATGGACTGCTGCTGTTGTTTCAGCCATTCATATTCGCACAAAAGGTTTTGGTGGGCTCAAGGATTGGTTGGGTGGTGATCGTGAAAGTTGAAGTTTCAAGAATCTCCATGCATAAACCTAGGGGGAGATTGTTGGAACCTTAAGGTTTATGCATAGAGTAATACGATAGTTCAGGGTTGGTCTTGTAAATGTTTAACTAGTTATTTTGGGTCGATATGTATGGGTTGGGATATTTTGGTTGGTTTTGAATGGGCCTAGTTTAGTAGTCCATGTGTTTTAGTATTTAAGCAAACTTCAACCATTGTGTTGAGGTTGATCAGTTAGTTGCGAACAAGAGAGGCCAGCCGAAACTCATTGTGTGTCTTGTATCCGTCACCTTCAATCAGTGAATGCAAGATATCTTGGTTTATTTTAATTGCTTTTAGTGTTTCGGTTATATTTTTTCTTGAATCCGCTTGTGTTTGTTTTCCGCACTTACACAAGTTATTGTTTGATATCATTGAAAGATCCACACGGATTTTACAAAGACTATACGAATGGTTGCCGGTTGTACCACCGGACTAAACGTATCACCACAATCAATACCCACTTGTTGAAGGCGACCATCACATACTAACTGTGCCTTGTATCGTTCCAAACTACCATCCAATTTAAACGTATGCTTAAAAAGCCACATACTTCGAATAACATTCATGGTCGGATGTCTAGGAACCAATTCCCAAGTCTCATTTTTAATAAGAGCGTGAAATTCTGTTTTCATGGCGTCATACCATTCGGGAATGGACAAGGCATCAGTGGGTTGTTTAGGTATGGGAATGATGGAGGAGGTGTGAAGATTGAGTTTATGAACAGGCTTAGTTATGCCATCCATGGCTCGTGTGCGCATGGTTCGAGTGGGGGGAGAAGGAATATGACGAGAGTTAGGTGGGCTGGGTGGTGTTTGAGTAGAGGGTGAGGACAATGGGGCAGAGGGGTCGGCAATAGGGTTGGGCGAGTGTGGTGAAAGTTGGGCCGAGTGGTGTGGGCCAAGGGGTGTGGTGAAGGGTGGGCTGAGTGGTGTTTGGGCGGGGCCAGAGGTAGAGGTTTGGGCTGGTGATGAGGCTTGGGCCGGAGGTGTATGGGCCGTAGTGGTGTGGGCTGGTGATGAGGTTTGGGCTGGAGGTGTATGGGCCGAAGGGTGTGGGGCGTCGGGAGGTGTGGTGTTGTTGGTCGTGGGTGTGCCAACAAAAGGCCAAAGATGAGGTGGAAAGGGGTCTGTCAAGAATTCGTATGACGGAGGAGGGGTTATAGTGTGCGAGAACGGAAAAGTGGTTTCGTCAAATGCAACATGACGGGAGATGATGATCTGACGAGTTTGAAGGTTAAAACAAGTGTAACCTCGATGGTTTGATGGGTAACCGAGGAAGACACAAGGAAAGGAGCGAGGTTCAAGTTTATGGATGGAGGTTGAAGGGATAAGAGGGTAGCACAAACAACCGAAAACCCGTAAGTGGTGGTATGTGGGTGTGCGAGAGTAGAGGAGTTCAGTGGGGGGCTTTATAGCGTTGTTTGGTTGGGAGAATATTTAAAAGATAGGTGGCTGTGGCAAGGGCGTAATGCCAAAAAGTGTTGGGTAAGGAAGCATGGGTGAGGAGGGTGCGGATCATGTTATTTATGGTTCGTATTTTACGCTCGGCCTTTCCATTTTGGGAAGAGGTGTAAGGGCATGAAAGACGGAAAACCATTCCATGTTGAGAAAAGTATTGTTGGAAAGCCGAGTTTACGTATTCTTTGCCATTATCGCATTGAAACATTTTTATTGGTTTTTTCAAATTGAGTGCCAATAAGTTTATGAAATTGACAAAAAATAGAAAATACTTGTGACTTTTTGGATATGGGGTAAGTCCAAAAAAAATCGGTCAGATCATCAAGAAATAATACATAATAATGATGTCCTTGTGAACTAAGAATTGGTGATGTCCAAAGGTCACTATGAATAATATCAAACGGTTGAAAAACACGAGTGTAAGAAGTAGCAAAAGGTAATCGAATACTTTTACCAAGCACACAAGATTCACAAATGTCTTTATTATGTTTACTAAAATCAATAAAGGTAGATTGTTTCAAATAATTCAAAGATGGACGTCCTGGATGACCAAGACGTTGGTGCCAAAGTTGAGAAGAAATGGCTGCAAAGGTGGATGGTGTGCTGGTAGTCCCGGATTCAAGCGTGAGAGGGTAGAGATCACCGCTGCTGTTGCACCGGAGGATAGGGATCCGGGTCTTGTAGTCCTTCACAAGAAAACCAAAAGGGTCAAATTTGACAGAAACAGAGTTGTCGGTTGTGAACCGACGAACGGAAAATAAATTTTTGATTAGTTTAGGTGCATATAGGACGTCTTTAAGGATGAGTGGGGGGAAAGGTGGGGGGAGGGTTTGTGTGCCTTGTCCAACAACCGGTATGGTTGATCCATTTCCAACAATGATATTTTGATTCACGCTATTATCAAAAAAGATCGAAAATTAGTTGCCGAATTAGACATATTACCTGTTGCTCCCGTGTCCATGTACAGGTTAGGATCCGGTTGATTGAGAGACATAGTGTAAAGAGCCTGTTCTATGTCGGTCGGGGCATAAGCGTTGTGAGCTTGAGTGGGCCTGGGGTCGAGAAGCCCATTGCCGCCGTGAGTGTTTGCTGAATTGGGCCGAGGAGCTGTGGGGTACGGGCAAGGAGGAGGGGCCCAAGACTGATTCTTCAATGCGGCCCACGGCTGGGAGGAGGTAGGCTGAGGATAACCGGGCCCAGTCCACTGTTGTTGTTGGGCTGAGTTGGGCCAGAAAGGCTGCTGAGTGGGCCAACTGGAGTTGAAATTGGGAGGGTTGTTGTTGCGGCTTCGACCCCAGCTGCCCCGTCCTCTGCCTCTGCCACGGGAGCGTCCGCGACCCCGAGAACGTTCAGAATCTTGACGATATTCGTTGGTACTCGCCGGTGGTTGCGCTTTGTTGGATTTTGCATTCAAGGCGGTGCCCGCAGTTTGGGCTAAAATAAGTGCCTGTTCTGCCTTACGCGATTCGACTAGCATAACTTTTGACCGAGCCTCATAGAAAGTCGAAAGGGGGTCCTGTTGCTGGAGAATGGTAGCAATACCCTCGTACTGTTCGTTGAGGCCTGTGATAAGTTGAAGAACCAGGCGATCATTATCAACCGGATTGCCAACGTTGGCGAGTTGATCGGCCAGCACTTTGAGTTGCTGGCAATATGCCGAGACGTTGGGGAACCCGTCAAGACGTGTGTTCGAGAATTTGTGTAGAAGATGAATGGAACGAGAAATTTTGTTATCTTGAAAGATTCCTTCAAGTGTCTTCCAAGCGTCATACGCAGTTGTGTTCGGCTTCAGAATAGTATGAAGAAGATCGTTGGATATTGTTGCATAAATCCATTGGAGTACAATGGCATCCAAACGATCCCAGGAGTCATCGGCTGGAGAGTCTTTCGGCTTTGTCTTTATCGGCGTTCTTTGTCGGCTTTGTCTTTATGCAATGGGATCGATGATCCTTTCCCTCAATTCTCATTCCAATATAAAGATACAGATCTCCTCTATTTTGGGAGAGATACAACTAATTTCCATAATACACGCGATTGCTATCATATCTATATTTACAAATATTGACTAGAGCTATTAGTAGTGGTTCACGCTAACCCTTTTTTGGGGCTTTTTTCAGTCATCATTGCCATTTTTAACCAAAAAATTGTGTAATGGTTCATCCCTTTCATGCTCATCCAATGATTACCCAATGATTTAATACATTTACAAATTTTTATTGTTATTTTCTATGTTAAATTAACAAGTTGATAAAAGAAAATAAATAAACAAATAGCATAAGGTTGGTTGGTTGTTGTTGTTGTTGAAACAAGCCGAGTAGCTTGCGAGCTACTCGAGATCGGCTCGAGAAAAAGCTCGAAATAAGCCAAGCCTTATCGAGCCCGAGTCGAGCTTGAGCCTAAAATAAAAGCTCGTTTGTTTATTGAGCCCGAGCTCGAGCCTGGCATGTGAAGCTCGTCAGGCTCGTCGAGCCTTATCGAGCTTTAGTGTAAAAGAGCCGAGCCGAGCCAATCTTATTTAAACTGTTTACGAGCCGACCCCGTATCTAAAAATAAGCTTATTTAGTAAACGAGCTCGAGCCCGAGCTTCAATTATCGAGCTCGCGAGCCTGAAAAGTCTATTATTTATATTTTTTTATATAATATATTAGTTAATAGATAATAAACGAGCCGAGCTCGATCTTGAGAAAATACCAACGAGCCGAGCTCGAGCTCCCATAAGTTAATCGAGCTCGAGCCTGATCAAGCTCGGGCTCGACTCGGCTCGTTTGCACCCGTATGTGGGGATATATATATATATATATATATATATATATATAGGGTGGGGTTCGGCTACAAAGTCCATTTTTCCTACAAAGTGTATAAAGTCATAAAACACCATAATTTAAGCCACAAAACACACTCAAAACCCACAAATAACATAGTGAAAATCACTAAAACACAATATCCAAACCCTAACAGTCCTTAAAAACTTCAAATACACCATCTTACAACTATGAATATAAAACACAACATAATAATCAACATAAAACACACTAATATTAGTCATTCGATAACTAAAGCCTTATAATCCAAAGCACAACACAAAACCCACAAATATCTTGCTTTAGTAATCTCCACTATGTTATTTGTGGGTTTTGAGTGTGCTTTATGGTTGACATTACTGTGTTTTATGACTTTTTACACTTTGTAGGAAAAATGGACTTTGTAGCCAACTCTCACCCTATATATATATATGGACTTTGTAGCCAACTCTCACCCTATATATATATATATATAGGGGAGCGCTAAAATGAAAACCACCTCTAGTTGTAAGAACTGAGAGAACCACTTTTCAACCATTAGATCTTCAAGATCAATGGATGAGATTAAAAGTAATTAAATATAATATTAAATATTTTTTGTCTTATTATATCTTTAATATTTTAATCCAAAATGGTAGTTTAGTAAAATTACTCTATTTTGTCTTTTTGTCTTTATTGTTTTTTTATTATTTTTTTGTATTATTATATTAGTTTTTATTTTTTAAACATAACTTTTTTATTAAAAACATTTTTAAATTCTAATTTTTTTACAGATTTTTTTAACTTTTTACGTATTACGTTAAACTTTTTACATTTTACGTTAAACTTTTTACGTTTTACGTTTTTATGTTTTACGTTTTTCGTTTTACAAAACCCCAACAAACAATACAAACGAAGTGGAAAAATAGAGGAATTAGGTTCTAAGTTTTACGTTAAACTTTTTACGTTTTACGTATAACTTTTTACGTTTTACGTATAACTTTTTACGTTTTACTTTAACTTTTTACGTTTTTATGTTTTACGTTTTACATAAAACATTTTACGAATTACGTTTTACGTTTGTACGTTTTGTGTTTTACGTTAAAAAGTTTACGGTTTAACTTTTTTTTTCACAAAAACTTTTTTACACAAAACGAACGCACCCAGAAATCGCAAACTCGGTAGGTGTCTCAGATAGATTGTTATCATCATCGACTGGGGGAAAATATAAAAAACCAACAACATAAAACAATGTGTATCTCGAAAAAAAAACAGGGTTTGGCTCAGATTTTCTGATAATCAGAAACTGCAAAGTAGGGTTGCACATTAAAAAAACCTACCCTCCACCATCCGCTCCGCGCCATCAAAATATGCGTTTTTTTTTTTTTGCATCATCACTGCCAAGAACGCCATCGTCAATATCAATTGTCGGAAAAAAGGTTTCGATCGGCACAACGGGGCACCATCGGCACCGCTTGCAAAATTGGTCACCCTGTAAAAACAGTCGACATCGAAGCCGGCAAACAAAAGCACACAAAAAGCATCTCTAATAAAAACATCCAACACCCATTTCATATAGAATACCAAAATCAAAGAAAACCCAGAAAACAAAATCAAACAAACATGCTGTACAGACCCATCAAGCATCTCTAATAAAAATATCCAACACCCATTTCATATAGAATACCCAAATCAAAGGAAAACCCAACAAACATAATCAAACAAACATGCTATACAGACCCATCAGGATGGATAAGACCCAAAAATCAAAACTCATTCAAAAACAAATTGGGTGATTGCAAAAACAACAGAAACAAAATCGAACCTTTGGACCCCCACCAACCACCTGCACCAGCACCGACTTCCGAACACCCCACCCCCATCACCGTCTTCCGCCACCTCCCACCACCTCCCACCAACGTCTTCCACACCAACACCTCCCCACCGCCGTCCTCTTTCTCTGTCCTCAGTGAGAGAGAGATGAGAGAGAAAGAGCATATCTTACTAGAGAAAAAAACACCCTTCAAAGTATGACGTTGAAGAAACAATAGCCGGAGTTAGACGTTGAACAGTTATCGCAGAAGAAACAATAGCCGGAGTTGCAGGTTGCACGTGAGGATGACATTAAGGATGATTGTCGTCGGAGAAGATGATTGTTGGCCGGAGATCGTGGTGACCGGAGGGTGGATAACGGTGAGAATGGTGGCTGAGATTATCAGATATGATGTAGACGATGAAGCTCTGGTTTTGTGAATATGGTGGGGGAGACGATCGAAGATGAATATGGTGGCTTGAAGATGGAGATCTGCTTTTTGAAGCTCTGGTTTTGTGAAGATGGAGATCTGCTTTTTGAAGAGAGAGATAAATGTCTGGTACATTTAAAAGAAGAGATAGACAAATGAGGAGAGAGACAATGTCTGGTACATTTATGAAGAAAGAGGGTGAGATTTGATATTTGGGGTAAATGACCAAACTAGCCCTTTTTCTGATTGGTTGAGAGTGGGCGGCACTCACGGTTCTTACAATAGGGGGTGGTTTTCATTTTAGTGCTCCTCTATATATATATATATATATATATATATATATATATATATATATTGCGTTAGACTTAAATTCCATATAAAATAAACTAATAGTAGAAGGTTGGTTTTTGTTTTTATCAAATCATGATCCAGGACTAGAGATGCACAAAAAACCGTAACTGGAATCAGACCCGGTAAAAAACTTGGAACCGGTTTTTTTAATACCCAAAATACTCGAAACCGACCCTACCTGTAGGGTATAAATAGGGTATGCATTCTGATTTCAATACCTGTAACCGGAGCCGATCGTACCCGATTAATACCCGAAACCTGACAAGAACTGAAACTGGAACTAACTATACCCGATACATGATTCTAATATCTAGCTATTAAATTTATGTTAGTGCGTTTATTTTAATTTTCTCACATTATACAATGCATATTTAATAATAATAAACAAATAGACGAGAAAATCGAGTAACAAAAACGTAATACATTTGAAGGGGTAAGGTCCTAAAAACCTTGCTTCAAGTATTTGGGACCATACCACAATCCCGTCAAAAAGCCCTCTTTAGACCTTGGGCGGCCGCGCACTGGTCCTACAAAGAGAACTTAGGAAGTGAACTATGTTTAAAACTTAGGCGCCAAAAGGAAACTAACAAATCCTTGTTCCGATCTCCATAACAGGAAGGATAAAAATCCTAACAAACACTTCCGCATAATTAACATCCAGACTTGGATAAAAATAACTTCTCTGAAACTATACAAAGTTAACATGAGGAAGAGCCACACAGGATTACAGCTGTACTCTTCTAGAAGGCTCCATCGTGCACCACCATTCGGTTATAACCGAATGGCCACGTGGCATCATCCCATGCTCCTTCAAAGCCACGATGATGGCACGGAATTGAAGAGAAATCCATACTTGTCCACGTGGCAATACCCTAACCGTTGATCAAAATCGCGATCCGTGTGCACACACACAATCGTTAGCGATTAACGGGAAGGAAACGTAACCGCTTACGGAAAAGTATCTTCCGTCAAGTTTTCACCAACAGGTTTTTCCGCCCAAAACTTCGGCTATAAATAGAAGGATAATTCAGGTACAATTCTCAAGTTACATTCACTTCACTTTCACTTCTTCTTCATTAAAACCTGTACTTATTCTCACGCCGGAGGGTGGTCACGGAGAGAACCCCCATTCTCCCTGTGGCGAGTCTAACGGCTGTTGTTTTGCAGTGATCGTTAGAGGAAGAAGATTAACCACCCACGAATCGGACGAGAAGATTTAACCCTTTTATGCAGATTCAAACCCCCTGGTTCAGTTGATTCCGGTCAATTAAACCAGTGTTTCTTCATTGGCGCCCACCGACTTCTCAGTTTTATTCATCTCTTTTCGTTTCGATTCATTTTCTCTTCATCCTCTGTTTCATATGGCAGAGAACTCGTCAATTAACCCATCAGGTCCTCGATCTGAAGTCAATGGTACTATAACCCAAGATATCCAGATCGACGGAATCATGGGCAACGAAGAAAGCTACAGAAGTTATCTGGAGGAAAAGGGCTCCATGATACAAACAGGAGTTCATAAACACCCAGATCTAATCTCGGAGGAAACTCCAGAGTGCTGGTTCGCCAGGTTCCAGAACGCCATGCACCAAATTTTTGCACAAAACACCAGATCTGAGTTAGTATACAGCAGATCTGATACCCAAAAAGGTACAGCACAAAATTCAGAAGAGACCAATCACCAGGGAGTCAAGCCAAGGTAGATAAACATGGTACAAGGAGGTCCCTCACGAAGGCCGAACAAACGAAGCCATAATCAGCATTGGCGAGAGCAACAAGTAGTCTTCCCTGTTGTCCCCGGAGGTCCTCAGGAAGAACGTCCAGTAATTATCACCGGTATCTTCGGCCATTACCGAACTGATTATATGTTCATAGATCCAGGAAGTTCAATGGATATAATCTATGAACAATTTTTCAAACAACTCGACCCAGAGGATAAGGCACACTTAAAACCAGTCGATTTTCCTCTCACTGGTTCCTACAACGAAGCTGTCTTCCCGCTGGGTCAAATCGCTTTTCCTCTAACTC
This sequence comes from Helianthus tuberosus, assembly GCA_030545235.1. Taxonomy (NCBI): domain Eukaryota; kingdom Viridiplantae; phylum Streptophyta; class Magnoliopsida; order Asterales; family Asteraceae; genus Helianthus; species Helianthus tuberosus. The sequence goes on from CM060406.1 coordinate 67,978,235, forward strand.
TCTCAGATGGCGAACACTCACGCACTGTCATAGTTAATTTCATGGTTATGCCAGCAATGTCATGATGTACTGCTGGGGAGACGATCTCAGAGGGAATTCGGCATGGTTACTTCCATACCACACGTCGCTTGCGGATTTCCGACGGAAACCGGAATAGCAATTTTATATTCCAGCAAGGAAGTCATGTATGTGGACGATGAATCACCAGCAAAGGTTGCCAAACCCTCAACATCAAACGAACCAGAAAAATGGGTTCTCAATGAGGAATATCCGGAATAAACCATCTTGTTAGGGCACGCCATCTCCTCGGCAATCCGGATAAAATTGAAGGAATTGCTCTCCAACAACATGGACATCTTCGCCTGGTCCCCAGCGGACATGACTGGGGTTCCACGAGACATAGCACAACATTGTTTAAATGTCCGACCCTTAGCAGAACCCGTCGCGCAAGGAAGGCGCAGTCTCAGCGCAGAAAAGGCAGAAGCAATGAACGAGCAAGTAATAGAATTGCTTAACGCTGGGATCCTGCACGAAGTACAGTACCAAACCTGGGTAGCCAACCTAGTAATGGTACAAAAACACAATGGTGGGTGGCGCATGGGTGTCGACTTCAAAGACCTCAACAAAGCCTGCCCGAAAGACTGTTATGCACTTCCGGAAATAGACAAGAAAGTCGACTCTCTAGCATCCTTCCGCTGGAAGTGTTTTCTAGATTGTTATAAAGGCTACCATCAAGTACAGATGAAAGAGGAAGATGAAGACAAGACGGCCTTCCGTACAGATAAAGGTATCTTTTGCAATACGAAAATGCCTTTTAGCCTCCGCAACGCAGGGGCCACTTACCAACGCTTGATGGATAGAGTTTTCGGGGAAGACATCGGAAAAACAGTGGAAGTTTACTTGGATGACCTCGTCATCATGAGCCAAGAAGAAGAAACCATGCTCGCAAACATTCAGCGCACGTTTGACTCTTTGCGCAGCGTCAATCTAAAACTGAACCCAACAAAGTGCTCCTTCGGAATGGAGGAGGGCAAATTTCTAGGGTTCATAGTAACCAGAGACGGTTTCAAGGTCAACCCGGAGAAAGTACAGGCCATCCAACTAATGCCGTCACCAGCAACAGTTAAAGAAATACAACGACTCGCGGGACGACTAGCGGCACTAAACAGATTCTTAGCAAATCACGCCGCGAAATCTTATCCGTTCATTAGCACGTCGCGCAATTGCGCCAAGAAGATCCATTTTCAATGGACACCAGAAGCGGAGAAAGCCTTCAAACAAATGAAGGAATGTCTGATCCAGTTACCAACTTTAACAGCACCACGAGAGGAGGAGCCGCTAATCCTATATCTGTCGGCAGCAGAAGTAGCAGTTGGCGCGGTATTAATGGTAGAAAGAGATGGCGTTCAAACTCCGATATACTACATTAGTAAGATGCTAACCGGCCCAGAGACACGCTACTCTATGATAGAAAAACTCATCCTCGCTTTGGTACACGCGTCACGAAGACTATGCCGATATTTCTCTGGTCATGTTATTACAATACTCACTAATTATCATCTAGGTCAAATTCTGTCCAAACCCGATGTCGCGGGGTGTTTGGCCAAATGGGCCATCGAGCTAGGAGGATACAATATCCTATACAAACCACGACCGGCAATCAAAGGACAAGTATTAGCGGACTTCGCCACCGAAGTTCCCATTGACAAAATACAAGAATGCGAGGCAATCCAAAACCCTATTCCAGTCTTCGACGATAGGGTTTGGACGTTGCACACCGACGATGCCTCCAACGATGACGGTGCAGGCGCAGGCCTCCGACTGGTTAGCCCAGACAATCACGAGCTCATATACGCAATACGCCTAGATTTCAAAAGTACAAACAATGAGGCAGAATACGAAGCATTTCTTGCGGGCCTCCGTCTGGCACTTAAAATGGGAGCAAAGAACCTCGAAGCGCACGTCGATTCAAAGCTAGTGATGGAACAAGTCAATGGCCATTACAACGCTAAAAGCGAAGCCATGGCTTTATATTTGGAGCAAGCACGAATGCTTATCAGCCAGTTCCAAACATTCAAGATAATCCATATAAATAGAAGTGAAAATAAACATGCGGACGCACTGAGCAAACTGGCCGCCATCAGTTTCAAACATCTAGCAAAAGAAGTCCGCATTGAGGTATTATCTAATCCATCCGTTCCTCTAAGGCAAGTGAACATCAACGAGGTCGGCAATCCATCCTGGATGTCCCCGATCATTATGTACTTACAGCATGGCAAACTTCCAGAAGGAAAAGCGGAAGCTAGGAAAATCCAAAACAAAGCACTGAACTACGAAATGGCGGACGGTATCTTATACCGGAAATCATTCATGGGTCCACTTTTACGCTGTGTCGATAAAACGGATGCGCAATATTTAGTCAGAGAAATTCACGAAGGATTATGTGGGATTCACGCCGGACCACGCATGGTAGTGGCGAAGTTAATGAATGCAGGCTACTATTGGCCAGGAATGCATGTGGACGCAGTGGAACTACTGCGCAAATGCGCAGCATGTCAGCGCCACGCGCCAAAAACACTCTGTCCAAAAAATCCTCTAGTCCCGGTTACCTCGGCATGGCCTTTTCAACAATGGGGTATCGACCTCATCGGTCCTTTCCCCGACGCGCCAGGCGCATGTAAATTCATCGTAGTGGCAGTCGACTACTTCACTAAATGGGTGGAGGCTAAGGCATTAGCATCGACCACAGCAATGGTAATCTGCAAGTTCATATGGGAACATGTTATCTGTCGATTCGGGTTGCCATTACGCATCATTTCCGATAATGACACAAACTTTGCTTAGGAAGACCTCCAGAAGTGGTTTAAAGAAATGAAAATCGAGCACAGTTTTGCCTCTGTGGCGTACCCACAAGCAAATGGGCAGGTTGAACGCGTGAACAAACAAATAGTAGATGACATCAAGGCAAGATTGGGGACTGCGCGTAGGGGATGGGTAGATGAGCTCCCTAGCATCTTATGGGCCCATCGCACCATGCCAAAAACCAGTACAGGGGAAACTCCATTTAGCCTTGTATATGGTTCGGAAGCAGTAATACCAGCAGAAATCAGCCTCCCATCGCCGCGCATGATCGCCATGGAGAAACAAGATAATGAAAGAGAACGAAGAATGGATCTAGACCTTCTCGAGGAAAGGCGCGAGAACGCAGCCATCGCAGAAGAAAGGTATAAATCCAAATTAGAGAAATACTACAACGCGCGCGTAGTGTGCACCTTTGTTCCATGAGATTTCGTCCTGCGCGACAACGAAGCGTCCAATGCAGAAAAGCCAGGAAAGCTAGCACCTAAATGGGAAGGGTCGTACATCATCCATGAAGTCCAAGGCAAAGGGGCATACGCCTTAAAGAGGCTCGACAGAACAGACTGTAACACCCCGTGTTTTCATAAGTCAAAGTTAAGGTCAAAGTCAACGACCGATAATACGAACTTGACTTATAGTAATTCCTTTATTTTAATTGTATTATATGGAGTAAGTGTTGTTAATTACTAAAATCGACATGTGCTAATCGCTATCTAATCAACTCGCGACTGTGAACTATAGGAAGTAACAATGCGATAAAGTTAACTAATCAAACTATGTTAATCAAATCGACGGTGAGTCGAATCGAAACCCAAATTACGCATTTGTGATATTGTTATACGTGTGTGTGTGCCTTATGTGTTATTTGTGCATGTTTTAATTATATGTGTTGTGGGAATCAATCGAACTCAATCGAAACTCGAAACGCAATCGAACTCAATCGCAATCGAAATCGAACTATGATAATTAGTGGAGAAAGAATAGCGTAAGATATGAGTGGTTAGGACTGAAAGTAATTTGACTAGGAAACCCTGTCGTGTCGAGCCGCTCGCAATCGAAATCGAAACGCTAAAAATAGTCACGTCAAACGATTGAACCAAGTGCCATCCGGCCGGATAGCCATCCGACCGGATAACCCCCTGGTCACAGGTCAGGTGCCATCCGAACGAGATGTCATCCGACCGGATAGTCATCCGGGCGGTGAACCATCCAATCGGATAGCCCTTTCCTCTTTTGGAATCCTATAAATACCCCTGTCATTGTCATCATTTCCACTTTTGGAAACCCTCTGTCCGAACCATTCGTGCTCCTCACCTTTTCTTCGATTTCTCTCAATCCAGGTAAGATCTCGCCCTAAATCTTGTACTTTCTTAATCTACACGCACTCCTACACCTTTCTATCTTTTAAATCTTAACTTTTAACCGTGAAATCACTAGATTTCGGGTGTTCTAGGATGACGTCATCATGTGTTCTTCAAGAACTTCATGTTTTGACTTCAATCCACCAAGAACAACTGAGATCTAACCGATTTCCACACGATTACCCAAAGATCTTGTAAAGATCTCGACACAAGAGTGGTGAAAAAGGATTGAAAGATGGTTTCTAACTTTTTCTTCCAACTCTTTTACACTCGATACACTCAAAACCGATAGAATCGGACCCTGTTGTAGTCTCCTACTCATCTTTAGTGTTGTACTAGTCCAGGATCTGGATTCTACTCATGAGACCACCGATTCCGGGTTAAACAAGAACAACCGTCTCGAGCTGGTAACTGGCCGAACGAGGGTGATTCCTGGTCGGTCTGGTCACTTGGTTCAAAACGGAGTTCTGTTGGTTAACACGTTGTCAAAACGTTTCGACAAAACGACAAACAATCAAAACGACCAAGTGTAAGACGAACGGAACAACCGGAACGAAATGTTGTCCGAACGGACTGCTGTCCGAACGGATAGTTCATCCTAACGGATTGCCATCCGAACGGATCACACTTTGGGACCCACACTTAAACAACCTTATCTGAAGTTTGAGTATTGAGCGAATTGCAATCCGATCGAACGACCATCTGACTGGATTACTCTTCGGATCATGAGATACTAAGACTTTAAAGACTTAAACAATTTTCAACATGTTCATTAACAGGGTTGCCACCCGATCGGATGGACATCCGATCGAGTGACTCTTCTGTTTTGAACTTGCCCTCACTAAGTAATCTCATCACTAAGTTGCCGTCCGACCGGACCACTGTCCGACCGGATGACCATCCGAACGGATTGTCATCCGCACGACTAACCATCCGATCGACCGACTTGATGGATAGAGATACTTCAATGCTTTCAAAATGCTATAACGAAAACTTCAAAAGTCAAGCCATCATACACAAACACATCCTTCTTATAGGAAGAAACAATCCACTCGAATAGTCATCCGACCGGACAAGCTGTCCGACCGGATGACCATCCGAACGGATTGTCATCCGCACGGATTGTTGTCCGATCGGATTACCATCCGATCGAGCTACTATCCGACCCACTCACACTTTGTATCATTTTACGCATCACTTATTGTTATGCTATCAAATCTATCCAGGCTAACCTTACTCGCTAAGCGCTCCCTTTAATCCATCAATCGCTGTGAGTATACTCGATCCCTTTTTGCTTTACGCACTTTTGGGTGTTACATACGTTACAACTATTCAAATCACATCAAACACCCTACTCAATACTATTTGAACGCTAACCGTTAACGCATGTTATACGTGGCTTATGAATGCTTGTTTGTTATGTTTACACATGGAATGCTGTCTACCTGCCTTAGCAACGATAGTACTATAGTTTGGACTCAGCACCCGTTCATACGGGGGTTGTTAAGGACAATTACTTGCATGGATTACGGTGGTAATCATGTATTGCGAACTGCCTCGGGCAATCAACCTGCAGTCATTGGTATCGATGGATCTATGTCGATAACTAACGTGCTTCATTTCTCTATGTGTACGTGCTGGTTATGCGTAAACGAATTCGAACTCTATATGCTATTATCAAACTTGTATGCTCACCTTTACATTATATGTATTGACTTTATTTTAACGTATGTGACAGGTGCTTAGGATGCACATCTGGTAGGAAAGTGAAGCTAGAATAAAGCTTTAGAGCCCAACAAATAGTTGTCTGTAGTAATTGAATCAAGGGTCTCTAGAAGCAGATAAACAATTGCTCTATTTAAATCTGAGTTGTCGGAACAGAATTATTTGCCTAGATTTTATCTGCAATAATTTGTTTACTGTTTGAGACATGGTATGGGACATGTTATTTAAATTGAATGGTAATGATAATTGTTATGGAAACTTCTGGACAATCTGTTTCGCTCAGTGCCATGCCCCGATGATTCCGCCATCGGTTGGGGTGTGACACAGATGTGCCCCGCACCTGGAATGCGCAGCAGCTGCGTAGGTGCTACATGTGACCGGCCAAAACCATCCGGCGCAGAAGGCCAGACACTTATACTGGCAATGTATTTATTCTAATTATTCACTTTGTATCCATTGGCCCCGCGCCTTATCAATACAAAGATTATCCTTATATATTTTATTGTTTATTACAAAGTGCATGTAATTCCTTTTGGTACACGCGAAAACAATATGGTGAAACATTGTCTCATGAACGGTCTAACGGGCACAAGTCCCGCTCACAGTCCAGACCTACGTTCACACATGAGCTCAATACCATCCTTATTCGCTCTACCTAAACAAAGTAATTATACACATACAACATATTGTAATTCAAACAAAACTTATATCACTAGCGCACCACGTGCAATAACAAAAAACATATATGCATAACAGTGCATCAAAAAGCTACTTGTGCAACAAAGCACATTAACAAAATTTACAAAACACGGCAGTGTATCAAAACATTAGAGGCAAAGTAAACAAACTACACACCAGGGAACATATCCAAAACACCCAACGGGGTGTGCAGTACTTCACCATAGCAGGTAATAGGATGAGGATCAACAATCCAAGGGTTTACACCCTCCTCATCACTCATAGCAGGAGCAACCACATGATCACTGGTCGGAATCTCGGCCGGAGGAGCTGAACAGGGACCACGGCGATGCCATTGGTACACAATCGAACAACGGCCTCTCCAATCAGCCGGAAATGCCCGAGTTATGGCAAGTGCCGACAGTCTGGTAACACCCTCGTTATTATCATCGGCAAAATGAGAGAGGGCAGGATTCCTTGAGAACTCCGGGTGAACAACTCTACGAACACCTTCGTCTCTGGCAACAGTTCTAGTCGTCAGGCCGGAAAGGAGAAGCAGACCATCAGCAGCATCAAAAACCTTGAGAATTTCGGAAATCTTCCGACGTCTACATTGTCGCCTAGCCCTCATTTTTTTCCAAATTGGGGAAAATATCCACACACTAAAAATGAATATATGAGCCGGAAAGATAACGTCAGCATTGAAAGGGGGACTTGTGATGATTAAGTATCAAATCACTCCCCTTAGAAACGGCGCTGCCATTGCAATCGTCATATCACATTAAATTATCTCTGACAAGCCCGCACATATTCCTAAGGCTACAGTTCAGTTAGAAGACGAAGAGGTAATAAAAAATACATTTTTACGATGACGTAAACAGCAGTCAGCTCATGATTAAAAAAGCTTCTCGCTCAAGTGAACATTTCAGAACAAAGAAAAAATACAAATATCTTCTCCACGAAGATTTCCATTTTTTTCCAAAGACAAGACTTTCAAAAACAAAATCATGAGCAAGAGCATCTTCCTCAAGAAGATTACCCATTTTCGCGCCAAAAACTCAACAGTAAAAAGCACCCATTTCTCATAGTTCAGTGTTCCACTTATTTGCATAAGAGCAACACTAGACTGGGGGACTTGAAGGGGTAAGGTCCCAAAAACCTTGCTTCAAGTACTTGGGACCATACCACAATCCCGTCAAAAAGCCCTCTTTAGACCTTGCGCGGCCGTGCACTGGTCCTACAAAGAGAACTTAAGAAGAGAAATGTGTTTAAAACTTACGCGCCAAAAGGAAACTAACAAATCCTTGCGCCGATCTCCATAACAGGAAGGATAAAAATCCTAACAAACACTTCCGCATAATTAACATCCAGACTTGGATAAAAATAACTTCTCTGAAACTATACAAAGTTAACATGAGGAAGAGCCACACAGGATTACACCTGTACTCTTCTAGAAGGCTCCATCGTTCACAACCCTTCGGTTATAACCGAATGGCCACGTGGCATCATCCCAGGCTCCTTCAAAGCCACGATGATGGCACGGAATTGAAGAGAAATCCATACTTGTCCACTTTCCACGTGGCAATACCCTAACCGTTGATCAAAATCGCGATCCGTGTGCACACACACAATCGTTAGTGATTAACGTGAAGGAAACGTAACCGCTTACGGAAAAGTATCTTCCGTCAAGTTTTCACCAACAGGTTTTCCCGCCCAAAACTTCGACTATAAATAGAAAGATAATTCAGGTACAATTCTCAAGTTACATTCACTTCACTTTCACTTCTTCTTCTTCTTCATTAAAACTTGTACTTATTCTCACGCCGGAGGGTGGTCACGGAGAGAACCCCCATTCTCCCTGTGGCGAGTCTAACGGCTGTTGTTTTGCAGTGATCGTTAGAGGAAGAAGATTAACCACCCACGAATCGGACGAGAAGATTTAACCCTTTTATGCAGATTCAAATCCCATGTTTCATTTGATTCCGGTCAATTAAACCAGTGTTTCTTCAAGATTATTAAAAAACCAGAAAATAGGGTAGTAAACAACTCGAAAATATGGTATAGAAAAACCCGAAAATATGGTATTTTAACACCCGATTTCTTAGGAACTGGAACCGAACCCTACCCGGAACCAGGCACATAGGGTTTGGTTTTTTTGGTTAAATAACCAGAACCGAAACCGAACCGGTTATAGCAATAACCAGTTCCAACCCTTAAAATGAGAAACCGAAACCGGTTATTAAAAATATCCAATTTGTGCACCTATATTCAGGACTATTTATTTGGGCTCTTGGAAATTTTAAAGGCCTAGTAACCTTTAGTAGGTGTGATATGGGGTAGTCCAATCCTCACCGATTTTTCTTTTGTAGTGATAATTTTACCAAAAATTTCTGGTTTTTTTTTTTTTTGTAGTATAAAATATTGGATTTTTAAGAGTCCGGCCTCCATCGATTTGGATTTTGAGAGTCCGGCTCTCACTGAGTTTTCGTTCAAGCTCCACCACTTTATACACACACCATGCACACCCTTTCTCTTCTATCTTTCTCTTTTCTCTACCTCCACCACCATTGCCGCAGCCAAAACCACCCCGTCTATCTTGGCACTCGTACCTCATCTCTCCTTGTCGACAGTCGTACCAAATATCAGTACTATCTGTCTCTCCCGACATACCAAACATCATTAATTTATTATTATTTTTAATTTAATGGTAAAAAGGAAAATTAAAAAAAAGTGTGTAAATATATAAATGTGTGTATATATATATAAATGTCTGTATATGTATATATATTTTATTTATACTTATATTTATTGTTTTTATATAATAATAAAATAAAATTTATAAAATTAAAAAACAAAAGAATAAATGGGAAAGTATCAAAATTGTCATTAAGGTTTGAGAATAGTCAAAATCGTCCAAGGGAATTAGCGATACATTTTAACTTAGTGATTTGGATGAAAATGACAACAGAAATGAAACCCTAAGCGGTCCAGTAACAAAAGTTTCATTTTTAGATTGAAGTGGCAAAAGTGACGGAACCTCAGAGACGATTATGTAATTGTTTTTTCCTCCACGGCTAGCTTCTTGCCAGTCGAGTATATATTTATATACATCCTCTGTTATTTAGAAACAAAAATGTTCTAAAAATAGTGTGTCAAACATGCGCCACGTTCTTTCTTTTCACTTCACGTTCCCTTCTTCTCAATCGGAATGAGAACGAGCCGGGTATGAGACGAACATAGGTAATCTTAGTCACATAATTAAAAAGTCAAGTCTTGTACCCAGTTTCATACATGCTAGTTACCTAGTACTCAATACTCATCGGGGTGCGTGGGTATCAAGTATTCTAGTTAAGATGTCATTACCCGAAACCTGATCATATACTCACCTAAAAACTGACTTGACTTATAAAAATATTCGACTACACTTTTTAGTAATTCTATAACTATTATAATTTCAGGTTTTTGAAGAGTTTTAAAAACTGTTTATTATATATTTTATTAAACAATATAATATGTTAATATATTAGGTAAATGAATTCAGGTGATCCAGCAGGTATAACCTAATCTCATATTCGCCCAAGATGTGTGAATCCAAATAGCATAAAATGTGGCTAAGCGAATTAAAGCAACAATCATATACAAATTACTAATAGTGATTTATAAAACTAATCTCATAACCGATCTTATACTCTGTCCAAATATCTCGTGTTTTGGATTTTCCTTCGGGTTGGAGAATTTTTTCCATCCCTACTTCTAAATTGCAAGTCTATTTTAGTATTTCTTGCTCTTAATAGTATTATTATAATGTATCAATTATTTGATTACGGGTATAATACTACCAATCGACTTACTACATGGGCTTCAGAATTCCAACTTAGGCCCCAACTATTGTGACGTCAGGCAAATTATCGTGGATTTAATCTTTATATAAAACAATTCTATATTTTTACATATATGTTTAAGGAAAAATTAATTGGATAAAAATATTGAAACGTCTAATGGATTTTTTTTTTTTTTTTTTTGGAAGGAGACTTTCTGTACAAGATCGATTGGTCTCCGGGGACATGTCTAAGACATTCCCCGTCAACCCCGCCATTTACATATTAAATCAACTCTAAAATGCATTTAAAAGCAGATCTGATAAATATCGAATAGTGAACCGTGAATTTTAAAGCCTACTACAATATCATATGTATATTTTTTGGGAATGTTTGAAGGTGCTTAGATTTCACCTCAAAAGAACTAAATTCATCTCCTAGTGTTTACAAACTCATGTGCCTTTTTTCACATCATATATATAATATATACACACACACAGACTTACAAGAGGGTGTCCACGTGATGCGACGAAAACACAGACATTGGCAATTACATGGCATGTTATTTTTTGTAATAAAAAAAACACTATACCAATAACATACTCAAATAAAAGGAAATAAAATGTTTGTTTTTATGATGTATTTTTTTTGGGAAAATATTAATAAATTAAAATTACGTGAAACGTATCGTAAACCTATATGTTAGTGTTTAAACACGTTCAAGACGGAGTTTTAGATAGACGTGATAGGAACGAATAGACAAAGATTTTATTGATATCGAAAGAGTTTACATCGATTAAGCTCTGGGAGAATCAAGTGTGATATCTCCTCTCAAATGAAACTTATCAAGTTCAAACGCATGACACCGTTATTTATAGCTCATGATCCATGCGTTTGGGAGCTTCAAACGTATGGCTCATTTGCTTGAAATGAACGTTTGACACATTCAAACGTTTGGTGCTTAGTCAAACGTAACTCTCATACGTTTGACTGTTCTCATGTGTTTAGACACGCTCTAACACGCATATTAAGTATAGACTCTATCTAGCCTATTCGCACTGTAACGTGCACAAATATGCGCAACAAACATGTTTTAAATTATTGTATCATATGTATTAGATGTTGTAATTACTTAAATTCTTAAAAATATGCAGACTTACTTTTTTTGTTCTTCTCATATGTATTATAATATAGTGTGTGTCTACAAAGGACATTTTTCCTTTAAAGTGTGAGAAATCTATGTTGACATCATATTTTAATATTTAGGCATGTTGTTTCAGATTTTTTTTGGCATGGTATAATAGAGAGATATCAAACGTTGCAATTTAAAACACTATCACATGTATTTTAGGCACTGAATTTAAAACACACCGGTTAACTTTCTTCGTATGATGTTTTAGATTTTTTTTTTGGAATGACAATATATATTAGAATCACAAACAAGGCACAAAGCCTTCCAGCGAGACACTGGATACAAAGAGGGAAACAAAAAGCAACACAGAGACAAAAACAAAACTAAGCGCAAACGCTAATCGGGTCAGAAAACCATGTCATCCAGGTGCAATCAAAGTGTTTAGACTTGTTAATGATCTAATGAAAGAGAGTGGAAACCATCTCTTCACAACTTGATATTCCTAAAAACCTTCTCGTTCTGTCACGCCATATCATCCAGATAGTCATGTACATCAAACAGAGCAGAATTTTTCTCCTCATACCAGAAGTATCAACCATGACATGATAAAACATTTGATCCGTACTAGAGAAACCTGTGAAGTCCCAACTAGACCATATTGACATCCTTCTCCACACATTTTTCGCATTTGTGCAACCCAAAAAATCATGGTCAACCGATTCTAGCACCCCTGGCACTCGACACAACAGTCTGCATTGAAAACAAGCCCACAGACCCAGTTTTCTGCCACAGGTAAAGCAATTAACTTTAATCGGTAACCAGTTAACCCATTCAAGCAGCAACCCATCATATTCAAAGGAAGTGAATTCAAGCGTCTTCCTCGCCAACTGAACTAAGAAACCTTTTATCATATCAGCCTTTTAAAGCCAGGTGTCCGAATCATTGCGATATAGTAATAGATTTCATGCCTATAATACATTTCATTATATTTTAAGTTGTAGTGGATTGAAATTTTTCGTAAAAATAGACTTATAATCACAATATACTTTAGCACCACATTCATCATTTACCCACAAACTCTTCTCAAGTCATCAACTCATCTTTATATTTTCATCATCACCATCTTTTACAATTTTGTTTTAGAACCAAAGTTATTTATTATTATGATAAGCTACTTAATTTTTGATATCATGTATATTTATATACATATAACTTTTTTTCGTTTTAGAACCAAAGTTATTTATTATGATAAGCTATTTAAGTTTTGATATCATATATATATATTTATATACATATAACTTAAAAGTTTAGATATCTATAACCTGTACAATTTTTTTAACCGATTAAAACTTTTCAAAAGTATAAACTTATAACCGTTACATTTTTTAAAAGTTTATCAAGTTTATTAAGTTTATAATTTTTTAAGTGTTTGCAAAATTTTAAAATATTATAAGTTTAGAAATTATTTGAAAGAAAAACATAACCTATTTTTTCATATTTAAGTAAAATGAAAATAAAAATCCCCCATCCCTCCCTCCCCCCCCCCCCCCCCCAAAAAAAAAAAAAAATAGAAAATAAAAAAAAAAATTGACCTTCCTCACCCCATTACATCCGTGGTCGTTTGTCCAAACACACGCAACATCACATAAGTGATAAGTTACCAAGGCGTCCGTAAGCTTGCATGTACACTATAAGTTGGCCTTTTAGCACCATGTTATGTTACAGGTGCTCTTAAAGCAATTCATTGGTGCTTACAATAATGTGGGTTATTCAAATGAGTTTTCTTTTTTCTTTTTTTAATTTTTTGTACAACTTTATTAAGAAAAAAAAACAACTCACACTCATTTAATCTTTTCATAAATTTACATTAGCAAGAGGACTTGAACTCTCGACCTTTAAGGGGAGTGGGGGTGGTCACTAGTGATAGAATTCCATCACTCACAAACATCCAATCAAGTTCCGCCATGTCATCAACCACTATTCTATCACTCACAAGTCTTTTTAGTGGCGGTGGTCATCACTAGTGATGGAATTCCATCACTCACAACTTTTTTTTTATTTTTTAAATTAGAAATTAACAATAAAACACTAAATTATAAATTTCATTAAAATTAAAAAATAAATTACATAGCAAAATAAAAAACAACTAAACATTGGGAAAAAAAACTTAAATTAAACGGGTGGCATCTCCCAACCCCACCTTTCGCAAATCTCGCGCTTTTGTTGAATTACAACCGACTTAAATGGTTCGTCGAGATGGGCAATTAAAATTTATATAAAGATGAGGGACCTGAATTGCAATTAAAGGAAAGCTATTTAAAAATAGCTAACAAAAGTTGAGGGGCTAATTTGCACTTTTCATCAAAGTTGCTATTAATTCAACATAAAACGACAAAACAATCTCAAACGGAATTTGTTTCAATATTTGTTTTCAACGCGTGAAGAAAATATCGGAATTTGTTTTCAACGCGTGGACATTTTCGGTGGCGGTGGAAGTTTTGTTTTTATCACGCGTGGACTTTGGCTATCACGGTGGATTAACGATCCACCCCCACTGCCCTAAGAAAGGATAGCACTCTTTAACATATCAACATTAAATTGAGCTAAATACATATGTTCTAAATAATAAGATACTTCAAAGTTCTGTTTTGTACTTTATTGATTTAATGCAGTTAAACAAAAATGCACCAGATATGATTATGTCAAAAAGATATGTGGTCCAAAAACCCACAATTATGAGATTTACAAAACAGAAATAAGCTCAACCTTTGTATATATTTTGTTATAATTTTGTCATTGTGGTCCCAAATTGTTCTATATTCCATTGGATGATCTGCTATTACACTCTAACGACTTCGAAACAAGAAAAAAGTTTATATCAAATACATCAAAAAACCAATTTATTACATCGGTAATCATATTTTTTTTTCCAACGGCTAACTAAATCACCGGATAAGCATCCTGGGATGCCCCCAATCGAGCAAATGCATCCTCTCCTTCATAACGGTCAGAGTTGGATGCATACACGAGCCACCAAGCCACCAGTTCCGGGGAAACCCGCCCGCCCGAAGGCCCACTGCAGTAAAACCTGGTTCAGCTTGGTTTCAAACCGGCGACCTCCAGAGAGGCCTAGTTCTAAACTTCATTGTTACCATCAATGTCCTCCAAAGTGATGCTAATAGGAGTTGAACTTAAGACCTCAAGGAGACTAACCACTAGACCAACTTATCAGGACCATCATTTTTTTTTTGAACCGCAAATTCGGATCACTGACGGACCACTGAAGTATCATCATGCCATCAGCGGAACCACCCAACATATCCATCTCCATCAGGCTATAATGCCTACACACCAATTTAGAAAGAAACCCAATAAATATTGGAAAAACCTCCCTTATGGAAATCGAAAAGACCTATTGGTCATAAAACCTTATCTCACTCTCATGATGTCACTGGGCTATAAAGCCATAGGTATCAGGACCATCATTAATCATATTAATTGCATCATGGTGGATTCATATATTGACTTATTGAGTACCAGCACTAATTTGTTTTCTCTGTCTTATATGTATTTGATATACGTAAATGTGGGGTAATCCATTTGATAGAGATATATGCTTTCTAAAGGAAGGTCTCAGGTTTAAACCTGAACAAGAAGAATATTTTAGAATATTTGATGTAAATTAGAGGGGGTAACCTTTGCCGTTAAAAAATATGTATTTGATATACGGGTAAATATCATATATTTTTGGATGACATGATTGTAGAGGTGCACAAAATAACCGGTTAATTAACCGTAACCGGTTATTAACCGAAACCGTAACCGGTTAATAACCGATTTAGGAATAACCGGTTAGTGGTTATTTTTAACCGTAGGTTAGTAACCGGTTATAAGTGTTTAGTATAATAACCGGTTATTAACCGGTTTTTTTAAACCGGTTTTTTAACCGATAGACTGGTTAACCGAAAAAATAACCGAAAAATTCAAAAAAAAGGCAAAAAAACCGGTTAATAACCGAAAATAACCGGTTAATTAACCGAACCGGTTAAAGTAATTAACCGGACCAGTTAAAAAAATAACCGGTTAAAGTAATAACCGGTTAAAGCATTAACCGGTTAAAGTCAAAAAGTCAAATTAACCGGTATAACTGGTTAACCGAACCGGTTATTAAAATTAACCGGTTTGTGCACCTCTACATGATTGTATGTTTTCAAACGCTAAAACGTATGTAATTACAATAAAGATATTATTGGGGGTATTTTGGAGTTGTTTTAGGCTTTTATCAAAAGTTGAGTCATGATATTGTCTACACTACGAGGCTGTTTGTTTAACTCTTAATGGTTCAGACTACCTCTTACTAGTTCAACACTAAATGGTTCAGACTGTTTGTTTCGTGAGTAGATGTCTGAATGATTCAGACATTTGCCTCTGAATAGTTAAGCATTATACTAAGGGGTCGTTTGTTTACCTCTTAATGAGGCTCTTAATGGTTCAGACCTCTTACTAGTTCAGCACTTAATGGTTCAGAGTGTTTGTTTCACGAGCAGATGTCTGAATGGTTCAGACATTGCCTCTGAATGGTTAAGATTTATACAGAGTCTGAATGGTTAAGACCTCTAATCTGAATTGGTCAGACATTTGCCTCTGAATGGTTAAGCACAGGGGCGGATTCAGACTGGTTCACCGGGTTCCGGGGAACCCAGTCGATTTGGAAAAAAACGTTTTTTTGTAGTGTAAACCTTGTATGATTTGGAAAAAAAACGTTTTTTTGTAGTGTAAACCTTGTATGATTTGGAAAAAGGAACCCAGTGAAAAAACTGGCTGGATCCGCCACTGGTTAAGCATTATACAGGCTCTTAATGGTTCAGACATCTTACTGGTTCAGCATTTAATGGTTCCGACCTCCTACTGGTTCAGCACTTAACCATTCAAATGTTGCCAAACAGCCCCTAAGTCTGAATGGTTAAAACGTCTTATCTGAATTGGTCAGACATTTGCCCCTAAACGGTTAAGCATTATACTGACTCTTAATGATTCAGACCTCAGTTCAGCACTTAATGATTCTGACTACTTGTTTGTTAGTTTAGTACTTAGCCATTCAGAATAGAATTCGTTAAACAGCCCCTACTTGTTACACTATTACACTATAGTTTTCATGATTTTCCCTCTATTGATACAAAATTATCATACATCTCGATATTTGTACCTCAAATGCTATACAAATACCCTTGAACACATCATCATTTTTGTCAATTCTTCATTTTGTACGGTGTTCTTGATTCTTACAACGAGTTATACACAAATTTTCATCCAGTATATTTCGTTATGTCGGTTTCTAACTCGTGGGGTTTGGGGGTTTTGATGTATGGATGCTTCAAAAAGTTCATTGATCTTTTGAGTCTCTTAATTCTGTTTTATTTCAGTTTGAAATATTTGCATTTTAACGTATTCAACTTGGGGGTTTTGAACAGGTTTTGTTCAAGAAATTGCAAGTGTGGGTTGATCAACTTTATGAATTTTTCAAACCCACCAATGATTGATCAATGGAAGGTGGTTAAAGAAACTGTAAATTGTAGAAAAACAAGTGGTTTTGATGATCAAGATGATGGTAATCAAGAATGTTATGATGAAGATGAAGTGTTCGATGTTATGTCTCTGAGAAAACTGGTGAAGATGGAGAGGCAACGAGCGAATGATACTTACTTAGAGCTTGAGAAAGAGCGAATGGCGGCTACTACTGCAGCCGAGGCGGCCATGGAGATGATTCTGCGGCTGCAGAATGAGAAAAGTGCAGTTGAGTTGGAAGCCCAACGACACCGGAGATTAAATCATGAGAAGCAGTTACATGATCAAGAGGTTATTCAATATTTGAGGTGGATTGTTATGAAGCATGAGTCGGAGAGGAGCTTGTTAGAAGATCGGTTGCGGGTGTGTAAGCAAAGGTTGATGCTTTGTATGAATGATGATGGTGATGATGATGGGTGTGAGTTGTCTTTAAGTTATCTTGATGAGCGGCTCGTTAGCTCGCTCGATTTGGGTTTGTCACCGTGGTAAGTCGTAGATATCTAACTTACGGTCCTTGGATATGCATGCAACGGATCGAAGGGTATTTTGGTCATTTTATGAGCGAGCTCGTTTTTATTTTAAGGGTTGTCTTGATTTGACTAGGGTATGTTACTACTATAAAAAATGGTATGCAACAACACAAGAATAATAATAGGGAGACCCAAATGCATGTAATTTCAAAAGATTGAAATTGGCAAATAAATGGATGTACTTGGGAATGTTTGATTGTGACACCTCAAAAGAAGTGAAGTGATCTCCTTGCTTTTACAAAACATCTCAATTCCATGACCAATTGACTTTCACAACTTTTCCCAACGTTCAAATAAAAACTAACACCCTATGGATGGCAAAGGGTTTGGTTTGGGATGGTTTTAGGTTATCGTAACTCTATACGTGATTATAAAAATTTGTTTTTTACTTGACCTAAAACCTGTCTCGTATTTTTGGGTAACACTCGCGGACTCGTCAGATATCTATCTGACATACCCACGAGTTTCGGGAATACCTGTTAGTGTATTAAAAGTATACGCTGGGTATGCGTGGCCCAAAACTCATCGGGTATCTATTAATCAAATGTTTCTTGAAACGGAAATGGTCCAATGGTTTAAATTATTTAGAAAACAAATGTTTTAAGTATTTTAAAGTCTATACAAATGTTTCAAAGTTTTGGGAATGGCATGGGAATTGGGATGGTGGAATTTGATAATATAAACTTAGAATAAATAATAAAAAAAGAAAATCATGGCAGGTATATAATCACGTAAACATGTATATGTTCTTGGGTAATCAGGTCAGGTAAAACAAGTATATCACCAAATTCCATACCCACGACTTTTTTGAAGGTAATTCCATACCGGTCCTAGACCCAATTACCTGGACCTAAACCCGTCTCAGATGGTTCAGGTTTCGGGTATTCCCATCGGGTTTGGGTTTCATTGTCATCCCTAAACACCCATAACCTAGTGGTCTAGTGGTATGATGCTCCCCTTATATATATGTAAGTTTTTATTTTGCGTGTTCTCGCGATATATATTGTACAACATAGTTCTTTCCCCTATATGTGTTAAGTTATATATAATTTTTTTTAGTTCATTGGGCTTTTTCGTTAGGTTTGGACCTTTTTTGGCATCCCTAGCACACATAGAGAACTTATTAGAAGGTGATCTGAGTCTATAGTCCTGGGAAACACAATCAAGTTCATGATCGTGATGTATCTAGATCGATATAATATACATATAAAATGTACAACAATATATGTATAACTAAATGGATAATATTAGAGGGTCGGGAGAGATGCCGAAAGGAGAAAAAGGAGGGAGTAGGGAGCCTCTCTTGTAAAGGGAATGGTTATAGATTGGATCAAGCCCAATGATCCATTAAACCTATAGGTTAAGTCCGAAATTAAACCTACAGTCAGTAGCATAATTTTTCATCAAGGATTGCATAAAATGGGTCATGTTATACAACAAGACAGATCATAACAAGTCGAGTAACAAACTTACATCAAAACATAGCAAAAAAAAATCGAACTCCAAATATTAGGGCAGAATTTAAGTAATAATATTGGCAACCAACCAACAATATTGAATATTTTAACTGGACATAAATTTGGGTTGTCAAGGAGTCTAACCTCATAAGTTACGACTAGAAGATGCAATTTCGCCAATTCACAGAGTACAATGAGAACAAGTAAAAAGAACAAGTATAAATAACAGAAAAAATCTAACAGTAGGAAACACCTTAATGGCTTAATGAATATGCAATTTGGGTTTCAAAGGAGATGCCAAATGCTCAAATGAGGTGTCTAAATTTGAATTTATAAAGCTGAACTAATGTACCAATATTGTGAGTAAAAGAGCAATAAAAATAAATTAAATCAAGTGATAACAGTTGTCTAAACAATTTTATTATGTTTACTATGTAGTCGGTCACAAGACAGAAATAAACCATGGGCTTTGGAAAAACACATGATTTAAGTGGACTTGAAAGAAAATGGAGGGCACTTGTGGGCCTGTGAAAAAAATGGATGGGGCCCATTTAACTTTGGGTTTATTTTTAAAGGAAATTATATATATATATTAAACCCATTAAGTCTAACAGTTTTTGAAATCGATCCTGGCCGTTTAAACTTGCTGAGATTAAATCCTGTCCGTTTAAACTAGCATAAATAACCGCTACCAGCGGCGGTTCAGAGCAATTTTTATCAATTTTTAGTGGGTGGTTAGTTCCACCTTTTCCTGCCCATGATCTCAACAACTGCTTATCGATTTTAGTGGGTAGTTAGTCCCTAATTTTCCTGCCCATAATCTCAACAACTGCTCCTACAAATAAGGGTAATGTTGTCGATACACTGTGATTTTTATTCAGTTTTCATTCAGTTTTTAATTACCCTAAATAAATGGCCCATGTTCTCCACCTTCCTAATTTTTAGCAAATCGGCAGTTATATCTATGTTTATATATATTCAATCCGGACCATAAAAAACTACAGCTAATTAAACCCATAAATTGCGGCTGTTTCTCAAGTCCACCTTTCTTATTTCTTTTTTTTTTCCTTTCAGGTTGCATCCATGGGGTCCTTCCATCTTTGCTCTCCTCTTCCTCCTTCCATCGTTTGCCCGATAATGTGTAAACCTACATATGAATCGGCTGAGGTAAGTACAATTTTTATAGTCAATTGTAGATTACATTTTTTTTTTATTCCTATGATAGTATTGTTAATATTTGTCCTGTTCTCAGATAATATTTTTGTAAAAAACAGGAAACTGCCCATTAGTAATATAACGAGGAGACTTACTGAATCATTTCGCATTTTTCTTTTCTGAAAACAGCAAGCATGAACTAGTCACCACCAAAGCCTTCAGTTATGAATGATGAACAACATGCTGGAAACTGTGGCATGCAAATGAAGCAGGTTAACATAGTTATTTCAATTGGCCTTTGTTTTTTGGTAAATACTAAATTTATGTAAACTGCAGAAGCTTCAAAACAGTGCTGAAATAATCAACAGCGACCAATTCAGATCAGACAAGGTACTTTGTAATCCATTTTAATCTGCAATTAATACTTACCTTACTTTCTAATTCATATTTCTTTGTGTAGTCACCAGTTGTAGTCGAAAAGGTACTAAATGATGTAACGTCTAACCTGCAAGTCAAGGTTAAATCTATTATTTTACATTAGTTATTTGTAGTTTAATGTTAACATATGTTATTTTTTGCGAAATGGTATGCATAATACTTCATTTTGTTTTTAAATAGCATAAGTAAAAAACATTTATACAAGTTTATTAATTTGTTACATTCAAGGTGGATCCAACGATGAAGACCATAGTTTATGATTATGTCAAGGTAGCTTCTTGAATCAATGCACATAACTAGATTTAAAACCCTAATTACAAAATAATTGTTAGATTTCATGTCAGATGATGCAGATGAAATGAAGATGCATGTGAATGATGTACCAAAGGTAAAGTTGATTAAATTTAAGATGCATATGAATGATGGCTCAAAGCTAAATTTTCATGTCATGTGAAACAGAACATGTCTAAGGGTCAAATTTTTTAAGGTTACAGGAAGTCAGGAAGATGACATGAACGGCATTTGAATCCCTACAAATGCGAACGAAAACAGGCAACAGTGATGAGGTTTTTTTTTCAACAGCCGAAATTACAGCATATTGGTCCGACATAGGACTCAACTCGACCACAGTCGTTAAAGCTCGTGACTTGTGGGCGGTAAGACTATCAAAAAATATTTTATTAATTTGAATTACATTTTTTGTCATTCTAGCATGCACTTGCAGTTAGAGGTGTACAAATAGGTTTTTTTTACCAACCGAACCGGTTTTTCAAGTGGTTCAAACCAGTTCAGGTTTAAAACCGGTTTCTGAGGATCAAACCCGAAACCTATTAAACCGGTTCGGTCCGGGTTATAAACCGGTCTGAGACAAAAAAACCGGTTTAGATCGTTTTTTAACTGGTTCGGATTATAATACAAACTGGTATCCAAACCCTCGGGCCGAATCAGGTTGAAACAGGTTTTTTTTTTCAAACGGGGTCGTTCTAACTTTTGCCTTATTTTAAGTAACCAACTTTTTTAGGAAAGAAAAAATCATCAGTTTCAACAATCTGATACAAGGTAACAAACTTTCTAAAGCTTGGATTTAAGGTAATATGATCTGGTGACTAACGATTTTGATGGAGGGGTAATTTGTTCATAACAAAAAGTGATTTTACGCAATAAATGTGAAAAAAAGGTATCATTTATTGCGTAAAATCACTTTTTGTTATGGACAAATTGCCTTTCCATCAAAATTATCAGTTACCGAATCATATTACCTTAAATCCAAGCTTCAGAAAGTTTGTTACCTTGTATCAGATTGTTGAAACTAATGATTTTTTCTTTCCTAAAAAAGTTGGTTACTTCAAATAAGGTAAAAGTTAGACCAAAACTGCCACGAGGGAAATTTAATCAGACACATAAAATATAATGGAAGTACTCGACAAGTAGAATGGACTAGATACAAACAACTCTTAATTTTAACCGCTATTAAAGGCAGTTCTGAGCGGTTACTTGCAGCAAGCATGTTTTTCTGCCCATGTTCCTACATAACTGAACTCGAACAGCACCATCCCACGTTCTGAGCAGTTTTTCTGTCCATGTTTTTGGCAGTTCAGCACCTAAAAAAATGGGTAGTGGTGGATTTAACTGCTCAGTTCCTAAAAAAATGGGTAGTGGTGGTACCTGCTGCAGTTGTGTTCTTCTATACAATGAGAACTTGAGAAGCAGTCTTCATCGTTCACTCATTTTTTGTCTGAAATAATCACAGCATGGATCACTCACCACCAAAGCCATCCGTTATGCACGAAGACCAGCCTGCTGGACACTGTAACATGCAAATGAAGCAGGTTAACACATTTATTTCCATTGGCTATTGTTTTTTTTTTAATACTAAATTTTAGTAAACTGCAGAAGCTTCGAAATGGTGCTGAAATAATCAACAGCAACCAGTTCTTTCCTACTTTACTTCTTCATCTGATTCGAAGGTATCATTGCAGATTTAATCTTGACTGATTAAATTAAGTGGTTTGGGTTTTTTTTGTTTTTTTTTTCTGTACGAAGAGTTGTTCTTTTTTTCTTCTAAGCTGGTTTTTTTATTTGATGTTCATACTTCTTTAAAAGATAACATTTCCTTTTTTTTTTTCTGTACAAAGAGTTTCTTCACAATTATGAGTGCATGTTTGTTTGATGTTACATTTATCACTGGCAATTTGTATATCTCAGGAAGTATATGCTTGGATTTAAACGATTGGGCTTGAAAAGTATGGAGTGTATTCAAAACATAATACTTACATAAACTTTGGATACATCCTTCCTCTGATTTAAAAAAACCGTTACAGCCATTAGAGCGCATCATAACCATGTTGGATTATCCTTACAACTTCTGGGTTAACCACAAGTCTAGAACGAAAAAGAAATGTTTAAATATATAAGCAAAAGCATTCATGTTATAACATAAAACCAAAAGAATAGATGATAATTACCTTCTTATTAGAACTCTTTAAGAAACTCATCATGTTCGAAAAGGTCGTTTTTCTTCTTCAATAAGTGATTTTGGTTCCTCCATTAAGAAATATAACAAACGTCAAAATAAACACATATGCAAAATAATTAAAATATAGCCACAATTAAAATACGCACTCTAATAAAAAAGTCCATTGAAGTTGTACTAGCCCACTCCCTTTAAAAGCTCAACTTCAGTCCATCACATATTTTTCACACCACTAGCCCAATCCCTTATCAATAGCACATTAATAAAATGAAACTTAAAATATATACACAAGTGTACATGTGTATAAAATACAATCTTTTAATTCAAATTTTAAAATACTATGCACATATCATGAACCATAAGACATGTAGTTCCAAATCTACCACAGATGCAAATATCATGAACCACCATTAACATGTAGTCTAGCAAGAACAATTAAGCTAGAATCATAAAAAAATTAACAAAACTTAACTCATGATTGTTCTTATAACAAAAACAAGATAGACCCCAACATAAACCAAATGTACTATAAAAATATTGTTCATAAGACATACTGATCCCTAAATCACTTTTGAGCATATTTAATGGCAATTAAAAAGGTTAACTTTATACGGATATTGCCTACTTCAATCATCTTAATTCTTAAACCTATAACTTGATCAATACATTTCCAGTACTCCTCCTCAAACACACTAACAAAATAATTAGCTACAAAACTAAAAAACGAACAATTTAAAGCAAACCTTTGATCTCAAATTCACCTAAGTACTAACAAATTAAACACATGCAAGATTAATTAACAGATGTACAACCCTAATTACCTCAAATCTCACCAAATTGAAACCCTAATAAGCCCAAACGACGCAAAAACCCAAACTTAAACGACCAAATTAAGGAGATCTATGAAAATCCTCAAGCTAGACCAGAAAAAACAAAATAAATTATACAAAAACAAGATCAGATATATACGTACCTTTAGCTGTAACTACAAATCGCGTGTAAAATTCATCGTTTAGTGTTTATACGAAGCTCATCAAATTTTGGTAATACGCGTTACAAAAAAATGAGTATCAGGGATATTTATTTAGCCAGTAGCTTCCATTGGCACTTAGGTTACAACTGTTGAGTTCATGGGCTCCATTGGACGCCAAGCTATCAATTTTGTTTCTGTCTGCACAAATGAGTATTAAGTAAGCAGATTTTAGATTTTAATAGAAAGCAAAGTAGATAACTTAGAATATCCAAAAATGTTTTGAAATTTAAGAGTAACATTATATTAATATATTAATGAAACAAAGATATTAACAATAGATCTAGCCTGAGAACCTTCAAAACCACCACAATCGGTATTGCTGAAGTCGTGGAACCGGGTTATCTGCAGCCTTGCCGGAATATCGCGGGGCTCCACCCGCCGCAGCCACCCTAAATGAACCACCACCCACCTTCTCGCCGCCATTAAAGTTCACCACAACAACCAGTACCGTTGGTTGGTTGAAGGGATCACCGGAGATGGTGCATCCCCGTTATTGGCCAGGGGAGCCGCCGGCAAGGTGGTCGGCCCTTCATCTCTTTCACGTCCTCTTCAACCAGCCATTTCTCTCTCCTTCGGCTCTCTCTGTCTCTCGATCTCGATATATGCAGGTTATGTGTGTTTCTTTTAGGTGGAGGCTAGGGTTTACAATGTGATAGAATAAAGAGGTGAAGAAGATAAATGTTTAAATACCTAGGGTTTGGGTTGGGTTAGATGGGTAACCATTATATCAACAGATGCGGTTTTAGAACCGCATCTTTTGGCTCTTTATTTTTATAAAAACACTCATAAGATGCGGTTACATAATAACTCATTTTAAGGTCACTAAATAGGGCTTATGTATTGTCTACCGTTTACCTTTGCATTAAAATGACACAATTTCATGTTTTGTCACTCTATTACTTTTATTTTATATTGTTGTTTGGTTGTACACTGTTCACGTTCGTTTTCCTTTTATAAATTAAAAATGGTGCTTTTGTTTATAATGTTGTTTAGACTTGTGTCCACTTAATGTGGGTGTTTGGGATTGCTTATTTTGAGCTCCTTGTGTTTTGAGAATGAGTTTTAGTGGTTTGAAAAGAAGAAAAGGAAAAGTTAGATAGTTGTAACTTTTTCAAATAGGAGATGGAAAAGAGGAAAAGGAGAAGCAAACCGAAAAACCATCAATATACATTATCTTTGTTTGTTATCTTAGCGTAACCCGTCCAACGGACGGGTATTAAACTAGTTAGTTATGGGGGATTGGGAGGGGGAGACGGGGTGAGTGGTCAGTGGTGCACAAAAAACCTAAACCTCAGGAACCGGGTTTTTTCTATAAATCCAGGTATTGGGTACCTGAATGGCTGAATCTGTACCCAATCCTACCCGAAAACCGGTTCTGGATCGATACACGAAGCCGAGTTTTTTTCCATACCTGATATATAAATGTATCTATTTATGTTTTTTGAATTCTTTTATCATGGTAATATTTTTACTTTCTAACACAGATGCACTTTTATGTTATTTATTTATATTTACCATATTGATTTTGAAGTTTTTATGAAAAAAAATGGATTAAAAAAAATGCAACCACTTAAAAAACCAGATCTATACTTGAAAAATACCCTGAAACAGGGTTTTTTTGCAGTCCCTTAAAAAATCCGATCTATACACGAAAAATACCTTGAAACCGGATTTTTTGATACCCGAAAATAGGGTATTTTGATACCTAGGTATATGGTATCTGTAGTCTAAGGGTGAGCAATAACCGAACCGCTAACCGAATCCGAACCAAAAACCGATGAAACCGAACCAAAACTAACAGAAACCGAACCAAAACTAACAGAAACCGAACCAAAATTAACCGAAACCGAATTAACCGAAAATCGGTTATCAATTATTCTTTTGTACCATCGGTTAACCGAAATTAACCTACCATTTATATATTCATATATTTCTAGCTTTTATACCTACATTTCATGTTTATACTTCTATTTCATGTATTTATACCTCCCTTTTATATTTTCATATATGTCTAGCTTTTGTACATACATTTCGTGTATTTATACCTCCATTTCATTTATTTATACATCCATTTCATTTATTTATACATCCATTACATGTATTTCTAAGTAAAAAATAGCCCTTGTTTGGTTTGGTTATTAACCAAACCCGAACCGAATCAGAAACCGATAAATTAACCGAATAAACCAAACCAACTAACTGGTGACTTCGGTTACGATTTCGGTTAATACTAATAACCGAACCGTGGACACCCCTAACCTGTACCCGAACCCTACCTGGTACCGGTTACACCGGGTATGGTTTTTCAGGCCAATACCCGACCTGAACCCGAACCCAAACATGACCCAATTATTACCAATATCTGAAAAAGCCATACTCGTACTCAAGTCCATACCCAAACCCGGGTAATAAAAAAACCGCGCATCAGGTGTGCTACGCTTTCTAGCGGTGGTCGAGTAGTCGGCCTTTGGACATAGCTCCGAAAGGGTGGGTTTACACGTGGAAAACAGTTAGCCGTTAAAAAAAATTATTTTGTAATAATAACTACTATATTTTAGTATTTGTATTTAAAAAAAAGTTGGACAATGTGTATTATTTAATAAAAAGCTTTTTTATGAAATCTTATAGAATTTGGAACAAAGTCGTAGACGATCAATAAGTTAATAATGGCATGAATCTACGGTAATACAAATAAAGTGATTGCTTTGGGAGGAGCGTTCATTTCAAAATTAAAAAAAACAAATTGAAAACTAAAAAAGCACATATCTTCAGGGCCCCTTCACCAGGCTCCCTGTCTGGATTAATTCTATTGGGTTCACTTAACAGGCCCAACTATCATTCTTGATAAGTCTTTCATATCATCTTTCCTGTAAGGTCATTAATGGCCTGCAACAAGAGAGAGAAACGCGCAGCCAGAGAAGTACGAGGTAGGTACTAACCTCATTAATGGCAAAGGCCATCTCTCCAGTAAGAAAGGGACATGTAACTCACATTGTCAGGAGTATTGGTTGGCACATGGAAGAACGTTAGATCGTCCAGAGAATCTCGGCTGGCTGATATGCTTATCTCTATATATAAGCCATCCTCATGATCATCCAAGCCACATTGAATACTCGGAATTTACTCTCACAAAACACATTAACTCTGAACATTCTCTAAGCCACATTGAATACTCGGAATCCAGGATTCACACCAGATATTCTAACGACACTAGCACGTCGGAATCACCTTTTGTCTCCGGCAAGTTTACTTATTCTCATGCCGGAGCTTGGTTCCGTGACGAGGCTAACGGTGTTTTGTTTTGCAGACTCGAAGGAAGGCCCATCGGAGCATTGACGCGTCTCTTCAACCTCCAACCGGAGTTGGGGGATTCGACATTGGCGCCATCCATGGGACCTCTGTCAACAGAGATATCCCAATAAAAACTTTTACGCTGTGAAGGGTTTTTCTTTCTCTTTCAAAAACGATCCACAAAATGATGACCCCACCACCTCCTAACTCTAAGATTACGAAGGTAACTCAGACAGCTGGGGAGCAAGTCATTGTCGAAGATATCACAGGCGAGTTCGAAGCCATAAATGACATAGAACCACCGTCCAAAAAGAGTGATATCACACCAGAATTTGTGTCCAGACACAAAGATGAGCTACGAAGACAACTTGACGATCTGAAAAAATGGAAAGGTTGGAAAGTTTGCGGTCGAGGCTCGTTTTTGACACACACCCAAAATGAAGGTAACACTTCTTCTCACGACGGGGGTACCAACACAGACCCTTTGGCAACTTTCCTGGCAATATTCAAGCAAATGACTCCTGAAGAAAATGCTGCGATAATGAAGGAGAAGGGAGATGACAAAGGAGACCACAAGGATGATGGGGGTAAGGGTAACAATGTACTGGACAAGCCCTACCTTCCCAAGGACCTTGCAGAGATCTCAAAGTTCACTAAGAGAATTGTCGAGGCACCTTTGCCTCCAGAGCTTAAGCCACCCAACAACCTGGACAGGTATGACGAAACCATGGATCCAGAGGACCATCTCCATGCTTTCAGGGGAGCCGGTCAGGTGGGCAGATGGTCCATGCCTACCTGGTGTCACATGTTTGTGCAAACATTAACTGAAGGAGCCCGCCTTTAGTTTGATAAAGGAATCATAGATAGCTACGAGGATTTATGCAAGAAGTTCCTTAGGAATTTCAACCAACAAAGGAATGTGGTCATGAACCCTAATGATATCATGCATATCCGTTAAAAGGACAATGAACGGGTAGACCAGTACATGGAAAGGTTCATCAAGGAGAGCATGAACATAAAGGGAGTCCCCGAGGTAATGAAGATAACCAGCTTCAGTAATGGGTTAAAGCATACTCAGCTATGTGAGAAGTTGGAGGAAGAGTTCCCCAAGACATTTGATGGCCTCATGGACAAGGTCAAAGCCTTCGTCAGGGGAAAAGACACCAGCAACAAGGCCAAGGAGCTAGACGTCGGATCCCGGAGGATCAATCCCCCCCCCCCCCCGACTAGAAGAAAAAGGTTACATTTACTCTAAGAGACCTCTTTATGATAAAACATAACATGACAGGTCTAGACCCACTTTTTCCCCTTATAAGCCCTGAGGAAGGGGAACAACCCCTTACTATGAAAGTTTTACCCCTTTGACCAAGATGCCAAGTGAGATACTAGCCACTGAAAGGGTCAAAAACTCTTTCCCAAAACCCCTTCCCTCAAGCACAGACCAAAGGCTTATCCGAATGAATTATTGTGAGTTCCATAAGGGATATGGTCACAAGACCGACAATTACATGTACTTGAAGAGAGAGATTGAACTAGCAGTTAAACCGGGGAAGCTGTCCCATTTGATAAAAGAAATAAAAGAGGGAGGGGACAGGAATGGGAGAGATACGAAGATGGAAGAGCAGGAAAGCACTTTCATAGAAATGATTAGAAGGAGAGAGGAATACAGTTCTACTCGGAGTGTTAAGGCTAGAGTGTTGGGACCTCCGGATTGTATGAGAGCCCCTATACTCATGCCCCACCTGGAGGAGCACGAGGTCCAGAGGCTCCCTATCAATATCTCATCCAAGATAGCGGGGCATAGAGTTGCACGAATACACGTAGACGAGGGGAGTGGGGTGGAAGTGATATATGACTATATGAGCATTGTTTCCCCAGATTTGACAGAGGCATAAGTGACAGATTGAAGGAGGACTCCATACCCCTGGTGGGCTTTAATAACATCGTCTTGCACCCTTTAGGGAAGATAAGGCTTCCATTCACAGTGGGAGTGGGTGACAAAGTAAGAACTATTAAGCTAGTATTCACTGTGGTCAGAGCATCGTCAAAGTATAATGCCATATTGGGGAGACCGGGAATTGGGGACCTTCAAGCACAAGCTTCAACCCCTCATGGAGCCTTGTTATTCCAAACCCCCAGAGGGCTTGCATGGGTAAAGTCCTCCTACGAGGTAGTATCATCAGTCTCAAAAGGAGGAGCTGGAAAGAAATCCCAGGAGGAGGGGATAGTGGAATGGGTCCTGAATGAAAGATTCTCGGAGCAAGCTATGCGAGTGGGTGCACATCTAAGCGACAAGTGTAAAAGTTCCCTCAAGGAATTACTGCTCTTCAACATAGACATCTTTGCATTTCAACATGGAGACATGTGTGGCATACCCCGAAGCTTGACAGAACATCGGCTCAACACCCATAGTTGGGTAAAGCCTTTTAAACAAAAGAAACGATGTATGGGATCGGATAAGAGGAGAGCAGCATGTGAGGAAACCAGGAAGCTCTTTAGGGCGGGCATTGTGAGGGAAGTCAGGTATCCTACCTGGATCGCAAACCCAGTCATGGTAAGTAAAAATGATGGAGGGTGGAGAATGTGTGTGGACTACAAGGACCTGAACAAGGCATGCCCGAAAGACTGTTACCCCCTACCAGAGATCGACGTGCATGTGGACTCGCTAGCTCAATAACCCCTTAAAATGTTTCTTGGACGCATACAAAGGGTACAACCATATACAAATGTCCCTAGAAGACGAGGAAAAGACAACATTTGTAACGGATGAGGGGACCTTCTGTTACACCAAGATGCCATTCGGGCTCAAGAACGTGAGAGCGACTTACCAAAGGTTTATGAACACGTTATTTAAGGACCAATTGGGGCGAAACCTAGAAGTCTACGTGGACGATATCGTCTTTAAGAGCCTCATGAAGGCTGTTATGCTAGAAGATGTGGCGGAAACAATCAGGACCATGCAGGAAGTAAACATGAAGTTGAACCCGTGGAAGTGCTATTTTGGAGTAGAAGAAGGAAGGTTCTTGGGGGTAGTGGTGACCAAAGGAGGGATCAGAGCAAATCTAGAAAAAACGTAAGTGGTTGTAGAAATGAGATCCCCAAGGTCCCTCAAGGACATTCAAAAGTTAAAAGGAATATTAATCGCACTCAATCGTTTCCTATCGAAATTTGCAGACAAGACACTTCCTTTCATGAAAGTCCTGAAAGATTGTTTGCAAACAAATAGCTTTCGTTGGAGTCCGGAGGCTGAGACGGCCTTTCAAGAAATGAAGAAGCTCATGTGCAATTTGCCTACTCGAGCCACCCCTGTACCCGGAGAAAACCTTTTGTCATACTTACCAGCGTCCAAGACGGCGGTTAGTACTGTCATGATGGTAGAAAGACAAGGCAAGCAAATATCGATATATTTAATTAGTAGGACACTCAAGGGGCTGGAAGAGAGATATCTGCCCATGGAAAAACTGACATTATCACTAGTCTTTGTGTCAAGAAGACTCATAAGATATTTCCAGGCACACAAAGTAGTTCTACTCATAGAACAGCCCCTTCAAAAGGTATTGAGAAGACCAGAACTCTCTGACCGGCTCTACAAATTGGTGGTAGATCTGGGGGATCACGCCATCGAGTACAGGACGAGAACATCTGTAAAGGGACAAGTCTTGGCGGATTTCCTCGTAGAAGTCCCTGAAGTAGAAAAAAATGAGCTCCTTAAGTGGAAGGAACTAGAAGAGCAAGACAAAAAAAAAAGAGGAGAATGCAGTATAGAAGCTATACACTGATGGGGCATCCAGCGAAGAGGGTAACAGTGCAGGCATCACCCTCTTCAGCCCAGAAGGAATCGAACTAACATATGCAATCAAGTTAGACTTAGAAAACACTAATAATACAGCTGAATACGAAGCCCTTCTAGCTGGGCTAAGGCTGGCCAAGAAAATGAAGGCAAGAAACATCGAGGCCAACTCGGATTCGCAACTGGTGGTTAAGAAATATAATGGGGAGTATGATGCCAAGGATGACACCATGGCCCAGTACGTGGCTCAAGTGAAAGAACTCGCTAAAACCTTCACCACTTTCAAGCTGGAATACTTGCCTCGAAGAAGAAACAGGAAGGCAGATGCTCTAAGTAAGTTAGCCTCTGTGGCCTTCGACCACCTGGCCAATGAAGTGAAAGTAGAAGTCCTGACCTCACATTCCATCTCGTATAAGGAAGTAACTTCTATTGAGAAAACAAAGGAATCCTGGATTACCCCCATTATTGAGTTCATAGGGGAAGGAACTCTCCCTGAGGACGAAGCAATGGTCAGGAAGATAAGAGTAAAGGCTCTTCAATATGAAATCATAGACGACCAACTCTTCCGAATGTCATACCTGGACCATCCATAAAATGTGTGGACGAAGAGGAAGCGAAGTATGTGATCTAGGGAATAGATGAGGGCATATGTGGGATGTACTCAGGGACCAAGACAGTTGTAGCTAAGGCGATGAACGTCGGGTTCTATTAGAACAACATGTATGACAGTGCCCTGGTGGAGATAAGGAAGTGTGATAACTGTCAGGTTCATGCCCCGCTGACCCACCGACACAAACACCCCATGGTCCCAGTCTCTACGTCATAGCCGTTTCAGAAATGGGCCATTGATATTATTGGACATTTTTCAGAAGACCCGGGAGGGGTCAAGTTTGTAGTAATTTCCATTGACTACTTCACAAAGTGGTTAGAGGCCAAGCCTCTAGCAAAGATCACAGGTGAACAAATAAAGAGATTTGTTTTGGACAACATCGTCTGCCAGTTCGAGATCCCTCTAGAATTAGTCAGTGACAATGGGGTCCAGTTTGTAGGAAAGCTTTCAAACCCTGGTGTGAGCAAATGCAAATACAACAGGTCTTCACACCCGTTACTCATGCCTAAAGCAACGGGTTAGTGGAAAAAGTGAATCAGAGTCTTATTAAAGGGATGAAAGGAAGGCCGGGAATAAAATAGAAGGGTTGGCTGGAAGAGCTACCGTTTGTCCTTTGGGCATATCGGACAACTCCCAAGACCTCCAACGGAGAGACACCTTTCAGCTTGACCTATGGAACCGACGCAGTCATCCCTGTTGAGATCGGCTCCCCCACAGCTAGAATGAAGCTGAGGGAAGCAGAAAATGAGCATGACCTCAGAATAAACCTCAACCTGCTGGAGGAGAGACAAGAAATCACGACAATAAGAGAAACGGGATACAAAAAGCAGATGGAGAAGTACCACAATGCCAGATGAAGAAGCTAAACTTGGTTCCGGGGGACCTGGTCCTAAGGGACAATGAAGTTAGCTTAAAATAAAGCACCGGAAAGTTAGGGCCCAAATGGGAGGGACCCTAGAAGGTCAAGTGGGCAAACGGAAAAGGGGCTTGCAAACTGAAAACACTTCAAGGAAAAGAGGTTCCGAGAACATGGAACCTGATGCAGCTTAGGAAGTACTATGTGTAAAAGACCGCCCTAAGGAGCGATGATGAGAGAACAAGAAATGGGGCCTAAGTGCCTGTTTTGTGAAGCTAACGATGGGGAAATAGGTTCTCTCTTTTTTTATTATGTATTTTAAACAAGGAACATGTACTGGAGTATCACTCCAACTTATGGTAATAAATGGTTTGTTTTATAATTATTCAAACATTTAAATGCTATCAAAACATAGCCCAATAATAAGGCAATATACCATGACAGACGTGTCTAATGGTTCTGAACCTTATATATGTAAAAAAAACGTGTACACAGTGTTAGGCCCTAAAGGTTTATGGATTAGTAAGATTATTGCTAAATGGACCAAGCTTCTAGAAGGTGGATTATTGGAGTGGGCTTTTGGGATTATGGACCTAGGGTTTAGGGAAAATGTTTCCTAACCCTTCTATAAATAGTAAATGACAATTAGGAGCATGGGGTTGGTTTACTTGTTTTAGAAACTTGTATTAGACAATTTTGTATGAAAGTTTAAGCATTCAAATCAACAAATCTTTCTTCTTCATCTCTTTTCTTTTGAATCATAGTTTGTTTGTTTGATTCCGCCACCAAACAAGCTTATGTGATATCATTGTGATCTCGTTTCGGGACTTATAATTGGTATCGGAGCCTGTTGAACCTGTTTCTAGGATCATATCTAATATTACACGGATTATGTTGCTCGGATCGCTGCTGGTTCTGTTCTGATCATGTCTACTGTTGAAGATTGCCTTCTCGGATAGATTCCTGCCATCTCGGATAGATTCCTGCCATCTCGGATCATTCTCTTTGAAGTTTCTCTGCAGCAGATAGAGATATACGGAACTATTAGTGAATGTCTGCCGATGGACACCAAAATTGAGGGTGACCAGTTAAGGATATCGTTGAAAGACTTTAAAGCTCATGGAGAAGGGTTTTTAGAGGTAATACATAATATATTTTACAACATGCGATTTTGACATACCCATGCGAATTGAATACTGAATATATTTTACAACATGAGATTTTGACTAACCCATGCGAATTCAAATTATTTTTCAAGAAACTCATTTTTTACACATGCGATTTTGTTCACCTACACACGCGATTTTATGTTTTGATTTGTTTTATTGTTTCTGTAGGTGTGTTTCAAGAAACTTGAAGAAGATGTAACTGCACAATGTAGTTGTCTGCGTTTCGAACAGTATGGGCAGTTATGTAAACACATCTATTTTCTTTTCAAGATGTTTGGAGTTAAAGAAATACCAAACAAAGATGTTATGAAGAGATGGACAAAAGTTGTGGTTCCGAATGAATTAAACTCCACGTTTGATGTAAAGGTCGATGCAAAGGATGAGCAATACAAGGCTAAATAGATTGCTCGTGAAATCATGTATACAGGGGAGTATATGGTTAGCAATTTGATTACTGACCTTGATCAACTCATTCTAGTCAGGGATCAAATGAAGGAGATTAAAGAAAAAGTGGACCAGAGTAGCATAACCAAGCCTCTTGAAC
This sequence comes from Helianthus tuberosus, assembly GCA_030545235.1. Classification (NCBI taxonomy): domain Eukaryota; kingdom Viridiplantae; phylum Streptophyta; class Magnoliopsida; order Asterales; family Asteraceae; genus Helianthus; species Helianthus tuberosus. The sequence continues at coordinate 68,012,719 of CM060406.1, forward strand.
CAAAGTTTAACAGGTTTTTAAAGTTAATTGGTTATCAATAACCAGCAACTGATGCACTGCCTACTGCCCGTGTCCCAACTGGTATAAGAAACAAAGGTCGTGGCTCGCATAAAAGGATTAAATCAAAGAAGGAACAAATGATCAGCCGAAAAGGGAATAGGACAAGGACATGTAGTGTATGCAATGAAAAAGGTCATGATATTTGGACTTGCGGGGTCCTGAAAGGTAAAAAACAAAAGAAGATGAAGGGAGTCCAGATTGAAAAAGATCCCAGCCACGAAGTCCATGAACTCGAAGATGAAGTTGATGAAGAGGAAGATGAGTTCGAAGATTGTAGTGGAGGGAGTGATGATGGCAGTGAAGAAGATGTCTGGGAAGAGGTTTCAGATGATGAAGATTAAAGAATCATGTCATTTTCTAATTGTACATGCGATTTTACAGGATAAACATGCGATTTTATATACATGGGTTTTTAGTATAATAACATGTGATTTTAATATCTAAACATGCGATTTCATATACATGAATTTATAAGTAATGCAACATGCGATTTGTATGTGTTTCCATTCTATGACATGCGATTTATGTTATCTTGAATGTGTTACCAACATGCGATATATATATATATATAAGTGACCGCTAAAATGAGAACCACCTCGAGTTGTAAGAACCGCGAGAACTTTTTGATCCGGGGCGAGGTGGACCAAATTTTTTTTTCATAAACGTAGATGCGTGTATTATAAACACATTTGTAAAAAAAATTCAAAAAAAAATGTCGTGTGTGTAGTTTTGAGCACCACAAGTTTGTGTTTACGGGTACCGTAAATTTTCCGGTTAAATTTACGGTACCCGTAAACACAAACTTGTGGTGCTCAAAACTACACACACGACATTTTTTTTTTAATTTTTTTTTTTTTTTACAAATGTGTTTATAATACACGCATCTACGTTTATGAAAAAAAAATTGGTCCACCTCGCCCCGTACGGTGTAGTTCTCACGGTTCTTACAACTCGAGGTGGTTCTCATTTTAGCGGTCCCCTATATATATATATATATATATATATAATAAACCATCAGATGTTTAACACAAAATAAGCAGAATACAACATAATAAACATAAAAGTATTGTTTAACACAACAAAAGACTATAAAATATCAAGAGAAACCTAATTCCTTGAAGCAAAGATCTTGTCACGTTCAGTCGAGCTGAACTCCATCTTCTCTTTCACTGTAGATAGAGCATCATTCGGAAAGGAGAAGACCAAATCATCAGCTCGAGACTGTTCCTTGATGTGCTCTAATGCCGCGTCTCTGAAGCTCGATGGTGGTTCTTCAAGGAGTTTTTGCCACATGTTTTGTTTTTTTTTATTTCTGCAAGAATCTTCCCCTGCACATCAAGAATCAAGTGAGAAGAGTTAACATCAGTGCTAATTTCTGTCAACGTGCGAGTTAACAATAGTTCCTGTATTGCGATGTTCTTCAATTGTTCAGAATCATCAAAAGACATTTTTTTTGTTATCTCATATTTTTCTGTGTGTGGGTTTTGTGTGTGTTTGTTTTGGTGTCTTAATATGGAAGGTTGTTATGGATGAGTATTATACATTAAAATAGTGAATTTATTATGTAGATAGGGTGGTAAGTTTAGAGTATTTATGTTAAAAGTGATCATTACAAGTCACATTACAGTCACATCGATATTAAATTCATTTTTTGTTCATATATTGGTTTTTTATATTTATTATAATATAATTTTCAATTCCTAATTTCTTATTTGTGCACTTTAATAAACGTGGATATAGCTATATGAAATCATCACCATCAATGTATATAAAATCGCATGTTGCTCAAACAGACTTCGCACATTATAAAAAACCAGGCTATTAGATTTCGCATGTTATATCTCTTTTTCGCATGTTATAATAAACCAAACCTATATTCAATGAAGCATTAGATTTTGCATGTTATAACTCTTTTTTGCATGTTTATAAAAACCATAACCAAGACATAACTTAATATTTTTCAAATGTTTTTCGCATGTTCAAATGAATTTCCGCATGGTCTAAAAAACCCTTCTTCGAAAACACTGAATTCACATATTACAGTAATCAACCTGGATCATCTTCTTCGATTACTGGTCGATCGATGTTATTGTTGTTCAATTAGAACTCCCAATTCAGCAGTTCTTATTATAGGTTGAAGAAATCACAGCAAGAATGCCAAGAAAAATGAAGGGAGGTTGGGAAGAAGAATCTAACGTTGTTGAATTTGATTTAGGTTTTGATTTTGAACTATCTTCTGTCAGTTACAGAGATTACGATCTCGTATTGACGATTTTAACCTTTTCGGTAAGATTTGAATATATTAATATGATTAATTTAATGATATAAATTAGTTTAGCCCACGTTTGATGGATTGAAGATTGTACGGTTGTGGGCATCACGTACATAATGTAGGATAAGAGGTATTGTATGTTAACCGGCCTCTATATATATATATATAGCAATTTAACACTAACAATTAAGTATACTCTCCTACCATTAACAAATTAACCTTTTGCAACTTGCAAAACATTAACAATTGTAGTAAGTAGGAACTTACTAAGACTTAAAACACTAACATTTAACAATAACAACTAACAATTAAGACTTAAAACACTAATAGCAACAATAAGAAAAAAGACAGATAGTAGAACTAAGAAGAAAGGTACTGATATCGGGAAAATCGGTGATATATTAGTCAAATCTCGGTCCAATATCGGTCAAATATAGGTCAATATCGCTGATATTATCGGTACAGATATTCTGACCGATATTTTGTACCGATATCTCGGCAGGGGACCGATAACCGATATATCACTGATATATCGGTTGATATATCAGGATATTAACTACATAGACCGTGAGTATTTGTGACGCGAAGCTAATGAATCACATGGTCTATTCTATGCTCAATCAGGTGAGAACAAACGTACAAGTATTGTTTCAAAACAAGAAGCCTTTGGTGAAGTTTGGTGCTTTTCCTGAAATTGTTGAACAAGTACAAGCACTGATCAATGCAGTTGTAGCTGATGAGCATGATGTGCAAAGTATTGATGCTCTTCCTGGATCTAAGGAGCCGATTGGGAATGTAGATTTGACGGGAGTTGTAAGCGAAGAGGAGAATGTGTTTGAAGAGGTGTTGATGAATGACACAAAGTTTAATAAGAAGTTGGGTGAGAATGAAACAGAGATTAACATAGGGAGCCTCACAACAGACAAGCCTAGTGAAGATCAACCATTGAGTGTGAATCCTCCTCACACTTAAACAGTTGAGTCTATATCTGCTGAATCTGAGAACGTGACAGAAGATCCCACAGCTGATCTTCATCCTAGGAAACGAAGCAGAAGAGATCCTAGGATCAGCCGCGAGACAGCTGATGAGACAAGCACAAACCCAGAACCGGCCATGCCTGTAGTTACTGAACAACCAATGGTTCGTGGTTCTGGAACACCTATGAGTGACGGGATGATTGATTTTCTGTTAAACCCAAGAGTTGCGATGTATATGCATGCACCCAATACTGTGAAGGATCAAGCAATACTCCATCTAATGCTGATGTGTTGAGAGTTGCGGAGTTATTGCAACAGGCTGTAAAAGAAGTTGCAGCAGCTACTGAGCGAAACCAAGAAAGAACAAACGAAGCATCTAGCAGCCCTGATAGAGAGGAACTATTTGAAAACAATGAAGTTGAAGTTCTTATGAAGAGGATCACTGATCTGGAAGAAGATAAGATTTTCAAAGATGTCCAAATTGCGAGCTTATTGGAAGAGATAACCCACAAGAATCAGCAGATTCAAGAGCTTGAGACAAATCTAGGATCCCTTACAGCGGTGGTTATGGATCTCAAGCAGAAATTAAAGGGAAAGTTTCCAAAGGAGTTTGCTGAGCCTCCTAAAGAGTATACTGCTGCTGAAAAGGAGCAAATGGATAAGGAACATGAGGAAGCTATTGATAGATATATTCAAAATCCTTCGCGCACAGTTAATTAGAAAAGAAAGCAGAAGGAGATGATTATGAGAAATGTGGGTGCTGAAAAGAATTATGGATATCAAGACCTGCCGGACAGATATGTAATCACAACAGAAAAGGATAGATTTGATGTGTATGGCAACAGGTCTGATTATAAGTTGGGCATACAATGATGAAAAGGGAATGTTTTTAGTGAAAAGAAAGAATGGGGGCAGTGGAGTATTACAATAACTTCGATGCCTTCGAGTCATGGACGGCAGTGGATCTTTGTGAGCTGAGTCGAGCTCCTTATCATGATCAGTGCAGGGATCACAATTGCAAGATCGGATGGAACTTCTATAACAAATTACAGAAACAAGCGCAAGTGAATTTCAGTGATATGAACTTGGCGCAATTGTTTATCAGGGTGCATGAAGATGTCATAGATCCTTCCACCAACCAACCGCTAAAGACAGTGATGTGGCCTCCCACGAAGCAGACAAAGACCGTTCCTCTGCTAAAGGATCTTCCAAACAACAGCTTAAAGGATTCATAATTCTGGATGTATGATCCTGTTACATGTCAAGCGGTGATTGTTTGTGCAAATGAAAAGTACAGGGTTGCGGATGTGAAAGATCTTATGCGTTTTGGAGAGAATGATATAAAGTTGATGGGAAGGACGCAAATCAGGTGTAACACCTCGCTTTTCATAACTTTCTGTTTTTAGAAAGTTCATCTTGTAATTCTATTTTCGGAAACTCGTTTCCTTTGAAATCGTATTTCGTTTCAAGCTATTGTAAATCCGAGACTTTATCGTAATGAAAGGAATCTTTTATATGAAATATACATCGTTTATACATTATTTATACATTGATACATATGTTTGTTTGACACATGATTCGTAATTCGCATAAACATAAGCTTAACTCGTAAACAATGATCGTGTATTCGTAATCCTTAAATCTTCATACATTCAAACACTTGGTTATTCGATTATAAGATTAAGTTGTATGTTTTTTTCACTTGATCATACCAAACTATAAACCATACATACTTGTTACATTTCATGTTTTGTACACACCTATGTTATCACACTTTTTGCTAAATTAAAACATGTCATTTATGCATTTTGGACCTTGTTACAAGTTACATACATACTAGACACCATGTAACACTTTATTAAACATCAAATATATACCTTCTAATGTCAAAAAAATAAAATAAAATAAAAATTATAGGGTTGTTAACAGCCTTGCATCAGCCCACTTATTTTTTTTGTTTTGAGTTATTAAGCCCACTAAACACTTCCAAAGCCCAACCCAATGAAACCCTAATGCATCCCCTATATAACCCAAGCTTCCTCCAAGCATTTTTCACTTTCTAAACACTCTCCATTCACTCTCAAACACTCCAAACCGTAGCTGAATTCTGAAGTTCGAGCAGATTGATACTACTTCACTAAAGTGAGCATAACTCACTCAATTCTTATCCGATTCACTCGATTCTTTTTCCTACTTCTTTGTATTGACCTTAGCTACGTTTCAATGGGTTTTCCCTGGAAAATCAGAGCCTGGAACGTCTCCAAAAGGGCTACAAAGTTGGCTGATTTTTCTGTTCTTGATTTAAACATTGATAAACTTGATTAAACTTGAGGAAACTCATCTCAAACCTATGTCCTTATGCTTATAACCACATCTATGGTTAGTTAGGCTTAAAAAAAAGGTTGAGACATGTAAAATCAGAGGTGTAAACCTCACAAACTTTCTGTTTTGTTCAAGGGTTTAACCCACAAGTAATGAACAAGCTTCAAGCTTGATGGTTGTGAGATTATAGGACAAGCTTGGGCTATCCTACTAAAAAAATCCACACATTACTTGATGATTTCTTAGATTAGTTGTAATTATTTCCTTTCTTATTGTATGTTCATGACCCTCCTTGAATGTTCATAACATCAAGTGTAGTGGTGAACACCTAGAGATACCTAAATGGAAGACTTGTTCTTCCTACCTCCTACATGACTTCTATGATACAAAGAGGTTCCTAAATGGTGGATTTATCCTCCTACCTCCTACATGACCTATAGGATATGATGGACACTATGTAATACATATATATATATATATATATATTATCCAAATAATCGAACCTTTGATGATGGATTAGTGTTCATTTGTCAAAGTATTAGATTACATCATCTAAGACGTCATAACTTGTTATGATTCTAATGGGTATTTGAACCCATGAAAACATTCTAACCCTTGGGGTTTCATAGTGTCAAACAAGTATTATGTGACTAGGTGATTACTTTTCATATGTTTATTTTCATGCCCTCGAACTCCAAATCCTTAAACCATATGTAAACATCTCTTAAACTCCAAATCGAACACATTCAACTTCCTAATCTCTTACACTCGTCAACACTTGGATAATCGGAAGACTTAGCAATTTTGTGAGTATACTTGACCCATTTTACCGTTTTCACATTTTTGGGTGTAACATGTTTTTTTATACAAAACACACTTAGTATATATATTCTTATGCAAATACATAAACAAACAATCCAATACATGCTTACTATTTGTTATGCTTGATTCATGTTTTCTGGGTGATTCTTTTGTGATGAACTTGTCATTAGCTTCATACAAGCCTCCACTTAACATGTATAACGCTATAGGAGTAACGCACCGCCCGTGAACGAGAGGTCATGTTAGGTTTATTCATTCATACTTGTGTAAATAGAGGGTTGACTTGTTAATCGCATGCCAGTTTATACATTAATCTTGATAACTAGTTTTGCCATGTGGATTGTTCCTTATCGTTTTTATACTTATATACTATGCACCAAACTTGTATGCTCGCCAATACTTTTGTATTGAACTACACTTTTAAAACATGTTGCAGGTTTAGCGATGATGTTGGTGATGCATGGAATCTAGTAGGATGCTTAGATACACACTTTAAACTTTTATTCTTATTGTATCGTCTTTCATTATTTATGTTGTATTGTTTCAAATCCTTGTAATTGACTCTTTAGAAATGAAATGAAAATTTATTATTTAAATACTTGTTACAAATAGTGTTATGAAGTCTCTTGCAATCTATTTCGTCTCACTCCGATGTTTCCGCCATCGGTTGGGGTGTGACATTAGGAGTGATCCAAAATATGAAGTCCGTGCAAAGAACTTCACTGCTAGAATTGCTCAGATTACTTTATTCAAGATGTGGTCCGGACAACGAGGGAGAGTGGAGACACAATTGTTTGGTCCGTATGTTGGAAGAAAGCTGCCTGATGCTCAACAACAAAAGAAGAAGAAACACAAGTGAAGCATGAGCTGCCAAGACAACATAAACCTAGGGGGATATTGTAAGGGTATGTACTTGTAGGTTTACGTTTGTCTTGTGGTTACTAGTTTTGGTTTAGTGTTTGGGCTTGATCGAACTCATAGGTGTGCGGTTAGGGTTTGGGCTTGGCCCAGTTTTAATAGGTCATCATATGGGTTATAAATAGGATGCACCTAAGTCATTGTAGGTTGTTGATTGACTTGCTTATAACCAGACATGTACCAGACGATTCTTAGCAATCGTGTGCACTTTGATATCAATAAAATTGACATAATCCTTCTTCTTCTACACTTTTCTTGTTATTCCGCAACTTTTTTAGGTGTATTGCGATATTCGATTGGGTTCTTGGACTTACACCATAAACTTAGCGCTCTTGGGAGGCAGCCCGAGGATGTAGAGTAGTGTATTTTTGTTTTGTTTTGGTGTGTGTATGTGTTCTTGCATGTTACATGTTTAAATATCCACGGATGCAATTACCCAAATGTGGGGACGTTTGGTAAATTCCATGTAATATATGACCAGAACATCCATCACAGAGAGTTGAACATACTAGAGTCGCAAAGAATCCAAGAGATGTTTACGTCCTTGTTAGATCGCAACAGCCGCACTACTTCTGACACTCTCTGATTGACTGATCAGGTCCATGTGTCTCTCTATCTTGCATTTTATTTTTTATTTTCGTATTTGGTGGCGTGAACTTATGTGTTGGGAGTGGTTTAATTGTGTTTAATTGTTGGTATGGTTGGATTTATTGGTCGCTCATGGATGTTGGGTGGTAGCTCTCGGGTTAGATCTATAAAATGCACCATACATTGGGGACAATGTATCCCAACTGTGGGGATGTGGTAACCCGAGAGGGGATTGGTGATGTTGGGTAATTAAAGATGCTTGAGTGTTGGAATTGGTGAAAAAATGAAAATTTTGAAAAATTTTGTCTTAAGCATGTTTGGACGACATGAAAACCAAACTTTTCAATCGCTAAAGGGTTTCTTGCTGATATTAAACTGACATAGATCCTTTGTCATGGTTGTCCCTTTAAGTTTCATGAGAGTGTTTCTGGCAGGTGTTTTTAGAGGAGATTGAAAAGAGATGCCTAACTAGGGGTAACATGCTTTAGGAAAATACACATGCTACATGTCGGTAACCCTTATCCTTTCGTTTTGTGAGATTCTTGAACCTACTAGAACTGTTAGTCTAATTTGAAATAAATGTTCATTTGTTGAGAGTAAGTTGTATGTTACTTTGTTTCAGAACTTGTGTGGTTTGATACATGCTGAGACTGTGGATTTGGCGTATGCACATAGATGACAAAGGCATTCGGATCCTTTCTCTATTACACTTTTAATTATTCATCCAACCAACCTTAGTAACCCATCTTAAACTGTATACCCTTTGTTTGTTACACCCAATGTGATATGTTCAATTACCAGCCGTGAATGACAATTTGTGTGTTTAGATATTTGTCATGAAAAAAAAGAAAAAAAGAGAAGAAAGAAAAAGAATTATGTTCGTATTATATTTGAGTCTAAACTAACCCAAAGTATTAGTTAGTTCAGTGTGAATAAAGATTGTTAAGGTTGGTCTATCTTTCTCTGTTAGCCATGTAAAAAAGCCAAAAATTCCTTACCTTTACCCGAGCCCAAAACCCATAAGTTCTTTTGATATGTGCTATGTTATGTGTTACAGTGGATGTGTGATTGTCATACAAGCTTATGAGTACAGAGTTTCATATTCGGGTTAGAGTGACATATATACTAGCACATTACACGCTAGTCCAGATAAAGCCAAGAGGAGTGTTTATTGTGAGGGGCATGTTGGTATGTGTGTAGGACCATAAGCATGTTAGTTTTGGTTAGGCAAGTCTTGGATTGTTTCAAATGTGCACCATCTACTTGTCAGATTGTCAACCTTGATTGTGCCAGTCTATGAGACAGGGTATGACTTAGGATCTTAAAATGTTAAATCGGTAAGGGATTTAGAAGTGATTTGTTAATACGATGATTAATGTTTATGATGGTTGCTTGAGGACAAGCAAGGATAAGTGTGGGAATGTAATGGAGAGAGAAAAATGTGAGCATTAATGTGTTTATCTTTTGGGTTTTATTGCGTTTTACGTGATTATATTGTTTGACTGTGATAACGACGAGAAATTGTGGTTTTGCAGATTAATCGCTTAAACCGAGGGAATTAAAGTGCTTGGAGATGAAGTGGAACACCCGAAGATGATAAGCAAGGCAAAAGATAATGTTCGGGGTTTGTTTCGGCTTGGAGAATAACTTGAAAACATGAACAATGTAGAAGAATGAAGTTCGGGTGCCTATTGGTCATTTTGTGAAAGTTAAAAAGGAAGAGACAAAGAGGGCAGAAAGTACCTGTCGTAGCTTACGGCTGGGGGGCCGTAGCTTACGGCCAGGTGAAATAACAGCAGACATTGGCTGCCGTAGCTTACGGCAGGAGGGCCATAGTTTACGGCGAGATCCGGACTGAAACGCAGGGTTTGGTTTTCGAGGTATAGAAACAAGTTTTTAAAACCCTAATGGAGGCATTCAGCCGTGTGATGACTCTAGGTGATTAAGGAGCACTTTCAAACGAATTTTCCATCATAGTTTTCACCAAATCGAAGATCTTGAAGATGCAATCAACCATGATTCAAGCTTCTGAAGACTAAATCACCAACATGAGTGGCTAAATCTTCTGTGGTTTCCTCCGGGTGGAGGATTCTTGTAAGTGGACAGATTTTATGTGTTTTTATTGTTTTTGATCTTGGTAATATAAGCATTCAATGCTTTTTACCGGTTGATTCAACTGATTGGTTGTAAAAGATTGATTTTTATTTAAACCTTAGTTCTAATTCATTCAATTCCCAAGAGTTCTAGTAATTGGGGTATATTTAATAGGGATTGGGGTTGGTAATTTCAACTGATGTTCATATGATAACCTTCCGTTGTTTTGCAATAGAAGTACTTAGTCTTTGAATAATCACAACCTATTAATTGAGTTTACAATCATGTCTATTTAATTGTTACAATTGAACACATAATTGAAATTCACTTTGAATCTAAAATCCGGAGAAACCATTTTCTTTCTCATTATTACAACCTTATGTTAGTAAATCTTAATTTAGTAAAACACTCAAACAATCGATTTTACATTTCTGCAATTAGCTTTTAAGACTTAATCAACAAACACTTTCCACCATACTCCTTTGGTTCAATACCCTACTTACTCAAGCTATCTAGTTTATTTAGGTTTTGTATGACACTCAACACACACACACTAATTTCACATTTTATGAACAAAAGCCTAGATTAATCAATGGGCGCATCAACCAGTAATCGCAACAAGTGTGAATCTTCACCATCTGGGTCCAATAATTATAATCTCCACATTGCTAAGAAACTCAACTTTTTTCGTCTCACATAGATTTAAAGAAAGTTTCAACAAGTTCTGTTTCAAGATTCAGTCTTTATAGAAGTCCTGTTTCAAAACTTATTCTTTATCCCCAAAGGTTAACACCAATTAATGTTGATGAAGATGAGAGTGTTGATATGGTTGAAACGGTGGAGGATGAGAAAGAGTATAATAATGTTTTAGTGGAGTGGGGGTAGATTGTGGCAAGGTATATGAAGCTGGATTGAAAGGCGGCATCTGCGTATGCGTATGCAGAAGTGGCATCGAAAGGGAGTTGACATGATGCTTCTGCTAAACGAGTTGGGTAAAGAACACAAGAAAGAATGAGAAAGATGAAGAAAATGGATGAATATAAAGTTCTTCTGGTTGTTTCCATGGTGGGTTTTTGGTAAAGATTGAAGCTTTTTCATTATTTTTAGATGATAGCTAAATAAGTGGAAATAGTGATTGGAAACTTTGTTTTTAAAGAGGCAATGTAGTCATTTCATCAAAACTTAACATTATATATGGATGAAGTTAATGAAAGTGGGTTTAATTGAAACGAAAATGAAACTGCTTAAATGTTTAACAATTTTTAACTAATGAATTTTAATAGTTATTTTCAACAAACCACGTTAAAAAGAAAAAGTAAGGGCATAGCTTATTTAATTCAAAAATGATTTTTTTGTAAAAAAAGACTTATTGATTTATGACATTTTGAAAATGAGTTTTTAGAAAAGTGTTTAGATTAGCTTACGGGGTGGGAAAAACCAATAAGTTAATAAGTTGTTTTTTTTTAAATTGTTTGACTTAGCTTATTCATGTAAAATGACTAAAAGTCATAAGCAACTTCAAAAAGTCACTCATTGCTAACTTTTCAAAACTAACTTTTCCTCGCTAAACACTTTTTATTCTTGTTAGTTTTTTGTAAAAGTCAGTAAGTTATAAGAAGGTGTTGAAAAGCTTAGCCAAACATCCCTTAAATAACGCCAAAATATATAAACTCATTAAAAGGAAAAAGTAAATAACGCCAAAATATATAAAGCTTGAAAATCGAAGAAAACAAAAACACGAAAATATAACCAAAAAGGTTAAGGTAATATCCTTCTAATCTATAAAAGGAGAAGTAGAGCTGACATAAGCAAAGCTTATGTGTCGACTTCTCACCTATGCCAACTAGGATTTTCATACTTCATTATTACATCATAAATCACTTTAAAACTTTGCCCTCTTCATTTGAATTTCAAATTTCAAATTAGAAAAAATGAGCTCCATTATTACATCCCTCCAAACCCTCACATTTCAAATTCACATACGACTTTCACTATCTATATCCTCTCTCTCTCTCTCTGTTTGCAAATTAGGGCTTTTTTCTTCACAAATCCTTTGCAACCAAACGATGGATCGCGATGCTACTGCCGACGTCAACGCCCGTCACTCCATGGGAACAACAATCATCGGAGTATTGTGATGATTCACTTGCAACAAACAACTACAGTTTGGTCTTGAAAGTAACGCCAACAGATTCACTTGCAATGAGTTGAAATCGATGCATTTCTACTTCACAATCTGATATGATTCTGTTTATACACCTCCAGAGCTCAATTTCGGTAAATTTTTTCTACATTTTTGATTTCGTATGCTTCAGTGTTCTATGATTGAGCTCGTACGGATGTTGATTATTCTTGAATGATGAAATGAAGTATTGTGTTGTTGATTCTTTATGTGTTTTTAGGTTACTTATGATCGAATGGGTTAGTTAGGGCTTGTAGTTTCTGTGGTTTTAGGTTTGGATCTTCAAATTAGGGCTGATTAATGCTTTTTTAGGATTTTTTTTATTTTAGGAGTTAGGTGTTGAAAGTGAAATGTTGCTTTTAGTAGATTTTGATCTTATTTTAAGTGTCAGCAGTATATATAAACACTTTTGTTTCCTGTTTATTTCTTGAAAGTTATATTCATTGAATTATATAATGAGAGATGTGACATTGATGCAAATGACTTCATTTATTACATATTATTTGTTTTTTACGCATTTGTTTCATAAGTTATCTCAAGATACTGGAGAAGCTCTATGTGATGATGTGGATATTGGCAGCGATGATTCTTCGATTTATGGTAGGTGAGATATGTTTGCAGAAAGAAGTCTACATGGTAATGTTGTTACTGATGATGATATTCTTGATATGGTATCTTTTCATTCTTTGTTTATTAGTATAAACATGCTCAAATGAGTTCATTTTTACATTTTATTTTATGCAGACACATGAAGAGTACCTTGAAAGCCCGTGGCAGAGGCAACTGAATTTCACATCAATCGGCCAGTAAGCTTCTTTAAGTTTATTTGGGTATAATGTTAACTTTGGGAACTTAATTGCATGTATTATGTATAAATTGCGTTTTATGTTTACAATCTTCTTATTTGATATTATAAGAAAACTGACCATGGGTTTGTCACTTGGCTATTATGAGTTCAATTAATGCTATTAAGCTGAATTTAATGATGATGAAGATGGTGATTACTATTTTCATTCTTTCCTTGGAGGTTAAAGGAGTTAAAAGTACCAGTGGAGAAAGAGAAACAAAGCCTTCAACAAGGAGAGGACGAGGGTTCTACTTGTATCAACAGATGTTTGACGAGTCGAAGCATGCATGTCCTGAAGAACAACAAAATGATAATAGAAAAGGCCTATCTGAATCGTCACCTGAAATCTCAACTTGTGAAAGTGATTCACCATATCCAAGGCCTATCTGAATCGTCACCTGAAATCTCAACTTGAGATAAGTCACCCATCTAAACGACAATAAACTTTTAAAAGTTTTATTCATTCTTCATTGTGAAAATAAAAGGAGTTAATCGAGTGATAAACTGAAACAAACTGAACCATATAAAACAGATGTTTGAAACCACTATTAGGTTAAAACTGTGGTTCGAAACCACTTTTAGGTTAAAAGAGTGTTTTGTGGAGAAAACAGTGGTTGAAAACACTATTGGGTTAAAATTATGGTTTGAAACCACTGTTGGGTTAAAACTAACAATTTCGTTAATCGTAGTGATTATTTGAACAATTTGAAGATGTCGCGATATAATCGTCCAGGAAACCGTTCTGGTGCTGGTAATTCCGATAGTAAAGTCAAATATATGGATGGTAATGATACTCGATCGGTGTGGAAACCAAAGGCGAAGGTATGATTTTCATGTGTTTTCAGCTATTAATATTTTGTAACCGAATGTAAAGTAGAACCATTGTATTTTCATAGTTTATGAAGTGAATCTATACCAAATTGGAATTTGTTTAAATATAATTTTTAACATCTACCCCTTATAAATTCCAGGTATGAGCAGGCTGAATTTATTAAGAGAGAAATGGAACATATGATGGAACAATAAAATCGGTTATTCAGACTCTCAATGCCAATCAGGTGATCATTTATTTTGGGTTTTAATTTAGATTGTTCTACCCCTCTCTTAAAACAAAATGGCACTGAAGTTTGTGTGACATTCATATGGGTTGATGTTGATACATATTTGATTTGTGTCTCATTTAGGGTGGAGAACTTGAAGCAACTGATGGTCTGACTCCAATGGATGTCGTTGTCGGGATCCTTAACAATCAACTAGGCATGTTGTTCTTCCTCCAGCAGTAGCAAACTTCTTTCTAGACAATCGGCTTCTATTCGAGTTATATTGTTAATTTTGATATGTTATTATTGTTTGATATGTGTAAATCCGTTTTGTTACAAGATGTTAATCTCCATTTTCAAGAGTAATATACCAGATTGCGGGTTTTATTGGTTTCTTTGGTAAACCCTAATTTTTGTTTCTTTACTTAGTATGTTTATTGGTATACACTTTTGACTTATTGATAAAAGATTATTGTTAAAGATGTCCTGAGTCACAATGTTATTAACTGAAATGACCTTATGAGGGTTTTTTAAGAAATTATTAGATGTTGGTGCTAAGATTCCAAGAAGCTGCTTGCATCTTCATGTTCCTTTGGAGTCCTCTGACATGCAACAGCTTTTATGTGATAATGGATTTAACGGTAGCAGGCCAAGTATATGGGTGTTCCAGGTGAACAAGCATATCTTTTCTACATTTTTTGTAATATTTTCACTCATTCTTCGTTCTTGATTTTCTGATCGCATCAATTTTTTCTCACATCAAGCAGATGAGACATGGAATAACGAGTTTATTTTCAGTTAAACGAGCTTATGAAATTGAAAATGATTAGTTTCCCTGATAAACTCCTTATTTGTTTGGTCTATAGGGGTTCCCGATCACAAATTTGGCTGCTTTTAAAGAGATTCTGTTTATGGTTAGTAGTTTAGCCATGAAGGGATGTTTGTTCTTGGGTGAACTTCCAACGTAGTTGACTGAAACCCAAGTGGGGATCAAGGTTAGTACATACTCTATTTCTATTATACATTTTTGAGAGGTGACAAGATGCGCAGGTTGGGACTTGGGAAATGGGTCGGTCAACACATGTTCTGATTGAAGCATGTAACTCTTTAATTTGGGTCAGCCCGGTTGATCCACAAACATTTTTTAATGTTAAGTTGAATACAAAAACAATGTGATTGCAATAAAAATCTGAATTTGTAAACAAAGTGATTTAGAAGATTGTGCATGCCTTGAAAATGGACTTTAAGCAACTTTCAAATCGTTCTAACCCCCTTTGGTTAAAAATTTTATCTGACGTAGAGTAAATTACTATTTTGTCCCATGAGGTTTAGTCAGTTTAACTCTTTTGGCCCATGAGGAGGTTTCTTCTCCTTCTTTCACTCACACACACAATCCAATGGCGGAGCCTTCATACACCAGCCTTCCTACCAGCCACTTGCCTGGTTCCGTTTCGGTACGTCTCATCTTTTTACTTCACTATAACTTAGGACTGCATTACGATCACTATCAGAAATCTGCTACCGATTGATGTTTGTTCTAATCAATTGATTCGTTTCATTTCGTTTCCTTTTGTTGCGTGTGATGTAAGTTGAAAGTAATCGGATTATGATTTTTCACTTTTGTTGTAGTTATTGATATAGGGTTATGAACTTTATTTTATTGAAATTTGTTTATTTTTTGTGAGAATAGAAGTTAGATTATGTTCATTTTGTGGTCAGAGATACCAATGTACTGTAGTCATTCCGTTCATAATCTGTAACCGACATTTAGTTAGCAACCGTTTTTTGATGTTAAATGCAACTTCATTGTTCATTAACCTGTCAAGTGTAAACTAATTTAATTGTCATGAAAATGTTAATTGTCACTAAAGAAATGTTCATTGTCATTTAGTTATGAACTTATCAGTAAAGAAATTTTGCAGACTTGCGCATAGACTTCGATTGGAACGGATGGGTACCATTAAAAGTTAAATTTGTGGCTTGGCGTTCTGTGCAGAACCGGCTGCCAAGGTCAACTGAACTGGTACGTCGGCATGTTTTTATCCCGGATGTTTGGTGTAAGATATGTTTGTGAGAGGATGAGTCGGCTGCTCATTTGTTCGTTGGCTGCATGTTTGCACAGAGGGTGTGGGATTATGTGGTAGGTTGGTGTAAAATAAAACCAAAATACATCCTTGAATTAAAAGATCTGTTACACGTGCCTAAAGTGAATCATGGGTCTCCAAAATGGAAAAACGTTGCTTCTGTCAATTGTCCAGGTATCCATTTGGGTTTTGTGGAAGAAACATAATCAAGCCGTTTTTAAGCAAAAGCAAACAAATTTCAGCATGACAGTAGAAGAAATTAAGGCGCATAGCTACCTTTGGATAAAAAATAGAGCGATGTGTTTGGATATTACGTGGGAGGATTAGTGTAATTTCAATGTGGCGTCTTTTGGCGTTTAGTTTTGTTTTCTTTGTATTAGCGGATAAATCATGTCGGTTCAACGGGATGTTATCCGATGTGTTTTATTGTTAATAAAGTTTCGTTGGCCGTTCAAAAAAAATCCACATACACACACGTGCACATATAGTATCACATCTGAAATTAAACTGGTTGAAAACATTAAACATATTAGATAGAAAACCCCATACTAATCATTTATATTATCCACACTATTATAATCACTCCCTCCGTTCCTAATCTAATGAAAGTTCCTAATTCAAAAATTCTAGATAAAACACTAATATCTTGGTTTCTGTTATAAAACTAGCCTAAAAGCTGAATAATATAGAAGATAAGTAGAGAGAATTTTCAGAGGATTTCTTATATATATTTCTTGGTACTCCAAAACTATAATATTACATGAGTTTATATAGACAGAAGAAAGAAACTATGTTGTACTGTGCGTCAATAATTCGAACGAATTATTGAAGTTACTGTGTCAATAATTCGAATGAATTATTTCCTTTACTGTGCGATTTTACTGTGCATCTAGTTGTCATCCACTATTGCAATGATTCATAACACTCCCCCTTGGATGACACTTTGCAAACTTTGGGGTAATTAAGTACTGCCTCATTAAAAACCTTGCTAAAGAAAAACCCAGTGGGAAAAAAACTTTAGCTAAGGGAAAAAGAGTGCAGTCTATAGCTCCCCCTCAAGTTGCAATTTGTAAGGCATCACATTCTCCGTACGTGACGCATGCCAATGTCATGAACGTGTTTCCTGAAAGTTGCTGTAGGTAGTGCTTTTGTGAAAAGATCGGTTGAATTGTTGCTGGATTGGACATATATCATCTCGACTTGATTGTCTTTAATAAAGTATCGAGTATATTCAAAAAATCTTGGTGGTATATAAGAGTGCAACTTGTAATACTCCTCCTGATTTCATTATGTATCGTTTAAGCCTTCTGCGTGGATCTTTTAGTTAATATTTTGCCACTTCATTCCTTGATGTGTATAGTCCTTTGTGTTGATCAATGTTATATGGTATTTATATGAGATTCCTGGTGCTTTATGTAAACAAATACCATATGATCCACGACTATATGTTGTTACATTCCCTGCATTTACAAATCTAATAAAACTTGTTTTGGTAGGTTAGTAATATAATTTTTTTTATCTTTCATACCTTAGATGTTAATTTATTACATCCGATTATATTATCTCTTCTTTGTACACGAGTAATATGATACAGATGGTAATGTATAACTAGCAAAATATATCAATATAATCCATCATTCTCTATATGTGTAATAATTTATGGATAATTATGCAAATGCTAGTTTGTATATCAAGGCATAAATTTGTATTTCATGTTTGATTTGTTAATATGTTTTAATAGTTATAAAACCTCATACGGTTTTCCAAAGAAAAAATATATAGTCCAACTATACCGTATGCATTTATCTTTTCTAACTTCATTAAAAAGTTCGTTATACCATATTCATCTTATAGTCCATACTATCTTTACTACTTTAAGGAGATGTATTTACAGGTTTTGAAATTATTGCTTCATGCATTTACATTCATTGAAATACATCTTTTCGATTTACCAACTATGAATGTACATTCATTCTATCATGTAGATTTCCTCATTGTTCTCTATATCATATGCAAAAGATGCCTTGAATACTTACTTCATTCATACAATCCATAGTTTACCATGCTTATACATTAATCAATAGCTATCATAACCATCGAATTTCATTAACTTTTTCATGTACTCAACAGCTTTAGGAAACTCATCGAGAGTTCCATTTCTTTTCAGCATTTATAATAATTTAAGCATATTCATATCTTATAATGTTCTTGAGATCTCGCCTTACATGACTTTGATAATTTAATTTCTTCATGAATTTTTATGTATTTTGTAGTACCACATGATATATAAATATTCATAAGTTGCATGTCAATTTTCTCTTAATATATTACCAGACGAATCAGATATTGGAAAGTTATTATATCCACCACTGGAGAATGTGTCTCCTTATAATCAATCAATGGTTTTGCAACATTCTTGTGCCACCAAATTTTCTTTGTATTACTCAATTTGATTTATGTAAGAAAATCTTTTCCTTAAGAACGGTTGGTCTGAAAGCTTTTCATTTCATGAGAGAATTTTAACTTTGATTTATTCACTTTTTCCAAAATTGGTTAACTAATAACATGAATTCATTCATGAGTAGATTCAAAAATCTTGATCCTCATTGTTTCATTATTTCTAGCGCTATGTTATATAAAAGTGTAACGGTGCTAATTTTATTTTGATTCCATTTCTTTTAGACATGATACATTGATTTTTTTTTCTTTCAGGTACCTGAGGTTCTTCTAGAAAACATCATGCCAATATTGTCTTCTTTAAGAGAATTTTATACTAAACCTCGACTTGACCATCTTTATTAATTGCTCCAAATTTCGAGGATTTTTATTCATGGAATCAATTAGTCTATCATGCTTTAGGCATGCCATAGATTTAATACTAGTGTATGGTTGTCTTTTAGGGACACAAATTATAATAATTGGAGCATTAGCAGTTGATATATATGACTTAGCTTGTCACTTTATTTTGGTAAGTAAATACGTCTGGTAATAGATTTATTTTCCAAATGAGTTGTTGTTTGAACCCGTAGTTCATATTTTCAGTTTTAAGGATCAATGATAATTTATTTCAACTCATTTCTTTTTTAACTGCTTTTATCTTCCCCTAATGTTGGGAATGTCAGTCCATTTAGATTGATATTAATAAACTGAACCATAAATACCTCTTTCGTTAAATGCTATATTCCCAATCACCTTTTAAGGTCCCATATTTGTGCGTCGTGGTGGATCAATTTCAATATATATCGCACAATCAAAATCTTAGAATGGACATATTTGGTTTCTGACCAAAACCCAATTATAATGGGGAGAAAATATTACAATATATTGACATTATATGAATTGATACATGAACTTTTGCTCTCATGATCATACACTTAGCAAACACATCCAGTGATTGTCTCAATAAATCATGTATAAACTACATGAAGTTTTACGTGTATTGCAATGTGATGTGCTCGAAACGGGTTAACTAAATTAACTAAATTTACCCTAATTCTAGACTCTCTAAGTTTTAAATTTATAAGACTAAGACTCTCTAAACCCTAAAACACACAACCGGCAAGTGTACCGATCGAATGTAGTATAGCCTAAGGAAGTCCGAGTATCGAACCCAAGAGACTCTACTGAATACGCTAGTGACTCTATCTAGACTCAAACTGACACGATTTAACTAAATGGTTGTTGATTGGGGGGGGGGGGGGGTTCTAAAAATCCTAAGAATGCAAATAACGAAAACTAACTAGACTAGACGAACTAGACACGAACTCACACGAAAACTGAACTCAAGGATGATGAAGGAACTACCTAGACAGGAATCCTGATTGCTTTTAGTTATTATTATAATTGGAAGTTGTCTGCTATGGAACCGGGATCTTGAAATTCTCACCTATCGGGAAATCTAAGGACCTTTTCAAGAGCACGCTAGGATCCCCTAAAGGTTGTTAAACTACCGGTTTTAGACTCTCTTACAAGACATCTAATGGTGTTTATAAAAGTATCCTACAAGGTTCACTCCCTTACGAGACCTAAACCTAGGATAGGTTTGTTTTCTCAGCTAGACTTGCTAGACAGCAGCAAATAGGTTAACTTTCTAAGAAGGACCCACCTTGCGGTTTAATCACTTAGACCTAGCAATAATCTCGCACCTTACAGCTATTGACGATTAGTAGAACACTTGATTTTATTAAATTACCAATTATTACTTCTAAGGTTACTTACATGATTTTCACCCTAAAGGATCAAAGGTTTATTATGTGATATAGACACTCACCAAAACCTAAAACCCTAGCCCGACTCTATTCCGTGATAAAGACCGTCACCAAGATTCAAGCGAAGCAATAATCAATAATAAAATAACATCAAGCACGCAAACACATCTAACTGATAGGACAAACCGTTTACAATTTATAAACTAACCATAGCTTCCATAAATCCAAAAATAATCAAACTTAAACAATCATTCATCCATGTCTAGGTAGTAATAGAAATTTAGCCAATAATCATGTCTAAAATCAAAGCAATCAATATCAAAACAGAATTCATCATCGAATAATAAAAAACAAACGAAAAACGAATGAACAAGATTGTAAAACCCGTTTTCTTCGATCCCGAGTGCTCCTGAATGATCCCCGATGATTCCACGCGTCCCGATCACTTCAACAGCCCTTAATCAGCCTCTAATGGTCGCCCAAGATGTCTAAAATTCGTAAAGTTCTTGTTTTCTTCGGCTGTGATGATAATGATCATATATAATACTCAAAACCCTAAATCCCGTAGCTGGAACGATTCTGTGCGCGTATTAACCTCTCTCGCGGCCCGCGTGATAATGTGCATAAGTTTAAGCGGGCCGCGCGCCTGATAATGTTCCGGATTTCTTTGTTAAGTTAAAACGGCCCGCGACAGATTTATTGGTTAGCTCATGCAGGCCGCCTGGAAGCCCCAGATGTGCTTTTTCACCTTCGTTTCGCATCCAAACTTCCGGTTTCCGTTCCATTCTTTCGCCTTGCCAAAATGTAACTCGTTTCAGCTCCGTTTTTCTACTAATACCTGGAAAACACAATTAAATCAAAAGCAAATGCAATCTAAACTAAAACGACACTAAATCTAACTAAAACCGAACAAACCTAGACGCGAATAAAGATGTATTTTACAATACATCACAATGATCATTATGTGAAATTGATTTATTATCAAAATCATTATATCAATCTGGAATAATATGCTTGCTATCACATTAGCTAAGCCTTAATCACAAAAACTTCAGGTTGTGGATTTGATAACCATTTAGACGATGCATCGATTTTTAAAACACTAAATGGTATCATGTTGGATATGTATATCCTTTGCTTATTCCAGAATACTTAGGGATTCACACCCTACTTTCATTGATTAACTTTTCTTGAGAACAAAAATTACATTTTATAATTTTCTGGAAGGATCTGTTAGTTCTTCAATACATTTCACATTATCATTTTACTCGGTGTGGTCTAACCGGTCATGCCAACTGATTATGATTCATAAACTTCTTATTTATGATCATATATGTATTACTTGTAGGTAAAAACACAAAATAGAATGTATGTATTAAACAATTTAATCATAATAATTTGATAGTCTATTATGATGTGAACAAACTTACATCATATAATGAATCAAATTCAGACTCCGAATCATAAGGTGGTGAAGGTGGTAGAGTTAGTTGCATACTATTAGCTATTTGTTTTAGCATGTCTTCCAACCATTTATTTCTTTCTGTCAGCCGTTTTATTTGTTTAGACAAATTTCGAATCTGATCGTTTAACCTAGCCACTTCGACTCCTGTTGAATCTGAAGGTAGATTCATTTGAGGTCCCGTACATGGTTCTGTTATATTAATTGGTGGCAGTTGTTGTTCTACTTCGTTTAATAGTGATTGGAAAAACTGTTGCGGTAGTGGTGATTGCAAAAATGATTCTGATGCTAACTGCTCTTGGAATATCATGTTTTCATCAAACAAAGTTTGTTGCATCGTTGAATCTTCCTCGAAAACTAAGGGTGAGATGTTTTGTAAGATGTTCGGTGCTAGTGGTTGAGATAGGTTAGTTGTAATATGTTCTTGTATAGGTGGCAGCTGTGGTTGCAGATCAAAACGATAAAAAGACGGTTGAGGAAGCTGCAACAATGATTGTTGTAAATTTTGTGTTGAGGTACTTTCTAAGATAACCTGAGCTTCCTCCGACTGGAATGGTTGATTTAGTGTATAATTATGAACAGGGGTTAGCCTAACAGTGTTAAAATTTACAATCACAGATGCCTTTGGTGGGGATAATTCTTGGATAATCTGATTACTTAAGATACCTAATGATTTTGCTATTTTTGTAATGTAAGACCCTCCCATGAGACTTCTCAGAGGATTTGTTTGTTGATTTAAAAGATATGTAGCAAGCTCGTGGGCAATATTACAAGGAATTTGCTCAAAAATACTATGCAGATGGAAAAGGTCGGTAGCACTAACCCTATGTTGATTATTCTTGCGCCCGGTGATAGTGTTGGCTAAAACACGGTGCATATATTGATAACGAGGGTCTGTGAATTTCATAGAATTATTATTATTACACCACTCTTTCGATGAATGGCCTAGCCAATATTCTTTCATTTCCTCAGAGGAATAAGAGGTTGATGCCTCCGTAAAAATAGGTTGTTTAACTTCTTCATCTGTATATATGCCCAGATGAACTGCGAATTCTGTTAATGACATATTATGAGATTGTCCACAAAGTCAAAAATGAATAGATTCATCGGTAAGACTTTTATCATATTTGAAATAGAAAGTGGACAAGAACTCATATACAAGTTCATCGTATGACGGTTCTAGGATGTCGAAGAAACGACGCCAGGGCGTATTACGTGGTAGTAATCTTGCCAGTAAACCACTTGGATCAAACATTTCCATTTGATACCAATCAATACCGCTAATAGGAAAAACTTCAAGATTCTTGAGTTTTTGATACCTCTCACGATTGGGTAAATCAGTAAACCGAAGGAATCGATGAATGTTTGCTGCATTTGAAGATTCAGCATATGCTACTGGAAGATTTGCCATTTGAATATTTGGTTTTGTTGAAACTAAGAAAAGTTTGGGTACGGGTTATTTTGGGTATGTGTTGAATTATATCAGAAGTTGTAGCTTATGTGTAGATTAGCTCGAGTAGTGAGTTTCTTATATAGATAAGAAAATTTAAGCTTACACCATACGTTTGGTTAAGGCTTCCATGATACGTTTTGAAACAGTTCACTGTAGCTAGTTATATTGCATAAATAAATATTAGATGCATAAACAAAAATGTTAGGTACATAAATAAATGTTAGTAGTCCCATAATTATTATATTTCCAGAGCAATAGGTCCCATGTACTAATTTTAATTTATCACAGAACTATATTATAAGTATACATATATATAAAGGAGAAACGGGATCTAAAAGATCATCCTAAATGTGTATGGTTTTACAACTCACTGGTGCACCCTTAGGCTTTCAACCTATATATATGTATATATTTAAATATATGAAATTCTTACATTGAGTATGGTAATAGCTCATTTGCTTTTGTTGATTTGCTTGGTTGACAGTGCTCGTGCTGATAACGTGTTATAAAACTAGCATAAAAGCTGAATAATATAGAAGATAAGTAGAGAGAATTTTCAGAGGATTTCTTATATATATTTCTTGGACTCCAAAACTATAATATTACATAAGTTTATATAGACAGAAGAAAGAAACTATGTTGTACTGTGCGTCAATAATTCGAACGAATTATTGAAGTTACTGTGTCAATAATTCGAATGAATTATTTCCTTTACTGTGCGCTTTTACTGTGCATCTAGTTGTCATCCACTATTGTAATGATTCATAACAGTTTCCTTAATCATGGTATTTAACTTATATATCTTAATAGTCTTAATCTTATTTTTTTTTATAAGGGAGGCAGCCAACAAGGGCCACAACAGTCCCCATCAAACAACAAGAAGAAAATTACAAATTCAACTATTTAAATCCATTTTGTAAAGCAAACAGTAGTAAAGTAGACGGATCGGACCGAAACCAATAAAATAACACTGATACTGTGTTAGTAGTTTTGGAACCGGCATATGACGAATTTAGTATAGAGAAAGGATATACTCTGTTAGTAGTTTTGGAACCGGCACATGACGACTTTAAAGTAGACGGATCGGGCTGAAACATATGTAACCAAATGCAAAGAATTTAAATGATAGGAATTGGATCAAATACAAACACTTAAGTTTGTAAGAACCATAAGAACCAACACATAATTGACAAGTGTCCATCAATAAAAAAATAGTTTAGGGGTAATTTAGACATTTTGACCATATTTATTTATAACTAATTAAAAATAATTACAAAAAATATAATCAGCACAACACTATATAATTAGCATAACATCCTTAATCGTTCTTCATTATCAGCACATCGTCCTCAATCGTTCTCCATTATCAACATAAACGACATTAGCACAACATCCTCAATCGTTCTCCATTATCAGCACAGCAGATGTGCTGATTATATCTACTTTTGGTGTTTGTTTGTATTATTTTGTAATTAACACATAATCAGCACGTTATCAGCACAATTATAAAACACCTTTTGTTAACTTTTTTAAAAATCACTTTTATAAATACAAAAAAGGTATAACAATATGGTACTCATATTAAAGATAAAAAAATACTTGATTTTATGATATATATATTTTTTTAAAATAATGAAGTATATAAAAGTTATTTTAGTTTAAAAAACCTTGGTGGAATTTGTATTTAATGGAAAATGGTCAAATGACTAGCAATTTTACAAAATTACCCCTAATTTGTTAGTAGTAATTTTTAATTATAAGGGTTTTATTTATAATCAATATCAACTCTTGATTTAAATTATCAATGGTTCAGATCTGTTCTTACGGTTCTTATAATTAGCACTGTTTGTACAGGATCTCAACCCGATATATTATAATCTGTTTTATAGTATTTGTTTTCGATCGTTATTAAACATACTCGTGTGTTCACACGGGTGTTACAACTAGTGAAATATAATAAGCAAGCAAGTAAAATTAAAAATAACATCGGCCTCAACACTCATCTTTATTCCTCACGATCAAGGTCTCTTCGTCGTCCTCTGGCAAGCAGGTAAATTTCCAAAAACTCGTATGAGTTGCACCACTTTTCCAACCAAACCCTAGCTATCTCCCCCCAATTTCATTAATCAACAACTTGATTATGCAGTGAATTACAACAGAGGTATGCTTTCAAGTTACTGTGCAGCTATACTAATTCTTTTACCCTTTAATTTATGAAATTCGATGATTCGAGTACGTATACGATGTGGCATGCTTTCTTCGTGTGATTCGTTTCTTCATACACAATTATAGCCTGTAAGAATCACGCTTTTTAGGGTTTAGACTCGTTACTTTTACAATGGATTTAATTTCTTGTGTATATATGTTTGGTGGATTATGAACTGAAAGAGATTACTAAATGTTACTACTGTGACATATGATTTAAAGAAAATGGAGTTTGATATCATCCAGAATTGATTCGGTTAATATATGTTTACAGGTTTGGAACCCTAATCTGTCAATCATTTCTACGGATCAGCGCCTTTTGAGGTGACTTTTAATATCTCTACCTATCCCCTATGTTGATTCACGTTTGTGCAACTAAACTGATGTCTAATCTAGGAGTTATGAATTCAGGAGAACATTATTTTTGTGTGTGTGTGTGTTTTATGAGGATATTTGAGTGGTTGAATGTATTGCTATGATAAGACATTGTGTCTTTGTGATGTAGTTGCTTATAGAATTACTTAAATGCTTAAATGAGGGTGTGGGGTTGGTCATTATTTTGAGTATCTGACACACAGACAGTGATGCACAAAGTAAATAAATGCTTGTGCTTGTCTTTTTCTGATGCCGTATGTGATGCATAGGATGTTTTCATGTTAATGCGAAAACTTAGTAAATAAGAGAAGTGACACCGAGAGAGGATTAAAGAGGGAGTTAAGTTATAGAAAAATTAAACTACAAAGTAATGCGATGCTTCATCGTGATTTAGAAGTGGGGACAGTATTATGAAGAAGACAGATCTTGTTATGGAACTACTTAAGTTTCTTTGGTTTGAGTTTAGTACATCACACACCCAATTGATATACATTCGGTAGTTGCTATAGCATTTATGAAAGATAGAAGGAGCCCAGATTGGCTATTATACGATGACAAGAAACATACATATCAATGTATCATATATAGCACACTACACTATACGTATTCCTTGAAAATCAATATGGTTGGTATATTTGATACATTATCATTAATTATACTAGTGATAACAGAAGCTACAAAGAAATTTTTTAAGGTAATTGTGAACTTTAAGATTTCATGTGTTGAACATTAATGATACAGGTAACTGCTTGGTGATGGATGACTATGACGTTATTTCCGATACTCCACAGATGCTCCCACCGCCACCTGGTAGTTTCCCCGATCGAGAAGAACTTATCCAACACGTTGGGGAGTTTGGGATATCTCAGGGATACGTCGTAACTATTAAACAATCAAAAAAAGAAAAGGTTGTAGTTCTTGGATGCCAACGAGGCGGTGTTTATAGAAACAGACGTAAAACAATCGATGACGGCACGAGTGAACTCATCCGCAAAAGAAAATCTGGTTCACGGCTTACAAATTGTCCGTTCGAACTAGTGGGTAAAAAGGATGACGGGTTCTGGGTACTTTCGGTTAAGAACGGGTCGCACAATCACGAACCGTTGAGTGATATCACACAACATCCGTCTGCCAGACGGTTTACAGAGGATGAGGTTTTGCTTATCAAGGAGATGACGGAAGCGGGTTTAAAACCGCGTCAAATTCTAAAGAAACTACGACAACACAATCCCGAGCTTTTATCGACTCCGAAGCACGTGTACAATATAAAGACCAAGCTTCGTCAAGGAAATCTTACAGGTGTGTCTCAGGAATCTAAAAGATTAGTTTTTCATTACTCTAGAGTCTAGACATTAAACAAGGCTTTAACTTATAATATTCTTATTCCCGTCTCGCTATTATTATGCTTTTATGCTCAGTTAAGAGATATAAAACATTGAGGCCTCAGACTTCAGCTCAAGGAAACTCTAATTCATCAACAACGTCAGAGCCATCATGGAGACAGCGATATCCTCCTGTAAGAACGCATGATTCATTTAAAGTTATTCTAGAAATATTTAACGTAGGACTGTAAACGAACCGAACAAACACGAACAGAGTCATGTTCGTGTTCATTCGTTTAACTTTAGCCGAACACGAACATATAATTGAACACTTTTTTTTGTCATGTTTGTTCATTAAGAAAATGGGCATGTTGAACATAAACAAACAAGCTTAAACGAACATGATTTAACAAACATAAAACAACACAATGAACATAATTGAACAAACATAAAGAAACACAAATGACCAAACATAAAGTAGCTTTTTTTATATAAATTATTGGTTCATGAATGTTCGGTTCGCTTACAGGCCTAATTTCACGAGTACCAGTCATTGTAAGCTTCCAGTTTGTACATTATTTTGCTGAGATGATGTCTGATGTAATCTAACATTCATAATGTTTCGTGGGATGAGAGGACCATTGAAAGAAAAATACCTTTCAAATATCGTAACTTGAGTCATTTGTTTATTTCTCAGAGGGTGCCAAATTTCATTGGTGGTATGTTTATAGACTCGCAATCAAGAACATCTATCGATGTTATAAACCCTGTAAGTTTACTAGTTCTTAGTCCTTTTCGTTTTTGTTACCTATAATTTCCCTAGATTTGAATAGCAAACGAGTTGAACATTTAGCGAGCAGTTCATGGACCATTCGGCGGGAAGTTCATTTGTGTTCGTTCGTTTTAATAAATGAACGAACACGAACAAGAAATTTTGTTCGTTTAGTTTAATGAATGAACATGAACAAAGGCCACGTTCTTTCATTTATGTTGGTGAATGTTTGGTAACGTGTTCGTTTATGTTTGATAGCTCATTAGTGTTTTTAATTTTTATATTTTATTTAAATACTGCAAAATTCTGACAAATAAAATATTTAATAAGTTTAAGTGTATTATGTATTCTGTCCATGAATGCTTGATTGTGTTCGTTTGTTTTTATTTGTGTTCATGAACATCCGTCTGCGTTCGTTAGCTAAAACTAACAAACAAACACGGACAAGTTCATTTCCTTAACAAACTAACACGAACATAAAATCTCGTTCGGTAAGTGTTCATGAACACATATATTTCCTTAACAAACAAACATGAACAAGGTCTTGTTTGTGTTTGTCTGGTTCGTTTGCAGCCCTACTTAATACTTTATCTGCCAATCAATATAGGCAACCCAACAAGTGGTATCCCAAGTTCCTCTAACTACTGGTGAAGAGTTTAGAGCAGCAGTATATGCAGCTAAATGCTCTCTTCCATCATGGCGAAATACACCTGTCATGACACGTCAGCGTATCATGTTCAGGTTTCAGGAACTTATTCGTAGAGACATTGTAAGCGTCTACAATTTGATAACATTGCCATGCATAGTATTGCATACATCATCAGTTTTCCAATTAAATAAATAAATAATACTAATAGAAGTTTTTATTTTTTTATAGGATAAGATTGCTCAAAATATAACTTCAGAGCAGGGAAAGACACTGAAGGATGCACGTAATGAGATGCTGCGTGGACTTGGTGTGAATCTTTCGTTAACAGCTTTTAGCTACATTTATGAAGTTTACCGAAATTGAAACTTACGATAACTGGTATTTACATGTAGAGGTGGTTGAACATGCGTGTGGGATGACATCACTCCAAATGGGGGATTTTGTTTCGAACATCAGAAGCGGAGTTGATAGCTATAGCCTGCGGGAACCACTCGGTGTTTGTGCTGGAATATGTCCTTCTAACTTTCCCGCATTAGTTCCTTTGTTGGTAAGCCCGTTTGAACTTATTTTGATAATTTGATTTATTGGATATTTATTTGTTTTGGTTTGGTTTTTTCTGAGGCTTACTGAACTTTTTTTTTTTTTTTTTTTTTTTTTAGTAAAATGCCATTTTCATCCAAAGGTTTGCTTTTCCGCATCTGGATCCAAAAGGTTTAAAATCTTGCCATTTTTATCCGACTCGTTAACTCCATCCATTTGTTAACGTTAAGTCAGGGGTATTTTCGTCCCTTTACCTATTTGTTAATGTTTATAAGAAAAGTCATAACTAGAAAGTCAACAGAGGTGTAACTTTTTTTTAATAGTGTTTTCTATTTTATGATGTTTAAAAAGACGGAAATACCCCTCATTTAATGGAGAAAAATGGATGGAGTTAACGGGCCGGATGAAAATGGCAAGATTTCAAACCTTTTGGATCCAGATGAAAACAAACCTTTGGACAAAAGTGGCCTAACGCTCTAACCTCAGGGACGAAAATGACATTTTACTCTTTTGTTTTGCACTCTAATTTTTGTATGATATAATGCCAGATGTTTCCGATTGCAGTAGCATGTGGTAATACGTTTATTCTTAAGCCATCTGAGAAAGATCCAGGGGCATGCATGATACTTGCAGAATTAGCAATGGAGGCCGGTTTGCCCAACGGTGTACTAAATGTCGTTCACGGAACCAATGTAAGTACAACCTATGTGTTAACTAATGTTTTCTTTTTTGCATGCTAAACTTTTCATTGACATCATGCAGAGTGATTTATTGAATTGTTTTGTGATTGATTGGCCAGGATATTGTCAATGCCATATGTGATGATGATGATATCAAAGCTATAACATTTGTTGGTCCAGATTCTGTAAGTTTCATCTACTCTATGATAGTCTTCAATTGTTAATTATGGATACCATTATCTTTTTGTCAGGCCTTAAATATACGTATGTAGGGCCAATGATGTAAAGCCTTCCAGAATCAGAACTTACACATAACATGTTCTCCAAATATTGTCAGGCTTTCTAGAATCAGAACTTACACATAATATGTTATCCAAATATTGTCACGCTTTCTAGAATCAGAACTTACACATAATATGTTATCCAAATATTGTCAGGCTTTCTAGAATCAGAACTTACACATTATATGTTCTCCAAATGTTGTCAATGCATACAAAAGCCTGAATTTTTTTTTTCCGCAGTCTGGTTCACACATTCACGCAAGAGCCTCTTCAAATGGTAAACGTGTACAGGTATCAATCATGCATATTGTCTCATTTTCATAATATTAGTTCAGCTTTTGCTATAATAATAAAATCATCTTTTTTCTCAATTCGCCTCTTTTATCAGTCAAATATTGGTGCAAAAAACCATGCAATTGTAATGCCTGATGCAAATATGGACGCCACATTGGACGCTCTTGCTGCTGCCGGATTTGGTGGTGCCGGACAAAGGTGTACAACGCTGAATACGGTTGTATTTGTTGGAGGTTCAAAATCATGGTATTCTTTTCTCTATTTGATTATGTTTCACTCTTATTTGTAGTATTATACTCCTTTTTATTTATTTTTAAATTAATTACTGTTTTGATCTTCTGCAGGGAAGAAAAACTAGTGGAGCGTGCCAAAGCACTTAAAGTAAATGTTGGAACCGACCCTGATACAGACGTCGGCCCTGTGATCAATAAAATGGTGAGTACATTAATACTTTTTGACAATCAAATGATCCTATAACCTTTTCTGTTAATTTTTGTTCTAAATATTTATTTATTAGTCACAACAATCTTTTTTTTATATTGTGATGCATTGACAGGCAAAGGAAAAAGCAAATAGATTAATCCAAATAGGTATCGAGGCTGGTGCTAGATTAATTCTGGATGGAAGACATATTGAGGTACATATTTTATTAAATTCATGTGAAATGACCATTTTACCCTTGATTTCATATATATCTATATTTTTTATTTTCGTTTTGAAAACTCCAGCCTTGTATGCTAATATGAAAATTTTGGGTCTCACAATAGGTTCCAAAGTATGAAATGGGTAATTTTATCGGGCCGACCATCTTATCTGATGTTACAGATGGAATGGAATGTTACAAGGTACCTTGTTATCTTATACGTGATACGTCTCCAATCTTATCATTATAGACGGTACTTTAATCTTAACATCGCTATCTTTGTGTGCTCAGGAAGAGATTACTGGCCCGGTTCTTCTCTGTGTGCAGGTTGCCGTAATAGTCAATATTATCATCACCATATGTACAAGATTGATAAGTTGACTTTTCAACATTAACGTTTCCATATGTTTTCAGGCTGGAAGCTTAGAGGAAGCCATAGCGATTGTCAACAGAAACAGGTGATTTTCAATTTTTCACATTCATCATAGAATCTATCATCTAGCTTGTTTTATGCTCTAAGTTTGCTTCTGGCTTCATTAGGTATGGCTTCGGTGCTTCAATATTCACTAAAAATGGTGCATCAGCAAGGAAATTTCAAACTGAGATAGAAGCTGGGCAGGTAAACGATTTTACCCTCCCCTACCTTTTATAAAAGTCGAGAATAATTGTATATAAACTTATATTAAGTTTCCACGACACAGGTTGGTGTAAATGTCCCCGTCCCGGCTCCACTACCGTTCTTTGCTTTTACTGGAACAGAGGCGTCTTTCTCAGGAGACCTAAATTTCCATGGTGAATTTACCGGTCATTGGGTGGTTTGATCGTTAAAGAAATCATGAAGTTGAGTTTAATAAATGTTTTTGTTGCAGGTAAAACAGGGATTGACTTTTACACGCAGATCAAGACGGTGAGTCAACAATGGAAGGATTTTAGGATTAACGACGAAATACCACTGGAAATGCCTCCAACCAATTTTCAGAACAGTGACGGAACATCTTTGTTATTACCGACTCACAATTTTCCCAATACCGATGATGACAGAGGGCACCTGGCATCCCCGTCAGATAACCTTGATTGTGACAATGGACCATCGTTTACGATACCACATAAGGATTTTCAAACGGGTGAAGCTGTGTCTCTTGGTTTGCAGCTCAGAGATTTTCAAAACAGCGATGGTGTATCTCCTGCTTTGCTCATGTCGGATGGATCACAGGACCCCAAGTTCTTGACCCATTTTCTTAACTGGTAATATTCTTTTTTTCAAAATACTTGTAAAATATTTTGAAATTAAGAACATTATATAAATAAATGTTTTTGGTTTCAGGAGCCGCAACGCTCAATAGTATTCATGCACTTGTCAATGTAGCGGGCTTTAAGAGAACGTAGTATTCATGCACTTGTGGGTAGTCCTCGAAAATGTTGATTATGTCTTGTAATGTAAAAAGATATACAATTTAGTTAAGTTTGGTGTAGTTAAGTTATGAAGTGATAAATGTTACATGTGATTAATGATTGATTGTTGTTAAATTAATGGGTTTTAAAATGATCTTGGTAATGTTTTTATGTGCGATTAAATTTAATAGGTTGAAAAAAAAAGACTTTAACAAAATACTTTGTTTATAGAAACATTAAATGAGGTTCACAATTACATTACATACTTCAAAATCATAGCAAATCAAATTAAATTGTTTTTGCAAAGCCTAACAAGAAGCTAAAGAAGAGGATCAAGCTTGTCATACGCCTGTAAACGCTTTCTTCCCACCGCTAGAAGATCCAGCTGGAATCACCTTCAACACGTTGAACCTCACTGTCTTGGATAATGGTCTAAACAAACAAAAACCAGTTTAAAACCAAATACCAGTTTAAAACTAAAAACATGCACAGGTAAAGCAAACCTGCACTGTCCAACGGTGACATGGTCACCTTCTTTCACACGGAAACACGGCGAAATGTGTGCTGGGATGTTTGAATGGCGCTTCTCATAACTGCATACAACACATATAATAAAAACTTCAAAATCATGTCAATTGGATAAGTATACCGGTAAATTGCAGCAAAGGGTTTTGAGTCTAACCGCTGATACTTCTTCACATAATGGAGGTAGTCCCGACGAACAATAATGGTCCTAACCATTTTCGCACTGTGGCATGTACCAGCAAGAATACGACCTCTAATGGAGACGTCACCAGTGAAAGGGCATTTCTTGTCAATGTAGGTTCCTAAAGTAATCAAATATCGGACCATGATCAGTTAGTTCACCAAAACTCATTAGTTTGCAGCACAACAAAACAATTCACAAAAATTTCATTACTTCAATTCAAAAAATACATACTAATTCATAAAAAAAACAGAATATAACACCTCCATATAATAGTATAGTTGGGTTGTAATAATAAGCACGTTAGCCCGGTACTAATGTAGGTTCGGTTTTGACAGTTTGTAACTTGAAACTTAACTGGCCGGCGGCTACAATAATCACTCTTTAAAAAGCAGATAATGATATTATATGAAGATTGGAAATAAGTAAAAATGACCTTCAATAGCTTCTCTTGGAGTCTTAAAGCCAAGACCAATACTCTTCCAGAATCTGTTTCCACCCTTCCCAGGCCTCTTTCCCTTTCCACTTTTCTTGGAACTATCACAACAACAACAATCATCTTTCCATAACAGATTGAGCTATATATAATAAAAGTGCAAGTTTCTCACCATAAAAAGACCTTGGGTTGCTTCAAAAACGCCTTCTCAGTCTATACAACAAAACACAAAATGTCAACGTCTGTAGGACAGGTGAAGAAGATATATAAATGTTAAGAGATTATGTCACCTGTTCCGCCATTGTCGAAGGGATCCGAGCAGTGACGGAGGCACAAGTAAAACCCTAGACTAGAGAGAGAGAGACTGTCTTTCGTTTCTCTATTTCACAATGCTTAATATGGGCCTAATGGGCTTTTATTGGATTATTGAATGTTGTTTTGTGTTGGTCAACAAAAAGTCAAAACTAGTTTCGGGTTTAAACCGGTTTGGGTTGTATCGGTTTGTTGACCGGGTTTGGTTTGGTTTGGTTCGGTTTCAAGCCAATTTGGAGAAGGTTTTACCAGTTCGATTTAGGTTCAAATCTGTTTCAAAGGAGTGGGTTAGAAACTGGTCCCAAACCTACGCGTTTCCTCCATAAAGTTCAAACCAGTTACGGGTTGAGTCGGGTTTCGATTTCAGATCACCTTTACTTTTTAGGGAGGTGATTCACTTATTTGTAGTTTTATCACTTTGTCCTTTGCTAACATTTATTGTTAGCTAATTTGACACTCGGATCATTTAATAACCAATATTATGTAGAGAATAACTGAACAAGTGCGTGCACATAGTGCTTCAAAACATGTTAAGACCATGCGTAATGGTCATGTGATTTGCAAACCACTAAGGGGAGCACTACCCCCTTCTACGTGGTTGTCACATTTTGGGTTTTGTGGTTGTGTAATTGGTTAGGCAATGACTTTACCAATCATATGTTTTTTTCAGTTCCAAACCATATACCTCACTACTACACCTTTTTATCAAGTGGTTTGATTAAGATAATATAGACACCACATGTAAAAAAAGGCATATAGTTTGCCAAACCACTACTCATAAGTCTAATGGAAGGGGTGGTAAGTGGTTAAACTCTCTTCCCTACACTTTTTTTGAATTTATTTAATCCATGCTGGTTTTTTCTTGAAAAAGGATTACAATAAGCACATATGCATGTAGGTAATACGCATCTATGTATTTAGTCAAAATGCTATGAGTATCATTTAAAAAAGGATTCCACTGTTTTCACACCCCCAAATCTTATGTAAAAACATATTGCAATCCATATTTATTTTTAGTCAAGTTACATAATAAACAATACAAGGGTTAGAACGGTTGTTACATCAAATTATTGTCGGTTATAATTGGTGGTAGAGACTTTTGCCTGTAATTTAGTATTTATTGGTTTAGTTTAGGATAGGTTTGTGCAACAGTTCAAAACCGGACCGAACCGAAACGAAACCGTTTAGTGCTAAATATAAGAACCGGAACCGAACCGTATTCTAACGGTTCCTGTTCAGTTCGGAATTGGCTTAAACGTTTCTCATGTAAACGGTTCTCGCTGTAACCGGTTGTCAATTAAATCCTTAAACTAACAACAAAATAAAAACAATTAAAACAATCAAACCTTTAAAACATATAATTAAGAATTGTAACATCCAAAATTCAAACCAATCAAAATAAAATTAGCAATAATAGAATGTTTTAAACCATGAAACGAAAGTACACAATGTAAAAAACAAAAGTTAAATAAAAAACTTTTAGTTAACCATCAAAAAGACTTCATTCAAACATTATGTAAAAACTATTTTTATATTCTTTAATCTTAGAAACATTTTTTTAAATATAATATTTAAAGTTTAAATAAATTAATAGGGTTTTTGAATATATTATTTAAAGTTTAAATCAAAACCGGTTTTAGCGGTTCTTTAGATGGACCCATCGGTTATAACCGGAACCGAACTGGGAACCGTTTTCTCTCATATTTAAGAATCGGACCCGAAATACAACAATACGGTTTGGATCTGGGTGTTATGTTTCAATTCCCTGGTTCTAGCGGTTCAAAACCATACACTACTCGGCCCTAGTTTAGGAGTAGGAGTAATATAACCTTTGCCATTAAATAATAATAATAATAATCTATACTATATTATAATGCATGAGGGAAGGATATTTTAAGATACCAAAAAAATAAGAACTTCTCTGATTTCTCCCCCTTTATTTATAGAAAGGCCCTTAAAATGAGGGTAGTTTGGTCTTTTAAACACTATTTATTTTTTAGCCCATAAACTTATTACACTTAAATCCCTGAGGTTTTAACAAAATTATATACAATTAGTTACAATTCACCCATCCACAACAAACTTATAATTTTCATACGTATTCTTGACATATCTTATAAACTATAATGTTTTTAAATAATCCAAAGGCACCATGACAACCTACTCATTTTTGTCGAATTTTCGATAGTTGTATTATTCAGTATTGACATGCGGATTAAAAGGTACAAGTAGATGATACCTTATTGTACAAGTGATTAAAGCCCAATGTACTTAATCATTATCACATAATGTTTAATAGCTAAACCGAACTAAATAATTAATCTATCATATATTATTTATCTATACTGTATATTGAATGGATACAAATATAATTTCACCAGATTAGTTAAATACAAGTTTTAAACCACAAGTTACAAGCCTTTGAAGCATACATGGATTTTTTGGGCGGCCAAATATGTTCCACTTCTCTAGCATCCAGATTTTGAACTCCCGCTCCCCATATCAAACCCCTATTATCATGTGTTATTCTTTTCATTTTAGAGAGAGAACAAAATACTAGAGGGAGAAAATCGGAGGGTTCCAGCCACCGGCGGTGGCAATGGTGGAATGGCATTTAGAGTGACGGAACGTGGATAGGTCGGTACAATCACAAACCCTGACGGCGACGCTAGGATTTCGCCATGTTTAATGGGGTTTGTAACTG
This sequence comes from Helianthus tuberosus, assembly GCA_030545235.1. Lineage (NCBI taxonomy): Eukaryota > Viridiplantae > Streptophyta > Magnoliopsida > Asterales > Asteraceae > Helianthus > Helianthus tuberosus. The sequence continues at coordinate 68,049,359 of CM060406.1, forward strand.
GTGGAAGGATAAGTAACACAATGCAAAATGTCACCCCGCCGCATCGCGCGGGCACCCTGCTAATAATAATAAACACCTCTCCTACTTGATATAGTAGCTAATCCTTCCAGACCACCAACCACTAGCCCATTTTCGAAACCTGGACGGTCTCCAAGCCTTCACCAAAATTGTTTTATTTATTTATTTATCAATTAAATAAAAGAGCAACAAGATTTGATATATAGATAGAGGCATTGCGCCAATGAGTCCCAAACCAATTGGTTTGGGAGGAGGTGGGAAGGTTTTCCAAAGGTCTCAGGTTCGATCCCCATTGGGGACAATCAACCTGCCCGGCTCCTTCAAAGGGGCTTTGACTTGCGGTTTCCTGCCCGGGTGTGTAGGCTTAAACCTACAAAGGAGATTTCACCTGGGGGAGAACCCCGATCCTGGGTGGACGGGTTACATGTACAGGCATGGCCCGGGGTGAAGCGGAGCTCCACCGCTATCACTCATAGCCGTTCAAAAAAAAAAAAAAAAAAAAAAAAAAAAAAAAAAGATAGAGGCATTGCAACAAGATTTGAAATATAGATAGAGTAGAGGCATTATTATTACATAATCATTCCTGCTTCCCTTATTATAATAATATTCTTTGTTGAACATTTTGAAACATAAACTGGAGAGTGAAAACACTGAATTTGGAAGGATTATTGATGAACAAATGCTTGTTTGCATGACCTTTAATGGTCTTTTGATTGCATACAACCTTTCACCTAACTAGATTTTGTACTTCATAACGAAAGGGCTCATTTCCATGTAATTAGGTTTTTGAATCTTTTTTTTTTGTCGGAGATATGGATGAGACCATCTCTTATAGTTTCATTATACAAGAGACGAACATGTTGCAATCTTAGACCACCGTTTTGTTTAGATCCGTGATAAAGACAACACAAAACTTCGGTAGGTGTTTTGGTCTTGCACAATTAAGAAAAGAATCAACACACAAAACTTCGCATCCTCCCTTATTACATCACTAGCTCATTGCAATAAATCACCTTTTGATCCAACTATTTTAATTGGTACCTATTACAAATCATGCTAGAGGTGTTGAAACGGTGATCCCTAGTCGATTATCAAGTGGCAGCGGTGGTGGTTGTGGATGACAATGTGGTTGTCATGGTCAGGCTGCAGACTCTGGTTGCTAAAAGGAAGGAGATCAATGACTAAGGTGGTGTTTGGCCTTATGTCTGCGCCGCGCAGACGCGGGCAGACGTTTGGATGTTGCAGCTTGTTTGTTTTCTCGCAGACCTTTCATTAAAAAAGGTCTGCGAGACCTCTTCACCACGCAGACAATGACCCATGTCTTCTTGGAACCTCTTCACCACGCAGACCTCTTCTTCCCTGCCACCACCTCCACCACCACATCCCTGCCACCGCCACCACCTCCACCACCACATCCCTGCCACCACCACCACCACCACATCCCTGCCACAACCACCGTCACCAACACCCACCTGCCATCACACCCCACCTGCAACCACCTCCGACACCACCTCCACCTCCGACACCCCTGCTCCGCCACCACCTGCACCGATGGCAAACAAAACCCCCAAATCCCCAAATCGATCTGTTATCAAAACCCCCAAATCGATCTGTTATCAAAACACCATCATCGTCATCATCTGCGGGTAGAGAGATTGTAGAGAGAGAGAGAGTTCAAGGCTAGGGTTTGCGGTGGTGGTGAAGGCAGAGAGAGAGATCGAGGGAGGAGAGAGAGAGACGGTGAAGGGCGGTGGTGTAGTGGTGACGACGGTGGTTGTGTAAGGCGGTGGTGCTTGGTGGTGGTGAGGAAGGCAGAGAGAGAGAGCAGATCTGTGTGTGTGTTTGTGTGTGTAGGGGGTGTGAAGATCTTTTTATATAAAAAAAAACAAACCCTCTTCTTGCAGACTGCAGACATTTGGTCCACCTCTTCTCCTGCAGATGCCTGCAGATGTGGTCCGCAGACTGCAAACCTTTTCCCACAGAAAAAACAAACAGCACCTAAGTTTGGTGTTCATCTGGTGATCATCTGTCGGATGATGACTGGAGGGATGAGATGATCGCTGGATACATCAGAGCGGTAATACTTGTTTGTAGAGTGTAAAGAGAGAAACCACTCAAAGAATACCAAGTTAGATTCACGCATGAATCTAATATAAAAACAAACTACACATGATTTTGCAGGTAAGTTATTTAGCGCGTTCAAAAAACAAACATGATCAAACATCCATGCCATTATTCATCACCAAAGTGCTTTTAAGGTCAAAACTTCAACTACCAAAAATAAAAGTATCAACGAATAATATTTTCAGCAGCATCACTTCACTCAAGCAGCAAGACCTGAGCTCTTCCTGCAGCTAGACAGCATATCCATGTAAAACTGGCACTTGCTAATGTCACTGCCATAGCTGTTAATGCACTGCATCAATAACAACAAACATCAAACACATGTTTCATATATCATTTTAGTAAAGGAACACACGTGCATACAAAGAGATAAAGAGACATACATCTTGGAACGCCTTGTAGTGCATGCCACAAGCGTCAGAATTAGAGTTGGCTGTGGCAGCCGATTCTGGAGCAGCAGCGGGAACAGTTTCATGACGAATTGTACGAGGACCCATTACAGCATCCACAGCCCTGTGAGCAACAGCACTGCCGCCACCAAATGCCATGCCTACAAAGAACAAAAAACATAACAATATAAGAGAAATAGAACACTCACAAACAGAATGATGTTGGGACAACAAAAGTATTTGTAGATGTACCTTCAGCTATGGTTGAACCAATGCTACCGAGCACTGATCCACCACTGCTCGGGGCAGGGACAGGAGGGGGTGCTTGTTTGACTGCAGAGCAAAATTCCAACATATTAGACGGGACAGATGCATGCAAATATTAACAATACACAGTGATCATAAACAATAAGATATATAAACTAGTACAATACAATACCTGGTGCTGGAGCGCTGCGTGCTGGACGAGCACGAGCAGGCCTTCCTGCAGTTTAAAAATCAAAGCATTTAAACATAACAGATTAACATCCACAATAGAAATCGGTTTTGATGTAAACCAGATAGGCAAATTGAATAAAAGAAAAAAAAATAACAATGAAATGTGTGTGCATGATTTGTGAAAAGTTAGTGGACCCCATGCTCCCATCCCCTCACGCCTCGCACATACAGTAACGCCTACCGGTAACGGTGTGCGGGGCGTTAGGTAGATGACATGGCTTGGGCGTTATTCAGCTACATATAGTCTTAGACCATGTGTAGTGGGGAAGGAAGACCCTTGGGCATTATTTGCCATGTGGCGGTCCAGTCAGCAATAAGACATTATGAGGCGTTTTTCTAAAATGGGTGTAGTGGTATAATGCCCCATCCAATGATCACCCAATTATTTTTTTTTGTTTTTTGAATTAAAACTAATGATATTTGACCGTGGAAGGGTCTGATTGGCCCAAGAAACAAGTGAAGTTTAAAAAAGGACGCCCACCATTTTCTTCAACAAAAACGCCCCCGGGGGCGGTTCTGAGGCGTGTTTGGGCGTTTTTTTGGAAAAAAAACGCCAAAAAACTCCCCACTACGGGTGGTCTTAGTATTACAATAACTATGTGCAAGCAAGCCCAAAAGCATAGGTGATAGGTCCCATAAAGTAAGCACACATAATACGAATTACAATTGCATAAGCCAGATATAACAGATACAATCAAAACTCAGAAACCTAACAAGACAACAAGCAAGAACATAACAAGACCCATGTACAAAGCAATGCAATAAATTAATCTTCAGCTAAATGACCCTAATAAATATTTATTGCACACTGAATAGTGACCTACATGTAACTGTTTTAAGCTTAAAAACTGCTTTGTTAACCTTAAAAACCAACTTCATTCGCAGAGTTCTTTTCATCACAATGAGTACAATAAGAAATTGGTGACTTTAAAAAGAACCAAACGTTAACTTATTATTATTATTATATAACACAACGTATAAAAACAGAATACACCGAGCATCCACATTGGAATCCCTATATCATTACCAACCTGAAAAGTTTAAGGTTTTTTATGAATTTATACACTCAAAAAAAAAAAAAAAAAAAATACAATACAATACAAAAGAATAAACAAATATTATTTAGTTAAATATTATTTATTTAAACAGAAACAGAGTTTTTAGAAGGTGAACAATTTTATGAATAAAAACATTTTAATTTTGTTAAATTATTATAGATATAAAAATAATCAGACAAATCTCCCATAATTCGTACAAAATCAAGATGACGATTCCCTAACCCTAAAAAATTAAGATATAAGTTATAACAAAACGAAGGAAGAAAACCCTAGAAAAAGAAATGCAACGTGACGTAGATCTGTCTGTGTCTTCCTCAAACAATCATACATGTAAACGATTAAACATTGAACAGTTAGTAATCGTTGCGTTAAATTCTTACCACCGGAGCTTTTGCGAGGCATGGTGACGATGATGAATTCTAGAGAGAGAGTAGATAGAGAACAAATTATATGAATATGAATAGAAGATTTAAGATCAAATTACGCTGCTATTTATAAGGAAACGTGTGGCTATAAATAGTTGTACGTTACGCTTTCTAAGTTGTACAAGGTGGTGTGATGACTTGGCAAATACAATTGATTTGTTCTTCCGGAAGCGTCTATTTTTGTATTTTATTTTCCCCTTCCCCAAGAATCTCATTCTAGTTTATTTTTCTATATTTTTGGAAATTGTTTTCTTTTGTTAGGGTGGACGGTATGCTCTCGGTGAGTGAGGTGGGGATGACAGTTTACTGAGCGGTGATGCTTTGCCAGCCCTTGTTCGGTGATCGGTGAGGGACCAAGGCGGTGTATACTGAGTGAGTGAGAAACTGAAAGAGAAGAGAAGATAAAGAGGAGAGAGGGAGAGAGTTAATGGTGGGCTCCAACCCATTTCAACCAATCACATTTTTTTTTAAATTGTTTACCACTCTCTATGTATTTGATCATTGCTAGTGATTGAATACAAAATGAAAAGTGGAGTGAGGACTTGACATGACATTATTGGCTAGAAAATTGTTTAAACACTCACCAAGGGGTGACCACTCCCTCCACCCTTACGCTGGGTGTGATATATCAACCCTAGCCACATCACCACTTTTAGCGCCCCTTAGCGTCCCCTACCCATCCCCTGCGTACCAAAGGGGTGTCATCGATCCTCCGCCAGCCCAGTAACAAGCACTATTAAGTATGTATGTGGGACCCGTTTCTTTTCCACCAATCATATTTCCCTCCTTTTTATTTCCTTTTTCTTTTTTATATTATTTAAAAGGAGTTTTAAATCATTTCCTTTTTCTTTTTTAATATTGTTTAAAAGGGGTTTTAAATCATTAGAAGGATTTTAAAAGAAGTGACTTTAAAAGCCCTCATATGAGATGAGGCATAAGTGGAGCTGATGTGGCGTGATAAGCCCCTTAGGGCTTTAAACCACACCCTCTAGCCTTAAAATTTTTAACTTATTCGCATAAAAACGTTCGTAAAATTAATATAAAACATTTTTAATATCAAAATACAAGTTAGATGATAAAGAAGTAAATTAAAAAAAAAACAAGAAAGAGAATGAAGGGGAATGGTATTTGTCTCGGGATTTGTTGTTAACACAATTCATTTAAGGTCATGTGTAGTCATAAAGCCACTTTGTGGGCGTTATGCGATACGTGTCGTGCCACATCACACAGGGGCTTTATGGGACGTTATATCACTAGAGCCCATACCTCATCATTACTCAATTAATTAATAACCCCTTCAATTATACATACATATGTATGTATATATATGTGTGTAAGGGGGGGAAAGGTTTGCAAATCCTACAAACCGCTATGAACAGGTTCTCTCTCTTAAAAGAGTTTGTTTGTTTCGCAGGGTATAAGAACCGTAACAATGTGTAATGTCTGAGATGACTCGAACACCCGAATTGTACAAGAATTGTTAGAAGGAAGATCAAGAAAAGATTGCTGGAAGTTCTTTGAGAGTTAAGAGTGTGATGGTTTTGTTGTTTTTTCCCAACCAAAGCCCACCTTGGTTTTACAGTGAAACAAAAGTCAAAGCAACTCAAAAAAATTAAAACGAAAAAAAATGCATTTATTACCTATATTCATTTTTTAATTCCAACTTGAAACTACAGACTTTCGCATGCACCCGTACGCCTACACAACAATTCGTTTTCCATCCAAACCACACACATGCCATATTGTGCCCGCCTGCCCGACCTAGACGACTCACGCTAGACTCCACACATGCTAATTGAATCCTTGCTCGCGCACCCACCATCTGGACCAGATGACCGCATCACATACGCAAATAGATATGCCTAGTCAAGCCACCCACATGTGTGCAAAGTGTGTTTTCAAAGCGCCACATTGCCCCCGTCACCCATATCATGCACGCACGGGTGCACGTTTAGGGTGCTTCACACCCTTGGGAACCCTACTTGTGTGTGCTTCTAGGGAAACAATAAGCAAATGATGGCTCTCACTTAAATACCACTTCAAGTCCCTCCTAGGTGGAACAAGTTCACACCTTTTCATTTTCCATGCTTTTTTCTTAGAATTTTCTCAAACTTTCACAATTTCACACAACTTTGAGCGTTGATATTTATTCATCATAGCTCTATTTTGTACATGATTTGATATGTTTTAAAGTTCTCACATGGTTAAACATAAACCCGTATGTGTGTGCCCAAAGCTAGGATTATTTTCCTATTTTGTGATAAAAACTACTTTTTTACTATTTTTTCAACATTATTTGTATAATCAAAATACATCATAACGGTTTTACCATCAATAACAAGCGTTCTCACAAAAGTGTGTAATTGTGTGATACATTAGTAACATCTATAAACTTTTCTCAAAAAATACGCTAATTTTACAAACATGTTACAATTTTCCATATTACATCCACTTTAAAATTATTTTTTATTACCAAATTATATCTATATCTATATGTAACACCCAAAAAACGAGTTTGGTAATTAAATCACGTTAATATTAAGGAGCGGGTAAAGTACCGTTAGTGGTAAAAGTTAAACCGTTAACAAAATAACTAGGAACAAACTAACCTAGTTAGTAACATGTATATAGGTTATAAAAACAATGAGTAGTAGTAGCTTATCTAAACAAAACTAAACTTGAGGGACCAAAGTTGTCAAGAAGGAAACTAGTGTTTAAAAAACAAAATTTTAGACATAACACACACATAGAGTGTATGTATGTCGATCATTTGGAGAAAAAGGAGATAAGGGAAAACCCTAGTTCATCCAAGATCATCAAAATTGAAGGAGATTTTGGACCTCAAAGTCTTGTATGAACATGAATTATTGATCACCTAGGCTAGGGGATCATAAGATATATCTAAAAACTTAGATTGATGAAAGTCATAGCTTGAGACAAGTAGAATACTTGCAATTAGATTGTTGGATTATGATCCAAAGATGAAATTGAGTGTTTATGTATGCTTATCGTTAGACATAATGAAATTATGAGATAATTAGTGTAAGATTACTTGTAAGTGATTAATAAGTAGATTATGAAGTGGGTTTTGATAATATGATGAATGTAACACCCCGTGTTTCTGAAGTCAAAGTCAAAGTCAAAGTCAAGATTAAAGTCAAAGGGAGAAAAAATTGCTAATCGCGATCTGTCTCTCCTTGCTCAATTCCTGTTTTGACTTCTTTGACTCGTAGATATTCTATTTTTTTTCGCTTTAGTTGTATTATGAGGAGTATCTATTAATAATCGCTATTTATCGCATGTTTAATCGCTTTATCGCTGTCGCAATCGCACTCGCAACTCGAATTACGCATTTTGGTTACTGTTATACGTGTATGTGTGCCTTATGTGTTACTTGTGCATGTTTATTTATGTTATGTTGTGGTAATCATTGGAAACTCAAACGCAAACGCTCAACGAACACGAAATAAGGATGCTTGTATGTTGATATAGTAGTTGGGATTAAAAGTAATTTGACTAGGACACTCAATCGCATCGCAACGCGCTATACGCAAATCGAAACGACAAAACTCATCGCGCCAAGCACTCGAACCAGGTGCCAGCCGACCGAACTGCCACACGACCGGGCAGCCACCCGACCGAGGCACCACTCGGCCGAACTGCCACCCGGGCGAGTTGCCACCCGAGCGACCAGCCCATTCTTCCCTTTCCACTTTGGGAAACCCTATAAATACCCCTTGTCACTTTCATTCTTTCTACTTTTGGCAACTGACGTCCAACCAGTGCTCCTGCTCGTTTTTTCCTTCGATTTCTCACAATTCCGGTAAGATCTCGTCCTAAATCTTGTACTTCCTTGATCTACACGCACTCCTACACCTTTCTATCTTTTGAATCTTAACTTTTAACCGTGAAATCATCAAGATTCAAGGTGTCCTAGGATGACGTCATCATGTGTTCTTGAAGAACTTCATGTTTTGGCCTCAACCCACCAAGAATAACTTGGATCTAATCGATTTCCACATAAACAAACAAAGATCTTTCATAGATCTAAACATAATCGCAATGAAAAGGATTGAAAGATGGTTTTCCAACTTTCTTTCAACTCTTTTACACTCAATGCACTCAAACCCAATGGAACCGGACCTAATGCTGATCGCCTACTCATTCTTAGCGATGTATCAGTGCTAGATCCAAGTTCCATTTGAAAGATAGTGATTTCGGGTTTGGACACGAACAACCGCCTCGAACCGTGCACTAACGGACTAGGGTGATTCCTGTTCGGTCAGGTCATTGGGGACGAGATGGGGTTCCCATTGTTTAAACCAGTCATCACAACGTCTCGCTCAAGTTACAACACTTCAAACATGATAAAGTAACAGCACGATGAAGTCGTTGGGATGAGTTGTCATCCGACCGGACAGCTATCCGACCGGGTTGCCATCCGCTTGATCCACCGTTCGATCGGGTTGCATCTTGATTCATTTAGAACTTAAAAAAATTTCAACATGTTCAGTAACAGGGTTGCCACCCGGTCGGATGGACATCCGACCGAGTGACCGCCCTACTGTGGATTTGTTCTCACTGAGAAACCTCGCCATTCGAGTCACCGTCCGATCGAACGACCGTTCGACCGACCGACCGACCGACCGACCTGAAGGGTAGAGATGCCTCTCTGTTTTCAAAATGCTACAGCGAAAACTTCAAAGGTCAAGCCATCATACACAAACACATCCTTCCCAAAGGAAGAAACAATCCACTCGAACAGTCATCCGACCGGACGACCGTCCGAACGGACTACCACTCGCACGACTGGCCGTCCGATCGGATTACCATCCGATCGAACTGCTGTCTGACTCACTTGTACCCTGCATCGTTTTACGCGTCGCTTATCGTTATGCTATCGATTTGTTCAGGCTAACCCTACTCTCTAGCGCTCCCTTCAATCCATCAATCGTTGTGAGTATACTCGATCCCTTTTTGCTTTACGCACTTTCGGGTGTTACATACGTTACTTATACAAAATCACATCAAACACACTACGCAATACTTTAAACGCTAACCGTTATCGCATGTTATACGTGACTTAATGAATGCTTGTTTGTTATGTTTACACATGGAATGCTGTCTACCTGCCTTAGCAACGATAGTACTATTAGTTTGGACTCAGCACCCGTTCACTCGGGGGTTGTTAAGGACAATTACCTACATGGCTCACATTGGTGAGTATGTATCGCGAACTGCCTTGGGCAGTCAACCCGCAGTCATTAATATCGATAGGTTCATGTCGATAACTAACATGCCTCATTTCACTGTGTGTACGTGCTGGTTATGCGTAACGCTTTCGAACTCTATATGCTATTATCAAACTCGTATGCTCACCTTTACACTATGTGTATTGACTTTTACTTTAACGTATGTGACAGGTGCTTAGGATGCTTATTTGCTTTCTGTGCTGTGAAATCGAGGCTAGGAAAGACCTAGGTCAACAATAAACAATTGTCTGTATTAAGAATCTGAGTTGTCGGAACAGAACAATTTGACTAGATCTTTTCTGTAATAATTATATTATCTTATATGACATGGTATGGGACGTGTTGATTTAAATATTTGGTAAATATAGTTGTTATGGAAACTTCTGGACAATCTGTTTTGCTCAGTGCCATGCCCCGATGTTTCCGCCATCGGTTGGTGTAACACCTCGTAAAATCACGACCAATATAATGAAGACACGTGTCATGGACTTTAAACGTGTAACGAATTGAATATGAGGGACTAAAGTTGACAAACAAAGAAAGTATATGTATATAAAGATTCAAAGTGTCAACATTTGATAATTTTTCCTTTTAACAACCCTACACAATGTTTATACCCTTAAACGAATGAATCATGAAGCGTGTGAAACCGTTTGTGGAAGAAAGTGAAAGTTTACAAGACGCGAGGGTTAAATGTGTCAACATGTTTAAGTTATACCTCCGAGTGACCTTTTAGTGAACCCAGAGCCTTGTAACGATTAATTATACTCCCAAGAATAAGTGGTAAAAATTTCACAAGGTTTCGATATCGTATGAGGAAGATACATTAACTTTCGTAATTAAGGGGTTAAAAGCGTCAACAAGGCAAAACTTATGTTTTCGGTTATCATTTAACGAAACCGGACCTAACGGTGTTTGGTTATATCTCATGGATCATAGAAATATAAGTTAAATGGGTTAAAAGTGCTTAAAATGGAAGAAATTACGTTTTAGAAGGTCCAGGGGGTGAAATGTCAATAATTGAAACTTGTTTGGCTGGTTACCCACCTGGTGGCGCTGCACCACCACTGAAGTCTTCTGCCGTCGCGCGACGCGACAGCCTGAGCTGGACATATTCATGCACAGATGCGAGTTTCAGCAGGTTGCACCGCCTTAGAAGCCTTGAATTCGATTCTAAGGGCTTGTTTGATGGTTTTTCAAGCTTAGGGACACTTGTAAATGATCAGGGAACATCTATAGACTATTGTGGAATGATCTTGTTGCATCTAAAGTCCTATATAAGAGCTCCATGTTGCAACCATTGTCCTTGCTCATTTCAATTGCACTTCAAATAGATCTCTGGAGCATTCCTGATCTTCAAGCAAGTTTCCTTAAGTTCCAAAATCGTGCTTAGGACCTTTGTAAGCTTCCTTGACCTTTCTTAATTCAGTTTTATTAGTTTAATGGCCTAAAGTCAAACCCGTCGTAATTAAGGGTTGACTTAGTGATTAATCACTAATGGTCCAGTCAATTCTCGAATTGAAAGTAGCTTTGAGTTGGTAATTATGTGGGTAATAAACCCTTAAAAGGGCACCCTCTGATTCCCACTCTAACTAGGTCAATTGTCGGGTCAAAGTTAATTATAAAAAGTCAACAGAAAGCAAATTTTCGCATAAACACATAATTAACAATGTAGAAGCCATGGAACCTATTTTATCACTCATATAACTTGGTAATCAATGTAAGAACATGTCTAAACATGTTCAACCCGACAATTTTCTGTTTAAGCTCGGTTCGGAACCGAAAGTCGCAAAAGTAGACTTTTGCTTTGACTTTCAGTTCTGACCCAATGTAGCATATTTTAGAAATGCCTTAGAGCTCTATTAGGACCAGGTTATAGATTAGCGTAACTCTCTGAGGTTATATAACTTGGTTCATTAGTTATTCGATTCATGTACATGTTTCTGTTGTATGCCTAAATGTTGACCATAATGCCCTTTTGACCTTAAAACGAAATTTTTGAAAATGTGAGAGGACAAAAACCTTTGTTACTGATTTATAAACTTGTCCTAAAAATTTGACATCAGTCTGAGGTCTAGATTAGGAGTTATGCTCAATATCGTAATTAAGAAGATTTTTATTAATTAAACGACGTAATTAGCATAAAGCCTATATAAACCCAAATTTTGACACCAAAATTTTTACCCACCGATGTAATATAATATTTTGGAATTTTTGAAGATTTTTAATTATTTTTAAGCTGAGCATAACATAGGGTTCTTGCTATAATTCGGTAAATGTCGGTTATACCCTTTTCTTGAATAAAATGAGTTTTACATAATATTTTGACACCAAACTTTTTGCTAATGATTTTATATAATAAATAAAACATTTTGAACTTTATAAACTGATCAAAAACTCAGATTTCCTATTTAAACCCGAAAATCGCTTAAAACCGACTTTTACGCATTTTAAGCGCATAGTATGAGTTAAAACTATTTTTTGCATATGAAACTTAATACCTACTGATGTTTTAAGTAAATTTTTATAATTAAACAGTAAGCAAAAGTTTTGAACTCAGAATTCTAATTTTGACCTTTAAAGCTTATGTGAAATTACCAAAATGCCCCTACGGTGCAGAGTTTGGTTATAAAAGATAAATTTCACATATATGCAATACCCTATTGTTATGACTTATAAAAATAAATATTTTTACTGATTATATCAGACCTGAAACTCAGATTAGTATTTAAACTCTTTTATAACCTTTAAAATGACCAAAATACCCCTACGGGGCATAATTTGAGTTTAAATCCATTTTGGGCATAATGGAAGGTATCTTACTGATATCACAACATATTTAAGGCATATTAACTTAGGAAACCTGTTCATGACTCATTTGGTCACCCGTTACGCATTATTCGCGTTCGGTGCGGTTTATGTAACTAGTTTGCATAAATTAGCCGAAACGGGTCAAACCTTATCGTTTTTATCTCAGAATCCAGAATGTGTTTAGTTTACCCATATTATACAAGTATACAAAATTGTCGGGTCTAAACCACACTCTAATCCGGTCATCGCTTAATCATGCGTTTTGAACCGTACATCTTCCTTTAAAACTAACCGGTCTAAGTTTAGACTTAATTAAGACCCGTTAGGAATCTAATAGGTTATTAAAACCTTCGTTCCAGATTAGGAGACCAGTAAAAGATACTTGCACTCGCTGATTGTGATATATACTTGCTCATGTAAATACTTTTAACTTATTTTCCCTTATACGGGCTTGGGGTACGGTATATAAAATACCGCTTGGTCGGGCATTGAATTGTTAATCGTATGAAGGTTAATTTATTGAGATGACCTGTTTAATCTGTTTTGTTTGCTTAAAGCCTTTGTGGGGTTAATGACCATGTCCCGGATATCCTTGGCATCATTCATTGAAATGGCCACGACCTAAGCACGAGGTGTAGGCATACACCTGCCAGTGCATATATATATATATATATATATATATATATATATATAAGAAGGTATAACCGACGGATTGAGAATAACTCGCCGCGGGGTTATATCATGTGGTGAGTCTATTAATCTTTAACCCGGTATTCAGCCCGGGCTACTGAACGTATAACGAACATGTAATTCTTTTACAAGTTTATATAGAAATAATTATCCCAAGCTATAAAAGATTATTTTATGCCGTGTGCATTCAAATCAATTTTCTTAAACATTTTCAAAATGAGTCGGTTAATTGTATTTACCAGTGTAAACTGACGTATTTTCCAAAAAGGCTAAGTGTAGGTACTAAACGGAATAGGCTGACTACTCCTAGCATCAATAAAGAGTCTTGCAAGCTTAGATGTTATAAATCTGCTGAACAATATTCCTTTTTAACTTTGATCTGCCTGTGGATCCTTGACAACCGTTTTGTAATAAATGATATTTCTTTCATTCGGTTTGTAATGATTTTATCTTTCGAATTCCGCTGTGTATATAAACTGTGATAAATTGTCTATGATGATATCAGCTACGTCACGATACTCCCCACCGGGCCCACCGGTAATACGTGGAAATATCGGGGTGTGACAGTTGGGGTGTGACAATGAAGTTGATGATATACTTCTCTATAGAATCATCATACATGATAGTATTAGGAAGATATGTGAATAATCTATGAGTTTGAGTACATGTTCATACTTGCCATAGAATGGGTTTAGTATTGAGGAAATAGATGTTATATTCATGTTAAATGATGTTCGAAATCATCATGTGTTACGAATGATTAAAGTATTTGGCTAAGTTTGATGTTTGGGTAACTTCCAAATATACGATGCAATGGGTTGTTTCATAGTTGTCACACCCCGATATTTCCACGTATTACCGGTGGGCCCGGTGGGAAGTATTGTGACGTAGTTGATATCATCATATTCAAATAATCACAGTTCAATGCACAGCGGAAGTCTAAAAGTAATAATTATATGTAACACCCTTGTTATTATTTCACGTTTATCATATAATTTAAATCCATAATCATGTAATAATAGTCACAATTACACTGAAAATACGGGTTTGTTAAAAACTTTTACAATTTAAAGTGATACAACATAATATGATTTAATTCGCCGTTTTAGAATAACGACGAAACAACGTTGCGGAAGCTTTGTTTAACGTGTGTTCGGTTCTTGCTCGATGCTTGATCTTCATCTGGGACTCTCGACATTCACCTGTGATCAAAACCAACTTAAAGGTCAGTTTTGATAATTAAATAACTAATACAACAAGGAAATTAGGAAAATCCAACATTTATATCTTGATCCAAAAACAATTACTTGAATCTGGCCTCCACCGTAACTTACGGTGGACACTGTAAGTTACGGTGGCCCCTGTGTTAAAATTTCTCTACCGTAACTCAGGAGGCAACCACCGTATCGATTTCAGCCCCACCGTAACTTACGGTGGGCACCGTAAGTTACGGTGTTCCCTGTGTTATGCCCCTTCCATTTTGCCGTTTTTGACACGAAAATTTTCGTATCTTTCGATCCACGTATCCGTTTGACCTCCCGTTTCTTCCTACATAATCGTAATTTGATTCTCCATCTTGTAGAGTAAAATTCAACATTTAAAACTAATGAAATTCTAAATCTTTAAGCATTCGGCTTATTGTTCAGAATCAATATTTCGACCCGTTTGTATTTAGGACCTCTAAACTTGTTTCTAGTTAGTCATAAATCATAAACTAAGATATCTAACTTTAAATCTCTATCTTGGATTCCTAACTTTCATTTAAAAGATTAGAAATCAAGGAATTTGAACAAAATAATTAAATACAAGAAATTATATATTTTGTTTTCAGCCCCTTCACCAGGCCGTGTCAAAAGATCACCCGGCCGTGTCAGCTTAACATATATTTTTCACAGCCCCTTCACCCGGCCGTGTCAAAACTTCACCCGCCCGTGTCAACTCTGCACGTTTATTTTTCATCAAATTTGCATCCAAACCTATCCAACTCATTTTAATTGTTTGGGGTTCGTTTCTTAACATGTCTAAGCTATCATCCATTACCCGGATCCATTATTCATATAGTTTACGCTCCCGTTACCCGGTTTACGTTTTTCTTTATTACACTTAAGCCTACATTTCACCACCTACTTTATTTTGACCCGTTTAGAAGTTTTCATGCATTTGAGCATTCAAACTCGCTATTTTCTTTTCGCGCCAATTCTCTTCTTGCTAATTAACTACTTATCTTCCACCCAAACTATTTATATGGTGGATTCAACATAAGGAACCCAAAATCCCAAAATTTTACCCTTTGGCTAGTCCTTTTTCGCAATTGACTATTTCTAGGCGTTCGACCCACAAATGTTTTTGGCCTAGAACTTTTATACACATCTAAAGGTTACAAACTCATAATATAAATTTCTAAACAACCTCTAAGGGTCGTTTACACTGTTTACCTATTAAGGGCTCTTTGGTCACATTTAATCCTTCATTTTTGCAATGAAGGATTTCGGCTAGATATTTGACCTTCTTTGCGCTTTTAACTATAAGTCCACATATGCGTACCTGGCTCGGGTCATAGCATCGACCCATATACATACCTTTTGCTTTAAATTTTCTAGTTAAAGCAATGCGATCACATGTTATATCCTGTTATCACAAAACTCAACAAGTAGTCGTCAGTCATTGTTGTCAAATGGTATTTGTACCCTATTTGACCCGTTTAGTTGACATGACCATTTGTCAACGTATGATGGTAGATTAATACCATCACGCCCCTTGAACCTATTCCGGTTCACGCCATGGTTCTTATTACTTAAAAGCAATATTTTTAAATTGTTTCGACCCATTATACTTTTACCAAATGGTGTCTTCATTTTAATCATTTTTATTTTAACTATTAATTTGACCCATTTGGTTGTCGAGTGAATTCCATCACTTCAATGACATACCAAACACAACCATTTTCGTTATATCAACATTACACATATTTAAACTAAGCTTGTCTACATAAATGTAACGGAGTGACAAGCCACTTACTTCAAAGCTTTCCCTTCAAACGAGCGTCCGCACCGGCTTGACTTCCTGACGCCTCGCTTGTGTTGCCTAAAATATACAAGCCAATTATCATTAGAACCTTCCGGCTCATAACTAAAGCTTGTTACTTTGCCAATCACCACATTTAGTGTCTATCAACGTCTTTTAGGCATTTTGTCGAGCACCTTATGTGCATACTACTTAATTAGCCATTTTTATTCAATTAAACCTTGGTAAATCCAAGAATTTCATTCTTATTCAAGCTTCATTGCTCATCACAGCCCATACCATCATACTAGTTCAATCAACCTAGATTATTACTCACATAGTTCATACAATATGTTGGGGTTTCTCATTCTAGATAGAAACCCACTTCATGATATGGCACATAGTTACATTAACACACAATTTATTAATCTTTTTCACATGATTTCAGTTAGGTTTATGATCCTACACTCTAATCACACATTCTTGAATCATAACATTACTCAATCATTCAAGAATTTCTACTAATCAAACTTTACCCAAAAATCAAACATCACCAAATCTGAAATTGCAACTTACCTAGTGTTAGACAAGTGTAGGTGATCAAGATTTTTGATTCATGCAGTGATTACATGCCCAATTCACCCTTCAATTGATCAAATTGGATGAAATAAGGGTTTGGGGGTTCTTCCCCTCTCCTGGTCGCTCCCACGCACGCACACACTGATGTGTGTGTGTGTTTGATTTGTTTTTATTTTTTTTTTTAAAATCAAGTTTGGCCATTTATACAAAATCAGCCCCTTTAGTTTATCTTTTTGGACTAATGCACATCAAACTAACTTCTTTCCTTTTAGTTCATAATTTAGGTGCTTTTAACTCACTTTTGAGTTAACACAAGTCTTATAACTAACTGGGTTATTTTGTCCTAGTTAGTTTGTCCTTGTTTGTTTAAAACTTTATAATTTTAATATAAAGTTTTATATTTTCCTAGTTATAAGGTTTTAACCCACTAGTATGTCACTACAAGACTTCTATTCTAACTAGGTTATTATTATTCCTAGTTAACTTATTGGATTCCGGGAGTTATAACCCGTCTTATTTAAGTTCCGTTAACTCAGGCTTTTTACCCCTTTTTTCCCTTGAAAGTTCTAATCCGCCTTTTAATTAATATTAGGATTATTTATTTAAATTCTAATATTTATAGGGTTGCTTTTGCCGCTAACGATACTTTACCCGTCTTTTAGTATTAACGGGGTTTGATTACCAAACCCGTTTTCGGGGTGTTACAAGTCTACCCCCCTTAAAGAGGTTTCGTCCTCGAAACCTTGTTTACATAATTCATTTAATTTGGATTAAACGAACTTAGTTTCGTTTTTCAAGGCATTCATTCGTTCCTTTTGATCTAACATTTCCATTTATATTGACGTGTAAGTCTTTCGTGTGTAAGGCCTCGCATGCCGTTACTTTTCGGCTTGTATCCATTATCTTTATCATTTATTCATTTTGGCGGTTAGACTTGTTAGTCACCGGCTACTTTATACCCCGTTGCCCGGGTATGCTATTTGCCATCTCCGGCCTTATGTGTGTTTAAAATTCTCTAAGACACCCCGTACCACTTGTGTTTTGTCAAAACGTTACTTTTGACTAAAAACTAAATTCTTAGTTTACGTTTCCTCTTTGTCGTACATCTTTCTCCCGTTTCCAGGAATGTTACTTCCGAGAATCTAGTCCTTTCCGTTATTATTTAATGCGAGGAATTATAACAAATCCCCAAGCTTAACCCCTATGACCCGTAGGTTCTTTCACTTAGCTTCGTAGGCTATTTATTTAGATTTTCACCTTTTTATCCTTTTTAAGGTGAGACCTTTACAATTCGTTTCTTTATATTTGTGACCCGAAGCCCCCCCTTTTTTTACGTGACCACCATTGGCGGCCTTACTAATTGTGAGTGACGATTATCATCGTTATCCTTGATTTATTACGACTAAAGTTAACAACCTCGATCATCTTTTTCGTGTGGGCAACACCTTTGTTTTCATGATCCGGCGGATCATCTCAATGATTTATTCTCGAACATAATATAACCCACAGCGAGTTATTCTCGAACAAGCGGGTATATAATTTTACATACGCACCGGCATGTGTATTCCTACACCCCGTGCTTAAGTCGTGGCCATTTCAATGAATGAGCCGAGGATATCCAGGACATGGTCATTAACCCCCCAAAGGCTTAAAACAAACAAAACAGATTAAACGGGTTATCTCAATGATTTAACCTTCATATGATTAAATATTTAATACCCGACCAAGCGGTATTTTATATACCGTACCCCAAGCCCGTATAAGGGAAAATAAGTTAAAAGTATTTACCTGGGCAGAATATAAATTTATTCCCAGCCGTAAATCAATCAACCAAGTACAGATAGCTTTTACCGGGCTCCTAATCTGGAACGAAGGTTTTTAATAACCTATTAGAATCCTAACGGGTCTTATTTAAGTCTTAACTTAGACCGGATAGTTTTAAAGAAATGTATACAGTTCAAAACGCAAGATTAAGCGAAGACCGGATTAGAATGTGATTTAGACCCGACAAGTATGAAGACTTGTATAATATGGGTAAACTAAACACATTCTGGATTTTGAGGAAAAATGATAAGGTTTGACCCGTTTCGGTCAATTTATGCAAACTAGTCACATAAACCGCACCGAACGCGAAAATGCATAACGGGTAACCGAATGAGTCATGAACAGGTTCCTTAAGTTAATATGCTTAAAATGTGTTATGATATCAGTAGGATACCTTCCATTATGCCCAAAACGAATTTAAAATCAATTTAAGCCCCGTAGGGATATTTTGGTCATTTTAAAGATTATAAAAGAGGTTAAATGACAATCTGAGGTTCTGGTCTAAAATGATCAGTAAATATATTTATTTTAGTAGGTTATATCAGTAAGATATTAAACATATGTGAAATTTATCATCTATGGCCAAACTATGCACCGTAGGGGCATTTTGGTCATTTCACATAAGCTTTAAGGGTCAAATTTGGAAATCTGATTTCAAAACTTTTACTTACTGTTAAAGTATCAAAATTTACTTATAACATCAGTAGGTAATGGGTCTTAAATGTTAAACATAGTTTTAACCCATACTATGTGTTTAAAACGCGTAAAAGTCGGTTTTAGGCGATTTTCAGGTTATATAAGGAAAGCTGAGATTTTTATCAGTCCAGAAGGCTTAAAATATTTTATTTAACATATGAATTCAGTAGAAAAATATTTGGTATCAAAATGTTATGTAAAACTCATTTTATTAGTAAAAATGGTATAACCGTCAGTTACCGAATCAAAGCAAGAACCCCATGTTATGATCAATTTAAAAATTAATAAAAATCTCCAAAAATCCCAAAATATTATATTACATCAGTGGGTAAAAGGTTTGGTGTCAAAATTTGGGTTTAAATGGGTTTTATGCTAAAATGTCGTTTAAATAAATAAAAAAGCTTTTAATTTACGATATCGAGCATAACTCCTAATTTAGATCTCAAACTGATGTCAAATTTTTAGGACATGTTTATAAATCAGTAACAAAGGTTTTTGTCCTCTCACATTTTCAAAAATATCGTTTTAATATCAAAAGGGCATAATGGTCAATAATTAAGCAATTAACGGAAACATGCATATGACTTAGATTTAACAAGAACCATTTAGTATAATCTCAGAGGGTTATACTAACATGCAATATGGTCCTAATGACCCTAAGGCATATGTAAACCAAGCCTAATCGGGTCAGAACTGAAAGTCAAAGCAAAAGTCTACTTTTGCGACTTTCGGTTCCTAACCGAGCCTAAACTCAGAATCGTCGGGTTGAACATGCCTAAACATGTCCTTATATCATTTACCAAGTTATTTTAGTGTTTAAACATGTTCCATAACTTCTACATTACTAGTTATGGATTTATTTGCAAAAACAGATTCTGTTGACTTTTTAATAACAAGTTTGACCCGACAATTGACCAAGTTAGAGTGGGAATCAGTAGGTGTCCTTTTAAGGGCTTATTACCTACATAATTACCAACTCATAGCCACTTTCAATTCGAATAATGGCTGGACCATTAGTGATTAATCACTTAGTCAAAGCAGAATTACGTCAACTTTGACTTTTTGTCATTACACTACCAAAAACTTAATTACAGAGGCTAAGCACACTTACAAGAGTCCTTAGCACGAAGATTGAGACTAATAGGGCTTCCTTCCAAAGTAGGATGCTCCAGAAAGTGATCAAAAAGCTTCAAGACTTGGGAGTAATGTTTGAGAGTATGAATTGATCATGCAAGTGAGAAATGCTGCAAAAAACCCACGTATTTATACCCATTGAAGGTGTCATCAGATCAATACAGGTGTCTTGGCTCTTCCTTGATCAGTACATGTGTCCAAAATGGTTTTTAAAACCATCAAACAGTCCATAGATTCGAGTTAAACCATGCAAGAGTGAAGAGAGGTGCAGTGACCTGCACCTGTGCATGTTTCTGTCCAGATAAGGCCGTCGCGTCGCGCGACAGCAGAGGGTGTTGGTGGTGGCATGACGCCACCATAAGGGTAACCAGATCAGCAAGTTTCCAATTTGACATTTTCACCCCCTGGACCTTCTAAAGCGTAAAATCTTTCATTTTAAGCTCATTTAACCCATTTAACTTTTATTTTTATGATCCAAGAGATATAACCAAACACCGTTAGGTTCGGTTTCATTAAATGATAATCGAAAACACAAGTTTTGTCTTGTTGACGCTTTTAACCCCTTAATTACGAAAGTTAACGTATTTTCCTCATACGATATCGAAACATTGTGAAATTTTTATCACTTATTCTTGGGAGCATAATTAATCGTTACAAGGCTCCGGGTTCGCTAAAAGGTCACTCAGAGGTATTATTTAAACATGTTGACACATTTAACCCTCGTGTCTTGTAAACTTTCACTTTCTTTCACAAACGGTTTCATACGATTCATGATTTATTCGTTTAAGGGTATAAACATCGTGTAGGGTTGTTGAAAGGCAATATTATCAAATGTTGACACTTTGAATCCTCTTATACACATACTTTGTTCGTTTGTCAAGTTTAGTCCCTCGTAATCAATTCGATAAACGTTTAAAGTCCATGACACGTGTCGATACTATATTGGACATGATTTTGCGAGGTGTTACATCCTCACCCCCTTAAAAGAAATCTCGACCTCGAGATTTACTGAAATAAATGAGGGTACTTCTGTTTCATTGTGGATTCAACCTCCCACGTGTATTCGGGACCTCTACGGGCATCCCATTTAACCTTCACAATTGGCACGTGCTTCCTTCGAAGCTTCCTAACCTGTCGATCCTCGATCGACAAAGTTTTTTCAACAAACTTTAAGCTTTCATCTATGTGCACATCCTCATGTGACATGGCTAGTGATTCATCAGCTAGATATTTCTTCAAATTGCAGATGTGGAACACATTATGGATTCCACTGAGCTCTTCCGGCAGATTTAGCTTGTAAGCCACTGTTCCGACACATTCTATGATCTCGAATGGTCCTATATACCTAGGGCTGAGCTTCCCCTTTTTGCCAAAACGCATCACCCCTTTCCAGGGTGAAACCTTAAGTAGCACCTTGTCACCTACCTCGAATTTCAGAGGTTTACGCCTTTTGTCTGCGTAGCTTTTCTGCCTATCTCTGGCAGCTTTGAGACGATCACGTATCTGAACAATCTTGTCTGTCGTCTCCTGGACTATATCAGGTCCTGTTAGTTGGACATCTCCAACTTCCGCCCAATAAACTGGCGTCCTACACTTTCTTCCATACAAAGCTTCGAAAGGTGCAGCTTGAATACTCGAATGATAGCTATTATTGTACGAAAATTCAATCAACGAAAGATGATCATCCGAACTTCCACCTAAATCAATAACACAAGCTCGTAGCATATCCTCGAGTGTTTGTATCGTACGTTCGCTTTGACCATCCGTCTGAGGATGATATGCAGTGCTGAAATTTAATCGAGTACCTAATGATTGCTGAAAGCTTTTCCAAAAGTGCGATGTGTATCTTGTATCCCTATCAGAGATAATAGATACTGGTATTCCGTGAAGAGATACAATCTCGTCCACGTACAGTTGAGCTAACTTGTCGGAGCTGTGAGTTTCTTTTATCGACAAGAAGTGGGCTGACTTAGTCAACCTGTCGACTATAACCCAAAGAGTATCATTTCCTCGCTTTGTTTTTGGTAACTTAGTGATGAAATCCATAGTTACCATTTCCCACTTCCAGGTGGGAAATTCAGGCTGTTGCAGCAAACCTGACGGCTTCTGGTGTTCGGCTTTAACTTGCGCGCACGTCAAACATTTTGCCACATAAGTGGCTATAGATTTCTTCAAAACTATCCACCAATAATTTGCCTTTAAATCCTGGTACATCTTATCACTACCAGGATGAACAGAATATTTGGAGCTATGGGCTTGTTGAAGAATAACGTCCCCGAGTCCTCCATAAATTGGAACCCATATTAGTCCATTTAATCTTAGGATTCTATCCTTGCCATATGATAGTTGTTCAACAGTTACGCCCAACTTCTCATTTGGGTAGTTAGCTTCTAATACAGCTTCCTTCTGAGCGGCTAACAACCTTTCATTCAAGCTGTTTTTCAATTCAATACTCTTGGCATTGATTCTAATGGGCTTAACTCTTTCCTTCCTGCTTAGAGCGTCTGCTACAACATTCGCTTTGCCTGGATGGTAGCGAATTTCATAATCATAGTCATTCAGTGTCTCCATCTATCGACGCTGTCTCATGTTCAGATCCTTCTGGTTAAACAGATGCTGAAGGCTCTTATGATCAGAATATATCACACACTTGGTACCATATAAATAATGCCTCCAAAGTTTTAGTGCAAACACAACGGCACCCAATTCCAAATCATGGGTGGTGTAGTTCTTTTCGTGCACCTTTAATTGTCGGGAAGCATATGCAATAACCTTGCCTCTTTGCATGAGTACGCAACCCATTCCAGTGTGCGATGCGTCATAGTATACCACAAATTCTTCAATCCCTTCAGGCAATGTCAAGACCGGAGCATTGCTCAACTTTTGCTTAAGAATCTCAAAGGATTCTTGTTGCTTAGGACCCCAATCAAACTTTATATTCTTTCATGTCAATGAAGTTAGGGGTGCAGCAATCCTTGAAAAGTTTTCAATAAAGCGCCTGTAATATCCTGCCAGACCCAAGAAGCTACGAATCTCTGTGGGTGTCTTCGGCTCTTGCCAATTCATAATGGCTTCAATCTTAGCGGGATCCACCTGGATACCACGCTCACTAACCATATGTCCAAGAAATTGGACTTCACGAAACCAAAACTCACATTTTGAAAACTTGGCGTAGAGCTTTTCTTGTTGAACAAGTTTAAGAATACACCTAAGATGTTTTTCATGATTAGCCTGATTCTTCGAATATATAAGTATGTCATCAATAAATACAATGACAAACTTGTCCAAATATGGCTTGCAGATGCGATTCATGAGATCCATGAACGCTGCTGGTGCATTAGTGAGCCTGAAAGGCATCACCAAGAACTCGTAGTGAGCATAACGAGTCCTGAATGCAGTCTTATGCACATCTTCATCTCTAACCTTCAACTGATGGTAACCTGATCTTAAATCAATCTTGGAGAAGTAACTTGCTCCTTGAAGCTGATCGAACAGATCGTCGATCCTAGGCAACGGATATATGTTCTTGATTGTAACCTTGTTTAGCTCACGATAATCGATGCATAGACGCATCGATCCATCCTTTTTCTTTACAAACAAAATCGGTGCTCCCCAAGGAGATGAACTAGGTCGAATAAAACCTTTTGCCAATAAATCATCTAACTGACTTCTCAACTCTTTCATCTCAGTCGGTGCTGACGGGCAGTCCGTAGGACAACCCTTAAGTGGTATAAATGATAATAAAATCCTACATTTAATCGGGTAGTTGTCTAGAATTAGCTAACTACGGTTGTTTGTGTTTCAGGTACAAACGGGAGCTTAAAATGGAAGGAACACGGACAATAAATGAAAAAATCAATTTTTGGAATTGAATAATTAAGAGGATAGCATGATAGAGGACGAAATTACGAGAACGTAGTCGAAAACGGTGAAGAAAACGGAGTTGAAACGAAAAAGTTATGCTGAAAACAAGTTTTCATGTTGAAGCCTGCCGGCGCCGACTGGTACTTTTTGTCACCGTATGACAGTTTAAAGCCACCGTAAGCCATTCCAAGCCACCGTAAGCTACGGTGGCCATCGTAGCTTACGGTGCTGACCTGCGTAAATGTGTAACTTCCACCTTTTAATGCGGATTTATGGTGTCTTTTCACCTCCAATCATTCCCATTCGGTTATAAGGCAGTCTAGAGGAGATTTTGGCACTTCTTGCTTGGTTTTGAACATTTCTAAACATTGTTTTGGTGTTTTTGATTGCTATGAACATTGATTATTGTGTGATGATAATTTCCCAAGACATGGGTGGCTAATTTTCATTAGGGATCATCTCGAATGCAAGGTTTGCTTGTGATAATCATGTTTTTGTTCTTGAATTTCTAGAATAATAGACTTTACATGTGTTGTTTAGTTTATTATGGTGTTTGATTGATTGTTTGTAAATTGCTAATGTGTGTTTGCTTATAATTCTAAACCATATGTTCTTGGTGCCGTTGGCAATCGAGATATCATGGGAGGGATTAGGGGTTGGATATATGTTAATTGATCATCGGGTAACAACCTCGCGTTCTAGGAATCCGAGTACTTAGTTCCCTTTCATCACAAACAATTGATCTTGCATGAGCTATGTCTATGTAGTTCTTTCTAGTTGAACATAAACCTTGATTGTCACTTAAAACCTGAAACTCGGAATGATCACTACCCTCTTATGCTGTTACAAAACTTAACTTTGATTTGAAATCTAATTTAGTTTAATCCAGTTAATTAAAACCAATCACCAAAAATCCTGAATTTACTTTCTTGCAATTTAGTTAACTTTAGTCAAGTTAGACATACATTGAGATAGCACATATTCCACAAACTCCCTGTGTTCGATACCCACTTACCGCTAGCTATCTAGTAGTATTTGGATTAAATTTGTGTGAGACTTCGACCTCATGTCAAATTTTGGCGCCGTTGCCGGGGAGTAGTGCGCAACGTGTGTTATCTTGTGTATTAGTTTTGAAAATTAAAAAACAAAAATAAAAATAATTAAAAAAACCCGAAAAGATTTTCTTTTATGTTCGTGAGTTACACTTGGTAGTTGAGTTGTGTTGTGTAGGATGACAGAGCATTACACAGATGTCAGCTTCTCTACGTGTATATTGTGTGGGGGTCCACGTCATCCGTGTATCGGTTGCCACGAGGCCCACTACAGGAGGGCACATGGAAAACCGGTGTCTTATGTTTCACAGCTTCCACCTCCATCATGCGTTGATGATTATGAATCGGATATGGAGGATGATTATTACTTGGATGGATATGATCGGGATGAGGATGTTTATTTTGAGACAAGGCCGGATGGTCTATGTTTTTGTTGCGGTCGTGATCATACTTATGATTATGATGTGTGCACGGTGTATTCGGAAAACCTAAAGTATTGGAATAAAAAAATTATGGATGCGCACATTTTAAGACCGTATCAGGGATATCGACAATATCATCCCGAAGAATATTTTGAGCCCGAGGGTGTTTATGCTTGTTGGGATTGAACCCTATCAGAGGAACAGATAATTAAAGCCAAAACTGGATCAGAGCAGTGGATCCAGAATAAGCAGATGATTACAGTTAGTTCATGCAAATCTCTCCCCTTGAAAGTGGCTTTGTATCTGCTGACCTCCTATCTACTGATCTTACCAAGTGCTGATCCACAACTGCTGCCTTGCATCTACTGCCAAATGTTAAAGACTGATAGAAGACCAAAGCTCTGCTGACTCAATCTACTGCTGATCCGGACAAGCACTGCTGGATTCACAGCAGTGGAAGGATGCAGCAGCTGTTTAAGTGTCTTTTATGTAGTAAATTGTAATAACAGTAGTTAGTACATCAGTGTTTGTATAGATCAGAGGTTAGAGTTTGTTAGGAGGTTAGATGTCACTTTCATGGTGACGTCAGCTAAGATGCTCAGTGGTTTGCAAGTGCCTATAAATAGTTCAGTACTTTGTACTGTTCTATTAGCTCTTTTGATCACATCGTCTTCTTTGCACGAACAAACTACTGAGCTCTGGCTGAGGGGGAGTTTGCATTCATTCATCAATCATTGTAATCGTTGTTGAAACAAATTCAATCTTTCGATTCATTGTGTAAAGATGTTTGATTAAAGTATTACTCTCGTTTGATTGTATGCAAAGTTTGCTTTCATCTTAATTCCGCTGCACAACTCCTTCATTTCCATCTTAATTTCAAACGAAAATACAATAAAAAAGAAACTCAGATCCAACAATTGGTATCAGAGCTTGGACAGTCAAATTTGATTTAACAATCATTTTGACGTAAATAGTTCAGCTCATAACAGTTGATACTGATCGTTTGTTCGTCCGTTGAAAAACAGAGCAAGGATTAATCACCATTAAAGTTGATTTCTCAGTGTCTGTAAAACAACAAGAATGACGTCACAATCTCAGGATGATAAAAACAACATCGGCTCGCTTTTTAAACCACCTATGCTAAAAAGAAATGAGTACAACATCTGGCAGAGGAGGATGGGTCACATCCTCGCTCAACAAAGCACAGGTTGTTGGAAATCTGTCATTTATGGTCCCCATGTTCCTTCAGTGCCAAGTGCTGAAGATGCTAAAAAGTTCGTTCCAAAACCAGTTGAAAATTATACCGAAACCGACTTTCAAAAGATCGAACTAGATGCTAAAGCGTTTAGCATCGTAGCATCTGTGCTGCCCAATGAGATATATGCTGGACTGTTACATTGTAACAGTGCCAAAGAGTTATGGGACGCACTTAAGGAACAGTTTGGGGGAACTGAGGAAGTCATAGAAAACAATAGGGAAATCCTGAACCAACAGTATGAAACATTTTGCTACGTTAAAGGTGAATCACTAACGCAACAATTTGAGCGTTTCAGTTTTCTCATCAGTGAACTGAGGCTTGTTAACACCACTTT
The DNA here is from genome assembly GCA_030545235.1 of Helianthus tuberosus. Classification (NCBI taxonomy): domain Eukaryota; kingdom Viridiplantae; phylum Streptophyta; class Magnoliopsida; order Asterales; family Asteraceae; genus Helianthus; species Helianthus tuberosus. Next base: position 68,076,790 of record CM060406.1, read on the forward strand.
TACAAACTCAACTCAAAATAGCAGGTTCCTCAGGTCACTGCCAGAAAAATGGGACACCATAGCTTTTGTCACCCGAAACTCACCTGAATTCAAGGATCTGACCTTGACCCAACTCCACGGTCGACTCCTGACCTACGAAAGGGAGTTGAACCAGAAAAGGAGGTTACAAGAGTCAGGAAAAGTTACCAATGACTACACTTTCGGTAATACTGCTCTTCTGGGTCAAGAAGAATCTGGGAGCAGTGGTAAGGATCAGGGTTATGATCACTTCATTGACATAACTGCTGGTGCAAATTTTAACAACCCTGATCCTCACTCTGCTAGTTATGCATTCACTGCAAATGAAAACCAGATGTCAGACAATTTAAGTTTTGAACTAAATGATTTGCAACATTTTGATCCCACTGATTTAGAGGAAATGGACATCCTGCACCAACTGGCTTTGCTAAGTGTTAGAACTAGCAAGTTCTACAAAAGAACAGGGCGAAAATTCCCAGGTTTGCATGGGAATCTAAGGGTTGGGTTGGATAAATTGAAAATCAAGTGCTACAAGTGTAATAGGTTGGGACATTTCGCTAGGGAATGTAGGAGTCAAACTACTGGTCCTATAATTACTCATCCTAGCTCAAATCCTAGACCTCAAAACCAAAACACTGTGCACTATGCCCAATATGCCCCATCAGCTCAAGTGAACACTGCTCACTATGCTGCTGCCCCTGTGCCAGTACATTATGTCCAAACTACTGTTCCACAAATCCAATATGTTCAAACCCCTGCTCCACAGACCTGTTGCACCTCAAACCACTGCTCCAGCAGCAGCACAACCAGATCAACAAAGTTTTTTCACTCAAGGGTTTGTTGACTGGAGCAGTATGCCTGAAGACCTTAATGATGAAAATTTTGCACTCTATGCTTCTAATGATTCTTCTCATGATGAGTTTTGTTTGATGGCATTAGAGTCAATACAGGAGGGGGTTGAAACTGAGGAGGAACAGCAGTGCTTTGAAACAGTGGAAGAGGTGACTGAAGCAGTGGTTACTGCTGTGGCTGATGAACTACTGTTGGGAGAAAGTTCAGGTACCCTGATTGAACCAATGACAGATCCATGGTCCGTAGAGGACAAAGAAGAAGAGAAAGAAGAAAAGGCTGGTGAAAAGAAGGTGAAAGCTGATGATGAAAAAGATCATCAATGTGATTGTGCAATGATGGCAGCTGCCAAGGGAGCTTCTGCATGCTTTGATAGTCTTTGGTATGTAGATAGTGGAGGCTCCAGGCACATGACAGGATGTAAAGCCCTCCTCAAAGAGTTTAAAATCCATGGAGGGGGTGATATATCCTTTGAGAATAATAGTAAAGGAAAAGTTCTGGGGTCGGGTACAGTGGAGTCTGGAAAAGTAAAATTTGAAAATGTCAATCTAATAGACAATCTAAAATTCAACCTTCTGAGTGTGTCCCAAATGAGTGACAAGGGTTTTGGGTCATTCTTCACAAAAGATTGTTGTAGGATTGTTGGACCAGAATTGGTCAAAAAGATTGAAGCAATAATCAAATCTGGTCAAACTAAACTTGTTGCTCAAAGAAGTGGCAATGTTTATGTTGTTGACATGTCAAAAGAGTGTCCCAGAGCTGATGCCTGTCTGTTCTCAGCTGCCTCTAACAAAGAGACAGAACTTTGGCACAGAAGGCTGGGACACACAAATCTTAAGACAATCACAGAAATTTCAAAAAATGGTTTGGTGAGAGGCCTACCACAAAAATTGTTTTCATGTCCTGAACATTGCATTTCCTGTTTAAAAGGAAAACAACATAAAAGTTCTTACAAGTCCATTGAAGAGTCCAAAACAACCCAGTGTTTGCAAATGCTACACATGGATTTGTTTGGCCCAGTTCAAGTCATGAGCCTCAAAAAGAAAAGATATTGTTTGGTTATTGTTGATGACTTTTCTAGGTTCACATGGACTTTCTTTTTGCACTCAAAAGATGAAACTGCAGGCATTTTGCAAGACTTTGTAATACAGGTTGAAAAGCAATTTGACCTTCTAGTGAAAAGCTTTAGGAGTGACAATGGTACAGAATTCAAAAATAGGGAGTTGGATGCCTTCTGTGTGAAGAAAGGGATTGTAAGGCAGTACAGCATCCCAAGAACACCAGAGCAGAATGGGGTAGTGGAAAGGAAGAACAGAACTCTGATTGAGGCTGCCAGAACCATGCTTGCAGATTCAGGTTTGCCATTAACTTTCTGGGCAGAGGCAGTTAACACTGCTTGCTATGTTCAGAACAGAGTTTTAATAAACCCCAGGCACAAAAAGACTGCCTATGAAATTCTGTATAAAATCAAACCACTGATCTCATATTTCAAAGTGTTTGGCTGCCCATGCTTTATTTTGAACTTAAAAGATTCCATTTCAAAATTTGCAGCCAAAATTGATTGTGGTTATCATCTGGGATACTCAACCACTGCCAAGGCCTACAAAGTGTTCAATACACGGACCAAGGCAGTGGAGGAGACTTTGAATGTTAAGTTCAATGAACTCCCATCAATGAAAATCCCAGCAAACCCTGCTGATCTGTTTGATCTTGAAAAATTCACTTTTGAAAATACTGCTGTCAAGACTAACAGTGCAGGTACACCAGAGGATACAACACCAGACTATGGGTATGAAATCATCATCCCTCAAAGGTCTGCCACAAAGGGAAAAGCACCAGCTGTTCAAAACAGTTGTCAAAGCTCAACCACTGCTTCCACATCCTCAAACACTGCTGACAAAAGTCCTCAAACAGTGGATAAAAGTCAGCAGTTGTCCACTTCATTACCTCCTATACCACCACCTTTTGAATCCACTGCTGGATCATCAAAGTCCCCAGCAGTGGTTAGCTCAGATGATACACATTTGCAGCCTTCACCAACCAATGCCATCATACCATACCAAGGAGATTTAATCTTCTTGAGATCTCATCCACCTGATCAAATCATTGGCAACATAAATGAAGGGGTGCTCACAAGAAGTCAAACCCAAAACATTTGTCTTTTTGCTGGTTTTCTATCACTCCATCAGCCAGTCAAGTACCAAGAGGCACTGAAAGACAACAGCTGGGTAGAAGCCATGCAAGAGGAGCTCCAACAGTTTAAAAGACAACAAGTATGGGAGTTTGTACCACTGCCAGAAGAGGTTAGTCCCATTGGCACAAAGTGGGTCTTCAAGAACAAAACTGATGAAAGGGGTATTGTTGTCAAGAATAAAGCCAGGCTTGTGGTTCAAGGTTACAGACAGGAAGAGGGGATTGATTATGATGAAACATTTGCCCCTGTTGCAAGATTGGAAGCCATTAGACTGTTCCTGGCCTTTGCTGTCAACCACAACATGAAGGTGTTTCAAATGGATATCAAAAGTGCTTTCCTCTATGGTACAATTCAAGAAGAGGTGTATGTTTGCCAACCTCCAGGTTTTGAGGATCCATTTTATCCAGATCATGTCTACAGGCTAAACAAAGCCTTGTATGGCTTGAAACAAGCACCAAGGGCCTGGTATGAAACTCTTTCCAACTTCCTACTCTCAAATGGTTTCAAAAGAGGTACCATTGATAAGACATTGTTTTTAAAATGGAGAGGGAAGGATTTAATGATTGTCCAGATTTATGTGGATGGCATTATTTTTGGAAGCACATGTAACTCAATGTGTGAAGAGTTTAGAGAACTCATGACAGCTGAGTTTGAAATGAGTGCTATGGGTGAGCTGCAATGCTTTCTTGGTCTCCAAGTACAGCAATTGCAAAATGGAACTTTCATTCATCAAAGCAAATATGCTAAAGAACTTTTAACCAAATTTGATATGAATGATTGTAAACCATGCAGCACACCCATGGCAACAAATAAGCTGGTCATGTCTGATGAAAAGGATGAGCTGATTGACCAAACACTTTATAGAAGCATGATTGGGTCTTTATTGTACTTAACTGCATCTAGACCAGACATTATGTTTGCAACATGTGTCTGTGCAAGAAGTCAATCAGCTCCCAGAAAATCAAATCTCATTGCTGTAAAAAGGATCTTCAGATACATAAAAGGTGCTCCCACACTTGGTATCTGGTATCCAGCTAATGGGAACATCAAGCTTTCAGGTTTCTCAGACAGTGACTTTGCTGGATGTCACACCACAAGGAAGTCCACATCAGGAGGGTGCCAGTTTCTAGGTGATTGCTTAGTTTCATGGCAAAGCAAAAAGCAAGCAGCTGTTTCAACATCCACTGCTGAAGCTGAATACATTGCTGCTGCAAGCTGTACAGCCCAACTCCTGTGGCTTCAAAATCAGTTGCTGGATTTTGGTATCACTGCCTTAAAGACACCACTCATGTTGGACAGTCAGGCAGCATAAAATATCATCAAAAATCCAGTTTCCCACTCAACCACCAAACACATCGACATCAGACATCACTTTGTGAGGGATTGCTATGAAAAAGGTTTGATTTCTCTGCATCATGTCCCAACTAAAGACCAGCTAGCTGATGTGCTCACAAAAGCACTTGATACAGCCACTTTTGAAAGTTTGGTCTCTAGGATTGGGATGCTGAACATGGAATAACAAGCAACATCTTGTTTTTTCTATGAATAAAAGCAACAAAATGTTTTCAGAAAATCAAAACTCCATCCTTAAAAATAGCTAAAAATGAAAATTTTTCATTAAAATCCTTAAAAGTATGCCATTAACCACTGATTGTTCAAAAGTCTGCTTCCTTCAAAAGTCTGTCCACTGCTGAAAGTCAACCCCTGCTCTCTCATTACTTTGATAAACTCTGTTGTTCAAAAGCAGTGTCTTATCCACTGATATGCTATCCACTGATAGTAAAAATCATCCACTGCTTTCATACCACTGCCTTCATCTGTTCCTATCACACAAGTACTGTCCTTCACTTTCAACAGGGGTTGTCACGTGGGCAGTACATATTGGTCAGACCTTTTGTAACGGCTGCCACCTCAGCATTCACTTTCTTCCCTATAAAATCCCCCACTCACCACCAAAACAGGGTTTTACTGTCGAATTGAATTCTTAAAAAATTCTCTTCTCAAAGCAGTTTTTCTTCTCCTCTTCCACAAATTTCTTCGATCATTCATCTTCAAAATGACAAAATCGAAGTCATCTTCAAAACCCTCATCCAAATCATCATCGAAAACAACCTCTCAAAAGGCAATCTCCACTGAAATTCCACATAAACCATCTCACAATCTCCTGGGTCTTCTCACAAAACCAGGAACCACCAAAGTTTTCGATTCCATCATTGATCTCATGGCAAAATCAAAGTACAAAACTTTGTTCACTGCCTATGCACCAATCTATTTGGCGACCCAAAGGGAGTTCTGGAAAAATGCAACCCTTGAAAAACAAGGAGACACTGCAACCACCATAAACTCTTTTATAAAGGGTAAAGCTGTCCAAATCACGCCACAATCCATTTCAGAGGTCTTTCAACTCGGTGATCAGGAAGGTAAAATTTCTTTCACTAAAAACGAGTTACAAACTGACTTCATTGAGAGAGGGTATGAAGCCACAATGATGAAGAAAATTACCTTAGAAAAAGGTTATTTTCCGTCTGCAACCAGATTTTTATTTCATACCCTTCTACTACGTGTTTCAAACAAAACCACTTCTTTCAATGAAATCCCTTTAAAGATTCAAAATCTGGGATATGCAATTCTTCAAGGAGAAAATTTTAACTATTCTCAGTAAATTTTTAAAGATTTGGTTAATAATGTTGAAACAAAATCATTCTTACTGTTTCCAAGGTTTTTAAGTTACTATTTTTCAAAGAAATTCAGTAAGGATGATTTAGCTGTAATAAACCAAGGTGATTCTACTCAAATAAACAGTTTAACAACTGAAACTTTTTCAAGAATGTTAGCACCTTGCAAAACACAAGCAGAGGTGCCTGAGCAGATTTTAGCAGTTACAACTGCTCCTCAGGTATCTGCTGCTGAGCCCACTGCTCAAGGTGATCAAAGCAGCAACACAACTGTTTTGAAACCCACACCTAAAATCACCAAAAAGCTAACAAAAAGAAAAACACAAAAACCCCCCAAAACCATCAAAAAGGCATCTCTGGAGGATGAGATACCAGAGCTTCTGCCAGTGACAACACAAAAGTCACAAGAAACCACTGTTGCTACTTCCTCACAGCAGTTGGTACAAATATCTCAACCCATAACCGAAACTCCTCCTGTTTCTTCACAAAAAGAACAGGTTGTACAAATAGGGTCTCCACATCATGATGCTCTGGAAACACTCGTTTCTATCATCCACAGTCCAATGCCCGGGACACCTCCTATTTCTACACCAATCATCACATCCACAATTCCCTCACCAATAAAACCATTGTTGGATGCAATTGATTTGAACCAGGCATTAACCAGTCCTTCTCAATCACCTGATAATGAGAATATACCTCAACAACTGACTGGGTCTGATGTATCAATCTTTGCTAACCCACCAACACAACCTGAGGAGGTTACACCCCATGAATTACAAGTAACTCTTGGTGGTAATCCAAGTGAAGCAGCCACTACAACGGTTGAACCTACAGGTTTACAGTTGGACAGTGGTTACATTAATAAGACTTCCTTGGAGGCAATTCCTTTTATAGCACCTCTGCCAACCACCAGTGGATTTATTTATCCTACTGGCAACATCAAAAGGTTGTCAAGTGTTGAAGGAAGAAGACCCCAGTACCAAGAAAAAGGGGCATCAGTGGTTAATGTTTGGAGTATACTCCCTACATCTACCACTGATAAAACCACTGCTAGTGGGAAATCAGATGATCCCATTAACTTGGGTGATGGTTTAAAGTACCAGAAATTGACGGATCGTATTGCAAAGCTTGATAACTCTGTTGCAGAACTCAAAGATATGCTACAACAGGTGTTACAAGTTCAGAAGGTACAATCAACTGCTGTTCCACCTCAAGCACCTGCTCCACAAAGGGCACCTGCTACAAATGAGCTCTGGAATCTATTTCAATCTTTTCTCCAACAACAAGCACAATTAGCAGATCAGCAACATGAAAAACATGTACAACAGCTGAGAAATGCAATGGAGTCAAGGTTCAAGCACACTCAGGCTGATTTAAAGGCTCTCAAAACTCAGATCTTGCACACCACTGGCACTGCTCCTCCAAAAGTACGCTACATTTATCAACTCCCAGAAGATAATGCCAAAAAGGGGGAGAAAATTAAGGAGTGGAAAAAGAAGGGTATAGAGGATGGTCTCTTTCTTGAACCAGAGAATTCAAACATGACCAAAAAGATCCTTTTGCCAGATGGCAGCAAGAAAATTGATGTGACAACAAATGCACTAGCAGAAGCAGTTGCAAGTGTAAAAAGGGATAGAGAGGCCAAAAGGAAAGCCAGGGTGGACAGAATGGATCATCCAGATCAGGGTACTTCTGGGTCAAAGGATCATGAAAATCCTGTTGAGGAAAAGAAGAGGCCTACTAGAAAAGTAAGGCAACCCAAATCCATTCCAACCAGACGTTCAAAGTCTGCTAAAAAACCACCATACAAAACAGCTGATGCAACAGGAGTTACAAAAACTACTGCTTGCCAAACAGTTGTTCCATCAACACACACCACTTCAACACACACAACATTCACTGCTCTACCATCATCACCACCAAAAACAACACCTGCTGACATACAGCAGAAGACAGCAGATGTTATAACATCTGTTGTAATGACAACAGTGGTTGAAACACCAGTTGTTTCAACAGCTGTTAGTCAATCACAATCCACTGCCACTTCATCTACCACCACTGTTCCATTCAAAACATCATCAGTCTCTCCTAAACCAAAAAGGAGAAGGCTAATTTTAAAAGATGATGACACATCTCCATCACCAACATCTTCAAAATCCCTATCACTTGTCATTATTCCAAAACCCATACCTCTCTCTTCAGCTCAAATGGTAAAATCACTACCTCCTGCTGGTGTCTCATTTCCTCTGGAACTCATTGCAGTCAGAGAAGAAATCAAATCCTTTTATTATGAAGATGACCCAGCCAAAAGGAGTTTACCATCAATTGCAAATTATCCCAGGCCTAACAATATTGAAGAATACTTGAAACTCAAGGCCAAACAAGCAGAGGATATTGCAATCAAAAATAGAAAAGGGAAATCTGATAGAGAATTTCAACAAAACTATCAGTTTTTACTCTCACAGGTCAATGCTATGGAGCGTTTTGCTAAAAATGTATGTCAGAAAATTTCTGAAAGGGCAGATGAGTCCTTAAGGAAAGACTACATTGAAAACATCATGACCTACAAGAAATACAAGGGGGAGAAACACATGTACAAGAACTGGACCATTCCTGAGCTTGAAAAAGAAGCAGCCAGGATTCAAGACATGATCAAAAATAAGGTCAAGCAGACTCCTCCTGAAAAATTCAAACAATTTGAAGCTGAGAAGATGTTAGAGTTGAGGAGAATGAAAGAGGAGCTAATTGCAGCTGATTATGGGTCAAAGAACTCTGTGACAAAGTGGGGAGAAGATAGAGTCAGGGCAACCTATAAAAAATTAGAGGAACTTAGAAAGAAAGATCCAAGAGTTCCACAAAAGCCTGACTATTCCAAAGCAGAGGTCTCAAAAAGACCACCAAAGCTGCAAGTCAAAAGAACCACTGCTCCAGCTGGTGCTGCCATCTACAAAAGAAGGAGCAAAAACCAGTTTAGCATGGAAACAATTCAAGATCTATTAGCTGGAGATGCCATTGTAAAAGCAGGCACGGAAGTAATGATAAAAGAAGATCTTGAATTGGAACAAACTGCAAGTGCTGCTCAGCCAGCCATGAATAGGCCAGCCTCACCAAATACTTCTGCAAATAAACATCTCCCAAGAAACCCACCAGGCTCAAAAATACAAAAGTGGGAAACTGACAAACAGACCTGCGTATTGACTTTGCTCAGGTCTAGTGGAGTAGTGGAGAAAATATCAAGGGAACAAGCTCTTGGCCTGAGTCTTGAAGATTTGCAGGATCTCCTTGATCTTCCACTTAGCAGGGATGATGAAGATACAGATGCCCTAGACTTTGAATTACAATTTAAAGGTCAGATAAGGGAACTGTTGATGAGGCAATAAAGATTTCCACAAATAATGAAGAGTTTTGGCATTATCTGTTCCAGGGGGAGATTGTTGGGATTGAACCCTATCAGAGGAACAGATAATTAAAGCCAAAACTGGATCAGAGCAGTGGATCCAGAATAAGCAGATGATTACAGTTAGTTCATGCAAATCTCTCCCCTTGAAAGTGGCTTTGTATCTGCTGACCTCCTATCTACTGATCTTACCAAGTGCTGATCCACAACTGCTGCCTTGCATCTACTGCCAAATGTTAAAGACTGATAGAAGACCAAAGCTCTGCTGCCTCAATCTACTGCCTTGAGTCAAGTACTGCTGATCCGGACAAGCACTGCTGGATTCACAGCAGTGGAAGGATGCAGCAGCTGTTTAAGTGTCTTTTATGTAATAAATTGTAATAGCAGTAGTTAGTACATCAGTGTTTGTATAGATCAGAGGTTAGAGTTTGTTAGGAGGTTAGATGTCACTTTCATGATGACGTCAGCTAAGATGCTCAGTGGTTTGCAAGTGCCTATAAATAGTTCAGTACTTTGTACTGTTCTATTAGCTCTTTTGATCACATCGTCTTCTTTGCACGAACAAACTACTGAGCTCTGGCTGAGGGGGAGTTTGCATTCATTCATCAATCATTGTAATCGTTGTTGAAACAAATTCAATCTTTCGATTCATTGTGTAAAGATGTTTGATTAAAGTATTACTCTCATTTGATTGTATGCAAAGTTTGCTTTCATCTTAATTCCGCTGCACAACTCCTTCATTTCCATCTTAATTTCAAACGAAAATACAATAAAAAAGAAACTCAGATCCAACAATGCTTATCAGACCAAGGAGGAGAAAGAGCTTGCTATATTGGAAGTAACTTTGTCCAAACTCGAGCAATATTTATCAACACCCAACCTTTCCGATGAAGATCGAATCAGCTGTTTAGTTTCTAAATGTCAGAATTTAAAAATGAAGATAGAAATAGAACAACGCCTCTCACCATTACCTGATGATATTAGAGATTATTCTCACATGAAGGAGGAAGTTGTGGAGGATAATACCACACTAATGAGTCCTTTATCTGACGAAGAGTCACTGGTGGATCAGATGGTGTGTGCAGATGATGAGGCAGAACAGTCTGACAAGATGAATATGTATACCGAACCTCTTCCCATATCAGGCATTCAAAATAACAAGTGTGGGGAAGAGGGTTCGAGGAAGAAGATGAGAAGGGTGAAACAACGAGACATCAGGGTATATATCGTGAAGTGGATTAGCGAAACCCGCAGGTGCAATCAGAACATGCCAATTATACTGACAAACCTATGGAGATGGCATGTAAATTTCCGGGCATTCATTGGAAATGTTTTGGGTAAGTGTGAACTGAGACCACCGTAACGCATGTCCGGTATGGTCTGGCTGAAGACCTTTAAACCTAGCGCTCTCGGGAGGCACCCCGAGGATGTAGAGTATTGTATTCGTGTTTTGTTTTGTTTCGGTGTTGTGTTTGTGTTTTGGCAGGTTACTACGTTTCAATCCTCGCGGATGCAATGATTCAAGTGTGGGGATGTTAGGCGACATCCCTGCTGAGATATCAGAGAATCCAAGAGATGCTTATGTTCATATCTGATCACCGCGGCTGCGTCACTACCAACTTTGCTGATTTACTGATCAGGTCGTGTTTTGTTATTATTTTGTGCACCTTTGTATATATTCATGTTTATGTTCATGGTTGGCCAGATGGGTGGTGTTTTGATATGTTTAGTGATGGGTTGTGAAAGTTGGTGGTGTTTTTAGTAATAAGAATATAAAAAAAACAAAAAGAAATTTGGGTTTGAGTGGAAAAGCTTCAATTAATGTTGTAGTGGTTTAAGTGATCTTCCCTTCAAAACCATACATTGGGGACAATGTATCCCAAGTGTGGGGATGAGGGAAATTTAAAAAAAATTGTGAATCTTTTAAAAATCAAGCAAAAAATGGTCCAAATTGAACAGTTGAGTATTAAATCGCATGACACACCGGCAACCCATATTCCCTTGTTCTTTCTTGGTGAGAGTTGAGCCACTACTTGAATTTATTAGAATACATTTTTTCTTAATGAGAGTGGCAGTCGGTGGGGGTGCATTAGAACTTGTGCTTGAATGCGGTTTGAGGCCTTAGCTTGATATGCATGTGAAAAGGATAAGGGCATTTAGGTAGCCTCTTCAAGGTGTGTGCGAGTGTGGGATTTGGGGGGTTGGACCTCATAAATTATATATATGAGCATGGTAGTGAGACGGGCGGGGGTTTGGACTTTAGTAGCCCATTTGAGCTTTGAGCCGATCTTTTGTTAACTCGTGCCTACTTTCTCTTAAAAATATTAACTCGTATTTGACCCGGTCTATTAGTATAATCATCTTTTTCTAGTATGCTTGTTTGTTATGTTTGTTAAATCGAAAGAAAAAAAAAAAAGAAAAACGAGATATGAAAAAAAGAAGAAAAACAAAAAAGAGAAAAAGCAATGGAAAAAAAGAGAAAAAGAGATTGATGTATTGTATATAGATGTTATATTTAGATAGAAATAAAAGACCGGGTCGAATCATTAGCTACTAAATATATTTCCATTTCCTACCCGTATGCCTAGCCGTGTTACAACCTTTAAGTCCCTTTGATTCGCATGCATGTTTAGCAAAATCTTTAGGCGAAGGACCGATTTGAGTACAAGCATATTATTGTTCAACTACCCATTTACCTTAAGTGTGTTCTAGCTCATTTTTGCCAGTATTATTTGTCACTGAGAGGAGAGTTATTGTGAGGGGTGTGTTATGCGCGGTTTTAAGAAAGAATTAGTAAATGAGGACATTTGTTTGCTTGGTTTGTGCTTGATCGCTTGAATAAATTGTGTTTTGTTGAACGAGTTGCTTGGGGCAAGCAACAGTTAAGTGTGGGGATGTGACGGGCAGTCCGTAGGACAACCCTTAAGTGGTATAAATGATAATAAAATCCTACATTTAATCGGGTAGTTGTCTAGAATTAGATAACTACGGTTGTTTGTGTTTCAGGTACAAACGGGAGCTTAAAATGCAAGGAACACGGACAATAAATGAAAAAATCAATTTTTGGAATTGAATAATTAAGAGGATAGCATGATAGAGGACGAAATTACGAGAACGTAGTCGAAAACGGTGACGAAAACGGAGTTGAAACGAAAAAGTTATGCTGAAAACAAGTTTTCATGTTGAAGCCTGCCGGCGCCGACTGGCACTTTTTGTCACCGTATGACAGTTTAAAGCCACCGTAAGCTGCGGTGGCCACCGCAGCTTACGGTGCTGACCTGCGTAAATGTGTAACTTCCACCTTTTAATGCGGATTTATGGTGTCTTTTCACCTCCAATCATTCCCATTCGGTTATAAGGCAGTCTAGAGGCGATTTTGGCACTTCTTGCTTGGTTTTGAACATTTCTAAACATTGTTTTGGTGTTTTTGACTGCTATGAACATTGATTATTGTGTGATGATAATTTCCCAAGACATGGGTGGCTAATTTTCATTAGGGATCATCTCGAATGTAAGGTTTGCTTGTGATAATCATGTTTTTGTTCTTGAATTTCTAGAATAATAGACTTTACATGTGTTGTTTAGTTTATTATGGTGTTTGATTGATTGTTTGTAAATTGTTAATGTGTGTTTGCTTATAATTCTAAACCATACGTTCTTGGTGCCGTTGGCAATCGAGATATCGTGGGAGGGATTAGGGGTTGGATATATGTTAATTGATCATCGGGTAACAACCTCGCGTTCTAGGAATCCGAGTACTTAGTTCCCTTTCATCACAAACAATTGATCTTGCATGAGCTATGTCTATGTAGTTCTTTCTAGTTGAACATAAACCTTGATTGTCACTTAAAACCTGAAACTTGGGATGATCACTACCCTCTTATGCTGTTACAAAACTTAACTTTGATTTGAAATCTAATTTAGTTTAATCAAGTTAATTAAAACCAATCACCAAAAATCCTGAGTTTACTTTCTTGCAATTTAGTTAACTTTAGTCAAGTTAGACATACATTGAGATAACACATATTCCACAAACTCCCTGTGTTCGATACCCACTTACCGCTAGCTATCTAGTAATACTTTCATTAAATTTGTGTGAGACTTCGACCTCACGTCAGGTGCCAACCGGTAAGGTGCTCTTGCAACTGGTGCCGCTCCAGGAATAATGTCAATTCTGAACACCACTTGCCTATCTGGGGGTAAACCAGGTAGTTCTTCAGGGAATACGTCTGGATATTCAGAAATAACAGGGATGTCTTCAACCTTGGGCTTTGGTTCATCAATAGTTACCTGTGACATATAAATGACACAACCTTTCTTCATACACCTCGATGCCTTAAGCATCGACACTTGCTTAGGCAACCCATACTGAGTATCTCCTTGTATTGTAAGTAGCTGTAACGCTCGGCTTTTTTGTAACTTTCTTTAATTAGAAAGCTCGTCTTGTATAACTTTTTTTTGGAAACTTGTAATTCTTGTTGTCGTATTTCGTTTCGTACCATTGTAAATCTGAGGCTTCGATCGTAATGAAATTGATCTTTTGTTTATACATGTTTATACATTGATATGTGCATTCGGTTGATACTTTGATCATAATGAAATACTATTTTTATACATGCTTATACGTGTTGCAATACTCGGGTTATATGTTACCAATCTCGAATGCATACGCACAACCGATACTTGACATACTGGTACTCATAACTTATACATGCTTGTTAACTATTAAGTACGTAATTAAATTTTGTTAATAATTTTAATAATACTAATTCTAACAATAATATAATAATAATAATATATATAATATTAGTATAATAAACATCACGTAAAGTTGGATGTTTTTTTATGTCCAAATGTTAATTGCCAAAAAAAAAAACAAAAAAAGGGAAAGCATAGAAAGTCAGCGAACGACCAGCCTTGGCTAATGTAATTACCCCTTTTCAATGTTTAAAACACATGATATTTCATTAGTGGGTTATGATGTGTTTGATGACAAGGTTAGCCCAAGACCAAATATAAACGACTTAAATACGTAAATGCTCATAAGGCAAAATGGTTCAAAGGTTAAAAACCTGGGAAGTCGAGATTAAGTAACACGGAACAGTAAGTAGTCATGTCTCTGGATTACTTCACCAACTCGCCAGCCGCAAAAGCAATGCAGGTCCACAGATCACACTCTATTATCCAGGGGTCAAAAGGCTTCAACCCCTGAAAGGGTAAGCCCCTCACTGCAAGCATGGTCACTAGTCAAATGCATTCCACTTTGGGAGATGTCTTCTCCTATATATTAGACACTTCATTTACTAAGTAGGACATTCCTGGCAAGCCCTGATTCCTGAAATCTCTGGTCATTCACTCCAAGTACTTGCTTCATGCGAGTTACTCCCTTTCACATCCAACACACACATTCTGTTTGCTCCTTCATCCGAATCTGAACACACTTCAGAGGAGGATCTTTAGCAAACAATAAAAATAAACTAGTGAACCTCCTTCCACGTCTTGCAAACGTGGGGGGACCCCACGACCTACGTTAGGCAAAGCCGAACCCCTCAACCCTTTTGTCTAACCAGCCCAGCTACTATCCTTGGTCTATTATTTGTTGCATCAACAAGTTGGCGCCCACCGTGGGGCTACGCCGCTATTTCTCCTCGAAAAGACCTAGTAGCGTAGTTCTTTTCTCTTGAAACTACCATGTCAGAAAGTGGATCCCCGGGAGAAGTAAATCAGGTTCCAAACACCTCTACCCCGGGTACTAGCCGAACTCATGTGGCTATACCAACTTCTTTCTCAACTCCGAGGAGTACTCCCGAGTTTCTCACTTTCAACACTCCAACTCCGTCCAGATCCGGAGTCCCTTCCCCAAATGTCAGTGTCTCTGACACCCCAACACGTGTTGAACTTACCCCTGAAGGGGTTGCCAACAACTTCCTGGAGTTGAGGTCTCTCCTCAACCAATATGTGAGTAGGGAAAGGGACAAAGGAGTGAGAATTCGTTTAGACTATGATGAACCAGAACCAACATTATCTCCCGGACCTCCCGTCCCTCCTTTTGCATCTAGGGATGAGGTTGGTCCCAGTAATCCTCCAAACCCTAATCCATATCTCTCCGCAAGGCCGAATCCCACAACATATCCTCTCTTCTCTTCTCAACCAGTTACAAGTGGTGCTCCTCTGGGCCATGAGCTGACTTTAGACCAGCTCCTACAATCCCCAGTAACGAGCCTTCCGGTTTCTACAACAACTACATGGGAACAAGCTCTGTCCGTGCTCCCTTTGGCACGTAGTGCTGTTATGAGCACCCCCTTTGGAGTCAGTTGCCCAGTTGCACCCGGAAGCCTTCAAGGCTTCAACCCTATGCCTCAGATGATGGACCAGATGATGGCCAACTTCCCGTGGCAGCACTTTATTAATCAAGTGCTGGCCACTCAGGGAAACAGCAGAAATGGCAACAACCCAAGTACAAGGACTGAAGAAGATTTGGCCAAGCCTTACAAGCCAAGTAACCTCTCATGCTTTTCACAGCAAATAGCCGATTATGATTTTCAAACGAAGATCAAGATGCCGTCCCACATCAAAACATATGATGGGACTGAAGATCCCGAGGACCATCTTCAGATCTTCACTGGTGCAGCAAGGATTGAGAAATGGTCAAACGCTGAATGTTGTCTAATGTTCATGCAAACTCTTGTCGGGTCAGCCAGAATTTGGTTCAATGATTTACCTGCTCGAAGCATTTGAAGCTTCGACGACCTTAGCAAGGGATTCTTGGCCAATTTCTCCCAACAAAGGCGATATGTCAAAGATGCAACAGTAATCTTTCAGATAAAACAAAGAGACGATGAAAGTCTTCGAGAGTTTATCGAACGATACAAGAAGGAAGGTCTAACATATGTGGGGGCAGACAAAAAAATGAGGGTAGCTGGTTTTATGAATGCTATCACCTCAAAATATCTCACAAGAGATTTCAACAAATCCCTGCCCAAGACCTTGGAAGAAGCTCTCGAAAGAGCTGAAGCCCATATCCGGGGAGAGGATGTGACGTGACCGTGTCGTCCCGATCAGTCAAAAACCCAATTAAACCTAGGTAGCTAGGATAAGTCGGGTATCGAATCCACGAAGAGCATGTGGCCAGTATTGCACGACCCGTTCGATTAGTTAGACTATTTACAAATAATGTACAAGATGATTATGAAGATTGCTATTTTTATTTATTTGTTTAGTTTTTAAAATAAATCAGAGTGAACTGACAATGGGTATTATCTAAAACACTTGTGAATAACTAAAATTGCAACTAAATTACTAAATGATTAAAACAAGAAATTAGAGACAAGTTCCACACCCGGTTCGATTACTGCAAGACCTAGGGTTCCTACATGTTTTAACTTGATTCAATTGCATATAGTGATTAACGGATTACTATCACGAAGCTTAGGTTCCAATTGCTATCGACGTCATAGACAACAGACCGTAATGCACTTCGTTACCTCGGACATGTAAATCCTAACCTACGATAAGGCATAAGTGCACATAACCATTTCGAAAAGTCAAATTTTATCATCACTCGACAATTTACGAATTCGAAACAAATGCAAGACAATTATCGAAGGTTTCAAATACTAAACAATTTTTCACAAAACCAAATTAAAATACAAATGTATAAACCCTAGAAATCTTACAACATCTACACCGGGGAGAATCCGCAGAGACTAGCCGTTCATGGTTGGGTGGACGCGATCACCGGCTTGAGATGAGATTGAAGGCATGATCGATTTGGTTGAGAGGTGGGAATGATGAGTGATGGTCGATGACGATTCTCTTTTTTTGAGATAAAAAGGATGTATATATCCCTTCCTATGATCGATCCCCCTCCCATTTAATTCGATGGGAATCCTCCT
Source organism: Helianthus tuberosus (assembly GCA_030545235.1). NCBI lineage: Eukaryota > Viridiplantae > Streptophyta > Magnoliopsida > Asterales > Asteraceae > Helianthus > Helianthus tuberosus. The sequence continues at coordinate 68,093,821 of CM060406.1, forward strand.
GATGTTAGCTGCCAAACGTGATCCATGAAGCCCACGAAGTGGGAGCCCAAAATGTGTTATATAAAGCCCACCAAATTCTATATCTTGCTCCCCAAAAATCGATGATATGGAGGTGTATTGTGGCTGCCAAATTTTCGTGATGTTGTCCCACACTTTCATGGCCCACCAAGTTGTTAAAATGGCTGCCATATATCGATGATTATCAAGAAGTAAGAGATCCCCAAAAGTCTTTGTGATGATGGCCCAATTGATATGTGTTGCCCATAATTCGATGATCATGATCTTTCCTCCACTTATGGTTTTAATAATCTTTTAAATCCATCCCACAAACACACATGTGCCTCCACTTGATGTGATGATTATAAAGATGTGATTTTGTTGGAACCTCCAAGAACATCCACGTATGGATGTGCACATGATGATCTCTTTTGTGCTTCAAATATACCAAAGTCAAACTTTTCATGAATAATTAGAATTAATTTGGTCCAATGATGTTTCCTCCCACCTTAAATAAAAGTGCCATCCAAATCAAGTCCATGTGCATTTGCTGCCTTTTGATTCTTTTCTTTAATCCGTAAGTCACGGTTTATACTCGTAAACCCCATTCAAGACCCGCTGTGAACTTATAATTCCCCATAACCAACCGTAACCTACGGTTCAAGAACCGTAGGTGACCGCGGCCTTCACACCTCAAGAATAGCCTGCATGTAACTCTCTCGAATTGACACGAATGGCCCCTGAACTTTAATCTTTCGCATTTCTTTCAATTCCAAGCTATTGTTCAACTCGAAACATATCTGCATACTTCTAACGGCTGGATTCATCATTATCACATAATCTGTTTTTTTTTCTCTAAACCCCGTATCTTCACCGAATTCACGTGTTTTTACCTGCAAACATACAAACTCTCACAATAATCTAATTCCAATCATATAATCATATAAAACAATCTAAACCACACAAAATCAACCCTTAAACACCCATGTTTCACTACATCACATCCCCACACTTGTCGTTTGATTGCCCTCAAGCAAATCTGTCTTTCACTTTCACGTGGGTCGAACGAGAAACACACTTCCCATTCCCGAGACAAAGGTTAAGGTCCAAAGTCATACCCGGTTCAATTTTTTTTTTTTTTTTTTTGCAATTTACAAAATATCTAACGGTAAAGTGAATAATCACATATAAAATGGTTATCCAAGATTAACCCGCCCTTGAAACTAGTAAATCATGCACATCCCTCACAATGTTCTCTCCACTCGGTTTAAAATTTGGCTAATAGATAATGAATTAGCACTTTTCAAGTAATCACTCAAAACCGATTAGAACACGTACCCGCATAGGCTTGCAACTCAATCGTTCTCCACCACCGAACACGAATACTAAGAACAAGTCAAGGTCTTTGGAGGGTTGTAACGGGGCTAGGTTAAGGGTATGGAATAAGTTTTTTTTTTAAGTGGCTAAGGTGATGAAAAATTCGATTTTTATTACAAACGACTACTCTAAACAAAACAAAACTATAAACATCAACTACAAGGCAACAACTTTAGCCTTTTATTCAAAAACTACTAACTTCGTATTTTTGTATTTTTCTCAACATTTTTTTTTGCATAAGTAAATCACAACTGTACAAACATATACTCCTACAATCGAATTTTCATCACACGGGTTTAAAAGAAAAAGTTTATGGTTATCGGCTAATTGGGTTGGTCAAACGAAAGGTTTAGGCTCAAAGTGGGCGACTAGGGGATTTGTTTGGGTAAGGATAGATAATTGGTGTAAAAGGAAAAGGTTTACCTAATGCCTTAATCATTCTCGTGCTTGTATTCGGTCTATGGTCTCAAACGTATCAAAAGTTGCAAGTTCTACAATACATGACTAATGGTCCACTCAAACAAAGAAACATAGGTATGTAATCTATGATATAAAAGTGGTTCAAAACCTCACATATCTAAAAGGGTATGGTATGTGACATGCATAAAATACTAGTTTCTTAGGCGGATTATTCCCAAATAACCACCCGCTAAATACCCGTCATGCTTATTAATTTGAACTTGACCATGACAAAAGACCAAATGGGTTGTGACATCCCTCGTTGACTTAGTTATTTGTGCTTTTAAGATCGCTTTTGAAACAAGATATTTTTGAAAATTTTTTGAAATTTTCCCACATCCCCACACTTGAGGTCAACATTGTCCTCAATGTGTAGTATTTAAATGAACGGGTCAAAATCGAAAACTTTTACTACTCCCCCATCCCCACACTTGAGGTACACATTGTCCTCAATGTGCAAGAACTAGAGTTTTTTAAATCGCACAAGGGATGTGACACGGCTAACCTCCCCAAAATTTCACCCCGGAAAATAAAATACAAATTACATTCCACTTATTTGCTAACTAAAATCAAAGGTAAAAGAAACGTATGCACCTGATTTTCTCGCTGGTGGCTCATGTGTTCTTCATCTCTTCAAGAAAGCGGTCGTCTCATGAACATAATGTACCTACAAATTTCAACCCTTGCGTAGAAGCATGCTTCTCACAACCACTAAAATTTGTTAGTTACCTAGTTCTACCACTTTTATGAAATTGTTACCAAATCATACGTTAATTTACTTTGATTTATGTGGAAAAATAATTTACAACAACAACAAACCTAACTCACTTTCGTAGGAATCACGGTTGCATTTAGCTTATGCAACAAGCCCTTTTAAACCCCCCAATAGCTTGGGAGGACGAGAGGTCTCGTGAGGGTTATATAGGGAACACACCCACAACGTTCATTTAATTACTAAAATAAAATAAAACAAATAATAATACAAACTCTACAACAATCATACCTGATTTACCTCTCATGGTGGTCGAAGTGCACATTTGCCTACCGAGTTTCCAACATACGCTCGGTAATTAGCATGCCGAATCCATACTTTTTTATTAAATTCGGCATACGCAATGTACAACTTCGGGGTCGTCTCTTAACAACATGGCCAATGTCTTGCAATGCCACCCTTCGAATCCTTATGCCCGAACCCGCATCCCCAACTTTGTTGGTTGGAGTGATAAGTATGGGAGAAGGATAGGCATGAACATGGGCTTCTTTCGGTTCTGACCCATCTTGCGGTGTTATGTCTTCCGCTCGGTTCAAACACTCAACTTCTTGCTCAGGAAGATCTATAACCTCTTCCACCACATCACCTTCCACCATTGTACCATTAGCCAACACCTCTCGGTCTCGTCTAAGTTGAGCCAATTCTTCGGCGAGTTGACCCACTTTCTTTGCCAAGGCTTCATGAGCTTTATCTCTTACTTCAAACTCTTTCTTCATTTCAATTTTAATTTCTTGATTTGAATTCCGCATTTCAGTTTTAAGTTCTTGATGTGAGTTGGTAAGAGCACTCATAGCATTCATGATGGCATCGAGCTTGGAACTTATTGAGTCTTGAGGTTCCTCGTATGCCAGTTGAGGGTATTCATTATAATAATCATCATACACCTCCCGGTAACTTGAGAAATGTGGCAATTCGGGTTCATAGTAGTACTCTTGATAATGTGGTGGTGGTGGATTATCGTATGGATAATATGAGGATGGACCATTAAAATCTTCATAATCCGCCCTCCTATATTCAAACAATCCGCTGAGGTAGTCTTCCCGTTCCTTGTTGGCTTGAACTTTTTCGTAGAAAACAGAGCAATCCTCTAAATAGTGCTCTCCGCTTCCGCAACACTCACACGGATCATCATCTACCCAATTCATACTGAAAGATGGTACCTGCAAAACATGTACCTGCACAAACAAGCTCGACCACCCGAAGTAAAATCACAAATATACAAGAAAAAGGAAAGAAAATAAACTAAACTAAAATCGAACAAGCAATGAAATACTAAGCGCACTAGCTCCCCGGCAACGGCGCCATTTTGACGTGACCGTGTCATCCCGGTCAGTCAAAAACCCAATTAAACCTAGGTAGCTAGGATAAGTCGGGTATCGAATCCACGAAGAGCATGTGGTCAGTATTGCACGACCCGTTCGATTAGTTAGACTATTTATAAATAATGTACAAGATGATTATGAAGATTGCTATTTTTATTTATTTGTTTGGTTTTTAAAATAAATCGGAGTGAACCGACAATGGGTATTATCTAAAACACTTGTGAATAACTAAAATTGCAACTAAATTACTAAATGATTAAAACAAGAAATTAGAGACAAGTTCCACACCCGGTTCGATTACTGCAAGACCTAGGGTTCCTACATGTTTTAACTTGATTCAATTGCATATAGTGATTAACATATTACTATCACGAAGCTTAGGTGCCAATTGCTATCGACGTCATAGACAACGGACCGTAATGCACTTCGTTACCTCGGACATGTAAATCATAACCTACGATAAGGCATAAGTGCACATAACCATTTCGCAAAGTCAAATTTTATCATCACTCGACAATTTACGAATTCGAAACAAATGCAAGACAATTATCGAAGGTTTCAAATACTAAACAATTTGTCACAAAACCAAATTAAAATACAAATGTATAAACCCTAGAAATCTTACAACATCTACACCGGGGTGAATCCGCAGAGACTAGCCGTTTATGGTTGGGTGGACGCGATCACCGGCTTGAGATGAGATTGAAGGCATGATCGATTTGGTTGAGAGGTGGGAATGATGAGTGATGGTCGATGACGATTCTCTTTTTTTGAGATAAAAAGGATGTATATATCCCTTCCTATGATCGATCCCCCTCCCATTTAATTCGATGGGAATCCTCCTGATGTTAGCTGCCAAACGTGATCCATGAAGCCCACGAAGTGGGAGCCCAAAATGTGTTATATAAAGCCCACCAAATTCTATATCTTGCTCCCCAAAAATCGATGATATGGAGGTGTATTGTGGCTGCCAAATTTTCGTGATGTTGTCCCACACTTTCATGGCCCACCAAGTTGTTAAAATGGCTGCCATATATCGATGATTATCAAGAAGTAAGAGAGCCCCAAAAGTCTTTGTGATGATGGCCCAATTGATATGTGTTGCCCATAACTCGATGATCATGATCTTTCCTCCACTTATGGTTTTAATAATCTTTTAAATCCATCCCACAAACACACATGTGCCGCCACTTGATGTGATGATTATGAAGATGTGATTTTGTTGGAACCTCCAAGAACATCCACGTATGGATGTGCACATGATGATCTCTTTTGTGCTTCAAATATACCAAAGTCAAACTTTTCATGAATAATTAGAACTAATTTGGTCCAATGATGTTTCCTCCCACCTTAAATAAAAGTGCCATCCAAATCAAGTCCATGTGCATTTGCTGCCTTTTGATTCTTTTCTTTAATCCGTAAGTCACGGTTTATACTCGTAAACCCCATTCAAGACTCGCTGTGAACTTATAATTCCCCATAACCAACCGTAACCTACGGTTCAAGAACCGTAGGTGACCGCGGCCTTCACACCTCAAGAATAGCCTGCATGTAACTCTCTCGAATTGACACGAATGGCCCCTGAACTTTAATCTTTCGCATTTCTTTCAATTCCAAGCTATTGTTCAACTCGAAACATATCCGCATACTTCTAACGGCTGGATTCATCATTATCACATAATCCATTTTTTTTTCTCTAAACCCCGTATCTTCACCGAATTGACGTGTTTTTACCTGCAAACATACAAACTCTCACAATAATCTAATTCCAATCATATAATCATATAAAACAATCTAAACCACACAAAATCAACCCTTAAACACCCATGTTTCACACTCTACATCAGGATGCAGTAGATATTAAAGAGCAAAGGAAAAGTGGATCCAATTGGCGAAGTAACAGCCCAGCCAGAAAAAGGGGAAACTTTAACTCCTATGATAGACGCCAAAAGGGTTCAGACCATCGAAGGCTTGAAGGACGAAACCCTTCCACCAGGGAGAAAGGTATAAGTTTCACACCCCTCACAAAGACTCCTCAAGAAATCCTTGCAACGGAAGAAGTCAAGCAGAACTTTCGGCCTCCTAGGCCTCTCCCCAACAGCAGAAAAAACAAAAATTCCACACAATACTGTGAATTTCATGTAGAAAAGGGACACCATACAAATGATTGCTTTCAGCTTAAAAAGAGAATCGAAGAAGCCGTTAAATCTGGGGAACTTGCTCACTTGGTAAAAGGAGTAAGGGATAAAATGGCTGATGGAAAAAGCAAGGAAGTCAATATGGTGGATTTTGATGGAAGGGTTCCATACAAGAGGCAACGGTTGGAGGCTTGGGAGCTTCAGTGTGTTTGTTTCCCCCCAACTGAGAAGGACCCTCTTTCAAACCCTCTTGTGGTTGAGGCTACTGTGGGGACATTGCAAACAAGTAGAGCATACATAGACACTGGTGCGGCCACTGAAATCATGTTTGAAAAGTTCTTCAACCATCTAAGCAATGAAGAACGTTCAAGGCTCCAACCCTCCGGAACCTCCATAAAGGGTATTGCCGACATACCCCTCAAGCCTTTAGGGCAGCTAACACTCGACGTTCGTTTCAGTGAAGGTCAGAAGGAGAGAGTCCAACCACTCACCTTTGTGGTTATCAATATTACCTCAAACTATGACATGATCATCGGGAGGCCGGGACAGTGTACATTTTACATGGCCGTGTCCGTTGGCAATGGCACTGTCAAGTTTCCCACCGAAAGTGGAATAGCAACCCTTCAACCTTCCCAGGAAGCCTACATGGTTGAGGGTGAAAGCTCCAAAAGTGAAGAAGACAGGCAAAGGCTAATTGTAAATCCCAAGTACCCCGAGCAGAAGATAAGGGTCAATCCTAGCCTTTCACAAGAAACCCTATTGTACCTTAAAAAGCTGTTGGAACATTATAGTGATGTCTTCGCTTGGTGCCTGAAAGATATGACAGGTGTCCCTCAAAGCATTGCTGAGCACGATTTGAGAATACCATCTCATGTCAAGCCCGTGGTCCAAAAGAAACGAAGTCTGGCACCCGAAAGAAGCTTGGCCGCATGCCAAGAAGTTGAAAAGCTTGTGTCAGCCGGCATTCTCCGCGAAGTCAAATATCAATCTTGGGTTGCAAACCCGGTGATGGTCCGAAAGCCAGACAATTCATGGAGAATGTGCATAGACTTCAAGGACCTTAACAAGGCTTGTCCCAAAGACTGCTACCCGTTACCTGAAATTGAGCTCAAAGTGGACTCCCTCACCGGTTACCCGTTCAAATGCTTTCTTGATGCATACAAAGGTTATCATCAAATCCTCATGAAGGAAGAGGACGAGGAAAAGACAGCCTTCCACATGGACAAAGGGATCTTTTGTTATCAAAAGATGCCTTTTGGCCTCAAAAACGCTGGAGCAACCTACCAACGACTAGTTGACAAGGCTTTTTCAAGTCAAATCGCTCGAAACATGGAGGCATATGTTGACGCCCTGGTGATTAAAAGCAAGACGGAATATCAAATGCTCGATGACATCTAAGAAACCTTCAAGAACCTAAGGAAGGTGAATATGAAGCTCAACCCCGAAAAGTGTTCCTTTGGGTTTGAGGAAGGTAAATTCCTTGGCCATATTGTGGGGAAACAAAGCATTAAAGCTAATCCAAACAAGGTGAAAGCTGTTCTGGAAACCAAACCACCAAGAAGCAAGAAAGAGGTTGAGAGCTTAAACGGGAAGCTTGCAGCCTTGAAGCGTTTTACCTCCAAGTTGGCTGAAAGATCTCTGCCCTTCTACAAAACACTCAAGAACTGCTCTGATAAGAAGGACTTCAAATGGACTAAGGAGGCTGAAGAAGCCTTCAACCAGATGAAACAACATCTTGCTTCCTTACCTGACATTGCAGCTCCAGAAACGGGGGAGTTAATCTCGGTGCACCTTTCAGTCGCTGAGGAGGCCATAAGCGCGGTCCTCACCATTGAGCGAGAAAAAGCACAGGTACCCGTTTATTTCTTTAGCAAAACTCTAAAATTGGTTGAAACCAAATATCCTCCTCTTGAAAAACTTGCCCTAGCCCTAGTTCAAACAGCTAGAAGGCTTCGAAGATATTTTCAAGCACACCCTATACAAGTGGTCACTGACCAGCCTATTAGGAGTGTGCTTGAAAAACCAGAAAACTTGGGACGATTAGCCAAATGGGCAGTGGAACTAGGTGAGCATAATATCACCTACGTCCCAAGAAAGGCTATCAAAGCCCAAGTCTTGGCTGATTTCATTATAGAAGTTCCAAAGCAAACAGCCATTGAGGTGAACACCGCCACCACTGAACCCTCAGACCTTGAAGCCTGGAAGCTTTTCACTGATGGGGCTTCAACCGTTGAAGGGTCAGGGGCTGGGCTCATTTTGATCAACCCAGAAGGGTTGAAATTCACGTATGGTCTCCGTTTTGATTTTCAGACCACCACCAACGAGGCTGAATACGAGGCACTGATCGCCGGCTTAAGATTGGCTAAAGAAATGAAGGTCCAAAAGCTTGAAGTGTTCACAGATTCATTGCTGGTCTTGAGCCAAGTGAATGATAGCTATGTTGCAAAGGAGCCCAACATGAAAAGATACAAAGAAAAATCCAACAAGCTGATGAGTACCTTCCAAGCATGCAATATCAAGCAAATTCCCCGATCCCAAAACAAAAAGGCGTATGCCCTAAATAAGCTTGCATCTCTCACTTTCGCCCACCTTACCAAGAAGGTGTTGGTAGAAGTGTTAAAGGCTCCATCAATCGATGAATTAGAAGTTCAAGACGTAATCACTGAGGAAGATCCAAATTGGATGACTCCAATCAAGAAATTCCTTAAAAATGGTGAATTGCCAAGTGATCAAATAGAAGCTGAAAGGGTTAAGATCAAAGCAAGGCAATATGTGCTACAAGATGAAACCCTTTACAAAAAGGGTTATCTTGCTCCCTTGCTAAGATGTGTGGGTCCCAAGCAGAGTCAGTATTTGATCAAAGAAATTCATGAAGGTATATGCGGAGCTCATTTTGGAGCTAGGTCGGTGGTTGCAAAACTTATGAACCTTGGGTACTTTTGGCCCTCAATGCACCGGGATACCGCTGGGTAATTAAGGAAATGTGATGCCTGCCAAATTCATGCACCAATCCCAAAAAGTCCCAAGCATGATCTGGTCCCAATAACCTCAGCATGGCCATTTTATAAATGGGGAATGGACATCGTCAGTCTGTTTCCCCCAAGTAAAGGTGGGGTGAAGTTCTTGTTGGTAGCAATAGATTATTTCACCAAGTGGCCAGAGGTTAAACCACTCGCAAAGATCACAGGCAAACATGTCATTGACTTCGTTTGGGAAAACATCATTTGCCGTTATGGATTGCCGGGAGTACTTGTCACTGACAGCGTTTGGTGTAAAGAATACAGGATCAATCAGGTTTTCAGCTTAGTGGCATACCCACAGTCAAATGGTCAGGTTGAAAGGACAAATCGAAGCATAGTGGAAGGTATCAAAACAAGACTGGGAAGATACGAAAGCAACTGGCTCGATGAATTGCCTAGTGTTCTATGGGCCATAAGAAAAACCGAAAAAACAAGCCATAAGAGAACACCCTATAGCTTGGTATTTGGATCCGAGGCTGTGATCCCGGCCGAAGTGGGAGTTGTAACACAACGAATCGTCAACATGGATCCCGAAACAAACCAAAGAGAGACCATGTTGAACTTACAACTCCTAGAAGAAGCACGAGACCAAGCTGCAATTCAAGAAGCCAAGTACAAGCAACGAATGGAAGCCTACTACAACAAGAGAGTCAAGAATGAACGTTTCAAGCCTGGAGACCTGGTGCTTAGAAACAATGAAGCTAGTAAAAAGGAAAATCAAGGAAAGCTTGGCCCAAAATGGGAAGGTCCATACACCATCCTTGAAGCATATAAGGGTGGATCTTACAAGCTAGCAGACTCAGAGGGTAAAAGGCTTCCAAGGCATTGGAATGGAAAGACCTTGAAAAGGTTCCATGTCTAAACAGGAAAGATTGGTTTGTATTTCAAAAGTTGTATTTTGAGAATGACACTACGAAAACCTTTTGTACGAACAAGTATCTATTGAATGAATGAAGTTGTTTTATCAAACTTGTCTTGCTATCCTAAGATCAGGCTGAGAACCTAGCAAAAAACTCCATGGCAAGGGCCATGTAAGGGGATGAGCTCCCAGGCCACATCGCTCAATAGGTTCAAGGATTGAATGAACCTATATAAGGGGTGAGTTCCTAAATCAATACAACTCCATGAGACTTATTATAAAAAACAAAGTTGTCTCATAGACGGGTTTGAACAGCCTACACCAAATGTTCCTTAAGCCTCAGAAGAATAATCAAACAGGCTTACGAAATCAAACAAAAACAAGAAAATAAATAGGATAGGTGCAACGTCTTCTTGTTAAAAATACCAAGGCTAAGTGACTGCAGCACTGAACCCTTTAAGGTATAAAAAAACATAAAGGCAACGCAAACTTGACAAAGACAAAGTTACAAGAAAAAGATGTAACTCGAAGAATAGCACAACAACTTGAACAAAGAGTTAGAAAAACTTAAAATACAAACCAAGTCAAGTTACAAAACTAAGAAGCCTTCAAAGCTTCAAGCCACATATGTGACAACTCAAAACCATTAAAGGTTTCAACCTACCTACGGATAAGCCAAAAAGCTTAAAAGCCTGAAGCCAACCAAGCTGCCTTAACGAAATAGGCACAAGTATAAAAACACAGCACAAAGAAAATAGTTAAACATAATATCATAACAAAGAAAGCCATGAAAGACTTTCAACCATTCAAACACAAGTTAAAACAAGTCCTAGTGACTTGCAAGTTTGGATATTGTTCAAACGACCATACAGGCCTAAAATCACAACCACATAACAAGAACCTTAGGGGTTCCTGCAAAACCTAATATTGTTTGAAGTTAACAATACAAACCACAAATTGTTTTAAAGTGCTAAGAAAGCTACGAATATCATGCATCAGCAGAAGGCTTAGAAGCCCCAGAACTGTTACCTTTAGCCTTCTTAGTCCTCTTAACCTTCTTAGCCTTTGGACCCTCATCACCAACAGCTGAACCCTCCAAGCTGGCATCCTTAGGAGCATCAGGTTCTCCAGGAAAGGTATCTTCGCTATCTCCTGAGTAGGAACGTTTCCTCGAAAGAGAACTAAGCACCTCAACACATACCTTCTCATTCAGACCATCCGGCTTCAGTTCCTGCAAGACGGAAAGAGGCTTACCATAACAAGAAGCAACCTGGCTCACATACGGGTATGTTAACCTCTCCATTTGCTTAACGGAACTCTTGAAGATATCGGAAGCCTCGGGACGATACAAGGGAGATTTTTCTAAAGGATGGCCAGACTCGTGAAGCGTATAACCCGCAATAAGACCTTGATGTTTTCCCAGATTGAGCAGTTTAGTGTAAACCTCACCAAGAGCAGAGTTAAACTCTTTAGAGTGAAGAAGATAGGTAACAACCTGATGAAAACCCTGCTCAATAAGCCACTGGTTATCCCCAGTGGCTTGGGCAACCAAAGTTTTCAAACCATCTTTTTCCTCCTCAAAAGCCTTCTGTTGAACAACCAAGGCCTCTCTATCAGATTTCAGCTTCAATCGGTCAGCCACAAAACTCTTTTTGAGATCACCCATCTCAATCTCGTGTTTTTTTGTCAACTCACCCACTTTCTTGGCCCAAGCCAGCTCTTTCTCAGCAAAACCATCAATATCCTTCTTCATTGCAGCAATTGAAGCCTTCATTTTTTCCTTCTTCTTGGAGGCTTCCTCGTATTCCTGCATACCTTTGGCAAACCGAGTAACACCTTCAGCCAACAGGGCTGAAAGGTTGCAGGAACTGAGCATCATCCTAGAAATAAGATGATCAGCCTCCATCTCTGAAATGGCGTCCCGAACACCAGGAGGAGCAAAATGAGCTAAGGCTTCAGCACAAACAGCTGGATCTTTAAAACTATCTCCAACTTTAACCCCCCAGTTGGGTACATAAACCTCTTCACCCTCTGAACCTTCAAAGCTCTCAACGTTTTTGACTGACGGACCCTGAATGACAGGAGGGGTACCTTTCTTAACTAACTTCTTCTTTTTGCTTGAAACAATTAACTCCTTCTCCTTACCCTTGCCAACATCAATGGTCTGCTCTGCCGATACTTCAATATCATCACTAATATCAACAGCCTCCGAACCAGATGGCTGATCAACACCTTTCAGATAGCGTTGGGAATGACGAGTGGAAACCTTGGAAGCAGTAGTCTTGGTAAAGCCTTTAACATTTGGGACATTTACATAACCAGAACCCTCGAACCTATAATCAGAACCCCTAACAACCGCATCCTAACCCGGAGTAGCAACAGCATCATCAAAGGCAACGTCAGAGGTGTCATCACTTTTGATAAAGTCAAGTGCAGACATAACTGCAAAATAAACAAAAAACACATGAGCAAACACAGAAATAGGAACACAAAAGCACGAGAAGAACAAATGCATACCCTTCCCATCTCTCATGAGCACCGGGTCTCGATCACATTTTTCCCACAATTTACTAAGACCCAATAACACCAACAAATGCTCCGGAAAGGGACGAAGCCTTGAAGAGCACTCCCTAAGAGTTTCTAAAAATCGAGTATTTATATCAGACGCAGAAGGCTCAGGTTCATTCAGAACGGCATCCGGGTATCCCCAAACAAATTTGAAAGGAACAATCTCCTCGGACACCCAGAAAAACCGGTCCTTCCAGACCCCAAGTGTAGAAACCAAGGACGAAATCAAACAGGTATCAACTTGAGTGGTCTCGAAGGTAAACCAATCACCATTCTTAGCAAGCCGGAAGAAGCGGCGGAAGGACAACAGAGATGGGTCATACTCGGAGGACCGACACAAAATTTCAAAATGTAAAACCCTAGCCATGCCAAGGGGGTGAATCTGACCAAAAGACACTCGATAGTATTCCAGAATATTCAAAACAAAGTTTGAAAACGGGTGACGAAGATTGGAAAACTCAAAATGCAGACAGTATAAAGCAATCGAACCAGGAGGACATTCATTGACATATTTATCACAAGCCGGTGCAACCGGTTTAAACTTTGTCCCTATCCCCCATTCCATACAAAACAAATCAACTTCCTCTTGAGTCATTGGAGAAAACGACTTTGCCATATCCTACGAGCACCCATGATATGAGAAATTAAACAGAAAATAAGCAAAGAAAACTAACCTGATTTGATATAGGGGAAAAACTTGAAGAAAAAGAGGGCAAGTAATGATCTTCTGATAAAATATGTGTAAATAAATGAGATAAAAAGTAATAACTAAGGGATAGAATTAAAAACTGCCGCCTGACAAACTGCCACAAGTCTTGTCAACTGTCTTGTCAAATTCCGAAATTAAAAAACCCCAACCGTTTTCAACCTTCCAACCTTTGAACCCTCGAAGCCTCTGGGCAGTAAAATACACGTATAAAAGTCAGAAGTCTTTGAGCTCATTTCCTAAAAACCTCTGACTTGGGGGGCTGATGACGGGGGTAGCCCAATACCAAATATAAACGACTTAAATACGTAAATGCAGGTCCACAGAACACACTCTATTATCCAGGGGTCAAAAGGCTTCAACCCCCGTAAGGGTAATCCCCTCACTGCAAGCATGGTCACTAGTCAAATGCATTCCTCTTTGGGAGATGTCTTCTCCTATATATTAGACACTTCATTTACTAAGCAGGACATTCCTGGCCAGCCCTGATTCCTGAAATCTCTGGTCATTCACTCCGAGTACTTGCTTCATGCGAGTTACCCCCTTTCACATCCAACACACACATTCTGTTTGCTCCTTCATCCGAATCTGAACACACTTCAGAGGAGGATCTTTAACAAACAATAAAAATAAACTAGTGAACCTCCTTCCACGTCTTGAAAACCTGGGGGGGACCCCATGACCTGCGTTAGGCAAAGCCGAACCCCTCAACCCTTTTGCCTAACCAGCCCAGCTACTATCCTTGGTCTATTATTTGTTGCATCAACAATGTTGGACATAATATATGTTATACAATAATTTAATCTCTTATGTTCCATAAAGAAAGATGATCATGGGCTGCCAAAAGCCTTCACGGCCGCAAGTTTTAGGACAACAACATTTTTTTTTATTAGTTTAACCCCCAAAAACATATAATAAATGCCAACCAACTTAAACCCTAATCCTTCACTATAAATACCACTCTAATCTCAGCCACTTTTCCACTTTTACAACCCTTAAACACACTCAAAAACCTCTCAAAACTCAGCTGGAAATACAAGTTCGAGCAGATTCAGCAAGCTTCACTAAAGTGAGCATAACTAACTCAATACTTGTCCGATTTAGTCCATTCTTTTTCCTATGTGCTTGGATTGACCTTAGCTTCGATTCCATGGGTTTTTCACAGTAAATAAGTCCCTGGAACTCCGGAAAAAAGGCTCCAAAGTTCACTGTTCATTTTTGTTTTGATTCAAACTTTACTAAACGTGTTCAAACTTGAGTCTAACTCATCTCAAACCTATATCCTTATGCTTATAACCACTTCTATGGTTAGTTAGGCTTAAAAACAAGGTTGAGACATTCAAAATCAGAGGATTAATCCTCATAAACTTTCTGTTTTGTTCAAGGGTTTAACCCACAAGTGATGTTCAAGCTCAAAGCTTGATGTATGTGTGATATAGGATTAACTTGGGTTGTCCTACCTAAAAATCCACACATTGCTTGATGATTTCTTATAGATTAGTTGTTTATATTCTTGTATTACTTATAGTTCATGACCCTCCTTGAATGTTTTTACATCAAGTGTAGTGATGAACACTTAGAGGTGCCTAAATGGAAGACTTCTCTTCCTACCTCCTACATGACTTCCATGAAACTTAGAGGTACCTAAATGAAGATTTAATCTTCTACCTCATGCTTGACTATTGGACATACTAATATGTAACCTAAATAATACTTATATGTACTATTCAATATTCGAACCTTGGATGATGAACTTGTGTTCATTCGTCAAAGTGCTAGAATAGCATCATCCGAGACATAAAACTTGTTTTGATTCTAATGGGTATACTACTCATGAAAACATTAACCTTTGAGGTTTCATAGTGTCAAAACAAGTACTTTATGTTAAAAGATGATTACTTTCGTATACATATGTTCTTGTGTTTTAAATTCCTAAATCTTTAATCTATCGTTACTCTCCGATACTCATACGCCTTGTTTACTTCGTGTAGAAGGACTTGGTGTTCCAACCCCCTAATCAACAAACAACTCACTCGCGGATTCTCAAGTTCAAGACTTGCAAAACCGTGAGTACACTCGACCCATTTACTTTTAAAGACACTTTGGGTTGTAACATGTTAATATACAAAATACACACTCACACACTTAAACATTCTTTATACTCTCAATCCGTTATACATACTACTTGTTTACTTAGGTTCATGCTAGATTATACATGCCATATGTCATTAACTTTGCTAAGCCCTCAACTTAACATATATAGCGCTATAGGAGTAGTACACCACCCGTCGGGGTCTTGTTAAGTCTTTATTCTAAACGGTCTCGTCACTTTGTGGCAAGGGATGCTAAATACTAGTGGACACTTGGGTTTGACGTATTGCTATGCATGCTAGTTACCTTGTTTACAAATTGCCATGTGGATTCAAGAAAATACTTTTATACTTATGCTATACTTATTCAAACCTTGTGTACTCGCCTTTGCTTTTGCTTTTGCATTGAACTTTATTTTAAACATGTTACAGGTTGATGATGATGATGATGCTATGAAACGAAGTAGCGATGATGCCTAGATACACATTTAGACGTCTTAGGTTTAAATTGTTGTATCAAATTTTGTTTCGTTATGTTATGAACATGTTATTTGAATTTCTATGTAATGTTGACAATTTTATTAAGAAATGAAAAATGGTTGATTTAAATATTGTCACCAATAGTGTTATGAAGTCTCTTGCAATCTATTTCGTCTCATCCCGATGATTCCGCCATCGGTTGGGGTGTGACAGTAGCTCACCATAAGGAGTTTTAATAACCACTTGCTTCTTATCGCACATAATCTGAGCTTGATTAGAAGACAACCAATCCATGCCTATCACTATGTCGAATCTAGCTAATTTCAAAGGAAGCAAGGACAATGGAAAAGAGTGGTTCCTAATGGATATAAAACATCCATCTAATACGGTTGAAGCAGTCTCTATTGTACCGTCAGCCAATTCTACTTCATATTTTATGCTTAGGGTTCTAACAGGCAGATTTAATAACTTACAAAATTTATTATCCACAAACGACTTATCTGCACCCGAATCAAGTAAAACCCTTACATAAACATCATTGATAAGAAAGGTACATGTCATCACGTTGTCATTCTGAATCGCTTCTTGTGCATTCATTTGAAAGACCCGAGCATTGATCTTTTTACCTTCTTCAGGTTTCTTTGCATACTTTAGGCAGTTGGACTTGATATGCCCCTTCTCGTTACAGTGGTAACAAGTCGCATCCTTTATCTTCTTACAATCCAGTGTTTTATGCTTACTAGATTTGCAGATCCCACAAGCTCTTGGCTGCGATTGGGACTTTGACTCAAACCTGCACTTTCCTAGATGGCGCTTCTTGCAAGTCTTACATTTGGGCTTCTCACCCGACTGTTGGTCATCCTTTTTGAACCCTGAACTCTTCTTGTTCTCAGAGTTCCCCTTATGTTTCTTCTCAGAACGACGTGAGTTCTCATCCTCACGTTTCCTTTTTCCCTCATCAGAGTTCCTAAGCGATCTCTGCCTGACCGCATCAAGAGTAAGAGATAACGACAGATCAGCCACTGACCTAAAGGTACTAGGTCTTGATGCTTTCACACTTGCCTTAATCTCCGGAGCTAAACCTCCAATAAATCGAGCTATACGTTTCGGTTCCGGTGTGACCAAGTATGGAACCAATTGCGACATAGTGTTGAAGCTCGTAAGATATGCCTGACAGTCTGAGTTCTTCATAACCAATGTCAAGAAGTCAGTCTCAATTTTCTCAACTTCATGTTGAGGACATAAATTTTCTTTGATTAGAGCAACAAACTGGTCCCAAGTCAAGTTGTATATCGGAATCTTCCCTGTAGCTTGGATCAGTGACCTCCACCAAGCTAGAGCTTCTCCTTTAAACGATTGTGACACAAAATTCACAATGTCCTGTTCGGCACAACCACTAATATCAACCACTGTGTCTATCTCATCTAGCCACGTCATACAATCGATGGCTCCTTTCTCCCCTGTGAAGTCTCTGGGCTTGCAGGAGACGAAATACTTATATGAACAGGTTTTAGCACGTGGCTCTTGATTGAGCACTACTTTCTTAGATGGAACACTCCTCTGATTCGATGAGTGATGAGATTCGCTCTTGCGAGCTGAATGAGTCTTAGAGGGTGGTTTTGAATGTGGTACAGACTGTGTTCTGACGTGGGTACCACTTGATTCATTAAATTGTCTGTCAAGAGCTCGAGTAACGGCATTATCTATTAATGCCTGTAGTTCCGCACCAGCCATATTAACTCTGGTAGTATCATTATTCTCTCTTGGGTGACTGTTAACTTCCTTCGATTCAGCCATGTAGCTTGTTTGCTACAAAACAGTTGACAATATTTTATTCAGAGGTTATTATGGGATCATTATTTCTGATGATTCATTAACCATGGTAAACATAGACCATATTTGGTTAATTTGTTAATCATATTTATTTAGGATTTTCATTATAATTTATCATAATTAAAAAGTATTAAAGGTATTATTAATGGCACATAAGGCCTAGTCACAAGGACAACTTTAAGATTATAAGCCATGATTTCAGAGAATTGAGGTATTAAGGTTTGAACGTAGTTCATTACCTTTTATCGACAGGGAGTCGTAGACTACATCTGTCTTTTGTCTTATTTGACAATTATTACGGCCCGTAGGTGCCACATCACTAATGGATGTTTAAATAATAAGGAAAGAAATTGGAAGAATCCAATATAAGGATGACTTATGTGATTTTATCGAATCACATTTGCCAGGAGTGTTAACATGTTTTCAGATGTTAACAAGGAATTTGAATCTAAAAGGAACTGCCATCATGGCCCTGTCTTAATATGACATATAGGCTAGGTTTTGCCTTTAAGATTTTCTTTAATATTTATTGGCAGATTTAATACGAAAAGGAATGATATTTTGGATTTATTTCATATATTATATTCATACATATAATGATAAATGAAATTTTTAAAATTAAAACATTCCATTAAATTTAAAAGGAGTACATAGATGCCCTAAACGAGACTTTTAAACAAACAATTTGTCCACATTGGGACTAAAAAGGAATTACAAGTCCTCGCAGGGACTGAATACATAAATAGATGTCCACACAGGGACTTAATTGAAATTAAAAATTACAAAACAAATAAAATAAGGAATTTCAAAAATCCCTCTTCTTCTTCTTCTTCCCCTTGATCAGATTCGCCAGACCTTTAAGAAATCCCTGGTGGCTCCTACGCTCGTCTTGAACCTCTCGTTCCACCTGGCTCAACCTCTGAAGAATCTCCTGTTGTTGCGGCGGCGGGATTAGTGGCGGCTGCGGCGGCTGTTGTTGCGGAGGTGGAGCAGGTGGTGGGTATTGGTACCCATATGCTTGGTACCCAGAATGGTATGAAGTTGCGAAAGGTCCTTCAGGGTGAAGACCATTGTAGTTTGCCGCTACGAGATACGGGTCAACATCGGGGGCATTGTAGTAGTTGTACCCCGGGCAGGCTGGCTGCTTAAAAGGGTTATAGGCCGCTGCACCGGCGTAGGAAGGTATTGGGTTATCAAAACCCATATGTGGTGGTGGTGGTGCGACTGGCGTAGAGTCCACCTCAGAAACGGGGTTTGAAGGCCCACCCATCTGTGGGTCTTCATATAGTGGCGGGTAGTGATTGCCACTTGAATGTTGAGGGGTGCTGAAGTGGAAACCCCCTCGCACGGACATCCGGGCACCTGATCTTCTCCGCCTCGGTGGCTCTGGAGGCGGTCACTACTCTGGCGGCGACGGTGGCGTAACCGCCTGGAAACGTGAATCCTCAGAGGGATCCTGCTGCTGCTGTTGAGGTGGGTTGTAAGGGGGAGTAAACTCCCAGTTGTATGTGGCAAACCTTGCTTCATAGCTGTCTGGACCCCGATAAGGTGATCCATGAAAAGATGACCCATCTGAAATCTCTATGGGATGCGTGGGCGTCCCTGATGGTGGCTCGGCAGGATCCGGATCTTCGTCCATATCCATGTCTTGGTCACCGGAAAAATGATCTTCTAGTCCCAATGGGTTAAAACCCACTGGTTCTTGCACCTGATTTACCGGATTGAACCGGCTCTGAAAGTACGGGGTCGGGTCCTGAAAGGCGCGGTGTGAACCCGACCGCTGCAACGGCAAATAGGAGTGGTATGAGTCATTGGGCTCATTTTTTGACTGTGGCCCAAAGGAGTGGTGATACGAGAGCGAAGAGCTTAGCGAGACTGAACGCCTCGCGGGTTCCAAATACGTCCTCCATTCTTCTTGAGGACTAGTGCTCATGGTTGCTGATGGAGTTCGCCGGTGTGAAGGCCCGGCCTCATGATCGTTAGGTGCAGTAAAATGGCGCCTTGCCTCGTCCTCCTCTCCTGAATCTTGGCGGCATTTTCTTGATCCTGTCAACAAAAAAAAAAAAACAAGAGAAAGCAATAAAATTAGGATTAGTCCTATGTTGTTAGCCTAGACTCGGAGGTCAAGGAATGTGCAAACTGTGTCATTGAGATTAAACACAAAAGGCTAGTGTTTAATTCACTCAATGTTGGCTCTGATACCAACCTGTCACACCCAGATATTTCCACGTACTACCGGTGGGCCCGGTGGGGAGTATCGTGACATAGTTGATATCATCATAGTCAAATAATCACAGTTCAATGCACAGCGGAAGTCTAAAAGTAATAATTATACAAACTGATTTGAAAGTATCGAAAATATTACAAACGGAATGTAAAAAGATCCACAGGCGGATCAAAACAAAATAAGATAATTGTTCAACAAATTTTTAAGCATCTAAAGCTTGCAAGACTCTTTATTGATACTAGGAGTAGCCAGCCCATTTCGCTTAGTACCTGCACTTAACCTTTTTGGAAAATACGTCAGTTTACACTGGTAAATACAATTAACTGACTCTTTTGAAAAGTGTTTATAAAATTGATTTAAATTCACAAGGCACAAATAATCTTTTATAACTTGGGATAATTATTTAAAAATAATCTTGTAAAAGAATTATATGTTTGTTATACGTTCAGTAGCCCGGGTTAAATACCGGGTTAAAGATTAATAGACACACCACATAATATAACCCACGGCGAGTTATTCTCGAACAAGCGGGTATATCATTTTACATACGCACCGGCAGGTGTATGCCTACACCCCGTGCTTAAGTCGTGGCCATTTCAATGAATGAGCCGAGGATATCCAGGACATGGTCATTAACCCCCCAAAGGCTTAAAACAAACAAAACAGATTAAACGGGTTATCTCAATGATTTAACCTTCATATGATTAAAGATTCAATACCCGACCAAGCGGTATTTTATATACCGTACTCCAAGCCCGTATAAGTGAAAATAAGTTAAAAGTATTTACCTGAGCAGAATATAACTTTATTCCGAGCCGTAAATCAATCAAGCAAGTACAGATAGCTTTTACCGGGCTCCTAATCTGGAACGAAGGTTTTTAATAACCTATTAGAATCCTAACGGGTCTTATTTGAGTCTTAACTTAGACCGATTAGTTTTAAAGAAATGTATACGGTTCAAAACGCAAGATTAAGTGAAGACCAGATTAGAATGTGATTTAGACCCTACAAGTATGAAGACTTGTATAATATGGGTAAACTAAACACATTCTGGATTTTGAGGAAAAATGATAAGGTTTGACCCGTTTCGGTCAATTTATGTAAACTAGTCACATAAACCGCACCGAACGCGAAAATGCATAACGGGTAACCGAATGAGTCATGAACAGGTTCCTTAAGTTAATTTGCTTAAAATGTGTTATGATATCAGTAGGATACCTTTCATTATGCCTAAAACGAATTTAAAATCAATTTAAGCCCCGTAGGGATATTTTGGTCATTTTAAAGATTATAAAAGAGTTTAAATGACAATCCGAGGTTCTGGTCTAAAATGATCAGTAAAAATATTTATTTTATTAGGTTATATCAGTAAGATATTAAACATATGTGAAATTTATCATCTATGGCCAAACTATGCACCGTAAGGGCATTTTGGTCATTTCACATAAGCTTTAAGGGTCAAATTTGGAAATCTGATTTCAAAACTTTTACTTACTGTTAAAGTATCAAAATTTACTTATAATTTAAGTAGGTAATGGGTCTTAAATGTTAAACATAGTTTTAACCCATACTATGTGTTTAAAACGCGTAAAAGTCGGTTTTAGGCGATTTTCAGGTTATATAAGGAAAGCTGAGATTTTTATCAGTCCAGAAGGCTTTAAATATTTTATTTAACATATGAATTTAGTAGAAAAATATTTGGTATCAAAATGTTATGTAAAACTCATTTTATTAGTAAAAAGGGTATAACCGTCAATTACCGAATCAAAGCAAGAACCTCATGTTATGATCAGTTTCAAAATTAATAAAAATCTCCAAAAATCCCAAAATATTATATTACATCAGTGGGTAAAAGGTTTGGTGTCAAAATTTGGGTTTAAATGGGTTTTATGCTAAAATGCCGTCTAAATAAATAAAAAGCTTTTAATTTACGATATCGAGCATAACTCCTAATTTAGACCTCAAACTGATGTTGAATTTTTAGGACATGTTTATAAATCAGTAACAAAGGTTTTTGTCCTCTCACATTTTCAAAAATCTCATTTTAATATCAAAAGGGCATAATGGTCAATAATTAAGCAATTAACGGAAACATGCATATGACTTAGATTTAACAAGAACCATTTAGTATAATCTCATAGGGTTATACTAACATGCAATATGGTCCTAATGGAACCCTAAGGCATATCTAAACCAAGCCTAATCGGGTCAGAACTGAAAGTCAAAGCAAAAGTCTACTTTTGCGACTTTCGGTTCCGAACCGAGCCTAAACTCAGAATCGTCGGGTTGAACATGCCTAAACATGTCCTTATATTATTTACCAAGTTATTTTAGTGTTTAAACATGTTCCATAACTTCTATATTACTAGTTATGGATTTATTTGCAAAAACAGATTCTGTTGACTTTTTAATAACAAGTTTGACCCGACAATTGACCAAGTTAGAGTGGGAATCAGTAGGTGCCCTTTTATGGGTTTATTACCTACATAATTACCAACTCATAGCCACTTTCAATTCAAATAATGGATGGACCATTAGTGATTAATCATTTAGTATTACACTACCAAAAACTTAATTACAGAGGCTAAGCACACTTACAAGAGTCCTTCACACGAAGATTGAGACTAATAGAGCTTCCTTCCAAAGTAGGATGCTCCAGAAAGTGATCAAAAAGCTTCAAGACTTGGGAGTAATGTTTGAGAGTATGAATTGATCATGCAAGTGAGAAATGCTACCAAAAACCCACCTATTTAAACCCATTGAAGGTGTCATCAGATCAATACAGGTGTCTTGGCTCTTCCTTGATCAGAATATGTGTCCAAAATGGTTTTTAAAACCATCAAACAGTCCCTAGATTCGAGTTAAACCATGCAAGGGTGAAGAGAGGTGCAGTGACTTGTACCTGTGCATGTTTCTGTCCAGATAAGGCTGTTACGTCGCGCGACGGCAGAGGGTGTTGGTGGTGGCATGACACCACCATAAGGGTAACCAGATCAGCAAGTTTCCAATTTGACATTTTCACCCCCTGGACCTTCTAAAGCGTAAAATCTTTCATTTTAAGCTCATTTAACCCATTTAACTTTTATTTTTATGATCCAAGAGATATAACCAAACACCGTTAGGTTCGGTTTCGTTAAATGATAATCGAAAACACAAGTTTTGTCTTGTTGACGCTTTTAACCCCTTAATTACGAAAGTTAACGTATTTTCCTCATACGATATCGAAACCTTGTGAAATTTTTATCACTTATTCTTGGGAGCATAATTAATCGTTACAAGGCTCCGGGTTTGCTACAAGGTCACTCAGAGGTATTATTTAAACATGTTGACACATTTAACCCTCGCGTCTTGTAAACTTTCACTTTCTTCCACAAATGGTTTCATACGATTCATGATTTATTCGTTTAAGGGTATAAACATCGTGTGGGGTTGTTAAAAGGCAAAATTATCAAATGTTGACACTTTGAATCCTCTTATACACATACTTTCTTCGTTTGTCAACTTCAGTCCCTCGTAATCAATTCGATAAACGTTTAAAGTCCATGACACGTGTCGATACTATATTGGACATGATTTTGCGAGGTGTTACAATAGTGATAAAGCAATCCCAAGTTCTTGTATGATATTCATAGATTAGCATACAATTATTGAAATTATGTTAATTTGATGTTAACAATAGCACGAACTTAGTTGGAAAATTTAATTAAAATGTTAGCCTAAAAATAACGTCTACCGGGTATTTGATGAAATACCTAAGTGAGTTCGTTAAACCGATTTGTGCATTTGCATATGTTAATACGCAGTTGACTTTTAAAAGTCAAACTGGCCTATAATAAGATCAAATGGTAATTTGATATAAAACCTGTAAGGTGGGATAGTCGTGATAAATAATGACCAATATAACCATCTTGTGAATGATAAATGATAGTTTAACGCTTGACAAGCTCGGTGGAAGCTTCGGAAGAAGCAGGTCAAACAGATCAAGTGAGCAGGAAAAAGTATAATCGGATGCAAGGTAAGTAAAGCTTACATCTTTTAAGTAAAACGCCTACTTTTTGTATTGGTTAAGAACAAGGTAATTAGTATTTGAAATATGACGTTCCGACGCGGAATGATACGGGTCGGAACAAGTGAAAATTGTAATGCCTGCGTCCCTAGACTTTTAACTTTTGTCAATTTTAGTCCCTAAGCTATGTGGTACTTGACACTTTTTGATACTTGTGATAATTGAATCTTGAAACTTGATAAATCTAAATTCTATGAGGCTTGATTATTAATACTATGATTCTTAAGACTTAATGCTATGATTCTTGATACTTGATACTTGGAAACTATGATTCTTGATACTTGGAATCTAGATTCTTGACTCTTTGGTGCTTGACTCTTGAGACTCGTGAAACTTGAGACTTGGTGGAACGAGAGACTGGAGTCTTGTCACTGGCGGAAACTATGGAACTTCGAAACTAATGTGTTAATGATATAATCTAGTTATGTGATACTATTACCTAATAATACGCAACACAACGCTTAACCTAACTCGCAAAACGAATCAGGACGGTGAAACGGAAAGGATGGGATTGACCGGATGGCAATCCGATCGGATGACCAACCGATCGGATGGTCATCCGATCGACCTGTCATCTGATCCGCTGCACACCGCCTCACACTCCTCTATGACACTATAAATAGGCCTGTCACATCATTCTCACTGATGTGACAGTCTCACTCGATCCAGACGCACACACTCCCCTTTTCTTCCATTTCTCGACGAGTTCGGTACGTTTTACACTAGATTCTTGTACATCTTTGATCTACACGCTATTCTCCACATGATTCTTCTTTGAAATCTCACTTTTCTCTGTGAAATCTCAAAGATTTGAGCCCTTGAGGGTGACGTCATCATGGTGGGTTGTACAAACTATGGTGTGATGTCATTCCTGCCGAGATCTAGATCAGATCTAAGGAATTTCATATGTTTTACACTAAATCTTAACTAAATCTAGACATTTTAGCCAAAAACTTATGTTTCTCTTCTTCATTTCTTAACTTTTCACTTAAAACGGTGGAATCCGGATCTGAACGGACTGAAGACTTGATGATTAGTCTTGAGTCGGCTCGGAAATGGATTGTTGCCGGAAAAGATGACTGGAGTACGGATTCCGACATAAGCACTGTCACGAACAGACGACTGATCAGACCGGGGTGATTCCCAACCAATCAGACCGGCTGAACATTGATGTATCTACTGTTGTCTCGAGACGTATCATGTCGTCACCGTCAAACCAGAGACTTAGAAAACTTTACAAGGTCGTGACGGAACAAGGACAACTTAATCGAATGGCAATCCGATCGGATAGCCATCAGATCGAACTGCCATCCGATCAGGTGACACTTGCCTCTTAACCTTAAACACTTTGGAACCTTGAATCTTTGGTCGTCAAATGGCAATCTGATCGGATAGCCATCCGATCGAACTGCCATCCGATCAAAGTGACAATGTGCCTTGAAACCTTTCAATACTTAGAAACTTTTCTGAAACTTTAAACTTGGAAACTTCCATGATCGAATGGCAATCCGATCGAATAGCCATCCGATCGAAGTAACCTCACTTAAACACTTGGTAATCAATTTGGAATCTTGACTCTTGGGTCGAACGACCATTCGATCGAATGGCCATCCGAACGGATGACCATCCGATCGGATGGCAATCCGTACCTCACTCACAACAGTCAACCTCAATCGAATGGCAATCCGATCGGATAGCCATCCGATCGAACTGCCATCCGATCCAGAGACTGATCCGAAACTTTTTGCAATCTCGTTGTTTTATCCGACACTTATCTGTTGTAATCTAATCAGGCTAAACCTAAAGAGCTCCCTTTGATCCAATAACAGTTAATCTGTTAAGAAATCACTGTGAGTATACTCAATCCCTTTTTTTTAAACTTTGGGATGCAACATGTATTCTGTTAGACTATGAAACTTGATACTTTTGAATCTAAACTCTATCCTATGTGTATGTGAAACTTGTGATTCTTGATTCTTTGTGCTATGTGGACGTTTAATCCAGAGTGTGTGGTTCCGCCTTAACAATAGTAGCGCTATAGGAGATGCACTCCCCATTATTCTCGGGGGTATTGTTAGGAGGATTCTAGTTTTCCTTGATTCTTGGGAAAACACTAAAGCATCGGGACACTTGGGCTATCACTTGGACTACAAACACTAGCATGGCTGAAACTATTTTGTTATCATTTACATTACGGATATGAGTCTTTTGAATCTATTATACTATATACTCAAACTTGTATACTCATTAGTACATTTCTGTACTGACTCTATTTTAATACATGTTGCAGGCTGATAGGATGCTGAAACATGGAAATCAAGCTAGGGTTGATGCTTATAAACCCACCTAGTTTAATCTAGATTTTTGAACAATGATTTATGGTTGTATTTGATACCTTGTTGGTGATGTTGTTTTAGACAATTTTTGCATGAAAATCAATTAATCTATAATGAAACTTTTGATGTTATGGAAACTCGTGAGGAATCTGAACGCTTAGTGTCGCACCCCGTTGTTTCCGCCATCGGTTGGGGTGTGACAGATTGGTATCAGAGCCATAACTATAGGGAATTAGGATAAGTAGGAATACTTGCCCTAGTCTATAGTTCTAGGAATCTTGACTCTTATCTGTTGTTTAAGACTTATGCATTCTACCGTATCTGCTTCCTAGCAGCACATTTCCTGTTAAGCTTACATGCCTTTCCTAAGGCTGACACAATATACACTTGATACTTTGAAAACGCTGTTAAACAGTGTTTGTATTTTGCACAAAATTTTCCCTCAAGTCAGGAGTGACATCCAAACCTTGAAGGGAGAATTTCCATATTATATTCTAGAAGGTCTTATCTATTGATAAGTACCGACGTTATTAGGGTACGACATTGTCAAGATAGAGGTGAAACTCAGACCTTGATAACTAGTCCCACTCTTGATTTTATGTCTCGCCAAGGTCCCGAAACTTCCAATCAATTAGGGACGTGAAATGACCAAAAGGACGAATATCATAGGCCTAACATCGATGACGTATTTGTCTCAGTAAGTCAGGACACGTTGCCCTAATTCGAAAGGAGTTCGAATCACTTTGGTTAGTCACCGTTCCTCTACCTAGAACAATCTATGTTTTATGAGCCTATCATTTATGCTATCTCGACTTTTATATGTGGTTTTAAACTTGATTCTTCGTCTGTTTTGAGGATTTTTACACGATTCGCATGTATATCCGCAATCTAAAGCACTAATTCTAATCTCAGAATCGAACTAAATTTATGAAGCTTTGTTCATGATATTAATCTATGTGGGAATCTTGATCAACTATGATGCTATGTAGAGCTATTTGATGAATCTATGTGTTATTGTGGTTGTGAAGCACTGAACGGAACATGGCATAGAAATACGAGACAGAAGTGACGTGTCTGAAACATGGTGGATACGCCGCTGGTACTTCCTATATATAAGTGTTTCAGGCATGTTACCAACTTTGGTACCACGTGCCATGCGAAACTTAGTGTTTTGCAGACCGGTGATGAGATGGTTGAAATCTAAGCTATGGGAAACTACTTGTGTAATCTGTATGGAATCTAAGTGTGATCTACATGTACTTTAGCATAATCTATGTGGAATCTAAGTACATATGTGTTGTTTTGAGGAACAAAATTTTTATATGTATATTTTATAGTTATATCTAATTGCTATTTACATAAAAAAAACCTAACGGTCACTATTCACGCTATTGGTCGCTATGACTCAGATAGCGACACTTGGTCACCTCGCTACATAGCGCGCTATAGCGGTCGCTATAGCCGCTATTGACAACTATGGTGAAAGCCCAAAAGCATAGGTGATAGGTCCCATAAAGTAAGCACATATAATACGAATTACAATTGCATAAGCCAGATATAACAGATACAATCAAAACTCAGAAACCTAACAAGACAACAAGCAAGAACATAGCAAGACCCATGCACAAAGCAATGCAATAAATTAATCTTCAGCTAAATGATCCAAATAATGATATTGCACACTGAATAGTGACCTACATGTAACTGTTTTAAGCTTAAAAGCTGCTATGTTAACCTTAAAAACCAACTTCATTCGCCTAAAAATCCAGAGTTCTTTTCATCACAATGAGTACAATAAGAAATTCGTGACTTTAAAAAGAACCAAACGTTAACTTATTATTATATAACAACGTATACAAACAGAATACACATACACTGAGCATTCACATTGGAATCCCTATATCATTACCAACCTGAAAAGTTTAAGGTTTTTTTATGAATTTATACACTAAAAAAAACACAATACAAAAGAATAAACAAATTTTGTGACTGGCTACAAGTAAAAGAAACAGAAAAAATACAATACAAAGAATAAACAAATATTATTTAGTTAAACAGAAACAGAGTTGAGAGGGTTTTTTAGAAGGTGAACAATTTTATGAATAAAAACATTTTAATTTTGTTAAATTATAGATATAAAAATAACCAGACAAATCTCCCATAATTCGTACAAAATCAAGATGACGATTCACTAACCCTAAAAATTAGGGTTATTGGATTTTATCACCCTCAACTATCGGCCTTTGACCGTTGCCACCCGCAACTAACACTTTGACACCCGGCACCCCCAACTTGACTTTTTGTTTGTGCTGGCACCACCCAGTTAAATCTTCACTAACTGGGTTTGTTTTTTATCTGACGTGGCACAAATTTGATGAGTTAGAGCTGATTAAGTGGTGATGATCTAGGCAAAATTATATCCACGTTAGCAAACAATATCCACAAACTCTCAATTTTCTCTTCTTAATCTTATCATCCATCTGTAACTATCTCACATGATCAACGAACCATGGGTTGCTGCAGCGATTATCATTGACGCTCTGGTGGCGGACCTTTTATTACACATCAAACGATCATCATCATTTTCGACACCTGCACCGCCGTTGAGTTTGAATCCTCCAGGAAGGGGTGATCATAAGTCTCGATCGAAACCGTCGGCGATTTCTAATTCCACCGTTGGTAAAGGACATCAAGGGAGCCCTAGCACACCGCTGTCGTGGAGGGACGGTTACGATGAATCTACCAGGTGTTCAGATCATAGATCCGGCAAGGTTTGTATCTTCTCCGTCGTTCTCCGTCTACAAAATCAAATTACTGAATCACGCTAAATTAATCGGCTCAAAACCCTAAAACTCTGATAAAATAAAATAAGAAAAACCTGTCACAAATATGTATTTATCTTCGAATTAGCAGAATTAACATACTCTTTGTGTTCATTTAAAACCTACCACGTGTTCAGATCATAGATCCAGACGCAATAGTCATCTCCGGCGAAATCATTACACTATTTTACAGTCAGATTGTCGCCGGCGACGGCGTACGACGGTGATCGGAAAAGTTTTCTCAGTGGCCATGATTGATTGATCTGTGTTCGATTTCACAATAGGGTTTTGAGTGAAATTGAAGAAAGGTCGAATTGGGAGCAGACCCAGTTGACGGCAAGTTCAAGAAATTGAAATGATGGGGTGAAGACGATGATTGCCAGCTTGAAGAAATCAAGATTCGGAAGAATAATAGGATATGATGATATGAACGGTGATCTAGCATATGGAGACAACTAGACAAGATCCCATTTGAGGAAAATTAATAAAGCTTTGAAATTTAATTTAATTTAGGGTTATTGGATTTAAAGTTGTTGCCTTGCTTCTGACACGTAGGATCAGATATATGCTGAATTCGCCATGTCATCTTGTCCATGTAAGCTTGGATGTGCCACGTCAAATAAAAAACAAACCCAGTTAGTGAAGATTTAACTGAGTGGTGCCAGCACAAACAAAAAGTCAAGTTGGGGGTGCCGTGTGTCAAAGTGTTAGTTGGGGGTGGCAACGGCCAAAGGCCGATAGTTGAGGGTGATAAAATCCAATAACCCTAAAAATTAAGATATAAGTAATAACAAAACGAAGGGAGAAAACCCTAGAAATAGAAATCCAACGTGACGTAGATCTGTATCTTCCTCAAACAATCATACGTGTAAAAGATTAAACATTGAACAGTTAGTAATCGTTGAGTCTAATTCTTACCACCGGAGCTTTTGCAAGGCATGATGATGAGAGAGTAGATAGAGAAAAAATTATAGACGACGATATGAATGAATATGAATAGAAGATTTACGATCAAATTACGCTGCTACTTATAAGGAAACATGTGGCTATAAATAGTTGTACGTTACGCTTTCTGAGTTATACATGGTGGTGTGATGACTTGGCAAATACGATTGATTTGTTCTTCTGGAAGCGTCTAATTTTGTATTTTATTTTCCCCTCCCCAAGAATCTCATTCTAGTTGATTTTTCTTTATTTTTGGAAATTGTTTTCTTTTTCTTAGGGGAGGGATGTGATATACCACACCTAGCCACATCATCACTTTTAGCGCCCCCTATCCATCCTCTGCACGCTAAAGAGGTGTCATCGATTCTTCGCGAGCCTAGTAACGAGCACTATTACCCATTTCTTTTCCACTAATCACATTTCCCTCTTTTTTATTCCCTTTTTCTTTTTTTATATTGTTTAAAAGGGGTTTTAAACTATTTTCTTTTTCTTTTTTCATACTGTTTAAAAAGGGTTTTAAACCATTGCATGAATTTTAAAGGAAGTGACTTTAAAAGCCTCCATATGAGGTGACGCATAAGTGGAGTTGATGTGGCGTGATAAAGCCCATTAGGGCTTTAAACCACACCCTCTAGCCTTAAAATTTTTAACTTATTCGTATAAAAACGTTCGTAAAATTAATATAAAACATTTTTAATACTAAATTACAAGTTAGATAATAAAGAAGTAAAATTAAAAAAAAGAAAGAAAATGAAGTGGAATCGTATTTGTCTCGGGATTTGTTCTTAATACAATTCATCTAAAGTCTAAAACAGATTAAGGTTCTCTTAAAAGAATTTGTTTGTTTCGCAGGGTATAAGAGCCGTAACAATGTGTAATGTCTGGGATGACTCGAACACCCGAATTGTACAATGAAACAAAAGTCCAACTTGAAACTACAGACTTTCGCATGCACCCGTACGCCTACGCAACAATTCGTTTTCCATCCAAACCACACACATGCCATATTGTGCCTGCTTGCCCGACCTAGACGACTCACGCTAGACACCACACATGCTAATTGAATCCTTGCTCGCGCACCCACCATCTGGACCAGATGACGCGTCACATACGCAAATAGATGTGCCTAGTCAAGCCACCCACAAGTGTGCAAAGTGCAACTTCAAAGCGTCACATTGCCCCCGTCACCCTCATCACGCACGCACGGGTGCTTCACACCCTTGGGAACCCTACTTGTGTGTGCTTCTAGGGAAACAATAAGAAAATGATTCTCTCACTTATATACCACTTCAAGTCCCTCCTAGGTGGGACAAGTTCACACTCTTTCATTTTCCATGCTTTTTTCTTACCATTTTCTCAAACTTTCACAATTTCACACAACTTGCGTTGATATTTATTCATCATAGCTCTATTTTGTACATGGTTTAATATGTTTTGAAGTTCGTCAAACATAAACCCGTATGTGTGTGTGTGTCCAAAGCTTGGAAACAATTATTTTCCTATTTTGTGATAAAGACTATTTTCTTTACTATTTTTTCTAACATTATTTGTATAATCAAAATACATCATATACGGTTTTACCATCAATAACAAACGTTCTCACAAAAGTGTGTAACTGCGTGATACATTAGTAACATTTGTAAACTTTTCTCAAACAATACGCTAATTTTACAAACATGTTACAATTTTCCATATTACACCACTTTAAAATTATTTTTATTACCAAATTACATCTATATCTATGATACAATATAATACATTTGAGGAGGGTAAACTTGTAATTTACCATCCATTTTAAAATGCCTACTTTTGGTGCGCAAGGTACACAGCCTATGCAACTTCTCTTAATTAGTACATTATTTAATACATATATACTTCATTTAATAAATTTCTCTTAATAATACATTATATATATATATGGGGTTAGTGTAAAAAAGGGTCATTTTGTGAAAAGTGTAAGAAGTGTTTTAAGCCCTTAGATTTTGTAGTTAATGACTGAGATAAAAAAGACTTAAAATGTAAATTATGTTTTATTTTTTTGACTAATTTGACTAGATTAGGGGTAATAGTAACTTTTTATATTTTATTGTTTAAATTAAGAAACTGTCATCAACTTTAATGCACGTGCAAGTTCCACCAATCTTTTTTGAACGTCAATAACTTTTTATACGTAACATTTTTTTTTAAATTACGCTATAATAACGAGTTTTTTTATCTTTAATATGAGTACCATATTGCTATATTTATATAGATAAAAAAAATTACGTATAGCATAATATGAAGCCTACTGGAATGCAGGTTTAAATACCATACGAAGAACATATAATGGATTGCATATGTAAAACACCATGAATGCAGGTTTAAAACACCATAAGAAGAAGATGTACTGGAATTGCAGGTGTAAAACACCACACAAAATGTGCAATGCAATAACTCCATATGTTAAAACACCATGATTGTATTACGATTCAAGTCGTGGTGTTTTGGAATCTAAATGGTGTTTTTGGAATCTAAATGGTGTTTTATATTATCAAAACAATC
This sequence comes from Helianthus tuberosus, assembly GCA_030545235.1. Lineage (NCBI taxonomy): Eukaryota > Viridiplantae > Streptophyta > Magnoliopsida > Asterales > Asteraceae > Helianthus > Helianthus tuberosus. Next base: position 68,126,379 of record CM060406.1, read on the forward strand.
AAAATCATTCCTGCAACTAATGTAGTATACTCATTATGATTTAAAACACCTTGTTCACCAGATTGTATGTCATATAATATTATAAAACACCCTGCATCAGAACAGTTATATGTTACTTAAAAACATCTTGTTGAACTATAGTATAAAACTTCCTGTAGCTAATGTATTTATCTTCGCTATGCAAACAAAAAACACCGATTAAAAAACGAATGTAATAATCTTCGCTATCAAAAGAATTAGATGAATCTGATTTATAAAATTTGTCCATTCGTATAAAACAGTTAATTCGTAAACAATCTTTGTAAAAAATAAAATTATATCAGCATCCTAAAATAACTCACTGACGGTTACAAGATTATTTTATCATTTAATTGAACTTTGAAGTAAATTACATTATTGCCATTTTTCATTAATATAATTGAAGGACACATGTCAACACTATATTATTTCTTACACTTCTCACACTCTTACCTCTTTTTGCAGGATCCTTAATCTCTCTCTCTATATATATATATAAACAGTTTCTATCACATGAGATTATTTAATACATTATTTACGTAGATAACAATTTCTATCACATAAGATTTATATAATGAATTGTGTATATGGAAGTGTGTGAATGAAGGGTGTGTGCGTGAGGTGTTGGTGTGTGCAGGTGTGTGATGAAACCGTGTATGAGTGTGCTTGAGGTGTTGGTGTTTGCAGATGTGTGATGAAACCGTGGGTTGGTGGTATTTATGGATGATTTGCACTCTGACATTACCTTATAAAACATCTTTTTAGGGTAGATTTGTAATTTAATTTTAATTTAAGACACTTAAGAAAATCTATAACGCATTTGATACAAGTTTTGATGCATAGCGAACTTGTCATTTACCATTTTATCAGTCGTGTGATATTAATGAAATATGAACATAATATTTAATGAACATAGTATTTATTGACATAGTGAAAGGGTAAAATGAGAATCACCTTGAGTTGTGAGAACCATGGGAACTAGGCTTTCCAAAAGATTTTTTTTAAAACCTCAAAAATCTTAAAAAAACCACTTGTTCCAGCAAAAGAAAATAATAAATAAAAATGTCGCATGCAAAAATTTACATTGGCTGTAACAAAATTTACATCGTTGTACACAAATTTTACATTAGGCCAAAATTTACATAAGGCTGAACTATCGACTTGACAATTTTTTTTGTCTTTTATTAAGATGTGTTTATAACATTTTTATCTACGTTTGTGCAAAAAATGGTGGCCAACTCGCGCGGAAAGTAAGAGTTCCCATGGTTCCACAACTCGTGGTGGTTCTTAATTGAACCAAATCATTGACATAAATTGTACAAATATAATATTATGTAATTTTTATTTATAGGGGAAGGTTTATTTAAGAAGAAAATTTAATTGAGAACAAAAGGAACAAAGGGTACAATTGTAAAATATTAAATAATATTTTTTTCATCTCATTTATTACTATATTTAAGTAATTAATTACTCGTAAAGACTATTATTCTCTAGACTAATTTTTTGTACTAGACACATAAAAAGTTATCCTACATATTTCGAAAATTATCCTACACATATTTAAATTTATCCTACATAACTCGCAATTTATCCTACACACCTATAATTTGTCCTACACTCTAAATTGTTTTTTTTAATTTTTTTGAAAAAAATATATATCTTGAAAATAAGTTACAAATTTAATGTAGTTAGCTATTAAATAAGAAAACTAGAAATTAATGATCTTTGTAAGTTTACAAATATACCTTTACATTAAAATTAAATGCAAATATTAAATAAGTAAAATGAAGCATTCTTATTGGTTGAAACTTGTTCTTTTTTCTTCTTACACAAAAATTCTTCTCATTTGAACTCTCCACTTTATTTATAACTTAATATTTAATATTTATTAATTGGTTGAATGTAATATTTTAATTTTTTATTCATTTTTCTTTTAGTAATGTTTGGTATTTAATAATACGTATTGGCCGGGACAGATCGGGCAGCTTGTCACATTAGAATAGGTCACATAAAAAGGCTTATGTTGTTCGAGAGAAAACAGGTTCTGGTCAAAAGAGTTTCGATTCAGACCAATGTTTAAGGCATGTCGGGTAAAATTGTGTTCTCCAAAAGAGCTATGTTTACTATCTATATCTTTATAATTTCAAAGATTTGTCCTATATGGTTATTGGTTTTTAAAACATTGATTATGGTTTTGAATTTCAAGTTATTACATTTTTTTATTTTTTAAGTGTGCTTTGAACCACTATAATGACAATCTATAAGATAATATCAGATTATTAAATATTCCATGTCTAAAAAGTTTAATCTATGTTGTTAGTAGTTTTTAAATCGATTTCAGAATTTGGTATATCGATCTACAAATCTGTAAGTTGCGTTTGTTAAATTCCTTCTTTAATCATTCTTTATGTGTTTCTCCGTTTATTTATTGTTTTAAAAGTATGGTTATGTTGATTTAACCCTAAATCCGATTGTCATTGAAAATATGTTGATTTTGTGGTCTTAACATTATGGTTTTGTTATAGAATTTGATGTTTATGCAAAACCCTAAAACCGATTGTGATGCATAATATGTTTTATTTCACATGTTTATGTAATCTTTCAAGTTTATACGAAACCCTAAACCCGATTGTTATGGAATATCTGTCTTATTTTATTTCATTATGTTAATATGTTATTGTTAATGTTAATTCTTTTTTTGTTTTTGTGTATTAAAACTATTGTTATGTTATAGAAATTTATCTTTATGCAAAAGCCTATATCTGATTGTGATGCAAAATAAGTTTTATTTTATTTGATTTTGTATTCTATGAACCTCATTCGTGTATATCATTGTTATGAATGATAGTTTTTTATTTGATTCGATTCTGTTTATATGTTTTTTTCAGTCTGATTTATTTAGTATGGTTATGTTATACAAACCTTGAATCTGATTGACATGGAAAATCTGTTGATTTTGTTTTTATTTCACATATTTATGTAATGTATCAACTTTTTAGGTCACTTTTGTTGGATTTGATCATAGAATAATAGGATTTTATAATTTAAGGAGTTGTAATTTTTGTTAATTGTCAGTGGAAATCATTTGGTGACACAATTTAGTTATTTCTTGCCCTAAAATGTGCATACACACCTATATTATGTTCATATCAGTGTCTAATTTGACTTACTTTTATTTTGATGTATCATAAGTAGATACATCATTATCAGTAGACATAACTTGCTTAGCACATTTTGTTTCAGTTTACCAATATTTGGAGTGATTCATATTGTGTGCAGCACAATACTGGGTTACTGGCCTTTGGTTGTAAAATGTGTGATATGCATATGATGTGCATGACATGTTCTGTAATCCGATTTTTTGAGGTTTTTGAAATGGGCTTGGTTGACTTTGGACCATTAGAGAAGAAAGTTGTAACCGATATGTATAATTAATATCTTAGTATGCATAATTTGAACCAAAAAGTACAATTCTTTAACTTCTTATCACATGAGTTTTTTTTAGTTTAAGTGTTTTTTATAAGTTGTTATGTATAATAAATTTTTAGAATGTCTTTTGATAAAGAAGGCATCGTATACGTGATGCGCTCCGCATAAGATTGTTTGACCTAACGCATCTGAGCATCGCACAATTTAAAACCAATACCAGCTCTAATATATGCATTATGTGTGTATTATGTTTATGATAGATAGCTGCTTTCATTTCATTTTTTGTCATGAGCTTTGTGGATGATTGTTGTCATTGGTTTCCTTTATTTGTTCTTTGTTTTTGAATTTAATTTACTTTACGTTGATGGTGTTTGTTTTGTTTATTTTGTGTAGAAAAGTTTTGATTTTTAGAATAATTTAACGGTACCCATTTGTGATATGATCTTGAATTTTTTTTAAAAAAAATTCTCATCTATTCTGCCTGTGACATCAATTATCATGAGTTTTGTGAATGGTTACATCATGGGTTTCCTCCATTTGTTCTTGATTTTGGAATTAAACTTACTTTTAATGAGGTTTGTTATCTTTATGTAAATATTAAATCTATGCATATATATGGATTCTTATTATAACATTTCCGTCACATTGTTTTTTTTGTTGTTATTTTGAATTTTTGTAATATATCAGCTGATTTGGTTTGTTTATGTAACCTGTTTTTCTAGGTTTTTAATATGGCTGAAAGTTCATCAAGGTATTTTTTGTTGATTTGGTTTGTTTATGTAACCTGTCATTTGTAGAATCTGTATTTTTTTCATGTTATCATTTTTTTCGAACAATAACATTAACATATATATGTTTATTAATATCGTATTATTTTAATCAGTATCAGAGAACCCTGCTTCTGTAGGCATATGAATCGAGCAGACGAAGTTATTCTGGTAAATCATAAATTATTACATGAGTTATTTGTGTTATTTTTTTGTTATCATTAACTACAGTTTATTATTATTGTATTTTTTTAGATATTTTGACTATAATTATAATTCATGTTCCAATGTTTGTTTTATTAGTCGATTCCTTTTGACGCTGCGTTCAAACTGTGGGGTGTGGATAAAGGCCCTACAAATGTTATGATACAGACCGAGGATGGCCGAATGTTTAATGTTGGTATAAGCGAATCAAAAGGAAAGTTATTCTTTTTCCATGGTTGGTCGAATGTTGTCATACATTTGCGACTAACCAAAGGATGTTTGGTAGTATTCAATCCCGTAGATTCTACTACGTTCAAATTAACACGTTTCCTTGATGGGGTTAGTGGCCATGGTAGCTCTTTCTGGACATATCTGCTCCCCCCATCATCTCAGTTTCATGTAAGATAATTGTTACTTTTATTTTTCTTAATGTATTTACGTTTTTCTTTAGTCCTATTTAAACTAACCTTTGAATTATTTTTTTTTATCATTCCTACATGTCATTCCTGAATGTATCCTGCCCAAAATCTATGATTATACATCCGATGATGTAATCTCCACTGTAATTGTAGACAACAAAACGTTTCATGTTATTATCGAAACGGCTGACGGTAAAGTCGGTTTTACCGTTGGTATTGACCTAATTGTTAGTCAGTTACAATTGGAGTCGGGATGTTTTTTGTTATTAACAAAATATTTTGGTAATTATTTTCATTTAAATTTTTTTGGAAAAAACGGTGTTGAAATGAATTTTCCAGATGTAGATGTCGATGAGGTAAGTATACATTTTTCTACTTATTTATATATTTGATATATTGTTAATGTAATAAATGTTATATTTAATTTGCAGGCTGTAGTTGCACCTATCAATTCTGTAAATGATGTTTATGAACAACCTCATGGTCGTGTTCATCGGTTTGTTCGTATGGATGGTCAACATTATTTTGTAAGTTTTAATATCATTTTACAAACTGTTAAATATTAAGTGTTACAATTTTATTTTGACGTAATAAAACATTATTGTTTTTAGTTTCATCTTTATTATTTATTTTCTTTTTACAACAATACAGAGGCTTCCTGATCCTGTTTCACGGATGGCTAAACTTGATGAAGGTTTAAAAGATATCACCGTCAGACTTATGCATCGTGATCCGCCAGAGCAGTTTACCAACGGTACCAAACGTGAAATGAAAGAATAAGGTTTTCGATATGCGTTAAGGAATTGGTCGAAGTTCATGAAATCTGCTGGAATTAAGGTCCGTGACACCGTTCACTATTTTTTTGATGAAAATGAACAAGTGTTGAGTGTTGAAAAGGTTGTACCCTACGTTAGGCGTAGTGATTAGTTATTTGACAAGTAGGTTTCGTTTTTCCTTTTCATATGTGAAATATTTGACATTTACGTTTCCGACCACCTTTTTATATGGTTATTGGTTTTTAAAACATTGATTACGGTTTTGAATTTCAAGTTATTACATTTTTTTTATTTTTTAAGTGTGCTTTGAACCACTATAATGACAATCTATAAGATAATATCAGATTATTAAATATTCCATGTCTAAAAAGTTTAATCTATGTTGTTAGTAGTTTTTATTCTCATTACACATAATGACAATCTATAAAAATATATTACCATGGCTGTTTATGTACAAAATTAGTGTTTATATAACTAATTGTTGTATGTGTTATATATATATATATATATAAATAAATAAAAATTACACATATGATAGATCAAAAACGATATAGAAACAACTTTTAAAGATATAAAGAAATTAATATATTCAGATATTAAGATTGCTATTTATTTTTTAAAAATATATTACCATGGCTGTTTATGTACAAAAATTACTGCTTATATATCTTGGTGTTTTGTTCTCTTATATATATAAAAAAATATATACAAAATTTAAATATTAAACAGGGAAGTGAATCATATGTATGTGTGATTGATATTATTTCGTTAAGTAACTAAATTAACTTAAAAGAAGTTGATATATTTATTGAAATAATATATAAACTATTTCAACCTTAGTTCACTGTTTTTTATAATTTTATAACATCCGTAAATTATGCTAATCATGTTAATAATTTCTACAAAAAGTATATTCTTATTTTATCATCTCTTAATCAATTAACCATTTAACATGATTGAAAATAATTATGATGCCAATCTTGCTTTGACCTTCCTCTTTGATGCATATAGAATAAAGTGTTGTTATTATTAGAAGAACAGTATTATGAACTTTTAGTAATACATATAGAATATAAGACTATGATTGTAAACCTTTTATTATAGTTTTGACCTGCTACATTAGTATTCTTTTTACATAAAATTAGTCTATTTATAATCATTTTAATTATGAAAAGTCAACTCTCACTTAATAGGTATCAATTTCAAAATTTCGTCATTACTTTGGAAGTCTGAGAATTATGGAAACTGATTAATCATAATAATTTAGATTACCGTATTTTTATATTTTAGTAAAGGTTGACAAATATAATTAAAATTAAAAATATTGCTACCAAAATTAAGTGCTCAATTTCTTTTATAAATAAGTCTCATTTTTTATGTTTCATACACGTCGCATCTAGTGAGTTTGAATATTTCGATATACATATCTTCTGGTATGAGTGTTATGGTTTTCATTTTAATTGATGTAGTTATTGTATTGTATTGTTGAGTTGACATATTATTTTTTTCATGTACTTTTCTTCATAGATTATTGTATATCATCATCAAGTAAGTAATCTTAATTCTTTTTCATGAATTGCAGAGATGGAACAGGCTGCTATCACACTTCTTAATAATGTTGATCTTAATGTTGATGATTATACTATCAAAATCCGCATAGTCCGGCTATGGACAAGACCTACCTTCAACAATCCTAATAAATTTATTGCTACGACATGATATTCATGGACCAGGAGGTTTTTTTTTTCCCAATGCATACGTTTTTTTCAATTTCATATTAATGTGTTACTTTTTATAATTAATTATAAAACGTTGTGTTTTAGGGCACCAAAATGCAGGCATTTGTTTTACAAAAGAACACTACTTCTTATGAGCATTTGCTCAAAGAAAATCAATGTTTAACTATTCGTAATCCTTCGATTGGTGAAAATCGTCAGAAAGTTAAATATGTTCATAGTTCGTTGAAGATCAATCTAAATGACAACACTACTGTCGAAGCATGCAACGAGCCTGTTGGTGCTGAATGGGGATTTGATTTTTCTCCATTTGATTCTGTTGTGGATGACTCTGATGATGACGGCAAGTCTTTCAAAAGCCCGATAGGTACTTTATTTAAAAATGTGTTGTTCATTTTTAATATTTTAATATTATATTTTTTATGTAATTTTAATTACATTATTTTGTATTTTTTAGATGTTATTGTTTTGTGGTTAAGTGTCTTCCGTCAGAGGATAAAAGTGAACATAATAACGACGAAGACGAGAAGAAGACTACCTTTATTCTGGAAGATTTGCAGTATATTCTTATATATACCTACGTTTACTTATATATTTATCCCATTTTATGTATTTTACAACTACCAACTTACGTATTGAAACTTTTTTTTGTAGACACCATCAGATTTACGTGACGTTATGGGGTTGTTATGCTGATCAGATTTTAGAATTTGAGAAGAACCACAAGGATGAAAAGAATGTTGTGGTCGTTGTTCAGTTTGGGAAGTACAGATTTTGGGGAGGTATATTCTATACCGACAATCTTACTTATCATACAAGTACATATTTAATTTATTCAAGTTGTGGTTTTATTTACATGTTGCTTTAATTAAACAGGTAATTTGTTTGTCTCCAATTTGTATACTGTAACTCGAGTCTTCATAAACACTGAAGTAAAAGAGATTTTGGATTTCAAGAAAAGTTTTGTAATCTTATTACCTTTTTTTATAATATCGTTTGAATACGTATTTTTGTCACCTACATTATTTTTTCTGTACAGTTTCCTTGCTCAGCTTACTGCTTCAATGTCTTCCGGTTATTCTGGATTGAGTTCTTCTGCTATCAAGTCAACGACTAAGGAATATCTATGTGACACTTCGGGTTTCCCGAGCAACCTTCTTGATTTAAACATTTCATGTACGTATATTATTAAATGAAATCGATGAATTATCTGTTATTACGTGTTGTATGTATGTATATTATATGTATGTTACAAGTGAGCCGAGACCCCAAGGACCCGACTCGAGACCACTCCCGGTCTCGAGTGAACAGTGAACCGATGGGCCGTTGGGCCGCTTCCTTTAGCCTCACACGAAACCCACTCGGAAACCCATAAGGGTGCATGGCCCTTGAATGGGGTATAAAATCCCCACATAAGCCACACTTCCCTCATTTTGACACTCAAACATTCTCTTGCTCACACACACTCCCTCTAAAACCCTAGCACAACACCACAACCCCCTCTCCTCCTTCTCGGATTCAACCGGCAACAAGAGCACTCTCGGATTGGCTCGGAATCATCACTCGAAGGCTCCATTCTATCACCAACTTGAACACCTTCGTGTCACTCTTGAATCGGTTAGTGTTTTAGATGTTCACTAGGTGTTTTGGTACATAATGGTGCTATTTGCTTTGAAATGTTTGAAATGATGGATGAAATATGTGAACTCTTGCATGATAATGAAGTGTTAAGACATTTGGATGATGAATGATTGATAGTATAAGGTGTTCATGATCATAGATTTATGTTGATAGTGCTTAGAATAAATATTACATAATTATTGTTGTTAAATGCATGGTTGGGTGGATTGAAGGTTTAGTGATTTGCATCTAAGTCCACATGAATGAATCGGTTTGTTGGAACATGCTTGTTTAGGAAGAGATAACCCTAAAGATGAACTGTTTGAATGAAAATGAATAATGAAGAACAAGTTGAATGTGGTATGAATATTCAAAAAAATGCATGTTTTGATCTGTTTTGATTAATTACCGGACAAGAAAACATGTTGGTGCACTCTCATTGGATAGTACACATTACCATGAAATCAAAATGCTATTGGTTGGTACGTAGGACAGGTTCTAGAAGGATTCAGGTGCACGTAACAGTGGTTGCGAGTCGGAACCCTTGGTTGCGACTCGAGACCAAAACGTGATTCTTCGAGATCTCCCGGTTGCGACTCGCAAGCAGCACACTCGAGACCAAAGCATGATGAACCGAGACCGAGGTTGCGAGTCGGAACCCTTGGTTGCGACTCGAGACCAAAGCATGATGAACCGAGACCGAGGTTGCGAGTCGGAACCCTTGGTTGCGACTCGAGACCGTGTATTCTCGAGTCGAAACCGCCCTTGTCTCGACTGGGCTGCCTAAGTGTTATTGGGCCAAAATCTTGTTGGACTATCTGTTGACTGGACTGCATGTGTATCTGTTACTGTTTGTGAAAATGTTAGAGCAGGCCCAATAACCCAACTGTTTGAATGTATGCATGCTAAGTGTGTCGATACGTGTTTGCTATACGTGATTACTTGCACCCCAACTTGACCTATCTTTGGTAACCATGCTAGGACGTGGTGACCAACGTGTTTGACCAAGTGAAATAATCTACCGAGCAACCCAAGGTGAGTTCACACACTAAAAGCATGCGTCCCAGGGAGGGACACGAACAAACTGATTAATGTTTTTCAAACTAATGATTTCCGGGGGAATATACAAACGGTACTCTTGTACTACTACATCCGGGGGAAATACGTTTGGGTATTATTTATAAATCACAACTAGCAACACTAAACGAATCTCTATCACATCAAGTCCCTGCTTATAGTACCGATTAATCGCCGGGGGCGAACGGGTTAATAGTTGATAGCGCTATTAGGTTTGACAACCTCACACCGTGACCGGGGGAGATCGGGCGTGAACTATAGACCTTGCATCTCGGTCAATGACGATAGACATTGACCTGGGGCACCAAATCTTCTCGTCAACAGTTTCGGTAATTCAAGTTTAGTAGCTTTCATATGGGGTAGCTCCCCATGACGTGATTATAAACACTTTACCTAAACAACCTACATTTTCTTTTGAAAAGCTAAAACTGGACATTTCGTGAACTCGCCAACATTTCTGTTGACACCCTACTGCATGCTTTGCAGGTAACCAGTGAATCAGGAGCTTGCAGCTTGGGGATATGTAGTGGTCGTCTTAACCCGTGTGTTGGGTTTCAAATAATATTGAACAATGAACTCTGTTTTGAAACTGTTTGGTTTATGCTTCCGCTGTTTGTTTAAACTACCATTTGAACTTAAACTTTTAGAACTTTAAAAACATGGTGTTTACTAACTACTGTGGTTGGTGAATACTTTCACTATTATTCAATGCTCAGTATAATTGGTGGCTGGATCCTGGTCAGTCACGCCTCCAAGCGGTAGTACTCCGCATGTGGAAATTGGGGGTGTGACAATCTATCTGATGTTTCCTTTAGTACGATTGGAGCATTAAGCGAAATATCCGAAGTATTGTTACAATTTTATTTTGTTTGATTTATTAGACCTATTATTTTTAACTTTCAGAATGTACTAAATGATATACTATGTATACAGCAAAAGTTTGTTATTATCCTGGGAACATTTGTCACTGGTTCTGTTAAAAGTATACTTTACGATTACTTGACGTTTTAAACATTGTATGAGACCAGTTAAGGTTATCTGTATTATATTCAAACAAGTTTTAATATACATTTCTGTTTCTAACTGGTCCTTTTTTCATACGTGTTTTGTAGGTTCTTTAACTTTTATATCCGAATTCACATTCTTTACATTTTTTCCTAAAATAGATAACAGGCTTCCTGCTCATTTTAACTGTTTTGATTGCCGTTTATTAGTGAATGTTATTATTTTATTTTAAAAAAGGGCTGCAATTTTTTAATAAAATTGCTTTTTTTGGAATAGTGTTCAAGATCCTACCTTTATATGATTTTATTTCCTTTTTATTTTCGTTTGTTGTGGATTTATAACCTTATTCTATTTATATTAATGTTGGTTATAAATTTCTTGACAGATATGGATCGTGGTTTTTTTTGTTTACATCGAGGACAGGAAATTAGAAGAACAGGTAATACGTTTGTTTATAACATCTTATATATTATTATATTGTTAAGTGACAACCTAACCGTTAATAAATGTATATTTAGCATTTTTTTGTGTTTTGATTATTTAATGACTTAAACGCTGTTTGCAGCCTTTACCAGCTTGGTATAACAAGCTGAATTACTTAGATGGGTATCCCATTGGAACTGTTTTGTTAATCACCGATGATAAAGCAATATTTAATGTTACAATCAAGGAGTCTACGGACGGTTGTTGTCTTTCAAACGGTTGGTTAACTCTTATAAATGTGCTTGAGGTAGACAATGGAGACTATGTTGTATTTGAACTTATGGATGCATTGACGTTTAGAATAACTCATTTTAAGAGTTATCCACACACGGTTCAAGGTTCAAAGTTCCACATTGTTATATTACACCCCGAGAACCGGAATTTGGTATGGTTTAAACAGTTTTTGTTATGTTCAGTAAAGATTTACATTTTGTACTTATTCAATGGTTTTTTAATCAACTGCAGTGGTTACCCAGAGAGTTCATGCAACACCATTTCAACGGTGATAATCTGTTTGACAATTTTCTTATTGTTTTTGACAAAAGCCACACGTGGACTGTTACTATTAGAAGACTCTGGGATATCAACCATTTCTTTGTTGATTTTTCTCAACTTTCCAATGATCTATGTTTAATAACTGGCGATGTTATTGTTTTCAAGTTGGTTGATGATTATGGTTTTACGATTAAACTGTTCCGTCCTAACGGTCTTCAGTCGCTTAGTCCGGACGTTGCCGTACCAGTGGTGGAATCCCTTAAGAATGATGTGCAAGGTTTTCTTTTAGACCGAGGATTTTATATTGTTATTGCGGACTCCTCAAAAACAGAACAGGTAATGGTTTGTTAATCAATTGCTATTTGTAATCTGTCGAGCTTCTGAGCATCAAGTAATTTAATTTGTTTGTAAATTACAGTCTCTCCCTTTATGGTATAATAAGTTTGATAACTTGAAGGGCTATCCGATTGGTCCTGTGATTATTACAAATGAAGAGGGCAATGAGTGGACTGTTTTGGTGAAATCTACTACCACTAGGTATTGTTTCTCGAATGGTTGGGCTGCTATGGTTCGTGATGTTGATGTGGAGGATAAAGATGTTATTGTTTTCCATGTTGTTGATGCTCAGACGCTAAAGTTCACTCATTTTAAGGCTGATTGTCTTTCTGGTGTAAACAATAAGTTTTTTGTAGAGATGTTATTTCCCGAGAACGCTAACTTGGTAATTTATACTTTTCTACTTATTTTCATACCAACTGACCTTTTTATTGACGATCGCTTTTATTCTTTATTTAGTGGTTGCCGAAAGAGTTTATGAACATGTATTTCAAAACCGACACTTTGGACGATGACTTTACAATTTGTTTTGGAGGTACGCACATGTGGAATGTCAAAGTGAATAGGCTCTGGGGTTTGAACTACTTCATTCAAGATTTCTCACAAATCACCAAGGAACTTCATCTCATATAAGGTGACGTAATCGTTTTTGAGTTGGTTGCGAGACGTATTTTCAACATTCTGCTTTTCCGTCCTAATGGAATACAGTCTGTTGTTCCCGAGGTTGCCAATAGTGTTGGTGTTGAAGAAGAGGAAGACACAGAAGAAATGGATGTTAGTGAAGATTTGTTATTGGACGGGGAAAATCAAGACATGGTTTATGAAGAACAAGTTATCGGCCATGATCATGCTGATGTAGCATTGCAAGAGCAGCATGTATTGGAAGTAGGGCTGTGCAACGGTTCAGAACCGGACCGAACCGAACCGAACCAGAACCGTTAATTGCTAAATTTAAGAACCGAAACCGAACCGTATTATAACGGTTCTGGTTCGGTTCCGAACCGGTTAAATGGTTCTCGCGGGAACCGGTTGACAATTAAATCCTAAAATTAACAATTCAATAGAAACGAATCAAACCATTTAAAACATTAACTAAGAGTTGCAACATTCAAGTTCAAACCAACCAAAATAAAAGTAGCAAAGCAACAATAAAAAATTTCAAGCTATAAAACAAACTCTAAATAAAACTATTACAACCATTGTGTTAACAATTAAAACAAGCGATACACTATTTACATACACATTTACAATTCGATCAACATTGATTTAGTTATTTTTGTTCAATTTTTATTTTGACATACAGAAAACTATATGTATCAGAAAGCAAACATCTAGAAAGAAAATATATGCAATCATAAAAAAAAGGTCATGTAGAATAGCGTACATATATTTGCAGGGTGTTGATGGAGATGAACTTGTATGATAGCAATTAGGGTTAGGGTTGAGAGATGGAGAAGAATTAGAAGATGAAAGATGAGATCGTGGAATGAATATAAGAGGACGGAATAAGAATTAGGATGGTCGTATGATGTTGAAAATCCCATTAATAAAATAGGGTTTTAAATATTTATAATCCCAACTGGTTCTAGCGGTTCTTTAACTGGAACCGTGGTTTTAACCAGAACAGAACCGGGAACCGTTTTTACCCAAATGTAAGAACCGGAACCGGACCATATATACAAAAATACGGTTTGGATCTAGCGGTTCCGGTTCGGTTCCCTGGTTCTGGTGGTTCTGAACCGTATACTGCTCAGCCCTAATTGGAAGATGACATCGTAGACGTTGAACATGATGTGCCAGTCTTTCAAGTGGATCCTGTGTTGGAACCAGACTTTGTTGACGTTCCACACATTCCGCCCGTTGTTGATCAAGCCAACCAATACGTGTCACACCCCGACCACGTGTAACATACAAAACGTGGCGGAAACGTCGGGGAGTGTTGTAACAGAATTAATGTTTCATAACCATGGATACCAAAAAGTGTTTCGTTTTATTAAACATTGAATAATTACATCGTCTGGAAATCTAAATACACAATTTAAACATAGTCTATCATTGTTATTGAGTCACTAAGGCCTTGTCCAGTCCTATATGAGCATGCATCCTATCAATCGATATCTTTCAACAATACCTGAAACACATGTGAAAAACGAGGTCAGCAAAGAAATGCTGGCGAGTACATAGGTTTTGTGAAAATAAGATTCATGACTTCTGTTTAAGAAAATGTTTAGTCATGAACCTTGTAATTTGCTTTGTCTTTGTAAATCATTTGAAAAATAATAAGTTCAGATGATATGTATAAATAAGAGAATAATGCATGATTAAATGAATAACCATGTAAAATGAGTTTGTAAAAGTTAAGTTGTTTGTACAACAATGTATTGTGAAAAGTATGTTATTTGTATAAAATGTTATATGTTTAAATTGAAATGATTTAAACAAGGCTACGATATGTAATACCATATAAGCACTTATATATAGGAAGTACCAGCGGCGTATCCACCATGCTTATATCATATTACACACGCCTCGTTACTTAAATCACTTACTCAAACCAAACCAACAATGTAAGATGTCTATGTGTAAACCAACTGCCAAATGTATTGGAATAATATGTCAAAATGTTCATGTCAAGATGTAAATCATGTTATGTATAACCAATGTCAAAAGTGTTTGTGTCAAATGTAAACCATGTAATGTGTAACCAAAATGATATGTATGGCTAGTGAAATGCATCAACTAAACCATAGGTGAAATGCACAAAACAAAGTATTGAAGTAAAACTTGGTTTAAATCAATACTATGTTTCGTGGAAATGCATGATCAATTGTAAATCATGTCCAAATGTTTACCCAATCGTTAAAACATTTTGTGAAATCGTTCAAATCGTTCTTGTTGTTTTAATCGTTCAAACCGTTCTTGTTTTAATTGTGAAACTACTTTATGGTCGATTTTCTAATAACATTCAAACCTTCTTGACTCGTTCATCGTTCCAACTCGTTCTCGTTCTTAACAAACCCTTGCCAAAGGGTAAATTAATAATTACAGATTCAGTCGTTACCCAAAATACCCACACATAACCATGGGTATAGAGAATAACGGGATTTGTCAGATCCTATGGTACCATAACCTAATACTGGTCGGCTTGATCATTGCTAATGAATGTCATTGGTTATGTAACTACAACCAACAAGTTTGTTCACTTTATTGAAATCGTTCTTGAAACCATTGTAATTGTTTTTGAAACCATTGTAATCGTTCTTGAAACCATTGTTATTGTTCTTGAAACCACATTGTAATTGTTTTTGAAACCATTGTAATCGTTCTTGAAATCATTGTTAATACATTTAGCACATATGAGTCACCCCAAAACAGTTGAAAACAGTAAAAGAGGGGAATAATGTACTCGCCTGAGGATGCTTAGAGGTCTTGAACAACAACCAAACAAAGCTAGAGGGAGCACGGAATCAGTCGGCAATCTAAAACTATATAAATAAACCGGACTTAAATCGGGAGATCGGATAGGATGAGGCTTGGTAAACCAAATGAGTATTGGAACTCATATGATATGGTTTAACAAGGCCTACATACTACATTGAGACTAACCTAAGTGCTTTCGACCCATCGCGACCCATTAAGGTAACATACGCTACTTTAACGCGTCGTGCGCGCAAAGCGCGTTCGAGACGTCTAACTAGTCCTATGACAAGTATTATATGCCTAAACGTGTTTAATCATGTTGTATAATCAGTTATGTACAAAAGTTTAGGTTACATAAGCTTAATTACCAATTATACATGAAAAGGGTATTCTGGTAATTTACCTAAGGCATATAAACTACCTATCATACAACTATTCAAACGAAGCGACCATAGGGTATAACCTCGGAAGGTTATTCCCTACCTACTATGGTCACCTAATGTATTTGATCGGATCCTAATGATCGACCAAATGGGTCGGGTTCGAAGGTATAAGCGATTTATCAGATCGCTTACCCTACGACCCTAGACAACGTGGTAATCAGTAGGCATAGTCCCAAGGGACTATAACCAACGTGATTACACTCACGTTGCGAAGTTCAAACGAACTTCGCATTGACCATAAACTGGTCAACGCAGAAAGTCAAACAAAGTTTGACTTTCAGACTTGAAAAGACTCGAAAAGCAATAAAAGAACGAAAGAATACTTACGAAGGGTCCCCGAATGCTAATCTAGATCAAAATAGCTCAGGTATGAAACAAGGGTTTCAACTTAGAGCAAAATTGATCAGATTCTAGTGGGTT
This sequence comes from Helianthus tuberosus, assembly GCA_030545235.1. NCBI lineage: Eukaryota > Viridiplantae > Streptophyta > Magnoliopsida > Asterales > Asteraceae > Helianthus > Helianthus tuberosus. The sequence continues at coordinate 68,143,027 of CM060406.1, forward strand.
TAGAGGTTGGATGGCAAGGGGTATTTATAGTTTTCGGTTCACCGTTAGGATTGTTTCTTGGAAAAGGGGGCACGATCAAAGCCGTACACTTGTTGGAATGTTATGGTGACTAAATTGGCCACTCACCATAGGGTATCAACATGTGGCAAAGGATTTGGGAGTGGTTAACAGCTGAAAATAGGCTGTTTAATACACTGCATCTGGTCTGCAGACCCCTTGCGCACCGTAACAAATATTTGTTGCAGTGCGCAAGGACCTAATTTGGCAGAATGTCAGATTTGGTCCCTGCAGCCCGTTTAAGCTATTTTCGATGCGTTTGAACCCTGTTAACCTCATTTCAAGGCTCTAAAATGAAGTTAAAGTATAGGGAACTCAAAACATGCTCAAAAATATCTCTGATGTCGGTTCGTTTGGCCGTACGATTGCGATGTTCGCTTAATTACGACGGAATGCGCATAAGCGCGAAAAACGATCCAAATGACGCGACGAATGGATTTTTCTTATGCCAAACACTAAAATAAAATGTTTTAGTGCTTACATAAATTTTTGGATGTCCGGATGTATTCAGAACGTAAGTTATGCGCGAAAGTGCAAACTTGTGCACTTTTTGACACTTTTAGTCCCTGAATGACCCAAAAGTTTATTTTAGCACACCGAACCCCTCAAAGCCTATTTCTATGCTATGTGAAGGATATTTATGGTATGTTTAACTTATGGTCATGTTCCGGAATGTCTGTTACAGTTCAAATTGGCATACTTTCACAGTTTGTCAAGTTTAGTCCCTCTGTAAGTTAATAAACTAGACTTTGCCATACCAAAGCCTTCAAAACTTATTTCTAAGTTATGTAAAGGTTACTTAAGGTATGTTAAGCCTATTTTGCTATTCTGGAGTGTTCGTTGCATTAAACTGGTTATATTTACGCATCTGTGCGTGTATAACCTTCCAGAAAGCGATTTAAAGCTTGAAATTGAACAAAAATTGATATATGCAAATGATACACATATTTTTACAAATCCCAAGTATGAAATACAATATTTCATTGGTTTGGTATTCGTTTGATAGTCGCAGTGACCCAGGTGTCACAGTCTCCCCTACTTTAGGAAATTTCGTTTCGAAATTTAATCAGAGGAAACTTGTGAGAGCTTGAAAACATGAAGTTGAAAAGATCGAACAACATTGGTTAGGTTTCTGAACTTCTAGTAACCTTAATAACATTATGCTTCCAATGTAAGAGGGACACTTATATACAAGTATATGAAGCGTCATTGGTGCGTCCACCGTACCTCCATTACATCGTTCTCATCTTGTTATTGTTGTCACTATCGGTTCTTACACATAATAAATCCTACTGGGTTTCTGTGCACTAAATTTCATAATTATGTACGCGTCCATAATTAGACAATTCCTTGCACAGTTAACACAGTCTATTTTATAATGTGTTGGGTAAAACCAAATGAACAAACCTGTGATGAGTGTGACTGGACCACCATAGGGTCCTTTCAGCTGTATCATCACATGCCATTCTTAACCAGATCTTGAATCAATCTTTAACTAGACCACTCAAGGGTCTCTCATCGAATCATGGAATGGTACTATATAACCCAAGGGTCTTAACTACCATGTAGAAGCCCATAAGGATTTAAGGTAGTACCTTTTGAATATCCTACTATGAATCCCTCATATGAAGATATGAAAGATTCTATGAGGATTTGAAAATCGTATCACACAAAAACATAGAGGAGAACACATATCACATAATCGCATAATCGCATACTCGCATAATTGTTTAACTTGACCTTTAAATTTGTTATCTTTGGACACGGGTATTTAAAGCATACTAGGAATCAAATCCTTAATTGCAGCAATTTGGATGGATCCACAATAATACCCTGCTTTTTGACTACATGACCCAAAAATTGAACTTCTTTAAGCCAAAATTTCCTCTTGGAGGATTTAGCGAAAAGTTTGTTCCTTCTTTAGGAGTTCCAATGTCAACGAAGGTGTTGATCGTGATCGGCTCGGGACATGAATAGATCAAGATGTCATCAATAACAACAATGACGAACTGATCCAAATAAGGCTTGCAGACTCTATTTATTAAGTCCATGTAGATGGCTGGAGCATTTGTCAACCCTAAAGGCATGACTGTAAACTCGTAATGGCCATACTTCGTGCAGAAAGCCGTTTTGGGAACATCTTCTTCGAGAATACGAAGTTGATGATACCCAGAACGCAAATCGATCTTGGAAAAAGCATGAAGCACCCTGCAGTTGATCGGAGAGATCATTGATTTAAGGTGCTTTCGCAATTGGGTCGGCATTGGGTACTAGGTCAAAATGAAATTTGACTTGACGAACTGGAGGCAAACCAGGCAGTTCATCAGGAAACACCTCTGGATAATCCCGAACAATCGGAATATCCCGAATACTCTTGCTCTTGCCCTTTCTCCTCGGTGATATGTGCTAGAAAAGCAACATATCCTTTTCGTAAATAACTTTGGGCTTTTGATTTAAAAGAAACAATTGTTTAAGGTTCTTGGGGAGGTCACAAGTGATCATAAAAATGACAGAACCACACGAGTAGTTTGTCTTTGTGTTGACATCATAAGGTTGGATTAAACATTCATACAATTGCATTAGTTAAAGAAAATAAAAACCACAAATTTTTATTTATATAACAACTGCATTGTCTTTAAATGTTTCAAGATAACAACAAGAGGAAATACAAAATACTAATCGTTAATCGCTGCATCGTTGATTGCCTTATTGATGTTATACACTCGTCCACGTGCTGGATTCACATTGACGTTGACGTTCGCATTCGGGTTTGCGTTAGCATTTGCATTCACCAGTCTCGGACAGTTGTGGCGGAAGTGACCAATCTCTCCGTAGTTGAAACATGAACCCAGTGGGAATCTCGCAGCATTCCCTTGAACCGGAGCTTGAACCTGAGCAGCCTGATTTTGTCCCAAACGACAAACATTGGCCAAATGCCCAAGTTTACCACACGTCGTGCATTGCCAGCAAGCTTGTTGTACCGCGTGATGACCGTTACAGCGTGCACAATGAGGTGCGGTACCGGCATATGCTTTCTTTGCAAGTGGCTGAGCTGGTGGGTTCCGCGGGTTCTGAGCAGTCTGTGCTGTAACAGCAAAGTTCTGAACACCCTTTCGCTTTCTTGATTTCTTTGACGTCTCACCTTCCTTACCCTTCTTGTTTTGACCTTTCTTGCTATCCTCCTTGTCAGACCCCTGCTTCTTACCCTTGTCACCCTTTCTGTGTAACTTATTCTTCCGAATCTGCGACTCAGTCAATGTCGCAGCTAACTCGATCGCCTGACGGAGTGTGGTAGGGCTACTACCAGTAAGGATGTCTTGTACCGAGTCAGGTAGGCCGTCGATGTACCTTTCGATAGCCTTGTCGAGTGGGGTAACCATTGTCGGGCAAAGCAGACTCAACTCCTCAAACCTATCAGTATACGCCCTGTGCTCACCACTATCTTGGTTCAACTCATCAAATTCCTTCTCCAAAGCTCGCTGCTCATGACGAGGACAGAATTCCCTCATCATAAGGGCCCTAAGTTCAGCCCATGTCTATGCTAGAGCAACTTCTGCACCACGATCCCTCATAACCCCGTTCCACCATGTGAGAGCCCTCTTCTGAAACACACTCGAAGAAAACTCGACCTTGCGATTGTCAGGACACTGCACGTGGCGGAAAGTATTCTCAATGCTCTCGAACCATTGAAGAAGCCCAGTCGCTCCTTCAGAACCACTAAACTTGAGTGGTTTAGCCTGGTTAAAATCCTTGTATTTGCATGGAACATTGTTGTTGTTGTTGGCTTGGTTCCATTGAGCAAAGAGGTTTGGGAATTGAGCAGCCATTTGCTGCGCAATGATTTCTGCCAATTCGGCAGTCGCTATCTGGCTTTCGCGTCGAGGAGGCATTCTAAAAGAGGAAACATGAAAGGAAACGAGTGAGAGAATTAGACGAAAAGAATGAGATGAAACAAATCTGATGAAAGCAAGGATAGTGGTCATTTGTTTGTTACTACAAAGCAACAACCGACACACAGTGACTAACCAAAGTAAATGGATAAAAAATAATGTATCGCGAAGACATGCTCGCCTATAAGTGAACACTCATCCCAAGAATTCCCAGGTAAGCACAACTGGTCTCGAGTCTGATGAGATATATACGAAGTGCTTGCCTAGACAGAAAACCCATAATACAGGCATTCACCCTTCCAGTTTGCACGTGTTCACATTATTTAAAACCCAAAACCTTGACGAGATTTTGAAAACTCAAAGGGGTTCAAAACCATATAACAGAGGGTTCAAAACCTTACAATAGAGGGTTCAAAACCTAGTAATCAATCATCCTAGAACAGATGATTAGTTTTCAAAGCGGTTTTGAATTTTATGTTCTTGTTGTGGTCGTCGCCTAAGGATAGGTGACGGTATTGTTTTATGACTAAACGCAAGTAAACTCGCGTTAGGGTCCTAAGAAGGTTATAGACTAGGTCAAAGCATTACTAATAACCTAATTCCCTATAACCATTGGCTCTGATACCATCTTTTCTGTCACACCCCGACCACGTGTAACATACAAAACGTGGCGGAAACGTCGGGGAGTGTTGTAACAGAATTAATGTTTCATAACCATGGATACCAAAAAGTGTTTCGTTTTATTAAACATTGAATAATTACATCGTCTGGAAATCTAAATACACAATTTAAACATAGTCTATCATTGTTATTGAGTCACTAAGGCCTTGTCCAGTCCTATGTGAGCATGCATCCTATCAATCGATATCTTTCAACAATACCTGAAACACATGTGAAAAACGAGGTCAGCAAAGAAATGCTGGCGAGTACATAGGTTTTGTGAAAATAAGATTCATGACTTCTGTTTAAGAAAATGTTTAGTCATGAACCTTGTAATTTGCTTTGTCTTTGTAAATCATTTGAAAAATAATAAGTTCAGATGATATGTATAAATAAGAGAATAATGCATGATTAAATGAATAACCATGTAAAATGAGTTTGTAAAAGTTAAGTTGTTTGTACAACAATGTATTGTGAAAAGTATGTTATTTGTATAAAATGTTATATGTTTAAATTGAAATGATTTAAACAACGCTACGATATGTAATACCATATAAGCACTTATATATAGGAAGTACCAGCGGGGTATCCACCATGCTTATATCATATTACACACGCCTCGTTACTTAAATCACTTACTCAAACCAAACCAACAATGTAAGATGTCTATGTGTAAACCAACTGCCAAATGTATTGGAATAATATGTCAAAATGTTCATGTCAAGATGTAAATCATGTTATGTATAACCAATGTCAAAAGTGTTTGTGTCAAATGTAAACCATGTAATGTGTAACCAAAATGATATGTATGGCTAGTGAAATACATCAACTAAACCATAGGTGAAATGCACAAAACAAAGTATTGAAGTAAAACTTGGTTTAAATCAATACTATGTTTCGTGGAAATGCATGATCAATTGTAAATCATGTCCAAATGTTTACCCAATCGTTAAAACATTTTGTGAAATCGTTCAAATCGTTCTTGTTGTTTTAATCGTTCAAATCGTTCTTGTTTTAATTATGAAACTACTTTATGGTCGATTTTCTAATAACATTCAAACCTTCTTGACTCGTTCATCGTTCCAACTCGTTCTCGTTCTTAACAAACCCTTACCAAAGGGTAAATTAATAATTACAGATTCAGTCGTTACCCAAAATACCCACACATAACCATGGGTATAGAGAATAACGGGATTTGTCAGATCCTATGGTACCATAACCTAATACTGGTCGGCTTGATCATTGCTAATGAATGTCATTGGTTATGTAACTACAACCAACAAGTTTGTTCACTTTATTGAAATCGTTCTTGAAACCATTGTAATTGTTTTTGAAACCATTGTAATCGTTCTTGAAACCATTGTTATTGTTCTTGAAACCACATTGTAATTGTTTTTGAAACCATTGTAATCGTTCTTGAAATCATTGTTAATACATTTAGCACATGTGAGTCACCCCAAAACAGTTGAGAACAGTAAAAAAGGGGAATAATGTACTCGCCTGAGGATGCTTAGAGGTCTTGAACAACAACCAAACAAAGCTAGAGGGAGCACGGAATCAGTCGGCAATCTAAAACTATATAAATAAACCGGACTTAAATCGGGAGATCAGATAGGATGAGGCTTGGTAAACCAAATGAGTATTGGAACTCATATGATATGGTTTAACAAGGCCTAAATACTACATTGAGTCTAACCTAAGTGCTTTCGACCCATCGCGACCCATTAAGGTAACATACGCTACTTTAACGCGTCGTGCGCGCAAAGCGCGTTCGAGACGTCTAACTAGTCCTATGACAAGTATTATATGCCTAAACGTGTTTAATCATGTTGTATAATCAGTTATGTACAAAAGTTTAGGTTACATAAGCTTAATTACCAATTATACATGAAAAGGGTATTCTGGTAATTTACCTAAGGCATATAAACTACCTATCATACAACTATTCAAACGAAGCGACCATAGGGTATAACCTCGGAAGGTTATTCCCTACCTACTATGGTCACCTAATGTATTTGATCGGATCCTAATGATCGACCAAATGGGTCGGGTTCGAAGGTATAAGCGATTTATCAGATCGCTTACCCTACGACCCTAGACAACGTGGTAATCAGTAGGCATAGTCCCAAGGGACTATAACCAACGTGATTACACTCACGTTGCGAAGTTCAAACGAACTTCGCATTGACCATAAACTGGTCAACGCAGAAAGTCAAACAAAGTTTGACTTTCAGACTTGAAAAGACTCGAAAAGCAATAAAAGAACGAAAGAATACTTACGAAGGGTCCCCGAATGCTAATCTAGATCAAAATAGCTCTAGTATGAAACAAAGGTTTCAACTTAGAGCAAAATTGATCAGATTCTAGTGGGTTTAGAGGTTGGATGGCAAGGGGTATTTATAGTTTTCGGTTCACCGTTAGGATTGTTTCTTGGAAAAGGGGGCACGATCAAAGCCGTACACTTGTTGGAATGTTATGGTGACTAAATTGGCCACTCACCATAGGGTATCAACATGTGGTAAAGGATTTGGGAGTGGTTAACAGCTGAAAACAGGTTGTTTAATACACTGCATCTGGTCTGCAGACCCCTTGCGCACCGTAACAAATATTTGTTGCGGTGCGCAAGGACCTAATTTGGCAGAATGTCAGATTTGGTCCCTGCAGCCCGTTTAAGCTATTTTTGATGCGTTTGAACCCTGTTAACCTCATTTCAAGGCTCTAAAATGAAGTTAAAGTATAGGGAACTCAAAACATGCTCAAAAATATCTCTGATGTCGGTTCGTTTGGCCGTACGGTTGCGATGTTCGCTTAATTACGACGGAATGCACATAAGCGCGAAAAACGATCCAAATGACGCGACGAATGGATTTTTCTTATGCCAAACACTAAAATAAAATGTTTTAGTGCTTACATAAATTTTTGGATGTCCGGATGTATTCAGAACGTAAGTTATGCGCGAAAGTGCAAACTTGTGCACTTTTTGACACTTTTAGTCCCTGAATGACCCAAAAGTTTATTTTAGCACACCGAACCCCTCAAAGCCTATTTCTAAGCTATGTGAAGGATATTTATGGTATGTTTAACTTATGGTCATGTTCCGGAATGTCTGTTACAGTTCAAATTGGCATACTTTCACAGTTTGTCAAGTTTAGTCCCTGTAAGTTAATAAACTAGATTTTGCCATACCAAAGCCTTCAAAACTTATTTCTAAGTTATGTAAAGGTTACTTAAGGTATGTTAAGCCTATTTTGCTATTCCGGAGTGTTCGTTGCATTAAACTGGTTATATTTACGCATCTGTGCGCGTATAACCTTCCAGAAAGCGATTTAAAGCTTGAAATTGAACAAAAATTGATATGTGTAAATGATACACATATTTTTACAAATCCCAAGTATGAAATACAATATTTCATTGGTTTGGTATTTGTTTGATAGTCGCAGTGACCCAGGTGTCACAATACGAACTAACATGGTGTCTATCTTTTCGTTTTGTAAGTTACGCTACCTTTCTTCATTAGCCAAAACAACCATATGTTAGGGTTCAACGCTTTGATTTTTTTTTAATTTGTTTATTTTATCGGACTGTAATGCAGCGGTTCCCAAAGGAATTTGCAGCAAATGTAGATTTGTCTGTCCTTGATGAGATGATAGTTGAAACTGAAGATGGGTTTTCAATGACACTAGAGACGAGGCAAGAAACGGCACGTGGGAGACCTCGGTATGCTTTCAGAGGATGGCAGAACTTCATGCTGCAGGCTGGGTTGGAAAATGGAGCTCAGTTCTTGCTGCGATATGATAGGAATCAAAACACGTTGCGAATTCTTAATCTGAACCCCTAGGGGATGTATCTATTGACAGATGGCGTCAGAAGTAAACAATTAATATCGTTACCAAGCATGTCGTATGTGTGGTAACAGTTTTGAAACAATTATTACTATATATGTTTTGTTATCTTAATCTCACTTCAGACTTTTTTTATTTTTTACTTTTTTCCCTAAAATTGGTTTCTACTAAATATAAATCATATCATGCATACCATTAACGCATTTCCTTTACAACTTTTGTCACACATTGTTTGTTTTACTACCTTTACGTAGATGAATTCGTGTGTGTTATCTATTACTCTACCTTCATTTGTTAATGTATATTTTTATGTTCACACTTCCGGTGCAAGTCATTTTCGACAAAAGGCATGAACATCACAATGAAGGTTTTGTTGACAAAACTTAATGTTTAACGAACATTATGTCGATGTACTTTTGGGACGTGCTCAACTGTCTCAAAATATTAGGCTTAACAAATCAAAGTTTAACGGTTATACGTTTAAATTATTTTATTTGTTTAGTTGGTGTTTAGCCACCCGCGAAAGTCGCGGATTCTTAGGCTAGTATTGATACTATATTATATGGAAATCAAATGGTAGAAAAGTATACACGTGGGTCAGGTTATCATAATATATCAAGTGAATTATGCTTGACAAATGAGGGTAATATAGTAAATACTGATGGCTTGGTGGCTAATGATATAAAATATGCAAGTAGAGCAAAAATGAGGAACAAAGTTTTGTGTCAAACGTTGGTTAAGCTAGACAGTCAATTTATGGAAAAAGGCAATGACGTCTATTGTTTACAATTATATGACTATCTAGTTGGAGCCGAACTATTTGAGTGAATTAGTTTGATAGTGGACGGTATACAAGCCAATGCCCCGTTTGACCCCGGTGGCACATATCTAAAGTTGAAAGAGCCGACTTGTAAAGTTGGGTTGGTTATGTGGGTCGTGTTAATAACAAAGAGGAATTGAGTTGATGTTCCTTTTGATCCAGGTGGCTTTGATCCGAAGACAAAACTCGAGGACAAGTTTTTTCGAAGACTGGGAGTATGATGCAGGATATATACGAATATTATTTTATATTTATTTCAAATTTTAGTTTCCTGATATTTTGTTATTTAGTTTCCTTTTGGATTATGATTCCTATCATATAACTAGGATGTCTAGGGTTATTGTTTATTTAGTTTTTGATTGGATTGAATTGAATTAATAAGAACTTTGTTCTTGAACCTTTTGGTTCCTTTTTGAGACGTATGATTATCAATTGTTCTTGAGCCATTTAATCGCACGCGAAACTGCATCAGTTTTGATTTCTTTTAGCCATTGTGAACTAATGCTCGAACTTCACTCATGGCTTTTGATTTCTTTTTAATATTTGAAACACAACAGTTATGATGTTTTTGCGAATTTTATACTTCACATGTCCAGTAAGTCTCGAAATTATTTGTATATATCTTGTTGAAGTATTTATATCTAGTGCATGTGATTATATTTGGTTTGATTATATATTGTGATTGTGTATTGATTATAATCTAACAAGTTTAGTGTGTGTTTCTAAGCAACATACACTCCCGTCGTGCATTATGACATATACGTCCTCAGTTCTTGTTATATTTTCTCTTGGCAAACCATGTTACCATAATCGTAAACAAGTGCATTACCACTTCATTAGTCATCGTGCATATGCACATAAGTGTTTGTGTGATGGGTACACAGATGAGTGTTTACCTTTAAGTGTGATGGTCCTGGTGACAGAAATAGCAACAACCATTGAGGACATATGCGTCTAATTAAGGTCAGAATATCTTGCTTTGAATCATGATCATACCTGCAAGTTAAGGAAATTCAACACATTGCTATTTTGTCATGGACAAAGACAGATATACCATCATTGTAAGCCATAGATTAGGATCTCATCTCATTTAATATAACAATCCTGATAATATAACTATCCAACTTAAAACTATATTTGTTATGTTTATAGGAATCTTTTCTAAGCATTAGTATTGGGGGGCATACACAACCATGTTAAGGTATCTTTGTGACCCATATGAAGAAGCTAAGAACCGGAAACTAAGAGGTTCTCAATGAGGTTTTTTCGAAGATAGAACTTCTAATTATGAAATTAGAGACACCTAATGATTGTAGGAGCCCCCAACATCTTGTTCAACTACAATGACCAGCTTCTTTTTTACAAGACGGGGTAATGTATTTAAATCCATTACATTACAAGATGTGTCAAATATACCATACATATTGTGGTAATGTGTGTGTAATTCTGTGATTTGTAATTTGAATATTTGTGATTCAAGAATTTTTAATAACATTCCACGACTTATATAATTATATGTAATTAGCTGAATTGTTTGTATTTTTATTGAGAAAAACTAAAAAAAAAATCTAAATTGGGTGTTTGACATGTTTTATGAATGTTGGTTTTGTTTTGGGTTATTTAAAACCCACCGATGCCGATTGTTTTGGGGTTTTTAAAACCCGCATATGGAATGCGAGATGATTGTTGGGTTTGGATGTTGTTTCTATCTGGCATGCATCCTGAATCCTCTGGAGTTTTTGCTAACAGTCTGTTGTGGAGATGATAGTAGCCTGCTACCTGGCATGGCAACTCCGGTTGCAGCCGTAGCGGCAACTGAGCCACTTTATTTTCCGGTGATGATTGTAGATCCCAATCGGTTCTATTATTTTCTTTCTTTTGTTACCTTGGTAATGGTGTTGTTGTTAATTGTGTTTACATTTGTGGTTTGGTTGGTTTTACCTCACACCCAGTTTATACTTCATAGTGTGAAAATTAACATAAAAACATATTTTTGTTGGCGTTTTTCTAACATGGTAAGGATACCTTGTCAAAGTTTATAAGAACAGGAACTATATAACACGTACACCTGTGACCAAACAATATAATAATAGAGAATCAGGAAAATAAATATGTGATATAGGAGCATAGATCATTTGTTAATACATTGTAAAAAAAAATCAGTTTCTATTATCTTAGAGAAAACAAGGGATGTGAAGTTGATGATTATTTGGGGAGGTGTTATGTTGGTTTGTGTATGTGTTTGGGGTTGGATGCAAGTTGGATTGGAATTAAATGGGAAAATGAATTGAATGATATATGTTAGGGCTTATGATGGAAGTATGGGGTGGACGTGACCACTACAGATATTGTAAAGTACATGAAAGATCTGTGATTAAGTTTGAAACTTGTCAAATTGGTCCATTGGGTGTAGGGGAGAAGATAAGGTTATTATATGGCTTTTACTTTACTAGAATAAGAACGGTAAGTTATAAGACTGAAAGAATGGTTGTTATAAAAACATAGATTATATGAGTTGTTTAAAATCATAGATTATATGAGTTGTTTATGTGATAGATTAAAATTTGTATTTCGTTTAAGAATTTGAAATTATGCGTTTTTTATTGTTTATGGAGTTGCCGTGTATTCCGTATATCCCTACAATGTATGTATGTTAGAATGCTTGTATTGGGCAGACGACATGCTAAAGCACTTTGACGGCTTTTCATACCACCAAGCTCCCGGCCGCAACACGGCGGGGCGGGGCGTACATCTAGTATATGTAATTATACACATTAAATATAATTTGGTTATAACACTAAATAATAATTGTATGTCTACACGTGAGAGAATATAACATATGTAATAAATAAATAATAACTATTGGGGTTTTCTCACGCTACACAATGAAAATTTGGTTGGTTCTGATTGAGTTTGTTATGGTAGGTATGCTATTAGTGCTCGTATAACAACCAAAAGAGTTAACCCAAATCAAAATAATGAAATGATAAACGGCGTCACTTTATTATATGTAAAAAAACTAAGCCGTAAGACAACTTTGATAACATGTAAGTTTGTGTTTCAATTACTTTTTCTTTTTAACATTTTAGTTCTTAGATGTCTAGGATAAATACAACACTTGCAGATCCATCCACCAACCTTGTTAATTATTATTATTATTATTATTTGGTTTTGTATTTTTCGGGTGTTACGTCTACTATACATGAACAAGATGATCACCTCTTGTTCTCCCATGTAATTTGTCTTTGAGGTTTGAAAAAAAACAGGCATGTCAAGAGTGTGTTTGGTATCCTCAACTTCAATTTCCTGAACACCAGATAGTTTCTTCGAGATAAAGGAACCAATGAGTTGAACATATTATCGCAAATCTTAGTTTTTTTCTCCTTTTTTGACACCTTGGCAAAAGTCGAGTCGGTAATCATTGAGTGCACATACAAAGTTTTCTAGAGGGCTCATTCTATACGCACAACCCCCCCCCTTGTGAGAGGAAAACTGTCGGTCCCACACAGGCCCCACCTGTAAGTATGTGAAAGGAGGGGGGTGAAAAAAGTAAATAGAGGGTGTAGAAAGTAGCACCCTTCTAGAGATCAGATACAATAAAAAACAAATGATAACAAAAAAACAATTGTAATAAACGAGTGGACCCTGGCGGCTAAGCACAGGGGGTTGAAAACAAAACTGCAAGTTGGGTGAATTTGTTCAAAAAAGCACACGCTGAAAGTGATTAATTTTACTATTGACTATTGGCCGCTGCCACCTTCGACTATCACTTTGACACCCGCCACCTCCAACTTAACACTTATTGTGTTTTGTCACCAAGTCGTTAACTGATCGCTAACTTTTGATCTCGTTACTATACTTTTGGGGTGTCCTAAGACCCTAAACCTTCTTAAGATCCATATGGCACCCTCAAAAGTATAGTAACATGATCCAAAGTTAGTGATTAGTTAACGACTTGGTGACAGAACACACTAAGTGTTAAGTTGGGGGTGACGGGCGTTAAAGTGACATTTACGGGTGACAGCAGCCAATAGCCAATAGTTGGGGGTGATAAAATCTAATAACCCTTTTTAAATCAAGTCCTGACCGCCGCCTAATTACAAAAGGAAAATATATTATAATCAAATCGAGTCCTGACTGCCTAATTACATATACTACCAAACAAACCGAACGAACACGAATGAGACCTTGTTCGTGTTCGTTTGTTAAAGAATATATATGTGTTCACGAACAGTTCATGAACACTTACCAAACGAGATTTTATGTTTGTACGTGTTCGTTTGTTAAGGAAATAAACCTGTTCATTTCGTTTGTGTTTGTTTGTTAATTTTAGGCAACGAACGAAAACGACAGTTGAAGAATACAAATGGAAACAAACAATCAAAAACACGCTAGATCATATAATACACTAACACTTATTAAATACTTTATTTGTCGGGATCTTGTAATATTTAAATAGAATATAAAAACAAAACCCTAATGAACTATCGAACACGTTACCGAACGTTCACGAACGCGACCTTTGTTCATGTTTGTTCATTTAGTTAAACGAACGAAATTTCTTGTTTATGTTCGTGTGTTTAATAAACGGATTATAATCAAGAAGATATAGCAAAAGACATGTGTTCATTTAATTAATGGCTTTTTCGGTGTGTAGATAAGTCAAAGGCTAGATCTCTTTTTTTGATCAAAAAGGTTGTTATAGTAATTTCCCAAGAAGATAACCCAATTTCCCCGTTGTTTCGTCCATATCGCCTTCTCATTCATAAATAGTTTATTTGAATGCCAATAGACTCACCAAACCCACCAACCGCCTTCTCATTCATAAAATAAAATAGGTTGTTTGAATGCCAATAGACTCACCAAACCCACTAAAACATGAATAACTCTTGTTCAGTGTTTCTCTTAGTTCTTTCTCTTTCTTTTTGTGTTTCATTTGGAGCATTGTCTTCCATTTTTGATGTATCTTCAACTTCTGAAGATTTCATAACCTGTCTCCAATCCAACTCCAACAATGTCACCACCATCTCTCAACTCATTTTCACCCCGGTCAACACTTCTTACATACCCGTTTGGCAAGCTGCAGCCGACCCTATTCGGTTCAACAAATCCTACATTTTTAAACCATCGGTCATCGTTACTCCCACCGACGAAACCCATATCCAAACCGCTCTTTTATGCGCCAAGAAACACGGATACGAGTTCAGGATCCGGGATGGTGGGCATGATTTCGAGGGCATCTCATACGCCGCCAACGCTCCGTTTGTCATGCTAGATCTCGTCAACATGAGGGCTATAGAGATCAACCTTGAAAACCGGACCGCGCTGGTCCAGGCTGGCGCTTTGCTTGGCGAGCTCTACTACACTATTTCACAGTTAACCGACACCTTGTATTTTCCAGCTGGTATTTGGGCTGGAGTCGGTGTTAGCGGGTTCTTGAGCGGTGGTGGGTATGGAAACCTGTTGAGGAAATACGGGCTTGGTGCCGATAATGTTTTGGATATTCGTTTCATGGATGTTAATGGAAACATTCTTGATAGGAAATCGATGGGTGAAGATTTGTTTTGGGCGCTTCGTGGCGGTGGTGCTTCCAGTTTCGGAATAGTTCTTTCGTGGAAGCTGAGGTTGGTTCCAGTCCCGGAAAGAGTTACTCTTTTCACGGTGAATATAACTTTGGAGCAAGGTGCTACGGATATTTTCCATAAATATCAATACGTGTTACCAAAATTTGATCGTGATTTAATGATCAGAGTTCAAATTAACAGTGAAAATATTGGCAACACCACCAAGAAAACCGTAAGACTATTGTT
Organism: Helianthus tuberosus; assembly: GCA_030545235.1. Classification (NCBI taxonomy): domain Eukaryota; kingdom Viridiplantae; phylum Streptophyta; class Magnoliopsida; order Asterales; family Asteraceae; genus Helianthus; species Helianthus tuberosus. The sequence continues at coordinate 68,158,106 of CM060406.1, forward strand.
TGACGGTCTTTATCAGGGCAATATTGACACGCTGCTTCCGTTGTTGAACCAAAGTTTTCCGGAGCTCAATGTGACACGAGAAGTTTGTAAAGAAGTACGAATGGTCCAGACCACCCTTCAATTTAGTGGCTTTACCACCTCCACCCCGCCCGAGGTTCTTGCGAACCGATCAGCCATCCCCAGGCTGAGCTACAAAGGCAAATCAGACTATGTCCGGACTCCAATTCCCAAAAGCGGGCTCAGAAAGATATGGAGAAAGATTTTACAAAATGACAAGTCAGAGACTCTGTTCATGTACACGTTTGGGGGAAAGATGGAGGAGTACTCAGAAACAGCAATCCCGTATCCTCACAGAGCTGGAGTGTTGTACCAGGTTTTCAGGAGGGTGGACTTTATAGATCAGCCTTCGGACAAGACCGCGATATCGCGCAGACGTTTAGCTTGGATCCGAAGTTTTGATAAGACTTTGGAACCGTACGTATCCAAGAACCCGAGGGAGGCTTATTTGAACTACAATGATCTTGATTTGGGCGTTGGAAGTGCTACATATGAAGAAGCAAGTGTTTGGGGGGAGAGGTACTGGAAAAGAGAGAATTTTAAGAAGTTGATTCGAATCAAGGCCAAAGTTGATCCAAAGAATTTCTTTAGACACCCACAAAGTATACCAGTGTTCTCAACACCTTTTTCAGATATGTGAAACTTGTAGGAACTAGGTTCACGTTTTATTAATAAAATAAATAAAATAACGAGACTCTCGTTATTTGTGAGAAATTCGACTAGTACAATACCGGTTACAAAACTAAATAAACGAATATAAAATACAACTAAATTGTACCAATCTTGATTCAAAGTCAATGCCTTTGAAAACTTCAACCGCACCTACGAGATCAAAACTCCGCTGCAAGACAAGCAAAATTGTTGACGGTTTTGGTTGAGGCACATGTTCAACACGCTTCCCTTAAAACAGATTCCGCGCCTCCTCTCAGACGGTTCTGTCTCTCAGGGTACAACAACCGGAACAGTATGTGTACTGCCGGAGATGGCACTCGCGCCCGAGATAGCACCGTTTATCATAGTGTTCTAATTTACGTGGGAAAATAAAGATAAGTTGGTGATGGTGGAAAATTTCGAGAGTACTCCTCTCTAAATTCTATAAAACATTGTGCATAATTTTCTGTAGTATATTTCTTTCATCTCATTTTTCTCTATTTTCTTTCTTCTCATCCATCAAAGAGTCATAAGTTCCTTTTATAACCAAAGGTTGAAAAGGTAAACTTCATGATCACTCTTTGATATTATAACCATAATCTCTTTTTTAAATTATAGACATGGTTTGACTTTTTAGGTCAAAGTTTTATATTGCAAGTCCAAAACCTTCATGGCTTGAACTTTGGTACAAATTCATCTTTTAACACATTTTTATTACTATAAAAATACATTTCATTTATGGTTGAAGTATATTTTGATTCAATTTTCTTAAAAGCTTTGTCAAGCCAGACTATAATTTTCAAACATGGTTTGAGTTTGAATCACTAACATTATAACATTTTTTCTATCAGCGTGTCATTGGCGTAGTTCTCAGCTACATAAGATTCAAAATGATGATAGATTTCTTCGGTAAGTATCTCCATGATTGGGTTATTTTCGTCATTCATGCTCAAGTTGCATAATGAGTGAGTTAGATTACAGGGCAAATCGGTTCAATAGTAAAAAAAAAAGATGCCGTGTAGGTTTGGGCCACCTCACAAACAACTTTGTGTCCATTTTTTATACTATATAAATCTAGAGATGAGCAATCGGTGCTTGGTACCGAAAATACCGGTACCAAATCGTACCGTACCCATTGAATTTTGGTATCAATTTGGTATATATTTTTGACATTTTTCGGGATCGGTAATTTCGGTACGGTACAATATTTCACCCACGTTTTACCTTTGAATACCGTATTGTACTGATAGTCCGATACCTTACGGAACATTTTCCACACCAGTATCGGTACCCATTATTGGCGATTTTCAGGATCATTGCTTTTGATACCGATATGTTACCGACTCATCCCTGTATAAACTTTAACACGAGTCAAATTATTTTTTTGAAACACGGGTCAAGTTAGTTTGGGCCGACCCCCTCAAAAACGGTTAGTTTTTTGTCCAGTTTTTCAATTATGTAATTTAACTATGTGATTTATATGATTACTAAATCTATATTTTTTAATAAGAAGTGTTAGACATTAGACAAACAAAATAACTTAATTTTCATACTTAAGAGTTGAAATGGGTCATTTTTTAGAATAGGTTGAAACAATCCAGAACGGGTTTGCTCTGTGATCTACATGCAATTTCAGTTTGCACTAACAATATGAGATTTTTAATGGCTTTACTAGCACAACGAGCCCTATTGATGTGAGATTTATGGTGTTGCTCACCAGCATGGTGTGGGATTAGCAATCAAATTCAAACATGCAATATGCAGATTGTTAATGTTACGATGCCAACAAATTATTTCCATGTGTTACGTCGGCATGTGCGTTCATCAAACTTATTTTTTTTTTTTTGTTTAAGTTTTAACGCTTACATTTTATTGTTGTTTTTTAGCTGCATATGGAGTTCCATAAGCCGCTTATCATAATGTCTTCTAAAAATTTGCTTCGTCGCAAAGACTACAAGTTGAATTTATTTGCGTTTGATGTTTTCAAGGATATCATCCCTGGGCATATTAATATGAATTTAAATAAGAATTTAGATATTAAAGTTTATATAAACTTCATGTCAATCAAAAGGTTAGAAAACCATGACTTTTCGTTGATCTATTAAAGGTTCGCTGGTATGTAACAGATTTTTGCAGAGGGAAGTGATCACTCTGTTCGGTTATGGGTTTCTACCGGTTAGGGTCGTGTATTGTTTGTTTGGGACCTGTTTCAACCCTTAGACGTGAAGCCTAAGTTTGGAAAAGGCCTAGAACAAAACTGATGATCTACATGGGCTTCAATGCCAGTAGATATTATATGTTTGTGTTAAGCCACCCGCGAAACTCGCGGGATCTTAGGCTAGTTACCTTATAAAACATCTTTTTATGGTAGATTTGTAATTTAATTTTGATTTAAGACACTTAAGAAAATCTATAACGCATTTGATACAAGTTTTGATGCATAGCGAACTTGTCATTTACCATTTTATCAGTCGTGTGATATTAATGAAATATGAACATAATATTTAATGAACATAGTATTTATTGACATAGTGAAAGGGTAAAATGAGAATCACCTTGAGTTGTGAGAACCATTGGAACTAGGCTTTCCAAAAGATTTTTTTTAAATTCTCAAAAATCTTAAAAAAATCACTTGTTCCAGCAAAAGAAAATAATAAATAAAAATGTCGCATGCAAAAATTTACATTGGCTGTAACAAAATTTACATCGCTGTACACAAATTTTACATTAGGCCAAAATTTACATAGGCGTAACTATCGACTTGACAATTTTTTTGTCTTTTTTTAAAGATGTGTTTATAACATTTTTATCTACGTTTGTGCAAAAAATGGTGGCCAACTCGCGCGGAAAGTAAGAGTTCCGATGGTTCTCACAACTCGTGGTGGTTCTTAATTGAACCAAATCATTGACATAAATTGTACAAATATAATATTATGTATTTTTATTTATAGGGGAAGGTTTATTTAAGAAGAAAATTTAATTGAGAACAAAAGGAACAAAGGGTACAATTGTAAAATATTAAATAATATTTTTTTCATCTCATTTATTACTATATTTAAGTAATTAATTACTCGTAAAGACTATTATTCTCTACACTAATTTTTTGTACTAGACACATAAAAAGTTATCCTACATATTTCGAAAATTATCTTACACATATTTAAATTTATCCTACATAACTCGCAATTTATCCTACACACCTATAATTTGTCCTACACTCTAAATTATTTTTTTTTATTTTTTTGAAAAAATATATATCTTGAAAATAAGTTACAAATTTAATGTAGTTAGCTATTAAATAAGAAAACTAGAAATTAATGATCTTTGTAAGTTTACAAATATACCCTTACATTAAAATTAAATGCAAATATTAAATTAGTAAAATGAAGCATTCTTATTGGTTGGAACTTATTCTTTTTTCTTCTTACACAAAAATTCTTCTCATTTGAACTCTCCACTTTATTTATAACTTAATATTTAATATTTATTAATTGGTTGAATTTAATATTTTAATTTTTTATTCATTTTTCTTTTAATAATGTTTGGTATTTAATAATACGTATTGGCCGGGACAAATCGGGCAGCATGTCACATTAGAATAGGTAACATAAAAAAGGCTTATGTTGTTCGAGAGAAAACAGGTTCTGGTCAAAAGAGTTTCGATTCAGACCAATGTTTAAGGCATGTCGGGTAAAACTGTGTTCTCCAAAAGAGCTATGTTTACTATCTATATCTTTATAACTAAATAGTATTTAAATTATATCTTGTTTATAATACTTGCTGTTTGGCAACTTCTGAATGGTTAAGTGCTTAACTAGTAAGAGGTCTGAACCATTAAGAGCCAGTATAATGCTCAACCATTCAGAGGCAAATGTCTGACGAATTAAGATTAGAGGTCTTAACCATTCAGACTTAATATAATACTTAACCATTCAGAGGCAAATGTCTGAACCATTCAGACATCTGCTCACGAAACAAATAGTCTGAACCATTAAGTGTTTAACCAGTAAGAGATTTGAACCATTAAGAGCCTCATTAAGAGGTAAACGAACAGCCCCTTAAAATTAATATATAAATTCACATAAAGAAACACAAACATGTTCATTTATGTTTGTGAACTGTTCGTTTAGGTGGTACACGGACGAACATAAAGAAACACGAACATGTTTATTTTCTTAAAGATCGAACATAAACAAAAAAAATGTGTTCGATTATATATCGTTTAGGTAGTACACGGACGGACATAAAGAAACACGAACATGTTCATTTTCTTAAAGAACGAACATAAGCACAAAAATGTGTTCGATTATATGTCCGTGTTCGTGTTCGGTTAAAATTAAATGAGCAAACACTACCATGCTCGTATTAATATTCGTTTAGTTCGTTTACAAGCTTTCACAAATTGAGCCTTCATAATCTAGTAACCTAATGGTCCAGAGTAAACTATATTAGCAATTTAACAACACTTTTCATTGCCAGCGCCAGCTCCTACAACGTCATTTCCATCGTCAACAAGCTCCAAGACATGTTCTCTCTGCTTGGAAGTTTTTTTACTATTGAGCTCCCTCTTGTAGCGGTTGTTGGCAGTGCTTGAAGCTCTTGGTGGGCTTGACTTCTTTCTGAAAGGATCAGATATCTACACTCGCCGCTCTCTTGTGCTTCCGCTTCTTCAGCCGAAGCAAAAGCTCAACGGTACAGATGAAGAGTCAAGAGTATGTAATGTGTAAAGAGATTCATTTACTTCTTACAAAAACATATGTATACATGTTTGAATAAATGTTATAATACCTCACAAACAAATTCTCTTGCTAATCTATGATTTACTCGCATTTTAAAATGCTTCAAATAATACATGATTTGCTTGTATGGGTTGATTTTCTTTTCAACACTTGATAATCTCCACTCACCTACCACATCCTTTATACAACTTGATCATTTTTATTGAAGTTGTTCGTTAGAAAGATGTTGGCATGTCGATTTTTAATGAGTGATCTCATTAACACAACTCATTTATCCTATGTATCTTCAGTGTTCAATGGTGATCATTTCACCCAGTGTACCTGAAATCACCCTCATCAATCTATTGGTATAACCAAAGTTCCTGTCGGTGACCAGCCGTCTAGTTCTTGGTCTGTGAAGATGCGTTGTTAGGTGCTCCATTTTATTTTCCCATTGAGGCCGAACCTAAACCTGTGCTCGAGAGATAGCTGTCCATACACTGATAAGGGATGTATGGATTCTCGAGAAGAGAGGAGCCATGGTGGTCCCCCCCCCCCCCCCCCCCCCCGCCCGACCGCCCGGATCCCACGAGTGACAGTGATAACGTCATACATCGTTTAATACTAGTTGTCACACCAGCACATTCTAACATTGCCAACTTGGATGCATTTCAGATCGCTAGAAATGCAGATCCTGAGGGTAGGCTCTGATGTCATAAATAACAGATTTTAATACTATGATTGTTTATTAGTTGAGTCTTGTCTCTTTTGCTTGACTTTTTTTCTTCTTGTGCATTCAGGTTACCCAACATTCATATGTTTGTATGCCTATCGACATAAACTCGTAGCAGATTGATTTCTCAAGATTTGCTAAACCTCATTTGGCCTGTCTTCTTTGCAGATTTTGGTGCAACATATTGCAACAATGCCAGCAGTCGCATGACCTATCTTCTTTAGATTCATTACCTCGTTTAATCATACAAATAGAGAGTTGCGCAATGTCTGTATTGACAAGTTATACAGCTAAGAAAGAGCTTGAACTACCTTCGAGATGACGGTAGATCGCTCGAAAAAAAATTCATCCTTGATTTTCATGTGAATTGATAATTTTTATGTTCACTTCCGACTTGTTACCGCTGTGAATAGATCAGAAATAGAGTAGAACTGTTCAACACATACAGAAACGAAGAAACTCACAATCCGAAAAGTAAATTATAATCTCATGATAATTGTAACAATGCGACCTCAAGACATGAACAGATATATCTACAATCTTTGTGACAACTAATGTGAGTTTGTTTATGAATGCAACATCTTCCCTTATTTCTCTTCAAATATAGCCTCACCAACCTACCTTTCAGGTGCCACAGCTGAACCGTCTCCATTAGAGGCCATTATTATAGCATTCACATTTACAGCATCTGTCTCATTTGCTTCCACATCACTCTGCCAAGAAACCCACCTGGCATCAACATTATTTTCATTTCAAATATAAACGGGAGTGTGTGTTTGTGTGCGTACCTGCTCTATAGACTTTCCAGTAGGGTCTGGAGCTCCTGATGCTGAAACCTTGTTAAGGTCTCGTAGAACTCCCTGCACACAAGTCATTGGCAATATTCAGAACGAGAATGTCGAATAATCGTTCATAAGAAACAAAAATAACCAACTTCTGGGAGTAAAATGCCATTTTCATCCCTGAGGTTTGGCTACTTTTGCGACTTTCGTCCAAAGGTTTGTTTTCCGCATATGCATCCAAAAGGTTTGAAATCTTGCCATTTTCATCCAACTCGTTAACTCCATCCATTTTCTAACGTTAAGTCGGGTATTTTTGTCTTTTTAGACATTTTTTGTGATGATTAAAGGGTTTGGGTGGAGAGAAAGTCAACAAAGATGGATCTTTATTTAGTATAGTGTTTTTATTTTAATAAAAAAATGTCTAAAAAGACAGAAATGCCCTTCATTTAACGGAGAAAAATAGATGGAGTTAACGAGTTAAATGAAAATGGCAAGATTTCAAACCTTTTGGATGCATATGCGGAAAAACAAACCTTTGGATGAAAGTCACAAAAGTGGCCAAACCTCAGGGATGAAAATGGCATTTTACACAACTTCTGGATACAAACCTTGTTGGCCCATTTGAGTCCGCATGCATTGCACAATGTTCTCGGGCCAGAAGGCCCACGACGCATCATTGGAGTAGCCTTTGAGCTGATTCCACAGTGTCTACATCTGCAAATATGTAAACACAAGCAATTTGAGTGAAATATTGGCTAAAAAGACCATAATATGATTCAAGCAATAAAAGGACACAACAGTAACGAAAACCAACATTGTTTCTTCATCCTGGGCAGGACCGCCGTTCCAATCTGAAGTAGCTGTACCTGCTTCATCAGAGACTGCCTTGGATGATGTAAACTGACCCTTCTTCCGCTGCATTCTGTAGTGCAAATACCAATCAGAACCAAAGTCAAACAAGCCAACAATGTTACACATGTGTATAGCCTATAGCATGAATACAGATAGAACGGGAACGCATTACAAGCAAAATGATATTAAAAGCAAAACTGAATATATATGTATGCATAATATACAGAAGAGTGCATATGCTTATAGCATGAAACTAGATAGAACATATTGGCATGTAATATGTAGTAATCTGGCAAATCAGCAATTATTATGACCAAAGAAGCAACGAAAACAAACTTGAAAACACCAAGAAAGATGTAAATCACAGAAAGCAAGTAAATAATCTCAAAAGCTCTAGCATCTGTAATACCTAAGAGCAACTTCCTTCCGTACACTATAACGGATTTTCTTATCAAAGCATCTTTCTTTACGCTTTTCTCTGAACCGACTCAATGAAGCAGCCCGTTGTGGTTGACTTGATCTTGCAGGGAATTCAGTCAACCCCTAGACATTCACATAAAAAAAACCAATTAACCTAATTTAAACAAGAATTCCAGTATCCAAACTTACACCAACAGTTTTCCATACTCATACCCTGTGGTTTTGAGGAGGCATCCCCAAAGTCGGAGCACCAGTTGGTACCTCATACCCACCCAATAGCAACAACACAGCTTGCACCTGCAAAATCCCCAAAATTATATAATTTCCATCAATTAGCAGCAAATCAAGAAACTTTACCCAATTAGGTCAATAACCAGTGTTGTAAAAATCGTTAGGCACTAGTCGGCCAGTGAGGTACTAACTAGCAATTAATCAGTATGTAATTTTTCAAACTTACGTATACAAACACATCGATATGAATATAATACCTCAAAGTCTACATAGCATAGTTCAAACACATTAAACTTAAACATAACAAATCAAGTACTTAAAAATTCAAAAATTAGCATACTAGTTCAAATACTTGGAAAAAATAAATACTGTCCGACTAGGTGAAATTTAATCGGTGAACCACGATTAATCCCGATATTTACAACACTTATTAACAACAAATGCACAATGAAGAAACAAAACCCTAACTCCCCAACAAAGAAACTGCGAAAAGCTTTCACCTTTTCGGGCGAAACAGCATCAAAAACATAAACTTCCCCTTGAAACGACAGCGTAAGCTGATCAACACCAGCAGCAGCTCCACCAACAGCACTAACCGGATGCATCTCAGCATCCGGAACATACAAGGGGTGAATTTCAGCATCCGTAACCCTAATATCCTCCATTCCACCTTCCTGCAAACCATGATGCTGCTGCTGATTATTGTTATGATGATGATGAGGATCGTAACGGATCTGGCTAGGGTTATCTATGGACTCTTCAGCACCACCTGCAACATCATCGTCTTCTTGAACAACCACATCGTTGTTATTGTGTTGTTGATGATGTTGATGTTGATGATGATGGTGGTGGTGGTGGTGGAGATTAGCTGGTTGTAGGTTTACGGATTCGTAGATTGATGAATGATGGTGGTTGTTTGTGTTGGTTTCCGACATTCTTCAATTGCATGAAGCAGAAGGTGAAATTGAATATGATTTTGAGGTGAATTGAAGCGAATGATTTGTATGTTTTAGAAAGGGGGAAAAAGCAAGTTTTTGGAGCCCTAGTTTTTGCAGGATGAGGATTTCACAATTTTGGATTGAAAATGTGATGCACGCGCTCCATATGCTTCATCACTTGTACCACATTTCTTCTTGTAAGGCTTGGGTTGTGGTTTAAAGTCCCAACGGTCTTTATACCGCTACGTCAAAGCTATATTAGCGTCATGTCAAATTAGGGGGCTTTAAAGCCATCATTTAACTTGTATGCAATGTTTTATCTCCTAGTTGAAGCCCCTCTGTTAAAAAAAAAATAAAAAAAACAAAAATAAAGAGAAAAAAAAATGATTTGCTGAAAACAATGAATTCCACCAGCCCTTCCTTTTAGCGTTTGTTATTGGGCTGGCGGAGGATCGGTGATGCCCCCCTTTGGATAGGAACGCTAAAGGGCGATAACGACGCTGAGGTGGCCAGATGTGGTATACCACAACCCTTGCCTAAGGGTGAGAATTTCAAAATCAATCATCTACTAATTGTACATAGTGATAGGTAGGGCATTATTGTATTCTAAAGCATACCACCCCTGTAGGACATGATATACATTCATATAATGTGGAAGGGGGCATATCACTAACATCACATAAAAATACCATTATGTTTCACTCATTATATTTACAATACCATGTAAATATCACACCTAATCATATTTTTTTTAAACGGCAAGGAACGATGTACCAACCACCGTGACACCGGACGCTATGGTCAAGGTCAACTACTTGACCGCTGCCAGCCCCTTGGCTCTCCAAGATGCGCGGAAACCCGACCTTCACCGGCCCAAAAGCACGACAGTGGAATAATCAGTAATATATTAAATTGTATTTAATATATTATATATCCATTTAAATAATTAATGTTATTATTTTTTGTATAAAATTATGATAAAAAAATAATGTGTAATATTATATATGTGTATACATGCATATATTTATATAATTTAAATTAAATAATATATAAAAAATAATTTTAAATGTATATAAATTAGTTGATAAATATTAAACGATTCAAGCCCAGGCCGAGCTTAAGCTTGAAAAACTAGTCACAAGTGTCACACCCCAACAATGGCAGAAACATCAGAGTGAGACGAAAACGAGATTGCAAGAGACTTCATAACACTAATGTGACAAGTATTTAATAGTAAATTTCATTGCTAAAAGAATCAATACATTGTTTGAAATAGAATACAAAAAGTTGAAATAAAACGAATTACATTACAATAAGTATTAAAGTTTAAATGCGTTTCTAGGCATCCTACTAAGTTTCGTGTATCATCAACATCGTTATAAACCTGCAACATGTTTTAAAGTATAGTTCAATAGAAAAATATTGGCGAGTATACAAGTTCGGTGTACTAGCATATAAGTATAAAACGGACAATGAACAATCCTCATGGCAAACCTAGTTATCAAGATATAACAACCCTCCAAAATAATCCTGACACTCTAAATATGTTTAAAATGTCCCTATACTTTCTAAAATACACCCCGTATACGAAATACGGCCCTAAATACCTTTAATTTTACAAAAGTTAAATAAAAACGAAATTAAATGGGTCGTCGCGGGGCGCGACCCCCCTTGTCTCTAGTCATCGCGGGCCGCGACCAGGTGGACAGCAGGCGCAGCCCTAGGCCGCCACGTGTCCCACTCGGTGTCAAAGCTACCCCATGACCGGACAACCCTATGCCCTACACCCCCTATGTCGCGGGGCGCGACACCCCCTACTTCCGTCGCGGGGCACGAAAGGGTCGACGAACAGCCCTATATAAGAAGGCCCTCAGCCTTCAGTCCAACTCGTTCAATTCTCAAACATTCTCTCTCAATTTCTACATAGTAGGCATTATACCCGGGCATTATACCCCCTAAATAACGAAGTTCTGCATTGTTGTAAGTATCATAACCCCCGGTTACGTATTAGATACGCTGCCCGATTGATCCAGGGTTCCGTAACGGCTGTCGTGGTTCTGCCCGACGTAGTCGTTGGAATGCCGTCTCGGGGAGGGTATTACTAATGTAAAGATTGGGTTATTATACTAACGCGTGTGCATTTGTGTAATTAATAGATAATCACCAGGAAATCCTAAAGGAAAACCCTAAGACAGCAATGTGAGTAATCTCCTTTTTGTAATCCTTTTTGTAAACTGTTTTTTACAAAACCTCAAATGATTTACATTATATTAAGCAGTGATTGAGTATTTGTATTCTACAATTATCGTCGGTATGTTGGGGTTTTGTATACAAAATTTGTTACTACATTGTGAGTAGTAACATGACCACAAGTCGGGTTGACAGTACCGTGGGTGGTAATTAAAGTAGATGGAAACAAATGTAATTGTGCGACCGTCCTCAATGCTGTAAAATGATAAAACCTGTTTTGATTAAACTGGATTCGCTCACCAGTATTTCCCACTGACAAAATGTTTTTAAAACGCGTTTCAGGTAACAAAATATGAAAGCCAAATAGAAGCCAGCTGGACAGCACTGGAGGCTTGGAAAAGTGGCAATAAAAGTTACCTAAATAAAAAGATTTTTTTATTTAAATAAAATAGGGTTTATCCCTATGAAAATATGTGTACTTGAAACTTGGGAATTTCCCATGTGTTTAATATTATAAAAGCGTGGTATTTTACTCTGATAAAATATTTCCTAACTACGGTCCTGATGTAATTTCTGTTGCCAAAATGATAAACACCGATACCACCGAAACTGGTCGCGTCCGCCCGTTCCCGGGTTGATAAGGGATGGGTGTTGCGACAGAAGGTGGTATCAGAGCTAAGCAACTGATTCAGCCACAGAAGTGTTCTGCTGACACCAAGGTATTATTTAAAATGTTAGGAAATTAATTACGAAAATACGTGCATATCTGTATTTTATTGTTGTGTGTTATTTGACTATTTGTTAGTTTACAGTATGAGCGATCAAGGACCCTCCGACTCCTATCGTCAGTTGTCCAGCTCACCTCAAAACGAAGGTACCTCTTCACAGCCTACCCTCTCAGGGTATTCAACTGACAATGAAGATGGGATATTCGTGTTCAAGGCTCAGTCTGAAGAGTCATTCCCTCCTAAAAAGAGAGGATGGTTCAGTAGGGGAGCGCATGAACGTAGGAAGAGGATGAAAAAATTACAACAACAGCGAGTTCTAGCAGCCGCTAAGAGAGAAACAGACGCTCACACCCAAGATATGCTCAATAGGAGTCTAGCAAACTTTCATATTCTAGCAACTACAGCTGCAGACCCTAATTTAGAGCGACTCATAGCACCCCAACCATTACCTTTGTTTCCCACACAACCAATGGAGATTGAAGTCAACCCGGAAAACCAAATCCCAGCACCAGCTTTTGACCCAACTGAGATACCTAGAGTACCAGTACCCAATCCCTTAGACCCAGACTACGACTCGTGGTTTGATGACCATAGGGATTATCAGCAATGCTACCCAATATCAGAAGAACCCATGCCAAACCTAGATGCTTACCCAGGTCTGGACCCTCTAGATCCCTATTATGATAATAATGAATACATTAGGGAAATCCTAGAGAATCCATATCCTCATGAAGAATCCATGCCACAGTACCCAGATCTAGTACTAGCACCTGCACCCCCAATGAGAACAGAAAATGTGCAAGAACTCCGAACCTTTGGTGAGGAGATTTTTAGAAGAGAGCGAAAGGATGAGGCAAATAGGGGAACGACTCGTCTGGAAATATGACGAGCGTAATATGGACTTTTGGATGAACCCCTATCATTAGTAATAATAATAATAATAATAATAATAAAATAATATATATATATATATATATATATATATATAATATGTGTGTATTAAAAAAATGATAATATATATATATATATCGTAGTATAGACCATCTAGTGGTTAGTGATGCATATTAGTATTGTATTTTATTCCAGTTGTATTGTAATAATTATAGATGCATATTATAAAATAGAGTAAGTCGCAATGCTCGACGATTTTGATCCACATGCTTGTCGTGTGATTGTTTGAATTAAATATTGTCATGTGATATTAATACTTGGTAATTGTTTAAAATCCAGATGGCCGACACAGCAAATCCAGAAAACTAGAAGAATGAAAATCAAATGAATAATAGTGAAATTCGACACCTTGTAACTCAAGGAATTAGAGATGCCATGCCAGCCATTATCCAAAATGTTAGGGATGCGGAAAATAATGATTAATGTAGTAATGGAAGTAAACAAACGCATACAGAACCTAGTCACAGCGTGCACAATGGACCCATACTTCAAGTGCCCATTCCAAAAAAAAAGAAGAAGAACCATGTCTTATGGTTGTTCTTACAAAGAATTATGGTCTTGTAAACCAATAGAATTCTCAGAAAATGAAGGGGCCATTGTAGCCTTACGCTGGATAGAAAAGACTGAGGTAGTCTAAAAAATAAACAAGTGCGCAGAAGAAGATAAAATAGTGTTTGCCTCCAATCTGTTTAAAAACTCAGCATTAGAATGGTGGAACACTATCCTCCAGTGTAGGGGAAGTGACAGGATTTACAATATGGAATGGGAGGAATTTAAGAATATGGTAGAAAGGAAATTCTGTCATCCCAATGAAAAAGAACAGATAACAAACAAGTTCCTAAACCTTAGGATGACTGGAGTGGATAGTAAGGGTTACACTGCTTTATTCTTTGAATATGCTAGAATAGTGCCAACCCTTGCATCACCTGAACCAGTATTAATCTCCCGTTATATCTGGGGATTAATCAGTGAGATAAGGCATGTAGTCAAGGCAGCTAGACCTCAAACTATAGAAGGAGCCGTAGAACTGGCAAACACCTTGACTGATGAATTAGTGCATACACGAGAAGAGGACCAGAGAAGAAACCTAGCTCAAAGGCTTACCTAGGAATTTCGCTACGGTAATTCCAACCGTATTAATTGTTGTGAAGGCTTGTGAAAAAGGCAATATGCGTGGTGTATGTTTTGGTCTTAGAACCAAATTGGTCAGGTTATTTGGGCTTAGATACTCGATCACCCAAAATCCCAAATTATCTAGAATAAAAATGCGCAAAGTTAAAAATCAAGATAATGTTGATTTTCATCTGTTAAGGATGATACATTTTTACACAAAATCAAAGTGAGGAAGAAGGTGCATTCGGGTGATGGTGAAGAGTATGCTAGTGTTCAAGGGTGTTATGGGTTGGCACCAGCTGATACGAAACAAAGAAACATTGATGTATTGAAGATGATAGTTACAATTGAAGATGATTATGGGAACTACTCACAGGAGGCATGGGAAGGGCTAGGTATCGGCTATGGTTTAATCTACTGTGGCAATTCTAGCACTATCAACCAGTGGCCTAAATTGTTGAAGGACGGTTGTCAATGGTCTCATGATCAAATACAGGTTCCGATGTTAAGAGTAATGAAGCATAAAAATGATAACAAGGATGAGTGGGCAACTCGATATCATGTTGAGGGAAGTAGACAAGCTGAGTTGGTTATTTTAACAAAAAGCAACAGCTGGTTTTTAAACGGTCAAAGAAATGTATTATGGGTGCAAGTAGACAATGTAGAATTGTTATGATGTTGCTGCAGCTTGAAGTCCAAGAGGTTACTCTATGGGTATGGGATCCTGGTCCTACAATAATTAACGGTAGTAAAAGTAGTAAGATCGGTAGTGGGTGGAACACCATGATCAAGGGAAGGTGCTGAAATACAAAAAAACAGATTACAAAGGAACTGAAGACTGGACTGTGTCACTTTAGCAACTGAAACAAGTTGTTATTGGGTCATATGTTGCTACTGATGTGTAAAGAAACAATTTTCATGGTTCTATTATGTGGTTGACCATTGCAATTGCTTGCTCAAGAGGCTTACCACACAAGTAAAGATATTTTACAAAGCCCAGGCAGTTCTGCACCATCTCGTTTACATTGCTTTCTTTTTCAGTTTGTTTGGTCTTTGGAAGTTGACTTTTGAGGTCAAAAGTCTTTTATAAGAGGGAGGTATTGTTACATGTCAAAATAAGTAGATGGAACCAAATGTAATTATTGTATAGTGTAGGGGGTTATTGGTAGTTAGTGGCTATATAGTGTGTGCGTTGTAATAGACTTAACCATCGAATGACTTGAGTTTTCCTCTTCTCTTGTGTTCTTCTTCTCTATCTTTCGATCATCTACTGTTATTATGAAACCGTTCGTAACAGCAATTGACACCTGTTTTACATCGATTGAAAACCGTAATAACGAATGTATGTACTGAAGTATCGTTGTTCGGTTGGTATTGGTTCTATTCGTTACGGTATCAGGATGGTACCTTCACTCGATATAGCTTATAATCCCCAAAATTTTTTATTGCGAATACAACTCCGTATTCAACGAATTTTATACTGGCACATTGAGAAAAAATCATAAAAACGAATACAATACATGTATCGATGTTAACCCCCACGTTGCGAATGGCAGGGTCATAAAACCGTGCTAAGTAGTAAGCAAACATCGATCAAAACCCAGAAAAATCATAAAACAAAAACTCGAATTTATACCATCACATGATCTATAAACATAGGGAAAAGCAAACGCAGACTTATACCGAAAATTACCTTAATACACATGCAAAGTCACTACAAGGCAAAGAACAAAGACAAAAAAACACTATAAAACAAGAACCATAAAAAAAAAAACTCACTATTCACAAAAGGCTTCATCATTTATTATTATATAAAATATATATATATTATCAATAATCAAAGTGTTCTAGATGATAATATAGTGATAATATAACTAATTAAAGTGTATAATGATAAATTTTGAAGAAAATGATAAGAAATTATAGAAATGGGATTCAAGCAGTGAAAAATGAAAATTATGGATAAAATCAAATATAAGTTTAAAATGTATTAAAAATATACAAGAATTAAAATTTGAGGTGAAAAGCGTTAAAACTAAATTTGGTGAGTTTTATCAACTAATGAGTCGAGCTGGGTTGAGAAACTCTGATCTTTTGAACTAAGATCAATCTTATTAACCAATAAGAACTCACTTTTAAAAGACGTGTTATAAATATAGACACAATGACATTGGAGAAATTAAATAGAAAGTAAATCAACGGATCAATGGCTAATTTAAACCGTAAATTGTGTAATAACAAAACATTACGTGCTTTAGATGAAAGTGTGAAGTTAAAGAAACTAAAGATACGAAAAGATTCTAATGGCCAAGATAAGTACGCTCTTCATAACCCAAAACCCATGATGGATATACACAGAGTATGTGAATACAAATCAAGGGCATTGTCTTTTGTATTTGAGTATATGCCTTTTCGTTTCACACTTTCACATAATAAATGATACATGAATCAGATTCAAATATGTTTTTCCATTCCATAAATATAATAAATGATACACAAAATTGATTCAAGTATTTGTTTTCTATATCCATACCATCTCCTAAATTAGATGATACGTGTTTATATTCTCATCTAACTCATGTTTTTTTTAAATAGAAAATCACTATATATTATGATTATAACCTTGAATTATTAGGGTGAACGGAGTGGGTTCGGTAAAGTGGTTGGTACCGAATCCCACTCCACCGCCAACGTTTTACTGAGCCAACGTTTACCGATTGGGGGAGAGGGAGGGAAGGGGGGGAGAGAGATGGGTGTGTGGTGGGCTCCATTCCTTCTCAACCAATCACACATTTTTTTTAAATAGTTTATCTAAACCCCATTAGGTAAACCACTGCCAACGTTTTTGAGCATTAAGTAAACAATTTAGGTGACTTGACATGGCGCTATGTGATTGTGTGAATTAGGAGTTTACCTATTTGAAATAGGTAACCACTCCCCTCACCCTTATGACCTACTCTTAAAAATGATTACTATGATTTATGCAAAATACAAATATATTTTTTATTTCCGTTTTGTTACAACCAGAATATAAAAAATAATATGTTATGATTTTTTGTAAATGCATTTCTATTGTGAGAGAGACAAAAATAGGAGGATATAAATTGGTGGATATGTGCATATGATACAACATGAGATCCCCTGAAAACCCAACAAACAAACATTCAATAACACCATGGACGTCGATCAAGAAATTCAGCATCTTAGAGAAGAAATCAAACGTCTTGGCCACAAACAAACCGATGGATCTTACAAGGTAATCAATGTTTACATTTACATAAACCGAATGCAAATGCATTGTAGACATTAGATCGTTATCGTTAATCTAAAACGGTCGCAAATAACAATTTGATCGAGTTAGGGCAATGATGCTTGCACGTTATACCATGCTTAATGGGACATATTAGCTCCCATTCATGCAAACACCGCATCGGTGCTTCGTAAGAGGGGCGTGAGATAGATTGATGACATGGAGAGTGAAATTTTTTGGTAAAATGAAAATGGGGGGAGCCAATTATGCATGTACCCTCTACTCACCTTTTTTTATTTATTGTTACAAAAAAATTTAAGTTGAAGACTTGTTTTGATTGTTCTTAAATAGCTTTTTTTTAGTCATTTAAAAAAAAACTAAATATACGATTTTGTTTTTTTTTTTTTTTTTCTTCTAACATTTTTTTTAAACAATTTATAGAAAAAGAAGTTATAAATTTTTTTTGATGTGCAAGTGGTTTTGACACGTAGTTGGATCGACATTGTACCTACACTCACCTTTTTTTTTATTTATTATTTCAAAAAAATTAGTTAAAGACTTGTTTTGATTTTTCTTAAATAGCTTGTTTTTAGTCATTTAAAAAAAACTAAATACATGGTTTTGTTTTTTTATTTTTATTTTTCTTCTAACATTTGATATACAATTTATAGAAAAAGAAGTTATAATTTTTTTTTTGATATGTAAGTGGTTTTGACACGTAGTTGGATCGACATATCGGATGATAAGTAATTAAACGTTTTAGGTTTCCCTCGCAGGATTTAACAATTTATAACATTTTAGAGATTTTAAGTTTTGATTGACCGTGTTCATTTCGACTTGTTTGATTTGGTTCACCCATTGCTGATTTTGAAAACTGAATGATGAAGGTGACATTCGGAGTGCTGTTCAACGACGATAGGTGTGCTAACATCTTTGAGGCACTAGTAGGAACGCTAAGGGCGGCCAAGCGGCGCAAGGTGTTGACATATGATGGCGAGTTACTGCTACAAGGTGTGCATGATAATGTTGAAATTGTACTCAAATCATCCGCTTGATTAATCATAACTTGCTTTACAAGTAATCATAAGTTTGTTCCGTGTTATAACCATTACTTGTATAATCGACATGCTTATGATACAATATGTTCTAAATTGTCTATCGTTTGTACATTGTGCGTGTGCTGCAGTTCCCGGTTACAAGGGGTGAGCAAAAAACCGATTAACCCAACCACGACCAAATTAACCGACAAAACTGAATGGTTCGGTTTTGGTTTTTTCAAAAAAACCGAAAAAAATACAGTTTGGTTTTGGGTTTTTTTTTTCAACCGAAAAAACCGAACCAAACCATATTGTTTTACTATTTCATTTATTTTTTTTACTTAATTATTAAAGCAAACTTTTAGACCCCAAATTCATTATTTCTGGGCATTTTGGCCCAAAACTTTCAAGCCCAAACAGCAAAACCGAAACCGAACCCATCATGAAAACCGAAATAATAAAAACCGAATGGTTTTTAAAAACCTAAACACTGACTTTTCGGTTTTTGGTTCGGTTTGAGATTAAAACCGACCTACAAACACCAATACCAGTAATGCTAGGGCAAAAGGGTATTAAACATATGACCAAACAAATGGATTGCTTTGACTTTATTAATCTTGTTGACTTTGACTAGATGGGTTTAGGAATTTGACCAAAGTCATGATTGGTTAGAAAGTATCAATGCTTGAAGGTGACTGGGATTGATCAATTGCTCCTGAATGTGGCATTGTGATCAGTTGTTCCTGAATGTGGCTCCTGCAGTGCAACCTTTGCACCCAAAATCTAATTTGACACAAAACGCGCATGGGCCGGGGGGCAATTCTGTTTACCTGATATCCTAATCCCACAAAAGCAAGCAGTCCTTACCCATCGTGACGATTTAGATTGCTTTCATTCCTTACCATAAAACGAACCAATCACATTATGCAGTGGAAGAGAGATATAGAGGATGACGGTTAAAGCAATAGTTACAAATGTTTATGTCGTTAAATAACAATAGTTGAATCTTTAATCTAGAGATTACTTCTCGATGAGGCATAGAATCAAACAATTTCTAGGAAATCGAACAAAATGCTAACCTCCACCATTTCATCAGTAGGCAGTGCACAAGATGGCAGTTTATCTTGAACCAAAATCCACCTGACAACACTCTTATCTGCTAGTGCACGAAAGCCAAACCTCCAGGTGCAAAACTCCCTCCATCAGCCACTGCATCAACAAGCCTCTTTTGCAACTGAAACTTCACTGCTTACATCACAATTACTTTCTTAACTAACGATACAGTTCTGTTTCCCGAGATATTGGTGACAACGGTGACCACGCGGTCATCAGAGCCAGAAATTGGGTCCTTGACTTGGATTTTCACTGAGGTTTCCTGCAATTGTTTAATGATGGCACAATCTATGTTTCATCTACACTGGTTGTCCGTGTAGGGGTTTTGGAGCAGGGTGCTTTTCAGTGGTGTACACTGCATGCACACCCTTAGTACCCGTCACATAAGTTGTTTCAATGTGTAAACAGGCGTTTAGTTTTGGCGATTCTGGTCAAAAGGCCGTATAGCAATGTATACATGTGGTTAAACGGCCATATAGTATAAAGCGCGTTTAACTCCTGCGTTTCACATTTTAAATGACCATATAACATCGAGTGGTTTGTGATTAACTTGTCATTGATGTGTATTTCCCCCTTTAAAGTATGACCAAAGATAAATTATGATTGTTGCTCCAAATGCAAGTTACGATATTATTACATCAACATCAAAGGAAATTTTATTTTTTTCACGTAGCAACTTAGCATCCATAATACATCAATAATAATAAAACCAGAAAATATACACAAGAAACGAAGCTTTTTATAGCATTTAATCTTAAACCACTTGAGTAAGCATAAATAGACATAAAACATGATACGAATAGAAGTATTTTTTACAAATGATTTTTAGGCAACAAAGGATCAGAAACCACCTGGGGCTCGAAATCAGGCTTCACATATCGAGAAAGCATGTCAGCATATAACTCGTATCTAGCCGTCATACGGAACCCCCATTTGTCCTTTAGCTGTCTGCAGAGGTTAAGATCCATGTCTGATATCAACAACCCGTCTTTGTTCCTTGAAAGCGATGGCGTACATGAAGCGTCTGGCGCTGAAACATGACTTGAACCGTAGAAATGACCAAAGTCTGCATGTTGCGGCTTTCCATCGCCTGATGTGAACGGATTCGGGAACACCTCTGTCCCCACCCGGTTGATGGACCCCACAAAGTAACTATTTGCTATTGCAGCATTTCGTGCCTAAAAGATATATATAAATATAAATATAATGTATATGCATAGTAAAAAAAGGCAATTGCTCTTAAATAAAGGTAAAAACAGAAGAATTCGTGGGTACCTCGATGGGCCACATTGGCTCGCTGAGTTCACCAACAGTGGCAGACGGATTAAAGACAATTTCGGCACCGTTTAACCCAAAGGCTAACCAGTTTAACGGATGGTGTCTTCCGTAGCATATGTTGACACCGATCTTTCCGTACGCAGTCTCGAACACCGGGTGCCCCGTATTGCCCTCCATGTAATACGTACTCTCGTTAAAATCCCCAACTCGGGGTATATGATTCTGCCATTTGAATTACCACAAGTTTTTAACCTTACCAGAAGAGGAGCAAATAATAATATTTTTTTCAACAATCAGATTATGACATGATAACATGGTTTTCTAATTTCCAATTTCATTTCGCATTATGGTCATTTGTAGGGATGCAAACGAACCAAACTTTCAACGAACAATTCATGAACCGTTTGGCGGGAAGTTCTTTGGTTTAATAAATAAACGAACACGAAGAAGAAATTTCGTTCGTTTAGTTAAATGAACAAACATGAACAGAGGTCGCGTTCGTTCATTTATTTTCGTGAACGTTCGGTAATGTGTTCGTTTGTGTGTGGGGATTTTAATTTTTATTTATATATTTTCGTTTGTGGGTGGATCCATTTAATGTCTGTGATGCTGATTTTATTCGAAATTTAATATATGTTCGTTTGTGTTCGTTTCTGTTCATGAATGCTTGTTTGTGTTCATGAACGCTCGTTTACGTTCGTTTGTGTTCGGTACTTCGGTACCTAAAATTAACGAACGAACACGGACAAGTTCATTTCCTTAATAAACGAACACAAACAAAAAATCTCGTTCGGTAAGTGTTCGTGAACACATGTATTTCCTTAACAAACGAACACGAACAAGGCCTCTTGTTCGTGTTCGTTTGCAGCCCTATGAATTTGGTAACATAAGACAAATTACAATGTTTGATAAAGTTAATAACTTGATAAGAAATGAAAACAAATTAAGAACTTACCTTCCTGTGCTTGCCAATTATGTTACCGTTATTCCCAATTATAACCGCAGTATTCCATATAGTCTCCCCATGTTTCAAATCTCTCTCGAGTATCGGGTTTACTATGACCATGTTATATTTCCTCGCAAAACCTTGAAGAAACTGTGTTGATTCTCCATCTGCAGGCTCAGCAAATTCACACCATCTTTTCTCACGGGTGCAAAAGGCAAAAGGCATCATCCACGCCTCCTGTATATCCGTTATATATCGTTTCTTTAATCCAAAGATTAAGGAAAATCGTGTTATCAACAAGAGTTGATTGTTATAGTTTGGCTTACTTGTAGACATAATATATTGACTCCAGAAGCACCTGCGGCATCAATTATGGGCTTTAGTTTCTGAAAGATGGCTTTCTTCTGGTCGAGAAATGGAGCGGTAGTTGGTAGAGAGATGGAGTTTTGAATTAGTCCGACACGCACTATACGTGGTTCTCTTAGTAATTCCTTGTCGGCATTGAATTTGAATGCCTGCAACATGAATTGAAAAGCTTGTGTAAACATATCGTATATCAAATATTTCTTGTATATTTTACAGGTATACCCGTTGGAGATAACTGCCTACCTGAATATCGAAATCATGTTGTGAGGACAAATCTTTGGCGGTTTCTACTATCGTCAAGGGCTCAAGTGCTTTTCCACAACTCAGTCCAATAAGCAAGCGGCTGACTTCCTGCAAAAAGAGTTGCAATTCAGATCATCAAATAAACAACAGCATAGTTTAAAAATCAACAATGCACGATTGCACCTAAATATGCCATTTGTCCTTAACTTAAGATATGTGTTACAAAAGGGCTGCTTATTAATCTAACCTCACAAGTTGTGCAAATGCAAGCAACAGATTATTTGGCTATTAATCAAACACCTAGCATAAACAAATGAGAATCGTATAGAGTAAAACCATGATACTAATTTCATAGTTTGTAATGGTTATTGATGACAAGGAGGGAAACGTTTAATTTAGTAGACAAAAAGAAGTTTGTTTGGTTATATTAGAACGAAGAGAGTAAAATCAAAGAAACAAGCTAAAAATAAAGCAGACCAAGACCAGACCAACAGTTTTCGCCTTTTATTGTGTCGATAGTCCTAAAAATGCTAAAACACAAGCCCAATACCATAACTAATACTTTCAGGACAATGAAATGACTGAAATCTAATTAGCAATTAAAAACACCCCCAACCATCATGTATGATTGATAGTAATTTAAAAGAACATTTAGTTATTTGATATGCCCTGTTTGCGGTGTGCACATATAATGTATATATGTGCAGGCCCGGGAGGGCAAAAGTGAAATTGCACTAGTTTTAACGTTATTTTACTAATTTTGTGAAAATAACGTTTAAAGCGGGGGATGGTTAATCATGCATCATGTATTGGCGTTGATAGCCGAAAGACAAGGGGATAATGCACTAATCAGCCTTTTTGCCGAGAGTTATGCGCCTTGTGTCCAAGGCTTGATGCAAAACTACTATGGAGCCGGGGGTCTCACTGAAAGCAGCCTCTCTATTCCTACGGGGTAGATGTAAGGCTGTCTACATCTTACCCTCCTCAGACCCTGCCTTAGCTTTTCTGAAACCGGTAAACATTTTCATTTTCGGTAAGATCATTGACTTAAACTTACCGATAAATCGGCGTCAACATTACTTCATATTCAGCACTGGCTATTAAACTTAATTAGCTACCAAACTACTTTGAATAAAAGTCAACACCTTACACCCTATCAATTTTAATTCTGAAGCAATCTTTGACTCAAAAAGTCAACGTGCATCATCCCACAAGTAGAGCAAAATTTAACAAATACTATATCAAGATTCAAAAACTAACATCAAATTCTAATCTAATTATGAGATCGTAACACATAACAGAATTAAAGTATAACAACAAACAATTAATCCAATCAAACATCTAACAAAAGATATATAATTCAAATGATATGATAAACCGAAAATTATATAACTTTATGCAATGATAATCACACACACACACACACACACAGTGAATGAGTGAATCGGTGATACCTTGAAAACTTGAGGAGAGAGAGACGATTCAAGGAGGCGATGAAGAGATTGAAATCCACAAATCGAACCGTCTGTTGTTGGGGTTAGGGTTTGTGATGATTCTTCTGAATTTCTATTTTTATTATTTACGATTTCTTCCTTCATTTCCATTTTTCTCTGCAGAAGTGGTGATGATTGCGTCTTGCAGTGATGCACTCGAACAAGTGATAACTATATATTTTATTAAAAGTTACAATAATGGTCCCGGAACTGTTACAAACCAACACTTTGGTCCTTTAATATATATTTTTAAGGGATATTGGATTTAAATAACACTAACTCTCACCGATTGGTTGATAACACTTCTAACTTTCGATTTGTACACCAGTACTTCCAACTTATTTGCTGATAACACTCCTTAACTAACTGAACCCTAACTCAGTTAGCTGATGTCAGTTGCCACGTCACCAAAAATTATACATCCGGCACAGTCAAAGACCTTGCAACTAAGGGCTTCAACCGATGCCTTCAAGCTCACCTAACTAAATGCCATGTCAACTGACACATCAGCCGCCACATCAAAAAAAATGTCACATCAACTGTTACATCAGTTGCCACGTCATAAAAAAGCCACATCAGCTTCCACGTCATATGCCACATCAGCAAAAACTAACTGGGTTAAGGTTCAGTTAGAGCATGTGTAGTGGTAAGGTCTTATAAGGGGGTTATGTGATAAGTGACGAAATGTGTAAGAAAGGAGGGTTATATAATTTGAGTGTGTAGTGGAAAGTGGGATATAATTATAGATATATATCTAGGTATGTGTGTGAGAGAGAAACAAAAGTTGACGGCGCTATGCATATCACGCCATGCTCCATAACCCCCCATAACGCTGGGTGGGGCGGTGTTCCGGGGTGCCATAGGGCGTTATGGGGGATGGTGACGCCATATAAGCTGCGACTATAGATGACCTTAGTTAGGGAGTGTTATCGGCCAATAAGTTGAATGTTGGGAGTGCTGGTGTACAAATCGAAAGTTGGAAGTGTTATCGGCTAATTGATGAAAGTTGAGGTTATTTAAATCCAATATCGCTTTTTTTAACGGCCAACGAATAACAACCCGGCTATCTGGGGTAACCCGATGACACAAGACGACCCCATATGCTCGCGAGGTCAGACAGTGCTGGGTAGCCCATTATTTCTTTTGCTCCTTCAATATTTCTTAGTTTGATCTTTTGACTAAACAAATATTTGGTACCGGATTTGTTCCTCTTTTAACTTTATTCACCAATATATTCGTGTAATCGTGTCATTATTCAACAAAATATTCTCTAGGTATTCAGTGTTAGGTTATAATGCTGAAACAATAATATTATATACCTTATATTAATTAATCTGATACTCGGAAAGTATTAGCTAAGGTAACTACTAGTTTTTTTAACAGCAAAGCTCTTTATATATTTTATATATGTATATAAAGGCCTAACAGGGGACTAGAATCCAAATGCAGCGGAAAGCAAAAACAGAGAAAGAAAACAAATTACAAAAGATGGGTAACATCGAAGTCGACCCAATTGTCCCAAATCGGTAAAAAAACTACTATCTTAGCTTTTAGCTTTTATTTATTATATAGGTTATTTCTCATGTAATATACGGGTATAACAAATCAAACTTGTATAAACTTTAAAGCTATAAGTAACTGGGATTACACAAAAATTTAAATAATTGAGATACAAAAATTTTATTAGAATTAAGACACGGACTAAGAGAGAATATAAATGCATTAAAAAATATACAAATAATTCATAAATTTGTGAATATTGGTTTATTGGTAAATGTGTTGTTGGTGTTCTATTTTGTAGATCATACATGACAATTTTCAAAAAAATTTGATGATGATATCTTGTTAGAATTTGTTGTTTAGCTATCATATTGGATCTATGATAATCCAACAACTATTTTTTTTTTAAATTTAGGCCTCTCGACAGCGTTGGTATAAGCATTGTCGAGGGTACAAACTACAAGAAATATATAGATTTTTTTTTTTGAAAAACTAAAGTTAAAAAAAACTCATTAATAATGTATGCATATATAAGGTAATATATATCATACCATCTAAAATATTAGATAAAAAGTTATTTACTCATCACCTACAAAAGAGTAAGTCAATGTTGTATTTTTGTTATTTTACCTGTGTCACGTTATATTTTAAAAATAGAACTCGTGAATAGTAAACAACATACAATTTAATGTATTGGTGTTGATAATTTTTTAGAAGATTTTTTTTTTTTGAGCCTTTGTACTTTCATTTCCTAGTATGGTAGGTGTGAAAGCTTAATAATATACGTAGTTTTGTTAAATAACTTTTATGCTCAACAATTGTATAGATAACGAAAATTTTTAATTAATTAGTTATCTTTTTACTCGCTATTAAAGATTACTGTAAGTCCATGAACTATCAATTGGATATCACATACACAAATCTAAGAGCGGAATAACAAAGAAAAGTGTAGAAGAAGAACACAAGTTTCGATTGTTATAAGATGATTGCACACAATCTCTATGATTGTCCGGTACAAAATAATGAATAGCAAAACAATCAACAACCATTGAAGACCTAGGTGCACCCTATTTATAACAACATAGAGGCGACCTAATACAACTGGGCCAAGCCAAACCCGCACACTAATACCATGATCGACCAAGCCCATTTAAACTATCTAACCAACCCATAACTAATATATACAAGACAAATGTAAACCTATTAGTACATGTCCTTACAATATCCCCCTAGGTTTATGTTGTCTAGCTTCACTTGCTTTTCTTCATCTGTTGCTGTACATCGGGAAGTTTGTTTCCAATATAAGGACCGAACAATTGTGTTTCCACTCTTCCTCTTTGTCCAGACCATAGCTTGAATAACATGATCTAATCAATTCTAGAGTAAACGATTTGGCACAAACTTCGTACTGCGGATCACTCTGTATTTGTGTCCTTTCTAGCAGCTTGATGTCATTCTCTCCAAAACGCATAAGATCTTTCACATCAGCAACTCTATACTCATCATGCACTTTTCTCGAACAATTGGGGATACTTGTGTTTCATTCGGTCTTCTCGTTCCCAGGTAAACTCTGGGCCACGACGGGAGTTCCAACGAACTCGAACATGAGGTATTCTGGTACTCTTGAGAACCTTAACATCTCGGTCAGTAATATCTACTGGTTCCTCGACGAATCGCAGCTGATCGTCGATAGTGAGTTCCTTGAGAGGAACTACGAGGGTCTCATCTTACAGACACTTCTTTAGATTCGAAACATGGAATACGTTGTGAACTCCACTGAGTTCTTCAGGTAGATTCAGTTTGTAAGCCACCTTGCCGATTTTCTCAATGATTTCGAAAGGTCCAACATATTGCGGGTTGAGTTTGCCTCGTTTACCAAAACGAACTACACCTTTCAAAGGTGAGACTTTAAGTAGCACTCGATCCCCAACCTGGAACTCGAGTGGTTTCCTGCGCTTATCAACGTAGCTTTTCTGAAGGTCACGAGCTGCCACCATTCGTTTTCGTATCTGAGCAATCTTCTCTGTTGTATCTACTACAAGTTCTGGGCCAGTGATTTGGCTATCGCCAACCTCTGCCCAACAAAGAGGTGATCGGCACTTCCGTCCGTACAATGCCTCGAACGGAGCAGCCTGGATACTGGTGTGGTAACTGTTATTATACGAAAACTCCACTAAAGGAAGATGCTGTTCCCAGCCGTTACCAAAGTCGATTACACATGCTTGAAACATATCTTCAAGGGTTTGGATGGTGCGTTCAGACTGCCCATCCGTCTGAGAATGATACGCCGTGCTCATGTCTAATCGAGAGCCAAAGGACTTGTGTATCGCTTGCCACAATTTAGATGTAAAACGTGAGTCACGATCAGAAATGATGGAGGTTGGCACCCCGTGCCTAGTAACCACTTCTTTCAGGTAGACATCTGCAAGTGTAGAAAACTTATCTGTTTCCTTGATAGCCAGGAAGTGTGCAGACTTTGTCAATCGATCCACAATCACCCAAATGGTGTCGTTTCCTTGTTGAGATCTTGGTAGGCCAGTAACGAAGTCCATGGAAATTTGCTCCCATTTCCATGTCGGGATCTCTGGTTGTTGAAGTAGGCCTGATGGTTTCTGGTATTTAATCTTGACCCTAGCAAAGGTCAAACATTTACTAACATAGGTCGCTATGTTAGCTTTCATATGGGGCCACCAGTACGTAGCTTTGAGATCGTGGTACATCTTATCCGAACCAGGATGAATCGAGTAACGAGACTTGTGTGCTTCATCCATCACAAGCTCGCGTAAATTACCATACAATGGAACCCAGATGCGCCCTGTCATGTAGTAAGCGCTGTCTTCCTTTTGTTCTAACCGTTTCTTCGATCCTCGCAGGGACTCAGCCCTGATGTTCTCTGCTTTCAATGCTTCAACCTGAGCATCACAAATTTGAGCGGGAAGACTAGAGTGAATGGTAAGCTGTAACGCGCATACACGCTTAGGTTTAGTCTCCTTTCGACTGAGGGCGTCGACCACAACATTGGCCTCGCCCGGATGGTACTTGATCGCGCATTCATAATCATTCAGGAGTTCGACCCACCGACGCCGTCGCATGTTCAACTCCTTCTGTTCGAAGATATGCTGGAGACTCTTGTGATCGGTGTAAATGGTGCACTTGGTACCGTACAGGTAATGTCTCCATATCTTGAGTGCGAAAACAACAGCTCCCAGCTCCAGATCGTGGGTAGTGTAATTCCTCTCGTGAACTTTAAGTTGGCGTGATGCATAAGCAATGACCTTGTCCCTTTGCATCAACACACAACCAAGTCCTTGAATTGACGCGTCGCAATAGACCACAAAATCGTCTGTGCCCTCAGGTAACGAGAGAATAGGCATGCTACAAAGTCTCTCCTTTAAGTGCTGATACGCGGATTCCTGTGCATCACCCCAACGATAGGTGACACCCTTCTGAGTTAGTGAAGTGAGAGGTTGCACAATATTTGAGAAATCCTTGATAAACCTTCTGTAGTAACCCGCCAAACCCAAGAATTGGCGGATTTCAGTCGGCGTACTAGGTGCATGCCAGTTCTTGATCGAGTCAACCTTGGATGGATCCACATGAATCCCATCCCCGTTTACCACGTGGCCTAGGAAATGGACTTCACGAAGCCAAAAGTCGCATTTCGAAAACTTAGCATAGAGCTGCTCTGCTCGAAGGAGTTCCAAAATAAGTCGCAGATGATGCTCGTGTTCCTCCCGACTCTTAGAATAGATCGGGATGTCGTCGATGAACACAATAACGAACTTAACCAGGTAAGGTTTGCACACTCGGTTCATGAGATCCATGAAGACCGCAGGTGCATTTGTCAACCCGAAAGGCATGACTAAAAACTCGTAGTGCCCGTAAAGAGTTCTAAATGTTGTCTTGGAGATGTCCTCGTCTCTGACTCTCAGTTGATGATAACCCGATCTCAGATCAATCTTGGAATAGAAGCTCGACCCTTGCAGCTGGTCGAATAGGTCGTCGATACGCAGGAGAGGATAACGATGCTTCACGGTCACCTTGTTGAGTTCGCGATAATCAATACACATTCGGAAGGTACCGTCTTTCTTCTTCACAAACAAGACTGGAGCTCCCCAGGGTGAAGAGCTAGGATGAATGAAACCCTTGTCCAAGAGTTCTTGTAGTTGAGCGGACAGCTCTTCTAGTTCTGATGGAGCTAAACGATAAGGTGCACGAGCTATTAGTGCCGCTCCAGGAGCTAGCTCGATTTGAAACTCGACCTGACGATGAGGCGGAAGACCAGGTAATTCCTCAGGAAATACCTCTGGAAAGTCGCGCACAATAGGAAAGTCTTCTATCTTCTTCTCTTTCATTGATGCTTCAGTAACCAGGGCTAGAATAGCTGCGTGGCCCTTTCGTAAGCACTTCTGGGCCTTAAGGAAAGATATGATGCCTACTACAGCACCACTCTTGTCACCACGAATCACAAAAGGTTCTTCACCAGAACGAGGAATGGACGATTTTATCCTTGCAAAGAATCTCCGCTTGATGTTGAGACAACCAATCCATCCCAATGACGACGTCAAAGCTACCAAGAACGATGGGGATAAGGTCGATAGAGAATGTCTGACCAGCAAGAACAAGATTAGAACCCTTAACTATGTGTGTGGCCTCGAGACTTTTACCGTTTGCTAGTTCTACAGTGTGCTTGGTGTTCAAAAGTGTTGGGGTACGCTTAAGCATCTAACTAACTTTTAAGGACACGTAACTACTATCGGCACCCGAATCAAATAATACTGAAACAAAGAAGTCATCCATAGAAACTTACCCGTCACAACGTTGGGATCATTCCTCGCTTCACCCTGACCAATCACGAAAACACGTCCCCTGGCACTATTGCCATCATTGTTACCCCCATTGTTTCCATTCCCTTGATTATTGTTATTGTTCTGATTCTGATTCAACTGTGGATAGTGTCTCTTGAAGTGACCCTCAGCACCACATTGAAAACATCCCTTATTACCCTGCTGTTGCTGTTGGTTCTGTGGAGCTTGTTGCTGTTGCTGACGATTCTGATTTGCAGGATATAGGCTCCTGCAATCCTTTGCTGCGTGACCAAGCTTGTTACATCTATGACAACGACCCTTGTTGCACGGCCCGCTGTGGTGCAAGTTACATCGATTACACTTAGGGTGGTTTCCCTTGTACCCACCCTGACCCTGATTCCCAAAAGACTGCTGACTGGGGCTCTTGTAGTCGTCAGTCCTTCGCTGCTGAGACTGAGACTGAGACTGAACAGAGGTAGAACCCTTGCTTGAATTTCCATCCCATTTGCGCTTGTTGTCGCTAGGAGCATCAGAAGTAGTGGTAGCACTAATACGCTTAGGCAGCTTATTCTGCTCAACTGCCTGATTAGTGAGACGATGGGCTAGCCGTATGACTTGCTAGATGGTACCAAGGTTAGCCGCAGTCACATGGCTCTGAATCTATGGCACTAAACCTTTGAGGTACAGCTCGATACGTTTGATAGGAGGATCCACCATAGTAGGACACAATACAGCCAATTCGTTCGATCTCTTCATATACGCCTCGATTTCAGACCCCGTCATCTTCAAATTGTAAAACTCCACCTCTAACTTGTGAATGTCGTCGCGATGACAGTACTCCTCTTTGATTAGATCTTTGAAGTCGTTCCATGGGGTGGCGTTAGCAGCTGCCAACACTAACATTTGAACCTGTGCTTTCCACCAAGTTAACACAGCACCTTCGATATAAAAATGAGGGACTTCATGATAGAGTTTTGTCTAGTAAGTTATATGTTGTCGTCCTTCCAACTGAGGACGGAGGTACGTAATCTATCCAAGGAGAATACGCAGGTTTAATGTTGTCATACTTCTCAACGAGGATGGAGGTACATATTCTACCCGAAGAGAATATGCAGGTTTTGTTTTAGTTTCTTAACCCATTCCCAAACCACCAGGAATCCTATGCCTTATAGAAAGTGTGAACTCACCTCGGTTTGCTCGGTATGATTAACTACTTGTTCATAAATAATTCAGTCAAAGCCTATAGTATTCATACATACATAATCAGTTGACATCCACATAGTTCACATATAAATCATGATCATAATGTGTATTTCAAGCAACAATCACCACATAGCACTTAACAGTTATTCAAGCTCATCTAAGACCACAGTTTGCATGTATGTTCAACATTACATGTCCTAGTTATGATTTCACTAACATAGTCATCCATCAACAGAATTAACTTAGTTCACTGTGCTTATTTACCCTCTTGACGAAACCCCTGTTTCGTCGTGATCCCCTTTGGTGAAACCCTCAGGTTTCGTCGTGATTATCCATTGACGAAACTCCCAAGTTTCGTTGACAAAAGATGGCGAAACTCCCAAGTGTTTCGTCGAGAATGCTAATGACGAAACCTCCAGTGTTTCGTCATCAACATAGATGACTAAACTCCCAGGCCTTTCGTCGAGGTGTTAACAGTTTCAAGCATTTGCCTAACTACTCCCGTAAATCCCGTAAACACTTCCTAATTTCCCCAAGGTGGATCAAACAAGCAACCCTAAACATGAACCCTAGATTAACAGAGCATCATTATGCACATATCCATACCACCTATCCATTAACTATACATAAACAATTGAAAACCCTAACTATTGACAATTTCATCATTTAACCATCTCGTAACAGATTATCAAATCCACCATTTACAAATATCATTCTAATCAAACGATTAAATCTCGACATACATAATTATCACAACAATCTAACCATTTATAATCCCCTAGATCATCAATCATCATCATAAGCCATGAAATCATATCTAGCAATCATTGCACAGTAACAAATCAAAGCATCCTACCAAGGTATAATGTAACCTGATAGAAAGTTGAATCAGACAATTGGTATCTATACACTAACCGGTTACGAGATGAACTAGCAAGGATTCGAGAGGGTTGGTGATTACCGTCGCGTGCAAGAGAGAGAAGAGAGCCTAGGGTTTGCAAATTGATCAACTAAGTGACATCATGCAACCCTACTTTGTTATATATGTGCGTACAAGTGTTGGGCCCTTACTGGGCTTCGGAGAAACCTGGGCCGGCGAAACTCCATGTTTCGTCGTGAGGGTCATGACGAAACTCCTAAGTTTCGTCGAGTGAGGTGTGGTGAAACTCTAGATGTTTCGTCGAGATGGTTTATGGCGAAACACCCAAGTTTTGTCGAGGTAGTTCCTAACTTTAAAACAGTTCACAAGTTTATCTAACTAAACACCTTAATCACATTAATTAAATAATAACACCACATATCAAACAAACATCTCAAACATATAACTAACGTGCACAATTACAAGGCAAACAAGTTATGCAAACACAATTGTGAAACAAATAGTGTGCCGAAGAAAGACCTTGAAAACTCGAGTTGTCACACTTCAGCAGCGGAATGGTCTTTGTCTGTTTAGTTGGAGGCCACGAGAACATACAATTCATCGTAGTCAAGCCCTTCAATCTATTTAAAGCCCTGCACCGCCAGTCTTGCCTTGTTTCTTACAAGCACTCCACTATCATCTCTTTTGTTTCGATAAACCCATCTAGTTCCGAGTGATTTCATTTCGGCAGGCAACCTAACTAACTTCCACATTTGCAGTTTTTCAAACTGGTTCAGTTCATCATGCATGACATCTACCCAACTAGGTTCTTGAAGAGCCATAGAGGTAGTTTTAGGCTCTACTTGAGAAATGAAACACAAGTACATGCATATGTTGATGTCTCCTGTCTGACTTTTGGTCAAAACCCCAGCCCCAATAGGTCCAATCTCATTCTCTACTAGATGATCCCCTTGAACACTAGTAGGAACAGCAGATTCTGGAACTGTTCCTGTTGATGGCAGATTTGTCAGGTTTTCAGTTGCCTCTGGTTCCAGAGGTTCAATCATAGGTTCCTCCACAGATTCGTCCAAAATATGCTCGTCTAGAATATGATCATTTGAAAACAGATCATCGTGATGATTCGATGAGTCTTCATCTTCAAACGAATTTGAAGCTTCCTCTTCTGTGTTGAGAGAATCTGTATGATCCGGAACTTTTTGCGTTTCAGGCGCAGTTGTTGAAGTTGAGGCTGCAGTTGTGTTATCCCCCACAACTTCAGCATCCCCTGTAGCTTCAACATCCCCCTCTTCATCAGCATTATTTGTAATAATTGAGGAGCCTGGAGCAACATTTAAAGGATCTGCTTTATCTGTAGAAACAACAGGAGGTAAGTCACCAAGGATATCAAACGATTTGAACAAATGAGCATAATTATAGAGAGTAAATGGCCCGTTTCCAGCGTCTGTCTTGTTGTCCTTAAGCCACTGTACATCGAATGACTCGACGATCTGCCTTGTCGTTTTCTTGTACACTCTATATGCAGTCTTGTTCTCGTGTGTAGCTTTACCAGCATAGCCGATAAAGTAACATTCATCACCCCTAGCGTCAAACTTTGGAATTGCGTCTAGGTGCAGCATGGTACATGGGTAACCAAAAGCTCGAAAATGGCCAACAGATGGTTTGTCGCCAAACAGAACTTCATGAGGTGTCTTCATACGTGATTTGTTTATCAAAACCTTGTTTTGAACGTAACACGCTGTGTTTATCGCCTCATCCCAAAAGAAGACTAGGAGTTTAGAGTCACACAACATAGTACGGGCTGCTTCAATTTGGGTTCTATTCCTTCTTTCCACAACCCCATTCTGCTGTGGAGTTCTAGCAGCACTGTACTGTCTAGCAATCCTGTTTTGAGCACAGAAGAAGTTCAGCTCAATATTCTTGAACTCGGTGCCATTATCGCTTCGAATTCCCTTCACCTTCTTGTTGGTTTGATTCTCCATAAAAATGATAAAACGCTTAACAAGCTACAGTCTCACTTTTATTAGCTAAGAAGAAAACCCAAGTAAAACATGAGTAATCATCAGTAATAACTAAACAATAAGATTTTCTTGAGATGCTGAGTACGTTCACATGAGCAAAAAGATCCATGTGAAGTAGCTGCAGCACACTGTTAATTGAATTCACCAACTTAGGAAAGTGGGGTTTTCTATGTTGTTTACCCTTAGCATAAGAGACACATCTTTCAAAAGTTATGGAATCTTTAACGGGTAGATCCCATACCAACCCCAGTTTTGTAGGACGGTTCAAGTTTTTGACAATTGCATGTCCAAGACGACGATACCATAACATGGCATTGTGTTCAGAGATTTTT
Source organism: Helianthus tuberosus (assembly GCA_030545235.1). NCBI lineage: Eukaryota > Viridiplantae > Streptophyta > Magnoliopsida > Asterales > Asteraceae > Helianthus > Helianthus tuberosus. The sequence goes on from CM060406.1 coordinate 68,192,937, forward strand.
GAAAACAAACAGGTAACGCTTTCAGAAGGTGGTTTATTCATGTCAATTATGTAAGTGTTCCCTTTTCTGTCAGATTTTAGCAAAATCCAGTCCTCAGGAATGACAATTATTGGTTTTAAAATAAGACAGTGTTTGTCGGTGAAATAAGTTGAATAATCATTGTCACAAATTTTGAGAAACACTCAGTAGGCTGTGCTTCAACTCAGGAACGTAGTTTACATTCTTGAAACAGAGTTCGCCATTCCTTACAGTGCCTCGTTGGGTGATCTGACCCTTCCCACCTCCCGCAAAGGCAACAAATCCACCGTTGAATTCTTCAATATCACTTAGCTGGGATAAGTCGCCAGTCATATGCCTGGAATAGCCACTATCAATATACCAAAGTCTAATGATAGCCCTCCATAGCCGTTCCTACACATTATGCGGGATCAGTAAGATTTGGGTACCCAGGCCATAATGGTGGTGGGTAAACCCTTCTCATTCACGTAAGTTACTTTCATCCATAACATATTATTTTCAGAACAATTAGTTCTATTTCTAGAACACGAGGATTTTGAAGGAGTGGATTGAACAGGGCTTTTAGGTCTCCAAATTTGCTTATTATTTTTCAAAACTTTTGTATTTTGCAAAGTTAGATTTGAAGACCTCAACTGATTCTTCTTGTTTAATTGTTTAGCCTTGTTCCAATCTCCATCAAAAGGCTTCACCTTGGAATCCAAACTCTTCGCAGGTTTAGATTTTTCAACATTCACCTGTTTAGGTTGTTTGTTATTCCCTTTTTCGAGCCTTTTGATGTTCCCCTTCCTTGAGTTTTTAAGGACGATGTTGATAATTTCTCGCTATGTTACTAGCGACGCGACATGTGTAACATATTTGACATTTCACATGAGGCTTCGCTCGAGATCTATCAACCTTTTTAGGACTAGATGTCGTAGCCCCCGACCCCTGCCCCGGGAGGCGGGTGGCGGCGGACACGCAGAGCTGGTGGTATCGGTGTTTATTTAATTTGGCAGCAGAAAACTTTCATTGAGACCGTAGTTAGGAAATGTTTTATCAGAGTTAAACACCAAACTTTTTATAGTAATAATTGGGATAAAACCCAAGTTCATTTAACAATACATTTGTAGGGATAAACCCTAATTATTGGAAAAAACTCCTTTTTATTTAGGTAAATTTTATAGCCACTTTTCCAAGCCTTCAGTGCTCTCCAGCTGGCTTCTATTGGCTTTCACATTTTGTTACCTGAAACGCGTTTTAAAAAGATTTTATCAGCAAGAAATACTGGCGAGTGCATCCCAGTTTAATCAAAACAGTTTTACAACTTTACAGTATTGAGGGCATCCGCAATTACATTTGTTTATATCTACTCAATTACTCATTCAGTACTGTCAACACCTGACTTGTGGGTCATATTACTCATTGGCTATCTCATTGTCCAAAGGTAACGTCTTTCACATTTTGTATACAAAACCCTCACATACCGGCAACAATTGTAGAATCACAAATACTAAATTACTGTTAAGTGTAATTTAAAACATTTGAGGTTTTGGTAAAATATTTTTGACTCACAAGAATATATTTAAAAAGGTGACAAAAAGAGAATGTACTCACATTGTTTACTTAGGTAAAACTAAAGCTTCCTGGTGTATCTCCTTGTTATTATCTATTAAAATTAAACAATGCACACGTGTTAGTAAAATAACCCAAATCATATTAACCGTAAAACTCGAGACAGAACTCCAATGACTGAGTTAGGCAGAGCCTTGACATGCATTACGGAGTCGTAGATCAATCGGGTATAACACGAGTCAGAACTCCGACGACTGAGTCAGGCAGAGCCTTGACATGCATTACGGAGCCCTAGATCGATCGTGTAGGGTAACAAATAGGGTTATAATACTTACAACAAGGCAGAGCTTCGCTTTATAAGGGTATAATACCTGGGTATTATAACTAACAGAAAGTTGAGAGAGAATATTAGAATTTGAACGAGAATCAAATGAGCCTCTACCTCCTATTTATAGGCTTGACGGACGGTGAGTCGCGACCCGCGAGAGCATACGTGTCGATTATAGCTTGGTCGATTCAAGGTGTAGGGTTGTTGAGTCACCGGACACGTGGCGCAATGCCTTGTCCGTCAATCCAAGCTAGTCGCACGCCGCGACAGACCCTAAACATTGGGTCGCGGCCCGCGAGGGCACTAGGTTTGGGATTTTATTTGATTTTTATAAATATAAAGGTATTTTGGGTCCGTTTCTCATATACAGAGTATATTTGAAGACGTTTAGGGTCACGTGAAGGGTTCTAGGAGGGTTGTTATTTCCTCCCCACCTTGTTTTAGATCTCGTCCTCGAGGTCTACTGGAACATGTGAGGATATTTTCTTTGCATTTCTGATTCGAGCTCCCAAGTGTATTCCGGTCCTCTCTTGGAATCCCATTTTACTTTGACTAGAACTAATCTCTTGTGTTTAAGATTCTTGATCTTTCTATCTTTGACCTGAATGGGTTTCTCTACAAATTTAAGTTTCTCATTTACCTCTATGTCCTTTAGAGGTATTACTAATGATTCGTCTGCCATGCACTTTTTGAGATTACATACATGAAACACATCATGTATTCCTACCATTTCCTTTGGTAGTTGTAGATGATAAGCTACAGGTCCTATTCTTCTAATAATCTCAAAAGGTCCAACATACCCGGGGCTTAGCTTTCCTCTTTTAACGAATCTGACTACTCCTTTCCATGGAGAGACTTTTAACAATACCTTATCTCCCACTTGAAATTCTAAAGGTTTTCGTTTGTTATCTGCATAATTCTTTTGACGATCTCGTGTTGCTTTTAGTCTTTCCTTAACTTGAATTATCTTATATGTTGTTTCTTGCACTACCTCTGGTCTAGATAGTTTCTTTTCTCCAATTTCTGTCCAACAGACTGGAGTTCGGCATTTTCGTCCATAAAGTGCTTCAAATGATGCAGCATTAATGCTAGTATGATAGTTGTTATTATAATAAAATTCTATTAATGGTAGATGATCATCCCAATTTCCTCCGAAATCAATTACACAGGCTCTAAGTATATCTTCCATTGTTTGTATCGTCCTTTCGCTTTGTCTATCCATTTGTGGATGATAAGCTGTGCTTGGATTTAACCTGGTCCCCATTGCTTTTTGGAAAATATAACTTAGCTAACTGTTCCATACTGAAAGTTTCCTTTTCGTGTCTTGGGTAATTTGGTAACAAAGTCCATTGTTATCAATTCCCATTTCTATATTGGCATTTCTAATTGTTGCAATAACCTTGAGGGTTTCTGATGTTCAGCTTTAACCTGTGAACAAGTCAGACATTTAGCAACATAGTTTGCTATATCCTTTTTCATTCCTATCCACCAGAAATTCTTTCTTAGATCTTGATACATCTTATCACTTTCGGGATGTATCGTATACTTAGACTTATGAGTTTCTTCTAAAATTATGTGGCGTAGGTTTCCTTGTTTAGGTATCCACATCCTTTTCTTATGGAACTTCCCAATTCCATCTGATCCTTGTTCTAATTCTTTAATCATTCCTTTTAAACCTTCAGCATCGTCCTTGAATGCTGTTTCCTGTACTTCTCTAATTTGCTCATTTATATCTATCTGCAGATTTAATTTAAGAGAGCGTACTCATTTCGGCTTTTCATGATACTTTCAACTTAAAGCATTAGCTACTACATTTGCTTTTCCTGCATGATACTGGATATCACAATCATAATCACTAAGAATTTCCATCCAGCATCTCAGTCTCATATTTAATTCTTTTTGCCCAAAAATATACCTTAAACTCTTATGATCTTTGTAGAAAACAAATTTATTTCCATATAAATAGTGTCTCCAAATCTTAAGGGCAAAAACTATGGCTCCCAACTCTAGATCATGGGTCGTATAATTCTCTTCATGTTTCCTTAAGTTGTCTAGAGGCATAAGCTATAACCTTTTGACGTTGCATTAACACACATCCATATCCTAATTTAGACGCATCACAATAGACTATAAAGTCTTCAGTTCCTTCTGGTAATGCGAGTATGGATGCGTTGGTTAACCTTTGCTTAAGAATCTTGAAAGCTTCTCCCTGTTTTGGTCCCCATTCAAACTTAACTGATTTGCAGGTCAGTTTGGTTAATGGAATGGCTATCCTAAAGAAATCTTGGATAAACCGTCTATAATATCCTGCCAGTCCAAGAAAACTTCTTACTTCTGTTGGCGATTCAGGGACTTTCCAATTAGTAATGGCCTCGATCTTTGTTGGATCCACATGAATTCCTTCATGATTAACCAGATGTCCAAGGAATTGCACTTCTTGTAACCAGAATTCATATTTTGAGAATTTAGCATAAAGTTTCTCTTTTCTCATCAATGTCAGAAGTGTATGTAGATGCTTTGCATGTTCCTTTTTACTCTTAGAGTAAATTAGAATATCATCTATAAAGACAATTATGAATTTATCCAGGTATGGTTTACATATCCTGTTCATCATGTCTATAAATACGACTGGGGCATTGGTTAAACCAAATGGCATGACGGTAAATTCATAATGACCGTACCTTGTTCTGAAAGCAGTTTTAGGAATGTCTTCTTCCTGAACTTTTAGTTGATGATATCATGAGCGTAAGTCGATCTTAGAAAAGAATCGAGCTCCTTGAAGTTGATCGAACATATCATCGATTCTCGGTAATGGGTACCAATTTTTAATCGTAACCTTGTTCAATTCTCGGTAATCAATGCACATACGCATCGATCCGTCCTTCTTTTTAACAAATAACACCGGTGCTCCCCACGGTGATGAACTTGGTTGTATAAAACCTTTGTCAAGAAGTTCGTCCAATTGTTTCTTTAGTTCCCGCATCTCCGTTGGTGCTAATCAATATGGTGCTTTGGCAATTGGTGCCGTTCCTGCTATTAGGTGACTCCTAAATTCAACCTCTATCAGGCGGTAATCCAGGTAACTCTTCTGGAAAGACGTCTGAAAATTTAGATATTACAACGATATCTTTTAATTCTTTTCCTTTAGTATTGATGATTACAGAAATCATATATACTATTCCTCCCTTCCTTTCATAACTTGCAGCTTTCATCACAGAGATGAATTTTATCGATCTGGTTGGCTTATCTCCTTTAATTATGATCTTTTCACCTGTTGGTGTACTTACTTGTACTCGCTTTTGATCACATAAAATACTGGCACGATTGGCTACTAACCAATCCATTCCTAATACAATATCGAATCCGGCTAGATCTATTGGGTAAAGGTTAGCAAAGAAATGATGGTTTAAAATTTCTATTCTTGCTCCCTGGAAGATTTCACGTATCTTAATGGATTCTCCGTTTGCTGTCTCTATCAGACAATCTTGTTGAAGTTTGGTTAAGGGTTGGTCGAGAAGTTTGTAGAAAGAAGTATCGATAAAACTTTGGTTTGCACCAGAGTCAAATAATACTTTGACAAATATATTATTAACTAAGAACGTACCGGCAATCACATCCAGAATCATCTTGGCTTCCTCAGCTGTCAGAACAAATGCTCTTGCATTCTTCTTAAGTCCTTCAGTTGTCTTAGCCTTGTTGGTTGTTTCTGGAGCTAGTTTCAGACAGTTCGGTCTGATGTGCCCAGTTTATCCACAATTGAAGCATATATTATTGCTAGGTTTCTTCCTACAGTCTTCTTCCTTGTGTCCAGATATTTTGCAAAAGTTGCAGTATATGGAGCATCTTCCAGAGTGCTTTCTTTTGCAATACTTACAGTAGGGTGTAGAGGAAGAACCTGTACCTTTCCCACGGTTGGAATTACCGTAGCGAAATTCCTGGGTAAGCTTTTGAGCTAGGTTCTTTCTTTGGTTTTCTTCTTGTGTGCGTACCAGTTCATCAATCAGGGTATTGGCTAGTTTTACTGCTTATTCTATGGTTTGTGGTCTAGCTACCTTGACTACGTGTCTAATCTCACTAATTAATCCCCAAACGTAACGGGAGATTAACACTGGTTCAGGTGAGGCTAAGGTTGGCACCATCCTAGCATATTCGAAGTATATGGTAGTGTAACCTTTGCAGTCTATTCCAGTCATTTTAAGATATTGGCGATTTGTTCCTTTTCATTAGGAGGACATAATTTTCTTTCGACTATCTCTTTAAAGTTAGTCCATTCCATATTATAAACTCTGTCACTTCCTCTAGACTGGAGAATAATATTCCACCATTCTAAGGCTGCATTTTTGAAAAGATTAGGAGCAAACATAATCTTATCTTCATCTGCACATTTACTTATTTTTATGACTTCTTCTGTCTTTTCTATCTAGCGCAAGGCTGAAATGGCTCCTTCATTGCCTGAGAATTCTATTGGTTTGCAGGCCAAGAATTCTTTATAAGAACAACCGTAAGAAACGGGTCTTCTTTATTTAGGAATTGGAGCTTGGATTATTGGTCCGTTATTATCGTTTACACTGTGACTTGGTTCAGTGTGTGGGCGTTTACTCCCATTTGCAGATTTATTATTTTCTTCTTCTTTAACAGTCTTGATAATATAGGGCATAACAACTATAATTCCTTGTGCTAATATATGTTGGATGACACTGTTATCTATTTGGTTTCCGTTATTCTCATTATTCTGATTTTCCTGATTTTCCTGATTTTCCTGATTATCTGGAATGGAAACATTTATCAGGTACTAATTATCACAGAATAAAGTCCAATACAAACAATCACATCAACAGATTGATAAAAAATATATATCTATGCATTTTCTAAGTGCCGTTCATCCAGTACTGCATTTCATTCTCATCATATTTCCAAACTAGTTTCTCTCTTATCTGTCGAATTTTATTCCCTTCATCCACTAAACTTTCTCCATACAAATGGAGTTCCTATGCATATTCTCGACTCATTGGTGGGTTTACTGGGTCGGGGTAATGAGGTATGGGTTCCTCATAAGGGTCTGTGTTATTCATTTCATGAAATGTTCTATCGTCATCCCACCACAGATCACGTTCTAAAGGGATTGGGATTGGGATTCTAGGTAACTCGTTGGGGTCAAATGCAGGTATTGGGAATTGGTTTTCCTGGTTGGGTTCTAGCATTTGTTGGTCTGGAAATAAAGGTAACAGTGACGGTTCAGCTATTTGGTTTAAGTTAGAGTCTACTGCTGTAGTGGCTAGCATATGGAAATCTACCAACTGTCTATCTAGTTCCTCTTCCCAAGGTAGCCTATTGACTGTTTCCTGAGTTTGTGCATTCGCTTCCCTATTAGCTCTAACTAATGCTCTCTGTTGTAATTTCTTCATCCCCTTTCTTCTCTCATGTGCTCCCCTATTAAACCATCCTCTGTTTTTAGAAGGGAACGGTTCCTCAGACTGTGCCTTAAAAATAAATATTCCTTCCTCAGTATCAGCTGAGTAACCTGAGAGATTTGGTTGAGATGAGGTTCCTTCATCTTTTGGGGAACTAGCTATTTGACGATAAGCATCTGATGTACCTTGCTCACTCATACTGTAAACTAACAAATAGTCAAATAACACAAAACAATAATATACTTATTTACACATAATCACGTGTCAGCAGAACACTTCTTTGGCTTAAACCAATGGCTGTAGCTCTGATACCACCTCCTGTCGCAATACCTGACCCTTGCCCCGGGAGGCGGGCGACCGCGGGCACGCAGAGCTGGTGGTATCGGTGTTTATTTAATTTGGCAGCGGAAAACTTTCATCGGGACCGTAGTTAGGAAATGTTTTATCAGAGTTAAACACCAAACTTTTTATAGTATTAATTGGGATAAAACTGTAACATCCCGAAAATATAAAACCTTATATTGGAATTAGAAGGTATTAAATAAATGAGAACGGACTAACGGGGACTAGATAACTCCTTTAATTAGTAGTCTTGTATTAACTCATAAGTAAGTTAAAACAACCAAATGTGAACTAAAGAGAATTGAGGGACCAAAAGTGTTTAAACTGAAACTAATGTTTAATAAAAACATTTTTATTAAAACACAAACACACAATTTTGTGTACTGGGGATCGACCAGAATCAAGGGGGGGGGGGGGGGGCGACCAAGCTTTTCAAAACCCTAAATTCCACAAAACACCTAAATTGAAGGTTCAAATCTGATCCAAAACGAAATCCGAGCTGAGATTTGTGATCCTCATCGCAAGAGGGTTATAAGGTATGTAAAATTTGATGAGAATTCTCTACTTGAAATTCTCATGAATTTGGGAAATCTGAAATTTGATGATGCATGTTTGTTATTTGGGTAGAATAGGAATGATATAGTGTCTAGGAGTAAAACCTAGATAACAATATGTGAAATCATGCCTAAATTCTGAAAATTTCATGAACACATTGAAGGTGATTCATGGGTTTTGTGAGAAAATGATGAACACTAGAGTTTAGAAGGCTATCCTAGTGTAAATTGATTCATAGAAACTGATTTATGAAAATTTCATGCTTAATTCTATATGTGGTAGCTCAATTAATGTTAATCGAGGCCAAGAGACAAGCCGTGAACTAGAATATAAATGATATAAAATTCTGCCCTATAAATGTTTGTAGAAATGCCTCAAAGAAGGCTCGAAACTGCAAATTAAGTTAAAAACGCGTATTGTGATGTTTGGGCGGATTATGTAATGTATAATTAAAAAGGAATTCTAAACATGCTATGGTTGAACTCTATAGGAAAGGATACCGGAGCGTCGAGCGGACAGGCCGGTGGTGACTTGCGTTTGAAAGGTGTGCATTGATGGTATGTAACTTGATTCGTTACATTGGGTAATTTTGATAATTAGCATACGTGTAGTTGAATTATAGAACAAAGGTTATGTTGATTTAAAGCGATAACGTTCGCCATATTGAATAATAGGTCAAGAATTGGTTAGATCTCGTTGGTAGTCATCATAATGGAGGATTCCGTAGATGAGCCAAACTGGTCGAATAATCAATTAATGCGTGGCTAATGCTTCGTCATATGGTTAATTGGTCTTTTGTTATTGTTAATAAATGACATATTAGAATACGAGAATTTAGCGAGTTGGTTTGTTAGAATGATGAAGTCCATACGGGTAAACTAAATGGGTCATTAAGAGAGGGTATGAATAGAATAACGGTAGTATCTTACTTGTAGATTTTGAGCCCAAGTGACGGATAGCGAATTACTAAACACGCAAACCGGTGATGGGAGCGTGGGTGTTGAAAATGAGAAATCCGAGATTTGGGTTTGGGTGAGATAAACAAATCAGTCAAAACATAACATTTCAGAGACTATCGTAAGTTACGGTAGATACCGTAACTTACGGTAGAGGCTAAAATGTTACGGCAGATTCCTACTGCCTTACGGTAGGTCAGTTTTGTCCAGGAGCTACCGTAACTTACGGTGGCTACCGTAAGTTACGGTAGAGCCCTGCCATGAATGTTGAATTTTGTATAACTTAGATAATCGAATCCGTTTTTGAGCGTAGTTCGATTTTACAAATTTTCTAATATTTCTAATACTAATATTTGTCAAATTTTCTAGTTTCTAGGTATTGCAAGTATGTGGATGACGATCAAGTTGATGCTTCAAGAACCGAACATGAAATTTTTGGACGCTTCCGCATTAATCTGATCTAGATAAATTATGTAGTTTTGTAAACACTACTGAATGAATTGTGTTTGAAACTAGTTACTTGACTATGTTAATTTCTATGGAGAAGTGTAACTTAGTTTACCAACTAAGTTTTTTTTTAGTTAAATTTTTCGTTTATTAATTCCACACTTCATACGATTAATTAATGAAATAAATGGACGGGTGTTACAAGTTGGTAATCAGAGCTTAAGGTTGTCAACAAAGTGTTCGGTTCAAGCTTGATTGATCTTCCGGTAAGAATTAACTTATTATTTTAATAGATTATATCTTATGTAAGAAATGAGAAGTGAATTGATGTGCATGGGAAGAGTGTGTTATTCACTCAAACCCGGAAAATGCACCAAATGTGAACGGTTAAAGCAAGTTAGGAACTTGGCTAAACCGAAACAAATGAAGCAATGTTATAAATGAAATGTTTAACGTTTAATGTAAACATTTCAGTTTCAAGATGTCGGAAAGAAACGATGATGATCCGGTGCAGACAAGCATCGAACAAATGAAAGAGATAATTGCCGAAGAAGTGGGGAAGGTAATTGAAAGTAGTCTATTCGGGTTTATAGACAAAATTTAAAACACGGTGTTGTCACTTGTCGAAGAACGAGTCAAAAGGTTGGAGGATAGTGTCAACCTTATGAAGGAGAAATCGGGAGAACGTAAAGGGTGTTCATACAAAGAATTTATGGCGTGTAAACCGCCAATCTACAACGGGGAGGTTGACCCGATAATTTTCCAAAGATGGTTGGGCGACGTTGAAGGGGTGTTTGAAACGACCCATTGCGACGAAAGTGACTTTGTTGCTTACGGAACGGGTTAGTTGAGAGGACAAGCCAAAGATTGGTGGGACAATAAAAAGAATGAAATAGGGGCCGAAGCAGCAAGGGCCATGACATGGGAGGAGTTTAAGAGGCCATTTCTTAAACATCATAGTCCCAAGGAGGTCATTAATAAAATCAAGGAAGAGTTCATGCAACTTAGGCACAAGGGCGAGACCATAGACAAGATTACGACGACGTTTATGGATAAGATGAAGTTTTGCAGTGAATTGGTGACGAATGAGGAACAAAAGATATACTACTACTACTATAACATGTTGAGCGCCGAGTATAGGGAGTTCATGACTCCTTCAAAATACGAGACCCTTACTGAGATCATAAACGTTGCTCGGGAATGGGAAATCGAGCTGAAGAAACAAGTTGAAAGGGGTGAGCGAAGGGCACATGATGTGAATCCAAGCCCTACAAAGAAAGCTCGAACTGGAGAATCAGGAAAGAAGGTTGATGCTAAAAGTGGGTCGCCAAGTTGCAAGGTGTGTGGAAAGGGGCACAAGGGTGAGTGCCGCTTCAAAGACAAGCCGTGTCCGGTATGTGGAAAGACGGGACACACCGCATCGTTATGTCCCGGAAAGGTTTCGATTTGTTATAAATGTTATCAGCCCGGCCACAAAAAGTCTGAATGCCCAGAATTGGTTGGAAAGAGAGACACTAAAGAATCTCCAACGGAAGCTCCAAAGGCGAAAGCTAGGTCCTTCCAACTTACGGCAGTTGAAGCAAAGACAGAACCCGATGTGGTCTCAGGTATATTCGTAATAAACTCGATCCCCGCACGTGTATTATTTGATACGGGTGTGAATAAATCCTTTATTTCACATGGATTTATTCGACATCCTTCATTTGTATTGACGAAATTATCTGTGCCCTTAGAAGTTGAAATAGGGGACAACAAAAGTTTTATAGTTTGTGATATTTGTCGAGGCTGTAAATTAAGCATCGACGATGAAGAATACTTGATAGACCTAATTCCGATGTCAATGGGGGAATTTCAAGTAGTCGTTGGGATGGATTGGCTATCTCAGCACCACACAAAGGTGGTGTGTTTTCGTAAGGAGATAAAGCTAACATCTCCGAGTGGGAAACACGTCACTATCTATGGCAAAAAAGGAGGTAACCCCATAATATGCTCGATGTTGAAAGCACACAAGCTTATGAAGCAAGGATGCAAGGCGTTTATGATATACGCGAATGAGCCTGAGAAGGCATCACTGAAGATTTATGGTGTACCAGTAGTACGGAACTACGAAGATGTGTTTCCAGAAGATTTACCGGGGATACCGCCTGAACGGGAAATAGAGTTCGGAATCAAATTGATTCCGGGCGCAAAACCTGTAGCTAGAGCACCGTACCGACTCACGCCGTCGGAATTACAAGAGTTGATGTCCCAGATTCAAGACCTGCTTGACAAAGGATTCATAAGGCCGAGTGTGTCTCCTTGGGGCGCACCGGTACTGTTCGTGAAAAAGAAAGACGGAAGCATGCGCATGTGTATCGATTACCGGGAGTTAAACAAACTCACGGTAAAGAACCGATACCCGCTTCCGAGGGTAGATGATCTATTCGACCAATTACAAGGTGCGAACTGGTTTTCAAAGATTGACCTTAGATCGGGGTATCACCAACTAAAGGTCATGGAAGAAGATGTGCCGAAGACGACTTTCCGCATGTGATACGGACATTACGAGTTCCTCGTGATGTCATTTGGGCTAACAAATGTACCCGCGACTTTCATGGACCTCATAAAGCGGGTTTGCAAGCCAATGCTAGATAAATCGGTTATCGTGTTCATCGATGATATTTTGGTGTATTTGAAAAGTGAAGCTGAGCATGCACACCACTTACAAGAGGTGTTAGAGACACTTAGACGAGAAAGGTTGTATGCGAAGTTCTCTAAGTGTGCCTTTTGGTTACGAGAGGTGCAATTTCTCGGCCACATCATAAGTGCCGATGGAGTATTGGTAGATCCGTCAAAGATCGAGGCCGTGTCGAAGTGGAATCCCCCGAAGAAACCTTCAGAAATTAGAAGCTTCTTAGGGCTTGCGGGATACTATAGTTGATTCATTCAAGATTTCTCCAAGATTGCGTCGTCACTAACAAAGTTAAACCGGAAGGATGAGAAGTTCATTTGGGGTGTTGAACAAGAAAGGGCGTTTCAAACGCTAAAAGAGAAGCTAACTCAAGCTCCGGTATTAACATTGTCGGACGGAGTCGAGGACTTGGTGGTTTACTCAGATGCCTCATTATCGGGTCTGATGCAACGGGGCAAGGTTATAGCTTATGCCTCGAGGCAATTGAAGATACATGAGAAGAAATATCCCACGCACGATCTTGAATTGGCTGCAGTGGTATTTGCATTAAAAATATGGAGGCACTACTTATATGGGGTAAAGTGCACCATATTCACTGATCACAAAAGCTTAAAATACTTCTTCGATCAGAAGGAGTTAAATATGCGCCAGAGATGATGGTTGGAAACGGTGAGGGATTTCGACTGTGAAATACACTACCACCACGGAAAGGCAAATGTGGTGGCGGATGCTCTGAGCAGAAAAGCGGACTATGTCCCAATACGAGTAAGGTCAATGCAGCTTGTGGTGACCTCGGGTATACTTGAACGTATCCGAGAGGCGCAAGTAGAAGCAGTAAAAGAGGAGAACTGGAAGAAGGAAAGAATAATCAACCAGTTAAAAGACTTGTCGGATGGAAAGAACGGGTTGAAGACTCGATCCGGAAGAATATGGGTTCCAAATACTTGTGGAGTGAAGGCGCTACTACTTGATGAAGCCCATAAATCCCGATATTCTATTCATCCGGGTGCGACCAAGATGTATAACGATCTGAAACAAAATTATTGGTGGACTGGAATGAAGAGGGATGTGGTGAAATATGTACAGAAGTGCTTGACTTATTTACAAGTCAAGGCGGAACACCAGAAACCTTATGGGAAACTGCAACCTTTGGAGATCCCGGTTTGGAAATGGGAACATATTACTATGGACCTATTGACCAAACTACCTAAAACGATTCGGGGATTCGACGCCATATGGGTGATTGTGGATAGATTGACGAAGAGTGCACACTTTATTCCTATACGCGAAACATATATTTCAGAAAAGATGTCCGAGGTGTATACAAACGAAATAGTTGCACGTCACGGAGTACCGGTATCTATTGTGTCGGATAGCGATACCCGGTTTACTTCAAATTTTTGGCAAGATTTCCAAGAACAGATGGGAACGAAACTCTTCATTAGCACCGCCTACCATCCTCAGACGGATGGGCAGAGTGAAAGAACAATACAGACGCTAGAGGATATGTTAAGGGCATGTATCATCGACTTCGGTGGAAGTTGGGATGTTTATCTACCCTTGGCCGAATTTTCATATAACAATAGTTACCATTCGAGTATCGGCATGGCACCTTATGAGATGCTATATGGTAGAAAGTGTAGAACCCCGGTGTGTTGGGGTGAAGTGGGACCACGCGAACTGGCCCATAAAGATATTGTCCAAGCCACTAATGAGAAAATTGAAGTGGTACGAGCCCATTTGAAAGCAGCCCAAGATAGGCAAAAGTCTTATGCCGACAAAAGACGAAGACCGATTGAATTTCAAATAGGCGACAAGGTTATGTTAAAGGTTTCCCCATGGAAGGGCGTTATCAGATTCAGAAAAAGGGGGAAACTAAGCCCAAGGTTTATCGGGCCATTTAAAATCATCTAACGGGTTGGTAAGGTAGCCTATCGCCTCGAGCTACCGGAAGAGTTGAGTGGAATACATGGTACGTTTCATGTATCACAGCTATGAAAATGTCTGGCAGAGGAAACAACTTATATCCATTACGACGATATCGAAGTGGATAATAGCCTGAACTATGCAGTAAAGCCAATTGCGATTTTAGATCGCAAGGTGAAAGGTTTGCGGAGCAAAGAAAGCGATCAAGTAAAAGTCAAATGGGAACACAAGAAAGGTGCGGATACCACATGGGAATCCGAAGAAGAAATGCGGCGCCTCTACCCGACATTATTTGGTACGTACTCTGGTTTCGGGGACGAAACCCTTCTAAGGGGGGTGGACTTGTAACATCCCGAAAATATAAAACCATATATTGGAATTAGAAGGTATTAAATAAACGAGAACGAACTAACGGGGACTAGATAACTCCGTTAATTAGTAGTCTTGTATTAACTCATAAGTAAGTTAAAACAACCAAATGTGAACTAAAGAGAATTGAGGGACCAAAAGTGTTTAAAATGAAACTAATGTTTAATAAAAACATTTTTATTAAAACACAAACACACAATTTTGTGTACTGGGGATCGACCAGAAGCAAGGGGGCGACCAAGCTTTTCAAAACCCTAAATTCCACAAAACACCTAAATTGAAGCTTCAAATCTGATCCAAAACAAAATCCGAGCTGAGATTTGTGATCCTCATCGCAAGAGGGTTATATGGTATGTAAAATTTGAGGATAATTCTCTACTTGAAATTCTCATGAATTTGGGAAATCTGAAATTTGATGATGCATGTTTGTTATTTGGGTAGAATAGAAATAATATAGTGTCTAGGAGTAAAACCTAGATAACAATATGTGAAATCATGCCTAAATTCTGAAAATTTCATGAACACATTGAAGGTGATTCATGGGTTTTGTGAGAAAATGATGAACACTAGAGTTTAGAAGGCTATCCTTGTGTAAATTGATTCATAGAAACTGATTTATGAAAATTTCATGCTTAATTCTATATGTGGTAGCTCAATTAATGTTAATCGAGGCCAAGAGACAAGCCGTGAACTAGAATATAAATGATATAAAATTATGCCCTATAAGTGTTTGTAGAAATGCCTCAAAGAAGGCTCGAAACTGCAAATTAAGTTAAAAACGCGTATAGTGATGTTTGGGCGGATTATGTAATGTATAATTAAAAAGGAGTTCTAAATATGCTATGGTTGAACTCTATAGGAAAGGATACCGGAGCGTCGAGCGGACAGGCCGGTGGTGACTTGCGTTTGAAAGGCGTGCATTGAAGGTATGTAACTTGATTCATTACATTGGGTAATTTTGATAATTAGCATACGTGTAGTTGAATTGTAGAACAAAGGTTGTGTTGATTTAAAGCGATAACGTTCGCCATATTGAATAATAGGTCAAGAATTGGTTAGATCTCGTTGGTAGTCATCATAATGGAGGATTCCGTAGATGAGCCAAACGGGTCGAATAATCAATTAATGCGTGGCTAATGCTTCGTCATATGGTTAATTGGTCTTTTGTTATTGTTAATAAATGACATATTAGAATACGAGAATTTAGCGAGTTGGTTTGTTAGAATGATGAAGTCCATACGGGTAAACTACACGGGTCATTAAGAGAGGGTATGAATAGAATAACGGTAGTATCTTACTTGTAGATTTTGAGCCCGAGTGACGGATAGCGAATTACTAAACACGCAAACCGGTGATGGGAGCGTGGGTGTTGAAAATGAGAAATCCGAGATTTGGGTTTGGGTGAGATAAACAAATCAGTCAAAACATAACATTTCAGAGAATACCGTAAGTTACGGTAGATACCGTAACTTACGGTAGAGGCTAAAATGTTACGGCAGATTCCTACTGCCTTACGGTAGGTCAGTTTTGTCCAGGAGCTACCGTAACTTACGGTGGCTACCGTAAGTTACGGTAGAGCCCTGCCATGAATGTTGAATTTTGTATAACTTAGATAATCGAATCCGTTTTTGTGCGTAGTTCGATTTTACAAATTTTCTAAGATTTCTAATACTAATATTTGTCAAATTTTCCATTTTCTAGGTATTGCAAGTATGTGGATGACGATCAAGTTGATGCTTCAAGAACCGAACACGAAATTTTTGGACGCTTCCGCATTAATCTGATCTAGATAAATTATGTAGTTTTGTAAACACCACTGAATGAATTGTGTTTGAAACTAGTTACTTGACTATGTTAATTTCTATGGAGAAGTGTAACTTAGTTTACCAACAAAGTTTTTTTGTTAGTTAAATTTTTCGTTTATTAATTCCACACTTCATACGATTAATTAATGAAATAAATGGACGAGTGTTACAAAAACCCAAGTTCATTTGACAATACATTTGTAGGGATAAACCCTAATTATTGAAAACAAAAACTCCTTTTTATTTAAGTAACTTTTATAGCCACTTTTCCAAGCCTTCAGTGCTCTCCAACTGGCTTCTATTGGCATTCACATTTTGTTACCTGGAACGCGTTTTAAAAAGATTTTATCAGCAAGAAATACTAGCGAGTGCATCCCAGTTTAATCAAAACAGTTTTACAACTTTACAGTATTGAGGGCATCCGCAATTACATTTGTTTATATCTACTCAATTACTCATTCAGTACTGTCAGCACCTGACTTGTGTGTCATATTACTCATTGACTATCTCATTGTCCAAAGGTAACATCTTTCACATTTTGTATACAAAACCCCAACATACCGGCATCAATTGTATAATCACAAATACTCAATTACTGTTAAGTGTTATTTAAAACATTTGAGGTTTTGGTAAAATATTTTTGACTCACAAGAATATATTTAAAAATGTGACATAAAGAGAATGTACTCATTTTGTTTACTTAGGTAAAACTAAAGCTTCCTAGTGTATCTCCTGGTTATTATCTATTAAAATTAAACAATGCACACGTGTTAGTAAACTAACCCAAATCATATTAACCGTACAACTCGAGACAGAACTCCAATGTCTGAGTCAGGCAAAGCCTTGACATGCATTACGGAGTCCTAGATCAATCGGGTGTAACACGAGACAGAACTCCAATGACTGAGTCAGGCAGAGCCTTGACATGCGTTACGGAGCCCTAGATCGATCATGTAAGGTAACAAGCAGGGTTATAATACTTACAACGAGACAGAGCTTCGCTTTATAGGGGTATAATACCTGAGTATTATAACTAACAGAAAGTTGAGAGCGAATATCAGAATTTGAACGACAATCAAATGAGCCTCGACCTTCTATTTATAGGCTTGACGAACGGCGAGTCGCGGCCCGCAACAACTTTGGCTTCGGCCTTCGCTGCCCGCGAGAGTATACGTGTCGATTATAGCTTGGTCGAGTTAAGGTGTAGGGTTGTTGAGTCACCGGACACGTGGCGCAATGCCTTGTCCGTCAATCCAAGCCAGTCGCGCCCTACGACAGACCCTGAACACTGGGTCGCGTCCCGCGAGGGCACTAGGTTTGGGATTTTATTTGATTTTTATAAATATAAAGGTATTTGATGAAACAGTGGTTAACCAAGAGAGGTTAATTCACTGGTCTCGTCAAGTAGGGTTAATCCCTTCTTTCCCAGGATCGGTGGCTGGACCGTCAGCTGGGCTGTCTCCTGCACAAGGAAAACACACCGTGACTCATAACAAGGAGGAAGGGGTGGGGGGTGCTCCTTGTTACCACTCTCCGGCGTGAGAATCAGTAATTTTCTTGGGAAGCAAAGTGTGTGATAGTAGTATTAGTGATAGAGTTGTGAAGAGATACCTCAAACCTGGTTTGGGATGGGTATTTATAGCCGAAGAGTGAAGGAGGGTGGTTGAGTGGACAGACTAACGACGCGCCGCCCTTATGCAGGTGTGTCAGGCTTGTCGGCTATGGAGGTGAAGTCACGTCCTACTGCGGTGTCAGTCTGTTGCTTACGTATGGGCTGACAGGCGATTGTCATTGGTGCCACTTGCTCTGTGGTGTCAGTCCCACTTTCCTCGTGGGCAGGATGCGGTGCCGCGCCGCATCGCTGTCTGCGGTAACTGCTATTGTTTCCACGTTCTCAATCTGGCGAATACTACGGGATGCGGTGCCAGGCCACATCGCCACTTGTGGTGACTGTTGCTGTTGTCCAGATCCCTTGTCGTGACGAAAGTGTTCATAGGATGCGGTGCTAGGCCGCATCGCTATGCGTACACCCATTTTCATACACAAGGTAAGTCTTCTTCCTATCGCTTGGCCGATTGGATTCGACTGCTGTGTTCGCGCGTGCCCGCACGGACACAGATAAGTTCTTGCTGGTGGGGGTTTTTTGATAAGGGTAATGGTCACTCGCAGCCATGCTGGTGCGAGATCTGGGACCATACCCCTTCAAGTCCCCCCAGTCTAGTGTTGCTTCCTCATGCAAGTTGCATGTGGGAGGAATACTGGACTATGGTGTCTAGAAGGTACTTTGAAGTTTGGAGAAGATTATAGGCCATGCGGATGGCTCCTGCTTCAAGTAAATCAAGATGGGGATTCGGTAGAGTCGTGTGACGTCTCTTCCGTACCGGTGAGCAAGTTCCGTCTGATGCAGAATTCTCAGCCGAGGATTTTGATCCGGTAGTATGGTCTACCTTTTTTCTGATGTCATCATGGTTGGTTGCCACCTGTTGGTGTGTCGAACCAACCTTTGAGACCGTGACCGAAGATGTCAGTGGCCGCAACTCTAGTTGTAACCTTTGCGGCAGCAGATGTAATGCTGTTAGTGCCTTGCTCTCGCTTTATGTTTATCAACTGGACATGCAACGATGATCCCTATTTTGTGGGGTGTTCGTGTTCTTCCAGCTTAGCTCTCAAGTAACCGCACATCCTTTTGCGGTTACCTCGTTCCTTTGCATTGTTGGCCATGTTTGGTCGAACAATGTGGGGTACTTGCGTCATTGTTGGCCGTGTTTGGTAGAACAATGTGAATCTGGATAATGGTCAAATAAACATGGTCATAGGCATGGTTGTGCCCACCATTGTTTATTCTATGCAGCTCATAGGTGGGCAAACAAAGTCATAAGCAGACTTGTTACCACTATTGCTTGGCTTGTTGCTCAAGGAGATCACCTTAGATGCCTGGGAATCTGGGTGAATCTTGTCCGCATTCGTTCTGTAGCCACTTTCCTTCACGCTTAGTTGGAAAGCAGTTTTTCTGGAAGTAGCTTTGCTCAACCATGTGATGGCTTAGTCGTGGCTCTTCCGTAGCTACCGTTCGTGTATTTTCGTTTCGCCGCAGCTACTCATGAGTGTTTGCGGTTTGCAGCAGAAGAACCGCTTTAAAAGAGTTTTATGCTTGGATATGGCTCTTGAATGATCAGGAGTCAGGGTTGCTGATGTGCGGTCGCTCATCATACTTATCCTTTTCCCTAATGAGAAGCTGTTTGCGTCCCCTCTGTGGTTGTGAACCGGACACAAGGGATTTGAAGCTTGAAGAAGTTTGACGGGACTGCGGTTTGCCTCATCCTGAGAAGCGGTTTTCGCAGTCCAAAGAACAACGCTGGTTCTGAGTATTTGACACACCTGTACGGGCTCGTGTGTGTCATCTCCGCATATTCCACGTGTGCTTGTGGGTATATGAGGAAATTAGTTATACCCCTTTACATAATGTAGAGATATATATTTTTGCCTTTTTTGAGGGGTATGTAAAAAACGACATGCGGTCTAGGTTATGGTTATGGTTTGAGAAACCATAAAAAACCGCATGCCACGTACATGAGAGTTATCTTCATTTGTAGCTTTTGTAAACGTTATAGACCGAATGTGCGAGCTGGTGGAAGTTGGTGAGATTTGCCTGACATGTGCTGAAATGAAAGGACATTTGCACTGCCCGAGGTAATCACTGTACTGTAGCAGGAGTGTAAAAGTCTCTTTTGTCAGGCGCGTGGGCAGCTACTCGCGTGTGGTAACCGTCAGCGAAACCGTCGCTGTACACGTGTCGTCGCATGGTTCGTTCCTTTTACACACGACGTTTCGGTTACTGTTCCGCATTAATTGCGATGAGTATAAAAAGGGGAAACCGTTTGGGGTTTCCCCTCCCTTGTTCGAAAATTCAAAAAATTTCTGGTGAGAGAAGTTAAAAAACCTTCGTCTTCTCCGATCAATCCTTTATTTTTCCGGTGAGGTTTGTTTTTAAACTCATCTTCCGTTTTCTTTCTTCTACATTCTGATGGCTGAACCATCCAATCCCCATACTGCTGAGGGTGAAAACCCTGACCCTTCGTCGCCGACGGCGGCAGCGGAGGAGGAAGGTGGTGGTGCCCCCGAAGGAGGCTTGCCGGTGCTAAAATGGACGAGGCCTCAGTTCAAGAATCTGATGACCGATATTCAGATGCCCCAAGAAAATGTGGCTGTTTATCCACAAGAGGGTGACACTGGCGGTGATGCTCCGGCGGGCTATGTCACCATGTGGGCAGATTTTTTCGGTGACTGTAACCTCTGGTTACCGTTGACGGTATTTGTCGCCGAGGTTTTGGAGTGGTATAAGATCCATATCTCTCAACTGAGCCCGTTTGGGATGATCCGGGTTCGAAACTTCGAGTACACCTTTCGTGCTCTTGGTATGTAACTCACCGTCGGAGACTTCCGGCGGTTTTATCAGTTGACAGTGCATACGGGTTTCCTCTCTTTCGGTCAATGGCATGGCAGCCCTAAGCTGTTGGTCCCTGTCACACCCCCAAAATCCACACGCGGAGTATCACCGCTTGGAGGCGTGACTGACCAGGATCAAGCCACCAATCATATTGAACATTGTAATTAGTAAGTGTAATTCAACCAAACAATATGAAAGGTGTTCAAAACAAAGGTATAGTATCAATGTTTAGCGGAAGCATAAATGAAAAACCCAACATAAGTAATAAGTTTGAAATGTCATAAACGTTTAACATGGCATCCACGATCCATGTCCCACAACGACTGTGCCTCCCCGTGCAAGTTCCATGAGTACCTAACGACTTGCAAGGCATGTAACAACGAGTCAACAACAAAGTTGAGCGAGTTCACAGTTGGTTGTTTAGTTATAGTATTCGTTCGTAAATCATTTGTTCGCTTGTACCAGGTATCGTATTAATTCGTATCGCGGTCTGCCAGACATGTGTGCGGAGGTTAGTGGGGGTTTCCCATGTATCCTAGACTAGTTGTATTTGTATTTGTATTTGTATTTGTATCACGGTCTCCCAGACATGTTTGCGAAGATTAGTATTCGTATCGCGGTCTCACAGACATGTTTGCGAAGATTAGCATTTTTATCGCGGTCTCACAGACATGTGTGCGAAGATTAGTGGGGGCTTCCCGTGTTTTACTAGTCTAGCTGTATCTATAGGTGTCCTACACCTAACGAGGTCAGTGGTACGTATTTCAGTAGTGATGTAAGTACAAGTAATCATTCAATCCCATTCCCAACCCCGGGAATCCCATGCCTTGGTAAGAGTGTGAACTCACCTTGGTTGCTTGGTATGCTAAACTATGTGCTCACAAGTAATCAATCAAGTCCTATAGTTATGCACGTATTCGCAATCAGTTTACATCCACATAGTTCACGTATATAATATGGTCATACAGTGTAATTCAAGTAACAAGCACCACATAACATTTAGCAGTTGTTCATGTTCAGTTCATACATTACATTGGTCACATACATTCACAGTGTGTATCATAGTAAGATCATGGTTAAACAGGTAACAATCACTTTATCTTGTAAATCACAATAATAGATGATTTACGGTACATGCTAAACACATCAGATTAGATTAACAACCTAACTGTTTTATACATCACTCACTACCCAACACTATTTATGGATCTCATGCCTTACCATATCATCAAGTTCTATTGACATGCAAATATTCTAGTTCATAAGTATGACATTTAATATCACAAGCATCATGCATCCGTTTACAAATGTTGGATTGGTTGCTTACTGTCTCGGCCCAACCCAATCCGAATATAAAGCCCAACTGTGATATGTTTCTATTGTCCCTCATTACCCTAGTTTCCTTCAACCAACAAAACATCATGTCACTGACAATATTAATAGAATACCTATGCACCTCTAATTGTCTATTCAAAAACATACAAAAAAAATCAAATCATTAATGCATGTGAAACAACAGCAAGGTTGGTCGGCCATTTTTACTTGAGTGGCCCAATCATATAAAAGGTCCAATTAAATTTCATAACCTACTGTTGTGTGGTCCCATGGTAGTTTAAATCTATTCAATTGATGTCAGCCATTTATTAAGTTGATTTGATCAATTCAAATCGGCTTACATGCATCACGTGAAAGGGCATTGAATAGTGTGTACACACATGTAGTTATAAAAGAGATTCACATGTAGTTACAAAAGAGATTCGGTCCAATCACAATTAAAATAACATAATCAATATTCAATAGACATCACCCAACATCAGTATTCAATCAAACGTAACATACAGACATGCAATCAAATTATGCATGACTCGAATGACAGTGCAACTAACCGATATAGGGTCACTAACTTGATCGAAAGGGAAAGCTTGAAAACTGGTAGTTGCCGTTGCACAAGAAAAAGGACTCTAGGGTTTGGTGATTAAGCTTTTACGTAAAGTGGGGAATAAGGCATTAAAACAGATTGCTAATGGGCCAAAGCCCATTTGTTGTTTTCGCCAGTTAGTAGTGGACGAAAACACCAAAGTGTTTTCGCCACAGGGTGTTTTCGAGTGGGAGGGTTTTCGGCTAGGGGTGTTAGGTCAAAATTCCACTTTTAATTACACATAACACAAAATCAGCATGAAACATATTATTAACATACACCCAATGTAATGCACACCATATGTATATATATATATATATATTAATCACAATACGATTTAACATATTGCAACGTGTACCGTTGTGAAACCAACAAGTCGTGTAAACAAACAACTTAAACAATTAACGTGCAATTAATGCGAAGATGGAAATCTTGGAAACTCGAGTTGTCACATTATCCCCAACTTGAAAGAAATTTCGTCCCGAAATTTAGCACGTAGTTACTGAGGAAGCTAGTTGTGTTGTGTAGTTTACTGGTTTTCCTGGGGTGTCACATCATCCCCCCGTTGATTTGGAATTTCGTCCCGAAATTCTGTAGTAGCTTCAGCCTCAGTAGTGGTTGCACTGTTTCCGAACAACTGGGGATATTTGAGTTTCATTTGATATTCACGTTCCCAGGTAAACTCTGGGCCACGACGGGAGTTCAAACGAACTCGAACAAGAGGTATTCTAGTATGCTTGAGGACCTTAACATCTCGATCCGTGATTTCAACTGGTTCCTCGACGAATCGTAACTGATCGTCGATAGTGAGCTCCTTCAAAGGAACTATAAGGGTCTCATCTGACAGACACTTCTTCAGATTCGAAAAGTGAAAAACGTTGTGAACTGCACTGAGTTCTGTTGATAGGTTCAGTTTGTAGGCCACCTTGCCTATTTTCTCTATGATTTCGAATGGTCCGACGTAACGCGGATTAAGTTTTCCCCGTTTGCCAAAATGAACCACACCCTTCCAGGGTGAAACTTTGAGTAGCACTCGATCCCCAACTTGGAACTCGAGTGGTTTTCGGCGCTTATTTGCGTAGGCTTTCTGACGGTCGCGAGCTGCCGCCATGCGTTGTCGTATCTGAGCAATTCTTTTGGTAGTATCCACTACGAGTTCTGGGCCAGTGATTTGGCTGTCGCCAACTTCTGCCCAACAAAGAGGTGATCGGCACTTACGCCCATACAGTGCCTCAAATGGAGCGGCTTGAATGCTAGTGTGGTAACTGTTGTTATACGAAAACTCCACTAACGGGAGATGTTTTTCCCAGCCGTTGCCGAAATCGATTACTCATGCCCTCAGCATGTCTTCTAGGGTTTGGATGGTGCGTTCAGACTGCCCATCCGTTTGCGGGTGGTAAGCTGTGCTCATATCTAATCGTGAGCCAAAGGACTTGTGCATCGCTTGCCACAGTTCCGAAGTAAAACGTGCATCACGATCGGAAATAATGGAGGTTGGCACCCCGTGCCTTGAGACAACTTCCCTAAGGTAGACGTCTGCTAGAGTGGAGAACTTATCCGTTTCTTTGATAGCCAAGAAGTGTGCAGACTTTGTGAGTCGATCCACGATCACCCAAATAGTATTATTCCCACGTTGAGATCTAGGCAGGCCAGTAACAAAATCCATGGAAATTTGCTCCCATTTCCATTGTGGTATCTCTGGTTGTTGGAGTAGGCCCGATGGTTTCTGATATTCAGTCTTGACTCTCGCACAAGTCAAACACTTGCTAACGTAAGTTGCTATAAGAGCTTTCATGCTAGGCCACCAATATGTAGTTTTCAAATCGTGGTACATCTTATCCGAACCAGGATGTACTGAGTAGCGAGACTTATGAGCTTCATCCATTACAAGCTCGCGTACGTTGCCATAGAGTGGGACCCAGATGCGTCCCGTTACATAGTAGGCGCCGTCTGCCTTTTGTTCCAACCGTTGCCTTGAACCGCGTAGGGCTTCAGCCCTGACGTTTTCTGGTTTCAATGCTTCTACCTGAGCATCTCATATCCGAGAAGGAAGACTAGACTGAATAGTGAGTTGCAACGCCCGTACACGCCTAGGTGTAGTATCCTTTCGACTGAGGGCATCAGCCACAACTTTGGCTTTGCCCGGATGGTACTTTATAGAACATTCGTAATCATTCAGTAGCTCGACCCATCGATGTTGTCGCATGTTCAACTCCTTTTGCTTGAAGATATGTTCGAGACTCCTGTGATTGGTGTAAATGGTGCACTTGGTACCGTACAGGTAATGTCTCCATATCTTGAGTGCGAAGACAACAGCTCCCAGCTCCAGATCGTGTGTCATGTAGTTCCTTTCATGAACTTTAAGTTGGCGTGAGGCGTAGGCTATGACCTTGTCACGTTGCATCAACACACATCCAAGACCCTGAATGGATGCGTCGCAATAGACCACAAAATTGTCTGTGCCCTCTGGCAATGACAGAATAGGTGCGCTACAGAGCCTATCCTTTAGGTGCTGAAATGCTGATTCCTGTGCATTTCCCCAACGATAGATAATGCCTTTCTGAGTTAGTGAGGTGAGGGGTTGTGCGATCTTTGAGAAGTCTTTGATGAACCTTCTGTAGTAGCCCGCCAAACCCAAAAATTGGCGAATTTCTGTTGGTGTACGCGGTGCAGGCCAGTTCTTAATCGAGTCTACCTTGGATGGATCAACATGAATCCCATCCTTGTTTACCACGTGGCCTAGAAAGTGGACTTCACGAAGCCAGAAGTCGCATTTTGAAAACTTGGCATACAACTGTTCTGCTCGAAGAAGTTCCAAAATGAGTCGTAAATGCTGCTCGTGTTCCTCCTGACTCTTGGAGTAGATCAAAATGTCGTCGATGAATACAATCACAAACTTATCCAAGTAAGGATTGCACACTCTGTTCATAAGATCCATGAAGACTGCAGGCGCGTTTGTTAGCCCGAATGGCATGACCAGAAACTCGTAATGGCCGTAGCGAGTTCTGAATGCTGTTTTGGAGACGTCCTCATCCCGGACTCTCAGTTGATGGTAGCCTGACCTCAGGTCAATCTTCGAGTAATAGCTCGACCCTTGTAACTGGTCGAATAAGTCATCGATGCATGGAAGAGGATAGCGATTCTTCACAGTCACCTTGTTCAGTTCGCGGTAATCTATGCACATGCGAAAGGTACCGTCTTTCTTCTTCACAGATAATACTGGAGCTCCCCAGGGCGAAGAGTTAGGACGAATGAAACCCTTTTCCAAGAGTTCTTTTAATTGCTTGGACAGTTCTTCCAGTTCGGTTGGAGCTAAGCGATAGGGTGCTCGAGCTATGGGTGCTGCTCCAGGAGCGAGCTCGATCTGAAATTCGACCTGGCGAGGAGGCGGTAGCCCAGGTAAATCTTCAGGAAACACCTGAGGAAAATCGCGTACTATTGGAATATCCTCTAATCTCTTCTCTTTCGCTGATGCATCAGTAACAAGTGCTAAGATAGCAGTGTGGCCCTTTCGCAAACACTTCTGAGCCTTCAGGAAGGAGATGATGCCAACCACGGCACCACTCTTGTCGCCTTGAACCTCGAGAGGTTCTTTACCATAACGGGGAATACGAACAATCTTCTCCTTGCATATGATCTCTGCTTGTTGTTGAGATAACCAATCCATACCAATGACGATGTCAAAACTACCCAGAGCTATGGGAATGAGATCGATAGAGAAAGTCTGACCAGCGAGGATAAGATTACAACCCTGAACTACGTGTGTGGCCTCTAGACTTTTACAGTTAGCTAACTCTACGACATGTTTGGTGTTCAAAAGTGTTGGTGCGCGTTTAAGCATTTGGCTAACTTTCAGAGACATATAACTGGTATCCGCACCCGAATCAAATAATACAGTAACATAAAAGTCGTCGAGAAGAAACTTACCCATAACCACATTCAGATCGTTCCTTGCATCACCCTGACCCAGCACAAATGCACGACCCCTAGCACCATTGTCGTTATTGTTTCCCCCATTGTTGTTCCTGTTGCCCTGATTATTGTTGTTGTTATTCTGATTCTGGTTTAACTGGGGGCAGTCCCGCTTGAAGTGGCCTTCAGCCCCACATTGAAAGCATCCCCTATTGCCTCGCTGTTGTTGTTGTTGTTGTTGCTGGTTTCGTGGAGCGGGTGGTTGTTGTTGCTGGTTCTGATTAGCAGGTCGTGAGCTCTTGCAATCTTTAGCCTCATGACCCATCTTGAGACACCGCTGACAACGACCCTTGTTGCACTGGCCATTGTGGTGCCTGTTGCATGTATTGCATCTTGGGAGATTTCCTCTATATCCACTCTGTCTTTGACTACCAGAAAATTGCTGACCAGGGCTCTGGTAGTTATCAGTCTTCCGCTGCTGTGCCTGAGACTGAGCTATAGCTGAACCCTTGCTGGAATCCCCATCCCATTTCCGCTTATTGTCACTGGGAGTAGTGGAAGTAGTAGCATGAGTAGCACTGATACGTTTGGGCAGCTTGTTCTGTTCCACTGCCTGATCTGTGAGGCGATGAACAAGATGAGTAACATCCTGGATAGTAGCAAGGTTGGCCGATGTCACATGACTTTGAATTTCTGGTACCAGCCCTTTGAGATACAACTCAATACGCTTGATAGGGGGGGTCCACCATGGTTGGACACAAGATGGCCAGCTCGTTTGACCTTTTCGTATACGCCTCAATCTCTGACCCCGTCATTTTCAGATTAAAGAACTCCACTTCTAACTTGTGGATGTCATCACGTGTACAGTATTCTCGCTTGATTAGTTCCTTGAAATCGTTCCAAGGGGTGGCGTTAGCAGCTGCCAACCCTAACATCTGAACTTGCGCATTCCACCAAGTCAGCGCAATGCCTTCTACAGTACCAGTGGGGTACTTCGCCCTGCGAGCCTCAGGGCATTCACACATCTCAAATACGAACTCGAGCTTTTCAAACCAATGGAGGAGTCCAACTGCTCCTTTCGTGCCACTGAATGTGCTAGGACGACAGTCCATGAAAGTCTTGAAGGTGCAAATAGGTGGCTGAGCGTGCTGACCTGTTGTGTATAAGAATCAGGACAAGGTTAAACACAAGAGTTATTTTAGGGGTGTAGGATCTAAAGATCCTAGTGTGAGTTACGACTGCAAGGTATACCTCCTGCTTGTGCGGCTGCAAATGCCGCAGCAACTTGTTCGTTAATCAGAGCCGTCAGCTGGGCTTGAGTCATGTTAATGCGTCCAACCATGATCTTCATATCAAAGGCAACATAGGTGAGGGAGGTTCGCGAGAAATGCGATGACAGAAGAGTGTAAGCACACAAGTGTTCTCAAGCAATACCAATCTGTCACACCCCCAAAATCCACACGCGGAGTATCACCGCTTGGAGGCGTGACTGACCAGGATCAAGCCACCAATCATATTGAACAATGTAATTAGTAAATGTAATTCAACCAAACAATATGAAAGGTGTTCAATACAAAGGTATAGTATCAATGTTTAGCGGAAGCAAAAATGAGAAACCCAACATAAGTAATAATTTTGAAATGTCATAAACGTTTAACATGGCATCCACGATCCATGTCCCACAACGACTGTGCCTCCCCGTGCAAGCTCCATGAGTACCTAACGACCTGCAAGGCATGTAACAATGAGTCAACAACAAAGTTGAGCGAGTTCACAGTTGGTTGTTTAGTTATAGTATTCGTTCGTAAATCATTTGTTTGCTTGTACCAGGTATCGTATTAATTCGTATCGC
Source organism: Helianthus tuberosus (assembly GCA_030545235.1). Classification (NCBI taxonomy): domain Eukaryota; kingdom Viridiplantae; phylum Streptophyta; class Magnoliopsida; order Asterales; family Asteraceae; genus Helianthus; species Helianthus tuberosus. The sequence goes on from CM060406.1 coordinate 68,221,445, forward strand.
GGTCTCCCAGACATGTGTGCGAAGGTTAGTGGGGGTTTCCCATGTATCCTAGACTAGTTGTATTTGTATTTGTATCGCGGTCTCCCAGACATGTTTGCGAAGATTAGTATTCGTATCGCGGTCTCACAGACATGTTTGCGAAGATTAGCATTTTTATCGCTGTCTCACAGACATGTGTGCGAAGATTAGTGGGGGCTTCCCGTGTTTTACTAGTCTAGCTGTATCTATAGGTGTCCTACACCTAACGAGGTCAGTGGTACGTATTTAAGTAGTGATGTAAGTACAAGTAATCATTCAATCCCATTCCCAACCCCGGGAATCCCATGCCTTGGTAAGAGTGTGAACTCACCTTGGTTTGCTCGGTATGCTAAACTATGTGCTCGCAAGTAATCAATCAATTCCTATAGTTATGGACGTATTCGCAATCAGTTTACATCCACATAGTTCACGTATATAATATGGGCATACAGTGTAATTCATGTAACAAGCGCCACATAACATTTAGCAGTTGTTCATGTTCAGTTCATACATTACATTGGTCACATACATTCACAGTGTGTATCATAGTAAGATCATGGTTAAACAGGTAACAATCACTTTATCTTGTAAATCACAATAATAGATGATTTACGGTACATGCTAAACACATCAGATTAGATTAACAACCTAACTGTTTTATACATCACTCACTACCAAACCCTATTTATGGATCTCATGCCTTACCATATCATCAAGTTCTATTGACATGCAAATATTCTAGTTCATAAGTATGACATTTAATATCACAAGCATCATGCATCCGTTTACAACTGTTGGATTGGTTTCTTACTGTCTCGGCCCAACCCAATCCGAATATAAAGCCCAACTGTGATATGTTTCTATTGTCCCTCATTACCCTAGTTTCCTTCAACCAACAAAACATCATGTCACTGACAATATTAATAGAATACCTATGCACCTCTAATTGTCTATTCAACAACATACAAAAAAAATCAAATCATTAATGCATGTGAAACAACAGCAAGGTTGGTCGGCCATTTTTACTTGAGTGGCCCAATCATATAAAAGGTCCAATTAACATTTCATAACCTACTGTTGTGTGGTCCCATGGTAGTTTAAATCTATTCAATTGATGTCAGCCATTTATTAAGTTGATTTGATCAATTCAAATCGGCTTACATGCATCACGTGAAAGGGCATTGAATAGTGTGTACACACATGTAGTTATAAAAGAGATTCACATGTAGTTACAAAAGAGATTCGGTCCAATCACAATTAAAATAACATAATCAATATTCAATAGACATCACCCAACATCAGTATTCAATCAAACGTAACATACAGACATGTAATCAAATTATGCATGACTCGAATGACAGTGCAACTAACCGATATAGGGTTACTAACTTGATCGAAAGGGAAAGCTTGAAAACTGGTAGTTGCCGTCGCACAAGAAAAAGGACTCTAGGGTTTGGTGATTAAGCTTTTACGTAAAGTGGGGAATAAGGCATTAAAACAGATTGCTAATGGGCCAAAGCCGATTTGTTGTTTTTGCCAGTTAGTAGTGGACGAAAACACCAAAGTGTTTTCGCCACAGGGTGTTTTCGAGTGGGAGGGTTTTCGGCTAGGGGTGTTAGGTCAAAATTCCACTTTTAATTACACATAACACAAAATCAGCATGAAACATATTATTAACATACACCCAATGTAATGCACACCATATGTATATATATATATATATTAATCACAATACGATTTAACATATTGCAACGTGTACCGTTGTGAAACCAACAAGTCGTGTAAACAAACAACTTAAACAATTAACGTGCAATTAATGCGAAGATGGAAATCTTGGAAACTCGAGTTGTCACAGTCCCTCCCAAGGGAATTACGAAGTGGAAGACAAAGTTCTTCTACATTAAGGGTGCTGCGGTCACTGCCAAATTGACCTTTCGGGATGTGACCGAGACGATCATAGCGGAGACCATTGCTATCCCCAGGGCTGATACGGTGGACTGGTTTCCGAGGTTGCGGCTCATCGGGTTGCAGAAACTGGGCAAAACGCAGTTGTGGGTGATGCGGATGATGCTGACGAGGATAAGCAGGAAGGCGAGGCCCGTTGTGCGGGAAAAAAATGGTGGTAGGTATTCCTTTTCTCTGTGCGGTATCTTGCTTTCTCATTTTTATCACTGAATTTTTTAAATGTGCCATCAGAGGATGCTGCCCTTTGGGGGATATTTGACCCGGACTTCAAAGGCAAGGTTGAGGTGCTTGCTTGTGCAGATGGTGAAGAAGGGTTCAACTTCACCATTCGTGACAACTTTCGGTTGCCTGAACGGGAGGCAATGGAAGCAGAGTTGCCGCAAGGCAAAGGTATAATAGATACACTCTCCTTACTTGTTTCATAAATAAGTTAGCCTTGCTGATTGTTTGTTGATGAATGAAAACGCAGGTGATCTTGAGGCTTTGGGAGACCCTGATGTGGCAGGTGTTCCCAAAAAGCATGTGGAGAAAACCATGCGGATCCGTACTTCGAAGAAAAAGCATGAGCCAACTTTTGTGCCTCCGTTGGTGCCGCAGGCGGCAGGTATCTCTCGTACTCGTTTACGTAGATACACCGATTACGTGGTAGTGTCTGACACCCTTGAGGGTTTGGGTGTTCCAGGTGGTAGTGCGGCTGCGGGTGGATCTTCGGCGGGTTCCAAACCTGCTGATGAGAAGAAGAAACGGAAGGTAGAGGCCGCTGGTGCTGGTGAGCGGAAACGTCCGAGGTTGAGAACGACTCGGACAGCTGCTGTCTCGCAGCCAAAGCCTGTGGTTGTGACCAGTAAGTTTGACCATTCATTTACAAGTGTTTGTCATTTATAACTTGTACTTTATAGTTGTTTTTTGCTTGTTGTAGAACCGCTTGAGGAGACTTTCTCCTTCTTTGAGGCTCGTTCTTCTCCTCCGCGAGACGCGGGTGCGGATTTGGGAGCGAATAAGGAGTTCCGGAGAAGCCCTTCTATCGAAGTTGTTACTGCGCCCTCTGTGCAAGCGGAGGATGCTGGGAAGATGGCCGCGGATCAAACTATCTTTGATACGGTGGATTCTTCTGACAATTTAATCCCCCCGCGGGATATTGATGTTGAGGGGGGGGGGGGAATAATCTGAAGTTTGCTGATGCTGAAAAGCAAAAATCCCCCGCTGCCGAGAAGGCTTCTGGTTCTGTGATGTACACAAAATGCAACATATAAATTACATCAATTGTGGCATAAAACTAACCCTTTTTTAGTAGTAATGTTGGAAAAAGTGTGTTTGTGTCTTCCTTTTGTATTTTCAGGATTAAATGAGCTCAAATGAACAAAAGAAGCAAAAAGGCAACTAAATCTAACATAAATATAAGAAAAGGAACAAACATGGCATACCTGACCTCCTCGACATCATCTTCCTAAGCAAAACAAGAGAACAGAAGACTGAACACGCCCCGTGCTCAATGAGCACGGGGGCGTGCCCAAGTGTCAACAGAAAAGACAAAGATGTAGAAGCTTCTATCGCCCACCACGGGGCCGTGCTCAGCGGACACGGGGCCGTGGTCAACTATAAGATTCGCAGAATCCAGGCAAATCTTGATAGTATAGATACGCTTCTGCACACGGGGTCGTGCCCAGCGGACACGGGGGCGTGGTCAACTAATGCGGACAAACTGCAATTAATGAAGACAGAGAAGGAGGATGGACACGGGGCCATGCCCAATGGACACGGGGCCGTGCCCGGGCTGCTGTTCAGGCTATAAATAGGGGTGCTTGGCTCATTTGCAAACCATCCCTTGGCACACCACCTCTCTCACACTTCACCCACCACCATCACAACACCATCATCCGCCACCATCATCCATTGTCCATCATAGAGTGTGTGAGTCGTCTCGGGATCCTAGATTGATCGTAAGAGTTCTTGACAATCAAATGCCATGTTTGCCTAAGTCTCTTACATCACTTGGTGAAGACAAGTGTCTAGTGTAATACTTTTTATTTTTAATCTTTTTGCACTTTTTACTTGGTTATGTATTAATGACTTTAATAACTAGTTTCTTATGTTGAAGGTGATTCTTCCTTATCGTTTGTCCGTGGTGTCTTGGCATTATTTTACTGTCTATATAAAATAAAATATTTTCACCATTCATATCTCCACGGTCTATATGGAGGTATGTTGGCTACCTGGTCGGGGGTTAAGGGAACGGTTTGGTAAGAGTCTTGCCTTGTTTAGTGTATAGATCCTGCAAGGACCTGGGTCAAATTTAGTAGGACCTCCTTCAATACCCACCGGTATTGGATGGCGGGGGTCCAAACTCTTTGATCCCCTCATATGTAAGCTACTATTAATACTTTAATCCGGCTACTTAGGACTGTATCCCTGCTGACTCAGACTACTTAGCCGAGGGTAACGTCACCTCCAAAAGAGGGGCCTACCATAATATGCATTAATAACTTAATTAATTATCTTTCAATAATCCGACCCTTTAGGATTGTATCCTTGCTGACTCAAACTACTGGGTTGAGGGTAACGTCACCTTCAAAAGAGGGGCCTACTACAATAACTAAGATAATCTCTTAAAAAGTGCAAAAGTGCAGAAATAATCAAAGGTTACACTAAACACGAGTCAGAGCCAAGTGATTCATCTTGTCTATCTGTTTTTATTTTTATTTTATTTTTCAGCATTTTAGTTAGTTTTATTTTTCTAGTTTAAAAACCTTTTTCTAACTTTTGATTTGATTAGACGTTGAGGATAAACCGGTACTAAAAGCTCTTGTGTCCTTGGACGACCTCGGTATCTTGCCAACACTATACTACGCTCACGATGGGTGCACTTGCCCATATGTGTGCTTGGTGTTAGTAAAATATCGTGTTTTATAAATTTAAAACTTGACTAATGTGTAAAAAGGGCTTAAAATATACTTAAATTTACATAACACAGCCAATAGACCGTTTTCTATAAATACAGCCAAGAATCCTGCACATTTAGACCATCCAGGGACAGAGATTTGAGAGGATCTTCTCACCTTCCATCCTAGGTATTTTCTAAAAGAAGGTTCTAACAACCATCTTGTCCCTTCCTCTTTTATCCATTGCCTTCTTCTTCATCTTTCTTGCCTCAACACCTCCATTGAAGCTTGAGATCACCATAATCCCAAGCTTTATTGTGATGTTTGTTAGATTTTTGTCCATGGAATCTTGTTAAAAATAAGTTGTACAACATTGTTTTAAGTTATTTCTGCTAAAAAATGCTTCATAAGTTGGAAAAATAATTTGAAAATTCAAGATTCCTTGTTCCAAAAATCTGCAGAAAGGTGAACACGGGGCCGTGTTCATTGAACACGGGGCCGTGTCTGGAGATACTGTTCCATTAAAATGAACTATTTTTGTTGTGTAAAAATAGTGGAACCTCTTCTGCGCACTCCAGAAACAGTCGAAGGGAAAGAAGGTTATCAATTGAAGCAACTCTCGTACGCTACGTAATGGCATTACGTGAGGCTCTTGATGAGATGACGTCGGCTGAGGAGGTCCTAATAGACCGTATAAATTATCTTACGGTGGGGTTGAACACAGTTTTCAAGAAATCAACCTCTTGCACCAGAGGTTGAACATTCTTGTGACACCTCCCATGGAACCAATCCTCCCTCAAGAGGATTGGAAATTAGCACTTGGAATCAACAACCCGACCGGATGGGACGACATTCCAGCGGAACCTCCTCTTGAAGATCTACAAGAAGTCCCGGTGGAGGTTGCACCCCCTCAAACCAACGCCAATGAGCCCGCCTTTCTTCTCCCTTGGGAGATAGAGGAGTGGCTCGCCGACGTGTGAGGGACCCATGCTCAGAGAAAGAAGTTTTTCAAGCCGCATCCAACCGAGGGAATTATCTTTTTGGAAATTTTGCTAAATAGAATAAGTTTTAGGCTAGAACTTCTTGGTTTAGATTTCTTGTGTTTCTTTGACCTATTTATCTAGAATTTTAACTTTTAGGACTATTATGTAATTCTCTCTATGTTTTAATGAATGATGGGTTTAGCTAATTTGGTGTTTGGATGATGTTGTAATGGATAAAACACACTCGGGATGGTGAAGGATACCAAGGGAACTTGAACCAGCACCCCATGCACGAAAACAGGGCCATCCGACAAAATTTTCTTCATTACAGCAAGTTCAGCACGGGCCGTGCCCGCCCAACACGGCCCCGTGCTGCACAATCTGCAGGAAATGCCCAGTTCAGGTAACTGGACATGGGGCGTGCTCACTGAACACGCCCCCGTGCCCAGGCTTCTGTTTCTTTTTGACAATTTCTGTTACTGGCGATCTGAACACGGGGGACATGCCCGGACACCACGGGGCCGTGTCCAGACACCCAGTAACATTAATTTTTGCTTTTTCACACCTTTTAACACATTCAATCAACCTAAAAACTTATTTTGGGACACATTGAGGACAATGTGTAATTTAAGTGGGGGGGGGGGGGGTGCTAAAACTTTGAATCTTGCAAGTCCTAATCACAAGCCTTACACAAAACTCTATTGGAACCGCTAATCACCCCAATTTTTTTTTTCAAAAATTTTTCATTTTTTACTTGTCTAGGTTTAACTTGGGGATTTCAAATTCTAAAAAGGTTATATTTTTACAAATTTACAACCGATAGCGTCGTGATAAAAAGAACCAACATAAGAAAATTATGAAACGACATGACAAGTTTAGTTAAAATTTGATTATATATACTTGATCACATAAAAACCCATTCCCACAAAAAGTGAGTTTTGAGCCTTTATTGAGCATACAAATACATATCTTTAAACTAAATGCTCATTTTTCGTTTCTTGTGTGAATAGCCGCTTGGTTCTTACGACTCTAGAACTTGCCACGACGATACATTCCCAGTCCTTACTGTAACAACTCTCATCAAAAGTCATAATTATTAAATTAATTTGACCAATAGGAAACCCTAATTGAGACACCCAAGTGATTCTGCGCAAACCCTAAAATTTTCAGAACAATCAGAATCAGGATCGGGGCCCCTAAAACTCAGGGGGGGTATTTCCTAGTTACGATTATCTAAATTATGTGCTGTCAAAATCGAATTAATGAAATTCATCAACTTAGCAGGCCTAGTCCCAAACGTGGCAACACTATGAGCATGAGGTGTCCCTTACGGACCGTAAGGGTTAAGTCTTACGGTCCGTAAGCAAAGTGAAATTTCGACTATAAATAGCAGACATTGACACTTGAAATTCTGCGTATGTTCGACGAAGAAATTCGTTTTAGGCACCGAGTTACGTTCTGTTTACCACAATTAACACACACGGATCACTAATCGACGCTGCAATCAGGGTAATAACTCGATCGCTGATACGATTCAATGTCCGATTGATCAAAATATCCAATGGATGTTTAAGTGCTGCCCACATTAGGGTTTATGCTTTGTCATTAGTTGTGATTCCGATGGATGTTTAAGTGATATCACTTTGTCATTCATTGTGAATCCGATGGATGTTTAAGTATCGCACTTTGTCATTCGTTGTGAGGATTTGATCTCGTGAGTTATCGTAAATGCTGTATTAAGTTACTAACCGAATTGTGTGCCTGTTATTAAATTAGGTTGAAAAGGCTAAATCAGTAGGCTAAACTCTGCCCGTATAAATCTGCAATGTGAGTCATTCTCTTTTTATCAACTATTTTACAATACCTCAAATTATTTTCAAGAGTTATAATTACAGGGACTAAGTCGTGGATATCTTGAATCACTGGCTAGTGGGGTATTGTGCACATTACTAATTTTCTCCCAGTTAGGTTCATTGACTTACTAGGGATAATCACTGTTAGGTTCATTGACCTATAGGGATACTCATCACTATTTAGGTTCATTGATCTAATAGTGGTATGACCATCGTCACCATTGTGACATGTCACCATTGTGACAGAGCGCCAGATAAAAATAAGATAGAAGCCATTGTAATCGCTCTTATGCTGTAATTAATAACTATGCATCATTATGCAAAATAGAATGATTCACTCAGTATTTCCCGATGACAAAACCTTTTTCAAACATGTTTCAGGTGACCTGTTATGAACCAGGAAAAGTGCCATATAGCACTACAAGCTTAAAGGAAGTGGCTCATGATAAAATAAAGAAACATGTTTTGTAAAATAAAAGATTTCTTCGTGAAATCTCAAGATTGTAAATTACCGGGTTTTATCCCGCGTTGTGAAATAAAATAATCGGGAAATATTTCAGTTTTAAAAAGATCCTGATGTTAAACTTCCGCTGTTAAACTCAACTAATTAAATACCACGGGATTTCTGTCCCGCGGCTCCTGAAACGGATCAAACCGGGTCGGGGGCCGTGACAGAAAAAAGGTGGTATTAGAGCCACTGATTTAAGCCAATTAAGTATTTAGAAAATACTTAATTTTTATTAATTGCTATTTTGTGATTATGTGTTTTATTATCTGACTAATTGTGTACAGTATGGGCAGATCTTTATATGCTAACCACTGTAGCAGTAAATACAAGTCTTTAAATATTTTAATTCAAGTTTTAGCATCCTTATTAAATATAAGCCAGAAACCTGATTCAGTAAATAAATAAATTTACAAATAAAACTTAGTGTGTTTTAATTTTTAGTTATTTTGATAGTTACCCAGTATGAAATAATATTCAAAAGTTTTTCTATAAAATTTTGCTATGATTTTTAACTTAGTAATTTTGGGTATTTTGCTAAACAGCATGAGTGACTTTTCTGACGTCCTTCAGAATTTAAATTTTTATCCGGCAAGAATAGAAGTTTCCAGAGATTTCAATAGGTATATACCAGACATAGAAGAACCTATAGAATTCAACGCTTTACCTCTCGAGAAACCCAAACCTAAGAAAATGGAAATTGGGGAAAGCTCTAGGCAAATTGAGGGGTTACCATCTCAGGAAGAGCTAGATCTGATATTGACAAGTTATGATACTATTAAGCCGAGTAATGAAAATGTTTTTATTCATTCTCTTAAAACACAACTACCAATGAACTTAGAACCAGCTATTCCAAAACTTTCAATCCACTCGCAAATAGACGAATGGTTGACTAATGAAATACAGTTACAAAACAATCCCTATAAGCTTTTTCCTCAGTTCAATCCAGAACCTTTACCAAATCCACCAATGAGTAACGAGAATATGGCTGAACTCCGCCACTTTGGCGAAGAACTAATGGATGCTGGGAATAGGATTCAAGAGATTGGGGGACAAATCTCCTGGAAATACGATGAGAGGGAACGCCGTTACTAGAAAATCATCTGACAAAGGATATGGGATTTATGGAACTGTGGTTGTGTAATAGTAATAGTAAAAATCAGTCTGTAAAATAACTACAAATAAAACTTTGTAAGATAAATAGTATGTATTGATGCATACTATAAAATATAAAAATGGGAATTGAGAAATTGATAGTTTTGACTATATGTGTATTGTGAAATTGTATGATGATTTTATGTGTAATTGTTATTTATTTGATACTAATAAATTATATATATTAATTATCAGATGGAAAACGCTAATAATGAACCAGTTAATGAAGTTAATCAATCTGAGCAACAACCGGGGGATCAATTTATGACTAGGCAGGATATAGAAAATATAGTTGCTCAAGGGATAGCCAACGCTATTCCAGCAATCGTTGCTGCTGTTAAAAATCCAATAGAACCGCAACAAATAGTTCCTAGCAAACGTATTTCTGAAGATAACTTCAGTAATAGCATAAACGGAGGCAATGATCATGTTAATGAACCACGGCAAGCTCCGCTCCCTAAGAAAATGAAAGCTGCAACGCCTGGTTGCACTTACAAAGAATTTCTTGCTTGTAAACCTACTGAGTTTGCAGGCAATGAAGGAGCGACTGCGGCACTGCGTTGGTTAGAGAAAACTGAGGCAGTAATTGCCATAAGTAAATGTGCTCAGGATGATCAGGTCATGTACGCGTCAAACCTTTTCAAAGAAGGGGCGCTAGAATGGTGGAATACGGTGTTACAAGCAAAAGGAAGGAAGTAGCCCAAAAGATTACCCAAGAATTCCATCCGGGTAACCATAACAATTTCAAGAGAAGAGGAAATGGGCAATCTTCCACTAGTCCATTTTGCAATTCTTGCAAAAGGAAGCATTTTGGAAGATGCAAAGGATATTGCAATTTTTGCAAAATTCCGGGGCATCAAGAAGAAGACTGCAGGAGAAAGAAATTTTTAGTCTGCTACAACTGTGGAGAAGCTGGACATCTTAGGCCAGATTGTCCAAAACTAAACAAACCATCTGACAATAAAGTCAAACCTGCAGAAGGAGCAAAAAGGAATGTAAGAGCCTTCCAACTGACTGCTAAGGAAACAGAACTCATTCCAGATGTGATAACCGGTACGTTCTTAGTACAACGTTTACACAAGAGTATTATTTGACTCTGGTGCAAACCAAAGTTTTATAAATACTTCATTCTGCCAAACTTTTAACTTATCTTTAACCAGCATTAGGCAAATTTCTACAGTAGAAACGGCAGATGAGAATTCAGTTAAAGTAAATAAGGTTCTGCAAAACGTAGAAATAGAACTTTTAAGTCCTAAATTTTCTGCAACCCTATTATCTATGAAATTAGTTGAAATTGATGTTATGTTAGAAAGGGATTGGTTAGTAAACAACCATGCTCGAATTATCTGTGATAATAATTCCATAGAAATTTGTGCATCCACTGGAGAAGTAATAATGATTACAGGAGATAAGCCATGTAAACGCATAAAGTTCATATCTAATGAAAGTTGCTAATTATAAACGAAAGCAAGGAATAGTATATATGATTTCAGTAATCATTAATACTAAAGATAAAGTAGTCTCAGAATACTCAGATATATTCCCAGAAGAGTTACCAGGATTACCACCAGATAGGGAGGTAGAATTTAGAATTCATCTAATTCCAGGAACTATACCGATAACCAAGGCACCTTATCGGTTAGCACCCACACAAATATTAAAACTGAAATAGCAATTAGATGAATTATTAAGTAAAGGTTTCATACAACCTAGTTTATCCCCGTAGGGGGGCATCAGTGTTGTTTGTTAAGAAAAAGGATGGTTCGATAAGAATGTGTATTGATTATAGAGAATTGAATAAAGTTACAATTAAGAATCGATACCCATTACCTAGGATTTACGATCTTTTTGATCAACTTCAAGGAGATAGATATTTTCTAAGATCGATTTATGTTCCGGATATCATCAATTGAAATTACAAGAGGAAGACATACCTAAAACTGCTTTCAGAACTAGGTATGGTCATTACGAGTTTACAATCATGCCCTTTGAATTAACGAATGCACCTACAACATTCATGGACATGATGAATAGGATTTGTAAACCGTATAAATTTGTAATTGTCTTCATCGACGATATACTTATTTATTCCAAAAGTCAGGAAGAACATTGTCAGCACTTGCATGCACTCTTAACTTTGTTAAGAAAAGAGAAGCTTTACGCCAAATTCTCGAAGTGTGAATTTTGGCTAACAGAAGTGTAATTTCTAGGTCATATGGTGAATCATGAAGGTATTCACGTAGATCCTGATAAGATAGCAGCAATTACCAAATGGTAGGTTCCGCAATCCGCAATGGAAATTAGGAGTTTTGTAAGTTTAGTCGGATATTATAGACGGTTTATTAAGGATTTTTTTTCCAAGATAGCTATACCATTAACTAAGCTAACCTGTAAAACAGTTAAGTTTGAATAGAGACCTAAACAAGAAAAAGCCTTTAGGATCTTAAAGCAGAAATTAACAAATGCCCCAATCCTAGCCTTACCGGAAGGAACAGAAGATTTTAAAGTATACGGTAAAGCTTCAAAGCTAGGATTTGGATGTGAGTCAATGCAACGCAAAAAGGTAATTGCGTATGCTTCAATACAGTTGAAAAAGTACGAAGAAAATTATACGATTCATGACTTAGAATTTGGAGCCATAAATTTTGCCCCTAAAATTTGGAGACATTATCTGTATGGAAGTAAGTTTACTGTCTATACGGATCATAAGAATTTAAGATATATATTTGGGCAAAAAGAATTAAACATGAGGCAAAAGAGATGGATAAAAATCCCAAGTGACTACGACTGTGATATTCAGTCTCACGAAGGAAAGGCTAAAGATGGCTAGAGATCACCAGAAGAGTTATACAGGTAATAGACGAAGGCCGTTGGAGATTCAAGTTGGAGACAAAATGCTATTGAAAGTATCTCCTAGGAAAGGAGTTGTTAAATTCGGTAAGAAAGAAAAGTTAAGTCCAAGGTACGTAGGACCATTTCCAATAATCCAACGTATAGGACCAGTTGCTTATCATTTACAACTACCAGGAGAGTTAGCTGGAGTACATGATGTATTTCATGTTTTTTTTCCAATCTCAAGAAATGTCTATCAGACGAATCTTTGGTAGTACCTCTTCAAGATATGAAGGTAAAATTTAAAATCGGTAGAGAAACCTCTTCAGATAGAAGATAGAAAGATCAAATTTCTCAAAACACAAACGATTAGTGTTAGTTCAAGTAAAGTAGGATTCAAAGAAAGGACCCTAATATACTTGAGAACTGGAATCAGAAAAGAAGCGAAAGTATCTTAAATTATTCCAGTAAATCTCTAGGACGAGATTTTATTAAGGTGGGGAGAATGTAACAACTCTCATCAAAAGTCATAATTATTAAATTAATTTGACCAATAGGAAACCCTAATTGAGACACCCAAGTGATTCTACGCAAACCCTAAAATTTTCAGAACAATCAGAATCAGGATCAGGGCCCCTAAAACTCAGGGGGGGGGGGGTATTTCCTAGTTACGATTATCTAAATTATGTGCTGTCAAAATCGAATTAATGAAATTCATCAACTCAATAGGCCTAGTCCCAAACGTGGCAACACTATGAGCATGAGGTGTCCCTTACGGACCGTAAGGGTTAAGTCTTACGGTCCGTAAGCAAAGTGAAATTTCGACTATAAATAGCAGACATTGGCACTTGAAATTTTGCGTATGTTCGACGAAGAAATTCGTTTTAGGCACCGAGTTAAGTTCCGTTTACCACAATTAACACACACGGATCACTAATCGACGCTGCAATCAGGGTAATAACTCGATCGCTGATACGATTCAATGTCCGATTGATCAAAATATCCAATGGATGTTTAAGTGCTGCCCACATTAGGGTTTATGCTTTGTCATTAGTCGTGATTCTGATGGATGTTTAAGTGATATCACTTTGTCATTCGTTGTGAATCCGATGGATGTTTAAGTATCGCACTTTGTCATTCGTTGTGAGGATTTGATCTCGTGAGTTATCGTAAATGCTGTATTAAGTTACTAACCGAATTGTGTGCCTGTTATTAAATTAGGTTGAAAAGGCTAAATCAGTAGGCTAAACTCTGCCCGTATAAATCTGCAATGTGAGTCATTCTCTTTTTATCAACTATTTTACAGTACCTCAAATTATTTTCAAGAGTTATAATTACAGGGACTAAGTCGTGGATATCTTGAATCACTGGCTAGTGGGGTATTGTGCACATTACTAATTTTCTCCCAGTTAGGTTCATTGACCTACTAGGGATAATCACTGTTAGGTTCATTGACCTACAGGGATACTCATCACTATTTAGGTTCATTGATCTAATAGTGGTATGACCATCGTCACCATTGTGACATGTCACCATTGTGACAGAGCGCCAGATAAAAATAAGATAGAAGCCATTGTAATCGCTCTTATGCTGTAATTAATAACTATGCATCATTATGCAAAATAGAATGATTCACTCAGTATTTCCCGCTGACAAAACCTTTTTCAAACATGTTTCAGGTGACCTGTTATGAACCAGGAAAAGTGCCATATAGCACTACAAGCTTAAAGGAAGTGGCTCATGATAAAATAAAGAAACATGTTTTGTAAAATAAAAGATTTCTTCGTGAAATCTCAAGATTGTAAATTACCGGGTTTTATCCCGCGTTGTGAAATAAAATAATCGGGAAATATTTCAGTTTTAAAAAGATCCTGATGTTAAACTTCCGCTGTTAAACTCAATTAATTAAATACCACGAGATTTCTGTCCCGCGGCTCCTGAAACGGGTCAAACCGGGTCGGGGGCCGTGACACTTACCAACTTAAACCCGAGTAAGTAAATGATGGAGGCATTAGGACTAACCCTTTTTCATTTCTACACCATTATTTTTCTTTTTTTTACCACCTACCCAAAATCCCCCTAGTTAACCCCCTTGAGCCTAAACCTTTTCATTTCTTAACCCAAACCAAACACCCTTTCACCCACCAAAACCTTTTTTATTTTTAACCCTTTGTTTTAGTAACAAGCTTGGTTTTTCGTATGACTTTAAAAAAAAGGTCTTACGAAAACCGATGTTTTTTACGCCTTTCGCCCTTTTACTAACCACTAACCCAACCACCCACCTTTAACCCAAGCCTAACCCTTCACCCCAAAAGTCCTCTTGATATTTACAAAGGTGTATAGTTAAAAAGGAGGAGGATTGATTGCTTGGCAAGCTTATGGTAGAAGTAAGTTCCATGCCGCTCTCGAGTGATCCACTAAAATACATCTTCGGCCGAGTGTTGAGTGATCCCCCGTGAGGTATGTGAACTTGTATATAAGTGGAATTTTAAAAAGGAATGTTATGCCCTAATAAGTAATTTATCTTATGTAATGTTTTAAATAAATCATGACGAATAGGATTGTAAATAAATAAAAATAAAACTTAATAAAGAATCTTGGAAATCCCGACACTCTACGACAAGCCCAAAAACCTTCTCTTCTACCCATTCCATTTGGGAGTGTAAAGCCACATTATAAAGAGTTTTGCTTGAGGACAAGCAAAGATTCAAGTGTGGGGGTATTTGATGTACACAAAATGCAACATATAAATTACATCAATTGTGGCATAAAACTAACCCTTTTTAGTACTAATGTTGGAAAAAGTGTGTTTTTGTCTTCCTTTTGTATTTTCAGGATTAAATGAGCTCAAATGAATAAAAGAAGCAAAAAGGCAACTAAATCTAACATAAATACAAGAAAAGGAACAAACATGGCATACCCGACCTCCCCGACAACATCTTCCTAAGCAAAACAAGAGAACAGAAGAGTGAACACGCCCCGTGCTCAATGAGCACGAGGGCGTGCCCAAGTGTCAGCAGAAAAGACAAAGCTGTAAAAGCTTCTATCGCCCACCACGGGGCCGTGCTTAGCGGACATGGGTCCGTGGTCAACTATAAGATTCGCAGAATCCAGGCAAATCTTGATAGTACAGATACGCTTCTGCACACGGGGTCGTGCCCAGTGGACCCGGGGGCGTGGTCAACTAATGCAGACAAACTGCAATTAATGAAGACAGAGAGGGAGGATGGACACGGGGCCGTGCCCGGGCTGCTGTTCAGGCTATAAATAGGGGTGCTTGGCTCATTTGCAAACCATCCCTTGGCACACCACCTCTTTCACACTTCACCCACCACCATCATCCACCACCATCATCCATTGTCCATCATAGAGTGTGTGAGTCGTCTCGGGATCCAAGATTGATCATAAGAGTTCTTGACAATCAAAGGCCATGTTTTCCTAAGTCTCTTACATCACTTGGTGAAGACAAGTGTCTAGTGTAATACTTTTTATTTTTAATCTTTTCGCACTTTTTACTTGGTTATGTATTAATGACTTTAATAACTAGTTTCTTATGTTGAAGGTGATTCTTCCTTATCGTTTGTCCGTGGTGTCTTGGCATTATTTTACTGTCTATATAAAATAAAAGATTTTCACCATTCTTATCTCCACGGTCTATATGGAGGTATGTTGGCTACCTGGTCGAGGGTTAAGGGAACGGTTTGGTAAGAGTCTTGCCTTGTTCAGTGTATAGATCCTGCAAGGACCTGGGTCAAATTTAGTAGGACCTCCTTCAATACGGTATTGGATGGCGGGGGTCCAAACTCTTTGATCCCCTCATATGTAAGCTACTATTAATACTTTAATCCGGCTACTTAGGACTGTATCCCTGCTGACTCAGACTACTTAGCCGAGGGTAACGTCACCTCCAAAAGAGGGACCTACCATAATATGCATTAACAACTTAATTAATTATCTTTCAATAATTCGACCCTTTAGGATTGTATCCTTACTGACTCAAACTACTGGGTTGAGCGTAACGTCACCTTCAAAAGAGGGGCCTACTACAATAACTAAGATAATCTCTTAAAAAGTGCAAAAGTACGGAAATAATCAATGGTTACACTAAACACGAGTCGGAGCCAAGTGATTCATCTTGTCTATCTGTTTTTATTTTTATTTTATTTTTCAGCATTTTAGTTAGTTTTATTTTTCTAGTTTAAAAACCTTTTTCTAACTTTTGATTTGATTAGACGTTGAGGATAAACCGGTACTAAAAGCTCTTGTGTCCTTGGACGACCTCGGTATCTTGCCAACACTATACTACGCTCACGATGGGTGCACTTGCCCATATGTGTGTTTGGTGTTAGTAAAATATCGTGTTTTATAAATTTAAAACTTGACTAACGTGTAAAAAGGGCTTAAAATATACTTAAATTTACATAACACACTGATGCACATCATTCTGCCTCCGCGGGTACGGGCTTTGAAGAACCATCCATTCAGCCTGGTGAGTTTGAATTGGAGTTCTATTACCGTACTTATACTTAAAACCGGGGTGTGAACTACCATCGTCCCCCTTGGAGTATTATGCAAGGGGATGATATTTCGAATGATCCCTCCGCTTGTAGGGATATCTTGAGTGGTTTGGGCAGGCCGTTTGAGGTTCTTCGGGCCCGTGGTTTGCCCCGTGAGAGCCGGATAAATCAACTCTCCTCCATGCTTGTTGGGAGTTCCATAATGGCGAGTGCTATTATGGAAGATTACAATGTTCTGGGCCGCAAGGAGGAGGAAACCGCGCGCCTGCGGGCTGAGGCTGAGGCGATGGCTAAGGCTGCTCGGGAGGGTG
This sequence comes from Helianthus tuberosus, assembly GCA_030545235.1. Lineage (NCBI taxonomy): Eukaryota > Viridiplantae > Streptophyta > Magnoliopsida > Asterales > Asteraceae > Helianthus > Helianthus tuberosus. The sequence goes on from CM060406.1 coordinate 68,238,463, forward strand.
CGGAGCAGCTTGAAAGAGAGAAGGCTGCTTTTGAGAAGCACAAGCAGACTGAAGCTTGGGCTGTGACAGCTGGCCTTAAACAGGTTCGTACTCTTGCTAAGTTGCTTTCTGATGAGCGCAAGGGTTGGAGGGAAGCTTGCGCTCGAGAAAATGAAAAACTTTTCCGTGTTCCTCAGGAGGTGACCAATCTCAAGGCAGCGAATGCTACTTTGGTAAAGGAAAAGGTCGCAGCCGAAGCGGCTGCTAAGGTGGCCAAGGAGGCGGAGGCACGTGGTGCCAAGGCTCTTGAAGAGGCGGATGCTGATCGCAACAACTTGAACAAAGTTGTTGAAGATCTTAAGGTATGAACCGCGATTCTACTTGAGTCTGCTTCCTTTTCTTTTAAAAGTATAACTGATTGCCTTCCTATACTTGTATTTTCTTTGCTGTTGAAAGGCTGAAGTGCAGAATCGAGTGACTATTCTTGAGGATGTCACTGCCTGCGCGGCTGAAGCTGAAGCGCGGGCGAGGGAGGCTGCTGAGGCCAGAGATAGTCTGATTTCTTCCTTGGATCAGCTTAAGGCAGACCGTGACTGGATTCATGACCACAGTATCGGGCATGTAAGTATCTGGTGCCTTTGTTATTGTTAGGTTTGCCTTTGCTTACCCTCGTTAGTTGTGTTTTGCAGATTGTTGGAACTATTCTTGACGCTCCTGAGAATGCAGCTGCTGTTAATGAGCTTAAGGAGCGTGCGCAGGAGGTGGGGTTCAAGGTTGGGTACAACGAATGCCCTAATCATGTGAACCCTTTCTACCAGAGCAGGTTTACTGATGAAAGATTTGGGTTCCATGGTGTAGATACTGAGGCTCGGTATGTTGCGGCTATTAACGCATACAACAGCTTGTCCATTTCTGCCATTGATGATATTGATAAATGCTTGGAGGCGGAAGATTATGTGGACCGCTTGCGGTTGTTGTATGCTGATCCTGAAGAGGAGGAGGAGACCGCTGGTGACGCAAAGGGTGATGCGGGTACCATTGGTACAAAAGAAGACTTGGTTGGCCTGCGTGCCCTTTTTGAATTTTCTTTTTGATGTAAATGTTCCTAGAGGAGAACTGATGTAAACTTCCTTTGCACCGCAATGGTGTAGAAATATTTTGGAATATATAAAGTTTAACCCTTTTGTTCGATTTGTACAAGTCTTTTTACTACTTGCATTCTTGAACATGTGTGAGTTAATGTTTTTGTGAATAACATTAAGTCTGAATTTGCCTTTTGCATATCTAGGTGATATGCAGGTATGTGCGGCTCAGAGTTCATAAGTAAAGAATATTTACTGTCTTTGTGTGAGCGCAGTTGAAATAGTGTTTATTTAAGGCCAATGTTTCAGGCGCATGTAAATAATACTAAATCATTGTTTGCCATTTGCATGTCTAGGTGACATGCAAGTATACGGATAACTCTGTTAGCTATAAAGCGCAGTTGAGTATACTCGACACCTTTGTCGTGTGAGTAATAGTCAATTCCTGTTTTTATCCCGTTAGGGTTTAGGAATTGTGTAGGTTTTGTAAAAACCGTATGTGCGTATCCAGCTAGATAGACATTGATGTTTTGCCTTTGGTGGCCTATTACAATATTTGTGTGTGGTTACCACTTTATGTGGGTATCGCGAATGAAGATTTTGTCAATCTGTTTTTGCAGATACCGCGAAGTGGAACACGCATTTGTAATAGAAGGAAAACAAACAATATTGCATTGGATCGTTCATTTATTTATTTGCAAATGGCCTGCGGCCCGATAGGTTACATGGAAAATGTAAAACATGGCTTACATGTAACAGCGTCGAAGCTGCTGTACATTCCATGTGCGTGCGACAGGTTTGCCTTCTAATGTTTGTAGTTTATATGCGCCTTTGCCCAGGAACTCTTGGATGAGGTAGGGTCCTTCCCACTTGGGGGCAAGTTTCCCTGGGCGTTCTGCGTTAGATGCGAACGTGTGCATTGTAGTACTTTTCAAGTTTGGTTTTGTACTTGGCCTCGTTGATTGCTGCGTTTTCACGCCTTTCTTCTAGGAGGTCCAAGTCAAGCCTGCGTTTATCGCTGTTGTCAATCTTGTTGATAGCCAATAATCGGGGTGAAGGTAGACCTACTTCAGTGGGGATCACCGCCTCAGAGCCATAGACCAGGCTGAAGGGTGTCTCACCGTGACTTGTCTTTAGGCTAGTCCTATGAGCCCATAGGATACTAGGGAGTTCATCGACCCAGCCACGTCTGGCCGTTCCCAACCGCGCCTTTATGTCTTGATTCTCTCTACTTGGCCATTTCCTTGCGGATGCGCCACTGAGGAGAATATGTGTTCAATGTTTAGTTCCTTTAGCCAGTTTTGAAAGTCTTCAGCAGCGAAGTTGGTGCCGTTGTCGGTAACGATGCACATTGGTAGACCGAAACGGTAGATGCTATGTTCCCAAATAAATTTCCTTGTTATCATAGCGGTGGTAGAGGCGAGCGGTTTTGCCTCTAGCCATTTTGTGAAATAGTCAACAGCCACTATGATAAACTTCACCGCACCTGGTGCATCTGGAAATGGTCCCACCACATCGATTGCCCATTTTTGAAATGGCCATGCGGTGGTGACGTGGATTAGGTTGTTCTTGGGGCGCAAGGTTTTGGGAGCGTGCCGCTGACAATTGAAACACTTGCGCAAGACTTTGACCGCGTCCAGGTGCATGCCGGACCACTAGTACCCAACATTCATGATTTTGGCCACCACCATGCGTGGGCCTGCGTGTATGCCACATATTCCTTCATGTATCTCTCTGATTAGATACATGGCATCTTGGGGGTCGACGCATCGTAGAAGTGGCCCCAGGTATGATTTGTGGTATAAAATACCATCTCCCATCTGATAATGACATGCTTTGTATTGCAACTTGCGTGCCTCTGCTTTACTTTCGGGAGTAACACCTGATTGCAAGTATGCAATGATTGGTGTCATCCAGGATGTTGTACCATACTAGATGACGTTGACTTGACGGAGGGGTACTGAGGGATTTTGCAGAATCTCAAATGCGTATCTCCTTTGCCAGGTGTTGGAAGCTGGTGGATGGGAGTTTTGAAAGTGCATCCGCGGGTTTATTTTCACTCCTGTTGATATGGCGGATATTGAAGGAAGTGAACTTTGATTTTAGTTGCAGGGCTTGTTCGAGGTAGAGGATCATGATATCCCCCTTTGCGGTATAGTCGCCGCGCACTTGCCCTGTAACTAGTAGTGAGTCGACGTGTGCCTCTAAATGTTGGACGCCGAGTTTGACTGCAAGACGCAACCCTGCCAGTAGAGCCTCATACTCTGCCTCATTGTTTGTGCTCCTGAAATCGAAGCAGATTGCGTAGGTGAGCTCTTGGCCATCGGGGCTGGCGAGTCGCAGACCTGCACCTGCACCGTCCTTGTTGGATGCACCATCGGTGTATAGTGCCCAGTTATCCGATGAGGATGGTGGTGGTGTAGGGTTTTGTTCTTCTTCGCATTCTTGGATGCGATTTGCCGGTTCCTCGGCAACAAAATCAGCTAGAACTTGGCCTTTGATCAGTGGGCGCGGTTTATAGATTAATGTGTGTGCACCCAGTTCAATGGCCCATTTTGCTAATCTCCCAGAGATTTTGGGTTTGGAGAGGATCGGTCCGATCCTATAGTTGGTTAACACGGTTATGACGTAATTTGCAAAGTAACGTCGTAACCGTCTCGATGCGTGCACCAGTGCGAGTACCAACTTCTCCATGATGGAGTACCTTATCTCTGGGTCATTGAGCATTTTGCTGATATAGTAGATGGGTGTTTGAACTCCCTCTCGCTCCACTATGAGTACCGCACCCACCGCGTTGTCTGCAGCGGATAGGTATAAGATAAGTGGTTCTTTCTTGCGTGGTGCGGTTAGAGTTGGAAGTTGGATCAAACACTCTTTTATCTCCCAGAAAGCGTTTTCAGCCTTTGTGGTCCACTGGAATTGTTCCTTTTTAAGCAGTTCCGCAGAGTCTTGATGAAATGATAAGATTTAGCTGCATGATTGGCTAAAAATCTGTTTAGCGCTGCTAGCTGGCCGGCTAGTCATTGCATTTCCTTCATTGTGGAAGGCGATGGCATACGCTCGATCGCCTGGACCTTTTCCGGGTTTACCTTGAATCCATCTTTGGTGACGATGAATCCAAGGAACTTGCCTTCTTCCATTCCAAACGAGCATTTCCCTGGGTTGAGCTTTATCTTGACGCCGCGCAGAGTTTGGAATGTTCTTTCGATATCGTTGAGCATGGTATCCTCTTTCATGCTCATGACGACTAGGTCGTCCATGTAGATTTCGACACTTTTGCTGATTTGATCACCAAAAGTGTCATTCATCAACTTTTGATAAGTTGAGCCCGCGTTGCGCAACCCAAACGGCATTTTTGTATAACAGTAATTCCCGGTAGGTGTGCGGAATGCCGTTTTATCTTCATCTTCGATTGCCATCTGCACTTGGTGATAGCCTTTGTAACAATCGAGGAAGCACTTCCATCGAAACGGGGCGAGGTTATCGACTTTCTCGTCGATCTCGGGAAGTGCGTAATAGTCTTTGGGGCAGGCTTTGTTGAGATCTTTATAATCGATGCACATGAGCCAGCCCCCGGTTGGTTTTTCTACTATGACTGGGTTGGATAACCAAGTCTGGTATTTGACTTCCCGCAGGATGCCGGCGGAGAGCAGTTCTTTGATCTGCCCGTACATCGCCTCGTTCTTTGCGGACCCAAGGTGACGTTGGCCTTGGATCACCGGCTTGATACCTGGCAAGGTATTCAATAAATGTTGCGCGACTTCGCGTGGCACCCCTGTCATGTCAGCGGGTGTCCATGCGAAAATATCTTGATTTCTGAAGAGGAGTTGCTTCAGGCGCGCTCTGATGTTGTTGGACAAGGAATGTCCCAACGTGACCGTTTGTTCTAGGTGTCTTGCGTTAAGAACCCATTTCTCCGATTGGGTGTTGGGGGTAAGCCTTGCCGTCTTTGTCGGACGTAGCTCGTCCGTGGACACAACCTCTCTGCGGGCATAGATTATCGCAACCCCCGTCTCGGTTGGGAAACCGATGGCAGAGAAGGGGACGAATGTAATCATCTTAAAATTGTGACACCCTAACCGGAGGCGGAAAAGTCAAAGGCATCACGAAACATGGCAGAATGCATTTGAGCACATGATGATTAAATTAAGCTGAAATATAGTTTAGATTCAATTAAAGAGATTGCATTCACATCCGAGTAAATAAGAGTACATAAACAAAATACATCATAACAAATTGTTTCACAAATACAATAGATTCGGATTTAATCTAAGGCATAAATCTTGATCAATCCTATATGAAATATTCTTGCAAATCATAGCATCAAACATTGTCACCTGAAACATATGTTAGAAAAATATTGGGTCAACAACCGGTTGAGTGAATTCATAGGTTTTGTTAGGCAAAAATAACAATGTGATATGAAAATGGTTTAACACTATGGCATGTGATATGTCTTTAAGCAAAAGAGTAATACAAGTAGTCACTTGGTGGTACATTCAAACCTTCGTTATGACGTAACACGGGTCTATCACCACACTTCCGAAAAGTTTCACATGAGTATCAACAACAACAACAACAATTGCAACAAATAGTTTCACTGGAAGTGAGATGGGGCGTCACACCTATAGCGCTATAATATAACCGTTGGGCTTTTGCAAGTTAATGAACTTAAACGCGTTAAAGCAACAACAACAAGTATTAAGAAAATGCAAGGACAATCGGGGGAACCACAAATAGCAAATAAGTTTGTATCACATCGTATCATATGTTTCATCCCAAAAATAATGTAAAAAGGGACTATGAACTCACCTTGATTGCGGGTAAGTCCAAACACGTATGTAATTGTAAGAGTTTTTGGAAACAAGATTCCACGTCACTCTAATTGATTGAACATGCAACAATATAGAATTTGTATCAATAAAAGCGTTTAATTGTTTTTGAACGGAAATCCTAAATCTATAGAATTTAATAGGGTTTGGATAAACGGTGATTATGTGGTTTGGATAACCTAATAGAGAACTCGGAAAATGAGTATGATATAAAGGAATTATTTATAAGAAAATATTCAACTAACATAAATTGCAAAATTATACAATTGATTTAATATAAACATTTGTATAATAAATCAAATATAATTAACTAGTATAATTAAATAACATAGTTAAATAATTGATTATAACCAAAATATTTTACAAGTGATATTATTAATTTATAAAAATTATAAATTAATTTAGATGCTCAAAAATATATATTTATTTGATAAATGATAATTATATAGTTTAAAGGGATAAATATGATAATTATATAACTAATTATCAAAATGATTATATTAAACCTGAATAATTAAAAATAACATTTTTAATTATTGAACTTGAATATCACTGATTTAAAATAGTTATTATGGCCTTGGAATCATTTTAAATAAATAAAATGAATTAAAGTGGTTAAAATAACAATAAATAAGTTTATATAAAATTAATTATCTAAATAATTTAATATAATAAAAATTCAGACTCTAAATTTATATAAGCTCAGTAATATGTCTATTTTGTCATAAAAATAATTTTGGATAAAAATTATATAGTTATAAATTAAATTAAACTATATTTATAAGTAATAAAACTGATTTAATTATATAAATATCAAAATTGTATAAAATATCAGTAAAATCATTATTTTTGTGAAGTTTACCACTTAAAATAATTAACATAAAAGTTTCAGTATTTAATTCCTGAAAATTGATTTATTATGAATTATTTAATAATAAACTGTTTTAATATTATAAAAATTAGTTTTATAAATAAATTGACTAACTTTATATTTTTAATAAAAGTAACAGTGTCTAATAATGTTATAAAAATTACTGAAATGTTAAACGTATTAAAAATAAAAAGATTTGGTTGTCCCAGGATTCGAACCCGGGTCAACCGGTTGCAAACAAACAGACACAACCACTGGGCTAGGCCTGGTGGTTATGTTTAAGTTTAGTTTAAATAAAATAAATACAGAAATGGAAATTGGTCATCTTCCCCAATTGTTCAGACCGAGTCAAACAGAAAAGTCAAACCTTTCAAGTCTACGGGAAACCTATGTTGTATCTAAATTAACTTTAAGGAATCATTGTACAAGCATATTTGAACTAATTGACCAGATAAAAACTAACCGGTATCGTCTAGATCGATGGTTCGACAAATTCCGGCGAGAGTTACAGACGTGAACAGGTGGCTTGTTTCGATGTTTTAGAGGAATGTGATGGGTGTAAGAGGTTCGTATGGATCTAAAGAACTTATATACAACCTCAATTAGATCTCAGATCCAACAAATCTTAGTGGTTTTGATCTGTTTTTATTTTTTAAATAAAAAGTCCGATTTACAGCAATTTTGGCACCGAAGTGTGTCGATTAAACGTTCAATTGAGTTGGGTATGGGTTGTAGACCCTTTACACATGTTCTGGACAGATCGATGACCACTAAACAATCGTTTAGGATTGATTTCGGTTCCTCAGTGCGATCTATGTTTGTTTGAAATAATAAAGTTTAATATAACGAGTATATAAATACAATATAACTTCAAGTTATGTCAGCTCCGAGAAGGAGGATAAACTGGTTAAGACGTTGGTGTTGTACAGCGGGTGTCCGAGTTCGATCCTTACAAGGGCCGGTTCTTACACAGAAGACCCCCTTTTGACCGAATTTTTGAATATTTACACTTTGGTCCCTGAAGTTTCAGTTTTTACACAAATAGTCCTTGTACTGTTCAGTTAAGTATGCTAACTGAGTTAATGTTTAAAGAAGGAAACCTTTATAAAAGGACTAACACAGTTAGGGTTTTCAGTTTATATAAGTTTAAAAATAACAGATTTGGTCCCTAGTGTTTAAGTTTAAGAAAATGACCATTTGAACCCTAGACTTTTTAAAACAATTTATATATTTTTATTTCTTTTATAAAATATGTTTCAAAAATTATAAAAAGAACCCTAAACTTGTAGTTTGAAATAATTGCACTTTAACCCTTGTATTTATATAGTTTCAAAAATGACAATTTAGCCCATGGACTTGTACTTTCAAATAATTACGGTTTTAGTCCATGAACTTAAAAAGTAATAGATTTCAAGCAGGTTTTAAAGAATGTCAAATAGGTCCCTCAACTAGTAGTTTCATAAGTAGTCACAATAAACCCTTATAGTTTATGTAACCGTGTTTAATATTATAAAAACTCAACAAATTTGAAATTGTTTCACGTGTTTGTATCGGTATGAGCACAAAGCAAGTAGGATCAAATAAGTTTCATTCCAAATACGGTAATTGTTACAATGCAAGTCAAAACAAATACAAGTGTGAAAACCAAGGTGGTTACAGTCTCCCCTACTTTTGGGAATTTCGTCTCGAAATTGGTGTAGGAAATTCTTTTGCAAAGAGATGCGGATACTTGGTCTTCATATCACCCTCACGTTCCCAAGTGAATTCTGGGCCACATTTGGATTCCCAACGTACCTTAACGATAGGTATGCGGCTTCGTCTTAGTTTCTTCACTTCGTGGTCCATGATTTCTACCGGTTTTTCAACAAAGTGCAAGGAGTCGTCGATGCGAATGCCGTCGAGTGGTACATGATGGTTTTCATCAATAAGACACATTCTGAGATTGGAGACATGAAAGGTAGGATGAACATTGCTGAGTTTAGGAGGTAACTCAAGTTTGTAGGCTACTTTACCAATCCTTTCGATGATCTTAAAAGGACCAACATATCGTGGAGCTAGTTTACCTTTCTTTCTGTTAGTGCAGTATGTCTATCGCCTCCGTCAATCAAAACCATAGCAGAAATAGAAGAGATCTAGACTTTGTGTTACATGATGTAGTTAAAAGGGCAAGGTGGCAATCTTGTAAATAAGGTGAAATCTCTTATAATCTTGTGCCTATAAATAGGGAGCTATAGTGTTAGACATAAGACTTTTTGCTCATTTGAGATCTAGGAGCTTAGTACTTAGAGAGAGAAAGTCTAGAGAGAGAAAGTCCTCACGTGATTCTCGGCACTTTGTACTCGTTATATTATTCTATAGAATCACGGTTATAGTACGTTCTTGTGTGTTCGGTCACGTTCGTGTACGGATTCCGCACGTCACACGTTCGTTTTGCAATCGTTCGGTGTCAAATCCGATCCTACAAGTGGTATCAAAGCTCAGGACGAGGAGTTCATACCATTGCAGCTTGAAATCATCGGATTTTCTTACTTCTACTCATTCTTTTCTGATTTGGACATAATTTTACGGTTGAAATGGCCTGAATTTGACATATATCAAGCGAAACATAGTGTTAACTAATCCTTGAAAGTTTTGGACTAAAATTTTGCTTAAAATTTGATCAAAAACGTATTTTCGCTTGAAACTGTTTGTAAAATGAAGACATCATACTGATTTCGCTTGAAAGTTTTGAGTGATTTCGCTTGAAGATTACACATATTCATCATTTCGCTTGAAACAGTTGTCAGATTTCACTTGAATACAGGTTTCGCTTGAAAGATTCAAGCGAAATAAGAGATTTTGCTTCAACTTGATTTCGCTTGAATTTGATTTGTGATTTCGCTTGAAAAGTTATCTTGTTTAAAGCTGATTTCGCTTGAACAGATTCCGCTTGAATCTGTATTTTTCAAACTCAAGAATTTTCTAAGTGTTTGTTGATCATTTTCAGGTACGTGAAGATGGATGATTTCAATCCGTTTTGTGATATTTTTGCCTTTGCTGGAAATGGTGGAGATGATACTTCAAACGACACGTTAAACAATACAAATGAGAAAACTCCGAGTGCGAGAAAGACTCTTTCGGATACGTTAAGTGTTGAAAGTGCGTATGGGACGTATAACAAACCTCCAAAGTTGCTGGCAATAGAAGATTATAATAGGTGGGCTACAAGATTTGATGAGTGGCTTCAAGCTTTTGCATATCCAAGTTGGAAAAGTTTAAAGATTGGTTATACTAGAGGAGAAAGATTTGGTGAAAGTTTGACAGATCCTGATGAAGTTGAAAGATATATTTCTGAGCAAAAGTGTATCGCGTTGATTCATCAGTCTGTGAGAGATGATATAATTTCATTGATTGAATATGTAAATTCAAAAGATCTTTGGGAAAAACTGAGGGTAAAATGCATAGGTAGTGCTGAAATAGTCAAAAACAAAAAGAAACTGTTACGAAAAGAGTTTAATTTGTTTGGTTGTTTAAAGAACGAGTCAGTTTCCAAGATGATTGAGAGATTTGGGCATCTGAAGTTGGAGCTTGCTAGACATGAAATTGTTTACACTCAAGAAGAGCTGGTAGACAAGTTGTTCGACTCACTGCCGAATGAACAAGATTGGCAGTACTTTGCATTAATGCTGAAGAATACAATCAAGTCTGAAGAGTTGACAGTGGATCGGCTTATTGAAAGACTGGAGAGTCACGAGTTGGAGATTAAGAAATCTAGCAAAGTCAACAACACATCTTATCAGTAGAATGTGGAGTTGTACTATAGAAGAAATCTACCAAAGACTGGTTCTCCAAGAACAGCATTTTCTGCAGAGAGTTCAAATTCTGTGAATCAAGAAACTCCTCACAGTGGTTTTCATAGTGGATCTTCTTCAACAACTTCAAGCCAATCTGCATCAAAGAATCTGTTTCAATGCAACATTGCTGTGGATCTGAAGAACGCTCAAAATTTCAGTGAAGAGTCAGCAAAACAACAGATGGTGTTCTTAGCGTCTGTGTTAGAATCGTACGAGAGCCTCGTGGCGGGCAAGATTAGAAACACCAACCTGACTAAGGAGGACTATGATCAGATAGATCCTGAAGAGATGGAACTGATCGACATCAGGTGGTGTATGGCCAGTGTAGTCCGAAGAGCCCAAAGGTTTATGGAGATTACAGGCAGACATTCAATTGGTGGACCATCCACAAAACTTGGCTTTGATAAATCAAAAGTCTCATGTTTCAAGTGTAAACATAAAGGTCACTTTAAGAGAGAGTGTAGAAATGCTTATACTGATGATACTGCAAATCCGTTTCGGGAGGATTATTACAAAAGAGCGATCTATCATTAGAATAAATCAGAACCGCCCAGAATGAAGCAGCTTGAGGATGCCTCCAAAGAAAAATCAAGAGCTCTTGCTGTTATTCATGATGATGAAGGTTTTGATTGGAGTGAACTGCTACCAGAGGAAGATGCAGTAGGGTATGCATTTGTAGCAAAAGAAGATGATATTCCTGTTCCTAAAGATACCAGAACTGAAGAAGAAAAATATCAAGCAACAAAGCAGAAAGCAGAATACAAGATGCTCAGATTATCTAAGGTGTTCAACGAATACAAGAGAGCAAAGAGATGGGATGCGGATAGAGAATGTTACCTTGATCCTCAAGGAAACATTGCTATTGATGCGAAAACTCTTAGTATAGAAGCTTTCATTGAGGAATTCAAAGCTGAAGAAGATGCCAGACAGAGAAAATGGTGGGGAGGAGGAGAATCTGATGAGAAAGAGAAAGAGACAGCAAAAGAACTGCAGTCAAAGAAGATTGATGATGGGATTATCGATACTTCAAAAGAATTTACAGCTGAATATTTGGGAAAGATGGCTGGCAAAGTGTTTGCTGCAAAAGAACTTGAGGTAGACTCTAAGTCTGAATCTGAGTCTAAAAGCAAGGTCAGTCCAAATGTTTCAACAAGTGAGACAGGTAAGAAAGTCAAAGGTGATAATGACTGCAAAAGTTGCATGAAAAACTGCAAGTTTTGTAGTACAATTGCTTACTCTAGACCGTGATAAAATGCTCAAAGCTTCAAATGATCATGCTAAAAATTTGACTGAGAAAATTGAAAATGATAAAATTGAAGTAGAAATAATTAAGAAAGAAAATGAGAAATTAGTTGAAAATCGTAAAATTTCAGAAAATTTTGAAAAATTAAAACGAACGGTAAAGGATTCTGATGAAAGAAACGGTAAAACCAATAAAGAAAATGAGCATTTAACTGTTGTTCTGAGACACAAAGAAGAGCAAATTAATCAACAACTGGATGAGATTGCTAAGTTGAAGCTTCAGTTTGAAGAAGCTAAGATTGAGAATGAGCGTATCAATCTAAAATTAACCAGTTACAGCTCCGCAAGCTTTGTTTTGCAACACATTGTTCCCAAACCAATTGGGAAAAACAAAGCAGGTGAAGATGTTTACTCGGATGGAACTGGGGTTGGGTTTCATCAGGTTCCACCGCCAGTGCTCAACAACTTTTCAAAGAAAAATTCCGGGTTGGTTAATGATGAAGATGAAACGAATGAAATAAAACTTCCAGAGTCAATTGATGTGACATTTTCTTCATCATCATCTAATGATAGTATTCAAACTGAGATTGTTAAAGGCATGGCTGAAAGTGTTTTGGATAGTGATTCAGCTGAGGGTGAAGAGTGTTTTCTGGACAATTACATTCCGAAACCAAAATCCAAAAACAACTTAGGTGATGAACCGGGTCTTGTGATGTACAAGATGGCTGGATCTGATAAGTTGTATTCGGATTCTGAGTTTCCACTGGAGAATGTTAATGTGAACAAATTGAAAAACGTTTTCAAACTGGTTGAAATTGATTTATCTAAAATAGAATGTTTGAATCAGACAAAGAGGCAAATGAATTTTGAAAAAGATAAAGCTTACTATAAAAAACCTGTTGTTCCACAATGTTTTTATAACAACAATCGAAACAGATGGTCGGGTGGATATCAGGGTGGTAAGAACTATCAAAGTAGAAATGTTCAAAACAAGAAGTTTGCTGATAAAAGGGTGTTTGTGAAAGGTTCAAGTTCACTTTCTGACGAAGAATCTGAGATTTTTTCGAAGTCAAATGAAGAATTTTTTTCAAAGAAGGCCTCACAATCTCAGACTAAAGGCACAAGTCGAGTTGTTGATACTCGCACATGCTTCAGATGCAACAAAGTTGGACATATTGCACGAAAGTGTACCAACTTCAAGTCTAAGTCTGAAATTGTTGAGAGTCAAAAGAAGAAAGTTGATGTGAAGGGAAAAGCTCCATTGGTTGTTGAGAAAAAGATTTTGAAAAATAACAACATCAAGATCAAAACTGAACCTGTTAAAAAGGTGGTAACTAAAAATGACAAGTTTTACAAACGGGTTGCATCATCTCAACAAACATGGAAGCCAAAACTGGTTGAAAAGAAATCAAGTGTTTCAAAACCAAAGGTTTCAGTGTCAGAAAAACAATCGTCTTCTACCACTTCGGTAATTGGAATATTATGAGAAACTTGATCCAAAAGAAGTTATTACTTCTGAGAAGAAAGGTGTTTCAAAGAAAGACCAACCATCTGGTCAACCTCAAAAAGACGAATTTTTCTTATATAAAAAGGTTGAGGTTGGGTCTGCAGAGAGCTTAAAGATGAATGATAAAAAATTTTCGCCACTTTACACTACAAAATCTCACATTAAAGTCCAGTTACCTGAGTCGAAAGAGGCTTGGGTAGCATCAAAATCTCATTAAAATGTTTCTGATATGTGCAGGAGCTTCCAAGATCCGTTTCAAGATGGATTATGGATAGTGGAGCTTCTCAGCACATGGCAGGGAAGACAACATTGCTGTATGATGTTAGAAATTTCAATGGTGGTTATGTGGGATTCGCAGGAAATCAAGGTGGTAGAATAGTTGGTGAAGGAACGTTATCCAATGGGATTGTTACGTTTGAAAGAGTTAACTACATTGCTGAGCTGGAGAATAATCTGCTGAGTATCTCGCAGATTTGTGACAGGATGTATACCACTCACTTTACTGACAAAGAATGTTTGATCTTGAAGCCAGGATTTGTTATCCCTGAAGAATGGATTATCATGAGGGCACCAAGAGTCAATGATCTGTACGTGTTGGACATGAGCGTAGCTACTACAACCATGGGTCAGGCTCATTGTTTTGTGTCTAGAGCAACGGAGAAAGAATCACAATTGTGGCATCGCAAGATGGGCCACATTCACCTACGAAAAATGAATCACTTGGTACACAATGATTTGGTTATGGGTGTTCATGTCAAAGGTTTTCATCTTGAAGGGGAGTGCATTAGCTGCATCAAAGGCAAGCAGAAGAAGAAATCACATCCTCAAAAGAAAGTTAATTCAGTTTTGAGACCTTTAGAGAGACTCCACATGGATCTGTTTGGTCCAGTAAACATCAAAAGTATTACAGGGGATCTTTATTGTCTAGTTGTCACAGATGATTACTCGAGGTTTTCATGGGTTTCATTTTTGCAATAAAAAGACCAAACATCTGGGAGTTTAATCACATTGATCAAAAAGCTTGAAAACTTGTACCAAACTCGTGTTCGAAGAATAAGAAGTCACAACGGTACAGAGTTCAAAAGTAGCAAAATGGAAGTGTTTTGTGATGAAAAAGGTATTTTGCATGAATTTAGTGCTCCTTCCACTCCGCAGCAGAATGGAGTAGCTGGAAGAAAGAACATGACGCTAATCGAAACGGCTAGGACAATGCTTGCTGATTCAAAGCTACCAGTCAATTTTTGGGCAGAAGCAGTATCCGCCGCATGTTATACACTCAATCGGGTTCTCACTGTAAAGAAATTCAATAAGACGTGTTTCGAGCTGATCAATAACCGCAAGCCGAACCTGAAGTATTTAGAACCGTTTGGGTCTCCCTGCACAGTTCTAGAGCCTTTTGGGAAATTTGGTCCAAAGATCATTGAAGGAATTTTCGTTGGTTATCAAAATCCATTGAAACGAGTCTTTGTTCCAAGCTTAAAGCGAATTATTGAAGCACACAATGTTGAGTGTCAAAGTCACACAATGCCACCGCATAATCCTTGAGATTCATGGCGTTTTCATTATGACACTTTGTGGGATTCGTTTGACATGGAAGAAGAAAAAGAAGAAGAAGAAGATTTCTTTGACGAGTTGGATATTCTGAGAGAATATGAAGAATCGCAGGAAAGGTTCCCAGCTGAGTATTCAAGAAGACCGCGACAAACTTCGAATGACGATGAAGCAGATCCAAGCAATGCTGGAGAACATGATGATATTCAACAAAATGAAGTTGCTCATGATAATCAGACGGTAGTCAATGATAATCAAGAATCTGAGAACATGCCAGTATTTGATCATGGTGATTCAGATTCTGAGGGGGGGGGGGGGCAAATTCAGATTTCAAGTCAAACAAACCCAGTCAGTGAACAAGGTGCAAATCAGAATGTTACTAATCTGGAAGGTGAGGTAGATGTTTCAGGCGAGGTGATGCCAAGAACTCTTTCATACCATCCAGAAGAACTGATCATTGGAGAACTGCAATCAGGCGTTCGCACTAGACGTCAAATTGACCAAGGCCTTACTTGTTTTTATTCTACAGTAGCATCTTTACAAACTGAGTTTTCACTAAGTTGTTTTATTTTGCAGATCGAACTGCGAACATACAAAGAGGCGCTAACTGAAGATTCTTGGGTCAATGCTATGCAAGAAGAGTTGAGTCAGTTTGAGAAGTTAGGTGTGTGGAAGTTAGTAGACTTGCCTGATGGTCAGAGGAAGATAAACACCAAGTGGGTGTTCAAGTGTAAGAGAGACGATACAGGGGTTATTATTCGTAACAAAGCTCGACTCGTAGTCCAGGGTTTCAGTCAGCAAGAGGGTATAGATTTCACTGAAGTGTATGCTGCAGTGGCTCGACTAGAAGTGATCAGAATCTTCCTAGCATTTGCATCTTGGAAAAATTTCAAAGTATATCAGTTAGATGTTAAATCGGCGTTTCTCTACGGAAAGGTAAAAGAGGAGGTATACGTCAGACAACCACCAAGCTTCACCGATCCAATCCACAAAGACAAGGTCTACTTGCTAGACAAAGCGCTGTATGGTTTACACCAGGCCCCAAGAGCTTGGTACGAGACATTGTCTCAACACCTGCTAGCCAACAGCTTCATTCGTGGAAAGGTGGATGCCACTCTCTTCACCAAAGAGGTCAGCGGACATCTTCTGATAGTTCAAATTTATGTGGACGACATCATATTTGGGTCAACAAATGAAAATTTGTGTAAAGATTTTGAACGAGTCATGAAGCAAAAATTTGAAATGTCATCGATGGGTGAGATGAAATTCTTCTTGGGACTTCAGGTTGATCAACTACCTAAGGGAATTTTCATACATCAAACGAAGTACGTTCATGATATCTTGGAGAAATTTGGGATGTCAGGTTCTACTCCAGCCTCCACCCCATTAGCGAAGAATCATGGGATAAACCCTGATCTCACCGGAGAGAAGGTAGATGAAACGATGTATCGTTCCATGATCAGATCACTGATGTATTTGACAGCTTTAAGACCTGATATTATGTACCCAACCTGCCTCGCAGCAAGATTTCAATCTAACCCAAGAGCTTCGCATATGGTGATTGTGAAAAGGATATTACGCTACCTGAAGGGAACTCCATCATTGGGGTTGTGGTATCCAAGAAAAGGCGATTTCACGCTCGAAGGGTATTCCGATTCCGATTTCGGAAGCTGCAAAGTTAACACTAAATCAACAACAGCGGGGTGCCAGTTCTTTGGATCACGATTGGTTACCTGGCAATGCAAAAAGCAAACCTCTGTGGCTTTATCCACATGTGAAGCGGAGTATGTATCTGCTAGCAGCTGATGCTCACAAATCTTGTGGATCCAGCAACAGATGCGCGACTACGGTTTGCAATTTCTTAACACCCCTATCTTTGTTGATAATGAGGCAGCGATTAACATTTTAAAAAATCCTTTTCATCACGCTAAAACCAAACACATTGAAATTCGTCATCACTTCATTCGAGATTGTTTCGAGAAGAAGTTGATACGAATTGAGAAAATCCACACTGACGAGCAAAAAGTTGATTTACATACCAAAGCATTTGATAAAACACGTTTTCAGTATTTGCTAAAACTGAACGGTATGAAGCTTTTATCAGTGTTGGAGGAGATTCTTGGTGTTGATGATGGAGACATTGTAGATGATGTTGAGAAGCAATCTGCAATGGTTTGTCGATTTTTTACATGTTTTGGTATTTAGGGGGAGAGTATAGGGTAATATTTTCAGAAAATACAAAAACAATAAAAAATGACAAAAATATAAAAACATGAGATATTTTCAAAATCCAAAAACAATAGAAAACCGGAAAAGAGCTTGTGTAAAAAGGGAAAATGATAGTACATCGGCTTGACAGTTACGGTATGCTAAAGATATGGAATGTTTAAATGTGATTAAACAGTCTCGCTGATGATGTGCCGATAGGTTTTTGCACATTTAGTAGGTTTGTTCCGGATATAAACCTAAAATCCTTACTTGCTTATTTCGTGGGGAACACTACTTGGATATATAGGTAACCCCTGAAATCTTGTTTGAAGGATCCATCTTTCTGAGATACTAGGTCTTTATACTCAGTGATATCTGGGGTATTATTCCGGGATTTCTGATAATGCGGAAGCAATGGCCTAGTCCTCGAATAATAATTTCTGCATTGCTTGAAATATAGCGCCGCCCTTAGCATAAATGATGAGACAATAAAATTGCTAATCAATGCTGTTGTAAAAAAGATCCTCTAAAGGGGACACCCCAAAGTCGAAGCCGTAATCTCTCTGCTGAACGGAAGTTCTGACCTGAGCTCTCACGGTTCTTCGCAATTTAACCCCTTACAGATATCATATGTGGTATACTCACCTGTAAGACTGAATATTGGGATTTGGATACGGGAGTATATTCAAGAGGTGGGACATACATATAAGTTTAAGTCTCTAAAACACTAAATCCGTATCCTGGACAGATTGAAATGTGTGTGAAAATTTAAGTGGATCAGTATATCGACAATCTAAGCGAATTGTTTAATTCTGATTATGAAACTAAAGCTTAACGATACCTGTGACTTGTCGAATAGCTGATATGATTCCCTAACACGCTCGCCAAAAATATGTTTGTATATAGTTTACTTTCACTGCATTTTATTTCTGTTATTCATTTTTAGTTTAGAAGCTTTATTAAAAATCCAAAAAGATTTTACATTTCTGTTTTATTTTCTAACAAACCAAAGTGGAAAGCTGATCTTCAGAGTTGAATTGAAGCAGATGTAGGAAGTTTCTGGACTGGAGGATGAGTCGTGAGCTAATCATGATAAGTTTGTGAAAGATGAAAAGTTAAAAACAAGTTCATTAATTTGAAACTTGTAAATTTTCAGAAAATGTTTGAACAAAATGTCAGTGTGAATTATCTCAGATCATCCAAGGTCATTAAGTTGGACTTGATAGATTAATTGAGTAATTAGGGTCATTAATTTAGACCTGAATAGTTAAGTGGATTGCTTAACACTGAAGGTTGAAAGGTTAGTTTGAATTGAAATTATTATTGTCATATATCTTATATTTGGGTAGAGATTGTACAGGAATCAAGTTTCCCATGGCAAAGAATATGTTAAAGTTTCAACCAGAATTTAAAGCCCTAGCTTATCGAGAGAGGGAGTCTGTGAAAGGGGGAGTCAAGATTCTGGATCAACACTCAAAGGGGAGATTGAAGTTTAAAGTTTGAAGATAAAGATTGAAGGGAGCTTTTACAATGTCAAGACAAAATTTGGAAAGAGACAAAGACTAAAGACTTGACACCGAAGACTTCGTCAACATCCAAGGGGGAGTCTGTTGGTGCATCTAGTGTCTGTTAACTTCGTCTTAATCGAGTCTTATGTCTAGATAGGATGAACGAGTGCACAATAGGATAGAAATTAGGGTTAGATTACATGTTTGTATGTAATTTCGCTTGAAGGTAACATGAACCAGTTCAAGCGAAATCAATACATGTGATTTCGCTTGAACAGGACTGTGACACATTCAAGCGAAATCATGCTGGCTATAAATAGGATTGTGCTGGTTCATTTCAAGCAAACCTGGTCAGTGTGTATGAGTCGAGGTGCTGCCGGATTTTTATCAGAAATCATTGTAAAGGCTCAGAAAATCAGTAATAGAAAAGAATTGAAAGGAAACAAGCTGTTTGACATTGTTTGCATTGATTCCGCTTTTGTAAATGATGATGAACTACTCAACTTGACTGTTTAGGGTCACCGGAGTGATCCAACACTTTCCAAAGCATATAACACCTTTCCAAGGAGAAACATTGAGAAGTACCATCTCACCGACTTGGAATTCAAGGGGTTTGCGTCGTTTATCAGCATAACTCTTTTGACGACTTCTAGCCACTGTAAGGTTGTCACGAATTTTAAAGATCTTGTCAGTCATTTCTTGGATTAGTTCAGGACCAGTGATTTGTGCCTCAGTAATCTCGTTCCAACAAACAGGAGAACGACACTTGCGACCATAGAGAGCTTCAAAAGGCGCCATCTCAAGACTTGAGTGGTAACTATTGTTATAAGAGAATTCAATCAAAGGTAGATGTGAATCTCAATTACCACCAAAATCTATAACGCAAGCTCGTAACATATCCTCAAGGGTTTGAATGGTTCGTTCAGACTGACCATCAGTTTGAGGGTGATAAGTTGTGCTGAGATTTAGTCGAGTTCCCAAAGCAGATTGCATAGTTTCCCAAAAACGAGAGGTAAAACGGGCATCACGATCAGAAATAATGTTCAAAGGCACACCATGACAAGCAACAATCTCGTCAAGGTAGAGTTTAGCAAGTTTAGCAACAGAGTAATCTTCTCGGATTGGCAAAAAGTGAGCTGATTTGGTTAGACGGTCAACGATCACCCAAATGTTGTCATAACCTCAAGAAGTGCGTGGCAACTTGGTTACGAAATCCATAGCAATTTCCTCCCATTTCCACACAGGAATCTCGGGTTGTTCAAGTAATCCATAAGGTCGTTGGTGTTCAGCTTTAACCTTCAAACATGTGAGGCATTTGGACACGTAGAGAGTAACATCCTTTTTCATTCCGGGCCACCAGTAAAGGTTTCGAAGATCCATGTACATCTTGTCCGCACTGGGATGAATAGAATATCGGGACTTGTGTGCTTCGTCCATCAAGAATGTACGAAGGTTTTCACGATTAGGAACCCACAGACGGTTTTTGAAATGTCGTAAGCCATCTTCTTTGGTCTCGAGAAGGAGATCAAGTTTATGAGGTAATTCAGTAAGCAAATCACCGCTGGCCACAACATCTTGCTGAGCTTGGAGAATACGGGTTTGGATGTCAGAATGGATTTGTATGCTATGAAGTTGAATGCGTTCTTTACGACTTAAAGCATCGGCAACAACATTTGCTTTTCCGGGGTGATAGCGAATCTTGCAATTGTAGTCGTTTAAAAGTTCAATCCATCTACGTTGGCGCATGTTTAAATCCTTCTGATCAAATATGTGTTGGAGACTTTTGTGATCAGTGAAAATCACACATTTTGTACCATAAAGATAGTGTCTCCAGATTTTGAGAGCGAAGATTACGACACCCAATTCAAGATCATGGGTAGTGTATCTCTTTCCATGGTCCTTTAGTTGTCGAGATGCATAGGCTATGACTTTGCCTCGTTGCATGAGGACGCAACCTAAGCCAAGTTTGGAAGCATCACAATACACCACGAAATCGTCGTTACCATCGGGGAGAGTCAGAATAGGAGCATCACAAAGTTTCTGTTTAAGAATTTGGAAAGCTTCATCTTGTTTTGGTCCCCACTCAAAAGGTTTACCCTTGTGAGTTAAAGACATAAGCGGAACAGCAAGTTTGGAAAAATTGGCAATGAAACGTCGATAATACCCAGCTAAACCAAGGAAAGAACGGATTTCAGTTGGAGTGGTAGGAACACTCCAATTCTTTATGGCTTCAATCTTCGTAGGATCAACATGAATTCCTTTGTTGTTTATGATGTGTCCCAAAAATGGAACTTCCTTAAGCCAGAATTCACATTTCGAGAATTTGGCATAAAGCTGTTCTTTCTTTTGGAGGTCTAAGATCAATCGAAGGTGATTCTCATGATCAGCTTTGGTTTTGGAATAGATAAGAATGTCATCAATGAAAACAATGACAAATTTATCTAGGTAGGGCTTGCAAACATGGTTCATTAAATCCATGAAGACCGCAGGGGCATTGGTTAAACCGAATGGCATAACGGTGAACTCATAGTGACCGTAGCGTGTGCGAAAAGCGGTTTTAGGAATGTCGTCTTCAAAAATGCGTAGTTGGTGATAACCAGAGCGTAAGTCGATCTTTGAGAAGCAAGTGGCACCTTGTAATTGACCGAAGAGATCATCAATGCGAGGCAGGGGATAACGGTTTTTGATGGTGAGTTTGCTCAGCTCACGGTAATCGATACACATATGCATGGAACCATCTTTCTTCTTGACGAACAAAACTAGAGCTCCCCAAGGAGAAAAACTGGGGCGAATGAAACCTTTGTCAGAAAACTCTTGAAGTTGGTTAGTAAGTTCTTGCATTTCCGAAGGTGCAAGACGATAGGGAGATTTGGCAATAGGATTAGCACCAGGAACAAGATCGATACGAAATTCTACTTGACGCACGGGAGGTAAGCCAGGTAGATCATCGGGAAAAACTTCAGGAAAATCTCGAATGATTGGAATATCTTTAATGTTCTTGGTTTCTTCCTTCGTCTCCCCCACGTGGGCTAGGAAAGCCACGTGGTTCTTGCGCAAATACCTCTGAGCTTGCACGTAAGATATGAGGTTGAGACTTTTATAGGGTCCTTCCCCATAGACCTTCAGAACTTCACCAGACGACAATGGTAAACGAACGAATTTATCATGACAAACAACTTCGGCATGATTTGGAGCTAACCAATCCATGCCTACTATGATATCAAAACATCCAAGTTTCATGGGAATAAGGTTGATCGGAAAAACATGGCCATGAAGTTCAAGTTTACAATTGGTAATGACAGAATTTAACACGGAGTGATCGCCACTAGCTACTATAACTTCAAATGATTCACTCAGTTTTATACGTGGTAAGGCAAGCAAGGGTTCAAACTCAAGTGAAACAAAACTCCTATTTGCACCCGGATCAAACAAAACAGAAGCATAGCGATTGTTAACGAGAAACGTACCGTTGACCACATCATTTGCGGCACGAGCCTCATTGACATTCAGGTTGAATGCACGACCTCTAGCGGGTTGAGCATTTGCAAGTTTGGGACATTCCCGTTTGAAGTTATTCGGATCACCGTAATTGAAGCAAGTTCCAACGGGATAACGAGGTGGTGCAGCAGCTTGAACAGCAGGAGGAGCAACAGCTTGATGTGTACGGCATGTGGCTGCAAGATGACCAAAGTGCCCATAACTTGTGCACTGTTTACAAGGAAAACGGGCTTGATGATGGTAGTTACAACAGTTGCATAACAGTGCTTCACCAACATATGGCTTCTTGGCAGGAGGAGTCTGGTTGGCGGGAGCAGGAATTGTAATGGCAAAGTTTCTGACTACTTTGCGTTTGTTTGCATTCCTGGTTTTCCTCGAAGATTGGGCTCCATCATTTGCCGCTTTGATAGTGTCGGATGCAGCTTTGGATGGTGTCTTTTTGTCGCTCTTTCGGGATAAGTTCCATTCCTTGACTTGAGCATCCGTCAAGATAGCAGAGAGTTCATAAGCGTCTCGAAGTGTGGCTGGTCTGCTTCCAGTCACTATGTGCTTGATGCAACTAGGCAGTCCACTAATGAATTTCTCGATCAAGCGATCGAGAGCTAGGTTTATGGGACAGAGGATGCACAATTCTTCGAACCGGTTTATATAAGCGCGGTTTTCTCCACTATCTTGTTTAAGGTCGTGGAACTCATCTTCCAGTGCTTTTATTTCGTTTCGATGGGCAGAATTCCTTTAACATGAGAACTTTCAATTCTTCCCAGGTCAAAGCCATAGCAACTTCGGCTGTGCGATCCTTCACGATTCCATTCCACCAAGTTAACGCCCTCTTTTGGAAGACGCTAGAAGCAAATTTGACTTTGCGTTCATTTGTACACTGATTGTGGCGGAATGTATTCTCCATACTTTCGGTCCATTGAAGGAGTCCAGTAGCACCTTCATTCCCTGTAAACTTAGTGGGGTGGCAAGAGTTGAATTGTTTGAAGTTGCATGGAGTGTCATGATGGTTTCCGTTGGTTCTGCTGCTACTTTTCCTGTTGGTGGCTTGAGAAAGTTGTGTTACAAGGTCGGGAAGTATTGCAACTATCTGTTGAGCAAGAAGAGCTGCCATTTCTGCGTTCGGGACATTGTCTTGTGGTGCACGTCGAGGAGGCATCTACACGAGGTAGCTAAAACATAAGATCATGCTGGTTTCATAATGGGATAAAGTAGTTTCATAAAATCAATGAGGATAAGAGAAAACATGTAACAAGATGGATATCATTTATTCCACGAATAAACAACATCAATGACAAGTCAAAGTAGTTGGGTTCTTATAACTTAGTGAAGTCATGCTTTAGCCTATAAGTGTGTAACAACCCTCGGTAAAACCAACATCCTTATAATATTTCCGACACCCTATTACATCTTAAAATATCCCTATATGTCTTGAAATACACCCCCTATGTGTAAACCGAGCCCGAAATACGTTATAGCATTTAAAATAAATTAAAAACCCTAAATATTGAGTTGAGGCGGGTCGCGTAGACCCACCCCAACAGTTCACGCGGGCGGTATCAAGTCTGGAACCTGACTCCGCTGATTTCTTAAGTTAATACGGGCCGCGTAAGGCTTAGCCTTACCTTACGCGGGCCGCCTGAAAGTCGTATATCAGCAATATAAATAGAACGCATCAATTTTCGTTTTCCGTCGCCCATTCTCAATTCTCAATTCTCAATCTCGAATTTCTGAAGTTATAAGCATAATAGTTGGGTATTATACCCCTAATTAGCGAGGTTCTACTCCGTTGTAAGTATTATAACCCTGGTTTCGTAATAGTTACGCTGCCCGATTGATTTAGGGTTCCGTAACAACTATCGTGGTTCTGCCCGACGTAGTTGTTGGAATGCCGTCTCGGGGTGGGTATCATTAATATTTTCAAAGGGTTATGATACTAACCAATGTACATTTGTATAAATTATAGATTACATCCAGGAAATCCTTAAGCGAAGTCTAACATAGCAATGTGAGTTTATCCTCTTTTTTGTTAACCTTTTTGGTAATGTTTTACCAAACCTTAAATGTTTTACAATGAAATTTAGCAGTGATTCAGTCTTTGTAGTTCTTCAATTACTGCCGGTATGTTGGGGTTTTGTATACAAAATGTACTACACTGTGAGTAGTAAGTCGAGGATGAAAATACGTTACCATTGGACAATGAGTTAGCCAATGGGTAATATGACCCACAAGTCAGGGTTGATAGTACTAATGGAGTAATTGTGTAGACATAAACAATGTGATCGCTCTCAATACTGTTCACTGTGACTTTTTATTTAAACTTGATTAAACTGGGATTCACTCACCAGTATTTCCGACTAACAAATGTTTTTAAAACACGTTTCAGGTAACCCAATGTGACAGCCAATTAATAAAAAGCCAGCTGGAGAGCACTGAAGGCTTGGGAAAATGTGGCTATAAAAGTTACCAAATAAACGGTGTTTTAAATTTAAATAAAATAGGGTTTATCCCTATAAATGTATTGTAATAAGAAACTTGGGTTTTACCCATGTGATTATTAATATTAAATGAGGTGGTTTTACTCTGATAAACATTTCCTAACTACGGTCCTGATGTAAATTCCGCTGCAAGATTAAATAACCCTGATACCACCGAAACTCTGTGATCGCGTCCGCCCGTTCCCAGGGATAAGGGATCGGGGGTTGCGACAAAGTGGACACTCATCCAAAGAATTCCCAGGTAAGCACAACTGGTTCCTCGAGTTGGAATTTATACGAAGTGCTTGCCTAGACAGAAAACCCCGAATACAGGCATCCACCCTTCCAGATTGCACGAGTTCGTTATTAGAGCCCAAGACTTTGATGAGAATTTAAAAATCAGAAGAGGTTTTGAAAATAATCACCTAAGGATAGGTGATGAGCATTTGTAATATATAAACCTTTATCCACGGTGACGAGGCATTGGTTACAAAAGATAAGGATAGGGATGAAGACAAAGGCAAAGATAACGGAAGAGTTTGCTAATGGAAAGTGTCCTAGGGAAGTTATAGTCTAGGTCAAAGTATTACTAATAACCTAAATCCCTATAACCATGGCTCTGATACCAATCTGTTACACCCTGACCGGAGGCGAAAAAGTCAAGGGCATCACGAAACATGGCAGAATGCATTTGAGCACATGATGATTAAATTAAGTTGAAATATAGTTTAGATTCAATTAAAGAGATTGCATTCACATCCGAGTAAATAAGAGTAAATAAACAAAATACATCATAACAAATTGTTTCACAAATACAATAGATTCGGATTTAATCTAAGGCATAAATCTTGATCAATCCTATATGAAATATTCTTGCAAATCATAGCATCAAACATTGTCACCTGAAACATATGTTAGAAAAATATTGGGTCGACAAACGGTTGAGTGAATTCATAGGTTTTGTTAGGCAAAAATAACAATGTGATATGAAAATGGTTTAACACTATGGCATGTGATATGTCTTTAAGCGAAAGAGTAATACAAGTAGTCACTTGGTGGTACATTCAAACCTTCGTTATGACGTAACACGGGTCTATCACCACACTTCCGAAAAGTTTCACATGAGTATCAACAACAACAATTGCAACAAATAGTTTCACTGGAAGTGAGATGGGGCGTCACACCTATAGCGCTATAATATAACCGTTGGGCTTTTGCAAGTTAATGAACGTAAACGCGTTAAAGCAACAACAAAAAGTATTAAGCAAATGCAAGGACAATCGGGGGAACCACAAATAGCAAATAAGTTTGTATCACATCGTATCATATGTTTCATCCCAAAAATAATGTAAAAAAAGGGACTATGAACTCACCTTGATTGCGGGTAAGTCCAAACACGTATGTAATTGTAAGAGTTTTTGGAAACAAGATTCCACGTCACTCGAATTGATTGAACATGCAACAATATAGAATTTGTATCAATAAAAGCGTTTAATTGTTTTTGAACGTAAATCCTAAATCTATAGAATTTAATAGGGTTTGGATAAACGGTGATTATGTGGTTTGGATAACCTAATAGAGAACTCGGAAAATGAGTATGATATAAAGGAATTATTTATAAGAAAATATTCAACTAACATAAATTGCAAAATTATACAATTGATTTAATATAAATATTTGTAATAATAAATCAAATATAATTAACTAGTATAATTAAATAACATAGTTAAATAATTGATTATAACCAAAATATTTTACAAGTGATATTATTAATTTATAAAAATTATAAATTAATTTAGATGCTCAAAAATATATATTTATTTGATAAATGATAATTATATAGTTTAAAGGGATAAATATGATAATTATATAACTAATTATCAAAATGATTATATTAAATCTGAATAATTAAAAATAACATTTTTAATTATTGAACTTGAATATCACTGATTTAAAATAATTATTATGGCCTTGGAATCATTTTAAATAAATAAAATGAATTAAAGTGGTTAAAATAACAATAAATAAGTTTATATAAAATTAATTATCTAAATAATTTAATATAATAAAAATTCAGACTCTAAATTTATATAAACTCAGTAATATGTCTATTTTTTCATAAAAATAATTTTGGATAAAAATTATATGGTTATAAATTAAATTAAACTATAATTATAAGTAATAAAACTGATTTAGTTATATAAATATCAGTAAAATCATTATTTTTGTGAAGTTCACCACTTAAAATAATTAACATAAAAATTTCAGTATTTATTTCCTGAAAATTGATTTATTATGAATTATTTAATAATAAACTGTTTTAATATTATAAAAATTAGTTTTATAAATAAATTGACTAACTTTATATGTTTAATAAAAGTAACAGTGTCTAATAATGTTATAAAAATTATTGAAATGTTAAACGTATTAAAAATAAAAAGAATAAAAAGATTTGGTTGTCCCCGGATTCGAACCCGGGTCAACCGGTTGCAAACAAACAGACACAACCACTGGGCCAGGCCTGGTGGTTATGTTTAAGTTTAGTTTAAATAAAATAAATACAGAAATGGAAATTGGTCATCTTCCCCAATTGTTCAGACCGAGTCAAACAGAAAAGTAAACCTTTCAATTCTACGGGAAACCTATGTTGTATCTAAATTAACTTTAAGGAATCATTGTACAAGCATATTTGAACTAAATGACCAAATAAAAACTAACCGGTATCGTCTGGATCGATGGTTCGACAAATTCCGGCGACTGGAATTCCGGCGAGAGTTACAGACGTGAACAGGTGGCTTGTTTTGATGTTTTAGAAGAATGTGATGGGTGTAAGAGGTTCGTATGGATCTAAAGAACTTATATACAACCTCAATTAGATCTCAGATCCAACAAATCTTAGTGGTTTTGATCTGTTTTTATTTTTTAAATAAAAAGTCCGATTTACAGCAATTTTGGCACCAAAGTGTGACGATTAAACGTTCAATTGAGTTGGGTATGGGTTGTAGACCCTTTACACATGTTCTGGACAGATCGATGACCACTAAACAATCGTTTAGGATTGATTCCAGTTCCTCAGTGCGATCTATGTTTGTTTGAAATAATAAAGTTTAATATAACGAGTATATAAATACAATATAACTTCAAGTTATATCAGCTCCGAGAAGGAGGATAAACTGGTTAAGACGTTGGTGTTGTACAGCGGGTTTCCGAGTTCGATCCTTACAAGGGCCGGTTCTTACACAGAAGACCCCCTTTTGACCGAATTTTTGAATATTTACACTTTGGTCCCTGAAGTTTTAGTTTTTACACAAATAGTCCCTGTACTGTTCAGCTAAGTATGCTAACTGAGTTAATGTTTAAAGAAGGAAACCTTTATAAAAGGACTAACACAGTTAGGGTTTTCAGTTTATATAAGTTTAAAAATAACAGTTTTGGTCCCTACAGTTTAAGTTTAAGAAAATGACCATTTGAACCCTAGACTTTTTAAAACAATTTATATATTTTTATTTCTTTTATAAAATATGTTTCAAAAATTACAAAAAGAACCCTAAACTTGTAGTTTGAAATAATTGCACTTTAACCCTTGTATTTATATACTTTCAAAAATGATAATTTAGCCCATGGACTTGTACTTTCAAATAATTACGGTTTTAGTCCTTGAACTTAAAAAGTAATAGATTTCAAGCAGGTTTTAAAGAATGTCAAATAGGTCCCTCAACTAGTAGTTTCATAAGTAGTCACAATAAACCCTTATAGTTTATGTAACCGTGTTTAATAGTATAAAAACTCAACAAATTTGAAATTGTTTCACGTGTTTGTATCGGTATGAGCACAAAGCAAGTAGGATCAAATAAGTTTCATTCCAAATACGGTAATTGTTACAATGCAAGTCAAAACAAATACAAGTGTGAAAACCAAGGTGGTTACAAAAATCGCCTTGGGACTCTCGTCCGAGAAGTACGTCGTATCGGGAGGTGTGGGGTAAAACCATGAAGTTTACCTCCTCCGTTCGCATGTGCCTTCCGTTGGTAAGGCCCACGGGGAAAGTGATTTGGCCCAGGGGGAATACGGTTTCCCCCTCGAATCCGGCCAAAGGGTAATCTACCGGCTGCAACCGATCCTTGTCTTCTTGATCAAACTGGTTGAAGCACTGCTCATATATAATGTCAGAAGTACTGCCCGGGTCGATGAATAATCGCTCCGTGCAGTAGTGAGATAGGTAGTCTGTAATGACGACGGCGCGCCTGTCGCGCGGACCGCCTCGGACTTTTGGAAAGACGATTTGTTTGTCTTCCCAGTCATTGTCCGGTCTTCTTGCCCCTTGCGCGACTTTCCACGTCCTCCATTGATCATGTGGGTTGAGGCCGCATACATGGTCCTTTTACCCGTGGAGGTGCCCTTGTTGTGGGGGGTGATGCACTTGGTTTGCTTTGCGCGGCTGTCAACAAGTGTTGCAGCTTCCCCTCCTTCGGGCTCGCTCAATCTCCAGTCGGAGACTAATGCAGTTGTTGGTTGTGTGGCCCGAGTCTTTGTGATACTCACAGTAAAGCGTGAGATCTTGGTTCTTTTTGGACTTCATTGGTTGGGCCGGTCGCAAGAATTGTGCGTCCGTGAGGAGGACGTCACTTGGCGACTGGTTGATCTCGGTCCAATTACGGTCCCGAGATTCTTTCTTGGATGCCCGGTTGTCGCACTGGGCATTGATCGTTGCCCTTGCGTCGGGCTGGTGGCAGCGTGGGACGTACGGTTTGGAAGCGTTGCCACGATTCCACATGTCCCGGTTGCGCTTGTTATTGTGCTTGGAGTCTTGGCGGGAGGATTGACCTTCTGCTTGGGGCTGTGCCTTGGCAGTGTGCGGTTTGAGAGACCGCTGAGTTTGGGCATACGTCTTGACCGCGGCTATGACGTCGTCCCATCTTTCTGGCAAACCCTCCTTGCCTGAGATGGTCATAACCATTTCATCGTCCTTGACGGCTCGAATGAAATGGTTACGTGCCATTTGATCTGCTACTCTGCCGATCTCGAGGCACTCTTTATTGTAGCGGACGACAAACGACTCCAGACTTTCGTTGTCTCCGCGCCAGATGTTCATGACGTCCATGGAATCTCGTTTGTGACGTTGCTGCTGGCTGAAATGTGCAAGGAATCTTACTTGCAGGTCTTCAAAAGAAGCCAGTGATCCCACTGGCAAAGAATCGAACCAAGCCCTCGCCAGACCAGTGAGGGTCTGGGGGAAAAATGACACCAAGTGGCCACGTCCCACTAGCCATTGCACCCAGCGCCGGTAAAAATGTTCATGTGGTCGTCCGGGTCGGACGACCCATTGTACTTCCCAATCGTTAGTGGGAGTTTAGTCATTGTGACATCGGCGTGGGCAATCTCCGGTATAAATTTGGAGTTTTCGGTCATTGATTTTGGCCTGTAGGACTGGGTTTGGTTGCGCTTAGCAGCGCGGAGGTATGTAGTGCGGGGTGCCGTGGGAGGAACGTAATTGTGTCCCCTAGGTCGGCTGTTAGTTGTGTGAGACTCCCCGCAATATGTATGGTCGTCCGGGTCGGTACGATCATACCCCTCGTTATGGGGTTGTGGTCCCAGGCGGCTATGGATGCCGGAGCCGCGGTGGGCTGTAGACTGCCGCCTAGTTTCGCCATGAGGGCCTAGGCAGCTATGTATTGGGCCCCAGAGGCGGGACCCATATGTGGAATCATCGTCATCGAGCGTGAGGACGTCGCAGTAAGAGGAACCGCGATCCTCGTGCCTACTGCGAGAGGCTGGGTGTGTGGGGACCCTACCGTCGTATTGCAAGCTCTATTGTATGATACGGCCAACATAGTTTGTTGTTAGTAATACCAGGCATGGAGATCCATGCCCGGAGGTATCACCGAAGCATACTATGAAAAATCTGGTGCAATGTGGGGGAGTGCCCCCTTGTGTGGATGTGCCGATGTGGCCAACGTTTTGGGCTGGGGAGCAGTCCCCGCAGGCCCTGGGTTTGCGGGGTTTAGACTTTCCTGGGTAGCATTGTTTGGACGATCAGACATGATCTCAAGAAAGAAAGAGATGTGAAAAAAGTGCTAAGAGTAGCGGTGGGCGCCAATGATGAAACAGTGGTTAACCAAGAGAGGTTAATTCACTGGTCTCGTCAAGTAGGGTTAATCCCTTCTTTCCGAGGATCGGTGGCTGGACCGTCAGCTGGGCTGTCTCCTGCACAAGGAAAACACACCGTGACTCGTAACAAGGAGGAAGAGGTGGGGGTGCTCCTTGTTACCACTCTCCGGCGTGAGAATCAGTAATTTACTTGGGAAGCAAAGTGTGTGATAGTAGTATCAGTGAGAGAGTTGTGAAGAGATACCTCAAACCTGGTTTGGGATGGGTATTTATAGCCGAGGAGTGAAGGAGGGTGGTTGAGTGGACAGACTAACGACGCGCTGCCCTTATGCATGTGTGTTAGGCTTGTTGGCTGTGGAGGTGAAGTCACGTCCTACTGCGGTGTCAGTCTGTTGCTTACATATGGGCTGACAGGCGACTGTCATTGGTGCCACTTGCTCTGTGGTGTCAGTCCCACTTTCCTCGTGGGCAGGATGCGGTGTCGCATCGCTTCCTGCGGTAACTGCTGTTGTTTCCGCGTTCTCACTCTGGCGAAGACTGAGGGATGCGGTGCCAGGCCGCATCGCCACTTATGGTGACTGTTGCTGCTGTCCAGATCCCTTGTCGTGACGAAAGTGTTCATAGGATGCGGTGCTAGGCCGCATCGCTATGCGTACACCCATTTTCATACACAAGGTAATTCTTCTTCCTATCGCTTGACCGCTTGGATTCGACTGCTGTGTTCGCGCGTGCCCGCACGGACACATGTAAGTTCTTGCTGGTGGGGGTTTTTTGATAAGGGTAATGGTCACTCGCAGCCATGCTGGTGCGAGACCTGGGACCATATCCCTTCAGTATTCTTGGTCCGTTTCTCGTATACGGGGTATATTTGAAGACGTTTAGGGTCACGTGAAGGGTTCTAGGAAGGTTGTTATACTAGAAGACCTGTGTGGATCCCGAGGCCTTGACGAAACAGACTTACTTTGATTCGTGCCCCGCTTTTTTGTTTCTTGTGTTTTCGAAGTTTTATTATCTAGATTATTTGCACACACATTTTTCGATTTCGACTTAGGTGGAACATATTTTGTTTCTCCACCCTGTCTAGCTTGTTTTACCAACTAATTTTTAGACAAATCAGATTTACTGGGCAAAACAACGGAATTTAAGCAATCAGAAACAAAATCAAAGCAAGTATTCAAACATCCATCGCTCTTAAAAACAAAGCCCACACAATTTAAAGCATCAACAAAAATTGAAACATTGTTTAAGTTTTCAGAAACTAAAAGATTGTTTTTCTCAATTTTTAATTTTAAATCATGCAATTCAACATCATCATCCTCGTCATCCTCTACCCAATATTCAATAATCACTTTTTCTGCATATGAAGTAACCGGGTTAGTAACTTTCATTTTCTCACAAATAGTGTCAGTTGAATCTGCAACACTGCTCTCAGTTTCAAGTGACACCGTTTGTTCAGCAGATTCAGAATCAGCAACGTTCTGTGGCTGAACAGAGACGGATGTTGTTGATTCAAGTTTAATAGGTGACGTATCACTAGATTCAACAAAAGCTTATGTTATGGGTTCTGATTATGCTTTCATTTGTTCTGATTCAACTTCTTCAAATGATTCATCACTAGATTCAGCAGATTCAACTAATTTTGAGTTTTCACAATTAGCTGTTTCTGAAGAATCACATGAATTATCGAATGAAGTAGTTGATTTAGATTGTTTGCTAGACTCAAACTCTTTGATGAACTTAGCCAGATCGTTCATCATATAGCAAACTCAAGACAGGTCGATTTAATTTGAGACTCTTCCTTTTGATTTTGCAATTCAGATGGTTTTTAAGAAATTGTTGATTCAGTATTATTTAATACTTGAAAATGTTTATCAACATTCGCATTTTTCTCAAAACTTAGAGTCTCAGTCTGCTTTGAGACATCAGCAAGTTTTATAAAAGTTTTATTAAAGGCCTATTTCTCTAACATAATTTCAGTTTTATCGGGCCTTGTAATTTTGACTTTCTTGGGCTTGGCAGATTCAACCTTTGCATCACTAGCCCGCCCATAGACCATGTCAGGCATGTTGGCGATCTCCTCTTCAGTCATAGGAATAAAGGTATAGTTGTGATTGTATGGTGGAAGAATACATACAAATCTCAAGCCCTTATTCCTAGTTTCCTTTTGAGTGTATTTTAACTGTTTGTTTATCATTTTCTCAAATTTTTCACTTGAAACGTCGAACTTTTTAAAATTAAACTCTGTATTTTCAAAAGTTGATTTTAGAGAATCAAGTTTAACAGTTAATTTTTCTGAAAGTTCTTTGAAGTGGTGATGCCTACACTTTTCTTGAGTCAAGTCATTTTGCAAATGGTGGATATCAAGCTTTTGCGCCTCCACCATATCCTTGTATCCATTAATTTTCTTTTTAATCTGATATAAACCAGATTTGGATAATTGCAGTTGCATAATGAGTGAGTTTGCCTGTTCTTTATAACCACTAACTTTTTCCCTACAAGCACTAGTACAACAAATATTATCTACACATACCTTAGTAGGAGTAGGGGTAAAGTCGTGCATCTGAGCCATGAAAGCTTGATACACAGTATCTTCAGTGATTCGCAAGTCAGCCATCTGTGCTAACCAATCAAATCCTTATCCCTCCTGAACCACCATAGCATTGTTTGGATTTGCAACTGAAGGTGATCCAGAGACAGTGCTTTGGTTTGTGGCAGATGTATTTGAGGTAGAACCAGTAGCGGGTCAAGTGGTAGAAACAACAGCAGGTCTTGAAGCTGAGCTAACGGTGACAGTCATATTCGAATCTGATCTCTCTCTCTTAGGCTGTCGACATTCACGAGCAAAGTGCCATGGCTCACGGTAGTTGAAGCATCTGAGCTTAGACTTGTTCCATCCAAGGTCCTTGTTTGCTGCTTCCAAGTTGTTTCTGCCAGTTCTTTTGATGAAAATTTTGGCACGAAACACAGCCATAGCCATTTGCCAGGTGATGTCCATCTCTTCAATGTCATCTGGATGGACTTCATGTAGCTAATATGCCCCGATGTTATGGGCAGTCAGCTTCCCAGCAACAAAAGCATTATAGCAATTCATAACTCCCACCATGAACGCCATATTTTGCTCAAACTCTTTAGAGACCACGAAAGGAGTTGCGGTGCTTGACGCAGTACCAGATGCAACAGGAGTTGGCGCAGACTGAACCGGATTCACTGGTTGAATTGGAGTGGTAGGCATGTAAACAGAATAACCAGGGTGGGTGGAAGTATTGGACTAGTTGGGAACACTAGGACGAAACATTTGAAATGACCCAACCCCATGTTGTGATACCAAAGCTGTGTTGGATAGAGCAACATTGTTATAACTTGAGGTGTGGTTGTAGAGTCGTTGCTTGTCACCCATTTCATAAGACTTGAGTAGAGAAATCAGTTCAGCAACACTCAACGGGACAAGTCTTTTGTTCTCTTAATTAGTGTCACATTAGTATCCCAACTTTTTAGAAGAGCATTTAACAACTTCTTGTTGACAACAGAGTTCTGAAGCATCATATCATGTGTCCTCATCTCACTAATTAGGGAGATAAACCTTTAGATTTGATTTTCAAGGGTTTCTCCCGGGAAATGAGTAAACATGTTGAACCTCTGCGTCAACATCTCCCTTTTGCTTTCCTTCATCTCTTCATTGCCCTCATACATGGCCAAAAGAGCATTCCACAGCTCCTGGGTAGAATTAGCTTCCCTAACCCCAACATCAATCTCAGGAGCCAACGCGGAGTGTAGCACAGTCAGAGCCTTGCCATTAATCTCAACCTTTTCATGATCCTCTTCACTATAAGCTGTTGTAGGCTTGACTGCAGTGGTCCCCTTTTCCTCATCTACTACATAGGTGATCACAGTTGGTCCATTGCAGATAGATCTCCAAGCTTTCGGGTCTTTGATCTTCATATATTGAATGAACCAAAACTTCTATTCTGAAAATGATCCCCCTAACAGCATCTGCATCATGGGGATCCTGTTGTTGGTTCCTATGATGTTATCGAGATCCTGGTTCATGGCAGCCGTGTCCTCGACGAGATCTAGTTAGTGGTTCCATTTCTGAAAAATCAAACTATAAGTAATAATTGAAAAATTAATTAAGTTTAGTAGTTTCTAATTTTTCAATTTTATTATAAGTCCAAAATGGTCCAAATGTGACAGTCCAAGACAGTCGCACAGTCAACTAGGTCAACACGGGTCGCACAATCCAAACAGTCCAAAATTTATAAGTTGCACGGTCCAAAGGTCTAAACAGTTCAACAATGAGGTCGTACACTGTTCTTTAAGTCGCACACTATTAACTTGGACCGCACACCCCTTAATTATTGGGTCGCACACTTCCTTGTTGGGCCGCACACCTTGTTGGGCTTCAAACTAAGTGATGTCAAAATAACGTAAGACCGCATACTTATATCAGGACCGCACACTCTTTGATGGACCGCACACTTCTTTTAATGGACCGCACACTTTCTTTGATGGACCACACACTCACTTATTGGGCCTGTACACTAAAGTCCAATCCACAAGTTACTTATGAGGCCGCACACTTGGTCCGCACACTGGAACTCGCACACAACAAGTTTTATCCCGTACACTCCCAAAAACTTAATTTTGGTAACAAAAATCAATCTTATACATCAAAATTCCGAAATTGTAGGAGATCAAAATCAAAATCTCATTGATTTCTTTCCACCAATATTCCCGAAAAATCTGCAAACAACTTCTCAATTGTCCAAAACAGATCAACTAGAACTTTTAACAAGATTAATAAAAATTGTTTAAACTGTTCTTTCAAAAATTCTGGATTTTATAAAACCTTCGACCAAAAAAAAAACTAAAACACAACCTGTCAAACAACTCAAATAGAAAGGCCAGTTGAATAATAAAGATTAAACGATGAAACAGAACCAAAATTCAACCTTTTTAATCTTCTTTGAATCAGCAGTTGTTTCTTTGGTCTTGTTCTTGGATGTAATATCCAACAAATCGAGCCTTCGAAAGACTTCTTAGGCTCTGATACCAATTGTAAGTCCAGGAACTATCAATTGGATATCACAAACACAAATCTAAGTGCGGAATAACAAAGAAAAGTGTAGAAGAAGAACAAAAGTGTCGATTGTTATTAAGATGATTGCACACAATCTCTAGGATTGTCTGGTACAAA
This sequence comes from Helianthus tuberosus, assembly GCA_030545235.1. Classification (NCBI taxonomy): domain Eukaryota; kingdom Viridiplantae; phylum Streptophyta; class Magnoliopsida; order Asterales; family Asteraceae; genus Helianthus; species Helianthus tuberosus. The sequence continues at coordinate 68,274,350 of CM060406.1, forward strand.
ACAATGAATAGCAAAACAACCAACAACCATTGAAGACCTAGGTGCACCCTATTTATAACAACATAGGGGCGACCTAATACAACTGGGCCAAGCCCAACCCGCACACTAATACCATGATCGACCAAGCCCATTTAAACTATCTAACCAACCCATAACTAATATATACAAGACAAACGTAAACTTATTAGTAGATGTCCTTACAATTACTTGTGATCCATTAATTATGATAGATAAGTAATTGGTCTAATAGAAAAATTCTCTTCTCTTTTAAAATAAACAAATGATTAGCATATGATAAATTATATTAACTTATAAATGAAGGGTGGAGATACAATAGGAAGTTTATTTGGCTAAGAAGTCTAGGAAGTGATCTTGACCATCCATTTAGTTAATCAATGGCTAAGATTAAATGATGGAAATTGAAGGGAAGAAAAGAGGCGTGTGAGTTTGTTTAGGGGTATTCTAGTCAATGCAAGGCAATAGTTTCTCTCTCCTCCAATTCCCCCCCCTATTTTTTAATCGTTGATAACTCTTTCATACGACATTATTTTTTTTATAAAAATTGCACCAAAAAATGAGCTTTTTTTATCTTTAAAACGAGTATACTATTGCTATATTTTCAAAAAAAATTTAAAAACCCAGTTGCGTAAAACGCAATAGAAAAACCCCTAGTTACGTAAAACGCAATGAAAAAAAACCTAAAAAATGACATTTTTCTAAAACGCAATGCACAAAAAACACAAAGAAATGTCTTATTTGTAAAATGCAATGGCCAGAAAACACAAAGGAATGTCTTATTTCTAAAACGCAATAGCCTAAAAACTCAAAAGAAAATGTACTTTCTAAAACGCAATGGACTAAAAACACATAAAAATGTGTTTTACCTAAAACGCAATGCATCAAAAACACATACAAATGTCTTATTTCTAAAACGTAATGGCCAGAAAACACTTAAAATGTCTGTTTTCTTAAACGCAATGGACCGAAAACACATAAAAAAGTGTTTTACCTAAAACGCAATGCACAAAAAACACAAAAAAATGTCTTATTTGTAAAATGCAATGGCCAGAAAACACTTAAAAATGACTCATTCTAAAACGCAATTGCCTAAAAAACAAAAGAAAGTGTTCTCTGTAAAACGCAATGGACTAAAAAAACCTAAAAAAGTGTTTTACCTAAAACGCAATGCACCAAAAACACTTCAATAATGTGTTTTTATAAAACGCAATGGCCAGAAAACACATAAAAATGTTTTAGTTCTAAAACGCAATTGCCTAAAAACACCAAAGAAAGTGTTCTCTCTAAAACGCATTGAACCATGACAATAGTTTTGTCAGCTCAACCCCAGCCAGGGGCTCTGCCCCTTGGACCCCGCTAGGGGCTGCCGCCCCTGAGACCCCGCAACCAGGAGCGCTGCCCCCGGACCCCCGCCAAGATCGTAAAACGCAATGACTAAATCAAAAACCCAGATCGTAAAAATGAAATTAAAGAATTTCTTACATGGATCGAAGTGATTTCTTCAACAATTAGCGAATTTTGAATGATTGAAACACTTATCAGCGCTCGAATCGAACGGATCGAGTGATTATCTTCAAAATCACCCGAAAAAACGAGATTTTGTATGAAATTAAACTGGGTTTTCTTCAAAAAAAAAAGCTGAAGAACACGTTGATCGGGTGTTTGAATCATTGATTGGTGATGAAAATCGCACTATAATGTAGTGATTATTGAGATAGAAAGTGAAGAAATGGTTGAAGATGGTGGGTTTTGAAAATGGTGGGTTTTGAAGTTCTGGGTTTTGAAAAGGTAGAAGAAAGGGTTAGATTGACTAAAATACCACTTTCTTTATTTTAAATGTTGCCACATGTCCTAATCCTATTGCTTCCTATACTTCCTAGCCAAAATAAACTTCCTATTTGATCATTTCCCTATAAATGAATAAACTAAAATAATTTCACAAATTATATTAATATGGTCGGTTATTAAAGAGGCCACACAACCGGCTCATCGAAACTCTGAAGTATTGTCACGTAAACTTCACAAATTATTTCAGAAACTACAAGTTATCACAGTATGAAGATTATAATTTTAAGAGTAAATTACTTTTTGAGTCCCTATGTTTTATGTGTTTTAACTAATTGAGTCCAAAAGCAAAAAGTTTAACGACCTGAGTCCCTATAAGCATTTTCTTTAATCATTTGAGTCCAAATTTCTAACTTCGTTTAAATTTTTTGTTAGTTTCTCATTAAAAGACTAAATTACTCATGTATTATATTATTATTATTATTATTATTAAAAAAAGATAAACAAATACACCTACACACACAAACCACTTTCTCATTACCCTCTTTCATCTTCACCACCGATGCACCACCACAAATCACTTTCGTTAAATTGATTTCAGATCTAACACATGCATCTGAACCCTAACCCCCAAATTAATTTCAGATCAAGCAAGATTGCAATCTGTTCCCAAATTCATTTTTTCATACCAATTTGATACGAATCAAAAACCATAATATTACTGAAGAAAAAAAAGAGATAGTTCCTAAATTTTGAGAAGCAGGGGCCTCCCACCAAAGTTCAAGACTCACATATTTTCAATAATACTTAAAATCACGTAGCAACATTTTCATCGGAGCAACACCTGTAAATTCTCTAAATTCTCACATGTAATTATCCCTATATAATCGATTATCTAAAAATCGCGCAGCAACACCTCATCGGAGCAGAGAGATCTCATCTCAGGTTTGTTTGTTGTTGTTGAAAAATCGGAGGGTCTGGATTTAGACGGAGATCTCATCTCAGGTTTGTTGTTGATCTTTGCCGGAAAACGGAGGGTCTGGTTTTAGACGGAGATCTCATCTCAGGTTTGTTGTTGTTGAAGATCGGTGGTGGTGATGGTGGAGGTGCAGCGGTTGTGGGTGTTGTGGTGGTGGTGACGGTGGAGGTGCAGCGGTGGTGGGTGTTGTGGTGGTGACAGTGTAGTGGTGGTGGTGACGGCGGAGGTGTAGTGGCGACGGTGGTGTTGATGGTGTGGCGACGATGGTGTTGATGGTGGAGGTGTGGTGGTGGGATGGAGATGCATGGTTTGGGTAGAGAGAGAGAGAGAGAAAGTTCTGAATTTATGATCTGGATATATGATACAGAGAATGTATATATATTTAATAATAAATTGTTTTTTTTAAATAAAAGGGTAATTTGGTTATTTAACAAAAGTTAACAGAATAATTTTAACAGTGTTAGAAATTTGGACTCAAATGGTTAAAGAAAATGCTTATGGGAACTCAGGTCGTTAAACTTTTTGCTTTTGGACTCAAATAGTTAAAACCCACAACACACAGGGACTCAAAAAGTAATTTACCCTAATTTTAAATTACCTATCATATTTATTTGAATATGATAAATTTATTCGAACGTATATTAAGAAGATGATTGTTAGTAGATATATACAAAATTTGGTATAATTGAAAAATTGTTAAGTTATCTTTTTATTCATTAATAAACATTACTTAATTGTCAATTAATTATTAATTATGGGGGAAATGGACTGTATCACCCTTAACTATGCAAAATTGGCCAATATCACGCTCAACTTTCAAGTTGGCTCCCACCACCCCCTACTCGACAAGTTGGTGTCACTGTCACCCCTTCGTTAAAAAATACTAATTGAGTTAGTTTTTTAAGCCTATGTGGCATGCAGATGATGACTTGGAAGCATACGTGGACAGGAACTTGATATATCATCTGTTTAACATCAATTTAACCATTTAACCCTAATTCCCAAACAAAGTCATCTTCTCCCCATCAATTGCAGACGAAGATCAATTGCAGGTAGAGGGTCATCGCTGTTCTTCCCTAATACCTCCTCCCCATAGCCGTTATTGCCCTAATTTCCCATTGAAACATTCAGTCAACATGTCGTCGTCTTCTACCTCTGGTCTAATTCGAAAACCTAAAGTCTTCAAGGTCGATTTGGATGGAAATGTGTACTGTCGTCACGACATTGTTGCTGTTCTTTGTGTAGCTGGTCTTAAAAGTGAAAGACATGGTGAAGAATTTTACGGCTGTTCTCACTGGCCTGTAAGATTTGATTGCTTATCAATTTGGTGTTATTTAGATATTCCATTGCAATTTCCTTATAGTTGTTGTGTTTTGTAGAGAGGGGATTGCAAATTCTTCCTCTGGAAAGAAGATGTTGATAAGATGTTCGTTGAACGTTCATACGACACCTCAACTCAAGTGACGTTTAAAGACATGTAGATAAAGAACCTTCAATTACACAATATGTTGTTAATAGAAGAGAACAAGAACTTGAAAGCAATGAGATTTGACACAAAGACGAAGTCGAAGAAACCATATGTGCTAACCTTTGTAATTGCAATTGCCATATTGTTGTATTTGTGGAATTAGTGTTTGTAACCATTTGTGCCCACTTGTTATGAAATGAAGTGTTTTGTTACTTTGACTCAATTGGACATCTAAGTTAATGTACATGTTGACCATACTTGCAAGTGATTCAAACTGCATATGCAGCCAAAATGGCCAATGTTTGAACCAAAATTGACAAACTGTGTAAAGCAAAAGTGGCCAAAGTTTGACCAAACTACAGTCAAACTGTAAGTAGGTGCAGAATTGCCCAAAGTTTGACCAAACAACAGTCAAACTGTAACTAGGTGCATAATTGGCCAAAATATGAACCAAAGTGCAACTGCACTTGCAAGTGACTCAAATTGCATAACTAGGTGCAAAATTGGCCAAAGTTTGACCAATTTGCAGTCAAACTGTCACTAGGTGCAGAATTGGGCATATTATGAACCAAAATGCAAGTGCACTTGCAGAAACAGCAGACCAAAGTGCAGAAGCACTAAACCAAACTGCTGTTAAACTATAAGTTGAATCAAAATTGGCCAAAGTGCAGAATCACTAAACCAAACAGCAGAATCACCAAACCAATCAGCAGAATCACCAAACCAAACAGCATGGTCATCAATTTTTTGAGTCAACCTATGAGGGTGTACACAATGACCATAATGGAATATGTACACCAATGTGTGACTCAATCAACAACAAAAGTCAAACAACACAGAAAAAGTCAAACAACACTGAAAAGTCATACATTGACTACTTAACTGGTCCCACATTACTAGAAGTTGTTTTTAGACAAAATATTAGAGTCATACATAACATTGCCTACTTAAATAAGTCATACATAACAGTGCCACAAACACAAAAGATCACATATAACTTCAGCCTTGATTGGTCTTTCTATTTCCCTTTTGACTTGACTTGTTGGTTCCCTTTTGAGTAGATTTATGAGTTGCCTCTTGAGTGGACTGCTGGGTTGCCTCTTGAGTGGACTGCTTTGTTGCCTTCTTAGTTGACTTCTTCTGTCTCTTTGGAGCAGAACCACCTGAGACACAAACTTTAAGCCATGTAATTAAGTAAAGAATAAACTTAAACTTAATAACATTTACCTTCAGTTGTTTTCCCCTTCTCAGTGCACTTTATTTTGTTGTGACCTCTAGCCCCACAGTTACTACATTTCATTATAACCCCATGCTTTGTGAGTTTCCCAGGCCTTTTTGGATCTTCATGAGGATCCCTCTTCCTATTCTTCTTGGGCCTACCAGGAGCAGATTTGATTGGTGGTGGATCCATTGGCTGATTGATCTTGGTCCAATACCTTTCACTAGGCAATGGAGGTATTGAGAACTCATAAGCCTTCATGTATGTATCTTTGTGATAACACACATCAACATAGTCTTTAGCATTCTTATGTAAAAAACCAGCAACAGCACATACATGTTTACAAGGATATCCCCTTAAATCCCATCAATATACTGAGGTTGATCAAATGAGAAATCAAGACAACCACCGTACCAAAGCATAACATCTATACGCTCCATAAGTTAAATCAGTGTGTAAAATCACAATGCAATCAACCCTAACATAAACCTTACCTCTTGGGAGTCTGAATTTTGCCTGCAATCGACGATGATCATGGAACTAGGGTTTGATCGCCAACATCGAAGTGAACTGGTGAACTGGGTTTTGATGAAATGCAACTGATTAGAGAGGGAAATGGGGTATTTATTGAGGCTCTGTCCACATATGCTTCCAAGTCATCATCTGCATGCCACATAGGCTTAAAAAACTACCTCAGTTAGTATTTTTTTAACGAAGGGGTGACAGTGACACCAACTTGTCGAGTAGGGGGTGGTGGGAGCCAACTTGAAAGTTGAGCGTGATATTGGCCAATTTTGCAGAGTTGAGGGTGATACAGTCCATTTCCCTTTAATTATGATAGATAAGTAATTGGTCGAATAGAAAATTCTCTTCTTTTATGACTATATAAATTTATTTTCCGGTATGAGGAACACAATTTTAAATTACTTAATAATAAATTAGCGATATAATCAAATTCAACAAAGAAACTTGGAAATTTTTAGTAAACCAAAATAACAACGCAATTTAACATATAAGTTATCTTTTTATTCATTAATAAACATTACTTAGTTATCCATTAATTATTAATTATGATAGATAAGTAATTGGTCGAATAGAAAATTTTCTTCTTTTATGAGTATACTAGCAGGGACCCGCGCGATGCGGCGGCGATGACAATTTACAACCCGGTTATTGTTCATAGTTGGTTTAACAATCGCTTCGTAATTTTCTGTATAGTATGCCTATATCGTTTTGGTTCATTACAGTAGTGGTATGACACCAACATTCGGTATAGCAATACAAAAAGATATGCCAATTGGGATATTCACAACTCGATTTTAATGAAAAACGTAAACATAATACTCAAAACAAAGACATAAATAACAGCAAGTAGCAGCCTCATCTTCAATCTGCATATCCATTCCTATAGTTGCAGCCATAACACGCCAAGCCCAATTAATGGTCTTCAAGGCAACAGTCTTAAACCTAATCTTTTTGGCAACAATGACACCATTCTTAACCAGAACCCATTTAACACCAACTTTCAATCTAAAATCACCTTAACTTTAAATCCAAACAGAATTATAAACTTCAAAGCAACTTTGACTTCCTGAATTATAATCTTTAAATTCTTTAGACCAGCACCCTTGACCACTTCATATCATTCATCATATTCTCTCAATTTCTTGCATAAAATACAAAAAAAGAAGTGTGCCCCTTTACCATATTTATTAGAGATTATGTCATATTTCTAACAGGTAAAATCATATAAAATAGCTTTAAAAGAAATGGATCAAATGATCAAACGGGTCAACAACCGTCCAACTTGCACTTTTAATGCTAAAATCTCTTTTAATTGTTTCATTCGAAAATTTAGTTTAGGGAATATATGTGATCATATCTTAAACTAATTATTTATTAAAAAGATAAATATGTTGAACAATTGTCTTGGATCAACGTAACCAGGCCTGTTTCGGCCCGCACAAAATCCATCAGCCCAACCAACCCATTTTCCCACTTCTAACATGTATGAAAGAACAAATTATTAAAGATGTAATACTCTGCCTTTTTCAGATACTTTTTATGAATTTTTAGTGCTCCTGTCAAAGCCTTTTTTGCATCCAAGCTTCCAGTTATATCACTCATGCTCTGAAACAATAAACGATTATAAATTCCAAAAAACCAAAAAGAAATAAGAGTAAAGTGAGGTTGGAACCATTCTCTGAAACAATAAACGATTATAAATTCCAAAATACCAAAAAGAAATAAGAGTAAAGTGAGGTTGAAACCATTTATTATGAACCTTTTTTGCATCCAAGCTTCCGGTTATATCACCCAACAACCCACCCCTTTGTCGTTCACACTGATGGCACATAACCGACTACATACTTCAAAACTCCCTACAAGTAACACAATTTTTACAATAATAATGCAAGTGTAATCAAGTCTATATAAAAAAGCATAAGCCAGTGGACATTCTTCATATGCATTGGGGATTTATTTAAACCTTTTTCTATAGTGAAATTATGCTACAAGGTATGTAACAGCACAAATTTTATGGCATACCTCTTTTGCAGATCACTGCCCCTTTGTTAAAGGGCTTGTAGGCCGAGTTGTCCTCTTATAAACAATAGCATAGTTGTTCAATCCAGTACACATATAAGTAAATCATTATTTCAGAAGTGGCATACCCATTTAGAGATCACATTTTCTTAAATCCTTGATGAGGCCATTAGAAGAGCAACCCACATCTCCATAGCTGATCTCCTCATTTCACAATCACTCATCTAGGGGCATTCTCATTGCTTATTTCATAGGAGTTGGTAACAAAAATACCTGCAAACCAAACTCTAGTAGACAAAAAAAAAACACAAAACGAAACCTTAATTAGCTTTTAAGAAACATAAGTTCCACAAAGTTGAACAAAACCAAACACTAAATAAAATAGATTAACCTGAACAAATCAATAGCCACTCAAAGAGTAAAACATTTTAAAATGCTTAAAACCTCCTAAATTGCGAACAAATTTATGAAATTAATAAATGAATTAAGTAGTGAAACATCAAAACAAAATGAAATGTAACACATAAATGAAAAGCAAGATTAATTCAGAAAACAAATGAACCAAACCCCAACTAAAAAACAGAGATTTATACCGGCAAGTTCCCCGCATCGATTTGCATTACGACATGAAACTAGAATGGCTTCCCGCGGTCCTTCCGACTACCGTTGCAAATAATACACTACAAATTGGTGGGTGAAACCGGAATCAGCGTGCGACTTGTAGGATCGTTGAATCGATCAAACGAGACGTTCAGAAGAGTTCTTGATCAATACGAAAGGCGGAAATAGACGTATTGATGTTGTAGCAGCTTGATTTACACTTAGAATCACTTTAACTGTCTCTTGTATTGATTTGGAACAGTTTACAGATCTGGAGACACTTTGGCAGAGCTTCGCTACCAGAATCAGAAGTTACAAATGAAATCTCAAGACCACTATATATAGGACAGCCACTTCGTACGAACCAGCACATGCCCAGTTCGCACGAACTGGTCAGTTCCTACAAACTGGCCACTTCGTGTGAACCTGCTGGTTCGTCCCAGTTTCCCGTTTCTTTCGTACTATGTGTCTTGATCTATCTAACTTGTTACAAGACTCGATACAAGACGAAGTCGACAGACATATGCACCAACAAACTCCCCCTTGGATGTTGACGAGTCTTCGGTACGAGTCTTAAGTATGACAAGTCTTCAGTCTTGATTAGTCTTCTCGCTCTCTCCAAAGTGTATGTCTCTGTAAGCATCCTTCAATCTCTATCTTCTCTTCTATCTCTCTCTTACTTTCCCAGAATCGCAACCTGACTCTTCAAATTCTCTTGATCAGATCTCTTGATTCTTTAAGTTCTTCAGCATTAGCAGCTAGCGTGGACGGCATGATTCAAACCTGGCTCTAATGTCTTCAGACTCCCCTTTGCTAGCAGACTCCCCCTTAAGTCATTCCGAGATCGCAATCTGACATAGCTCTCGTTCTAGGATCGTAACCTGGCTCAAACTCCTCTCAGGCTAAGACATGGGGACCTGCATGAATCTCTACCCAAAAGGAAATTTCTCAATTTTTTAAAAATTTAACAATTTTAGAAACCACTTGTTGATATCTTTTAACATTTTTCAAATTAACCACTTGTATTCGAAACACACAAATTTCGACATTTCATTAATTTGAAACCATTTAATCATTTCAAAATCATTTCTCATTTCAAATAAACTCTCCCAACCTTGTTGTCCATCATGTTTAGCACTCAGAATTTTGAAAATCAACTTTTCAACATCAGTTGTCGAAAATAAGATGAAATAAAATCTTTTTGATTTTTCAAAATTTTATGCTAAAACATACTAATGAAAAGCAGTAACGAAATATTTACAGACAATATTTTTGTGAGTTTATGTCAAAGGATCATATCAGTTTATAACAAATCACTAGCACCGTTGAGCTTTAAACACTTTAAGTTCTAAACGATTCACTTAGATTGTCAGTATACTGATCCACTTAAAATTTCACACAAATTTCAATTGTTTTGAGATACGAGATTAGTGTTTTAAGGACTTAAATTCGCGTGTCCCACCTCAGAATATACTCCCGTATCCAGACTCCTATATTCAGTTTTACAAGTGAATGTACACTAATGATATCTGTAAGTGGGTGAAGGCGAGACCATGAGAGCTCAGGCTATTGCTTTCGCAAAATCAGAGAGATGATGGCTCGACTTTAGCTGTGTTCCCTTTAGAGAATCTTTTTTTTTTCAACAGCACATGATTAGCATTTTTCAATGTTTCATCATTTTTTATGCTGAGGGTGGGCTTTAAGATTAAAGCAGTGCAAAGTATTATACGAGGACTAGGCTATTGCTCCCGCAAAATCAGAAGTCCTGGTATAATACCCCAGATATCATCACGCACAAAGACCTAGTATGTCAGAAATAGAAAGTCCTTCAAACAAGATTTCAGGGGTTACATATATATCCGAGAGATGTTCCCCACGAGATAAGTAAGTATTGATATTTAGGTTTATATCTCGACAACAATCTACTAAGCGTGTAAAAACCTACTGGCATATCATCAGTGAGACCGTTTATCACATTTTAACTTTCCAAATCTTTAGCGTACTGTGATTGTCTACTGATGTACTATCATTTCCTCTCTTTCACAACAAAACTCATTTTGAATTTTCGATGTTTTTGGATTTTAGATTTTATCATGTTTTTGGATTTTTCAAATTTAAAAAAATCTAAAATTTTTATACTCCCCCTAAAATCAAAAATATCTTTCAATTTTTGATTTTCAAGGAAAATTTGAAAATAAAAGTAATAAACTGTACAAATAAACTAACAAACTGATATGAATTGCTTCAATTCGCCATTCACTTGGCATAAACAATCAGAACTCCCCCTGACAACAAACTATTTTCCCATTATGATTTCAAAACACTTAAGTTTGTTTTAATCAAAATGGTTTTTTCCAGAAAATTAATTTGTTTGTCATTTCACAAACATGGGGATTAGTTCATCATTTTGTTCTTTCAACAACTTGTGAATGAAACCCCTTTTTCTTTAACCATTTGAATGAAAGTTAAATCAAGTTCAACTCAATGACCTTGAATAACCACTTGTAGGTACTCATCAATAATACCACTTGTAAATTGAAATATAACAGTTTTGAATTTCTCAAGAAAGATGCCGATTCCTACTCCCCAATTACGAACCTGGGAGTTCCGGCAAGTCAGGATTTTCAGTTAAAGAGATTCACCCAAGCCCGACGGTCCTTGGGTGATTCCGAGTCATCATCACTCGGTTTCTTTACTTTCTTCTTCTTTTCATAGAATTCCTTTACCCCTTTGACCTTCCCGTCAACCATTTTTCCAAAAATATTTAGAACTTTAGGGTTAAAGGCTTTTTCAACATCAAATTCTTTCTTTTCAGAAAGAGAATTGATTTGAAATCTCAATTTTGCCAATTTTTTGCTTTAAGTTTCCGTTTGAGAATGGTGGAAAATTTGCATCATCCATTGTCGGAACAGAATTATCACTTTTTAGCTCAACTTGTGGCTCCTCTGACTTTGACGAATCAGATTCATCGCCAGAAAGTGGCTCCTTTGCTTCCGAAGAAACAAACTCATCGCCAGATTTATCATCTGATTTCTTAACAACGCACTTTTGATTGTTAAGATTTACATTTCTTTTGTAAAATCTTTTAGAACACTCACCAACCTCAAATTTTGAATTTTTGAACAATTTAAATTGTTCGGTTGGTGGTTCAATATCAACCATCTTTTCTTTCAATTTTTCAGAAACTCCCTGTTTTGTTTGGGCTGCCTTTGGACAGTTCAATGCAATGTGCCCAACTTTTTGACATTGATAACAGGTTCTTGTTTCCTTCTTCTGAGTAACATCCTTCTTCATTTCCTCTTGCTTCTTAGCAAGGAATTCTTCGTTCGATTGCTTCCAGAATGAGCTCTTTTCCTCTTCTTCCGAACTTGCTCCTGAAACAAAAACAACTTTCGATTTAAAATCTTTAACATATTTTTCATTTTTATGATTTTCTGGTGGAATAAAACCTAATCCTTTCTTTTTTGAAATTACTGTTATGGTTTGGTTTCTTTCGATAACCAGAACCAGAACTGTAACCATTTTTCTTGTTTAATCTTTGTTGAACTCTTGAAGTGTATTTTTTAGGTTTTTCAGTAAGATTTACATCTTTTATTTCAGAAATATTAATTTCTGTTAATTTGAAAACCTTATAAATCATTTCAGTTTTAATACCTCTTATTGGAAATTCTTCATCAGAATATAATTTGTTAGAATCATTCAAAGTATATGCTACTTTGAATGTTTCATCATTCAAATTATTTTGTGACATCAGAAAATCTTTATTGTAAACCCTTTTTTCCTTTTCGACTGTTGGACTTGAAGTGTCAGAATTTGACTTTGACGTTGACTCTGACTTTGAACTCTTAGATTCAGACTTTGACTCTGACTCCTCATCCTTCTCAAACACCTGATCGACCGCCTTCTTTATTAACTCAGACTCATGATCAGTGTCAGACGATGTGAATGTGACATCAATATTATCTGGCAATCCATCTGAAGGTTCAGATTCCCACTTTAAATTGGTTGCCTTTTTGACTCTTTCTGAATTAGGATTTCGTGGAGAATATCCTTCTTCAAGCTGAGGTGGACACTTGGTATAATTGACACTGTGTTTCTTACCAGTATCCTTTACTTCAGATGTCTTCTCTTCAAACGCTTTCATGCCTTCTAATGTAGGATAAATCCTGTCAATCACGTAAGAAGCACATGAATAACTTTTAAATAACCTGTTTACCCTCTCAGTTTCAATCCTCTGAGTTTCCAATTTTTGTTCAAGTTCAGCACATTTCTCAATGTACTGATTGATGATTTTCTGCTTCGTCATGAACGCTCCATTGAGTGTCTTCATAGCTATCGCTTGTTCATTGCTTGACTTGTTATATTGATTCATAGCTTTGTTTAAAACATCATAGGATTCTTTTAATCTGTTCATGTTATGAATCAATTTGTTGTTGTGCCTTTTCATAGTATCACAATTTTCACACTTCTCAGGAATCTTTTCAGTATCAGCTTCCTTCTCAACCTTGATAGCTGGAATTACTTTAACCTGCCTTTTTACTTCTTGAACATTTTCCTCAGGTTTGACCTTTTCTTTGATCTCTTCCATTTTACCTGCAAAATACAAATTAACATCATCACTATCAGATGAAAATTTTCTTTTATAATATTCAAGTTTTCGAATTTCTTCACTATCATCATCACTCTCTTCATCTGATGAGTGATCAAAGATTGGTGCTTTTTCTGAAGCCTTTTTTGTTGAAACTGGTTCTTCTTCTTTCTTTTTAGGACTGTATTGCTGAGATTCGTAATAAAAATACGCTAATTCATCTTCAACAGTTGAATCTTCATAAATTTCAGCAACAAATGCTTTAGACACTGAAGGTCTGTTAGGATCATAATTATCCCAACTAAAACCTTCTGGAAGTCTTTCATCTTCTTGATCTATCAGACCAAGACAAACTTTCTTTGATGGTTCTTCGATCAGCTCCTTCCTAGCATGTGAAGTTTGTGGCGATTGTTGTTGATGCGGAGCAACTTGATGATAAATCGCCTTTCGATGATAATCATTATTGACGAATGGATTTTGAGCTCCACTAGCTTCGCGATTTATGCATTCTCGTTTAAAGTGCCCCTTTTCCCTGCAACGAAAACAAGTAACTTTAGATTTATCAAAACCTAAAGGTGAAGTTCCAGCATCACGGAAATCATCTCTTCCAGTGATCTGTTTAAACTTCTCAGCTCTTCTCAACACACTAGCCATACACCACTTTATATCCATTAATTCCATCTCTTCTGCATCAATCTGATCATAATCCTCTTTTGTCAACATAGGATTTCCAATCTTTCCCGCAACCAAACTTTCATAAGACTCTAAAACGGTCACCAACAAAGGCATATGACCTTTGGCTACCTCTTCCGAGAAATTTTGACCATTCTCAAGATTTAATGCGATGTTGCATTGTAGTACTTTGCCATTATTGGTTGCTGAAAAATTTGGATCAAATGACGGATATGAAGAAAATCTCTTATTGTTGTTTGATCCTTGAGATGAACCTCCAGAAGAATTGTTTACGTTAAATGCAGTTTCGATCTTTGGTGCAATGTTGGTCTTATCAACCGTACTTCCTTTGTAGTACAAACCAATGTCCTGTTCACCATTAAAGTCCTTCATTTTCACCATCTTTCGTTGTTCCATCTCTTGAACTTCGAGTTTTTCAATGAACTTACTCAACGATAGATTTGCAAAATCATCATTATTCTTCAACATCATAAGATATGTGCCCCAAACATCTTGTGGCAATGCATCAGCCAACTTTTCAACCCATTCTTCTCTATCTTTCTTGATATCCAGTCGTTTCATGTTAACCACCAAATTGCAATCTACTTGGTGTTTTCAGTTTTTAATCCACGAAATAGATCAAATTCTTTCTTCAAAAGAAATTTTTTGTTCTTGATCATGTCTTGACTTCCAACAAACTTTGTTTTTAGTGGTTTCCACATTGAGTGTGCACTTCCGTTGTGTTGCAATAAAATCAAGATGTCTTCCTTAATGGCTTGTTGCAAAATACTGATCATCTTTTCACTTTTGTATTTCTTTTTCTCATCATCATCTAAATCTTTGATAGCAACAACCTCTCCGTATTCATCAATTGGTCTAACATATCGTTGTTCAACACATTCCCATGCATCTAAATGATTCGCTTGAACCCAATTTTCAAAACGTTCCTCCCATCTGTTATACTCCTCAATATTCATGAGCTTAGGCGGTTTTTGCATGGTGCCCATTTCATTTTCTAAGTTCACATTCTGAGCCATAGTGATCGGGGTAGCAAATGCGTTGTAGAATTCGTTTTCCATGTTTCGGTTTTGAAAGATTCACAAAGACTGATTGTTCAAAGGAGCTGAGTTTCAAACGAACTGATTTGGTGCGATTTGGGTCACTTCGTACGACCTGGATCAAATACAAATAACCTGAACCCTTCAAACAACCTCGTGCGAACTGAGATGGTGCGAACTGTCTAAACTCCAAACCGTGCGAACTGAGTCAATTCCAAATCGTGCGAACTGAGTTCAATCCGTGCGACCTGAGTTCATGAAACCTGATAAGTTCAATTCATGCGGACTGGGGTCACTTCGTGCGACCTGATCTAAATTTCCACACGGACTGGTTTAACCCGTACGATCTGGTTCACTATTGTTCAATCCGTGTGAAGTGAATGAACTTTCCACGCGACCTGGTTCAGACCTAAGCAACTTCGCACAACCTGGTTCACCTTTAAACAAATTAAACTTACTTCGTGCGAACTGGCTGTAATTCCACACGACCTGGTTCAACTTTCATGCAAAGTGAAACCCTAATTTCACACGATCTGAGCCATATTCGAACGAACTGATGAGTTTTTGTCAATTTTAATCAAGTTTTAGGTCGATTTTAGGTCTGATTTTTTCAAGGATTGATTAAAAATGTGTTTTACGTGTTATATGTGAAAATCAACCCATTTTATCCGTGAAATCGTTGAAATTTTGAAGAAAAAGTGTAGAAAATGAGTAGAAATCAGATTTTTTCGGTGAAAACAAGCTGAAATGGTAAGAACTCTTCCTCCTGAGCTCTGATACCACTTGTAAGATCGTTGAATCGATCAAACGAGACATTCAGAAGAGTTCTCAATCAATACGAAAGGCGGAAACAGATGTATTGATGTTGTAGCAGCTTAATTTACACTTAGAATCACTTTAACTATCTATTGTATTGATTTGGAACAGTTTACAGATCTGGAGACACTTCGGCAGAGCTTCGCTACCGGAATCAGAAGTTACAAATGAAATCTCAAGACCACTATATATAGGACAGCCACTTCGTGTGAACCTGCTGGTTCATCCTAGTTTCCCGTTTCTTTCGTACTATGTGTCTTGATCTATCTAACCTATTACAAGACTCGATACAAGACGAAGTCGACAGACATATGCACCAACAGTGAGGTCGGCGGCGGTGCTGCTAGTGTGTCTTCAATTCTCTCCCTCTTTGTAGTTCTCTCCCATCGCTCTTTACAACATCAGTAAGAGGTGATACAACCTACATAAAACCACCAACAATCACAATCATCACACAAGTTGCAACAATATTCCAACTTAACAGCAAACCCTTGATCTAATGAGTCATACTTCAAATTCGTAACCACACTTCGAATAGAAACATAACAACAACAGAATCACAAAATAAGTAAACAAAAAAAAACTTACACAAATGAGCCCTAAAATTGTAAGATCTTGAAACGAAAGAGATGAAATCTACAAGAATTTAATCCATAAAAAGCAATCCTCATATATGCTAGGAAAGAGGAAACCTTTGTTTCGTATGATGAGACAAATTGGTTGCAGCCTTCAATTAAGACTCTGGTATCCAAACCCTAGATCGATTGTCTTCTGGCATGATGTCTTGCTTGCTTGAGGGGATACTCTTCTTTCTTTATCTCATGTATTATAGGATTCAAGGGGAGGTTTCGACTTAATTAAATCTTTAATTCATCATCAATTTACGAAACGTATTCCATCGCACTCATCCAGATCCATTCAATTTTGCCATAAAGAATGAAATTGAAGAGGTTGCATTCAATCCCACTACAAAATCCCAATTTTAACCCTCAGGCGTCTTAAAATTAAAGCCAGATCCCTATTATGTTGGCTTGCACTCTCTTGTAAATGTTGCTTTATAACTTGTACTTGTAGTAAAATTACAATTTTGTACATCACTTCTCCTTTATATAGTATTATAGATAAATTTATTTTTCGGTATGAGGAACATAATTTTAAATTACTTAATAATAAATTAGCAATAGAATCAAATTCAATAAATGAACCTGGAAATTTTTAGTAAACCAAAATTACGACGACGCGTTTAACATATAAATTGAATTTAGATAATTTAGATGTAACTACCTTTGTTTGGTTTATCTAATTTAATTTAAAAAGATATGTGGTATTTATTATTTTATTACTTAATTTAAATGTAGTACAAAGATTATATTAAGTAGAGATAAATGGGGAAAAATATATTTTTAGGTGGGAAAACCATATTGAGATCACCACATTGAGCACCATGTGTCCTCCATCTAGTTTACTATATTATATAGTATAGATATAGATTGTTATAGTAAACTACAATTTGAGTCCTTGTGGTAAACACTCCATGGCACATTGAGTCCCTATTCGGTAAAATTGAACAATCAAGTTCCTGTGGTTGTCATCAATAATATCTCTACTAACATATCTCATTAGTCAACCGTTAGTTAACCAGGTAAAACAAGTCTGGATGTTAAGGAAGTGGAGAGAAGAGAAGAGAACTTGGAACCGTTTAAAGGAGGAGAGAAGTGAACCGTTAAAGGAGGAGGAAGTTTATGAAGCTACGGCCATCGCGATAGAAAACTTGGAACGTCGCGCATAATTGGTTAATCTAGATGCCGAGGAGAAGTGCGAAGTGCCATTCTTCGGTTAAAAATCAAGGAAATTGAAAAGGCTAGGGCTGCGGATCTTCAACAAAAGACGAGGGTAAATTGGGTCAAGCTCGGAGACGAAAATTTAGCATTTTTCCACCGGATTATAAAAAACAAACGTGGCAAAAAAATGGATAAATGAGATGCTTATAAATGGGGCGTGGATTTCGGACCCGGTTCAATCGAAAGACTAGATCAGAAGGTGGTTTAGAGCTTTCTTTGCTGAACCCATGAGAAGAAGACCTCGCTACTTAAACCTCAGGCTGCCATCCATATCCTCTACCAAAGCGAACTCTCTTGTGGTCCCTTTCTCGAATGATGAAATAAGGAGAGCGATCAGGGATTGTAACGGAGGAAAAGTGGCGGGACCGGATGGCTTTTTCAATAAGTATTGGGAAACGGTTGGGCCGACCGTCATGAAGTTCTTGGAGGATTTCCATGCTACAGGCCAGAGGTTGCAATGTGTCCTTTGTCGCTTTGATACCAAAAAACTCGGACCCCCAAGTACTCACTGAATTTATACCTCTCTCTCTTGTTGGGTTAATATATAAAATTGTGTCAAAAGTGTTGGTGAACCGTTTGAAACGGGTTATTGATCCCTTGATCTCTCTGAATCAATCGACTTTTTAGGGGGGGGGTATTCTTGATAACCCATTAATAGTAAGCGAGTTGATTTCCTGGACCAAGAGAAGAAAATAAAAAATGTTAATATTTAAAATAGACTTTTTACAAAGCCTATGAATCGCTAATTTGGAAGTTTTTATTCAAAACTTTGAAGTTTAAGGGGTTTCCGGCTGATTGGGTTAAGTGGATTAGAGGGTGTCTTGTATCGGGAACAGATCGGTGTTAGTTAACGGCTTACCAATGGGAGAATTTCCTTTTAAAAGAGGATTAAGGCAAGGGGATCCTCTATCCCCGCTCCTCTTTATTTTAGCAATGGAAGTTCTAAACATTCATGAAACGAGCAGTGGAGATAGGCCTTTTTCATGGAGTAAATGTAACGCTTCGCATATTTTTACTTTCCCAATTTAGCAAGTATTGTTGTAGATTTTATTTTTAAAAACTTGTACTCATGTCGTATTCTATCTCGTTTCATTTTGTAATCCGAGACAGTTGATCATAATGAAAACGCCAATATTTTATTCATATTCATGATACTTATGTTAGACTTGCTTGCATATTTATACTAACAATCGACATTTAAACACTATTATACATGTTCACACAATACACATTTATGCTTGTTACACGTAAAACCGGTTAAAACACATAACATAATCGAACTTGAACCTTGAGAGAAAGGAATGCCCCTCTCGCGCGAATGGGCCTTTTTCACATTATAAACTGCACACTTAACACCCTTGTCAATTATCAACATATCATAACAATATAACCATAAGTGTAACAACTTTTATAATTCGTTACAACAAGTTCAACAAGAACAACTGATCATGTTTGATGTATGAATTACATACAATAATAACTTCAACATCCCCCCATAATTCATACACCAAACATATCAACTAAACCCAGTTTTTCACACAACTGCTCATGCTGAACACTGTTCAACCCCTTTGTGAATAGATCGGCTAATTGATACTCAGTAGCAATTTTTTCTGGAGATACGACTCCATCAACAATCTTTTCACGCAAAAAATGTAGATCAATTTCAAAGTGCTTAGTCCTCTCATGGAAGACTGGATTTAGAGCAATAGATATAGCAGATTGACTGCCACAGAACAACTTAACAGGCAATTTATACTCAACTTTTAACTCTTTAAAAATGTTTAATATCCACATTATTTCACATGTAGCAGAGCATATAGCTCTGTTTTCGGCTTCAGCCGTAGAACTGGAAACAACACTTTGTTTCTTGCTTTTCCAAGAAACTAACGAGTTTCCTAGAAAAATACCAAACCCAGTAACGGACTTTCTAGTAGCCAAACACTTGGCCCAATCCGAGTCAACATACCCAGTTAGCCCAAAACCATTACCTTTTTTAAACATGACTCCTTTTCCTGGAGACAACTTTAAGTACTTAAGCAGTCTTAAAGCAACTTGTAAATGACAAGTATTAGGAGCATGCATAAATTGACTTAAAAATTGCACCACATAACTTATATCTGGTCGGGTTATAGACAAGTAAATGAGTTTTTTGATTAACTTCTGAAAATTAGTGACATCTTTAACTACTTCGTGACTCTGAGCTAACTTATTAACTAACACATGACTTGCCTCAATTGGAGTATTAACAAGTTTGACTCCTAAATATCCAAACTCACTAAGTAACTCGAGACAATACTCCCGTTGAGTCAAACACATACCAACATCAGAATATAAGACTTCAATCCAAAGAAAATATTTTAGAATTCCTAAATCTTTAATCTGTAAATTATCACTTAGGATTTTCTTCACATTAACAATTTCAGACTGAGAATTGCCAGTAACTATTATGTCATCTACATATACTAAAAACATAATGAACACAAAGTTTTTTGACAAAGTATACATAGAATGATCACACACACTCTGAACAAATCCCATATCAACTAATACATGTGTTAACTTCTCATTCCACTTCCTAGGTGTCTGTTTATGGCCATACAAAGATTTAACCAATTTACAAACTTTGGTTTCATTATTTGGAAAATACCCAGGTGGTAATGACATATAAACATCTTATGTGATAGAACCATATAGGAAAGCATTATTAATATCAAGTTGGAAGATAGCCAATTATTTTTAACAACAAAACACAAAACACAACGTATAGTAACCATTTTTACCACAGGAGAAAAGGTTTACCCAAAGTCAACCCCCCTTGACTATACCCTTTAGCAACAAGTCTAGCTTTGAATCATTCAACCTCACCACTAGATTTATACTTCACCTTATAAAACCATTTACAAGCTGTAGGCTTCCTATCTTTAGGTAAATCAACAAGGACCCAAGTTTTATTTCGATACAAAGCTTCCATTTCTTTATTCATGGCTTCTACCCACCTAGGGTCTTTAACAACCTCAAAATAACTAGTTGGTTCAACAGTTTTGTTAAGACTCGACACAAAAGACATATTTTCAACAGACATATTCGAGTAATTAACAAATTTCTCAATACCATACTTTACTTTACTTTCCCATCAACAATATAATCACTAAACTTTTTAGGCAAAACATTTGTTCTAGATGACCTCCTAACCTCAACTCTATTTCCCTCAGACAGGTTGGTCTCATCTGGTGGAAGTTCAGTGTCCTCTGCCCTGCCCAGACTCTCACCTCTACTAGTCTCACTATTACTAGTAGTCATAGTTGTTGCATCTCTGACTACATGATGACTACAGTCAACTACACTAGTAGGGGCAGCCGTGGTAGAGTCACTTGGCTGCTGATCCTCACCGAAACTGTCATGGCCCTCGTCCCAGTTTTACCCGGTCCAGGAGCCGCGGGACAGAAACCCGTGGTATTTATTAATTGAGTTGACAGCGAAAGATTTTACAGGATCTTTTAAAACTTGAAATGCCCGATTATTTTATTACATAATTCGGGAGAAACCCTGTAATTTACAATAGAGGAATTTCACAAGGAAATTCCCTGATTTACAAAACATGTTTATTTATTTAACTGAGCCACTACTTCAAGCTTGTTAGTGCTCCGTATCACTTTTCCTTGGTTCACAGTAGTCACTTGAAACATGTTTTGAAAATATTTTATCAGCGGGGAAATACTGGCGAGTCATTCAAATTTAACAAAACGACACATAGTTATAAATTACAGTATAAGAGCGATTACAATGGTTTCTATCTTATTTTTATCTAGCGCCGTGTCACCTCCTGGTGACGATGGTCATACCACTATTGGGTCTTTTTCCCCAAGTAGTGATGATTATCACTGTTAGGATTTATTAGCCTAACCGTGAGAAATTAGTAATGTGCACAATACCCCACTAGCCAGTGATTAAGATAACCATGACTTAATCCCTGTAATTATAACCTTTGAAAATAAATGGAGTATTGTAAAATACTTTTGATAAAAGAGAATGACTCACATTGCAGATTTAAAAGGGCAGAGTTTAGCCTACTGATTAGCCTTGTAACCTAATTTAAATAACAATGCACACGAACTAGGCCAGTAACTAATACAGCATTTACGATAACTCACGAGATTAAAACCCTCACAACGAATGACAAAGTGCAATACTTAAACATCCATCGAATTTATGACGAATGACAAAATATGGCCCTAATGTGGGCATCACTTAAACATCCATTGGATACTTTCAATCGATCGGAAATTGAATCGTAGCAGCGATCGAGTTAATACCCTGTATCGTAGCAGCGCCTTGCTATATTGAAAGTGGAATTCGAGCAGTATAATTTCATTTTTGAGATTTGTTTTCGACACCAGTGAACAGGCCATGATCAGTTCTATTTATAGGTGAAAAATGGGGTTTACGCGGCCCGCGTAAACCCTAGCTTGAACCTTACGCGGCCCGCGTGGCCACTTAGTCTACGTGTAGGTTTGCTGGGTCACGAGTAGGGTTGCCCGGTGGATGCCATGTGGCCCGGATGCTTATCCGGTCAAATGTTGAGTTGATGCGGCCCGCGTAAGGGTCTGCTTATCCTTTACGCAGCCTGCGAGAAGACCAAAATATGATTTTCTTGGTTTTTTCATATAGATTAGTTTTTCAGGGTCCGGGTTTTCACTTACGGGTCGTTTTGGGACATTTTTGAAGGCCCTTACATCCTCCCCACCTTATTTAAAATCTCATCCTTTAGATTTATTGAAATAATTGAGGATACTTTCGCTTCATCTCCGATTCCAGCTCCCAGGTATATTCGGGTCCTCTTTTCGAATCCCATTTGACTTTAACTAGTACCAATCTTTTGTGCTTGAGAAACTTGATCTTTCTGTCTTCTATTTGAAGTGGCTTCTCAATAAATTTTAACTTTTCATTTACCTCTACATCTTGAAGAGGTACTACCAGGGATTCGTCAGATAGACATTTCTTGAGATTGGATATTTGAAACACGTCATGTACTCTAATTAACTCTCCTGGTAGTTGTAAGCGATAGGCGACTGGCCCTATTCGTTGTATCACTGGGAATGGTCCTACGTACCTTGGACTTAGCTTTCCTTTCTTACCGAACCGAACTACTCCTTTCCAAGGAGAAACTTTCAAGAGTACCTTGTCTCCAACTTGAAACTCTAGTGGCTTGCGTCGATTATCGGCATAACATTTCTGGCGATCTTGAGCTGTTTTCAGTCTTTCCTTGATTTGAGTGATCTTGTCGGTAGTTTCTTGCTCAATTTCAGGACCTGATAATTGACTTTCTCCTATCTCTGCCCAACAGACTGGAGTTCTACACTTGCGTCCATACAGTGCTTCAAATGGGGCAGCTTCAATGCTTGAATGATAACTATTATTATAGGAGAATTCAATTAAGGGTAGGTGGTCATCCCAATTTCCACCAAAATCTATCACACATGCCCTAAGCATGTCCTCCAGGGTTTGGATCGTCCTTTCACTTTGTCCGTCTGTTTGGGGATGGTATGCAATACTTAGATTTAGTCGGGTTCCCATTGCTTCCTGGAAACTTGTCCAGAAATGGGAAGTGAAACGACTATCCCTATCCGATACAATGGAGAGTGGAACTCCATGTAAGGATACTACTTCATCTACATACAACTTGGTTAACATTTCCATGCTAAAGGTTTCTTTCATGGGTAGAAAATGAGCTGATTTGGTTAATCGATCCACAATTACCTAAATCGCATCATTACCTTTTCTGGTTTTGGGCAACTTAGTAACAAAGTCCATTGTTATGAGTTCCCATTTCCATACAGGCATTTCTAATTGTTGTAGTAGACCTGAGGGTTTCTGGTGTTTTGCCTTAACTTGTGAACAAGTAAGACACTTAGATACATAATTAGCTATATCTTTTTTCATTCCTATCCACCAGAAATTATTTCTTAAATCTTGGTACATCTTATTGTTACTAGGATGTATGGTATACCTAGATTTATGGGCTTCCGCTAAAATCTTATTTCTTAATTCTCCTTGCTTAGGTACCCAAATCTTTTTCTTGTGGAATCTCCAAATTCCATCACTTCCTGGTTCTAATTCCTTTATTCTTCCCTTCATTCCTTCAGCATCATCCTTGATTGCTGTTTCTTGAATGTTCTTCGGTTGTTCCATTAAGTCTAGTTGTAGACTTAATCTAAGAGCACGAACTCATCGTTGTTTCTCATGGTACTTACGACTTAAAGCATCAGCAACTACGTTTGCTTTTCCTTCGTGATATTGAATATCACAGTCGTAGTCACTTAGGATTTCCATCCATCTCCATTGTCTCATGTTTCATTCTTTTTGCCCAAATACGTATCTTAACCTCTTATGATCTGTATAGACGGTAAACTTACTTCCATACAGATAGTGTCTCCAAATCTTAAGGGCAAAAATTATGGCTCCTAATTCTAAGTCATGAGTCGTATAATTTTCTTCGTGCTTTTTCAATTGCCTTGAAGCATACGCAATTACCTTCTTGCGTTGCATTAGCACACATCCTAATCCTAGCTTAGAAGCATCACAATATACTTCAAAATCCTCCGTTCCTTCAGGTAAGGCTAGAATCGGAGCATTTGTTAATTTCTGTTTTAAGATCTTAAAAGCTTCTTCTTGTCTAGGTCTCCATTCAAACTTAATTGCTTTACAGGTTAGCTTAGTTAATGGTACAACTATTTTGGAAAAATCCTTAATAAACCGTCTATAGTATACGGCTAACCCTATAAAACTTCTAATTTCCATAGCTGACTGCGGGACCTTCCATTTGGTGATCGCTTCTATCTTAGCAGGATCTACGTGAATGCCTTCGTGATTCACCATATGACCTAAAAATTGTACCTCTTGTAGCCAAAATTCACACTTAGAGAATTTAGCGTAAAGCTTCTCTTTTCTTAACAAAGTTAAGAGTGCACGCAGGTGCTGACAGTGCTCATCCTGACTTTTGGAATAAATAAGTACATCGTCGATGAAGACAATTACGAATTTATCCAAATACGGTTTACAGTTTCTATTCATCATGTCCATAAATGCTGCAGGAGCATTTGTTAACCCGAAGGGCATGACTGTAAACTCATAATGACCATACCTAGTTCTGAAAGCAGTTTTAGGTATGTCCTCTTCTTGTACTTTCAACTGATGATATTCGGAGCGTAAATCTATCTTAGAAAAGTATCTAGCTCCTTGAAGTTGATCAAAAAGATCATCAATCCTTGGTAATGGGTATCGATTCTTAATTGTAACCTTATTCAATTCCCTATAATCGATACACATTCGCATTGACCCATCTTTCTTTTTCACAAACAACATTGGAGCTCCCCACGGGGATGAACTAGGTTGTATGAATCTTTTGCTTAGTAATTCATCTAACTGCTTTTTCAATTCTAGCATTTCAGTGGGTGCTAACTAATGGGTGAAGTGGGTGAACCGATGATTCTGTTTTCTCGTAGTAAAACTCTGTTTTGCCTTAGCGTTCTTTCGATTTCCGGATCAAATGACAATGGTGAAGCTTTGTGAGAGCCTCTAGTATGCATGCACCTGTAGAACCTGCACACTAAACACACCAGTGTAAACCCGAAAATAACAAAGCAAAACTAACAAACTGACACACGTTGCGCACTACTCCCCGGCAACGGCGCCAAAATTTGACGTGATTGTCGTGGTACACGCAAATTTAATCCCAATAACAACTATAGATAGTGGTAAAAGGGTATCGAACTCAGGGAGTATGTGGAAAATATGTCGATTATATAGCTTTGCAATTAAACTACAATTAACCTAATTTACAGAAAATAAAGATCAATAATTTGGATTGTTGTTTTAGAACACTAAATTAATAACTAATTGCAAATCAAATGTTGGTTGTAAAACAGATTAGGAGAGAACAATGACCATCTTAGGATTCAGTTTCTTTAAACAATTGTGTGAAATTCCAACTAGAAAAAGTTACATAGACATAACTCGTGCATAAATAATCGAAGTGATAAAAGGGAACAAAGTACTCGGATTTATAAACGCGAGGTTATTTCCCGATGATCAATTAATCAATAACCAACCCTAACCCTTCCCGTGATATCTCGATTGCCAACGGCACCAAGAACGTACTATTGAGACTAGGAATTGCACTATCGATTAACAAGCTACAAACAATTATGCATACACCATGATAATCAAGCAACACAAGTTATCATTCTAGAAATTTAGAAATAACCACACAAAAGTTCAAGAGAAACCTGCACCTAAGATGATCACCTAAAGGTTTAGCCACACATAGCTTGGTGAATCATCATAGCAATCAATTCAATGTTCATACAAATCGAATCACAAACCGAATGTTAGCAATCGTTCAAAACCAAGCCAAGATAGCCAAAATCGCCCCTAGTGTGTTCTCTAACCGACCAATGATGAGAATAGGTGAAAAGACACCATAAAACTGCATAAATGATGGCAGTTACAAGTTGTTCGCTGACTCCACCGTAACTTACGGTGACACCGTAAGTTACGGTGCAGATAATAGTGTTACGGTGGCTGTTGTCTGAGTTACGGTAGGATCCAGGTAGAATTCAGGTCCACCGTAAATTACGGTGGAACCGTAAATTACGGTGGAAACCTGGATTTTGCACTTTGTTTCATCTATCGTTTCGCGCACGACCCGTTCAACTCCAAACCGTCCAAAGCTGCGTTTTATCCACTTTAAGCTCCCTAACCGCACCTGAAACATAAGCAACCGTAGTCATCTAATTCAAGATAATTACGCGATTAAGTGAAGGATTAATTCGTCTTTTAACATGATTAAGGGTTGTCCTATGGACCACCCGTCACTAACTAATAAGGTGCCTTGGCTATCGGTGTTGTTCTAGGAATTAGATGAATTCTAAATTCTACTTCCCTATCAGGTGGTAACCCAGGTAGTTCTTCTGGGAATACATCCGGGTATTCTGATACTACTGGAATATCTTTAAGTTGCTTACCCTTAGTGTTAATGGTTACTGAAATCATATACACTAATTCTTGTTTTCTTGAATAACTGGCCAATTTCATTACTGAAATAAATTTCAGTGGCTTTCGTGGCTTATCTCCTGTAATCACCACTAATTCTCCTGTGGGCGTATGAATTTCTATGGAATTCTTATCACAAAGAATTCGGGCATGGTTGGCTACTAACCAATCCATTCCTAATACAACATCGAATTCGGCTAAATTCATAGGTAATAGGTTTGCAGAGAATTTATGGCCTAAGAGTTCTATCTTTTCTTCTCGCAAAACCTTATCTATGTTAACAGATTTCCCATCTGCCGTTTCTACCGTAAAAATGTGTCTAAGGTTGGTTAAGGGAAGGTTAAGAGCTTGGCAGAATGAAGTATTTATAAAACTTTGGTTTGCACCAGAGTCAAATAATACTTTTGCATAAACGTTGTGAACTAGGAACGTACCAGCTATCACGTCAGGAATTAGTTCTGCTTCCTGAGTAGTCAACTGGAAGGCTCTTACATTCTTTTTGGTAACTCCTTCTGTAGGTTTGACTTTGTTATCATCTGGTTTGACCAATTTCGGGCAGTCTGGCCTAAAATGTCCAGCTTCTCATCAGTTGTAGCAGATTGTGGATTTTTTTCTCCTGCAATCTTCTTCTTGATGCCCTGGAATTTTGCAGAAATTGCAATACCCCTTGCATCTATCAAAATTCTTTCTTTTACAGGCATTGCAAAATGCAATAGTAGAAGATTGCCCACTTCCTTTTCTCTTGAAGTTATTACGGTTACCCATACGAAATCCCTGGGTAATCTTTTGGACCACTTCCTTCTTCCGGTTTTCTTCTCTTGTGCGTATCAGCCCGTCAGTTAGGGTGTTAGCTAATTCCACAGCATCGTCAATAGTACGAGGTCTCGCAGCTTTAACGATGTCACGGATTTCGCCAATCAATCCCCAAATATAGCAAGAAATAAGCACCGGCTCTGGCGAAGCCAGGGTTGGTACCACTCTCGCATATTCGAAGAATGTCGAAGTATACCCTCGACAATCTACATCCACCATCCGGTGGTTCAGAAATTTATTCGCCATTTGTTCTTTTTCATACTCAGGACAAAATTTTCTTTCTACTAGTCACTTAAATTCTTCCCAACTCATGGCATAGGCTACATTGTTTCCTTTGGCTTGAAGTACCGTATTCCACCATTCTAGCGCCCCTTCTTTAAAAAGATGTGACGCGTACATGACCTTGTCTTCCTCAGCACATTTACTTATTTTAATCACCACCTCGGTTTTCTCTAACCAACGCAGTGCAGCAGTCGCCCCTTCGTTGCCTGCAAATTCAACCGGTTTACAGGCAAGAAACTCCTTGTAAGTGCAACCAGGCGTTGCAGCTTTCATTTTCTTAAGGAGTGGGGCTTGCATTCCATCGTTGTCGTTATTAGTATAGTTGCCGCCTCCGTTTACACTATTACTGAAATTGTCACCGTGTGTACGTTTGCTAGGAATAATTTGTTGAGGTTCAATTGGATTTCGGGCTGCAGCAAGGATTGCTGGAATAGCATTGGCTATTCCCTAAGCAACTATATTCTCGATATCTTGCCTATTCAGAAATTGGTCCTCATTGTTATGCTCAGATTGATTAACTTCATTAACGGGTTCATTACCAGTGTTTTCCATCTGGTAATTAATTTGTATAAATGATTAGTATAAAATAATTAATAACCAAACATAACAAAATAATTGCACATAATCACGTTAACAAGTATAGCCAAAATTGTCGATCTGTCGACGTTCAATATTTTATATCTTATATTAGGCATCCGTACACACTGGTTATCTTACAAAATTTTTATTTTTAAGTTATTACATATACTTATATTTTTATGATTATATTATTATTATTAAACACACATTCCTACAACCACATACTATCCCGTCAACTGACTTTTCAGAAACGGCGTTCTCTTTTGTCGTACTTCCAAGATATTCTTTCCCCTACTTCCCTAATTCGATTCCCTGCATCAATTAGTTCCTCGCCATAATGACGGAGTTCCGCCAAGTTTTCGGAGCTCATCGGTGGATGTAGTGGAGGTTTAGGGTCAAATTGAGGGAAAAAGGTATTAGGGTTGTTTAGGAGATTTTGAAACTGCCAGTCGGTGGTCCACCTTTCTTCTATCTCTGCTGGTAGAGGTTGGGAGTGGATAATAGGATCTGGGATTTCAGGTTCTAGGTCAACTGGAAGTTGTGCTTCCGCTGGGTAATTAAAAAGGTTTTCACCGGCAGGTCCGATGAGGTCACTAAGTGCCAATTTATGATCCAGCTCCTCCCAGGGTGGCATTTCCTGGTCTTGCCTAGAACTTTCCCCAATCTCTATTTCCTTGCCTTTACCTTTGGGATCCTCCGTCTTTACAACTTTCCGTGTCGCTGGTTTCCTCATGCGCACACGCCTCCAGCCCACAATTCTTCTTCTCTTCTTTGGCTTGGGTTTCTCCGGTGGTTGGGCTTGAAATTCCCGAGGTTCCTCCATGTCGGCACAATAACCGATAAAGTCTCTGGATACTTCCACATTAACAGAATAGAGATTGAGATTCTGAAGAGCTTCAGATAACTCATTCATGTTGTTTAGCAGATATAAAGAAACACAAAATTCTAGGTTAAAATTTTGTAAATTGAATTTTCACATAATCACAAAAAGGTAATTGGAAAATTTAACAGATTAATTAAAACAACATATTGCGATTTTCATATATATATATATTTATTTATTACAAATTACCACTGAAATTTTTAAATATACTAGGGATAATTTATTTTAGTCTATCTTTTCTTACTAAGTTATTTATTTAATGGGCAAAGTTTCTGGCTTATAGATGACATGGGTGCTAGTACTGGTCTGGTGATTTGACTATAAGTTAGCATTTACTGCTGTAGTGGCTAACATATAGAGATTTGCCCATTTTTCATCTAATTCATCTTCCCATGGTGGGTTATTGTCTATTTCCTGAGTTTCCTTATTATTCATCACTCCTTTTGGTTGTGACTTCTTTATTTTCCCTTGATTTTTTCTAATAATCCAACTTCTTTTCTTAGGGGTAAGTGGTTTCTCAAACTGTGCTTTACGAACAAATATTCCTTCCTCAGTTTCTGCTGAGTATCTTGAGGAATTTGATTGAAAGGAAGTTCCCTTATCTTTTGGTGAACTATCTAATTGACGATAGATATCCGAGATTCTTTGCTTACCCATACTGTAACTAACAAGTAGTCAGTTAAAAACACATAATCACAAAATGATAATCAAGAAAAATTAAGTATTTCTAATACTTAATTGGCTTAAATCAGTAGCTCTGATACCACCTTTTTCTGTCACGGTCCCCGTCCCGGTTTTACCCGGTCCAGGAGCCGCGGGACAGAAACCCGTGGTATTTATTAATTGAGTTGACAGCGGAAGATTTTATAGGATCTTTTAAAACTTGAAATGCCTGATTATTTTATTACATAATTCGGGATAAACCCCATAATTTACAATAGAGGAATTTCACAAGGAAATTCCCTGATTCAAAAAACATGTTTATTTATTTAACTGAGCCACTACTTCAAGCTTGTTAGTGCTCCGTAGCACTTTTCCTTGGTTCACAGTAGTCACCTGAAACATGTTTTGAAAATATTTTATCAGCGGGGAAATACTGGCGAGTCATTCAAATTTAATAAAACGACACATAGTTATAAATTACAGTATAAGAGCGATTACAATGGCTTCTATCTTATTTTTATCTGGCGCCGAGTCACCTCTTGGTGACGTGGTCATACCACTATTGGGTCTTTTTCCCCAAGTAGTGATGATTATCACTGTTAGGATTTATTAGCCTAACCGTGAGAAATTAGTAATGTGCACAATACCCCACTAGCCAGTGATTAAGATAACCATGACTTAATCCCTGTAATTATAACCTTTGAAAATAAATGGAGTATTGTAAAATACTTTTGATAAAAGAGAATGACTCACATTGCAGATTTAAACGGGCAGAGTTTAGCCTACTGATTAGCCTTGTAACCTAATTTAAATAACAATGCACACGAACTAGGTTAGTAACTAATACAACATTTACGATAACTCACGAGATTAAAACCCTCACAATGAATGACAAAGTGCAATACTTAAACATCCATTGAATTTACGACGAATGACAAAATATGGCCATAATGTGGGCAGCACTTAAACATCCATTGGATAGTTTCAATCGATCGGACATTGAATCGTAGCAGCGATCGAGTTAGTACCCTGTATCGTAGCAGCGCCTTGCTATATTGAAAGTGAAATTCGAGCAGTATAATTTCGTTTTTGAGATTTGTTTTCGACACCAGTGAACAGGCCATGATCAGTTCTATTTATAGGTGAAAAATGGGGTTTACGCGGCCCGCGTAAACCCTAGCTTGAACCTTACGCGACCCGCGTGGCCACCTAGTCTACGTGTAGGTTTGCTGGGTCACGAGTAGGGTTGCCCGGTGGATGCCATGTGGCCCGTATGCTTATCTGGTCAAATGTTGAGTTGATGCGGCCCGCGTAAGGGTCTGCTTATCCTTTACGCGGCCCGCGAGAAGACCAAAATCTGATTTTCTTGGTTTTTTGATATAGATTAGGGTTTCAGGGTCCGGGTTTTCCCTTACGGATCGTTTTGGGACATTTTTGAAGGTCCTTACAGAAACTCCCATGAGAACCATGTTCCCCCTCTTCATCATTGGGAGTTAACAAAACATTTTCAGAATTAATGGATGTAGGTGATTCAAACATATCAAAAAAGTTTATATGAGTTAAACTTTGATCTTGTAAAACATCAGAGTTATTCCTTTCAAGCGTTTTAAAAGGAAAAACATGTTCATAAAACTTCACATCTCTTGAATATAACTCTTTTTTACTATCCAAACTCCATAATTTGTGTCCCTTTTTTGAATTAGAATACCCTATTAAAACACATTTTTCAGCACGAGTAGATAGTTTATCACACTCATTTAAAACAGTACTAAAGCACAAACATCCAAAAACCCTTAAATGTTCAAGAGAGGGTTCAAAACCATACACAAGTTCATAAGGACTTTTACCTAATAAAACAGAAGAGGGAATCCTGTTAATCAAATACACAACAGTTAGAACACAATCTGCCCAAAATCCTAAAGGTAACCTTCCCTGATATAACAAAGCTCTAGCCATGTTTAAAAGATGTCGATGCTTCCTTTCCACCACACCATTTTGCTGTGGTGTATAGGAGCGTTAGGTCTGATGAATAATTCCCTTTTGTTTACAAAAAATTGACATTTGCTGATTGACAAACTCAGTACCATTGTCACTTCTAAACACCTTAATTCGTTTTTCAAACTGAGTTTGCAACAATTCATAAAAATTAACAAGGTTTTCAAAGACTTCATACTTATTTTTTAAAAGAAAACACCAAACAGTTCTAGAAAAATCATCTACAACAGTCAAGAAATACTTATACCCTTCCCTACTAGTGTCCTTATATGGACCCCGCAAATCCAAATGAATTAACTCGCCCACACTTTTAGACTTATGATCACTTTGAGGGAATGAAACTCTAACTTGCTTAGCCCTATGACATATTTCATAGGGATGTTTTTCACCAGACCCTAAGTTCAACCTATCTTTTAACACAGACAGAACTTGATTAGAGGGATGACCCAGTCTATTATGCCAAATATTAGACTTCATCATACTATTAAAACACAAATTATTACCATTCTTACTAACAAAATATAACCCATTTTCTTGTCTATCAGTCACCAGGACTTTCCTTGACTTCGAATCCTGAATAACACACATAGATTCATCAAACACAACAGACAACTTGTTATCTTTAGCAAGTTTATGAACCGACACAAGATTCACACTATAACTAGGTACATAGAAAACATCATTTAACACAACACCAGAAACTAGTTTCATGTCTCCAATTTTAGTAATTTTAGCACTAGTCCCATTAGGGTGACATAATTTTAAATCAAACTCATATACATCAACACAATTATACATGTCTTTATCATTCATTACCATGTGTTGATTAGCACCTGAATCTATGACCCATTTATAATCATTAGCATAACTCACAGCACTAGAGCAGCTAATAAAACTACCACAAACACCTGACACATTAACATTATTATTCAAACTAAGAGACTGACCTCCCATATTTGAACTTTGTTGCCTAGTTCCAGTTTTTTTCACTCACAAGACTTAGCAGCTTTGAAATTTGCTCATTTGTAAAAGGCATAGAAGAACTAGACACCATATTAGCCTTATTAACATTCACATTATTACTTCTACTGCCCTTACCACTCTGAACATTAGACCTTCTTTTAAACCCCTGTGGATACCCAATCAACTCGAAACATCTATCCACAGTATGACCAATCATATTACAATGTGTACAATTCAAATTCGGATTAGGTCCTCTAAACGGTTTTTTCGTTTGGTCAAAAACTTGATTCATTTTAGTTAGGAAAGACACATTTGGCCCATTTTTCTGACCACTACTAGCAATTCTATGTGATTCTTCCCTAGAAATGATGGAGAAAGCAACCTTAACAGATGGAAATGGTTCTCTTGTGAGTATGTTTGTTCTCACATGTTGATAAATATCAACAAGACCCATGAGAAACTGCATCAATTTTATTAGAGTAGTAAAATCATTATAGTCTTTAGTAGCTTTACAAGAAGAGGAAGGCAGTTGTAATATAACATCAAACTACTTCCACATAGTATTTAACTTGTGATAATATTCTGAAACTGTGCTACCGTTTTGGGAAATACAATTGAGTTTTTTATACAAATCATACACAACAGAACCATCTACCTTATCGTACGTCTCTTTCAAATCTGCCCACACTTCTGAGGCAAGTTTAGAAAAAACTTGCCCCAAATACAACTCCTCAGACACAGAGTTTATGTGACAACTCGAGTTTCCGACTTTCTTTTTCGCATTTAGTGCACGTTGACTTTGACTGTGTAGTTGTTTGACTTGTTTAACTTGTAACTGTATACGTTATTTTATAATGAACGCGTTGTGGTTACATGATTTTGTGTTTGGCTGTATAACATGAAACACCTGTTGAAAACTTAAACTGTTTAAAACATGAAAGGACCCGACGAAACAGACTGTTTCGCCATATACATCCCGACGAAACTGATGTGTTTCGCCATAGCACTTCACGACGAAACTGATGTGTTTCGTCGGCCCATTGATTCGCAAAGCCCATTAAGGGCCCAGAACGGTAATTCGTGGATATTAAGTGAAACCGACTTCCTGTTTCACACTTTTAACAAAAATAGAAACCCTAGAACTCTCTCTTTTGAAAAGGCGATACCCATCATCAACCATCATCTTTCTCTCTCGAATCCTCCCTTGTTCATCTCGAATATCTCGGTTAGTGCGTGCTTGTCTTAATCGGTTTCTTTGTCCCTTGATTTCTTTATACATGATGTGTTTATGCTTGATTTCTGGATTATAGGAGTGTATGTGTATTATGAATACTTAGGGTTTCATGAACCTCTCAATGATTATGCATGTTAGCGGGTATGCATAGAGTATGGATTTTTATGAGTATTGTTTTGTGATGATTACATGATTTTATTGATGATGATGATGATGATATGATCCCTGGTTCATTGATGTTTCGGTTGTGATGCATAGATTAATGGTTAGTAACATAAGACTCATTATATTGAGCGAGGATTGAATGATTTCTGTGTTGAATGATTACTGTATGATGAGGAATTGCTGTTTTACGGCTGATAGGGTTTATGTGTTTTTCGCATCTGCTGTAACTGTTGTCTGCGAAACTGAACTGTACGACGAAACAGAACTCTCGGCGAAACAGAATGTGTTTCGCCAAGAGTAGTCGACGAATCAGAAGTTCTGTTTCGCCAGGGGACACCTCGACGAAACAGAATGTGTTTCGTCACTATATGTGTTTCGTCATTATCTGTGTTTCGCCAACATGCGTGTTTCGCCGAATAGCTGATCTGTGCAGTAACTTGAGTTAATTCTGTTAAATGCTAACTGGAGTATTTAACTGCTGTTAAGTGTAGCCATCTTGTATATGATTGCGATTACGTGCTACATGTTTATACGTGCATAATTTGGACACAAACTGATTTCACATACGTGCATACTTTAGGACGTGATTGACTTACTTTGAGCACATACCTAGCATACCGAGCGAAACAAGGTGAGTTCACACACTTTCTAAGGCATGGGATTCCCGGTGGTTGGGAATGGGTTAAAGAAATTAAAAGAAGCCTACATATCCTCCTTGGGTAGGATATGTACCGCCATCCTCCATGGGTAGGATGCCAATATTAATCCTGCGTATTCTCCTTGGGTAGAATACGTACGTTCGTCCTCCTTGGGTAGGACAACAACCTTAACTATACTAGAACGATCTTCGCAAACATGCCTGGAATGGCCGCGAACTATACTTTAATCTTCGCAAACATGCCTGGAATGGCCGCGAACTATACTTTAATCTTCGCAAACATGCCTGGAGGGCCGCGATACAAACATAACCAGTCTAGAAAACATGGGAAACCCCCACTAATCTTCGCAAACATGCCTTGAGGGCCGCGATGCTATTACATACGATACATGATTACTAATCAAACATATGATTTACGAAATGAACATTGTGACTAAATAACCAACTGTGAACTCGCTCAACTAGTTGTTGACTCTCTGTTACATGCCTTGCAGGACCATAGGTACTTTTGGAGCTTGCACGGGAGGCACAGTCGTTGTGGACATGGATCGTGAATGTGTTGTTAAACATTATAACATTTTGTACTTAACTTATGTTGGGTTTACATTAAATGCTTCCGCGACACACTTGTTTATATTTGGTTTTGTAAACACCTATCGTATTGATGAATGACTTTTGATTTACATACTTATGTTCAATATGATTGGTGGCTTGATCCTGGTCATGTCACGCCTCCAAGCGATAGTTTTCCGTGTGTGGATTTTGGGGGTGTGACAGATTGGTATCAGAGCCATTGGTTGTAGAGAACTCGGTTTTAATAAGGGAAAAACGTTTTTATTAAAACCAGACTATAACCAGAACAGTGCTCAACGATCCACAACGACGCCTCGCTCCACGTGCAAGACTCATCACTCTAGGTAATATGGTACATGTCTTATTGCCTACTTGCTAGAATTGCATAGAACTTTGCTCCGGGTATGCTTAGGTTAACTTGACACTATTGCATGAGAACACTTGTGTGATTATTCCCTTTTGTTATCGCACTACTCGCGAACCTCTCTCACTTATGTCATATTTACTATGAAGATCATGTTTGGACGTATCAACATGACGCAAGCCCAACTGACGGCTCTTATTAACGAGCGAGTTGCTGAGGCACTTACAGCCGCACAAGCAGGAGGTATACCCTGCAGTTGTAACTCACACTAGGATCTTTAGATCCTACACTCCTAAACCAACTCTTGTGTTTTAATCTTGTACTGGATTCTTATATACAACAGGTCAGCACGCTTAGCCACCTGTTTGTACCTTCAAAACTTTCATGGACTGTCGTCCTACTACTTTTAGTGGCACGGAAGGAGCGGTTGGACTCCTCCATTGGTTTGAAAAGCTCGAGTCCGTATTCGAAATGTGCGAATGCCCTGAGGCTCGCAGGGTGAAGTACGCCACTGGTACACTAGAAGGCATTGCGCTGACTTGGTGGAATGCGCAAGTGCAGATGTTAGGATTGGCTGTTGCTAACGCCACACCCTGGAATGATTTCAAAGATTTGATTAAAGAGGAATACTGTAGCCGTGATGATATTCATAAGCTGGAGGTAGAGTTTTATCACTTGAAAATGACTGGGTCAGAAATTGAAGCGTACACCAGAAGATCGAATGAGTTGGCTATTCTGTGTCCTACTATGGTGGACCCTCCCATTAAGCGTATCGAACTGTATCTCAATGGTCTGGTGCCGGAGATTCAAAGCCACGTAACCTCAGCGAATCTTAACACTATTCAACAAATCGTCAAGCTAGCTCATCGCCTCACCGATCAGGCGGTGGAACAGAACAGGCTGCCTAAACGTATCAGCGCTACTACCGTTACCACTCCAGTTACTCCTGCTATTCCCAGTGACAACAAGCGGAAATGGGAAGGGGATTCTAGCAGAGGTTCAGCCATTGTACAGTCTCAAGCACAACAGCAGCGCAAGACTAGTGATTACCAGAGTCCGAGTCAGCAATCGTCTGGTGGTCAGGGGCAGAGTGGATATCGGGGAAATCATCCACTATGTAACAGGTGCAACAAACACCACAGTGGTCAGTGTCGTAAGGGCCGCTGTCAGAGATGTCTAAGGGTAGGTCATGAAGCTAAAGATTGCAGGAGCTCAAGGCCTGCGAATCAGAACCAGCAACAACAGTCACCCGTTCCACGAAACCAGTCACAGCAACAACAGCAAGGAAATAAGGTATGCTTTCAGTGTGGGGCTGAAGGTCACTTCAAGCGGAACTGCCCCCAGTTAAACCAGAATCAGAATAACAACAACAATAATCAGGGCAGCGGGAACAACAATGGGGGAAACAACAACAACAACAATGGTGCAAAGGGTCGTATGTTTGTGATTGGTCAAAGTGACGCAAGGAACGATCCTAATGTGGTTTCGGGTAAGTTTCTTCTCGACGACTTTTATGTTACGGTATTATTTGATTCGGGTGCGGATATCAGTTATATGTCTCTGAAAGTTAGTAAAATGCTTAAACGCGCACCAACACTGTTAAGCACCATACATGTAGTAGAGTTAGCTAACGGTAAAAGTCTAGAGGCCACACACATAGTTCAGGGTTGTAATCTTATCCTCGCTGGTCAGACTTTCTCTATCGATCTCATTCCTATAACTCTGAGTAGTTTCGACATTGTCATCGGTATGGATTGGTTATCCCAACAGCAAACAGAGATCCTATGCAAGGAGAAGATCATTCGTATTCCTCGTTCTGGCAAAGAACCTCTTGAAGTTCAAGGCGACAAGAGTGGTGTCGTGAGTGGCATCATCTCCTTCTTGAAGGCTCAGAAGTGTCTGCGAAAAGGTCACATAACAATTTTAGCACTCGTTACTGATACATCGACGACAGAGAAAAAGATTGGGGATATTCCTGTAGTACGCGACTTTCCTCAGGTGTTTCCTGAAGAGTTACCTGGGTTACCGCCTCATCGCCAGGTCGAATTTCAGATCGAGCTAGCTCCAGGAGCAGCACCTATAGCTCGAGCGCCTTACCGCTTAGCTCCAACTGAACTGGAAGAACTGTCTAAGCAATTGCAAGAACTCTTGGAAAAGGGTTTCATACGTCCTAGCTCTTCGCCCTGGGGAGCTCCAGTATTATTTGTAAAGAAGAAAGACGGTACCTTTCGTATGTGCATAGATTACCGTGAACTGAACAAGGTGACGGTGAAGAACCGTTATCCACTTCCACGTATCGACGACTTATTCGACCAGTTGCAAGGGTCGAGCTATTACTCAAAGATTGATCTAAGGTCAGGTTACCATCAACTGAGAGTCCGGGATGAGGACGTCTCCAAAACAGCATTCAGAACTCGCTACGGCCATTACGAGTTTTTAGTCATGCCTTTCGGGCTAACGAACGCGCCTGCGGTTTTCATGGAGCTTATGAACAGAGTGTGCAAACCTTATCTTGACAAGTTTGTTATTGTTTTCATTGACGACATCCTGATTTACTCGAAGAATCGGGAGGAACACGAACAGCATTTACGACTTATTCTGGAACTCCTTCGAACGGAACAGCTGTACGCTAAGTTTTCAAAATGCGACTTCTGGCTTCGTGAAGTCCACTTTCTAGGCCACGTGGTAAACAAGGATGGGATACATGTTGATCCATCCAAGGTAGATTCGATCAAGAACTGGCCTGCACCTCGCACACCAACAGAAATACGCCAATTCTTGGGTTTGGCGGGTTATTACAGACGGTTTATCAAAGACTTCTCAAGGATTGCACAGCCGCTTACATTACTGACACAGAAAGGTATTGCCTACCGTTGGAGTGATACACAGGATACAGCGTTTCAGCACTTAAAGGATAGACTTTGTAGCGCACCTATCCTCTCATTGCCTGAAGGCACGGACGATTTTGTAGTCTAATGTGATGCATCTATCCAAGGTCTTGGATGTGTGTTGATGCAACGGGATAAATTTATTGCTTATGCTTCGCGCCAACTTAAGATTCACGAACGGAATTACACTACACACGATTTAGAGCTTGGAGCTGTTGTTTTTGCGCTCAAGATATGGCGACATTATCTGTATGGCACTAAGTGCACCATCTACACCGATCACAGAAGTCTTGAGTATATTTTCAAGCAGAAAGACCTGAACATGCGACAACGTCGATGGGTCGAGTTACTGAACGATTACGAATGTGCTATAAAGTACCATCCGGGCAAAGCCAATGTGGTGGCCGATGCCCTCAGTCGAAAGGATACTATACCTAGGCGTGTGCGAGCGTTGCAACTCACTATTCAGTCTAGTCTTCCTTCACAGATACGAGATGCTCAGGTAGAAGCATTGAAACCGGAAAACGTCAGGGCTGAAGCTCTACGCGGCTCTAGGCAAAGGTTAGAACAAAGGGCAGACGGCGCCTACTACGTAACAGGACGCATCTGGGTCCCACTCTATGGCAACCTACGCGAGCTTGTAATGGATGAAGCTCATAAGTCTCGCTACTCAGTACATCCTGGTTCAGATAAGATGTACCACGACCTCAAAACTACATATTGGTGGCCTAGCATGAAAGCCCACATAGCAACTTACGTTAGCAAGTGTTTGACTTGTGCGAGAGTCAAAGCAGAATATCAGAAACCATCAGGCCCACTCCAGCAACCTGAGATACCACAATGGAAATGGGAGCAAATTTCCATGGATTTTGTTACTGGTCTACCCAGATCTCAACGTGGGAATGATACTATTTGGGTGATCGTGGATCGACTCACAAAGTCTGCTCACTTCTTGGCTATCAAGGAAACGGATAAGTTCTCCACTCTAGCAGACATATACCTTAAGGAAGTTGTCTCGAGGCACGGGGTGCCCACATCTATTATCTCTGATCGTGATGCACGTTTTACTTCAGAACTGTGGCAAGCAATGCACAAATCTTTTGGCTCTCGATTAGACATGAGCACAGCTTATCATCCTCAGACCGACGGGCAGTCTGAGCGAACTATTCAAACTCTAGAAGACATGCTTCGGGCATGCGTAATTGACTTTGGCAAGGGCTGGGAAAAGCATCTGCCACTTGTGGAATTTTCATACAACAACAGTTACCACACCAGCATTAAAGCTGCTCCATTTGAGGCATTGTACGGGCGTAAATGCCGATCACCTCTTTGTTGGGCAGAGGTGGGTGACAGTCAGATCACAGGTCCAGAAATGGTAGTTGATACTACTGAAAAGATTGCTCAAATACGACAACGCATGGCGGCAGCGCGTGACCGTCAGAAAGTATACGCCGATAAAGACAGGAAAATACTCGAATTCCAAGTTGGGGATCGAGCACTACTCAAAGTTTCACCCTGGAAGGGTGTTGTTCGTTTTGGCAAACGAGGCAAACTAAATCCACGATATGTTGGACCATTTGAAGTCATAGAGAAAATAGGCAAAGTGGCCTACAGACTGAACTTACCGGCTGAACTCAGTGCAGTTCACAACGTCTTTCACGTGTCGAATCTGAAGAAGTTTCAGTCAGATGAGACCCACATAGTTCCTCTGAAGGAGCTCACTATCGACGAACAATTGCATTTCGTCGAGGAACCAGTTGAAATCACGGACCGGGATGTTAAGGTCCTCAAGAACACCAGAATACCACTTGTTCGAGTTCGTTGGAACTCCCGTCGTGGCCCAGAGTTTACCTGGGAACGCGAAGACCAAATGGAACTCAAATATCCCCAGTTGTTCGAAAACAATGCAACTACTACTGAGGCTGAAGCTACTACAGAAGTTCGGGATGAAATCCCAACTCAACGGGGGGATGATGTGACACCCCAGGAAAACCAGTAAACGATAACTTACCTAGCTTCCTCAGTAACCGCATGCTAAATTTCGGGACGAAATTTCTTTCAAGTTGGGGATAATGTGACAACTCGAGTTTCCGACTTTCTTTTTCGCATTTAGTGCACGTTGACTTTGACTGTGTAGTTGTTTGACTTGTTTAACTTGTAACTGTATACGTTATTTTATAATGAACGCGTTGTGGTTGCATGATTTTGTGTTTGGCTGTATAACATGAAACACCTGTTGAAAACTTAAACTGTTTAAAACATGAAAGGACCCGACGAAACAGACTGTTTCGCCATATACATCCCGACGAAACTGATGTGTTTCGCCATAGCACTTCACGACGAAACTGATGTGTTTCGTCGGCCCATTGATTCGCAAAGCCCATTAAGGGCCCAGAACGGTAATTCGTGGATATTAAGTGAAACCGACTTCCTGTTTCACACTTTTAACAAAAATAGAAACCCTAGAACTCTCTCTTTTGAAAAGGCGATACCCATCATCAACCATCATCTTTCTCTCTCGAATCCTCCCTTGTTCATCTCGAATATCTCGGTTAGTGCGTGCTTGTCTTAATCGGTTTCTTTGTCCCTTGATTTCTTTATACATGATGTGTTTATGCTTGATTTCTGGATTATAGGAGTGTATGTGTATGATGAATACTTAGGGTTTCATGAACCTCTCAATGATTATGCATGTTAGCGGGTATGCATAGAGTATGGATTTTTATGAGTATTGTTTTGTGATGATTACATGATTTTATTGATGATGATGATGATGATGATGATATGATCCCTGGTTCATTGATGTTTCGGTTGTGATGCATAGATTAATGGTTAGTAACATAAGACTCATTATATTGAGCGAGGATTGAATGATTTCTGTGTTGAATGATTACTGTATGATGAGGAATTGCTGTTTTACGGCTGATAGGGTTTATGTGTTTTTCGCATCTGCTGTAACTGTTGTCTGCGAAACTGAACTGTACGACGAAACAGAACTCTCGGCGAAACAGAATGTGTTTCGCCAAGAGTAGTCGACGAATCAGAAGTTCTGTTTCGCCAGGGGTCACCTCGACGAAACAGAATGTGTTTCGTCACTATATGTGTTTCGTCATTATCTGTGTTTCGCCAACATGCGTGTTTCGCCGAATAGCTGATCTGTGCAGTAACTTGAGTTAATTCTGTTAAATGCTAACTGGAGTATTTAACTGCTGTTAAGTGTAGCCATCTTGTATATGATTGCGATTACGTGCTACATGTTTATACGTGCATAATTTGGACACAAACTGATTTCACATACGTGCATACTTTAGGACGTGATTGACTTACTTTGAGCACATACCTAGCATACCGAGCGAAACAAGGTGAGTTCACACACTTTCTAAGGCATGGGATTCCCGGTGGTTGGGAATGGGTTAAAGAAATTAAAAGAAGCCTACATATCCTCCTTGGGTAGGATATGTACCGCCATCCTCCATGGGTAGGATGCCAATATTAATCCTGCGTATTCTCCTTGGGTAGAATACGTACGTTCGTCCTCCTTGGGTAGGACAACAACCTTAACTATACTAGAACGATCTTCGCAAACATGCCTGGAATGGCCGCGAACTATACTTTAATCTTCGCAAACATGCCTGGAATGGCCGCGAACTATACTTTAATCTTCGCAAACATGCCTGGAGGGCCGCGATACAAACATAACCAGTCTAGAAAACATGGGAAACCCCCACTAATCTTCGCAAACATGCCTTGAGGGCCGCGATGCTATTACATACGATACATGATTACTAATCAAACATATGATTTACGAAATGAACATTGTGACTAAATAACCAACTGTGAACTCGCTCAACTAGTTGTTGACTCTCTGTTACATGCCTTGCAGGACCATAGGTACTTTTGGAGCTTGCACGGGAGGCACAGTCGTTGTGGACATGGATCGTGAATGTGTTGTTAAACATTATAACATTTTGTACTTAACTTATGTTGGGTTTACATTAAATGCTTCCGCGACACACTTGTTTATATTTGGTTTTGTAAACACCTATCGTATTGATGAATGACTTTTGATTTACATACTTATGTTCAATATGATTGGTGGCTTGATCCTGGTCATGTCACGCCTCCAAGCGATAGTTTTCCGTGTGTGGATTTTGGGGGTGTGACAGTTTAATAATCAAGTTAAGACTACTGAGTTACACCTATCCCATTGTTTACTTAGGACCTCATCATCTTCAGTTTTAACATATTTCCCATCAATAAAACCAAATTTGTTCTTAGCCTTTAAGGCTAATTTCATAGCACTAGACAATACCTCATAGTTCTCTGTCCCTTTTAGTTTTATATTAACAATGGTTAATCTACTCGAGTCACTAGGGTGCAAGTACAGAGGGTCTCCTATATCAAGTTTACTAATCAAAGTCTGTGAAGTACCTTCACCATCGCCCGTGATAACAGAAACAAAGAATATCACAAATATTCACAATAGATCACAGAATATACAATAACAAAAACAAAGAAAACTTGGGCGAAGCTGAGTCAGGGACCAGATTCCAGGATCGTCACTCTACGGTGCCTGGACAAGCCTTTACTCAGGAGCCACTACCTAAACAACAACCAATAGACACACTACAACTATAAACAAAAAGAACAGTAACTAAAAATCACAGAATAATGCAACAATCACTAAAAAATAACCACAGAATAATGCAACAATTTGCACAAAAGACTCGATCAAGTGCCTGCCCGACTAGTCCGGTAATTAACAATAATGCCTAGGACATAACTGATGTAGTGCAATGAACAAAAAAACAATAAAGAGTAAAAAGAATGGAAAGATCTCATAGAAGCGTTTAACTCCCTCCAAGCAGCAGAACTGTCTCGCAACCTTCTAGGGTTGCTAAGAACATAACAGAAAACACCAACAACACTTGGTCAGTTTGCCCTGAAATCTTCTTGGATTTTAGAGACCAACTGCAACACCTGTGCCTCCACGGCCATCAAACAAATACCAAACCAATGAAATATTATATTTCATACTTGGGATTTGTAAAAATATGTGTATCATTTGCACATATCAATTCTTGGTCAATTTCAAACTCTAAATCGCTTTCTGGAAGGTTATACGCGCACCGATGCGTAAATATAACCAGTTTAATGCAACAAACACTCTGGAATAGTGAAATAGGCTTAACATACCTTAAATAACCTTTACATAACTTAGAAATAAGTTTTGAAGGCTTTGGTATGGCAAAATCAAGTTAATTCGCTTACAGGGACTAAACTTGACAAACTGCGAAAGTATGTCAATTTGAACTGTAACGAACATTCCGGAACATGACCATAAGTTAAACACACCTTAAATATCCTTTACATAGCTTAGAAATAGGCTTTGAGGGGTTTGGTGTGCTAAAATAAACTTTTGGGTCATTCAGGGACTAAAAGTGTCAAAAAGTGCACAAGTTTGCACTTTCGCGCATAACTTACGTTCTGAATACATCCGGACATCCAAAAATTTATGTAAGCATGACTATATTATGCTTTAGTGTTTGGCTTGCCAAAAATCCATTCGTTGCGTCATTTGGATCGTTTTTCGCGCTTATGCGCATTCCGTCGTAATTAAGCGAACATCGCGTTCGTACGACCAAATGAACCATCATCCGGCATATTTTTGAGCATGTTTCATGTCCACAATGTTTAGGCATCATTATAGGGCCTTAAAGTTGGCTTTACGGGCCTTAGAAGTGCCGGAAATGGGCTTAAACACGTGCAGGGACTGAAACTGTCATTTCTGAAACTTTGTTCTGATCTGTGACTCCTAGGCGGCCCGCCTCAAGATCTTAACATCCTTAGGCGGCCCGCGTCAGACCTTCTGACCAGATTAAATGTTTCTAACAGCAGATTGCAGCTGTTTGATCCACCACCACACATTCTCATTTGTCTAGTCAGCTGATAAGAACCATTTTCTAGTCACCATAAGGTTCCAACACTTGTACGGTTACGATTAAGGCACGTTTTCCATGAAACGATCTTAACGGTGGACCTTTTACTATAAATACCCCACCCCCCATGCTTCAAAATTACAAGAATTCTGATTTGAGAACCTCTAAGTTGAAACCATTGTTTCATACCTGAGATTCTTGAATCGGGATTAGCATTCGGGGACCCTTCGTAAGTATTCTTTCGTTCTTTTCTTTATTTTATTGCTTTTAGAGTCAGAAAGTCAAACTTTGTTTGACTTTCAGCGTTGAC
Source organism: Helianthus tuberosus (assembly GCA_030545235.1). Lineage (NCBI taxonomy): Eukaryota > Viridiplantae > Streptophyta > Magnoliopsida > Asterales > Asteraceae > Helianthus > Helianthus tuberosus. The sequence continues at coordinate 68,319,301 of CM060406.1, forward strand.
CAGCTTATGGTCAATGCGAAGTTCGTTTGAACTTCGCAACGTGATTGTAATCACGTTGGTCATAGTCCCTTGGGACTATGCCCACTGATTACCACGTTGTCTAGGGTCGTAGGGTAGGCGATCTAATAAATCGCCTATACCTTCGAACTCGACCCATTTGGTCGATCATTAGGATCCGACCAAATACATTAGGTGACCATAGTAGGTAGGGAATAACCTTCCGAGGTTATACCCTATGGTCACATCGTTTGAGTAGTTGTATGATAGGTAGTTTATATGCCTTAGGTAAATTACCAGAATACCCTTTTCATGTATAAATTGGTAATTAAGCATATGTAACCTAAACTTTTGTCACATAACTGATTATGTAACATGTTTAGGCATATAACACTTGTCATAGGACTAGTTAGACGGTCCGAACGCGTTTCACGCGCACGACGCGTTAAAGTAGCATAAGCTACCTTAATGGGTCGCGATGGGTCGAAAGCACTTAGGTTAGGTTTCATGTAGTATGTAGGCCTTGTTAAAACCATATCATATGAGTTCCAATACTCATTTGGTTTACCAAGCCTCATCCTATCCGATCTCCCGATTTAAGTCCGGTTTATTTATATAGTTTTAGATTGCCGACTGATTCCGTGCTCCCTCTAGCTTTGTTTGGTTGTTGTTCAAGACCTCTAAGCATTCTCAGGCGAGTACATTATTCCCCTCTTTTACTGTTTTCAAACTGTTTTGGGGTGAAGCATGTGTACCTATCTGTTATTTTCATGATTTCAAAGTATAATTGATTATACATGTTATTAATTATCTTTTGACAAACTAAATGACTATCTATGGTTTAAACACTGATTTCTCAAAGAACATAAAATAAAATGTTGAATTGTACTTATTTTATGTTCACCAGACCGATTGTTAGTATGATATAGCGCTATAGGATTTGACACCCCATTCCTGTTGTCATGGAATGTCTGAAACCAATTTGTTGCTCCATCCAAATAGGGATTGCCTTTGTGGTATTTCTATAGTCTCAAAGGTGTATCTTGATGCACCAGGTCTGAATGAATTCTCAAATCACACTATTAAAGTATAGTTTAATATACTCTCATGTGTGGTATTGTACAAAACCAACATATATTTACAAAACCAAAAACATAGTTTAATATGTTATTTAGCACATCTAAAGCATATTTTGATATGTTATTTATGAAACCAAAACATAGTTTAATATGTTACTTACAAATCCAAAGTATACTTTTAATATGCTACTATAAGGATAATTGTTTAATCTTACATTTATTTATACAAATCACATTGGTTACACATTACATGATTTACATTGGACACTTAAACATTATTGACATTGGTTATACATTTCATGATTTACATCTTAACATAAACATTTTGGTATATTATTCAATACATTTGAAAATTTGTTTAAACATGGACATCTTACATTGGTGGTTTGTTTGGGTAAGTGATTTGAGTAACGGTGCGTGTGTAATATGATACAAGCATGGTGGATACGCCGCTGGTACTTCCTATATATAAGTGTTTGTATGGTATTACATATTGTAGCGTTATTTGAATCATTTCAGTTTGAGACATAGAACATTTTATACAAGTAACATACTTTTCACAAGACATTTATTTACAAACAACTTATTTTATACAAACTCATTTTACATGGTTATTCATTGAATCATGCATTATTCTCTTATTATACATATCACCTGAACTTATTATTTTTCAAATGATTTACAAAGGCAAAGCAAATTACAGGGTTCATGACTAAACATTTTCTTAAACAGAAGTCATGAATCTTATTTTCACAAAACCTATGTACTCGCCAGCATTTCTTTGCTGACCTCGTTTTCACATATGTTTCAGGTATTGTTGGATGATATCGATTGATAAGATGCATGCTCATATAGGACTGGACAAGGCCTTAGTGACTCAATAACAATGATAGACTATGTTTAAATAGTGTATTTAGATTTCAAGACGATGTAATTATTCAATGTTTAATAAAACGAAACACTCTTTGGTATCCATGGTTATGAAACATTAATTCTGTTACAACACGCCTCGATGTTTCCGCCACATTTTGTTGTTTTACGTGGTCGGGGTGTGACACCAACACAAGTGTAAAAACCCTAGAAACGAGAGAGTCCTCTTCACACAAACACCAAACCCTAGCTAGGGGTTCAATCGCACAAGATCAACACCGACACGCTTCCTAAGACCACCGATCCAGAAGATTCTTCAACAAGAGAAGCCTCCGAACCTCCAATAACAAGATTTACACCCAAATATGAGCAGCGGAAACTCAGATCTAGACACAAGAGCCTAACATGGCTCTGATACCATGTACAAAATTATAGAATGACAGAAGAACAACGGAAGTAGCGGCAAAACGGTGACGTAAAACTTTATTAGTTAACCAACCCCAAAATCACCCAACCGAACCCTAGATCTCACAATAATGAGATCTATGAAATACAGAGAAAAACTTCAACCGATCAACACAATCTTTTGAATGATTTAAAGCAATACAACTATAGAAATGCTGAGATCACAAGATCTCAGATCAACAAGAAACTGTACAAGACAAACGAGACCAGAAGAATACAGTGGAAAAATGAGAGAACAATTCAAAACCCTTAGAAAAATATTCAACAACTGAGCTCTGCTTCTCTCTCTCTTCTTTTTATATCACAGAAGACCAAATTTCACTTTAGCCCTCGTAATGTTTCAATACAAACCTGGCAGCTTCCACACGTTTCATATGAGCCCCTTTCACATTATAAACTGCACACTTCATAACAATAAAACCATAAGTGTAACAACCTTTATAATTTGTTACAACAAGTTCAATAAGAACAACTGATCATGTTTGATCTATGAATTACATACAATAATAATTTCAACATAGAAACAAAAAATCACACAAGAATTAAAGGCACATTTCTTATCGCCTTGGGGACACCCGGTTTCGGGTTCATGTAGGTATCATAACATAAAAAGTTAAGACATATAGAGATTAATACAATTGTATTAATTTTAGTTCCTGAAAGTATAGCTTGACATGAAATCTCTAATGATAGGTCCCACCTTCTCTTTTGTCTTGATGATACAGAAGAACATTATCCTATATGCAACCACCATACCAAACATGATTGCAAGATCAATCCATTTAGAGTATCCCATCTCGACATGCAATACGCTCTTCAGTAGCGTTTCTCCATCAACCGTAGGAAGACCTCCTGGGTACGCAGGGAACGTAAGCCCTTCAAACTCGTTTTTGTACAGTCCTTCTAATGCATACCTGTGAAATGATATATAGTACATTGGGTATTTCCAAAAGATATGAGGTAGATGGTTTGGTAGCCGAAAGAACCCTGCACCTAGTATCATCAAGCCTTGGACTCCAGCACCAGATATGATGCCCATAAGCAGATTTGGCACAATGGCTGCTACAATCATCATTTGGCATTCAACCAACAACATTGCCATTAAGACAACTAATTCGAAATATATGAATTGTCCCGGTTCTCTTTGGAGTCCGATGAACGAGTAGGCTATAGCTCCCGGGACTAAAGAGATGAGAAGTAGGTACGGCGTTGAAGAAATTGCATGACTAATAACATATGACCCAACCCCGTAGTGTCCGTTTAGTCTTTCGCATTGAAAAACCTAGTTACAAATATATACAATGTTGTTATAACTGAATTTATCTCAAAAGCATTTTGTTTTAAGTAACAACAAACATAAGATGTATCACAAACCTTAGTTTCTTCTACAAAGGAAGGGAACCCACCAACAGCTAGAATGGTCAGAAATGAAGAAACGAACAAAATCATTGAAACCCTAGCCTGTGTGATAAAAAAACAAACCATTTCAAATACTTATCTTAAGATGATTAGCAACCCAAGACCCATACCAGATTCATATTATATTAATTAACCTTATTCTACAGCCACACAAAAAAAAAAAAAAAAAAAAAAAACAAAACAAAACAAACCAAACCAAACCAAACCAAATGCGTGAATGTATTATGTATTTACATCCAACCCCCGTTTTTTACCCTATATTCCATTAAAAATAATTATTTTTTCTCATTATATTTTCTTGCTTTTCCACTCACAACCACTTTCAAAATATATATAACAGTGTTCCTCAAATTTACAGATAAATAGTAATATTTTCTCTCTTCTCTACTTATAATCACTTTTTTATAAAATAAAAATCCCCTCACATAATTTGGGGCGTTGAATGTGAATGCTATTAAGACCATGTGTAGTGGTAATACTCTTAACCTTTGGGTTTTGCGCCATGTGGCATCTCAGTCAGCAATGAGGCATTATGAGGCGTTTTCTAAAATGGGTGTAGATTAAAATTAAAAAACCATCAAAAAAATCTTATTGGACAAACAAAAGGAAGATCAAGGGTGATTGGCCGAAACTAATGAACCAGGGCGTGGAAAAAAACACGTCAAAAGCAATTTTGTTGAAAAAAACGTACACCCCCGAGGTGGGAGATGGGCGCTGTGAGGCGTTTTTAAACGAAAAACGCCCAAAAACCCCACTACACATGGTCTAACCATCCTTTTTTTTAACGGCCAACATAATAATCGCCGGGTACTTCGTACGCGGCACCCAATGGCTGAAAGGTTACCCGCGGCGGCCTTTATTCCGCACACAAGAAGCCCCTAGCCCACCAAGCCGCCAGTTTCGGGGAAAACCAGACCCTACATCCGCCCGAAGGCACGACAGTGCAGGATCGGTAAAACCTGGTCAGGATCAGGAATCGAACCGATGACCTTTCGGCCAGTGATCTTCCATCACTTCCCATGACCGCTGACCTATAAGCCCGTGTCTGGTCTAAATGGTCTAACCATCCTAAGTCCTAACTATTTAGTTCACACATTCTCTTTAGCAACGGCAAATCATAAATGGTGCCAAATTTAAAAAGATAAAGTTAGCTTTTTTTAGGGGCCACATGGTAAGACATCACTAAAATATATGCATATACATCCGTTCAACTTAAAACTTAGTTTTCATTTAAGCATCTAGTTTTTTTTAAAACTTAGTTTTCATTTAAGCATCTAGTTTTTTTTAACAAATATATTTTATAGCCTTATCGCATGTGATGGTTTTTATCATCATCTATTAAATATGATCTTGCATTATACGTATTACTTTTAACCCGTTATATTACAAGAAACAGTATTAGAATCTCGAGTATAACGTAAATTGAATAAATATACTTTTATATAGTTAATAATAAAAAATATGCTTTTTAAAACATGTGTATTATACAGTTGTCAAAAAGTCTAAAATGCATTTTGACTTAACAATTATAAATTATATTAAAAAAATATTCTTTATAATTGGTATTAGTTTTTTTATATAATTGTAAATATTAATTCAATTAAAGTGTACTTAGTTCTTTCAATTTTTTAGCATAGTAATTAACGGCAAATTTGGATCACCGACGGACCACTGGAATATTATCTTGTCACCAACGGAACCACCAGATTATATCTATCTCCAATAGACATAATGTCTATACACAAATTTAGGAGTAAACTCAATAAATATGGGAAAACCGCCTTTTAAGAATCGAACTCAAGACCTATTGGTCTCAAAGCCTTATCTCACCCCCCCAAGATTATAAATATACATATAAAAAATTAAGATCTAAAAAGTGGGTTATGTATAATAACTATCCATAACTAAATTATAAGTATACATAATTAAACTTATATTAAATATCTAAAATATATTCTTTTAATTGTTATTATTTAACTGAAGACACATAGGTAAGGAAACCAATTTTCTAAGATCGTGAATTCACGTCATATGTCCTCTAAGGTTAATTGTTTATTGGGTAGTGATTAATATAGATTTTAATATAAATTTTATTTTAAGTTAAGTAATACTTTCTTAGTAACATGTATTGCGATGAAATATTGCAACACATGATAAATGTCTGAGGGTATGCTTGACAACGAGTTTTTGGAGCCTTTTAGAAACTTTTATGTAACCTCTAAAAGAGAAGTATAGAACTATAAGTTTTACATGTAAAAATCTCATTTATATAATTTTAGGAACTTTTAGGTAACCTCAAAAAGAGAAGTATAGAACTATAGGTTTTACATATAAAAATCTCATTTTGATGAAACAATGGTTAACCTGGTGGGGTTAACTCACTGGTCTCGTCAAGTAGGGTTAATCCCTTCTTTCCGAGGATCGCTGGCTGGAACATCCGCTGGTTGATTTCCTGCACAAGGAAACAAGCCGTGACTCGTAACAAGGAGGATGGGGTGGGGGGTGCTCCTTGTTACCACTCTCTGGCATGAGAATCAGTAGTTTGCTTGGGAAGCAAAGTGTGATAGTAGTAGTAGTGAGAGAGTTGAGAAGTGATACCTCAAACCTAGTTTGGGATGGGTATTTATAGCCGAGGAGTGAATGAGGGTAGTTGAGTAGCTAGTCTGACATCGCACAGTCTTTTGTAGGTGTGTCAGACCCGTCAGTTATGGTGGTGATGACACGTCCTGCTGTGGTGTCAGACTGTTGCACACGTGTGGGCTAGTAGGCGACTGTTCTCAGTGCCACTTGCACTGAGTGTCAGACCCACTTGCCTTGTAGGCAGGATGCGGTGCTAGGCCGCATCGCTGGCCAAGATGTATGCGGAATGCGGTGCCGTGCCGCATCGCCGTTTAGTGATTGTTACTGTTGTCCAGATCCCTTGTCGTGAAGAAAATGTTCATATGATGCGGTGCCAGGCCGCATCTCTATGCGTAACATGTGTTCTCGTACTTAAGGTAAGTCTTCTCATCAATGGACAGATTGGTTTCAACCGTTGTGTCCGCGCGTGCCCGTGCGGACACAGATAAGTTCTTGCTGGTGGGGTTTTTTGATAAGGGTAATGGTCACTCGCGGTCGTGCTGACGCGAGATCTGGGACCATACCCCTTCAAGTCCCCCCAGTCTAGTGTTCCTTCCGTATGCAAGTTGCATGTGGGAGGGATACTGGACTATGGTGTCTAGAAGGTAGAATATGGGCCATGCAGATGGCTCCTGGTTTCTGTAAATCAAACTGCTGACTTGTTTGTTCGGACCGCTGTTCGATCGGTAGGTCGTTCGAGTGGATTATTTCTTCCTTTAAGAAGGATCTGTTTGTGTATGATTCCGCACCGGTGAGCAAGTTCCGTCTGATGCGGAATTCTCAGCCGAGGATTTGATGCGGTAATCTGTCTACCGTTTTCTGATGTCCTCAGCCACCTGTTGGTGTTTCGAACCAACCTTTGAAACGGTGACTGAAGATGTTAGTAGAGTTCGAACCAACCTTTGAGATGGTGACGGAAGGTGTCCGTTACCGCAACTCTAGTTGTAACCTCTGCGTCAGCTTTATGCAATGTTTGTAAGTACTTTGCTCAAGCTCTATGTTCAACTGGACATTCAACGATGATCCCTGCTTTGTGGGGTGTTCGTGTTCTCCAGTTTAGCTCTCTAGTAACCGCATGTCTTCTGCGGTTTAGCTCTCAAGTAACCGCACGTCCTCTGCGGTTTAGCTCTCAAGTAACCGCACGTCCTTTGCGGTTACCTCGTTGCTGCACCTTGTTGGCCATGTGTGTTTGAGCCACGTGGGGTAGTTGCGTCCTTGTTGGCCGTGTTTGGTCGAACAATGTGAATCTGGACTATGGGCAGATAAACCTGGTCATAGGCATGGTTGTGCCCACCATTGTTTATTCTATGCGATCCATAGTTGGGCAACTAGTCATAAGCAGACTTGTTACCACTGTTCTGGAGCTACTTTCCTTCACGCTTTGGTGGAAAGTAGTTTTCCTTTAAGTAGTATTGCCGGAGGAGTTCACCTTAGATACTTGGGAAGTTGGGTGAAACCCTTCCGTATTCGTTCTGTAACCACTTTCCTTCACGCTTAGTTGAAAAGCAGTTTTCTTTGAAGTAGCCTTGCTCAACCGCGTGGTGGTTTAGTTGTGGCTTTTCCGTAGCTACCGTTCGCATAGTTGCGGTTTGTAGCAGCTACCCATGAGTGGTTGCGGTTTGCAGCAAAGAACTCGCTTCTAGAAGTCTTGTAGCCTGGATGTGGCTCTTGAAGGATCAGGAGTCAGGGTTGCTGATGTGCGGTTGCCCAGCATACTTGTCATTTTCCCTAAGGAGAAGCTGATTTCGTCCCCTCTGTGGTTGTGAACCGGAAATGAGGGCTTTGAAGCTTGAAGAAGCTTACATGGAGTGCGGTTTACCACATCTTGAGAAGCGGTTTTCGCAGTCCAAGAACCATGTTGGTTCTGAGTATCTGACACACCTGTGCGGGTTCGTGTGTGTCATCTCCGCATATTCCACGTGTGCTCGTGGGTATGTGCGGTTATTGTTTATACCCCTTTATATAATGTAGAGATATATATTTTTGCCTTTTTTGAGGGGTATGTAAAAAACGACATGCGGTATGGGTTATGGTGCGGTAAACCAGAGAAACCGCATGCCGCTTATGTTTGGATAATGTTGTCGCTTTCTGTTGCATACGTCATGATTGCACGTGTGGGTTGGTGAAAGTTGGTAGGATTTTTGTCATGTGCTGATCTGAAAGGACGTTTGCACTGCCCGAGGTCATAAATGCACTGTAGCAAGTAGTGTAAAGGTCTTTTCTGTCAGGCGCGTGGGTGGCCACGCGCGCGTGATAACCGTCAGCGGAAACGTCGCTGAACACGTGGCGACACGTAATTGGCCCTTTTTGAACGTGTTGAGTCGGTTTACTGTATCGCATTAATTGCGATGAGTATATAAGGGGAAACCGTTTGATTTCTCCTCACTTTGTTCAATTTTCAAAATTTCTCCGGTGAAAAGAGTGTGCTCTCTTTGTCTTCTCCGATAGGATTTATCTGAATTTCTGGTCGAGTTTCTGGGTTTTTCTGTAACCTCATTCTTCTATCTTTTTTACACCTGATGGCTGAACCCTCTGATCCACACCATTCTGAGGGTGAAAACCCGGCACATTCTTCTCAGGTGGCTGGCGAAGAAGAAGACGGCGGTGGTAGTGCCCCCGGCGGTGGTCTACCACCATTGAAGTGGTCAAGGGTGTCGTTTAACCAACTGATGACCAGTATACAAATGCCCAAGGATTTTGGGGCTCTTTATCCCCAGGAGGGTGACACCGGTGCTAATGCTCCGGCCGGTTATGTCACTATGTGGGCTGATTCATTCAGTGATGGTAACCTTTGTTTACCATTAACCGTGTTTGTTGCCGAAGTTTTGGAGTTTTACAAACTTCATATCTCCCAGATGAATCCTTTCGGAATGATTCGTATTAGAAACTTTGAGTACACCGTTCGTGCTCTTGGTTTGCCGATTACCGTTGAGAATTTCCGGCGGTTCTACCAGTTAACTGTAAATACTGGGTTTTTTTCTTTTGGCCAATGGTATGGGAGCACCAAGCTGATGACCCCACCCAAGGGTATCACAACATGGAAGAGGAAGTTTTTCTACGTTAAGGCATTGGCGGTTGTTGCGAGGATGACCTTCCGCAATGTGAACGAGGTGATCCCTGTAGAGGATATTGATCTTCCCGGACCGGAAACGGTGGAATGGTTCCCAAGGTTAAGGACCATTGAGCATCAGAAGCTAGACAATACGCAGCTGTGGGTGCTGTGGATGATGTTGACCAGGGCTGATAGGCATGCAAGGCCCGTTGTGCGGGAGAAAAGTGGAGGTACGTGTTTTACTCTTTTGCGGTTTCCTTCCTTAACCATTGTTACTGATTTGTAAATGTACTTATCAGAGGATGCTGAGCTATGGAAAATATTTGATCCGACCTTCGAAGGCAAGCTTGAGATTGTTAAGACTGCGGAAGGTGAAGGTTTTAACTTGACCATTGGTAAGAACTTCCGCGTTCCTGCTCGCGATGTGTTGAACGCACCCCTGCTGCAAGGCGAAGGTATATTATATAATCTTCTTACTTCTTTGTAAAGAAGTTCATCTTTCTTATTTGCTTGTTTTGTGATTTACACGCAGATGCTCTTGGGGCCCTGGGTAAATTTGAGGTGAAGGGTGCTCCGAAGAAGCATGCGGAGAAAGTTCCGTTGGGTCGTGGCAAGAAAAAACCTGAGGCTCCTGTTGTTCCGCCTTTGGTGCCGCAGGCGGCAGGTATCTCTCGTTCTCATTTCCGCAGATATACCGATTACGTGGTAGTATCTGACACCCTTGAGGGTTTGGGTGTTCCAGGTGGTGGTGCGGTTGCAGGTGGGACCTCTGTGGGTTCCAAGCCTGCTGATGAGAAAAAGAAGAGAAAGGCAGGGAAGGCTGTTGATGCCGGTGAGAAGAAGAAGCCGAAAATTCAGACCCGACGGACGGCTGTTCAGAAGTCTGTGAAACCTGTGGTTGCTTCTGGTAAGTAATTCATAACTTTTACAAGTATTTTGTCTTTGTACTTGTAGTTTAAAGTCTTTTTGCTTTGATTACAGAACCGCAAGATGAAGGTTTCTCCATTTTTGATGCTCCTCCTTTCCCCCCGCATGACACTGCTGTGGATGTGGGGGTTCATAAAGTTGTTACGCCTAAGCCCTCTGCGCGGGCGGAGGATACTGGGAAGAAGCCTACGGCGCGTATTTTTGATACCGTAGATTCCCATGACAATGTTATCACCCCAGAGGATACTGACGAGCTTCACTTGAAGTTTACTGATGGTGAGAAGAAAAAATCCCCTGCTGCTGAGAAGGTTTCTGGTTCTTCTTCTGGGGGTGCGGGTTATACAGGGACTCCTATTCAGCCTGAAGAGTCTGAATTGGAGTTTTATTACCGCACCTATACTGAAGACCGGGCCATGACCTATCACCGCCCCCCCCCCCCCCCCCCATGGATTGTAATGCAAGGGGGATGATATTACTGCTGACCCTTCCGTGTGTAGGGAGATTTTGGGTGGTGTGGGCACCCCTTTGGAAGTCAATCGGGCCCGTTCTTTGCCAAGTGAGGTCTAGATTAACCAACTCTCCTCCATGCTTGTGGGGGGTTCCATAATGGCAAATGCCATTATGGAAAAGTACAAGGTGCTAGGGCGCAAGGAGGAGGAGAATACGCGCTTGCGGGCTGAGGCCGAAGAGTTGGTGAAGGCTGCTCGTGATGGTGCGGAGCAGCTTGAAAGGGATAGGGCTGCCTTTGAAAAGCGTAAGCAGACCGAGGAGTGGGCTGCAACTGCTGAGCTTAAACAGGTTCGTACCCTTGCAAAACTGCTTTCTGATGAGCGCAAGAGTTGGAAAGAAACTCTTTCTAATGAGTGCAAGACGCTATCTGATGAGCGCAAGACTTGGAAAGAATCTTGGGCCAAACAGAATGAAATTCTCTTTCATGTTCGTCAGGAGCTTACCAATGCCAAGGCAACGAACGCTGCGTTGGCTAAAGAGAAAGCCGCAGCGGTTGCCCAAGAGGCCAAGGAAGCAGAAGCTCGCCTTGCCAAGGCTCTTGAAGAGGCCAAGGAGGCGGGGGCCCGCGCTGCAAGGGCTCTTGAAGGGGTAAATGTTGACCGCACCAACTTAACCAAAACTATCCTGGGCCTCCAGGTATAAGTCTCTTTTGTTTTTGAATTTGTACATGTCTTACAAGTATGTTGATTATATTTGTATACTTGTGTTCTCTTTGTAAAAAGGCGGAAGTGCGAAGTCGGGTGGCCACTATTGAGGAGATCAGTGCCCGTGCTACCGATGCTGAAGCGCGGGCGAGGGAGGTTGCAGAGGCTAGAGATAGCCTTGCTTCTTCACTCTATCTGCTCAAGGACGATCGCGAATGGATGCGTATGCACGGGATCGGGCATGTAAGTATCCATTGTCTTTGTTATCTTTGTTAGGTTTGCCTTTGATAACCGTACTATTTTTGTTTCGCAGATTGTTACGTCCATCCTTGACGCGCCTGAGAATGTGGCAGGTGTCAATGATATTAGGCAGCGCACCCGGGATGCTGGTTTTAAAGCTGGCTACAATCGTTGCATTGCTCATATGAATATTATGGCCCAGGGCAAATATACTGATGAAAGGTCTGGGTTCCATGGTGTGGACACTGAAGCGCTTCTTGTTGCCGCTCTTGCGGCGTACAACGAGATGTCCATTGCCGCTCTTGAGGAGCTTGAGGAATGCCTAGAGGCAGAAGAATATGTAGACCGCTTGCGGGTGTTGTATGCTGATGAGGAAGATGAGGAAAAGCCTGTTGTTGAGGGCAAGGATGGTGCGGGTTCCAGCGGTACAAAGAAAGGCTAGGCTGGCCTGCGTGCCTTTTTTGTTTCCTCAATGTAAATGTTAAGAACTTTATGTAAATCCCTTGTGCACCGTGTAGGAATTTTTTGAATATAAAGCTTTAACCGTTTTGTTCAAGTTGTACAAGTTTTTTTATTACTTGCATGTTTGAACTTGTATGAATTGATGTTATTGTATATAACACAATCTGTATTTGCCTTTTGCATATCTTGGTGATATGCAAGTATGAAGAAATCTACCCGCTGTAAAGCGCGGTTAAGTATACTCTATACCTTTGTCGTATGAGTATTAGTCAATTCCTGTTTTTATCCCGTTAGGGTTTAGGAATTTTGTAGGCTTTGTGAAAACCGTAGTCGCCTATCCAGCCGGATAGGCGGTTCATGCGTTGCCATTGTTGGCCTATTACAATAGTTGCGTGTGGTCACCACTCTGTGTGGGTATCGCGAATGAAGATTTTGCCAATCTGTTTTTGTAGATACCGCAGAATGGAACACACATTTGTAATAGGAGTAAATAAACAATATTGCATTGAATCGTTTATTTATTTATTTGCAAATGGCCTGCGGCCCGATAGGTTACATGGTAAATGTAAAAAACATGGCTTACATATAACACTGTCGAAGCTGTTATGCATTCCATGTGCGTGCGATAGTTTCGCCTTCTAATGTTTGCAGTTTATATGCGCCTTTGCCCAGGACCTCTTGGATGAGGTAGGGTCCTTCCCACTTGGCGGCGAGTTTCCCTGAGCGTTCCGCGTTAGATGTTTCATTGTCATGAAGGACGTAGTCTCCCGGATTGAAGGTACAAATGCGGACGCGTGCATTGTAGTACTTTTCAAGTTTGGTTTTATACTTGGCCTCATTGATGGCAGCGTTTTCACGCCTTTCTTCCAGGAGGACCAAGTCAACCCTGTGTTCCTCATTGTTGTCTATCATGTTGATAGCCAACATCCTAGGTGAAGGGAGGCCTACTTCTGCGGGGATCATCGCTTCAGTGCCATAGACCAGGCTAAAGGGTGTCTCACCGTTAATTGTCTTTGGGCTTGTCCTGTGTGCCCATAAGATACTTGGGAGTTCATCAACCCAGTCGCGTCTGGCTGTTCCCAACCGTGCTTTGATGCCTTCGACTAAGCTTTTATTGATACTCTCGACCTGGCCATTCCCTTGCGGATGCGCCATGATGTATTGCAAAATACATACTTATATCGTGTACAGTTTGTACAGTTTTCGTTACATTTAGTTTTGTTTTTCGTTAGAATGTGCATGCTATTGATCGAATCATGTTTCGCAGGTCTTGATGTTTAAATATGCGAGAAACCGAGTAAAACGAGTTAAAATATTGAAGTGTCAAGTCTTGGAGCATGTTGGAAAGGTCGAGGAGTTGAAATAGAGTTAAAGAGCTGTAAAATCACTTTCTGGCACCCCGTGAGAAGTTTCTGGCACCCAGCGAGAGTCTGAAGGTAGTACATGAGCTGAAAAACAAGGTGGCACCCCACCACCCATTCCTTCAGTGGGTGGCGGCCAGCCAGAAGCCTGTAGCTGGCGATTTTTCTTATGGAAAGTCATATAAATACAATTTTATACTTGAAAAAACCCTATATCGATTTTGGGACTTCTTGGGGAAATTGTTGAGCATTCTTGGAGCACTTTTGGAGATCTTGAAGCATAGGAATCATCGATACGAGTTCGGGGAAGAAGACTTGAAAATCTAATCGGGTTTTCTAGTTCTTTGTTCTTGACTTTTCTTACGAAACTTGTTATGATGAATTCGTGTTTAGACATCTTTGATTTGTTTTCATGTTTTAACATGCTTGGCTAAATTTATAAACCACCTAGACTTGATGAATAGATTAATATAAAGTTTTTACCGGTTTTGTTAATTGCATGATTATTATGGGTTGATTGTGTTTAGTAAGTGGTTTAATTTAATGATTTGATGTGTATGCATGCTTTGAGTTGGTTTATTGTTATTATTTGCTTCATATGATTCTTAGTGACGGTCTATATCACAACATAGAGTCATATTAGGGTTTAGGATTTCGGTGAGTGTCTATATCACATAAGAAAACCTTAACTCTTTAGGGAGAATTGCGCAATAACCCCTAGAAGTAACTGGTAATAATTTGCTAAGTCTTAGTGTTCTACTAGTCCTAATACCTGGGAAGTGAGGGGCTATTGGTAGGTCTTACCCGGCGAATTGCTTTAGATAGTCCTTGGAAAAGGTCATGTCTTGGTTTACCTATCGGTCTTATTAGTCTATCAAGTCAAATTAATTACTTCAAACTACCCTAGATCTAGGATTGGAAAAGAATAGGTCAATATTAGGGTACTTACACAATAATTAGACAACTGGAAAGGCGTCTAATAACCGGTAGGATTAACGGCCTAGGTAGTTCCACAGGTTTCTCCTTGAGAAGGGTCGAGGGGCCTCGTTGGTTCTTAATAGGTTTAGTACTTTAAGATCCCGATTCCATAACTCGTGCATTTAAGAAAAGTCCAGGATTCTTGTCTAGGTGGTCTCGTTCTCATATAAGAAAAGTCCTCAGTCTTTATTCGTACTTAGTCTAGCTCTAGTTAATTTAGTAGTTTAATATAGATTTCCATAGTTTTTTCGTAACCCTCCCCCCCCCCCCCCAAAAAAAAAAAACAAATAAACAAGTTTTAGTCGTGTCTGCCAGTGTCTATTAGAGTCTAGTTTACGTAATTTATAGAGTCTCGTGGTTCGATATCCGGACTTCCTAGGTTATACTACATTGATCGGTACACTTGCCGATTGTGTGGTTTTAGGTCGAGTCTAGAATTAAAGCTTTTTAGTGTCTAGCTCAGAGAGTCTTATTTAGTTAATTTTTATTAGTCTGTTTAGCACACATCACGCCACTGAGGAGAATATGCGTTTAATATTTAGCTCTTTTAGCCATTTTTGAAAGTCATCGGCAGCGAAGTTGGTACCGTTGTTGGTAACGATGCACATGGGTAGACCGAAACGGCAGATGATATGTTCCCAGGCGAACTTCCTTGTTATCATAGCGGTGGTTGAGGCGAGCGGTTTTGCCTCTACCCATTTTGTAAAGTAATCAACAACCGCTATGATAAACTTCACTGCACCTGGTGCGTCTGGAAATGGTCCTACCACATCGATTGCCCATTTTTGAAATGGCCACGCAGTGGTGACGGGGATCAAGTTATTCTTGGGGCGCAAGGTCTTGGGAGCATGCCGCTGACAATTGAAACACTTGCGCAAGACTTTGACCGCGTCTAGGTGCATGCCTGGCCAGTAGTACCCGGCATTCATGATTTTGGCCACCACCATGCGTGGGCCCGCGTGTATGCCACATATTCCCTCGTGAATTTCTCTGATAAGGTATGTGGCATCTTGGGGGTTGACGCATCGTAGTAGTGGCCCCAGGTATGATTTTCGGTATAAGATACCGTCTCCCATTTGGTAATGACACGCTTTGTATTGCAACTTATGTGCCTCTGCCTTGCTTTCGGGAGTAACACCTGATTGCAAGTATGCAATGATCGGTGTCATCCAGGATGTTGTACCGTACTGGATGACATTGACTTGGCGCAGGGGTACCGAGGGATTTTGCAGAATTTTGATGCGTACCTCTTTTGCCAGGTGTTGGAAGCTGGTGGATGCGAGTTTTGATAGTGCATCCGCGGGTTTATTATCACTCCTGTTGATATGGCGAATATTGAAGGAGGTGAACTTTGATTTCAGTTGCAAGGCTTGTTCGAGGTAGAGGATCATGATATCCCCTTTTGCGGCATAGTCGCCGCGTATTTTCCCTGCAACCAATAGTGAGTCGACGTGTGCCTCCAAATGTTGGACGTCGAGTTTTACTGCCAGACTTAGCCCTGCCAGTAGAGCCTCATACTCTGCCTCGTTATTTGTGCTTTTGAAATCGAGGCGGATTGCATATGTAAGCTCTTGGCCATCGGGGCTGACGAGTCGCAGACCTACACCTGCACCATCTTCGTTGGATGCACCATCTGTATATAGTGCACAAGTTTCTGCGGAGGATGGTGGCGACGCAGGGTTTTGCTCTTCTTCGCATTCTTGAATGCGATTTGCTGGTACTTCAGCAACGAAATCAGCCAAGACTTGGCCTTTGATTGCGGGGCGCGGCTTATAGTTCAGTGAAAGTGCGCCCAGCTCAATTACCCATTTTGCTAATCGACCAGAGATGTCGGGTTTTGATAGGATCGGGCCGATCCTGTAGTTGGTTAGCACCGTAATGGCATGGTTTGCGAAATAACGTCGCAACCGTCTTGACGCGTGTACTAGTGCTAATACCAACTTCTCCATGATGGAGTACCTCGTCTCTGGGTTGTTGAGCATTTTGCTGATGTAGTAGATGGGTGTTTGAACTCCTTCCCGTTCCACTATGAGTACCGCGCCTACCGCGTTATCCGCGGCAGACAAGTACAAGATAAGTGGCTCATCCTTACGTGGTGCGGTTAGAGTTGGGAGTTGAATCAAACACTCTTTCATCTCCCGGAAAGCTTTTTCGGCATCTGCGGTCCATTGGAATTGTTCCTTTTTTAAGCAGCTCCGCAGGGTCTTGATGAAAGGATAAGACTTAGCTGCATGGTTGGCTAAGAATCTATTCAGTGCGGCTAGCCTACCGGCTAGTCGTTGCATTTCTTTCATCGTAGAAGGCGATGGCATGCGTTCGATCGTTTGTACTTTTTCCGGGTTCACCTTGAATCCATCTTTAGTTACGATGAATCCAAGGAACTTGCCTTCTTCCATTCCAAACGAGCATTTCCCTAGGTTGAGCTTCATGTTGACGCTTCGCATAGTTTGGAATGTTCTTTCAATATCATTGAGCACGGTGTCTTCTTCCATGCTCATGACGACCAGGTCGTCCATATAGATTTCGACACTTTTGCTGATTTGACCGCGAAAAGTGTCGTTCATCAACTTTTGATTGGTTGCGCCCGCGTTGCGCAACCCGAACGACATTTTTGTGTAGCAGTAGTTCCCGGTAGGAGTGCGGAATGTCGTTTTATCTTCGTCCTCGATTGCCATCTGCACCTGGTGGTAGCCTTTGTAACAATCGAGGAAACACTTCCATCGAAATGGTGCGAGGTTATCGACCTTTTCGTCAATCTCCGGAAGTGCGTAACAATCCTTGGGGCAGGCTTTGTTGAGATCTTTATAATCGACGCACATGCGCCAGCCCCCGGATGGTTTTTCTACCATAACTGGGTTTGACAGCCAAGTCTGGTATTTGACTTCCCGCAGGATGCCTGCGGAGAGCAGCTCTTGCACCTGCTCATGCATCCCCTGGTTCTTTGCTGATCCGAGGTGGCGTTGGCCTTGGATCACCGGCTTGATACCTGGCATGGTATTCAAAAAGTGCTGCGCGATTTCACGTGGTACCCCTGTCATGTCTGTGGGTGTCCATGCAAAAATATCCTGGTTCCTGAAGAGGAGCTGCTTCAGGTGCGCTTTGATAGTAGGGGACAAGGCGTGGCCCAACGTAACTGTTTGCTCTGGGTGTCTTGCGTTAAGAACCCATTTTTCTGGTTGAGTATTGAGGGTGGGCCTTGCTACTTTGGCTGGACGCAGCTCGTCCGTAGACATAACATCTCTTCGGGCGTATATTATCGCGATCCCCGTTTCGGTTGGAAAACCGATGGCAGAGTGGGGGAGGGATGTGATCATGTTGAAGTCTCCCTGGGACTCCCTCCCGAGAAGTACGTCGTACTTGGAGGTGTGAGGTAAAACCATGAAGTTTACCTCCTCCGTTCTTGTGTGTCTTCCGTTGGTGAGGCGCACAGGAAAAGTAATTTGGCCCAAGGGGAATACGGTTTCCCCCGCAAACCCGGCCAACGGGTAGTCCACCGGCTACAACCGATCTTTGTCTTCTTGATCGAATTGGTTGAAGTAATGCTCGTATATAATATCGGATGTACTGCCCAGGTCGATGAATAATCGCTCGGTGCAGTAGTGAGCCAGGTGGCCTGTGATAACCACGGCGCGCCTATCGCGCGGTCCGCCTCGGACTTTTGGAAAGACCACTTGCTCGTCTTTCCAGTCATTGTCCGGTCTTCTTGCCGCCTTGCGCGGTCTTCCTCGTCCTCCATTTATCATGTGGGTTGAGGCCACGTACATGGCCATTTTGCCCGTGGAGGTGCCCTCGTTGTGGGGGGTGATGCGCATGGTTGGTTTTTGCGCGCCTGGCAACAGGTGTTGCAGTTTCCCCTCTTTTAGGGCTCGCTCAATCTTCAGTCGGAGACTGATGCAGTTGTTTGTTGTGTGGCCCGAGTCCTTGTGATACTCGCAATAGAGTGCGGGATCTTGGTTCTTCTTGGACTTCATCGGTTGGGCCGTTCGCAGGAATTGCGCGTCCGTGAGGAGGACGTCGCTTGGCGACTGGTTGATCTCGGTCCAACTACGGTCCCGAGACTCCTTCTTCGACGCCCGGTTTTCACGCTGGGCGTTGATTGTAGCCCTTGCGTCAGGCTGGTTGTTCCGCGGGACATATGGTCTGGAGTCGCTGCCGCGATTCCATGTGTCCCGGTTGCGCTTGTTGTTGCACTTGTGTTCTTGGTGGGTGGACTAGCCTTCCGTTTGGGGCTGTGCCTTTGAGACGTGCGGTTTGAGGGACCGCTGAGTCTGGGCGTATGTCTTGACCGCAGCCATGACATCTTCCCATTTTTTAGGCAAGCCATCCTTGCCGGAGATAGTCATGACCATTTGTTCGTCCTTCACCGCAACAATGAAATGGTTGCGTGCCATTTGGTTTGCCACGTCGCCTATCTCCAGGCATTCTTTATTGTAACGGACAACGAACGCTTCAATCGATCCGTTGTCTCTGCGCCAGATATTCATGACGTCCATAGAATCACGTTCATGACGTCGATGCTGGCACAAATGTGCGAGGATCTTTGCTTGCAAGTCCTCGAATGAGGTCAGTGAGTTCACTGGCAAAGAATCGAACCAAGCCCTGGCCAGACCTATTAGGGTCTGCGGGAAAAATTGGCACCAAGTGGGTTCATCCCACCTGACGTTGCACCCGGCGCCGACGAAGATGTTCATGTGGTCATCTGGGTCGGCTGAACCATTGTATTTCCCAATGTTTAATGGGAATTTGGTGGTGGTGACATCGGCGTTGGCAATCTCCGGGACAAACTTGGAGTTTTCGGCCGCAGATTTCGGCCTGTAGGGTTGGCTCTGGTGGCGCTTTGCAGCGCGGAGGTATGTAGTACGGGGGTGAGTGGGAGGAACATAGTTGCGTCCTCCCGGTCTGCTGCTGGTGGCATGGGACTCCCCGCAGTATGTACCGTCTTCCGGATCGGTACGTCCCTGCCCTTCATGGTGGGACTGAGGTCCCAGCCGGCTCTGGATACCGGGGCCATGGTGGGCTGTAGACTGTCGCCTAGTTTCTCCATGGGGGCCTAGGCGGCTATGTATATGCCCCCTGCGGCGGGACCCATACGAGGAATCGTCTTCAGTAAGTGTGCGGACGTCGCAGTAAGAGGAACCGCGGTCTTCTTGCCTGCTTCTGGAGGCCGGATGTGTTGGGGCCCTGCCGTCGTATTGTAAAATACGACCCGCAGGGGTATGCGGTGCTGGGGTGGGCCCCGCAGATACTTGCGCTTCTGCGCAAGCTCTGTTGTATGTCGCGGCCAGCAGAGCTTGTTGCTGGTCATACCAGGTATGAAGGTTCATGCCTGGAGGTATCACAGAAGCGTACTGTGATAAATCGTGTCCGAACGTAAGGGATGCGCCCCCTTGCGTTGATGTGCCAATGTGTTCAACATTTGGGGCTAGGGGAATGGTCCACGTAGGCCCTTGGTTTGCGGGGTTTAGGTTATCCCCGGTAGTGTTGTTTAGACGATCAGACATAATCTTTAGAGAGAAAGGGATGGTTGAAAAAAGTGCTAAGAGTAGCGGTGGGCGCCAATGATGAAACAATGGTTAACCGGGTGGGGTTAACTCACTGGTCTCGTCAAGTAGGGTTAATCCTTTCTTTCCGAGGATCGCTGGCTGGATCGTCCGCTGGTTGATTTCCTGCACAAGGAAACAAGCCGTGACTCGTAACAAGGAGGATGGGGTGGGGGGTGCTCCTGGTTACCACTCTCTGGCGTGAGAATCAGTAGTTTGCTTGGGAAGCAAAGTGTGATAGTAGTAGTAGTGAGAGAGTTGAGATGTGATACCTCAAACCTGGTTTGGGATGGATATTTATAGCCGATGAGTGAAGGAGGGTAGTTGAGTAGCTAGTCTGACATCGCACAGTCTTTTGTAGGTGTGTCAGACCCGTCAGTTATGGTGGTGATGCCACGTCCTGCTGTGGTGTCAGAATGTTGCACACGTGTGGGCTCGTAGGCGACTGTTCTCAGTGCCACTTGCACTGAGTGTCAGACCCACTTGCCTTGTAGGCAGGATGCGGTGCTAGGCCGCATCGTTGGCCAAGATGTATGCGGAATGCGGTGCCGTGCCGCATCGCCGTTTAGTGATTGTTACTGTTGTCCAGATCCCTTGTCGTGACGAAAATGTTCATATGATGCGGTGTCAGGCCGCATCTCTATGCGTAACATGTGTTCTCGTACTTAAGGTAAGTCTTCTCATCAATAGACAGATTGGTTTCAACCGTTGTGTTCGCGCGTGCCCGTGCGGACACAGATAAGTTCTTGCTGGTGGGGGTTTTTTGATAAGGGTAATGGTCACTCGCGGTCGTGCTGACGCGAGATCTGGGACCATACCCCTTCACATTTATAAAAAAAATAAGTCGTACTTACTTATATAAATGTGTATATACAAGCATAAAATATATGTCATGTCACAATCATAATTAATAAGATACATGCATGTATGTACTAGTGGTCATACAAGAGCATTCACATCCAATCCACTAAAAATATACATACATTCCACTAAAAAACAACTTATATATTAATATATTTTCACTAAAAACAAATAATTTTTCTCTCTCCTTTTCAATATATATTACATTTTCTCTCTACTCCACTCACAACCACTTTTAATATATATTTAAAAAGTATAGGTGGTGAACAGTGTCCCCCAAATATACAGATAAACAGTAACATTTTCTCTCTCCTCCACTCACAACCACTTTTTATACTTCTTATATTTTAAAAACCACCCACACAGATTTTGGTGGTTTGGATGAGAATGCTCTAATATCATATAAATTACTTACGTTATAATCTTTATATATATATATATACTATATTATAAAACATTTCTTAAGGGCTTCTTAAAAATTAAGAGGTATAAGTTTAAATGCTTCTTATACAACACCTAATGCATACATTAATTGTTTTTTAAGGGTAAATTTGTCTTTAAACTTCCTTTGTTCCAACGATCCATCTTAAACTCGCCACCATGTTCCTTTGTTCCAACTATCCATCTATAATATGTAGGGAATTAAATCATGCAGTTAATTCAGGTTACGTTAAAAAATTTGACCTTCCCATCAATTAATTCAGCCTCTTCATTTACGTTAAAAATTTTCAGCTTCCCATCATTTAATGATTAATAATTGATTCAGCCTCTTCGTTTGTTCATTAAATCATGCAATGGGATAGTATAGATTACTATCCTCCCCCAATCATAAACAACCTTCCACGATTCATCTACATCCTCGTCGGAGCTCGAAGCCGTCACCGAAGCCAACCGGAGACATTGACGGCAGCATTCGAAGCTCATCGTACGACCCTTTTCCTCCCGTCTCGAACACACCTACTGAACGAATTACCTGATTTAGGGTTATGTCGGAGTGTAAATCAACCATGGTTGAATTCAGGTATTTCGTTGTTCGAATTTCTGGTACATTGTTTAGGTTTATGAGATTCTTATGTAATCTACATTGTTTTGTATTAATTAAGGATTGTTTAAGGAATTTAAGAGTTACAGAATTGTTTGCTTTGAAGGTGTTCGACGGAATGCTTTTCTTAGAAAAGTTGTGGAAAGCTCTCTTAGTTTGTTTTTAGTTATCTATTTGTTCACAAGAGAATCAGATTCCAGAAGTTACATTTTAAGCTTTTTTCCCTGTTCTTGGTACATAACTTAGTAAAAGTTTCACCTTGTTTTATTTTGGATCCCATTTGATGCATAACAATGTCAACGGATAGTCCATCTACGGCGACATTTGGTGAGCCATGGTCGGAGTATAACGACGGTTTAACTTACCGTGATATTGTCCGGCCACCTGATTCCGGTATTTCTCTCTATCTGTACATGTGTTGTACGAGTGAAATTTGTTGTAAAACTGAAACCTTTGATTGTGCAGGATTGACGTTGATCGAGTTTTACTCTCTCAGGCATCAATCTTCAGCTCCTTCTCTAGGGTAAGCATTTTTAGGGTTTCATAATTTCTTGTAAATGTAACTGTACGATAGAACATAGTTGTTAATAGCGAGCATAGCGCTCGCTATAGCGTTTAGCGTGGCGATGTGATTATAGGTCGCAATCTGATTTTGGCGCCTCCATAGCGTGGAAATAGCGGGATTATAGGTTTTTAAAAAAAATATAAATAGCGATAATATATGCCTATAAAATAGCAGAATTTTCTATTTTTTAATATACATGAAAACAATATATTTTGATAAATGACGCATGTTTTTGTCTCTCCCTCTCTCAAGGA
Organism: Helianthus tuberosus; assembly: GCA_030545235.1. Taxonomy (NCBI): domain Eukaryota; kingdom Viridiplantae; phylum Streptophyta; class Magnoliopsida; order Asterales; family Asteraceae; genus Helianthus; species Helianthus tuberosus. The sequence goes on from CM060406.1 coordinate 68,342,186, forward strand.
TTTTGTGCATTTTAATCTGATTCCGGCTTCGAAGTCTCACGATGCTTGTTGGTTTAGGCATGGATGTTATTATACCATATGACCTTTTGTACTCGCATGTTATACTGGTATTAATGGAACATTGTATTTTTGTGTGGATCATTTGTGTTCTTTACCATACACGTTAAATTTATGACACTACTTTGTAATGCCTTTTTCCTTTATGCCATGTTTAATTTTCTGTTACATCTCTTAAGGCGTTTTAGATTCGAAAGGTTTTTGGCTCATGAATGTTTAATTTTCTATTTAGGTGTTGTTTTCCCTTTTATATTTATTTTTTGATACATACACCATTTGTTGATGTCACATGAGCTGCTGCTAAACATTGATAACAACTGGCTATTGGTTTTAAATGATGATGCACGTATAGCGGTGTTTTAGGTAGCTGGTAACTGGCTTTGAATTGGGAGCCAACGGTTAATTTCCAGGTTTGAGATGTAAGATCAAGGGTTCTGCCAGGTGTGGCTTGGGTGGCAATGAAAGCCTATGTTGGGATGGAGCACAACATCCGCCCTATGATATGAGCATGACAAATGTGTTTGAGCTCCCCAATGGTGAATGGTTCATGGTTCATCATCATACCTCTGTGATGCTTGCTGATGGTGAGGTGGCTGCTCAACCACCTTTGCTTGGGTGGACTCTTTTAGACGATGCTTTTTTTAAGTAAAGAAAAAAAATTGGTACAATTATTTTACTTTCATTCGTTGGATATGATGATCGATCGTATATGAATCTTTGGTTTTTGCCTAACGACTTCCCTAAGGCCACATGCGTTATCAAACGCTTAGATTACGTTTTGTTTACACCTCATTGGAGGGATTTGATACCATATGATGAAGTGTAAAGCTTTTATATAGGTATTGAGCTACTGTTAAACTATCATCAAACCAAACATTAACAAACCATTTTTAGTATCAAATATATCTTGTCTTCTTCTCCCATGGGTGATATGTAACCATAGACTGCGCCCTCTCATCTGCATCTCCTTGTGATTTAATAAACTTAGCTCTTCATATGGAAATTTGAGACTTCTTTGCATGTTTTTGACCTTATAGGTTCTACGGCTATTTTTTATTTAATTGAATAATATGTTAGAAATTTAAAATGGGTTGTGGTTCGGAATATACATCATAATTGAATTCTATATCAGTAGGGACACCCGCCGCAACGCGCGGGCAATCCCACTAGTATATATATAATGTTTTAAATACAAGTAGATTTTAATGTGCTTAATTATGTTTTATAACATGCTTAATTAGGGTTATCCATTATGTAATTTGAGTTTAACACGTATGCAATTTTGATGCTTGATGGTGTGCGAGATTTGAATTTTGTAACATGTATCCTTTAAAAATGAATATGGGTAGCCACCTTCGTAAGTTGTATATTTATATTATCTATACACTACAAATACAATTTTGCCCTGTTTAAATTTACAGTTTTGTTATTGTTTTTTTTTTTTTTTCTCTCAGTCAAATTACGATTTTGCTATTAGTTCAAATTTACAGTTTTACCATTGTTTTTGTTTTTTCTATAAATTTCCATTTTGCCCCCAGTGTAAACTTATAGTCATGCCATGGTTTTAATATTTTTTTTGAGAAAACTATGATAGTGTGTTGTTTTAATTGGTTGAGTCGTGTAATCTTTATTCGTGCCAAGTGGTTGTCTGACACACACTTATTTGTCCTGAAAAATTACAATTTTGCTCTCAGTTTAAAATTATAGTTTTTCTATCGTTTTAGTTTTTTTTAGCAAAAATATAGTAGTGTTTTGTTTTAATTGGTTGACTCAATGTAATTTTTTTAGATCGTGTTATGAGTAGTAGTATGTGCAAGTAACCGAAACATAGATGTACATTTTATGAGAGAGAACTATTCGGCTTAGTGCCTCGCAACGCGGGCGGTTGCCTGGCACCCCCTCATTCGTCGTTTCTTTTTGTATTTAACTTTTAAATCTTCAGTTTCGCTAATATACATGTTTTGTCCCTCTTTTTAAAAAAAGTTTTATTTTTATTGATTAACTTTGTTTATATGCCTGTTTAGTCCCTCTTATTTAACTTTGGTAGTATACATGTTTAGTCTCTCAACTTTTATTCATTATATTATTTAACCTTTTTGCCTTTTCCCCTTGCTACTGTAACGAATCAACCCAGGGAATAGTGACTGTTAGCTATTAGTGTGGACAATCGCTACTACTTTTTGGACTTTGATAAAGTTACTTTATAATTTCTAAACTTTATTTAAACAGAAATTATTTGACACACGTATTTTTAGAGTATTTTTATCTATGTTTTGATATAATTTTTATTGAGATCATATTATGAGTAGTACGTACAAGTAACCTAAACACAGACCTACATGTTATTAAACTGAAAAATATTTCGTTTATCGCCTTAGAACATATACTAGGCATAAGGCTATGGGGTATGGTGGGCGTGGGTTTGGGTTTGGGTTTGGGGGCATGAGTTGACACGTGGAAAACAAATCCAAACTCAAGCCCATGGGGTATGGTGGGGCTTGGGTTGGGGGCATGAGTTTGGTTTGGCCATTGAGAGCCCGCCATGTCACCTTGCTAGCCCGCCTCACGCCCGGCTTCAAACCCAAGCCCCAAGTGCCACGCCCAAACCCACGCCTCAACCCAAACCCCCGGGGTGATGGCTTGGGCGTTTTCAGCCAACTCACGCCCCAACCGAAGTCCCATACCCCATGGTCTAAACAAGTGTATATACATAACTTACATGTCATGTCAGAACTTTAATTAACAAGATATATGCTAGTCATGTAATATAGTATTATATATATTGGTAGTTATGTTTAATATAAACTATATATACGATAATCATGTGACATAGTATTCATGAAAATTTAGGTATTTGTTGAAATTGGTTTACATACAAATATTATTTATTACTTGTTTCGTAATAAAAAAAAGAAGGTCAAATGAATATATTCATTATTGTTTTCTCAAGAGTTCCTTTGGCGAGTACGTAACTTTTGTCTTAAAGAGGGGTCTTGTGGTGAAACTATGCACAAATCTACTCTTTTATAATCATAACGTACACACTTGAACATTTTAGCATAAAACTTACACTGATGGAGTCAAACTCGAAACCGATTTCGTAGAAGAGTGTTCCTAATGCAAAACCCAATGCAATATATATACCAAGTCGCAACCAGTAGTATCCTAGATCACGATACATGTTTTTGAACGATCTTGCTGAGAGCACCATACATTGTGTAATGAAACTGGCTTGCATCCCACCTCTTCCCTCGATTAAATCTCCTTTCTTTGAAGAGAAAAAAAAATCATTTCTACGTCATGTAAAGTTCAGCTATATGAAAAAACACAACGAGTTACCTGTGTACATAAAGTAGCTATTTCTCTTTGAGTATCCATATATACTTCTGATGACTTGTAGGCTTCAGCAAGTAGATGGATTACTTCATTAGGATCGTTTCCAATATCAGTGTCCTATTAGTATCGAAAGAAGAATAGTTGAATGAAAATGTAATAGAACTTTAACTTTTAGTGTAAAAGAAGAAATTTGATGAAAGATAAGGGTATTCCATGACTTGTTAGATCATCCACGAATCCGATAGGCCATTTTAGGCAACGGCGGAGCTAGTGTATTAGCATACCCCTCAACCCCCTCTATGTACCGTTTTCATAGTGTAAAATAAATTATTTCCAGTTTTATACAAAACATACCCCTGATCTCAAAAAATTAGGATACCCCTAATTTTTTAGGCTACATCCGCCACTATAGGCATAATGATTTTTTAGGCTGTTTTAGTCGGTTTTAGGTTAATTTTTAGAAGAGTAATGTTTTTTACAATCATGCAAGTCTTCTATATATAATGTAGGGGTCCTACCTCATCAAAATCCGTATTGATAGTCATTAGATAGTGATCCGCAGGACTTTGTAGCTCTGGACAGGGAAAACCATTTACTACAAAAAACTGGTGGTGCCAACAAAAGTAAAAGTTATGTTCATGCAACATCTTGATATCTAATAATTGTTGTAGTTGACATGGTTATAAGATGAAAATAACCTGGTTTGCTGCAAAAGTGGGACCAAAGTATAATGTTTTCCCCAAAGATAATAAACAAAGATTGTTGAAAAGCCCAAACACTTGACTACTAGGTTGATGTATGGCTGTGATAACCGTCATTTGGTATTGCTGAGTGAGCTTAACAATCCGACTCATGACATAGAACGAAGATGCGCTGTCAAGACCACTTACAGGCTCGTCAAGGAGGAGGAACTTGGGGTGTGTTAAGAGTTCTACACAGATGCTTAGGCGTCGCTTTTGGCCACCACTAAGTCCTTTGATCCCCCAACCTCCTATTCTTGTGTTCATGGAATTTTGGAGCCCCATCTCCCTTATAGTTTTATCAGCTCTCTCCCTCTTCTCTAATTTTGGCATCGACTTAGGTAGCTGGAGTTCAGCCGAGTAATACACAGTTTCTTTAACTGTTAGAGTCCATGTTAACACTTGTTCTTGAGTCATATATGCCTACAATAATTTGAAAGTGTTTAAGCATGATCATGTGTAGGGCCATCTCTGAGAATTCAGGGGCTTGTGTGAGTAGAAAATATGGGACCCTAAATATGAATTTATACATGAAAATTAGTAATAGGACAATAATGTTGGATTATTCGGGTTTGTTTACGGGTCACGGGCATTATCGGGCCGCGGTTTAACGGATTATGGGTCGAAGATTAATTGGGTCACGTTTAATCAATAGTTTGCACGATAAAAGATTTGACCGATTTTGTTGGAAGCTATTCAAAGTGCACGTTCTAGTTTAAGGTTTCTTTGTCAAATATTTGTAGTTTGTTAGCTTTTATTATTCCCACGTTTTGGTTTGTATGGCTATAAATTAGCATTGTTTATTGAATAATGTACCCCATTTTTTCATCGATATATAGTAGCAAGTTTCCTTCAGTTCATACATACATACATATATACGTGAGTGCAGTGTGTGGAGTGGGTGAAGAAGACGGTGTAGCTGTTTGAGAGTCGGTCTCGTGAAAACGGTTTAGCCCGTCGTTGCGGGGCAAACGCAGCAGGAAAATGGGTTGTTCGGGACAGCAGGGGGCTGTTTCGGTGTCATTTTACAGCAGAAGACGGAGGCGTTATGGTGTTTTTGGTAGGCCGTTGTTGTGGTAAACGTACCGGTTAAGACGACGGGGGTGACCGGTGATAAACACTTGTGTTCCGTGGCTGTTAATGGTGATGAAAGGAGGAAGAACGAGGTTGTTCGGTTGTTAGTTGCAGGTTTGCGCAGCTGGTATACAACCGGTGATAACAGTAGATGGTGAGAATGATTGCCTTGATCGGTTGTTCGTGATAAGAGGAGACCTGCGTAGTGCGTGAAAAGCGGGCATAATGGATCCGTAAAAGCAGGTGTCTTTGGATTCGTCTCGTTTGGCAAGGTGAGAAGACGGAAGAAGCGGGTGGCTTATTTTCTTTGTCGGTGGGGAGCCTCTTGAATAAAGGTGGTTGGAAAAGGTGCGGGTTGTTGAGACGAGAAAAGAGTGAAGAAACTACACCGTTGTAGACATTATGGCGTTGGAGTTCAATCGGGTGGCTTTGGATGTGACCGGGGAGAGGTCGTCGATCCGTGATAAGTCAAGATGTTAATGAACGTGTGTCCAACGGGATGCCATGTGATATGTTACAAGTGTAGTGGAGTTGATTCGGGTTGAACCGAGACATTGGACGTGATCGAGGTGAAGATCGGGTGTCCGTTAGATGTCATAGTGGTTCGAAACCGAGGCGATTCGGTGCTGCGGTGAAGGCGTAAACAAACACCGATTAAGGGGTGATTGTTGGATTATTCGGGTTTGTTTACTTCTTAAAAAGGAAACCTTTTTTTTTTTTTGGATTTGGGTACAGCAAACTTTCAATATATATATTTAGATGTACTAGTTCACACGCCTCTAATCCACCTACAATTCTTGAATATCTTGTTCATACCATGGTGCCATATGCAAGTCTTGATTTATGTCCGTTGATTAGAATCCGTCCGGTTTGTCTCGTGTTCGAAGACAATCGTCCTGCATGTTCCCACAACTAATAAGTAAAACGATTGCTGTACATATATAGTTCCGTCTTACCACTTTTCTATACGTGGAGTGCATGTATATGTACATAAATAGGGATTATATACAAAGAGCTCGTGACACATGCAGGATATAAAACTATAGAACTATATATAGTACATACCAGCCAATGAATCAAGGAGAGTAGACTTGCCACAACCAGAAGGACCCATAATGGCAACAATCTCTCCAGGTTTAGCATAACCAGTGGCATCAGTAAGTACGGATTTATATCCATTCTTCTCTGCACTTCCTCCGTTTGAGCTTGAAACAGCTACACCAAGCTTCTCCCATGTCAGATAGGCTCCATCCCCCATATTCTTCCTCACAGAATCCACAATTTGGATGCAGCATCCTCCTTGTTCATCTTGTTCTGGACATATTCCACTGTGTTTTCTAAAACTACCCATGTAGATTCAAGATGTATAAAGAATATGAGAACTATAATAGGCGGATAGAGAACGTATTGGATGGTTTGCTATCATGTAATGAGTGGGAGCTATATATAGTAACAGAATAAGGAAATATCAAAATATCAACACCTGCCAGTTGTAATAAATGGCGGCAGTCAGATATAACTATTTACGTATAATATTGCAATAGGTTATTTGTTAGGGTGTCGTCCGGACTTTTTTTTTTTCCTTTTTTTCCTGCTGTGTCTTTCTAAAAAGTAGTTGTATCATAACATATACAATTGTATATTTAAAGAACGAGAATTTACTTTCTTGTATCCAACATATTTAGAAAAGTTAGATTTAAATAGTTTGATATGGTTTTTTTTTTATCAAACAATAAAAAATATAAGTTAAACAAATTTAGAAAAGTGGGTACAAAATATCGTACCCAATTTATATCGTCTAATGAATAGGGATTATATTTGACCCGATTAGTTTTCGAAAAAATCTACGTCAAAACGTAGACAAACTAAAAGCATATATAAAAATAAGCACGAAAAATGTATAATATTTGACTCGACATATTACCAAAGAAAATTTACGTCAAAATATAAAACAACTTAAATTAATACCAACACGTGCATAAAAATAAGCACGTAAGAAAATAGTGTTTTTTTCAGTTAAAAAGTGGTACGACGTGTTGCGACAGTGTCGAAACGTAAAGTGACTCGAATTTATATCGTCTAATGGAAACATATTATATTTTACCCGACTCATTTCCTAAATTTTTTTACGTTAAAACGTAGACCAACTGAAAATATACATAATGATAAGCATAAGAACATATTATATTTGAACCAACTCATTTTCGGAAAAATTTACGTCGAAACATAAATCAACTTGAATTTATAACGACATGTACATAAAAATAAACATGTAAAATTCAATTACAAAGTCTTTAGAGAATTAAAGGGTTATAAGTGTTAATGCTAAAAGTTGAGGGGTAAAATTATACAAAAATTCAAAAACACAAAATTTATATAAAAAAAAGAAAAAAAATTCAAGGCCAGAGTACTGTTAACGAAACTAAACTTGATAATTGTAATATAGTTAATTAATTAATTTTGACCCTTTTAATTTTTTGACATATGCATTATATTTTTCTATTTTTTTCTGTTATACTTCTTTTCAGACTTGTAGTCAATTCATTTATTTCTTTTTTAAGTTCTTTCATATACATTTCAGTCAATCTTTTATGCTACTATTAAACATGTATTTTTATTATTTTATCATATTTGTTGATTATTTAAAATTTTATTGTAAGTACAAAAAAATGTTACGTAGTATAAGAAATGGTTTGTTAGACTATCTCCAATTCTAAGGGAGCCCTTAGGTGCCCATACCTGCCTAGTCAGCTGCCACATCATATTTATTATAAATCCTTAAAATCTATCAATTTCACCTCTAATCATACAAACATCATTACATATCCTTACATTTTCCATCTCATCATCTATTTTTTCTTTAAACTAAATTACTTAAGTTATTAAAAAGTATTTAAATATTAAATGGTCAAATAATTAATTTAAGTAAATAAATAATATCAAATAATAATATCTAAAAAGCATAACAAGATAAATTTTGCATTACATAAAAAACAAGGCACCGTTGAAAAAGAAAACAAAATAAAAGGAATGCATATAGAAATAACACAATTTAATACTCCAGTTTAATAATGGGCATTACATAAATTTGTGCAATTAACAAAGTTGGTATACAATTAATTAATAGCCACCGCTGAAGAAAAAACTAGGCCCTTAAGTTTGGGCGGCTGACAACAAACATCAACAGGCGCCTGTCTTTCAACGCTGCCTTTAATTTCAGGCAACTCCAACGTGGCTCGGACATGGTGATTTCAGACGCGTTGGAGTTAGGGTGAGCGGGGCACAATCGGTGACCCCTTGCGGGGACCTTGTTGCCGATCGGTGGTGGTGCCGGTGAGCCAAATCGGTGGGGAGACACCGAAGAAGGTAGGAGAGAGAAGGTGGGGCCACCCTCATTTTCAACCAATGAAAACTTTTTGTTTTTTTTTTTTGTTTTTTTGTTTGAATAAAAAAACAATTCCCCTAAGAGGGGAGTGCCGCCATCAAATTGAGGTGCGAGGGAAGTTTAAGAGGAGAGTTGACGTGGCATAACCTGATTGGGTGTGCGTAAGAGAGGGGACTCCCCTCTTAGGGGAGTGCCCCGAGTACCCTTAGTCTTATAAATAGTTTCACATCCAAATTTATTCTTTGTGTCAGTAAGTTAAATTAAAGTACAGCTGAAATGTCAATGCCTGAGCGTTGGTATCGTGCAAGAACAACATTAATGATAAAAAAGACAATCCTTTCGCTCTCTGTCGTTTGAAAGATATGTAAACCATTCAATGCATCCATGTGGGTTTATGGAGCATCGGTGGATGCCCTTGGTCACGGATGAGGGAAGTACGGGGTCCACTTTTTATACCACATGTATTTCTTATTTTTTAGAGTGTTTATATACAATTTTTCTCGTATTCAAGTTGAATATGTTTGCTTGGCATAGTGGTGTGGGTTGCTGATGATTTATGTTGAAACACAGGTTCGATTCCCGGTTTGATGTTTTTAAATCCCTTTTATAGGTTTTCTAGGCGTCGACCCTTTATTATCTTCGTAATGTGTTATGGTTCGGTTATTTGGGTAGAGCTCACATGCGTCCCTTATCTCCCTTTCTCTCTTGTCTATGTACCCATTTTTTTACACAGACAATTGGGTTGTTGTTTGCCTCTCTTCTTATCAACTGATTTCGTATGTATTTACGAATTCGTATTTTACAAACGTTATATTGTTTCCGGAACTTTGATCTTCGATCATCCCGACATCATTGTGTGTTTAGCATTTTTGTATATGAGGTTTCAGATTGTCTGTTAATTTGTTGTTTTAGATTTGGATTGACTTGGGTTTAGTTAACCTTATTATATGAGTTTTGGTGGTTGGATTAGTTGTTTCTATGGTTCATTTGGGATCTTTATCGTCGCTCCATTCCACTATTGTCATGGTTGAAGATCTATTTTCAAGTTTCCTAAAAAAAATTTGGGTTGTAATAAGATTTTAGGCTGTTTATGATGCATGTGATGTGATGCGTAATTTTGTCTATTGGGCGTGCTTAGGTTTATCATTTGCCTATTACTAAGTAAATCCCTAATTTTTTTTTATATTTTTTTTTGGTTTTGGAGCTTTATGTTCAACTTTGATCAATTGTTTGGTTGACTTTTGTCATTGAACTGTGATGAGTTAATGTTTGGGAGCCTTACGTTAGACTGTTTTCAATCGGAATGGTTGGGGTTTATCATTGGGCTGTAATGAGTTGATACGCTTGACTACAAACTAAGTGGTTGATTTTTTTTTGTCGCCTTGGCGTGCCAGGATTAGTGAATGGTCATTTAACAACTACACCCCCTATAGCATAGTGGTTTGGCCTTTAAGTTTAAACTGTTATGATTTGTGTAACTCAAAAACGGACTTGATAACTAAACCAAATTAATTGGGGATAAGCGGGTAAAATACCGTTAGTGGTAAAAGTTAACACGTAAACATTGGGATTTAAATAAATAAACCTAATGTTGTATAAAACCGAGTAAATGGTTTTAGAAAATTAAGGTTTATAAAAGGTCTGAGCTATCAGCACATAATCTAAGTCGGGTTGTAGCATCCCCGAACTTAGTAATAGAATTATTATGTTCGTTGATAATTAACGGGAAGTAGGAAACCAGGAATACTAACCTAGTTAAAAACATGTCGTGTGTTAGTAAATTGACTAAACGATGGTCTTTTATGACAAAGTTAAAACATGAGGGACTAAAGTGGAGCAATTTGGACTGAATTTATTAAAAAGCATAGTTCGCAAAAAAAAAAAAAAAAAAAGAAAAACACACACGTGTGTGTGTGTCGAACCAGGAGAAGAAAAGAGGGAAAAACCCTAGTTCATCTTGTTCTAACAAATTGAAAGGTGAATTGGGGCCAAATCACATGCATGAACATAAATTAGTGATCATCTAAGCTTAGAGATCATAAGGTATGTGGTAATTTATGTTTTGGTGATGAGTAGTATATGGAGGAACTTGAAGGTGGTAACCTTGAGATTAATATTTTTGTTAGTATGATGAAATTGATGATGAACAGATGTTAATAATCATCAACTTTCTTGTATGTATGAATTACTTGAACAATTTATGGATTTTGATAAGTATTCTTAAGTGACTAGAAGTGAGTTTTGACATAAGAGTTGAACCCATGAATTATGTTGGTCAAAAGGATGAATTAGCTTGTGATAATTGAAAGTTATGTCAACTTGACGCTAGAAAGTGTATGAATTTGTTGAGTTGAAAGACACATGGTGATTGTGGCTGGAAAATTTAGCTAATATGATGACCTAAAAATGATGTCCACCAAGTTTTTGATAAAATGCCTAAATGAGTTTTATTGACCTTGATATTGTATCCATGTATGTCAATTGACCTAAAGTAGAATGGATAGTAAATGTGGTATATAAATCATAAGGATGATGGTCATGGTATTTGATGACAATTTAATCATCTTGTGGAAATTATATGATAGTTTGACTCTTGACAAGCTAGGTGGGGCCTTGGAAAGGAACGGGTCAAACGAATCAATTACGCATGGATGCTTGAACGGACGCAAGGTAAGTAAAGCTTATACCTCCTAAAATAGAATCACAATATATGTGATGGAAGTACTTTAGTTAAGATCTGGTTAGCCAAATAAATGTTAAAAGGAGACCCCATGGTGTAAACCATGAAACGGGTCAAAACGAGTAAAATTATGATGAACTAATGTCCGTAATAAATGAAGGTTTGTTAAAACAATACCCCATGGTGTAAAACATGAAACGAGTCAAAACGAGTAATATTATGATGAACTAATGTCTGTGATAAATGAAAGTTTGTTAAGACAATACCCCATGGTGTAAACCATGAAATATGTCAAAACGAGTAAAATTATGATAAATTAATGTCTGTGATAATGAAAGTTTGTTAAGACGATACCCCATGGTGTTAACCATGAAACGGGTTAAAACGAATAAAATTATGATGAACTAATGTCCGTGATAATGAAAGTTTGTTAAGATAATACACCATGGTGTAAACCATGAAATGGGTCAAAACGAGTAAAGTTATGATGAACTAATGTCCGTGATAAATGAAAGTTTGTTAAGAAGATACCCCATGATGTAAAGCATGAAATTGGTCAAACAAGTAAAGATGAGTTTTTGGTATAAACGTTTGCTGACACGAAGCAAAACTAGTAGAAATGAGTTTTGGTGTAAATATTCGCTGACGCGAAATATGCAAATATGTTTGTGTGCAAACTACTATAAAAGTGAAAATTCAAATATGTTTTTATGAAAACTATTTTAAAAGTCAATATGCAAATATGTTTGTATGCAAACTACTTTAAAAGTCAATATGAAAAGTCAGCATTTAATTAGAATGGGTCTTACAATTGGTGCGAAACCGTATTGGGTGGTAAACAATGAGTTTCTGAGAGGATTACTTTATGGCGCAAACCTTAATGGGTCAAAAAAAATAGAAATGAGTTTGTGGCATAAACATTTGCTGACACGAACCAAAACTAGTAGAAATGAGTTTTTGTGTAAATAATTGCTGACGCGGACCAAAAGGGTTAAACAATATAAAGATTGATTTAGATGCCATAAAGGGCGAATCAAGAATGGTCAAAATGATAAACGGGTCATGCGGGTCAAATGGTGATCACCATTTAAACTTGTTATTTAATGCTTTGTTTTGTCAATTTTCATGCTTATAGGTAAGCATAATGTATGAGCATGGATTGCCAGAAATTGGAAAGAATAGAAATCGCATGGTATGGATAACGAGTCAATGGTTTTGACTGGTGATAGTTATGTATAAAAGGTTATGCTTTCGGTATGGGCTTATGGCTTGACTAAAGAGGTATGGGTCAAATTTGGGTAATAGATTAACCAAAGTGAAATGCATTTAGCATTTTAGGTATAACGACCATTCGAGCCAAAGCACGTCCATCATGCGGAAATGGACTAAATTGACTAAAATGCCTCGGGTGATAAAGCGAGCAAACTACCCCAAAGGGTAGGTTAATTATAAGTCCTAAAATTGGGTTGATCTTTTTGGTAACATAAAAGTGTGAGGCGTAGGCTTTTGGCTCAACGTCTCATAACATGTCATTTTTGGTAAAACGCCATACCAAAAGATAATAACGAAAAGTTAATGTTTTGTTAAATGAAACTAACCACAATTGCGGTTGTAGTTGATAGAAAATGTGGGAAACATGATAAGGGATATAGGAGACTTGAGCTACAACGCTTAAATTCCCTTAACAGGTTGGTTGGTTAAAACACCAAATTGAATTGGAAGTGAATTGGATTGTAGAGGAATAAACGTCTAAAGAATACAACTCGTTTATCTTTGTTTTTTTAATAGCGTTTGACCATTTAACTCAAACACTAATTGTTTTTAGTGTTTATGTTAGGCTTTTACAAAGGCGAGTATCAGACGGACGACCAAGCATATGAAGAACCGAACACTATTAAACCGCTACCCCTTGGGAAATAATTATAGAAGGATGAAACATGATCATGCACGTCAAAGTCTTCAAGCTTAAGGTATTATAATCTCTAGCTTGTATTTTAAATGTAAAATTAGTTATGTCGGTTCGTTTGGGTTATCAGTTAACCCAGACGTATAAGTTCTATTTAAAAAAAATCTGGGACCACATTCTACGAAAATTTCAGATATTCGGTGTAAATGGGATAGAGTGTTACAAGTGGTATTCAGAGCTCAAGGTTTAAGGAATTAAAGTGTTCTGTTTAAGACATGGTCGCAAGTGTGGCATTTGCACATTTTCAATCATTGTACGATTCCAAACATTTTCGTATTCAATAAAATATTGTATTTTATTTACGAAATGCATTATCTTAAATCGTTGGACAATTTCAATCATTTTCGTGTTCAATAAAGTCTTGCATTCTATTTATGAAACACGTAGCCGTACGATCGAACGAAACGATATCCACGACATTTCCGGACAAAATCCGAGTTACCAATGCCTTAACACCTTTGTATAACCTAAATATTAGGTTAAAAGGGGTTAAAAATGATGAAACGTGATAATACAAGTCCAGGGGCCAACACTGTTAAACTTCAAAACTTCTGCCTAGCCAAGGCCTTGCGGACCGCAAGAGGGACCCTATACGATCTGTATGGGGTGCCCAATACAGCAGGTTATTTGGCAACTTTTTGTTCATAGCCTTGGCCCCCAAGTCGTGAATTTTCCAGCTTTTTACCTCCTTTGGACATGTGTAATGACACTCCTCATATCATGACACCTCAAGGACATTTGGGTTGATCTTGTGAGCTCATTAACACTATAAATAGCTGAGAATTTCATCATTCCAACTTGCTAATTTCTCAAATTTTTTCCCATCTCTTTGGAGCTTGTTTCCAGTCATTTGGAAGCCTCCTACTTGAAGTTTTGAAAGTGTTCTTCAACACAAGTAAGTACTTTCCTTAGTTCTTATATTATTTTGGCATTTTGAGCCAAAAGTCAAACAGTTTGACTTTTTGTTCGACTTTCAGTTCTGACTATTTTTGGTCAAGTCAAAGTTCAATTGAACTTTGCAATGTGATCGTAATCATGAAGGTAATAATCCCTTACGATTGCACCTTCTGATTACCACGTTTAGTAGGTGAAGTGACGAGTCAAAGTTTTATTAATTAAAAGTCAAAAATGCGCAAAAGTGCATTTTACGACGAAACTGTTTTCGGGTTTTAAAACTTAAAATTTTGACACCAAATCAGTTTTATAACTTAATTAGACATGTTCCAACATGTCTAACTCGTCATTTATAGTTTAGTGCTTTTATTTTAGTCGTAAGTCGAGCGGTTTGACTACCGTTTTGACTTTCAAATCTGACCTGTTTGGTCAAATCTTAGGATTCGACCAAGCGCATTTTTATGACCATAGTTATATAGGGAATAACCCTCTGAGGTTATATCTTATGGTCATATAGTTTGGTTAGTTATATGATGAGTCGATTTTTATGCATTAAATTGACCAAAACGCCCTTTTAGCTCATAAAATGGTTTTAAGCATATGAAACCAAAGTTTTGACATTTAAACTGATGTTATAACATAATCAAACTTGTTTTGGCATATAAGACTCATCATGAGACATATTTAACCATCCAATCTTATAATTACGCTTAAGACCTGTTAAAGTGGCGTAAACCACTTTAACGAGGATCATAACGGGTTAAAAGTACTTAGGATCACTTTTAAATCAGAATGTTAAGCTTGTTGAACCATATCATACGAGACCCAACACTCGTTTGGTTTGTAAGACTTCATTCTATCCAATCATCTGATTAAAGTCTTGACACACTAACATAGTATTCCGATACACTAGGAACCAATTGAACTCTTAAACCTTTGAGCTTTGTTTGATCATCGAACAAGACATTTATGCAATCCCAAGTGAGTACATAGTCCCCTCTTTCACATTTTCAAATGTTTTGTGGTGATTCATATGTGCCTATCACTACTTTCATGTTTTCATGATACATGGTTTTATTACCTAGTATGTATAGTACATGATTTCAAAGACAATTTACATGGTATATTGACTTAGTATACCTAACACTTGGTTTCAAAGACATTTTACATGGTATATTGACTTAGTATACCTAGCACTTGATTTCAAAGACATTTTACGTGGTATATTGACTTAGTATACCTAACACCTGGTTTCAAAGACATTGTACATGGTGTATTGACTTAATATACCTAGTACATGTTTTCAAAGACATTTTACATGGTTTCAAATATTTACACGACATGCTTACATTGTACTAGACATTTGGTGCGTTGAATATACAATGATACATTCATTAACATTGATCACGCCGATCAGTAGTATGTTATGGTACCATAGGATTTATAACCCCATTCCCGCTCCCTAGGTTTGTTTGGTAGTGATCTTAGGGAATGACAGAATCTGATGAACATTTGATAAACCTTTGTCTTTGTATGGGTTTATCCGATAGTCGACAAGGCTTGAATGTATTCGCCAACAATCCATATATATGTTTACACAATAAAAGCAATTGTTTTATAAGAAAAAATCTTTTTGATTAAACAAGACCTTTGTTTATTCAAAACACTTGTTTTATAAAAGACATTTTGATTATACAAGACAAGACATTTTGATTGTTTATACAAAACATTATTTTATGGTTTAAGCAAGACCTTTGTTTACCATACAAGACATTTATGGTTTATACCATACAAGACATTTGTGGTTTTTTACAAGACATTGGTTTATAGAAGACACTGATTTATACAAGACATTGGTTTATGGTAAGTGATTTAGATAATGATACGCGTGTAATATGGTAAAAGCATGGTGGATACGTCGCTGGTACTTCCTATATATAAGTGCTTTTATTGTATTACATATCGTAACGTTATCCAAATCACTTCAAACAAAGACAAGATAAGACATGACATTTTATTTGGTTATTCTAAAACATACTTGATTATTAAGTTAATCATGTATCATTTCTTTTAAATCAAATGATTTTCATATGATTTCATAAAGAAATACTTTTGGTCATAGATTCATAGCTACTTTTGAAATAGTTAAACATTTTCTTTTAACATTCAAAGCCATGAATCTTCATCACAAAACCTATGTTACTCACATGCAATTTTATGCTGATGTTTTATTTTCACATATGTTTCAGGAGCTAATGTTTGATTTTGAGCATGCTACACATAGGACGGACGTAGGCCTTAGTTTATCTTAAAACATGAAAGACAATTATTGTATTTTATTTGTGTTTTCCCAAAACAATATAATCTATTAATTTAATAATACAAAACTTTATGTACCATGTGTTGTGAAACAATATTTCTGTAATGTGATTCCCCAACGTTTCCACCGCGGTTTGTTGTTTTACGCAGTCGGGGTGTTACAGAAAGATTGGTATCAGAGCCATGGTTATAGGGAATTAGGTTATTAGTAATACTTTTGACCTAGACTATAACCTTTCTAGGACCTTAACGCAAGTTATCTTGTGTTTAGATTCTTAAAGCAATACCATCACCTATCCTTAGGTGATTAACAAACAATACAAAAGTCACAAATTCTTTCCAAAACATTTATAAGAAATCAATCGTCTATCCTTAGATGATTTGTTTTGGGCTTTATGCCTTCAAAGTTTTTAAAATCTCGTCAAAGTTTGGTTTTTAATAATGTGAACACGTGCAATCTGGAAGGGTGGATGCCTGTACCCTGAGTTTTTTGTCTAAGGCTAGAGTGTTCGTACAAATCTGCATTATCGGAGCAGTCACTCTTACCTGAGAATTATTGGGGTGAGTGTCCACCTATAGGCTAAAGCATGTCTTCATGATACATTATAAAGACCCATTTACTTTGATTTGTTACTGTGTCGTTTGTTTGTTTTAAGTAACAAACAAATGATCACCATCCTTATGTTTTTTAACATCTCATTTTGATTATTCAATATCAATTTCACTCATTTTCTCTCATATTTCCTTTTCTTTTAGAATGCCTCCTCGTTGAAATGCTGCTCAAGACGCCCAAATGGCGGCTCTAATTGCTCAACCGATAGCTGTTGTGCTCCCAAATCTTGTAACTCAACTAAACTAAGCCAACAATAACAACAACAATGCACATGCTCTGTGCAACTTTAAACAATTTAATTTGGCAAAACAACGCAAGTTTAGTGGGTCTGAAGGAGCTACTGGGCTCCTACAGTGGTTTGAGAGTCTCGAGAGCACATGCCGCCATGTCCAGTGTCCAAATGAGTGCAAAGTAGAATTTGCATCTAATGTGTTCAAAAAGAGGGCACTCACATGGTGGAACGGAGTTGTGAGAGATAGGGGTGCGGATGTAGCAATGGCTCAGATGTGGGAAGAGCTTAGAGCTCTCATGATGAAGGAATTCTGCCCACATCATGAATAGGGGGTGCTAGAGAATGAATTCCACGATCTGAAATAAGATAGTGGAGAACATCGTGCCTACATGGACCGTTATGAGGAGCTGAGTTTGTTATGTCCCACCATGGTCATGGCTTTGGATAAGGCAATTGAAAAGTACATTGATGGCCTCCTTAACCTAGTTCAGGACATAGTCACTGGTAGCAATCCCGCTACAGTTAGACAAGCCATTGAGTTAGCAGCTACCCAGACTGACTCGCAAGTCAAGAAGGGTAAAATCCATCGCAAAGGCAACAAGAAACCATCTGCCAAGATAGCACAAGGGAAACAAAAGAAAAACAAGACCGAAACCTCCAAGAAATCACGGAATCGCAAGGCTTCCAAGAATTTCACAGTTGTTGCACAGTGATGTGTGTAAAATGCAATATATAAATTACATCAAATGAGGCATAAAACTAACCCTTTTTAGTACTAATGTTGGAAAAAGTGTGCTTTTGTCTTCCTTTTTTATTTTCAGGATTAAATGAGCGTAAATGAACAAAAGAAGCAAAAATGTAGCAAAATCTAACATAATTACAAGAAAAGGAATAAACGTGGCATGCCCGACCCCTCAACAGCATCTTCCCAAGCCAAAACAAGTAAACAGAAGGCTGCACACGGCCCTGTGCCCAGCAGACACGGGGGCGTGTTCAGGTGTCTGCAGAAAAGACAAAGCTATAGAAGCTTCTATTCCCGACAAAGGGGCGTGCCCAGCTCAACATGGCTGTGGTCAACGCTAAGATTCGCAGAATCCAAGCAAATCTTGATAGTACAGATACGCTTCTGCACACGGGGCCGTGCCCAGCGAACACGGGGGCGTCTGGAGCTAATGCAGACAAAATGCAATTAATGAAGAGAGAGAAAGTTGATGGACACGGGGCCGTGTTCAATGAACACGGGGCCGTATCCGGGCTTCTGTGCAGGCTATAAATAAAGGTGCTTGGTTCACTTCAAAGGCATCCCTTGGCAAACCACCTCTCTCCCACTTCACCCACACTCCACCACCATCACAACACCCACATCCACCACCATCATCCATCATCCATCATAGAGTGTGTGTAGTAGTCTCGGGATCCAAGATTGATAGTAATAGTTCTTGACAATCAAAGGCCATGCTTGCCTAAGTCTCTTACATCACTTGGTGAAGACAAGCATTTAGTGTAATACTTTTGTTTTTTAATCTTTTCGCACTTTTTATTTGGTTTGTATTAATGACTTTAATAACTAGTTTCTTATGTTGAAGGTGAAACTTCCTTATCATTTGTCCGTGGTGTCTTGGCGTTATTTAACTGTCTATATAAAATAAAAGATTTACACCATTCATATCTCTACGGTCTATATAGAGATATGTTGGCTACGTGGTCGGGGGTTAAGGGAATGGTTTGGTAAGGTTCTTGCTTTGTTCAGTGTATAGATCCTGCAAGGACCTGGGTCAAGTTTACTAGGACCTCCTTCAATACCCACAGGTATTGGATGGCGGGGGTGCGAATGGCTTGATCCACTCATATGTAAACAACTATTAATACATTAACCCGGCTACTTGGGTTGTATCCTTGCTGACTCAAACCACTTAGCCGAGGGTAGCGTCACCTTCAAAAGAGAGGCCTACCACATTACGCATTAATAACTTAATTAATTATCTTCCAATATTCCAACCCTTTAGGATTGTATCCTTACTGACTCAAACTAGTGGGTTGAGGGTAACGTCACCTTCAAAAGAGGGGCCTACTACTATAACTAAGATAATCTCTTAAAAAGTGCAAAAGTGCGGAAATCATCAAAGGTTACACTAAAGGCGAGTCGGATCCAAGTGATTCATCTTGTCTATCTGTTTTTTATTTTATTTTTATTTTTCAGCATTTTTAGTTTTTATTTTCATGTTTAAAACCTTTTTCTAAATTTTTTATTTGATTAGACGTTGAGGATAAACCGGTACTAAAAGGTCTTGTGTCCTTGGACGACCTCCGTATCTTACCAACGCTATACTAGCTCACGATGGGTGCACTTGCCCATATGTGTGTTAAGTGTTAGTAAAATATCGTGTTTTATAAATTTAAAACTTGACTAAAGTGTAAAAAGGGCTTAAAATATACATAAAAACATATCGCACTCGACACGCATCAAGTTTTTGGCGCCGTTGCCGGGGACACAAGGATTTTAAGAAAGTTAGGAATCAACGGCCTAATCGTTTTTTTTATTTTTTTATTTTTTTAGGATTTTTCTTAAATTTTTCCGTTTCTGCAGAAGCTCAGCACGGGGCCGTGCCCGCTGAACACACCCCGTGCCCAATCTTTGGTACTGGCAATCCTGTTTTAAGTCAGATAGTAGCTGAACATGGGGCCGTGCCCACTGAACATGCCCCGTGCCCAAGCTTCAGATACTGAAAACAGAGTCGTAAGATCCTGGCGGCTGGTAATTTCTGACACAATCATGAGTGATACCGATAATTTTTACTTTCGCTCCTCTTATGGTACGTGGTGTCAAATATGTGGTGGAACTCATGAAGATTTAAAATGTTATTTTTTAAATTACAAACCCCACTATATAGACCCATTGTTTTCCTGTAGCCTTAAGATGGGCGAAAGTAAAAACAATCCCTATCTCTCCATCGAATGCTCTCAATCTTCCCTTTGAGATGAAATGATTCTTGAAGAATCATTTCAAATGGAAGAACTAATTCTCCGATGGATAAAAGAACTTGAGATGGATATAAATAATTCATCTCAAGACGACGATGAAGGAGAATTAGTGAGATCGCATTCGGATTATAACAACATTGTTGCTCCCGAAATCACCTCTAACTCTTGCGAGGACTTGAGCGATAGTCATCACTGTGTCGATTGTGCCGTGAAGGACTCCCTATCGGTATCCATCGATGCATACATAGACCTGAGCGATTCAACATATACCTTCTTTAACGAGAGCCCGGATAAGGAAAATAAAGGTTGGTTTTGCCCACTGGTATTTAGCTTAGGAATCACCCTTTCTGATAACCTCTTGCGTTCTTGTCTAAAACTAGGGCAACTTAGGTATCTCAGGCACTTCGGTGTTGTTCCGTCTACTAAAGAACCACCCGATCCGAATAAATTCCTTGAAAATAGACAAAACTTCATAAACAACTTCTAGCCACGGGGCCGTGTCCACGTCAGCACGCCCCCGTGTCCACCCAAAGATTCCCGTCTGACTTTTGGTCAGGATACGGACAAAAAGTGTCAGAATTTTGTCTGCACACGTGGCCGTGTCCAGCGTGCTGTCATTTTCTATAAATGCAGCAAGATTCCTACACTCTTGGACCCATTCCAAAGATAGAGATTTGGTGGGATCATCACATATACCATACTAGGTATATTCTAAAGAAGGCTCTCAACAACCATCTTGTCTTTTCTACTTTTGTCCATTGCCTTCTTCTTCATTTTTCCTCAAAACCTCCATTAAAGTTTGAAATCTCTATGTTTTCAAGCTTTATTGTAATTTTTGTTAGGTTTTTATTCAAGGAATCTTGTTAAAAATAAGTTTTACAACACTGTTTTAAGTTATTTCTGCTTAAAAATGCTTGAAAAGTCAGAAAAATAATTTAAAGCTCCAAGATTCCTTGTTTCAAAAATTTGCAGAGAGGTGAACACGGGGCCGTGCTCAGCGAGCACGGGGCCGTGTTCGAGGTACTGTTTCAATAAATTAAACTCTTTTCGGTTTGTTTTCTTAGAATGTCGAGTAGAAAAAACGGAACATCTTCATCACACTCCAGGAACAACCGACAAGTAAGAAGGCCATCGGTAGAGGACTCTCTTGTAAACTACGTGTATGCCTTGAGGGAGGCCATCGATGAAATGACAGGAGTAGAGGAAGCTTTGGTTGACCGTATAAATCATTTTTCGGTGGGACTAGACGGATGTCTTCGAGAAGTCAACCTTTTGCACCAAAGGTTGAATATTTTCGCTTCCCCTCCTTTGGTACCAATCATTACACAAAGGGGATGGAATGTAGTTCCAGAAGTCATCATTCCGGCCGAATGGTATGTCATGCACCCAGAACCCCCTCAAGACATATTACATGGGGTCCCGGTTGCCAACGCACCTCCTCCACAAGACGTTGTGGAAAATGAGCCCGCCTTTTTCCTCCCAAAGGAGATAGAGGAATGGCTCAATGACATTTAAGTGACATCCTTCGGTTAAAAGTTCTACAATACCTTTAAATGTCGGGAAACTATTTCCGGGTTTTTAATTCCTACAATAAGGGTAGAACTCCTTGGAATGATTTTTTGCATTACTTGACCTATCTATCTTAAGAACTTTTAGTTTTTTTTTTTTTTTTTTGCTTTATTTTTAAGTTCTAGGATCTTATGTAATTCACTCTTTAATGAAATGATGGTTTTTAAGTGTTAAATGGTGATTGGATGATGTTGTGATTAATAAAACACACTCAGGAAGATGGAGGATACTAAGGGAAACTTTATCCTACACCGCATGCACAAAAACAGAGCCTCCCGACATTTTTTCTTCATTACAGCAAGTTCAGCACGGGACCGTGCTCAGCCAACACGATCCGTGCCCAATGATCTGCAGAAAATGCCCAGTTCAGGTAACTGGACATGGGGCCGTGTTCACTGAAGACGCCCCCCGTGCCCAGCCTTCTGTAAACCATGATACTGGCAATCTGAACATGGGGCCGTTCACCACGGGCCCGTGTCCAGA
Source organism: Helianthus tuberosus (assembly GCA_030545235.1). Classification (NCBI taxonomy): domain Eukaryota; kingdom Viridiplantae; phylum Streptophyta; class Magnoliopsida; order Asterales; family Asteraceae; genus Helianthus; species Helianthus tuberosus. Next base: position 68,364,516 of record CM060406.1, read on the forward strand.
TGCCCAGTAACATGAATTTTTGCTTTTTAACACCTTTTTACACATTCAATCAACCTAAAAACTTATTTTTGGGACACATTGAGGACAATGTGTAATTTAAGTGTGGGGGGGATGCTAAAACCTTGAATTTTGCAAGTCTTAATAACAAGCCTTACACAAAATTCTATTGGAACCGCTAATCACCCCAAATTTTTCAAAAAAAAAAAAAAAACTTTTCATTTTTACTTGTCTTGGTTTAATTTGGGAATAACAAGTTCTAAAAAGGTTCTATTTTACAAATTTACAACCGATAGCGTCGTGATAAAAAGAACCAACATAAGAAAATTATGAAACGACATGACAAATCTAATTAAAATTTGATTATATATACTTAATCACATTAAAAACCCATTCCCACAAAAAGTGAGTTTTGAGCCTTAACTGAGCATACAAATACACATCTTTAGACTAAATGCTCATCTTTCGTTTCTTGTGTGAATAGCCGCTTGGTTTCTTACGACTCTAGAACTTGCCATGACAATACATTCCCGATCCTTACCAACTTAAACCCAAGTAAGTAAATGATAGAGGCATTAGGACTAACCCTTTTTCTTTTCAACACCATTATTTTTCTTTTTTTACCACCTACTCAAAATCCCCCAAGTTAACCCCTTTGAGCCTAAACCTTTTCGTTTCTAAACCCACAAAATAAACACCCTTTACCCACCAAAACATTTTTTATTTTTAACCCTTTATTTTAGTGAAAATCCCGGTCTTCATGTGACATTCCTTATCAAAAAAAAAAATGAAGTATAGCAATAAACAAACAAGTTCCTCAAAATAAACTTTGTTTGAAAATGCTTTTTTTTAATAAAAGTCACAAAAACAAAAAGTTTTACGACGACCGACGCTTTTTACGCTTTTAGCCCTTTTACTAACCACTAACCCCAAAACCACCTACCTTTAACCCAAGCCCAACCCTTCCCAAAGTCCTCTTGATATTTACAAAGGTGTATAGTTAAAAAGGAGGAGGATTGATTGCTTAGCAAGCATATGGTAGAAGTAAGTTTCATGCCGGTCTCGAGTGTTTCACAAAAATACATTTTTGGCATAGTGTTGAGTGATCTCCCGTGAGGTATGTGAACTTGTATATAAATGGAATTTTAAAAAGGCATGTTATGCCCAAATAAGTAATTTCTTTTATGAAATGTTCTAAAGAAATCATAACGAATATGATTGTAAATAACATTAAAATAAAGCCTAATAAAGATCTTGGATTCCCGACACTCAAAACAAGCCCAAAACTTCTCTTCTACCCATTCCATTTGGGAGTGTAAGCCACATTATAAAGAGTTTTGCTTAAGGACAAGCAAAGATTCAAGTGTGGGGGTATTTGATGTGTGTAAAATGCAACATATAAATTACATCAAATGAGGCATAAAACTAACCATTTTTAGTACTAATGTTGGAAAAAGTGTGCTTTTGTCTTCCTTTTGTATTTTCAGGATTAAATGAGCGTAAATGAACAAAAGAAGCAAAAATGCAGCAAAATCTAACATAATTACAAGAAAAGGAATAAACGTGGCATGCCTGACCCCTCAACAGCATCTTCCCAAGCAAAAACAAGTAAACAGAAGGCTGCACACGACCCTGTGCCCAGCGGACACGGGGGCGTGTTCAGGTGTCTGCAGAAAAGACAAAGCTATAGAAGCTTCTATTCCTGACACGGGGGCGTGCCCAACTCAACACGGCCGTGGTCAACGCTAAGATTCGTATAATCCAAGAAAATCTTGATAGTACAGATACGCTTCTGCACACGGGGCCGTGCCCAGCGGACACGGGGGCGTGTAGAGCTAATGCAGACAAAATGCAATTAATGAAGGGAGAGAAAGTTGATGGACACGGGGCCGTGTTCAATGAACACAGGGCCGTGTCCGGGGCTTCCGTGTAGGCTATAAATAGAGGTGCTTGGTTCACTTCAAAGACATCCCTTGGTAAACCACCTCTCTCCTACTTCACCCACACTCCACCACCATCACAACACCCACATCCACCACCATCATCCATCATCCATCATAGAGTGTGTGTAGTAGTCTCGGGATCCAAGATTGATAGTAAGAGTTCTTGACAATCAAAGGCCATGTTTCCCTAAGTCTCTTACATCACTTGGTGAAGACAAGCATTTAGTGTAATACTTTTGTTTTTAATCTTTTCGCACTTTTTATTTGGTTTTGTATTAGTGACTTTAATAACTAATTTCTTATGTTGAAGGTGAAACTTCCTTATCATTTGTCTGTGGTGTCTTGGCGTTATTTTACTGTCTCTATAAAATAAAATATTTACACCATTCATATCTCTACGGTCTATATAGAGATATGTTGGCTACCTGGTCGGGGGTTAAGGGAATGGTTTGGTAAGGTTCTTGCCTTGTTCAGTGTATAGATCCTGCAAGGACCTGGGTCAAGCTTACTAGGACCTCCTTCAATACCCACTGGTATTGGATGGCGGGGGTGCGAATGGCTTGATCCTCTCATATGTAAACTACTATTAATACATTAACTCGGCTACTTGGGATTGTATCCCTGCTGACTCAAACCACTTAGCCGAGGGTAACGTCACCTTCAAAAGAGGGGCCTACCACATTACGCATTAATAACTTACTTAATTATCTTCCAATATTCCAACCCTTTAGGATTGTATCCTTGTTGACTCAAACTACTGGGTTGAGGGTAACGTCACCTTCAAAAGAGGGGCCTACTACTCTAACTAAGATAATCTCTTAAAAAGTGCAAAAGTGTGGAAATCATCAAAGATTACACTAAAGGCGAGTCGGATCCAAGTGATTCATCTTTTCTATCTGTTTTTTATTTTAATTTTATTTTTCAGCATTTTTAGTTTTTATTTTTGATGTTTAAAACCTTTTTCTAAATTTTTTATTTGATTAGACGCTGAGGATAAACCGGTACTAAAAGCTATTGTGTCCTTGGACGACCTCGGTATCTTACCAACGCTATACTACGCTCACGATGAGTGCACTTGCCTATATGTGTGTTTAGTGTTAGTAAAATATCGTGTTTTATAAATTTAAAACTTGACTAAAGTGTAAAAAGGGCTTAAAATATACATAAAAACATATCGCACTCGACACGCATCAAGTATTTGGCGTCGTTGCCGGGGACACGAGGATTTTAAGAAAGTTAGGAATCAACGGCCTAATCATTTTTTTATTTTTCAGTTTTTTTTGGATTTTTCTTAAATTTTTCCGTTTCTGCAGAAGCTCAGCACGGGGTCGAGCCCGCTGAACACGCCCCGTGCCCAATCTTTGGTACTGGCAATCCTGTTTTAAGTGAGACAGTAGGTAAACACGGGGCCGTGCCCACTGAACACGCCCCGTGCCCAAGCTTCAGATACTGAAAACAGAGCCGTAAGATCCCGGAGGCTGGTAATTTCTGACACAATCATGAGTGATACTGATAATTTTTACTTTCGCTCCTCTTATGGTACGTGGTATCAAATATGTGGTGGAACTCATGAAAATTTAAAATGTTATTTTTTAAATTACAAACCCCACTATATAGACCCATTGTTTTCCCATAGCCTTAAGATGGGCGAAAATAAAAACAATCCCTTTCTCTTCCTCGAATGCTCTCAATCATCCCTTCGGGATGAAATGATTCTTAAAGAATGATTTTAAATGGAAGAACTAATTCTCTGATTGATAAAAGAACTTGTGATGGATATAACTAATTCATCTCTAGAAGACGATCAAGGAGAATTAGTGAGATCGCATTCGGATTATAACAACATCGTTGCTCCCGAAATCACCTCTAACTCTTGCGAGGACTTGAGCGATAGTCGTCCCTGTGTCGATTCTGGCGTGAAGGACTCCCCATCAGTATCCGCCGATGCATATATTGACCTGAGCGATTCGACATATACCTTCTTTAATGAGAGCCCGGATAAGGAAAATAAAGGTTGGTTTTGCCCACCGGTATTTAGCTTAGGAATCACCCTTTCCGATAACCTCTTGCATTCTTTTCTAAAACTAGGGCAACTCAGGTATCTCAGGCACTTCGGTGTTGTTCCGTCTAGTAAAGAACCACCTGATCCAGATAAATTCCTTGAAAATAGACAAAACTTCATAAACAACTTCTAGCCACGGGGCCGTGTCCAGGTCAGCACGCCCCCGTGTCCACCAAAAGATTCCCGTCTGACTTTTGGTCATATACGGACAAAAATTGTCCGAATTTTGTCTACACACGGGGCCGTGTCCAGCCGAAACGGGGCCGTGTCCAGCGTGCTGTCGTTTTTTATAAATGCAACAAGATTCCTGCACTCTTGGACCCATTCCAAAGACAGAGATTTGGTGGGATCTTCACATATCCCATACTAGGTATATTCTAAAGAAGGTTCTCAACAACCATCTTGTCTTATCTACTTTTTTCCATTGCCTTCTTCTTCATTTTTCCTCAAAACCTCCATTAAAGTTTGAAATCTCTATGTTTTCACTCTTTATTTTAATATTTGTTAGGTTTTTATTCAAGGAATCTTGTTAAAAATAAGTTTTACAACACTGTTTTAAGTTATTTCTACTTAAAAATGCTTGAAAAGTCAGAAACAAAATTTAAAGCTCCAAGATTCCTTGTTTCAAAAATCTGCAGAGAGGTGAACACGGGGTCGTGCTCAGCGAGCACGAGGCCGTGTCCGAGGTACTGTTTCAATAAATTAAACTCTTTTCGGTTTGTTTTCTTAGAATGTTGAGCAGAAACAACGGAACATCTTCATCACACTCCAGGAACAACCGACAGGGAAGAAGGCCATCGGTAGAGGACTCTCTTGTAAACTACGTGTATGCCTTGATGGAGGCCATCGATGAAATGACAGGAGTAGAGGAAGCTTTAGTCAACCGTATAAATCATTTGTCGGTGGGACTAGAAGGATGTCTTTGAGAAGTGCCCAAGACCGCGTTCAGAACCAGATACAGCCATTATGAATTTTTAGTGATACCTCTTGGGCTCACTAACACACCTGCAGCATTCATGGATCTCATGAATAGAGTCTGCAAGCCCTACTTAGATAATTTTGTTATTGTCTTCATAGATGACATACTTATCTATTCTCGAAATCAATACGATCACGAGAAACATCTTCGGTGTATCTTAGAGCTTCTATAGCAGGAGAAGCTTTATGCTAAATTCTCCAAATGCGAATGTTGCCTTCGCGAAGTTCAATTCCTTTGACATGTTGTGAGTGAGCGTGGTATCCAAGTAGGTCCCGCTAACGTAGAAACAATCATGAACTGGGAAGTGCCTAAGACACCTTCAGAAATCCATAGTTTCTTAGGTTTGGCTGATTATTATAGAAGATTCATTGAGAACTTCTCAAGGATAGCCACTCCTTTGACTACCTTGACCCGCAAGAACGTTAAATTTAATTGGGGTCCTAAACAACAAGAATCTTTTGAGATTCTTAAGAACAAGTTAAGTAATACTCCAGTACTAACATTGCCTGAAGGCATAGAAGAATTCGTTGTCTACTGTGATGCATCGCACATGGGCATGGGATGTGTGCTTATGCAAAGAGGTAAGGTGATTGCCTATGCGTCACGACAACTAAATGTGCATGAAAGAAATTACACCACCCACGACTTAGAGTTGGGTGTCATTGTATTTGCACTAAAGTTATGGAGACACTATCTATATGGAACAAAGTGTATCATATACACTGATCATAAAAGTCTCCAACACTTGTTTAATCAAAAAGATCTCAACATGCGACATTGCCGATGGATTGAGACGTTAAATGACTATGATTGCGAGATTCACTACCATCCTGGCAAAGCAAATGTAGTCACTGACACGCTGAGCCACAAAGAAAGAATTAAGCCTATACGTATTAATGCCAAAAGCATTGAGCTTAAGAACAGCTTAAATGAAAAGCTGATAACTGCGCAGAAAGAAGCCATGTTGGAATCTAACCTTCTAGGTGAAGGACTGGGTGGGACTGTTGATTAGTTGTCACCTGGAAATGATGGGATCCTTAGATTCAATGGTCGAATCTGGGTTCTTATTTATGGAGGACAAAGAGATTTAATCCTCCAGGAAGCACATAACTCTAGATATTCAGTTCAATCTGGAGGTGACAAAATGTATCAAGATTTGAAGAAAATTATTGGTGGATGGGTTTGAAGAAATCCATAGCCACACACGTAGCTAAGTTTCTGACGTGCACACAGGTTAAAGCCGCACATCAAAAGCCGTCAAGACTGCTACAACAATTAAAACTTCCCACATGGAAATGGGAAATGGTAACTATGGATTTTATCACCAAGTTACCTAAAACCAAGCATGGTAATGATACAATATGGGTTATAGTTGACAGACTGACTAAGTCAGCTCATTTCTTACCCATAAAAGAGACTCATAGCTCCGATAAATTAGCAAAGTTATATGTGGACGAGATTGTACCCCTTCATGGAGTGCCAGTATCTATTGTATCCAATGGAGATACTAGATATACATCTCACTCCTGGAAAGGTTTCCAGCAATCCTTAGGCACTCGTTTGAATTTCAGTACGGCTTACCATCCTCAGACGGATGGACAGAGTGAGCATACTATTCAGACATTAGAAGACATGTTGCGTGCATGTGTCATTGATTTGGGTGGTAGCTGGGATGACCATCTTCCCATGATTGAATTCTTCTACAATAACAGTTACCATACTAGCATCCAGGTTACTCCTTTCGAAGCATTGTCTGGGAGAAAATGTAAAACGCTAGTCTATTGGGTAGAAATTGGGGAGGCCCAACTATCAGGACCCGAGATAGTACTGGAGATGACGGATAAGATTGTATAGATCCGTGATCGTCTGAAAACCGCCCGAGACAGGCGAAAGAGCTATACAGATAAGGGGCGAAAACCTCATCAGTTCCAGGTAGGGGATAAAGTCTTGCTAAAAGTATCACCTTGGAAAGGTGTGATGCATTTTGGTAAGAAAGGCAAGCTGATCCCGAGATATATTGGACCATTCGAGATTATCAAATGTGTCGGGTCTGTGGCATACAAATTGAATTTGCCTGAGGAGCTTAGTGGAATTCACAATGTGTTCCACATCTGCAATTCAAAGAAATGTCTAGCCGATGAGTCGCTAGCAATGTCTCATAAAGACGTGCAGATAGATGAAAACCTGAGGTTTGTTGAAAAACCAATATCGATCGAGGATCGACAGGTTAGGAAGCTCCGAAGGAAACATGTGCCTATAGTAAAGGTTAAATGGGATGCCCGTAGAGGCCCCGAATATACATGGGAGGTCGAGTCCACTATGCGACAGAAGTACCCCCACTTGTTTCAGTAAATCTCGAGGTCGAGATTTCTTTTAAGGGGGGTGAGGATGTAACACCTCATAAACTTGTGTCCAATAATGTAAAGACACGTGTCTTAAACCCTAATGATGTCAAATGTTGACTACAAAAGACTATTATTGCCAAACAGTAAAAAGATGTATGTGGAGGGACTAAAAGTGTCAACATGCATAACCTGTGCCTCTGAATGACCTTTTACGGTATTCGTATTTAATAACGAGCCACATGTTAGACATACGATGCCGTTTGCGATCTAAATCATAAGTTTGTGAATTAAAGGGTTAAAAGCGCCAACATCTATAATTTTACCTCTGAGTGACCTTTTAGCGAAATCCGAAGCTTAACGATGTTCGATTATACTCTCCGGAATATTTATAACCTATCTCGAAGATCAAAATGCCAAATATAAAACTGTAAATGGCTTGGAGGGGCTTATTATGTCAAAAATGAAACTATATAAAGGTTTTAAGGGACCAGGGACTAAAACTGACAACATGTGAAACCTGATGGAGGCCTAGCGCAACACGACATCCCCCCATTCTTGTGGCACGACGCGACCATCCCTATTTCGAAGAAACTTATTGCCAGCTGCAGGTTTCTTCTCCTTGGCCACCACACAAACCTCTGACACTCTTGAACTCGAAACTATGGATCCTTACATGGTTTTTAAAACCTGTTTAGACACCTGGAGTGATCCCTAAAGCTCCCTAACACCTATCATGATCCAAGGGTTTGTTGTTCAAGTATAAATAGGGGTCATGGGAAGCCTTGAATCCTTGCACCTCTCATTTTTCTCAACTTTCTCTCTTGTTCTAGCTTCTCGGAGATTCCTGGCATAAGGAGACTCCACCCAAGTTAAAGTTTTCGAGCTAGTACCATTTGTAAGTGTCCTTATCCACTGGTTTTCATTTTATTGGCTTTTAAAAGCCGAAAGTCAAAGGATTTTTGATGAAAGCTTTGACTTTCGGTTTAGACCATTATGGTCCAGCCATTGTTCGAGGCGAACATGGCTACGTGATCATAATTAGGTAGGTGTTAATCCCTCCAAAGGGCACATCCTAATAATCATGTTTGCTTGGTTAATTGTCGGGTCAAAGTTATTAATTTAAAAAGTCAAACGGGTCAGTTTTTTAAATAATTCATAACTGATAATGTAGGTGTTATAAAATGTGCTTTATCACTTTAATAACTTGGTAAATATTATTAGAACATGTGTAAACACGTTCAACCCGTCAATTCCAGGTTTAAGGTCGGTTCGCAACCGAAAGTCGCAAAGTTTGACTTTTACTTTGACTTTCAGTTCTGACCTGAATTAGCATAATTTCACTATGTTTTAATGTTCCTTTGTGACCATATTATATTGTAGTATAAGCCTCTGAGGTTATAATACATGGTCACATAGTAATCGGAGTTATTTTGCAATATTCCGTTATTATGCTTAATTGTTGACTAATATGCCCTTTTGTTTAAAAATGAGGTTTTAAATATAAGTAAGCATGCGAAGGAATTACATTTTGATATGTTAATATGTTTTGCATATTTTTATGTTTATAAATTGGTCATAAACTGAGTTTGCATAATTAATCGTAAATTAAGCTTTTAAAAGGACTAAAATGCCCTTTTACATGCAAAATGAGTTTTAAACATAACTTTAACATAAAACTCATTACCTACTATTGTGTTATCATATTTAGGAATTATTGGGATTTTAAGTCAGATTATATACTGATTTTAACTTCAAGTTCTTGTACAATGCTCTTAAATGACGCTAATGCCCTTATGGCACATAAAAGAGGTTTTAAACACAATAAACATGCAAAACCTTTTTACTACTGATATGTTATAAAAAAACAAAATATTTTGACTATTCAAAGCTGTTCATAACATCAGAATTACATAAACATAGAAATTATCATCATTTAACGACTTTTACGCTAATTAGGCGCATTGTATGGTTTTAAACCATACTTAGCACCCAAGACTTGTTACTGTCGCAAACCCCTACCCCTGCCCCGGTAGCGGGAGTAGCGAACCAGTCAAGTGGTATCGGTGTTTATTAATTTGGCAGCGGAAATGAGACATCAGGATCATAGTTAGGAAATAAATTTCAGAGTTTCAAAACACCAAACTTTTATAACAAACAAATGGGATAAAATCCATGCTTCATTCACAATATTGTTATAGGGATAAACCTTAGTTGCTGAAAATATAAACTTTTTATTTAGGTAACTTTTATAGCCACTTTCTTTAAGCCTTTAGTGCTCCTTAGCTGGCTTCTTATAGCTTCACATTAAGTTACCTAAAACGTGTTTTAAAAAAATATTTTATCAGCAAGAAATACTGGCGAGTGCATCCCAGTTTAATGAAATAAACTTTTATAACTTTACAGTATTGAGAGCGATTACAATGTTTATATCTACCCAATTACTCATTCATTATTTGTCGCGTTGGCAGTTACAATGACCGTGGTCATATTACTATTGGCTAACTCTTTGTCCAATAGTTACGCTTGATTAGTAGTGTATACAAAACCCCACATACCGGCAGTATTGTAGAATACAAAGACTCAATCACTGTAAGTATAATTGAAAATAGAGTAAAATGCACAGATAGTCCCTGTGGTTTGGTAAAATTTCACCCTTAGTCCCCAACTTTTGGAAATTACACTGGTGCTCCCTGTGGTTTACTCATTTGCTACTCGGATAGTCCTTGAAATGGAAGTGGGTTAATTTTCTTAGTTATGTCTATGTGAAATAACAAAACTACCCTTGTTATTAAAAAATAATATATTAAAAATTAAAACACCCCACACCCATACCCACCCTCACCCTCACCCCTCTTCCCCTCTCCACTACACTCTACCAGCACCGCAACCTTCCTCCAATGTCACCTCCACTTCTGGCCGCCTCCCACCCACCTATGACTGCAAATAAGATCAACGGAGAACCACTTGGAATGTACCACCATCACCTATTGATCTCAACCAATCACAAAAGCATACACGAGCAACTGCGATGCACCTGGCAGTTGCTGGTTCTTCGTTCAATTCGAGGAGGAAGTTGTTAGAACTTGTGCTAAATGGTTACTCTGATGATCAAGAATTGCTTGTGTTGAATGATTTAAGCGATAACCATTTTGAAGAACAAAAGGCTTCCCCAATTTTCATCAGTTAGTCCTTTTTCTATCGGCTCCCCGTCAATCATGGTCCCTTGAAGCTCCACACCACCGATTACTCCCGGAGGCCGCCATCACCGCCCCACCACCACTGCCTACCTCCCGGTGCTGCAATCCGGTCAATGGCGTCACCATTATATATCACAAATTCGACCTAAAGTTCATAATCAATAGATGTGTTTGATGTAATCTGATTCAGATTTCACAAGCCCAAGATATGTGTACAATATAATCTACTTTAAATTAGAAGTTATGGTGGTTGTGGAGATTGAATGTGGTGGTGATTGTGGAGGGTGATGATGGATAGAGGTTGAAAATGAAGTGTGGTGGTGGGGTTCTATTTTATTTTTTTGTTTTTTTTTTATCATTGAGGGTAAATTTGTCATTTCATGTCCACTTAACTTAAATTAACTGAGAAAACTAACCTCCATCAACTCCAGGGACTATTTGAGTAACAAATGAGCAAACCACAGGGAGCACCGATGTAATTTCCAAAAGTTGGGGACTAAGGGTGAAATTTTACCAAACCACAGGGACTATCCGTGCAATTTACTCTTGAAAATATTTGAAATTTTGTAACACAATTTGGTAGAAAAAGCGAATGACTCACTTTATAAACTTAGGTATCTCTACAAGCTTCCTGGTAATATTTATTGGTTATTTTCTTGAATTTCTATTAACAACATACAATGCACGCGTGTTAGTAAGATAACCCAAATCACATTAGCCATTCAACATGAGACAGAACCCCAATGAACTTAGTCAGGCAGAGCCTCGACATGTGTTGGTGGGTCCTAAATCAATCGGGTAGGGTAATGAATTAGTGATTGGGGTTAAAATACTTACAACAGGGCAGAGCTTCGTGTTTTAGGGGTATAATATCGAGCTATTATTTGGCTATAATATAGACTGAGAGAGAAAGAAAGATTAACGATTGAGAAATGCAGAAGTCTGCTCAATTTATAGGTGAATCCGGCCTCTCTCGCGCCCAGCGACCCGTCCCCCTACCCCTGTGGTGCCACGCGAAGGCACCCTAGCTACGGCTAGGGTTTCCGAGTTGCAACGTAGACTCGCCACACGTCGGGAAACGTGGCACCAGGGGTGTCCGGCACGAAATGACCTGTCGCGCCCCGCGACACATATGGCCAAGCCTGTCGCGGCCCACGAGCGACCTAAAAACCTTATTTTGTTTGTTGTTTAATGAAATTAGGGTTAAACGGGTTAGGTTACGTGTATACGGGGGATATTAAGGTGTTTTTTGAGGGTTGTTATATCATCCCCACCTTGTTTTAAATCTCGTCCTAGAGATTCACCGGAATAGGTGTGGATACTTCCTTTTCATTTCTGGCTCGAGTTCCCATGTGTATTCTGGTCCTCTCTTTGAATCCCATTTTACTTTGACCAGAACAAATTTCTTATGCTTGAGATTCTTGATCTTTCTATCTTCAATCTATAGTGGTTTCTCTACAAACTTAAGTTTCTCATTTACTTCTATGTCCTGAAGAGGTACTATCAGTGATTCGTCTGCTAAGCACTTTTTGAGGTTACATACATGAAATACATCATATATTCCTGCCATCTTCTCTGGTAACTGTAATTGATAAGCTACTGGTCCTATTCTTTTGATAATCTCAAAAGGTCCAACATACCTTGGGCTTAGCTTTCCTCTTTTAACGAATCTGACAATGCCTTTCCATGGAGAAACTTTTAACCGTACCTTGTCTCCAACTTGAAATTCCAACGGTTTTCATCTATTATCTACATAACTCTTTTGACTATCTCGTGTTGCTTTTAGTCTTTCCTTGACTTGAATAATTTTTCAGTTGTTAATTGTACAAACTCAGGACCTGACAGTTGCTTTTCTCCGATCTCTACCCAACAGACTGGTGTTCGGCACTTCCATCCATAGAGGGCTTCAAATGGTGCATCATTGATGCTGGTATGATAACTGTTGTTGTAAGAAAATTCTATTAACGGTAAATGATCATCCCAGTTTCCTTCAAAATCAATTACACAGGTTCTAAGCATGTCTTCCATTGTCTGAATTGTCCTTTGACTTTGTCCGTTCGTTTGAGGATGATAAGCTATACTTAGCTTTAATCTGGTTCCCATTGCTTTTTGGAAACTCGACCAAAAATGAGAAGTAAAATGGCTGTCTCTGTCATACACAATAGATAAAGGAATTCCATGTAATGAAACTATTTCATTTACATATAGCTTGGCTAACTGTTACATACTGAAAGTTTCCTTCATTGGTAAGAAATGAGCAAATTTGGTCAATCTATCTACAATCACTCAGATTGTATCATTACCTTTTTGTGTGTTGGGTAATTTGGTAACAAAGTCCATTGTTATCAATTCCCATTTCCAAATTGGCATCTCCAATTGATGTAGTAATCCTGAAGGTTTCTGATGTTTAGCTTTAACCTGGGAGCATGTTAAACATTTAGCAACATAATTTGCTATATCCTTTTTCATTCCTATCCACCAGAAATTCTTTCTTAAGTCTTGATACATCTTGTCACTACTGGGATGTATTGTATACTTAGACTTATGGGCCTCTTCTAGAATTTGGTTTCATAGGTTTCCTTGAATATGTATCCATATCCTTTTCTTATGGAATCCTCAAATTCCTTCCGTCTTTTTTTCTAATTCCTTAATCATTCCTTTCAAACTTTCAGCATCATCCTTGATTGCTATTTCCTATATCTTTTTTAACTTGTTCATTCAAATCTATCTGCAGGTTTAGTCTAAGAGAGCGTACTCTTTTTGGCTTTTCATGGTATTTCCTACTTAAAGCATTAGCTACTATGTTAGTTTTTCCTACATGATACTGGATATCACAATTATAATCACTAAGAATTTCCATCCAACGTCTTTGCCTCATGTTTAATTCCTTTTCTCCGAAGACATGTCTTAAACTCTTATGATCTATGAAAATAACAAACTTACTACCGTAAAGATAGTGTCTCCAAATCTTAAGGGCAAAAATTAGTGCTCCAAACTCTAGATCATGTGTTGTATAATTCTCTTCATGCTTCTTAAGATGTCTAGAGGCATAAGCAATCACCTTTTGACGTTGAATCAATACACATCCAAATCCTAATTTGGAGGCATCACAGTAGACTACAAAGTCTTCCGTTCCTTCTGGCAAGGCTAGTATTGGTGCGTTGGTTAATTTTTGTTTCAAAATCCTGAATGCTTCCTCTTGTTTTGATCCTCATTCGAACTTAACTGATTTGCAAGTCAATTTGGTTAATAGAATGGCTATCCTAGGAAATTTTTGAATAAAACATCTATAATATCCTGCCAGTCCAAGAAAACTTCTCACTTCTATAGGTGTCTCAGGGACTTTCCATTTGGTAATCGCCTCGATATTTGTGGGATCCACATGAATTCCTTCATGATTAACCAGATGTCCAAGGAATTGCACTTCTTGCAACCATAATTCACATTTTGAGAATTTAGCATAAGGCTTTTCTTTTCTCAACAATGTCAGGAGTATATACAAATGCTCTGCATGATCTTCCTTATTTTTAGAGTAAATTAGAATATCATCTTTAAAGACAATTATGAATTTATCCAGGTATGGTTTACATATCCTGTTCATCATGTCCATAAATGCAGCTGGGGCATTGGTTAAACCAAATGGCATGACTGTAAATTAATAATGATCGTACCTTGTTCTGAAAGAAGTTTTAGGAATGTCCTCTTCCTGTACTTTCAATTGATGATATCCTGAGCGTAAATCGATCTTAGAAAAGAATCAGGCTCCTTGAAGTTGATCGAACAGATCATCGATTCTCGGTAATGGGTACCGATTTTTAATCGTAACCTTATCTAGTTCTCGGTAATCAATGTACATAAGCATTAATCCATCTTTCTTCTTGACAAATAACAACGGTGCTCCCAATGGAGATGAACTAGGTTGTATGAAACCTTTTTCAAGTAGTTCATCCAACTGTTTCTTCAGTTCCTGCATCTCCGTTGGTGCTAGTCGATATGGTGCTTTGGAAATTGGTGTCGTTCCTGGTATTAGGTGAATTCTGAATTCAACCTCTCGATTTGGTGGTAATCCAGGTAACTCTTCTAGAAAGACATCTGAGAATTTAGATACTACAGGAATATCTTATAATTCTTTTCCTTTAGTTTAATGATTACTGAAATCATATACACCATTCCTCTTTTTTGCGCATAACTTGCAGCTTTAATTGAAGATATGAATTTGGTTGATCTTGTTGGCTTATCTCATTTAATTTTGATCTTTTCGCCAGTTGGCATGCTTACTTGTACAGACTTTTGATCACATAAAATGTGCGCCTGATTGGCTACCAACCACTCCATTCCTAACACCACATCGAATCCAGCTAGATCCATTGGTAAAAGATTAGTAAAGTTATGGTTTAAAATTTCTATCCTTGCTTCCTGCAGGATTTCACTTATCTTGGTAGAATTTCCATTTGTTGTCTCCACCAGATAGTCTTGTTGAAGTTTAGTTA
Source organism: Helianthus tuberosus (assembly GCA_030545235.1). Taxonomy (NCBI): domain Eukaryota; kingdom Viridiplantae; phylum Streptophyta; class Magnoliopsida; order Asterales; family Asteraceae; genus Helianthus; species Helianthus tuberosus. The sequence goes on from CM060406.1 coordinate 68,379,529, forward strand.
ATGGTTGATTGAGAAGTTTGCAGAAAAAAGTATTGATAAAATTTTGGTTTGCACCAGAGTCAAATAATACTTTAGCATAAATACCATTAAATAAAAACGTACCTGCAATCACCTCTGGAATCATCTTGGCTTCCTCGGCTGTCAGAACGAAGGCTCTAGCATTCTTCTTGGGTTCTTCTATTGTCTTTGCTTTGTTGTTTGTCGCTAGTGCTAGTTTCGGACCGTTCGGTTTGATATGACCAACTTCTCCACAATTATAGCATATTCTAACGTTAGCTTTCTTCCTACAGTCTTCTTCCTTATGCCCTGATATTTTGCAGAAGTTGTAGTATATCGAGCATTTTCCTGAATGTTTCCTTTTATAGTATTTGCAGTTGGGTGAAGAGGAAGAACCTGTTCCTTTCCCACGATAGGAATTGCCATAGCGTAGTTCTTGGGTAATCTTTTGAGCTAGGTTCTTTTTCTGATTTTCTTCTTGTGTGCGTACCAATTCATCTGTCAGAGTATTAGCAAGTTCCACTGCTTCTTCTATGGTTTGTGACCTGGCTGCCTTAACTACATGTCTGATCTCACTGATTAATCCCCAGATGTAACGGGAGATTAACACTGGTTCTAGTGAGGCTAGTGTTGGTACTATCCTTGCATATTCAAAGAATATAGTAGTATAGTCCCTGCAATCTACTCCAAGCATTCTATGATTCAGAAACTTATTAGCAATGTGTTCTTTTTCATGAGGAGGACATAATTTCCTTTCAACTATCTCCTTAAAGTTGTTCCATTCCATGTTATAAACCCTGTCACTTCCTCTGGACTGAAGAATAGTATTCCACCACTCTAAAGCTACATTCTTAAAAAGATTAGAAGCATACATGATCTTATCTTTATCTGCACATTTACTTATCTTTAAAACTGCTTCTGTCTTTTCTATCCAGCGCAATACTGAAATGGCTCCTTCATTGCCTGAGAATTCTATCGGTTTACAGGCTAAGAATTCTTTATAAGAACAACCATATGCGATGGTCCTTCTTCTTTTTGGAATTGGAGCTTGGATAAGTGGTCCGTGATTTCCATTCACACAGTGACTTGGTTCAGTGGGTGCACGTTTACTGCCTATTACGGAATTATTTTCTGCCTTTTTAATAATGTTGATAATATATGGCATGGCATCTATGATTCCTTGGGCTACTATATGTTCGATAGCACTTTTATCCACTTGGTTCCTGTTATTATTGTTATTCTGGATTTCCTGATTTACTTTATTTGACATCTGAATTGCAAACATTATCAGATATTAATATCACAGAATTTAAACAAATAAAGACTCAAGCATATTTGATAAAAAAACTTCGATTATTGCGACTTTACTCTTTTCATATTCATATATGCATCTATTACAACTATAACTGGAATTTAAACACTGGTAACTATGCATCGATATCTATATAGAGAGGTGATATGTATTAGTTTATCTATTTTAGTTGATTTCTTTTTCATTAAAGTAACAAAATTACACAAACACACACACACACACACACACATATATATATATATATATATATATATATATATATATATATATATATATATATATATATATATATATATTAGGCGGCTTGTTTCTAGTATAGCATCTCGTTCTCGTCATACTTCCAGACGAGTTTTTCTCCGATTTGGCGGATTTGATTTCCTTCTTCAACCAACTCTTCACCGTATTGGCGAAGTTCTGCTACATTCTCATGACTCATTGGTGGCATTGGGCCTGGTACTGGGTCAGGGTAACGTGGTATTTGTTCTTCGTAAGGATATGGGTTATTCAATATTTCCTGAATTGACCGGTTTTCATCCCACCACTGATCTAAAGGGTTTGGTACTGGAATCCTAGATATCTCATGTGGATCAAAGGCTGGGATTGGAAGTTGGTTTTCCTGGTTTTGTTCTAGATCCATGGGTTGGTTAGGGAATAATGGTAGAAGTAGTGGGTCTGCTATTTGGTTGAGATCAAGTTCTGCCGCTGCATTTTCTAACATGTGAAAGTTTGCTAGTTGCCTATCCAATTCCTCTTCCCATAAGGGTCTAGCCTCTGGAATTTGAGTATTTCTCTCTCTATTCACTATTCTTTATCGTTGGAAATTTCTCATCCTTTTTCTCCTCTTCGATCTTGCTCTACTAAACCAACCTCTCTTTTTAGGGGGAAAGGGTTCTTCGGATTTGGCTTTGAAAACAAAGATATCCTCGGAATCGGTTGTGTATCGTGGGGTTGGCTGAGATGTTCCTTCATCCTTTGGAGAATGAGGTAGGTGACGATAAGCGTCAGAAGTACCCTGATCACTCATACTGTAAACTAGAAAATTGTCAAAATAACAATAAAATAATAATATACATATTTACACAGAATAACACATAAGTTATTTCCTAACATAATTGGTTAAAATTTAGGTATTTTAAAAGAACATCTAAATAGCTTAAACCAGTGGCTCTGATACCACCTTTTGTCGCAAACCCCGACCCCTACCCCGGGAGCGGGAGCCGCGAACCAGTTAAGTGGTATCGGTGTTTATTAATTTGGCAGCGGAAATGAGATATTAGGATCGTAGTTAGGAAATAAATTTCAGAGTTTCAAAACACCAAACTTTTATAACAAACAAATGGGATAAAATCCATGTTTCATTCACAATATTGTAATAGGGAAAAACCCTAGTTGCTGAAAACATAAACTTTTTATTTAGGTAACTTTTATAGCCATTTTCTTTAAGCCTTCAGAGCTCCTTAGCTGGCTTCTTATAGCTTCACATTAAGTTACCCGAAACGTGTTTTAAAAAATATTTTATCAGCAAGAAATACTGGCGAGTGCATCCCAGTTTAATGAAATATGCTTTTATAACTTTATGTTATTGAGAGCGATTACAATGTTAATATCTACCCAATTACTCATTCAGTATTTGTCGTGTTATCAGTTACAATGACCGTGGTCATATTACTATTGGCTAACTCTCTATCTAATAGTAACGCTTGATTAGTAGTGTATAGAAAACCCCACATACCGAGAGTAATTGTAGAATACAAAGACTCAATCACAGTAAGTATAATCGAAAATATTTGAGATTTTGTAACACAGTTTGGTAGAAAAAGAGAATGACTCACTTTGTAAACTTAGGTATCTCTACGGGCTTCCTAGAAATATTTCTTGGTTATTTTCTTGAATTTCTATTAACAACGTACAATGCACGAGTGTTGGCAAGATAACCCAAATCACATTAGCCATACAACACGAGACAAAACCCCAACGAACTTAGATAGGCAGAGCCTTGACATGCGTTGGTGGGTCCTAAATCAATCGGGTAAGGTAACAAATCATAGACATGATTAGGAGCATAAGGACATAGGTTTGTATGAATAAAACATAAGTTTAATGAAGTTTTATAAAGGTTTTATTCAAAACAGAAAGTTCTTACACGTTTAACCTCAAATATGGTAATGTTCCATCTTAGTTTTCCATGGAAAACCTATGGAAACACTCATAGGGGTGTTCCAAGTGTTAAGAAGCAAGGAGAAGTGAAGAAGATGGAAGATATGTGAGTTTAAACTCACTTTTGTAATATGCCTTGAATCTTACTTTAAACAGAGAATTAGCTACTGATTTGGAGTATTTTGAGTGAGGATTAGTGTGTTTGCAAAGTGGAAAAAGTGTGGGAATGAAGTGGGTTGTATAGGTGAGGTTTAGGGTGAGTTAGGCGAGTGTTTAATGAAGAAAACACAACCAAAAAACACAAAATTGACCAACCAGGGGGCTGGACGCAACTTTCTGTGGATTATGCGGGTGACGCGACACGATGGCGAAATGGGATTCTCGTGGCGGGACACGACGGCTAAGATATCCGGATCTGAGTTTGGTTTTTGTCACATTTAGTCGTTGTAGTTTATATAGGTCATGATTTAATGTGTTTTAAGTCAAAAGGCATATAATAAGGGGGTATTATGTAATTTTAACACAAGAACAATTGTGAATAAGTATAAATAAGTATCAATGACGTATAAAAATTCGTGAAGACGTATAAATTGCGTATCTATGTTATGTATTCAAGCTATTAGTGATTTGGGTTAAAATACTTACAAGGGGGCAGAGCTTCATGTTTTAGGGGTATAATATCGAGCTATTATTTGGCTTTAATATAGACTGAGAGAGAAAGAAAGATGAACGATTTAGAAATGAAGAAGTCTTCTCAATTTATAGGTGAATCTGGCCTCTCTCGCGCCCCACGACCCGTCCCCCTACCCCTGTCGCGCCCCGTGAGGGCACCCTAGCTACGGCTAGGGTTGTCGAGTTGCAACGCAGACTCGCCACATGATGGAACACGTGGCACCAGAGATGTCCGGCATGAAATGACCTATCGCGCCCTGCGACACATATGGCCAAGCCTGTCGCGGCCCGCGAGCGACCTAAAAACCTTATTTTATTTGTTGTTTAATGAAATTAGGGTTAAACAGGTTCGGTTACGTGTATATGGGGGATATTAAGGTGTTTTTCAAGGGTTGTTATAGTTACCTACTGATTTTATGAACCATTTTAAATATTTTTACAGTAGGTATAAGTCATGAACTCAGAATCCCAAATAAGTTCTTAAAACTATGTGTGAAATGACCAAAATGCCCCTACGGTGCATAGTTTTGCCATAAACCATTAACCACACATATATTTGATATCCTACTGATATTATATCATAAATTAAATATTTTAATAGAATTTTTATGACCAAAACTTCAGTTTACTTGCAAGCTCCTTTCATAAATCATAAAATGACCAAAATGCCCTTTTGGGGTTTAATTCGATTTTAAAACCTTTATGGGCATACATGTTGATATCTTACTGATATCATAACATATTTTAAGCATAATAACATATGGAACTTGTAAATGACTCATCCAGTTACCCGTTAATGCTTATACGCGTTCGGTCGACTTATGTGACTAGTTTGCATAAATTAACCGAAACGGGTTTAACCTTATCATTTAAACTTTAAATTCCAGAATGTATTTTGTTTACCCATATTATACAAGTCTTCATACTTGTAGGGTCAAAATTACATTCCATTCCGATCATCTCTTAATCTAGCGTATTGTACCGTAATTCGTTCTTTATGCTATCCGGTCTAAGTCTACGACTTAAATAGGACCCGTTAGCATTCTAATTGGTTACTATTACCATCATTCCATACTAGGAACCCCGGTAAAAGCTATCTACACGTGTCTAAGTGAATTATACAGCTGAATTATTAATTCTTGCATTTAAAATCAAGTTATAATTCAGGTAAATACTTTTAACTTATTTTCCTTTATACGGGCTTGGGATACGGTAAATTATTACCGCTTGGTTGGGTATGGGATCACTTAGCCGGATTGTGGCTATCAAATCTGCATAACCTGTTTTAACTTGTTTTGTTTGATAACTTAAACATTGGGGGTTAACACGATCGTGTCCTGGATATCCTCGGCTCATTTAATTGCAAGTGGCCACGACCTATGCACAGGGTATAGGCATACACCTGACAGATGCAAATGCTAAAATATATTTATACCCACAAGGTTGGGGATAACTCCTTTATGGGTTTATAAAAGTGGTGTGTCGTTTAATCATGTCTCGGTTTCTATACTGGGCCCCATATGTATTGACAAACATGTAAAACTGTGTACAAGATTAAAATTCTTAATTGTCCCAAGTTGTAAAAGATTTTTCGTGCCTTGTACACTAAACCAATTTTTGAAATATTTTCAAATGAGTTAGTTAATTATATTTACCAGTGTAAACTGACGTATTTTCAAAAGATTAAGTGACAGGTACTAAACGCAATACGCCGGGAGCTGCTTGGTGTCAAATAGAGGATCTTGCAAATCCTTAGGATGCCTTAAAGTCTGATAAACATCATTATGTATATTTTATTAGATCCGCCTGTGGATCCGTTTCTACAACCGTCTGTATAATTATTATTTTGAACTTTGAACATTCGGTCGGTAATAGTAATTTCCTTCCAAGCCTTCCATTGTGCTATAACTGTGTTTAATTGACTATGATGATATCAACTACGTCACAATACTCCCCACCAGGCCCACCGGGTTATGTGTAAATATTAGGGTGTGATAAAATTAAAACCGCCAGCCCATTCTAACACTCTTGGACAACCCACTTCATAGAAATATAAAAACTCGAACCATGTTAGTGTTTATTATTCATGCTGTTCGGACAACTACATATACGAACATTAACTAAGTTCTGATTGATTGCATAAATGGCACACATAAGTGTGGACCTCGCAATACATGTGCGGATCATTCTTTTCACAATAAGTGAGGACTGTTATACGTCAATTAAGGGCGGATACACGTGTTAACTAAGTTCAGACCTATAAAATCTAACAACTTCATACTTATAAACCTTAACAACATATGCGGACAACATCCAAGTGTTTAAGTGCGGACAGGTTATATTTAATTTAAGTACGAACGTTTGAAATCTATTTAAATGCAGACACCCTTGTAAATCACAAGTTCGGACTCATTCAACTTTACTATGTTCGGACATTTTGGTTCCTTTATAAGTTCGGACCCTTACAAAACAGTTATGTTTGGACTTATTATACATCAATTAAGTGAGCAACATTCAAAGAACCATATATAAGGACAGTGCACTCACATTCAAATATGTGCGGACACTCGTTATTGTTCACAAATGCGGACCATATTAGCTATTTAACAAGTACGGATTATATTTAAGGTTTCATAAGTTTGACAAATATGGAAAACTTTGTGACTTCACAAAATCTGACATTCAGAACTTTCATTCTTCAAGTTTCTACGAACAAAACCCCCAAATACATAGACATCAACAACGTCAGGCATCAATTTAACCAATCTAACAGTTCTATCATATCATTAATCATCAAATAATTATTACCCATTCATTCAGTCTACAACGATTATCATATACATTCATCAATCATGAAACAAAAAACAGAAATTGTTTGGATGTCTAGGGTTTTGCATTTGGAATCAAATACCAAGATTTACAATGTAACCCGCGAACACTTACCTTAGATTGATATAGAGATTGTTCTAGGAGGATTGGAGATATCAAGATTGATTATTGAAGGTGGTGTTGCAAAGCCCAAAATGATTAGAGGTTTCTACTGCCGTGAGATTGAGATTATGGGGAGTTTAGGGTTAGGAGTAGTTTATTAAGGTTTTATAATTTCCCTAATCACCCCCTAACTATGCAAGTTTCATACAAGAAGCACATACTACCATGCAATTAACAATAAAGCACATAATTCATGTATTTGTCATGTAACACATAAGTTTCTTATAAACCATTCGTTTATAATTATTATTCGCGTTAGTCGCCAACGTTCGAAAGTTATCACGTGTGTGTTCCGGTAATTGCCCGAATTACCAACGTAGACACATTAAACTAACCCTAGTTAAATGCAGTGCTATGAATGTATGATTAAATTAACTGTGGTTAGGTTAAGGTAGTGAACTGAAGTTGCGAGTTGTCACATCATCCCCAACTTGAAAGAAATTTTGTCCCGAAATTTGATAAGCAGTCTCGGAGAAGTGAAATGGTAACTCAAGATGACTGTGTGTTTTCCTCGGGTACCACATCACCCCCAATTTGAAAGGGAATTTCGTCCCGAAATTCACTTGTTGCATCAGGGTTAGGTTCAGCAGTTTTGAATAAGTGAGGATACATGAGCATCATTTAATCCTCGTGTTTCCACGTGAACTCCGGTCCATGTCTTGAGTTCTAACAAACTCTCACGATTGGGATTCGACTTTGTTTGGGGACCTTAACTTCTCGGTCCATGATTTTGACGGGTTCCATGATAAACGGCAGCTTGTCATCGATCTTAAGTTCTTCTAAAGGATCTGTTTCATTAGACAAACACTTGTTTAGATTAGAGATGTGAAAAACGTTGTGAACATTACCAAGTTCATCAGGCAACACAAGCCGGTAAGCAGCCTTACCGATTCTTTCCAGAATCTTGAACGGCCCAACATAATCGACCACGAGGAATTCCAAAGGCTTCCTACGCTTATCGACGTAGCTTTTATGGAGATCACGGTGCCGCCATACGATTTCTGATTTGAACAATCTTCTCAGAAGTTTTGAGTACGAGTTTTGGACCCGTGATTTGGCTGTCACCCACCTCAGCCCAACAAAGAGGAGATTGGCATTTTCATCCGTACAACACCTCGCACGGAGTTGCCTGAATGCTAGAGTGGTAACTATTGTTGTAGGGAAACTCTACCAAAGGTAAATGTCTTTACCAGCCTTTACTAAAATCGGTCACACATGCTCGCAACATGTCTTCAAGTATCTGGATGGTTCATTCACTTTGACCATCCGTCTGAGGGTGATAAGCGGTGCTCATGTCTAGACGTGAGTCGAATGATTTGTGTATTGTTTACCACAAATTGGATGCAAAACGTGGATCGCGGTAAAAAATAATAGAGGTCGGCACACCGTGCCTAGAAACTACTTCCTTCAGGTAAATACTAGCAATTTGCGAAAACTTGTCAGTTTCCTTGATCGCAAGGAAGTGTGTAGATTTTGTCAGACGGTCAACGATCCCCAAATGATCATTTCCGCTTTGAGTTATTGGCAAGCCGGTGATAAAATCCATGGAAATCTGTTCCCATTTTCACATAGGCAGTTCTGGTTGCTGAAGCAAACCAGATGGTTTTTGATATTCTACTTTGACTTTTGCGCAAGTCAAGCATTTGCTCACATACGTCGCGATGTTCGCTTTCATGTTCGGCCACCAGTACAATATTTTCATATCCTGATACATCTTATCAGAACCCGGATGAACAGAATACCCAGACTTATGCGTTTCATCCATCACGATCTCTCTCAGATTACCGTTCAACAGAACCCATATTCGTTCCATGAAGTAGCGAATACCATCAAATTTGGAATAAATAGTGCATTTAGTACTGTACAAGTAATGCCTCCAAATTTTAAGTGCAAAGACTATGGCTCCCAACTCCAAGTCGTGAGTCGTGTTATTCTTCTCGTGAACTTTCAACTCTCAAGAAGCATAGGTTATCACTTTCTCGCGCTGCATCAAAACACAATCGAGACCTTGAATAGAAGCATCACAGTACACCACGAAGTCATTCGTACCGTCGGGTAGAGACAATATCGGTGCACTGTAGGGTTTTTGTCTGAAAAGCTGAAAGGCGCTCTCCTAATTCGCTCCACATGAATAAGTGACACCCTTCTGCGTTAAAGCGGTAAGAGGTTGAGCGATTTTCTAAAATCCCTCAATAAATCTGCGATACTACCCCACGAGAGCAAGAAATTTCCGCACCTCTGTAGGAGTCTTAGTTGCCGCCGAATTCCTGATAGAATCAATCTTTGCTGGATCTACGTATATTCTCGACTCATTGACCACATGACCAAGGAAGTGAACTTCTCGAATCCAGAAATCACACTTGGAGAATTTCGCGTAAAGCTGCTCCTTCCTCATGAGTTCCAAGATAAGACGCAAGTGTCGCTCATGATCCTCCTTGCTCTTAGAATAGATCAGAATATCATTGATAAGCATGATGATTAAATCATCAAGATATGGTTTACACACACGGTTCATGATATCCATTAAAACTGCAGGTGCGTTAGTCAACCCGAATGGCATGACCAAAAACTCGTAATGGTCGTACCGCGTTCGGAAGACTGTTTTGGGAACATCTTCATCTCGGACTCTCATCTGATGATAGCCCGACCTTAAATCAATTTCGAATAGAAGCTTGACCCTTCACGAATAGGACTGGGGCTCCCCACAGCGAAGAATTAGGTCGGATAAAACCTCTATCCAACAGTTCTTGAAGTTGATTAGACAGTTCTTGCAATTCCCAAGGTGCAAGACAATAAGGTGCATGAGTAATCGGAGCTGCTCCCGGCGTAAGTTCGATCTAAAATTCCACTTGTCGGTGTGGAGGTAGTCCTAGAAGTTCCTCAGGAAACACATCGGGAAAGTCACGAATGATTGGAATGTCTTCGATCTTCTTTTCCTCAGACTAAGTATCGGTAAGGGGAGCTAGGATTGCAGGATGACCCTTCTGTTGCACTTCTGGGCTTTCATAGCTGAACTGATGCTAACCGTATCACCACTCTGTTGACCTTGAACTGACAAAGAATCTCCACTAGGGAGAGGAATACGACGATCTTCTCTTTACAGAAAATTTCAGTTTAGTGTTTGGACATCCAGTCCATACCAACGACTACATCAAAGCTACCAAGAGTAACAAAGAGGAGGTCAATGTCAAACATTTGACCTAAAAGATCGAGTTTGCACCCAACGTGAACATAAGATGCTTCAATTGGCTTACCATTAGCCAATTCTATGATATGCTTGGTTTCGAGAGGTGTCAGGGTCGAATCAAACAGAAGTGAAGAGGTTGTTCACAAAAATGTATAGATCACTACGTTGATATCGTTCCTGGCAACACCCATCACAAATGCTCTCACATGAGCACCATTTCCACTGTCCTTGTTATTGCTATATGATTTCTGGCGTTGTTGTTGTTTCCGTCATTGTTGGTCTTTTGATTTAGCTGCAGCCAATCCCTATCAAAGTGGCCCTCACTACCATGCTGAAAGCAACCCTTACGTGTATCTTACTACTGCTGTGGCTGTTGCCTCTAATGTTGTTGCTTTGGGGATAGAACTCTTCGTCCTTTTGCCAAATGGCCCACCTTCTCACATCTCTGACACGTCCTAGGGCACTGCCCATGGTGATTGTAGTTACACATCTTACACTTCGGTCGTTTGCCAGCGTTTATGCCTCGATTCTGGTTTATAGTAGAAGACTAGTTGAGGTTACGGTTTTTGTTACAGGTTCTCTTCCGTTGCTAGCTAGAGTTTGAGATTTGGTTGAATTCACTCTACTTGCGTTTATTGTCGGTAATTGGAGCCATCATGACACCATGATCGGTAGTGTACCATGTTCAACTTCTTGTTCATCGGTCTTATGAGGCAAACAAGTAATTCACGGTAAGTTGTTCTAGATTTGTAGGGGTGAGCATACTATTGTTCTGAGGCGTCAACCCGTTGAGTTCCAGTAAATGAGAAAAGTGGGAAAGAGTGCAGATCAACATTCGATGCTTCGATAACTAATACAGAGACTGTTGGGATTGAACCCTACCAAAGGAACAGTTGATAAAGCCAAAACTGGATCAGATCAGTGGATCCAGAATAAGCAGTTGTTTGCATCTGTCTTTCCCCTTGAAAGTGGCTTAACATCTGATGCACTCTAAGTACTGATCTTCTACAACAACTGCTGATCTACATCAACTGCTGTGCATTCAAAGAAATGTTGAAGACTAAACACTGATGAGTCAATCTGCTACCTTAGTTCAAGTACTGCTGAAGACAAAGCACTGCTAGGGCTAAAGCAGTGGAATGAAGAAGCAGCAGTTAAACTAGTATTTGTATTTCATTTCTTGTAACAGTTGTTAGACAACAGTGTTTGTATAGATCAGTTGTTAGAGTTTGTTAGGAGGTTAGATGTCACTTTCATGGTGACGTCTGCAAAGATGCCACAGTGATTTGTTATGTACTATAAATAGAACAGTACCCTGTACTGTTCTATTAGCTCTCTTCTTCTACAAGTCATTCTATACGAACAACCATTTTTGAGCTCAGGCTGAGGGGGAGATTGTATGCATGCATGCATTGTTAATTGAAGTTTGTAATAAATACATTCATTCGATTCCAAGTAAACATGTTTTTCTTAAAACAATTCTCTCTTTGATTGTGTTGAAAGTGTGTTCCATCTTTAATTCCGTTGCACTTTATCTTAATTCATTTTCATTACATTTAAACAAGCACAATCTTATTAAACTCAGATCCTAACAATTGGTATCAGAGCTAGGACAGTCAAACTTGATCTAACAATCATTTTGACATAAAAGTTCAGCTCAAAATCGTTGATACTTTTAATTGTTCGTTTCGTTGAAAAACAGAGCGAGGTTTAATCACGAGCAAAGTTGATTAATCAGTATCTGTAAAACAACCAGAATGACGTCACAATCACAAGATATGAACAATAACATTGGGTCTCTCTTCAAACCACCTATGTTGAAGAGAAATGAGTACAACATCTGGGAGCGAAGGATGGGTCACATCTTAGCTCAACAAAACACCGAATGTTGGAATTTGGTTATCTTTGGACCACATGTTCCAATAGTGCCGAGTGCTGAGGATCTAAAGAATTTTGAACCTAAGAAAACTGAAATTACACTGAACAAGATTTTCAGAAAATTGAACTGGATGCCAAGGCATTTAGCATCGTTGCATCTGCACTTCCCAATGAGATCTATGCTGGGTTGTTACACTGTAACAATGCCAAGGAATTGTGGGATGCACTTAAAGAACAATTTGGGGGAACTAAAGAAGTAATTGAAAACAACAGGGAAATTTTGAATCAACAGTATGAAACCTTTTGTCACATTAAGGGTGAAACGTTAACACAGCAGTTTGAGCGATTTAGTTGTCTCATAAGTGAACTTAAGCTTGTTAAAACTGAATTTCCTAGATCAACTGTGAACAACAGGTTTTTAAGGTCACTTCCTGAAAAATGGGACACAATTGCTTTTGTAACCAGAAATTCTGTTGAGTTCAAAGATCTGACCCTGACCCAACTTCATAGTAGACTCATGACCTATGAAAGGGAGTTAAACCAGAAAAAGAAGTTACAAGAGTCTGGAAAAGTTGCAGATGACTATTCATTTGGCAGCACAACTCTTTTGGGTCAAGAAGAATCTGGTAGTAGTAAGGATCAGAGTTATGATCATTATATTGACCTAACTGCTGGTGGAGCTTTTAACAACTCTGATTCTTACTCAAACAACTATGCTTTCACAGCTAGTAGTGAAAACTAGAACTCTGACAATCTGTGCTTTGAACTCAATGATTTGCAGCATTTTGATCCAACTGACTTAGAGGAAATGGACATTTTGCACCAACTTGCACTGCTGAGTGTTAGAACCAGCAAGTTTTACAAAAGGACAGGGAGAAAATTTCTAGGGTTACATGGGAACTTAAAAGTGGGGCTGGATAAGTCAAAGATCAAGTGCTATAAGTGTAATAGGTTAGGTCATTTTGCTAGGGAATGCAGGAGTCAAACCAATGGACCAATTATCACACATCCCAGCTCAAACCCTAGACCAAAAATTAACCAAAACACTGTGCACTATGCCCAATAAGCCCCTGCTGCTCATGTAAACACTGCTCACTATGCACATCCTGCAACCCCTATTCCTGTGCACTATGTTCAAACCACTGTCCCTCAGATACAGTATGTCCAGGCCCCTGCTCCTCAGGTTCAGGTGCAACAAGCTGCACCTCAACAAGCTGCACCAGCAGTGGTTCAACCAGATCAGCAAAGCTTTTTCACCCAAGGCCTTGTTGACTGGAGCAGGTTACCTGAAGAGCTAAGAGATGAAAATTTTGCTCTCTATGCTCAAAATAATGTTTCTAGTGGTAATGCTATTTGTTTTGTAGCATTGGAGACCATACCAGAAGGGCAGGAAGCTGAAGAAGGACAGTCAAATGATGAAGCAGTGGATACAAATGCTGAAGCAGTGGTTAATGCTGTTGCTGGTGAAATACTATTGGGAGAAAGTTCAGAACCCCTGTTGGAACCACTGTCAGACCCCTGGTCTGAAGAAGGAGAAGAAAGAAGGTGAAAAAGAAGAGAAAGCTCAAGAAGAAAGTGATGATCATACCTGTGATTGTGCCATGATGGCTACAACTAAGGTATCACCCCAGGTTCTTAAAAGCCTTTTGTTAGGATCCGAGGCTTATCATGATTGTGTTTGTTTGAGATTAATGAAGAAATGAATGAATAATTAATGATCAAATGCAGCGGAAATGGAAACAAACTTTACAACACAATAAGAGAGAAATAGTTTTCAGTAAACATATATTCTTCATTAAGTCGAATGATTACAAAAAGATAATGATTACAATGCTTACATACTAAAACTCCCCCTTAGCATGAGCTCAATGGTTGATCGTACAAGATCACTATGTTGAAGGAGAAAACTCCTTAAATAAAACAGTACAGACTGTTTTATTTATAGTACATATCAAACCACTGAAGCATCTTTGCTGACGTCACCATGAAAGTGACATCTAACAAACTAACTAACTCTAACCACTGATTCTACAACTACTGACCATACAGTCACTGATTACATTCTAAACACTGATATATAAACACTGATTCTTCATTCCACTATTGTAATCTAACCACTGATGTTGACCATCAGTGCTTCCTCAAAGGTTGATCAGACCTTGAATGAGCAGTGCTTTGATTCTCCAACAGTGCTTGGATTCCATCAGTAGATTGAGCTTCAGTCTTTAATCTTCACCAGTACTTTAGTAACAGTTTTTCTATTGAGTAGTGCTTTGAAGTCGGTCAGTTGTTAGATAACCACTGTCAAGGGGAAAGCTTTAGTGTAAATAACTGCTTATTCTGGATCCACTGTTTTGACCCAATTTTGGCTTTTATCATCTGTTCCTCTGGTAGGGTTCAATCCCAACACCTTTGTTCAGACAAATGCATCATAGCATTTGCAAACATTAAGGAGGTGAATGAAAACCTTAGAGATAGGTTATTAACTGGTGAAGTTCAATTGAAAGGTCTTTAAAAGAACTGAAAAACAAATTGATTGAAAAAGAAAATGAAATTTGCAGCATCAAACAAGAGCATAGCATAACCAAGGACCAACTCCAGACCATGATAGAAAAATATCATGCATGCTAAAAGGATTTGGAAGCCCCCCAAATCACTTGTGAAAAATGGGTGGAATCCTGCAAAGGTTATGAAGTTATGCTTGAGAAACAGATCAAAAGCAATGTAAAATTTGGTGTAGGTTTTAGAAAACATGACCAAGTTGAAAACAATGCTGTAAATGAATCTGGATCAGTTGAAATCATTCCCACAAACAAGAATGGCCAAGAAATTAAAATAACTGATAAAAATGACAACAACATCACACTTGAAATATCAATGGACTCTTTAACTTATGAAGAGATTGAGGAATATCAATTTAAACCCAGATGGTCTGATGAGTGTGACATTCTTGAAAATTTCAAACCCATGGATTTCACAACCATAGATGGTGTCAAGGCTCCTAAGGCCAAGGTTATTCCTCTTAAGGACATCCCAACAGTGGTTCAAAACTCTGTTGCAAAGGAGTCTGGAAAGAAGAAAAGAAAAGAAAAGGTTAAAAACTTGTTTTGTGATTTTTGTGAAAAGAAAAATCATGTGACCAAAGATTGTTTTCATTTAAAGGCATATGATATTAACAAAACAAGTACCATTGTGCCTGCCAAAAGCTGCACCATCTGTGGTAAATCAAACCATCTCACTCAAGAATGTGTGTATCTCAAATCCTTTGAAGCAAAAAAGAATGAGTACACTTCAAAAACACCCTTGAGTTCATCAAAATCACAAGTCAAGAATCAACCACTGTTTGTGCCAGTCCAAACAGCTGTTACAAAACAGCTGAACCAAACCTCTGTTAAAAGAGATGTTCAGGTAACTGATGCACCCCCTGCTAACCAATACCGAAGAGGTAAAGGTCAACCATCATATCCAAGGGTCCCACACATTTATGAAGCCTACAAAAGGCCTTCTAAACCAAGAGTGAACAGACACCCCTATGGATACCAAGAATTGATTGGAAATGGTCCCCAACAGTGCTTAGAGAAACAAGTTGCAAAAATTGCTCAATCCCCTTATCTAACCACTGTCCATCTTCCTGACCTTAACATAGACACTGTTGAGACCCTATCCAAAGCCTTATTGGCTTTGGAGACCCTCCTGAACTATTTATTTACTTAATGTGCAAGGAGCTTCTGCATGCTTAGATAGTCTTTGGTATGTAGATAGTGGAGGCTCCAGGCACATGACTGGATGTAGAGCCCTACTCAAGGAATTCAAAACTCATGGAGGGGGTGATATATCTTTTAGTAATAATAGTAAAGGGAAGGTGATGGGTTCTGGTACAGTTCAGTCTGGAAATGTTAAGTTTGAAAATGTCAATTTGATAGACAATCTAAAATTCAACCTCCTTAGTGTCTCTCAAATGAGTGACAAAGGTTATGGCTCTTTCTTTACTAAGGAGTGTTGTAAGATTGTTGGACCATAAATGGTTGAAAAGATTGAAGAAATAATAAAAAATGGAAAAACCCAACTTGTTGCTCAAAGAAGTGGCAATGTTTATGTAGTTGATCCGTCAAAAGAGAGCCCCAGGACTTATGCATGTCTGTTCTCATCTGCCTCTAACAAAGAGACAGAACTTTGGCACAGGAGATTGGGGCACACAAATCTCAAGACAATCACTGCTTTGTCAAAATAGGGGTTAGTAAGAGGTCTTCCTCAAAAACTGTTCACCTGTCCTGAGCATTGTGTTTCTTGTTTAAAGGGAAAACAACATAAAAGCTCATTTAAGTCCATTGAAGAGTCCAAAACAACCAAGTGCTTGCAAATGCTTCACATGGATTTGTTTGGCCCAGTTAAAGTCATGAGTCTTAGAAAGAAAAGATATTGTTTGGTAATTGTAGATGACTTTTCTAGGTTTACATGGACTTATTTCTTACATTCCAAAGATGAGACTGCAGGCATTCTGCAAGACTTTGTTACACAGGTTGAAAAGCAGTTTGACCTTCCAGTAAAAATCTTCAGGAGTGACAATGGCACATAATTCAGAAATAGGGAGTTGGATGAGTTTTGTGTGTCAAAAGGAATTGTAAGGCAGTACAGCATTCCAAGAACACCAGAACAAAATAGGGTTGTTGAAAGAAAGAATAGAACTTTGATTGAGGCTGCCAGGACCATGCTTGCTGATTCAGGTTTGCCATTGACTTTCTGGGCAGAGGCTGTAAACACTGCCTGTTATGTCCAAAACAGAGTTTTAATAAACCCCAGGCATCAAAAGACTGCCTATGAAATTCTGTATAAAATCAAACCACTGATCTCATATTTCAAAGTTTTTGGCTGCCCATGCTTCATTTTAAACTTAAAAGATTCCATTTCAAAATTTGCCGCCAAAATAGATTGTGGTTCAACACTAGGAGCAAGACAGTGGAAGAGACTTTGAATGTGAAGTTCACTGAACTCTCTTCAATGAAAATCCCTGCATATCCTGCTGAATTATTTGATCTTGATAAGTTTACCTTTGAAAATGTCTCTGTCAAGACTAACAGTGCAGGTCCATCTCAAAATCCTCCATCAGACTATGGATATGAAGTCATCATTCCACAACAAAAGTCTGCATCAAATGGTAGAGCAGCAGATGTTTAAAACACCTGTCAAAGTTCAACCACTGCTACCTCAACAGTTGTTGACCAAAGTAGCCCATTAACCCCTGCTTCCACATCCTCAAGCACTATTGATAAAAGTCCTCAAACAGTGGATAAAAATCAACATGTTTCCACACCACTTCCTCCTATTCCTCCACCTCCATTTCAAGCCACTGTTGGATCATCAAAGTCACCAACAGTGGTTAGCTCAGATGATTCACATCTGCAGCACTCACCCTTAAATGCCATTGTTCCATACAAAGGAGATTTAATCTTCTTGAAGTCTCATCCACCTGACCAAATCATTGGCAACATCAGTGAAGGGGTGCTCACAAGAAGTCAATCCCAAAACATCTGCTTTTTGCTGGTTTCCTATCTCTCCATCAGCCAGTCAAGTACCAAGAGGCACTAAAAGACAACAGCCTTCAATGAGATACCATTGAAAATCCAATACCTGGGATATTCTATACTTATTGGAGATGTTACTTCTAACTATTCCCAAGAGATTTTCAATGATATGGTCAAAAATATTAATAATATCAAAGATAATAAAAAACCATTTCTCTTATTTCCAAGGTTTTTAAGTTATTATTTTCAAAAGAAATTCTCCAAGGATAATGCACATGTGCTTATCCAAGGAGATCCCATTCAAATAAACAGCCTTTCTTTTGAAACTTTTACTAGGATGTCAAAAGTTTCCAAAACACAAACAGGGGAACCTGAGCAGACTTTAGCAGCAACCACTGCTCCTCAGGTCCCTGCTGTTGAGCCCACTGCTCAAGGTGAACACAGCAGCACAACCACTGCTGTGCAACTCCCACCTAAACGCACCAAAAAGACCATCAAGAAAAAATCACAGAAGCCCCCCAAACCTCATAAAAAGGTAACTCTGGAAGATGAGATCCCAGAGCAACTACCAGTGACAACACAAATGTCACCAGAAACCACTGCTGCTACTTCCTCACTGCAGTTGGTTGAAAGATCTCAACCTGAACCTCAAAGTCCTCCTGCTTCTTCTCAAAAAGAACATGTTGTATCCACAGGGACACCAAATTATGATGCTCTAGAATCACTTGATTCCATCATCCACAGCCCAGCTCCCGGGGCAAATTCTCTTTCTACACCCATACTCACTGCCCAAATTCCACCACAAATATTACCTTTGTTGTTGGATCATTGTACGACCTAAATGAGTCGATCAGAAGAGTTTACAATCCATATCAAAGGCAGAATCAATGATACGAACTTGATTACAGCTTGATTCTCCCTAATTATCTTGTTTTATTGATTTCAAAGCTTTACAGATCACTTGACAGTTTGGCAGCACCTTGGCTCTGAAATCCGAATCGTTACAAATGATGAACCAGCTAAGACTATATATAGTGGTGGGATTTCGTACAAAATGGGTACTGTCCATTTCGTGCGAAATGAGTTTGATCCATTTCGTACGAAATGGATTTCTCCATTTCGTTCGAAATCATCACACAACACTAAAATCCTGTATTCTAACCTATTGAGCACTGGTTTATCCTATCTAGACACAAGACTTGATAAAGACGAAGTTAACAGACATTTATGCATCAACAGACTCCCCCTTGGATGTTGACGAAGTCTTTGGCATCGAGTCTTCAGTCTTGATCAATCTTTTCTCTCTTTCCAAATTGTTTGACACTGTAAGCATCCTTCAATCTCTACCAGCATCAGCAGCTAGCACTCGAACTTAGTTTTAACAACCTTCAAACTCCCTCTTGAATGTTGATCCAGAAACTGTTAGACTCCCCCTTTCAATAACCTGGGATAGAATTCTGGTTCAAACTTTTTTCAAACTTAGCCACGGGGGTCTTGCTTTACTGCTTTCACAGGATCAAACCTGTTCCCTGCTTCTTAGAAATTTGACATTAAAATCTATTCTCCTTTTTTACTTCATTAATTGTTTTTATCAGTTTTTAATAATCCACTTAAGTATCTAGGTCCAAGTTAATGACCCTAGGCACTTAATTTGTCTACCAAGTCCAACTTAATGACCTTGGTTGATCTGAAACGAAGCAAACCTGACTTTTGTTCAACATAGTTCAAAACATTTTTCTGAAAATTACAAGTTTCAACTTAATGAACTTGATTTGACTTTTCATTTTCATAGGTTTAACATAATAAGCTCCCAACTCATCTGTCCAGCTCAGAAACTTCCTGCATCTACTTCAAACTGTGAGTCTGAAGATCAGCTTTCCACTTTGGTTTGTCAGAAAAATAAAGCAGAAATATAAAATCTTTTTGAATTTTGAATAAAGTTTCTATACTAGAATGCTAAACAGAAATGAAATGCAGTAATGTAAACTATTTACAAACATATTTTTGGTGAGCGTGTTAAGGAATCATATCAGCTATCGACAAGTCACAAGTACCGTTAAGCTTTTGATTTCATACTCAGAATTAAACAATTCGCTTAGATTGTCGATATACTAATCCTCTTAAGTTCTCACACAAATTTCATTCTGTTCAGGATATGAATTTAGTGTTTTAGAGACTTAGCTTATACACGTGTACCACCTCAGAATATACTCCCGTATCCAGACAACTATATTCAGTCTTACAGGTGAGTGCACACTAGTAATATCTGTAAGGGGTTAACTTGTTGAGGCCATGATAGCTCAGGCTATTGCTTCCGCAAAATCAGAGAGATGATGGCTCAACTTTAGGTGGGTCCCCTTTGGGGATCTTCTTTTACAACAGCACATGATTAGCATTTTTCAATGTTTCATCATTTTTTATGCTGAGGGGGGGGGGCTTTATGATAAAGCTGTACAAAGTATTATACGAGGACTAGGCTATTGCTCCCGCAAAATCAGAAGTCCAGGTATAATACCCCAGATATTACCACGTACAAAGACCTAGTATGTCAGAAATAGAGCCTTTCAAACAAGATTTCGCGGGTTACCCATATATCCGAGAGATGTTCCCCACGTAAAAAGCAAATTGTGATTTAGGTTTATATCCCGAACAAACCTACTAAATGAGTAAAAACCTACCGTCATATCATCAGCGAGACTGCTTAAGACTTTTAAACTTTCCATATCTTTAGCATACTGTAACTGTCAAGCCAATGTACTATCATTTTCCCTTTTTACACAAGCTCTTTTTCGGTTTTCTATTGTTTTTGTATTTTGAAATATCTCATGTTTTTGGATTTTTGAAAATTTTTACTGTTTTTGTATTTTCTGAAAATATAAACTACCTCCCCCTAAATACCAAAACAAGTAAAAAAATGACAAACCATTGCAGATTGCTTCTCAACATCATCTACAGTGGTACCTTCATCTACGCCAAGAATCTCCTCCGACACCGATAAAAGCTTCATACAGTTCAGTTTTAAAAGATATTGAAACCGAGTTTTATCAAACGCTTTGGTATGAAAATCAGCTTTTTGTTCGTCAGTGTGGATTTTCTCAATTCGTATCAACTTCTTCTCGAAACAATCTCGGATGAAGTGATGACGAATTTCAATGTGTTTCGTTTTAGCATGATGAACAAGATTTTTTGTTATGTTTATAGCTGCCTCATTATCAACAAAGATAAGGGTGTTAAGAAATTGCAAACCATAGTCTCTCATCTGTTGCTGGATCCACAAGATCTGAGATACCACTTGTTGGATCGTTGACTGCCGTCTGATTGTCAAGAGATTGCTGAAAATCATCATGTTCTCCAGCATTACTTGGACCAGCTTCATCGTCATTGGAAGCTCGATATTGACATCTAGAAGACTCAGCTGGGAATCTTTCTTGTGATGCTTCATATTCTCTTAGAATATCCAACTCATCAAAGAAATCTGTTTCTTTTTCTATGTCGAATGAATCTCACAGAGTATCATAATTGAAACGCCATGAATCGCCGGGACTCTGAGGTGGCATGGTATAACTTTGACACTCAACATTATGTGCTTCGATGATCCGCTTCAAGCTTGGAACAAAGACTCGTTTCAATGGACTTGCATATCCCACGAAAATTCCCTCGATGCTCTTTGAACCAAATTTACCATAAGGTTCTAGAACTGTACTGGGAGACCCAAACGGTTCCAGATACTTTAGGTTAGGTTTGCGGTTGTTGATCAGCTCGAAACATATCTTGTTGAATTTCTTCACTGTAAGAACCCGGTTGAGTATATAGCAAGCGGCTGACACTGCTTCTGCCCAAAAAGTTGACAGGTAGTTTGGAATCAGCAAGCATCGTCCTACCCGTTTCAATTAGCGTCCTGTTCTTTCTTTCAGCTACTCCATTTTGTTTCGGAGTGTAAGGAGCACTAAATTCTTGCAATATACCTCTCTCATCACAATATTCTTCCATCTTGTTGTTCTTAAACTCTGTACCGTTGTCACTCCTGATTCTTCTGATTCGAGTTTGGTACAAGTTTTCAATTTTTCTGAACAACGTCATCAAACTTTCAAATGTCTCATCCTTAGACTTCAGAAATGATACCCACGAAAATCTTGAGTAGTCATCTGTTACTACTAGACAGTAGAGATCACCAGTTATACTTTTGACGTTCACTGGACCAAACAGATCCATATGGAGTCTTTCTAATGGTCTCTAGACTGAGTTAACCTTCTTCCCAGGGTGAGATTTCTTCTTTTGCTTGCCTTTGATACAGCTAATACACTCCCCCTCAAGATGAAAACCTTTCACATGAACACCAATTACTAAGTCGTTATGTACCAAGTGATTCATTTTTCGCAGATGAATGTGACCCATCTTTCGATGCCACAGTTGCGATTCTTTTTCTGTTGCTCTTGACATAAAACAGTGAGCCTGACTCATGGTAGTAGTTGCTACACTCATGTCCAACACGTACAGAACATTGACTCTAGGTGCTCTCATGATAACCCACTCTTCGGGAACAACAAATCCTGGTTTCAATATCAAACATTCCTTATCTGTAAAGTGTGTTGTATACATACGATCACAGATCTGAGAAATGCTCAGAAGATTGTTTTCAAGCTCAGCGATGTAGTTTACTCTTTCAAACATGACAATACCATTCGATAAAGTTCCTTCACCAACTATTCGACCACCTTGATTGCCTGCAAATCCTACATATCCTCCATTAAACCCTCGAACATCGTACAATAGGGTTTTCTTCCCCGTCATGTGCCGAGAAGCTCCACTATCCATAATCCAACGTGAAACATATCTTGGAAGCTCCTGCACATATCACAAACACTTAGTTAGATTTTGATGCCACCCAAGCCTTTTTTGACTCAGGTAGCTTGACTTTGAGGAGAGTTTTTGAAGTGTAAAGTGGCGGAAAATTCTTGCCATTCATCTTTAAGCTCTCCTCAGACCCAATCTCAACCTCTTTGTATAGAAAGAAATCATTTTTAGGAGGTTGACCAGATGATTAGTCTTTCTTTGGTACATCCTTCTTCTCAAGTTTCTCATAATAATCCAAAGGAACATTCATCTCTACCGGAGTGGTAGAGGATGATTGTTTTACTGTCTCAGAAACCTTTGCTTTTGGAGAACTTGATTTCTTTTCCACTGATTTTGGTTTCCATGCTTGTTGAGGCGAAGCAACCCGTTTGTAAAATTTGTCAGTTCTAGTTACCACATTCTTTACAGATTCAGTTTTGATTTTGATGTTTTCATTTTTCAAAACTTTCTTCTCAACAACCATTGGAGCTTTGCCTTTAGCATCAATTTTCCTTTTCTGACTCTCAACAACTTTAGATTTAGGCTTTAAGTTGGTGCACTTTCATGCAATGTGTCCAACTTTGTTGCATTTAAAGCATGTACGGGTATCAACTTCCCAACTTGTGCCTTCAGTCAGAGGCTGTGAGGCATTTTCTTCAAAAAACTCTTCATTTGATTTTGAAAAAATCTCAGATTCTTGCTCGGAATAAGAACTCGAGCTTTTTACAAACACCTTTTTCTCAACAAACTTTTTGTTTTGAAAGTTCCTTCTTTGTTAATTTTTACCACCCTGATAACCACCCGACAATTTGTTTTGATTGTTTTTAGAAAAACGTGGCGGTACAACAGATTTTTTGTAGTAAGCTTTATCTTTTTCAAAATTTAATTGCCTTTTGGAACGTTTCAAACCTTCGATTTCACAGACATCAATCTCAACCAGTTTAAAGACATTTTTCAATTTGTCGACATTCACATTTTCCAATGGGAACTCAAGATCCGAATACAACTTATCCGAACCCGACATCTTGTACATCACAAGAATAGGTTTTTCACTTAAGTTGTTTTTGGAAGTTGATTTTGGAATGTAATTGTTCAAAAAACATTCTTCATCCTCAGTTGAGTCACTTTCAGATTTCAAAACATTTTCAACCATACTTTTAAGAACTTCGGACTGAACACTGTCTTCATCGGATGATGAAGTGAATGTGACGTCAATTGATTCTGGAAGTTTAACCTCATTTGTTTCATTATCATTAACCAACCCGGACTTTTTCTTTGAAAAATTATTTAAGACTGGCGGTGGAACCTGATGATACCCAACCCCAGTTCCGTCCGAATAAACATCTTCGCCAGTTTTGTTCTTCCCGATTGGTTTAGGAAAGATATATTGAAGAACAAAACTTGCGGAGTTGTAACTGTTGAGTTTCAGATTGATGCGTTCATTTTCAATCTTAGCTTCCTAAACTTGAAGCTTCAGATTAGCAATCTCATCCAACTGTTGGTTGATTTGCCTCTCTTTCGACTGAAGTACTCCTGTCAGTTGGAGATTTTCTTTGATTTTTTTATCATTTCTTTCATCAGAATCTTTTGTCGTTCTTTTTAGCTTCTCATAATTTTCCAAAAGTTGACGGTTTTCATGAATTAATTTTTAATTTTCTTTCCTGGTTCATTCTACGTCAATTTTATCAATTTCAAGTTTATCAGTTAATTCTTTTATTCGATCATTTGAAGCTTTTACCAATTTGTCACGACTTAAGATATGATTTTCAGTTTCCCTGACTCTTTCTGTCAGTTCTTTAGTCTTTTTACCACTAAGGTAAGCATGTGTACTACAAACCTTGCAATCTTTCATGCAATTTTTGCAGTCACTTTCACTTTTGGCTTTATCAGTCTTACCTGACTCATTTGCTGAATCATTACAACTGACCTTGCTCTTTGACTCAGTTCTGGACTTAGTGTCTACCTCTAACTCTTTTGCTGCAAGAACTTTATCAGCCATTTTCTTCAAATTTTCTGCTGTGAATTCTTTTGTCGTGTCGATTATTCCATCATCAATCTTTTTCGACTATAGCTCTTTTTCTTTCTCTTTTTCATCACTTCCCCACCACATTCTCTGTCTTGCTTCTTCCTCTTCTGCGATTTGTTCAATCAGAGTCTCGACAAGAAGTGTTGATGGTTTCACAAGTATATTTCCCTTAGGATCCAAATAGCATTTTCTGTCAGCGTCCCATCCCTTCACGCTTTTTGCCTCTTTCCATGCACGATAATGTTTGTCTTTCATCATTTGAGCTAACATTTTCCTGTTGACATGTTTTACTTCTTCTGTTCATGTATCTTTGAAAGGAACAATGTTTGCCATGAAGGCATATCCCACTGCATCTTCTTCCGGCAACACGTCACTCCAATCATATCCCTCATCGTCATGGATAACAGCTAATGCTCTCGACTTTTCTTTGGGAGCATATTCTATCTGCTTCATTCTTGGAGATTCTGCTTTGTTTTGATGATAGATGGCTCTTTTGTAATAATCTTCACGGAAAGGATTGGCTGTTTCATCAGCGGATGCATTTCGACATTCTGTTTTAAAATGCCCTTTTTGTTTACATTTAAAGCATGTGACCTTCGATTTATCAAAACCTAGCTTTGTTGAAGGACCACCAATGGAGTGTCTGCCTGTTATCTCCTTGAATCTCTTAGCCCTTCTGACCGCACTTGCCATACACCATCTTATATCAATTAACTCCATCTCTTCAGGGTCAATTTGATCATAATCTTCCTTGGTGAGATTAGTGTTTCCGATCTTTCCAGCAACAAGGCTCTCATATGATTCCAAGGCAAATGCCAAAAACACCATTTGCTGCTTGGCGGATTCTTCACTGAAGTTTTATGCATTTTTTAGGTCAACAACAATATTGCACTGGAACAAATTTTTCGGAACTGATTGACTTGGAGAAGTTGAAGATGATCCTCCATGATAACCACTGCTTGGACTTTTGTTGATTTGACATGTTTGAATTTTTTGCTGAAAAGGCAGTTTTCGGGGACACAGTTTTAGGAATCATACTTCCTCGATAATATAAGTCAACATTTTGCTGATACGAGGAGTTGTTGACTTTGTTTGTTTTCCTGATCTCCAATTCATGACTTTCCAACCTTTCAATTAGCAAATCAACTGTTAGATCAGCCGACTTCACTGTGTTCTTCAACATTAAAGCAAAATACTGCCAATCTTTCTCATCAGGCAGTGAGTCAAACAACTTGTCAACCAATTCTTCCTGAGTATACACAATTCCATATCTTGCAAGTTCCAACTTTAAGTGACCAAATCTTTCTATCATCTTTGATACAGACTCATTTTTTAGACATCCAAACAAATCGAATTCTTTTCTCAACAATTTTTTCTTATTTTTAATAATCTCAGCACCACCCACACATTTCATCTTTAATCTCTGGAATCTTTGTATTCAATCAATGATATAATGTCATCCCTCACTGATTGATGTAGTAAAGCGACGCATTTCTGTTCTGCAATGAACCTATCTTGTTCAGTATCAACTAAGTTCTCAAAATCAGTTCTTCCAATGTCAAAACCATTTTTCAAACTTTTCCAACTTAGGTATGCAAATGCCTGTAGCCATTCCTCAAATCTACTTGCCCATCTATTGTAATCCTCTATGGCCATTAGCTTGGGCGGTTTGTTGTAGGTGCCGTAGGCATTATCAACACTCAAAGAATCAGCAATGGTTTTCTTCGGACTCGGATTTGTTGGTGCTTTTCATTTGTGTTGTTTGTTGTATCATCTCATGTGCTTCCAGTGTAAGCAAAACCATCACTAAATGGATTCAGAAAATCATCCATCTTCAATTACCTGAAAGAATCAACAAACACTTTGAAAAATTTTGTGATTTTAAAACAAGCTTCACACAAAATGGAGTTTCAAACGAAATGATCTTCAAATGAAATGGGTAGTCTTCAAACGAAATGAACTTCACGCGAAATGAATCTTCAAATGAAATGAGCTTTCAGACGAAATAGATGTAGCTTTGGTGCGAAATGACAACTTTGGTACGAAATGGGGTATTTCATACGAAATGAAAATCCAGAAAGTTGATTTCGTGCGAAATGAAGTTACAGAAGGTTGATTCCGTGCGAAATGAAGATCACGATGTTGATTCCGTGCGAAGTGATATGTTGATTTCGTGCGGAAAGATGATGACGTCACACTGTCGGCCAAGATTTTGTCAAATTGATCCGGTTTTACGTTGAATTAAGGTCCAATTCTTTCAAGGATTTGTTAAAACTGTGTTTTACGTGATATATGTGAAATTCAATCCATTTTAACCGTTAAATTTTGAAAATTGTGAAGAAAAATGAGTAGAAGTGAGAAATTTCGGTGAAAACAAGCTGAATCGGTATGAACTCTTCCTCCTGAGCTCTGATACCACTTGTTGGATCGTTGTACGACCTAAATGAGTCGATCAGAAGAGTTTACAATCCATATCAAAGGCGGAATCAATGATACAAACTTGATTACAGCTTGATTCTCCCTAATTATCTTGTTTTTATTGATTTCAAAGCTTTACAGATCACTTGACAGTTTGGCAGCACCTCGGCTCTGAAATCCGAATCGTTACAAATGATGAACCAGCTCAGACTATATATAGTGGTGGCATTTCGTACGAAATGGGTACTGTCCATTTCGTGCGAAATGAGTTTGATCCATTTCGTACGAAATGGATTTCTCCATTTCGTGCGAAATCATCACACAACACTAAAATCCTGTATTCTAACCTATTGAGCACTGGTTTATCCTATCTAGACACAAGACTTGATAAAGACGAAGTTAACAGACATTTATGCACCAACATTTGTTGGATGCACTTGATATAGCTCAGACAGAAATTAGTTCTTCTCAACAACCTATAACTGAGAATAAGCCTCAACAAGTGACTGAGTCTGAGCTCCCTATCATTGCTAACCCACCAATAACTGAGGAGGTTACACCCCTTGAGTTACATGTAACTCTTGGTGGTAGTTCAAGTGGAGCAGCTACTACAAGTGTTGAACCCACTGGTTTACACTTGGACAGTAGTTTCATAAGCGAGACTCCCTTGAAGGCAATTTCTTCTTTGGGAACCAGAGTATTTCCAGTATTCACTGGTACACTTAAAATGGTTACCTCTACTGAAGGAAGAAGTCCCCAGTACCAAGAAAAAGGGGCATTAGTGGATGATTTTTGGGACACTTTCCCTAAGTCAACCACTAATAAAACCACCACTGGTGGGAAATCAGATGATCCCATTAACTTGGGTGATGGTTTAATGTACAGAGAATTGATGGAGAGGGTTGACAAACTTGACACATCTGTTGCAGATATTAAAACTATGCTGCAACAGTTGTTACAAGCACAAAAGGCACCAGCTCAAACATCTGCTCCATCATCTGCTCCTACTCCCACTGAGCTTTGGGAATTATTTCAACCTCTGCTTCATAAACAAAGAGAATATGCTGATCAACAACATGAAATTCAAGATCAAAAGATCAAAAATTTAATGGAAGCTAGGTTCAAGGACACACAGGCAGATATTAAGGCAATCAAGGCCCATTTATTACAAACCACTGGCTCTGCTCCTCCTACAATAATCTTTGTTGACAATCCTCTAAATGATGCCAAAAGGGGGAGAAAAAGAAGAAGGGATATGAAGATGGTTTATACATTGCACCAGATGAAAAGTCAAAACTAGTTGTGGAAATCCCAAGGCCAGAAGGTTCCAAAAAGATTGATGAGACTCTAAATGCTTTTTCTGGATTAAAAGCAAACATGAAAGAGATAATGGAGGTAAAAGGGGCAGAAAGGTTTGAAGAGGAGAAGAATTTTTTTACGGAAAAGGAAGAGCAGGGCACTTCTGAGCCTAAGGAAGAGGATGTTATTCCTAAGCCTAAAAGAAGAAAGCCTGCTAGAAAACCAACCAAACCCAAAACCACACCTTCCAAAACCATCAAACAAACTCCCCAAACTCCCAAAAACCCCTCTCATCAAACTTCCAAACCAACAGATGTTAAAACACCTGTTGTATCAACAGCTGGTGATACTTTAGTGGTTTCAACAGATGTTACTCCAACAACTGCCACCAACACTACATCTACCACTGCCCTCATCATTTCACCAACTACCATACAACCCACTGCCACATCACAAAAAACCACCATCACTTACACCACCTGCTAAAAAGCAGAAGACAGCTGATGACACATCATCAGTTGTAATGACAACAGTAGTTGAAACACCAGTTGTTTCATGAACTGTTAGTCAGCCACCTACCACTCAAATCACCACCACTCAATCCACCAAAACACCACCAACCTCTCCTAAACCCAAGAGGAGAAGGATTATAACCGGAAGATGACTCTCCATTACCTCCAACATCATCACAACCACTGACACTTGTTACCTTTCCAAACCCTGTTCCACTCTCTTTAGTACAAGCTGATAATTCAAACACTGCCATTGTTCTTGCAGGAGTCCAATTTCCATTAGATCTTCCAGCAGTTAGAGAGGAGATAAAGTCCTTCTACTCTAAAGATGACCCTGCTAAAAGGAACTTGCCATCTCTTCAAGGATATCCCAGGCCTAATAACATAGAAGAATATTTGAAGTTAAAGGCTCAACAAGCAGAGGATATCTCCAAAAGAAATACAAAAGGAAAATCTGACAAAGAAATCTAAAGAAACTTTCAATATCTGCTCTCACAAGTCAGAACTTTGGAGCAGTTTTCAAAAGACATTTGTCAGAAACTTTAAGAAAGAGATGATGAAAGCTTGAGAAAAGATTACATTGATCATATCATGGCTTTCAAGAGATACAAGGCAGAGAAATACTAATTCAAGGAATGGACCATCAGTGAACTTAAAGAGGAGCTAGAAAGAGTACAAAAAATGAACAAAGATAAAATAAAACACACTCCTCCTGTTTGGTCCAAGTACTAGAAGAATGTCCCAGAAAGGACCTTAAAGGTGAAAAGAATGAAAGAAGTGCTTATTGCTGCTGACTATGGGTCAAGGAATCAAGTTATCAGATGGAAAGAAGAGAAAGTGACTGATACATACAAGAGGTTGGAAGAGTTAAGAAAGAAAGATCCCACTGCTCCTCAAAAGCCCATTTATCCTGAAACAGTGGTTCCAACTAGACAACCAAAACTGCCTATCAAAAGATCCACTGCTCCACCTGGTGCCATACTATATCAAAGAAAGAAACAACAGCAGATGGATGCAGAAACTGAAGCAGATAAAGCACAAGGGGATTACATTATAAAAACGGTCCTTCAGCAGATGATAGCAGAAAATCCTGAGTTGGCACAAGCTGCAAGCACTGCTCAAAGTGTTATG
The DNA here is from genome assembly GCA_030545235.1 of Helianthus tuberosus. NCBI lineage: Eukaryota > Viridiplantae > Streptophyta > Magnoliopsida > Asterales > Asteraceae > Helianthus > Helianthus tuberosus. Next base: position 68,409,464 of record CM060406.1, read on the forward strand.
ACCAGGCCTCCATCTCCAAACTCATCTAAAATAAAAACTCTCCCAAGAAACCTGATGCGTGTGAAGTGTCATATAGTTTTTAATGTATATTTTAAGCCCTTTAACACTTTTTAGCCAAGTTTTAAATTTATAAAACACGATATTTACTAACACTAAACACACATATGGGCAAGTGCACCCATCGTGAGCGTAGTTTAGTGTTGGTAAGATACCGAGGTCGACCAAGGACACAAGAGCTTTTAATACCGGTTTATCCTCAACGTCTAATCAAATCAAAAGTTTAGAAAAAATGTTTTAGACTAGAAAAAATAAAACTAACTAAAATGCTGAAAAATAAAATAAAATAAAAACAGATAGACAAGATGAATCACTTGGATCCGACTCGTATTTAGTGTAACCTTTGATTATTTCCGCACTTTTGCACTTTTTAAGAGATTATCTTAGTTATTGTAGTAGGCCCCTCTTTTGAAGGTGACGTTACCCTCAACCCAGTAGTTTGAGTCAGCAAGGATACAATCCTAAAGGGTTGGATTATTAAAAGATAATTAATTAAGTTATTAATGCATATTGTGGTAGGCCCCTCTTCTGGAGGTGACGTTACCCTCGGCTAAGTAGTCTGAGTCAGCAGGGATACAGTCCTAAGTAGCCGGGTTAAAGTTTTAATAGTAGTTTACATTTGAGGGGGTCAAGGAGTTCGGACCCCCGCCATCCAATACCAGTGGGTATTGAAGGAGGTCCTACTAAAGTTGACCCAGGTCCTTGCAGGATCTATACACTGAACAAGGCAAGACTCTTACCAAACCGTTCCCTTAATCCCCGACCAGGTAGCCAACATACCTCCATATAGACCATGGAGATGTGAATGGTGAAAATCTTTTATTTTATGTAGACAGTAAAATAATGTCAAGACACCACGGACAAACGATAAGGAAGACTCACCTTCAACATAAGAAACTAGTTATTAAAGTCATTAATACATAACCAAATAAAAAGTGCGAAAAGATTAAAAATAAAAAGTATTACACTAAACACTTGTCTTCACCAAGTGATGTAAGAGACTTAGGCAAACATGGCCTTTGATTGTCAAGAACTCTTACGATCAATCTTGGATCCCGAGACTACTCACACACTCTATGATGGATGATGGATGATGGTGGTGGATGTGGGTTGTGATGGTGGTGGTGGGTGGGTGAAGTGTGAGAGAGGTGGTTTGCCAAGGGATGGTTTGCAAATGAGCCAAGCACCCCTATTTATAGCCTGCACAGAGGTCCGGACACGGCCCCGTGTCCACCCATCTTCTCTTTCTTCATTAAATGCAGTTTGTCTGCATTAGTTGACCACGCCCCTGTGTCCTCTGGGCACGACCCCGTGTGCAGAAGCGTATCTGTACTATCAAGATTTTCCTAGATTCTGCGAATCTTAGAGTTGACCACGGCCCCGTGTCCGCTGGACACGCCCCCATGGTGGGTGATAGAAGCTTCTACAACTTTGTCTTTTCTGCAGACACTTGGGCACGCCCCCGTGCTCAGTGAGCACGGGGCGTGTTCAGCCTTTTGTTCTCTTGTTTTTGCTTGGGGAGATGCTGTCGAGGGGTCGGGCATGCCGCGTTTATTCCTTTTTTTGTATTTATATTAGATTTAGCTGCCTTTTTGCTTCTTTTGTTCATTTGAGCTCATTTAATCCTGAAAATACAAAAGGAAGACAAAAACACACTTTTTCCAACATTAGTACTAAAAAGGGTTAGTTTTATGCCACATTTGATGTAATTTATATGTTGCATTTTGCACACATCAAATACCCCCACACTTGAATCTTTGTTTGTTCTCAAGCAAAACTCTTTATAATGTGGCTTTACACTCCCAAATGGAATGGGGAGAAGAGAAGGTTTTGGACTTGTCATAGAGTGTCGGGATTTCCAAGATTCTTTATTAAGTTTTATTTTTATTTATTTACAATCTTATTCGTCATGATTTATTTAAAACATTACATAAGATAAATTACCTATTAGGGCATAACATGCCTTTTTAAAATTCCATTTATATACAAGTTCACATACCTCACGGGGGATCACTCAACACTCGGCCGAAAATGTATTTTTGTGAAACACTCGAGAGCGGCATGGAACTTACTTCTACCATAAGCTTGCCAAGCAATCAATCCTCCTCCTTTTTAACTATATACCTTTGTAAATATCAAGAGGACTTTGGGGGAAGGGTTAGGCTTGGGTTAAAGGTATGTGGTTGGGTTAGTGGTTAGTAGAAAAGGGCGAAAGGCGTAAAAAGCGTCGGTTTTCGTAAGACTTTTTTTTGTAACTTTTTATTTTGATGAAGTAATTATTCAAACAAAGTTCTTTTTGATAAACTTGTTTGTTTATTTCTTTTGGCTTCATCATCATCAATTTTTTTTTTTTTTTTTTTTTTTTTGATAAGGAAGGTCATATGAAAAACCGAGCTTTGTTACTAAAATAAAGAGTTAAAAAAAAGGGTTTTGGTGGGTAAAAGGGTGTTTGTTTTGGGTTAAGAAATGAAAAGGTTTAGGCTCAAAGGGGTTAACTAGGGGGATTTTGGGTATGTGGTAAAAAAAAGAAAAATAATGGTGTTGAAATAAAAAGGGTTAGTCCTAATGCCTCCATCATTTACTTACTCGGGTTTAAGTTGGTAAGGACCGGGAATGTATCGTCGTGGCAAGTTCTAGAGTTGTAAGAAAACAAGCGGCTATTCACACAAGAAACTAAAAATGAGCATTTAGTTTAAAGATATGTATTTGTATGCTCAATAAAGGCTCAAAACTCACTTTTTGTGGGAATGGGTTTTTATGTGATCAAGTATATATAATCAAATTTTAACTAGATTTGTCATGTCGTTTCATAATTTTCTTATGTTGGCTCTTTTTATCACGATACTATAGGTTGTAAATTTGTAAAAATATCACCTTTTTAGAATTTAAAATTCCCAAATTAAACCTAAACAAGTAAAAAAAATGAAAAATTTTTGAAAAAATTTGGGGAGTTTAGCGGTTCCAATAGAGTTTTGTGTAAGGCTTGTAATTAGGACTTGCAAAATTCAAGGTTTTAGCATCGCCCCCACACTTAAATTAGACATTGTCCTCAATGTGTCCCAAAAATAAGTTTTTAGGTTGATTGAATGTGTGAAAAGATGTGAAAAAGCAAAATTTTACGTTACTGGGCGTCTGGACATGGCCCCGTGGTGTCCGGGCACAGCCCCGTGTTCAGATCGCCAGTAACAGAAAATAAAGTAAAGTAACAGAAGGCCGGACACGGGGGCGTGTTCAGTGAGCACGCCCAGTGTCCAGGTACCTGAACTGGGCATTTTTCTGCAGATGGTTGAGCACAGGGCGTGTTGGATGAGCACGGCCCCGTGCTGAACTTGCTGTAATGAAAAAATAGGCGGGTGGCCCTGTTTTCGTGCATGGGGTGTTGGTGCAAGTTTCCCTTGGTATCCTTCACCATCCCGAGGGTGTTTTACCCATTACATCATCATCCAAACACCAAATTAATTAAAACCATCATTGATTAAAATAGAGAAAGTTACATAATAATCCTAATAAATTAAAATTCTAGATAAATAGGTCAAAAGAAACACAAGAAGTCTAAACCAAGAAGTTCTAGCCTAAAGTTTATTCTATTAGCAAAATTTCTGAAAAGATAATTCTTTCGATTTGATGTGGCTTCAAGAACTTCTTCCTCCGGATATGGGTTCCTCATACGTCGGGGAGCCATTCCTCTATCTCTCTTGGGAGAAGAAAGGCGGGCTCATTTGCATCAGTTTGAGGGGGTGCAATCTCCAACGGGACTTCTTGCAAATATTCAAGAGGAGGCTCCGCGGGGATGTCATCCCACCCGGTGGAATTATTGACTCCAAGTGCTAGGTTTCAATCCTCTTGAGGGAGGATTGGCTCCGTGGGAGGTGTCACAAGAATGTTCAACCTCTGGTGCAAGAGGTTGGTTTCTTGAAAATTGTTTTCCAACCTTACCGTAAGATAATTTATACGGTCTACGAAGACCTCCTCCACCAAGGTCATCTCATCAAGAGCTTCACGTAATGCCATCACGTAGCGTATGAGAGTTGCTTCAATCGAAGACCTCCTTTCCTTCCGACTGTTTCTGGAATGTGCAGAAGAAGTTCCACTGTTTTGGCTCGACATTCTACGAAAATAAACTGAAAAAAGTTCATTTTAATGAAACAGTAGTCTCGGACACGGCCCTGTGCTCAATGAGCACGGCCCCGTGTTCACCTTTCTGCTGATTTTTGGAACAAGGAATCTTGGAGTTTTAAATTATTTTTCCAACTTAGGAAGCGTTTTTGAGCATAAATAACTTAAAACAATGTTGTAACACTTATTTATAACAAGATTCCTTGAACAAAAACCTAACAAATATCACAATAAAGCTTGGAATCATGGTGATCTCAAGCTCTAATGGAGGTGTTGAGGTGAAAAAATGAAGAAGAAGGGAATGGGCAAGAGAGGAAAGGACAAGATGGTTGTTGAGAACCTTCTTTTAGAAAATACCTAGGTTGGTATGTGTGAAGATCCCACCAAATCTCTGTCCCTGGAATGCTCTAAATGTGCAGGATTCTAGGCTGCATTTATAGAAAACGACAGCACGCTGCACACGGCCCCGTGTCGGCTGGACACGGCCCAGTGTGCAGACGAAGCCCTGACACATTTTGTCCGTATTCTGACAAAAAGTCAGAAAGGAATCTTTTGGTGGACATAGGGGCTTGTTGACCTGGACACGGCCCCGTTTCGAGAGGCTTTTTATGAAGTTTCGTATATTTCTAAGGAATTCATCCGAACCGGGTGGTTATTTACTGGATGGAACAACCCCAAAGTGCCTGAGATACCTTAATTGCTCTAGACTAAGACGAGAACGCAAGAGGTTGTCGGTGAGGGTGATTCCTATGCTAAATGTAAGTGGACAAGTCCAACCCTTTCCCGGGCTCGCGTTAAAGAAGGTGTATGCCGAATCGCTCAGGTCTATGTATGCACCGAACGAAGTCGATGGGGAGTCCTTCACGGCACAATCGACACAGGGACGACTATCGCTCAAGTCCTCGCTAGAGTTAGAGGTGATTTCGGGAACAACGAAATTGTTTTTATTCGAATGCGATCTCAATAATTCTTCTTGGGCTTCGTCTTGAGGTGAATTAATGATATCCATCTGTAACACCCGTTCTTATAAATTAAGGTTTAACGTATCATTTACGAAAAACAGTCATGTAATTAAGATTACATATGCATTGGAAATTACGGGTTTATTAAAACTTTTTACAATTTAAAAAGTATACAACATATCATGTGTACGTTCGTCGTTTAACATAATAACAATACATAGTGCGGAAGCTTATTTCGTGATCGTGTTCGGTTCTTGCTCATCGCTTGATCTTCATCCGTGCACTCTTGGCATTCACCTATGATCAAAACCAACTTAAAAGTTAGTTTTGATAGTCAAATATTAAGTTCAAACAAGTACAGGGGTTAAAAATGACAAAATTTAACAATTTCCGGAGTTAGGGGGCTAGACGTGACGCCAAGGGCCTAGGTGTCACGCCTAGCCCTGTTTTTCACAGCCTACTACCTTCAGTTGATGTTGTACATACCCAACACGATCTGATTTCACGGAAACGGCCATAACTTCTTCGTTATTGATCCGTTTTACCCGATTCTTTTTCCTACGCGTCCGTAATTTAATCCTCCATCTTATGGAGTTAAAATCCTACATCCAACAAAAGAAATTTCGAGACTTCTAAGCCTTCGACTCGTTACCTTTTTACCGAATTTTAACCCGTTTATGCATTTTATCAAACAAACGTATTTATTTGATTCCTATATCTCATACACTTCTTCAAATTAATGTTATCTACTATATTAGGTTCTAATCATAGGTTTATTACACAATTTAAACCCTTTTTCGCTTGTATGCTTATTTTGACCCGTTAAGGGTATTTAAGCGCTTTCGAGCCTAAAATCGCTTTCGATTACTTCTAGCACTTCATCACCACATTTCTTATCCTATAATCTCCCACCACAACTGTGTTTATGGCGGGTTTAATGTGGTGATCAATATAAACCAAATTTTACCTCTCGAATCATTATTTTACGGCAAAAACTCAAATAGTGCCATTTGGCTAATATAATACCTCTTTCAGTTTCTATACTTATTCTAAGTATTTACCTAGTCATAAAACTCGTTTCTAAACAACCTTTAAGGATCGTTTGTTCCATTTAGCCTACAAGGGCGTTTTGGTCGATTTTAGTCTTTTTATGACTAAGGACTCTCTCTCAAATTATTCGACCAAAATAGCACTTTTAACTACAACATAATTACGCGTACCAGGCCCGGATCAACTAGTAGACCCGATTTATAACTTGTTTTCATTATCACACCATCAATGGTGACGCATTTATCCGATTTGCTAATCGGTCCTGTTAACATAAGACTTGACAACCACATTAGTCGATATTGTCAAATGGTGTTATCACCACCATTCGACCCGTTTGGACTATATGCCCAACATTATTTATTTAATCAAAAACATCGTTTTTGATTTCCAATTCATACATACATCCCGTCCCGGATTTTATAACCATACCCTTTTTCTTTTACACTCTTTTCTTACAATTTCAACCCATTTCGGCTTACACCATGGGTATCCTTTTATCCTTGATTTACATTAGTCGACACTTGACAAATTTCCATATTTCCAATATTATCATTATCACGTTTATAACGTATCGAATAAACGAGTATTCTACATAAGTGTGTAAATTACACTTACCTCGCATCCACGCCACGCTTTTCTTTCTGTACTTGCTCCGTTTGACCCGCTCCCTCTTCCAAGCTTTCACCTAGCTTGTTACGCGCCAAACTATTGTCAAACATTTACAAGGCGGTTAAATTAGTCATTAACAATCACGACTATTCCACCTCACTTATTTTCTATGCCGAAGCTACTATTCGGCTTCATGATTAGTTAACTTAACTTATCTAAAGTTAACTACTTTCAATCACATGTTTACTACATTAAGTCTAAATCAACATAGTATTTAGAACTCTTATCACTTCATATCACGCGTAATTGCCATATCATTCAAATACGCGTTTTCACTCTAAATTCAATACTTTAGTTCTCATTTAGGCATTTTAACAAACACCTAATGTGCATAATTTCACATATTTACTAACTAGTTCATAACTAATTATTTTCACCAAGATTTACATCAAAATCAAACCTCTATGTCTAGTGTTCATGAACTACATCAAGAACTTATATCATAACAATCAATATTCATCAAATTAACACTCTAATCCGAGTGTTCATCATATTGTCAATAAACCCATTTAACACACATATAGGTAATCACCAAATCATTCAAGTCATAGCATCATATGCATGATTTTCACTTAGGGTTTCATTCCTAAGCAAGTATACATCACTAATCTAGCCATAGCTTCTCTAATTCATGCCTAATTCGCGATTAGGATGATTATCAAATTTTTACAACTTCACGAATGTTAGAAATTCAACATACCTCACGGTCCCCTTGACTTGGTGATTGTTTCTACGCGTTCATGCATTGATTTGGATCTTGATTCGAGCTTCAATTTGACCAATTTGTTGATCTAGGGTTTTGAGCTCCTTGCTCTTGTCCCTGGTCGTACGCACACACACACACACTAAGTGTGTGTTGTGTTTGATTTTTAGTTTTTATAAATCAAGTCCCTTTGTTTGCAACTTAAGTCCCTCTAGTTTGGTTAGTTATTAAGTAGGCCATAACCTACTTACTTCTAGTAACATTCCCTCTTATTAACTAGGTTAATTATTCCTAGTTAGCTTACTGGGTTCGAGAAGTCATAACCCGTTTTATTTTAAATCCCGTTAACTCAGGCTCTTATAAACTTAATTCCTTAAAACTTTGATTCGTTTTTATTTAATATTAGGATTTCTTATTTAAATCCAAATATTTGCCGGGTTATTTTTACTAATAACGGTACGTTACCCTTCTTTTAGTATTAACAGAGTTTAATCACCAAGCCCGTTTTCGGGGTGTTACAAGTCTACCCCCCTTAAAGAGGTTTCGTCCTCGAAACCTTGCTTACATAGTTCATTGAGTTCTAAACTCAATGCGTTTGACCTGAGTAATCTCTTAAGCATTATTCATACTTTAACCAATTGTTAGTATTACCAGAAAAATTATGGTAATATCTTTTTGGTTACAGAACCTCTATGTACCTCATACGACATAATGTAACTTGAAATAACGTAATTCCGTTATTTCTACTAGTTTAGTTAACTTAGCGATTTCCATCTCTTTTATATATTATCGAACTCTTGGTAAATCCGTTACCTTGACCCGTTTAAAGGTCTTTAGTGAAATATTTCACTTTTAGCAATAATTTCTTTTGTTTTCAGATTTATTTATTCGGTTCAGTTATACCGAATCCACCGCTTACAAGCAAATCAATTTTTATTGATTTGAATTACTGGCCTTAACCGATCTTACTAATTAGACTTATTAGTCCCGTTACTTTTCACCGTTCGCCTGGTTATAATGTTATTTTACTTCACATTACATTTCCTAACCGTGATCGTGTCACATCGTGTTTAGTTTGTATCAACCTTTCATTTTCGAAAATATCACTTTTCGAATATATCGTCTTGCGCCTATCAGTGTCAAGACTTGAACCTTTCATGCTTACTATTCAAATTCCTATCAGAATTTATATTTGTAACAACGTTATTTCTTACTAAAATCGAAGTTTTAGTTTTAGGATCTTTTCTTTAACTTTTGTCAATTATCCATAACATGATATTGACAGTCCATAATTTATTCTTTTAAAATCTTAGTTTTATACGGGGAATCGTAACAAGTTCCCTTACCTCACACTATCGACCCGTAGGTTCCTTCACTTAACCTCGTAGGCTATTTCCTTAGGCTTTCACCTCTTTGAGGCGAGGCCCTTATGATCCTTTTGCTTCAATTCATGACCCGTGGGTCATTTTGGCCCCGTAGACCTTTGCTCTAATTAATATCCCGTAGGTTATGATGATCCCGTAGATCATCTTTTATTCGAGTCTTTATTCAAATGTGCATACATTTATATACGCATATGGCGTTAAGGCACCCCTTCTTATGTTTTAGAATTATTCACCTTTACTTTTTTTTTGGATTTCTTTTGACCTTGACCGTAGTCTAAGGCTACGTTGTTTTCTCTTGAATTATCTTTCCGACTTCTTGACTTCTAACGTCAATTACACGTCAGTTTGCCCTACACTTACCGTTACCCGGTTCTTACCTATACTTCTTTACGTCCCTTTACCCGGGTTCTTTATTTTAATGTTTTTAACATTTTTGTTTCGCTAGTTTGCGTTTTTCCTATATATATTCCTTTATGAGCCATCACGTAGGTTCATTAATGTTTCGCGCTTCCATTATTCGGTTTGCGCTTACTTGCATTACCAAGTTTTTATACTTTATTTATCTCGTTTGACTTGTTCGTGTGAAATTTCATCACTTGTGAACATCAAACTCTGTTCTTTATTCGACCCGTTCAACTTTAAAATAGTTGAGCGTAGCTATTAACATTTCTGTTTGCAAATTCTCATTGTCTTTTAGTCATGACTCATATTCCGAGTCTTTTGCTTTCTGTTTCGCGTTCCCGTCTCTTGGTTTACGCATTCTTTCCAAATCCTACCCATTCATCGGGTATCTTTACCGTAATCATTTTCAAGTAACCATTTTTATATGGTATTAGATGTTATTTTAATTTATTTGGTCGTCTTAGCGAGATCCATCGCTTTTATTCAATCAAGTCATTTATTCTTTATTCAATTCGTTTGACTTGTCCATGTGAATTTCATCACTTGTGACAGTCAAGCTTTTATCCCTATGCCTTAGCATTCCTATTGGTCGGTCTTTATTTTCTTTTTACTTAATCCTTGTCCCTTCTCTCGGGCTCGTTATTCTTACGTAATACGCTTCCGTCATCCGACTTACGTTTATGTTTACCATCAAACGTCTTACTTATTTGATTCATTTGGGTACCATTTAAGTTAGTCCCATTCACCCCACCCTTACTACATCGGACATAAATGTGTCCATCATAAGAAGTTCATGGTACCACGTGTTCACTACTTACTTGGCCAGAGTAAGCGATCAACACCTGGTATACATGACCTTTTTATAATTTTCACATTACACCCTATGTAAGTAATGCCTCTATTTGTTTCTCTTGGAAACAATATCCTGGATAGGTATTCTATTCAGGTTTGTCCAAGTTTTCAATCTAAATCTGCAACTATCAATTTCTACGTATTGGTTGCATGTTTATATTCATGCAATAATTTAAACGTGCACCTGGTAAATGCTTGCCCTAACGGGCTTTTCTTGCCATTAGCCTTGTTCGCGACCATTACGCGATTTAGGTCCTTAATGAGCATGCTCTTCTTGTCATATCTCGGACCATTCCATCATCATATCCACAATTTGTTTGACTCTCATCGTCTTCAAACGCGAGTGTCCTTCAATTAAAACATTCACAAAAGTTAGTAACATCTACTTCAATAATCGCCCGTATTCTAATACAAGGCTTTTCCTACTATACGCGTCAATGCACGTATTTTCGTCAACTATATCAATCATTTCAATTGGGGTAACGTGTATCACACGGTAGCCCTATGTGTTGTTTACAACACTTTAGCATGCTAAACTATTAACATACATGTACTTACCGGATTTGCGATCAAGCCACGAACCGAACACCAATCTTTATTAAGAGCATAAGGTTTAAGTCTAAGCATAGTTTTCCCACCATACTTGAATCTCTTAAACCAAGGCTCTGATACCAACTTGTAACACCCGTTCTTATAAATTAAGGTTTAACGTATCATTTACGAAAAACAGTCATGTAATTAAGATTACATATGCATTGGAAATTACGGGTTTATTAAAACTTTTTACAATTTAAAAAAGTATACAACATATCATGTGTACGTTCGTCGTTTAACATAATAACAATACATAGTGCGGAAGCTTATTTCGTGATCGTGTTCGGTTCTTGCTCGTCGCTTGATCTTCATCCGTGCACTCTTGGCATTCACCAATGATCATAACCAACTTAAAAGTTAGTTTTGATAGTCAAATATTAAGTTCAAACAAGTACAGGGGTTAAAAATGACAAAATTTAACAATTTTCGGAGTTAGGGGGCTAGACGTGACGCCAAGGGCCTAGGTGTCATGCCTAGCCCTGTTTTTCACAGCCTACTGCCTTCAGCTGATGCTGTACATACCCAGCACGATTTGATTTCACAGAAACGGCCATAACTTCTTCGTTATTGATCCGTTTTACCCGATTCTTTTTCCTACGCGTCCGTAATTTAATCCTCCATCTTATGGAGTTAAAATCCTACATCCAACATAAGAAATTTCGAGACTTCTAAGCCTTCAACTCGTTACCTTTTTACCGAATTTTAACCCGTTTATGCATTTTATCAAACAAACGTATTTATTTGATTCCTATATCTCATACACTTCTTCAAATTAATGTTACCTACTATATTAGGTTCTAATCATAGGTTTATTACACAATTTAAACCCTTTTTCGCTTGTATGCTTATTTTGACCCGTTAAGGGTATTTAAGCGCTTTCGAGCCTAAAATCGCTTTCGATTACTTCTAGCACTTCATCACCACATTTCTTATCCTATAATCTCCCACCACAAATGTGTTTATGGCAGGTTTAATGTGGTGATCAATATAAACCAAATTTTACCTCTCGAATCATTATTTTATGGCAAAAACTCAAATAGTGCCATTTGGCTAATATAATACCTCTTTCAGTTTCTATACTTATTCTAAGTATTTACCTAGTCATAAAACTCGTTTCCAAACAACCTTTAAGGATCGTTTGTTCCATTTAGCCTACAAGGGCGTTTTGGTCGATTTTAGTCCTTTTATGACTAAGGACTCTCTCTCAAATTATTCGACCAAAATAGCACTTTTAACTACAACATAATTACGCGTACCTGGCCCGGATCAACAAGTAGACCCGATTTATACCTTGTTTTCATTATCACACCATCAATGGTGACGCAATTATCCGATTTGCTAATCGGTCCTGTTAACATAAGACTTAACAACCACATTAGTCGATATTGTCAAATGGTGTTATCACCACCATTCGACCCGTTTGGACTATATGCCCAACATTATTTATTTAATCAAAAACATCGTTTTTGATTTCCAATTCATACATCCATCCCATCCTGGATTTTATAACCATACCCTTTTTCTTTTACACTCTTTTCTTACAATTTCAACCCATTTCGGCTTACACCATGGGTATCCTTTTATCCTTGATTTACATTAGTCGACACTTGACAAATTTCCATATTTCCAATATTATTATTATCACGTTTACGACGTATCGAATAAACGAATATTCTACATAAGTGTGTAAATTACACTTACCTCGCATCCACGCCACGCTTTTCTTTCCGTACTTGCTCCGTTTGACCCGCTCCCTCTTCCAAGCTTTCACCTAGTTTGTTACGCGTCAAACTATTGTCAAACATTTACAAGGCGGTTAAATTAGTCATTAACAATCACGACTATTCCACCTCACTTATTTTCTATGCCGAAGCTACTATTCGGCTTCATGATTAATTAACTTTAACTTATCTAAAGTTAACTACTTTCAATCACATGTTTACTACATTAAGTCTAAATCAACATAGTATTTAGAACTCTTATCACTTCATATCACGCGTAATTTCCATATCATTCAAATACGCGTTTTCACTCTAAATTCAATACTTTAGTTCTCATTTAGGCATTTTAACAAACACCTAATGTGCATAATTTCACATATTTACTAACTAGTTCATAACTAATTATTTTCACCAAGATTTACATCAAAATCAAACCTCTATGTCTAGTGTTCATCATATTGTCAATAAACCCATTTAACACACATATAGGTAATCACCAAATCATTCAAGTTATAGCATCATATGCATGATTTTCACTTAGGATTTCGTTCCTAAGCAAGTATACATCACTAATCTAGCCATAGCTTCTCTAATTCATGCCTAATTCGCGATTAGGATGATTATCAAATTTTTACAACTTCACGAATGTTAGAAATTCAACATACCTCACGATCCCCTTGACTTGGTGATCGTTTCTACGTGTTCATGCATTGATTTGGAACTTGATTCGAGCTTCAATTTGACCAATTTGTTGATCTAGGGTTTTGAGCTCCTTGCTCTTGTCCCTGGTCGTACGCACACACACACACACACTAAGTGTGTGTTGTGTTTGATTTTTAGTTTTTATAAATCAAGTCCCTTTGTTTGCAACTTAAGTCCCTCTAGTTTGGTTAGTTATTAAGTAGGCCATAACCTACTTACTTCTAGTAACATTCCCTCTTATTAACTAGGTTAATTATTCCTAGTTAGCTTACTGGGTTCGGGAAGTCATAACCCGTTTTATTTTAAATCCCGTTAACTCAGGCTCTTATAAACTTAATTCCTTAAAAATTTGATTCGTTTTTATTTAATATTAGGATTTCTTATTTAAATCCAAATATTTGCCGGGTTATTTTTACTAATAACGGTACGTTACCCTTATTTTAGTATTAACAGAGTTTAATCACCAAGCCCGTTTTCAGGGTGTTACAAGTCTACCCCCCCTTAAAGAGGTTTCGTCCTCGAAACCTTGCTTACATAGTTCATTGAGTTCTAAACTCAATGCGTTTGACCTGAGTAATCTCTTAAGCATTATTCATACTTTAACCAATTGTTAGTATTACCAGAAAAATTATGGTAATATCTTTTTGGTTACAGAACCTCTACGTACCTCATACGACATAATGTAACTTGAAATAACGTAATTCCGTTATTTCTACTAGTTTAGTTAACTTAGCGATTTCCATCGCTTTTATATATTATCGAACTCTTGGTGAATCCGTTACCTTGACTCGTTTAAAGGTCTTTAGTGAAATATTTAACTTTTAGCAATAATTTCTTTTGTTTTCAGATTTATTTATTCGGTTCAGTTATACCGAATCCACCGCTTACAAGCAAACCAATTTTTATTGATTTGAATTACTGGCCTTAACCGATCTTACTAACTAGACTTATTAGTCCCGTTACTTTTCACCGTTCACTTGGTTATAATGTGATTTTACTTCACATTACATTTCCTAACCGTGATCGTGTCACATCGTGTTTAGTTTGTATCAACCTTTCATTTGCAAAAATATCACTTTTCGAATATATCGTCTTGCGCCTATCAGTGTCAAGACTTGAACCTTTCATGCTTACTATTCAAATTCCTACCAGAATTTATATTTGTAACAACGTTATTTCTTACTAAAATCGAAGTTTTAGTTTTAGGATCTTTTCTTTAACTTTTGTCAATTATCCATAACATGATATTGACAGTCCATAATTTATTCTTTTAAAATCTTAGTTTTATACGGGGAATCGTAACAAGTTCCCTTACCTCACACTATCGACCCGTAGGTTCCTTCACTTAACCTCGTAGGCTATTTCCTTAGGCTTTCACCTCTTTGAGGCGAGGCCCTTATGATCCTTTTGCGTCAATTCATGACCCGTGGGTCATTTTGGCCCCGTAGACCTTTGCTCTAATTAATATCCCGTAGGTTATGATGATCCCGTAGATCATCTTTTATTCGAGTCTTTATTCAAATGTGCATACATTTATATACGCATATGGCGTTAAGGCACCCCTTCTTATGTTTTAGAATTATTCACCTTTACTTTTTTTTTGGATTTCTTTTGACCTTGACCGTAGTCTAAGGCTCCGTTGTTTTCTCTTGAATTATCTTTCCGACTTCTTGACTTCTAACCTCAATTACACGTCAGTTTTCCCTACACTTACCGTTACCCGGTTCTTACCTATACTTCTTTACGTCCCATTACCCGGGTTCTTTTATTTTAATGTTTTTAACATTTTTGTTTCGCTAGTTTGCGTTTTTCCTATATATATTCCTTTATGAGCCATCACGTAGGTTCATTAATGTTTCGCGCTTCCATTATTCGGTTTTCGCTTACTTGCGTTACCAAGTTTTTATACTTTATTTATCTCGTTTGACTTGTTCGTGTGAAATTTCATCACTTGTGAACATCAAACTCTGTTCTTTATTTGACCCGTTCAACTTTAAAATAGTTGAGCGTAGCTATTAACATTTCTGTTTGCAAATTCTCATTGTCTTTTAGTCATGACTCATATTCCGAGTCTTTTGACTTTCTGTTTCGCGTTCCCGTCTCTTGGTTTACGCATTCTTTCCAAATCCTACCCATTCATCGGGTATCTTTACCGTAATCATTTTCAAGTAACCATTTTTATATGGTTTTAGACGTTATTTTAATTTATCTGGTCGTCTTAGCGAGATCCATCGCTTTTATTCAATCAAGTCCTTTATTCTTTATTCAATTCGTTTGACTTGTCCATGTGAATTTCATCACTTGTGACAGTCAAGCTTTTATCCCTATGCCTTAGCATTCCTATTGGTCGGTCTGTATTTTCTTTTTACTTAATCCTTGTCCCTTCTCTCGGCCTCGTTATTCTTATGTAATACGCTTCCATCATCCGACTTACGTTTACGTTTACCATCAAACGTCTTACTTATTTGATTCATTTGGGTACCATTTAAGTTAGTCCCATTCACCCCACCCTTACTACATCGGACATAAATGTGTCCATCATAAGAAGTTCATGGTACCACGTATTCACTACTTACTTGGCCAGAGTAAGCGATCAACACCTGGTATACATGACCTTTTTATAATTTTCACATTACACCCTATGTAAGTAATGCCTCTATTTGTTTCTCTTGGAAACAATATCCTGGATAGGTATTCTATTCAGGTTTGTCTAAGTTTTCAATCTAAATCTGCAACTATCAATTTCTACGTATTGGTTGCATGTTTATACTCATGCAATAATTTAAACGTGCACCTGGTAAATGCTTGCCCTGACGGGCTTTTCTTGCCATTAGCCTTGTTCGCGACCATTACGCGATTTAGGTCCTTAATGAGCATGCTCTTCTTGTCATATCTCGGACCATTCCATCATCATATCCACAATTTGTTTGACTCTCGTCGTCTTCAAACGCGAGTGTCCTTCAATTAAAACATTCACAAAAGTTAGTAACATCTACTTCAATAATCGCCCGTATTCTAATACAAGGCTTTTTCTACTATACGCGTCAATGCACGTATTTTCGTCAACTATATCAATCATTTCAATTGGGGTAACGTGTATCACACGGTAGCCCTATGTGGTGTTTACAACACTTTAGCATGCTAAACTATTAACATACATGTACTTACCGGATTTGCGATCAAGCCACGAACCGAACACCAATCTTTATTAAGAGCATAAGGTTTAAGTCCAAGCATAGTTTTCCCACCATACTTGAATCTCTTAAACCAAGGCTCTGATACCAACTTGTAACACCCGTTCTTATAAATTAAGGTTTAACGTATCATTTATGAAAAACAGTCATGTAATTAAGATTACATATGCATTGGAAATTACGGGTTTATTAAAACTTTTTACAATTTAAAAAGTATACAACATATCATGTGTACGTTCGTCGTTTAACATAATAACAATACATAGTGCGGAAGCTTATTTCGTGATCATGTTCGGTTCTTGCTCGTCGCTTGATCTTCATCCGTGCACTCTTGGCATTCACCTATGATCATAACCAACTTAAAAGTTAGTTTTGATAGTCAAATATTAAGTTCAAACAAGTACAGGGGTTAAAAATGACAAAATTTAACAATTTTCGGAGTTAGGGGGCTAGACGTGACGCCAAGGGCCTAGGTGTCATGCCTAGCCCTGTTTTTCACAGCCTACTGCCTTCAGCTGATGCTGTACATACCCAGCACGATCTGATTTCACAGAAACGGCCATAACTTCTTCGTTATTGATCTGTTTTAACCGATTCTTTTTCCTACGCGTCCGTAATTTAATCCTCCATCTTATGGAGTTAAAATCCTACATCCAACATAAGAAATTTCGAGACTTCTAAGCCTTCGACTCGTTACCTTTTTACCGAATTTTAACCCGTTTATGCATTTTATCAAACAAACTTATTTATTTGATTCCTATATCTCATAAACTTCTTCATATTAATGTTACCTACTATATTAGGTTCTAATCATAGGTTTATTACACAATTTAAACCCTTTTTCGCTTGTATGCTTATTTTGACCTGTTAAGGGTATTTAAGCGCTTTCGAGCCTAAAATCGCTTTCGATTACTTCTAGCACTTCATCACCACATTTCTTATCCTATAATCTCCCACCACAAATGTGTTTATGGCGGGTTTAATGTGGTGATCAATATAAACCAAATTTTACCTCTCGAATCATTATTTTACGGCAAAAACTCAAATAGTGCCATTTGGCTAATATAATACCTCTTTCAGTTTCTATACTTATTCTAAGTATTTACCTAGTTATAAAACTCGTTTCCAAACAACCTTTAAGGATCGTTTGTTCCATTTAGCCTATAAGGGCGTTTTGGTCAATTTTAGTCCTTTTATGACTAAGGACTCTCTCTCAAATTATTCGACCAAAATAGCACTTTTAACTACAACATAATTACGCGTACCTGGCCCGGATCAACAAGTAGACCCGATTTATACCTTGTTTTCATTATCACACCATCAATGGTGACGCAATTATCCGATTTGCTAATCGGTCCTGTTAACATAAGACTTGACAACCACATTAGTCGATATTGTCAAATGGTGTTATCACCACCATTCGACCCGTTTGGACTATATGCCCAACATTATTTATTTAATCAAAAACATCGTTTTTGATTTCCAATTCATACATCCATCCCATCTCGGATTTTATAACCATACCCTTTTTCTTTTACACTCTTTTCTTACAATTTCAACCCATTTCGGCTTACACCATGGGTATCCTTTTATCCTTGATTTACATTAGTCGACACTTGACAAATTTCCATATTTCCAATATTATCATTATCACGTTTACGACGTATCGAATAAACGAGTATTCTACATAAGTGTGTAAATTACACTTACCTCGCATCCACGCCACGCTTTTCTTTCCGTACTTGCTCCGTTTGACCCGCTCCCTCTTCCAAGCTTTCACCTAGCTTGTTACGCGTCAAACTATTGTCAAACATTTACAAGGCGGTTAAATTAGTCATTAACAATCACGACTATTCCACCTCACTTATTTTCTATGCCGAAGCTACTATTCGGCTTCATGATTAGTTAACTTAACTTATCTAAAGTTAACTACTTTCAATCACATGTTTACTACATTAAGTCTAAATCAACATAGTATTTAGAACTCTTATCACTTCATATCACGCGTAATTGTCATATCATTCAAATACGCGTTTTCACTCTAAATTCAATACTTTAGTTCTCATTTAGGCATTTTAACAAACACCTAATGTGCATAATTTCACATATTTACTAACTAGTTCATAACTAATTATTTTCACCAAGATTTACATCAAAATCAAACCTCTATGTCTAGTGTTCATGAACTACATCAAGAACTTATATCATACCAATCAATATTCATCAAATTAACACTCTAATCCGAGGGTTCATCATATTGTCAATAAACCCATTTAACACACATATAGGTAATCACCAAATCATTCAAGTCATAGCATCATATGCATGATTTTCACTTAGGGTTTCGTTCCTAAGCAAGTATACATCACTAATCTAGCCATAGCTTCTCTAATTCATGCCTAATTCGCGATTAGGATGATTATCAAATTTTTACAACTTCACGAATGTTAGAAATTCAACATACCTCACGATCCCCTTGACTTGGTGATCGTTTCTACGCGTTCATGCATTGATTTGGATCTTGATTCGAGCTTCAATTTGACCAATTTGTTGATCTAGGGTTTTGAGCTCCTTGCTCTTGTCCCTGGTCGTACGCACACACACACACACTAAGTGTGTGTTGTGTTTGATTTTTAGTTTTTATAAATCAAGTCCCTTTGTTTGCAACTTAAGTCCCTCTAGTTTGGTTAGTTATTAAGTAGGCCATAACCTACTTACTTCTAGTAACATTCCCTCTTATTAACTAGGTTAATTATTCCTAGTTAGCTTACTGGGTTCGGGAAGTCATAACCCGTTTTATTTTAAATCCCGTTACCTCAGGCTCTTATAAACTTAATTCCTTAAAACTTTGATTCGTTTTTATTTAATATTAGGGTTTCTTATTTAAATCCAAATATTTGCCGGGTTATTTTTACTAATAACGGTACGTTACCCTTCTTTTAGTATTAACAGAGTTTAATCACCAAGCCCGTTTTCGGGGTGTTACACCATCTCAAGTTCTTTCACCCAATTAAGAATTAGATCTTCCATTTGAAATAGTTCATCGAGAAGCATTTCTCCTAGAAGGGTTGATTGAGAGCATTCGAGGGAGAGATAGGGATTATTTTTACTTTCGCCCCTCTTAAGGCTACAGGAAAACAATGTGTCTATATAATGGGGCTTATAATTTAGAAAATAACATTCTAAGTCTTTATGAGGGCCATCACATATTTGACACCACGTACCATAAGAGTGCCGAAAGTAAAAAAATATCAGTATCACTCATGTTTGTGTCAGAAATTACCAACCGTCGGGATCTTACGGTTCTGTTTTCAGTAACTGAAGCTTGGGCACGGGGCGTGTTGAGTGGGCACGGCCCCGTGTTCAGCTTACTGTCTGACTTAAAAAAGGATTGCCAGTACCAAAGATTGGGCACGGGGGAGTGTTCAGCGGGCACGCCCCGTGCTGAGTTCTGCAGAAGCTGAAAATCTAAAAAAATCATAAAAAAATAGAAAAATAAGAAAAAACAATTAGGCTGTTGATTCCTAACTTTCTTAAAATCCTTATGTCCCCGGAAGCGGTGCCAAAAACTTGATGCTTGTGAAGTGTCGTATAGTTTTTAATGTATATTTTAAGCCCTTTAACACTTTTTAGCCAAGTTTTAAATTTATAAAACACGATATTTACTAACACTAAACACACAGATGGGCAAGTGCACCCATCGTGAGCGTAGTTTAGTATTGGTAAGATACCGAGGTCGTCCAAGGACACAAGAGCTTTTAATACCGGTTTATCCTCAACGTCTAATCAAATCAAAAGTTTAGAAAAAGGTTTTAAACTAGAAAAAATAAAACTAACTAAAATGCTGAAAAATAAAATAAAATAAAAACAGATAGACAAGATGAATCACTTGGATCCGACTCGTATTTAGTGTAACCTTTGATTATTTCCGCACTTTTGCACTTTTTAAGAGATTATCTTAGTTATTGTAGTAGGCCCCTCTTCTGAAGGTGACGTTACCCTCAACCCAATAGTTTGAGTCAGCAAGGATACAATCCTAAAGGGTTGGATTATTGAAAGATAATTAATTAAGTTATTAATGCATATTGTGGTAGGCCCCTCTTCTGGAGGTGACGTTACCCTCGGCTAAGTAGTCTGAGTCAGCAGAGATACAGTCCTAAGTAGCCGGGTTAAAGTTTTAATAGTAGTTTACATATGAGGGGGTCAAGGAGTTCGGACCCCCGCCATCCAATACCAGTGGGTATTGAAGGAGGTCCTACTAAAGTTGACCCAAGTCCTTGCAGGATCTATACACTGAACAAGGCAAGACTCTTACCAAAGCGTTCCCTTAACCCCCGACCAGGTAACCAACATACCTCCATATAGACCGTGGTGATATGAATGGTGAAAATCTTTTATTTTATATAGACAGTAAAATAATGCCAAGACACCACGGACAAACGATAAGGAAGACTCACCTTCAACATAAGAAACTAGTTATTAAAGTCATTAATACATAACCAAATAAAAAGTGCGAAAAGATTAAAAATAAAAAGTATTACACTAAACACTTGTCTTCACCAAGTGATGTAAGAGACTTAGGCAAACCTGGCCTTTGATTGTCAAGAACTCTTACGATCAATCTTGGATCCCGAGACTACTCACACAGTCTACGATGGATGATGGATGATGGTGGTGGATGTGGGTTGTGATGGTGGTGGTGGGTGTGTGAAATGTGAGAGAGGTGGTTTGCCAAGGGATGGTTTGCAAATGAGCCAAGCACCCCTATTTATAGCCTGCACAGAGGCCCGGAAACGGCCCCGTGTCCACCCGTCTTCTCTTTCTTCATTAAATGCAGTTTGTCTACATTAGTTGACCACGCCCCCGTGTCCGCTGGGCACGACCCCGTGTGCAGAAGCGTATCTGTACTATCAAGAGTTTCCCAGATTCTGCAAATCTTAGAGTTGACCACGGCCCCGTGTCCGCTGGACACGCCCCCGTGGTGGGTGATAGAAGCTTCTACAACTTTGTCTTTTCTGCAGACACTTGGGCGCGCCCCCGTGCTCAGTGAGCACGGGGCGTGTTCAGCCTTTTGTTCTCTTGTTTTTGCTTGGGGAGATGCTGTCGAGGGGTCGGGCATGCCATGTTTATTCCTTTTCTTGTATTTATGTAAGATTTGGCTGCCTTTTTGCTTCTTTTGTTCATTTGAGCTCATTTAATCCTGAAAATACAAAAGGAAGACAAAAACACACTTTTTCCAACATTAGTACTAAAAAGGGGTTAGTTTTATACCACATTTGATGTAATTTATATGTTGCATTTTGCACACATCAAAACCCATTGGGTTCAAAAATACTAAAGTGGAATTCTGATCAAAAAACCCACGTATTAACATTGCTCAAATCCAATGGGAAAGTGGAGCACATATCAAGGGAACAAATACTTGGCCTGAGTGTTGAAGATTTATAGGATCTCCTTGAGCTCACACTGTACAGGGATGAGAATGATACACATTCCTTGGACTTTGAATTACAATTCAAAGGGCAAGTCAGGGAATTTTTGATGAGGCAATAGAGATCCAAGAATAATGAAGAGTTTTGGCATCATCTATTCCAGGGGGAGATTGTTGGGATTGAACCCTACCAAAGGAACAGTTCATAAAGCCAAAACTGGATCAGATCAGTGGATCCAGAATAAGCAGTTGTTTGCATCAGTCTTTCCCCTTGAAAGTGGCTTAACATCTGATGCACTCTAAGTACTGATCTTCTACAACAACTGCTGATCTACATCAACTGCTGTGCATTCAAAGAAATGTTGAAGACTAAACACTGATGAGTCAATCTGCTGGCTTAGTTCAAGTACTGTTGAAGATAAAGCACTGCTATGGCTAAATAGAACAGTAGCTTGTACTGTTCTATTAGCTCTCTTCTTCTACAAGTCATTCTATACGAACAACCATTTGTGAGCTCAGGCTGAGGGGGAGATTGTATGCATGCATCCATTGTTAATTGAAATTTGTAATAAATACAATCATTCGATTCCAAGTAAACATGTTTTCTTAAAACAATTCTCTCTTTGATTGTGTTGAAAGTTTGTTCCATCTTTAATTCCGCTGCACTTTATCTTAATTCATTTTCATTACATTCAAACAAGCACAATCTTATTAAACTCAGATCCTAATAGAGACGTTTGCACTAACATATAATATTCCTAGTAAATCATCCAGACGTTCAGATAAGTGCTCGGGCAACAGTCAATATCATCGAGATTTATAAGGATTCGGAGAGGACTGAAAAGATCAAGTCTGAGTAGGAGGCAATCATCACTATGATTCCTATAGATTATTGAATCTTCAATTATGTCGGATAATGGGTCAGAATCCTTCTACATTTGCTAAGACTCACTAGGACTCACATGCACCCAAAATTATTATTATTATGTGTGCACCCGTAATGATAATGTGGTTTGCATGTTCATCTCAGTTTCTCTTAACTCGCGTCAAAAGATCCTCAGATTGGAGTGTTAAAAGCTAAGGTGTTGTCAAAACGATAAGGATCACGAAGTTCTAGTGATGTAATAATACTATGTATGCAAATATATGCAATGCAATGCGTATGTGTATGCTAGATGTACACTGTATACAGTAAATAAAAGACGAACTTTGCAATTTGGAGCGGAGTGTCATGGTCGCTTTCGGAACAGATTCGGTTATAGTCTGGTTTTATTAAAACGTGTCAAAACCTAGTTCACTATAACCAGTGACTCTGATACCAAACTGTCACACCCCTAAAATACCACATGCGGAATCCACCATGAGGCGTGTGACGTACCAGGATCTAGCCACTAATCACATTAAACTAACAGTAAGATAATAGTTTTGAAATCTCATTCAACGTGAAAAGTGCATTTCAAAACATCTGATTAAACAAGTATACATTCAGCGGAAGCATAAATTATCATTTAACCAATCCAACATCACTTTGTTTAGAAAACATAAGCAACTATTAAATGTCTTTTCAAATGACACGACCCATGACGACAGCGGCTTCCCAGACTACAAGTTCCATTTCGGGATACATCTAACGACCTGCAAGCGTGCAAAAAAAGTGTATCAGCATAAAGCTGACAAGTTCAAAGTTTTGTTTACCAAAAATCATGTAGGTGTTTAGTTTAAAGACATGTTACGAATAATAAACTATGTACCGATTGGATGTTCGTTTTTGGTGCCCTCATCAATGTCTATTAGCATTGATCAAAGTGTTTAAGGTCATTAGTTCAAGCCCGTCCTCCCAGGTACGGTGTGAGGTTTGTCAAGCCTAATAGAGCTATCAACTAATACCCCGTTGCGTCCCAGGCAACTAGCTCAGTATGTAAGTATGGAATTTCGTGACAGAGTTTGAGTTTATTAACTAACATCGAAATTAAACCAAAACATAGAAAAGTATTCCTCCCAGGAATAGTAAGTCGTTTGTTTGTTTCTCCCCTCGGGACGCATGCTTGTGAAAAGTAGTAAACTCACCTTGGTTTGCTCGGTATGCATTAATGTGCCTCTACACGTTAAATTAAGCATTAGGTCCATTACACGCGACCAAAGGTACAATATCTATCATGTAAGTAAATATATGAGTAGGGTTTCGCAATACCCTAGTGTGTCCAAACAACAGGTGTTTGTCGTAATCAAATTAACACGTCACACAGTACAATAACACACGTACATAAATTCTGAACATATCATTCATATCAATATTATTATGTTTGGAGTCCTCATATATGTATTCAGAAAAATACATTATCTCTAAATATGTGTATTAATTTTAGAACATGCAACAAACTCATATACGTGCTGAAAACGTCGGACCTATTATGTTACATTAACCCTGTCCAACCAAATGTTACTCGACCCAATAAATAGTATGCCTTGCCCAACTAGTTATATAAGCTCGGACCCTTTTTTTAGACACCTAAGCAATTACTTAATTCTTTTTTTATTAATCACTGATAACTATCATTAAACTAAACTATGGAAATATTACCTAGATTTAAAACACCATTGACTTTGAATATAAAATGCAAATTCAATTCATGATATTAACATATCCACGGATGCTTCTCATTCACCTACATATATATATGTGGACCCATGAACAAATTAAAACCACTGGCCCACTCTAACACTCTTGGACAGCCCGCTTAATAGAAATATAAAAACTCGGACCATGTTAGTGTTTGTTATTCATGCATGTTCGGACAACTACATATACAAACATTAATTAAGTTCTGACTG
The DNA here is from genome assembly GCA_030545235.1 of Helianthus tuberosus. NCBI lineage: Eukaryota > Viridiplantae > Streptophyta > Magnoliopsida > Asterales > Asteraceae > Helianthus > Helianthus tuberosus. The sequence goes on from CM060406.1 coordinate 68,434,134, forward strand.
ATTGCATAAATGGCACGCATAAGTGCGGACCTCGCAATACATGTGTGGATCATTCTTTTCACAATAAGTGTGGACTGTTATACGTCAATTAAGTGCGGATACACATGTTAACTAAGTTCAGACCTATAAAATCTAACAAGTTCGGACTTATAAACATTAACATGTGTGGACATCATCCAGGTGTTTAAGTGCGGATAGGTTATATTTAATTTAGGGCTTTTTACATATTTCCCCCTCCTAAGCCCCCTTATTACATATTTACCCAAACCATAAAATCAATTACATATTTCCCCTCCCTAACTGATATATATTACATATTTCCCCTTTTCATTAAAATGACCCTTATTTATGACTATTTTACCCTTAATGAACTAGTAAATGAATATTTACATATTTCCCCACTCTAATATGTAAAATCAATTACATATTTACCCAATTTATGTATTATCACTCCAATTCTTCTATACTTCGCCCCTGTTTACAATGATAAAAACATAAAACCAAAAAGTACAAAACATAATTTCCGTTCATAATAATAAAACCATAAATTCCGTTCAAAAAACATAAATACGATACCAAAAATTCGAAATCAACCGCTCATTTTTGACTAATTACTTTCACGTCTTTTTTGTACTTTTTCCTCGTCCCCTTTTGCTTGTTGAGGCTTGTTGTTGAGTAGGATCTTCAGGTGCTGAGTTTTTGCATGTCTTTTCACGGTGTCCATACTCACCACATCGTGGACATTTTTGTCGTTTTTTAGGTTCGTCACCTGGTCTAATTCTGTTCTTTCTTGGTCTCCCAGGTGGACGTTTGATTGCAGGTGGGTATATCTTCTCCTCGTTAACTATATGCACCCATTGATCCTTTGTAGGCATTGGAGCAACTTCTAAAGCATAAGCTAATTTAAACTTCTCAATTGTATAAAATGGATCAACGTATATGTCCCAGTTAACATCCCTTGTGAAAATAATAAAGGCTGTTGCATGCACACACGGAACACCTTTTACCTGCCAAACCCGACAAGTACACTTTCTCTCATCAAGGGAAACCTCCCAACGCTTGTCCTTGTATTTCACCTCAGCTCGATTTTCACCACTTCTACAAATTTCATATGCACCAAATTTCTACACACAACATTCAAAATATTAAAAAATCGTTAACCTACAATATATTTGAAATATATGTAAAAAAAAGAAAGAAACATTATACGAACCTTAGAGATTTTGTCGAGGTAAGTCTTAGTTTTAGGTACTAAGGTACCCTTCCATTTTTTTGAAATAAATAAAGTGTCAATGTTAAGACATTTTTGAAAGCCAAAACAATAACGTTTTTTATATGAGTTCTTAGCTAACCGAAAGTAACCTCCATATTTTAACTTTATCTTGTACTTAGTTGATCCTTGGCCAACAACATGCTCAAGCAATATTGGTGATTCTGCCCCATTCTCCCAAGTTGGTGTAAATGAATTATTTTCCATATCATCTTCCATACAAAGCACCTGAATCATATACCCAAAGACTTTAATTTCAGACATAAACACCACCATTAACAGTGATTTAAAGCTTAAATAAAACATGTATTTTTGGGTTCATTAATGTATAAATTCTATTCGAGTAGATCTTATTGTTTACCCAGTTAAATCCAAACATTTGAAATATGATATACATCAAGTAAACATAACCTCTATGAAATAAATAAGAGTAATAAAAGTAATGATGTTTCTTTTACCCACAGACGTGACCATGTATGTATAATTGTTTGTATTTTTTAAATAGAAAATAATGCAGTGACTATTAGGGATAAGGTATCCCTTTTAAAACTCATCAATTCTGGAGCTCCTTTTTCTTTTTGTCGAACCAGACATAAACTGAATACATATCAGTTATAATCGATGAACATCATCAGACATAAACTGAATACGTATCAGACATAAACTGAATACGCAGCCTATATGCATCGAACCAGACATAAACTGAATAGATATCAGTGAACAATCGATGAAGAAGATGAAAAACACTTACCTGATGAAGATGAACGTCGTCTGGGGGAGAAGAAACGTCTCTGGTGTAGGGTTTTGGATGCGTTCAGTATACGAATGGGATTATTACGCATGATTAATTTGAGGATAGTTAGGTAATTTCTCAAAAAAAGGGGAAATATGTAATTGATTTTTTGGTTTGGGTAAATATGTAATAAGGGGGCTTAGGAGGGGGAAATATGTAAAAATCCCTTTAATTCAAGTGCAGACGTTTGAAATCTATTTAAATGAGGACACCTTTGTAAATCACAAGTTCGGACTCTTTAAACTTTACTATGTTCGGACATCTTGGTTCCTATATAAGTTCGGACCCTTACAAAACAGTTAAGTTCGGACTTATTATACATCAATTAAGTGCGCAACATTCAAAGAACCGTATATACGGACAGTGCACTCACCTTCGAATATGTGCGGACACTCTTTATTTTCTAAGTGCGGTCAGTACGGACATTCTAGAGTTACACAAGTGCGGACACTCTTTATTATTCACAAATGCAGACCATATTAGCTTCTTAACAAATGCGGATTATATTTAAGGTTTCATAAGTTTGACAAATACGGACAACTTTGTGACTTCACAAAGTCTGACATTCAGAACTTTCATTCTTCATGGTTTCTACAAACAACTGTCACACCCCAACCTATGGAGGAAATATCGGGGCGCGACACTAAGCGTTCAGATTGCTCAAGAGATTCCACAACACTATTTGTTTCGATATAGATTAATCAAAATTTCATAAATAAGTCTAAATCGTCAAACACATTCCACGACCAACATATTGTATCAACAAAACATTCAAATATTGTTCCAAAATTGTCTAATTATTTTAGATGAGTTTCTAAGTATCATCCTAGCTTGTTTTCTTGATTCCCAGCTACTATCAACCTGCAACATGTGTTAAAATACAATCAACAATAATGTTGGCGAGCATACAAGTTTGAATACGTAGCATAATAGTTTAAAAACTCATATCCAACACGAAAACATATAATAAGTTTCACCATGCTAGTTAACGCAGTCCAAGTGATAGCCCAAGTTTCCAATGCGTTAAATGCCTTTCCCAAAGAATAACGGGAGATTATATGTCTCCTCCTAACAATACCCCAAAGACTAACGGGGAGGTGCGTTAACCCTATAGCGCTACCATTGTTATGGCGGAACTACACACAGGGATTAAACGTTCACATGGCATAAAAGTCTTAAGTATCACAAGTTTCATGTTTAAATGGATAGAGTATGTTTCCAAATAAGTTTCAAGTGTCAAGTATCTTGATATAGAATACATGTTGCATCCCAAAAGTGTTTAAAACAAAAAGGGATCGAATATACTCACTGTGGGTGCTTAAAACCAAACATTGCTAAGTTCGATCGAAGGGAGTGCTGGATCAGCCTGTGTGCCGGGAACAGAGCATAAGTCCTCTAAGAGCTGACCAGGTTGGGAACAGAGTGTCGAATGATGCGAAAATCGAGTAAAAGTGTCTAACAGACTACCTGGTGGATGGTCATCCGGACGGATGGTCATCCGGACGGATGACCATTCAAACGGATAGCCATTCGAACAGTGGGTGTTTGTGAACTTATAAAGTTTTCCAAGTTTTAATCATAATGTCCTGTAAAACAAACAACAAGTGTCATCATAGTCAGATCATTTGGATGAATGTTCATCCGATCGGATGGCCATTTGGATAGACGATCAGTGAGTGAAGTTTCATGAAATTTTCTAAATTTAGAGTTACGGTGACGACGTGTCAAACAACGGAAACATACCAAAACCCAACTCGTTCGATCGGATGGGCATCACCCCTTTTCGAACCGACAAACTGTTTCTGATGAACCTTCATGTTTGGACCGTCAATTGGCCGGTTTTCCAGTTGAATTCAGTCTTCAAGACAGCTTTCGACTAACGAATGAGTCAGAAGCCTGTTTGAGTCCGATTTCACCCATGTTTTGTATAAAGTTTGCAGAGAAGTTCGAAAACTATTTGTAAAACGTGCTGTTCGTCAGATCCGAGCCGGAAACATGTGAAATCCCGTCAGATCTGGTGTAAAAAGCGTGAGATTCCTTAGATTATGTGTAAAAGCTGTGAAAATCCTTTAGATCTGGGGTCGATCTTGATTAAATGATGATCCACCACAGGTTGTACAAACATCTGAGTGGAAATCACCTTCAAGAGACCCAAATCAGTTGGTTTTCGTGAATAAGTTAAAGTGTTCATTTGATTTCAATGAAGAATATGGTGTAGAAGTGATAAATGATGAAAGTTGTACAAGAATCGGGGAAGAATACTTACGAGTTTGCCTTGAATCTTGATTAAAGTGTCTGAGAGTGCGTGTGGTCGAATGGCAAAGAGTAAAGGTGAGAATGAAGGGTCAAGGGGTGTATTTATAGGTGAGGTTGACAGCTAAGTCGGTGTAGAGTGCAATGGATCGTATAGCTCTTCGGTCGAATGGCCATCCGATCGGATGTCCATTCGGACAGCCAATTCCCGTTTGCTAGTCTTCCGACTTTGGTTCGTTTTGCGAGCTAGATTAAGCGTTGCGTTGCGTATTATTATGAGTAACCGTTACATGGCATTATTGTATAGTTAACACAAAAGTTTCTGTGGTTCAAGTCTGCGTTTAAGCTAATTAATAAGTATCAAGTTTCTCATTCAATAACTATCAAGTTCCTCATTCAATAAGTATCAAAGTTTCTCGTCCAATCAATATCAAGAGTCGAGTGTCAAGAGTCAAGAATCATAACATAGAATCAAGAATCATATTAAAGAGTCAAGAATCACATCGTTCATATGTATATAAAGTATCACAAGAGTCAAGATTCTGTTTAGTCATATCGTTCACACATGTAATAAGCATCAAGAATCATCTCATAGAGTAAAAGTTTCACATAGTTTAATACGGTTAAGATCAAATAGTTTCATTAAACACCACGAGGTCGGAAGTATGACGAGACTTGCCAAAATATATAAATTTTGAAACGTAGGGCGTTACAGTCTCCCCTCCTTTAGGAGATTTCGTCCCTGAAATCTAAGAGGAAGGCTGCTCGAAGAGCTGTGGATACTTGGTTTTCATCTCACTCTCGAGTTCCCAGGTGAATTCGGCGCCACGCTTTCCTTCCCAGCATACCTTAACTATGGAAATTTTGTTGCGCCTCAGTCGCTTGGTACCTCGGTCCATGATTTCGATCGGTTTCTCCACAAAATGAAGAGTCCCATTTACTTGCAAGTCTTCGATGGGAACCTGAAGTTCCTCGTCTGCTAAGCACTTCCTAAGATTAGATACGTGGAATGTCGGATGTACATTGCTAAGTTCCTGAGGTAAATCGAGTCGGTAAGCCACCTTGCCAATCCTTTCGAGTATCTTGAAGGGACCCACATAGCGAGGGGCAAGCTTTCCCTTTTTACCAAATAGTATCACTCCTTTCCAGGGAGACACCTTGAGTAGAACGCGATCTCCAACATTGAATTCCAGAGGCTTACACTTTTTGTCAGCATAGCTCTTTTGTCTACTCTTAGCCTTGATCAAGTTATCGTAGATTTGAAGAATCTTATCTGTCATCTCTTAAATGATCTCAGGGCCAGTAAGTTGCTTGTCACCAATCTCATGCCAACTGAGAGGAGAACGGCACTTGCGACCATACAAAGCTTCGAAAGGAGCCATCTGAATACTGGAATGGTAGCTGTTGTTGTACGAGAACTCGATCAATGGTAAATGTACATCCCAATTACCACCAAGTCGATGACACAAGAACGGAGCATATCCTCTAGGGTTTGAATTGTGCGTTCAGTCTGTCCATCCGTTTGAGGATGAAAAGCTGTACTAAGATTCAAGTGAGAACCCATAGCGGACTGGAATTTTTTTCCAAAGACATGAAGTGAATCGACCATCACAGTCACAGATGATGTCAATGGGTATACCATGACGACATATAATTTCATCAGTGTAGATTCGAGCAAGTTTCTCCACTTTGAAGTCTTCACGAATTGGAAGAAAGTGGGCTGATTTGGTCAAACGGTCAATGATTACCCATATACTATCATGACCAACAGGTGTTCGAGGTAGTTTAGTTATAAAATCCATAGCGATGCTGTCCCATTTCCAAACAGGGATTTCGAGTTGTTCAAGAAGACCTGAAGGTCGTTGATGTTCGGCTTTAACCTTTGAGCATGTAAGACACTTCGAGACGTACGCGGCGATTTCCTTCTTCATACTAGGCCACCAATAAGTCATACGCAGATCATGGTACATCTTATCAGCACCAGGATGAATTACGTACCAGGATTTGTGAGCTTCATTCATAATGAGCTCACGAAGATTGTCGCGATCTGGCACCCAGATGCGATTGAGGTAGTATTGAAGTACATCAGACTTTGTTTTGAGTTGGTCCATAGTAGCACCTCTTCTTTCAACGATTAGGCTACCTTCATTGGCTGACGAGTATTGGGCTTCACGGATACAAGCATGAAGATCACTAGTGATCTGAAAACAGCAGATGCTACTAGCATGAGTCTTACGACTAAGATCATCGGCCATGACATTTGCCTTGCCATGATGGTAGCGAATCTCACAGTCATAGTCGTTAAGCAACTCTACCCATCGTCGCTGATGCATATTCAGTTCTTTTTAGTTAAAGATGTGCTGCAGGCTCTTATGGTAAGTGAAAACCACACACTTAGTACCATATAGGTAGTGTCGCTAGATCTTTAATGCAAAAAAAAACTGCGACAAGCTCTAGATCATGGGTAGTATAGTTCTTCTCATGTATTTTGAGCTGTCAGGAGGCATAAGCGGTGACCTTGTCCCGCTGCATGAGCACACAGCCCAGGCCACGGTTCAAGGCATCACAATATACCATGAAATCGTCATTCCCATCAGGGAGAGTAAGCACAGGAGCATTACAGAGGAGATTCATAAGAGTTTAAAAGGATTCCTTTTGCTTAAGACCCCAAGCAAAAGGTTTCTCTTTCTGAGTCAATGAAGTGAGAGGAACGACGATCTTTAAAAAATCCAAGATGAATCGACGATAATAAGCCGCCAATCCCAAGAAGGAACGAATCTCAGATGCAGATTTAGGCGTACTCCAATTCTTCATTGCTTTGATTTTGGAAGGGTCGACATGAATTCCGTGTTTACTAACAACGTGACCTAGAAATTGTACTTCATTAATTCAAAACTCACACTTAGAAAACTTTGCGTATAAACGTTCACCACATAAAAGTTCTAACATAAGGCATAAATGACGTGCATGATCAGCTTGGTTATTCGAATAAATAAGAATATCATCAATAAAGACTATCACAAAACGATCCAAGTAAGGTTTACAAACACGATTCATAAGGCCCATAACGAGTGCGAAATGTGGTTTTGGGGATATCTTCTTCGAGAACACGGAGCTGAACATAACCAGATCGAAGGTCGATTTTAGAGAAACAACTCGCGCCTTGTAGTTGTTCAAAAAGATCATCGATACGAGGGAGAGGATAACGATTCTTGACGGTGAGTTTGTTAAGTTCACGGTAGTCGATGTACATGCGAAATGAACCATCTTTCTTCTTGACGAAAAGCACAGGAGCACCCTAATGTGAGGTACTTGGACGTATAAAACCTTTTTCGAGTAGTACCTGTAGTTGACTAGATAACTCTTGCATCTCAGAGGGTGCAAGTCGGTAAGGAGCCTTGGCGACAAGATTCGAACCAAGTAGGAGATCAATAAGAAAATTAGCGGATCGAGGAGGAGGAAGACCAGGAAGATCTTCAGGAAAGACATTAGGGAAATCACACACCACTTGAACATCACTTACGCTCTTTCCATTGCTCTTTTATTCCACTATGTGGGCCAAGAAGGCAAAGTACGGTTTACGTAAGCATCTATTCGCCTAAGTGCATGACATCAGCTTCAGTCCTCTAGAAGGTTGGTCTCCATAGACGTGCAAAGTATCACCGGACGGAAGAGGTAAACGAACGTACTTCTCGTGACAAGTGATTTCAGCATGGTTCTTACGCAACCAATACATGCTGACTATGATATCGAAGCTACCCAATTGCATGGGTATGAGATCAATAGTAAAAACGTGATCGTTAAGAGTCAGGGAACAATCACAGAGAATAGAATCAACTAGAATAGAATTACCATCGGCAATCTCAACAGAGAACGACATAGGTAGTTTAGAGCGTACACAGTTTAACAAAGATTCAAATTCTACAGACACAAAGCTTATATCGGTACCAGCAGGGTTTGGATTCGCAGCAAGAATAATTGCATTGCAGCCAGAGTTTTAAGAATTTTGTTTCTTATTCTTGTTGGCACTTGGCTGCTGGGTAATCTGGTTAGCAGGTTTCGAGGGAGCAGAGTTTCCAGACTGTTTATCACGAACACGGTTCTTGTTCAAACTTGCTGCAAGATGGTACACTTCTTCAATAGAGTTGAGTTAAGCTGCTTCAATGGCATCACGCATAGCAGGAGGTAACCCATGGATGTACTTGGTGATCATGCGTTTAGGGGTAGACACCAAGTGAGGCACAATGATGCTGAGTTGCTTAAAACGGGTAGTATATGCCAGATTGTCATCCCCAACTTATTTCAGATGCCAGAATTCATCCTTAAGTTTCTGCTGCTCATGCGGAGTGCAGAATTCGAGCAACATCAGTTCCCTAACCTCTGCCCATGGTAAAGCATAAGCTTCATCATTCGAGCGGATGATTCTCTCATTGGTCCACCATTCTTGAGCTCTTCCTTGAAACACGCCAGTTGCACTCCTAGTGTCACACACCAACCGATGATGGAAACATCGAGGCGTGGCACTGAGTGAAACAGATTGTCCAAGAGAAATCCATACCAACTAAATTACCGGATATTTATCATTATGTCCCATACCATAATATATCAAATAAAAGCAGTTATTACAGACATTGTTTTCTCAAAGACAGATCAAATGTTCCGACAACTCCGATTTTATTTAATTTGTTTCTAGACTCCATCCTAGCTTGATTCCAGCAATTAACAAGCAATCATCCTAAGCACCTATGACATACATTAAAATAGAGGTCAATACACATAGTGTAAAGGTAAGCATACAAGTTTTATAGTAATAGTAGAGTTCGAAATCGTTTACGCATAACCAGCATGTAACATGTTTAGTGTGAATCTAGTAGGTTATCAACAATGAAATATGCACAGACAAGACTATGAGATGTAGAATGCGCAACACATATCACCACAGTGACACGTGAAGAGGTAACCTTAACAACCCCTGTCCATGACCGGTTCCGAGTCCAAACAAATAGTACTATCATTGCTAAGGCGTCAGGCAACAATCACTGTGTTAACATAACATACAAGCATTCATCGAGTAACAAGTAACATGCAATAACGGTCAGCGTATAAATAGCGTGTGCGTTGTGTGTCGATGTGATTTAGAATAAGTAACGTATGTAACACCCAAAAGTGCGTAAAGCAAAAACAGATCGAGTATACTTACAGCGATGGTAGTTAATGGATTGAAGGGAGCGCTAGAGTGATTAGCCTGAACAGTTTACGATTGAATAAGCGAATGTACGGTGCATTAAACGATGAAAAGTGAACCAAGTGATGAATGGTCATCTGATCGGATGACAATCTAAACGGATGGTCATTCGATCGTATGACAATCCGTTCGGATGGCCATTCATTCAGATTGGCATTTGTTTGGGATGGATGTGTTTGTGTATGATGGCTTTGAAGTTTTCGTTGTAGCATTTCAAATTCAGATAAGTATCTCTACCTTTCAGGTCGTTCGATCGAATGGCGATCCGTCCGGGGGAGGCATTCTCAGAGAACAAGTTCACAGCAGGATTGTCATTTGATCAGATGGTCTTCTGATCGAATGGCAATCCGTTAGAAACTAATGATCTTTTGAAAACTTGAAAATAGTAAAGTGTGGGACCAAGTGCAATCCGATCGGATTGTCGTTCGATCGGATGGCAATCCGATCGACGCCAATCCGTCCCGACGATCTGATCGTTTGAACTTGATGATTTTTATGGGTTTTGCGGTTTGCTTGAGACGGTATGACAACGCATTGAACGACAGGAACCCCATCAGACCTAGGTTATCTGATCGAACGGGAATCACCCCAATCCAATTCGGATAACTGTTCACAATGGTTGTTCGTGTTCAACCCGAAGTCGGTTGCCTCATTGATAGGAATCAGATCTTGGACCGACACTTCACTAGGAAACGAGTAGAAGGCCTGATCTAGCTCTGATTCTATCGGTTTGAGTGCATTGAGTGTAAAAGAGTTGAAACAAAGTTAGAAACCATCTTTCAATCCATTTAATCACTAAAAAGTTTAGATCTAGATGAAAATATTGTTGAATCATGTGGAAATCAGGTAGATCTGAGTTGTTCTTGGTGGAATAATGCCAAAACTTGAAGTTCATAAGAACTCCATGATGACATCATCCTAGAACACCTCAAATCCGGTGACTTCATGGTTAAAAGTGAAGATTCAAAGGTGAAAATGATAAAGAAGTGTGTGTAGGTCATAGGAGTACAAAGTTTGAGTTGAAACTTACAAGAATCGTGAGAAATCGAGAGAAAGAAGGCCTTGAGTGTGCGGGTCGAATGAGGGAGAGTTGTCACATCACAAGTGATGTGACAGGGGGGTATTTAAAGGTTGCCAAAAAGGGAAAGGAGGAGCAAGTGTCGGATAGCTCACCGATCGGATGACACTTAGATCGGATGGCAATCCAATCGGATGGCCATTCGATCGAGTGGTCATTCGATTGAGTGGCTCCGACGGGTTGCATTCCGACGTTTCGTTTTGTGTTTGAGCGTTGCGATGCGATTCGAGTGAGCGATGCGATAGTATTACCCATTAGTTACACAAATAACCTAACTACTATATCTGACATACAATCACTATAAATAACTTGCGTTTAGCGTTAGCGATTAGATTGCGTTGCGATAGAATTGCGATTGCGATTGTAATTAATCACCTCAACATAAACATAACATGCACAAATAACACATAATAGCACACACACGTAAAACAATATCCAAAACCTATAATTCGAGTTGCGATGCGATAGCGATAAGTCGATTAGCGTTTAAACATGCGATTGAACCTCGATTATTAATAGATACTCCACATAATACAACTAAAGCGAAAATAAGATAAAGTTGATTACAAGTCGAGAAGCACAATTCAGTAGTTGAGCAAGGAATGGCAGGTCGCAATTAGAAATCTTTTCTTCCTTTGACTTTGACTTTGACTTGTACCTTGAATTTCCAAAAAGCGGGTTGTTACACCCTCCCCGACTTTAGGAAATTTCGTCCGGAAATTTAAGAAGTAGGCATTACAAACAGTTGCGGATACTTCGCCTTCATGTCACTCTCAAGTTCCCAGGTAAATTCAGCACCGCGTTTGCCTTCCCAGCGAACCTTCGAAATAGGAATGCGTGAGCTTCTGAGCACCTTGGTTTCTCGTCCCATGATCTCGACAGGCCTTTCCACGAAGTGTAATGTTTCGTCCACTTGTAAATCTTTGAGAGGGACAGGCAATTCCTGGTCGGCTAAGCACTTTCTGAGGTTCGAAACGTGGAAAGTCGGGTGGACATTACTAAGTTCCTCTGGTAGTTCGAGTCTGTAGGCCACTTTTCCAATCCTTTCCAGAATTTTAAAGGGTCCAACATATCGAGGCGCGAGCTTTCCTTTCTTGTCGAATCTGATCACCCCCCTTCCAAGGTGCAACCTTTAGGAGTACGTGATCGCCAACGTCAAATTCCAGGGGCTTAAGGCGTCTATCGGCGTAACTTTTCTGTCGGCTTCGAGCTTCAGCAAATTGTCTCGAATCTGGAGAATTTTGTCAGTCGTTTCTTGCAACAGCTCAGGACCGGTAATTTGCGCGTCTCCGATCTCGTGCTATACAATAGGCGATCGACATTTTCTTTTGTATAATGCCTCAAATGGTGCCATTTGGATGCTAGAATGATAACTGTTATTGTACGAGAACTCGATTAAAGGTAAGTGCGCGTCCCAATTACCACCGAAATCTATGACACACGAGCGAAGCATGTCTTCAAGGGTACGAATCGTTCTTTCAGTCTGACCGTCGGTTTGGGGATGGAAAGTGGTACTTAGATTAAGAGTAGTAACAAGAGCAGATTGAAACGTTTCCCAAATACGCGAGGTAAACCGACCATCGATGTCAGATATGATGTCACGAGGCGTCCCGTGTCGACAAATGATCTCATCGGTGTAGATTCGGGCTAATTTTTCTACCTTAAAGTGTCACACCCCGATATTTCCACGTATTACCGGTGGGGAGTATCGTGACATAGTCGATATCATCATAGTCAATTAATCACAGTTCAATGCACAGCGGAAGTCTAAAGGTAAAAATATTACAAACCGATTGAAAGTAACATAAAGTATTACAACGGGTTGTAAAAGGATCCACAGGCGGATCTAAGATAAAACAAATATTGTTCAACAGATTTAAGCATCAAAAGCTTGCAAGACTCTTTATTCGATACTAGGAGTAGCCAGCCCATTTCGCTTAGTACCTGCAATTAACTTTTTTGAAAAATACGTCAGTTTACACTGGTAAATACAATTAACCGACACTTTTGAAAATATTTAAGAAAATTGATTTAAATGCACAAGGCATAAATAATCTTTTATAACTTGGGATAATTATTTGAAAATAATCTTGTAAAAGACTTATATGTTTGTCATACGTTCAGTAGCCTGGGTTAGAAGTACCGGGTTAAAGATTAATAGACACACCACATAATATAAACCCACGGCGAGTTATTCTCAACAAGCGGGTATATCTTTTTACATATGCACTGGCAGGTGTATGCCTACACCCCGTTCTTAAGTTGTGGCCATTTCAATGAATGAGCCGAGGATATCCAGGACATGGTCATTAACCCCCAAAAGGCTTAAAACAAACAAAACAGATTAAACGGGTTATCTCAATGATTTAACCATTATTCGATTAAAGATTCAATACCCGACCAAACGGTATTAATAAATACCTTACCCTAAGCCCGTATAAGGGAAAATAAGTTAAAAGTATTTACCTGAGCTAAATATAACTTTTAATCCCAGTCGTAAATCAAACAGCAAACACAGGTAGCTTTTACTGTGCTCCTAATCTGGAACGAAGGTTTTAATAACCTATTAGATTCCTAACGGATCTTATTTAAGTCTTAACTTAGACCGGTTAGTTTTAATGAAAGGTATACGGTTTAAAACGCAAGATTAAGCGAAGACTGGATTAGAATGTCATTTATGAAGACTTGTATAATATGGGTAAACTAAACACATTCTGTATTTTGAGGTAAAAATGATAAGATTTGACCCGTTTCGGTTAATTCATGCAAACTAGTTACATAAACCATACCGAACTCGAAAAATGCATAACGGGTAACCAAATGAGTCATATACAGGTTTCACAAGTTAATATGCCTTAAATATGTTGTGATATCAGTAGGATACCTTCCATTATGTCCAAAACGAATTTAAAATTAATTTAAGCCCCGTAGGGGTAATTTGGTCATTTTAAAGATTATAAAAGAGGTTAAATAACAATCTGAGGTTCTGGTCTAAAATGATCAGTAAAAATATTTATTTTAATGAGTTATATCAGTAGGATATCATATATATGTGAAATTTATCCTTTATGACCAAACTATGCACCGTAGGGGCATTTTGGTCATTTCACACATGTTATAAGGGTCAAATTTGGAAATCTGAGTTCAAAACTTTTACTTACTATTAAAGTATAAAAATTTATTCATAACATTAGTAGGTAACAAGTCTTAGGTGCTTAATATGGTTTTAAACCATACTATGCGCCTAAATCGCATAAAAGTCGGCATTTGACGATATTCGGGTTGAATAAGGAAACCTGAGATTTTGATCAGCCTTTACTGTTTAAAATAACTTATTTAACATATAAAATCAGTAGAAAAAGGTTTGACATGTAAAGGATGTATAAAACTCATTTTATTAGCAAAAAGGGCATTATCGTCAATTACTGAGCCTATGCAAGAACTCTATGTTATGATCAGTTTATAATTTAATAAAAATTTCCAAAAATCCCTAAACATTATATTACATCAGTGGGTAAAAGGTTTGGTGTCAAAATTTGGGTTTAAATAGGATTTATGTCGAAAATCTCGTTTAATTAATAAAAGGCTTTCATTTACGATATTGAGCATAACTCTCATTTTAGACGATAAACTGGCGTCAAACTTTTAGGACATACTTAAATACCAGTAATAAAGGTTTTTGTCCTCTCACATTTTCAAAAATCTTGTTTTAATATCAAAAGGGCATTATGGTCAACATTTAAGCATTTAACGGAAACATGCAAATGAATCGGATTATTAAGGAACCATGTAGCATAACCTCAGAGGGTTTTACTAACATATAATATGGTCCTATAGGAACCTTAAGGCATATCTAAAACAAGCTAAATCGGGTCAGAACTGAAAGTCAAAGCAAAAGTCTACTTTTGCGACTTTCGATTCTGAACCGAGCCTAAACTCAGAATTGTCGGGTTGAACGTGCCTAAACATGTTCTTATATTATTTACCAAGTTATTTTAGTGTTTAAACATGTTCCATAACTTCTACATTATCAGTTATGAATTTATTTACAAAAATAGATTCTGTTGACTTTTTAATAACAAGTTTGACCCGACATTTGACCAAGTTAGAGTGATAATCAGTGGGTGCCCTTTTAAGGGTTTATTACCTACATAATTACCAACTCATAGCCACTTTAAATTCGAATAATGGTTGGACCATTAGTGATTAATCACTAAGTCAAAGCTTAATTACGATAGCTTTGACTTTTGGTAATTTAACTAATAAAACTTGAACTTAAGAGGCTAAGAACACTTACTATGGTCCTTAGCACGAAAATAGAACTGAGGAAAGCTTGTTTGAACTCCAGGAAGCTCCAAAGAAAGAGTTTGAATGAGAAATTTGAGAGTGTGCAAATGAATTCTTGAACAAGAGCCTTTATATAAGATTTTACACTTCATAAGATCATTCCACATGACCCTACAATGATCCCTGATGACTCCAGGTGTCCTAGTGCATGAAAATTTGTTGGCACAGTCCCTGGTATCGAAATCTAGCATGCAAAGGCGGTGGAACTGGTTAAACATGCAGCTGTCCTTATCTTTCTGCATCTGGCACTTCCACGCGGGCCGCGTAAGACTCAGAGAGAGTCTACGCGGGTCGCGACACTCCCTCATGACCGGATTCCAACTTTCAAAGTTTGCAATTTTGGTCCGTGGTCCATATAAACTTTATTTAACTTTCATTTATTGCATTTAGGACCCCCATAGTTAACTTTTAAGGACCTTGGGTCATAAACTAACTCCGTTAAGCTCCCGGTTAGTTGTACGGTCACCTGAAAAGTCTTGTTTTCGATGAAATTCCACAAAATTAATATCCGATATTCTTGAGAGCAAAATATACTATTATTACAATGTTTTTGGGATCGTTAAAAGGTCACTCAGAGGTATCTTTTAACATGTTAACACTTTTAACCCCCTATGTTTCGTAAGATCCTTATTTTAAACACAAACGACTTTCTATGTTCGATAATTTATTCGTTAAAGAATACGAACGTCGTATGAGGTCAATCAGAGGCACAAGAATGGCTTGTTGACACTTTGGATCCCTTTTACTTACATATTTACATTGTTTGACAACTTTAGTCCCTCAAGATCAATCCATTACACGTTTAAAGTCCATGACACGTGTCTTTATTATATTGGTCGTGATTTTACGAGGTGTTACATCCTCACCCCCTTAAAAGAAATCTCGACCTCGATATTTACTAAAATAAATGAGGGTACTTCTGTTTCATTGTGGATTCAACCTCCCACGTGTATTCTGGGCCTCTATGGGCATCCCATTTTACCTTCAAGATCGGCACATGCTTCTTTCGAAGCTTCTTAACATGTTGATCCTTGATCGACAAAGGTTTCTCAATGAACTTTAAGCTTTCATCTATCTGCACGTCCTTGTGCGACATTGCTAGCGACTCATCGGCTTGACATTTCTTTAAGTTGCAGATGTGGAATACATTATGTATTCCACTAAGCTCTTCTGGCATATTTAACTTGTAAGCTACAGTCCCGACACATTCGATGATCTCGAATGGTCCTATGTATCTAGGGCTCAGCTTGCCCTTATTGCCAAAACGCATCACCCCCTTCCAGGGTGATACCTTGAGTAATACCTTATCACCTACCTCGAATTTCAGAGGTTTATGCCTTTTATCCACGTAGCTTTTCTGCCTATCCCTGGCATCTTTGAGACGATCATGGATCTGAACAATCTTATCCGTCGTCTCCAGGACTATATCAGGTCCTGTTAGTTGGACATCTCCAACTTCCGCCCAACAAACTGGCGTCCTACACTTTCTTCCGTACAAAGCCTCGAAGGGTGCTGCTTGAATACTCGAATGACAACTATTGTTGTACGAAAATTCAATCAACGGAAGATGATCATCCTAACCTCCTCCTAAATCAATAACACAAGCTCGTAGCATATCCTCAAGCGTTTGAATCGTACGCTCGCTTTGCCCATCCGTTTGAGGATGATAAGCAGTGCTGAAGTTTAATCGAGTGCCTAAAGATTGCTGAAAGCTTTTCCAAAAATGCGATGTGTATCTCGTATCCCTATCAGAGATAATAGACACTAGCACTCCGTAGAGAGATACTATCTCATCCACTTACAGCTAAGCTAACTTGTCGGAGCTGTATGTTTCCTTCATTGGCAAGAAGTGGGCTGACTTAGTCAACCTATCGACTACAACCCAAATAGTATCATTTCCTCGCTTTGTCTTAGGTAACTTTGTAATAAAATCCATAGTTACCATTTCCCACTTCCAAGTGGGAAGTTCAGGCTGTTGAAGCAAACCTGGCGGCTTTTGATGCTCTGCTTTAACTTGCGCGCACGTCAAACATTTTGCCACATAAGTGGCTATAGATTTCTTCTAACCTATCCACCAATAATTTGCCTTCAAATCCTGTTACATCTTATCACTGCCAGGATGAACAGAATATTTGGGGTTATGAGCTTCTTGAAGAAACACTTCCCTAAGTCCTCCATAGATTGGAACCCATATTCGTCGATTCAACCTTAGGATTCCATCCTTGCCATATGATAACTGTTCAGCAGTTACGCCCAACTTCTCATTCGGATAGTTATCTTCTAATATAGCTTCCTTTTGAGCGGCTAACAATCTTTCATTCAAATTGTTCTTCAATTCAATGCTCTTGGCATTGATTCTAATAGGTTTAACCCTTTCTTTTCTGCTCAAGGCATCGGCGACTACATTTGCCTTGCCTGGATGATATCGGATTTCACAATCATAATCATTCAGCGTTTCCATCCATCGACACTGTCTCATGTTAGGATCTTTCTAGTTAAACAGATGCTGAAGGCTCTTATAGTCAGAATAGATCACACACTTAGTCCCATAAAGATAATGCCTCCATAGCTTTAGTACGAATACAACGGCACCCAACTCCAAATCGTGGGTGGTGTAGTTCTTCTCGTGCACTTTTAGTTTTCGGGAAGCATATGCAATAACTTTGCCTTCTGCATAAGCACACATCCCATACCTGTGTGCGATGCATCACAGTAAACCACAAACTCATCAATCCCTTTTGGCAATGTCAACACATGTGCATTGCTTAACTTCTGTTTAAGAATATCAAAGGATTCTTGCTGCTTGGGACCCCAGTCAAACTTGACATTCTTGCGGGTCAGCGATGTTAGAGGTGCAGCGATCCTCGAAAAGTTTTCAATGAAACGCCTATAATATCCTACCAAACCCAAGAAGCTGCGAATCTCTGTAGGCGTCTTTGGTTCTTTCCAATTCATAATTGCTTCAATCTTAGCGGGATCCACCTGGATACCACGCTCTCTCACCACATGTCCAAGAAATTGGACTTCACGAAGCCAAAACTCGCATTTAGAAAACTTGGCATAGAGCTTCTCTTGCTGTAGTAGTTTAAGGATACATCGAAGATGTCTTTCATGATCGGCTTGATTCTTCTAGTAGATAAGAATGTCATCAATGAAGACAAAGACAAACTTGTCCAAGTACGGCTTGCAAACGCGATTCATGAGATCCATGAACGCTGCTGGTGCATTAGTGAGCCCGAAAGGCATCACTAAGAACTAATAATGACCATAACGAGTTCTGAATGCAGTCTTATGCACATCTTCATCTCTGACCTTCAGTTGATGGTAACCTGACCTTAAATCAATCTTGGAGAAATAACTTGCTCCTTGAAGCTGATCGAATAGATCATCGATCCTGGGTAGCGGATATATGTTCTTGATCGTTACCTTGTTTAGCTCGCGATAATCAATGCATAAACGCATTGATCCGTCTTTCTTCTTCACAAAGAGAATCGGTGCTCCCCAAGGGGACGAGCTAGGTCGAATGAAACCCTTTGCCAACAAATCATCCAACTGTGTCCTTAACTCTTCCATTTCAGTTGGAGCCAAATGATAAGGTGCTCTTGCAATTGGTGCAGCTCCAGGAATGATATCGATTCTGAACTTTACTTGCCTATCTGGGGGTAAACGAGGTAGTTCTTTAGGGAATACTTCTGGATATTCAGAAATAACGGGGATGTCTTCAATCTTGGGCTTGGGTCATCAATGGTTACCTGTGCCATATAAATGACACAGCCTTTCTTCACACACCTCGATGCTTTAAGCAAGGACACTTGCTTAGGTAACCCGTACTGTATATCTCCTTGTATTGTTAACGACTCACCATAAGGATTTTTGATAACCACTTGCTTCTTGTCACAAACGATCTAAGCTTGGTTATGAGATAACCAATCCATGCCTATTACTATGTCAAATCCTGCTAGTTTTAACGGAAGCAAGGACAACGGAAAAGAGTGATTCCTAATGGATATAAAACATCCATCTAGAATTGTTGAGGCAGTTTCTATAGTACCATCGGCTAATTCTACTTCATACTTTATGCTTAGAGTCTTAACAGGCAGATTTAATAACTTACAAAATTTATTATCCACAAAATACTTATCTGCACCCGAATCAAACAATACTCTAGCATAAACGTCATTGATAAGAAAGGTTCCTGTTATCACGTTGTCGTTCTGAATGGCCTCCTGAGCATTCATCTGAAAGACCCGAGCATTGGTCTTTTTACCCTCTTCAGGTTTCTTTGCATACTTCGGGCAGTTGGACTTAATATGCCCCCTCTTGTTACAGTTGTAACAAGTCGCATCCTTTATCTTCTTGCAATCCAACGTTTTATGCTCACTTGATTTGCAGATCCTACAAGCTCTGGGCTGCGATTGGGATTTCGATTCGAACCTGCACTTCCCTAGATGACGTTTCTTTCAGGTTTTACACTTGGGTTTTTCACCCGACTGCTGACTATCATTTTTAAATCCAGAACCCTTCTTGTTCTCAGATTTCCCCTTATGTTTCTTCTTAGAATGGCGTGAGTTCTCATCCTCACGTTTCCTTTTCCCCTCGTCAGAAATCCTGAGCGATCTCTGCCTGGCCGCATTGAGAGTAAGAGATAACGACAAATCAGCCACTGACATGAAGGTGGTAGGTCATGATGCTTTCACACTTGCCTTGATTTCTGGAGCTAGACCTCCAATAAAACAAGCTATTCATTTTGGTTCTGATGTAACCAAGTATGGAACCAATCGAGACATGGTATTGAAACTTGTAAGGTATGCCTGACAGTCTAAGTTCTTCATGACCAATGTCAAGAAATCAGTCTCAATTTTCTCAACTTCATGTTGAGGACAGAAATTTTCTTTGATAAGAGCAACAAACTGATCCCAAGTCAGATTGTATAACGGGATCTTCCCAGTAGCTTGGATTAGCGACCTCCACCAAGCTAGAGCTTCACCTTTGAACGATTGTGACACAAACTTCACAATATCCTTATCAGCACAACCACTGATATCAAGCACGGTATCCATATCATCGAGCCAAGTCATACAATCAATGGCTCCTTTCTCCCCTGTGAAATCCCTCAGCTTACAGGAGACAAAGTATTTATAAGAACATGTTTTGACCCGAGGCTCCTGATTAAGCACAAACTGTCTAGACGGAACACTTCTCTGATTTGATGAATGGTGAGAATCGCTCTTGCGAACTGTATGAGTCTTGGAGGGTGGTTTTGAATGTGGTACGGACTGAGTTTTGGCACGAGTACCACTTGATTCATTAAACTGTCTGTCGAGAGCTCGAGTAACGGCATTATCTATTAATGCCTGCAGTTCCGCACCAGCTACATTAACTCTGGTAGTATCATTATTCTCCCTCAGGTGACTGTTAACCTCATCTGATCCAGCCATGTAGCTTGATTGCTACATAAAATATTAATAATGATTCATTCAGAAGTCTATTATGGAATTGTCATTTATGGCAATTCATTAACCATGGAAATCTTAAGCCATATTGGTTAATTCAATTAAATTTTTATTATATTTTATCCAGTTATAAACTATTAAGGATAACAGGGTGGCATACAAAAGGCCTAGTCACAAGGACAATTTTAAATTATAAACCATGATCTTATAGGATCGAGGCGTTAAGGTTTGAACATAGTTCATTACCTTTTCTTGACAGGGAGTCATAGACTACAACTGTCTTTTTGTCTTAAAGGACAATAAGTATGGCCCGTAGGCATTTCATCACTAACGGATGTTTAAATAATAAATAAAGGAAAGGAATTGGAAGAATCCAATATAGGGATGACTTGTGTGATTTTATCGAATCACATTCGCCAGAAGTGTTAACATGTTTTCAGATGTTAACAAGGATTTGAATCTTAAAAAGGGACTACCATCATGGCCCTGTCTTAGAATGACACATGGGATAGGTTTTTACCTTTAAGATTTCATTTATTAATTAATGGCAGATTGATACAAAAAGGAATGATATTTTGATTTATTTCATATATTATATTCATGCATATGATGACAAATGAAATTTTAAAATTAAAACATTCCATTAAATTTAAAAGGAGTACATAGATGCCCTAAACGAGACTTTTAAATAAATAACTTACCCACGCAGGGGCTAAACAAGAAAGACAGGTCCACGCAAGGACCAAGTACATAAATAAATGTCCACACAGGGACTTAATTGAAAAATAAAAATTACAACATAAATAAATAGGGAATCTTCAAAAATCCCTCTTCTTCTTCCCCTTGATTAGATTTGCCAAACCCTTAAGAAATTCCCAGTGGCTTCTACGTTCCTCTTGAACCTCTTGTTCCACCTGGCTCAACCTCTAAAGAATCTCCTGCTGTTGTGGTGGTTGGATCAGTGGCGGCTGCTGAAGTGGAGGTTGAGGAGGTGGCGGGTATTGATACCCATATGCCTGGTACCCAGACTGGTATGAAGCTGCGAAAGGTCCTTCAGGGTGAAGAGCATTGTAGTTGGCCGCCTCGAGGTATGGGTCGACGGCAGGGGCATTGTAGTAGTTGTAGCCAGGATAAGCTGGCTGCTCAAAAGGGTTATACGCCGCTGCACAGGCGTAGGAAGGAATTGGGTTATCATAACCCATTGGTGGTAGTGGTGCGACTGGAGCTGAGTCGACCTCTGAAATTGGGTTTGAAGGCCCACCCATTTGCGGGTCTTCATAAAGTGGCGGGTAGTGGCTGCCACTGGAGTGTTGAGGGGTGCTGAAGTGAAAATCCCCTCTTCGCACGGACATCCGTGCACCTGATCTTCTTCGCCCCGGCGGTTCTGGAGGCGGCTGCTGCTCTGGCGGTGGCGGTGGCATGACCGCTTCAAAATGTGGGTCCTCAGAGGGGACCTGCTGGTGTGGTGATGAGTGGTGGGAAGGTGTGTACTCCCAGTGATAATTGCTCCACCATTGAGCAAATGGATCGGGACCTCTATAAGGTGAACCATGGAAAGATGATCCGTCTAAAATCTCCATGGGATGCGTGGGTGTCCCAAATGGTGGCTCGTCAAGCTCTGGATCTGGATCCTCATCAATATCCATATCCTCGGCTTCAGGAAAATGGTCTTCTGGTCCCAATGGTTTATGGCCCATTGGTTCTTCATTCACGTTCGCCGGATTGAACCGGCTTCGAAAGTATGGGGTCGGGTCCTAAAAAGCCCGGTGTGAACTCGACCGCTGCAATGGAAGGTAGGAGTGGTGAGAATCATTGGGCTAGTTCTCTGATTGTGGCCCAAAGGAGTGGTGACACAAGGGCGAAGAGCTTAGCGAGATAGAACGCCTCGCGGGTTCCAAATACGTTCTCCAGTCTTCTTGGGGACTAGAGCTCATGGTTGCTGAAGGAGTTCGCCGGTGTGACGGCCCGGCCTCGTGGTCATTAGGAGCAGTGAATGGCACCTTGCCTCGTCTACCTCTTCTGAATCGTGGCGGCATTGTCTTGTTCCTACCAAAAGAAACCAACAAAAATAAAACAATAAGATTAGGATTAGTTCCTATGTCGTTTGACTAGACTCGGAAGTCAAGGAAGGTGCAAACTGTGTCATTGAGATTAAACACAAAAGGCTAGTGTTTAATTCACTCAATGTTGGCCTTGATACCAACCTGTCACACCCCGATATTTCCACGTATTACCGGTGGGCCCAGTGGGGAGTATCATGACATAGTCGATATCATCATAGTCAATTAATCACAGTTCAATGCACAGCGGAAGTCTAAAGGTAAAAATATTACAAACCGATTGAAAGTAACATAAAGTATTCAACATGTTGTAAAAGGATCCACAGGCGGATCTAAGATAAAAAGAAATATTGTTCAATAGATTTAAGCATCAAAAGCTTGCAAGACTCTTTATTCGATACTAGGAGTAGCCAGCCCATTTCGCTTAGTAGCTGCACTTAACCTTTTTGGAAAATACGTCAGTTTACACTAGTAAATACAATTAACCGACACTTTTGAAAATATTTAAGAAAATTGATTTAAATGCACAAGGCATAAATAATCTTTTATAACTTGGGATAATTATTTGAAAATAATCTTGCAAAAGAATTATATGTTTGTCATACGTTCAGTAGCCCGGGTTAGAAGTACCGGGTTAAAGATTAATAGACACACCACATAATATAAACCCACAGTGAGTTATTCTCAACAAGCGGGTATATCTTTTTACATACGCACCGGCAGGTGTATGCCTACACCCCGCGCTTAAGTCGTGGCCATTTCAATGAATGATCCGAGGATATCCAGGACATGGTCATTAACCCCCCAAAGGCTTAAAACAAACAAAACAGATTAAACGGGTTATCTCAATGATTTAACCATTATTTGATTAAAGATTCAATACCCGACCAAGTGGTATTAATAAATATCGTACCCCAAGCCCGTATAAGGGAAAATAAGTTAAAAGTATTTACCTGAGCTAAATATAAATTTTAATCCCAGCCGTAAATCAAACAGCAAACACAGGTAGCTTTTACTGGGCTCCTAATCTGGAACGAAGGTTTTAATAACCTATTAGATTCCTAACGGGTCTTATTTAAGTCTTAACTTAGATCGGTTAGTTTTAATGAAAGGTATACGGTTCAAAACGCAAGATTAAGCGAAGATCGGATTAGAATGTGAATTGACCCGTTTCGGTTAATTCATGCAAACTAGTTACATAAACCGTACCGAACGTGAAAAATGCATAACGGGTAACCAAATGAGTCATATACAGGTTTCACAAGTTAATATGCCTTAAATATGTTGTGATATCAGTAGGATACCTTCTATTATGCCCAAAACGAATTTAAAATTAATTTAAGCCCTGTAGGGGTAATTTGGTCATTTTAAAGATTATAAAAGAGGTTAAATAACAATCTGAGGTTCTGGTCTAAAATGATCAGTAAAGATATTTATTTTAATGAGTTATATCAGTAGGATATCATATATATGTGAAATTTATCCTTTATGACCATACTATGCACCGTAGGGGCATTTTGGTCATTTCACACATGTTATAAGGGTCAAATTTGGAAATCTGAGTTCAAAACTTTTACTTACTATTAAATTATAAAAATTTATTCATAACATTAGTAGGTAACAAGTCTTAGGTGCTTAATATGGGGAGAGGAGGCAGTATATATTAAAGAGCAAAGGAAAAGAGGATCAAGTTGGCGAAGTAACAGCCCAGCCAGAAAAAGGGAAAACTTTAACTCCTATGATTGACGCCAAAAGGGTTCAAACCATCGAAGGCTTGAAGGACGGAACCCTTCCACCAGGGAAAAAGGCATAAGTTTCACACCCCTCACAAAGACTCCTCAAGAAATCCTTGCAACGGAAGAAGTCAAGCAAAACTTTCGGCCTCCTAGGCCTCTCCCCAAAAGCAGAAAGAATGAAAACTCCACAAAATATTGTGAATTTCATGAAGAAAAGGGACACCATACCAATGATTGCTTCCAACTTAAGAAAAGGATCGAAGAAGCCGTTAAGTCTGGGGAACTTGCTCACTTGGTTAAAGGATTAAGGGACAAAATGGCTGAAGGAAAAGGCAAGGAAGTTAATATGGTAGATTTCGATGGAAGGGTTCCGTACAAAAGGCAGCGGTTGGAAGCTTGGGAGCTTCAGTGTGTTTGTTTCCCCCCAACTGAGAAAGACCCTCTTTCAAACCCTCTTGTGGTTGAGGCTACTGTGGGAATGTTGCAAACAAGTAGAGCATACATAGACACCGATGCTGCCACCGAAATCATGTTTGAGAAGTTCTTCAACCGTTTAAGCAATGAAGAACGTTCAAGGCTCCAACCCTCCGGAACCTCCATAAAGGGTATAGCGGACATACCCCTCTAGCCTTTAGGGCAGCTAACACTCGACGTTCGTTTCAGTGAAGGTCAGAAGGAGAGAGTCCAGCCACTCACCTTTGTGGTTATCAGTATTCCCTCAAACTATGATGTGATCATCGGGAGGCCGGGACAGTGTGCATTTTACATGGCCGTGTCCGTTGGCTATGGCACTGTCAAGTTTCCCACCGAAAGGGGAATAGCAACCCTTCAACCTTCCCAGGAAGCCTACATGGTTGAGGATGAAAGCTCCAAAAATGAAGAAGACAAGCAAAGGCTAATTGTAAATCCCAAGTACCCCGAGCAGAAGATAAGGGTCAATCCTAGCCTTTCACAATGTACCTTAAAAAGCTGTTGGAACATTATAGTGATGTCTTCGCTTGGTGCCCGGAAGATATGACAGGCGTCCCTCGAAGCATTGCTGAGCACGAGTTGAGAATACCATCTCATGTCAAGCCCGTGGTCCAAAATAAACGAAGTCTGGCACCCGAAAGAAGCTTGGCCGCATGCCAGGAAGTTGAAAAGCTTGTGTCATCCGGCATTCTCCGCGAAGTCAAATATCAATCTTGGGTTGCAAACCCGGTGATGGTCCGAAAGCCAGACAATTCGTGGAGAATGTGCATAGACTTCAAGGACCTTAACAAGGCTTGTCCCAAAGACTGCTACCCGTTACCTGAAACTGATCTTAAAGTGGACTCCCTCACCGGTTACCCATTCAAATGCTTTCTTGATGCATACAAAGGTTATCATCAAATCCTCATGAAGGAAGAGGATGAGGAAAAGACAGCCTTTCACATGGACAAAGGGATCTTTTGTTATCAAAAGATGCCTTTTGGCCTCAAAAATGCTGAAGCAACCTACCAACGACTAGTTGACAAGGCCTTTTCAAGTCAAATCGGTCGAAACATGGAGGCATATGTTGACGACCTGGTGATTAAAAGCAAGACGGAATATCAAATGCTCGATGAAATCCAAGAAACCTTCAAGAACCTAAGGAAGGTGAATATGAAGCTCAACCCTGAAAAGTGTTCCTTTGGGTTTGAAGAATGTAAATTCCTTGGCCATATTTTGGGGAAACAAAGCATTAAAGCCAATCCAAACAAGGTGAAAGCTGTTCTGGAAACCAAACCACCAAGAAGCAAGAAAGAGGTTGAGAGCTTAAACGGGAAGCTTGCAGCCTTGAAGCGTTTTACCTCCAAGTTGGCTGAAAGATCTCTGCCCTTCTACAAAACGCTCAAGAACTGCTCTGATAAGAAGGACTTCAAATGGACTGAGGAGGCTGAAGAAGCCTTCAACCAGATGAAACAACATCTTGCTTCCTTACCTAACATTGCAGCTCCAGAAACGGGGGAGTTAATCTCGGTGTACCTTTCAGTCGCCGAGGAGGCCATAAGCGCGGTCCTCACCATTAAGCGAGAAAAAGCACAGGTACCCATTTATTTCTTCAGCAAAACTCTAAAATTGGCTGAAACCAAATATCCTCCTCTTGAAAAACTTTCCCTAGCCCTAGTTCAAACAGCTAGAAGGCTTTGAAGGTATTTTCAAGCACACCCTATACAAGTGGTCACTGACCAGCCTATTAAGAGCGTGCTTGACAAACCAGAAAACTCGGGATGATTAGCCAAATGGGCAGTGGAACTAGGTGAGCATAACATCACCTACGTCCCAAGAAAAGCTATTAAAGCCCAAGTTTTGGCTGATTTCATTGTAGAAGTCCCAGAGCAAACAGTCACTGAAGTGAACACCGCCACCACTGAACCTTCAGACCTCGAAGCCTGGAAGCTTTTCACCGATGGGGCTTCAAGCGTTGAAGGGTCAGGGGCTAGGCTCATTTTGATCAACCCAGAAGGGTTGGAATTCACGTACGCTCTCCGTTTTGATTTTCAGACCACCAACAACGAGGCTGAATACGAGGCACTGATTGCCGGCCTAAGATTGGCTAAAGAAATGAAGGTCCAAAAGCTTGAAGTGTTCACAGATTCATTGTTGGTCTCGAGCCAAGTGAACGATAGCTACGTTGCAAAGGAGCCGAACATGAAAAGATACAAAGAAAAATCCAAGGAACTGATGAATACCTTTCAAACATGCAACATCAAACAAATTCCCAGATCTCAAAACAAAAAAGCGGATGCTTTGAGTAAGTTGGCATCTCTCACTTTTGCCCACCTTACCAAGAAGGTGTTGGTAGAAGTGTTAAAGGCTCCATCAATCGATGAATTGGAAGTTTAAGACGTAATCACTGAGGAAGATCCAAATTGGATGACTCCAATCAAGAAATTCCTTAAAAATGGTGAATTGCCAAGTGATCAAATAGAAGTTGAAAAGGTTAAGATCAAAGCAAGGCAATATGTGCTACAAGATGAAACCCTTTACAAAAAGGGTTATCTTGCTCCCTTGCTAAGATGTGTGGGTCCCGAGCAGAGTCAGTATTTGATCAAAGAAATTCACGAAGGTATATGCGGAGCTCATTTTGGAGCTAGGTCGGTGGTTGCAAAACTTATGAACCTTGGGTATTTTTGGCCCTCAATGCACCAGGATACCGCTGAGCAATTAAGGAAATGTGATGCCTGCCAAATTCATGCACCAATCCCAAAAAGTCCCAAGCATGATCTGGTCCCAATAACCTCAACATGGCCATTCTATAAATGGGGAATGGACATCGTCGGTCTGTTTCCCCCAAGAAAGCCATGAAAGACTTTCAACCATTCAAACACAAGTTAAAACAAGTCCTACTGACTTGCAAGTTTGGATATTGTTCAAACGACCATACAGGCCAAAAAGCACAACCACATAACAAGAACCTTAGGGGTTCCTGTAAAACCTAATATTGTTTGAAGTTAACATTACAAACCACAAATTGTTTTAAAGTGCTAAGAAAGCTACGAATATCATGCATCAGCAGAAGGCTTAGAAGCCCCAGAACTGTTACCTTTAGCCTTCTTAGTCCTCTTAACCTTCTTAGCCTTTGGACCCTCATCACCAACAGCTGAACCCTCCAAGCTGGCATCCTTAGGAGCATCAAGTTCTCCAGGAAAGGTATCTTCGCTATCTCCTGAGTAGGAACGTTTCCTCGAAAGAGAACTAAGCACTTCAACACATACCTTCTCATTCAGACCATCCGGCTTCAGTTCCTGCAAGACGGAAAGAGGCTTACCATAACAAGAAGCAACCTGGCTCACATACGGGTATGTTAACCTCTCCATTTGCTCAACGGAACTCTTGAAGATATCAGAAGCCTCGGGACGGTACAAGGGAGATTTTTCTAAAGGATGGCCAGACTCGTGAAGCTTATAACCCGCAATATGTGACAACCCTCACAATTACAGGTATCCGTACAATTAATTAATCTTAATTATGTGCTTAATGACTGTGCTTGATTACAACTGACAGTTTAAACTGCTTTATGATTTTTGTATCAAAGATACATATGTATCATGTTTCATACAGTCACTCCTTTTATTACACACAAACTTTAGTGACACACTTGATGCGCAAAGCACAGTTAGCACACTGAACGGATAATTCAGAAACATGATGTCAATGCCAGCACATAGACAGGCAATGTTATTGAGGCCAGTATGAGCCAGGGACAAGTACTACACTAGTATGGAGTGTAGGGAAGTGAGGACCATAAAACTGCATCACTAGTTGATAGTTATAGTGCCGGGAAGTGCCTAAAACACACTTTAAGTGCAGAATTCTGCATTTATTAATAAAATTCAGCACTGTAACATACTAGTAAAGTGCAAAAATATGGCAGAATGGTCCTATATGCTTTCCTAAGTGCCAGGAATAAATTGTGTTACAAAAATATATATAAAAGACACTTCACGGTACAATTAAACACTTTAACGAAACGGTATCCAACCGAACAAACGGACATTACCCGGAACACTAATTTTTTGTCAAATGCATTGTTTTATTATTTCTTGGCTTGTCATGATCCCCGAACACCCTAACACCCACTAAAAATCAAATAGCTAACATATATAAACATATTACTTGAAATCTAACTAACCTTTGCAACTTAGTTACAAAAATTTACAACCAACCCCCCCCCCCTAACCGAATTCGGTCACAAGGACCATCCCTACCATGCCTCAATCTTGTGCAAGATTATATCCCATTATTTTATTAAATTTGTTACTTGTGAAGGTCACCAAAATATTAGAACAATCCTTTATAAGCATGGCACCAAAGATCACTACCATACTTCTCATTATCACACCTACACCTCCACTCCCCACTCCCTCTTCTCGGCTCACTTGTGCCGCCCCCATCACCACCACAAGTCCACCATCTTCATCCATTTTTCAAGTTCCATTCAAGCTTATAAGGTGATTCAAGGAAGTTGCAACTTGTGGAGCTTCAAAAGGACTTTGTTCTTGCTTTTTCATCATCATTTCTCATCATCTTCTTCACTAGATTCTACCCTAGCCATTGTGCTAGTAGTAAGTTCTTGTCAAACCCTTGTTCATCTTGTTTTTATGGCTAAAAATTGTAGTATGATACTTATGTTTAAAACACTAAAGAACAAGAACACTAAAAGGATTAAACAAGAAACTTGAACATAAAAGTTTACATAGAGATGAAATGTTGTTGTTATGATATTGTTATGAATATGTTGTTAATTGTATGATGATTCTTGGTTGTGTGATGTTAATCACCATATGAGTCTTGTTAAATAATATTTAGAAATATGATTTAACAAGATTAGAAAATGGTTATGTGTTACATAAATAACCACCTTCTAGTTTAATCATGAACTTGAATAAAAATAATTTTTCTTGAAATATTAGTAAACAAAATAACTTGATGATCATGTGGATCTAAGTTTTACAAGAGGTTTCTAAATAAACCAAGTTCAAGAACCGATTTTTTAAGGATTATGACTTTTACATACTCTTACATATTTTTGTAAATAAAATAAGTGTAGAAAGCTTTTATTTACAAGAAGAGTTCAAGAGTTTTATTTTTGTAAAAATTGTTTACGAGTTGTAAACACTAAACTTTTGTAAGAGAGTGGTTTTTAAAGAAATAACTACACTTCGGAAGGTAACTAAGTCCACTAAAAGCTTCACTAAGTTACTACGCGTTTTCAGAAAGTATCAAGTTCATGAATAGTGTGTAACACATATAGTTTTTACTCTCGGTAATGTAAAGTTGTTTAAAAGATAATTGTTGATGATTGTTGATTGAATTTGAAAAGAAAATGATATGCTTATTAGCATGGACACCTCCGTTTTTAGGGGAAACTCTGGCGAAATTTTCTAAAAATCCCAAGACTTAGAAAATTATTTTCTAACAAGTGTTTGCAAATATGTTTTAAACATTGTCTTTCAAAGTAAACTTCGCCATGAGTATTGTTACAAAACTTCAAAGTGTCGGAGGTGGGTTTTCGAAAATAAAAGCGGATGAATATATATTTAGAATATATATTTCATACTAAAACGCTTGTGTGATTATTTGTTCATTTGGGAACTAGTTATATTATTTAGGAAAAAATAATGTAACTTAGCAAAATACCATCACATTTATAAATCCGGAAAATACGTTTACGAATATATTTTGGGGTAAACATTATTTGGATACAAAGAATGAAAATATATTATTTTTGGGAAAAATATATATTTTGGGACATTTTATTTTTGATAAATAAATTATTATATATTTTCTAGAGTGGGACTTAAAAATATATAATGGCAATACTTTAAATCACAAAATACATGTATACATACCCCCATCCTTGGGAAGAAATACACACATAAGATACTTGAGAAGTATGAATACGAAATAGTTGCCTAACTATTATTTCAAGACCTAAAAATACAATGTAAGTTAAAATAATTATTATTTTAACAATAAGTTATAACTTGGAATAATATCCAAGTAACGTAACTCAAACCGTAACTACAAAGGCAAGGCACGACCCGATCGTCTAATAGACATTAGTACGTTGTAGGTCGTCGGGTAGCTGATCAAGTTTGAGTGGACGTGACGATACAGGAGACGCAGTACTGTGAGTTCATGTCCCCCTTTTCTTTTTAACTGTTTTCAGTTTTTATAACTTCAGGGGTGAAATACATGTTACAATTATGACGGACATTTTTATACATGGTATGGTTAGCTTAAGGAGGGTATACTACTTAGATCATGTGAGTGACGGGCGCGACACTTAATGCCATTAATCCTCGTAGTAGGACCGAGGGACATGAGTGATAGATCTATTTGGGTGTAGCGAGCCCACACCCATGAGGCCGCGGCGGCCCATAGTGGTGACTGTGTCTTACAGCCGGAAGCCCGGTGCAACTCCGCTAGGTTTGAGTTTTCATGTATTCACTTCACACATGCCAGTGGCTTTGCAACCCATTGGTGATCTCTTTTTCCTTATTGCTACATACCAGGGACTTTCATACATACACCATTTACAAAGGTTTATACAAACTCACATACACATGAACTCGCTCAAATTTTGTTGATTTTTCAACTACATGTATTTCAGGGAATTGATCGGATCTGGCGGGTGATGCACGTTAAGCTGCGTATTAAATAAAAGATGTCATCCAGGGGTGTAGGGTTTGGGAGGTGTAACCCTTGCTTGGACGGGTCACATGTCTCCAAACGTCGTTTTATTTAAGGTCTTTCGTTGAGTCCATTGTGAACTCATTTTTAAGCAAGTCATGGTTGTAACTTAATTTGGGTAGTTGTTTCAAGACAATTATGTTATGGCATTTTCTAAACTATATTAATGGATGAACATCTTGTGTTTTTGTCATATAGCATTGTTATGATTGTTGCTATAGTATTAAGAAGTCACACCAAATAAACCCACGCTTCCGCAAAAGCCAGGGTGTGACAGCTTGGTATCAGAGCCACGATCATAGCGAACTAGGATTCATTCTCGAGTGTAGACTATGATCACTAGGGCTCTCACGAAAATGTTTTCAAACATTTTTACATTGCATACACTAAAAGTCCAGATCCGGGGCACAAACATTTTACAAACAAAAGGCACGCATATTATATTTCAGTCTTAGAGACTGAGGGAGTTCAGCCCTAGAGGCTGGGGAGGTTCAGTCATAGAGACTGAGGTGTTTAATCTTAGAGATTGGGGAGAATTTAGTCTTAGAGACTGGGAGGTTTGGTCTTAGAGACCAGGGAGTTGGTCTTAGAGACCAGGGGATTAGTCTTAGAGACTGGGAAGGTTGGTCTTAGAGACCAGGGAATATAGTCTGGGGAAGACTAGGATGATTACTTGCTTGCATTATTGTGAATTATATGCTTACTTGACTATTATTGATGTATGTGCACACATTGTGGTTGTGTTATTACAGACGCTGTGTCTTCGTCGAGTGGAGTTTCTGACCCAGTGGCTGTAGATTCTGATGACCCGGTGCACACCGATCCAGAGGTTTATACGTCCGATACTACGAGCGCTGATGAGGACGCGTTCCAGCCTTTTGCTATACCAGACTTCGGGGATGACGTACCTCACGCTGATGGCATTCCAGTCGGGGATCTCCCTCTTGCTGAGATCCCTGCTCCTATTCCACTTGCTGCATTTCCCGTCGAGGATTTGCCACTCGATGTTGTGTCAGATGATGACATCGATCTTTTCGAGGGTCCCCCTGAGGACGACCATGAGGGTGGGGCCCCGATTGCTGATGATGTCGCCATTCCTTTGGTTGAGGCTCCGGTTGTGGATGCTGTTGTTTTACCGCCTGTTGAGACTCCCGCTGAGGAGATTTTAGCTGCTCAGTCCGGTGCTGATTCTTTTGAGTCAGTATCCTCTTCCAGTTTGCACGCCGTCGGATTGCGTCGATATCCTACTGACTCCGACTCCGATACAGCTATGTCAGCTATACCTGGTTCACCCCACGAGTTTGAGTTTGATCCTGTGTTCGAGGACGAGTTTGATCCAGTTTTTCCTCCTGATTTTGATCCCGATCACGAGATCGAGTTTATTCCTGATAATCAGCCCTTGGAGGCACCCGTGGTTCCTATCGATCATCTTCTTGATGTACCTGCCGACTTTGATATGGCTTTTGTCGACCCTAAGCCAATCATGGCACCTGAGCCTGTTATTGCTCCTGACCCTATACCTATGCACGACCCTGTTCTTATGGATGCACCAGCCATTGCACCACCTATTGTTGATATTCCCATTGTCGCACCACCAGTGGTGGGTGTTCCTGTTACTGATGCACCCTTGCCTGATCCTGTGCCGGCATTTGTTGACTGCGCACCTTTTGCCACTCACATCGATCCTCGTTATGCTGACACCCGTAATGGGTGGATCGAGGATGATGATGACTACCC
This sequence comes from Helianthus tuberosus, assembly GCA_030545235.1. NCBI lineage: Eukaryota > Viridiplantae > Streptophyta > Magnoliopsida > Asterales > Asteraceae > Helianthus > Helianthus tuberosus. Next base: position 68,467,306 of record CM060406.1, read on the forward strand.
TCCGTTTGTGCTACCAGTCACTCCTCCTGTGGCACCTATTTCCGCACCTTTTGATGTTCCATTATTCCACCCACACACATCTGATACCCATCGCACCGACCTTCCTATCACGTTCCTCCAGGACATTCCTCCACCTCGACCTGGGGAGGGTTCGTCGAGACAGCCTTTTGGCCATGTACCTTTTATGACAGGGGATGGCCAGTTTATGTCGCAGATTCCTCATCCTGCTTTTGTTCCACCTATGTCGTCAGCTATACCAGTCATGTCTCAGTTTCCTCACACTACACCATCTTTTGTACCTTCGGACGAGCCGTTTCTGTGGGCTTCGCCCAATGTTATGCCGTTATCAGACCCTTATCACCCTTTCCATGTCGGATATTCCACGGAGGACATACTCATCTCCCTACAGTTGCAGCAGGAGGCACTGAGCCGGAGAGTTCTTGAGTTGGAGAGGATTCCACGCCCTCCCCTGTGCCATTGTCAGTCTCCTTTTTCTACTACACCGGCCCCTCTTCCACTACCTCCTGATGCTGATGTTCGTTTCCTTACACTAGAGCAGCAGATTGCCTATCTGCTGCGAGTTGTCTACGCACTGGAGGAGGATTGGGTGCTTATGCGCCGTTTGCTTTTCTCTTTTTCTCCACCTCCTCCTCCGCCATCAGCGTAGCTATATTTTTGGTTTGGTGCAGGTAGATCGTTTTGGTGAGAAACTCGTAATTGAGCCAACAGATGAAGACTTTTGGAAGACCACATTTTTGTATATGATTTGTGTAGACTGACTTGTATTTTGGGGTGATGTAACCCTATGATCTTATTTTGATGTATGATGTACTGTGAAACATGTAAAACAATATTGTGGTCATGATTAATGAAAGCTCAATGGCAACGTTCTCACTACATGCATTGTTGAATTAATTGTTTTATATTATAACATGGGATGTTATGTGTTATGAGATTGATGGATGCTATTACGTACGCATATTACTTACTTACCATACTATGACCTGACCGATACGATCTTCTTTTAGAAGATGCCTCCACGAAGAGCTGTACGTTTGCCCACAACAGAGGCAGAGTTACAAGAACAAATTTCAAAAGCAATAGCAGACCATGAGGCATCGCGAGGCGAAACTAGTGGGAATAACCCAAGAAACAACAACCCACCGCATGGTAATGTTTAAGTCACTGAAAAACATTACCTTACATTTGGACACTCCAGATGCAATTTCTAATGCTTTCTGTGAATGACGTTACTTGTACAGGCTGTACCTTTAAGCAATTTCTAGACTGCAAGCCGCTTAACTTTGACGGCACCGGAGGTGCTGTAGGTTTTGTACGATGGGCAGAAAAGACTGATTTGGTGCTAAGGATGAGCAAGTGCGCACCGGATCAGCAAGTTACCTACATCTCTGGTCTATTCATAGATGGAGCGCTGTCGTGGTGGAATCTCCAGGTCCAAACCCTGGGAGAGGCAGCAGCTTACGCATTGACGTGGAACGAACTGAAAGAGCTCATGCGGAAGAAATACTGCTCCAGGGCGGAAATCCAGAAATTAGAAACTGAATTCTGGAATCTTAAAATGGATGGCCCAAAGATCGCCGAGTATGTTCAGAGGTTTCATGATTTGTCCCATGTGGTACCTTATATGGTTACGCCTGAATTCAAACACGTGGAGCGTTTCATCTGGGGTTTGGCACCCCAGATCATGAGCATGGTAACATCTTCAAAACCGGCAATGATTACTGAAGCTATAGACCTGAGCGTGTCTCTGACTGAGGAAGCTATTAGGCTCGACAAGTTTTCCATCTCTGAGCCGAAAAAGAAAGAAACTCATGTTGAATCTTCTGGGGAGAACAAGAGGAAATTCTCCAACTTTAAAACAAGTACCGGTAGTGCCAACAAGAGGAAGGATGTGAACCGTCCAGCTGAAAATAGGCGTGGTGCTGAAGCCAAAGGGAAAGGATACATGGGCAATCTGCCCAAGTGCGGATTATGCCAGTTTCATCATGCTGGCCGGTGCAGACTTAGCAAATGTGAATCCTGTAGAAGGATGGGTCACTCAAAAGACACTTGTTGGGTTGGTACTGGCCGTGGTGGTCAAAGGGGTTTTGGTAACAACAACCGAGGAGGTAATGGAAATGGGAACCGCAACGGCGGAAATGGTAATCGCGGTAACTTCGGCAATCAAGCAGGAAATGGTAACCACAATCAGAACAACAATCAAGGCGGTAATGAAGATGGTAACGGTCGAGGACCGGGATGTTTTAATTGCGGAGACGTCGGGCACTTCAAGCGTGAATATCCAAAACTCAATCAAGCTCGTGGTAGAGTATTTAACATTGGAGCGAGGGAAGCACGCCAGGACCCGAATGCTGTCACTGGTACATTCCCTATAAATCAACGCTTTGCATCTGTATTATTTGACACTGGAGCCGACTATAGTTTTGTATCGTTAGAATTTAAGAAAATGCTTGGGTTAACTGCTAGTAAGTTAGATACCACTTACTCAATTGAACTATGGAAAGCTAGTTGAAACAAACGAAGTCATCAGAGGGTGCGTGATCGAATTGGGAGAACACGAATTTACACTGGATCTACTACCAGTCAAGTTGGGAAGCTTCGATGTGGTAGTAGGGATGGATTGGTTGTCAAGCAACAAAGCCGAAATTGTATGTCATGAGAAGACTATTCGCATCCCAATGGCGAATGGAGAAACGATTGTGGTACACGGAGAGAAGCGTGATACGCCCCTGCAGATCATTGGTTGTTTGAAAGCTAGAAAGTGTTTGAAGAAGGGATGTGTTGCATTCTTGGCACACATCATAGATAAGGAAGCCGCTGAGCCAAAACTTGAAGACATTCCTGTCTTTAAGGAGTATCCTGAAGTCTTTCCGGAAGACTTGCCAGGATTGCCGCCACATAGACAAGTTGAGTTCCATATTGACTTAGTCCCAGGCGCCGCGCCTGTGGCTAAGGCACCCTATCGACTTGCGCCTTCGGAAATGCAAGAGCTGTCAACGCAACTCCAGGAGCTGTTAGACAAGGGATTTATCCGACCAACCTTCTCGCCTTGGGGAGCTCTAGTTTTGTTTGTTAAGAAGAAAGATGGTAGTTTTCACATGTGTATCAACTACCGGGAGCTGAACAAGTTGACAATTAAGAACAGATATCCTTTGCCAAGGATTGACGACCTATTCGATCAGTTACAAGGTTCAAGCTTTTACTCAAAGATCGACCTACGATCAGGTTATCACCAGTTGAGGATTCAAGAAGAAAGTATCCCAAAGACGGCCTTTAGGACTCGCTATGGGCATTATGAGTTCCTGGTTATGCCGTTCGGGTTAACAAATGCACCAGCTGTATTCATGGATTTAATGAACAGAGTCTGCAAGCCCTACCTTGATAAGTTTGTGATCGTGTTCATTGACGACATCCTGATCAACTCAAAGACAAAAGAAGAACATGAGCACCATCTAAGAGCCATCTTAGAGCTGCTTAAGAAGGAGAAGTTATACGCGAAATTTTCAAAGTGCGAGTTCTGGCTACGGGAAGTTCAGTTTCTTGGTCATGTGGTTAATGGAAACGGAATTCATGTGGATCCCACAAAGATCGAGGTAATTAAGAACTGGGAAACTCCAAAGACGCCAACCGAGATTCGACAGTTTCTAGGTTTGGCTGGGTATTACCGCAGATTTATCGAGAATTTCTCAAATATCGCTCAACCTCTGACTGCTCTCACACAAAAGGATAAGAAGTTCGATTGGGGAGACAAACAAGAAGAAGCATTTTAGTTGTTGAAGAACAAACTTTGCGACGCACCGATTTTATCTCTACCCGAAGGCACAGAAGACTTCGTGGTATATTGCAACGCCTCGTGCCAAGGTTTAGGCTGCATGTTGATGCAGCGATAAAAAGTTATAGCCTATGCTTCACGACAGCTGAAGGTTCATGAGAAAAATTATACCACGCATGATTTGGAATTAGGCGCGGTGGTATTTGCATTGAAGATTTGGTTATATGGCACGCGGTGTACAATCTTCACTGATCACAAGAGCCTGCAACATATCTTCGATCAAAAAGAGCTTAACATGAGACAAAGACGCTGGGTTGAATTATTGAACGACTACGATTGTGAGATCAAGTATCACCCAGGGAAGGCGAATGTAGTCGACGATGCCCTAAGTCAGAAAGAAAGGATCAAGCCCATAAGGGTTAGGGCTTTAGAAATGATTGTTCAAACAGACCTCTCATTGCGCATTCATGTCGCGCAGAGAGAAGCACTCAAGGAAGGAAATATTGAGAATGAGTATCTCCGTGGGATGGAGAAGCAGTTGGTACCAAACGGGGAAGGGACGTGGTGCTTCATGAAACGGATTTAGGTTCCCTTGTTTGGTGGTTTGAGAAATGTTATTTTTGAGGAGGCTCACAAGTCACGGTACTCGATTCATCCCAGAGCGGACAAAATGTACCAAGATCTAAGGGGTTTTTATTGGTGGCCAAGGATGAAAGGCGATGTTGCAATATATGTTGGTAAATGTCTAACTTGCGCCAAGGTCAAGGCCGAATACCAGAAGCCTTCAGGTTTCTTGCAGCAACCTGAAATACCCCAATGGAAATGGGAACAGATTTCTATGGACTTCATAACGAAATTGCCAAGGACGCCCAAGGGCCATGATACGATTTGGGTGATAGTAGACCGTCTAACGAAGTCTGCACACTTTTTGCCAATCAAGGAAAAAGATAACACGAGCAAACTGGCTGAGATATACCTGAGAGAAATTGTTGCACGACATGGAGTGCCTCTCTCAATTATCTCTGATAGAGATGGACGCTTCGTGTCAAGGATTTAGCAATCCTTTCAAGAAGCTTTTGGTTCTCAGTTGAATCTGAGTACTGCTTTTCACCCGCAAACAGACGGACAGAGCGAACGAACGATTCAAACATTAGAAGACATGTTGCGAGCTTGCGTAATGGATTTAGGTGGAAGTTGGGACACTCACCTACCATTGGTTGAATTTTCATACAATAACAGTTATCATGCAAGCATTCAAGCCGCGTCGTTCGAAGCTCTCTATGGGCGTAAGTGTCGATCACCCTTATGCTGGGCAGACGCGGGTGATAGGCAGCTTGTTGGCCCAGAATTGGTTCAGGAAACAACAGACAAGATTTTGCAGATCCGAGAACGCATTAAAGCGGCTCGTAATCGACAAAAGTGTTATGCGGACCGTAGAAAAAAACCTCTGGAATTTGAGGTGGGAGATATGGTACTGTTAAAGGTTTCACCCTGGAAGGGTGTGGCACGCTCTGGGAAGTGTGGGAAATTGAACCCCAGATACATTGGTCCATTCAGAATTCTGGAACCAATTGGTCTCGTAGCATACAAGTTGGATTTACCTGCAGAACTAAATGGCGTTCACGATACATTCCATGTATCAAACCTGAAAAAGAGTCCAACTCAGGAAACCGTTGTCATTCCTACAGACGAAATTCATGTTGATGACACACTCCACTTTGTCGAAGAACCAGTTGAGGTTACGGATTGGAAGGTTAACAAAACACGCAGGAGTATTGTCAAGCTCGTCAAGGTTCGATGGAATGCACGACATGGCTCAGAATTCACGTGGGAATGTAAGGATCGTATGAAGGCCAAGTACCCACATTTATTCCCCAAGATCCCTGTAACTAGAAGCAGAACCTAAAATTTCAGGACGAAATTTTCTTAACGGGGGGAGAATGTGACAACCCTCACAATTACAGGTATCCGTACAATTAATTAATCTTAATTATGTGCTTAATGACTGTGCTTGATTACAACTGACAGTTTAAACTGCTTTATGATTTTTGTATCAAACATACATATGCATCATGTTTCATACAGTCACTCCTTTTATTACACACAAACTTTAGTGACATACTTGATGATCAAAGCACAGTTAGCACACTGAACGGATAATTCAGAAACATGCTGTCAATGCCAGCACATAGACAGACAATGTTATTGAGGCCAGTATGAGCCACGGACAAGTACTACACTAGTATGGAGTGTAGGGAAGTGAGGACCATAAAACTGCATCACTAGGTGATAGTTATAGTGCCGGGAAGTGCCTAAAACACACTTTAAGTGCAGAATTCTGCATTTATTAATAAAATTCAGCACTGTAACATACTAGTAAAGTGCAAAAATATGGCAGAATGGTCCTGTATGCTTTCCTAAGTGCCGGGAATAAATTGTGTTACAAAAATATATATAAAACACACTTTACGGTACAATTACACACTTTAACGAAACGATATCCAACCGAACAACCGGACATTACCCGGAACACTAAATTTTTGTCAAATGCATTGTTTTATTATTTCTTGGCTTGTCATGATCCCCGAACACCCTAACACCCACTAAAAATCAAATAGCTAACATATATAAACATATTACTTGAAATCTAACTAACCTTTGCAATTTAGTTACAAAAATTTACTACCAACCCCCCCCCCCCCTAACCGAATTCGGTCACAAGGACCATCCCTACCATGCCTCAATCTTGTGCAAGATTATATCCCATTATTTTATTAAATTTGTTACTTGTGAAGGTTACCAAAATATTAGAACAATCCTTTATAAGCATGGCACCAAAGATCACTACCATACTTCTCATTATCACACCTACCCCTCCACTCTCCACTCCCCACTCCCTCTTCTCGGCTCACTTGTGCCGCCCCCATCACCACCACAAGTCCACCATCTTCATCCATTTTTCAAGTTCCATTCAAGCTTATAAGGTGATTCAAGGAAGTTGCAACTTGTGGAGCTTCAAACGGACTTTGTTCTTGCTTTTTCATCATCATTTCTCATCATCTTCTTCACTAGATTCTACCCTAGCCATTGTGCTAGTAGGAAGTTCTTGTCAAACCCTTGTTCATCTTGTTTTTATGGCTAAAAATTGTAGTATGATACTTATGTTTAAAACACTAAAGAACAAGAACACTAAAAGGATTAAACAAGAAACTTGAACATAAAAGTTTACATAGAGATGAAATGTTGTTGTTATGATATTGTTATGAATATGTTGTTAATTGTATGATGATTCTTGGTTGTGTGATGTTAATCACCATATGAGTCTTGTTAAATAATATTTAGAAATATGATTTAACAAGATTAGAAAGTGGTTATGTGTTACATAAATAACCACCTTCTAGTTTAATCATGAACTTGAATAAAAATAATTTTTCTTGAAATATTAGTAAACAAAATAACTTGATGATCATGTGGATCTAAGTTTTACAAGAGGTTTCTAAATAAACCAAGTTCAAGAACCGATTTTTTAAGGATTATGACTTTTACATACTCTTACATACTTTTGTAAATAAAATAAATGTAAAAAGCTTTTATTTACAAGAAGAGTTCAAGAGTTTTATTTTTGTAAAAATTGTTTACGAGTTGTAAACACTAAACTTTTGTAAGAGAGTGGTTTTTAAAGAAATAACTACACTTCGGAAGGTAACTAAGTCCACTAAAAGCTTCACTAAGTTACTACGCGTTTTCAGAAAGTATCAAGTTCATGAATAGTGTGTAACACATATAGTTTTTACTCTCGGTAATGTAAAGTTGTTTAAAAGATAATTGTTGATGATTGTTGATTGAATTTGAAAAGAAAATGATATGCTTATTAGCATGGACACCTCCGTTTTTAGGGGAAACTCTGGCGAAATTTTCTAAAAATCCCAAGACTTAGAAAATTATTTTCTAACAAGTGTTTGCAAATATGTTTTAAACATTGTCTTTCAAAGTAAACTTCGCCATGAGTATTGTTACAAAACTTCAAAGTGTCGGAGGTGGGTTTTCGAAAATAAAAGCGGATGAATATATATTTAGAATATATATTTCATACTAAAACGCTTGTGTGATTATTTGTTCAATTGGGAACTAGTTATATTATTTAGGACAAAATAATGTAACTTAGCAAAATACCATCACATTTATAAATCCGGAAAATACGTTTACGAATATATTTTGGGGTAAACATTATTTGGATACAAAGAATGAAAATATATTATTTTTGGGAAAAATATATATTTTGGGACATATTATTTTTGATAAATAAATTATTATATATTTTATAGAGTGGGACTTAAAAATATATAATGCCAATACTTTAAATCACAAAATACATGTATACATACCCCCATCCTTGGGAAGAAATACACACATACGATACTTGAGAAGTATGAATACGAAATAGTTGCCTAACTATTATTTCAAGACCTAAAAATACAATGTAAGTTAAAATAATTATTATTTTAACAATAAGTTATGACTTGGAATAATATCCAAGTAACGTAACTCAAACCGTAACTACAAAGACAAGGCATGACCCGATCGTCTAATAGACATTAGTACGTTGTAGGTCGTCGGGTAGCTGATCAAGTTTGAGTGGACCTTACGATACAGGAGACGCAGTACTGTGAGTTCATGTCCCCCTTTTCTTTTTAACTGTTTTCAGTTTTTACAACTGTGACACCTGGGTCACTGCGACCATCAAACAAATACCAAACCAATGAAATATTGTGTTTCATACTTGGGATTTGTACAAATATGTGTATCATTTGCACATATCAATTCTAGTTCGATTTCGGGCTCTAAATCGCTTTCTAGAAGGTTATACGCGCACTGATGCGTTAATATAACCAGTTTAATACAATGAACACTCCGGAATAGCGAAATAGGCTTCACATACCTTAAATAACCTATACATAACTTAGAAATAAGTTTTGAAGGCTGTGGTATGACAAAATCAAGTTAAATTGCTTACAGGGACTAAATTCGACAAACTACGAAAGTATGCCGATTTGAACTGTAACAGACATTCCAGAACATGAACATGAGTTAAACATACCATAAATATCCTTTACATAGCTTAGAAATAGGCTTTGAGAGGTTCGGTGTGCTAAAATAAACTTTGGGACATTCAGGGACTAAAAGCGTCAAAAAGTGCACAAGTTTGCACTTTCGCGCATAACTTACGTTCTGAATACATCCGGACATCCAAAAATTTATGTAAGCACTAAAATATTTTATTTTGGTGTTTGGCATGAGAAAAATCCATTCGTCGCGCAATTTGGATCGTTTTTCGCGCTTATGCGCATTCCGTCGTAATTAAGCGAACATCGCGATCGTACGACCAAACGAACCAACATCCGGGATATTTTTGAGCATGTTTCATGTCCACAATGTTTAGGCATCATTTTAGGGCCTTGAAAATGGCTTAACGAGCCTTAAACATGTTGGAAATGGCCTTAATACACAATGGGGACTGAATTGGAAACTTTGGAAATTGGTTGCTGATCAGAAGGACCTTAGCGTGACACCTAGCCCCCATGGCATCATGCGAGGCCCCTTCTTATCAGCAAAAGCTATTTTAACAGCTGTTTAGCACTCCCAACTCAATTCCACTTGTTGTTTCCTGATGTTGGGGGGCCAATGTGATGTACATGAGGTTACCAACAAGTGTAGGGATGTGATTAAATCACGGTTTACGAGAAACGATCCTAACGGTGGTCCATTTCCTATAAATACCCATCAAGTTCACTTGCAAAACCCACTTGAAATCTAATAATTCTCTAAGTTGGGGTGTCTTATCACTTCATACCTGAGAATACTTGGAAGTTAAATCTTGCGGGGACCCTTTGTAAGTGTTCTTTCATTCTTTTCATTCGTTTTAGCGTTAAAGTCAAACTTTGTTTGACTTTCTGCGTTGACCAGTTTATGGTCAATGCGAAGTTCATTTGAACTTCATAACATGAGCGTGATCACGATGGTTATAGTCCCTAGTGACTATACCTACTGATTACCACGTTATCTAGGCTCAGTGACGAGTCGTAGTTTCGGCCAAAATGCGCATTCTTGCGTATTTTGTAACCAAACTACTCTTAGGTATCAAAACAGTTTGTTTTGATACCAAAACCTGTTTTCTAAACTTAGTTAAGCATGTTTTAACATGCTTAGCTCGTCACTTTTAGTTTAGTGCTTATATAGGGTCGTAAGGTAAGCGATCTAAACAATCGCTTATACTTTCGAACCCGACCCGTTTGGTCGATCATTAGGATCTGACCAAACACATTAGGTGACCATAGTATATAGGGAATAACCTTCCGAGGTTATACCTAATGGTCACAACGTTCAGTTAGTTGTATGATAGGTAGTTTATATGCCTTAGGTAAATTACCAAAATACCCCTTTGACGCCAAAATTCATTTTGAACATATGTAACATAACTTTTGATATCTAAACTGATTTGGTAACAATATTAGACATGTTAAGGCATATTTTACTTATCATAGGACTAGTTAGGCGTTCCGAACGCGTTTTACGCGAACGACACGTTAAAGTAGCATAAGCTACCTAAACGGGTCGTAATGGGTCGTAAGCACTTAGGTTAGGTTTCATTTTAGTATGTGGGCTTCGTTAAACCATATTACATGAGTTCCCATACTGGTTTGGTTTACGAACCCTCATTCTATCCAATCCTCCGATTTATGTCTGGTATATTAACATAGTTACCTATATTAGGTGCCGTTTGATATCCGTGATCTCTAGCACTGTTTGGTTGTTACTCAAGGACTACTAAGCAATCTCAAGCGAGTACACAGACCCCTCTTTTACTATTTTCCAAACATTTTGGGGTGGAACACATGTGCCTACTTGTTACTTTCATGCTCTCCTGTTTTCACATCATATACTTGCTATGTTCATTAGTACATTTATAGTACATGATTTCATTGTGTTTATGCTATGTATGCCCATTGTGTGCGTACTTAGTACATTGTTTTACATTACATTTTATGCTATGTATGCCCATTGTGTGCGTACTTAGTACATTGTTTTACATTACATTTTATGCTATGTATGCCCATTGTGTGCGTACTTAGTACATTGTTTTACATTACATTTTATGCTATGTATGCCCATTGTGTGCATACTTAGTACATTTGTTATTCATCACATGCTTACATTTTTTGTATGACATTTGGTTTGTTTAAATGGGACAATGTACATTCATTAACACCGTTCATGCCGCTCGGTAGTAGGTAGTGGTACCATAGGACTTGAAAACTCCCATTCCTGAAATCCCGGGTTTGTTTGGATTGGAAGGAATGACCGAATCCGAATACATTTCTTTTGATAACCTTTACTAAAAGGGTTATCCGACTGTCGCAAGGCTTGGATGTATGAATTTTTTACAATACCGCATAGATGTTTATATCAGTATAGCATGCATTTATTACACAAAACATAACTTTGATTTAAACCATGTTTTACTTCAATACCTTGTTTTTGTGCATTTTACATATGGTTTAGTTGATATATTTCACTTACCATACATAAACATTTTGACATTTATATACACAATTCATGATTTACATTAGATATAGACATTAGACATGGCTTTCACACAAACATTTTGACATTTCATTATACATAAACATTTTACTTTGGTGGTTTGGTTTGAGTAAGTGATTTAAGTAACGAGGCGTGTGTAACATGATACAAGCATGGTGGATACGCCGCTGGTACTTCCTATATATAAGTGCTTGTATGGTATTACATATCGTAGCATTATTTGAATCATTTCAATTTAGACATATAACATTTTATACAAATAACATACTTTTCACAATACATTGTTTTACAAACAACTTATCTAATACAAACTCATTTTACTTGGTTATTTACTTAACCAAGTATTATTCTTTTATACATATATATCATTTGGTTTATTTATCGCTTTTCAAATGATTTACAAGACAAAGCAAATTACAAGGTTCATGACTAAACATTTTCTTAAACATAAGTCATGAATCTTATTTTCACAAAACCTATGTATCTCACAGGCATTTTTATGCTGACGTACCTATTTTCACATGTGTTTCAGGATATGATGCATAGGATTTATCAAGATACACTTAGGCGGACTTGGGCCTTAGTGACAATAAAAGATGCAAGACTAGTTATATTATGTTATATTTCTTTGATTGTCAAGACATTGTAACTCTTTTAATCAATAAAACAATATTTCAATTTCCATGTGTTATGAAACAATGATTCTGTTACAACACTCCCCGACGTTTCCGCCACGTTTTGTTGTTTTACGTGGTCGGGGTGTGACAGAAAAGTTGGTATCAGAGTTCATGGTTATAGGGAATTAGGTTATTAGTAATGCTTTGACCTAGTCTATAACCTTCCTAGGACCCTAACGCGAGTTTACTTGCGTTTAGTCATAAAACAATACCGTCACCTATCCTTAGGCGACGACCTCAACAAGAACACAAATTTCAAAACCGCTTTGAAAACTAATCATCTGTTCTAGGATGATTGATTACTAGGTTTTGAACCCTCTGTTATAAGGTTTTGAACCCCTTTGAGTTTTCAAATTTCGTCAAAGTTTGGGTCTTATAATGTGAACACGTGCGAACTGGAAGAGTGAATGTCTGTACCCTGAGTTTTCTGTAGAAGGCTAGAGTGTTCGTACAAATCCGCAGTATCGGACCAGTCACTCTTACCTGGAAACTCTTGGGGTGAGTGTTCACTTATAGGCGAGCATGTCTTCAGTGATACATTAATACGATCCATTTACTTTGATTTGTCACCGTCTCATTTGTTTGCCTTAGGTAACAAACAAATGATCGCAAATTCTTATGCATTGCCATTCTGCATTGTTTATCCGATGATGTTTCACTTGTTTCTTCCTATATCTTTCATTTTCTTCTAGAATGTCTCTTCCTCTCAGCAACGGTCAGACATCCGAGCAGACTGCCAAATTTTCCCAGCGAATAGGCGAAGTAGTCCTGAAGACTGTCGAATTAGCTATTGCCATGTATCGTCTCCAGGATGAAGCCACTCAAGAGTCACCAAAGGAGGCAGAGGCCAAGCCTTCACCTAAACCAAAGAAACGTAAAGCTTCAAAGAATCCCGCAGCGGTTGCACCAAAACTGGCAAGACCTAGGCAAGTGACAGCACCGCCAGCCAAGAAACCAATCAAAGAATCAAAGACCATGGATGAACAGACTGGATCCCCTAAGAAGTCAAAAAAGCGAAAGGCTTCTCAGAACTTCACCGTGGTCGATCACAATGGTCAAGCCATCCCCAACCAACCAGCTCAACTCCCTGCTAGGAAGCCATACAACGGAACTGCACCCTTGTGCAACCCATGTAACCTTCATCATCATACTAGTGTGAAGTGCCACGAATGCCAAATTTGTGGACTTAAAGGTCATACAACAAAAGTTTGCCGAGCTGCAGCTGTACCAAATCAAGCAAGACCCATCCGGGTGGCAACACCACCTGCTAAGAAGCAATACAAGGGAACGGCACCAATATGCGACAAATGTAATGGGCATCACCAAGCTCACTTACAGTGTCGTCTGTGTGTATCATGTGGGCGAGTTGGTCACCTGGCAAGTGCTTGTCGATATAACCCGAACCAAGATGGTCCAAATCAACCACAAGCCGACTCTACTCAAGCTCGTTTCTCACCAGGGTCTTGCTACAACTGTGGCGAGATGGGCCATTTCCTAAGGGATTGCCCAAAGCTTGCTAATGCAAATCCAACCCACGGATGAGCAGTTGGCTGACTAGAAGATGTTGCTGTCTTATGCTTTTATTCTTCTGTTTTCTTGTAATGTGAAACAATCTGTTTTGTTTATAAATAAATCATTGATCACAAATTCTGATATACGAGTGTAGTTACATGCGTGTATGACTTTTCCTATGGTACCTACATCAAGGAACTGCATTCCTTACAAACTACTCTTGCGAATTTTCCCATTCTTGCGTTTGCTCATGATTCCCTTGGTAAATTCTAAGTACTCGTTGTATTCTAAGAAACGAAGTACAGGAAATAAAGTGACATTATGAGTAATCGTACTTCTGCACATCTGTGCCTTTGAATCCTTGGTTAGATAACTAAGGGTATTTTCAAATCTCATACCCATTACGTTCTGATTTCTTCAACATGCATAACATAAGTTTTCAAAACAACCTACATGATTTCAAAACATTTTATATATAGTTCGAAAACATTTTTAATGTAGTGTATTTACTTAACATAATAAATGCACAAAGCTTTGTCTATGTTTTCAAAAACAACCCTCATGATTTCAAAATATTTCATATAGTTTGAAAACAATTTTAAGTAATATATCAAGTGCACGATTTCAAAAGCATCATTCATGTTTTCAAAAAACCTTATACATAATTTCAAAATTCATCTCGCATAATTTTAAAACATTTTTATAAATATACTTACCTAATACACCTACTTTATGATTTCAAAAGTATTATATATAAGGTTTCAAAAACATTAAACACATTTTTTTTAAAAAGAAACCCCATGCATAGTTTTCAAAATATTTTTCCTCATACATTGACTTAACTTTTAGATTCTGCTTCATATGTCGCCTTGACATATCTAGCATCTCAACTTCATAAGCATTTTTACTTCATGTTTTGACTTAAGCACGTCTAGTGCAAGATTTCAAAACATCTTCAACTTCTAAAATCCATATGGGATTTTTTTTTATCTCTACAATTAGACCTTTGTGGATTATTATCATACAAATTAGAGTCCTTAATTGGATAACTTGGGTACTTTAATTCGAACATTTCGATTCCTTATAATCAAAAATCGAATTTTCTTTTTAAAATCTTTCTATCTTTATAGTTAGATTCTTGATAATGTTTAAAGTACCAAATGAAATCCACGGAATGGATTCCTAGTGTGCTTTAAATACATGTACGCAATCAACAAAACAAATTAACAAATAAACAAATCTTTGTGGTTATACGACTATGTGTTTATGCATCTTGTGTTTTCTTTTATTCATTCTTTGTTTTTGTATACTCTGGATATTCGTTATCCAAATCCTCGTAGAATCTTTCATATCTTCATATGAGGGGTTCGTAGCAGGATATTCAAAAGGTACTACCTTAAATCCTTAATGGGCTTCTATGTAATAGTTAAGACCCTTGGATTATATAGTACCACTCCATGATTCATAAGAGACCCTTTTAGGGGTCTAGTCAAAAAGATTGATTCAAAAATCTGGTTAAGAATGACATGTGATGATATAAGCTGAAAAGACTCCTTGTTTGTCTATTAAAATCATTTATTGATTTAATAAAAGGGACCTTATGGTGGTCTAGTCACATTCATCACAGGGTTTATTCATTTGGTTTTTCCCCTACACATTACAAAAAAGACTGAGTGAACTATGCAAGGAATTGTGTAATTATGGACGCGTACATAATTATGAAATTTGGTGCACGGAAACCCAGTAAGATTTATTATGTGTAAGAACCGATAGTGACAAAAATAACAAAATGAGAACGATGTAATAGAGGTACGGTGGACGCACCAATAACACTTTATATACTTGTATATAAGTGTCCCTCTCACATTGAAAGAATGATATTATTTAAAGTTACTAGAAGTTCAAGAACTCCAACCGGTGTTGTTTGGTCTTTTCAACTTCATGTTTCAAGCTCTCACAAGTTTCCTCTAAATAAATTTCGGGACGAAATTTCCTAAAGTAGGGGAGACTGTGACACCTGGGTCACTGCGACCATCAAACAAATACCAAACCAATGAAATATTGTGTTTCATACTTGGGATTTGTACAAATATGTGTATCATTTGCACATATCAATTCTAGTTCGATTTCGGGCTCTAAATCGCTTTCTGGAAGGTTATACGCGCACTGATGCGTTAATATAATCAGTTTAATGCAACGAACACTCCGGAATAGTGAAATAGGCTTCACATACCTTAAATAACGTTTACATAACTTAGAAATAAGTTTTGAAGGTTGTGGTATGACAAAATCAAGTTAAATCGCTTACAGGGACTAAATTCGACAAACTGCGATAGGTATGCCGATTTGAACTGTAACAGACATTCCGGAACATGACCAAGAGTTAAACATACCATAAATGTCCTTTAAATAGCTTAGAAATAGGCTTTGAGAGGTTCGGTGTGCTAAAATAAACTTTGGGACATTCAGGGACTAAAAGCGTCAAAAAGTGCACAAGTTTGCACTTTCGCGCATAACTTACGTTCTGAATACATCCGGACATCCAAAAATTTATGTAAGCACTAAAATATTTTATTTTAGTGTTTGGCATGAGAAAAATCCATTCGTCGCGCAATTTGGATCGTTTTTCGCGCTTATGCGCATTCCGTCGTAATTAAGCGAACATCGCGATCGTACGACCAAACGAACCGACATCCGGGATATTTTTGAGCATGTTTCATGTCCACAATGTTTAGGCATCATTTTAGGGCCTTGAAAATGGCTTAACGAGCCTTAAACATGTCAGAAATGGCCTTAATACACAACGGGGACTGAATTGGAAACTTTGGAAACTGGTTGCTGATCAGAAGGACCTTGGCGTAACACCTAGCCCCCTTGGCGTCACGCGAGGCCCCTTCTGATCAGCAAAAGCCATTTTAACAGCTGTTTAGCACTCCCAACTCAATTCCACTTGTTGTTTCCTGATGTTGGGGGGCCAATGTGATGTACATGAGGTTACCAACAAGTGTAGGGATGTGATTAAATCACGGTTTACGAGAAACGATCCTAACGGTGGTCCATTTCCTATAAATACCCATCAAGTTCACTTGCAAAACCCACTTGAAATCTGAGAATTCTCTAAGTTGGGGTGTCTTATCATTTCATACCTGAGAATACTTGGAAGTTCAATCTTGCGGGGACCCTTTGTAAGTGTTCTTTCATTCTTTTAATTCGTTTTAGCGTTAAAGTCAAACTTTGTTTGACTTTCTGCGTTGACCAGTTTATGGTCAATGCGAAGTTCATTTGAACTTCATAACATGAGCGTGATCACGATGGTTATAGTCCCTAGTAACTATACCTACTGATTACCACGTTATCTAGGCTCAGTGACGAGTCGTAGTTTCGGTCAAAATGCGCAATCTTGCGTATTTTGTAACCAAACTACTCTTAGGTATCAAAACTGTTTGTTTTGATACCAAAACCTGTTTTCTAAACTTAGTTAAGCATGTTTTAATATGCTTAGCTCGTCACTTTTAGTTTAGTGCTTATATAGGGTCGTAAGGTAAGCGATCTAAACAATCGCTTATACTTTCGAACCCGACCCGTTTGGTCGATCATTAGGATCCGACCAAACACATTAGGTGACCATAGTATATAGGGAATAACCTTCCGAGGTTATACCTAATGGTCACGACGTTCAGTTAGTTGTATGATAGGTAGTTTATATGCCTTAGGTAAATTACTAAAATACCCCTTTGACGCCAAAATTCATTTTGAACATATGTAACATAACTTTTGATATCTAAACTGATTTGGTAACAATATTAGACATGTTAAGGCATATTTTACTTATCATAGGACTAGTTAGGCGTTCCGAACGCGTTTTACGCGAACGACACGTTAAAGTAGCATAAGCTACCTAAACGGGTCGTAATGGGTCGTAAGCACTTAGGTTAGGTTTCATTTTAGTATGTGGGCTTCGTTAAACCATATTACATGAGTTCCCATACTGGTTTGGTTTACGAACCCTCATTCTATCCAATCCTCCGATTTAGGTCCGGTATATTAACATAGTTACCTATATTAGGTGCCGTTTGATATCTGTGATCTCTAGCACTGTTTGGTTGTTACTCAAGGACTACTAAGCAATCTCAAGTGAGTACACAGACCCCTCTTTTACTGTTTTCCAAACATTTTGGGGTGGAAAACATGTGCCTACTTGTTACTTTCATGCTTTCCTGTTTTCACATCATATACTTGCTATGTTCATTAGTACATTTATAGTATATGATTTCATTGTGTTTATGCTATGTATGCCCATTGTGTGCGTACTTAGTACATTGTTTTACATTACATTTTATGCTATGTATGCCCATTGTGTGCGTACTTAGTACATTGTTTTACATTACATTTTATGCTATGTATGCCCATTGTGTGCATACTTAGTACATTTGTTATTCATCACATGCTTACATTTTTGGTATGACATTTGGTTTGTTTAAATGGGACAATGTACATTCATTAACACCGATCATGCCGCTCGGTAGTAGGTAGTGGTACCATAGGACTTGACAACTCCCATTCCTGAAATCCCGGGTTTGTTTGGATTGGAAGGAATGACCGAATCCGAATACATTTCTTTTGATAACCTTTACTAAAAGGGTTATCCGACTGTCGCAAGGCTTGGATGTATGAATTTTTACAATACCGCATAGATGTTTATATCAGTATAGCATGCATTTATTACACAAAACATAACTTTGATTTAAACCATGTTTTACTTCAATACCCTGTTTTTGTGCATTTTACATATGGTTTAGTTGATATATTTCACTTACCATACATAAACATTTTGACATTTATATACACAATTCATGATTTACATTAGACATAGACATTAGACATGGCTTTCACACAAACATTTTGACATTTGATTATACATAAACATTTTACTTTGGTGGTTTGGTTTGAGTAAGTGATTTAAGTAACGAGGCGTGTGTAACATGATACAAGCATGGTGGATACGCCGCTGGTACTTCCTATATATAAGTACTTGTATGGTATTACATATCGTAGCGTTATTTGAATCATTTCAATTTAGACATATAACATTTTATACAAATAACATACTTTTCACAATACATTGTTTTACAAACAACTTATCTAATACAAACTCATTTTACTTGGTTATTTACTTAACCATGTATTATTCTTTTATACATATATATCATTTGGTTTATTTATCGCTTTTCAAATGATTTACAAGACAAAGCAAATTACAAGGTTCATGACTAAACATTTTCTTAAACATAAGTCATGAATCTTATTTTCACAAAACCTATGTATCTCACAGGCATTTTTATGCTGACATACCTATTTTAACATGTGTTTCAGGATATGATGCATAGGATTTATCAAGATACACTTAGGCGGACTTGGGCCTTAGTGACAATAAAAGATGCAAGACTAGTTATATTATGTTATATTTCTTTGATTGTCAAGACATTGTAACTCTTTTAATCAATAAAACAATATTTCAATTTCCATGTGTTATGAAACAATGATTCTGTTACAACACTCCCCGACGTTTCCGCCACGTTTTGTTGTTTTACGTGGTCGGGGTGTGACAACAACTTCGGGGGTGAAATACATGTTACAATTATGACGGACATTTTTATACATGGTATGGTTAGCTTAAGGAGGGTATACTACTTAGATCATGTGAGTGACGGGCGCGACACTTAAAGCCATTAATCCTCGTAGTAGGACCGAGGGACATGAGTGATAGATCTATTTGGGTGTAGCGAGCCCACACCCATGAGGCCGAGGCGGCCCATAGTGGTGACTGTGTCTTACAGCCGGAAGCCCGGTGCAATTCCGCTAGGTTTGAGTTTTCCTGTATTCACTTCACATATGCTAGTGGCTTTGCAACCCATTGGTGATCTCTTTTTCCTTATTGCTACATACCAGGGACTTTCATACATACACCGTTTACAAAGGTTTATACAAACTCACATACACATGAACTTGCTCAACTTTTGTTGATTTTTCAACTACATGTATTTCAGGGAATTGATCGGATCTGGCGGGTGATGCACGTTAAGCTGCGTATTAAATAAAAGATGTCATCCAGGGGTGTAGGGTTTGGGAGGTGTAACCCTTTCCTGGACGGGTCACATGTCTCTAAACCTCGTTTTATTTAAGGTCTTTTGTTGAGTCCATTGTGAACTCATTTTTAAGCAAGTCATGGTTGTAACTTAATTTGGGTAGTTGTTTCAAGACATTTATGTTATGGCATTTTCTAAACTATATTAATGGATGAACATCTTGTGTTTTTGTCATATAGCATTGTTATGATTGTTGCTATGGTATTAAGAAGTCACACCAAATAAACCCACGCTTCCGCAAAAGCCAGGGTGTGACACAATAAGACCTTGATGTTTTCCCAGATTGAGCAGTTTAGTGTAAACCTCACCAAGAGCAGAGTTAAACTCTTTAGAGTGAAGAAGATAGGTAACAACCTGATGAAAACCCTGCTCAATAAGCCACTGGTTATCCCAAGTGGCTTGGGCAACCAAAGTTTTCAAACCATCTTTTTCCTCATCAAAAGCCTTCTGTTGAACAACCAAGGCCTCTCTATTAGATTTCAACTTCAATCGGTCAGCCTCAAAACTCTTTTTGAGATCACCCATCTCAATCTCGTGTATTTTTGTCAACTCATCCACTTTCTTGGCCCAAGCCAGCTCTTTCTCAGCGAAACCATCAATCTCCTTCTTCATTGCAGCAATTGAAGCCTTCATTTTTTCCTTCTTCTTGGAGGCTTCCTCGTATTCCTGCATACCTTGGGCAAACCGAGTAACACCTTCAGCCAACAGGGCTGAAAGGTTGCAGGAACTGAGCATCATCCTAGAAATAAGATGATCAACCTCCATCTCTGAAATGACATCCCGAACACCAGGAGGAGCAAAATGAGCTAAGGCTTCAGCACAAACAGCTGGATCTTTAAAACTATCTCCAACTTTAACCCCCCAGTTGGGTACATAAACCTCTTCACCCTCTGAACCTTTGAAGCTCTCAACGTTTTTGACTGACGGACCCTGAATGACAGGAGGGGTACCTTTCTTAACTAACTTCTTCTTTTTGCTTGAAACAATTAACTCCTTCTCCTTACCCTTGCCAACATCAATGGTCTGCTCTGCCGATACTTCAATATCATCACTAATATCAACAGCCTCCGAACCAGATGGCTGATCAACACCTTTCAGATAGCGTTGGGAACGACGAGTGGAAACCTTGGAGGCAGTAGTCTTGGTAAAGCCTTTAACATTTGGGACATTTACATAACCAGAACCCTCGAACCTATAATCAGAACCCCTAACAACCGCATCCTCACCCGGAGTAGCAGCAGCATCATCAAAGGCAACGTCAGAGGTGTCATCACTTTTGATAAAGTCAAGTGCAGACATAACTGCAAAACAAACAAAAACACATGAGCAAACACAGAAATAGGAACACAAAAGCACGAGAAGAACAAATGCATACCCTTCCCATCTCTCATGAGCACCGGGTCTCAATCATATTTTTCCCACAATTTACTAAGACCCAATAACACCAACAAATGCTCCGGAAAGGGACGAAGCCTTGAAGAGCACTCCCTAAGAGTTTCTAAAAATCGAGTATTTATATCAGACGCAGAAGGCTCAGGTTCATTCAGAACGGCATCCGGGTGTCTCCAAACAAGTTTGAAATGAACAATCTCCTCGGACACCCAGAAAAACCGGTCCTTCCAGACCCCAAGTGTAGAAACCATGGACGAAATCAAACAGGTATCAACTTGAGTGGTCTCGAAGGTAAACCAATCACCATTCTTAGCAAGCCGGAAGAAGCGGCGGAAGGACAACAGAGATGGGTCATACCCGGAGGACCGACACAAAATTTCAAAATGTAAAACCCTAGCCATGCCAAGGGGGTGAATCTGACCAAAAGACACTCGATAGTATTCCAGAATATTCAAAATAAAGTTTGAAAACGGGTGACGAAGATTGGAAAACTCAAAATGCCGACAATATAAAGCAATCGAACCAGAAGGACATTCATTGACAGATTTATCACAAGCCGGTGCAACCGGTTTAAACTTTGTCCCTATCCCCCATTCCATACAAAACAAATCGACTTCCTCTTGAGTCATTCGAGAAAACGACTTTGCCATATCCTTACGAGCACCCATTATATGAGAAATTAAACAAAAAAAAAAGCAGAGGAAACTAACCTGATTTGATAAAGGGGAAAAACTTGAGGAAAAAGAGGGCAAGTAATGTTCTTCTGATAAAATATGTGTAAATAAA
This sequence comes from Helianthus tuberosus, assembly GCA_030545235.1. NCBI lineage: Eukaryota > Viridiplantae > Streptophyta > Magnoliopsida > Asterales > Asteraceae > Helianthus > Helianthus tuberosus. The sequence continues at coordinate 68,489,214 of CM060406.1, forward strand.
TAAGATGAAAGGTAATGATTAAGGGATAGAATTAAAACCGCCGCCTGACAAACTGCCACAAGTCATGTCAACTGTCTTGTCAAATTTCGAAATTCAAAAACCCCAACCGTTCTCAACCTTCCAACCCTGGAACCCTTGAAGCCTTTAGGCAATAAAATACACGTATAAAAGTAAGAAGTCTTTGAGCTCATTTCCCAAAGCCTCTGACTTGGGGGGCTGATGACGGGGGTAGCCCAAGACCAAATATAAACGATTTAAATACGTAAATGCCCATAAGGAAAAATGGTTCAAGGGTTAAAAACCTGGGAAGTCGAGATAAAGTAACACGGAACAGTAAGTAGTCATGTCTCTGGATTACTTCACCAACTCGCCAGCCGCAAAAGCAATGCAGGTCCACAGAACACACTCTATTATCCAGGGGTCAAAAGGCTTCAACCCCCGAAAGGGTAAGCCCCACACTGCAAGCATGGTCACTAGTCAAATGCATTCCTCTTTGGGAGATGTCTTCTCCTATATATTAGACACTTCATTTACTAAGCAGGACATTCCTGGCCAACCCTGATTCCTGAAATCTCTGGTCATTCACTCCGAGTACTTGCTTCATGCGAGTTACTCCCTTTCACATCCAACACACACATTATGTTTGCTCCTTCATCCGAATCTGAACACACTTCAGAGGAGGATCTTTAGTAAACAATAAAAATAAACTAGTGAACCTCCTTCCACGTCTTGCAAACGTGGGGGGACCCCACGACCTGCGTTAGGCAAAGCTGAACCCCTCAACCCTTTCGCCTAACCAGCCCAGCTCCTATCCTTGGTCTATTATTTGTTGCATCAACATTTAGTTACTTGATATAAGTTATTTACTCAATAGTTCCTGAAGATGTAAAATGACAATAATACTCTCATGTGCAAGGCACATGACCATATTTAACAAAAAATCTGACTTAGTTAGGGCTAAAGGACATAACTTGTAGGATTTTGAAACGTTAAGGACAAAACTCATCTATTATCGCTTCTATCATCTTTTTTGGTATTTCTATAAGCAAGAGAGATTTTCTTCCAAATAGCAAATACAATCACGTGAATACTTTAGGTCTTGTTAACATCAATTCCTAACATGGCCGGCCAATTTACTCAAATCTATTTACGGACACCTTTTGGTCAAGGAATTGCATTAAGTAGTGATCATTCCAACTTGGTCGATTTGCTAATTTCAACCTCAATCAACGCGTTTGACATTAAAACCTCCTAATTGATTTTTGTATTGACTATCTACATAAAATCTACGAGGTTGGTATGTTTTTTTATGTTTAAGTTATGTTTGGCCAATCTCTTAAAAATCACCAATTTGACTTTAATGCATAAAAAATTATTTTCACAATTAAATTAATTTTCGCTATGCTTAAGGGTGTTAGGAGTGGAGTCGGCAAAGGGGTTTGCCGCGCGGCAAACACCGCCGCCAACCCTTTGCCGATGCCGAAAATCAAGAGGGCCGGGGTATGCATGCCGACGCGGGGACCATAGTTTCAAACGGCATTATAGCCATTGGGGATTTAAAAAAAATCATTTTTACATTTTATAAATTAACCATTTCAAATCCATTTTCTCCAAACATCACTCTCATCCATTTTTACCACATTTCACTATAATTTTTTCAAATCTTTTCAAAAAAATGGAAGGCTCAAACAAAGGTGAAGGCAAAAAAAAAATGGTAGGGTCCAGTTCGAAGTCGAGGGCTCAAGATAAACGTGGTTCGGGTGGTTCTAGTGTCCCGTTTCATCCGCACCTTGGGTTTGCGAATCAAACTCAACCTCCATTTTATTTTAACCAATCCATGCATCAACCTTTCGGTTATGATACCCAACCCATCCAAAATTGGATGCAACACGGTCCGACGATGACTCGACCCGGTTATTATGATTACTTCTTAGAAGCCCAAAATGCTTTTGACCCGTTTGCTTTTCAAACCCCAAGCTCACTATCACCGAGACCTTTTCAAACCCCAAGGTCACAATCACCGAGAGACGTACAAGATGACTCCGATGAGGAGTTCGTGCGACTCCGATGAGGAGTTCGTGCCGGAAACCCAAGAACAAGAGTTAGATGAGGATGAAGATGTTGCGGTTGAAGAAATCCCGTGAACGAAAATGTAGCCGAACCGGAAAGAAAAGGAAAAGCGAAACGGGAAACTTGGACGCCTAGACAAGAAGAGGCGTTGGCAAAGGCTTTTATTCATTGCACTTTGAATAAAAAGAAAGGCAATCAACAAAAGGCGGATGGGTTTTGGAAGAAAGTTCTAAACCGCTACAATGAAACGGTCGGAGGAAGTAACCGAACCCACCACCAAGTTCGATCAAAACGGATGACGATGCAAACAAAAATTAACACATTCAACGGTCTATATCATCAAGCGGTAATTTTTTTATACGGTTTATTTTTTAACGAAATATTTGGATTAAGTTGTTGATAATTTATTATTTTAGGATCGTTTACGTCCTAGCAGGAATGACGATGCTTATGTAATAAAGCAAGCGCTAAAGGATTACAAAAGCAAAGAAAAAAATGATTTTGCTCATATTGCGGCTTGGGAGATTGTTAGAATAAATCAAAAGTGGTCGCCGGTACCTTTATTGAATGAAGAAAGCTCCGGCTCGGGTCAAGAAAGAAAGTATTCGGATTCGGGAAATTATACACGAGGATCACCGAATGTTGAAATCTCGAGCGGATTCAGACAAAGGGAAATTCCCGACATAAACGAGGATCCCTCGCCAAGACGACAAACGAGAAAGGAGAGAAAGGACAAAGGACCATCTTCAAGAAACGAAGACCCAAGAGATATAACACACAAATTCGAAGAGTACAAGACCATGAAAAAAGAGATAATGGAAATTAAACGTATACGAGAAGAAAAATACTTGACCTTGGCGGATGAGCAACGAGAGGCGTTGCGACAAACAATGTTCGACAAGGACTTGGAGACGTATAATCGTCCTACCGACAATGTTCACCCTGTTATGTTGGAAATCACACTCGCTAGAAAACGTGAGATCGCAAAAAAATATGGACGGCCTTGTGATTTTTAGTTTTTTTTTTTAAGTTAGATTTTATTTAAAATGTAATGCTTTATTTTTATTTAAAAGGAAAAATTACAAGTTTTGTCCTTTATTTTTATAGCACTTTTCAGGCGGTGTCCTTTTTAACGAATGTTGACAGACGGTGTCCTTTACTAGGTATTTTGTTGCAAGTTTAGTCCTTTACACCCAACCCAGTTAAAAAACCCTGTTAATTGTTGACAGGCGGTGTCCTTTACTAGGTATTTTGTTGCAAGTTTAGTCATTTATCTAGGTATTTTGTTGCAAGTTTAGTCCTTTACACCTAGTAACAAATTACCTAGGTAAAGGACTAAACTTGCAACAAAATACCTAGTAAAGGACACCGCCTGTCAACAATTAACAGGGTTTTTTAACTGGGTTGGGTGTAAAGGACTAAACTTGCAACAAAATACCTAGTAAAGGACACCGCTTGTCAACATTCGTTAAAAAGGACACCGCCTGAAAAGTGGTATAAAGATAAAGGACAAAATTTGTAATGCTTTATTTTTATTTATAAAAAGTTTATGTTTTTTCCATTTTATCTTAAATTTAAAAAAAAAAAAAAAGGTTTGCCACTCAGCCAGTGTTTAAACCATTGCCAACATTTTTCAGCAAAATTTAAACACTTTTGACTGATTGACATGACGCACTCTGATTGGTCGATTTTTTTGATTTGCCACTCTAGGGTGTTTAACCACTCCTAACACCCTAAGATCTAAAACACATCAAATGATTATTATAATCATTCGAAACAATGTTTGTTATCTATACAACATATTTTCTTCCAAAATCCTATTGTAGGTCAAAACCGGTCACTTCACTCCATCTTCACTTTATATTCATGACTTGAAGATTCCTGGTAATCATAATTGCACTTTCTAAAATTATATACTATTTTGATACGATATTAAAGCTATAGATATCACAAATAGCTCAAGAACCAAAAACTAACCCTACTAAATTTTGAAATAATGGAACTAGGGAGGGATTGAAAAGGGTGCTACTTTCTACACCCCCTAATTACTTTTTACACCCCTCTCCTCTCACATACTTACAGGTGGGGCCTGCGTGGGACCGGCAGTTTTCCTCTCACAAGGTATAATCAGGAGGGAGGAGGGGTGTGTTTAGAATCAGCCAGCCATTGAAAAGGGTTGAAAATAACGTATAATGGGTGGGTGAATACTACACTGTAAATAATTAAATAACGATTCGAAGGTGAATGCTATATTTTAGCTTTTGATTTTCTTCGACATTATTAGTGCTGGTGTATGGGCTCAGGATGGGCGTTGAATGTGGAATGATTTGTATGAATCTTTAGGGGGGATGTAGTTGTACGGGAAGGGTGGTAGTGGACATTAATGGTGACGTGACAAATGTGGTTGTGACCGAAGACATTATGGTGGTTGATTGGTTTGAATACAAAACGAATTTGAAAAGAAATAAACAGAAATACGAAAAAAAAATGATAATACTTCTACATGAATAAAAGCTTAAAGAAATATTTTATCAACTTTTATTAAAAAAAACAAACATCCACCATCACCAATGCAAGATGCTAAGACCATGCGTAGTCGTTGGGGTGAATAATGGCCTACCCTAGGGCGTTTTGCGCCACGTGTAATCCTAGTCATCAAAGGGGTTTATTCACAAAGGGGCATAGTGGTGATAACGCCCAATAATGCCCCGTCAATCATTACACAATCATTAAATTTTTTAATTAAATTTCATTAAATAAAAAACATTACATTCTAAAAAAAAAACGGAATTAGTAAAAAAATATATAAAAGTTGATAAAAAAAATGTTATCTTTGGAAGTTTATAAAGTTGAAAAGTTAGCTTTTGAAAGTTTAAAAATCATTTAAAACCATATCTAAACCACAGGACCAAAGTTGTCATGTAAGACCCATTCTAAATTAACATTTCTATATCAATAAAGTAAGCATTTTATATCAAAAATGCCACTTCGCAAAAACTTTTACATCATAAATATTCAAACATGTTTAAAAGATTCAAAAACATGGTTATAGTTGTTTACATAATTCACTTTTTAGGTTATGCGGTATGGGCGACGTCCCCCCTCCGTCCAGGACCGGCGACGATCCGCACACCGTGACGCCCCCTTGCGTCGTCGTCCTCACCGTCCAGCAAAGGACGTTTGAGACGTTCCATGTGAAGACAAAAAAGGGTGGGTCCCAAGGCTTTTGACCGTTTAATAAAAAAAAAATTACTACCAAATTCAAAATTCATTCAAACGGTCACTTTCCCCCTTTTTATAAAAATCCAATCCATTTTCATATTCATTCACCATTTTTAACCCCTTTTTTCTACTTTTCATCCACCAAACTCATCTCTCTCCCTTATTTTTTATAAAACATCTTCCACTTTTATAAACTTATATTCTACCATGGATCCCTTCAACAACCCGAACAACCCGAACGTCCCCAACAACCCGAACAATCCCAACAACCCGACCCAACCGAACATCCTGAATGTTTTCTCGGTTCCGGGATACTATCCGACGATAGAACCGAACCAATTCTCTCAATATTCCTCAAACGCCTTTGCCGCATTCCAACACGCACCGAACGTTTTTGCTCAACCGCAACAAAGTCAAACCCTACAACAATTGATGATGCGGGGTGCTTTTAATATCCAACACTTTCAACCCGAACCGAACCCGACACAACCCGTTCAACCCCAACCGAACCCGACGCAACCTGAACGATCCGAACCCGACAAGGATGTGGAAGTTGTTCCCGAGACCCAACCGCAAAAAGGCAAACGAAGAAAAGGCAAGCGAGTGGTGGGTGAGCAACCGTCCAAAGCAAAGGCGAAACCGTGGACGCAAATCAAGGAAGAAGCCTTAGCGAAGGCTTACATAGGCACGTCTACACACCCGACAAAAGGTTCGTAAAAATAACTTTTTTTTTTAAGTTTATATTTTGTAGTATTAGTTTTTTTATTTTTTGTAACATATTTTATAGGTAATAATCAAACGGGTGAAGGGTTTTGGAAGGCGGTTTTGGCCAAGTTCCGTGAGCTAATGGACCAAGGCCCGTATCGAGATATCGACTCGATGTCATTCAAGTGGCGAAAAATGAACGGGTTCGTCAATAAGTTTTGCGAAGAATATAATAAAATATATTCAAGTGGGCGTCGTAGCGGCATGAGCGACGAGAATGTGTTTAAAAAGGCGTTGGAGATGTACAAGGCGAACAATAATAATACCTTGTTCGCACACGTTCGCGTGTGTGAAATTTTGCGAACACACCAAAAATGGGCGCCGATTCCGAACGAGGTGGAGATGGCGAAACGGCAAAGAACATCAGAATCTGGTAGTTATAGCGCCGATGGATCGGAAGCGAGGTGTCACATAAACTTAAACGATGACGCCGAGTTCGACGAAGAAGAATACGCCGTATATGAAGCGGAGCGTCCCCCGGGCTGGGACAAATCAAAGAAGAAGCGGGCGAATGAGAAAGGAAAACAAAAGCTGGACCCGAAGATGGACGAGTTTATGACACCATTTAAAACGTACACCGAGGTCACAGCCCAAAAGGCGAAGGCGAAGGAGCGGGCCATCGAAGAAAAATCTCGTGTGGCGGGTGAAAAGTTACGCGTGACGGGAGAAAAATTTCGATTGTCCGATGAAAAGATTCGGCTCAAGAAATGGAAAATATTAACGATGGATGTCGATAGTTATCCCGAGCCGAAACGTTCGACTTTGCTAAAACTACAAAACGACATCATGAATAAGCATCAAAGTGGTTGATTTTTTTCTAAGTTTATATTTTTTTTAATTTATTAGGATTTTTTTTAAGTTTATGTATTGTGTTTTAATATTAATGAAAATATTTTCTTAAGTTATTTGTTAAATGTTTAAAATAATGGAAGACTAAAATATATATATATATATATATATATATATATATATAAGTGGTGGGGTAGAATCATCTAGGATCATCCTCCCATTTTCACTAGTTTTGTGGGATGGACCATTCTTGGGAGGACTATGATGTGGCGCCTAGGTGACGTATCATCCTCCAAAGGAGGATGGACACCATACCATGTAGCCTTATAAAACAAAACAAGATCAAATGCGGAAGCTTCATTTAGACGTGTGTTCGGTTCTTGTTCGTTACTTGATCTTCATCCGAGGCCTTTGACATTCACCTAGTGTCAAAACCAACATAAACTTTAGTTATGAAGGTCTTGAAACATTGTAAAACAAGTTCCATAAACAAAACAATCAAAATAAAAAAAAAATGTCAGCTATAAGGCCTCTCGCGTGCCGCGAGAGGCTTGACCCTTTTCCATCGCGGGCCGCGAGAACAGTCGCGTGACGCGACAATGTGAGTGGGTTGTGGTCGCTTGACGCAACAAGCCAATTTCGACAGAAGGTTTCTTTCTTTTGAGTTGCATTTTTGCCCAGCCACGTATTTCCTTAAGTTTAACATAAACATGCATAACTTTCAAACTACACATCTGTTTTACACGGTTCTCGTTCCTATGCGACCGTATGAAAATTACACATACGTATAACACCTTGGTCGAAATCCGATTTATAAGCTAACAGCTTATAAATCCTTTTTACGATTATTCGACCCGTTTCATTTTAAATCACACTACATGTTTTATAACAATGGTCATTTCTTATCATTTTTACCTAATCCCGGGCTTGTCAAACATTAGCGTTTTTGCTCCCATTACACGGTTTGCGCATGCACTTACATCATGCTTGTCATCTACAATTCAAGCATACACATTTTATCAATATTCAATCAATGAAATCAAGTTTTCTATGTTTTGACCCAAATCCAAGGGTTCATTAAGTCAAATTTTGGCGTGTCGGTTTCTCGGCTTACGCACTCATTCTACCAACTTGTTGCGTGACATTCGAGTCACTTCGAATCACTATCGTTTTAAACATCTATTTGACCCGTTTGGTTGTTGAGTGAATTCCATCACTACAATGACATACCAAACATGCTCTAACTATCTATTTTGACCCGTTTAGTTGTCAAATGAGTTCCATCACTTCAATGGCATACCAAACTCGTACATTTTGCTATAACAACACTAACATAACTACGACTAATGTATATACATAATGTAACGACTAATCTATATGTGTATATATATATATATATATTCCAAAATAGTGTTTTAATGCGAGGAGATGGAAACTTAGGTCCTAATTTTTTTTAGTTATTTGTATTTTTTAAAGTTTTTACATACAAATGTGTAAGTTATATACATAAAAACTTATTAAATTAATTTTTTAAATGTTTTTTAACGTTCAACTTTCTCCAACATGTGTTAGATTATGTATAGAAAATATTTCTATACAGAACTTGAACACGTATAAATTGTCTAAACAAACGAAAGCGTTCATATATCTTGAATCACTCAATTTATGTCGAAATTGTTCAGATTTCTTCAATCAATTCTTTTTTTTACTTTTAAAATTTTTATGATTGGCTATTCATCTTCTCCTCTCTTTTTTCACGTTAATTTGTTTTGTGAATCAGACATTTATATATATGAAACGCCCTATTCTGGAAGTCTCATTTGTTAGTTTTACTTTTTAACAAATGATTATCAGAAGGCGAATTGGAAATAAATAATCTCATCTAACTAAATTTGGCTGATAATAATACCAAGTCAGTTATTGACCGATAATAATCCGAACGGGTTAATTTTTTTTTTTTTTGTAAAATAGTCCGCCGTTAAAATAGCTTAACGGAGTTAAGTTTTTTTCCGAATTACAAACCGATGTTTTAGGGCTTTTGATCAGAACGACGATACGAGTCGATTGATGTAAAACTTACCTTGAAATTATGCTCGAAATGGCTTGATTTTTGTTAATTGAAAGTTTAAACACCCGAATTGAAGCACCGTTTTCGTGGGTTGGTGCAGTATTTTGAGGTAAGTTTTACATCAATTGACTCGTATCCTCGTTCAGATCAAAAGCCCTAAAACATCGGTTTGTAATTTGGAAAAAAACTTAACTCCGTTAAACTATTTTAACAGCGGACTATTTTACAAAAAAAAAAAATAATAAAAAAAAAATAAAAAATTGACCAGTTCGGATTATTATCGGCCAATATTATCGGTCAAAATGAGTTAGGTGAGATTATTTATTTCCAATTTACGTTATCAAAATAAAAAAATAAAGTATTCGTATCAGAAATGTAATTCAAAGCAAGAACAAGCATAGTTTAAAGCATCCCAAAACAATAACATACGAAGATACTATGGGATGCTAGTCTCTCATCAGGTAGTGTTCGCAACTACCAGTCTACCACTACCATTTCAAAAAATTATCCACTATCTATGCTTTAGCATATATGCATACTAAGGGTATGTTTGGCAAAAGTAGCTGGTAGCTGGAAGCTGTAAGCTGGTAGCTAGTGGCTGGAAGCTGGTAACTATAGCTGGTAGCTAGTAGTTGTAGCTTTTTAGATATATTTGGTGTTTGGTAGAATAGCTGGAGCTTTTAATAAAATGTATAAAATGACCAAAATGGACATAACTAAAAATTTAGAAAGTTGGTGCATTAAAAAGTTCCTTATTTTTAGAGGTTAAAATAGTCATTTTTTCCCTAAAAGCTTGTAGCTCCTTCTAAACGCTACTATTAGAGGCTATTAGTAGCGTTCAACCAAAAGCTTCAAGCTCCTAACCTAAAAGCTTAAAGCTCCTTCAACCAAACAAGACTTTTTATTGAGTAGGAGTTTTTTTCTTAAAAGATTAAAGCTAGAAGCTCCTAAAAGCTCCATGTCAAATATACCCTAAATGTCAGTCGCGCTGAGTAAGTGCTCGTTTATAAAATAGTAAATAATTCTAGCAAAACATACATATAATAAAAGGGTTGACATAATTTTATATATATTGATTTCGAGTGATGATGAATAGTAATTTTATTTTTATAATAATATATAGTTTTTTATTATTTTATTATTTTATATATTATAATAGTTTATTATATTTACTTTTAATAACATTTTTTTCTTTTTTAAACATATATTTCCTTTACCCTTTTTAATAATTGTTTTTTTTTCTTTTTTTAAACATATATTAATTTATCGATTAATTTGATACTTCTTTAATATGTTACGTTTATTATTTTTTTCTAAAAACTTAAGTACGTAGTTGTGCTTGATTTCTTTACCTGACATTCCGTTATAAGTTCTGTTAAAACGAGGTTATACTCAAAATAAAGTATTTATTTGGTATCATAAAACGGTACGATTATAAATAAATTGTTCTAATGGTTTGACTTTCTAAACAGATTTCTTTACCTGACATTCCGTTATAAGTTTTGTTAAAACGAGGTTATACTCAAAATAAAATATTTATTTGGTATCATAAAACGGTACGATTATATACTAAATTGTTCTAATGGTTTGACTTTCTAAACAACATGCTTTATTTTCAAATCACGTTTGTTTTATATTATCATTTGCTCGGTTTCGCCGCAGCCCGGATATAAAAAAACTAGTACACGTTAAACCTTGAGATTTATCTTTAACAATAAAATTTAACACTTCATTTTAAAGGAAATTGTTCCGTAAATTTTATGACTTGTATTAATTTATTGTTGATCTTCTTATATGTATTGTGATATAGGATAAATTTGTATATACAGTATAGAAAATAGTTTTCGCGTATCAGGGGGCATGGTCTCATGACGGTTGAGGAGTCGATCTTAAAAATAGCTTCAAGCAGGACAAGTTTTCACGTGAGATATTTTACCGTTCAAAAAAGAGTAATGTGAAACATATACAATGGAGTTTTAAACCGTGCGGGAACTAAACTAGTACGTCTAAACAATAGGTTTTCTGGCATCTATAATAAACCACGTGAGATTTTGTTGATTATAGTCATAATACCGTAACGTGTTAGATTTTTAGTTTTACTTTCTGATAGTGTTTTTTTTGGTTTCTAACGGAAAATTCTTAACAATACAGTAACGTATTTGATTTCGAGTTTTACATTACAATTGATTTTTGTTTCTATTGATGGAAAATTCTTGATAACACCGGTACATGTTATATTCCGATAGTTTGTTTGTTTGTTTCTATTAATGGAAAATTGTCATTAGGGCTTAAGCCAAAAAAGAAATTTAGCGGTTTACGCCAATAAAGTTGAATCCATGCACCCATCCTTCATTTCACGGGTCGAGCCTTCCATCTCCTAATTTTTTCCATTTTTAATTTTAATAGATTTCCCAAATTTCCTTTTATTCACCAAAAAAAAATAGAAAGCATAATTAGATAAACTGAAAAGAAATAAAAGCATTAATTTGGACTGTTAGTTAATGCTTTGTCATAACTTTAACAATATATCAAGTAGTTATTGACCCAGTACCTCGCTGCGGATAGTGCTGTTTTCACGGTAGAAAAAAAATCTACACTTTCGTTTATCCAACGTTGGTCATAGATTGTAAATTACATATTTAATTGGTTAGCAAGTGAACATAAAATAGCAAATTTGAGCAAAGCGGTGTGTTGAAACCAGTGTTTGCAAAAATCGCGATTACTCGGCGATTAATCGCCGACTAGTCGCTAGTCGGCCTCCTACTGAGTAATTTTTCACTAATCAGTCAAAAAATCGCTAGTCGGTCAAAGCCGCCCTAGTCGGCCCAAGTCGCCCTAGTCGGCCCATTTGAAATCCTTACAAAACAGGCCCAAGATTACAACTTTAGCCCATTTTCCTTATCCCTTACCCTAATATGATGAAGAATTTGAGTCGGAGAAAGAGGATGAAGTAGACGAGGAGATTGAATACGAGTCGGATGGTGTCGAAATCATTGAACACTACGAGGATGACGATTACATTCGAGCTATTTGTTAATGTTTGAGTTTTAAATATTGAGACTTGTTATGTTATGACTTATATGTATGTTTAGTTTGTATTTTGAACTACTTTTACCTTTTTAAGTATTATATTAAAATGGATGTGTGAGTATATATATACATATTTATAAAAATAATAAATTTACATATAAAATTTCCGATCCGATTAATCCCGAGTAATCACGAGTAGTCGCTAGTCCCCACCTCACCGGCTGACTAGCGACTAGCGAGTTCTCCAACCTTGGTCGAAACAATTGCATATTTTGAACTGTTAAAAAATAGTTGATATGAATATGAAAGAAAATAATGTACATAAGAAACGTAGGACATAGGTTATAATTTTATCAACAAAAGTAGTAAAAAGTAATAAAGACACTTTCTTTAAATATTTGGAAAATTATAATAAATATTCTTTTATAAATGGGCCTGATGATCATGATTCAACTGGGCTAGTTCAGGACCCAAGTCCATCATCTTACCCGAACTAGAAACATTCCCTCAAGATTGAAGAATTATGTGGTAGGGACAGGTCATCACAAATCTAACCGAAAAGGGTAGGGTCCATGTTAAAAAGGGAAAAGGGTAGTGGTGTTGAGCTAAGCAGCACGGGAACGGGTACGGGACTGGAGTATGGGGATGATACGAGTACGGGGAGAGGCAAAACTCAAAAATCCAAGATACAGGTACGACAAAAGTACAACAAAAAAATATAAAAAATAAAAATATATTAAACAAAGTCCAAAATAGATATATATTGATGTAAACTATAAACTCCAAATTTTAAAAATATATTTTATTATTAAGTTTATAAAATATAATATGTTTAATGTTTCGAGTAGTATTCAAATTTCAATTAATAATATAATTTTATATTATATATCAAATGAGCATCAAACTTAACTAAATAAGTCCATGTAAAAAAAAGAAAATAAACAGGCCGTAACTTTTGTTTATCTGATTATCTCTTCCTTCTTCATCTAAGGGCATGTTTGGCTAAGCTTTTTGAAACAACTTATTGACTTATTGGCTTTTTAAAAAGTCATAAGCTCCAAAATGATGTTTGGCAATGAGGGTGTATGTGAGAGGAAAAAGTGACTTTTCCAAAAAGTCACTCCATGCTGACTTTTCCAAAAAGCCAATAAGTCAATAAGTTGTTTCAAAAAGCTTAGCCAAACATGCCCTAAGTTCTAACCCTAGTTACAACACCCATCGGAAACTTTGAACAACCGCAACCCCCTGCCGAACAAATAGAGTCTATTAATATGGAAAGTGATGAAGTTGAAAGGCTGACGTCCGCGAAACGTCAAACTGCCGTCCCCACTTTCCTAGAAGCGGTTCGATGTCGTCCCCATATTCCCGGAAACGTTTGGGGGACGTCCCCATGGCGTTTCCGTCCCCAAACCATCCCCGGGACGGGTACTCAATGATCGATGTCATCCCCGCGTTTCATAGGTGTTGAGCATGTTGATTGTTATTGAGTTTGTTATGCCTTCTCTCTCACCTAATCTTCTGTATTCTCTCATCTTTTCTTCTTGGTTAAATTAAGTTGTGTTGATTGAGCCCTAATTTCCATTGTTAATTTTTATTCCTTAATTGATAGCCAATTTCATATTCTGTGTTTACTTCATTGGTACTTTCATTGAACATCGGCACAAATGGCTACTCGTGCCAAAGTCCAGGAGGATATCGATAAAGCCTTGCAAGATGGTCAGAACAAACTCCGACGTGATATGGATTCAATCACTACGGCGTTAACAAAACAAGATGAAACCCTCAAAGAATTTCTCGCTCAGTTTGCACAGGACCTCATAAAGAGATTACACGGAATTTCGATTCCCCGGGTAGTGGTTCCTCTGGACAGTCTCACAACATTGATTCTATGGTGTTAGGGCGTCACAAACCGACACATGTGTCATTAGCCAGATTTTCTGGTGATAATCTGGATCGATGGATTGCACAAGCTACTAGGTACTTTGATTTCTATTCCATCTTAGATCTAGACTGATTGGTGGTTTCTTCTTTTTAATTGGATGATATGGCTGTCGATTGGTTTGATTAGACGCAACGTCATGATCGAATCACCACATGGGGTGCATTTACTACGGTACTTTGTAAATGTTTTCGTCCCCGAGATTTAGAAGAACCAGAAGGTTTATTGGCCAAATTGCAACAAACAACGACTGTTACCGATTTTTGAGGCCATCTCCAATCGTACAATTCTCCTTCCGATGGCTTGTCTCGTCAGTTGTTTTATCTTCGGCTTATGATTGGATATCAAACAATCCATTTTAATACATCACCATCCACCCTCGATGAGGCTATGCACTTGGCTCATCTTCATAAGCAACGGGTCCTATGTGAAAAGGGTTTAGGCCGTGTTGCTTTAGGCTCTGGTAAGGCCATGTTACCAACCCCTAAAACGCCACCACTAGATACCCCACCGGCCTTCCGTCGCCTAAATCTGGTAACCTTAATTTAGCTGCTCAAAAGCTTGTTTTCAAACGATTAACCCCAATAGAAATGGCTCAGAAGCATTCTCAAGGGCTCTGTTATCGGTGTGACGAAAAATACACTTCGATGACGATTCTAAAAATTTTGACCAACTTACCAAAGTTGCCACCAAACAACTCCAACTGGAAGCGGTACATGTGATATGCACAAAATACAACATATAAATTATATCAAACAAGGCATAAAATCAACCCCTTTTACGTACAAACGTTGGAAAAAATACGTTTCTTTATATACTTTTGATTTTCAGGACTAAATGAGCTTAAATGTACAAAAGAAACAAATTAACGGCAAAAACCAACATAAATACAAGAAAGAAGAGTTGACACGCCATGCCTACCCTCCAAGCTACACCCCAAGACCAAAACAACTAACAAGAAGTCAAGCACGGGGCCGTGCCACCAAGGCATGGGGTCGTGCCCCACTCCAGAGTCCATGCAGAACAAGACAAACAAAGCAGACAAGAGACACGAGGTCGTGTCCTATGGACCCCACTTTCGACCTCCCACTTAATCCTGGGTAAGTCCTACCAGTCCTTTTGTAAAAAAAATATTAGCTCTTAGACTGATTAGGGCTACCTGATGCAATATGTCCATCTCCTTTAGGTTAGTTAGGTCTATGTGCTTAAGATCATCAAACAAATGACAGATTATCAGGGACATGATTATCATCGTTTGCTGCAAAAGCATAACTCACGAAATGTTGATCAGAGTCGATTCCTGTTGAAATATCAATAAAGTGATCAAAACTCTGATCATTTCCCATTCCAGTTGATGAACCTTCCTGACTCAAAAGTGTCGTGTTACCAAAAACGTAACTCTCAAACACCTTTCTAGTTTCCTAGAGCGTTTTCTTTTGGACAAGCTCCCTTTCGAATATTAGGAGCTTTCCATGGAGCTAAGTCAGTCTCATGTCCTTGAAATCTAGGGATGTTCTCATCACTATAGCTATGGTGTCCCATTTTTCAGGCAAAGACCTCAGAAATTGGTTACTTAAAGTTGTTTTAGTAAATTCTTTATTAACAGACTTTACTTCACTGATTAGAAATGAAAAACGTTCAAACTGTTGAGTCAGGGTCTACCATTTAACATGAGTGAAGGTTTCATATTGTTGGTTAAGGATTTCTCGAGTATTCTCGATAACATCCTCCGTGTCACACCCCGACCGCGTAAAACAACAAACCGCGGTGGAAACGTCAGGGAGTGGAGTGGCAGAATTATTGTTTCACAACCATGGTATTTAAAGTTTCGTTTTATGTATACGCAAACGGATTACATTGTCTTAAAACAGAGAAAACAAAGAGTACATAACATAATTAAACTATTCTTGCTTCATTTTATGTCACTAAGGCCCAAGTCCGCCTAAGTGTATCTTGACCAATCCTACGCATCAGCTCCTGAAAACACATGTGAAAATAGGTACGTCAGCATAAAAATGACTGTGAGATACATAGGTTTATTGATTTAGGATTCATGACTTGTAGTTGAAAGAAATGTTTAATAAAAGTTAGTCATGAATCTTGTAAAATGTTTTCCTTTGTAAATCATATGAAAATTGATAAATGTCTAAGTTATGTTGTATGTAAATCAATGTCTTGTGAAAATATGTCGTTTGTTATAAAATGTAATATGTTCTTGTTGAAATGATTTAGATAACGCTACGATATGTAATATCATAAAAGCACTTATATATAGGAAGTACCAGCGGCGTATCCACCATGCTTTTATCATATTACACACGCCTCGTTATTTAAATCACTTACCCAAACAAACCACCAAAATACCTTGTTTAAACCGATGTCAAAATGTTTATGTGTAAACAATGTCAAATGCCAAATGTAAATCATGTAATGTATAATCAAATGTTATGTATGGCAAGCGAAAGGTGTCAACTAAAGCCATAGGTAAAATGCACAAAACAATGTATTTGAATAAATCATAGTTTAAATCAAAAGTTATGTTTTGTAAAATAAATGCTTTATTGATACAAACATCTATGCGGTAATGTTAAAACGCATACATTCAAGCCTTGTGACTGTGGAGACAAACCTTTAAACAAATTAAAGATTTATCAAAATTATGTATATCGGATTCAGTCATTTCCTACTTCCAAACAAACCTAGGAAGCCAGAAACGAGAGTTGTCAATTCCTATGGTACCACTACTTACTACCGAGCGGCGTGATCGATGTTAATGAACGTATTTATGACCCGTTAAACAAACCAAATGTCATACCAAATGTAAGCATGTTATGTGAAAATAATGTACTAAGTATGCTAAATGAACATACATAGCATGAATACGATGTAAATCAATGTGTACATATGCTGAAATGAACATATGAAACAAATGTGTTTATGAAATCAATGTACTAGCATGTTAATTAAACATACATAGCATAAACATGGATGAAATCATGTACTATACGTGTACTATATGAACATAGCACGCATATGTTATAAAAGCATGAAAAACACGAAAGTAACAAGTAGGCACATGTGTTTCACCCCAAAATGTTTGAAAACAGTAAAAGAGGGGACTATGTACTCAATTGATAATGCTTAAGAGTCTTGAAATAACAACCAAACAAAGCTAGAAGGATCACGGAATCAATCGGCATCTAATATAGGTAACGACGTTAATAAACCGGACCTAAATCAGAAGATCGGATTCAATGTGGTTTCGTAAACCAAATGAGTATAGGAACTCATGTAATATGGTTTAACAAAGCCTACATTCTAAATCGGAACTTATCCTAAATGCTTACGACCCATTACGACCCGTTTAGGTAGCTTATGCTACGTTAACGCGTCGTTTACATAAAATGCGTTCGGACCGCCTAACTAGCCTTATGAAAAGTATTATATGCCTTAACATGTCTAATATCATTGCCTAATTAGTTTAGATGTCAAAATTTAGGTTACATAGGCTTAAATGAAATTATGCGTAAAAAGGGCATTTTGGTCATTTTCCTAAGGCATATAAACTACCTATCATACAACTAACTAAACGAAGTGACCAAAAGGTATAACCTCGGAAGGTTATTCCCTATACAACTATGGTCACAAAATATGTTTGGTCGGATCCTAATGTTCGACCAAACGGGTCGGGTTCGAAAGTCTAAGCGGTTGTTTAGACCGCTTATCTTACGACCCTATATAAGCACTAAACTAAAAGTGATGAGTTAAACATGTTAAAACATGTTTAACTAAGTTAGAAAACAAGTTTGATATCAAAACAAAGTGTTTTGATACCCAAAGATAGCTTCGTTACAAAATACGCATAAACACGTATTTTGACCGAAACTATGACTCGTCACTACGCCTAATCAACGTGGTAATCAGTAGGTATAGTCACAAGGGACTATAACCATCGTGATTACGCTCATGTTGCGAAGTTCAACGAACTTCGTGTTGACCATAAACTGGTCAAAGCAGAAAGTCAAACACTGTTTGACTTTCATGCTTAAAAATGCATAAAAGCATGAAAGAAACTTACAAAAGGTCCAAGCCTTGAAGATAGAACAAGAAGACAAGAAGAAAGGAGCCTTCAACCAAAAGGGATAACTCCTATTGTCCAGAAATGAGAGGAAAAACTGATTTGAGCAAGTTGTGAATGAAAAATCATGGTGTATTTATAGATTTGGGACAGCCGTTAGGATCGTTTCTCGGTTATTGAGCTTCAATCTTGGCCCTCCATGTGTTACCCACTGAATTACAATACTAGGGGAGCCTAAATACCAGTATATGGTATGTTAAAACCATGCACAAAAGCCAGAAACCAGCTGCTGTTTGAGAAAACTGATTTTTGCAGAACTGGGGGGTCTGTCACGGGCCGCGTAGGCTGGAGCCTATTCTTACGCGCCCCTCCTAGACTACCAGATCAGCAATTTTCAAAAATTGGCGGAACAGGCCCCTGATGCTTAAAACTTGATTTTTGACACGTTTAAGCCCCGTTAACCCATTTTCAAGGCACAATAATGATGTCAAAGTATAGGAGGCATAAAATATGCTTGAAAATATGTCGGATGTCGGTTTTTTTGGTCGTACGATCACGTTATTCGGTTAATTACGACGAAACACGAACGGACGCGAAAAACGATCCAATTTATGCGACGAATGGAATTTTAACATGCCAATCACTAAAATAGAATATTTAATGATTAAATTTTTTTTTGGAAGTCCGAATATGTTCAGAACGTAAGATATGCGCGAAAATGCAAACTTATGCACTTTTTGACGCTTTTAGTCCCTGATTGACCAATAAGTTTATTTTCGCATACCGAACCCCTCAAAGCCCATTTCTAAGCTATGTAAAGGATATTTAGGGTATGTTTAGCTTATGATCAAGTTCCAGAATGTTCATTACTATACGAATCGGCATAGTTTCATAGTTTGTCAAAAATAGTCCCTGCGATCGAATAAAGTTGTTTTTGCCATACCAAATGTAACACCCTTGTTATTATTTTAAAGGTTTTCGTATAAATAACGAAAATAAACATGTAATTACGATTAAGTATCCTTGGAAAATACGAGTAATCTAAAACTTTTACAACTTAAAAGTTTTCAACATAATATAAATAAGTTCGTCGTTTAAAAGTGATGACGTAACGCCGTGCGGAAGCTTTAATCTCGAGTGTTAAATCTTTATCGTGTTCGGTCCCTCATCGAGCTTGATCTTTATCCGGGCACTCTTGACACTCACCTAAGATCAAAACCAACTTAAAAGCTAGTTTTGATAGTCAAATATTAAGTTTAAACAAGTTACATGGGTTAAAAGAACAAAATTTAACAATTTTCCGGAGTTAGGGGGCGTCGCGTGACGCCTAGCCCCCTTTTCACAGCCTGTTGCTTAAACTGTTGCTGCATATTCCCAGCATGACCCGATTTCACGGAAACGAGCATAACTCTCTCGTTTTTAATCCGTTTTACACGATTCTTTTTCCTACGCGTCCGTAATTTAATTCTCCATCATATGGAGTTAAAATCCAACATCCAACATAATAAATTTTTAGACTTCTAAGTCTTCGACTCGTTACCTTTTTACCAAATTTTAACCCGTTTATGCATTTTATCAAACAAACATATTTGTTTGATCCCTATATCACATACACTTCTTCAAATTAATGTTATCTACCACTTTAGGTTCTAATCACAGGTTTATTACACAATTTAAACCCGTTTTTGCTCGTATGCTTATTTTGACCCGTTAAGGGTATTTTAAGCACTTTAAAGCTTGAGATCGCTTTCATTCATTTCTAGCATCTTATTCCTACATTTCTTATTAAGTAATCTTCAACTACAACTCTTTGTGTGTTGGATTTAAATGTGGATATCTATATGTTCCGAGTTTTACCCTTCGGATTGTTATTTTACGGCAAGACTCAAATAGAGCTATTTGACTAACGTATTACATCTTTCAACTTCTACACTTATTCTAAGTATTTATTTAATCATGAAACTCGTTTCCAAACAACCCCTAATGGTTGTTTATCCAATTTAGCCTACAAGGGCGTTTTGGTCAATTTTGGTCCTTTTACGAAGAAGGACTCTCTCTCCAATTATTCGAACAAAATAGCACTTTTAACAACAACATAATTATGCGTACCTGGCCCGGATCAACAAGTAGACCCGCTTTATACCTTGTTTTCATTATCACACAATCAATGGTGACGCAATTATCCGATTTGCTAATCGGTCCAGTTAACATAAGACTTGACAACCACATTAGTCGATATTGTCAAATGGTGTTATCACCACCATTCGACCCGTTTGGACTATATGCCCAACGTTATCTATTTAATCAAAAACGTCGTTTTTGATTTCCAATTCATACATCCATCCCATCCCGGATTTTATTACCATACCCTTTTTCTTTTACACTCTTTTCTTACAAATTCAACCCATTTCGGCTTACGCCATGGGTATCCTTTTAACCTTGATTCACATTAGTTGACACTTGACCAATTTCCATTTTTGCCCTTTTTCCCTCATTATTAGATCACACTACAAGGTAATCTTAACGAAAATCCATATTTCCAATATTATCTTACAACGTATCGAATAAACGTGTATTCTACATAAGTGTGTAAATTACACTTACCTCGCATCCACGTTACGCTTTTCCTTTCCTTCTTGATTCGTTTGACCCGCTCACTCATCAAGCTTCCACTTAGCTCGTTAGGCGTCAAACTATCATCATAATTCATAAGATGGTTAGATTAGTCATTATCAATTATGACTACTCCATCTAACGGGTCTTATGTCGACTTTATCACTCGATTAAATCATTGGTTAGTTTGACTTCCTAAAAGTCAATTGATCTATCAACATATTCAAATGCACACTTCACATGGAATTTCAACATTTTAGCTTCGTTTAGGCATTTTAACAAACACCTAGTGAGCATAATTTCACTAAATCAAAAATCAAGTTTCATGACTAACTATTTAGCCAAAATTAAACAATTCTTGCAAGTTTAATATATCTAGTATGCGTAATAACATCTAGATTCACCTCCTGTAGATAAATAACACTCAATTTATAATCAAATTTCTAGTGTTCTTCATCATTCTACAACACCCATTTAACACACATATAGGTAATCACCAAATCATTCAAGTCATAGCATCATATGTATGATTTTCACTTAGGGTTTAGTTCCTAAGCATGTGTACATCACTAACTTAGCCATAGCTCCTCTAATCCTTACATAATTCGCGAATTATGATGCTAACTCAAATTTTGCAACTTCACAAATCATCAAATTTTTACATACCTTATGATCCCCTAGGTTGGGTGATCACGAATTTGTAATCATGCAGACGATTCGGGCTTCATTTGAGCTTCAATTTGGAGGATTTTATGAGAATTAGGGTTTGTAGAGAAACCCCTGGTCGCCCCTCTGGTTATGTTCGATCTCCACACCTGTGTGTGGTGTTATTATATATTTTTTTTGTTTTAATTACAAACTAATTTGCTTTTTAACACCTTTGGCCCCTCAATTATTGTCAGGTTCTTACTCTAGGTGTTTTTAACCCACTCACATACCATTATGAGACTTTTAATTAACTAGGTTGATTATTCCTAGTTAACTTAGTTAGTTCCGGGAGTTGTAACCCGTTTATTTTATGTCTCGTTGACTCAGGCTTCTTATAAACTTTATTTCCTTAGAAGCATTTATTCATGTTTTATTAAATATTAGGTTTATTTATTTAAATCCTAATATTTACCGGGTTACTTTTACCGCTAACAGTATTTTACCCGTGTATTAGTATTAACGGGGTTTGGTTACCAAACCCGTTTTCGGGGTGTTACAAGTCTACCCCCCTTAAAGAGGTTTCGTCCTCAAAACCGTTTCTTACATAATTCATTGAGTTTAAACTCAATGTATTTGAGCCGAAAAATCTTTTAAACATTACTTATACTTTTATCCAATTGTTAGTATTACCAGAAAAGTATGGTAACATCTTTTTGGTTATTATTTGTCTACGTATCTCATACGACATAATGCAACTCGAAATAACGTAATCTCGTTATTTCCACTAGTTTAGTTACTTAGCGATATTCATCACTTTCATATACTATCGAATTCTTTATGGATCCGTTACTTTGACCCGTTTAAAGGTCTTTAGTGAAATCTTTCACTTTTAGCAACAAATTCTTTTGTTTTCAAATTTATTTATTCGGTTCAGTTATACCGAATCCACCATTTTCGAGCAAACCAAATTTATTGACTTGAATTGCTGACCTTAACCGGTCTCACTAACTAGACTTATTAGTCCAGTTACTTTTTACCGCTCGCTTGGTTATAATGTGATTCTACTTCACATTGCATCTCTTGACCGTGATCATGTCACATCATGTTTAATTTATATCAACCTTTCATTTTCGAAAATATCACTTTTCGAATATATTATCTTGCGCCTATCAGTGTCAGGACTTGTATCTTTCATGCTTATTATTTAAATTCCTATCAGAATTTATGTTTGTAAAAACGTTATTTCTTACTAAAACCGAAGTTTTAGTTTTAGGATCTTCTCTTTAACTTTTGTCAATTACCCATACCAGGATATTGACAACCCATAATTTATTGTTTTCCGTTCTCGTTTTACGCGGGGAATCGTAACAAGTTCCCTCATCTTACACTACTGACCCGTAGGTTCCTTCACTTAACCTCGTAGACTATTTCCTTAAGCTTTCACCTCTTTAAGGCGAGGCCCTTATTATCCATTTGCTTCAATTTATGACCCGTGGGTCATTTTGGCCCCGTAGACCTTTACACTAACTAATATCCCGTAGGTTATGATGATCCTGTAGATCATCTTTTATTCTAGTCTTTATTCAATTGTCTATTTATACATATATAGCTTTAAAGCATCCTTTGTTATGTTTGGAATCATTTAATTTTGCTTTTGAGCTTTAGTTGACCTTGACCGTAGTCTAAGGTTTCATTTGTTTACTTTCGGACTATCTTTCCGACTTTACGACTTCTAACGTCATTTACACGTCAGTTTGTCCTACGCTTACCGTTACCCGGTTCATACTTATACTCCTTTACCACCCATTACCTGGGTCCTTCTATCTTATTGTTTTTAGCTTTCCGGTTTCACCGGTTTGCGTTTTCCTATTATATTAAGCGTTATTCCTTAATTGACTCGTTTGACTCATTTTGGGTGAATTTTCATCACTTATGAATGTCAAACTTCATTCTTTATTTGACCCGTCCAATTTTGAAATGGTTGAACGTAATTACCAAAATTTATGTTTGCGAAAATTCTTGTCATATTTTAGTCATGACTCATATTCCGAGTCTTTTGACTTTCTATTTCGCGTTCCTGTTTCTCAGTCTACGCATGCGTTTAATTCCTTACCCATCAACCGGGTGTTTTACCGAAGTCGTTATCATTGCACCCCCTTCCGGTATGCATTAAGACTTTGTTTCGATTTACTTGGTCATCTTAGCGAAATTCGTCGCTTTTATTCGACCATGTCTATTATTCCTTACGTGACCACCATTGGCGGCCTCATTAATTATGAGTGACGATTATCATCATTATCCTTGCTTTACTATGACTAAAGTTAACAATCTTGATTATTCTTTTCGTGTGGGCAACACCTTTGTTTTTATGACCCGGCGGTCATCTATACTTTGGTTTTACTTGCCCGTTTTGTTCACCATGGCCCTTTCGTCCAAGATGACTTATTTTTGTGAATTTTCTTTTGATCATTCATTTATATCATCATTTACATTAATCCTTGTCCCTTCTATAGGGCTCATTATCCTAATGTAATACGCTTCCGTCACCCGGCTGTGCGTTTACATTATTTTCAACTATTTTGTTCATTTGTTTCATTTGGGTACTTTTTAATTTGTCCCATTCACCCCGTCCTTACTACATCGGATGTAAATGTGTCCGCTATAAGAAGTTCATGGTATCATATGCCACTACTTACTTGGCCAGAGTAAGCGATTAACACATGACACGCATGACCTTTTTATAGTTTTCACATCACGCCCTATGTAAGTAATGCCTCTATTTGTTTCTCTTGGAAACAATATCCCGAATACATTTTCTATTCGGGTTTTTCCAAGTTTTTAATCTACATATGCAACTTTCAATTTCTACATATTTGTTGCATATTACTATTTGTGCAATTATATTTAAAATGTGCACCTGGTAATGTTTGCCCCGACGGGCGTTTCTTGCCATTAACCTTGTTCGCGGTCGTTACGCGATTTAGTCCTCGGTGAGCATGCTCCTCTTGTCATACTTCGGACCGTTCCTCTATCATATCCGTAATTTGTTCAACCCTCGTCATCTTCAAATGCGAGTTTCCTACAATTAAAACATTCATAAAGTTAGTAATGTCAACTTTACTAAATGCCCGTATCATAATACAAGGCTTTTCTACTATACGTGTTAACGCACGTAATTTTGTTAACTATATCTATTATTTAATTGAGGTATCGTATATTACACGATAACCCTATGTGTTGTTTACAACACTTTAACATGCTAAACCATTAAAATACACGTACTTACCGGATTTGCGATCAAGCCTCGAACCGAACACATTTTGTCAACAACCTGGCTCTGATACCAACTTGTAACACCCTTGTTATTATTTTAAAGGTTTTCGTATAAATAACGAAAATAAACATGTAATTACGATTAAGTATCCTTGGAAAATACGAGTAATCTAAAACTTTTACAACTTAAAAGTTTTCAACATAATATAAATAAGTTCGTCGTTTAAAAGTGATGACGTAACGCCGTGCGGAAGCTTTAATCTCGAGTGTTAAATCTTTATCGTGTTCGGTCCCTCATCGAGCTTGATCTTTATCCGGGCACTCTTGACACTCACCTAAGATCAAAACCAACTTAAAAGTTAGTTTTGATAGTCAAATATTAAGTTTAAACAAGTTACATGGGTTAAAAGAACAAAATTTAACAATTTTCCGGAGTTAGGGCGTGTCGCGTGACGCCTAGGGGCGTCGCGTGACGCCTAGCCCCCTTTTTCACAGCCTGTTGCTTAAACTGATGCTGCATATTCCCAGCATGACCCGATTTCACGAAAACGAGCATAACTCTCTCGTTTTTAATCCGTTTTACCCGATTCTTTTTCCTACGTGTCCGTAATTTAATTCTCCATCATATGGAGTTAAAATCCAACATCCAACATAATAAATTTTTAGACTTCTAAGTCTTCGACTCGTTACCTTTTTACCAAATTTTAACCCGTTTATGCATTTTATCAAACAAACATATTTGTTTGATCCCTATATCACATACACTTCTTCAAATAAATGTTATCTACCACTTTAGGTTCTAATCACAGGTTTATTACACAATTTAAACCCGTTTTTGCTCGTATGCTTATTTTGACCCGTTAAGGGTATTTTAAGCACTTTAAAGCTTGAGATCGTTTTCATTCATTTCTAGCATCTTATTCCTACATTTCTTATCAAGTAATCTTCAACTACAACTCTTTGTGTGTTGGATTTAAATGTGGATATCTATATGTTCCGAGTTTTACCCTTCGGATTGTTATTTTACGGCAAGACTCAAATAGAGCTATTTGGCTAACGTATTACATCTTTCAACTTCTACACTTATTCTAAGTATTTATTTAATCATGAAACTCGTTTCCAAACAACCCCTAATGGTTGTTTGTCCAATTTAGCCTACAAGGGCGTTTTGGTCAATTTTGGTCCTTTTACGACGAAGGACTCTCTCTCCAATTATTCGACCAAAATAGCACTTTTAACTACAACATAATTATGCGTACCTGGCCCGGATCAACAAGTAGACCCGATTTATACCTTGTTTTCATTATCACATAATCAATGGTGACGCAATTATCCGATTTGCTAATCGGTCCTGTTAACATAAGACTTGACAACCACATTAGTCGATATTGTCAAATGGTGTTATCACCACCATTCGACCCGTTTGGACTATATGCCCAACGTTATCTATTTAATAAAAAACGTCGTTTTTGATTTCCAATTCATACATCCATCCCATCCCGGATTTTATTACCATACCCTTTTTCTTTTACACTTTTTTCTTACAAATTCAACCCATTTCGGCTTACGCCATGGGTATCCTTTTAACCTTGATTCATATTAGTTGACACTTGACCAATTTCCATTTTTGCCCTTTTTCCCTCATTATTAGATCACACTACAAGGTAATCTTAACGAAAATCCATATTTCCAATATTATCTTACAACGTATCGAATAAACGTGTATTCTACATAAGTGTGTAAATTACACTTACCTCGCATCCACGTTACGCTTTTCCTTTCCTTCTTGATTCGTTTGACCCGCTCACTCATCAAGCTTCCACCTAGCTCGTTAGGCGTCAAACTATCATCATAATTCATAAGATGGTTAGATTAGTCATTATCAATTATGACTACTCCATCTAACGGGTCTTATGTCGACTTTATCACTCGATTAAATCATTGGTTAGTTTGACTTCCTAAAAGTCAATTGATCTATCAACATATTCAAATGCACACTTCACATGGAATTTCAACATTTTAGCTTCGTTTAGGCATTTTAACAAACACCTAGTGAGCATAATTTCACTAAATCAAAAATCAAGTTTCATGACTAACTATTTAGCCAAAATTAAACAATTCTTGCAAGTTTAATATATCTAGTATGCGTAATAACATCTAGATTCACCTCCTGTAGATAAATAACACTCAATTTATAATCAAATTTCTAGTGTTCTTCATCATTCTACAACACCCATTTAACACACATATAGGTAATCACCAAATCATTCAAGTCATAGCATCATATGTATGATTTTCACTTAGGGTTTAGTTCCTAAGCATGTGTACATCACTAACTTAGCCATAGCTCCTCTAATCCTTACATAATTCGCGAATTATGATGCTAACTCAAATTTTGCAACTTCACAAATCATCAAATTTTTACATACCTTATGATCCCCTAGGTTGGGTGATCACGAATTTGTAATCATGCAGACGATTCGGGCTTCATTTGAGCTTCAATTTGGAGGATTTTATGAGAATTAGGGTTTGTAGAGAAACCCCTGGTCGCCCCTCTGGTTATGTTCGATCTCCACACCTGTGTGTGGTGTTATTATATATTTTTTTTGTTTTAATTACAAACTAATTTGCTTTTTAACACCTTTGGCCCCTCAATTATTGTCAGGTTCTTACTCTAGGTGTTTTTAACCCACTCACATACCATTATGAGACTTTTAATTAACTAGGTTGATTATTCCTAGTTAACTTAGTTAGTTCCGGGAGTTGTAACCCGTTTATTTTATGTCTCGTTGACTCAGGCTTCTTATAAACTTTATTTCCTTAGAAGCATTTATTCATGTTTTATTAAATATTAGGTTTATTTATTTAAATCCTAATATTTACCGGGTTACTTTTACCGCTAACAGTATTTTACCCGTGTATTAGTATTAACGGGGTTTGGTTACCAAACCCGTTTTCGGGGTGTTACACCAAACCCTTCAAAACTTATTTCTAAGTTATGTAAAGGTTATTTAAGGTATGTTAAGCATATGTTGATGTTCCAGAGTGTTTGTCGCGTTAAACTGATTACGTTTACGCATCGGTTTGCGTATAACTTTCCAGAAAGCGATGTAGAGTTTGAAATTGAACAAAAATCAAAACGTGCAAAATGTCAAACATAAATAAACAAACATTGGGGTAAAATAACATTGTTTTATTGATAATTGAACTATTCAGAGTTTGTACAATGATTACAAGCACAGATGTCACACTCCGTTCTACCAAATTGTTCCTTCAATGAATCCCACAACTCCTTGGCGTTGTTACAATGCAACAAACCAGCATAGATATCATTCGGCAGATCCATAGCCATGATACTAAAGGCTTTCTCATCTAGCTCAAATTTTTTATAATCTTGCTTAGAGTAATTCTCCGGCTTCTTTGGCTCGAGCACATTTGGGTTCTCGGCACTTGGTACCATTGGAATATGGGGTCCGAATACAACAGACTTCCAACACCATCTATTTTGCTGAGCAAGAATATGACCCATCCTTCATTTCTATATGTTAAATTCGTATCTGACAAGTATATGTGATTTATTACTAAAGCCGGTATTGTGGAGATCATTCTGTGCCATTTTCTCTTGTTCTTTACTAAAAAAACAAAGTGTGTGAAAGACACTATTTAGTTCTTCACTATACAACTCTGAGCTACGAACAGTATTGGATCTTTGATGAACTGATCTTTGTATGTTAAACTGATTATCAAATCAAGTTTAACGTGACCAAGCTCCGATACCAATTGTTAGGTCCGAGTTTACAAGTTTTGTGATTAGAAATACAGTTAAGCTCAACCAATATTGTATTGTTATAATAAAAGATAAATAATCACAAACGAGAAGTCATTATCAATAATTGTTTTTCAGTTGATTCAAAAGATTCAAAAGTTTTACAATAGATTGACTTTAAAGACTCCCCCTCAGCCGATCACTTAATAATTCTATTCGTACAAGAGAAAAGGTGATGTGTGTGATAGATTGATCACAAACAGGTGTGATCTATTTATACTAAGTACGAAAGCCCTGTTTGTGATTGGCTGACATCACCTTGATAATGACATCTAACACTTCTAACAGAAAAGTTTCCATAGATGTCGCAAACATCTGTGCAAATCTAAACATCTGTTCTAGCTAGTCTAAACACTGATTGAAGATAAGTACTGTTACATTAAGAAATCGATATTGGAGTTATCGTCTGTTGCCTTGATTCCAAACATCTGTTTGGCCAGACAGATGTTTGGTCTTCTTCCTTAGACCTTTGGCTTCAACAGACTTTAGACTTCAACAAATGTTGTTTCTTCTTGAACAGCGGTTCCAAGGTTTGATCAGATGTTTGCTTTGTCTTCAATAGATTTTCTGATTAGGTGTTCAAGATTCACTATCTTTGGGGAGAGACTGGTTCAATCTTTTGTTTATTTCTTGATCAGTTAATCATGTTTTGGCTTTTGCATATCATCTGTTCTTTTGTAGGTCCAACAATTTTCAAAATATATTACATATGAGATGAAGTAGATGAAAGACATATTTTTCGGGATGTACTTGTAGGCCCAACCAACTTAGAGGGTTCCATAGATTGTTTTATTATACCTTAACTTAAATCATGAAGTCTTATGGGTTCTTATCTTAGGGGATATAGAAAAACTGAAACTGTTGAGGGTATAAAAGAGCCATTATAAGTAAATAACCTATAAGTATTTTAAATTAAATTGGCACACTTATCATTTTTATGAGAATAAATCTGGATTCTGGTGGAACCTAAAAAATTCCATCATTCATTCATTTGAGCTATTTTTAAAATAAACTGAAGCCTATGGTATAACCACTGGGATGGTGATTCGGATGGGGTATACCCGCTAGGTGGAAGTTAAAGAAAAATGTGAGGCTCATGGTGTTTCCCACCGGGATAGCGACTTGGTGATAATGCCTTCTGAGTTGATCATGAAGAAAAAATAGCTAAAGCTCATTATCATCATCCATTCAATCCATCAAGAAATTTAATTTTAAAATACATCAGGGTTATTTGTATAAGATGGTAGATTTTAGTATTTTCCATATAAGCTCAAGATACGATTAGGTGGATTTGTGGACCTTGAGTGTGAGACCTTTAGATGAAATGTTAACTTGAACCTAATGGTAGCATAAAAGGGGCTTGATGAGTCGGAGGTTGGGTTTAAGTGGATAACCATACCGGTAATCGTGGTTAAATGTTCTTGGGTCTTATAAATTAAGAAATCTAAATTTTTTGACACCGGTAATCCTAGTTCTGATTTCATTGCAGAGTTTTTCAGGAATGAAAAAAAGTGTGGGGATATTTGATGCATTGCAAAATGAATCTATTTCCGATGTATAGTTTGTACACTTTTCGATTAGTTTTGTGTCGTTTTGTTATTGGTTTTGCAAGATACTTAGTCATTTGTGTTTTGCAAAAGATGAAGTGAAAACGAGCAAAAATGGAGAAAATCGAGCTTCCAGACGCGTCACGGAGGATCAGGAAGTTAAGAAACAGAAATAATGGTGAAATTATACCATGTCGCATCGTGCGACAGGGCTTCGAGGAGCCCCTCGCATGACGCGAGGGGACAAACTACATTGCATTTTATTTAACATCGTCGCGCTATGCAGAGGGCTCAAATATCGAGAAAATGAAGTTTGTTGTCCAAGTTAACGTATATTGGTGCGTGTCGAGTGCGATGTATTTTTATTTTACGCATTAGTCAAGTTTTAAATTTATAAAACACGATATTCTACTAACACTAAACACACACTTGGGAAAGTGCACCCATCGTGAGCGTAGTATAGCGTTGGTAAGATACCGAGGTCGTCTAAGGACACAAGAGCTTTTAGTACCGGTTTATCCTCAACGTCTAATCAATCTAATTTTTTTTAGAAAAGTTTTGAAACATGAAAATAAAAAACTAAAAATGTAAACATAAATAAAATAAAAACAGATAGACAAGATAGAATCACTTGCATCCGACTCGTCTTTATTGTATCCTTTGATGATTTTCGTATTTTCGGACTTTTTAAGAGATTATCTTATCTATAGTAGTAGGCCCCTCTTTTGAAGGTGACGTTACACTCAACCCAGTGGTTTAAGTCAACAGGGATACAATCCCAAAGGGTCGGAATATTGAAAGATAATTAAGTTAGTTATTAATGTGAAAAGTGGTAGGCCCCTCTTTTGAAGGTGACGTTACCCTCGGCTAAGTGGTTTGAGTTAGCAAGGATGCAATCCCAAGAAGCCGGTTTAAAATATTAATAGTAATTTACATATGAGGGGTTTAAGCTATTCGCACCCTCGACATCCAATACTAGTGGGTATTGAAGGAGGTCCCAGTAAGCTTGAACCAGGTCCTTGCAGGATCTATACACTAAACAAGGCAAGAACCTTACCAAACCATTCCCCTAACCCCCGACCAGGTAGTCAACATGCCTTTATATATACCGTAAAGACATGAATGATACAATCTTTTACTTTATATAGACAGTAAAGTAACTTCAAGACACCACGGAAAAATGATAAGAAAAATTCACCTTCAACATAAGAAACTAGTTATTAAAGTCATTAATACAAACCCAAATAAAAAGTTCCGAAAGATTAAGAATCAAAAGTAATACAATAAAGACTTGTCTTCACCAAGTGATGTAAGAGGCTTAACCAAACATGGCCTTTGATTGGCAAGAACTCTTACAATCAATCTTGGATCCTGAGACTACTACACTGTTACACCCCAACCGATGGCGGAAACATCGAGATGAGACGAACAAATTGCTCAAAACGTCATAACACTATGTGACAATATAATTTAAAAATTCAAATTTCATAAATGGACTAAATGTCATACAAGATTCCAAAGAAATACAACATAGTTCAACAAAACATAACATCAAAGGATAAACTAAATTTAGGTGTGTATCTAAGTCCACCTAATCTTTGTTCTTCATCGCATCATCATCAAACTATCAACCTGCAACATGTATTAAAATATATCAACAAAACGTTGGCGAGCATACAAGTTTGATTACATAGCATAATATTGGTTAAAAAGTTGCTCATATCCACATGAATCAAAATATGTGAGTTACTAGTATGCTTAGATTGTGTAACAATATGTTCAAACCCAAGTTTCCAACGCGTTTAATTTTGCCTATCCCAAAGTATCGCGGGAGGTTTACATGTTTAACTTAACAATACCCCAAGTCTCGTGGGCGGTGCTTTAATCCTATAGCGCTATAATTGTGAAGGTAGACTAGCAAAGTTAATGAGCATATATCAACACAAATAGTTTACATAGCATACGAGATTAACAAGCATCACACATAGTTTCATGTTTCAACAATGGATAGAGTTTGTTTAAAATAGTTTCAAAGTGAAGTGTAGTTTGTATAGTATACATGTTGCACCCAAAAGTGATTAAAAGGAAAAAGGGATCGAGTATGCTCACGGTTTTTGCAAGCTTTCCAACTTGATATCCCGCGAGTGTTGTTGGTGGATGGATTAATTTGGAGCACATTGTCCTTCTACACGAAGAAGACATAGGTGTGTGAGTTTAGGGAATAATGAAAGATTATAGATTCGGAATTTAGAATACATGAACATTGACATAGGAAAATAATCATCCATCACATATGATGCTTAGATGATATACTTACTAACTTGACAATGTCTACTTGTTCATCATCAAGTGTTCGGTTTGTTTGAATGTTACATAAGTATTACATAGAGTATACTATATCATATATGTCATGCATGAGGTAGAAGATCAAAGTCTTCATTTAGGCACCTCTAAGTATCATTCATACAAGAGGTAGGAAGAACAAAACTTCCATTTAGGCACCTTTATTGTTCACCACTACACTTGTTGTTATAAACAACAAGGAGGGTCATGAACTTACAAGAATAATGAAATACAACAACTAATCTATGAGAAAACATCAAGAAGTGCGTGGATTTTTATGAAAGATATCCCAAGCTAGTCTAACAATCACACATTCATCAAGCTTCAAGCTTGAACACTTCTTGTGGGTAAAACCCTAACTAAAACAGAAAGTTTGTGAGGTTTTAACCTTTGATTTAACATGTATCAACCTTGTTTTTAAGCCTAACTAACCATAGATGAGGTTATAAGCATTAGGACATAGGTTTGAGATGAGTTAGACTCAAGTTCGACTAAGATTAACAAGTTTAAATGAAATGAGAAACAAACAGTCCACTTTGGAGCCTTTTTGGCGACATTCCAAGGCTTGGTTTTCCATGAAAAACCTCTGGAAACGTAGTTAAGGTCAACCCAAAGAAGTAGGAAAAATAATCGAGTGAATCGGATAAGAAATGAGAGAGTTATGCTCACTTTTGTATGAAGGTATGAATCTGCTTGAATCTTCAAGTTACCAGCTGATTAGAGGGATTTTGAGAGTGTTTTAAGTGTTTAGCAAAGTGTTAAAAGCTTGGAGAATGATGGGTTTTTATAGGGAAGAGTTTGGTTAGTTGGTAGTTGAGTAATTAATGTTATAAGTTGGTTTAAATCTCAAAACAAGTCAAAAACTCGCGCCCAAAACGAGCTAAATAGGGCCTGATCGCGGCTGTTGGTCTGGGCTGTCGCAGCGAGTCCTTAAATGATTTTTTGGTCGGGCTTTGTTCAATAAAAAGGCTGCAGAGCAGTGGTTAAGTGCGCGCGCTTGTGAAGCTGGTGACCCGGGTTCGATCCCCGCGGTCATCAGTTTTAGTTATTTATTTTGTTTTGTTTTAGTATACTTTCAGAAGTTACATAACTAGTCCTTGCAACTTTACACTTTCAGAAATTGCACAAATTACCCCTGAACTTTTAGTTAACCAAATATATTGTTATTTTTAAAAGAAAACTAACTTTATAGTTTAAACTACGTTAGCTTACTAACTTTAATATCTAACGGGACTAACTAGATTATTATAAAATAAACTTTTAAATAACAAAATTAATTAATTTAATTATTTTAATTTAAATAATTTTGTATAATGACCATATTTATAACGAATAAAAATCTTTAAACGATTATTCATTTCACGAAGCTTTCGAGTCTCATTATTTTAAGAGTTTTAACCAGATTAACAAGTATCAAGTGTCGGTAAATAAAGAAACGAGAATCCTTGAATAATATTTTGTTCAAACGAGAAATTGATTACAGTTGCACATAAGTCTAATATGAATACACAAAATAGCTTCGTTTTCATTATGATCAATAGTCTTGAATTACAAACGGAACGAAAGTAGATTACAAGAGAGTACAAGGTTTCTAAATATAGGATTTCAAGCAAGGGTTTCCAAATATAGAAAGTATGAAAATGCAAGGCGTTACAGTCTCCCCTCCTTTAGGAAATTTCATCCCGAAATTTATTCAAGAGGAAGACTTGAAGAGTTATGGCAAAAAGGTGATTATTCAAAACCGAGACTTGAAAATTTCGAAACATAAAAAGTAAGAAATTTCAAAGAACGACAAGATAAATTTGTAAAGGAGTTCGTTTGTGTAAATTGATTTGAGGTACCAAGCATAACTAAAAACGTAAGGGTGCGTATATGGTTAAAGAGAGTTTAAACAAGTTTGAAAATCTCAATTGTATATGTATTAAAATGCGTCGTATTAGGAAGGGGAATCTTGTGTGAAACGGTTTATATTTTGATGAAAGTGGGTAGCTTGCATAGGAAGTTTTTAAGGGTAGTAAAGTTGCACATTTGTAAAAGTTGTTTATTGAGAGGAACGAGAGGGTTTTGTAAATAAAGTGATAACGGTCTACTAAGTATGTTTACACAAGAATAAAGAATAAAAAGATGGTTTTAAAGGTAAACAGATAAGTTAGGATTCGAATGTTTAAACCGATATGATTGTGAACGAGGTTCGTACAAGAGGACAAGGAATAATGGAGAATAATGAGAGTATAAAAGTGTCACACCCCGATATTTCCGCATAATACCAGTGGGCCCGGCGGGGAGTATCGTGACGTAGTTGATATCATCATAGTCAAATATACACAGATCATTGCATAGTGGAAGTCTTGGTAGAAAATACTATTACAAACCAAAATGTAAAGTATGAATAAAATATTATACAGACGGTTGTAAGATAAGATCCACAGGCAGATCTAAAATAAAATACAAAAAAACTTGTTCAACGGATTTAAGGCATACGAACTTGCAAAATTCACTATATATTCCCCGAAGCTCCCAGCCAATTATGGAAAGTACCTGCCACTTAACGTTTTTGAAAATACGTCAGTTTTCACTAGTAAATACAATTAACTGACTCTTTTGTAAACATTAATGAAAAATTGATTTGAATGCACAAGGCACAATATTCTTTTATAACTTGGGACAATTATGTTAAAAATAATCTTGTATCAGATTTACATGTTTGTCCAACATTTAGGGTCGGGATAAAAGCCGAACAAGATTAACCAACACACCACAAATATAAACCCACGACGGGTCACCCCAGCGAGTGAGTATATCTTTTACATACGCAACTGTCAGGTGTATGCCTACACCCCGTGCTTAAGTCGTGGCCATTTACGATTTTAAATGAGCCGAGGATATCCAGGACACGGTCGTTAATCCCCAATGCTATTTGTTATCAAACAAAACTGATTAAAACGGGATCATGCAATTTAACCGTATTCGATTAAAATGTTTCTACACCCGACAAAGCAGTAATATTTTACCGTATCCCAAACCCGTATAAGGGAAAATAAGTTAAAAGTATTTACCTGAGCTTAAAAATGCACGTTTTGTATACTCAGCCGTATATTCTACTCAAGCAAGTGCAAGTAACTTCTACTGGGCTCCTAATCTGGAACGAAGGTTATATTAACCTATGAGATTACTAACGGGTATTATTTTAGTAGTAAACTTAGACCGGCTAGCTTAAGGAAAGGTTTACGGTACGAAACGCTAGATTAAGCGATGACCGGATCGGAATGTAATTTAGACCCAACAAGCATGGAGACTTGTATAATATGGGTAAACTAAATATATTCTGGAATTTGAAGTTAAAGTGATAAGTTGTGACCCGTTTCGGCTAGTTTATGTAAACTAGTTACATAAACCGCACTGTACGCGTATAAGCATAAACGGGTAACCAGATGAGTCATATACTAGTTCCATAAGTTATTATGCTTAAAATATGTTGTGATATCAGTAGGATATCAACAATTATGCCCAAAAAGATTTTAAGGCCAAATTAAGTCCCGTAAGGGAATTTTGGTCATTTTAATATTTATAAAAGAGTTTTTAAAGCAAACTGATGTTCTGGTCTAAAATATTATGTAAACCTATTTATTTTATGAAGTTATAACAGTATGATATCATACATATGTGTGGTTTACCATTTATGGCCAAACTATGCACCGTAGGGGCATTTTGGTCATTTCACATATGCTTTTAAGGACAAAATTGGAAGTCTGAGTTCATGACTTATACCTACTGTAAAAATATTAAAATTTATTTAAAAATTCAGTAGGTAACAAGTCTTAGGTGTTAAATATGGTTTTAAACCATACTATGCACCTAATTAGCGTAAAAATCGATAATTGACGATAATTACAAAGTTTATGTGATTCTGAGGTTTTGACCAGCCTTGAAAGGTTAAAATATTTTATTTTAAATATGACTTCAGTAGAAAAAGGTTTGGCATGTTAATTGTATGTAATTCACAATTTATTAGCAAAAGGGGCATTATCGTCAATTATATAATTTATACGAGAACTCAATGATATGTTCAGTATCAAATCTGACCCAACATTCCAAAAATCTCTAAAAATAATATCATAACAGTAGGTAATGAGTTTGGTGCCAAAATTTAGGTTTAAACATGTTTTATGCACAAAAGCGTAATTTAATTAATAAAAAGTTAAATTTTACGATATCTTGCATAACTTCGTTTTGAGACTAGAAAATGATGTCAAAATTATTTGACATGTTTATATATCAGTACCAATGCTATTTTCATGCTTACATATTCAAAAATCTTGTTTTTTACATTATAAGGGCATAATGGTCCAAATTTAAGCATAATAACGGTAACAAGCAAATAACTCAGATTACTAAGGGACCATGTAGTATAACCTCAGAGGGTTATACTAATATATAATATGGCCACATAGGAACCTTAATGCACAAATAAACTAAGCTAATTCGGGTCAGAACTGAAAGTCAAAGCAAAAGCCAACTTTTGCGACTTTCGGTTGCGAACCGAGCCTAAACTCATAATTGTCGGGTTGAACATGCTTAGACATGTTCTATTAATATTTACCAAGTTATTTAGGTGACAAAACATGATTCATAACTTCTACATTATCAGTTTTAATTATTATTTGAAATTTTGACTATTTTGCCTTTTTGACTAGTTGCTTTGACCCGACAATTGACCGAGTTAACGTGATAATTAGGAGGTGCCCTTTTGAGGGATTAACACCTACTTAATTTCCAACACATAGCCACTTTTGTTTAGAACCGTGGCTGGACCGTTAATGAATAAACTAGAAGTCAAAGCAGAATTACGCTAACTTTGACTTTCGGTCCTTATACTCATAAAAACTGAACTATGAAAGCTAGGAACACTTACACAAGGTCTCCAAGCACAAAGTTTAAACTTGAGAGAGCTTCCTTTATGACCAGGATGCTCCAGAAACAAAGCTTTAGAGAGAAGAATTCTGATTTTGAAAATGAGCAACTTTAATTGAGGCAAATGAGGGCCTTTATATAGAAGAGTAGGATGATTTAGGATTAATCCAAGTGTCCCAGATGTTATATGATGCTCACAAGTGTCCAAATGGTATTATAAAACCGTCAACATGCAGCTGGTTTCGATTCAGAGTTGCAGAGAATATAACGAAGATTGCAGGTTTGCATGCTGGGCAGCTGCCAGTTCTGGCTGGAAAACCTTCTCCGTCTCGCCACGCGCCAGATAAGGCAGATCCTGGTGTGCCACGCGAGGCAACGCGTTTCAAAATTTGTTTGTTTTGTTGCAAGATCAGTCCCTGTACTTTTTAAACTCGTATATCTTTCATTTTCAGCATGAGGGGCCCTTAACTTCTGGTTTCACATGATCTTGGGAATAAAACCAAATAATGTTAAGTTCTGGATTTGTTAAAATGCTCTCCCGGGAGTAGAATTATCATATTGACACTTTCAACCCTTCTTCTTGGAAATTGCAAATTAAATCATATAATCGCACCGAAACTTCATGAAATCAGAATCTGATATTCATGAGAGTATAGTAAGACATTATAAAGCCTCAGGTTCGTTAAAAGGTCACTCAGAGGTAAGAATTAACATGTTGACACTTTTAACCCCTATGTTTTGTAAATTTTGGTTTTAAGCACAAACAGCTTCTTATGTCCGACAGTTTACTCTTTAAAGAATACGAACATCGTGTGAGGTCAATCAAAGGCACAAGTTTGGTATGTTGACACTTTTAGTCCTTCTACATACATCTTTACACTGTTTGTTAACTTTAGTCCCTCAAAGTTAACTTTTTACCTGATTAGCATTTATGACACGTGTCTACACTTTATTGGTTATGATTTTTGCGAGGTGTTACATCCTCACCCCCTTAAAAGAAATCTCGACCTCGAGATTTACTAAAACAAATAGGGGTACTTTTGACGCATCGTGGATTCAACTTCCCACGTATATTCTGGGCCTCTACGGGCATCCCATTTCACTTTTACAATTGGCACATGCTTCCTTCGAAGCTTTTTGACCTGTCGATCCTCGATTGATAAGGGTTTTTCAACAAAATTTAAACTTTCATCAATTTGCACGTCCTTATGTGACATTGCTAGCGATTCATCAGCTAGACATTTCTTCAAATTGCAGATGTGGAACACATTGTGTATTTCGCTAAGTTCTTCAGGTAGATCTAGCTTGTAGGCCACGCTCCCGACACATTCGACGATCTCGAATGGTCCAATATATCTTGGGCTCATTACCAAATCTCATCACGCCTCTTATCAGCGTAGCTCTTCTGCCTATCCTTGGCAGCTTTCAAACGGTCACAGATTTGAACAATTTTATCCATCGTTTCCAGAACTATTTCTGGTCCTGATAGTTGGGTTTCCCCAACTTTCGCCCAACAAACAGGCGTTCTACACTTCCTTCCATACAAGGCCTCAAAAGGCGTTGCTTGGATGCTCGAATGATAACTATTGTTGTATGAAAATTCAATTAAAGGAAGGTGATCATCCCAACTTACACCTAAGTCAATAACACAAGCCCAGAGCATGTCTTCTGACGTTTGAATAGTACGCTCACTCTGTCCATCCGTCTGAGGATGGTAAGCAGTACTGAAATTCAAACGAGTGCCAAGGGATTGCTGGAAACTTTTCCAGAAGTGTGAAGTATATCTAGTATCTCTATCAGATATGATAGATACTGGCACTCCGTGGAGAGATACAATCTCATCCACATACAGTTGGGCTAGTTTATCGGAGTTGTGCGTTTCTTTGATGGGGAAGAAATGAGCTGACTTGGTCAGCCTGTCGACTATAACCCATATCGTATCATTCCCGTGTCTCGTCTTGGGTAACTTGGTTATGAAGTCCATAGTTACCATTTCTCACTTCCAAGTAGGGAGTTCAAGTTGTTGCAGCAAACCTGACGGCTTTTGATGCTCGGCTTTAACTTGTGAGCACGTCAGACATTTAGCTACGTGTGTGGCTATGGATTTCTTCAAACCCATCCACCAGTAGTGTGCCTTCAAATCCTGGTACATTTTATCACTCCCCGGGTGAACTGAACATTTGGAATTATGTGCCTCTTGGAGAATGACTACTCGAAGTCCTCCACAAATTGGAACCCAGATTCAACCATTAAATATGAGGATTCCATCGTTCCCATTTGTCAACTGATCCGCAATTGCACCTAATCTTTCTTCAGGAAAATTATCTTCCATTATGGCTTCTTTCTGAGCAGACAACAATTTCTCGTTTAAACTGTTCCTTAGTTTGATGCTTTTAGCATTGATCCTTATTGGTTTAATCCTTTCCTTCCTGCTCAATGCATCAACGACCACATTTGCCTTGCCAGAGTGGTAGCGTATTTCACAGTCATAATCGTTTAATGTTTCCATCCAGTGTCACTGCCTCATGTTGAGATCTTTCTGGTTAAACAAGTGTTGGAGGCTTTTGTGATCGGAGTAAATCACACACTTCATTCCATACACGTAATGCCTCAAAAGTTTGAGTGAAAATACAACGGCACCCAATTCCAAATCATGGGTGGTGTAATTCTTCTCGTGCACCTTCAGTTGGCGTGATGCATAGGCAATCACCTTGCCTCTTTGCATAAGCACACAGCCCATACCCATGTGCGATGCATCACAATAAACAACAAACTCATCTATCACTTCTGGCAATGTCAACACAGGAGCATTGCTTAATTTCTGCTTAAGAATCTCAAAAGATTCTTGTTGTTTGGGACCCTAGTCAAACTTTACATTTTTGCTGGTTAACGAAGTTAAAGGTGCAGCTATCCTTGAGAAAAATTTGATGAAACGCCTGTAGTAACCTGCCAGACCCAAGAAACTGCGAATCTCTGTAGGTGTTTTGGGGGCTTCCCAATTCATAATTGCCTCTATTTTAGCAGGATCCACCTGGATACCACGCTCGCTTACCACGTGTCCAAGGAATTGGACTTCTCGAAGCCAAAATTCACATTTGGAAAACTTTGCATAAAGCTTTTCCTACTGCAGAAGTTTGAGAATACATCGGAGGTGCTCCTCGTGATGAGCTTGACTCTTGGAGTAAATGAGTATGTCATCAATAAAAACAATGACAAACTTATCCAGATATGGCTTGCAGACTCGATTCATGAGATCCATGAATGCTGCAGGTGCGTTAGTGAGCCCAAAAGGCATCACTAAAAACTCGTAGTGACCATATCTTGTCCTAAATGCAGTCTTGTGTACATCTTCCATCCTAACCTTTAATTGATGGTATCTCGACCTTAGATCGATCTTCGAGAAGAAACTTGCCCCTTGCAGCTGATCGAACAGATCTTCGATCTTGGGCAATGGATATCGGTTCTTGATTGTAACCTTGTTCAGCTCACGATAATCAATGCATAAACGCATTGAGCCATCTTTCTTCTTCACAAATAGAATCGGCGCTCCCCAAGGAGACGAGCTTGGTTGTATAAAACCCTTCTCCAATAAATCATCCAACTGGGTCCTTAATTCTTTCATTTTAGTTGGTGCCAAACGATAAGGAGCTCGGGCGACTGGTGTTGCTCCAGGTATAATATCAATTCTGAATTCCACTTGCTTGTCAGGAGGCAAACCAGGTAGCTCTTCAGGGAAAACGTCTGTGAACTCCGAAATAACAGAGATATCTTCAATTTTGGGCTTTGGCGTATCTACAGTCATATGTGCCATGTAAATGACACAACCGTTCTTCAAACCTTTGGATGCCTTAAGCATAGCTACTTGATCAGACAGTCCATGGTGTGTATCTCCTTGAATAATAATTGATTCTCCCGATGGGGTATTAATGATAACTTGCTTCTTGGCACAGGCAATTTGGGCTTGGTTCAAAGATAACCAATAGATACCTATAACTATATCAAATCCTGCCAATTTCATCGATAACAAAGACAATGGAAAAGAATGGTTCCTAATGGATATGAAACATCCATCTAGAATTGTTGAGGCAGTTTCTAAGGTACCATCGGCCAATTCTACCTCATATTTTATGTCTAGAGTTTTTATAGGCAGATTTAACAGTTTACAAAATTTATTGTCTACAAAGGACTTATCCGCACCAGAATCAAATAAAACTCTAGCATAAATATCGTTTATAAGGAAAGTAACTGTTATAACATTATCATTCTGCACTGCCTCCCTCGCATTCATCTGGAACACTCGTGCGTTGGTCTTCTTGGCCTCTTCAGGCTTTTTCACATTCTTGGGACAGTTGGACCTGATGTGTCCCTTCTCGTTACACCCATAGCAAGTCGCATTCTTTAATTCCTTGCACTCTAAGGTGTTATGACCCTTCGTATTACAAATTCCACAGAGTTTAGCCTGCGGGTCAATTGTACACTTACCGGGATGGCGCTTCTTGCAGTTCTTACACACGGGTCTGTCACCCTACTGATTTGAGTTTTTCTTAAACTCAGAACTTTTCTTATGCTCAAAATTACCTTTCTTCTTCTTATCGGAGCAATGTGAGCTCTCGTCTTCTCTCTTACTCTTTCCCTCATCAGAAGCCTTAACAGACTTATTCCTAACTGCATCAAGCATGAGTGATAAGGACAAATCTACCACGGACCTATAAGTGGTAGGCCTGGAAGCTTTGACGTTTCCTTTAATTTCCGGGGCCAGGCCTCTAATGAAGCGCGCTATGCGCTTAGGCTCAGGTGTAACCAAATAGGGAACAAGTCTGGACATAGTGTTGAAACTCATGACAAATGCTTGCCAATCCAAATTCTTCATGACCAGAGTCAAGAAGTCAGTTTCAATCTTTTCTACCTCATGCTGAGGACAAAAGTTTTCTTTCATCAGTGCCACAAACTCCGGCCATGACAAGTTATAGAGTGGAATCTTCCCCGTGGCTTGAATTAATGACCTCCACCAAGCTAATGCCTCTCCTTTAAATGACTGCGATACGAACTTCACCACATCCTTCTCAGCGCATCCACTGATATCCACAACAGTATCCATTTCATCAAGCCATGTCATACAGTCTATGGCACCTTTTTCTCCTGTAAAATCCCTTGGTTTGCACGAAACAAAGTATTTATAAGAACAAGTCTTTGAGCGGGGTTCCTGATCAAAACAATTTTCTTAGACGGTTGGCTTTTCTAATTCGACGAATGGTGCGAATCGTCCTTCTTTGATTCATGTCTTTTGGAAGGGGGCTTAGTATGAGCCACAAATTGGGTCTTTGTGCGAGCATCACTTGAATTTTTAAACATTCTACCGACGGCTTTGGTTACAACATTGTCTATTAATGCTTGCAAATCCGCACCTGTTACGTTCATTCTGGTATTATCATTCCTTTCATTGGGATGACTATTAACTTCTTCTGATTCAGCCATGGTGAAGCTTGATTTGCTATAAGATAATTGACAACAACTTGTTTAGTGGTCTATTATGGAATCATCATTTTCGGTGATTCATTAACCATGGTATAAATAGACCATATTGGTTAATTTGTTAATCAGATTTATTTAAATTTTTCATTATATTTATTCTCAGTTATACAAACGTTCAGAGTATTAGGGTGGCACAAAAGGCCTTGTCACAAGGACAGTTTTAATTTATAAGCCATGATCTTATTGGATCGAGGCATTAAGGGTTGAACATAGTTCTTCCCCCTTTCTTGACAGGGAGTCATAGACTACTACTGTCATTTGTTATGTAGTTAAAATAGTTTGGCCCGAAGGCGAGATAATGGCATCACATAGTGAATGCTTTAATATGGTCATCTCATTTGATGACCTCAGCCATGATTTACCAGATTACTTGGCTAAATAAGGAATTTGGAAAAATCCAATATTAGGATGACTAGTGTGACTTTCTCGAATTACATTTGCCAAGAGTGCTAACATGTTCTTAGGTATTAACAAGGATTTATTATCTTAAAAAGGCTTTACCGTCATGACCATGTCTGTAATAACATATAGGCTAGGTTAGTCCTTTAAGATTGTCTTTTAAGATTTTAAAGGCAGATCAATTATAAATTGAAATGATACTTTAATTTGTGATATAATGTATATGCATATGTATAATGACAAATGTAATTTTAAAAGGAAACTTTTCATAAATGGTCCTACGAATTACAACAATTGCCCTAAACGGGACTTTAAATAAATAAATTTGTCCACACAGGGACGGAATAAGAAAACAAACCACGCAGGGACTAAATACTCAAATAAAATGTCCATGCAGGGACTTAATTGAAATGAAAATTACAAAATAATAAATAAGGGTTCTTCAACAGTCTTTCTTCTTTTTTCCCTTGATGAGGTTTGCTAAACCCTTAAGAAAACTGTTGTGCTTCTTGTCATGCTCTTCAACCTTATTTTCCACCTCATGCAACC
Organism: Helianthus tuberosus; assembly: GCA_030545235.1. NCBI lineage: Eukaryota > Viridiplantae > Streptophyta > Magnoliopsida > Asterales > Asteraceae > Helianthus > Helianthus tuberosus. The sequence goes on from CM060406.1 coordinate 68,532,816, forward strand.
TTTGAAAAATTTCTTGTTGCTGCGGTTGTTGGAATGGAGGTTGCGGTGGCTGTTGCTGCTGAGGTTGAGGAGGTGGTGGGTATTGATACCCATATGTCGGGTACCCAGTTGGGTACGCGGGTGTCACACCCCGACCACGTAAAACAACAAATCATGGCGGAAACGTCGGGGAGTGTTGTAACAGAATTATTGTTTCAAACCATGGATACAAGAGTTTCGTTTTATTGAATACTAAACATTGTCTTAAAGTTAAACAAGCAATTCAAACATAGTTTATCATCGTTATGAAATCACTAAGGCCTCGTCCGGTCCTAAGTGAGCATGCATCCTATTTGCAATTAACATTAAGCAACATCACCTGAAACATATGTAAAAACAAAGTCAGCAAAGAAATGCTGGCGAGTACATAGTTTTTGTGTGAGTATCAGATTCATGGCTTGTTTGTATATTGAAACCACTTGTACAACTTCGTTAATTGATATTAGAAAACCTTGTTTTGTAAAATGTTTGTATTGTAAATGAATAACCAAGTCAAAATAAATTGGTCATAATTTATAACCCTTGCCATGAATCTTAACCCAAAACATTTGTTTATGTAAACCAAATCATAAATCGTTCTTATAATAAAACTCGTATGGTTTATATAGTTTCGTAAACATCGTTGTGTAATATTGTTTAACTCGTTCTCGTTATAATTGTGAAAACTACTTTTGGTCGTCTTGCTAATAACATTCAAACCTTTGTGACTCGTTCATCGTTCAACTCGTTCATGCATTAACAAACCTCCAAAGGGTAAGTTAACAATCATCAGATTCAGTCGTTACCCACTTAACCCACACATAACCATGGGTCTAGTTGACAACGGGATTTGTCGGATCCTATGGTACCATAACCTAATACTGGTCGGTTTGGCCAAAATTAATGAATGTCATTCGTTATGTAATTACAGCCAACAAGCTCGTTCACATTATCGAAATCGTTATTAGTTTAGTATAAACCATCTCAATCATTTTGAAACCTTTGTTAGAATATCGAAATCGTTTTGATACATATGAATCAACCCAATACAATCAAAAACAGTAAAAAGAGGGGATCTATGTACTCACATTATTTTGCAGGCGATTCCTTATACGCAAGTCAAGATTAAGGTGTCTGATAATAACGAAACTCAAGTTGTCCTAATGAATCGTACAAGAATAATGTATCAATATTGAGGTCGTATAGTGTTGACGGGATTTGTTGAGTATTTATTGTATTTGATATTGTTTAGATTAACAGAAGGATCTTGTGAATTATATGTTTAGAGGGCTCGGAAAAAATGATCATGATATAGAGGAATTATTTATGAAAAATATTTATTTATCATAAATAATTAAATTGCAAAAAAATGTACAATCGATTTAATATAAACATTTGTAATAATAAATCAAATATATTTAACTAGTAACATAATTAAATATAATGATTATTGGCAAAATATTGTACAAGTGATATAATTAATTTATATCATAATAATTAAAAGTAACATTTTTAATTATTGAACTTGAATATTACTGATTTAATTATATAAATATTGAAATTATATAAAATATCAGTAGCAACATTATTTTTGTAAAGATCAACACTTAAAATAATTAATCTGAAAATTTCAGAATTTAATTCCTAAAAATCGATTTATTATTAATTATTTAATAATAAACTGTTTTAATATTGTAAAAAATTAGTTTTATAAATAAATTGACTAATATCACATTTTTAATAAAAGCAACATTGATTAATAATCTTATAAAAATTATTGGAATGTTGAAAATATTAAAAATTAATTGATTAAAAAAGAAATGCAGACCCCTGGGTTCGAACCCGGGTCTGTATTGTAACCAAACAGAGTCTTAACCACTGGGCTAAGCTTCTGTTTGTGTTTGGTTTAGGACTGCTAAACTTATAACCAAACAGGAACTGGTCATCTTCTCCAATTGGAGTCAAACAGAAAAGTCAACTGCTTCAATTCTCGATCAAAACAAGTTTATATCCAAATTAATCTTAGGGAAACATTGTATAAGCATAAAAGAATTAATTGAAACAATAAAAACGAACCGGTATTGAAAGGATGATCGGATTGAAAAATTCCGGCAAAAAAGTGAGTATTCCGGCGAGTTGCAGGTTTTAATCCGACGATTTCGGGTGTTTAAGTGTTTGTAAATGGTGTGGAATGTTGCTAGGAATGTAGGGAACTTAAATACACGAAGTTTAGATCTCAGATTCAACAAAACTTAGTGGATTTGATCTACTTTAAATTCTTTTTTTTAATAAAAAGTTCTGATTCATAGTGGTTATAGCACGAATTTGTGTCGTTTGAATGATTGGAACGAGTTGGGATAGGTTGGGTATCATGTGGGTAGCTTTACAGGTCGAAATAATGGAGTAAAAATCGATTTTGGTGATTTTTTTGTTCAAACCGCGACCTGCAATGCTGGGTTTATAATTCAGCTCGAAATTAAAATTAACATAAATACAATGCAAACTTAAATCAAACACATGTGAGCTGGTAGACCAGCTGGTTTTTGTGCTTGTTTGTGGGCGGAGGGACGTGGGTTCGAGTCCCGTCCCGGCCGGTTTTAGGGAAATTAAAACCTTTTTATTTTCTGAATTTATTTAATTAAATTATTAAAAGCCTAAATTGTATATAAATAGAATTAAATTCTAAATATATCACCTCCTGTACAGGAGGATAAACTGGTTAAGTTGTTCGTGTTACAACAGCGAGGTCATGATTTCGATCCACACTAGGGCCGGTTCTCATCATAGGAGACCCCCTTTTTAACTGATTTTTGAGAATTTACACTTTGCCCCCCTCAAGTTTCATTTTTTACAAAATCGGTCCCTAAACTTTCGAAAAGTTACACTAACAGTCCCTATACTTTCGTCAGAAGTACACAATTGGTCCTTGAAATTTTGAGAATTGATAGAAATGGTCCCTGAAGTAGTTAGTTAGTTAAACTAACCGGGTTAAGTTTTAAAGAAGAATTTATTATATAAGGACTAACTCAATTAACATATTTCAGTTAAATAGGGTTTTAAAATGGCAGAGTTAGCCCCTAAAGTTTAAGTTTCAAGAATGACCCAATGAACCTTGTACTTTTAAAACAAAATAAACTATATTTATTTCTTTTTATAAATGAGTTTCAATAATGACCAAAAGGACCCTAAACTTGTAGTTTTCAATAATTGCGCTTTTAACCCTTGTATTTCTAAAGTTTCAAAGAATGACAAATAGGTCCTTTAGATTGTAGTTTCACAAAATGTCACAATAGGCCCTTATAGTTTATGTAACCTTGTTTAATAGCATAAAACTCAACAAATTTGCAATTGTTTCACATGTTTGTATTGGTATAAGCATGTATAAACACAAAGCAAGTATGTTCAAATAAGTTTTATTCCAAATACAATATTTGTTACAATGAAAGTCAAACAAATACGAGTGTGAAAACCAAGGTGGTCACAGTCTCCCCTACTTTAGGAAATTTCGTCCCGAAATTTTTTATTTAGAGGAATCTTGTGAAAACAAATGCGGATATTTCGCCTTCATCTGGTCCTTACGTTCCCAAGTAAACTCGGGGCCACGTTTGGATTCCCAGCGAACTTTGACCAAATGAATCCGTTTGTTCTTCAACTGTTTGTATGTACGTTCCACTATCTCCACAGGTTTCTCGACAAAGTGTATCGTTTCGTCGATTTGAATCTCGTCGAGAGGAATGTGAAGATCAGCATCAGCTAAACACTTTCGCAAATTGGACATGTGAAAAGTCGGATAAACATTTCCAAGCTCTGGAGGTAGTTCTAGTCGATAGGCAACCTTTCCAATTCTTTCAACAATCTTAAATGGTCCAACATATCGTGGTGCAAGTTTTCCTTTCTTTCCAAATCTCACCACTCCCTTCCAAGGTGACACCTTGAGTAGGACACGGTCTCCGATTTGAAATTCCATGGGCTTGCGTCCCAAATCTGCATAACTCTTTTGACGGCTTCTAGCGGTCACAAGATTATCGCGGATTTTCTTGATTTTGTCCGTTGTTTCTAGAATGAGCTCAGGTCCAGTAAGCTGAGCTTCACCGATCTCATTCCAACAGACGGGTGAACGACATTTTCGACCGTAGAGAGCTTCAAATGGTGCCATCTTAATGCTAGCATGATAATTATTATTGTATGAGAACTCGATCAATGGAAGATGAGAATCCCAATTACCACCAAAGTCTATCACGCATGCTCTAAGCATATCCTCCAAAGTTTGAATCGTTCTCTCAGATTGACCATCTATTTGGGGATGATAAGCAGTGCTTAGATTTAGTTGGGTCCCCAAAGCAGATTGCATGGTCTTTCAAAAATGAGACGAAAATCGAGCATCACGATCGGAAATGATATCTAAAGGAACACCATGTCGTGATACGATCTCGTCTACATAGATCTTGGCAAGCTTTTCAGAAGAGAAATCCTCACTGATTGGTAAGAAGTGAGCAGATTTTGTCAAACGATCAACTACTACCCAAATAGCATCGTGACCTTTAGACGTACGCGGTAACTTAGTAATGAGATCCATTGCAATGTTCTCCCACTTCCAAACCGGTATCTCTGGTTGTACAAGCAAACCAGAAGGTCGTTGATGTTCAGCCTTGACTTTGAGACAAGTTAGGCATTTTGATACATACAAGGCAACATCCCTCTTCATACCAGGCCACCAGAACTTAGTACGAAGATCCTTGTACATTTTATCAACACCAGGATGGATAGAATATCGAGACTTGTGAGATTCGTCCATTACTAAGGTGCGAAGATCGTCCTGATTCGGAATCCACAAACGATTCTCAAAATAGAGTAAACCATCGTCTTTCCTTTCGAGTTTAAGCTCAAGTTGAAGTGGTAGCTCATATTTCAATAAGTCATTGATCACACAAGACCGTTGAGTTTGAAGAACACGAGATTGAATATTAGATAGAGTTCGAACAGAATGAAGCTTGACTCGTTCCTTTCGACTAAGCGCATCGGCTACGACATTCGCCTTACCAGGATGGTAGCGGATATCGCAATCATAATCGTTTAAGAGTTCAACCCAACGTCGTTGCCTCATCTTCAGCTCCTTCTGATTGAGAATATGCTGGAGACTTTTGTGGTCTGTGAAAACCACACACTTCGTTCCATAGAGATAGTGTCTCCAGATTTTAAGTGCGAAAACCACAGCTCCTAATTCAAGATCGTGAGTCGTATAGTTCTTCTCGTGAATTTTCAGCTGTCTAGACGCATAAGCTATGACTTTACCTCGTTGCATAAGAACGCAACCAAGTCCTAGATTCGACGCGTCACAATAGACAACAAAATCATCGTTTCCCTCAGGTAGAGATAAAACAGGAGCGTCACAGAGCTTCCGTTTCAGCGTTTGGAACGCTTCTTCTTGCTTAGGTCCCCATTCAAAAGGCTTATTCTTCTGAGTCAAAGCAGTGAGTGGAACCGCGATCTTTGAAAAGTTAGAAATAAACCGTCGATAATAACCAGCAAGACCAAGAAAAGAACGAACTTCTGTAGGTGTCGTCGGTGTATTCCAATCCTTAATTGCAACAATCTTGGATGGATCTACGAGAATACCCTGCTCATTGACAATATGACCCAAGAACTGAACTTCTTTAAGCCATAATTCACACTTGGAGAATTTAGCAAAAAGTTGTTCCTTCTTTAGGAGTTCCAATGTCAGACGAAGGTGTTGCTCGTGATCGGCTCGAGACTTTGAATAAATGAGAATATCATCGATAAACACAATGATGAACTTATCTAAATAAGGTTTACAAACCCTATTCATTACGTCCATGAAGATAGCTGGGGCATTTGTCAAACCAAAAGGCATGACAGTGAACTCGTAATGCCCATATCTTGTACGGAAAGCAGTTTTGGGAATATCTTCTTCGAGAACACGAAGTTGATGATACCCAGATCGCAGATCGATCTTGGAAAAGCATGACGCACCTTGCAGCTGGTCGAAGAGATCATCAATTCTAGGTAGGGGATATCGATTCTTGATGGTAAGCTTATTAAGCTCACGATAATCGATACACATTCGAAAAGATCCATCTTTCTTCTTCACAAAGAGGACAGGTGCTCCCCAAGGCGAATAGCTCGGACGGATGAATCCTTTATCAGACAACTCTTGAAGCTGTTTCGATAACTCTTGCATCTCTGACGGTGCAAGACGATAAGGTGCTTTCGCAATCGGGTTGGCATTGGGTACAAGGTCAATATGAAACTTGACTTGACGAATTGGAGGCAAACCAGGCAGTTCATCAGGAAACACCTCTGGATAATCCCGAACAATCGGAATATCCTGAATACTCTTACTCTTGCCTTTCTCCTTGGTGACATGTGCCAGGAAAGCAACATATCCTTTTCGTAAATATCTTTGGGCCTTTGTACACGACATAAGCTTCAATCCACCAGATGGTTTTTCGCCATGAACTTCCAGAACATCGCCAGACGGAAGAGGAATACGAACAATCTTATCAAAACAAACCACCTCAGCATGATGTTTGGTTAACCAATCCATCCCCACGATAATATCGAAACTCCCAAGTTGCATCGGCGTGAGGTCAATGGGAAAAAGATGGTTATCAAGGTTTAACTGACAATCATGAATAACAGAATCGAGAACAAGAGGTTTACCAGTAGCAACTTCGACAGATAAGGGTTTCCTCAGTTTAGTTCTAGGTATCGCAAGCAAAGATTCAAAAGATAATGAAACAAAACTTCTATCAGCGCCAGAATCAAAAAGAATATATGCAGGTCGATTGTTAACAAGAAACGTACCATTAACCACCTCGTTGTCAGCCCTTGCTTCGTTAGCATCCAGATTGTAAGCTCGCCCACTAGCGGGATTCGCATTTGCATTGACATTGACATTCACGTTTGGATTTACATTTGCATTTGCCAACCTCGGACAGTTGTTGCGGTAGTGACCAAGCTCTCCACAATTGAAACATGTACCCGGTGGGAATCTAGCAGCATTCCCCTGAACCGGAGCTTGATTTCGAATAATCTGATTCTGACCCGAACGACAGACGTTGGCCAGATGCCCAAGCTTACCACACGTTGTGCATTGCCTACAAGCTTGTTGTGCAACATGATGACCATTGCAGCGAGCACAATGAGGTGCGGTACCGGCATACGCTTTCTTCGCAGGAGATTGAGCTGGCGGGTTCTGAGGGTTCTGAGCAGTTTGTGCAGTTACTGCAAAATTCTGGGAACCCTTTCGCTTTCTCGACTTCTTTGATGACTCACCTTCTTTACCCTTACCCTCTTTGTTGTCCTTCCCAGAATCAGTCGCCTTCTTTTTATCACCCTTGCGGGTGAGTTTACCCTTCCTGACTTGAGACTCAGTCAGGGTAGCAGACAACTCAATTGCTTGGCGAAGGGTGGTAGGATTAATACCGGTCACTATATCCAGAATAGAATCGGGTAAACCATCGATATACCTCTCTATCGCTTTCTCCAACGGGGTAACCATAGTAGGACACAAAAGACTGAGCTCCTCAAATCGATTCGTATACGCACGGTGTTCTCCCCCATCTTGTTTTAGATCGTCAAACTCTCGTTCCAAAGCTCGAATTTCGTGATGGGGACAGAACTCTCTCATCATGAGAGCTCGAAGCTCTTCCCATGTTTGTGCCAACGCCACTTCGGCACCCCTGTCGCGCATCACTCCGTTCCACCACGTAAGAGCACGCTTCTCAAACACACTCGAAGCAAATTCAACCTTACGCCCATTCAGACATTGCACATGTCTGAATGTGTTTTCGATACTCTCGAACCATTGAAGGAGTGCAGTTGCTCCTTGTGACCCAGAAAACTTTAGCGGCTTAGCAGAATTGAAATTCTTGAAATTACACGGTGCATTATTGTTGTTGTTATTATTGTTGTTGTTGTATATCTCGTGGACTTGGGTCACAACACCAGGAAGCACAGCAGCCACTTGCTGAGAGACCAGGGCTGCGAGTTCTTCAATAGTAAAAGATTGTGCTTCACGTCGAGGAGGCATTGTCTAGTAAGGAAACAGGAGAATCGAGTGAGATTGAAAATTAGGAAAAACAAAAGAGGTATCGACAAAACACAAGGAAGGCGATCATTTGTTTGTTACCTCGAACAAACAAACGACACGCAGTGACTAATCAAAGTAATGAATCAAAATAATGTATCACGAAGACATGCTCGCCTATAAGTGAACACTCACCCCAAGAGTTCTCAGGTAAGAGTGACTGGTCCGATTATGTGGATTTGTACGAACACTCTAGCCTTAGACAGAAAACTCAGGGTACAGGCATTCACTCTTCCAGTTTGCACGTGTTCACATTATTTAGACCCAAACTCTGACGAGATTTTGAAAACTCAAAAGGCACTAAGCCAGAAATGAGTCAAACTAGAAGGGTTCAAAACCTTATAACAGAGGGTTCAAAACCTAGTAATCAATCATCCTAGAACGGATGACTAATTTTCGAAGCAGATTCGGATTTTGTTTTTTTTTTTTTTTTTAAATTCTAAACACAAATCAACTTGCGTTGGGGTCCTAGAAAGTTATAGTCTAAGTCAAAGTTTTACTAATAACCTAATTCTCTATAACCATTGGCTCTGATACCAACTTTTCTGTCACACCCCGACCACGTAAAACAACAAATCGTGGCGGAAACGTCGGGGAGTGTTGTAACAGAATTATTGTTTCAAACCATGGATACAAGAGTTTTGTTTTATTGAATACTAAACATTGTCTTAAAGTTAAACAAGCAATTCAAACATAGTTTATCATCGTTATTAAATCACTAAGGCCTCGTCCGGTCCTAAGTGAGCATGCATCCTATTTGCAATCAACATTAAGCAACATCACCTGAAACATATGTAAAAACAAAGTCAGCAAAGAAATGCTGGCGAGTACATAGTTTTTGTGTGAGTATCAGATTCATGGCTTGTTTGTATATTGAAACCACTTGTACAACTTCGTTAATTGATATTAGAAAACCTTGTTTTGTAAAATGTTTGTATTGTAAATGAATAACCAAGTCAAAATAAATTGGTCATAATTTATAACCCTTGCCATGAATCTTAACCCAAAACATTTGTTTATGTAAACCAAATCATAAATCGTTCTTATAATAAAACTCGTATGGTTTATATAGTTTCGTAAACATCGTTGTGTAATATTGTTTAACTCGTTCTCGTTATAATTGTGAAAACTACTTTTGGTCGTCTTGCTAATAACATTCAAACCTTCGTGACCCGTTCATCGTTCAACTCGTTCATGCATTAACAAACCTCCAAAGGGTAAGTTAACAATCATCAGATTCAGTCGTTACCCACTTAACCCACACATAACCATGGGTCTAGTTGATAACGGGATTTGTCGGATCCTATGGTACCATAACCTAATACTGGTCGGTTTGGCCAAAATTAATGAATGTCATTCGTTATGTAATTACAGCCAACAAGCTCGTTCACATTATCGAAATCGTTATTAGTTTAGTATAAACCATCTCAATCATTTTGAAACCTTTGTTAAAATATCGAAATCGTTTTAATACATATGAATCACCCCAATACAATCGAAAACAGTAAAAAGAGGGGATCTATGTACTCACATTATTTTGCAGGCGATTCCGAATACGCAAGTCAAGATTAAGGTGTCTGATAATAAGGAAACTCAAGTTGTCCTAATGAATCGTACAAGAATAATGTATCAATATTGAGGTCGTATAGTGTTGACGGGATTTGTTGAGTATTTATTGTATTTGATAGTGTTTAGATTAACAGAAGGATCTTGTGAATTATATGTTTAGAGGGCTCGGAAAAAATGATCATGATATAGAGGAATTATTTATGAAAAATATTTATTTATCATAAATAATTAAATTGCAAAAAAATGTACAATCGATTTAATATAAACATTTGTAATAATAAATCAAATATATTTAACTAGTATCATAATTAAATATAATAATTATTGGCAAAATATTGTACAAGTGATATAATTAATTTATATCATAATAATTAAAAATAACATTTTTAATTATTGAACTTGAATATTACTGATTTAATTATATAAATATTGAAATTATATAAAATATCAGTAGCAACATTATTTTTGTAAAGATCAACACTTAAAATAATTAATCTGAAAATTTCAGAATTTAATTCCTAAAAATCGATTTATTATTAATTATTTAATAATAAACTGTTTTAATATTGTAAAAATTAGTTTTATAAATAAATTGACTAATATCACATTTTTAATAAAAGCAACATTGATTAATAATCTTATAAAAATTATTGGAATGTTGAAAATATTAAAAATTAATTGATTAAAAAAGAAATGCAGACCCCTGGGTTTGAACCCGGGTCTGTATTGTAACCAAACAGAGTCTTAACCACTGGGCTAAGCTTCTGTTTGTGTTTGGTTTAGGACTGCTAAACTTATAACCAAACAGGAACTGGTCATCTTCTTCAATTGGAGTCAAACAAAAAAGTCAACTGCTTCAATTCTCGATCAAAACAGGTTTATATCCAAATTAATCTTAGGGAAACATTGTTTAAGCATAAAAGAATTAATTGAAACAATAAAAACGAACCGGTATTGAAAGGATGATCGGATTGAAAAATTCCGGCGAAAAAGTGAGTATTCCGGCGAGTTGCAGGTTTTAATCCGACGATTTCGGGTGTTTAAGTGTTTGTAAATGGTGTGGAATGTTGCTAGGAATGTAGGGAACTTAAATACACGAAGTTTAGATCTCAGATTCAACAAAACTTAGTGGATTTGATCTACTTTAAATTCTTTTTTTTTAATAAAAAGTTCCGATTCATAGTGGTTATAGCACGAATTTGTGTCGTTTGAATGATTGGAACGAGTTGGGATAGGTTGGGTATCATGTGGGTAGCTTTACAGGTCGAAATAATGGAGTAAAAATCGATTTTGGTGATTTTTTTGTTCAAACCGCGACCTGCAGTGCTGGGTTTATAATTCAGCTCGAAATTAAAATTAACATAAATATAATGCAAACTTAGATCAAACACATGTGAGCTGGTAGACCAGCTGGTTGTTGCGCTTGTTTGTGGGCGGAGGGACGCGGGTTCGAGTCCCGTCCCGGTTTTAAGGAAATTAAAACCTTTTTATTTTCTGAATTTATTTAATTAAATTATTAAAATCCTAAATTGTATATAAATAGAATTAAATTCTAAATATATCAGCTTCTGTACATGAGGATAAACTGGTTAAGATGTTCGTGTTACAACCGCGAGGTCATGAGTTCGATCCACACTAGGGCCGGTTCTCATCATAGTAGACCCTCTTTTAACTGATTTTTGAGAATTTACACTTTGCCCCCTCAAGTTTCATTTTTTACAAAATCGGTCCTTGAACTTTTGAAAAGTTACACTAACAGTCCCTATACTTTCATTAGAAGTACACAATTGGTCCTTGAAATTTTGAGAATTGACAGAAATGGTCCCTGAAGTAGTCAGTTAGTTAAACTAACCGGGTTAAGTTTTAAAGAAGAATACATATTTCAGTTAAATAGGGTTTTAAAATGGCAGAGTTAGCCCCTAAAGTTTAAGTTTCAAGAATGACCCAATGAACCTTGTACTTTTAAAACAAAATAAACTATATTTATTTCTTTTTATAAATGAGTTTCAATAATGACCAAAAGGACCCTAAACTTGTTGTTTTCAATAATTACGCTTTTAACCCTTGTATTTATAAAGTTTCAAAGAATGACAAATAGGTCCTTTAGATTGTAGTTTCACAAAATGTCACAGTAGGCCCTTATAGTTTATGTAACCTTGTTTAATAGCATAAAACTCAACAAATTTTCAATTGTTTCACGTGTTTGTATTGGTATAAGCATGTATAAGCACAAGGCAAGTATGTTCAAATAAGTTTTATTCCAAATACGGTATTTGTTACAATGAAAGTCAAACAAATACGAGTGTGAAAACAAAGGTGGTCACAGCGGGTGGAAAGGGAGAGGGGTAAAGAGCATTAAAGTTTGCTGCCTCTATATATGGGTCGACAGCAGGTGCATGGTATTGATAACCCGAGTAAGCTTGTTGCTCATACGGGTTGTACCCAGCTGCATCTGGGTAAGCAGGGATCGGGTTTTCATAACCCATGGGTGGTGGTGGTGGTGTAGGTGTGACCAGTGCAGAGTCGACCTCTGAAATAGCATTTGAAGGCATGCCCAATTGAGGGTCTTCAAAGATGGGTGGATAGTTTCTGGAGTGTTGGGGGGTGTTTAAATGAAAACCCCCACGCACGGACATCCGTGCACTTCTTATTCACCTCGATGGTTCTGGAGGCGGTGGCTGCTCTGGCGCTGGTGGTGTCGGTGGTGTAACCGCCTGAAAGTGTGGGTCCTCAGAGGGAACCTGTTGGTGGGGAGGTGAGTCGTGATGTGGGGGAGTAAACTCCCACTTGTATGTGCTCCACCTTTCGGCCCATATGTCGGGGCCTCTATATGGCGATCCTGCAAATGATGAACCACTGGAAATCTCGATGGGATGTGTCGGCGTCTCAGATGGTGGCATGGCGGGATCAGGATTGTCCTCCACATCCATATCTTGGTACTCGGGAAAGTGGTCTGCTGGTCCCAATGGGTTATGACCCACTGGTTCGTCAACTTGGTTCATGGGGTTGAAACGGCTTTGAAAGTAAGGTGTGGGGTTTTGAAAGAAGTGGTGAGAGTCGGAACGTTGCAAGGGTATGTATGAGTGGTGTGAGTCATGGGGCTCATCTTCCTGATGTGGCCCGAAGGAGTTGTGGTACGAGGGCGAAGAGCTAAGAGAGACAGAGCGCCTAGCTGGTTCGAGATAGGTCCTCCAGTCCTCATGCGGGCTGGAGCCGAAGGATGCTGAGGGTGTGCGTCTGTATGACGGCCCAGCTTCATGATCGTTTCTTCCCCTCATCGGGGCCTTGCCTCTGCCTCCACGTCCACGTACTCTTGGCGGCATGATTTAAGTATCCCTGTCAAAACAAAGAATAAAGAAAAGATATAAACAAATAAGATCAAGATTAATCCTAGGTCATTTGCCTAGACTCAGAGGTCAAGGAATGTGCTACTGTGTCATTGAGATTAAACACAAAAGGCTAGTGTTTAATTCACTCAATGTTGGCTCTGATACCAACCTGTCACACCCCGATATTTCCGCATAATACCGATGGGCCCGGCGGGGAGTATCGTGACGTAGTTGATATCATCATCGTCAAATATACATAGATCATTGCACAGCGGAAGTCTTGGTAGAAAATACTATTACAAACCGAAATGTAAAGTACGAATAAAATATTATACAGACGGTTGTAAGATAAGATCCACAGGCGGATCTAAAATAAAATACAAAAAAACTTGTTCAACTGATTTAAGGCATACGAACTTGCAAAATTCACTATCTATGCCCCGAAGCTCCCAGCCAATTATGGAAAGTACCTGCCACTTAACCTTTTTGAAAATACGTCAGTTTTCACTTGTAAATACAATTAACTGACTCTTTTGAAAACATTTATGAAAAATTGATTTGAATGCACAAGGCACAATATTCTTTTATAACTTGGGACAATTATGTTAAAAATAATCTTGTATCAGATATACATGTTTGTCCAACATTTAGGGTCGGGATAAAAGCCGAACAAGATTAACCAACACACCACAAATATAAACCCACGGTGGGTCACCCCAGCGAGTGAGTATATCTTTTACATACGCAACTGTCATGTGTATGCCTACACCCCGTGCTTAAATCGTGGCCATTTACGATTTTAAATGAGCCGAGGATATCCAGGACACGGTCGTTAACCCCCAATGTTATTTGTTATCAAACAACACTGATTAAAATGGGATTATGCAATTTAACCATATTCGATTAAAATGTTTCTACACCCGACCAAGCGGTAATATTTTACCGTATCCCAAGCCCGTATAAGGGAAAATAAGTTAAAAGTATTTACCTGAGCTTAAAAATGCAAGTTTTGTATACTCAGCCGTATATTCTACTCAAGCAAGTGCAAGTAACTTCTACTGGGCTCCTAATCTGGAACGAAGGTTATATTAACCTATGAGATTACTAACGGGTCTTATTTTAGTAGTAAACTTAGACCGGCTAGTTTAAGGAAAGGTTTACGGTACGAAACGCTAGATTAAGCGATGACCGGATCGGAATGTAATTTAGACCAGACAAGTATGGAGACTTATATTATATGGGTAAACTAAATACATTCTGGAATTTGAAGTTAAAGTGATAGTTTTTGACCCGTTTCGGCTAGTTTATGTAAACTAGTTACATAAACCGCACCGTACGCGTATAAGCATAAACGGGTAACCGGATGAGTTATATACTAGTTCCATAAGTTATTATGCTTAAAATATGTTGTGATATAAGTAGGATATCAACAATTATGCCCAAAAAGATTTTAAAACCAAATTAAGTCCCGTAAGGGCATTTTGGTCATTTTAAGATTTATAAAAGAGGTTTTAAAGCAAACTGATGTTCTGGTCTAAAATATTCTGTAAAAATATTTATTTTATGAAGTTATAATAGTATGATATCATACATATGTGTGGTTTACCATTTATGGCCAAACTATGCACCGTAGGGGCATTTTGGTCATTTCACATATGCTTTTAAGGACAAAATTGGAAGTCTGAGTTCATGAATTATACCTATTGTAAAAATATTAAAATTTATTTAAAAAATCAGTAGGTAACAAGTCTTAGGTGTTAAATATGGTTTTAAACCATACTATGCACCTAATTAGCGTAAAAATCGATAATTGACATAATTACAAAGTTTATGTGATTCTGAGGTTTTGACCGGCCTTGAAAGGTTAAAATATTTTATTTTATATATGACTTTAGTAGAAAAGGGTTTGGCATGTTAATTGTATGTAATTCACAATTTATTAGCAAAAGGTGCATTATCGTCAATTATATCATTTATACGAGAACTCAATGATATGGTCAGTATCAAATCTGACCCAACATTCCAAAAATCCCTAAAAATAATATCATAATAGTAGGTAATGAGGTTGGTGCCAAAATTTAGGTTTAGCATGTTTTATGCACAAAAGCTTAATTTAATTAATAAAAAGTTAAATTTTACGGTATCTTGCATAACTTCGTTTTGAGACCAGAAAATGATGTCAAAATTATTTGACATGTTTATATATCAGTAACAAAGCTATTTGCATGCTTACATATTCAAAAATCTCGTTTTTACATTATAAGGGCATAATGTTCAAAGTTTAAGCATAATAACGGTAACAAGCAAATAACTCGGATTACTAAGGGACCATTTAGTATAACCTCAGAGGGTTATACTAACATATAATATGGCCACATAGGAACCTTAATGCATAAATAAACTAAGCTAATTCGGGTCAGAACTGAAAGTCAAAGCAAAAGTCAATGTTTGCGACTTTCAGTTGCGAACCGAGCCTAAACTCAGAATTGTCGGGTTGAACATGCTTAGACATGTTCTATTAATATTTACCAAGTTATTTAGGTGACAAAACATGATTCACAACCTCTACATTATCAGTTTTAATTATTATTTGAAATTTTGACTATTTTGACTTTTTTACTAGTTGCTTTGACCCAGCAATTGACTAAGTTAACGTGATAATTAGGAGGTGCCCTTTTGAGTGATTAACACCTACTTATTACCAACACATAGCCACTTTCGTTTAGAACCGTGGCTGGATCGTTAATGAATAAACTAGAAGTCAAAGCAGAATTATGCTAACTTTGACTTTCAGTCCTTATACTCATAAAAACTGAACTGTGAAAGCTAGGAACACTTACACAAGGTCCAAGCACAAAGTTTAAACTTGAGAGAGCTTCCTTTATGACCAGGATGCTCCAGAAACAAAGCTTTAGAGAGAAGAATTCTAATTTTGAAAATGAACAAGTTCAATTGAGGCAAATGAGGGCCTTTATATAGAAGAGTAGGATGATTTAGGATTAATCCAAGTGTCCCAGATGTTATATGATGCTCACAAGTGTCCAAATGGTATTATAAAACCGTCAACATGCAGCTGGTTTCGATTCAGAGTTGCAGAGAATCTAAAGAAGATTGCAGTTTTGCATGCTGGGCAGCTGCCAGTTCTGGCTGGAAAACCTTCTCCGTTGCGCCACGTGCCAGATAAGGCAGATCCTGGCGCGCCATGTGAGGCAACACGTTTCAAAATTTGTTTGTTTTGTTGCAAGATCAGTCCCTGTACTTTCTAAACTCGTATATCTTTCATTTTCAGCATGAGGGGCCCTTAGCTTCAAGTTTCACATAATCTTGGGAATAAAACCAAATATTGTTAAGTTCCGGATTTGTTAAAATGGTCTCCCGGGAGTAGAATTATCATATTGACACTTTCAACCCTTCTTATTGGAAATTGCAAATTAAATCGTATAATCGCACCGAAACTTCATGAAATCAGTATCTGATATTCGTGAGAGTATAATAAGACACTACAAAGTCTTGGGATCGTTAAAAGGTCACTCAGAGGTAAGAATTAACATGTTGACTCTTTTAACCCCTATGTTTTGTAAATTTTTTATTTTAAGAACAAACGACTTCTTGTGTCCGACAATTTACTCTTTAAAGGATACGAACATCGTGTGAGGTGAATCAGTGGCACAAGTTTGGCATGTTAACACTTTTAGTCCTTCTACATACATCTTTACACTGTTTGTCAACTTTAGTCCCTCAAAGTTAACTTTTTTACATGATTAGGGTTTATGACACGTGTCTACACTTTATTGGTTATGATTTTTGCGAGGTGTTACAAAAAGTGATCGATTGATGTTGAATACACGAATGCGAGTGTCAAAATAGCATAAGTGCTGGATAGACGAAAGTAGCGTGCTTAAGAATGAAGTCTCGTCGTGGATAATCGGATGTAATGCGTTTGTGAGTTATTTAAAGTTGAATTAGGTTCAAAGGTTTGCAAAGCACTGAATTACTCATGGCACGTTCTACGAAAGTCTAGTAATATGGTGGAAACACTTATATATAGGATGTACCAGCGGTGTATCCACCATGTTTCGACCATGTTACATCCGTTTCGTTATTCGATGCAATGTTACATTCCGTGTTTTACCATACGTAGTAGTACACTCTATGGTTCTTATACGCCTATCATTATAATCCCGTGTGCACCCGCGATTATATTGATCGCCGCATGATCCGCATAGCTTGTGGTAGTTGCGTATGAATTACGGTATACATAAATTTTGAAAATAAGATCGCGTGTGTATAGAAATGTAGCATATAAGTATGTTTGTGTTCCAAATAGTATAAGACCAACGTAAGCGAATTCCCTCAGGTTTCGCTCGCGTACAGGTGCGAATGTATAAATTTTGTGTATGAGTAAAAGCATGAGCATAGTATAATTTTAAAATATGAAGACGCATGCGAGCATAACGACAAACGCATGGTTAAGAGTATGATCACAAGTATAAACATGACGCATGTGACGTGAGTATAAACACAATTTATATAAATGAGAGTATAAACATAAGTACGAGTATAACAAAAATCGTATGAATGAGAGTATAAATGCGAGTACGAGTATAACATAAATCGTATAAATGAGAGTATATATGCGAATACGAGTGTGAATACGAGTATAAATATGAACACAAAACGTGTGAGTATGAATACAAGTATAAGTATGAGTATGAACATAAGATGCATGAATATGAACGCGAATATAAGTGTAAAACATGAATGTGCGAGTATGAATAGAATGTATGAGTATGAATATAAGTGTAGGAACAATTGTATAAGTATGAACAAAGTGTATGAACGTGAAGATAAGTGTAAGCATAATTGAATAAATATGAGTAAAACATGATTGTGAATATTAGTGTAACCATAATTGTATAAGTGTAGGTGTAAGTGAAATGTATGAGATGAATGTGAATATGACTATAGGTGTAAAACATGTTTAACTATGAAAAATGTACGAGTGGAAATATGAATGTGAACATTAGTATAAACGTAAACGAGGGGGAATGAATACAAGTGCCAACGTATAATGCATGAATGTGTATATGGGTATGAATATAGATACAAACGAAATTGTATAAGTGTGGTTATAAACGTAAATGTATGATTTTTGAATTATAAACATAAATGTGTAAGTATGGATATATAAGTGTAGACATAAAGTGTGTAAATATGAGTGTAAGAAATAATGATTTTGTTTGTAACATTAATCGAAATTTACGAATTAAAGCACGTAAAAGATTAAGAAGGTTTGAGTAAGAAGGAGAAGAAAACGAGTGGTATGCGTGAGATTATTGTGAGTTATTAACTAAAATGTGTAAAATGATATGTGCGTGTAGTCACTTGAGCAAAATTGAATCAAAATATATTAAGTAGAATTGGGAATGTAGAGTCTAGTTTGTGCAAGTGAATAGGATATAAAACATCAATTGGTTGCGTGAAATGGTGCTTGGTAAAAGAATGAAAATGCTACTCTTGTTTTAAAAGAGTTTACATAAGTTGAAAATTATTGGTTCTTATGAAGTTTCGTTGCCTACATGTTTTAAATTCATTTGACGTATCGAGTAATGTTTGAAAAGGTTCGAGAAGTTAACGAGGTTACATTGTTTTAAATAACTTTCCATTAACGAAGGAATTCGAAGTTTAGAGATTATTGTGAAAATGTTGATCCTTAGAAAAATAAATTTGGTATATGAGCTTAGTGATCGTGAAAAGTGTTCTCAATAAAATACTTTGTTGATTTTGAAAAGAGTTTTGGTAAACGATCGAATAATATTTGCAATATTTTGTATGAAATGTCGGTTTGACTCTCAATTGAAAAATACCGACCTTTAGTATAATGATGCAAGATGAGTGTGTTTTAGTAATTACATGGAATACGAAATTCTTGTGGGCAATGGATTTATTGGGCCGACTACATTGATATGTAGCATTTCGTGAAATTTTGAAAATCAAGAAATGAGCGTTTACGGTAATATTAAGAATTTCGTGGATGTGAGAGAATGTGAAAATAGATTGTAGGATAAGAAGTAGGTTTAAATAGGCAATGCGTGGTGAGATGAATAAGAATTTGACTAATAATAATCAATTTGGGTATAAACGTGATGGTGTGTTGATGTGTTTAAAATGCAACATATAAATTACATCAAATGAGGCGTAAAACTAACCCTTTTTTAGTACTAATGTTGGAAAAAGTGTGCTTTTGTCTTCCTTTTGTATTTTCAGGATTAAAAGAGCGTAAATGAACAAAAGGAACAAATATGCAGCAAAATCTAACATAAATACAAGAAAAGGAACAAACGTGGCATGCCCGACCCCTCGACAGCATCTTCCCAAGCAAAAACAAGAAAACAGAAGGCTGACCACGGCCCCGTGCCCAGCGGACACGGGGGCGTGGCCAGGTGTCTGCAGAAAGGACAAAGCTATAGAAGCTTCTATTCCTGACACAGGGGCATGCCCAGCTCAACACGGGCCGTGGTCATCGCTAAGATTCACAAAATCCAAGCAAATCTTGATAGTACAGATACGCTTCTGCACAAGGGGCCGTGCCCAGCGGACACGGGGGCCTGTGGAGCTAATGCAGACAAATTGCATTTAATGAAGAAAGAGACTAAGGATGGACACGGGGCCGTGTCTGGGCTTCTGTGCAGGCTATAAATAGAGGTGCTTGGTTCACTTCAAAGGCATCCCTTGGCAAACCACCTCTCTCCCACTTCACCCACACTCCACCACCATCACAACACCCACATCCACCACCATCATCCATCATCCATCATAGAGTGTGTGTAGTAGTCTCTAGATCCAAGATTGATAGTAAGAGTTCTTGACAATCAAAGGCCATGTTTGCCTAAGTCTCTTACATCACTTGGTGAAGACAAGCATTTAGTGTAATACTTTTGATTTTTAATCTTTTCGCACTTTTTATTTGGTTTTGTATTAATGACTTTAATAACTAGTTTCTTATGTTGAAGGTGAAACTTCCTTATCATTTGTCCGTGGTGTCTTGGCGTTATTTTACTGTCTATATAAACTAAAAGATTTACACCATTCATATCTCTACGGTCTATATAGAGATATGTTGGCTACCTGGTCGGGGGTTAAGGGAATGGTTTGGTAAGGTTCTCGCCTTGTTAAGTGTATAGATCCTGCAAGGACCTGGGTCAAGCTTACTAGGACCTCCTTCAATATCCACTGGTATTGGATGGCGGGGGTGCGAATGGCTTGATCCCCTCATATGTAAACTACTATTAATACATTAACCCGGCTACTTGGGATTGTATCCCTGCTAACTCAAACCACTTAGCCGAGGGTAACGTTACCTTCAAAAGAGGGGCTACCACATTACGCATTAATAACTTAATTAATTATCTTTCAATATTCTGACCCTTTAGGATTGTATCCTTGCTGACTCAAACTACTGGGTTGAGGGTAACGTCACCTTCAAAAGAGGGGCTTACTACTATAACTAAGATAATCTCTTAAAAAGTGAAAAAGTGCGGAAATCATCAAAGGTTACACTAAAGACGAGTCGGATCTAAGTGATTCATCTTGTCTATCTGTTTTATTTTTATTTTATTTTCAGGATTTTTAGTTTTTATTTTCATGTTTAAAATTTTTCTAAAATTTTGATTTGATTAGACGTTGAGGATAAATCGGTACTAAAAGCTCTTGTGTCCTTGGACGACATCGGTATCTTACCAACGCAATACTACGCTCACGATGGGTGCACTTGCCCATATGTGTGTTTAGTGTTAGTAAAATATCGTGTTTTATAAATTTAAAACTTGACTAAAGTGTTAAAAAGGGCTTAAAATATACATAAAATTATATAACGCTACACATGCATCATGTGTACATAATAAAGTCTATTAAAAGTAAGTCTTGGTAACGATCACCTAAGTAAGGGAATCACCCCTAACTCGTTGGTGAGGCCGTTGTAAGGTGAGAAAAGAGACGGAGTTAGTCGTCAAGGTAAGGAATTCACTCCTATCTTGATGATATGCCTCCATTTATTGTTACAAGGGATATAAATAAAATTATGTGAAATCATGTATGTGAATAATGTATAAATGTATGAAAAAGTATTAGTACGATACATGCGTAAAAGTGAAATCTCAAAAATAATTCGAATTCGAAAAGAGGGAATTGCATCATAAATGATCGAGAATAATACAACGTAAATTCGATTAAAACTTGGATGGTTCCAAAATGGAACGTTGACTAACCAAAGTGGTCGAAAAGTCTTTTGAATTTGAGAATCATGCTTTGGCCTAATAGGTGGTATACTCTCGCTGACATGTCGGTTAACGGTATTCACCCTTCCGGTTACTACATGTCCCAATTCAATCAAAAATTCAAGACTTGGCGGGATTTATGAAAATCAAGGAGTGAGACTAGTCG
The DNA here is from genome assembly GCA_030545235.1 of Helianthus tuberosus. NCBI lineage: Eukaryota > Viridiplantae > Streptophyta > Magnoliopsida > Asterales > Asteraceae > Helianthus > Helianthus tuberosus. Next base: position 68,554,284 of record CM060406.1, read on the forward strand.
ACAAGATGCGGGTTTCACCCCCTAACTTGACGATTTCGTGCCCTAAGTGTGGTTGGTACTCGTCGGGTCTAAATTTAATTTCGACACGTTTACGAGGGTCCAGTAGAAATTGAAATTGAAATTCTTCATCAAGGTGAGGACTTCACTCCTAACTTGATGACGAATCTCGTGTAAAAAGAATATGTAGATTGAGAGTCGTTCACCAAATTGTGGGTTTCACGCTTATTTTGGTGAATTCGTCTCGTTTGTATAATACGAGTGTTTGCGGATTTAGAATAGCCGAGTAAAATGTATGAGGAAAAGCGTATGTTGAAGATTAAACAAACAAGTATAAACATGTCAAGAATGGCACATAAAGAATGAAATATTAAAACAAATATTAACACATAATAAAACAAGTATTAACGCATAAGAATAGCATGTCAAGTATGATACTTAAGGATAAAACGACATATATGCTTAAAAGGCTCAAAGAGAATAAATAAGAAACACATAAAGTGGCATGCATGTAGTTTCGAGCAAAACATATGAATAAGACTCTAAAACTATAGACTAGGTAAAAGCATTCCTACTTTTCCTATATTCCCTATAGTTATGGATCTGATACCAATATGTCACACCCCAACCGATGGCGGAAACATCGGGATGAGACAAACAAATTGCTCAAAACGTCATAACACTATGTGACAATATAATTAAAAATTCAAATTTCATAAATGGACTAAATGTCATACAAGATTCCAAAGAAATACAACATAGTTCAACAAAACATAACATCAAAAGATAAACTAAATTTAGGTGTGTATCTAAGTCCACCTAATCTTTGTTCTTCATCGCATCATCATCAAACTATCAACCTGCAACATGTATTAAAATATATCAACAAAAAGTTGGCAAGCATACAAGTTTGATTACATAGCATAATATAGATTAAAAAGTTGCTCATATCCACATGAATCATAATATGCGAGTTACTAGTATGCTTAGATTGTGTAACAATATGTTCAAACCCAAGTTTCCAACGCGTTTAATTTTGCCTATCCCAAAGTATCGCGGGAGGTTTACATGTTTAACTTAACAATACCCCAAGTCTCGTGGGCGGTGCGTTAATCCAATAGCGCTATAATTGTTAAGGTAGGCTAGCAAAGTTAATGAGCATATATCAACACAAATAGTTTACATAGCATACGAGATTAACAAGCATCACACATAGTTTCATGTTTCAACAATGGATAGAGTTTGTTTAAAATAGTTTCAAAGTGAAGTGTAGTTTGTATAGTATACATGTTGCACCAAAAAGTGATTAAAAGGAAAAAGGGATAGAGTATGCTTACGGTTTTTGAAAGCTTTCCAACTTGATATCCCGCGAGTGTTGTTGGTGGATGGATTAATTTGGAGCACATTGTCCTTCTACACGAAGAAGACATAGGTGTGTGAGTTTGGGGAATAACGGAAGATTATAGATTCGGAATTTAAAATACATGAACATAGACATAGGAAAATAATCATCCATCACATATGATGCTTAGATGATATACTTACTAACTTGACAATGTCCACTTGTTCATCATCAAGTGTTCGGTTTGTTTAAATGTTACATAAGTATTACATAGAGTATACTATATCATATATGTCATGCGTGAGGTAGAAGATCAAAGTCTTCATTTAGGCACCACTAAGTATCATAGAATTCATACAAGAGGTAAGAAGAACAAAGCTTTCATTTAGGCACCTCTATTGTTCACCACTACACTTGTTGTTATAAACAACAAGGAGGGTTATGAACTTACAAGAATAATGAAATACAACAACTAATCTATGAGAAAACATCAAGAAGTGTGTGGATTTTTATGAAAGATAGCCCAAGCTAGTCTAACAATCACACATTCATCAAGCTTCAAGCTTGAACACTTCTTGTGGGTAAAACCCTAACTAAAACAGAAAGTTTGTGAGGTTTTAACCTCTAATTTAACATGTCTCAACCTTGTTTTTAAGCCTAACTAACCATAGATTAGGTTATAAGCATTAGGGCATAGGTTTGAGATGAGTTAGACTCAAGTTCGACTAAGATTAACAAGTTTAAATGAAATCAGAAACAAGCAGTCCACTTTGGAGCATTTTTGGCCACATTCCAGAGCTTGGTTTTCCATGAAAAACCTCTGGAAACGTAGCTAAGGTCAATCCAAAGAAGTAGGAAAAAGAATCGAGTGAATCGGATAAGAAATGAGTGAGTTATGCTCATTTTTGTATGAAGGTATGAATCTGCTTGAATCTTCAAGTTACCAGCTGATTAGAGGGATTTTGAGAGTGTTTTGAGTGTTTAGCAAAGTGTTAAAAGCTTGGAGAATGATGGGTTTTTATAGGGAAGAGTTTGGTTAGTTGGTAGTTGAGTAATTAATGTTATAAGTTGGTTTAAAACTCAAAACAAGTCAAAAACTCGCGCCCAAAACGAGCTGAATAGGGCCTGATTGCGGCTGTTGGTCTGGGCTGTCGCAGCGAGTCCTTAAATGAATTTTTGGTCAGGCTTTGTTCAATAAAAAGGCTGCAGCGCAGCGGTTAAGTGTGTGCGCTTGTGAAGCTGGTGACCCGGGTTCGATCCCTACGGTCATCAGTTTTAGTTATTTATTTTATTTTGTTTTAGTATGTTACGTGCCACTTTCTTTTTTCCACATGATTTGTATGATTCCTTTTTTATCTCCATATTTAGTTATTAGTTGAGTAGTGGGTTATTAGTTTGAGTAGTGGGTTAGATGGTTAACATTGTGATTTCTATTTAAACAGTCTATGTATGTCTATTTCTTTTTATGAATGAAAAATATTAGTCTTGAATTCTCTCCCTAAATTTCTTTCTGGTTTCTTTCTATTTTCTTTGGCCAACATACAATTGTTAGAACCACAACAGTGGTATCAGAGCTGTCGTGATCCCCCCGGACCATGGTTGCTCACACTTTATCCGAAGCCGAGTTCTATCAATGGATGAATGAATCCCTTGCAAAGCTCGAGTCTCAATTGAAAACCATCTTCAACGAGTTCCGATCATTCCGTACCACGTGGGAAGCTCAATCTCCTACACTTCCACCACTTGTTTCCGCCACCGCACCACCCGTACCACCCACTTCTACCGCTACACCACCAAAACCCGCCCCATCACCGACACCAAAACCATCTCCGCCTCCTTCGGTTCTGAAAATAAACCCTGTGCTTTGTCGGCTATCATCCAGTGTTTCACATTCGTACTCTGTTGTTGTCTCTGCCGACTCTGGCAACATAGAGGTTCAAAAAAATCAAACAATTTCCACACCACAATTGCTTGCTTCTTTGGTCAAATCGACAGAATGTATCAAGTATCTTGGGTCAAAACATATTGCTTCCAATTTGGAAAAAACTTCATGTTTGGCTTCCTTAAAAAAATCCCCTCCTTTCACTGTTTCTCAAGTCAATTACATGCACAACAGATTCCCCACTTTTGCTTGCATTGACAAGGTCAAATTCTGTTTTGTAAATTTGGGATACTTCACTTTAGAGTTGGAACCAATTGCCGCTAGAGCGGGATTAACTGAACAACGTGAATGGCGTCCACCGTGGCCTTTCAATAAAAATGCTCTGAATGCCACAGGGAGACTCAAATGGCGGCCACCGTGGTGCATCGCTAATGATCATCCTTGTGGACAAGGATTATTTTGAGTAGGAGGGAATGTTACGTGTCACTTTCTTTTTTCCACATGATTTGCATGATTCCTTTTTTTATCTCCATATTTAGTTATTAGTTGAGTAGTGGGTTATTAGTTTAAGTAGTGGGTTAGATGGTTAACATTGTGATTTCTATTTAAACAGTCTATGTATGTCTATTTCTTTTTATGAATGAAAAATATTAGTCTTGAATTCTCTCCCTAAATTGCTTTCTGGTTTCTTTCTATTTTCTTTGGCCAACATATAATTGTTAGAATCACAACATAGTATACTTTCAGAAGTTACATAACTAGTCCCTGCAACTTTACACTTTCAGAAATTGCACAAATCACCCCTGAACTTTTAGTTAACCAAATATATTATTATTTTTAAAAGAAAACTAACTTTATAGTTTAAACTAAGTTAGTTTACTAACTTTAATATCTAACGGGACTAACTAGATTATTATAAAAATAAACTTTTAAATGACAAAGTTAATTAATTTAATTATTTTAATTAATTTAAATAATTTTGTATATTTAAACGATTATTCATTTCATGAAGCTTTCGAGTCTCATTATTTTAAGAGTTTTAACCAGATTAACGAGTATCAAGTGTCGGTAAATAAAGAATCGAGAATCCTTGAATAATATTTCGTTCAAATGAGAAATTTATTAACAATTGCACATAAGTCTAATATGAATACACAAAATAGCTTCGTTTTCATTATAATCAATAGTCTCGAATTACAAACGGAACGAAAGTAGATTACAAGAGAGTACAAGGTTTCTAAAAATAGGATTTCAAGCAAGGGTTTCCAAATATAGAAAGTATGAAAACGCAGGGCGTTACATACACACTCTAAAGATGGATGATGGATGATGGTGGTGGGTGTTGGTGTTGTACTGGTGGTGGAGTGGTCGCAAAGTGGGAGAGTACCCCACACAGCCCCGTGTCTCCTGGGCACGGCCCCGTGGTCAACTTCGTATCTGTACTATCAAGATTTAGCAAGATTCTGCATATCTTTGCGTTGACCAAGCCCCGTGCTGAGCTCGGCATGCCCCGTGCGGAGCTGGGCACGCCTCCGTGGTGGGTGTGGAAGCTTCTACTGGTTTGTCTTTTGTGCAGGGCCCTGACAACGCCCCATGCCCAGCTGGGCAAAGCCCCATGGTCAGGTTTCTGTTGCCTTGTTTTTGCTTTAGGGATGCTGCCGAGGGGTCGGGCATGTCACTTTTATTCCTTCTTTTTGTATTTATGTTGGTTTTGGCTGCTTATTTGCTTCTTTTGTTTGTTTAAGCTCATTTGGTCCTGTAAATTCAAGAGGAAGAAAGAAACACTCTTTTTCCAACATTAGTACTAAAAGGGTTAGTTTTATGCCTCATTTGATGTATTTTATATGTTACATTTTGCACACATAATATATTAACCTTATTATGACTTTTATTCATCATTATCGTAACTTTGGACGAACAAGGAGCAGTGGAAGACGAATTTGAAGGTTCAAGACGCTAGGATTCAAGCGCTCGGATCGTGATTTCTCGAGTGTTTAACATTCGATTCATCTTTTCCTTGTTTCCTTTGATTCCCGTCATGAATATTAGACTTGTTTTGACTTTTGTTTACTGTTTAAAGATGATTATGGGTAAAAACATTTAGTAGCCACCTAGGTTATGTGATTAATATTTGTTAATAATTGGTTTTGAACGGTTTTTGGTAATAAACGGATGGATTAATGCTTTAGTAAATTGTCTTGTTCATGAATTCAGTTGTGTATGCATGCTTAATACTGCTTTAAACTTATTCATAGTTCTACTTGCGTTTTTGTGATAGTCTGTCATGTATGAATGGTAGTTAGGTTGCCTCTTGTGTGTTTGCGATTAGTTTACAGTTAATTGTTGACGATTCCATTCCATCTTCAGCTTCCGGTCTCTTGGGTCCTGTTCCTTCATCTCGCCCGACCTTACCGGCCCATAACCCCACTGTTCGGCGCATCTCTAGTGTTGAAGCTAAGGATCGTCGCGAAAAGGGACTCTGTTATTATTGTGATGAGAAGTACACCCTGGGTCATCGGTGTGTCAAGCCACAACTCTTTATTATTGTTGATTCGAGGAACAACGAGGCACCGATAGATGTGTCCTATGTTGGAATTGCGTGGCAGCCACCTTGGCTCCTTAAGGACAAGGAGAATTCGAGAGGTGGGGATTGATATGTGCATGGGTTGATAGCCACGTCATACGTCAACAAGGCTTAGCAATTTGCAAGTTTCTTTGTTTATTTTTATTATTTTAGTTTAATTAATGTGGAGTAGTGGGTGGTGTATGTCATTACTCACGTTCACATGATTTGCAATTATTTCCATTCCCATGTTTTCCCATTTTCTAGGACCATGTAAGCCTATTAAAGGCATAGGATTTCCCTTTTTTTATTATGAAATGAATTTTAGCAAAATCTAATTATCTTCTCTATAACTTCTTCGAAACCTTCTGCTCTATTTCTTGGCTAAAACCCAAGAGACCACAACACAACTCTTCCGATCTCTCTCTCTGTTCTCATTTTCTCTCTCTATCTCCTTGTTTCTCTCTCTCTATAAAATTCAGGAAGGTTAGTGTTTTATGTGGTGTGTTAAAGAATAAGGAAGGAAATAGAAAGCAATAGGGGTATGTGAAACATATTATCTTGTGTGTGTATGTACAGAGCTGCAAGATGAATAAGATGGTTGATATAAGAAGTTGGGGGAAAAATTAGGGTTTTGATATAGCAGGACGGCTAAATAAGTAATTTCGCAAAAATCTAACGTTGATTTGGACGACAACATGATGGAGGGTCCAACGTTGATGCAATGTCAAAAGACGGGGTGTAAAGTTGATTGATTTTCAAAATAGGGTGTAAAGTTGATACCAGGGTTTAACCACAGGGCGTAAAACCGCAGTTACTTTAAAAGTAAATAAACGACAATTAACCTTTTAGTAGTATTTCCAACATGTATATTTTTCTTGTACTTTTGTAAAAACCATTGATCTCATCTTTACTCTCTCTACGAATTTAGTCGCTTGGAAGTTATTTGAGAATGACTAGTTAAATTGAGCTTGATTGTAAACAAACTTGAACATAAATTGGAGTGTTGTCTTTAAACGTACATGGGGATAAAAATAGTTTATCAAACCATAACTTGAGGCCAATGATTATTAAATTAATGAAAATAGAGTAACAAACCAACACCGCTCACCAAAATACCCAAGTAATAAAATGTTATATGTACATAACTATTCATATCTATACTACTAAATAATACATATTAGAAGGATATAGCCTATGACATTATAACCTAGTAACATCTTCTGGATGAGATAAGATTTAGAGACCATTAGGTCTTGGGTTCGATTCCTACAATGAGGGTTTTCCCAGATTTATTAGGTTTGCTCCTGAATTGGTGTATAGACATTATAGTCAAGTGGAGATGGATATGATCGGGTGATTCCGCTAGTGGCATGATAATAATTCAGTGATCCGTTAGTGATCCAAATATGATGTTCAAAAGAAAGGGATATAATTGAAATTTAACATTAATCTAATAAACTTAATTAAATAAACTCTATTTAATATAACTTCATTTAATAAACTTCACTAAATTAGCTCTATTTAATAAAGTTTAAAGGTTATATTTATAAAAAAATTTATACATTTAAGATGTCATTTAACTTTTTTATAAAAGATTAAAAACAACTCCATGAATTTCTTAAAATCAAGTTTATTGTTATGTTTTTTTATCAAATGGTTTTGTCAGGTAAAAAAACTTACTGAATTTGAGTTTGTTAAATAGTAAATGTGCAGAAGACAGTCTTTAGGTTAGAAAGGTAATCCGATATATTAAGATGTTTTTTTTGTAACCATGAGAATCCCGTCAGGTTTTTTTTTTCTCAAACCTGTTCGGGTTTTTAAGAAGGATTAAAACCAGCTTTGGTCAAATCGATTTGGGCTAGAAACCGGGTTGGGCCACATATAAACCGAACCTCCTAGAACCGGTTGAGGGGAAAATAAACCATTTTTTACTTTCTTTTTATTGATTTTTGTAATATTTTAGTTTTAGGTTGTTTTTATTAATATTATTTTGGATGTTTCGTCTACAGTTTTATTTAAATTTTGTTCAAAACTAGGTTTTTGACCCATGTCGCGCGTTGCAGCGACATCGTTGTGTTTGGCGCGTCGTTACACGTGTTACGATGATGACCTAAACGTGTGATATCCGCGCGTGACGTGACTTGTTTTTTACTTTGTCACACACGTTACTTTCGTCACATTAACGTGGTTAGGCATAGATAAAGAAGAGTATAATGTCTCGCACGTTGTGGTGTGAAGTCGTAAAAGTAATTTAAACAAAAGAAGTTGAAATGTTGGAAAAGATGAGGTGTGAAGTTATTAAGTAGAAATTAACGTGTAATGCTTGCGCGTGACGTGACATTTATGTGGTTAGACATAAATAAAGAAAAGTATAATGTCTCGCACGTTGTGGTGTCAAGTCGTAAAAGTAATTTTAAACAAAAGAATTGAAATGTTGAAGAAGATGATGTGTGAAGTTATTAAGTAGAAAAAATAGGACGAATCAAAGTTGTTAATTATCAAAAGTTAGGTGTTAAGGTGCCACTTACCAAAAAATGAGGGGTGAATTAGAAAATCTATAAAGTTAAAGGCCAAATAGAAAATCTCTAAAGTTTGTGGTGAATTTGAAATCTTTAAAGTTGGGGATTAATTAGAAAATCTATAAAGTTTGAAGTGCATTGGAAAATTTTTAAAGTTAGGGGATGAATTAGAAAAATGCATGGTCAAAACCACCGACCATGCATTTTAAGATTATATACAATCAGTGTGTCCACATCGCGAAGCGCGATGGGCCTCCTCTAGTAACTATAAATAATTATATATTTTTTTTAATGATTAACATTACTCTCCAAAACTACTATATTTACAAATAATCACCTTTGTTTGGGATTGAACACAAGACCTCCTACTAAGAGGAAAGAGTCTCTACCAAGTTAGCTAGCCCCACTTGGCTATAAATAATTATCCTATATATTAATAAACCAACCTTATGAATAGTAAAATAGTAACCTCACCATTCAAATCTTGACACATATATAGACACGTGACAAGTTAATGAATAGGATAACAAACACCCCTACCCACCCGAAATACCCACCCCTTAGACGAAATTGTTGACTTTTTTTCCCCTTCACCCGAAACACCCTCCCTTTTTTCCCCCTTCACCCGAAACACCCTTCGTTTTGGACGAGATTGTTGACTTTTTTTCCTTTTTTTTTTAATGAGATTACTCTATGTAATTTAATGAACAATAACATCACTAAGTGATGAGCAAATGGTACCAGGTACCGGTATCAAATTTATCAAACCGGGTGTATTTTCGTTACCGGTTCGGCACCGGTATTCACCGGTTTTTACCCTCAAATACCGCAAATAACCACCCGAAATACCCACCCGAAACACCCTCCCTTAGACAAAACACTTCTGGACGAAATGGAATGGGCATTTGGCCCAGTAGCGATCAATGGAATGGGCCTTTGGCCCAGTAGCGATCAATTATATATTTTTTAAGATTACAAATTAAATGTTTTTAAAGAACCAACCTTATGAGCTTGATACAGAAAACGCCAAAAGTCGGTACCAGATTGAGTTTGAAAATCTTTTAGTTCGGGAAATTCGGTACTGCTACACGGTACCATTTGCTCATCCCTGATCAGAGCTCCGTGGCAACCGATGCTGAAAATACCGGTTACGGTACCGGTATATGAAGGAAAAAATCGGTAGCGAACCGGTACTAGAAACGCCAAAAGTTGGTACCGAATTGGTACTTAGGATCCTTCTGTTCGGGAAATTCGGTACCGATACCCAATATTATTTGCTCATCTCTGACCACGGGTATCATACGAACAACATCATTAACATACAACTTTTTTGGCTGATTTTCTTTCAATTATTTTTTACAGTTTTTTACATTTTCTTTTATACTTGTTAGGGGTTTCGTGTGCAACGCGCTCGTAATGATTTTAAAACACATGTAAACACAAACTAAATAACCAAAGAAGTTTGCCGCAACGCGGCTAAGGTGATAAACCTAGTTATATAAATTAAGTAATTTATTATAAGTAAATTAATGACAACTTTTACCGTACAGGGGTCAAAATTGTAAACTTAGCCATAACTTAAGGTCTGGTAATAATTATTAAATTAACCGTAACAACTAACAAACCATCGCGGATCCGTTATCGCCGTTCACTCACCAGAATTCGATAACCGGCTGTTTCTTTTAAAACCCCGATCACCGTAGAAGCTCGCCGGAAAATATGGCTAAAGAAATCAATGAAGTAGAGACCTCACAACCATTAGCTAATAGTGCTACCAGTAGTTCATCAAACCCTACATGCAACAACCTCAGAGCCCGGGCCAAACCCGACCCGATACTCGCTACCTGCCGGTGTTTCAGCTTCGTTACTGTTGCCGCTTCGATTCTGTGCATTGTGGTTAATGTCATCTCAGCCGTCCGATCTTTGACAAACGGATTAGATGTAGGCTATTGATCTATTTCGTTCTTTCTATGAATGGTGATACATTTGTTGCTTATGATGTGTGTTTTTATAGATATTTGATGGAATATTCCGGTGTTACGCGGTGGCGATTGCGGTGTTTGTGGTTGTTGCTGAGACTGAGTGGTCGTTCATCATCAAGTTCTGGAAGGTTCAAAACCCTAATTTAAATTTCTTAAAAAGAAGAACAATAATATGATCAAATAGGACATTGTTAGACCAGTTTATTACCTATCATAGTTATTATTATTTGATTTATCATTTATTTTTAAGATTGTTTGTTAACTATTATTCGAACTCTAGTTTGAATATTAGGATAGTTGTTAACAGTGGCGAAGCTTGAAAATTTCCACCAGGGGGTCGGAAGTCACCAGACCTAAAAGTATATACCTACTTTTTTTTTATTTTTATAAAACCGGGGGGGTCGAAAACGTATATACCTAAAAAATTCTATACAAAACGTACATACATAACACTACTGAGCGAAAAGTTAGGGGGTCCCCCCACGCTTGCGGCCCCTTCAAAGCTTCGCCCCTGGTTGTTAACGATTTATCATTTATCTTTATCCATATCGCTTTTTATTATATAACTAGATATGATTTTTAGTTATTGCCCTTGAATTTGAACAAGAATATGAGAAATGTGCTATTAATTTGTTTTAGGTACTGGAGTATTGGGCTGGCAGGGGCATGCTGCAGATTTTGTAAGCAAATTTTACATGTAATTTGATGCATTCCACCAAAGTTTATGTGTTTTTGTTTTCGTTTCAGTGTTTCGGTTACTACAAGAGCTTATCCTGGTATGTATCGGGAGCGCCATGAGATTCTTCTTCTTCGTGATATAGCCAGTTACACACTCCTTGCTTGTGGCCTGATTTATGTTGTTTCTGTAAGTCGAAGAGAAATACGAATTATGTACATTTGTTTTGCTACTTTTGGATACTAGAAGTCATATGTAATTAACTAAATTTGTAGGGAGTGTTGTGCCTTGGTTTCCTCAAGCGTGCTCGCCAACAAAAAGAAGTTTCAACACAGCAAGCGCTTAAAGATTTGCAGGTATGCGGTTCATGGTAGTAACCAAGTAAGGATAATTAGTTAGTTTGTCTTGAACGTTAGTACAATTAGTCATCTGCTTCTTATTACTTGATGTGGCAATTATGACCCGTTTATTTATAAGCGGGTTGTGTTTCATCTCAAATGGGTCTCATAGGTTAATAAAAGGAATACGGGTCAAGCGGGTTAAAACTTAAAAGACATTTGAAGTGTATTTGATTGGGTATAAGTCTCCTTAGTTGGTTTATTAATAAGCTAGATTTTTCTTTTGTAACCAACCTAAAGCGTACTAAATACCTACCCGTTTTGACCTCTTACCCAATCCGCTCAACCCACCCATGGCACCACTTCTCTTGTATTTGCAAATTGTTCACATTGGAAGACCATGTTTACATGATATACATAATGTTTTTCTAATCTGAAAATTTTAGGAACTTGAGCGCCGCCGAGCAGAACTTGAAGCACTGCTGATCCTTGATACCCCGTGAATCCATGATGATGATGATGATGATACAAATGTCAACCGGCACAAGTGCTCGACTACTAATATGTTACAACTATAATGAAGTAAAGTGAGTGGAAGTTTCTTGTTTCCTTGATTATAATTGCTAGGAATATGTTAATTCTTTGGTTTCATTTGTATAAAAACTGAACTGATCTGTTGGTTTTCATTTTCTGATAATAGCATTTTTTATGCTAGAAATCTATCCAGTGGACTTTTTTTCATTTTTATAAGTAAAGTAATTTATGCATTTGGATAATTTTAAAAACAACTCCTTTTTAACAACAAAAAATTATCACAAAAGAAAAACCTTAACTTTGTGTGCAACTAACCCTTATTTGTCATAAATTATGACTCATAAATTAACAGTCTACATCTCAAAAACAAGCCATGTTCTACCCTTTCTCTATTTCAATCTTCTGTATGATCATAACATCAATCACCACACAAGTCTATAGACTATAGTAATAGTTAATGTGTACCTTGAGCAATGCCTATGCATGCACCCTTTCCGGCCTTTCATATTCTCAATCACGTTGTTGTTTCATCTAATCTCACAGCAACACGAATACATGGTAAGTGTGACCCCTACAAATTACAATAGCCTACAAACTATGACTACACATCATGCATACAAAGACATACCGTGTGTGACGTACAATGTAAAACCACCCTTAATTTTAAAACCTTATCATATATTCAAGTTCACAAATTATAAATTGTCTTTTAAAAGATGGTTTCTTAAAAATGATGTAAGTGGTCATGAATAAGCTTTTTCTATATTTTATGAAAACTTTTGAATAAGTTTTTTAATAACTCAAAAGATTTTTGTTCAATGATGTAACTAGTGAAGAGTAAGGAACATATCACCACACAGGCACAAAAATGTGTAGTGGTTTTAGTGGATGTTGACCATTCCTTTGTCTTAACTGTGGGGTGTGGGGCTTGGGTTGCGGCGTGGGTTGGGGGAAAACGCCCAAGCCACCACCCCTTGGTGCTTGGGTTGGGGTGTGGCCCTTGGGGCTTGGGTTTGAAGCCGGGCGTGGGGCGGGCTTGGGTTTGATGTGGCGGTCTCCTATTCGCCTTGGGTTTTAAATTTTATATATATATATATATATTTTTTTTTAATAACCTGCCAACCCACGCGGTGCACCCAGGCCCGGCATATACCCCACGGACACGTCACTAGGCGGTGGGAGGGCTCGAACTCCACGTGTCAACTCATGCCCCCAACCCAAGCCCCACCATACCCCACGGTCTTACATCAAGAGTTTCTCTTCACCAACTTCTCTCAAAAATGGTTTGAATCGCTAGCATACAAAACAGCCCTCTCTAAGCAGAGATCACCACATGAACTTCTTTATTATCACTTTTGGATGTGATATTATCACCACTAACTTGTTGGGCAAAGCCCGATAATATCCGACTCACCCAAGCCGGTATGGGTTGGATCATAGCAATTGGTTGGTTATCCATAAGCAGATGGATTAACCGAATAGGTTTAAATAAGTTGGTTTATCCCTTTATTCTAGCTATTGAGTTGTAGTTCGATTATAATTGCTAGATTAAGTTTAGCTATATATGCATCGAGTTATGATACACAGAAACCGATTGTAATCATGTTTTTTGAGTTAATATTTTCACGGTTAATGAAGTTTGGAGAGTTATTCCAAGATTGTTCTTTGTCTGTTTTGATAATTGTTTGAACTTTGGACTCATAACTTCTAATCTAATCAAGAAAGTGATCGCCTTAATAATTGTTTTGAGTTAATACTATGTAATTGAGAAATAATAAGTATGGTAGGTCTTAATAATTGTTTTGAGTTAATACTATGTACCAACACCTTCGTACGTCTTATTGGTGGTCCAATATGAAGAAAAACATCGCAACCTATGTGTCCAAATGTCTCACTTGTTTCAAGGTGAAAGCTGAACATCAACGTCCTTCGGGCTTACTCGAACAACCAGAAATTATTGTCTGGAAATGGGAGAGTATTGCTATGGATTTCATCACCAAACTCCCTCGAACCTCGTCCGGTCATGATAGCATTTGGGTAATCATTGATCGTCTAATCAAATCCCCTCACTTCCTCCCCATTCGTGAAGATTACCATGTTGTGAAATTAGCTCGTATCTACACTAATGAAGTCATTTGTCATCATGGTATCCCCATTGACATCATTTCAGACCGTGATGGTCGTTTCACCTCGCGTCTTTGGCAAACCTTTCAAACTGCTCTTGGTACTCAACTCAATCTTAGTACGGCTTTTCATCCTCAATCGAATGGTCAAACCGAGCGTACTATCCAAACTCTCGAAGATACGCTTCTTCTTGTGTAATCGATTTTGGTGGCAACTGGGATATACACTTACCGTTGGTAAAATTTTCGTACAACAACAGTTATCACACTAGCATTCAAATGGCTCCATTCGAAGCTTTGTCTGGTCGGAAGTGTCGTTCGCCTATTTGTTGGCACGAGATCAGAGATGAACAAATCACTGGTCCCGAGCTCATATAAGAGACAACGGACAAGATCTTGCAGATTCGCAACAAGCTACTCAAAGCTAGAAGTCGTCAAAAGAGCTACGTCGACAAAAGACGAAAACCTTTGGAATTCAACGTTGGTGATCACATACTCCTCAAGGTGTCCCCTTGGAATGGAGTTGTTCGATTTGGTAAGAAAGGCAAACTCGTTCCTCGCTTCGTAGGTCCTTTCAAGATTCTCGAAAGGATTGGCAAGGTAGCGTACCGACTGGATTTACCTCAAGAACTCAACAATGCTCACCCGACATTGCATGTATCCAACCTCAAGAAGTGCTTAGCCGAAGAAGGACTTCAAGTTCCACTTGATGATTTAAAAATCAATGGGTCCTTACACTTTGTCGAAAAACCGGTCGAAATCATGGACCGAGGAACCAAACAGCTTAGGCGCAGTCGAATTCCCATAGTCAAGATTCGATGGGAAGGAAAACGTGGCGCCGAATTTACTTGGGAACTCGAAAGTGATATGAAGACCAAGTATTCGCATCTGTTCACCGAGTCTTCCTCTTGATTAAAATTTCAAGACGAAATCTCTTAAAGTAGAGGAGACTGTAACGCTTCGCATTTTTGTAATTTCCTTATTTAGAAAGTTATATTTGTATTTCTATTTTTAGAAACTTTTTAATTCATATTTCATTTCAATCTTGAGACTTTGATCATAATGGGAATTAACTTTAATATTCATACATGTTATCCTTCATATTTGTGTTATATACGCAATCAATCTTTAAATACGTGTTTATACGTAAAACCGAGACTTAAAATACACTTTGGATACCTAAAAACAAATTAAAATACTAGAAATTAACGGCATAAAATTACCTAGCTACAAAGTGCAGGGACTAAAAGTGAGCAAAACCAAAAGCTTTTCCACCTCCTTCCTTCTCCAATCATCTTCCATCCTCTTTAGCCAATAATATTTCACCATTTTCCACCTCCCTTTTCCTCCAATCACCTTCCACCTTTATTAACTCCCAAACCTTAATCCCCACTTATAAATACAAGCCTTCACCGCCTTCTAAACACTTTCCACACAACTAATCTTCTCTTAAGTTCTCTAATCCTCTCAAATATCTCGAAGAAAGGCAAAAACATTCAAGTGTTCTAACTGAGTTTTCACTCACTTTTCTTCGCATTCTTCTTTCAAACTACTTGGATAACCTCTAGGAAGGTTTCCACATGTTTGTCATGGCAAACTAAGGTGGAACCTCACCGCATTTGAGGTCCAAAGTAGTATAAAAATTCTGCTTTGATGTATCTTTTTATTTCATGTATATTTTACTTGAAACTTAGTGGAATCTTGTACCCACCATGCTCCAAACTAAGCTTATAGTTGTGGGTTTGTGTTGTGGTTGATTTCCACCAAGAAATAAGGCTCAAAACCTCTTTAGAATTCTACCCAAAATGTTTTAAGTGTTGAAACCATCCAAGCTTCCAACCTTCAATGTTGGAAGACTTGTGTATGAGTAATGTGTGAACTATGGAAGCTTTGTCTCTCCAAACTTGTTCCACTACCTCACTTGTATATTTTGGTACAAATACAACTTCCATAAAGTGACAAGGCTACATCACATCCTCGAACACTATCCATGCTCGAGATGTACGCATCTAGTTTGCTCACTTGGTTGTTTTAGTTAGTTAAAAATTAGTCTTACCTTCGTGATCAACCGAACTCATCAACTAAGTTGATGAGTTTGTGCTTTAGTGAATCATACAATGAGGTTTAATGGATGTAAATCATCTTACCTCCATGCTTGACTTACATGGTAATACACGATGGACGAAATTATAACTTCTACTATATAATATATACTTATTAACCGAATTCTTGATATTGATCGGATTATGATTAGATGTCAAGGACTTAGGTTAGGTTATCCGAGAGAATACCACTGTTGTAGGATTTGAACTTGGGTAAGGTGCCAACATATATAGATATAGCCCTGACGTGTTGCAAACCAATACACTAAAGTCGTTCAAAAAAAAAAATGAAGGCCACACTATATACCTTTAGGGCTATAAACGAGTCGAGTCGAATTTCAAATTGAGCTGAGATTTAAGGCTCGAGCTCGACTCGATTAAAATTCGAGCTAGCTTGGCTCGGCTCGATCTAGTTCGAACTAACAAAGAACTACAAAATTTACTACTTAAAAAGCCCTAAAAATGAATCTCTTCATAGACTAAGGGTCATAATTGCAATTTAATTTAACCAAATGACTAAATATGCAAGTATAAATAGTTAGCTCACTTTGTACATTGTTTCTATTTTCTTTTATTGGAGAGATACTCCCTTGATTTTTGTCTTCTGAGCGATATGAGACAAAAAATGAAGGATGTAAACCTTACCGAGCCGGCTCATGAGCTCACGAGCCTAGCTTTTTGCAAACATTTTTCGAGCGAGCTACGAGCCACGAGTTTTTTGAACACCCCTATATACCTTACAGTGTCATAACGGTTTAACTAACACAAACCACATTGGAATATGACAAAGGTTAAAGAAAAAGAAGTGGCTTGAAAATAATGGCCGCTCTCTACTTTCTTTTTATTCGTCTTCAAAATTTCAAAATTCAAAATTTTCAGTAAAAGCAAATTTTCCCCTATTTCTAGTTTCCATTACATCTTCGTAGATCTCATCACTCCTTTCTCAAACTTCCACATTCAATTTGGTTTTTCGAATTTCTTGTGCGAGTAAGTTAACTTAACATTGTGTACTTAATCCTGATTTTGATATACAAACCTTATTACTTATTTCATTATTCATATGTTGTTTCGATTCTGTATGTCAATTTTGTAAAAATTCATAGAAATTTGCTTCATTTTTGTATTTCATATCTGAATCTTTATTGGGTTTAGTTCTTATATCACCAAGATATATAATATATAATTACATTTTAGGTTATATTGTTGATGTGGGTACATTTTATTTGCCATGAATATAGTCAAGATTAGGCCTTTTATACGTGTGTTTAAGTGGTCTTTGCCCCCCAAATATCTTTAAGTGAGATTTTAACTATTTAATTCTTCTTTGGAGTGATTATGTAGTCTTGAATTTTGGTTGAAATTGAGCTGACCACCAGGTGTTTGATGAATTGCCTCAGAGAATGGACTCGTTGCCGGATGCTGTTGTGCAGTACATTTTGTCAACCATAAACAATGCGAAGGATGTCGCGTCTTGTAACTGTGTCTCCAAGAAGTGGAAAGGCTCGATGCCTTACGTTAAAAGCGTTCATTTTCCCCGTAGCATATTTGACAAGCTGAAAAATGATCAAACTTCTGACTGCATTGTGACGCAGATAGTCTCGTCGATTTTTCAACTGGAAGATCTTGTGGTTTACTGTCCCTTTACCGGGGCAGGGCTGGCTTCATGGCTGTTACTCGTGGGACACTCGTTGAAAAATCTTGAGCTCCGTATAGATAATCTTGCTGATCAGAATACAGCAAATGAAAATCCGTCGAAACTTGATTGCATACAAGGAGCAATAAACTTGGAGTCGTTAAGACTTTGGGGTGTGCTAATGGTCAATGCCCCAAAATGGGATGCATTTCAGAAACTGCAAAATCTTGAAATTGTTGCAGCGAAGATGGAGGATTCGGCTTTGATTGAAGCACTTAAAGCAATTCCTAATTTGAATCGTCTTGTACTTATTGGTTGCGAGGGTTTAAGGAGTGTTTGGATTGAGCTTCTCCACCTTGAGTATTGCAAACTTGATTTTCGTGGTTCGGGTAGCTGCTCGCTCACGCTCACAGCTCCAAAGGTTGAATACCTTGAGCTTCAAGGTTTTAATTGGATTCGGGTTCGTGAGACGAATTGCTTAAAGAATCTTTCCCTTGCAAATAATGATGGTAAATTTTCAAGATTTTTCTTAAAGATTTCATATTTCCAAATCCCAATTAGATATTTGGATTTGGATTCGTATGCCTTACTTATTTATCAATATTAGGGTTGTAAACGAGCCGAGCCGAGCTAGGTTGGGCTCGGGATTAAAGTTAAACGAGCCAAGCTGGTTCGTTAATCTTAACGAGTTGAAAAGTTGGGCTTGACCTTGGCTCGTGAAAAGCTTGATCCAACTCGTTTATTTTTAAAGTTGTCTTTTTTACACGTATCGATGTATATATAAATACAAAAATAATATTTTTCACATAATTAATGTGGAATTATCAACTACAAAATTTCTAATGCAAGTTTAGTGCATAACCAAGTTCTAATATTTACTAGTTCACCATTGCGCATGGTGATAAACTATAATTTATGGTTGTAATTTATTTATATTAAAATTTGGGCTTTAACTTAAACGAGCCAATGAGCGAGCTTATCTTGGCTCGGGCTCGACCATTTACAAACCGAGCTGATTTCGAGCGAGCTTTTTTCAAACTTTTCTCGAGCGAGTCGCGAGCTTTTTGAACAGTCCTGCTTATCATGTAATTTGATAATTTCTTTTTGCGGGTCCTACTTTTGTACGTACGTTGTTAAGATATCGAGATGTGATTATTGGTCTAATTATTGCTTGCAGGTAGAGTTTACATGGTGGATTTTGGTAAACTCATGGCACTTGAATCGTTATCAATTAGAGGTGTTCAATGGTGTTGGGATGCAATAGACAAAATGCTTCAACTCGCAAGTGAAGTAAAACATCTTTATATGAAAGTCGAATTCACTGGAGATTTTGAAGCTCTTCTTCCCTTTCCGGAGATTAATTTTGTTGACTTTTTCAAAAGTCATCCGAAGCTCAAAACATTCGACATCCATGGTGCAATGTTTGCTGCTCTATGCCAAAAGAACAGTCTAAAGAATGTAAGTTTTAGAAACGCAAAACAATTACTTGCGAAGCAAGAAATCTTGATTCCTAAGCCATGTTTTTGCTTTTGTTTTAGGTGGATTCAAGTTTCGTGATTCCTTGTCTTGAAGTAGTAGTGATTACGGTTAGATCACCATTGAACGCTGAACATAAAATGAACACACTCGAGTCTTTGGTGACGTTTGCAAAGAAGTTGAAGAAGATGACGGTAAAGATTCTTAGGATGAAGAGCGTACAGAGCTCTGCTGATGATTTTTTTGAGGAGATATGCAGGTTTAGATACATGAATCAAAACTTAATTTCAATAGAATAAAACCATTTTTTTAACTCGATTTATTACAAGATGTGATCTTATAATCAATGTTTAGAGTAAAACTTTGTTTACTTTTGTATGATTTTGATGTTGACATTCATGCGTTAGATCTTACAGTGTTTTAAGATTGAAAGTGAAGGTAAACAAGACAATGTATTCAAATCTGTAAAAGAAAAACAATTTTGTTTTTTTTTTTTTAAATGGCATTTGCAGTTGAAGATTTGATTCTATATTTCTATAATTGTAAAATATATTTGGTTTATTCATTCTGAGAACTTTTCTTGTTTACATTGTTTGTGCAATAAAAAGAGGTAAAATGGTAACAGAAATTGGTAGCCAGTAGTGGTGGATCGAACCCTCCAAATATGCCGGTCTGGGCAGTTTGAGATTTATATGGTTTTGAGATAAGCCCGGTTGTTTACCTTTATAATTTTATATACTCTTGTATTACACGAGTTGAATAATAGAAAAAAAGAAATTAAATGCAATGTTGCATATATTTTTTTATATTTTGAGTATGTATATTAATAAATTAGCCTTTCATTTTAAAATTTTTATACCAATTAATGATTTAAGAAGGTACATATGTATAAAAAAGAGTTCAAACAACCAAGGGTTGCAATTAATTGGATGGTAACCAGCGAACGACACATTTCAAGACACCAAAGAACTTACTAGGGATTTTAGGCAGAACAAAGAGAGTCCGCTCAGGAAGGTGGTAGTTTGGCGCACCACTGATGAAGAACAAAACAGTATTGTTCATCATCATATTGGCAACATGTGTAAAATGGTACTGTCATGATTGGTTTCACGCATTCATCACATAACAATTGGGTTCTTTTCATGTGGTCGTGTAGAGAAACGCCAACTGTTTGCTTCTCGAAAAGGTTGAGTGGGTATTGATGGCTAGCATGGGTGAGCATCTCACCATCACGTTGTTTGGAGTTACCAATCAACTCGTGTTGATTGGACATATGACGTTTCAAAAGGTTGTCACCTTCATCTTGAAATGGACAATGGAGTAGTTTTGGATGCTCATCTTCTTTAAAAATTTTGAAAGTTTTGCAATGGCCTGGTTAATGTTATACTTGAAACTAGACTATTACACAAACTAACGGAATAATAAAAAACAAGAAGAGAATGCTCACTTGTAGTTAGGAATATGGACATAAATGGCTCTCTCTTTAATGATGCACAATCAAAATCAAAATGCACGTAATACCACCATTTATCACATTTGTAAATCTATAAATGAGAATAAAATTGACCATCACAGACTACAACGGGGACGGAATTTAGCTCGTATATCCAAATATGGAAAGGAATAGGCATAGGTAAGTGGATGCGAATGAGTGAAAGTCCCATCAGTATGATTTTATATAAGTAATTTGGCAGGCAGCAAAGCACAATCCAGGTTGATAAAAAAAATTTAGGACAAGTGGTATAATGAAAGAGGACCTCTTCATGTTTGTTACCACATGCTACACAATGTAAGATGTTTTTTTGCGTGGTTAGTTTGATACTCGAAGGTTATAGTGCAATGTAATGGTAGAAAAATCTAAATTCCATAGGAAATTGTAACCCAAAATATTTTGGCAAATTAAAGAGACATCCAATTGGGAAACACACAAACCCGACGAGTAATAAGTAATCAAATACCCAACAGATATATTAGATACGCTTTTACATGCGTGCGCATATATTATAACGAAAGATACATCATGGTTTTATTTTTTTATACATAATAACAATTAAAGTGTACTTCCTCTTGATCTACCTATTTTTGATTTCTCAAATGAGCACCGAAAAGCATGCATATATAAAATGAAAGAGAAGACATGCCAATTGAAGAGTCCATTAAATTAATTTTCTTCTCCGATCAATGAGCAAGTTGAATACCAAAATACACACTAATGCACCATTATAAATGAAACAAGAGGAATATCTTTAGTTACACGTAAGGAATGAACCATTCAATAAGAAATCTCTATCATTTCTTTCAACCCCACACTTTGATTCCTTCCTCAACATTTATGTATATATACACTTTTATTATATTCCATTCTAAGATTGAATAGAAAGGAAATAAAGTTAATTAGTTGTAGACTTCAACTCATTTACATAATTGTGCATAGAGTTGTGTAGCTAATGCTTTAGGAGGTTTTCAAAAAAGTTTTGATTTTTCACTTTTAACTCAAAACTAATTGTTTTTTTTTTTCCTTATAACACCAAAATTTTCATATTTTACAATTTAACCTCTCAACTTTTGTACTTTCATCTTTGATCCCCTATATTTTCCATCTTATGCAAATTTTTCGTTTTACGTTTCATTCTAAATTTTGCGAGTTAACACGGCGCAACGTGTGTGTAGTTTTTACGTCGTCTATTTTTCCCGTTTGACAGGTCCATCGCAACGTGTGGGTCCTAGATCAACTTAGTTATTCTTTTCAGTCTAAATTACGTTTCAGTCTAAATTATTCGCATTAACACGCTTCAAGTTCAGTGTTGATGGCCCTGCCGCAACGATGGGTATAGGTGGTGACAGTGTATCAAACTCAGGTCAGCAGTACATACCTTTTGGTCTTGATAAGGGTGCATTGCGGCCATTGCTACAGTATAGTTTGAAGAGTTGTAATTTTTTAATGTAATGTAACAGTTAATTGTATTTAATAATTTATATAAATCTAAAACACAATTTGTTAAAATTTTCTTTCTACTAAATCTTAATAAAGAAAAAGTTGTACATCGATACATAGAAATAAATTACCAACTTTTCAAAAAAAAGAAATAAATTACCAATAAAATTTATACCGACACATATAAAACAATTCAAGTTTCTGTCTAAAAAAAGAAGACAACAAAACAAATGTTACAAACACCTATCACTGTAAATTTTTTAAAATAAAATATAAAAATGACTTCATTTTTAAACATATTAAAACTCTCACTGTTTATGTCACACCCCAACCGATGGCGGAATCATCGGGGCGCGGCACTAGGCGAATCAGATTGCTCAAGAGAATCCATAACAACTATATTGCGATAATATTTAATACATTCGTTATCCCATACTAACAAATAATACAATCACATAAGTTATCACAGATTTCTTGTCCTCTCGAACAATACAATCCGACAACCTAGATTTTAGTTGAGTTTCTAGACTTCCTAGCTTGATTTGATATAGTCTGCGATCTAACCTGCAACATACGTTAAAATAATTGTCAATACAAAAGTATTGGCGAGTATACAGGTTTGATAAGTATAGCATAGTAGATTAAAAGTACTGCGAATTTCCACATGCATAAACGTAATACATGACATATATACTCACAAAACTGATACTACCAACTAAGTCCTCGATGCTCGAATGTACGATGGCATGACTAGACCCCGTCGGGCGCAATAGTACTATACTAGTCGTGGTGGGACGTCGCGAGTATAAGCCCTAGCACATATGCAACTAGCATCACGTATATCTATGCATAACAGTTATTCGCAAGTGATAATTCGATTGATTGAATATTTCGATTGATAAGTTCGATTTGTTAGAAATGTATGTTACACCCAAAATTCGATTAAAAAGGGGTCAAGTATACTCACAGTGCGTATTTAGCGAGATTACAACTTGATTGAGTCGGTTGCGAGTATATCTGTAATGATCCTTGAAGAAATAGAGTAAACGATGTACGGTTAAGCGAGATTAACTTGAAAAGTTACACATTAGGTCATTTGGTCCCCATCCGTACGGATTGCCTTGCTGTCCGTCCGGATGACAAACCATCCGTGCGGATGATGTGTCATACGTGCGGACAGTGGTGTTGTGCGTGCGGATGGGCCTTGCTTGTGCGGGTGACATGTCATCCGTGCGGATGACATGTGCGTGCGGTGTCATGATCCATGCGGATAACAGTACGCACGGGTGGGGTGTGCGTGCGGACATCATGATCCGTGCGGATGGCAGTGGTCCGTGCGGACTGACATGTCATCCGTGCGGACTACGGCCATCCGTGCGGACTGACTTGTCTGGTTCGCACTCTGACCACCGTTTTTGAATGTTTAACGGAAGGAATACGTTCGTTTTTACTAGGGTTGTGTAATTTCGCACTAACACTTGAAGTTCCGTCAATTCCGACTCATTTTAACGGCCGGGAATCACCCCGTTCCATCAGATCTGGCCGTTCATGGTGGTTCTTCATGGTTAACTCGAAATCGCACAGATTTAGGTGTGATTTGTCATTAAAACATGTGGAAATCACCTGGATCTGAGTCGTTTATAGTGAAATGAGACCCCAACTTGAAGTCCATAGGAACTCTTGGTGACATCACCTCAAAACGCCTCAAATCCGTAGATTTCACGGTTAGAATCTGAGTTTTGAAAGATAGAATGATGTAGAATCGAGTGTAGATTGTAGAAGTACAAGTTTTAGATTGAAATCTTACCGGAATCGCGAGGAAATCGAGAGAAAAGGGTCTTGGTGCGCGTTTGGTTGAACAGGAGCTGTCACATCACTTGAATAGTGGTGTGGCAGGCTATTTATAGGCGAAAGAGGAGAAGAAGATGGATCAGGCCCGGATAGCCCATCCGTGCGGATGGCCCATCCGTGCGGATGGCCATCCGTGCGCATGTCCATCCGTCCGGATGGTCCATCCGTCCGGATAAACATCCTGACGCTTGGAATTTCCCGTTTTTTGATCGTTTTGATAGTTTTCGAAGCGTGTTCGTCCATAATTAGTTTATATTATCAATATATTGTTATTATTATATTATTATATATATATATGTCACTAGGGGTCGTATTTACGTATCGATAATCCAAAGTTTCGATAATTAACAGTCGGTTTCCAATTCGAGTAAGCGATTATTATCGACGTTGCACGACCATCAATGAGGGTAGTATAGGTCCTTTCTTGATGTCATCGTGAACGTTATTTCGTGTAGTGCCACAAAGACTGACGGGGTACCGTTTACTCGTATTGTCATCACCGTCATGACGACTGGAGCTACAGCACTTACCCGAGGGTCCTTGTTAGCGTTAATTGTTTACGTTCGACACATCACGGCCATTGAGGAGGGTAGAATAGGTCCTCACTCAATGCCTCTGTGAGTGTTAGTGTGATAGTAGTGTAGTATCGTGATATTGTACTTCGAAAATATGCGATTATCCTTCGAATATACGATATAGTTACATTATGATCCGAATCTCCGGTGCTAGGCGTAACAAGTATAACGAGTAGTAACAACGCACAAAAGTGCGGGTTGTTACAGTTTAATTGTTTATCCTAATTGTTTGTATGCATATCAATATTTCATTTAATTGCTAGTTAAATGCTATTTTAGTCTCTAGAGTCATTTTGTCAGTTTAGTTCAAATGTTTTATTTTTCTTTTGTGGGTGTCCAAAAAGATTTCACTGTTGCCATTTTAGTCTAGTGAGTTAAATTCATCCATTTTTTCTGTTAACGAGAAGGACAATTCGGTCATTTTATATATAATTATGTTAATTAGAAGGGGCAATTCGGCCATATAAAATGACCGAATTGCCCTTCTTGTTAACAGAAAAAATGAATGAAGTTAACCCAGTGGACTAAAATGGCAACAACGAAATCTTTATGGACCCACAGACGAAAAATTAAATCTTTGGACTAAACTGCCAAAATGGTACAAACAACAAAGACTAAAATGGCATTTAACTCTTTAATTGCGAAGAAAAGATTACAGTGGGCCAAATGTACATCTTTTGAACAAGATCAGGGACTGTTTCAGTTCATTTCAAAGAAATAAACGACGCCGTATACGGACTATACGGCATATCTGAAGGAGAAATATACAAAGGCGGGCAAAAATTCAAAATTAAAGAAAAAGCAAAAAATTGTTGCCGCTTTGTAGCATCGATTCGAACTTCAAACTACCGAAATCTAATTTCTGATTGGTTCAAGATCTGTCCCATCGAATAGAGCAAGGTATGATTTTCTAGGGTTTCTTCACTTTGAGTTGTATTTAGGTTTATGTTTAGTTTGAATTTTGATGTTGAGTTTTGAACTTCACATTTGATATTAGTTGTTAGATGAGTAGAGTAGAGTAGATATAACTGCATTAATATAGCCTGCCTGCTTGAATGTTTTGGGAAATAAGCATACTTTTTTAGGCTTAGGAATAGTTTTATGTGGTTGTGGATGAAAGGGGAAGTTCACAGTTAAATGTGCTTCAGTGGAACAATTCCACCTGCCGATATCGTGGTTTAAAAAAGCGTGATGCGAAACGCTTTTTTTATGTGTGTTTTTGATGAATCTGATGATGAAATTGGTTAGTATTTTATTTTTTTATAAAATATATAATTTTTATATATTTTTTTAATTCCGCCTTGAGGCGAAGGGAAAACGCCTCAAGGCACGATTCTGTACTTTTAAACCTTGAGTGGCGGGTGAACATGAATCAATGAGGTCATAATAGGCAGGTTCTGATTGTTGGTTACTTGATGTGAGAACAAATGTAATTATATAAATGATGCCTGTATAATTTCTAAAGATCAATTAAAGAAAGTTTTATATATCTTTGAGCAGCAGTGAGCTTTTCTAACAGCAGACTTTCGGACGACTAGCTAGCCATCATTTTTTTTCTAAATGTTCATAAGCAGTTAGACTTATGTAGTTGACTGACAGGTGGTGGTTTTTTATGTCGTAATTAAACAGGAAGCCTTGACATTCACCACACACACAATGATTGATAATAAAGAAATGAATGTTCATGAAGCACTAGAACAAGTTAGAGCACAGAAGGAAAAACTCGAGGAAGAAATTCATATCAAGACCGATTTGTGCAAGAACTTGAAAAGAGCTCAAGACGAACTGATAACGAAACTTCAAGAAGCAAAGTCGCAATCTGAAAAACAAGCCCAAGAACTGAGTACCAAATCTGACGAGTTATCTACACTGACTCAACTCCATCAAGACCTCAAATCAAGTTTCCAAGAAAAAGAATTGGCGTTAAAACACCTTAATTCCGCAACTGAAAAGCTTCGGTATGAATACGGAGAAAAAGTTCAAAAGTTTGAGGGAGAAAACAAAGAACTCGTCTTGGCTCTGGAAGAAGCGAAAACCGTTTCAGAATCTTTGAAGTCGAGTCTCGATTCTTGCAACATGGAGATAGAAGATTTAAAGAGAGTTTTATCACTTAAAGATAAAAAAATTGTCGAAATCTCTGACAAAACACAAACAGCAAGGGATCTGATTTCGAGAGACGAGGTGATAAGTAAACTGGAAGAAGAACGTAGTGACGTTCAAGATCGGTTGAAGTGGAAGAACGAACAGTTTCAACATCTCGAAGAAGCACATAGAAAGCTTCAAGATAGTTTCAAATCTAGTAAAATGGAATGGGAGAACGAAAAGTCGTTGTTGCTACAAGAGATTTGCTCACTTCAAACGAATCTCGATTCTCAAACGAGAATATCCGAAAACCTTCGGACCGAACCGAGAGTATGCAACCAAGCGTTAGCGCATGAACAAAGCAATAAGAAACTGTTGGAAGTCGAGATTTCGGAATACAAATCGCGGTATGATGATATTTTCTCCGAGTGTCATGAAGCGAAGTTGACGATCGAAAAGTTGTCGCATAAGCGGGACGAAGAGGTTGCGGAATTAAGAGACACTTTGGCTGCAAAAGGTTCGTTATCGAAAGAAATGGGATACAAATTGGAGCATTTGGAACGAGAGAATACGGATCTAATTGCATCGCTTAAAGAATTTCAAGAATCTCAAATTAACAGTGGGAATACGGGCTCGTTGAAGAAGCTTCAAAAGAAGTATAACAGTTTGGAACAGGCACACAAGAAGTGTAGTGAGAAATTGAAAGTAGACGTCGAGTTGAAATCTGAATTAGAAAGGTTGAAAAAAGAGATAGATGATTATTCGATCAAACTGAAAGATCAAAGTGAACACGTTATGCAACTACAAGAAGAGTTGAAATCTTGTCGGTGCTTGCCCGAAGTACAAAATGAAGAAATATCTTCACTGGTTCTTGTGTTGAAGACACAATTGTCAGAAATGAATACCAAAATGGAGCAAAAAAATGCAGAAAATGAAGATATCATCCGACATCTAAAAGAGGAATTGGAGGCCAATAACAATATTATTTATGAAGTAGATTTAAATCTCACTAAAAAAAGTGAGGAAGTGGCATTGTTGATGAAGAAAGTTGAGTTATTCGATGATATGAAACAGCAGCTGCTTGCTGAATCACAGAAGTTAGTTGAATTGGAGAAAGGGAAACTGTTTGTTGAAAGCCAGAATTTGCAACTTGAAGCGGAGAATCAAAGGATTCTATGCAGAGTAAACGAGCAAAATGAAAAAAATGTCGATTTGCAGCAACGACTTGTTTTACTAGAAACGTTGCTTACAGAAAGAACAGAAGCACAGAAAAAGGAAAAAGAAAATAATTTAGAAATTATTGAAGAACTTGTGAAAGAGAAACAGAAACTGGAAAATGAAGTTTCTTGTTTATGTGTGGAAGTCAAAGTCAAAGACGAGTCCTTGTTGAAGTCAACTCGACGAGCAGAAGAACTAGAAAACTTGCTACAAGTCACCAAATTAGAAACCGAAAATCTGATGGATGAGAATACGCGTCTGGTGAATAATGTTGAGGCTCAAAACCGGAGGATAGAAGAACTTTTTAAAGAGAAGACAAATGGTTTAATGATCTCTGAAGAAAAACAGAAACTGGAGAAAGAATTCTCTGGTTTATGTGAGGAAGTCAAAGTCAAAGACGAGTCCTTGTTGAAGTCAACTCAACGAGTAGAAGAACTAGAAGACTTGCTGCGAGTCAACAAATTAGAAACCGAAAATCTGAGGGATGAGAATACGCGTTTGATGAATAATCTTGAGGCTCAAAAGCGGAGGATTGAAGAACTTGTGAAAGAGAAGACAAATGTTTTAATGATATCTGATGAAAAACAGAAATTGGAGGATGAATTTTCTTGTTTATGTGAGGAAGTCAAAGTCAAAGACGAGTCCTTGTTGAAGTCAACCCAACGAGCAGAAGAACTAGAAGACATGCTCCGAGTCAACAAATTAGAAACTGAAAAGTTGAGGAATGAAAATAAGCGTTTGGTGAATAATCTTGAGGCTCAGAACCAGAGGATAGAAGAACTTTTGAAAGAAAAGACAACTACTTTAATGATCTTTGAAGAAAAACAGAAACTGGAGAATAAGTTCTCTTGTTTATGTGAGGAAGTCAAAGTCAAAGACGAGTCTTTGTTGAAGTCAACTCAACGAGCAGAAGAACTAGAAGACTTGCTACGAGTGAACAAGTTAGAAACCGACAATCTGATCGATGAGAATATGCGTTTGGTGAATAATGTTGAGGCTCAGAACCGGAGGATTGAAGAACTTGACAAAGAGATGACACATGCTTTAATGATCACTGAAGAAAAACAGATACTTGAGGATGAACTTTCCGGTTTATGTGAGCAAGTCAAAGTCAAAGACGAGTGCTTGTTGAAGTCAACTCAACGAGCAGAAGAACTAGAAGACTTGCTGCGAGTCAACAAATTAGAAACCAAAAATCTGATGGATGAGAACATGCGTTTGGTGAATGATGTTGAGGCTCAGAACCGGAGGATTGAAGAACTTGACAAAGAGAAGATAAATGCTTTAACGATCTTAGAAGAAAAACAGAATGAAATTGATGTTATACATCAGGATTTACGTAAACTGGAGGATGAAATTTCTAGTTTATGTGAGAAAGTCAAAGTCAAAGACGAGTCCTTGTTGAAGTCAACTCAACGCACAGAAGAATTAGAAGACTTGCTGCGAGTCAGCAGATTAGAAACCGAAAAACTAATGGATGAGATTACACGTTTGGTAAATAATCTTGAGGCTCAAAACCGGAGGATTGAAGAACTTGAGAAAGAGAAGACAAATGCTTTAACGATCTCTGAAGAAAAACAGATTCAAATCGATGTTATACATCAGGATTTACATAAACTGGAGAATGAAATTTCTTGCTTATGTGAGAAAGTCAAGGTCAAAGATGAGTCCTTGTTGAAGTCAACTCAACGAGCAGAAGAATTAGAAGACTTGCTGCAAGTCAACAAATTAGAAACCAAAAATCTGATGGATGAGAATGCGCGTATGGTGAATCAAGTGAATAATCTTGAGGCTCAAAACCAAGCTTTATGTGAAGATATTGAAAAGATACGATTACATAAAGAGGATTTGCTAATTCAAATGGAAACAGCATCCAGACATATGGAAGAGTGTTTTAAGGATGTTGAGTTAACAAGAATGCTGGAAAACATGTTGCAGAGGTGTTAGAATAACTTATAACATAGTAGAGTGATTGTTTGTCTAATTGTATCATGTGATATTTGTTATCTCATCACATCAGTTTAGTTGTGCTGTCAAACCTTGTAATATTGTAGTTGAGTAAACGATAACAAATTCTGTAATCGTTTTACGTTTAGTCATCAAATGTTGACACGTCATCTACGTTATAATCAAAACAATGCTTTTATGATTTATCCTTTCCTTTTGTAAAATGGAACGTTTTAATGTATGTTACCTATCTTTATTTACCATCTTTTGGAAGTAAGTTACTTTGTTTGTTCATAAAGGCAATATTTTTATGAACTAAATGAGTAAATAATAACTTGGAGACTTGATAAAGTGTGGATGCTTAGTTGGTTTAAATCAAGATTCATATTAATAATTTCACAGATTTATGGTATTTGATTCAATCAAGTACAACTATGAGCATTGTGTTACAAGGTGTGGTACACAAGGCAATGGAAGAAATAAAGGACAAAGATACCAGTGCATCTGATGTGGGTTCGTGTTCAAGATTGAATCTTCAATGGTTGAACACCATTAACGCTCAGGGAATTTATGGAAAAGATTCCGAAAGTTAGTTAATAGGATTGAGTGAAGAAGATAGAGAGAGAGTTATTATTGATTTTTGAATGCCCTCTTTACAATTGACTAATTGACTTTCTAACCGACTAATAACCAACTAATAAATCACCGTTACTTGACAACTAACTATAGTAAACTTTGATACACATCAACATCATGGAACGATTGGAGGTTTTCGCTGGATGATGATCACCTTGTAATTTTCTTTGTTTTCTTACCCGTATGTGATGACAGTCAGTTTCTTAGCACCTTGCTACGGGCGGCTGAGTTTTTATTTTGAGTTACGTTTGCCATTAAAAAAAAACTATGACCATTGTGGTTGGTGAAATTGAAAATAGTATTAGAACCTAAGTACATAATCTCTTTTAGTTGTTCTCGTTATCATTAAACTCGCAATTTTTAATAATTAAATTGGGAATTTTTATCGATGCTATTTGAGAAAAGATGAAATGATAATGTTATTTGAGATAAAATGATGAACTAATAATTAGGTGTTATTCTATAAAGTCTAAATCACTAAGGATGTATTTTTTACAACTTACTGAAAATGCTATTTTTCCTTAAATTAAAACGACATAAGTCACATGAAACATATATAAAGTTGGTTACCT
Organism: Helianthus tuberosus; assembly: GCA_030545235.1. Classification (NCBI taxonomy): domain Eukaryota; kingdom Viridiplantae; phylum Streptophyta; class Magnoliopsida; order Asterales; family Asteraceae; genus Helianthus; species Helianthus tuberosus. The sequence goes on from CM060406.1 coordinate 68,585,270, forward strand.
TTTAGTGGCGATTTTTGGTCATGTACATTGAACAATCATTAAAGTTAATTTAAGTAAATCTTTTTCTTAGTATTACAAGTAAAATTTGTATTAAATATTTACTAAATAGTAACTACCACTCATATGTGTTTCGTTTAAATCCTAATTTTTTAATGAATAACTATTAAAGAAATTCACAAAAGTAAGACAATAGTAAAAATCTGAGTGGTTTTTATGGTTAGAAAAAATAGAAATAACTTTAATAGAACATTGTAACACAAATTTTATCTTTATTAGACTATGTGGTATGGGTCTCATGGTAAGACTCAATGCTCATAAAATGCCACGAGGGGTATGGAACCCATGAAACACCGCCCCTCCTCTTCCAGGTGTGGAAAACATGGATATTTATCCACGCTGGCTCTTTAAAGAAATTGATGAATTTGATTGGTGGTGGACCATCACCACACCATGTAGGATGGTGTATGAGAATGGAGTGATGCGACGATGACGTGGAATGTGGTAATTGTCACTAGAAAAATATTATCTAATAAACGAATGCATACCAAACACAATTACAACAAAATGAACAAGGATTAAATTTATATATACCCTTACAAACTTGGGAAATTTCATATATACCGAACCAAAACTACAAATATTATATGTCATTACAAAATAGTTAAAATATCAAATATACTCAGTTTATTAAAAACAATCTAATAAATAATCATTTTACCCTTATTATTTATTTAACTTCAAGTTTTCATATATGCTCATCTTTTAACTTCATATTTTTATATAACGCATTTTAAGCTTAAATTTATTTTTACCTATTTGTATTTTTATATTTTTCCCATAAAGAATAGCATTCTCCATGTATACTATTTTAGCTATATATAAATTAACCTAGAAATGACTAAATATAATATTCGAAGTTAAAAGTCATAAATGAGATTTCAAAGTTTTAGAAAAATAAAGATAAATTGTCATTTATGAAATTGTTTTTAATAAATTGGGTATGTATTGATATTTATAATTTTGCATGGGTATATATGATATTCTGCAAGTTTGTAAAGGTATATATGAAATTGCCCCAATGAAAAAACTGCAAGTTTGTAAAGGTATATATGAAATTGCCCCAATGAAAAAAACTCTTTTTCCATCTTCAACACGAGTTATTAAGAGTAGACACATCAATCTATCAAACTTATTACGCTATTCATAGGAGTACAAGTGGGAGTCGAACTAACAAGCTAGTCCGCGTAACTCAAAATCCTTTGAATTTAAGACAAACCCGAACTTGAGCAAGCAGACTTTCGATTTGGGCTCAAGTACTAAATCACATAATAAAACATCAAATAATTATGTAAAGATTAAACCACATTTTAGCGCGCACAAGTTCAGGAAGAAAATCAATCTTCATGGAGATTTTTCATTTAGTAATGAAAAGAAGCCGGCTTCATAATTACCTGCGACTTCTTTACAATGCGGGATATGGACAAGAGAGGGATTATATTTTCATCGTAACCAAAATCCACAAATTTAATATCACCTATGGGCTTCTCCTACGTCTTTTTCGTGCACCAAAACCCATAGGCAACCACCTGTGTCTTGTTTTTGAAGTCTCCGCATTCAAACCACATTCTGCAACTTTTTTGTAAACAGAAGGCGAAGTCTTTTGATGGTTATTGTTGATGTCACAGATAAAAAAGACATCTGAATCATTGTCTGAACCAGAATCTTCTACAACACATGTTTCATACACATCATCGTCAGAATCTTCAACATCATGTGATTCAAGCACATCGTTGTCTCCGCCAGACTTTTCCTTCAGCTGTAATAAATTCATTGACGTGTTGATACGGTTCACAATCGGATTTATCTTGTTAGTCTCCGAAGCTACGACTATTTGCTTGTCAACAGAGTTTTCTGTTTCATAGATTTTCTGTTTATACAAAAGAAAACCACAGGCAACATAATGCAAATAGTCAGTTGTGCAGCCTGGGAAGTAAAAAAAAAACAATTCTACAGCAAATGACTTCAGTATAAGTGAAATAGGCCTGTAAATGAACCGAACGAACACGAACAGAGGCATGTTCGTGCTCGTTCATTTAACTTTAACCAAACACGAACATATAATCGAACACATTTTTTAGTTCATGTTCGTTAATTAAAATGGGCATGTTCGTGTTTGTTTATGTTCATTCATTTAAAACCTAAATGATCAATTCACAAACGTAAATGAACATAATTTAACAAACACTAAACACAAATGAACATAATTGAAGAAACATAAATGAACATAATATAGTAAACATAAATGAACATCAAGTAATTTTTCATATAAATTAGTGATTAATTGCGATAAATTCCATTGGAAACCCCATTTTTATTACTATAAAGCTCAATTACCAATGAGTTATATTTATATAAGTAGTTGGAAAATTTATTTTATGTTTAATATTAATATAAATATAACTACTTACGTATTTAAATTGAAACGAACATAAACAAATGTAATTAAACAAACATAAACGGACGTTCATGAACATAAACAAATGAATGAACAAAACGTGTGTTCATGTTCTTTCGTTCGATTAAATGAACAAAAACTTGTGTTCATGTTTGTTCGTTTATTAAACAAATGAACATAAACGAACTTCCTGCCGAACAAGTTCACGAACAATTCAAGAACGTTCGGTTCATTAACAGGCCTAATAATAACGCAAAGATAACTACTACCTTTGTTGGTGACATGGCACGTATAGAAGGATCATACAAAACCATCTGCTGCCCATGATTCTTCTGCTCACTGTCAGCAATTAATGATCCTCCATCGATGTCACTATCCGAAAGATTTACGTCCATGTCTACACTTCTCAAAGGTTTAACCATTAATGGTGTTGCGTTGTTCACACAAGGACCGGACACACTTTCACCACAAGTTTCCTTGGAGTTACACGCATCATGGAGAATTTGAACATCGGCTTCATCATCATCGTAATCAATATCATCATCTTCATCCTTGAGCTCATAGGACGATTTAGGTGACGAACCTTTCTGGATATTGCTTTTCGTAAGTTCAAAGATCAATCTTTTGATTCGAGCACGTTTCAAAGAAGCTTCCATAGGATAGAACCAATCTGGACTGATCTGAAGAGAAGCATATTTGTTATTTGCAGACATTGCATAAAAGGTAAATTTTAAGAAAACAAAAATATTAAAATAAATAGTAGCGCAGAGGTATCTCTTTGTTAAGTTGGCTGGCTTAATGACCCAAAAACCGAATAGATCATGCGCGACTTACAAAGTCTTTCAACGGGTTAAAGTTATTGGAAGCCTGTTTCACAAAAAGTTCCATGTAATGGAGCATAAATAGCCCGCAATCATAAGAATTCTCCTGCTGGGGTACCTGAATGAAACCAAACTACACGGTAAGAAAATAAGATCCTATTGGCTTTAAGTAACTTTTTTTAGCGTAAGATGCCATTTTCGTCCTTGAGGTTTGGCCAGTTTTGTGACTTTTGTCCAACGGTTTGTTTTTCCGCATCTGGATCTAAAAAGTTTGAAGTCATGCCATTTTCATCCAGCTCGTGATCCATCTTTCTCCGTTATGTCAAGAGTATTTTCGTCTTTTTTGTTAACTTAAAGGGCAATTCGGTCTTTTTTACTTTATGTACAAGCATTTAGCATAATGTACAAGTACTCAAAACAAAAACAAAGTAGGTACAAAGACGAAAATACCCCTGTCTTAACAGAGAAAATGGAAGGAGTTAACGAGCCGGATGAAAATGGCAAGATTTCAAATCTTTTGAATCCAGATGCGGAAAAACAAACCTTTGGATGAAAGTCGCAAAACTGGCCAAACCTCAGGAACGAAAAATGGCATTTTACTCTTTCTTCTATTTCTAGAATACCTGGTCTGGCTGGTCGTATGTATTCATATACTACAAAATGGTTTTTTAATATGTAAAAGATATACCTCAAGACGAATAAACCGCAAATCCTGGATCTTGGTAGAAATACGTTCTGATGCATCAGTATTTCTCTCTTTCCACTCTTCCCACAAATAGCTGTAATTAAACATATTAAACTAAACGCGCGCACACGAAAAAACGTAACCGTGCAGATATTCTAGGTAGCTTACCATTTGATACAAGGTTCAAGACCTCTGTGGTGTCCTTTAATAGAGTCCATGTGCAAAATGCATGGCACTTTAAGTGAACTCTCCATTTCATCATCTGCACAAGTGCTAGTTATTGTAATAAAAAGCCCAACATTTTTTGAATAACATGAAGTTCACAATCAAATAAAAGAAGTTACCTGTGAAATGCACCACTTCACCAGGATGACATATGATAATCAAACTCCAATGCAACCTGCACATATAATATATTTACTAGTAAATGGGTCAAAGTGCCACCTCTTATGATGATGAATGGTATGCTTGAATGCTGGCTAAAATCTCACCTGAAGTTTACAGGAATAAAAATGTAATCCTTTTGAAATATATCCACTTTCTTCGTCCACTTGCGAACCCTTTGGAAAGCTTCCTTGAAGTCGATAGAGCGTGATTGATTTTCATCAAAATCTGCCAGCTTTCTAAAGAAAAAGCTATTGAAAAAATGGACTCTTGCATCAGCAGGTTTGATCTGCTTCAGGTATCTGTCGATAACTTAAGTCATGTCATGTAAACTTCTAAATCTAGTACTCTAGTAGTTACATATATGTTATAAAAAGTCAATTTCGACCCGTTTACATAGACACGGGTTGATTCGAGCTATGGGTGATTTTGATGGAAAGGGAACAGGTCAAATGGGTCAAACAGAATAAAAGCAACCGTAGTGTATTTAACAACTTATGTTTTATAACATCTTCACCCAAACCAGCTGATTATCAATAGATTAACAGAGTATCATAATAACAGTTCTAGTAATTATACTAATACATTGAGTCATTAATTATTAATTAACTTTATGAAAAGAATGCAAAAAAAACATTTTGTGTGTCAACCTAAAGTCCCAAACCTTTTATCAGTATTAAAGATTTCCTGTTCTGACCCAACCACATTTTGGCCCGTTTCCCAACCCACCTAACCTGTCCATTCTACTCCCTATAACTTTAAGTTAAAACTGAAATAAATAAAAACAAAAAACTCAACTCTATATAGAAGTCAACAATAGTATCATTGATAAACTTTTCTGGCTGCAGAAGCTGAAAGTCTCTGTTAGAAATGGCTATAGAATCACCATCCCCTTCCAGATATGTAGTATCTTCAAACAACTCATATGAACTGTAAGAAACAGTTAAAACAGCATAAGTTAACTCCCAGACACGTGTGTGTGTGTGTATATATATAGGGTTAGGTTCATTTCTGAACAACCCCCTTGATTGTGAACACTAGTGAACTAATCCTAGACTTGATTATCAATACACAAGTGTAAATCGATGGCCAAGATTTGATGATGAAAATACACTAGTGTATTTTACGAATTGATGATGTAAATCAAAGGCCAGGATTTGTTCATTCAGTTCACAAATACACTAGTGTTCACTCTAGAACCCCACCCTATATATGTGTGCGTGTGTGTGTGTGTGAGGCCGTGAAGGATCATGATAAAACTCATCTTTGTGAGAAAACTCTATCTAACCATTACTAAACCTAACTCTAATCCCTAAACCCTAAGAAATAAACCCTAAAGCCCAAAAAACTATACCATAAACCCTAAAGGCTAACGCCTAAAAGCTAAAAACTAAATACTAAAGCTAAACCATCATCATACTCAGTAAATCCCACCAATAGCAAAGCAAAGGTAGGGTCTGAGGAGGGTAAGATGTAGACAGCCTTACCTCTACCCCGTAGGAATAGAGAGGCTGCTTCCAGTGAGACCCCCAGCTTTACAACCTTTATTTAAAAGTGTAATTTCTCCAACTGAAATCAGGGTTACTTCATAGTTTGATATGAGAAGATACAGGGTGCATGCTATGAGTATTTCTGTTATTATCCCTTTTCAATAATCAACAACAACCATACCCAGTAAATCCTACAAATAGCAGAACTATTGGTAGGGTCTGGGGGGGGTGGGAGGGATGTAGGCAAACCTTTCCTCTATCCTAAGAATAGAGAGGCTCCCTAAAAGCTAATCCCTAAACTCTAAATTAAACCCTAAACCCCATTAAAAAAATCAACACAAATACCAACCGTTTGATAAGAGTTTCTCACGAAGAAAAAGTTCTCATGATCCTCTCCCTCCCATATATATATAGGGGAAAGTTAAAAGGAGAACGTATATTTTCGTGTCAACCGCAAGAACTTGGTCAAAAACCATTTAAAATAAAAAAAAAATTACACTTATCATTAATTCATTACTATTCGAATACAATAGCAGAAATTAAATTTACACGTTTAAATTTACATGTATTCATAAAAAAAACATTTACACGTGTAAATTTGTTGTATTTACACATGTGTAAAAAAAATCTTAAGAGTGATTTTGAGAAAAGGTATGAATTATTTAAAGAGTAAATTCTTTTTTAATGCTGTATTAAAAAATGATTTTGATTGGTTTTATCATTCGTTTTCACGGTTCTCGCAATATTTAGCGTTCTCAAGATAACCCTCCCCTATAAGTGTGTGTGTGTCAACTCTCCCACACATAAGCTTTCTTATATTAACGATGTACAGCCAAAGTTATCTACAACTCATGAGCCACATGGTATAAAGACTAGAATAAAATATATATGGTTAATGTTATGTCACATCTACAATCGAAGATATTCCTAGTTTCTAAAGAATATTTTATACTTTAATCTATGAAAAATAAACCACGAGCAGCATACAAGGAGGCAAATAACTCACTCAAGATCAACATCCCATGTTTCCTTATATTGCGTATCCAGAGATTTGATAAGATCTTGTTTATTACTCCAACAAGAGTCGGTAACAGTGAATTTTACCTCCAAAACGCCTGCAAGATTTCTTAGAAATCAAGTAACCATCTACAACTATATTTAACTGTATATGCATGGGTAAGAGCCTAAGAGGTTAAAAAACAAGACACGTTTAATTCTGTGAGGTAGGTGTATATGTGTTTCCTGAAATGCAAGTAAAAATACATGCAAATAACACCTGATTGTTACCATTCATAAATATGAAAAAACTCACAGATCACTTTGCAATCAGATTCAGATGAAATACAAAATAGAATGCCTGTTATATCGTTAAGCACTTAAAACACATAAAGCAACAAAATAAATTTATAAAACAGATTGCTAGTTGGCGTATTCAAAAGACACGTCCTTTAGAACTGGGAGAGATTAATGATCCATATACTATTGTTTACATAATTCTCTATTTTTCTAACCTTTGAATATCCCATGTGCACTACATATAGTTTACATAAGCATCTCACATGTTCCGTAATAAAAAATAAAAACTCAAATCACATTTAGACTCGCAATATATATCTAGCGGGACATAAAACTATGTATCCGAGACGTACCCTACATAGATCTCGAGTGTCTTGGGTTTTACTCTACACTAATAAAGCATTGAGATGACATATCTAGAAAATAATACAGATAAAGAAAAAACATCTTGAAGATGCAAATATCTAGAAAGTAATATTTCTGTTACCTGACTTTTGACTGTGCTCCGACTTGATACGAAGGCAGACCTCAGCTGTTTTGAACTAAATAAAAAAATAATAGTTACTTACAATTTCACAGAAGTTCACCATATGAAGAACAAACTACAAAATAACATAGAATAGAGGCTTTAGACTCACAGGATCCAACCATCGTGACTCGATACTAACAAGATTTAGAGTCTTCCATTCAAAAGTAAGACAACCTGTGGCCCCTTCCTCGGAAACATCAAGCTTAATAGAAGTGCGAAAAAAAGTCAGCTGTGCTGTCGAGTAGCAGCTTCTTCCATAAGTAACACACTCTGGGCAAACAACAACACTGGATTCCTGCATATTCCCACACAAAAAGCCCAAAGCTATTATTTCCATTTTATGCAAGAACTTGAGCAGGCAAAGACATTATTACCAAAAGCCAGAGTCTAATCTTATACATTTAATAAACATTTAAGAAAACAAAAATACTATGCCGTTTCTATTGACTAATGACCAAAAAACTGAGTACATAATTATATACACATACAAAACAAAAGCCCGTTGATATCTAATAGTAAGAGTAAAATACCTTTTTCGTCCCTATGGTATGTAAAAGAATACAAAAAAGTCCCTTAACGTAAAAAATTACACTAATCCTGTGATTGCTGTTTCAATGCAGTTTTGGTGTCGTTAGCATCCAGCTGTTAAGCTCCGTCATGTGTCAAACATGTTATGGGTATTTTGATAATTTCAAATTGATATTATAATTATTATCATTATTATCAACTAAACAAACAGAGAAACAAAAACAAAAATGTGATAAAAAGAAGAAACTCCTTCCATCAAAAAGTGCAACCAAACAGGATCCAGAATCTGGTCAAACGAAATCTCCCGTTCCATCCCACCACAAACCTCTTCAACATTTTGTGACAAATGATAATTGTTAAATATCTAGTTTACCACTAACAGTGCAAAACACATGTGGCATATGAAAATTGACCAAAACACGATAAACATAAGACTATAACAGCAATATCAGCATCTCAATTGCATTTTTTTCATCATCATCGTGAGACTATACTAACAGATATATATTTTATATGAACAATTTTATCTAAAACCAATTATTACTAATAACCCAAACAATTATCTTTTTACCCTGATAATGGGTGGAATATTATATAGATCAAAAATAACAACATTTGTTTTTACCAGATGCTTCTATAAAGTTTTCATCAACTTTAAGAATGTTCACAAATGCACTTACCTTATCATGTGAAGTACTCTCATGCTCAAGATCCCGTCCTCCTGATAAACCTAAAGAGGTAACACTCACCAGTATGTAAAAACATTATTCTCCATATAAGATAGAAGGTACGCTTAAAATAAATCCAAATGTACAAACCTTCAGCATCTGCAAGAGCATCAGAAGACATTGTAGATGAGTTATCTATGTCCTCATCTGAGATTATAGACACAAGCTCATTCTGTACCAAAAAAACAAATTAGATGTTAGATTGTCCCAAACCTATGTTGCAGTTCATTTGGTCGTTAATAAAACCAGTAAGTAAAATTCAGATGCTAAATACATCAGCCAAGTGAAGCGGTTGGTTACGATCTGAATACTTCCCGTCAGAGGCAGCTTTATGCGATGGAAAATAATCAGTACACTTGGATTGAGATAAAGTCTTTGAATTGTAATTTGAAGAACTCGATTCTAAAGCAGCACCTGGTCGACAGATCCTTTCATTCACCATTTCATCAACTTCATGAACAATCGATTTTCCATCCCGGGGTTTCTTTCCTCTAGAAACATTCCCTATTGCAACTATGGGAAAAAAGAAAGACATTGTCTGATTAAGAAATACCATGCAAATGTTATGACCAATTCCAGACTTAATCATCGTCTCATCGATACTCACAGATATGATTTCTACTTCTCTTAAGATTGCGATATAACAAGCCTTAAAACTGTACGGATTCAAACACAAAACAACAAAATCCTAACACCTAGGTACCTTCACAACTCATCATCAAACTATACAACTGTCACAAAAATTAACCTCATCTTCGTTACAAAATCACATCTAACCAATCTCAATAACTAAAAGTACGTATCAATAGCAACCGCAGAATCAATACTCAACATACATACAATAAACTGACCGATAAATTAGGGTTAACAACATTCAAATTGATAAATTAGGGCTAAGAACATTCAAATCAATAAACTAGGGTTTATGATACTCTTCCAATACATACATGATTCCATCAATATCAAAACACCTCAAATATCCAAACGATAGAATCAAAAATTCCGTAATTCCACAACATCAACACACATACATTAAACAGACCGATAAATTAGGGCTAATAACATTCAAATCGATAAACTAGGGTTTATGATACTCTTCCAATACATACACGATTCCAGCAATATCAAAACGCCTCAAATATCCAAAGGGTAGAAACAATAATTCAGTAATTCCACAACATCAACATATATACAACAAACAGACCAATAAATTAGTGCAAATAACATTCAAATTGATAAAATAGGGTTTATAATACTCTACAAATACGTACATGATTCCAGGAACTTGTGATTGTCTTCACTGGAATAATGAGATTTGTTCTTCCTGTATTGTGCGGATTTCCATCTAGTGTTTTCCTCTGGAACCGATTCATCGAAGACATACTCTTTGAATTTCTTGCTGGAGTACATCATGCCCATCGTAACGAGATGTTAGTTAGAATTAGGGTTTCTGATCATCGAGAGTCGTAAGGACACGAAGAATACATGTAACGGTCGCAAGTAACTAGTTTAATACCCGTCTGAGGGTATATTAAAGGTCTGGGGGTGTTTGGGGTTCCTTTTTCACTTTTGACTTATAATAAGTCCTTCTGCTGAGAATAAGTAACAAATTGTTACTTATTGGTTTCTCCTTTTTGAAGATAAAAAGAGGCTTGAAAGGACTTTTAAAAAGTGTTTAGGATTCCTTTATAGGGTTGTTCATAAAGCTCGTGACTCGTAGCTCGGCTCGTAGCTCGCTCGAAAGAAGCTCGAGAAAAACTAGCTAAAAAAACTCAATTTGAGATGACGTGAACCAAGCTGGCTCATTTTGTAACCAAGCCCAGCTCGGCCCATGGCTCGGCTCGTTCTTAGGCTCGTTTAACTCCGACGTAAAGCTCAAACCAAGTTTAACCGCCTGGATTAATTTAGAGCTTGAGCTCGACCCCACCCTGGCTCGACTCGGCTCGACTCGTTTACAGCCCTATTCCTTTATCACTGAAAAGTTCTTCTCTACATGGTGTTTGGCATTGCTTTTAACTTATAATAAGTTAATAAGTCAAAATTTGCTTCAAAAGGACTTTTAAGAAGGAACCCCAAACACCCACTTAATGAACGGGTATATTAGAGGTTTAATGACAATGTCAAGTATTAATCATGTAAGCTAAATAACAACCCAAATGTGTTTAAAAAATTCAATGTAGCTAAATAACAACCAAAATGTGTTTAAAAAAAGGGTCGCATTATTGGCTCACCTTGGAAAATTAAATCGACACTTTCAATACGCATCATATAGGCCTACACGATGCGTATTATGTGAAATTCAAACTTCAAGGTCAGGCAAAGGCTGACAATATCCCCTTCATGCGCAGTAATTGTCACACCCCGATATTTCCACATATTACCGGTGGGCCCGGCGGGAAGTATCGTGACGTAGTTGATATCATCATTGTCGATACACACAATAATATAGCACAGCGGAAGGCTTGGTGAATAAACTATTACAAACCATATTGTCTGAATGTTCGAGTTTATGAATATACAGACTGGAATGTAATAAGATCCACAGGCGGATCATAAATGTACAAAGAAACAAAAACAACAGACTTCAGGTATCTCATGGATTTGCAAGATCCTCTAATGACACCTAATAGCTCCAGCTTATTACGAGAGGTACCTGTCAAATCAGTCTTTAAGAAAATACGTCAGTTTACACTGGTAAATACAATTAACTGACTCTTTTGAAAATATTTATGAAAATTTATTTAAGTGCACATGGCACAAATCCTTTATAACTTGGGACAATTATTTAAATATAATCTTGTATACAGATTTACATGTTTGTCTTACAATTGGGGCCGGTTGGAAGCCGGTCCTGATTAACCGACTCACCACTTATAGAACCCACAAAGGAGTTATCCCTAACATGTGGGTTTATATATTATTTTAGCATTTGCATCTGTCAGGTGTATGCCTACACCCCGTGCATAGGTCGTGGCCATTTTAAATGAAATGAGCCGAGGATATCCAGGACACGGTCAGATTAACCCCCAATGTTTATGTTATCAAACAAGACATTAAAACAGGTTATGCAAATTTATTAATCACAATCCGATTAAATGATTTCATACCCGACCAAGTGGTATTATTATAATACCATATCCCAAGCCCGTATAAGGGAAAATAAGTTAAAAGTATTTACCTGATGCTAGCAGTAAGATCCTAAAGCTTTTTGAAGGCACCTTCTACCGGAAGCTATTTAATCTGTATAGAAGGTTTATTAACCTATTAGGATGCTAACGGGTCTTTATTTCAGTCAAGGACTTAGACCGGCTAGCTAGAAGGAAACTTTACGGTTCTAAACGCTCCGGAATAGAATGTGGTTTAGACCCGACAAGCTTGGATACTTGTATAATATGGGTAAACTAAACACATTCTGGAATTTGAGGACTTAATGATAAGGTTTGGCCCGTTTCGGCTATTTTATGTAAACTAGTCACATAAACCGATCCGAACGCGTAAACGCGTAACGGGTCACCAAATAAATTATATACAGGTCTTAATCATTATTATGCTCAAAATATGTTAATACATCAGTAGGATGTTAACATATATGCCCAAAAACTAATTTAAACCAAAATATGTCCAATAAGGGCATTTTGGTAATTTTAATGCCCATAAAAGAGTTTAATAGTGCAACTGAGTTTTAGATCTGATTTATTCAGTAAAAATATGTATTTTTATAAGTTATATCAGTAAGGTATTTTATATATGTGAAATTTATCTTATATTACCAAACTATGCACCGTAGGGGTATTTTGGTAATTTTACATATGCTTTAAAGGTCAAAATAGACTTCTGAGTTTAAAAACTTTAGCTTACTGTATAATTATATAAATTAGTTTAAAACATCAGTGGTTAATAAGTTTTATATGTCAAATATAGTTTTGACCCATACTAGGTGCTAAAAATGCTTAAAAGTCGGTTTAAAGGGGTATTCGGTTTAAAACAGGAAATCTGAGTTTTTGATCAGTTTATAAAGTTCAAAATACTTTATTTATTATATAAAATCAGTAGCAAAAGGTTTGGTATTAAAAAGTTATGTAAAACTCATTTTATGCATGAAAAGGGTAAAACCGACAATTACCGAAATCAAGCTATAATCCTATGTTATGCTCAGCTTAAAAATAATTAAAAATCTTCAAAAATCCCAAAATATTATTTTACATCAGTAGGTATAAAGTTTGATGTCAAAAATTGGGTTTAGATAGGCTTTATGTTAATTATGCCGTTTAAATAATAAAAAGCTCCTTAATTACGCTATTGAGCATAACTTCAATTCTAGACCTCAAATTGATGTCAAATCTTTAGGACATGTCTAAATATCAGTAGCAAAGGTGTTAGTCCAATCACATTGTTAAAAATCTCAGTTGTATGTAAAAAGGGCGTTTATGGCATTATTAAGCATAATTACGATCAAGTGCATATAATTCAAACCATTAGGCACCATGCAATATAACTCCAGAGGGTTATACTACTAAGTAATGTGGTCCTAATGGAAGCTTAAAACATGGGTGAATTAAGCTTAAACGGGTCAGAACTGAAAGTCAAAGCAAAGGTCAAGCTTTTGCGACTTTCGGTTATAAACTGACCTTAGACTATTAATTGTCGGGTTAGGACTGATAAGACATGATTTAATATTAATTACCAAGTCATTAGAATGTTAAAATATAATTTAGAACCTCTGGTTTATTAATTTTAATCATTTTCAAACATTATGTCCAGTTTGACTTTTTGTCAAACTACTTTGACCCGACAATTGACCAGTCAAACGAGATAATTAGGAGGTGCCCTTTTAAGGGTTAATCACCTACACTAATATGGTTCTATAACCACTTTCAATTTGATCAGTGGTTAAGCCATATGTAATTAAAACGAAAGTCAAACTAAATTTACGATAAGTTTGACTTTAGAGTAATTAAGCTAAATTAAATGACTAAACAAGAAATTAGAGGCTTACTAAAGGTCCTAGCAAACTTTTCTACACTTCAAAGTCTTCTCCTTGTCCTTAGCAAGCTCCAGATGTTGTAGAGTAGCAATTGTTGCAAGTGTGTTTCAAAACTCAAGAACTAGCTCTCCTTATATAGCCAAATTCATGAATCTAGCTCATTTCCAGGTGTTATTGGAGGCCCTGGGATCACCCCAGGTGTCCTAGCTAGTGAAATAAACCGACTTATAGCTCCATAGATCGTTACAAACTAGGTTAAGGCGGTGGAACAGGCAAACCCGCACCTGGCACAACTTTTCTGTTACTGGCACTCTCTGGCGGGCCGCGTAAGCCATAGGGAGGGCTTACGCGGGCCGCGTGACCTGTCTGAACGGGTAAAACAAGTTTCGATGTTGGCAGAATCAGTCCCTGGTGCTTTTAAACCCTTTTTAACTTTATTTTTGGCAATCAAGGCCCTTGTAGTTAATTTGTTGAAGTCCAATGACGTGTAAACAAACTTCGTTAGGCTCGGGTTCGTTAAATATCTCTATGAAAGCAAGTTTCATCAAGTTGACACTTATAGCCCAAAGTTTGAAAAACATGCTTAACGATCTCGAAACCAAGTGAAATTCATACCACTTATTCTTAAGAGTATATTTGAATATTTCGAAGCCTCAGTTTCATTAAAAGGTCACTCAGAAGTCAGAATCGACATGTTGACACGTTTAACCCTTGTAATTTAATAATCCTCCAATTATTTTTATAAACGGCTTCTTATATCCAACCAATCACTCATTTAAGAATATATTCATCGTGTATGGTCATTCAGAGGCACAAGTTTGGCATGTTGACACTTTTAATCCCTGTGGTTTCATAGATTCACTGTTTGACATCTTTGGTCCTTCAAGCTAAATCTTTCACACCTTTAGAGTTTAGGACACGCGTCTTTACATAATTGGACACGTTTTTACGTGGTGTTACAGTAATAAGCATCGTATAGGCCAATACGATGCGTATTGGTACTAGGTTGTCCTTCAAAACTGACATTTATGGTTCACATGCAACCCTAATACGTATCATATAAGCCTATACGATGCCCTATACGATCGTATAGGCCTATACGACCCGTATTGAATTGTAAATTTGCATTCTGCTTCCTGTAACACCCCGAAAATATAAAACTTTATATTAGAATTATAAAGTATAAATAAACAAGAATTTACTAACTAGGAATTTTTAACCTAGTTAACTACAAGTCTAGAAGTAACTTATAATAGGGTTAAAACAAACAAACTTTAAGTTAAACAAAAGTGGAGGGACCTATGTTGTAGAACTTGAAACTTAAATTGATTAAAACAAAACAAATAAAAACTAAATACACCATTTAGGTGTCTGGTTCGATCAGAACAGGAGGAGGGCGACCCCCACTCTCAAAACCCTAACACTTCACTAATCTCACAAATTGAAGGCTCAACCCAAGTTAAAATCGAAAATCGAGCATAGATTATTGATCCCCATTGCAAGGGGGTTGTAAGGTATGTAAAATTTGATGTTAATTTTCTGTTTGAAATTCTCATGAATTTGGGAAATCCGAAAATTGATGCTGCATGTTTGCTATCTAGATAGAATAGGGATGATATAGTGTCTAGGAGTAAAACCTAGACAATAACATGTGAAATCATGCCTAAATTCTGGAAATTTCATGAGTACATTGAAGGTCATTCATGGGTTTTGTGAGAAAATGATGAACACTATGGTGTAGGATGCTAATCTAGTATGAATTGATGCATAGGAACTGATTTCTGAAAGATGATGTGTAATTTTATATGTAATAGCTCAATTGATGTTAATCAAGGCTAAGTAGCAAGCCATGAATTAGAAAATGTCACACCCCCAAAATCCACCATGCGGAGTATCACCGCTTGGAGGCGTGACATGACCAGGATCGAGCCACCAATCATATTGAACAATATAATTAAGTAAATAAAACAAACCACAATACAATTGGTGACTAAAAGAGAGTAACCGACTTTATGTTACGTAGGTCCAAAACATAAGTTCCATAGTTCATAAGTTTAAAGTCCAAAACGTAGGTTTAATAAGTTCATAAGGATTTAAATATTAAGCACAGAACATAACAGTCCTTATCCCACAATGACCACCTCCTCGCGCAAGCTCCATAAGTACCTAACGACCTGCAAGGCATGTAACAACGAATCAACAACAAAGTTGAGCGAGTTCACAGTAGGTGTTCGTTATAAAGTAGTTTTTCAAGAACTATGAGTTTGTTTGCAACTGCAGGTTAAATCAACTTTCCTTATTTTCCCAAACCAAAAACGGTGGGGGCTACCCCATGTTGTAAAACACGAGACTAGATGTATATATATGTGTCCTTCCCAATCCGAGGACAGAGGTACATATTAAATACGTAGGTTTAGCGGTGGTGTCCTTCCCAATCCGAGGACATAGGTACGTGTAAGAATACGTAGGTTTAGCGCTGGTGCCCTTCCCAATCCGAGGACAGTGGTACGTAGTGAGTACGTTGGTTTAGCGCTGGCGTCCTTCCCAATCCGAGGACGGAGGTAAGTAGTCTAGTAGTGGTGAAAGTACAAGTTCCGTCTCAGCTATTTAATCCCATTCCCAACCACCGGGAATCCCATGCCTTAGTAAGGGTGTGAACTCACCTTTGGTTTCTCGGTTTGAATCTCAAAAATAGCTAACAGTCAAGGTCGGTCAATCACGTCCTAATATGATTACCAGTTAGTCATTTAGTGGTTTCAAATAGAACACAAAGTTCCTACACGCATCTATCACATAACATGCATCACTTTAACGGTTCATGCCCATATAAACTTCCCATCTATTCCCGTTCATAAGCAAACATACAACATTGCACATAACACTTTTATTGATATATAACATGTTAGATTATTCCCAGATAACCCACCCGACACTTAGACACACAATTTACTACTTATGTCGTTTCAGCTTTAAATCTTCAAAACTGGGCTGTTTTCGGGAATTTAAATAAAATAGTTAACTTATTCCAAAAATTCCCAACTTTTTATAGAAGGTCTTAAACGATCCAAATATTATTGTGTAAAAATCTCGGGATCCAATTCATTACCAATATTTTATAAAAATTCGTTTACCGGACTGCAAATCAGATTCATCACTTTTTGACTGCAGTTAACGGAATAATTTATTAAAAATTCATCGTAAGTCCGATTGATGAAATTCTAGTGGGAGAATTACTATGACATCAGTGTCCATCTACAGTACAAATTTTGTGACCTAATTCTACACAGATTTCAAGTTATAACGAAGAACATAACACATATTTTCAGGAGTAAAAACGCAGCTTTAGCTGCTGTCCAAAAACAGACCTTGAAAAATTACGATTCTAGTGCCATTGGATCTGTTTTTTGAAAATACATAATTTAGGCTTCAGAAAATCAGTTTTTCGATTTATTATGATCTGTTTACAGCCAGTAGAAGTTGGCTGAAAATGCCAATCAGCATGCTTTTTAGAGTTTAAATGTTACTAAAACGCATCAACAAATGTTCTAACAACGGGTTTATCAAGAAATCAATGATCAAATATCATGCATGCTTTAACCAACCTTAACCCAACAAGATTTCATCTTCATGTAAACTTATGTTCATGTGTTCATTTTTCTTTTTATGTTCTTGTGTTAAGCATCAAATATCAATCTTACGAATAATCATCATACAAGTAACCAAGAGTGAAGTCAAAGACTTACAACTAGCTCAAAGGCTAGGGATGAACTTATGAACAAGGGATGATGATGAAGATGAGGTGCAGAGCAAAGTATGGAGTTCCTTCAAGACCTCCAAGCTTCAACCTTCAAGGATAACCTTCTAGCACTTAGATGAAGCTTTAAAATGGAAGGAGATGGTGGTGAAATGGTGGTGATGGTGGCAGTTAAGGGTGGCCGAGAGGGAGAGAGGAGAGAGTGAGTGAAAGAGTGTAATCTTTTTGAAGATATGTAGAGATGTTGGCCATACTTATAATCCTTCTTATAATATCTTGCTAAACACCACAAGCAAACTATCTAATATAATAATAAGATGTAATCTAGGAGCAAGATATGGGGTAAGGTGGTGATGTTTGTGGGTCCTCTTGGTGACCGAAATCGGTTAGGGGGGGGGGGGTTGATGTAAATTTTGTAACTAGATAGTAAAGGTAAGTTCAATTCCAAGTAATATGCTTTCATATATTAGTTAGTTGATATTTAGGGGGGTGTTATAGTGTACGGGGATCATGACTAGCCAAGAAATAATTAAACAATGTATTTGACAAAAATTTAGTGTCCCGGGTAATGTCCGGTTGTTCGGTTAGATACCGTTCCGTTAAAGTGTTTAATTATTCCGTTTAGTGTCTTTTTGGTAACTTTTGGCAACACTTTTAATTCCTAACACTTAGGAAAACATTCAGGACCATTTAGTCAATTTTCTGCACAAGACTAGTATGTTAACAAACACATGTGAGTATGACGCAGTAATCAGAAAGCAGTTAAGTAATTCAGCACAGTCATCAAGCACTTTTATTTAACATAATTAATCGTACGGATACATGTAATTACGAGGGTTGTCACATTCTCCCTCTGTTAAGAAAATTTCATCCCGAAATTTAGTGCGTGGTTACTGAGGAAGCTATTTAGGTTGCGGTGTTTACTGGCTTTTCCTGGGGTGTCACATCATTCCCCCGTTGGTTTGGAATTTCGTCCCGAAATTCTGCAGTAGCTTCAGCCTCAGTAGTGGTTGCACTTTTCTTAAACAACTGGGGATACTTGAGTTTCATTTGGTCTTCTCGTTCCCAGGTATACTCTGGGCCACGACGGGAGTTCCAACGAACTCGAACAAGAGGTATCCTGGTACGCTTGAGAATCTTAACATCTCGATAAGTAATTTCCACTGGTTCCTCGACGAATCGCAGCTGGTCGTCGATAGTGAGCTCCTTGAGAGGAACTATGAGGGTCTCATCTGACAGGCACTTCTTTAGATTTGACACGTGGAATACGTTGTGAACTCCACTGAGTTCTTCAGGTAGATTCAACTTGTAAGCGACCTTGCCAATTTTCTCAATAATTTCGAACAGTCCGATATAACGCGGATTGAGTTTGCCTCGTTTGCCAAAACGAACTACACCTTTCCAAGGTGAGACCTTGAGTCGTACTCGATCCCCAACCTGGAACTCGAGTGGTTTCCTGCGCTTATCAGCATAGCTTTTCTGACGGTCACGAGCTGCCGCCATTCGTTGTCGTATCTGAGCAATCCTCTCGGTTGTATCTACTACAATTTCTGGGCCAGTGATTTGGCTGTCGCCAACTTCTGCCCAACAAAGAGGTGATCGGCACTTCCGTCCGTATAATGCCTCAAACGGAGCGGCTTGGATACTGGTGTGGTAACTGTTGTTATACGAAAACTCCACTAACGGGAGGTGTTTTTCCCAGCCATTACCAAAATCGATTACACATGCCCTAAGCATGTCTTCAAGGGTTTGGATGGTGCATTCAGATTGCCCATCCGTCTGTGGATGATATGCCGTGCTCATGTCTAATCGAGAACCAAAGGACTTGTGCATAGCTTGCCACAATTCGGATGTAAAACGTGGGTCACGATCAAAGATGATGGAAGTTGGCACTCCGTGCCTTGATACTATTTCCTTCAAGTAGATGTCTGCTAGGGTACAAAACTTATCCGTTTCCTTGATAGCCAGAAAATGTGCAGACTTAGTCAGTCGATCCACGATCACCCAAATGGTATCATTTCTGCGTTGAGATCTAGGCAGGCCAGTAACAAAATCCATGGAAATTTGCTACCATTTCCATTTCGGGATCTCTGGTTGTTGTAGTAGGCCTGATGGTTTCTGATATTCAGTCTTGACTCTCGTACAAGTCAAACATTTGCTAACGTAGGTTGCTATTTGGGCTTTCATGCTAGGCCACCAGTATGTAGTCTTGAGATCATGGTACATTTTATCCGAACCAGGATGTACTGAGTAAGGAGACTTGTGCGCTTCATCCATCACAAGTTCGCGTAAGTTTCCGTAAAGTGGAACCCAAATGCGCCCTGTCACATAGTAGGCGCCGTCTTCCTTTTGTTCTAGCCGCTGTCTCGATCCTCGTAAGGACTCGGCCTGATGTTCTCTGCTTTCAATGCTTCGACCTGAGCACCTCGTATCTGGGCGGGAATACTAGAGTGAATGGTAAGCTGTAACGCACGTACACGCTTAGGTATAGTATCCTTTCGACTGAGGGCGTCGGCCACAACATTGGCCTTGCCCGGATGGTATTTGATAGCGCATTCATAATCGTTCAAGAGCTCGACCCATCGGCGTTGTCGCATGTTTAACTCTTTTTGCTTGACGATATGCTCGAGACTCCTGTGATCGGTGTAAATGGTACACTTGGTACCGTACAGGTAATGTCTCCATATCTTAAGTGCGAAAACAACTGCTCCCAATTCCAGGTCATGCGTAGTGTAGTTCCTTTCGTGAACTTTAAGTTGGCGTGATGCGTAGGCAATGACCTTGTTATTGCATCAACACGCAACCAAGTCCTTGGATGGAAGCGTCGCAATAAACCACAAAATCATCTGTGCCTTCAGGCAATGAGAGGATAGGCGCGCTACAAAGTCTATCTTTTAGGTGCTGAAAAGCAGATTCCTGTGCATCACCCCAACGATAGGTGACACCCTTCTGAGTCAATGAAGTGAGAGGTTGCGCAATCTTTGAGAAATCCTTTATAAACCTTCTGTAATATCCTGCTAAACCCAAGAATTGGCGGATTTCTGTTGGTGTACGGGGTGCAGGCCAGTTCTTGATCGAGTCAACCTTGGATGGATCAACATGAATCCCATCCTTGTTTACCACATGACCTAGAAAGTGGACTTCGCGAAGCCAGAAGTCACATTTCGAAAATTTAGCATACAATTGCTCTGCTCGAAGAAGTTCCAGCATAATTCATAGATGTTGCTCGTGTTCCTCCTGACTTTTAGAATAGATTAGGATGTCGTCGATGAAAACAATAACGAACTTATCCAGGTAAGGTTTGCATACTCGGTTCATGAGATCCATGAAGACCGCTGGTGCGTTCATCAATCCAAAAGGCATAACCAGGAACTCGTAATGCCCATAACGAGTTCTAAATGCCGTTTTGGAGACGTCCTCATCCCGGACTCTCAGTTGATGGTAGCCTGATCTCAAATCAATCTTAGAGTAATAGCCCGACCCTTGCAACTGGTTGAACAAGTCGTCTATACGTGGGAGAGGATAACGATTCTTTACCGTCACTTTGTTGAGTTCACGATAGTCAATACACATTCTGAAAGTACCGTCTTTCTTCTTCACGAACAACACTGGGGCTCCCCAAGGCGAAGAGCTAGGACGTATGAAAACCTTTTCCAAGAGTTCTTGTAGTTGCGTGGACAGTTCTTCAAGTTCTGACGGAGCTAGTCGATAAGGTGCACAAGCTATTGGTGCTGCTCCAGGAGCTAGTTCGATTTGAAACTCGACTTGTCGATGAGGCGGAAGACCAGTCAATTCCTCAGGAAACACCTCTGGAAAATCACGTACAATAGGAATATCTTCAATTCTCTTCTCTTCCATTGATGCGTCAGTAACGAGTGCTAGAATGGCAGTGTGGCCCTTTCGCAAACACTTCTGGGCCTTAAGGAAAGAGATAATGCCTACGACAGGACCACTCTTGTCGCCATGAATCACGAGGGGTTCTTTACCAGAACGGGGGATGCGGACAATCTTCTCGTTGCAAAGAATTTCCGCTTGCTGATGAGATAACCAATCCATTCCAATAACAACATCAAAACTACCCAGAACGATAGGATTGAGATCGATAGAGAAGGTCTGGCCAGCTAAGATGAGGTTACAACCCTTAAATATGTGTGTGGCCTCGAGACTTTTACCGTTTGCTAGCTCTACTGTGTGTTTGGTGGTCAAAAGTGTTGGGGTGCGCTTAAGCATTTGACTAACTTTTAAGGATACAAACTAGTATCGGTACCCGAATCGAATAAAACAGTAACAAAGAAATCATCCAGAAGAAACTTACCCATCACAACGTTGGGATCGTTCCTCGCGTCGCCCTGACCTAGCACGTAAACACGTCCCCTGGCACCATTGCCATTATTGTTACCCCTGTTGTTGCCTCCATTGTTGCCTCCATTGTTGTTCCCATTTCCTTGGTTGTTGTTCTGATTCTGATTCAGCTGTGGACAGTGCCTCTTGAAGTGACCCTCAGCACCGCACTGGAAGCATCCCTTATTACCCTGCTGGTGTTGATGTTGGTTCTGGGGAGCTTGTGGCTGATTCTGATTCGCAGGACGTGAGCTCCTGTAATCTTTGGCTTCATGTCCAGGCTTGTTACATCTCTGACAACGACCCTTGTTGCACGCCCCGCTATGGTGCAAATTACATCGATTGCACTTAGGGTGATTTCCCCTGTATCCACCCTGACCTTGATTCCAAGAAGAATGCTGACTGGGGCTCCTGTACTCATCTGTCTTTCATTGCTGGGACTGAGACTGAACTGAAGTAGAACCCTTGCCCGAACTTCCATCCCACTTGCGCTTGTTATCACTGGGAGCATCAGTAGTAGTAGCGCTAATACGCTTGTGCAGCTTGTTCTGCTCCACTGCCTGATCAGTGAGACGATGAGCCAATTTGATGATTTGCTGAATGGTGCCAAGATTAGCTGAGGTCACACGGCTTTGAATTTCTGGCACCAAGCCCTTAAGGTACAGCTCGATACGCTTGATAGGAGGATCCACCATAGTAGGACACAAGATGGCCAACACATTTGACCTCTTCGTATACGCCTCAATTTCCGACCCCGTCATTTTCAGGTTGAAAAATTCCACCTCTAGCTTGTGGATGTCGTCACGACTACAGTACTCTTCCTTGATCAATTCTTTGAGGTCGTTCCATGGGGTGGCATTAGCAACCGCTAGCCCTAGCAGTTGAACCTGTGCTTTCCACCAGGTTAACGCAGCACCTTCGTGTGTTCCAGTAGCAAATTTCACCCTACGGTCTTCAGGGCATTCACACATTTCGAAAACAGACTCGAGCTTCTCGAACCAGTGAAGAAGACCTACAGCTCCTTCTGTGCCGCTGAAAGTACTAGGTCGGCAATCCATGAACGTTTTGAACGTACATACGGGAGGCGGAGCATGTTGACCTGTGGCGCGAGTATAAAAGACAAGGTTAAGCACAAGAGTTGGTTTGTGAGAGTAGGATCTAATCATCCTAGGATAGGTCGAAAATGGCAGGTTATACCTCCTGCTGGAACTGATGCGAGTGCCTCAACAACTCATTCGTTGATTAGAGCCGTCAGCTGGGCTTGAATTAGGTTCAGTCGTCCACTCATGATCTTCACATCGAAGGAAACACAAGTAAGAAGTGGTGTCGCGAAAGTGCGTAAGTGTGGAGTGACAGAAGAGAGCAAACACACAGGGTTTCAAGCAATAGTTGTTACGCTAACTAAGCATATCATGATCAAATGCGCTACTAGCAGGTAGGCAATACAAACATAAACCATATTACCTATAGTGTTGAGTCTTGCACGTGGAGCGAAGCGTCGTTGTGGATCGTTGAGTACTAAACAGGTTATAGTCTGGTTTTATCAAAAAGCTTTTCCCCTTTTTAAAACCAAGTTGGCTATAACCAATGGCTCTGATACCAATCTGTCACACCCCCAAAATCCACCATGCGGAGTATCACCGCTTGGAGGCGTGACATGACCAGGATCGAGCCACCAATCATGTTGAACAACATAATTAAGTAAATAAAACCAACCACAATACAATTGGTGACCAAAAGAGAGTAACCGACTTTATGTTAACAGCGGAAGCATAAAACGTAAGTCCAAAACATAAGTTCCATAGTTCATAAGTTTAAAGTCCAAAACGTAGGTTTAATAAGTTCATAAGGATTTAAATATTAAGCACGAAACATAACAGTCCGTATCCCACAACGACCTCCTCCTCGCGCAAGCTCCATAAGTACCTAACGACCTGCAAGGCATGTAACAACGAATCAACAACAAAGTTGAGCGAGTTCACAGTAGGTGTTCGTTATAAAGTAGTTTTTCAAGAACTATGAGTTTGTTTGCAACTGCAGGTTAAATCAACTTTCCTTATTTTCCCAAACCAAAAACGGTGGAGGCTACCCCATGTTGTAAAACACGAGACTAGATGTATATATATGTGTCCTTTCCAATCCGAGGACAGAGGTACATATTAAATACGTAGGTTTAGCGGTGGTGTCCTTCCCAATCCGAGGACATAGGTACGTGTAAGAATACGTAGGTTTAGCGCTGGTGCCCTTCCCAATCCGAGGACAGTGGTACGTAGTGAGTACGTTGGTTTAGCGCTGGCGTCCTTCCCAATCCGAGGACGGAGGTAAGTAGTCTAGTAGTGGTGAAAGTACAAGTTCCGTCTCAGCTATTTAATCCCATTCCCAACCACCGGGAATCCCATGCCTTAGTAAGGGTGTGAACTCACCTTTGGTTGCTCGGTTTGAATCTCAAAAATAGCTAACAGTCAAGGTCGGTCAATCACGTCCTAATATGATTACCAGTTAGTCATTTAGTGGTTTCAAATAGAACACAAAGTTCCTACACGCATCTATCACATAACATGCATCACTTTAACGGTTCATGCCCATATAAACTTCCCATCTATTCCCGTTCATAAGCAAACATACAACATTTCACATAACACTTTTATTGATATATAACATGTTAGATTATTCCCAGATAACCCACCCGACACTTAGACACACAATTTACTACTTATGTCGTTTCAGCTTTAAATCTTCAAAACTGGGCTGTTTTCGGGAATTTAAATAAAATAGTTAACTTATTCCAAAAATTCCCAACTTTTTACAAAAGGTCTTAAACGATCCAAATATTATTGTGTAAAAATCTCGGGATCCAATTCATTACCAATATTTTATAAAAATTCGTTTACCGGACTGCAAATCAGATTCATCACTTTTTGACTGCAGTTAACGGAATAATTTATTAAAAATTCATCGTAAGTCCGATTGATGAAATTCCAGTGGGAGAATTACTACGACATCAGTGTCCATCTACAGTACAAATTTTGTGACCTAATTCTACACAGATTTCAAGTTATAACGAAGAACATAACACATATTTTCAGGAGTAAAAACGCAGCTTTAGCTGCTGTCCAAAAACAGACCTTGAAAAATTACGATTCTAGTGCCATTGGATTTGTTTTTCGAAAATACATAATTTAGGCTTCAGAAAATCAGTTTTTCGATTTATTATGATCTGTTTACAGCCAGTAGAAGTTGGCTGAAAATGCCAATCAGCATGCTTTTTAGAGTTTAAATGTTACTAAAACGCATCAACAAATGTTCTAACAACGGGTTTATCAAGAAATCAATGATCAAATATCATGCATGCTTTAACCAACCTTAACCCAACAAGATTTCATCTTCATGTAAACTTATGTTCATGTGTTCATTTTTCTTTTTATGTTCTTGTGTTAAGCATCAAATATCAATCTTACGAATAATCATCATACAAGTAACCAAGAGTGAAGTCAAAGACTTATAACTAGCTCAAAGGCTAGGGATGAACTTATGAACAAGGGATGATGATGAAGATGAGGTGTAGAGCAAAGTATGGAGTTCCTTCAAGACCTCCAAGCTTCAACCTTCAAGGATAACCTTCTAGCACTTAGATGAAGCTTTAAAATGGAAGGAGATGGTGGTGAAATGGTGGTGATGGTGGCGGTTAAGGGTGGCCGAGAGGGAGAGAGGAGAGAGTGAGTGAGAGAGTGTAATCTTTTTGAAGATATGTAGAGATGTTGGCCATACTTATAATCCTTCTTATAATATCTTGCTCAACACCACAAGCAAACTATCTAATATAATAATAAGATGTAATCTAGGAGCAAGATATGGGGTAAGGTGGTGATGTTTGTGGGCCCTCTTGGTGACCGAAATCGGTTAGGGGGGGGGGGTTGATGTAAATTTTGTAACTAGATAGTAAAGGTAAGTTCAATTTCAAGTAATATGCTTTCTTATATTAGTTAGTTGATATTTAGGGGGTGTTATGGTGTACGGGGATCATGACTAGCTAAGAAATAATTAAACAATGTATTTGACAAAAATTTAGTGTCCCGGGTAATGTCCGGTTGTTCGGTTAGATACCGTTCCGTTAAAGTGTTTAATTATTCTGTTTAGTTTCTTTTTGGTAACTTTTTGCAACACTTTTAATTCCTAACACTTAGGAAAACATTCAGGACCATTTAGTCAATTTTCTGCACAAGACTAGTATGTTAACAAACACATGTGAGTATGATGCAGTAATCAGAAAGCAGTTAAGTAGTTCAGCACAATCATCAAGCACTTTTATTTAACATTAATTAATCGTACGGATACATGTAATTACGAGGGTTGTCGCAGAAAATAAAAGATGTAAAATTCTGCCCGTTAAGTGTTTGTAAAAATGCCCCAAAGAAGGCTCGAAATTGAAATTTAAAGTTAAAACGCATGATTGTGATGATTTGGCAAATTATGCGATATATGACTGAAAAGGAGTTCTAAACGAATCGTGATTGAACTCTATAGGAAAAGATACCGGAGTGTCGAGTGGACAAGCCGGTGGCGATTTGCGTTTGAAGGGCGTGCACTAAAGGTATGTAACTTGATTCGTTACATTGGGTGAATTTTGGTAATTTGCATATGTGTAGTTGAATTGTAGAATAAAAGATGTGTTGATTTAAAGCGATAATGTTCGCTATACTGAATAATAGGTCAAGAATTGGTTAGGCCTCGTTGGTAGTCATCATAATGGAGGATTCCGTAGATGAGCCAAACGGGTCGAATAATCAAATAATGCGTGGCTAATGCTTCGTAATATGGTTAATTGGTCTTTTGTGATTGTTAATAAATGACATATTAGAACATCAGAATTTAGCGTGTTGGTTTGTTAGAATGATGAAGTCCATAAAGGTGAACTAAACGGGTCACTAAAAGGAGATATGGATCGAATAACGGTAGTACTTTACTTGTGATTTTGAGCCCGAGTGACGGGTAGCGAAATACTAAACACGCAAACCGGTGATGAGAGCGTGGGTGTTAAAAATGAGAAATCCAAGATTTGGGTTTTGGGTGAAATAAACAAAATCAAACAAAACATAAACCTTCAGGGACTACCGTAAGTTACGGTAACTACCGTAACTTACGGTAGAGAACAAAGACATTACGGCAGTTCTATACTGCCTTACGGTAGACCAAATTGATCCATCATCTACCATAACTTACGGTGGCTACCGTAAGTTACGGTAGAGCCTTGACATTTATGTTAAATTTTGCATATCCTTGTTAATCGAATCCGATTTTCAGCGTAGTTTCGGTTATATATTATTTCTAAGAACTCTAATATTAGTTTTTGTTAAAAACATTTCAGTTTCTAGGTATTGCAAGTATGAGGATGACGATCAAGATGATGTTTGAAGAACCGAACACAACTTTTGCAGCTTCCGCGATTTAGAAACTTTGTTTAACAATGTTTCTATTACTTTTGAATGTAAATAACTTGCTAATCAGGCCATGAATGTTTTAACTAGTCATTGGTTGACTTGTTTTGATTACTTGGAACTTTGTTTTGGTAACTATGTTTTAATTTAGACACCTTTTATATAAATTGTATGATTTTTTATTAAATTCAAGTAATAATTAGAAGGGTGTTACACTTCCCCTATTTAAACGATGAAGAATACGATGATATACATCATCTTCGTTATATATTCACATTCGCTAACAACATGTGTTGGTTTAACCACATTTTTGGCGAGTCGTCCGACACAAACAAGAGCACGTTTATTCCGGAAAGCAGTGTGGTATAGCATTTTTTAACTTGTTCTGTTTTTTTATGAAATACTTAGCACACCGTTTGTATTAGGAGGGGTCTGCTGTCCGGATTCTTACGATGGGAGAGGAAATGATGATCACGCGGAGGAGGTCGTGTCCGGCTTTCTTCCCCATCATAATGAATCCTTGTTGCCAGACCTCAACGAGTTAAGTATATATTTACTTTTTTCTATTTGGCGTTAAACTTATCATTACCTTTTACTCGTTGGTTTTTTTTAGTTTGTTGTGCCTCGCCAACCGTTGTTACCATATCTGAACGAGGTAAAAATAAATCTACTTATTATTATGAAGGCTTTTAGATGCGCCGTTATGATTTAACCGTTGTTTTTTTTTTCAGTTATTCGTGCCTAGCTATGATCATGGTTATGGGTCTCCGTATTATGAAGTCGGTTACGGTGCCTCGTACAGACAGAAAGAATATGGCAATAACTTTTTCGTTAGTGGTGCCTCGGGAGTACAAGAAGACGTTAGTGAGTCTTCTTACGCGCAAGACTCATTGGGTGACGAGCAACCCGCTTACCATAAAGTTTCGTACAAAACTGATTAGGTACGAATGATATATATTTTTGTTAAATGTTATATTTTTTTGTTAAAAATTATTAAAAAATACATTAAAATTGTTATATTTTTTATAAAATGAATTAAAATTGTTATATTTTTTAAAAATATTTGTTATATTATTAGATTGATATGGATGATGTTGTTATATATTTTTTAATAGAATTATAAATGTTGTATTTTGTTGGTTAAAAAATTATATTTTTGTTAAATGTTAAATTATTATAAAATTGTAAATAAAAAATACATTCAAAATTGTTATATTTTTTAAATAGGATAAAAAATTAATTAAAAAAATGTTATATTTTTATAAAATTAATTAAAATTGTTATATTTTTTAAATATAATAAAAAATAAATTAAAAATTGTTATATTTTTTAAATTATTTGTTATACTTTAAGATTGATATGGATGACGTTGTTATATATTTTTATAAATGAATTATAAATGTAATAGGTTATAGTTTTTCTGTTAAAAAATATTACAAAATTGTTAATAAAAATACATTAAAATTATTATATTTTTTAATTAGGATAAAAAATTAATTAAAAATGCAATATTTTTATAAAATAAATTAAAATTGTTATATTTTTAAAAATATTCTAAAAAATACATTAAAATGTTATATTTTTAAAATATTTATTATATTATTTGAATGATATGGATGACGTTGTTATATATTTTTTTTAAAAAGAATTATAAATGTTATATTTTGTTGGTTAAAAAATTATATTTTGGTAAAATGTTAAAATTATAAAATTGTAAATAATAATACATTCAAAATTGTTATATTTTTTAAATGGGATAAAAAAATTAATTAAAAAATGTTATATTTTTTATAAAATTAATAAAAATTGTTATATTTTTTAATATAATAAAAAATACATTAAAAATTGTTATATTTTTTTAAAATTATTTGTTTTATTTTTAGATTGATATGGATGACGTTGTTATATATTTTGTAAATGAATTATAAATGTTATATTTTTTTTGTTAAAAAATTATTATAAATGTTCTATATATTTTTCACTTAGCATTTTATATTTGGAAGGTTGGGTAAAACGAAGGGGTTTAGCCAACGGATACGTTATTGTTACCAAACTATCCAAGGATCACTGGATATGGCTCCAATGTTGTCGTAGTGGCGAGCATGAGACTAAGACCACGGTTAGGAAAACCGACAGCAAAAAAATGAGCGTGCCCTTTTATGGTGATAGGTCGTCTCGACCAAAGTCGTCGAGCTTGGCGGATAGATTATCTGCACAAAAATTTTAACGAGACCCACAACAACGGCCCTACTGAACATCTGGAGGGTTACGCGTATGGCAGGAGACTTACTCCTAATGAGTATAGACCGGTGTAAGAGCTGACAGATCAAGACATACAACCCCATACAATCTGAAATGCCATAACCAAACAGAACCCTGAAAACAAATGTGTTCCGAAAGACATACACAACGCTCGCCAAAAGATCAGGGCCACAAAGTTCGAGAAAAAAACGACTCCCATGCAGAGGCTGGAACAAATCCTCCAGGAAAAAAGATGACCTATTACAAACAGGCGGAACCATCCACCAATGTCGTTCAGAATATATTTTTCGGTCACGACAAGTCCTTTGAAATGTGGAGGGCATTCTCGCATGTGCTTATGGTCGACGCTACCTACAAAACTAACATGTGCAATCTTCCACTTTTGCAAGTTATGGGTATGACGTCGACAAACCAAACCTTCTGTGTTGCGCATGCATTTCTTTCAAACGAGCAGGTGGTAACGTACGTCTGGGTCATGGAGAGGGTCAGGTCCATGCTGCACGAGTGCATGGAGGCACGTGTAATTCTAAAGGACAGGGGCCAGGCATTGATAAATGCATGTAGAAAAATATTCCCTGCCGCACACAGATATCTCTGTAGGTTCCACATCTTACAAAATATTGTGAAGCACTGCAAGAATTCGTTTACTCAATCAGTGGAAAACAGTGTGTGATTCCGCTACCGAGGAGTTATATGATTATAACCTCGTTAACCTTCAGAGACACCTTCTCAATTAACAACGTAAACTTATGTTTTCTCTTAAGTTAATACATTCATTTAAATAGATATATAATTTAAATATGTTTAGTTTTTTAGATGTTTTTTGATTACCCGTGGGATAACTGGTTAAACACCTCCAGCCATTTGTTCGTATTTGCATGGACCAATGGTTCATCCGAACATGTTTAAGATACAATCTAAAATGAGAGTAAATTAGTCATTTAAACAATCATTACATGAAATGAGAGAATTAAAGTGTAATTAAGATAAGGGATTAAAGTATAATTAGTCATTTCACTTACTGTTTGAATGACGAATTTACCCTCATTTTAGGTTATACCATATGCATTAAAGCATGAAATTTGGTTTTTTAGTTGATTATGGTTCATTTTCACCTGTTTTTGATTTGGTTTCGGTTATTGTTCGCACTTAATTTCATGTATATATACTTCCATTTCATGTATTTATACCTTAGTTTCATGTAATGTTTGAATGACTAATTTACCCTCATTCTGGTTTTGGTTAACGATTCAGTTATTTTTCACCCTTAATTTCATGTATTGTCACACCCCCATATTTTAACCACAAACCGGTGGGCCCGGCGAAGAGTATCGTGATGTAGTTGATATCATCATAGTCAATATACACAGTTTATAGCACAACGGAAGTCTTGGTAGAAATTACTATTACAAACCGAAAGTGTAAAGTACGAATAAAAGAATATACAGACGGTTGTAAGAAAGGATCCACAGGCGGATCTAAATATAATACAAAAACATTTTCAACAGACTTAAGGCATTACGAACTTGCAAGATTCTCAATTTAACGCCCAGAAGCTCCCAGCCTAGTACGTGTAGTACCTGTCACTTAGCCTTTTGAAAATACGTCAGTTTACACTGGTAAATACAATTAACCGGCTCTTTTGAAAAACATTTATGAAAAAATGATTTAGATGCACGAGGCATAAATATTATTTTATAACTTGGAATAATTATAAAAAATAATCTTGTATACAGATTTATACGTTTGTCATACGTTCAGGGCCCGGGATAGAAGCCGAGACATGATTAATAGACACACCACTAATATAAACCCACAAGGAGTTATCCCCAGCAAGTGGGTATATCTTTTTACATTCGCAACTGTCAGGTGTATGCCTACACCCCGTGCTTAAGTCGTGGCCATTTACAAATGAAATGAGCCGAGGATATCCAGGACACGGTCGTATTAACCCCCAAATGTTTATGTTATCAAACAAAACATATTAAAACGGGACATGTAATTTATTAATCACAATCCGATTAAATGATTCCATACCCGACCAAGCGGTAATATATTACCGTATCCCAAGCCCGTATAAGGGAAAATAAGTTAAAAGTATTTACCTGAGCTTTAAAATGCGAGATTTATCTACTCAGCCATATAATCTAATCAAACTAGTGCAAGTAGCTTTTATCGGGGCTCCTAATCTGGAATGAAGTTTTATTAACCTATTAGATTACTAACGGGTCTTATTTAAGTTGTAAACTTAGACCGGTTAGTTTAAAAAAAATTTACGGTACGAAACGCTAGATTAAGCGATGACCGGATTGGAATGTAATTTAGACCCAACAAGTATGGAGACTTGTATATTATGGGTAAACTAAATACATTCTGGAATTTGAAGTTAAATTGATATGGTTATACCCATTTCGGCTAATTTATGCAAACTAGTTACATAAACCGTACCGTACGCGTGTAAGCATAAACGGGTAACCGGGGGAGTCATATACAAGTTCCATAAGTTATTATGCTTAAAATATGTTATGATATCAGTAGGATATCAACAAATATGCCCAAAAAGATTTTAAAACCGAATTAAGCCTCATAAGGGCATTTTGGTCATTTTACGATTTATAAAAGGGGTTTATATGCAAACTGAGGTTCTGGTCATAAACCTTTTGTAAAAATATTTAATTTATGTTATATTAAAAGTAGGATATCATATATATGTGTGCTTTACCATTTATGACCAAACTTATGCACCGTAGGGGCATTTTGGTCATTTCACACATAGTTATAAGGACTTATTTGGGATTCTGAGTTCATGACCTATACTTACTGTAAAAATATTAGAAATAGTTTATAAAATTAGTGGGTAAAAAGTTTTGGGTGCTAAGTATGGTTTAAAACCATATTATGCACCTTAATGTCGTAAAAATCGGTAAATGATGATTATTTCGACGTTTAGGAAATTCTGAGGTTATGACCAGCTTTAAATGGTCAAAATAATTTATTTATCATATTATATCAGTAACAAAAAGTTCTTGCATGCTAATCTCATTTAAAATCCGTTTTAAGTGTAAAAAGGGCATAATCGTCATTTAATAATATAATACGAAACTTATGCATAAACCAAGTAAGTAATCTGATTTGAAATCCTAGTTAGTCCTAAATATGATATTATATCAGTGAGTAATGATTTTTTATGTCAAAATCATGTTTAAACTTTATTTGCATGCAAAGGGGTAATTTAGTCCTTTTAAAAGCATGTTTTACGATTTATCACGTAATTACAGTTTCTGACCAGATTCTAAATGTCAAAATATGTGAAATAATATTACTAATCAGTATGTAATTCATTTGCATGGTTGTTTATGTTAAAAATCTCATTTTTGATAAAAAAAAGGCATTTTAGTCAATATTAAGCATAATAACGGAATCAAGTAAATAAACTCAGATTACTAAGGGACCATGTAATATAACCTTAGAGGGATATACTACTATATAATATGGTCACAAAGGAACCTTAATGCATAAAGAAACTAAGCTAATTCGGGTCAGAACTGAAAGTCAAAGCAAAAGTCAAGCTTTTGCGACTTTCGGTTGCGAAACGACCTAGACTTAGAATTGTCGGGTTGAACATGTTTAGACATGTTCTAATAATGTTTACCAAGTTATTAAAGTGATAAAAATATTTTATAGCTTCTACATTATCAGATATGAATTTATTTAAAAACTGACCCGTTTGACTTTTTATGTTAATTACTTTGACCCGACAATTAACTATGTAAACGTGGTAATTAGGAGGTGCCCTTTTGAGGGATTAACACCTACCTAATTAGGATCACGTAGCCATATTCGCCTTGAACAATGGCTAGACCGTTAAGGTTTAAACTGAAAGTCAAATCCATTTTGCGGCAACTTTGACTTTTGGCTTTAAAAAGCTTAAAAACTTAAAACCTTAAAAGCAGAGGTTAAGAATAGTTACACAAGGTCCTAGCTCGAAACTTGAACTGAGGAGGGCTTCCTTCTAGATTAGGAATCCCAGAGAAGGTGTAGAGAGAAGAAAGTTTGAATGTGCAAGTTCTAAAGCTCAAGAATGAGCTCTATTTATAGTGAAACAAGTCTCACAAGATCAAGGAAGGTGTTAAATGTTGTTTTAAGATGCTTCCAAGTGTCATAGAGGTTCTTATAAACCATTTGCATGCTGCTGTTTTCGTATCAGATTGCATAAGATCTTGTGTGGGGAGCAAGGATGCATGCTGGCAGCTGCCAGTTTTGGCTGGATTTCGATCTCCGTCGCGCCACGCGCCAGGTAGGGGAGATCCTGGCGTGCCACGCGGGGCAATTCAAAACCAAATTTTGTTTGTTTATTTACAAGTTTAGTCCCTGTACTTTCAAACCTCGTATATCTTTTATTTCCAGCATTAGGGGCCCTTCAAATTAGGTTTTAAATATTCTTGGGAGTATAATCAAGTGCTGTAAATCTCTGAGTTTGTTAAAAATGTCTTTCAGGAGTAGAATTATCATATTGACACTTTCAACCCCTCTTCTTGGGAATTTGCAGATTTAATCATATAATGGTACCGAAACCTCATGAAATCATTATCTGATATTCATGAGAGTATAATCAAACATTACAAATCCCCAAGTTCATTATAAGGTCATTCAGAGGTATAAATTACATGTTGACACTTTTAGTCCCTCCGTATACATATTTTCACCGTTTTTCAATTTTTGTATTTCAAAGTTAACTTTTTACACGTTTAGGTTTCATGACACGTGTCTTCATTTTATTGGAGATGATTTTTGCGAGGTGTTACATCCTCACCCCTTAAAAGAAATCTCAACCTCGAGATTTACTGAAATAAATAAGGGTACTTCTATCGCATCGTGGATTCAACTTTCCACGTATATTCTGGGCCTCTACGGGCATCCCATTTCACCTTCACAATTGGTACGTGTTTCCGTCAAAGCTTTTTAACCTGTCTATCCTGGATCGATAAAGGTTTTTCAACAAACTTCAGGCTTTCGTCAATTTGCACGTCCTTATGAGACATTTCTAGCAACTCATCAGCTAAACATTTCTTTAAGTTGCAGATGTGGAACACATTGTGAATTCTACCAAGTTCTTCAGGTAAATTTAGCTTATAGGCCACACTCTCGACACATTCGATGATCTCGAATAGTTCGATATATCTTGGGCTCAGTTGCCCTTTTTACCAAATCGCATCACTCCTTTCCAGGGTGACACCTTGAGTAATACTTTATCTCCTACCTCAAATTTTAGAGGTTTGTGCCTCTTATCTGCGTAGCTCTGCAGCCTGTCTCTGGCAGCTTTTAGACGATCACGGATCTGAACAACCTTGTCCGTTGTCTCAAGGACTATCTCAGGTCCTGATAGCTGGGTTTCCCCAACTTCCACCCAACAAACAGGCGTCCTGCATTTCCTTCCATATAAGGCCTCAAAAGGCGCGACTTGAATGCTCGAATGGTAACTGTTGTTGTAGGAGAACTCAATCAGGGGAAGATGATCATCCCAACTTCCACCTAAGTAAATGACACAAGCCCGGATCATGTCTTCAAGTGTTTGAATCATACGCTCACTTTGCCCATCCGTCTAAGGATGATAAGCAGTACTGAAATTCAAACGAGTGCCTAAGGATTGTTGGAAACTTTTCTAAAAATGAGAAGTGTATCTAGTATCCCTATCAGATATAATAGATACTGGCACTCCGTGGAGAGATACAATATCGTCCACATACAGTTGGGCTAGTTTATCGGAGCTATGCGTTTCTTTGATGGGTAAGAAATGTGCTGACTTAGTCAGTCTGTCAACTATAACCCATATTGTATCATTTCCATGCCTTGTCTTTGGTAACTTGGTAATGAAATCCATAGTTACCATTTCCCACTTCCAAGTGAGAAGTTCCAGATGTTGCAGTAAACCTGATGGCTTTTGATGTTCGGCTTTAACCTGTGAGCACGTTAGACATTTAGCTACATGTGTGGCTATGGATTTCTTCAAACCCATCCACCAATAGTTTGTCTTTAGATCTTGATACATTTTATCACTACCCGGGTGAACTGAATATTTAGAATTATGAGCCTCTTGGAGGATTACATCTCTAAGTCCTCCACGAATTGGAACCCAGATTCGACCATTCAATCTGAGGATTCCATCATTCCCAGGTGACAACTGATCAACAGTTGCACCTAATCTTTCTCCGGGAAAGTTATCTTCCATTACGGCTTCTTTTTGTGCTGACAACAACTTCTCGTTTAAACTGTTCTTTAGTTCAATACTTTTAGCATTGATCCGTATAGGTTTAACCCTTTCATTCCTGCTTAATGCATCAGCGACCACATTCGCTTTGCCAGGATGGTAGCGAATTTCACAATCATAATCGTTTAATGTTTCCATCCAAGGCGTTGTCTCATGTTGAGATCTTTCTGATTAAACAAGTGTTGGAGACTTTTGTGATCCGAGTATATCACACACTTAGTTCTATACAGGTAATGCCTCCATAACTTAAGTGCAAATACAACGGCACCCAATTCCAAATCATGGGTGGTGTAATTCTTTTCATGCACCTTTAGTTGTCGTGATGCATAGGCAATCACCTTGCCTCTTTGCATAAGCACACAGCCCATACCAGTGTGCGATGCATCACAATACACAATGAACTCTTCTATTCCCTCAGGTAACGTCAACACAGGAGTTGCTCAACTTCTGCTTGATAATCTAGAAAGATTCTTGTTGTGGGACCCCAATCAAATTTCACATTCTTGCGGGTTAAAGTAGTTAAAGGTGCAGCTATCCTTGAAAAGTTTTTGATAAATCGCCTGTAATATCCTGCCAGTCCTATGAAGCTGCGAATTTCAGTAGGTGTCTTTGGTGCTTCCCAATTCATGATTGCTTCTATTTTAGCGGGATCTACTTGGATACAACGCTCACTTACCACATGTCTAAGAAATTGGACTTCTCGAAGCCAGAATTCACATTTGGAGAATTTCGCGTAAAGCTTCTCCTGTTGTAAAAGTTTAAGGATGCATCGGAGATGTTTCTCGTGATCAGCTTGACTCTTGGAATAAATAAGTATGTCATCAATGAAAACAATGACAAACTTGTCCAAATACGGCTTGCAGACTCGATTCATGAGATCCATGAATGTTGCAGGTGCGTTAGTGAACCCAAAAGGCATCACTAAGAACTCATAGTGGCCATATCTTGTTCTGAACGCGGTCTTGTATACGTCTTCGGTTCTGACCTTTAATTGATGATACTGATGGAGAGTGTTAAACCCGAGCCTTAATTGTGTTATAATATGTGTTTTAGTTTGTTTTAAGTTATAATGTGCTTTGAATATGTTAACTACGTGTGTTTGTAATGTTACAGATTAATCGCGTAATACGGCGAAGTTAGAGAGTTTAGTAATGAAATGAGACAAGCACGAATGATTATAAAAGAGATACTATGTTAAACGGGAGTTGTTCGGATCAAAAGATAACTCAAAGGAACAAGGAATGCGAAATCATGAAGTCTAGGGGCTGTTTATGTCAATTGATGAAAGATGTATTGTGAATGAGAACCCGGCGTAGGTTACGGTAATGAAACCATAGCCTACGGTTTCAACAGGAAATGCAAAAAAATGAACAGAAGGTTAAGATCGTAACTTACGTTTAGTTTCGTAGGTTACGGCTTGTTATACAAAAAGGGACACACGTGCATATGGAAACAACAACCTGCGCACACTTGGAGGGCCACGAGTTCTTTTGGAAAAAGAAAATACACTTTTTGGAAATTGTTTTTGAAGACATCATGATTCACCTAGTCACGTGAAACGTTGAGAGGGGATTTATTTTTCAACATGACATCAATCACATTAATTCTTTGAGGGCTGCCACATATTCACGTAAACTGGACTTGTGAAGATCAATTGGGTCGTGCAATATTGGGCTTCTGGTGGACAAGTCTTGAGACATACACACATCTTTTGGGGCGGACATAGTGGAGGTGATTGGAGGCAGTTTTTTTTGGGTTTAATTACGTTGACTTCTTTAGGGGTTTTGAGGGCAGACAAGTTAAGGGATCCATCATCAATAAACATCATGACTCATCATCATTAAAGAGGCGGCTGACTTCTAAAGAGACAAGCATCACGTGGACATTAATGGGCTGGAACCTTAAATCATCACACTTCTTGGGCCGCCAACACAAACATCACGTGGGCTTGCAGCCATAGTGGATTTCTTTTGGGCTGGAACATCATAACACACACACATACATCAAAGCAGAGAAGGGATAGGCAGACATCATCGTGCAGTGAAGATCATTCAACCCTAATGAGCGGCTAGTCTTTCATGGTTTCCTCCTGATGGAGGGTTTTTATAAGTTGGATAATTTTATGTGTTTGTGACAATCGTATAACTCGGTGATCTAAGCATTCGATGCTTTTTACTCTGATTTGATTTATTGGTTGTAAACAATTGCATTTATTTAAACCTTAATTTCTAAGCATTCAGTTCCCGAGAGTTCTAGTAATTG
Source organism: Helianthus tuberosus (assembly GCA_030545235.1). Lineage (NCBI taxonomy): Eukaryota > Viridiplantae > Streptophyta > Magnoliopsida > Asterales > Asteraceae > Helianthus > Helianthus tuberosus. Next base: position 68,623,492 of record CM060406.1, read on the forward strand.
GGATATATTTGACATGGGGTTAGGGTTTGTAATTGTAATTGATAATCATTCGATAACCTCCCGTTATGTATTGACCGGAGTACTTAGTCGTTGGTTATCACAATTGATGAATTAAGTTAAACACTTATGTCTATGTGAGTGTTTCGATTAAACACATAATTGAATCTAGCTGTAAAACCTGAAATCTGGAGGAACCATTGTTCTTTCTATTGATTTAAATCTCACTATTAGTTCGTAATTTTTAGATAATCAATCAAATCCAACAACTGAGTTTTACTTTTTCAATAGTAGTTAATCAAAACTGAGCATTATACACTTTCCACAATCCTCCTCTGGTTCGATATCCGATTTACCATATCTACTGGTTTAGTTGGTTTTTGCATGTCCTTAACGACAGACATCAAAATGGCGTCGTTGCCGGGGAGGCGTGCGCAAAGTGTTTAGTGTTAAGTTTTTAGTAAAAAAAAAATCAAAAAAAAAATATCCAAAATTAGTATTTTATTCGTCACATATTGCACTGTTTGCTTTTACCTTGGGTATACTAGTTTTGTCTGTGCAGATTTATTGCAGATCTTATTATGGAAAGTGCTTACTGGTCATGCCGAGGTTGTGGTAGTCCATGTCACACGCGTGACGATTGTCCTGTGTTCCGGAAAATGTGTGAAGAAGAACAGAGGAGAGCAAATGAGTTGGATTTTTATTCTGATGATCATGTTCACCCATACTATTCTTATTCCGATTCGCTGCGAGTTGCATATAATTACCAATCGGATACAAATTATTGTTATGATGAGCAGACATGGTATGAGAGTAGCTATGATCCGGGGATGGTACAAAGCATGAGTTACCAAGAGGAGTATGACCATTGTTATGATGAATACTCCCGACTTTCTTATGAAGACCATCCGGTACACTATCAGGATGCCTATCATACCCAGTATACAGTTGATCAGGATGAGTCTGAATGTGCACCCCATTCATCTAGTTACTATCAATCACCCCAATTTAGAAGTCTTATGGAATATATGAGACAACGAGAACTGGCATACATTGAAAAGGAATTGGCGAAACCTGACCTGTCAATAGAGGACCAGTTGGAGATGTGGATTACTAAGTATAACCTTTTGATGGCTGAAGTGAAGGATGATGGGCCAAGAATGACTCCAATGGAAAAACGCCAAGCAAGGGATAGATGGGTGTCTCTACAGATGTCTCCTTCTCAAGTAAGGGATGAGGTTGTGGAGGTTAATACCACACCGGTGATTCTCTCAATTGTTGAACAGTCAGATGTGGAGAAAATTGTTGAAGTTGATGAGGTGAAAGAAGACATTCCACAAAATAACTGTGGGGATGCACGTATAGAGAGGAGGAAGGTGACGGTGAAGGACATTGGGCGGATCATCATAAAGTGGTTGTGCAATAATCCAACTTATCTGCTGATATGGAGTAAAAAGAAACGCTTGTGGAGAGTTAACTATCGAGTGTATGTTGGGAACTCGATAGGAAAGTGCGGATTGAGGGCGGATTGCAGTGCGTCAGTGGACATCTTGATAAAAATTAGACCCCGCTGGATCAGTGATGTCAGGTACCGTGCATTCATGGGAAATACAAGGGGTAAATGTGCACTGAGACCACCATAGCGCATATCAGGTACGGTCTGGCTGAAGACCTTTAAACTTAGCGCTCTCGGGAGGCAGCCCGAGGATGTAGAGTTTGTACTTTGTTTTGGTTTCGTTTGGAGTGTTGTGTTTTGACAGGTTTATACAATTCTATCTTCACGAATGCAATGAATCAAGTGTGGGGATATTTTGCAACATCCCCGATGAGATTTCAAAGAATCTATGACGGCGTATGTTCCGGCTAGATCACAGCAGCTACACCACTACAAACACTCACTTGTTTTCTGATCAGGTGCATGTGTTTATCTATCCTGTGTTTTATTTGTTTTTTGTGTTTTTGGTGGTGTGAGTCTTTGTGTCGGGAGTGGTTTCCTTATGTTGAGTCGTCTAGTTGTTAGTCGTTCATGGTTTGTGGGTGGTATTTCTCGAGTTTAGATTATAAATTGCACCATACATTGGGGACAATGTATCCCAAGTGTGGGGATGCGGTAACTCGAGAAAAGGGTTGGTAAGATTGTTGATCTCAATTGCTTGGAAGGGATGAATTTGCTGAAAATTGAAAAATTTTGAAAATTTTTGTGTCTCAAGTATGCTTGAACTACATGAAAACCAACATTTTCAATCGTTAAAGGGTTTCTTACTGATATTAAACAAACTTAGATCCCTAGTCATGGTTGTCCCTTTAAGTTTCATGAGAGTATTTCTGACAGGTTTTATAAAATAGTTGAGAAGAGATGCCTAACTAGGGGTAACATGCTTTAGGAATTACACATGCTACGTGTCGGCAACCCATATTCCTTTCGTTCGGTGAGATATTTGAGCCTACTAGAATTGTTAGTTGAATTTCAATAAATGTTCAGTTGCTGAGCGTAGGCCATATGTTGCTTTGTGTTAGAACTTGTGTGGTTTGATACGTGCCGAGACTGTGCTTTAGCATTTACACATAAATGATAAAGGCATTAGGATCCCTTCATTGTTTCATATGTTGATTGTTATCCATCTTACCTTAGTAAACCATGTTGAACCTTTCACCTTTCGTTTGTTACACCTTGTTTGTCCCGTTTGATTACCAACCATGAATGACAATTGTGTATATGTTATGAAAAAAAAAAAAGAAAAAAAAAAGAAAAAGAAAAATATGAAATGAAAAGAAAAAAAAAGAGAAAAGAAAAGAAAGAAAAAGAAAAACAGAAAGCGTTATTATGTTCGTGTTAAATAATTGGGTCAAAAATAACCCATGTGTTAGTATTATTGTAAATAAGTTGTCATGAATTGGTATTCGTTGTGTTCGCCATATAAATATAAAAATCCAAAAATACACCCTTACCTTTACCTGTAACCTAAAACCCAAAGGTCCTTTTGATATGTGTTACATTATTTGATACAGTGGAGGTGTGATTGCCATACAAGCTTATGATTGCAAGGTAGCGTATTTGGTTTTGAGTGAATTATATACTAGCATATTACACGCTAGTCTTGATTAAGCTGAGAGGAGCGACCGTTGTGAGGGGCGTGTGGCATGTGTGTAGTAATATAAGCATGTTAGTTTTAGTTAAGCAAGTCTTAAATTGTTTTAAATGCGTATCAATTATCTGTCAGATTATCAATCTCGATTGTGTCAGTCTATGGGACGGGTATGACTTGGGATCTTAAATTGTTAATTCGGTAAGGGGTTTAATGGTGATTTGTTTGTAATGGTTGCTTGAGGACAATCAATGCTAAGTGTGGGGATGTGATGGAGAGTGTTAAACCCGAGCCTTAATTGTGTTATAATATGTGTTTTAGTTTGTTTTAAGTTATAATGTGCTTTGAATATGTTAACTACGTGTGTTTGTAATGTTACAGATTAATCGCGTAATACGGGGAAGTTAGAGAGTTTAGTAATGGAACGAGACAAGCACGAATGATTATAAAAGAGATACTATGTTAAACGGGAGTTGTTCGGATCAAAAGTTAGCTCAAAGGAACAAGGAATGCGAAATCATGAAGTCTAGGGGCTGTTTGTGTCAATTGATGAAAGATGTATTGTGAATGAGAACCCGGCGTAGGTTACGGTAATGAAACCGTAGCCTACGGTTTCAACAGGGAATGCAAAAAAATGAACAGAAGGTTAAGATCGTAACTTACGTTTAGTTTCGTAGGTTACGGCTTGTTATACAAAAAGGGACACACGTGCATATGGAAACAACAACATGCGCACACTTGGAGGGCCACGAGTTCTTTTGGAAAAAGAAAATACACTTTTTGGAAATTGTTTTTGAAGACATCATGATTCACCTAGTCACGTGAAACGTTGAGAGGGGATTTATTTTTCAACATGACATCAATCACATTAATTCTTTGAGGGCTGCCACATATTCACGTAAACTGGACTTGTGAAGATCAATTGGGTCGTGCAATATTGGGCTTCTGGTGGACAAGTCTTGAGACATACACACATCTTTTGGGGCGGACATAGTGGAGGTGATTGGAGGCAGTTTTTTTGGGTTTAATTACGTTGACTTCTTTAGGGGTTTTGACGGCAGACAAGTTAAGGGATCCATCATCAATAAACATCATGACTCATCATCATTAAAGAGGCGGCTGACTTCTAAAGAGACAAGCATCACGTGGACATTAATGGGCTGGAACCTTAAATCATCACACTTCTTGGGCCACCAACACAAACATCACGTGGGCTTGCAGCCATAGTGGATTTCTTTTGGGCTGGAACATTATAACACACACGCATACATCAAAGCAGAGAAGGGATGGGCAGACATCATCGTGCAGTAAAGATCATTCAACCCTAATGAGCGGCTAGTCTTTCATGGTTTCCTCCTGATGGAGGGTTTTTGTAAGTTGGATAATTTTATGTGTTTGTAACAATCGTATAACTCGGTGATCTAAGCATTCGATGCTTTTTACTCTGATTTGATTTATTGGTTGTAAACAATTGCATTTATTTAAACCTTAATTTCTAAGCATTCAGTTCCCGAGAGTTCTAGTAATTGGGATATATTTGACATGGGGTTAGGGTTTGTAATTGTAATTGATAATCATTCGATAACCTCCCGTTATGTATTAACCGGAGTACTTAGTCGTTGGTTATCACAATTGATGAATTAAGTTAAACACTTATGTCTATGTGAGTGTTTCGATTAAACACATAATTGAATCTAGCTGTAAAACCTGAAATCTGGAGGAACCATTGTTCTTTCTATTGATTTAAATCTCACTATTAGTTCGTAATTTTTAGATAATCAATCAAATCCAACAACTGAGTTTTACTTTTTCAAAAGTAGTTAATCAAAACTGAGCATTATACACTTTCCACAATCCTCCTCTGGTTCGATATCCGACTTACCATATCTACTGGTTTAGTTGGTTTTTGCATGTCCTTAACGACAGACATCAAAATGGCGCCGTTGCCGGGGAGGCGTGCGCAAAGTGTTTAGTGTTTGGTGTTCTAAACGCGGTCTTGTATACGTCTTTGGTTCTGACCTTTAATTGATGATACCCCGACCTTAGATCGATTTTTGAGAAGAAACTTTCCCCTTGTAGCTGATCGAACAGATCGTCGATCCTGGGCAATGGATAGCGATTCTTGATTGTTACTTTGTTTAGCTCACGATAATCAATGCATAGAGGCATTGAACCATCCTTCTTCTTTACAAATAAAATGGGCGCTTCCTAAGGGGACGAGCTTGGTTGAATAAAACCTTTCTCCAATAGATCATCTAACTGAGTTCTTAATTCCTTCATTTCGGTCGGTGCCAAATGGTAAGGAGCTCGTGTGACTGGTGCTGCTCCTTGTATAATATTAATTCTGACTTCCACTTGCCTCTCAGGAGGTAAACCAGGTAATTCTTCAGGAAAGACGTCTGGGTATTCTGAAATAACAGGGATATCTTCTATCTTGGGCTTTGGCGCATCTACAGTCACTTGTGCCATGTAAATGACACAACCGTTCTTCAAACATTTGGATTCCTTAAGCATAGTCACCTGATCAGGCAATCCATGGTGCGTATCTCCTTGAATAGTGATTGATTCACCCGAAGGGGTTTTAATGATAACTTGCTACTTGGCACAAGCAATTTGGGCTTGGTTAAATGATAACAAATCCATGCCTATAACTACATCAAACCCTGCCAATTTCATTGGCAACAAGGACAACGGAAAAGAATGGTTCCTAATGGATATGAAACATCCATCTAGAATTGTTGAAGCAGTTTCTAAGGTACCATCGGCCAATTCTACCTCATATTTTATGTCTAGAGTTTTAATAGGCAGATTTAACAATTTACTAAATTTATTGTCTACAAAGGACTTATCTGCCCCAGAATCAAATAAAACTCTAGCATATATATCATTTATGAGGAATGTACCTGTTATAACATTATAATCCTGCACTGCTGATGTGTGTAAAATGCAACATATAAAATACATCAATTGAGGCATAAAATTAACCCTTTTTTAGTACTAATGTTGGAAAAGTATGCTTTTATCTTTGTTTTGTATTTTCAGGATTAAATGAGCGTAAATGAACAAAAGGAGCAAATATGCAGCAAAATCTAACATAATTACAAGAAAAGGAATAAACGTGGCATGCCCGACCCCTCGACAGTATATTCCCAAGCAAAAACAAGAAAATAGAAGGCTGACCACGGCCCCGTGCCCAGCGGACACGGGTTCATGGCCAGGTGTCTGCAGAAAGGACAAAGCTATAGAAGCTTCTATTCCCGACACGGGGGCGTGCCCAGCTCAACACGGGTCATGGTCAACGCTAAGATTCGCATAATCCAAGCAAATCTTGATGGTACAGATACGCTTCTGCACACGGGCCGTGCCCAGTGAACACGGGGGCGTGTGGCGCTAATGCAGACAATTGCAATTAATGAAGAAAGAGAAAAAGGATGGACACGGGGCCGTGCCCAGTGGACATGGGGCCGTGTCCAGGCTTCTGTGCAGGCTATAAATAGGGGTGCTTGGTTCACTTCAAAAGCATCCCTTGGCAAACCACCTCTCTCCCACTTCACCCACACTCCACCACCACTACTGTCACACCCCGACCATGTAAAACAACAAATCATGGAGGAAACGTCGGGGAGTGTCGTAACAGAATCATTGTTTCACAACCATCGATTAAATAATTTCGTTTTATTGAATTATTGTACTCATTGTTTTATTACAAATAAGATAAATACAAATATTATCTTTCAGGTTTTAAAGTCGCTAAGGCACGAGTCCATCCTATGTATAACATGCATCAACAATCATCACATAACAGCACCTGAAACATGTGTAAAAATAGGTACGTCAGCATAAAAATGCTTGTGAGATACATAGGTTTTATTATAATAGGATTCATGACTTATAAGTTTTAGAAAAAAAAATATTTAATCAAAAATAGTCATGAACCTTAAAATATTTTCTTTTATAAATCATACTAAAATTTATAAGAAATCAGATAATATAACAGAATAATACATAGGTAAATAAATAACTAAGTAAAACGAGTTTGTATAAAATATATTGTTTGTAAAACAATATTTTGATAAAAAGGTTTGTAGTACATATATAAAAATATACTTTGGTTTTAAGAAAGTCGAATAAGTAATATATTAAAATATATTTCAGTTCCAAAATCGTTAAATAAATAGTATATTAAATATACTTTAGTCGTCAAAATAATAATTTTCAGTAGTATATCAAAAGTATACTTTGGTTTTATTAATAACATATTTAAACTATGTTTTGGTTTTATAAATAACATATTAAACTATGTTTTGGTTTTATAAATAACATATCAAACTATATTTTAATAATTAACAAAATATATGTTGGTTTTGTACAATATCACACATGAGAGTATATCAAACTATACTTTTGGGAGTATAACAAAATATACAATAAAAATGTGATTTGAGAATTCAACCAAACCTAGTGCATCAAAATACACCTAGGAGACTATAGAAATACCACGAAGGCAATCCCCATTTGGATAAAATATCGGTTTCCGACATTCCATGACAACAGGAATGGGGTGTCAAATCCTATAGCGCTATATCATACTACCAACCGGTCTGGTGAACATAAAATAAGTACTATCCAACAATTTAATTTTATAATCTTTGGAAAAATTAGTGTTTAAACCATAAATAATCATTCAGTTTGTAAAAAGATAAGTACTAATATGTATAATCAATTATACTTTTGAAAACAAGAACATAACAAATAGGTAGACATATTTCACCCCAAAACATTTGAAAACAGTAAAAGTGGGGACTATGTACTCACTTGAGAGTGCTTAGAAGTCTTGAACAACTACCAAGCAAGCTAGAGGGATCACGGAAATCAAACGGCACCGAATATAGGTAACTACATAAATAAACCGGACCTAAATCGGAAGATCGGATAGGATGAGGTTTCGTAAACCAAATGAGTGTGGGAACTCATATGATATGGTTTAACAAAGCCTACATACTAAAACGAAACCTAACCTAAGTGCTTACGACCCATTACGACCCGTTTAGGTAGCTTACGCTACTTTAACGCGTCGTTCGCGTAAAACGCGTTTGGAGCGCCTAACTAGTTCTATGACAAGTATTATATGCCTAAACATATTTAATTATGTTGCATAATCAGTTAAGTGACAAAAGTTTGGGTTACATATGCTTAAATATCAATTATGCATAAAAAGGGCATTTTGGTCATTTACCTAAGGTATATAAACTACCTATCATACAACTAACTAAACGAAGTGACCATAAGGTATAACCTCGGAAGGTTATTCCCTATGTAACTATGGTCACCTAATGTGTTTGGTCGGATCCTAATGATCGACCAAATGGGTCTAGTTCGTAAGTCTAAGCGGTTGTTTAGACCACTTGACTTACGACTCTACATAAGCACTAATCTAAAAGTGACAAGCTAAACATGTTTAAAACATGTTTAACAAAGTTTGAAAACAGGCTTGGTATCAAAACAAACAGTTTTGATACCCAAGAATAGTTTGGTTACAAAATACGCATGAATACGCATTTTTGCCGAAACTACGACTCGTCACTACGCCTAATCAACGTGGTAATCAGTAGGTATAGTCACAAGGGACTATAACCATCGTGATTACGCTCACGTTGCGAAGTTCAACGAATTTCGTGTTGACCATAAACTGGTCAAAGCTGAAAGTCAAACACTTGTTTGACTTTCACGCTAAAAATGTGAAAAAGAACGAAAGAATACTCACAAGAGGTCCAAGAATGGAAGTTTGATCCAATTATTCTCAGGTATGGAATGTTAGAACCCCAACTTAGAGAACAAATCAGATCAAGGTGTGAAGAATGGAATGAGCGGAGGTGGGTATTTATAGAAAACCAAGAACCGTTAGGATCGTTCATAGAAAAACGAGCTTGAATCTTAGAATTACACTTGGGCCCAAGGTATTAGAATACAATGGGATGCTAAAAACCATCAATTTTCAGCCCAAGGTATTGAGAATTTTGCATTAAAACCCCTGAAATATGACCAGAATGCTGAAAATGAAGTTTATGTCTGATGAGCTCTCACTTGCCGCGTAAGAATTGATCAAGGATTATGCCCCAGGCCTAGCAAACTTTGGCAGAAATGTCAAAACAGGCCCCTGCACTTGAAAAACATGCATTTTGATGCATTTTTGGCACGTTTAAGCCCCGTTAACCTCATTTCAAAGCTCTAAAATGAAGTTAAAGTATAGGGAACTTAAAATATGCTCAAAAATATCTCGTATGTCGGTTCGTTTGGCCTTACGGTTGCGTTGTTCGGTTAATACGACGAAACACGAACGGATGCAAATAACGATCCAAATTATGCGACGAATGGAATTTTATCATGCCAAACACTAAAATAAAATATTTTAATGCTTACATAAATTTTTGGATGTCCAGATATATTCAGAACGTAAGATATGCGCGAAAATGCAAACTTATGCACTTTTTGATGCTTTTAGTCCCTATTGATCAAGTAAGTTTATTTTAGCATACCGAACCCCTCAAAGCCTATTTCTAAGCTATGTAAAGGATATTTAGGGTATGTTTAACTTATGATCAAGTTCCGGTATATTCGTTACAGTACGAATCGGCATACTTTCGTAGTTTGTCGAAATTAGTCCCTGTAAGCGAATAAACTTGATTTCGACACACCAAACCATCCAAAACTTATTTCTAAGTTATGTAAAGGTTATTTAAGGTATGTTAAGCCTATGTCACTGTTCCAGAGTGTTTGTTGCATTAAACTGGTTATATTTACGCATCAGTTCGCGTATAACCTTCCAGACAGCGATTTAGAGCTTGAAATCGATCAAGAATTGATATGTGCAAATGATACACATATTTATACAAATCCCAAGTATGAAATTACAATATTTCATTGGTTTGGTATTTGTTTGATGGTTGAAATGACACAGGTGTCACAGTCTCCCCCACTTTAGGAAATTTCGTCCCGAAATTTAATTTTAGAGGAAACTTGTGAAGACAACTGTGATGGTTTCACTTTTGAATGAATCCCTCGAACCCTAAGTAAAACTCTGGGCCATGTTTGAATTCTTAGCGAAATTGTCAACTATCAAAGTGAAGTCCTTGTAGTAACAAAATATGGAGTTTCGAACTACGGACAGAAGAACGTTTCTCATGAAGACTTATCATAGGAAACTTGTGTGTGCTTGAAATCAGAGTTGGAGAGTGTAAGATAAAATGACATTGGTCAAGGTTCAGGACTTCTAGTAACTTAAATAACGCTACATTCGCAATGTAATAAGGAACACTTATATATAGGAAGTACCAGCGGCGTATCTACCATGCTCCTTTCTACATTTCTCCCGTTTCGTTATTCTCATCACTATAGGTCTTAACACATGACAAAATTTTCTGTGATTTCTGTGCACTGAATTCCATAATTATGTATGCATCCATAATTACGTAATTCCTTGCACAGTCCGCACAGTTCATTTCATAATGCGTAGGGGAAAATCAATTGAATAAACATGAAGTGATTCGACTAGACCACCAAAGGATCTTTTTAACTAGATCAACGAATGATCTTTTTAACTAGATCAACACATGACCTTCTTAACTAGACCATCGTACGATCTCCTTAAATAGACCACTTAAGGGATCTTTTTAATTATATCATCACATGATATTCCTATCCAGATTTTTAAATCAATCTGTTTAACTAGACCACTCAAGGGGTCCAATTATAGAATAGTACTTCATAACCCAAGGGACTTTAACTACAACGTAGAAGTCCATTAAGGAATTAAGATAGTACCTTTGGATATCCTACTATGAATCCGTTATACGAAGATATGGAAGATTCTACGAGGATTTGGATATTGAAAATTCGGATTACACAAAAACATAAATAAAACTCAAAACATATAAGCACAAAATCACATAATTTGTTTAACTTGATCTTTAATTTGTTATCTTTGGACACAGGTATTTTAAAGCACACCAGGAATCCAATCTGTGGATTTTATTTGGCACTTTAAACATCTTCAAGAATCTAACTATGGAGATAGAAAGATCTTAATAGGAATTCGGCTTTGTCCTTATTGAATTATAATATACGTATTAAGGCATACGAATAATTCAATTAAGGCTCCAATTTGAGCGATATTTATCCACAAGGATCTATTTATGAGGATAGAAAGATCCTATTTTGGATTTTGGAATTTGTGTAACGAGAGGTGTTTCGAAACCTTGCACTAAACGTGCTTAAGTCGATACACAAGGTAGAGAGTTCATGAGGTTGAGGTACTAGATATGCCAAGGCGACATATGAAGCAAAATTTGGAGTTTGAGCAGCGGCAGGATTTGCAACAGCTTTGTTTTGGATAGCAAAGCGACACATGTTAACCAAATGTCTCCATCGTCCACCGTGGGTACATTTGAAACAGGGTATTTGATTCGGATGATGACGGTCACATCGATTGCATCAAAGAGCAGTTTCCTTGTGAAGCTTCATCCCTGAGGCGAGTCATGGTGATAGCTAAATCAACGGTCTTCTGGAGTACGACGCCTATTTGCTGTGTGATTGTAGCACCTAGTTCGGACATTGTTGTTGTGACGAAGAGGCATCATGAAGATGATGAAAGATATAGGAGGAAACAAGTGAAATGAAAACAGAATGACAACGCATAAAAATTGCGATCATTTGTTTGTTACCTAAGGCAAACAAATGAGATGGTGACTAATCAAATTAAGTGGGTCATATTAATGTATCGCGAAGACATGCTTTAGCCTATAAGTGGACACTCACCCCAAGAGTTCCCAGGTAAGAGTGACTGGTCCGATTATGTGGATTTGTACGAACACTCTAGCCTTAGACAGAAAGCTCATAGTACAGGCATCCACCCTTCCAGATTGCACGTGTTCACATTATAAGACCCAACTTTGACAGGATTTTGAAAACTTAGAGGGTTCAAAACCTTAAAATAAATCATCCTAGAACAGATGATTAGTTTTCAAAGCGGATTCGAATTTTGTGTTCTTATTGTGGTTGTCACCTAAGGATAAGTGACGGTATTAACGTCGGGGAGTGTCGTAACAGAATCATTGTTTCACAACCATGGATTAAATAATTTCGTTTTATTGAATTATTGTACTCATTGTTTTATTGCAAATAAGGTAAATACAAATATTATCTTTCAAGTTTTAAAGTCGCTAAGGCACGAGTCCATCCTATGTATAACATGCATCAACAATCATCACATAACAGCACCTGAAACATGTGTAAAAATAGGTACGTCAGCATAAAAATGTCTGTGAGATACATAGGTTTTATTATAATAGGATTCATGACTTATAAGTTTTAGAAAAAAAATATTTAATCAAAAATAGTCATGAACCTTAAAATATTTTCTTTTATAAATCATACTAAAATTTATAAGAAATCAGATAATATAACAGAATAATACATAGGTAAATAAATAACTAAGTAAAATGAGTTTGTATAAAATATATTGTTTGTAAAACAATATTTTGATAAAAAGGTTTGTAGTACATATATAAAAATATACTTTGGTTTTAAGAAAGTCGAATAAGTAATATATTAAAATATACTTCAGTTCCAAAATCGTTAAATAGATAGTATATTAAATATACTTTAGTCATCAAAATAATAATTTTCAGTAGTATATCAAAAGTATACTTTGGTTTTATTAATAACATATTTAAACTATGTTTTGGTTTTATAAATAACATATTAAACTACGTTTTGGTTTTATAAATAACATATTAAACTATGTTTTGGTTTTATAAATAACATATCAAACTATGTTTTAATAATTAACAAAATATATGTTGGTTTTGCACAATATCACACATGAGAGTATATCAAACTATACTTTTGGGAGTTTAACAAAATATACAATAAAAATGTGATTTGAGAATTCAACCAAACCTAGTGCATCAAAATACACCTAGGAGACTATAGAAATACCACGAAGGCAATCCCCATTTGGATAAAATATCGGTTTCTGACATTCCATGACAACAGGAATGGGGTGTCAAATCCTGTAGCGCTATATCATACTACCAACCGGTCTGGTGAACATAAAATAAGTACTATCCAACAATTTAATTTTATAATCTTTGGAAAAATTAGTGTTTAAACCATAAATAATCATTCAGTTTGTAAAAAGATAAGTACTAATATGTATAATCAATTATACTTTTGAAAACAAGAACATAACAAATAGGTACACATATTTCACCCCAAAACATTTGAAAACAGTAAAAGAGGGGACTATGTACTCACTTGAGAGTGCTTAGAAGTCTTGAACAACTACCAACCAAGCTAGAGGGATCACGGAAATCAAACGGCACCTAATATAGGTAACTACATAAATAAACCGGACCTAAATCGGAAGATCGGATAGGATGAGGTTTCGTAAACCAAATGAGTGTGGGAACTCATATGATATGGTTTAACAAAGCCTACATACTAAAACGAAACCTAACCTAAGTGCTTACGACCCATTACGACCCGTTTAGGTAGCTTACACTACTTTAACGCATCGTTCACGTAAAACGCGTTTGGAACGCCTAACTAGTTCGATGACAAGTATTATATGCCTAAACATATTTAATTATGTTGCATAATCAGTTAAGTGACAAAAGTTTGGGTTACATATGCTTAAATATCAATTATGCATAAAAAGGGCATTTTGGTCATTTACCTAAGGCATATAAACTACCTATCATACAACTAACTAAACGAAGTGAGCATAAGGTATAACCTCGGAAGGTTATTCCCTATGCATTTATGGTCACCTAATGTGTTTGGTCGGATCCTAATGATCGACCAAATGGGTCTAGTTCGAAAGTCTAAGCGGTTGTTTAGACCGCTTGACTTACGACTCTACATAAGCACTAATCTAAAAGTGACGAGCTAAACATGTTTAAAACATGTTTAACAAAGTTTGAAAACAGGTTTGGTATCAAAACAAACGGTTTTGATACCCAAGAATAGTTTGGTTACAAAATACGCATGAATACGCATTTTGGCCGAAACTACGACTCGTCACTACGCCTAATCAACGTGGTAATCAGTAGGTATAGTCACAAGGGACTATAACCATCGTGATTACGCTCACGTTGCGAAGTTCAACGAACTTCGTGTTGACCATAAACTGGTCAAAGATGAAAGTCAAACACTTGTTTGACTTTCACGCTAAAAACGCGAAAAAGAACAAAAGAATACTTACAAGAGGTCCAAGAATGTAAGTTTATCCAATTATTCTCAGGTATGGAGTGTTAGAACCCCAACTTAGAGAACAAATCAGATCAAGGTGTGAAGAATGGAATGAGTGGATGTGGGAATTTATAGAAAACCAAGAACCATTAGGATCGTTCATCGAAAAACGAGCTTGAATCTTGGCCTTACACTTGGGCCCAAGGTATTAGAATACAATGGGATGCTAAAAACCATCAATTTTCAGCCCAAGGTATTGAGAATTTTTCATTAAAACCCCTGAAATATGACCAGAATGCTAAAAATGAAGTTTCTGTCAGATGAGCTCTCGCCGGCCGCATAAGAATTGATCAAGGCTTACGCCCCAGGCCTAACAAACTTTGGCAGAAAGGTCAAAACAGGCCCCTGCACTTGAAAAACATGCATCTTGATGCATTTTTGGCACGTTTAAGCCCCGTTAACCTCATTTCAAGGCTCTAAAATGAAGTTAAAGTATAGGGAACTTAAAATATGCTCAAAAATATCTCGGATGTCGGTTTGTTTGGCCGTACGGTTGCGTTGTTCGGTTAATTACGATGAAACACGAACGGATGCAAATAACGATCCAAATTACGCCACGAATGGAATTTTATCATACCAAACACTAAAATAAAATATTTTAATGCTTACATAAATTTTTGGATGTCCGGATATATTCAGAACGTAAGATATGCTCGAAAATGCAAACTTATGCACTTTTTGACGCTTTTAGTCCCTGTTGATCAAGTAAGTTTATTTTAGCATACCGAACCCCTCAAAACCTATTTCTAAGCTATGTAAAGGATATTTAGGGTATGTTTAACTTATGATCAAGTTCCGGAATGTTCGTTACAGTACGAATCGGCATACTTTCACAGTTTGTCGAAATTAGTCCCTGTAAGCGAATAAACTTGATTTCGACACACCAAACCATCCAAAACTTATTTCTAAGTTATGTAAAGGTTATTTAAGGTATGTTAAGCCTATGTGTAACACCTGTGCCTTCACGGCCATCAAACAAATACCAAACCAATGAAATATTATATTTCATACTTGGGATTTGTAAAAATATGTGTATCATTTGCACATATCAATTCTTGTTCAATTTCAAACTCTAAATCGCTTTCTGGAAGGTTATACGCGTACTGATGCGTAAATATAACCAGTTTAATGCAACAAACACTCCGGAATAGTGACATAGGCTTAACATACCTTAAATAACCTTTACATAACTTAGAAATAAGTTTTGAAGGCTTTGGTATGGCAAAATCAAGTTAATTCGCTTACAGGGACCAAACTTGACAAACTGTGAAAGTATGTCAATTTGAACTGTAACAGACATTCCGGAACATGACCATAAGTTAAACACACCTTAAATATCCTTTACATAGCTTAGAAATAGGCTTTGAGGGGTTTGGTGTGCTAAAATAAACTTTTGGCTCATTCAGGGACTAAAAGTGTCAAAAAGTGCACAAGTTTGCACTTTCGCGCATAACTTACGTTCTGAATACATCCGGACATTCAAAAATTTAAGTAAGCATGACTATGTTATGCTTTAGTGTTTGGCTTGCCAAAAATCCATTCGTCGCGTCATTTGGATCGTTTTTCGCGCTTATGCGCATTCCGTCGTAATTAAGCGAACATCGCGTTCGTACGACCAAACGAATCAACACCCGACATATTTCTGAGCATGTTTCATGTCCAAAATGTTTAGGCAACATTTTAGGGCCTTAAAGTTGGCTTTACGGGCCTTAGAAGTGTCGAAAATGGCTTAAAACATCAACAGGGACTGAAATTGTAATTCTGCAAACTTGTTTTCTGATCTGAAGAGCTAGGCGGCCCATGTGAGCCCAAGCTCAAATCTTAGGCGGCCCGCGTACGCCTCCCAGAACAGATAAGTTCGAACAGTCAGCGTATTCCAGCTGTTTTAACCACAACCACAAGCTCACCACTTGCCTATTCAGCTGATAAGGATCAATTTTAGGCACCATAACTTTCCGACACTTGTAAGGATACGATTAAGGCACGATATTCGACAAACGATCTTAACGGTTACCCGAAAACTATAAATACCCCACCCCCCATTACTCCAAAACCACTAGAATCTGATCTAAATGACTCTAAGTTGGAACCATTGTTTCATACCTGAGTTATTGTGATCTAGATTAGCATTCGGGGACCCTTCGTAAGTATTCTTTCGTTCTTTTCTTTCTTTTATTGCTTTTCGAGTCAGAAAGTCAAACTTTGTTTGACTTTCAGCGTTGACCAGCTTATGGTCAATGCGAAGTTCGTTTGAACTTCGCAACGTGAGTGTAATCACGTTGGTTATAGTCCCTTGGGACTATGCCTACTGATTACCACGTTGTCTAGGGTCGTAGGGTAAGCGATCTAATAAATCGCTTATACCTCGAACCCGACCCATTTGGTCGATCATTAGGATCCGACCAAATACATTAGGTGACCATAGTAGGTAGGGAATAACCTTCCGAGGTTATACCCTATGGTCACATCGTTTAAGTAGTTGTATGATAGGTAGTTTATATGCCTTAGGTAAATTACCAGAATACCCTTTTCATATATAATTTGTAATTAAGCATATGTAACCTAAACTTTTGTCACATAACTGATTATGTAACATGTTTAGGCATATAACACTTGTTATAGGACTAGTTAGGCGGTCCGAACGCGTTTCACGCGAACGACGCGTTAAAGTAGCATAAGCTACCTAAACGGGTCGTAATGGGTCGTAAACGTTTATGTTAGGTTTCATTTAGTATGTAGGCTTTGTTAAACCAAATGACACGAGTCTCTACACTCGTTTGGTTTACGAACCCTCATGCTACCCGATCTTCCGATTTAGGTCCGGTTTATTAACATAGTTACCTATATTAGGTGCCGTTTGATTCCGAGATCTCTAGCATTACTTGGTGGTTATCTTTAGACATCTGAGCAATCTCAAGTGAGTACATAGACCCCTCTTTTACTGTTTTCCAAACTGTTTTGGGGTGAAACACATGTGCCTACTTGTTACTTTCATGCTTTCCTGTTTTCATATCATATACTTGCTATGTTTGTTAGTACATTTATAGTACATGATTTCATTGTTTTACATTACATTTTATGCTATGTATGTCCATTGTGTGCATACTTAGTACATTGTTTTACATTTACATTTTATGCTATGTATGTCCATTGCGTGCATACTTAGTACATCGTTTTCATCACATGCTTACATTTTGTTATGACATTTGGGTTGTTTACAATGGAACAATACATTCATTAACATTAGCTACGCCGTTCGTTAGTAGGTAGTGGTACCATAGGAATTGACAACTCCCGTTCCGGACATCCCAGGGAAAGGGGATGAAAGGAATGACCGAATTCGATATACATAATTTAGATAAACCTTTAAGTGGTTTAAGGGTTTATCGCCGCAGTCTCAAGGCTTGGATGTATGCATTTTCACAACACCGCATAGATGTTCGTATCAGTATAGCATGCATTTCCACAAAACATAGCTTTGACTTAAACCAAGTTTTACTTCAATACTATGTTCTTGTGCATATGGTTTAGTTGATACATTTCACTAGCCATACATATCATTTTGTTTACATATTACATGATTTACATTGATCATGCATTTCCACAAAACATAGCTTTGACTTAAACCAAGTTTTACTTCAATACTATGTTCTTGTGCATATGGTTTAGTTGATACATTTCACTAGCCATACATATCATTTTGTTTACATATTACATGATTTACATTGATCATGCATTTCCACAAAACATAGCTTTGATTTAAACCAAGTTTTACTTCAATACTATGTTCTTGTGCATATGGTTTAGTTGATGCATTTCACTAGCCATACATATCATTTTGGTTATACATTACATGATTTACATTTTGACATAAACATTTTAACATATTATTTCAATACGTTTGGCAATTGGTTAAAACACAGACATCTTACATTGGTGGTTTGTTTGGGTAAGTGATTTGAGTAACGGTGCGTGTGTAATATGATACAAGCATGGTGGATACGCCGCTGGTACTTCCTATATATAAGTGTTTGTATGGTATTATATATTGTAGCGTTATTTGAATCATTTCAATTTGAGACATAGAACATTTTATACAAATAACATACTTTTCACAAGACAATGATTTATAAACAACTTATCTTATACAAACACATTTTACATGGTTATTCATTTAACCTGACATTTATTTATACATATCATCTGATCTTATCGTTTTTCAAATGATTTACAAGACAAAGCAAATTACAAGGTTCATGACTAAACATTTTCTTAAACATAAGTCATGAATCTTATTTTCACAAAACCTATGTATCTCACAGGCATTTTTATGCTGACGTACCTATTTTCACATGTGTTTTCAGGATATGATGCATAGGGCTTGTCAAGATACACTTAGGCGGACTTGGGCCTTAGTGACAATAAAAGAAGCAAGACTAGTTATTTATTTTATGTTTCTTTGTTTGTCAAGACATTGTAACTACTTTAATCAATAAAACAATATTTCAATTTCCATGGTTGTGAAACATTAATTCTGTTACAACACTCCCCGATGTTTCCGCCACGTTTTGTATGTTCTACGTGGTCGGGGTGTGACAGAAAAGATGGTATCAGAGCTCATGGTTATAGGGAATTAGGTTATTAGTAATACTTTGACCTAGTCTATAACCTTTCTAGGACCCTAACGCGAGTTTACTTGCGTTTAGTCATAAAACAATACTGTCACCTATCCTTAGGCGACAACCACAACAAGAACATAAAATTCAAAACCGCTTTGAAAACTAATCATCTGTTCTAGGATGATTGATTACTAGGTTTTGAACCCTCTATTGTAAGGTTTTGAACTCTCTATTATATGGTTTTGAACCCCTTTGAGTTTTCAAAATCTCGTCAAGGTTTTGGGTTTTAAATAATATGAACACGTGCAAACTGGAAGGGTGAATGCCTGTATTCTGGGTTTTCTGTCTAGGCAAGCACTTCGTATACATCTCATCAGACGCGAGACCAGTTGTGCTTACCTGGGAATTCTTGGGATGAGTGTTCACTTATAGGCGAGCATGTCTTCGCGATACATTATTTTTGACCCATTTACTTTGATTTGTCACCATCTCATTTGTTTGCCTTAGGTAATAAACAAATGATCGCAATTTCATTCGTTACCATTCGGTATTGATTATCCAATAACCTTTCACTTGCTTCTTCCTCTGTCTTTCATTTTCTTCTAGAATGTCTATTCCTCTCAGCACTGGTCAAATGTCCGAGCGAACAGCCAAATTTGTCCAACAAATAGGCGAAGTGATTCAAAAGACTGTGGATCTAGGCATTGCCATGGCTCATCTCAACAATGAAGTCTCTCGTCTCGACAATGAAGCCACTCAAGAGCCACCAAAGGAAGCAGAAGTCAAGCCAGCACTACCAGCCAAGAAACCAACCGAGGAATCAAAGACCATGGATGAACGATTGCCAAAGAAGTCAAAGAAGCGAAAGGCTTCTCAGAACTTCGCCGTGGTCGCTCACAATGGTCAAGCCGTCCCCAACCAACCAGCTCAACCCCCTGCTAGAAAGCCATACAGCGGAACTGCACCCTTGTGTAACCAATGTAGCTTTCATCATCACCCTAGTGTGAGGTGCCGCAAATGCCAGATTTGTGGACTTCATCATCACAAGGATTTGTGGACTGCAGCTGTACCAAATCAAGCTGGCGACACTCCTGCTCAAGCTCGTTTCTCACGAGGGTCTTGCTACAACTGTGGCGAGATGGGCCATTTCCAAAGAGATTGCCCAAAGCTTGCTAATGCAAATTTGACCCACGGATGAGCAGTTGGCTGAGTAGAAGATGTTGCTGTCTTATGCTTTTGTTTCTTCTATTTCTGGTAATGTGAAACAATCTGTTTTGTTTATAAATAAAAGTTGTTGTTCACAATTCTGATATACAAGTATAGTTACATGTGTGTATGGTATTCCCCTATGATACATACATCAAGGAACTATGTTCCTTACAAACTACTCTTGTGATTCTCTCTTTCAAATGATCGCTCATGATTTCCCCAAAAATTTTAAGTACTCGTTTCATTCTAAGAAACGAAGTACATGAAATAAAGTAAAATTATGAGTAAATGTGCTTTTTACACATTTGTGCCATTAAATCCTTGGTTAGATAACTAAGGGCATTTCCAAATCTCATACCCATTACGTTTTGATTTTTCAACGTATACAGTACAAGTATTTCAAAAACAATCTTCATAATCTCAAAACATTTCATATAGTTTGAAAACATTTTTTTCTAAATGTCTATGTTATTTCAAAAACATTGGCCATGTTATCAAAACCAACCTTCCTAATTTCAAAATATTTCATATAGTCTGAAAACAATATTAACACAGTACATTTTCTCATCAAGTGCATGATTTTGAAAAGCATCATTCATATTTTCAAAAACCTTATACATAATTTCAAAATTCATCTCGCATGATTTTAAAACATTTTCATAAATATACTTACCTAGTACACCTACTTTATGATTTCAAAAGTATTATATATAAGGTTTCAAAAATGTTAAACACATTTTTTTTCTTAAAAGAACCCCATGCATAGTTTTCAAAAATATCTCTCCACATACATTGACTTAACCTTCAAATTCTTCTTCATATGTCGCCTTGACATATCTAGCATCTCAACTTCATAAGCATTTTTACATCATGTTTTGACTTAAGCACCTCCAGTGCAAGGTTTCAAAACATCTTCAACTTCTAAAATCCATATGGGATCTTTTTATCTTCACATTTAGACCCTTGTGGATGATCATCATTCAAATCAGAGTCCTTAACTGGATTCCTTATGTACCTTAATTCGAACATTTCGGTTCCTATTAATCAAAATCGAATTTTATTCTTGAATCTTTCTATCTTTATAGTTAGATTCTTGATAATGTTTAAAGTACCAAATGAAATCCACGAGATGGATTCCTAGTGTGCTTTAAATACATGTGCTCTGTTAGCAGAACAAACTTCTAGTTAAACAATTTTGTGGTTATATGACTATGTGTTTATGCATCTTGTGTTTTCTTTTATGCATTTTGTGTTTTTGTATACTCTGGATATCCGTTATCCACATCCTCGAAGAATCTTTCATATCTTCATATGAGGGATTCGTAGTAGGATATTCAAAAAGGTACTACTTTAAAATCCTTATTGGGATTCTATGTAATAGTTAAGACCCTTGGATTATATAGTACCGCTCCATGACTCATAAGAGACCCTTTAGTGGTCTAGTCAAAAAGATTGATTCACAATTTGGTTAAAGAATGACATCTAGTGATATAGCTGAACAGACTCCTTGATAGTCTATTTAGATCATTTATTGATTTAATTAAAAGGACTCTATGGTGGTCTAGTCACACTCATCACAGGATTGTTCATTTGGTTTTACCCTACACATTATAAAATAGACTGTGTGAACTATGCAAGGAATTGTCTAATTATGGACGCGTACATAATTGTGAGATTCAGTGCACGGTAACCACAGTAAGATTTATTATGTGTAAGAACCGATAGTGACAACAATAACAAAAATGAGAACGATGTAATGGAGGTACGGTGGACGCACCAATGGCGCTTCATATACTTGTATATAAGTGTCCCTCTTACATTGCAAGCATAATGTTATTAAGGTTACTAGAAGTTCAGAACCCTAACCAATATTGTTCGATCTTTTCAACTTCATGTTTTCAAGCTCTCACAAGTTTCCTCTAAATAAATTTCGGGACGAAATTTCCTAAAGTAGGGGAGACTGTAACACCTGTGCCTTCACGGCCATCAAACAAATACCAAACCAATGAAATATTATATTTTATACTTGGGATTTGTAAAAATATGTGTATCATTTGCACATATCAATTCTTGTTCAATTTCAAACTCTAAATCGCTTTCTGGAAGGTTATACGCGCACTGATGCGTAAATATAACCAGTTTAATGCAACAAACACTCCGGAATAGTGACATAGGCTTAACATACCTTAAATAACCTTTACATAACTTAGAAATAAGTTTTGAAGGCTTTGGTATGGCAAAATCAAGTTAATTCGCTTACAGGGACTAAACTTGACAAACTGCGAAAGTATGTCAATTTGAACTGTAACAGACATTCCGGAACATGACCATAAGTTAAACACACCTTAAATATCCTTTACATAGCTTAGAAATAGGCTTTGAGGGGTTTGGTGTGCTAAAATAAACTTTTGGCTCATTCAGGGACTAAAAGTGTCAAAAAGTGCACAAGTTTGCACTTTCGCGCATAACTTACGTTCTGAATACATCCGGACATTCAAAAATTTATGTAAGCATGACTATATTATTCTTTAGTGTTTGGCTTGCCAAAAATCCATTCGTCGCGTCATTTGGATCGTTTTTCGCGCTTATGCGCATTCCGTCGTAATTAAGCGAACATCGCGTTCGTACGACCAAACGAATCAACACCCGACATATTTCTGAGCATGTTTCATGTCCACAATGTTTAGGCAACATTTTAGGGCCTTAAAGTTGGCTTTACGGGCCTTAGAAGTGTCGAAAATGGCTTAAAACATCAACAGGGACTGAAATTGTAATTCTGCAAACTTGTTTTCTGATCTGAAGAGCTAGGCGGCCCGCGTGAGCCCAAGCTCAAATCTTAGGCGGCCCGCGTACGCCTCCCAGAACAGATAAGTTCGAACAGTCAGCGTATTCCAGCTGTTTTAACCACAACCACAAGCTCACCACTTGCCTATTCAGCTGATAAGGATCAATTTTAGGCACCATAACTTTCCGACACTTGTACGGATACGATTAAGGCACGATATTCGACAAACGATCTTAACGGTTACCCGAAAACTATAAATACCCCACCCCCCATTACTCCAAAACCACTAGAATCTGATCTAAATGACTCTAAGTTGGAACCATTGTTTCATACCTGAGTTATTGTGATCTAGATTAGCATTCGGGGACCCTTCGTAAGTATTCTTTCGTTCTTTTATTTCTTTTATTGCTTTTCGAGTCAGAAAGTCAAACTTTGTTTGACTTTCAGCGTTGACCAGCTTATGGTCAATGCGAAGTTCGTTTGAACTTCACAACGTGAGTGTAATCACGTTGGTTATAGTCCCTTGGGACTATGCCTACTGATTACCACATTGTCTAGGGTCGTAGGGTAAGCGATCTAATAAATCGCTTATACCTCGAACCCGACCCATTTGGTCGATCATTAGGATCCGACCAAATACATTAGGTGACCATAGTAGGTAGGGAATAACCTTCCGAGGTTATACCCTATGGTCACATCGTTTAAGTAGTTGTATGATAGGTAGTTTATATGCCTTAGGTAAATTACCAGAATACCCTTTTCATGTATAATTGGTAATTAAGCATATGTAACCTAAACTTTTGTCACATAACTGATTATGTAACATGTTTAGGCATATAACACTTGTCATAGGACTAGTTAGGCGGTCCAAACGCGTTTCACGCGAACGACGCGTTAAAGTAGCATAAGCTACCTAAACGGGTCGTAAACATTTATGTTAGGTTTCATTTAGTATGTAGGCTTTGTTAAACCAAATGACACGAGTCTCTACACTCGTTTGGTTTACGAACCCTCATGCTACCCGATCTTCCGTTTTAGGTCCGGTTTATTAACATAGTTACCTATATTAGGTGCCGTTTGATTCCGAGATCTCTAGCATTACTTGGTGGTTATCTTTAGACATCTGAGCAATCTCAAGTGAGTACATAGACCCCTCTTTTACTGTTTTCCAAACTGTTTTGGGGTGAAACACATGTGCCTACTTGTTACTTTCATGCTTTCCTGTTTTCATATCATATACTTGCTATGTTTGTTAGTACATTTATAGTACATGATTTCATTGTTTTACATTACATTTTATGCTATGTATGTCCATTGTGTGCATACTTAGTACATTGTTTTACATTTACATTTTATGCTATGTATGTCCATTGCGTGCATACTTAGTACATCGTTTTCATCACATGCTTACATTTTGTTATGACATTTGGGTTGTTTACAATGGAACAATACATTCATTAACATTAGCTACGCAGTTCGTTAGTAGGTAGTGGTACCATAGGAATTGACAACTCCCGTTCCGGACATCCCAGGGAAAGGGGATGAAAGGAATGACCGAATTCGATATACATAATTTAGATAAACCTTTAAGTGGTTTAAGGGTTTATCGCCGCAGTCTCAAGGCTTGGATGTATGCATTTTCACAACACCGCATAGATGTTCGTATCAGTATAGCATGCATTTCCACAAAACATAGCTTTGACTTAAACCAAGTTTTACTTCAATACTATGTTCTTGTGCATATGGTTTAGTTGATACATTTCACTAGCCATACATATCATTTTGTTTACATATTACATGATTTACATTGATCATGCATTTCCACAAAACATAGCTTTGACTTAAACCAAGTTTTACTTCAATACTATGTTCTTGTGCATATGGTTTAGTTGATACATTTCACTAGCCATACATATCATTTTGTTTACATATTACATGATTTACATTGATCATGCATTTCCACAAAACATAGCTTTGACTTAAACCAAGTTTTACTTCAATACTATGTTCTTGTGCATATGGTTTAGTTGATACATTTCACTAGCCATACATATCATTTTGTTTACATATTACATGATTTACATTGATCATGCATTTCCACAAAACATAGCTTTGATTTAAACCAAGTTTTACTTCAATACTATGTTCTTGTGCATATGGTTTAGTTGATGCATTTCACTAGCCATACATATCATTTTGGTTATACATTACATGATTTACATTTTGACATAAACATTTTAACATATTATTTCAATACGTTTGGCAATTGGTTAAAACATAGACATCTTACATTGGTGGTTTGTTTGGGTAAGTGATTTGAGTAACGGTGCGTGTGTAATATGATACAAGCATGGTGGATACGCCGCTGGTACTTCCTATATATAAGTGTTTGTATGGTATTATATATTGTAGCGTTATTTGAATCATTTCAATTTGAGACATAGAACATTTTATACAAATAACATACTTTTCACAAGACAATGATTTATAAACAACTTATCTTATACAAACACATTTTACATGGTTATTCATTTAACCTGACATTTATTTATACATATCATCTGATCTTATCGTTTTTCAAATGATTTACAAGACAAAGCAAATTACAAGGTTCATGACTAAACATTTTCTTAAACATAAGTCATGAATCTTATTTTCACAAAACCTATGAATCTCACAGGCATTTTTATGCTGACGTACCTATTTTCACATGTGTTTTCAGGATATGATGCATAGGGCTTGTCAAGATACACTTAGGCAGACTTGGGCCTTAGTGACAATAAAAGAAGCAAGACTAGTTATTTATTTTATGTTTCTTTGTTTGTCAAGACATTGTAACTACTTTAATCAATAAAACAATATTTCAATTTCCATGGTTGTGAAACATTAATTCTGTTACAACACTCCCCGATGTTTCCGCCACGTTTTGTATGTTCTACGTGGTCGGGGTGTGACACTATGTCACTATTCCGGAGTGTTTTTTGCATTAAACTGGTTATATTTACGCATTAGTTCGTGTATAACCTTCCAGAAAGCGATTTTGAGCTTGAAATCGATCAAGAATTGATATGTGCAAATGATACACATATTTATACAAATCCCAAGTATGAAATTACAATATTTCATTGGTTTGGTATTTGTTTGATGGTTGAAATGACACAGGTGTCACAACTACAACCCACATCCACCACCATCATCCATCATCCATCATAGAGTGTGTGTAGTAGTCTCGGGATCCAAGATTGATAGTAAGAGTTCTTGACAATCAAAGGCCATGTTTGCCTAAGTCTCTTACATCACTTGGTGAACACAAGCATTTAGTGTAATACTTTTGATTTTTAATCTTTTCGCACTTTTTATTTGGTTTTGTATTAATAACTTTAATAACTAGTTTCTTATGTTGAAGGTGAAACTTCCTTATCATTTGTCCTTGGTGTCTTGGCGTTATTTTATTGTCTATATAAAATAAAAGATTTACACCATTCATATCTCTACGGTCTATATAGAGATATGTTGGCTACCTGGTCGGGGGTTAAGGGAATGGTTTGGTAAGGTTCTTGCCTTGTTCAGTGTATAATTCCTGCAAGGACCTGGGTCAAGCTTACTAGGACCTCCTTCAATACCCACTGGTATTGGATGGTGGGGGTGCGAATGGCTTGATCCCCTCATATGTAAACTACTATTAATACATTAACCCGGCTACTTGGGATTGTATCCCTGCTGACTCAAACCACTTAGCCGAGGGTAACGTCACCTTCAAAAGAGGGGCTTACCACATTACGCATTAATAACTTAATTAATTATCTTTCAATATTCCGACCCTTTAGGATTGTATCCTTGCTGACTCAAACTACTAGGTTGAGGGTAACGTCACCTTCAAAAGAGGGGCCTACTACTATAACTAAGATAATCTCTTAAAAAGTGCAAAAGTGCGGAAATCATCAAAGGTTACACTAAAGGCAAGTCAGATCCAAGTGATTCATCTTGTCTATCTGTTTTTATTTTTATTTTTATTTTCAGCATTTTTAGTTTTTAATTTTCATGTTTAAAAATTTTTCTAAACTTTTGATTTGATTAGACGTTGAGGATAAACCGGTATTAAAAGCTCTTGTGTCCTTGGACGACCTCGGTATCTTACCAACGCTATACTACGCTCACGATGGGTGCACTTGCCCATATGTTTGTTTAGTGTTAGTAAAATATTGTGTTTTATAAATTTAAAACTTGACTAAAGTGTTAAAAAGGGCTTAAAATATAACTAAAAATATATCACACTCGACACGCATCAACTGCCTCCCTGGCATTCATTTGGAACACTCATGCATTAGTCTTTTTATCCTCTTCGGGCTTCTTTGCATTTTTTGGGCAGTTGGTTTTGATGTGCCCCTTCTCAATGCAACCATAACAGGTTGCATTCTTTAGGTCCTTGCACTCCAAAGTTTTATGACCCTTCGTTTTGCAGATTCCACAGGGTCTAGCCTGCGAATCAATTCTGCAACTCCCGAAGTGGTGTTTCTTGCAGTTCTTGCACAAGGGCTTTTCACCCGACTGATTGGAGCTTTTCTTAAACCCAGAGTTACCTTTCTTCTTCTTATCAGAATGTTGTGAGTTATCATCCTCTCTCTTTCTCTTCGCATCATTGGTAGTCTTTATAGATTTATTCCGGATAATCTAAAGTCAAGGACAGAGACAGATCTACTGCTGACCGGTAGGTTGTAGGCTTTGAAGCCTTCACATGACCCTTTACCTCAGGAGCCAATCTACCAATAAAGCGTGCAATACGCTTTGGCTCTGGTGTAACCAAATAAGGTACCAATCGAGACATGGTGTTGAAGCTAGTAACATAAGCTTGACAATCTAAGCTTTTCATAACCAGGGTTAGGAAGTCAGCTTCAACTTTTTCTACTTCGTGTTGTGGGCAGAAAGTTTCTCTTATCAGATCAACAAATTTATCCCATGACAGATTATAAAGTGGAATTTTCCCCGAGGCCTGTATCAGTGCCTTCCACCAAGCCAGGGCATCACCCTTAAAAGACTGAGAAACAAACTTTACAACATCCTGCTCAGCACACCCACTAATGTCAACCACTGTCTCCATCTCGTCTACCCATTTCATACAATCAATGGCACCTTTTTCCCCAGTGAAGTCTCTTGGTTTGCAAGATACAAAGTACTTATAAGAACAAGTCTTGGAACGTGGTTCCTGGTCAAACACTATCTTCTTGGATGGTTGACTTTTCTGATTTGACGAATGTTGAGAGTCGTCCTTCTTAGATGTATGTGTTTTGGAAGGGGGCTTAGAATGAGCCACTGAATGGGTTTTGGTGTGAGTAGCATTTGACTCTCTAAATACTCTGCCAATAGCTTTAGTTACAACATTGTCTATCATAGCTTGCAGATCAGCACCCGTTATGTTTAATCTTGTGTTATCATTCCTTTCATTAGGTTGACTATTAATTTCTTATGAGTCAGCCATGGTGAAGCTTGAATGCTAAAAAACAAATGACAACAACTTATTTAGTGGTCTAATTTTGAATCATCATATTTGATGATTCATTAACCATGGTAAAAATAGACCACATTGGTTAATCAATTAATCAGTTTTGTAGAATACTTATTTAAACTTTTTATTTATAGTAAGTCCAGGTTATAAAACCATTAGGAGCACTAGGGTGGCACAAAAGGCCTTGTCATAAGGTCAATTTTATATTATAGGCCATGATCTTATTGGACCAAGGCATTTAAGGATTTGAACATAGTTCTCCACCTTTCTTGACAGAGAGTCATAGACTACTACTGTCATTGTTATGCAGTTTAAATAGTTTGGCCCGGAGGCGAAACAAGGGCATCACTTAGTGGATGTTTTAATATGATCATCTCATTTGATGATATCAGCCATGATTCACTAGATCATTTGGCTAAATAAGGAATTAGAAGAATTCAAGTATTAGGATGACTAGTGTGATTTTCTCGAACCACATTTGTCAAGAGTGCTAACATGTTCTTAGATGTTAACAAAGATTTATCATCTTAAGAGGGTTTTATCATCACAACCATGTCTATATAGGCTAGGTTATACCATTAAGACGGTCTTTTGAGATTTATTGGCAAATCAATTATAAATTGAAATAATAGTTTGGTGAATGATATAATGTATATACATGTATGATAACAAATGTAATTTCAAAAGAAACTTTCTCATAAATGGTACTACGAATTACATAAACTGCCCTAAATGGGTCTTGAAATAAAATAAGTTATCAACGCAGGGACTAAACAAAAGACAAGTCCTCGCAGGGACTGATAATTAAAAGAAATGTCCACCCAGGGACTTAATTGAAATAAAAAAAATTACAAAACAAAAGTAAGGGTCTTTAATGATCTTTCTTCTTCTTCCCTTGGATGAAGTTTGCCAAACCCTTAAGAAACTTGTGGTTCTTTCTATCCCTTTCTTCCACCCTTTGTTCCACTTCTTCTAACCTTTGCAAAATTTCTTGTGGTTGCGGTTGTTGAAGTGGAGGTTGAGGTTGCTGCTGCTGTTGAGGTTGTGGTGGTGGCGGGTATTGATACCCATAAGCAGGTACCCATTTGGGTACGTGGGTGGAAAAGGTGAGGGGTTGAGAGCATTAAAATTTGTTGCCTCGACGTATGGGTCAACGGCAGGTGGATGATAGTTATAACCTATGTAAGCTTGTGGCTCATACAGGTTGTACCCAGTTATATCTGAGTAAGTAGGGATTGGGTTTTCAAAACCCATGGGAGGTGGTGGTGGTGCAAAAGTGACCGGTGCCGTGTTGATTTCTGACACAGCGTTTGAAGGCCCACCCATTTGTGGATCTTCAAAAATGGGAGGGTAGTTGCTGGAAGATTGTGGGGTGCTAAAATGAAAACCCCCTCGCACGGACATTCGTGCGCTTCTCCTTCGCCTCGATGATTCTGGTGGCGGAGGTTGTTTTGGTGCTGGTGGTGGCGGTGGCGTGACTGCTTGAAAGTGCGGGTCCTTAGAGGGAGTCCGCTGTGGTGGTGGTGAGTCATGGTGAGGGGGAGTGAACTCCCACTTGTAGGTGCTCCAACTTTCGGCCCATAAATCAGGGCCTCGGTATGGCGATCCTGTAAAAGAAGAACCGCTGGAGATATATATGGGATGCGTAGGCGTCGCAGAAGGTGGCATGACTGGATCTGGATCATCGTCCACATCCATATCCTGATATTCAGGAAAGTGATCTTCGGGTCCCAACGGATTATGACCCGCTGGTTCACTAATGTAGTCATTGGGGTCAAATTGACCCTGGAAATAAGGAGAAGGTTGGTGGAATGAATGGTGGGAACCAGAACGTTGCAAAGAATGGTGCGAATGCACTGACTGTTGTAAGTGGTGGGAGCCTTGGGGCTCGTTAGGTTGTTGTGGACCAAAAGAATGGTGATAAGAGGGAGAGGTGCTAAGCAAGACAGAATGCCTCGCAGGTTCCAAGGAGTGTCGTCATCGTATGGGTCTGAGCTGAATGACGCAGAGGGAGTTCGCCTATGTGAAGGCCCTGCTTCGTGGTCATGCCTCCCTCTCATTGGGGCTTTGCCTCATCTTCTTCTTCCTCGAATTCTTGGTGGCATGTTTAATATGTAGTCCTGTCAAAAAAAAAAAAAAAAACAAGGAAACAAGCAAAATATATAAACCAAATAAGATTAAGATTAATCCTAGGTCATTTGCCTAGACTCGGAAGTCAAGGAATGTGCTACTGTGTCATTGAGATTAAACACAAAAGGCTAGTGTTTAATTCACTCAATGTTGGCTCTGATACCAACCTGTCACACCCCGATATTTTAACCACAAACCGGTAGGCCCGGCGGGGAGTATCTTGACGTAGTTGATATCATCATAGTCAATATACACAGTTTATAGCACAGCGGAAGTCTTGGTAGAAATTACTATTACAAACCGAAAGTGTAAAGTACGAATAAAAGAATATATAGATGGTTGTAAGAAAGGATCCACAGGCGGATCTAAATATAATACAAAAACATGTTCAACAGACTTAAGGCATTACGAACTTGCAAGATTCTCTATTTAACGGCCAGAAGCTCTCAGCCTAGTACGTGTAGTACCTGTCACTTAGTCTTTTGAAAATACGTCAGTTTACACTGGTAAATACAATTAACCGACTCTTTTGAAAAACATTTATGAAAAATTGATTTAGATGCACGAGGCATAAATATTCTTTTATAACTTGGAATAATTATATAAAATAATCTTGTATACAGATTTATACGTTTGTCGTACGTTCAGGGCCCGGGATAGAAGCCGAGACATGATTAATAGACACACCACTAATATAAACCCACAAGGAGTTATCCCCAGCAAGTGGGTATATCTTTTTACATTCGCAACTGTCAGGTGTATACCTACACCCCGTACTTAAGTCGTGGCCATTTACAAATGAAATGAGCCAAGGATATCCAGGACACGGTCGTATTAACCCCCAAATGTTTATGCTATCAAACAAAACAGATTAAAACGGGTTATGTAATTTATTAATCACAATCCGATTAAATGATTCCATACCCGACCAAGCGGTAATATATTACCGTATCCCAAGCCCGTATAAGGGAAAATAAGTTAAAAGTATTTACCTGAGCTTTAAAATGCGAGATTTATCTACTCAACCGTATAATCTAATCAAACCAGTGCAAGTAGCTTTTACTGGGGCTCCTAATCTGGAACGAAGGTTTTATTAACCTATTCGATTACTAACGGGTCTTATTTAAGATGTAAACTTAGACCGGTTAGTTTAAAGAAGGATTTACGGTAGGAAACGCTAGATTAAGCGACCGAATTGGAATGTAATTTAGACCCAACAAGTATGGAGACTTGTATATTATGGGTAAACTAAATACATTCTGGAATTTGAAGTTAAATTGATATGGTTATACCCGTTTCGGCTAATTTATGCAAACTAGTTACATAAACCGTACCGTACGCGTGTAAGCATAAACGGGTAACCGAAGGAGTCACATACAAGTTCCATAAGTTAATATGCTTAAAATAGGTTATGATATCAGTAGGATATCAACAAATATGCCCAAAAAGATTTTAAAACCGAATTAAGCCTCATAAGGGCATTTTGGTCATTTTATGATTTATAAACGGGGTTTATATGCAAACTGAGGTTCTGGTCATAAAACTTTTGTAAAAATATTTAATTTATGTTATATTAACAGTAGGATATCATATATATGTGTGGTTTACCATTTATAACAAAACTTATTCACGGTAGGGGCATTTTGGTCATTTCACACATAGTTATAAGGACTTATTTGGGATTCTGAGTTCATGACCTATACTTACTGTAAAAATATTAGAAATAGTTTATAAAATTAGTGGGTAAAAAGTTTTGGGTGCTAAGTATGGTTTAAAACCATACTATGCACCTTAATGTCGTAAAAATCGGTAAATGACGATTATTTCGATGTTTAGGAAATTCTGAGGTTATGACCAACTTTAAATGGTCAAAATAATTTATTTATCATATTATATCAGAAACAAAAAGTTCTTGCATGCTAATCTCATTTAAAATCCATTTTATGTGTAAAAAGGGCATAATCGTCATTTAATAATATAATACGAAACTTATGCATAAACTTAGTAAGTAATCTGATTTGAAATCCCAGTTAGTCCTAAATATGATATTATGTCAGTGAGTAATGAGTTTTTATGTCAAAATCATGTTTAAACTTTATTTGCATGCAAAAGGGTAATTTAGTCCTTTTAAAATCATGTTTTACGATTTGTTACGTAATTACAGTTTCTGACCAGATTCTAAATGTCAAAATATGTGAAATAATATTACTAATCAGTATGTAATTCATTTGCTTGGTTGTTTATGTTAAAAATCTCATTTTTGATAAAAAGGGCATTTTAGTCAATATTAAGCATAATAACGGAATCAAGTAAATAAACTCAGATTACTAAAGGACCATGTAATATAACCTTAGAGGGTTATACAACTATATAATATGGTCACAAAGGAACCTTAATGCATAAAGAAACTAAGCTAATTCAGGTCAGAACTGAAAGTCAAAGTAAAAGTCAAGCTTTTGCGACTTTCGGTTGCGAACCGACCTAGACTTAGAATTGTCGGGTTGGACATGTTTAGACATGTTCTAATAATGTTTACCAAGTTATTAAAGTGATAAAACATATTTTATAGCTTCTACATTATCAGATATGAATTTATTTAAAAACTGACCCGTTTGACTTTTTATGTTAATTACTTTGACCCGACAATTAACTAAGTAAACGTGGTAATTAGGAGGTGCCCTTTTGAGGGATTAACACCTACCTAATTACGATCATGTAGCCATATTCACCTCGAACAATGGCTGGACCGTTAAGGTTTAAACTGAAAGTCAAAGCCGTTTTGCGGCAACTTTGACTTTTGGCTTTAAAAAGCCTAAAAACTTAAAAGCAGAGGCTAAGAACACTTACACAAGGTCCTAGCTCGAAACTTGAACTGAGGAGGGCTTCCTTCTAGATCAGGAATCCCAGAGAAGGTGTAGAGAGAAGAAAGTTTGAATGTGCAAGTTCTAAAGCTCAAGAATGAGCTCTATTTATAGTGAAACAAGTCTCACAAGATCAAGGCAGGTGTTAAATGTTGTTTTAAGATGCTTCCAAGTGTCATAGAGGTTTTTATAAACCATTTGCATGCTGCTGGTTTCGTATCAGATTGCAGAAGATCTTGTGTGGGGAGCAAGGATGCATGCTGGCAGCTGCCAGTTTTGGCTGGATTTCGATCTCCGTCGCGCCACGCGCTAGGTAGGGGAGATCCCGGCGCGCCACGCGGGGCAACCCAAAACCAAATTTTGTTTATTTATTTACAAGTTTAGTCCATGTACTTTCAAACCTATTATATCTTTTATTTCCAGCATTAGGGGCACTTCAAATTAGGTTTTAAATATACTTGGGAGTATAATCAAGTGCCGTAAATCTCTGAGTTCGTTAAAAATTTCGGGAGTAGAATTGTCATATTGACACTTTCAACCCCTCTTCTTGGGAATTTGCAGATTTAATCATATAATGGTATCGAAACCTCATGAAATCATTAACCGATATTCGTGAGAGTATAATTAAACATTACAAAGCCCCGAGTTCATTAAAAGGTTATTCAGAGGTAAAAATTACATGTTGACACTTTTAGTCCCTCCGTATACATATTTTCATCGTTTGTCAATTTTTGTCTTTTAAAGTCAACTTTTTACCCGTTTAGGTTTCATGACACGTGTCTTCACTTTATTGGAGATGATTTTTGCGAGGTGTTACATGTATATATACTTCTGTTTTATGTATTATACTCAATTTTATGTATTGTTTGAATGACTAATTTACCCTCACTTCATGTATAAATACATGAGGGTAAATTAGACATCTAATGTATTGCACCTCAATTGCTATACCTCCATTTTATGACTAATTTACCCTCGTTTCATGTATAAATACATGAGGGTAAATTAGTCATTTCATGAATGACTAATGACTATACCTCCATTTTATGTATTTATACCTTAATTTCATACATTTCTATCTTTTATACATTTCGTTTTTATACCTCTATTTTATGTATATATACTTCCTTTCATGTATTTATACATCAATTTCATGTATTTATAAACAAAAGTTTTATACAAGTTTGGTTTTGGCTATTAACCGAAATTAAACGAATCAAACCAAAAACCGTCAATCTAACCGAATAAATTGAATTGTTTAATTGAAAATCAATTTATTAATAAAATAAACTAACTGATGAATTCAGTTTCGGTTGAGGATAATGACAGAAACAACCGAAAAATGCTTACCCTGACAGTGTCTATGATTCCCGTTGCATCGCGCGAGCACTCTTTTAGTGTGTGTATGTATATATATATATATATAGGGGACCGCTAAAATGAGAACCACCTCCAGTTGTAAAAACCATGAGAACCTCTTGATCCGAGGCGAGTTGGACCAAATTTTTTTTTTCATAAACGTAGATGTGTGTATTACAAACACATATGTAAAAAAAATTCAAAAAAAAAAAAAAAATGTCGTGTGTGTAGTTTTTTACACCACAAGTTTGGTGTTTACGGGTACCGTAAATTTACGGTACCCGTAAACACCAAACTTGTGGTGTAAAATTACGGTACCCGTAAACACCAAACTTGTGGTGTAAAAAACTACACACACGACATTTTTTTTTGAATTTTTTTTTACATATGTGTTTGTAATACACACATCTACGTTTATGAAAAAAATTTTTGGTCCAACTTGCCCCGTACGGTGTAGTTCTCATGGTTTTTACAACTAGAGGTGGTTCTCATTTTAGCGGCCCCCTATATATATATATTGTAGAATCATAAAAACTTTGAATTTATGAAAAACATTGGAACTAAAAAAATAATAGTAATGCTTGATAGACAACTTTTTTTTTTCTATAAAATGATTTTAGTTTTACAATTATTGTTGCTAAAATGATCCACGTAATACATGCTAGAAACTTAGCTCCATAGTCGTAGCTAGTTATGGATACTCTAGTATAGTTATCGACTATCATCTACATACAAAGCAGTGGCGAATCTTAAACGAAAACTCAGTGGGGGCCGAACTCTCAAAATCTAAATCGGTAGGGGCCAGACTCTTAAAAATCCAGCATTTTATACTACAAAAAAGTTCCAGAAATTTTTAACAAAACTAACGCTACGATCGAAAAATCAATGAGGTCGGGGCAGTCCCCCACCCCAATAAAGCTTCTCCAATGATACAAATACCATTGAATGACATACAAACACCATTGGATTCGCCACAATAAGGGAATGGGATCTATGTGGTGGTGAGGCTCTGACTTGATACTCAATATTGTCTTTACGATAAGAGAGAGACAGAGGGTAGTAAATGCAAAGTAGTATCATTCCTCATAAAAGGGATGAAGTATTTATAGGGTGAACCCGTTTTGAGTCGAGGGTTGTTCAAAATCGGATATTCGAAAATTCGAATATCCGAAATTCAGATATCTGAAATTTTCGTGTACTTG
Source organism: Helianthus tuberosus (assembly GCA_030545235.1). NCBI lineage: Eukaryota > Viridiplantae > Streptophyta > Magnoliopsida > Asterales > Asteraceae > Helianthus > Helianthus tuberosus. The sequence continues at coordinate 68,659,553 of CM060406.1, forward strand.
ATTTCACTATCGGAATCCATATCCAAATTTCAGATATCCGAATATCCAATTTTTTATTTTATATATTTTTATTTATTCGAAACCAGATATTTTCAGATATACGAATATAAACTATCAAATAATTCGGATATTTTTTGTTTTTTTGGATATCCAAATATAAATTTTTAGATATTTCGGATACTTTTCGGATATTTGTATATCCGATATTTTTTTTAAGTTATAAATTTCTGGATATATCCGAAATTTTTTAAAATCACTATCCAAATCCGAATTCGAATCCGAAAATTCGGATATACGATTTTCGGATATCCGGAATTTCGGATAGTTCGGATTTGGATATCGGATACTTCGGATTCATATATTTTTGAACACCACTAGTTTTGACCACTCTGCCATTAATGTTATGTACGACACCTGACATTTGCGAGGCGTAAATAATAACATTGTTGGCGTGATAGGGGTCCGAGGTAATAATCATTAGGTTCTGGTATTGCCCGCAAGTCGGTATGTCAGAAGGTACTGTTCATTTGCATGCTTGGTCCAAACTTACAATGACATTGTAAGGTATTTAATCCGTACCTTAAAAGCTGGAGACATTGTTTGTTCTGATAGTATGGTGCTCCTGAGGACTTTAGTCCTAGTGTTCCGGACACGATGTGCTCTAGAGCCATGATGTTCTTGAGGTTGTGCTCTGCCTAGTGAATGTGAAATGATTACGGAATTATACTATGTTGATTGATAGGTTTACGGGTTAACTCATGGTGGGTTTATTGATCAAACTGTCTGAGTATAAATAAGGGCGTAGTTTTGTGGGGGCAGGAGGGGGCGGCCGACCCCCCGAACTTTTCACTTAGCAGTGTAGAGTATGTAGTTTTCGTATAATAATTTTTGGGTATATACGTTTTTGACCCCCCGGTTTTATAGAAATTTTTGATATATACGTTTTCGACCCCTCGGTCGAAAATCTCAAGCTTCGCTGCTGAGTATAAAAGAGATACGAAATAAAAAAAAGTATAAATAGCCCAAATGACATGGGCTGTCCGAATGTAGAACAATCGCAATGTCTAATTATTTTACATGTGAATTTAAACAACCACGTTGGTGCTAATTTGACAAATAAAATCATATATGAACTCAAAAAAACATATGAACTCAAAAGGCGGTATATTCTACTTTTAGAACATGCAATGTGATATTTATATTTAAGCTAAATATTTAATTTTCTCATGGTTTAATTGTTTAACATGTGTGATTATTTTACCAAATTTACATTTAAAAGTTACTTGACGAGTATATAATAAGAAAAATGAAAAGCATTATAAATTTATGAGCTGGATACAGAAATGGTTCATGTGGAAATATACTTTAGGAATTTAGTCATCTTTTCTTTTGGATACGACATTACTAATAATATTACTTTTCGTCAAACTATGGGAAATGGGTTGAGACATTATTTGTCACATAGGACCATTAATCTGAGTTTGATGAAGTTCTGAGTTTGTGAACATGCAGATTTGATAGACATAACATGCGGGTTTTCGTTTTTTAGGTTTATAACGTGTGGATTTCTAATCGTGTACGCATCGTATGTTAAGGCCAATTGTACGTAAATTGACCCCTATATATAGGGCTAGGTTCATTAGTGAACAACTCCCTTGATTGTGAACACTAGTGAACTAATCCTATCCCTTGATTATCAATACACAAGTGTATACACAAGTGTAAATCAATGACCATTATTTGATGATGAAAATACACTAGTGTACTTTACGATTTGATGATATAAATCAATGATCAAACATTACGCAATTGTCTATATTTATATATATATATATATATGGTGATTTGTAAAAAGTGAAAATATAATGAAAACCGTATGAAGTCTTAATATACTTAGTTCAGAAGTGTTTTAGTGTAATACAATAGGATCTTTTCCCCACAAATTATAAGATCGTACAATGAGTCTAGGTTTTGAATTGATAACCAACTACTAAGAAACATTATTACAAGATTATATTATACAAACGGATTGTAACAATAAATATTCTCACTTATTTTACATCTACACCCCTCCTTGAAAAGTCTCCAGGCTTTCAAGTATTGGATTCTTGTGCTTTGCATTATAATGAGCGGTACAATGTGCAAAATAAGTTGTAGTAGCAAGATATGTAGATCATATGTTTATTTGATGATCGGATCTAGAAAGTATACCAAACGAGAGGGGCTTATTTTGACCGATCAAACATTACGCAATTGTTTAATATAAACTAGTATTAAGAACCCCCACGTTGCGGCGGGGCTATCAACGCTGAACTTGCAGCGCGTTAATGCGAATAACTTAGACCGAAACTTAAAACATAGAAAAGAATAACTAAGTTGACCTAGGACCCGTGCGTTGCAACAAACCTATCAAACTGGAAAAAATATACAACGTAAAAATGCTGAACTGCACACACGTTGCGCCGTGTTAACTCACAGAATTTAAAACCGAACGTAAAACGAAAAATTTGCGTAAGATGAAAAGTATAAGGGACTAAAGTTGAAAGTAAAAAAATTGTGAGGTTAAATTGCGAAGACGAAAACTTTTGAGTTAAAAGTAAAAAAATCAAATAGGTTTGTGTTAAAAGTGAAAAATCAAGTTTTTTTTTTTTTTTGAAAATCCCCTAAGCATTTTGTACAACCACTCTTTGCATACAAATGTTGAAAATTTATAGTATGAAAATCTATAATATATTATAAAATAAGAGTACATAATATGTATGGTTCTTGTAATATGTATATTTTGGGATTTATGGTTCTTGTAATATTTATATTTTGAGATTTTGGTCCTTTTTTAAAATTAATTATGGAGTTTACATTTACAATAACGATCGTACCCAATAAATAACACAAATAACAAAGTTATTGGTGGAGTATATGAAGAGTGAGATGTAGACAAACCTTTCCCATTTCTCTACAGATAAAGCGTTTGCTTCTGGATTGATCCATGACTCGAAAACATGCAAACAATCTGAGCTAGAAATATAGATATATAAAGCTATCAATAACAAAAGAAGTGGTGATATACTAATATAAAAAATATAAACATATATAACATCATAAAACAACATATATACATAGATACAAGAAGGTAATCACATGCAAAGCTCACCTAAAGTGTAAAAAAATCTAAGTGTATAACACAAAGTTCAGACACATCGATACTCTACCATAAAAGTCCCTAACCTTAATCTTATATCTACATGAACTCTTATCTGAAGCACAGAGTTGACAGTTAATGTTTATCAGATATTAGCATGTTCGGTTCTTATATACAGTAGACATACACAAATCGGTTAAAATCACATCAAATGGTTATTTTACCTCCATACTTAAAAGAAAAATTAACAAAGTTGGCATATAAAGTGGTAATATACGAGATAGCTCGATTTTAAAAATGAGAAATGATACATGCAAGGAATACAATTTGTTTACTTAAAAGTTTAAATAATATGTTTAATAGATATATAAAAGGAATCATATTACCATTACCAATATTGTTATTGAAAACTAATCAAACCTATAAGACTAGCGTACATTAGATAAATTCAGATTTCTTTGATTATCTTCTAAAGTTAGATATTATTTTGATTATATGATATTAATATATGGTTATTATATATAACATATTTTTAAAAAATTAAAAGAAAATAGTGACTATTAAATATTGGTATAGAACGGAAGCTTGTATATTGGAATTGAAGTGTAAGATAACATGATAAGTTTAAATAAATCATACATCAAATTGTAAATAAATACACTTTTTCATCTTACTTTATTTCTCGTAGCACATGTTAGGAATAATTACAAAAGTAACTATCCTCTATATTACTATATATAACCACTCCCTAAAGTACCATTTATTCGACCATTTCATTCCAACTCCAAACATGGCTTCCACCACCACCCTCATCATCTTCACTCTCCTAGCCGCTCTCTTTATCTCCGGCAACCTCCAAACCACCTCCGCCCGCCGCCTATTGTTCTTCTCTGTCCCCGGTTTATCGGGAACTCTCCCAATCCCCTCACTGCCACCTACACTCCCACCGTTGCCTCCATTTATCCCAACACTTCCCAACTTCCCCTTTCCTATCGGCACCCCCTCCGGGCCCTCCACCACGCCACCGTTCGCCAGAATATTCGCTCCTCCCATTGCCGGAACCATCCGTCATTGAAGTTACGTGCGTAGCTTACATTTCTGATCCTTCCGCTATGATATGTATTGTTATTATGTAATGTTTAAATGTTATTTTATGATTAATGTGTATTGGATTATGTATGTTGGATTTCTTGGTTTTCTTTATGTTATGAATTGAAACATGGATTTTGTATTTAAAATGATCATTTACGTACGTTTTTCTTTCTTAATTGCGATTTCAACCCACTTAAGGACCCAGAATTTTTTTTTGATAGGGTGCGAAAATTTTAAGGTTTGTTCGCTATCGCTATAAAATATTTTCTTCGGTCCGGTTCGGGTCGGGTCGGATCAAGTCAAGTCATATTAGATAAAGATGATAAAACTATGTTTCATATAATCAACAAAAGTATGTCAATGGTTATTACCAATGCATAATAAAATACAATATCTCTAGGGGTGTTCTTTATGGGTTTTCATTTTTTTTCTAAATCTATCCGTAACATCACACATATATAAATTTCTAAGCAAGATTTTTCAATACAACAAATGAAATTATCACTTAAATTTTCATCACCAAATCGATAACTCAATAGCATATCACATTATCACAATTTAACATGAATTTCACATAATTACATTTGATTTAATTATAACTCAAACGCATTCAATTTTCTAATTTACATCAACTACTCATACGATACAAATGATATGTATTATAATATAGTATAGATATAATCGTAATAATCCTAATCTATTTCCATACTATAAATTTTCAACAATTGTATGCATATAGTGGTTGTACCCAATGCTTAAGGGGATTTTCAAAAAAAAAAAAAAATAAATAAATAAAAAAACTTGATTTTTCACTTTTAACCCAAACCTATTTGAATTTTTTACTTTTAACCCAAAAGTTTTCGTCTTTCGCAGTTTAACCTCACAATTTTTTTACTTTCAACTTTGGTCCCTTATATTTTCCATCTTACGCAAATTTTTCGTTTCACGTTCCGTTTTAAATTCTGCGAGTTAACACGGCGCAACGTGTGTGTGGTTCAACATTTTTACGTTGTCTATTTTTTCCAGTTTGATAGGTTCGTTGCAACGCACGAGTCCTAGGTCAATTTAGTTATTCCTTTGTATGTTTAACGTTTCGGTCTAAGTTATTCGCATTAACACGCCGCAAGTTCAGTGTTGATGGCCCCGCCGCAACACCGGGGGTGCTTGATACTAGTTAAATTGATAAGGAAAATAAACTAGTATATGATAATACAATCACTAAAAATTGTATAAAACAAAATAGGTTTATATAGATAGACATAGAACAATTTAATTGTAAAATAAATATGAAAATAGATATTTCATTAATTAAAGATTATTTTAAAATCTTATATATATATATATATATATATATATATATATATATATATATATATATATATATATATATATATATTAAGTTGAACAATTTAATGAATAAGAGGGAAATTTGCTATAAAGTTTTCTCTGGTTTTGATTTGTTACTTTCTTTTTCTCACTTTAAAAAACTCAAATAGAAGCATAGAACCATAGGTCTATAAGTAGCAGATGTTTATATATATTGGGCTATTAGCTTTGGAAAGAGGCCGACTGCATTATCAGATAATAATATTTAGGGCAGGGCGACAACCCTTAGGTTTTAATTTATTTCCTTCTTCCTTCAACAATCCATCATCGCAGTCGCTTCATGGCCAGAGACCGGCGTCAGACAAACCAAAATCCAATCATTCCAGATGAACACTTCTATATCTCTTTTAAAGGGTCAGTTTTAAAAGTTCATGGGGTGCGCTTACAAAATGGCATGGGGGGCGATCAAGATTTATTGCGAATATAACACTAAAAACTTTCTTTTTTCACGGGGGCGGCCGCCCACCTTGGGGCAACCATAGGCCCGCCCCTGCTTAAGTAGAGATATGGTGTTTTCAGGTTTCTAGTTGGAAAAAGTGACCTGATAACTGGCTCATTTAAAGTTCGGGCTAGTTATGTTTGGGATGTTTTGTTTTCGAGTTTAGATGTAATTGCTAGTAAAATAATCAAACATCATTAACAATATGATATGATAATGTTCAAAAGTTTCAAAGTATAATGTTCAAAATAATAGATACTCCAAACCAAAACACATCTGTAAAAAATAACGATAATTGTTTGGGTTTTGGGTTTTTCCGGTAAGGATGTTCGGTTTTTTGGCTGGGAAAAGTGACCCGATAACCAACCCATATAAGGTTCGAGTTGGTCGGCTACAGGTTTTACAGGTTCAGTTTTCGGGTATTCTTTAATTCGGATTAAGATGGCTTCAGATTCGGATCAAGATTCGGATTGTTTGGGTTGGACTTGACATAGACCCATCCAATCACCTGATGTCGCCTATGCGCGCACGGTTGACTTATATAGCATAGTTTGAGATTCCAAGATCCGACAGGTTTGACGGAGTTTTGGCCCCGAGATAACTGGTTCGGTGAAATATTATTGATAAGAAAGGAGTAGAAGAACCGAACAGGTTAATTTAAACTGGTTTCTATTCAATGATTTGAAATTACCTACCCGCAAAACCAATTAGACAGCATTTCCCCTCTGGGAACCAAAGCTTATCCAAATGAGGTGACCTCATCCCTATTTATAGGCATAGCCCATTCGCAAGGATCAATATGTGCAAATGGACTTTATCATGGATGCACCTGGGACAGATCTGCTCATTCGTGAGGACCTGCATGTGATGTCTATTAGTGCGAATCGGCCATTTGCACGAATGTACATTTACATTACAAAACCTTGTCCGTTTTCACACTAATCTATACAATATTCAACACACACTCTATCTAGCCTATTCGCACAGTGGTGGACATACAAAATATGCACCAACATAGTTAATATAAGTTAGCCGAGTCGGGTCAAAACCTTTCCAAATCAGTTCTAATTAGAATGTATGATTGTTTGACCTGTATTATACGAGTCATAGTACTCGTGAGGGTGCAAACCACATTCTATCCGGTCTCCACTTAATCTAGCAAATCGTACTGATTTTATTATAAGTTAACCGGTCCAAGTCATATGACTTGAATAAGACCCGTTAAAATTCTAACGGATCATAGTTCCGTCCATTCCAGACTAGGAGCCTCTAGTAATTGCACTTGTGTTAGTTGTTTTGATAAACGGTTGTGCTTATACATCTTTCATTATAAAGATAAACTCAGGTAAATACTCTTAATCTATTTCCTTATACAGGCTTGAGATACAGTAAAATTATTTGCCGCTTGGTCGGGTATGGGATCAATGACGAATGAGTCCAAAATCCAAAAACCTGTTTTAATCCGTTATGCTTGATAACTTAAACATTGTGGGTTAATGTGACAATGTCCTGTATATCCATGGATCACTTAATTGCAAGTGGCCACGACCTAAGCGCATGTGTAGGCATACACCTTACAGACGCTATTGCTATTATAAAATTTTCTTACCCAAATGGGGATAAAAGTGGTGTGTCAGTTAATCATGTATCGGAGTTTAGTTCCGGGCCCCATATATATTGACATTTGACAAGCATGTCATACTTGTAACAAGAGATATAGTTTGTCCCAAGTTATTTATGAAAATGATATAACAAATGGTATAAAAATGGTTTTGAAAAGATTTTCAAAACGAGTCGGCTAATTGTATTTACCAGTAAAACTGACGTATTTTCAAAAGACTAAGCGTAGGTTAGCAAGTACGGAATAGGCTGGAGCTGCTCGATAATTGCATATTGGAATTTGCGACTCCACGCAAAAGCCTAGTAGTCTTTATGTAATCATTTTTGTTATTTCGATCCGCCTGTGGATCTTTAGTACACTATCAGTCTGTATATTATTTTTGAACTTTTGAACATTTGTACTTTGTAATAATTGTTTTGTAATCCCAAGACTTCCGCTGTGCTAAATGTGAATATCTATATATTAATCGTCACGCATAAACCCCAAGTCCAGACCCACCGGGAAATCAGGGTGTGACATATATATATAGATGGTACTATATATATATATATATATATATATAGGGCAAGGATATATAGGAAACCATTTTTTAGTGAGAAAACTAAGGAAACCCAATTGTGACCATTGATCTTGATCATCTAAGGGTTAGGGAAATTTGATGGTTTATTGATTGAAATTTAATACATAACTTATGTTGATGAGTGGGCCAGGAGGGTATTTGTGTCAAAAATACCATATCTCATTCTCTCTCTTCTGTATAATTGTCACCATCACCATCAAACCATCATCATCCATATCTCATTCTCTCTCTCTCTTCTTCTTTGAGAATTCAAAATATCAAGAATGGGGATGAAGGTTTTTAGAGAGAGAAACAACCATATCTCATTCTCTCTGTTCTTCTTTCAGAGTTCAAAATATCCATCATGTTCATTGTGTTCATCTGGTAGAAAAGAGAAATTCTGATCGGTGAGTGAATGGGGATGAAGGTTTTTAGAGAGAGAAACAACCATCTTCATAATGTTCATCTGGAACACCAAGAACACACGCACAAGTGTGTGAGAGAGAAGCATATTTGAACCTAATTTACCAAGATTTTAGAGAGAGAAACAACAATCTTCATCGTGTTCATCTCGAACACCAAGAACACACGCACAAGTGTGTGAGAGGGAAGCAGGTTTGAACCTAATTTACCATGATTTTAGAGAGAGAAACAACAATCTTCATCGTGTTCATCTCGAACACCAAGAACACATGCACAAGTGTGTGAGGGAGAAGCATGTTTGAACCTAATTTACCATGATTTTAGAGAGAGAAACAACAATATGTTGAGTTTTTTATTTTGAAATATCATTTCACACCTGAGTTTTTTTTGTTAAGGCTGTTAATATGTTTTTGTGTGCACAAAGTGGTCTAGTAATGGGTAAATGTTTATGTAGTTTACAGGTTTTTGTTTTTGTATTAAAATCATTTTTATTTTTTTGGTATTATCAGTTGTTATTAGCTTACAAATCTATATCTTTTTAAATGTTGAAATGTTATTTTAAATGGGTTGTTAGTTGTCTTGTATAAACTTCACTCGGATATCACATTTTCATTACCTTTAGAAAGCTTATAATTTAATAGTTGATGATCTTGTTTATTTTATAAATAAAAAGTTGTTCTTTTTGCTGGCATAATTAGCTACATATGTTGTAATAATGTGTCACACCCCGAATTTCCACGTATTACCGGTGGGCCCGGTAGGGGAGTATCGTGACGTGGTTGGTAACATAATAGTCAAACAACACAATATTTAAATGCACAGCGGAAGCAAAGTATAGATTCATTTCAACCAAACAATATTGTAATATTAAGTATCACAAGCAGTTGAATATAAATCCACAGGTAGATCAAAATAAAAGGAAACAATGTTCAACAGTCTATGACATCCAAGCTTGCGAGACTTATTGTGGATGCTAGGAGAAAAGCCAGCCTATTACGCGTAGTACCTGCACTTAACCTTTTTTTTTTGAGAAAATACGTCAGTTTACACTGGTAAATACAATCAACCGACTCATTTTGAAAAGAGTTTAAGAAAATGAATTTAAGGCACAAGGCACAAATAATATTTTATAACTTGGGATAATTATTCGAATATAATACTTGTAAAGGATTTACATGTTACTTATGCGTTCAGTAGCCCGGATCGAGCCAGGTTAAAGATCAATAGACACACCACATTATGTATATGAAACACCGACGGGCGTACGCCTACGCCCCGTGCTTAGGTCGTGGCCATTTCGTAAAATGATGCCAGGGATATCCGGGACATGGTCATTAACCCCCCAAAGGCTTTAATCAAACAAAACAATTTAAACGAGACATCTCAATACTTTAACCATCATACAATTAAAGATTCAATGCCCGACCAAGCGGTATTTTATATACCGTACCCCAAGCCCGTATAAGGAAAATAAGTTAAAAGTATTTACCTGAGCAAGTATAAATCAAAATCAGCGAGTGCAAGTATCTTTTACTGGTCCTCCTAATCTGGAACGAAGGTTTATAATAACCTATTAGAATCCTAACGGGTCTTTAGTTAAGCTTAAGCTTAGACCAGTTAGTTTTTAAAGATACGGTTCGCACGCATGATTAAGCGAAGACCGGATAGAATGTGATTTAGACCCGACAAGCTTGAAGACTTGCTTAATATGGGTATATTATACACATTCTGGATTTTGAGATAAAATCGATAAGGTTTGACCCGTTTCGGCTAATTTATGTAAACTAGTTACATAAACCGAACCGAACGCGCATAAAGCGTAACGGGTAACCATAAGAGTCCTAAACAGGTTTCCTAAGTTAACATACCTTAAATATGTTGTGATATCAGTAGGATACTTTCCATTATGCCCAAAACGAGTTTAATCTCATATTAAGCCCCGTAGGGGTATTTTGGTCATTTTAAAGATTATAAAAAGGGATTAATTAAGCTTCTGTGATCCGGGTCCGATTAAGTCAGAAAAATAACTTATTTTAACAGGTTACATCAGTTGATAATAAGTCTCGAGAGACAAAATGGTTTTAAACTCAAACTACGCGTATAAAGCCGTTTTAAGCGACGTACGGTTTAAAATAGGATTCTGAGTTTTCTGATCAGTTAAACCGGTTCAAAACACTTCATTTATTATTTAAAATCAGTAGCAATTGGATTGGTATCAAAAGGATTTGTAAAACTCATTTTATGGCCGAAAAGGGTATATTCGGTATTTACCGAATCAAGGCACTAATCCTCGCTTATGATCAGTTAAAAATAATTAAAAGTCTTTAAAAATCCCAAAATATTATATTACATCAGTGGGTAAAAGGTTTGGTGTCGAAAATTGGGTTTAGATAGGTTTTACGCTAATGACGTCGTTTAATTACTAAGAATCGTTATAATTACGTCATTAAGCATAACTCCTAATCTAGACCTCCGATTGATGTGAAATTTTAGGGACATGATTAATAATCAGTAACAAAGGTTATTGTCCTTTCACATCTTCAAAAATCTCGTTTTATGATCATAAGGGCAATATGGTCAACATTTGGCAATTTAACGGAAACGTGCAACGAATTGGACAATCAAGGTAACAACCACAGAGGTTTATACTAACATGTTACAAGGTCCTAATGGAACTTTAAGGCATGTCTAAACCTATCAAAACCGGGTCAGAATCAAGGTCAAAGCAGAGAGTCAAACTATGCGACTTTCGGCTCCGAATCGGTTCAAAACAGAAAGTTGTCGAATCAAACAAGTTTAGAAAAGTCCGTACACTTATTACCAGGTTATATGAATGATAAAACAGGTTACACGCCTTCTATATCGTTAATTACGCGTTAAATCAAAGTTTAGCATTTCTGTTGACTTTTTCGGACAACGTTTGACTCGACAAACGACCTAGTTAGATCGGGAATCAGTGAGTACCCTTTTAAGGGTTTATTACCCACTTAATTACCTACTTATAACAACTTTCTATTCGACAAAACACTGGACCGTTTGTGTGTTATCGTTAAGTCAAACCGTAGTTATGACGGTTTGACTTCTAAGCTAAATACTAAGCATAACTTAATTAAGAAGGGTCAAACATACTTACACAAGTCCTATGAACGATTTGGAAAGCTTGATGATGGTCCTTGTGCTCCAGGAATGCTCAGAGATGAAGTTGGAATGGATGAACACAAAGTTGCAACTTTGTGTGACTTTATAAATTGATCAAAACCCATTTGATTGTTGACATGTAAGTCTAAGATTGATACAAGATGCATACAAGTGTCCCCTATAACCTCAAAACCAGTTTAGGAAGCCCATGGTATCAAGGAAGGGCAATTGGAGTCGGTTAAGGGACTGAACAGGCAGCTGTCTGTTTATTCTGCATCTGGCAGTCTGACGCGGCCCGCCTAAGATATTGTCAATTCTTACGCGGGCCGCATGGGCCTTGTGTTCAGGTTTCAAACTTTTCAAATATTGCACTTTTAGTCCCCGGTCCTCCTAAACGTCGCTTTCACTTCTATTCTTGCATTATGAGGCTTTTAAATTGATCTTTAGGGGCTTTAAAACTTATACCCACTTTGTGAAGTCCTTGGCCACTTTGTGTTTACCCGAAAAGTCATAAATTTCCATGTTGACGCTTCTAACCCCTCGCACACGAATTTTATCATAACTTTCTCATACGATAACGAAACTTGGTGAAATTTTTATGGTGCATTCTAGTGAGCATAATTAATCGTTACAAGGCTTTGGGTTTGCTAAAAGGTCACGCAGAGGTATATCTTAAACATGTTAACACAATTAACCCCTGTAGTTTGTAATCTCTCACTTTCTTTCACAATTCGCTTCGTATGATCCATGATCCATTCGTTTAGGGTTATAAACATCATGTAGGGTTATTGTAAAGTATATTTATTCATTGTTGACATTTTGAACCCTTATATTTACATAGTTTCATTGTTAGTCAATTTTAGTCCTTCAAGAACATTCTTTCACACGTTCAAACCTATGACACGTGTCAACACATTATAGGACGTGAATTTTCCGAGGTGTTACATCCTCACCCCCTTAAAAGAAATCTCGACCTCGAGATTTACTGAAACAAATAAGGGTAATTTTCTTTCATCGTGGACTCAACCTCCCACGTGTATTCGGGACCTCTACGGGCATCCCATTTGACCTTTACAATCGGTACATGCTTCCTTCGAAGCTTCTTAACCTGTCGATCCTCGATCGACAATGGTTTTTCCATAAATTTCAAGCTCTCATCTATATGCACATCTGTATGTGGTATGACCAGTGATTCATCTGCGAAACACTTTTTCAGATTGCAGATGTGAAATACATTGTGAATTCCACTGAGTTTAGCTTATAGGCAACTGACCCGACACGTTCGATAACCTCGAAAGGTCCTATGTATCTCGAGCTTAGCTTGCCTTTCTTACCAAATCGCATCACCCCTTTCCAGGGTGATACTTTGAGCAACACTTTGTCACCTACCTCGAAGTGAAAAGATTTACGCTTTGGATCTGCGTAGCTTTTCTGCCTATCTCGGGCAGCTTTGAGACGGTCCCGAATCTGGACAATCTTGTCCGTCATTTCGAACACTATCTCTGGTCCCGATAGCTGGACATCTCCAACTTCCGCCCAACAAACGGGCGTTCTACACTTTCTACCGTATAAGGCCTCGAAAGGCGCAACCTTAATGCTGGTATGGTAGCTATTGTTGTAGGAGAACTCGATTAACGGTAGGTGGTTATCCCAACTACCACCCAAGTCAATCACACATGCACGAAGCATGTCTTCCAACGTTTGAATAGTACGCTCACTCTGGCCGTCCGTCTGTGGATGGTAAGCCGTACTAAAATTCAAACGCGTGCCCAAAGATTGTTGGAAGCTTTTCCAAAAATGTGACGTGTATCTAGTATCTCTGTCAGAGATAATAGACACAGGTATGCCATGTAAAGCTACAATCTTATCCACGTACAGTTGGGCTAACATGTCGGAGCTATAAGTCTCCTTAATGGGTAGGAAATGTGCTGACTTAGTCAGTCTATCAACTATCACCCATATTGTGTCATTTCCTTTCCTTGTCTTGGGTAACTTGGTGATAAAATCCATAGTTACCATTTCCCACTTCCACGTAGGAAGTTCAGGCTGTTGTAGCAAACCTGACGGCTTTTGGTGTTCTGCTTTGACTTGCACACACGTCAAACATTTAGCTACATAGGCGGCAACAGACTTTTTCAAGCCTATCCACCAATAATTTGCCCTTAGATCCTGGTACATCTTATCAGCACCAGGATGAACGGAATATTTAGAGCTGTGGGCTTCCTGGAGGATAACATCTCGGAGTCCTCCATAAATTGGAACCCATATTCGTCCATTCAATCTAAGAATTCCATCCTTGCTAAGAGATAACTGCTCCTCAGTTACTCCTAGCTTTTCGTTAGGATAGTTAGCTTCCAACACAGCTTCCTTCTGTGCAGCTAACAACCTTTCATTCAAGCTGTTCTTTATTTCAATGCTCTTGGCATTGATTCGAATGGGTTTCACCCTTTCCTTCCGACTCAAGGCATCGGCGACTACGTTCGCCTTACTGGGATGGTATCTTATTTCACAGTCGTAATCATTAAGAGTTTCCATCCAACGGCGTTGCCTCATGTTCAAGTCCTTCTGATTGAACAGATGTTGAAGGCTCTTGTGATCAGAATAGATCACACATTTGATTCCATACAAGTAGTGCCTCCAAAGTTTTAGTGCGAATACAACGGCACCCAATTCCAAGTCATGGGTGGTGTAATTCTTTTCGTGCACCTTTAACTGGCGTGAAGCATAGGCAATGACTTTGCCTTTCTGCATAAGCACACACCCCATCCCGGTGTGTGATGCATCACAATAAACTACAAACTCCTCAATTCCATCCGGCAATGTCAATACTGGAGCATTGCTCAACTTTTGTTTCAGAATATCAAAGGATTCCTGCTGCTTAGGACCCCAGTCAAACTTAATCTTCTTACGTGTCAGCGAAGTCAGGGGTGCAGCAATCCTTGAGAAGTTTTCAATGAATCGCCTATAATATCCTGCCAAACCTAGGAAGCTACGAATTTCCGTAGGCGTCTTTGGCTCATGCCAATTCATGACAGCTTCAACTTTAGCGGGATCTACTTGGATACCACGCTCACTAACAACATGTCCAAGAAATTGGACTGCTCGAAGCCAGAATTCACATTTCGAGAACTTGGCATAGAGCTTTTCTTTATGAAGTAGTTCCAAAATGCAGTGAAGATGCTTCTCATGGTCAGCTTGGTTCTTTGAGTAGATGAGGATATCATCGATGAAAACGATGACAAATTTATCCATGTAAGGCTTGCAGACGCGATTCATGAGATCCATGAATGCGGCTGGTGCATTAGTGAGCCCAAAAGGCATCACTAGGAACTCGTAATGACCATAACGAGTCCTAAATGCAGTCTTGTGTACGTCTTCATCTCTAACCTTCAGTTGGTGATAGCCTGACCTTAAGTCAATCTTAGAGAAGAAACTTGCCCCTTGAAGTTGATCGAACAGATCGTCGATTCAAGGCAAAGGATACCTATTCTTGATAGTGACCTTATTAAGCTCACGGTAGTCGATGCACAGACGCATCGATCCATCCTTCTTCTTTACAAATAAAACTGGTGCTCCCCAAGGAGACAAACTAGGTTTGATGAAACCTTTGGCTAGCAAATCATCTAGCTGCGTTCTCAATTCCTTCATCTCTGTCGGTGCCAATCTATAAGGCGCCCTTGCTACCGGTGCTGATCCAGGAATAATGTCAATTCTGAATTCTACTTGCCTATCTGGTGGCAAACCAGGTAGTTCTTCAGGAAAAACTTCTGGGTATTCAGTAACGACGGGTATATCCCCAATCTTGGGCTTCGGCTCATCTATAATCACTTGTGCCATGTAGATGACACAACCTTTCTTTAAACACTTTGAGTCCTTGAGCATAGACATTTGCTCAGGCAGCCCATACTGGGTATCTCCCTGGATAGTAAGTGATTCACCAGACGGAGTCTTGATCATCACTTGCTTCTTGTTGCAAACAATCTGGGCCTGGTTATGAGATAACCAGTCCATACCTAAAACTATGTCAAAACCGGCTAGTTTCAAAGGAAGTAGAGACAAAGGAAAAGAGTGGTTCTTAATGGATATGAAACATCCATCTAATAACGTTGAGGCGGTTTCTAAAGTGCCATCTGCTAGTTCCACCTCATACTTCACACTTAAGGTCTTAACAGGTAGTTTCAATAATTCACAAAACTTATTATCTACGAATGACTTATCAGCGCCTGAATCAAATAATACTCTCGCATAAACATCATTTACGAGGAAGGTACCTGTTATCACATTGTCGTCCTTGACGGCTTCCTTAGCATCCATCCTGAAGACCCTAGCATTGGTCTTCTTGGCCTCTTCAGGCTTCTTGGCGTATTTTGGGCAATTGGTCTTGATGTGCCCCTTTTCATTGCAACCGTAGCAGGTCGCATCCTTCATCTTCTTGCAATCCAAGGTCTTGTGTTCCTTGGTCTTGCACAAACCACATGCAAAAGTTTTCGATTGTGAATTCGAATTCGATTCATACCTGCACTTCCCAAAGTGCTGTCTCTTGCAGATTTTACATCTGGGTTTTTCACCCGACTGCTGACCATTCTTCCTAAATCCTGACCCCTTCCTGTGGTCATTGTTTCCTTTATGCTTCTTGTCTGAACGTCGTGAGTTGTCATCCTCACGCTTCCTCTTTTCGGTATCGGTGTTCCTCTGCGATTTCAGCCTGACCGCATCCAAGGTAAGAGACAGTGATATGTCCGCTACAGACCGAAAAGTAGCTGGTCTGGAGGCCTTCACACTTGCCTTGATCTCCGGGGCCAAACCCCCGATAAAACGAGCAATACGTTTAGGTTCCGGGGTTACTAAGTATGGAACCAATCTTGACAAAGTGTTGAAACTGGTAAGGAAGGCCTGACAGTCTAGGTTTCTCATGACCAGTGACAAGAAGTCAGCTTCAATTTTCTCAACCTCATGCTGAGGGCAGTAGTTTTCCTTGATCAACGACATGAATTCTTCCCAGGTCATATTATACAACGGGATTTTCCCCGTAGCTTGGATCAAAGATCTCCACCAAGCTAATGCTTCTCCCTTGAAAGACTGAGACACGAATTTCACAATATCCCTATTATCACAACCACTTATATCCACTACCGTATCCATCTCGTCTAACCAAGTCATGCAATCTACTGCTCCTTTTTCCCCAGTGAAGTCTCTGGGTTTGCACGAAACGAAGTACTTATAGGAGCAACCCTTATTACGGGGTTCTTGATTCTGTATGACTCTTTGGGATGGAACACTCCTTCGGTTTGATGAGTGGTGAGAATTACTGTTGTGGGCAGTGTGGGTCCTGGAGGGTGTTCTAGAGTGTGGTGCAGATTGGGTCCTTGTATGGGTACCACCGGATTCATGGAGCTGTCTATCTATAGCTCGATTAACGGCATTATCTATCATTGCCTGTAATTCTGCACCCGCTACATTTACTCGGGCATTATCATGCTCCCTCCCTGGGTGACTGTTGACCTCGTTTGAGTCTGCCATGTAGCTTGAACTGTTACATATTGACAATAATTTATTGGTGAGTTTATTATAAAATTGTCTTTTATGGCAATTTATTAACCGTGGTAAACATAGACCATATATGGTTAATTTATTACTCACATTTAATTAGGACTTCTATTATAATTTATCCTAATTATAAAACAATAACAGTTTTATTTGTAGCACAAAAGGCCTAGTCACAAGGACAATTTAAATCACAAGCTATGATTTCAAAGAATCAAGGCTTTAAGGTTTGAACATAGTTCATTACCTTTTTCGGACAGGGAGTCATAGCCACCACTGTCTTTTGGCTCATGTAGAAATGAGCAAGGCCCGTAGGCATTGTATTACCAGGGTATGGTCAAAATATGATCATCTTAATTGATGATTTAAACCCATGATTCAGAGATCATTAAGTTGGGTTAGGAATCTTTTGAAGAATCCTATAATAAGAATGACGTGTGTGATTTTGACGGATCACATCTGCCAGGAGCGTTAACATGTTTTCAGATGTTAACTGGGATTAGAATCTTTTATACAGGTCTTACCATCTTGGCCAAGTCTTATTATGACATGTAGGCTAGGTTTTACCTCTAAGATTCTTATTTAATATTTAATGGGCAGATCATTATTAAAAGGAATGATTTTATTTCAATTATTTCATGTATAATATATAAATGCATAGATGACAGAAATAAAATTTTCAAACTTAACATTCCATTAAAATTTAAAAGTAGTACACTTTGCCCTAAATGGGACTTTCACTTAAACACTTGCCCACGCAGGAGCTATACAGATAATACATGTCCTCACAGGGACTGTTTACAAAAGTAAATGTCCACGCAGGGTCTAATAGAGACAGGTCCTCGTAGGGACTAAGTACCAAGATAGATGTCCTCGCAGGGACTACATACACACATAAATAAATGTCCACGTAGGGACTTGATTTAAACAAGGAAATACAATAATACATATTGGGATTTAACGATCCCGTTTCTTCTTTCCCTTCAGCAAACTTGCCAAACCACTCATGAATCCCTGATTCTTCCTACGCTCTCTCTGGAGGTCTCGCTCAACCCTGTCCATCCTTTGACGGAGATCCTCCTGCTCGGGCGGGGAAAACCGTGGTGGCTGATGCTGAAGTGGTGGCTGAGCAGGTACTTGATACCCACGAGTTGGGTATCCCACTCCCCAGGGTGCTCCATAAGGTCCCTCTGGGTGAAGGGCATTGTAGTCTGCTGCCACCTGGTATGGGTCGACCTCGGCATAATTATAGTTAGTGTATGCCGGCGGTCCGTATGGATTGTAAGCTGCGGGAGCAGTATAAGCAGGGATAGGGTTGCCAAAACCCAGTGATGGCGGTGCAATAGGTGCCGAATTCACATCTGAAACTGGAACTGAAGGTCCACCCATCTGTGGTTCTTCATATAGAGGCGGGTAGTGGCTGCCACTAGGGTGTTGAGGGGTACTGAAATGAAACTCCCCTCCCCGTGCTGACATCCGTGCGCCAGTCCTCCTACGTCTTGGTGGTTCTGGAGGCTCTAGATGAACTGGCGGCGGTGGTGGCGGTGGCGTGACTGCCACAAAACGTGGATCCTCAGAGGGATCTTGCTGCTGCTGCTGCTGCTGGTGAGGCGGTGAATGGTGAGATGGTGTAAAGTACCACTCACACCGATCGAACCGTGCCTGGTGACTATCCGGACCCTGGTATGGTGATCCATGGAAAGATGAACCATCAGAGATCACAAAAGGATGGTTAGGGGTTCCGGTTGAAGCCTCGACGGGATCTGTGTCCTCGTCCATGTCTTGATCACCGGAAAAGTGATCCTCCGATCCTAGTGGGTTAAAACCCCCTGGTTCTGGTAGGTAGTCCGCCGGGTTAAACTGGCCCCGAAAGACAGGAGTAGGGTCGCCGAAGGAATTTTGCGATAAGGATCGCTGTAAAGGTATGTATGAAGGTTGCGGGTTGTTGGGCTCATTCTCGGACTGAGGCCCAAAGGAGTGATGATATGGAGGCGTCGAGCTATGCGACGTGGATTGTCTGGCAGGCTCCTCATAGATCCTCCAAGGTTCTCGCGGTTCGACACTCCTTGTAGAAGAAGGAGTTCGCCGTTGCGAAGGCCCTGCCTCGTGGTTGTTTGGGGCGCTGATTGGCCCTTTTCCTCGATCTCCTCGCCTGAATCTTGGTGGCATTGCTAAACCTGTTAATACAAACAAGGTAACAACATGGAAAAAAAATGAAGGACAAAATTAAAATTAAAATAAAAACATTTTGGATTATTCCTAAGTTCTTTGTTTAGACTTGAAGATTTAGGAATGTGCAATTGTGTAACTGAGATTAAACACAAAAGGATAGTGTTTAATTCACTCAGCGTTGGCTCTGATACCAACCTGTCACACCCCGAATTTCCACGTATTACTGGTGGGCCCGGTAGGGGAGTATCGTGACGTGGTTGGTAACATAATAGTCAAACAACACAATATTTAAATGCACAGCGGAAGCAAAGTATAGATTCATTTCAACCAAACAATATTGTAATATTAAGTATCACAAGCAGTTGAATATAAATCCACAGGTAGATCAAAATAAAAGGAAACAATGTTCAACAGTCTATGACATCCAAGCTTGCGAGACTTATTGTGGATGCTAGGAGAAAAGCCAGCCTATTACGCGTAGTACCTGCACTTAACCTTTTTTTTGAGAAAATACATCAGTTTAAACTGGTAAATACAATCAACCGACTCATTTTGAAAAGAGTTTAAGAAAATGAATTTAAGGCACAAATAATATTTTATAACTTGGGATAATTATTCGAATATAATACTTGTAAAGGATTTACATGTTATTTATGCGTTCAGTAGCCCGGATCGAGCCGGGTTAAAGATCAATAGACACACCACATTATGTATATGAAACACCGACGGGCGTACGCCTACGCCCCGTGCTTAGGTCGTGGCCATTTCGTAAAATGATGCCAGGGATATCCGGGACATGGTCATTAACCCCCCCAAAGGCTTTAAGCAAACAAAACAATTTAAACGAGACATCTCAATACTTTAACCATCATACAATAATGCCCGACCAAGCGGTATTTTATATACCGTACCCCAAGCCCGTATAAGGAAAATAAGTTAAAAGTATTTACCTGAGCAAGTATAAATCAAAATCAGCGAGTGCAAGTATCTTTTACTGGTCCTCCTAATCTGGAATGAAGGTTTATAATAACCTATTAGAATCCTAACGGGTCTTTAGTTAAGCTTAAGCTTAGACCGGTTAGTTTTTAAAGATACGGTTCGCACGCATGATTAAGCGAAGACCGGATAGAATGTGATTTAGACCCAACAAGTTTGAAGACTTGCTTAATATGGGTATATTATACACATTTTGGATTTTGAGATAAAATCGATAAGGTTTGACCCGTTTCGGCTAATTTATGTAAACTAGTTACATAAACCGAACCGAACGCGCATAAAGCGTAACGGGTAACCATAAGAGTCCTAAACAGGTTTCCTAAGTTAACATGCCTTAAATATGTTGTGATATCAGAAGGATACCTTCCATTATGCCCAAAACGAGTTTAATCTCATATTAAGCCCCGTAGGGGTATTTTGGTCATTTTAAAGATTATAAAAAGGGATTAATTAAGCTTCTGTGATCCGGGTCCGATTAAGTCAGAAAAATAACTTATTTTAACAGGTTACATCAGTTGATAATAAGTCTCAAGAGACAAAATGGTTTTAAACTCAAACTACGCGTATAATAGGCGTATAAAGCCGTTTTAAGCGACGTACGGTTTAAAATAGGATTCTGAGTTTTCTGATCAGTTAAACCAGTTCAAAACACTTCATTTATTATTTAAAATCAGTAGCAATTGGATTGGTATCAAAAGGATTTGTAAAACTCATTTTATGGCCGAAAAGGGTATATTCGGTATTTACCGAATCAAGGCACTAATCCTCGCTTATGATCAGTTAAAAATAATTAAAAATCTTTAAAAATCCCAAAATATTATATTACATCAGTGGGTAAAAGGTTTGGTGTCGAAAATTGGGTTTAGATAGGTTTTACGCTAATGACGTCGTTTAATTACTAAGAATCGTTATAATTACATCATTAAGCATAACTCCTAATCTAGACCTCCGATTGATGTGAAATTTTAGGGACATGATTAATAATCAGTAACAAAGGTTATTGTCCTTTCACATCTTCAAAAATCTCATTTTATGATCATAAGGGCAATATGGTCAACATTTGGCAATTTAACGGAAACGTGCAACGAATTGGACAATCAAGGTAACAACCACAGAGGTTTATACTAACATGTTACAAGGTCCTAATGGAACTTTAAGGCATGTCTAAACCTATCAAAACCGGGTCAGAATCGAGGTCAAAGCAGAAAGTCAAACTATGCGACTTTCGGCTCCGAATCGGTTCAAAACAGAAAGTTGTCGAATCAAACAAGTTTAGAAAAGTCCGTACACTTATTACCAAGTTATATGAATGATAAAACAGGTTACACGCCTTCTATATCGTTAATTACGCGTTAAATCAAAGTTTAACATTTCTGTTGACTTTTTCGGACAACGTTTGACTCGACAAACGACCTAGTTAGATCGGGAATCAGTGAGTACCCTTTTAAGAGTTTATTACCCACTTAATTACCTACTTATAACAACTTTCTATTCGACAAAACACTGGACCGTTTGTGTGTTATCGTTAAGTCAAACCGTAGTTACGACGGTTTGACTTCTAAGCTAAATACTAAGCATAACTTAATTAAGAAGGGTCAAACATACTTACACAAGTCCTATGAACGATTTGGAAAGCTTGATGATGGTCCTTGTGCTCCAGGAATGCTCAGAGATGAAGTTGGAATGGATG
Source organism: Helianthus tuberosus (assembly GCA_030545235.1). Classification (NCBI taxonomy): domain Eukaryota; kingdom Viridiplantae; phylum Streptophyta; class Magnoliopsida; order Asterales; family Asteraceae; genus Helianthus; species Helianthus tuberosus. The sequence goes on from CM060406.1 coordinate 68,681,752, forward strand.
AACACAAAGTTGCAACTTTGTGTGACTTTATAAATTGATCAAAACCCATTTGATTGTTGACATGTAAGTCTAAGATTTATACAAGATGCATACAAGTGTCCCCTATAACCTCAAAACCAGTTTAGGAAGCCCATGGTATCAAGGAAGGGCAATTGGAGTCGGTTAAGGGACTGAACAGGCAGCTGTCTGTTTATTCTGCATCTGGCAGTCTGACGCGGCCCGCCTAAGATATTGTCAATTCTTACGCGGGCCGCATGGGCCTTGTGTTCAGGTTTCAAACTTTTCAAATATTGCACTTTTAGTCCCCGGTCCTCCTAAACGTCGCTTTCACTTCTATTCTTGCATTATGAGGCTTTTAAATTGACCTTTAGGGGCTTTAAAACTTATACCCACTTTGTGAAGTCCTTGGCCACTTTGTGTTTACCCGAAAAGTCATAAATTTCCATGTTGACGCTTCTAACCCCTCGCACACGAATTTTATCATAACTTTCTCATACGATAACGAAACTTGGTGAAATTTTTATGGTGCATTCTAGTGAGCATAATTAATCGTTACAAGGCTTTGGGTTTGCTAAAAGGTCACGCAGAGGTATATCTTAAACATGTTGACACAATTAACCCCTGTAGTTTGTAATCTCTTACTTTCTTTCACAATTCGCTTCGTATGATCCATGATCCATTCGTTTAAGGTTATAAACATCATGTAGGGTTATTGTAAAGTATATTTATTCATTGTTGACATTTTGAACCCTTATATTTACATAGTTTCATTGTTTGTCAATTTTAGTCCTTCAAGAACATTCTTTCACACGTTCAAACCTATGACACGTGTCAACACATTATAGGATGTGAATTTTCCGAGGTGTTACATAATGTTACACGTGTTACTTTTGTTAAAACCAGCCCTTTCTTGGACACAAAAAGGAGCTACACATATGTAACACATGTTTGTAACGTGTGTTACACTGGAGGGTAACACATCTAAAACAATTGTTGTGGGGAGCACAACTGTCCAGTCTAGAAAACAAAAACAAAAACAAAAGCTATACGATGACAAACAAATACGAAAGGTTGTGCTAACATATGTTACATGTTTGTTTAGTGCTTGCAGCGAGGGAGTTGGTTCTACCAGATAGTAGTTGTTTGAAGTGTATGGTAACTGTTTACATATGTAACCTTTTTTGGGTCGTTTTGCTTAGTTTTTTTTTATGTGTGAAATGATGCAGATAAAAACTCAAAATTTGGGGAGTTTTCAAGTTCAGGGCATAATTGGGTAGAAGGTAACTAGCGTTAGTTATGTTACTACTATTTTTTTAATTAGTAGATTAAAAATACTGGACTGTAACTTGTGTTATTATGACTTGACCATAGCAGTTGCAGCCAAACAAGAAGGGATCTTGGCAGGAAGAAAGAGAACCACAATATCGGATACGACAAAAGATGGCCATAAAGCGAAAGAAGAGAGATGGAGAAACCGATGAAGAATGGGAACAAGAAGTCGATAAAGGGCAGGTGGTGGGTACCTTTGACATTGTACAGAAGTTACCCTCCAGTGTAACACATGTTACAAACATGTGTTACATATGTTCAACCTCTTTGTTACCAAAAATCGGGGCTGCACATATGTAAGACATGTTTGTAACTTATGTTACACTAGAGGGTAACACATGTATGATCATTTTTGGATCATTTGTATATATTTAAGTATAAACCTACAACATCGATACCCCCAAAAAGGTTACACGTGTTACGACAGAATGGGAAATGTGTAGCAGCGTTCAATACTGTTCTTTCACTCTATAGTGTGTAACATGTGTGACATGGCGTTTGTCAGCAAAACATATAACTTGTAAGGTGATACGGTTGTATCTTTAAAATATGTTTATCTATAAGTACTTACATGTTACAGGTGGTATCTTTAAAACATGTTTAAACTGGAAACACTTACAAAATATAAAGCAAAGTTACACAAGATGTAACATGTGTAAACTGGAAACACTTGTGTAACATTTTGGTGTAACACATGTTACAGGTTGTATCTTTAAAACATGTTTACCTATAAGTACTTACAAAATATAAAGCAGAGTAGGAACACAACTTTTAAGGATGTTACTCACGTTGTAGAGAAGATGTTACATGTGCACACACAATTAACATGTGTAACATGGCGACAAGTGTCATGTGTGATCTTTTTTTGTTACCCTAGGGTGCTAAACATATTACAACATTCATAACGCACGTAAACTTATACTAACATCCGTCCCTATGTCCACAGATGATCTTGAACATACTCCACGTTACCATCTTTACGAGTCTTCTAATGGCACTAAATTGTGGACACCGAATCTCAACGAGCAATATCATCCTATTATTGTTAAATCATACGTCACACTGGAAGAACTTCTTGCCATGTATAAGACTTATGACCAATAAGTTGGGTTCAGTGTAAAAAATATACGTTAATGCAGTTTTTTATCTACTAATAACATTGTTAATAACAAGTCTATGTACATATGTAACATGAAGTGTATCGTTTGTCCCTTTAATTCGTTACACTAGTCTCATATACTTATAGTTACATATATTACTTGTTTGTTCATTGATATGACATTTTGGATGATGTAATGTTGTTACATATGTAATTTTACTAAGTTTAAATTGACACCAAAGGGGCTGACATATGTAAAACATGTTTATAATATATGTTACACTATTGTGTAACATATGTAACACATGTATAGCCATTTTACATGTGTTACAATGTCAAGGTTACACGTGTTACATATAGTTGTTGCATCCCAAAAAAAATTGTCGTCACATCAACATCCGTATTCATCCAAAAATGGGCATACTAACAATGAAAATAAAAATGAATTTTATATCAATATTTGTAATGCTTCTAAAAATGGTCTTCACAACAACATCCATCTTCACAACACATAGCAGCCAACCAAAAAACACACCATCGTCACCACGAAAACCTGATGATGCGTTGTAATCCTTTGGCGGGCTTCGCTTCTTGATAACCATCTTCATCTTGAACACAAAACATCTTTTCACCTATGAACAAAACAAGTAAACAAGTGTTACAAAGTGGATGTTTTAAAAAAAAACTGTTTTCATCCATTTGTAATAGAGACGCGTAAGTAGGTAAAAACCTGCTGTAACACGTGTTACATTTGATGTATCTTTACGTTGAGGAGGGGATTATAAAAAGAAAATGCACGTCTGAGTAAAAAGTTGTAACACGTGTTACAACGGTTGTTTACAGAACTTTCAAATAAGTGACAAGCCAGACGATAGCCAGTGGTACAAATGGATGTTTTGAAAAATCTAACACGTGTTGCGTTGGATGTATCTTCAAGCTGAAGATGGGATTATAAAAAGGAAAATGCACAACATTAAAAAAGTTGTAACACGTGTTACAACGGTTGTTTTAAGAACTTTCAAATAAACAAGTGTTGCAAAGTGGATGTTTTTAAATAACTGTTTAAATCAACGTAATAGAGACGTGTAAGTAGGTAATTTCCTTTTGTAACACGTGTTACATTGGATGTATCTTTACGTTGAAGATGGGATTATAAAAAGGAAAATGCACAGCTGAGTAAAAAGATGTAACACGTGTTACAACGGTTGTTTTAAGAACTTTCAAATAAACAAGTGTTACAACGTGGATGTTTTAAAAAAAATGTTTTCATCCATTTGTAATAGAGACGTGTAAGTAGGTAAAAACAGTTAGTATTCAGATCAAAAGCCCCAACAAGCAATCAAACTAACAAAAACAGTTACTGTTCAGATCAAAAGCCTCAAACAAACAAGCAACCAAACCAACCACAATTTTTTTTTGTAAAATAAACGAGATCATCAACGATTATATTATGGACTTTTTAAATGTAACTAATATATAACAACAACAACAACAATCATTATCTCAATTCTAATTTTTTTTAATACATTTAAAATAAAAAAAATACCCATCAAACTATCAAATCTATTTTACTAATACACACACAAAATCATTCAACTTTTACCAAATAAATAACATTAAGACATGGAACCAGTCCATGTCATACTTGTGAGTATGTTCTTTGTGTTCTAACAAGTTTTTCTCTCAACCAAAACCCATGTAACCAAACGATTTCTGACCTGCTTCTCTCTCACACAATTGTGTGTGTTCTTGGTGTTCTAACAACTTTCTCTCTAAAACCCATGAACCAAATGATTTCTGACCTGCTTCTCACTCACACACTTGTGTGTGTTTTTGGTCTTGGTGTTCCAATAACTTTCCCTCTCTAGAAACTCATGCAACCAAACGATTTCAGCCTGCTTCTCTCTCACACACTTGTGTGTGTGTGTTCTTGGTGTTCTTCATGAACACGATGGAGAATCTTGTTTCTCTTTCTCTCACACGCTTGTGTGTGTGTTTTTTGTGTTTCTCTTTCTTTAACAATAACGATCCAGGCTTGCTTCTCTCACACACACTTGTGTGTGTGTTCTTGGTGTTTATATTGAAACATGAAGAGAGAGAGAGAGAGGATGAGAGAATGGATGAAGATGGTTTGATGGTGAATGTACAAAAGAGAAAGAATGGATGATGATGGTTTGAAAAAGGTGATGGATGATGGGTTGGGGTATAATCGAGTGGGGATGGTGGGGAAATGTGTTGGTTGGTGAAAAGTAGAAAGCACATTCTTCAAAGAAAAGAACAAAAAGACCAAAATACCTTAAAGCATGGGTTTAGATGAGGTGATGTGGACGAATGTGGTCCACATATTCTAGTTTGCTAAGTTTTCTCAATAAAATTGGTTTTCTCCATATACTTACACTATATATATATATATATATATATATATGCCACATAATACAAAATAATTTCTTAGATTAACATATAATATATTTACATTTTTATTTACTTTATAGTGATAAAAATATGTATGTTATTTACAGTGGCGGAGCTTTACCAAAAGTTTCGATGGGGCGTAAAGTCATGGGACACAAATTTTTTTTCCTATCGTTACGTTTTGGGTCGGGCCGGCTATTCGATTCGGGTTGGGTCAAATAATAATAGTTTCAAATAAAACTAAAAAAAAATTCATTCATTCTAAGGACCCATTCTTACAGATAAAAAACTAAATATTGTTTAACAAACAAAAGACCAATATATTTATAATGGTACGAGATAAATGAAACATGGACGAAGAATTACAACTTAGCCCGACGACCTTTAAGATTTAAAGTGGTAACAAACTTTACTCTAATTTATATATTGTATAAATATTTAGGCAAAATAACTGGAGGGCGATCCTATATAATTTTAAAATTTTCGGACGAAAAATCAGAAATTATACACTTCTAATCGAAACATTGGAGGGGACGGGTGCACCCCGGGCACCTACTGTTGGAACTTTTGAGATCGTTCATACTTGTGTTGGATTAGTATTATAGTGGTTTGTAGCTAATTTAATAGTATAGGGGCTTATTTTGTAATTGTATAGAAGTTGTAATCCTGACTTGGTGTAGTTAAGATTCCAGCAAATTTATAAATTTGCTGGCAAGTCAGGAACACTATAAATAGCCCTTGTATTGTAACCACTTCAAGCTTTTGGCTCTCTTAATGAATATTGGTGTTGTTTATATTCAATCATTGTTCTTGTGCTCTAATCTGATATCCAAGGTGCTTTACTGATTTACACTCTTGTTTGGATTCAATACAACACTTGTTGTATTCATTAATCCATTAGCTTCACCTTCATCTTTGATCATTCTTAACTTTTCATAGTTCAAACACTTAATCAATAGGTGTTTTGGGCTAAAACAACCAACCACTGTGATCCGGATTGATATTGGGATCTACAATTTGGTATCAGAGCCTTAGTGCTCTTGGTTGTTGTGTTCTTGTTGAGATTTTTCATAGTTTTGAAGGTTTTTCAAAAGTTTCAAGGTTTTCAAATTTTTGGACTTAAAATGGATTGATTTGGTGTGTTTAATCGATAGGTTGTTGTTAATATATGATTAGGGAGTCATTTTGGACATTTTGATGCATCAAAAGGTGGTTTTTGAGCTGTTTTTGAGTGATTAGAGGGTTTTAGTTCGTGTTAAACCCTCTGTCCAGCGAAATTAATATGAATACAGCGAATAATATTTGAAGATAGCGAAATTAATTTTTGAATGTAGCGAAAATATTGTTGAACATTGCGAACATAGCGAAATCTTTTCGAAGCTCATCGCATGATCACTAATTTCGACGATCATCATTCGAGCGAAATTATTGATTATCGGTGAAATAGTGTCAAGTGACCCTGTAGCGAAATTATCGAAGGCGACTTCGAGAACTGTGATATTGAACCACAGCGTTCTTATCACGGTAATCGGCGAAATTAGTCAAACTAACGTTTGTGTTGCTTGTATCAGCGGAATTAGCTTGATTCGCTCGTGCAGGACATCATCGTGTACCAACGAAGATAGGAGATCGGTGAAGATTTTCAGCGAAATTGTTCGTGCTTCTCAAATCATCAGCGAAATTAATACTGTTACCGGCTTGTAGTGATCTGTCAGCGAATTTAGCCTCTGATCAGCTCTCTTTTGTCAAAATCAAGCCAAGATGTCGTTGAATCAACTAAGTCCAATTGCTCAAGCGGAACTTGAGACCGGAACCACTACTAGGCCACCAAAGTTGAAAGGGGCTGAAGACTTCAGCACTTGGAAGACTCGCATCCAGTCGTTCTTCGAATACACGGACTACAATCTGTGGGTCTCAGTCACCGCTGGACCCCACATTCCAACGGTTGTTTGTAATGACGTGGTAGTTGCTAACCCTGACCCCACAACCTTCACTGAAGAAGACAAGGCCCTAATCCAACGCGATCGCCGTGCGCATGCAGCCTTAACCATGGCTCTGTCAACTGATGACTGCAACATGTTTGAAGAACACCGAACTGCAAGTGCACTCTGGAATGCATTGATTGAGTATTATGAGGGAAATGAAGAGCTAATTGAAAGTAAGAGAGACATGGTGCAGAAGCAATACGACATGTTCTATGGAGTTCGTGGAGAAAGTCTGTCCGATCACATCAGTCGCTTTCTGAATATGATGACCAAAATGAAGAAGGCAGGAAATCCTGTCACAAACCGTGCTGCCATCAAGAAGCTGCTGGATTCACTCCCTAAGGAATGGAGTCTTCAATGCATGATGATCAAGAAGGATTTCCTCAATAATCCAAATCCTGTCACACTGTCCGACTTGATCAACACCCTAAGAGCCTTCGAAATGGATGTCAACAAACGAGAGATGAACACTGCTGGTTATCCACCAAAGTCAACTCAAACCTCTGCTGGATTGAAGAATGTGGCATTTCTTGCTTCAGGTGGCATCAGTCCACAAGCTTCCGACTTAATTTATGCCAATGCTTCCGCAAGCGCTTCGAAAGCTCTACAACCTAGTGAGAAGACTATCACGGTTGGTGATACACAAGCATTGAAAGTGTCAACTGAAAACGTGGCACTCTTCAACATGTTTCTGAGCAGCTATGAAGCTTTGATGTCTGGAGAATTGAAGAAGGAGATGTTCACTGCTGAAGACATGTATCAGGTTGATCCAGATGACATGGAAGAAATGGATCTGAAATGGCAAATGGCCATGATCACTTTGAGATTAAAGAAATTTCAAGACAAAACAGGAAAGCGTTTGGGTCTTGGAAAAGCTGGCTTTGATAAATCCAAACTAAGATGCTACAACTGTAAGAATCTGGGCCACTTCAAGCGTGACTGCCCCTTGTTGAAAGAAGGAAACATCGAATCAACTCCTGCTGTAAAACAAATCACCGTTGAAGAAAACAAGAACAATGCGTCTCCTAGTACGCCAAAAGCCTTAGTCGTTGAAGATTATGATTGGCGTGAGGAAATTCCTGAAGCCAAGGAACAAGTCAACAAAGCTCTTATGGCAAAGATCTCAAGCGGATCATCATCAAAGCAGTTTGAGAAACCGACAGCTGGAATTCCAAAAGGTGACAACATCTCTGACAAGGGTTTGAAAAGCATTCTCACCTCTCCGGAGCCTGAAAAAGAAAAGAAGTCTGAAGAAGCAAAGGAGCAGATTCCTAAGGATGCATCTGACCAGAAGAAAGACAAAGAAAAAGCCTCAGCCGCAGCAACGAAAACAGAATCTTCCAAAGAAAAGGCTGACAAAGACTTGGTAAACAGTATTCCACATAACTTTAAAGTAAAGTTATGCTCACAAGCATGCGTTGATGTCGTAGCACATTACAAGTCTCTTAATCTAGAATTTGAGAGACAAAAAGACAAAGCCTTAAAAATGAATAACAACTTAAAATGAACGAGGCCGCATATCAGAGAAAGTTGAACTCAACTTTAGCTGAAATGCAAACTCTAAAAGAATTTGTGATTAGAAAAGATTTTATCATTAACGATCTCACAGATAGACTAGAAAAGGCTTTGAACGAAAAGAACAAATTGCAAATTATCATCGATAAATGGAATGTCAGTCAAAAGGCCTTTACTGACATCAAAAACTGCCAGCGACCAACATATGTAAAAGATGGGATCGGGTACAAGGAAATGAAAGAAAACTTTTTCTTCCTCCACATAGCAAAAACTATGTGCCTATACCAACTCCTCATCCTGAAAATGATCTCATAAATGAAAAGGCCTCTATAGAACAAAACGATTTTTGTGAGAACGAAACAACCGCTAACTTTTCTAAAAGTAATGCAGATCCAATTGTGTGTAAAGAAGATGTGTGCGATGAGGATGGAGACTGCGGCGGTTCAAAAATAGGAATAGGCTATTCAGGCGACAGTTATTCTACTGTTAACTGGTTCGCCTGGAACTGTTCTAAGCAAGACAATATTCGGGATGAATGTAATAATTTAATTAGGACGGATGACTGTAATGGCTGTGTGCCTAAATTTAAATCTTCGAAATGACTGTAAGGGCCATGTGCCTACATTTGAGACCCGTGATCATGAACATGCCGTGTTTGAATGTCATGATTTGAATTCCGTATTTTGTGATGATAAAATTGTTTGTGAATCTCCTGTATTTGTGCCAGAATTGAAAAAGAACAGCTTTGGAAAATTCCTCACAGAGGAAATTCCAGAATTTATTCCTTGTCGAACAGGTATGACAGATTCAGAAAAGATCATCACTGAAGATCACTGCAATGAAGACTCAAGCATTACTGCCTCAGAAGATGAAAAGAAGACTTTAAGTGAAGATCGAACAACAGATGATGAAAGTCCTGAATTTTCAAGTGAAGAAACCTCAAAGACCTTCAGTAAAGATCAATCAACAAATGATGAAAGCTTCGATGGTTCAAGTGTTGAGACAATTGAAGACCAAGATTCAGGAAGTTCAGGTGAAGATCAAAGCTGCAATGATTCAAGTTACGAAGCAAGTGGAGAACTAAATTCCAGTGAATATCAAACATCAGAAAGCTCATCAGATTTCGACAGCGATGAAGAATGCTTAGAAGATGAAAGTCGAGTTGAAAAGAAAATGAAGAAAGCAGGAAGCTCAAGACACTCATCACATACATCATCTTCTAACACCAAAAGGCCCAGACATAAACGATGTTTTCGCTGTAGTCATTTTGGACATACAACGAAACATTGTAAAACCAAGAATTTTTCTAAACCAGAATATGATTTTGTTAAGAATTTCACTGATCAACTTGATTATCTTAAGAAATCTGTTAAAAATCTGGTTGATTCAACAGCTTATTTTTGGAGGCAAAAAGAAGATACCGTGGGACAAAACCACGATAGATCCAAAGTAAAGCAAATCTGGGTTCCCAAATCAATCTAATTTGTATATATTCTTATATTTCAGAATAAACTCCAAAAATGGCTTCGAATGCTCATGGAGTACATCTGGCACGTCGACAGCGGATGTTCAAGACACATGACAGGCTTGAAGGAGCGTCTGAAGAACTTTCATTTTATTGATGGTGATTTCGTGTCATTCGCTGGAGACGAAAAGGGAGGGAAGATTGTTGGAATAGGAGATGTGGTATCTGAGGCCCTCACCTTGGAAAACGTCAACTATGTTCCAGAATTGTGCTACAATCTCATGAGTGTATCACAAGTCTGTGATAAAGGAATATCGGTGCTTTTCAACGACATGGAATGCTTGTTTCTGAAGCCTGAATATGTCGTACCTGCAGAAATGATCATGCTCACTGCTCCTAGACAAAACAACACATACGTGCTCAACATGAAAAATGCCAAGACAAATGATAACCTGACCTGTTTGATTTCAAAGGCTTCAGAATCGGAGTCACTGCTTTGGCACAGGCGATTGGGGCATGTAAATTTCAAAAATATGAACAAACTCTCTAAGTTAAACTTAGTGAGAGGACTTCCGATAAAATAATTTCCTTTTTCTGAGAAATGTATAGCATGCGCCCAGGGAAAGCAACACAAGAAATCGCATAAGTCCAAAGCAGTGAACACGATTGCTGCGCCTCTTCAGTTGTTGCATATGGATCTGTTTGGTCCAATTAGTGTTAAAAGTCTTGCTAAAAGTTCTTACTGTTTGGTGATTACAGATGATTTCTCTCGTTTCTCATGGGTCTATTTTCTTAAGGCAAAGAGTGAGACAGCTGAAATTCTCAAGGCATTCATTCCCTTGATTGAAAACGTAACCAAGTTAAAAGTGAAGTCGATCAGAAGTGATAACGGTTCCGAGTTCAAAAATCAAACCTTCATATCCTTCTGTGCAGAGAAGGGAATTCATCTCCAATACAGTGCAGCCAGAACTCCGCAACAAAATGGAGTCGCTGAACGCAAGAACAGAACGTTGATCGAGGCCGCAAGGACCATGCTGGTGGACTCAAAGCTTCAAATCATCTTCTGGGCAGAAGCAGTAAATACAGCATGCTACGTTCTGAACAGGGTTCTCATTGTAAAACCACACGGAAAAACGGCATATGAACTTCTCTTCAAAAGAAAGCCGCTTATTGACTTTTTCAGACCATTTGGATGTTCGTGCACTCTTCTAAATACTCAAGAAAATCTCATCAAGTTCGAAGCAGTGGGTGATATATGCTACTTCATGGGATATTCATCCACTCAGAAAGCCTACAGAGTCTACAACAAAAGAACAAAGATGGTGATTGAATCATACTATGTTGATTTTCAAGAAGGAAACTACACCAACACTGGAAGTACTCCCGATTGGTTCTATGACGTGGGTGTGATTTTCAACACCTTCGAAATTCCAGAAAATATTCCAGCAGCAGAACCCATTAAAGACGAACAAGTTGAACCTCTGTTCGATCCTTCAGATATTGGTGTAACTCCGTTTACTACCCGTTTCACTCCATTCTCTGCTGATCCACTTCTCTCTGTGGATGAAGCAACTGGTGACACTTCGCCTGAGAACACCCCAGAAAACGGTGCTTCTTCTTCACAGGCAAACGTGGATGAACCAACTCAAGAAGATGATCCTCCAGTCATTTACGTGGACGAACACTTCACCAATCTCCCGCAGCAAATTGAGTCACAGACAAATGCAGGATACAAGACTAATCATCATCATCCTCTTGAGAACTTCGTAGGTGCTGTTGAAGAAGGAGTGCGTACACGTGGTCACTCATCAAGCATCAACAAAGGTCTCTATGCAGCGTTTCTCTCACAATCCGTTCCACGGGACATTGAAGATGCGATTCTAGACTCCAGCTGGGTTCAGGAAATGCAGGAAGAATTATCTCAATTTCGCAAACTCAAGGTCTGGGAGTTAGTAGATCTACCTGAGGGAAAGTTTCCGATTGGTACCAAATGGGTCTTTAGTAACAAGATGGATGATCGTGGAGTAGTAATCAAGAATAAGGCCAGATTAGTGGTGCAGGGTTTTCGTCAGGAGGAAGGAATTGATTACGAAGAGGTTTTCGCTCCAGTTGCAAGATTGGAGGCCATCAGAATATTCCTGGCTTACGCGTCATACAGAAATTTCAAAGTTTTTCAGATGGACGTAAAGAGCGCTTTTCTGTATGGGAAGGTAAAGGAAGAAGTCTACGTGTGTCAGCCTCCGGGTTTCGAAGATCCTCAGTTTCCAGGTCGCTACTACAAGTTGGACAAAGCCCTCTATGGTCTTCACCAAGCTCCACGTGCTTGGTACGAGACTTTGTCAACTTATCTTTTGAAGTGTGGATACACCAGAGGAACGATCGACATGACTCTCTTCACCAGAAGAGTCGGAGAAGACATAATGCTGGTTCAGATTTATGTGGACGATATCATCTTCGGGTCAACCAACGAAGAACTGTGTAGAGAATTCGAGTCTGTCATGAAGGCACAGTTTGAAATGAGCATGATGGGAGAGCTGACGTTCTTCTTGGGGCTAGAAGTGAAGCAAAAGGAAGACGGGATTCTTATTCATCAGGCCAAGTACATTCGGGATATTCTCGCAAAGTACAACATGAACGACTGCAAAGTTGCAAGTACTCCATTTGCTTCTCAGACGGAGCTTACTCTAGATCCTCAAGGAAAACCTGTAAACAAGTCCTTCTATCGCTCGATGATCGGATCTCTGATGTACTTAACGGCTAGCAGGCCTGACATCATGTCGGCTGTCTGTCTCTGTGCTAGCTTTCAGACTAATCCCAAGGAATCTCATGAAACCGCTGTGAAGCGCATCTTTCGCTATCTTAAAGGAACTCCGAAACTAGGTCTTTGGTATCCTAAAGATAGTAATTTTGATCTTATTGCTTATTCTGACAGTGATCATGCAGGTTGTAAAGTAGATCGCAGGTCTGTCTCAGGAGGATGTCAATTCTTGGGAAATCGTCTGATCTCATGGCAAAGCAAGAAACAGACAACTGTGTCCACCTCCACCGCTCAAGCAGAATACACCGCGGCCTACAGTTGCTGTTCACAAGTTCTCTGGATACAAAATCAGTTGTTGGATTATGGAATCAACATCATGAAGACTCCAATATTCATCGACAATGAGGCATGCCTGGGAATTGTGAAGAATCCCATCCACCACTCCAGAACAAAGCATATCGAAATTCGTATTCACGCAATTCGAGATGCGTACGAGAAAGGATACATTCAAGTGGTACCAGTGGATACAACACAGCAACGGGCCGACATTTTCACAAAAGCTTTCGACAAAACTCGATTCAACCAGCTGGTAACCTGGTTGGAAATGGTTAATTTCCTTAAATGGAAATGAATCTTGTGTCCAAAAACTTTCGTAAATACTCTATCTTTTGTCCATAGTTTTACTTAAAAAAAAAAAAAACTTTTGTTGAAAGTAAAACAAGTATCGTAAAGCGTCGCCCACCAAAAAGATCTTCTGATTCTTAAAATTTCATTTTCGGGCAAATGGACTTTCGAAAATAAAGATTTTAGGGGGGATATTCCAGAAAATCAAAAAATGAGATGCTTGTGTCTGATTCCTGTTAGAGGAAATGATAGAAAATTGCTAACACTTTGTCATTTCTTGCAAAACAGAAAACAAAACAAAAAGGAAATCGGGGTACCAAGCAACGACATGTTGGTAGATTCAGCAACACCGACGAGTAAACTGCTGTTAGGGAGCAAAACATAAAATCTACACAAGGATTCTGGCTTCTCTCAAGCATTACGCATCTTGTGGGTAACACGTTGCGGCATATGGCTTAATGGTCTTAAATCTTGTGTTGATAGATTGCCAAAGTCTGAGATCTCAGGTCTTTATATTGGTTTTCATTCGGGGAGTATCATAGTTGGTCTTCTGCTGCATCCAAATACATGCTGACCTAGAACTCCTATGATATCCCTTCATAATAAGCGCCTTAAAAAAAAAGGCCAAACCCTTTCTTAATAAGTGCCATTTTTGGCCAAAACCATTTGATGGATTAGTTTCGGTCTCTCTGCTGTACGAAAGTACTGACCTGTTCACCGAACTATCTGTCTCAGCCCTCGATAGTTCTTGGGATCTCTGTTGTACGAAAGTACAGACCTGATCTCCGCTCTATCGTTGAAAAGAATGAATCCAATATACTCACCTGTTATGAAGAACCTTTGTGCATACCTTGATCGCGGGGGTATGTCCTGATGTGGGACTCACGGGCGTAATGATTCTATTCTCAATAGCTTGTGTGGGGGCCATAGAAGTCTTGTCAATATTACCAAAAACATGATAAGAGCGCTCTCCGAAGGCATGTTGAAAGAAGGATGCATGGATTTAAGCGGACAAACATACTGGCAGTTTTTCTTGTGCCCTGGTTAGTAAATATTAATAATAATAATATTAAATAAGAAATTGGCAAGTGTTGGTGATATGATCTTCTACAGGTAAGTCAACGAGCGTCGTATGTTTCAAGAAGATCCGCAGCAAATGGAACCCCCCCCCAAGAGCTGAAAATTCGAAGTTCGGAGTCTAAATGGCCCAAATTTTCTTAATTGTGTAAATATTTCATAAATCATAGTATTTTAAAGAAAAATGGGCACGTTTTTCAAGAAAGTTTGAAATTTACGAGCGAAATTAAAATTGTTTTGAAAACATACCAGTGGCGGCGAAGATAAGATACCAGCGAAATTGTTATTTCGCTGGTTATCAAATTTTCGATATAAATATCTCAACTAACCGTCATTTTTCAAATTTTTCAAATCATTCCCTCATCTTCTTCGCTAATCTCCGGACATACTCTCTAAACCAACACAAGATTCATTTTCGTTCAAAGATCATCAGGTAAAACTCCGATTTTATCATCATATACAATCATCGCAATCATCGGTTCACATTCTCGGTTAACTGTGTATTGTTTAAATCTTCATTATTGTTCTATATGTTCATAAACCTTAGATTATGAATCTGTAATCCCTAGGGTTTGCTATGAATGTTTTAAACCGATGGAACCAAGATTTCGAGATGCTATTTCATGTTTGATTTGGTCTGTGATCTTTGTTCGAACAAATCAAGAAATCAGTTCGGGTTTAAAGAGGGTTTTTCAAGAAATTTTTGATGCTAGCGAATTACCGATGAATATAGAGAAGTCAGCGAAGATAACTTGGAATCTCAAAAGTCTCGAACGCGAGTTCGAGCAACCTGCGGAATAATCTATTTCACCGGTAATGTGGCCGAGACAAGTGTCTCCGCTGCTAAATCGTTTCCGGAACAAAACCATGTCTTCGCTAAGTTCGCTAGCGAATTTATCTCGGTAAAATGTCTTAGCTGCTAAATCGCTTCGAGAACAAAACCCTTTCGTCTTCGCTGGTGGATCGTCTTCGCTGGTGGATCGATCCGGGTATTAAACCCTATCATCGCTGAGTTCGCTATCGATACTATCAATGAGACAACCACCGGCCCGGCAGCGAAGACAACCACCGACCCGGCAGCGATTTTATTTCTTTATTTTTAATTTAATTTTTTTTTTGTAAATATTGTAAATATCTTTGTAAATAGTGCTTTTATTTATAATTTTCCTTGTAAATTTCTTTTGTATCTCGGAATCTCCCTCACTTGCCTCGTTTCTCGTGTTTAAAACAGGATGGTAAAAATTATTGAGTGGGATACTACGTTAAAGCACAACCAGAGCATAAATTTCGAGCAAATACTGCAGGATTTTCAGGATGCAGCAAGATGGATTCGGTCTAGCAGAATCGGTTACGCAGTTGAAACAGTAGTTCCCATCTATCGCATCCACATTCAAGAGTTCTGGGAAAATGCGAAGCCTGAAACTATTAACAACAAGAGGGGAATTTCTTCAACTGTTCGTAACAAACGCATAGAAGTGACTGAAGAAAGGATTCGAAAAGTTTTGAAGCTAAAAGATGATGCACAAGATCCAATATCCTTGAGCAAGGATGATGTGTTGGATGGATTTCGTGGAATGGGATACGTAGGAGACTTTCGTCTAAAGAAGGAGATTAAGAGAAATGGGCTCACAAGGGACTGGAGATTTATAGTTCACGTCATTGCTATGTGCCTAGCTCATAGAAAGGGTGGATTTGATGGACTGAACCTAGAGTGGTCAGCGGCTATGTTAAACTTGTGTTTGAATCATAAATTCAACATCTCCGGTCTAGTTTTTAACTACTTGCTAGAGAATGTGAGTGGGAAAACTTGGGCAATGTATCCTCGCTTCATCCAGATGCTGATCAACGATCAGTATGAAAATGCGCCGCATGATGGAAATCTCTATACTTTTCATGTTCCAACAAGTCGTCAGTACACAGAAATCAAGACAAATGAATGGGTAATGCTGCATGATTGGATGTATTATGCCGAGAGATTGCCTTTAGTCAAAGAAGCTTACAGAAAATATAGAGAGTCACTCCGAGAAAAGCAGCAAAGGACTGCATAAGCTGAAACAGAGGTTGCTTAAAAGGAAGAACGATCGAAAGGTAAAAGAAAAGGAAAGGAAGTTGCTAAAGATGAGCCTCCCAAAAAGAAAAAGGCTTCTGAAAACCCAGAAAGATTCATGGGTGCAAGCATCAGAGCGGCTGAATCTGAAGAACAGCGTCAACATATCAAAGATATGAAAGAGATTCACGCGTTGCAGGAAAAAGAAAAGAGAGAGAAGAAACTCAAGAGACAAGAGATGTCATCATCCGAAAGACCAGAAGTTATTACAGAAGAAGTACAGTCTCTGAATGACTTCGTTGATACTTTGATAGTAGATCCTGATGAAGCCTCAGCAAGCAAGAAAACGACAGATGAAAGAACTTCCAAAGTATCTCCTGTAAAGCCGACGAGGTTTTCAAAGCCACCAGTCCCGCCACAAAGGGTTCGTCCCTTTCAAGAGCTTTACGATAAACTCATTAAAAACACCAGTCCATCTGTGGCCAAGGAAATCTGTCTTCTCAAAAACCAAGTAAACGACACAAACATCCTGAGAGAGAAGATTAAAGATCAGCGTAAGAAGAACAAAGAGATGAACGCCTACATGGCCAAGCAATCAAAGTTTATCAGATTCCAGCAGATGGGGTTAGAGAAATTGTACAGAATGATGAGAAATATGTGCGAGCAGATGAAAATAAAGCCCATGTTCTCCTTTGATGAAATCTTCGACTTTGAAACTTTCATAGAAGAAGAAACTGCCAGAAAGGAAAAAGAAGCTGAAGCTAAGAAAAGACGCCTGGAATCGGTCGAGAGTGTAACTGAAGGAGATCAAAGTGATGAAGAAGAAGTTGACAGAGATGATATGCCAGCTAGATTCATCGAATGGGGTCTGGAAGAGGAAGTACTGTATGAGCAACAAGATGGAAAAACTCTCTCACCTCAGCATCCAGAATGGTTCAAGAAAGAAAGAGAAAGACTCCCTGATTTCTATCAGGTGATAACTGTCGAAAAGAGTGAAGCCATCGACAGAATCATTAGCTGGATGTACAACAACCTGAGAGGAATGTTTGTGGTTAAAAGACGAAGTGGCGTGATTCAGTACTTTCAGACCGGATTTGATCTCTTTACTCTTCCCAGGTGGGATTTACTTGAGCTGGGCCGTCTGGACATTCTATGTCACACCCCCAAATTCCCACCTAGGGTATGTCCCTATTAGGAGTGCGACGATCCAACAACGAGCCACTAATTATATCAAACGCATTCAATTAATGATAAAGTACTTAATTGTAAATGAAATACTGTATGTGAGTTTAAATGAAAACCAAAGTAATCAGCGGAAGCAAAGTAAATAGTTTGAAACTCATAGTAATGTATCAGAAATCATTAAGATAAATACGCTCTGTAAGACCATGCCCACTCCAACTGCTCCAGATAGCAAGTCCCAAAGTACCTCAGCTAACGACCTACAAGCATGCAAACAAGTGTGTCAGACTACGCTGGTGAGTTCAAAGTTTTGTTACCGAGTTTAGTTGTCAGTCACATGTGTAAAACAGTTAACAAGATGATGTGCTGTTTCGTAGTTTTGATGTTGTTATTACTCGATTACCGAAATGGCTACAAGATATGAATGCCCAACCCCAATGCCTCTATCAAGGCATTGGTCAAGTGGTCGAGGTAATTAGCTTAACTAATAACCTCGAGTAGATGTAAGGGGTCTTATATATACACGATGTGAATGCCCAACCCCAATGCCTCTATTTAGGCATTGGTCATGCTTTAAGGAAATTAGTTCACGCCCGTCCTCCTCGGTACGGTGTGAGGGTGCCAAACCTAATAGCGCTATCAACTAATAACCTCGTTGCCTCCTCGGCAACTGTCGGTAGATGTAGGGGGTCTTACATAATAGAAACTAAGTAATAACAAACATCCCATTAACCTGCATTCCTCCCTGGAACGTTACCCGATATCCCTTCCCGGGATGCATGCTTGAGAAAAGAGCAGTGAACTCACCGTGGTTTGCTCGGTTAGACTAGTTACTCGTTTACATTTACAGTTGGCCAACCAAATCCTAACATAGTTACCAATGATAATCAGTTTATGTGCACATAATTCATGTATTCCACATTCAAATTACGCAAACAACGGACACATAGCCACACATCCTTATACAAGTTGTGGCAAGAGATTCACGTATCACATTGATCCTTAACATCATATCACATGCTCGTGTTTCACAATAACACATATCAACAGTTCAATTCTCGTTCATGTAGTATGCAAGTTCACAATGATAAACAGTGCAACACACGTGTGGCCCAGAGTAAGTGTGCGACCCAGTTTCTGTTTATAGCCCAACGTCATGCGCAGGCCAATTACCCCCGGCCCATACGGTATTTGTTTTAAATGGGGTGGATCAAACACCCTCACATGGTGTGCGGCCCAAATAGCCAACACACAACCCAACAATTAATACTAGTGCCAGCCTACTTCCTTTGGACGGTCCAATTATTCTAAATCTACACTGACAACAACCCTTTTTCTAAAATCAATTAAAGAGCAAGTCTTATGAATTGTAATGATGATGTCGACCCAGTCTTAATGATTGTCATTGAAATTCAATCATTGAGGTCCACTAAACAAATTACACTCTCAATTTGTATTTGATAAAAGTTGAACAATCACATGATATAGTCTGGATATACAAAGATATTACTTGAAAACATTGACCCTATTATATTCAACTATATTCCATTATATACGAACCATAATTTTAATTTTTTTTTTTTTTATCGTGCATGTGTGTATGACGAGGCATAGTTTTCGTCGTGACTAGGGTTCTTTCTAACATTACCATCATAACAGCATCATATGTATCAACTCCCAAATCTCATGCATACCATAAGCTAACATCCTATAAACAATACAACCCATGTGCATATTTTAATAATAGCATTCAGTCATATTTTAATGAATCCAAATATTTAAATCATGCAACTCATACTTTAAACCCAATCATCATATCACCGATTAAGCCTTATCATCATACACACACTTCAAGAGGCACATGCTATGGCAGATTAGTAGTACATCATGATTCATATAGTTATTATGACTCACACTCAACATATATCATGATATCAACAGTTGGATCGAGTTTCGTATAATTATTATCTAGCAAACTCATAACATTCATCTTAATCGGCAATCACATATCATCACCAAATAATTAATCATTTAATCTTATTCAATAATAATTCATATAAACAGTAACATGCCACATGATATACCAAAAGATAAGGACACTAACCAACAAATCTGACCAAACAATATGCTAACTCGAGGGGAAAGGGAGGGGTCTGCCACTGCAATTCGTGCGATCAGGGGAACCCTAGGGTTTATAACTTTGTGATAAAAGTTTTATCTAATCTAGATCCATAATACGTGTTCATATATATTTGCAAAGGTTTGGGGCGGTGGAATTCTTGACCGATCTGGGCCAAGCCCACACACTTGACTTTTGTAAACAACCTAAATTAATGGGCTTATTTCAATATATATTAATGGGTTGGCTTTAGTCTAGTTGGGGTGCGGCCCTAGGCCCAATCATGTATAGCTAGTACTCGAGCCAAACCCATATGATTTTCGTTTACGTTTAAGCGTAACAAGTAACAAACGTTCACTGCAACGTGTGGTAACGCATTGCGTAAAAGAAAATACAAGATTAAAAGTTACGAGGTTAGACGACACTAACCTTGAAGGTTCGGGTTGTCACATTCTAAATCCAGAAGAAAGAAGTATTGGAGGAGACTTTGAGCGCCTGATCGCTAAAGAATGCAACAAGGGTTTCCCTAATCACAGGCCTCAGCGTCCAAGACGGAGAGTTTCGAAAACAACCATAGATCCAGTAACAGGGAAAGGAAAGGTGACGTGGGTGATCAACCCTGCTAAAGTTGTCACCAAAATCAAGCTTCCTGAAGATATTCCTGTTGCCCTCAAAGATTTCAAGAAATGGTTCTATGATAGCAAATCGGGCGAAGCTGTGATCAGATCCAACGAAAATGTGGATATTCGAATCTTGGATCCTATGGACGTTTTTATGTTTGGGCTCTCCGATCTAACAGTGTTGAATGCAAGCCGCATAAACGTGGGAGCTGGAAATGCAAATCTCGAGGAGGCTATGCTATTTCAGAGAGCGGTCGAAAGAGCCTGGAGGTTAAAGAGAGAAATGATGGATATTGTAGACAAAATCGAGAAAAGAAAAGAAACAGAGGAAAAGAAGAAGGAGGCAAGGAAGAAAAAGAAGCATGAACGAAAGAAAGAAAGGACCTCTGCCTCAACAACTGAACCCACCACAACTTCATCACCTCCGGCCTCATCCACATATGAGGCCACTATGGAGGATCAACCTATTAGTGAAGCTGTTACTACTCAAGCAACTCCGGATGCACCAATCGAATCTCAAGCACCACCCGAAACGACAACGATCGAAGTCAATCCCAAAGAGCCTGAAAAGCCGGCTACTGAGAATCCAGCGGAAACCAATGAAGAATGAAAAGACAAGTATGCAACGATCTAGGGGGGATATTGTTGGAACTTTTGAGATCGTTCATACTTGTGCTGGATTAGTATTATAGTGGTTTGTAGCTAATTTAATAGTATAGGGGCTTATTTTGTAATTCTATAGAAGTTGTAATCCTGACTTGGTGTAGTTAAGATTCCAGTAAATTTATAAATTTGCTGGCAAGTCAGGAACACTATAAATAGCCCTTGTATTGTAACCACTTCAAGCTTTTGGCTCTCTTAATGAATATTGGTGTTGTTTACGTTCAATCATTGTTCTTGTGCTCTAATCTGATATCCAAGGTGCTTTACTGATTTACACTCTTGTTTGGATTCAATACAACACTTGTTGTATTCATTAATCCATTAGCTTCACCTTCATCTTTGATCATTCTTAACTTTTCATAGTTCAAACACTTAATCAATAGGTGTTTTGGGCTAAAACAACCAACCACTGTGATCCGGATTGATATTGGGATCTACACCTACTAACCTACGCCCCTGGTTATTTATCTCTCTCTCACACACACACACACACACATATATATAGGGGATGGTTCAAATAAAAACCATTTTTAACGCGAAAACTCGAAAACTAACTAAAAAAAGCCTACAAAACACACAATTTTGTTTTTCAATTTTTTTTATTGAAAATCGCTAGATTTTGTATATAAAAAAAATTTTCAATTTTTTTTTTTGTGGTGCACATGTATAATAATTCACATGTGTAGTACACATACACATGTGTACTATTACACATGCGCACTACAAATTTTTTTGTTTTGAAAAAAAGTTTTTTTATATACCTAAAATAGCGAAAATTGGTATGCAAAAAAAAAATAAAATTTCTGGTATGTTTTTTAGGTTTTTTTAGTTAGTTTTCGAGTTTTCACGATAACTAGTGGTTTTCATTTGAGAGGTAGAATCAAATACAAAACAATCTTAACCTAGGAAGTGTAGGAAACCGGGTTAAACGAACTCCGATTAACCTCATTCCAGCGGCGTTAGAACCGGCTCGTCGAATCCTATTAAAATATATATTGGGTTTAGCTTTTAGGGTTTAGAGTTTAGCTTTTAGGGTTTTGCTTTAGGGTTTAGCTTTAGAGTTTAGAATTTAGGGTTTAGCCTTATGTTTTAACATTTAGGGTTTGTAATTTAGATTTTAGGGTTTAGCATAGAGTTTAGCATAGGGTTTAGCTTTAGGGGTTATAATTAGGGTTTAGGGTTTAGGTTTAAGGGGTTAGGGTTTCTGGTTAGGTTTCGACGAGCCGGTTCCAACGCCGCTGGAATGAGCTCAATCGGAGTTCGTTTGACCCGATTTCCTACACTTCCTAGGTTAAGAACATTTTGTACCGGATCTTTACCCTTTTCATTTGAAACTTCCCATATATATATGTATATGTGTATATATATATATATATATATATATATATATATATATATATATATATATATATACATATACATATATAGGGGACCGCTAAAATGAAAACCACCTCTAGTTGTAAGAACCGCGAGAACCAGTTCCTAACCATTAGATCTTCAAGATCAATAGATGAGATTAAAAGTAACTAAAAATAATATCAAATACTTTTTGTCAAATTATGTCTTTAATATTTTAATCCAAAAGGGTAATTTAGTAAAATGTCTCTATTTTGTCTTTTTGTCTTTTTTGTTTTTTATTAGTTTTTTTGTATTATTATATTAGTTTTTATTTTTTAAACATATTTTTTTTATTAAAAGAATTTTTAAATTCATATTTTTTTAACAAAAGACAAAGTTTTTTGCACGCCGGTTTTTACGCGCCGTTTTAACGCCGGGGTTTTTCAAGCGTCGTTTTTTTAACGCGCCGTTTTTTACGCGCCGTTTTTTCAAGCGTCGTTATTTTAACGCACCGTTTTTTACACGTTTTTTAACGCGCCGTTTTTTACACTTTTTACGTTTTAAGTTTTACGTAAAACTTTTTACGTTTTACGTAAAACTTTTTACGTTTTACGTAAAACTTTTTACGTTTTACGTTTTATCTAAAAGTTTTTTACACAAAACGAACGCACCCAGAAAATCGCTACTCGGTAGGTGTCTCAGATAGATTGCTATCATCATCAACGCCTAAAAAAAAAAAAAACCCAACAAACAAAAATCAAAAGAACGAGTGGATTTCTTTAAAAAAAACGATGTTTTGGCTCAGATTTTCCGATAATCAGAGGCTGCAAAGTGGGGTTGCAGGTTCAAAAACCTACCCTACACTATCCTTGCCGCGCCATCGTTATCAAAATATACGTTTTTTTTTTGCATCATCATCGCCCAAATCCAAACGGATCAAAACCACATAGTTCACTGTTTGAAATCTACCAAAAAGCACCATATTCAAAACATTCAAAAGGCACCAGATTCAACAGATTCAAACATTCAAAAGCAACATGAACATCATTCAAACAGATTCAACAGATTCAAATACTCAACAGATTCAAAAAGCACCAGATTCAACAGAATCAAACCCAACAAAAAAACTTACCAACAAACACATGAACATCATCAGTCGTAAAACAAACCATCAAGAAAGTCAAAACCACAAGATTCAAACCCAGATTCAACGGAATCAACAGAATCAAAAAGCACCAGATTCAACAGAATCAAACCCAGCAAAAACAGTTACCAATAAACAGATCACCCACCGCCTCTCTCCCCGACGCCGTCAGATCACCCACCCCCTTCACCCCATCATTCGCCGCCGCCACCGCCGTCGACACACCGCCGCCCCTGATCCACCACATCAAACAAAGAAGGTCTTATCACCGAAAAATAGCTAGCGGCTGTGCCGGTCTTGTCGCCGTAGAATGGCTAGCGGCGTTTGTTAGATGGTGTTGAATGGCTAGCGGTTGTGCCGATGTTGCTGCTCCGCCGCCGATGTTCCTGCTCCGTCAGACTTGTGGCCGGAGAAGGAGGGTGTACATGGGGGGAGGGGGCCGGAGAAGGAGGGGGTGTGGTGGTTGTTTTGTGTTTTGATTTGGGTTTCTTCCTTGTGCAGAATCTTTCGAAGGATTTCAAGAGAGAGAGAGATGAGAGATAAAAGGAGAGGTGGAGAAGATGAAACTAACAAATGAAAGAGGAGAGAGAGAAGAGAACTTTAAATGAAGAGAGATAAGGGGGATTTGACATTTGGGGTAAAAGACCAAAATAACCTTTTGGTTGGCATAATCTAATTGGTTGAGAGTGGTACTCGCGTTTTTTACAACTGGAGGTGGTTCCTATTTTAGCGGCTCCCTACACACACACACACACACACACACACATATATATATATATAGGGAGCCGCTAAAATAGAAACCATCCCCAGTTGTAAGAACCGTGAGAACCACTCTCAACCAATCAGAAAAAGGGGTAGTTTGGTCATTTCCCTTAAAAGTCTAATCTATCATCTATCATCTCTCCTCTTTAAATGTCCAATATAAGTTGCAGACCTTCACTCCCTCAACCTTTCTTCTTCCATTATCTTTCACCCACAAATAAGGAGCTTCATCCTCTCAAACACACAACACAGACACCCACAACCTGTTACCCCGTTCCCTCTCGATGGCTTGGCCGACGACCGGACTCCATCTCCGGCGCCGGGTTGATCCGACAACCACACCACATCAGCTCCCCATTTCTCATTTAAAACCGGTGGCATATCCGGTGACCAGCAGAGCATGGGCCGCCGACGGATGAAGACGGCGCCGCCGCTAACGGCGGCGGCTGTGGTGAATCTAAACAACGGCCCCCTTCCCTTTGCTCGTTTTTCCGATGATGGTGATGAGGTTAGATGAAGAGGAAGAGGGTTCGAGGAGCCGACGACCGGAGACGCCGCTCACGGCGGCGGTCTGTATTTTGTTCCGACAAATTTCCCGATAAACAACCCCCCTTCGGTTCCTTTTATTTTCCTGAAGAATGAAAGTGATGTTGATCTTGTTGTGGCTGATGTTGTTTAGCTCAAATCGGAGTTATGTTCAGTTCATGAATTAGTTTCGGCTAGTGTAAGGACCTTCAAAAATGTCCCAAAACGGCCCATAAGTGAAAACCCGGACCCCTGAAACCATAATGTGCATGAAAAATCAAGAAATCAATAAAATCTGTTTTCAGGCGGGCCGCGTAAGCCATAAGAGAAGCTTACGCGGGCCGCGTCAAAGTGTGGTTGACCGGATAAGCCTGCCTTGCCATGCGTCGCACATGTGGCAGGCCTATGTGTGACACGCTAGCCCTAGTCTACGAATAGATGGCCCTCCCGGGCCGCGTAAGTGTTAAGTATGGGTTTACGCGGGCCGCGTAAATCCCATATTTCAGCTATAAATTGCTTGGGTCATGAGCAGTTCACTTGTGTCGAAAATTTTAATCAAAAACGAAGTTCTACTGCTAGAAATCACAATTTCCATTAGGGAGGCGCTGCTACGATACAGGGTATTAACTCGATCGCTGCTACGATTCAATGTTCGATCGATTGAAACTATCCGATGGATGTTTAAGTGCTGCCCAAATTAGGGCTATACTTTATCATTCGTCGTGAATTCGATGGATGTTTAAGTGTTGCACTTTGTCATTCGTTGTGAGGGTTTTAATCTCGTGAGTTATCGTAAATGCTGTATTAGTTACTAACCTAGTTCGTGTGCATGTTGTTTAAATTAGGTTATCAGGCTTATCAGTAGGCTAAAACTCTGCCCGTTTAAATCTGCAATGTGAGTCATTCTCTTTTTATCAATAATGTTTTACAATACTCCAAGTTATTTTCAATAGTTATAATTACAGGGATTAAGTCATGGTTATCTTAATCACTGGCTAGTGGGGTATTGTGCACATTACTAATTTCTCACGGTTAGGCTAATAAATCCTAACAGTGATAATCATCATTACTTGGGTGAAAGGACCCAATAGTGGTATGACCATCGTCACCAGGAAGTGACACGGCGCCAGATAAAAATAAGATAGAAGCCATTGTAATCGCTCTTATGCTATAATTTGTAACTATGTGTCGTTTTATCAAATTTGAGTGACTCGCCAGTATTTCCCCGCTGATAAAATATTTTAAAACATGTTTCAGGTGACTACTTTGAACCAAGGAAAAGTGCTACGGAGCACTAACAAAGCTTGAAGTAGTGGCTCAGTTAAACAAATAAACATGTTTTGTAAATCAGGGAATTTCCTTGTGAAATTCCTCTATTGTAAATTACGGGGGTTATCCCGAATTATGAAATAAAATAATCGGGCATTTTCAAGTTTTAAACGATCCTGTTAATTATTCCGCTGCCAAATTAAATAAATACCACGGGGTTTCTGTCCCGCGGCTTCTGGACCGGGTCAAACCGGACCGGGGGCCGTGACAGAAAAAGGTGGTATCAGAGCCACTGATTTAAGCCAATTAAGTATTTAGAAATACTTAATTTTCCCGATTACCATCCGGTGATTATGTGTTTTTGACTATTTGTTAGTTACAGTATGGGTAAGCAAAGAATTTCGGACATCTATCGTCAATTAGATAGTTCACCAAAAGATAAGGGAACTTCATTTCAATCAAATTCCTCAAGATACCCAGCAGATACTGAGGAAGGAATATTTGTTCGTAAGGCACAGTTTGAGAAACCACTTACCACTAAGAAAAGAAGTTGGATTATTAGAAAAAGTCAAGAAAAAATAAAGAAGTCACAACCAAAAGGAGTGATGATTAATAAGGAAACTCAGGAAATAGGCAATAACCCACCATGGGAAAATGAATTAGATGAAAAATGGGCAAATCTCTATATGTTAGCCACTACAGCAGTAAATGTTAACTTTTAATTAAGTTAAACTGCTAACACCTTGACCCAGTACTAGCACCCATATCATCTATAAGCCAGAAACTTAAAAGAAACTTTGCCCATTAGATAAACAACTTAGTAAGAGAAGATAGAATAAACCTTATATAAAAGCATGTTGAACATAATGAATGCACAACCCCTAGTATATATTGAAATTTCAGTTGTAATGTGTAATAAACATATATATATGAAAGTCGTAATGTTTACCATTTTTTCTGTTTGAACAATGATACTTGAATGGTGGTACTAAATATTAGCCTGTGAAAATTTAACTTACAAAATTTTAACCTAGAATTTTGTGTGTTTTCTCTATATCTGCTAAACGGCATGAATGAGTTGTCTGAAGCTCTTCAGAATCTCAATCTCTATTCTGTGAATGTGGAAGTTTCCAGAGACTTTACCGGTTATTTGACCGACGTTGACAAACCTATGGAATTTCAAGCCCAACCTCCGGAGAAATCCAGGCCAAAGAAGATGAGAAGATTCGTGGGCTGGAGGCGTGTGCGCAGGAAGAAACCAGTGACACAAAAAGTTATAAAGACTGAGGATCCCAGAGATAAAGGCAAGGGAATAGAAATCGGAGAAAGTTCCAGGCAAGACCAGGAAATGCCATCTTGGGAAGAGCTGGATCATAAACTGGCACTTAGTGACCTCATCGGACCTGCCGATGCAAACCTCTTTAATTACCCAGCGAAAGCACAACTTCCAGTTGATCTAGAGCTTGATATCCCAGATCCTATTATCCACTCACAACCTCTACCAGCAGAGCTAGAAGAATGGTGGACCACCGACGGGCAGTTTCAGAATCTCCTAAATAACCCTAATACCTTCTTCCCTCAATTTGACCCGGAGCCTCCACTACACCCACCTATGAGCTCCGAGAACTTGGCTGAACTCCGCCATTATGGCGAGGAGTTGATTGATGCAGGGAACCGAATTAGGGATGTGGGAGAAAGCATATCCTTGAAATACGACGAAAGAGAACGTCGTTTCTGAAATGCCAGCTAACAGGGATCGTGTGTGGTTGTGTGGTGTGTTTGTTTAATAATAATATACTCATAAGAATATAATTATGTGAAATAACCTAAAAATAAAACTTTTGTAAGATAATGGGTGTGTACGGACGCATATTATAATATATAAAAATGGATGTCGAAAAATCGACAATTTTGGCTATACGTGTTGGCGTGATTATGTGCGATTGTTTTGTTATGTTTGGTTGTTAATTATTTTCTGCTAATCACTTATATATATTAATTACCAGATGGAACGCGCTGGTAATGAACCCGTTAACAAGTTAACCAATCTGAACAAAACCATGAAGATCAATTTCTGAATAGGCAAGATATCGAGAATATCGTTGCTCAGGGAATAGCCAATGCTATTCCAGCAATCCTTGCTGCTGCCCGAAATCCAGTTGAACCTCAACAAATTATTCCTAGCAAACGTACACACGGCGATAATTTCAGTAATAGTGTAAACGGAGGCGGCAACCATACTAATAACGACAACGATGGGATGCAAGCCCCACTCCTTAAGAAAATGAAAGCTGCAACGCCTGGTTGCTCTTACAAGGAGTTTCTTGCCTGTAAACCGGTGGAATTTGCAGGCAACGAAGGGGCGACTGCTGCACTGCGTTGGTTAGAGAAAACCGAGGCGGTGATTAAAATAAGTAAATGTGCCGAGGAAGACAAGGTCATGTACGCGTCGCATCTTTTCAAGGAAGGGGCGCTAGAATGGTGGAATACAGTACTTCAAGCCAAAGGAAGCGATGTAGCCTATGCCATAAGTTGGGAAGAATTTAAGCGACTACTGGAGAGAAAATTCTGTCCTGAGTATGAAAAGGAACAAATGGCAAATAAATTTTTGAACCACCGGATGGTGGATGTAGATTGTCGAGGGTATACTTCGACATTCTTCGAATATGCTAGAGTGGTACCAACCCTGGCTTCGCCAGAACCGGTACTTATTTCCCGCTATATTTGGGGTTTCATTGGCGAAATCCGTGATATCGTTAAAGCTGCGAGACCTCGCTCTATTGACGATGCTGTGGAATTAGCTAACACCCTAACTGACGGGCTGGTACGCACAAGAGAAGAAAACCGGAAGAAGGAATTGGCCCAAAAGATTACCCAGGGATTCCGTGTGGGTAACCGTAGCAATTTCAAGAAAAAGGGAACTGGGCAATCTTCCACTGTTCCATTTTGCAATACCTGTAAAAGAAAGCATTTTGGTAGATGCAAGGGGTATTGCAATTTCTGCAAAATTCCAGGGCATCAAGAAGAAGATTGCAGGACGAAGAAATCAACCATCTGCTACAACTGTGGAGAAGCTGGACATTTAAACCAGAATGCCCTAAATTGGTCAAACCAGCAGATAACAAGGCTAAACCTGCCGAAGGGACTACAAAGAAGAACGCAAGAGCCTTCCAATTGACTACGCAGGAAGCTGAACTGATTCCTGACGTAATAGCTGGTACGTTTCTGGTACACAATGTCTATGCGAAAGTATTATTTGACTCTGGTGCAAACCAAAGTTTTATAAATACTTCATTCTGCCAAGCACTTAACTTACCCTTAACCAACCTTAGGCAGATTTTTACAGTCGAAACGGCAGATGGGAATTCTGTTAACATAGATAAGGTTTTGCGAGAAGGAAAGATAGAACTCTTAGGTCATAAATTTTATGCAAACCTGTTACCTATGAAATTAGCCGAATTCGATAT
The DNA here is from genome assembly GCA_030545235.1 of Helianthus tuberosus. NCBI lineage: Eukaryota > Viridiplantae > Streptophyta > Magnoliopsida > Asterales > Asteraceae > Helianthus > Helianthus tuberosus. Next base: position 68,711,152 of record CM060406.1, read on the forward strand.
AGTATTAGGAATGGATTGGTTAGTAGCCAACCATGCTCGAATTCTCTGTGATAAAAATTCCATAGAAATTCATACACCCATAGGAGAATTAGTGGTGATTACAGGAGATAAGCCACGAAAGCTGCTGAAATTCATTTCAGTAATGAAGTTGGCCAGTTATTCAAGAAAACAAGAAGTAATATATATGATTTCAGTAATCATTAACACGAAAAGTAAGGAACTTAAAGAAATTCCTGTAGTAGCATAATACCCAGATGTATTCCCAGAAGAACTACCGGGATTACCACCCAATAGGGAAGTCGAATTTAGAATTCATCTAATTCCTGGAACTACACAGATAGCCAAGGCACCTTATCTGTTAGCACCCACCGAAATGTTAGAATTGAAAAAGCAATTAGATGAATTATTAAGCAAAGGATTCATACAACCTAGTTCATCCCCTTGGGGAGCACCAGTGTTGTTTGTAAAGAAGAAAGATGGTTCGATGAGAATGTGTATCGATTATAGGGAATTAAATAAGGTTACAATTAAGAATCGATATCCATTACCTAGGATTGACTTACGCTCCGGATATCATCAATTGAAGGTACAAGAAGAAGACATACCTAAAACTGCTTTCAGAACTAGGTATGGTCATTACGAGTTTACAGTCATGCCCTTCGGACTAACAAATGCTCCTGCAGCATTTATGGACATGATGAATAGAATCTGTAAACCGTATTTGGATAAATTTGTAATAGTCTTCATTGACGATATACTTATTTATTCCAAAAGCCAGGATGAACACCGTCAGCACCTGCATGCACTCTTAACTTTGTTAAGAAAAGAAAAACTTTATGCCAAATTCTCGAAATGTGAATTTTGGCTACAAGAGGTACAATTTTTAGGGCACGTGGTGAATCATGAAGGTATTCACGTAGATCCCTCCAAGATAGAAGTGATCACCAATTGGAAGGTCCCACAATCAGCTACAGAAGTTAGAAGTTTTCTAGGCTTAGCTGGATACTATAGACGATTCATTAAGGATTTTTCCAAAATAGTTGTGCCATTAACTAAGTTAACATGTAAAGCAGCTAAGTTTGAATGGGGACCTTGGCAAGAAGAGGCCTTTAGGATTTTGAAGCAAAAGCTAACAAACGCCCCAATTCTTGCCTTACCAGAAGGAACGGAAGATTTTGAAGTTTATTGTGATGCTTCTAAGTTAGGATTAGGAAGTGTGCTAATGCAACGCAAAAAGGTAATTACGTGTGCCTCCAGGCAATTGAAAAAGCACGAAGGAAACTATACGACTCATGACTTAGAGTTAGGAGCCATAATTTTTGCCCTTAAGATTTGGAGACACTATCTGTATGGAAGTAAGTTTACTGTCTATACAGATCATAAGAGCTTAAGATACATATTTGGGCAAAAAGAATTGAACATGAGAGAAAGGAGATGGATGGAAATCCTAAGTGACTACGACTGTGATATTCAATATCACGAAGGAAAAGCAAACGTAGTTGCAGATGCCTTAAGTCGTAAGTATCATGAAAAGCAAAAGCGAGCTCGTGCTCTTAGATTAAATCTACAGTAAGATTTAATGGAACAACTGAAAAATATTCAAAAAACAGCAATCAAGGATGATGCTGAAGGAATGAAGGGACGAGTAAAAGAATTAGAGCAAGGAAGTGATGGAATTTGGAGATTCCATAAGAAAAGAATTTGGGTACCTAAGTAAGGAGAATTAAGAAATAAGATTTTAGAGGAAGCCCATAAATCTAGATATACCATGCATCCTGGTAACAATAAGATGTACCAAGATTTAAGGAACAACTACTGGTGGATAGGAATGAAAAAGGACATAGCTAGATACGTTTCTAAGTGTCTTACTTGTTCACAAGTTAAGGCAGAACACCAGAAACCCTCAGGTCTACTACAACAATTAGAAATGCCGGTATGGAAATGGGAACTCATAACTATGGATTTTGTTACTAAGTTACCTAAAACCAGAAATGGTAATGACGCAATTTGGGTAATTGTGGATCGATTAACCAAATCAGCTCATTTTCTACCCATGAAAGAAACCTTTAGCATGGAAAGGTTAGCAAAGTTGTATGTAAATGAGATAGTATCCTTACATGGAGTCCCACTATCCATTGTATCTGACAGGGATAGTCGTTTCACTTCCCATTTCTGGACAAGTTTCCAGGAAGCAATGGGAACCCGACTAAATTTAAGCACTGCATACCATCCTTAAACAGACGGACAAAGTGAAAGGACGATCCAAACCCTGGAAGACATGCTTAGGGCATGTGTGATAGATTTTGGTGGAAATTGGGATGACCACCTACCCTTAATCGAATTCTCCTATAACAATAGTTACCAAGCAAGTATTGAAGCTACCCCATTCGAAGCACTGTATGGACGAAAGTGTAGAACTCCAGTCTGTTGGGCAGAAATAGGAGAACGCCAATTATCAGGTCCTGAAATTGTGCAAGAGACCACCGACAAGATCACTCAAATCAAGGAAAGACTGAAAACGGCTCGAGATCGCCAGAAAAGTTATGCCGATAATCGACGCAAGCCACTAGAGTTTCAAGTTGGAGACAAGGTACTCTTGAAAGTTTCTCCTTGGAAAGGAGTAGTTCGGTTTAGTAAGAAAGGAAAACTAAGTCCAAGGTACGTAGGACCATTCCCAGTAAAACAGCGAATAGGGCCAGTCGCCTATCGCTTACAACTACCAGAAGAACTAGCTGGGGTACATGACGTATTTCATGTATCCAACCTCAAGAAATGTTTATCTGACGAATCCTTGGTAGTACCTCTTCAAGACATAGAGGTAAATGAAAAGTTGAAGTTCATAGAGAAACCGCTTCAAATACAAGACAGAAAGGTCAAGTTTCTCAAACACAAAAGATTAGTACTAGTAACAGTCAAGTGGGAGTCGAAAAGAGGACCTGAATACACCTGGGAGTTGGAATCGGAGATGAAGCGAAAGTATCCTCACTTATTCCAATAAATCTCGAGGACGAGATTCTAAATAAGGTGGGGAGGATGTAAGGACCTTCAAAAATGTCCCAAAACGACCCATAAGTGAAAACCCGGACCCCTGAAACCATAATGTGCATGAAAAATCAAGAAATCAAGAAAATCTGGTTTCAGGCGGGCCACGTAAGCCATAAGAGAAGCTTACGCGGGCCGCGTCAAAGTGTGGTTGACCGGATAAGCTTGCCGTGCCACGCGTCGTATACGTGGCAGGCCTATGTGTGACACGCTAGCCCTAGTCTACGAATAGATGGCCATCGCGGGCCGCGTAAGTGTTAAGTATGGGTTTACGCGAGCCGCGTAAAACCCATATTTCAGCTATAAATTGCTTGGGTCATGAGCAGTTCACTTGTGTCGAAAATTTTGATCAAAAACGAAGTTCTACTGCTCGAAATCACAATTTCCATTAGGGAGGCGCTGCTACGATACAGGGTATTAACTCGATCGCTGCTACGATTCAATGTCCGATCGATTGAAACTATCCGATGGATGTTTAAGTGCTGCCCAAATTAGGGCTATACTTTGTCATTCGTCGTGAATTCGATGGATGTTTAAGTGTTGCACTTTGTCATTCGTTGTGAGGGTTTTAATCTCGTGAGTTATCGTAAATGCTGTATTAGTTACTAACCTAGTTCGTGTGCATGTTGTTTAAATTAGGTTATCAGGCATATCAGTAGGCTAAAACTCTGCCCGTTTAAATCTGCAATGTGAGTCATTCTCTTTTTATCAATAATGTTTTACAATACTCCAAGTTATTTTCAACAGTTATAATTACAGGGATTAAGTCATGGTTATCTTAATCACTGGCTAGTGGGGTATTGTGCACATTACTAATTTCTCACGGTTAGGCTAATAAATCCTAACAGTGATAATCATCACTACTTGGGTGAAAGGACCCAATAGTGGTATGACCATCGTCACCAGGAAGTGACACGGCGCCAGATAAAAATAAGATAGAAGCCCTTGTAATCGCTCTTATGTTGTAATTTGTAACTATGTGCCATTTTATCAAATTTGAGTGACTCGCCAGTATTTCCCCGCTGATAAAATATTTTAAAACATGTTTCAGGTGACTACTGTGAACCAAGGAAAAGTGCTACGGAGCACTAACAAAGCTTGAAGTAGTGGCTCAGTTAAACAAATAAACATGTTTTGTAAATCAGAGAATTTCCTTGTGAAATTCCTCTATTGTAAATTACGGGGGTTATCCCGAACTATGAAATAAAATAATCGGGCATTTTCAAGTTTTAAACGATCCTGTTAATTATTCCGCTGCCAAATTAAATAAATAACACGGGGTTTCTGTCCCGCGGCTTCTGGACCGGGTCAAACCGGACCGGGGGCCTTGACAGCTCTAGTTCAGGGTTTAAACCGATCAGCTCAGTTTCGTTCAGGTCTCGGTTCATAATGGCAGCGGCAGCGGTCAGCTCCGACGAGTGCCGCACACTCGCCCGTTCAAAACCCTTTGGTCAGTCTTTTTGCCACTGTTTGTGTTTTTGTGTTTTGATCTTGCATCATAGTTGACTGCTTGTTTGTTTCGGAAGTTGTTAAACAATTTTTGTATTTAATAAAAATGAGGTGGTATTGTTCCTGTTCAAGATGAATGGTAATTTAGGATCAAAATAAGGTATATGGATCATGTTCAAAGGATGATAAATGCTAGATGAATGGTGTCGAGATGCTTAACCGGGTTGAATTATTTGTGATCCTGATTGATGAAAGATGATTCTTGTTTATGTGAATCTGTTTGTTGATTCGGGAATGTACGACTTGTTGGTTTTTTATTTTTTCCCCCCTAGTCGATGATGATAACGATATATCTGAGACACCTCCCGAGTGCGATTTCTGGGTGCGTTCGTTTTTGCATAAAAAAGTTTTTGTAAAAAAAAGTTAAACCGTAAACTTTTTAACGTAAAACGTAAACTTTTTAACGTAAAAACGTAAAACGTAAAAAGTTTAATGTAAAACGTAAAAAGTTTTACGTAAATCGTAAAACGTAAAACGCAAAAAGTTTTACGTAAAACGTAAAAACGTTAAAACGTAAAAAGTTTAACGTAAAACGTAAAAAGTTTAACGTAAAACCTAAAACGTAAAAGGTTTAACCTAAAACCTAAAACGTAAAAAGTTTAACGTAAAACGTAAAAAGTTTAACGTAAAACGTAAAACGTTTAACGTAAAACGTAAAAATTTTAAAGTAAAACATAAAACGTAAAAAGTTTTACGTAAAACGTAAAAAGTTTAACGTAAAACGTAAAACCTTTTCTACGTAAATTGTAAAAAGTAAAAAAACGTGTGATAAAACGGCGCCTAAACAAGGGGCGTGAATGCGGCGCATAAAAACGGGACGTAAAAAACGGCGCGTTAAAAAAAGACGCCTGAAAAAGCCGAGCGTAAAAAACGGCGTTTAAAAAACGACCCGTTAAAAAACGATGCGTGAAAAAGGCGGACGTAAAAACGGAAAACGTAATTTTTTAACATAAAACGGAAAACGTAAATTTTTTAACGCGATACGTTAACGCAAAACGTAAAGTTTTTAACGTAAATGACGGCGCGTTAAAAAAACGACGCCTAAAAAAGCCGGGCGTAAAAACGGCTCTTCAAAACGTTTTTTTAAACAAATCTTAAAAAAAATTATCATAAAAATCTGATTTGAAAAAATTCTTTAACAAAAAAATCAGTTGGTTAATAACTAATAATTAAGACAAAGAGTAATTAATGAATAGGACAAAAAAGACAATTAAAAATAATATATGAAAAGACAAAAAAATCAATTTTACTTAGACCACCCGTAGTGGGGCGTGATTTTTAAAAAAAATGAAAAAAAACTCCCCAAAACGCCCCTCCCCCCACTACACCCCCAAAACGCCCCGGCGTTATTTTCAAATAAAATGCATGTTGGCGTGATTTTTAAAATGCCGATTGTTTGCATGTGATAATGGAAGACCATGCATGTACCAATGGGATTGTGCCAACACACATTGACTAACTGACAACTTTAGCTTTTTTTTTTTTTTTTTTTTTTAAATCCTTTTCTTTATAAAAATAATAATTATTTATTGATTGCTTGGGGGTTATTGGAATAATGCCCCACTACGCCACTTTTTGCTATAATGCCCAAGTGTGACTAGGATAACACGTGTCGGATAATGCCCCATGGTGGGGGCATTATACCAACTTACCACTACACATGGTCTTAGAGCATCTACAATAAGGGTATATTTTGGTGTTTTTAGGGAGAGAGAAAGTGATGTGGAGGAGAGAGGGTGTGAAGATGTTTGTGAGGAAAAATGAGAAAAAATAGATGAGTGTGAGTTATGTGAGTGTAGAGATGAGAGATGAGAGAGGAGAGAGGAGAGAGAGAAAATGTGTTTGTGAGAGGGCAAGTGAGAGAAAGAATATGATTGGTTGGGCATGTGCCAACTAGGCACCGTCAAAAATGAGAAAAATACCCCTTATTGGGGATGCTCTTATATACTCTTTAACAATAAAATATTAAAAACATAATAAGACAAAAAGTTTTTAATATTAATTTTAACTACTTTTAATCTCATCCATCCATTTTCTTGATCTAACGGCCAGAAAGTGGTTCTCGTGGTTCTTACAACTGTAGGTGGTTTTCATTTTAACGGTCCCCTTTATATGTATTCTTTTTTGTATTTAAGATTTTTTTATCATCTATTATATGCATTTTTTATTACATACATGTTAAAATTTATTTTCATGCCCAAAATGAAAATCTGGACAAGTTGGTTGTTTTATTGAATAAATTGCCATTTTAGTCCCTGAGTTTTGTCAAAATTTGCCACTTTGATCCAAATAGTTTTTTTTGTGCCTCTGGGTCCCTGACTTTTACATTTTTTTGCCATTTTGATCATTTTGTCTAACTCCATCCAAAAACCCAGTTTGTAACAGGGGTATTTTGGGGATTTCCTTAAAAAATGTTTTCAGTTGCAATTTTGATCCAATTCCAAAAAATCAAAAAAATTCCAAAAAATCAAAAAAATTTCAAAAAAATCTAAAAATAAAAAAAATTCTAAAAAATCAAAAAAATTCTAAAAAATTCAAAAAAAAATCTAAAAATCAAAAAAATTCTAAAAAATCATAAAAATTCTAAAAAATCCAAAAATCATTAAATGTTTCGGCACAAACCGTTTTGACCCGTACCGTTTCGAACCGTACCGTTTCGACGCGAACCGTTTCGAACCGAACCGTTTCGACGCGAACCGTTTCGAACCGAACCGTTTCGACCCGTACCGTTTCGAGCCGAACCGTTTCGACGCGAACCGTTTCGAGCCGAACCGTTTCGACACGAACCGTTTCGACCCGTACCGTTTCGAACCCGAATCGTTTCGAGCCGAACCGTTTCGACGCGAACCGTTTCGACCCGTACCGTTTCGAACCCGAATCGTTTCGAGCCGAACCGTTTCGAGCCGAACCGTTTCGATCCGTACCGTTTCGAACCGTACCGTTTCGACGCGAACCGTTTCGAACCGAACCGTTTCGACCCGTACCGTATCGAACCGAACCGTTTCGACGCGAACCGTTTCGAACCCGTACCGTATCGAACCGTACCGTTTCGACCCGTACCGTATCGAACCGAACCGTTTCGACCCGTACCGTATCGAACCGAACCGTTTCGACGCGAACCGTTTCGACCCGAACCGTTTCGACCCGTACCGTTTTGACCCTTACCGTTTCGAACCGTACCGTTTCGACGCGAACCGTTTCGAACCGAACCGTTTCGACCCGTACCGTATCGAACCGTACCGTTTCGACCCGTACCGTTTCGAACCCGAACCGTTTCGACGCGAAGCGTTTCGACCCGTACTGTTTCGAACCGTACCGTTTCGACGCGAACCGTTTCGAACCGAACCGTTTCGACCCGTACCGTTTCGAGCCCGTACCGTATCGAACCCGAACCGTTTCGAGCCGAACCGTTTCGACGCGAACCGTTTCGAACCGTACCGTATCGAAACGGTTCGGCTCGAAACGGTTCGGGTTCGAAACGGTACGGGTCGATACGGTACGGGTTCGAAACGGTTCGCGTCGAAACGGTTCGGTTCGATACGGTACGGGTCGAAACGGTTCGGTTCAAAACGGTACGGGTCGAAACGGTTCGTGCCGAAACATTTAATGATTTTTGGATTTTTTAGAATTTTTATGATTTTTTAGAATTTTTTTGATTTTTAGATTTTTTTAAGAGTTAAATGCCATTTTAGTCCCTGTGGTTTGGGCTATTTTGTCAGTTTAGTCCAAAGGTTTCATTTTTAACCTGTGGGTCCAAAAAGGTTTCACAGTTGCCATTTTAGTCCACTGGGTTAACTTCATCCATTTTTTCTGTTAACGAGAAGGCCAATTCGGTCATTTTATATGTAATTCTGTTAACTAGAAGGGCAATTCAGCCATATGAAATGACCGAATTGGACTTCTCGTTAATAGAAAAAATGGATGAAGTTAACCCAGTGGACTAAAATGGCAACTGTGAAACCTTTTTGGACCCACAGGTTAAAAATGAAACCTTTGGACTAATCTGGCAAAATGGCCCAAACCACAGGGACTAAAATGGCATTTAACTCTTTTTTTAAATTTTTTGGAATTTTTTTGATTTTTTGGAATTGGATCAAAATGGCAACTGAAAAGTGATTAAGTACAAACTGGGTTTTTGGATGGAGTTAGACAAAATGATCAAAATGGCAACAAAATGTAAAAGTCAGGGACCCAGAGGCAAAAAAAAACTATTTGGATCAAAGTGGCAAATTTGGACAAAACTCAGGGACTAAAATGGCAATTTACTCTTGTATGAGACCACTACGCCCGCCGCTAAGTGAGCTATGAATGGGGTCACTTGTTAAGTTTCTAAAAAACTTGACACACTCAGCTTGGTAACTACAGACAACGACCAAGTTTCATAGAGCTGCAAAAGTACCAGAGCTTGACACATGGCATGTGACACAACTAGCCAAAGCGGTAGCAGACCTCTACCATTTCTTAGCAATCTCCCTCAAAGAAAAAATAAAATGGGGACTTCAATCATACAAACGCAAACCATATTCTCCCTCAAATTCCCGTAGAACCACATCCACTTTATCAACATTTCTTTACAGTTAGGCAACGTGTAAAGAGTCATGTTCATGTATGATCGAGTCCCGAGATTAGTATGGTGACGAAGTGCCAGGTGTAGAAGTTCTAAGCTTTGACAAAGCCCAACTTTACCAATAGTAGACGGACCTACCTGAGCCATGATGCAAATGTGTTCAGTGGCTGTACATTTGGGTGAAATAGTCCTAGTGCATGTGTAGATTAACAAAACTATGGTTAAATGGCTTCAGTACTATTCATGCTGAAAATATTTGTGTTACTTTTAAAGCACTTTTAGGTAATCATCAATGAATACATATGGCAAGGTTACGTGCTGAAAGGATTACGATTCTCTAGGTATAGGAAAGACCTTGTGGCATGAAATTTTGTAAATATTGTCTGTAGACAAGATATTGATATGGATTACCTTTTTGTGTGCAGAAATGTTTTGTACGATCAAGGGATATTTAAATAACCAACGTTTATAAAAGTATATTTTGTTCAATTTACGAGTTGTTTAATACACAAGAAAGACATGTATTTTTCCGTCGTGTTTTACTCAAAACAGGGTACCATTGATGGTCGCATGATTGGGGTGTCGAAAAACAGGAGTGTGACAAAAGGAAAGTAACTTTCCTATGCATGAAGGTACTAGATATGGAAACAAAACATTTCAACGCATATAATCGCAACCAAACATGATAAGTTCTATAGATACCAACCGAGTAATGAGTGTGTTTTATAATTGAATGATTGGAATGCAGGAGTGGCATAATTGTTAGAGGATACAAGACTCCAACGGTTCAATGAATGTTAGTCGCAAACTAACCCAACGACAAGACCTAACTGTTATATTGTAGTAGCTACTGATATAAATTAATTTTTTTTAAGAAAAATGATTTTTGTAATTGATAGTTTGTCACATGGGCATCATATATAATGATAAACATACAAGTTGGTTCTTCATACCCGAACCCTGTCCAAACAAGTTTTCCCGATTATTTGGTTGCCTTGTTGCATTTCAAGATACTCCTTGTACTTCATCGGATTATATACCGACGGCCATCTTTCCTCGGTCACCAACTTATAAGCTGGCTCCACCACTGCATCCAATGATGGTCCATTTGCCACAACAACCGATAATCTTGTGACCGCATTATTCACGATAGCACGATGCGCCACACTCTTAAACTTCCCATTACTAAAAATCTACAATGAAAAGAAAAAAAAAACATCATTATCGCGTTAAGGATAAGCTACCGACCCTTATATAGAACAAAGACATGCGTACCTCAAGTTGATCAGCAGTATTGACAAGAAGCGAGTTTGGAAGATCGTTATTCACATTGACCCATTTTCCCTTGTGCTTGAGTTGAAGTCCGCCTACGCCATTGTTGATCAAGAGTGTGAGAAGGCCATGGTCCGAATGAGGTGGGAACCCGATTGTAAGTTCCGGTTGTGGGCAAGGGGGGTAAAGATTGGCCACCAATATTTGCAAACCGGATTCCAATTTCAAAGCTTTTTCTACATAACATTGGTCGAGTCCTAGGCTCGTTGATATGCCACTCAGTAACCCTTTTACTACTTCTCTAGTTCTCTTAGAGTACTCTAATAAGACTTCCCTGCAACATATGTTGATTGACTTTAACTTTTAATTATGTTTGTAAACGACTCGTTTGAATTAGGGTTGCAAACGAGACGAGACGAGCAGAGCTAAACAAGGGTAGTCTCCTGATCGACATATTTATCTTCAATAGTTGGAATTATTTCTTGAAAACCAAGAAAACTTGATATCATAAATGAAAAGAGCAATCACCTGAGACCTAAGGGCTTGTTTGGGCAGTTAAACTCCGGATGTACAATAATCTTGAGATAATCTCTCCAGTAAAAGATTTCATCCTTCTTAGAATTAAAGCTTGTTCCATATCTAATTGGATCAAGAACACCATTTTCCTCAAACTCTTTCTTCTCTTCATCTCTCAAATCAAAAAATTCTTTCGATTTTTCAATCACCATGTTCATCAAACTCTCAGGGACACCATGATTAATCACCTAACATTTTTAAAAACTTTAAAACAAGTCTTCCCCATAATTTTTAGTGACTGATTCAGAAAAGAAAGCAAGTACTTACCCGGAAAAATCCCCAATCTTTGCATGCAAAATAGAGTTCCCGGATCACTTGGGACCGTAGTTTAGGATTATCAGAAGTGAGTAAGGAAAAATCAATAGTGGGGATTGCATCTTGAAGATCTGAAGCAGGTGGCTCGGTTGAGTTTGCAGAGTTTATGTAGATCGAAGGAATGCAACTGAGATCAGGCGATTCGGATAAAGCTTTAACGGAGTTCATCGTCCACACAAGTTGCTAAGGTAAGCACATAATGGAGTTGAGTGTGTATTTTGATCACTGATCAGATGGATGAAACATACACCAAGAAATGCCAAATATGATGATCATCTTCACAATCAACCACGTATCATGTGCTCACATCACACACCAACAAAGGATTACAATATCACAGATAACGCCAAAATTTGAAACAAAAATGTTTTGTAAGTACTTTGAACATCAGATGAAACCAAAACGGAAGCAGGAAAGTTAAATTATGCTAATGATTTGAAATTGTACTTTTACAGTAGTTTTACATAATATCAAATTTTAGTTTTATTCCTTTAAATAACATATGTTTTTCACTTGTTTAGTTTTTACGCAATTTTACTCCGATATAAATTTTATTGACAACGGAGTTGTATTCAAATTTGTTACCGTAAACTATGCCAAGTACTTGGTTACGTAGCAATACTAAAATGAATTGACTGATATTAGCAGAAATCGAATTCTCACCGCATAACAAAAAAAAAAACAATTCTACTAGTATATTAATAGTTCGATCAAAGCCCCTGTATATTCCAATTAATTTATATTACAATGTATTGATATGTTTAAGTTATTTTTTATTTAATGTAAAAGGTATAAACTATGATGATCTGGAATACAAAGTACAAACATCCACAAATATGTTTAGTTGGCTATCATGATGATCTGGAATACAAACAGCCACAAATATGTTTAGTTTTTTTTTGAGAGGTGACTTTCACAACAGACGGTAATATCACACCCACTAGTCGCAGGCCCGCCCCACTACTGTCCCGAAGACTATGTTGTCTTAACCGGGCCCACGCTTCGGTAGCAATGGGAGCTTGGCTCTCCCCGAGAAAATTTCCAGCCCCCTGCCACTTGACAGGAGTTGCACCCTCCACACGAGCCGACCGCCTGTTGTGACAAGCGACCCGCTGGAGTAAATGCACTGTAGTAGAAAACTCGGGTTGGCTCCCGGGATTCGAACCTGGAAACCTGGTTCTCCCCTCGTTCATTGCCCTTCCCCCAAATGTAGTGGGTGGGGATCGAACCTTGGTCTCCTAAGATAACCAAAATCCTTTCCACCACTCCACCACAAGTGGAGGATACAAATATGTTTAGTTGGCTATCACATCACTAATGCATACGCCAGCTGGTGGTGGAGTGGTATGAGAGAGACCTAGTGTTTTAAGGGACCCAAGTTCGATTTCTGTTCTCCCTATATATTGTTTTCTGCGGCACCTGGTGATGATGGGAGACTAGGCGGAGATCGCTAGTTCGATCCTTGAACTGAGCGGGTTTTACCTAACCGCACTGTCGTGCCTTCGGGCGAGTGTTCACGGGCTTCGGCCCTAGGTGAGGATTTCCCCCAGTTCAGAGACGAGTGTATTCCGAAGTGGTGAATTTCACCAGTAGGCCATTTAGAATTTGGTTTACCGTTCAAAAAAAATATCACTAATGCATACATCTCTAAAAATGTACTGTATTTTTTTTTTCCAAACAATACATTCACTATACGAGAATCCTTCCATCTTCACGGCATCATAATCTTTTACAAATTGTTTTTATGGTCAATTTATTTATAATAATAAAGTGTTTAATTTCAGCATTGTATTATAAAATTTGATAAATTAATTTTGAGTTTTAACCATTAAAACTTATAATAGTTTCACTATAAATTTTATAAATTCTTATATATTAATTAGAACTATTATTAGCAAAGAATACATATTTATTACTAAACTAAATGATAAAAAAGTTGAAAAATAGATATATTAATCTAAAATTTTATTATGTATAGTTTTATAAGTTCAGTAAAAATAAAATTATTGATAAATTTATTAATAAAATTATTTTCCAACATGTATAAAGGTATACCAATATATAAACTAAATATATAAAAAAAATTAAACTAAATAACTAAGGAGAAAAACACCAAACAAAGCCTCACTTAACCTACGAGTCGCCCTCCTTCACCAGACGCATGTGTGTGACTAACGCCCACGTACGTACCGTGCAATGAGCCCGTTTGAATAAATGATGCTCGGATGTTCATCAAAACTGACAAACACACAATATTTCAAGGGTGAGGGTATTGATACATCCCTACTTCCAGAGGTGACATATAGGGCAATAAGGGGAGTATATAGTGTGAAAGCAATTAAAGTGTCAGAAAAAAGGTTTTGATAAACCTCTCATTGCCCTATGAGAGGCGTATAAGGTTGTGGTAGTTGGAGCATTAAACCCTATACGCCTCTCATTGAGCAATGGGAGGCTTATCGGCACGACTTTTGATGAATTTAAGGTATAATTACTGACATGAAAGGAGTTCGGTCTGCAAAAGCGTGAAAGTGACCCATATGACCCTTATCGACCTATACGACCCTTATCGACAAAAAATGTTTATTTACCCAAAACATACGGGATTTATGGCTTTCAAAATTTTTCAAACTCACAAAATTCCGATGAAATGATGAAAATTCTTAACTAAAAAATTTGGTTGAGACCGTGAAGCATAAAGATGTCGTTTTGGGACATTGGTAATATTTTTGGCGAAGATTCGAACCAGTCGTACGTCTCCGAAAGCGTTTGGTTATCCGGCATTGATCGAGGTGAGGAGGAGGTTGTGTCCGTGCCTCGTTGTGATGACGGGGGTGTGCGACCCGTGTTACCTGACTTGAACCAGGTGTTTGTAGATGAGGGGGAACCATCTTACATTGCCCAAAGTTATCCGCGACACGAATACGGGACTTACCATTCGTATACGGAAAACAAACACAAGTTAGAGTATGAGGAAGGTGCTAAGGAGTATGAGAAAAATGATAACGAAGTCGAAGAAGGTGCTAACGACTTTGAAAAAAATGATAACGAAGTCGAGGAATGTGCTAAGGACTTTGAGGAAAATGATAACGAAATCGAGGAAGGTGTAATGCACTTTGAGGAGGGGGTTGACGACGACGAACCTGCTAACGAGGAAGGTGTTCATGACGATGAACGTGCTAACGAGGAACGTGCTAACGAGGAACGTGCTAACGAGGAAGGTGTTAATGACGAGAAAAAAACAAAAAAGGTGTGACATAACCGTCAATTACGTGTTATTCGTCTTATATAATGTTGATATAATTTTAGAGTGAAAAAAATGATTTGTATACGTGTTATTCGTTATATATAATTTTTATTAGGTAAGAGAAATCTAGAAAATGTTTGACCCGTCCCGACCTTAACCTGAACCCGACTCAAAAATTGTGTCATACATATTAGCCCGATTTCGTTATCATTTTGGTGAAATATTATAGTTATATATAATTTTTATTAGGTAGGAGAAATCTAGAAAATGTTTGACCCGTCCCGACCTTAACCCGAACCCGACCCAAAAATTGTGTCATACATATTAACCCGATTTCGTTATCATTTTGGTGAAATATTATATATGTTCTGGTGAAATATTTTGTTAAAAATAGATTACTTAGGCTTGTAAATGAACCGAACGAACACGAACGAGGCATGTATACTGATTAAAAATAGAAAATGTATGACACGAAATTTCATACAAACCCAACAATGTGTCATACATATTAACCTGAACCCGATGTTGTTTGACAAATTAATATATTAATTTCATTTATGTGGATTTCTAATGAACCTTTTTTTTTGAGGTATTTGGGTCACTTGAAGAATTGAAGAATTGGGTATACAAAAGAGAAGTTGCGAAAGGTTACGTCATTGTGACCCAACGAACGATAACAAAAGGCGAAGGTGCGTCAGCAAGGACAGTGAAGATATGGTTGCAATGCGATCGTGGCGGCGAACCCAAAAGTAAAGCATCAGTTCGGCGTTCCGGTAGCAAAAAGGTTTGCTGTCCTTTTAGTCTGATAGGGAAACTAGACTCAAGTAGTGGTAATTGGAGCCTTGTGGAGAAGAAAAACATTCACAACCATGAGCCTGCTGAATTTCTCGAGGGCCACGCGTTTGCTAGAAGGCTGACCCCGGACGAAGAATCACTGGTGGAGAGACTTTATCTGCAAAACATGGAGCCTACAAATATACATTTAACCATAAGAAATCAGTACCCACATAGCGTGTGCATTCTAGAAGACGTACAAAACATGATTAAAAAGATTAAATGAAAAATGTACGGCGATCGAACTCCAATGCAGATATTGGAGAGCATGTTGCAAGAAGAAACGTACGTTTATTTCACCAGAGTGAATCCCTCCACAAACGCGGTCGAGGAGGTTTTTTTTGTTTATCCGGACTCATACAACATGTGGCGTGCATTCCCACATGTGTTGATGATTGATGCTACCTACAAGACGAATGAGTATAAGCTTCCGTTTATTCAAGTTGTGGGTGTGACATCGACACACAAGTCTTTTTGTGTGGCTCATGCGTTTGTCTCTAAAGAAAAAAAAAAGATAACTTCTTATGGGTCCTGGAGAAGCTCAAAGAATTGTTGGTAGATTGCATGGAGCCACGTGTAATTGTAACAGATAGGGATCAAGCTTTGATGAATGCTTGCGATAAAGTATTCCCAAAAGCTTCCAAATTGCTATGTAGGTGGCACATCTCACAGAATATTCTAAAACACTGTCGGGCAAAATTTACGGATGAAGACTGGAAAATATTCAAGCTTTCTTGGTCTCGACTGTGTAGTTCTCCCACTCCGATGCTATACAATTATAACTTTCAGCGGCTTTTCACGCGACTGGTTAACGACGAACGATCAGGTACATATTATATTAGTTTACATACATTCATCCATACATATATACATACAAACATTACAAATCATTGTATTCAAATTTTGTTCAGATGTTCTGGATTATTTGTATGATGTGTGGCTGAAAGATTATAAAGAAAAGTTCGTTGCAGCTTGGACTAACAAAGTCCCCAATTTGGTCAACATACAACCAACAAAGTTGAAAGCCAGCATTCTAAGTTTAAGAGATACATTAAAGGGCCAAACAACTCGCTCCATAGACTTGTGTGCCTTGTTGGCAAAGTTGCAGAGTCACAAAAGATACAAATAAAACTTAGTTTTCAGGAGAGCAGGTCCGTGCAAATGGGGGACCACAGATTTCCATTTTTTGACAACCTACGTGGTAATGTTTCCCAAAAAGCCTTAGAGTTATTGGTTGTTGAGAGGAAGAAGCTACATGCGTTGAGGGCAGGAGGGGGACTTGTGGCCACCAGCTTTCTACGGGTTGTGGGTTGCCATGTGCTTGTCAGATGGAGTGGTGGGAAAATACAGGTAACATAACAACTATAACATATGCTTCGATCCATAGAATATAATCATCATTATACTTCATGTTTTAACAATGATTCTTGAAAAACAGGTTGCAAAATTCCACTTGCCGCGATAGACACATTCTGGACAAAACTTGATTTTTCGACAGAAAAACTTAATCAAGACGAGTGTAATATTCAGGTGGAAATGGATAAACTCACACAGCAACTATAGACGCAGCCACCTCTAGTGTTAAAAAGTATGTTGTCGAAGATGAAAGCGGTGTTGAATCAAAGTATGACTGACCATCAACCGCCTGAGGTACAACAAGATACCCGGGGCCGCCCAACTACGAAAGCAAAACAACAAAAGAATGAAGACCTTGCGAGACGTAAAGATAAACAACCCGAGTCACAGAGGAACGACTACACTCAAAAGCCAAATGTGTGACGTAGTCGTTCAAAGAAAAGCAAAGAAGAAAAAAATACACTTCCGATTATAGATAAAGACTTTCCACTGTTGTCTGGGCACAGGTACATACGTATATACATACATATATTTAGAATTCTTTTTCAATTTTTTATTTTTTAATATTTTTTATTTTATTTTATTTTTTTGCCAATTATAGGTACAAAAACATGATCTAGCGTTTTAAGGATTGGCTTCCATCTAGCTATCGGAGATACATAACACATATCGAAGATGCCCAGCCGGACGGTAACTGTGGGTTTCGATCCATAGCTATGGGTTTGGGGTATGACTAGAAACAGTGGAAGTGGGTCCGCCAAGAGCTACTCGACGAGATGTTCATTAACAAAAAGCGTTGGGGGCATATACTCGAATCATTGGACAAGGGATGCTACGAAAATGTGTATCGATCGATAAATTGGTTAAATGTTGAACCTGCACCTATGGCATGCTGTATGTGGTTGCCCTACACAGGGTTGTTGGTGGCTCAAAAATTTGGGGTGATTGTTCAACATTTAAGCAATGGTGTTTGTCAAACTTACTTCCCGTTGGTTCGATGGTCCGGAGGTTTACCCGAACCATTCCATTTTATCGATCGCTTATGTCGAAGGTGTCTATTTCATCATTACTAAGTTACCGGGATGATTGCCCGATGTCGGTACGAAATGGACTTTGAAATACCTCACCAACGTATAGAAGCTATGGAATGAGTGACAATGTACATGTATCGTATTACACAGGGTAGGGCGTTAGTAGATAGTAATAGAACTTCA
This sequence comes from Helianthus tuberosus, assembly GCA_030545235.1. Classification (NCBI taxonomy): domain Eukaryota; kingdom Viridiplantae; phylum Streptophyta; class Magnoliopsida; order Asterales; family Asteraceae; genus Helianthus; species Helianthus tuberosus. The sequence continues at coordinate 68,729,081 of CM060406.1, forward strand.
CGAAAAAGAATTTGTTAACTTGGCAAAGGTGTAACATCCGTGAAATATAGTGTATGCAACAATTTAAAAAAAAATATTAATTAGGGTGTTTTATAACATAAAAACCCTTAATTACCACATAAAAGACCCATATACAACTCCTATAAGGTGCTCATTGACCAATAAGCCTCCCCTGGTTGACACCTTATGAGTGTCTCATTGACCAATAAGCCTCCCCTGGTGGTTTCCACTTTTAAAGTTGGGGATGGTGATAAAGGTGTCACCGGAATAGTTGGGGATGGTGATAAAGGTGTCACCGGAATAGTTTTTATAGAAAGTCCTTCTTGTCCTTCACTTTGTTAAACTTTGGCCGGAATCTCGTCGGTAAAGCAGTTTTGAAACTTTGGCCGGAATCTCGCCGGAATAGTTGGGGATGGTGATAAAGGTGTCACCGGAATAGTTTTTATAGAAAGTCCTTCTTGTCCTTCACTTTGTTACACTTTGGCCGGAATCTCGCCGGTAAAGCAGTTTTGAAACTTTGGCCGGAATCTCGCCGGAATAGATGGGGATGGTGATAAAGGTGTCACCGGAATAGTTTTTTTTTAATTTTGGCCGGAATCTCGCCGGTAAAGCAGTTTTGGCCCGTAAAAATTTTAGTACAAATCTTAAATTTAAACATTAAAATTGTAAAAAGTTTTTATAGAAATTATTTTGTTTTCTAAATTTATTTAATATTTCTGTAAAAAAAATGTAAGTTATAAAAAAAAGTTTTTATAGAAATTATTTTGTTTTCTAAATTTATTTAATATTTATGTAAAAAAATGTAAGTTATAAAAAAATTAACTCGAAAGGTTTATTGAAGAATAATGTGTTACAAATAAAATAAACGATTAGTTATGTCTTATTTGGCGTGAAGTGTTGATTATTCGGGTGTTATTTGGTATTGTTTGTCGATTATTTAGAGGTTAATTTGTTAGAAACTTTGTCGACTATTTAGGCGTTAATTTCGTTAAGGTGGGTGGGATGTGGTGGTGGTGGTGGGTCGGCTATACAATTCGTTACTAAAATTATTACAAGTTTATAAAAATTGTAAAAAGTTTATAATATGACACGTATTATATATTAATTTTTGCAGATATGTCGTCAGACGAGGAGGAGTTTGGTGCGGCACAGGTGCCTGGATTCGATGAGATGGCCGGGGGTGATTGTTTGGGTATTCCCTATATGGACTACCAGAACAATTCTAGGGAGTATAAACGTTTTAACAGGTTGCGACAAATGAAGGTGGGTCGGCAGAGGGCGTTGTCATGGGAGGCTTTACGGGAGGTCGGGGAGGAGGAGAGAGCCCGGGGTTTGATCAGGGAGAATTCCCCGTGGGATCGCATGTTTTCGATGGCGGCTGTGCCGTCTTATAGGAGCATGATGGTGGAGTTTCTGTCCACATTCGTGTTTCGTCCACGGCCGGCTGACCGGCCCAATTCGGATATGGACGATCCGAACGTGGAAGCACCGCGTCCCGAGGTATCTTTCTGTTTGTTCAGGCAGCGACAAAATTGGTCGCTGCGTCAGTTTGCTGTTGCCACCGGGTTATATACCGATGATGAGTTGGTTCAGGACATCTATACCACCGCGATTTGGGCTATGCCTGATGATCAGTTGTTTGCTTGGTGGCCCACTCTATGTCCTGGACCCTTCGGTAAGAAGGCCCGAGTTTCTACGATTCCTGACCCCACTCGTTCGCTACATACACCGCTGCATTGCCATGTCGATCTTTGCGCGTGGCAAAAGCAACGAGTGGGTCACGAAGGTGGATCTGTTCTTTCTGTACTGCTTATATACGGGTACACCGTGCGCCCTCCATCGCTGTCTGGCAGAGTATTTTGCCTCGTACGGCAAACAGCAGAGGCGCAGCCGTTTGATTGGAGGGGCGTTTATCACACGTATTGCCCAGCATTGCGGTTTGTATTACCCATTCCTTGAGGATATGCCGGCCCTAGCACCACACGAGCCCTTAGATCTTAGGACGATGAGAGGGATGAAGATTGAGGTGAACTTTCCCGATATCGGGCATCGGTTTGTTGACGATCACCAACAGATTTATGAACCCCAACAGATAGTCCACCAGGCACTGCTCGAGGCTGGGGAGGTGGAGATGCCGCATATTGCTGACGTGCCTGCTATGGATGGAGACATGGAGCCTCAGGTTAACCAGGGGCATCCGCAGGAGCCGCCACAGATTCCACAACGCGTTTATCATGCATTGCGGTTGCCTCAGTCCACCCAACGTCTCCTTGAGAGGCTGGTGGCGGGTCAGGATGGTATGATGGCGAGCTGGACACATCAGTTTCAGCGGATGGACCGGATGGAGGATTTGATGGAGTGGGTGATGGCTAGTGAGGCCAAGAGACGTACCCAGGCGGGGTTGCCGGTTCGACCCCCGCCACATCCACGAGTGTATCCGGGTTTCGACATGGAGGCAGGTCCGTCCGGGACGCAGGCAGGTGGTGGGGATGATTCTAACGACAGCGATGAGGACATGGAGGATTAGTATTTGTATTTGTTGGGTGAACTTTATTTTGTTAAACATTTATGGGCATGTATGAACAAATATTTTTTTCTTTTTGTTTATTTTGGTATGTTTAAACATTTGTAACTTGATGAATGTTTGTTCGTTTTGTTATTTATGCTTAGTTATTTATGCTTAGTCGACTTATTATAAAAAACAACATTCTTTTAAAAAACTTAGTATATATAATAACAATGAAAAATAACAAGACAAACAACACAATATTCGATTACATTTTTTTTAAAACTTAATATATATAAAAACGACACTTATAACTAATATTCGATTACATGTCTTGCATAAACTTACATACTAACAATGAAAAATAACAAGACAAACAACACAAAAAAAATCCAACTGATTATCAACCAACGTTCCCTCTTACGAACAACCCTTGAATGAATATCTTCAAATTCCGCTTCTTGCAATTTATAAATTCGAACCTCCTCTCTCAAATACTTGACTTCGTTTTGAAGCACAGGCTTCGTATCCATCAGTTCTTTGATGACCACACATGCCCGACGACACATGGGAGGATCGACCCACACAAAGAAGTTGCACTTAGAACGCTGACACGAAAAAAAAATAAATCACTAATATAAAAGGGTTAATGGAAAAAAAATACATTAAAAACATACCATACTGTGACAAGTGTAAAATTGACGTCCGGGATTAGCTTCAGTTCAAGATGTTCTTAGTGCAGCCGTCCTACCACATTTGCAAACAACCATTGTGAATTTGTGATTGTGAAGATGGTGTATATTTATGTGGCAAGTAAGGATGACAAAAATACCCTACATTTGCAACCAACATATACAAGCTTTAAAAAAAAAAGCAAACCAATATGCCGCTCATACGCCCATACGCGCGTATGGTGGGTACGGAGGCTGACAACTTTTCAGCCCATATGCCTCGTATAGCCCGATGAGACCCATTTCCACCTACCTTTTCTGAAAAGTTGACATGACATTTATGACACCCCACTTGCATACGCCTCTCATCGACCTATACGGGTCTCATCGACCTATACGGGTCTCATTGAAGTTCAGTTTCATTTCCTTTTATAGTTTAACCGAGAACAAGTACATATCCAAATACAAAAGTTATTTTTTGGACGAGTTCTGGACCACACGATGACAATCCGAAAAGGGACCACACGCGTCTCTCGTATAGTTTTTGCTCTCGTATCGGTCTATATGGTCGGAATATTCAAGGTTTGTTTACCCTTATTTTTTGTGGTTTTATTTTGGCGGTTTGTGGTGGTGTTGGGGTTGTGGTTGTGGTGGTGGTGGTGTTGGGGTTGTGGTTGTGGTGGTGGGTCGGCTGTGGTGGTGGTGGGGGTGGGTCGGCTGGGGTGGTGGTGGTGTTGGTGGTGGGTCGGCTGTGTTGGTGGTGGTGGTGGTGGTAGTGGGTCGGCTGTGTTGGTGGTGGTGGTGGTGGGTCGGCTGTGTTGGTGGTGGTGGTGGGTCGGCTGGGGGGGTGGTGGTGGTGGTGGGGGGTCGGCTGGGGTGATGGTGGTGGTGGTGGTGGGTCGGCTGGGGTGGTGGTGGTGGTGGGTCGGCTGTGTTGGTGGTGGTGGTGGTGGTGGGTGGCTGGGGTGGTGGTGGGGGTGTGTCGGCTGTGGTGGTGGTGGTGGGTCGGCTGTGGTGGTGTTTTGTTTTTTTTTTTTTTTAATTTTTACAATATATTTTCGAATGCCGAGTCTAATGCTAAATTGTATTTTTTATTAACAGGATATCGAAAGTCGGTGTTTTGACGGTGGTGGTAGCGTAATTCTTATGGAGAAACTACGTTCGTATTTCAGATTAATGCACTAGAACGCCGATTTAGGATTACGTGTTATCGGAGTAGCCTGTTGCCTTGTCAGCTCCCAGTGACGCTAGCCAACGCGGTCTGCCCTGTAACATGTCCTTCCAAGAGAGGAGTTCATTAGTGTTCTCATGAGCCTTCCACCAACGGGAATGCCACTTCGCTCACCATCCTGAGAAGAAGCGGAAGACTGGACGGTGGTTGATAAGCGAAATGCCGGCTCCACTGCTCCAACCTCCTGATCCATTGTGCCATTTCAGTGTGGTAGATGTGAAGCAGAATCCCGTTGGAAGGTAGGGTTCGGTACGCAATTTCAAGACAGCCGGGCTGTCTTTGTATTGTGTATGCTGCACCCATCGTTTTCCTGTACAGGAATTCAAAAATATATAACAATTAGCGATATAGGGTTTAGGGTTTATGGTTTAGTCGTTACATTCTGTATCAAAGTTACATGTTTTGTGTATTAATATAAAACGATTTTTAATTACGTTTTGAATTACGTTTCTTGTTACGTTATGGTTAATAAACGACAATTGAAAAACAATTAAAGACTTTCAGAAGTTAACATTTTTTAACATACTCATTGCGTTATGGAAACAATTAAACACATAATAATATTTGATAAATAAAAAAGTCGACATTTAATAAAACGTTATAATATATACCCATTTAATAAAATTTGACATTTAAAAGTTTGACAATTAAAGACGTAATAATACTCATTTAGTAATATTAAATAAAAGTCGTTTAATAAAAATTTGGCAGTTAAAAATTTTGACAATTAAACACATAATAATAATTCATAAATAAAAAACTATGTTATAATATATACAATTCATTTTATAAAAAAAACTGACATTTAATAATACTTATAAAAAATTGGCATTTTATAATATACAGAATTCATAAATAAAAAACTATGTTATAATATACACAATTCATAATAATTCATAAATAAAAAACTATGTTATAATATATACAATTCGTTTTATAAAAAAAAAATTGACATTTAATAATACTTATAAAAAATTGGCATTTTATAATATACAGAATTCATTTCATAAAAATATGAAGTTTTTATAATACTAACACAATTTTTTATAACAACATTTTATAACAAAAATTTTAATTTTCTTATATTAATATTTCACAACTTACCCATACAAATACCCTATCAAAATAAAGTTCCTTACACCCCAATCATTGGTAATCATTGGCTGACACCCAATGATTGGCATTAATTAGATGGTAGGGACAATTTTCAAACGTATTGGGCAATGAGGGGCGTATGTGTGGGGCCAGTTTGAGGCGTATTGGGCAATGAGGGTCATTTAGGGTTAGGGGATGTGTAAATACTTTTGGGGGATGTGTGGATACCTCGACCGTATTTCAAATGGTCTGATGAAAAATGGGCACAAACATGATGATTTTTACAATTAGTTGAAATTCAATGTTTCTACCAATGCCTTAAGTTTCTAAAGGGGAGAGTCATAATCCCACTCACGCATGAAAGCCTCTTTTGCAATGGAGAGATCTTCATCCAATATAGCAAAAAAAAATTGAAGTGGCAATACTTTAACCATTAATCGGTTGAGTCTGTCTAGGAGCAACAATCCTCGGAGTAACACATGGTGGAGTATGAAACTGTTGGGTCCAGTAGGAAGGATTGGAAACAACAATCTTCTTTGTGGGAGGATTTTCTTCTTACAAACTATTTGAAAGCCACCTTCAACTTTGAGACAAGTAGGCGGTGTTGGAGGGACGATCGCCATTGAGATAACAACTCAAGGTGGAGCAAATTTGGAAGCAAGTACGTCTAGGCAAACATCAAACGTATGTCCAAAAATCAACCGAGCGGGCATCTTCACAACTCTCATAAGTTTGCCTTCACTTTCTTAGAAGACTATGACTTAGCCTTTTTCTTGTTCAGCTATATTGATGGTTCCATCCCTTGTCTGTGTCCCATTATTGCCATTGCATCTGATTCAACTACTGCTGTCATAACTAATCCCAACTATCAATCTTGGATTACAATGATGCACATGTTCGCATTATCATTATCTCCACTATCTCTAAAGCCTTATTTTCTCATGTTCAAGGGGCTACTAACCTAGAATTGTGGGACTCTCTTGCTCAAGCTTATGTTCCACATACTTTCTTACGTCGAATATATGAATAACACATAATTTCTTACGTCGAAGATGAAAGGGGATGGAACACCTCTTGCTTACCTTAGTCGTGCACAAAAGTATGCATTCACGCTTATAACATTGGTGAACCAGTAAAAGACAAAGATAACGTCTTGTATGTGATATCTGGCTTGCGTGAAGAATATAACAACCTCCAATCAACCTTACTTGCATGATCGTCACCTTTTGTATTCAATGAACAGTGTGACCTCTTGAGTGATCACCATTACATGGTGACAAAGCCTCCACAATCTGTTTCATACCCCCAACTAGTCCCAATGATAATATTTAACCTTGCAACAAATGGCTTCTCAAATTGGTTATTAGCTAACGCCCAATATCCCTCCTACGCCAACTTAAGAACACTAGGGTTTCTATCATGGTTACACCAATAACTACCACAATGTTAACAAAGGTTGTCGTTGTGGTGATTTACTTGTTCTCATGGGTATCCAATCAAAATAGAGCGTATATCATGTGAAACAGATGTGGAATCGGTCACATTCATTTAGCCTGTCCCAACCGTGCTCCATTAGCTATTCGTGCTCATATAATGGCCAACTATTGAAATACACTATTTATTGCGTGCTCTACATGGTACCCAGATACACGAGCTAAGAACCATGTGACACCATATTTGATAATTCTAAGTGTTGGACCTACAAAAGAACAAATGATATTCAAAAGCCAAAACATGATCCACTAATCAAGAAATAAACAAAAGATTGAACCAGACTCTCTTCAAAGATAGTGAATCTTGAACACCTAATTAGAACACCTGTTCAAGAACAAAGCAAACATCTAATCAAGACTTGGAACCATTGTTCAAGAAGAAACAACATCTGTTGAAGCCAAAGGTCTGATGAATAAGACCAAACATCTGTATGGCCAAACAGATGTTTGGATAACTACAACAGAGGATGGCTTAGACAGTGGTTTCCCAATGTAATAGTATATATCTCATCAATGTTTAGACTAGTTAGAACAGATGATAGGATTTGCACATATGTTTGCAACATCTGTGGAATCTTTTTTGTTAGAAATGTTAGATGTCACTATCAGAGTGACGTCAGCCATTTACTAAACAGTGGTTTCGTACTTAGTATAAATAGATCACACATGTTAGTGATCTATCTATTTCACACATCACTTTTTCTCTTGCACGAACTGATTTGTTAAATGATTGGTTGAGGGGGAGTCTGTAGAGTCAAATGAATTGTAAAATATTTGAATCCTTGTTGATTAATGAAAAAACTATCATTGATGGTGACTTTCTACTTGTGAATTTTATTGTTAATCATCAATATCTGTTTGCTAGTATCAAACTCAGTTCTAACAATCAGTATCAGAGCTTGGTCACGTTAAACTTGATTTCACAATCAGTTTAACAAACAAAGACCAGCTCTACAAAGATCCAATACAGTTTGTATCTCAGAGTTGTATAGTGAAGAACTAATTAGTGTCTTTCACATACTCTGTGTTTCTAAAAAAGAACTAGAGAAAATGGCACAGAATGATCCCCACAACACCAGCTTCAGTAATAAACCACCTATACTTGTCAGATCAGAATTTAACATCTGGCAACGTAGGATGGGGCATATACTTGCTCAACAAAACACAGGGTGTTAGAAGTCTGTCATCTTCGGATCTCATATTCCAACGGTACCAAGTGCCGCAAACCCAAATGTATTCGGGCCAAAGAAGCCAAAGAATTATTCCGAGCAAGATTATCAAAATTCGAGCTAGATGCGAAAGCCTTCAGTGTTGTGGCTATGGCTCTACCGAATGATATCTATGCTGGCATGTTGCATTGTAACAGTGCCAGTGAGTTGTATGATGCACTAAAGGAACAATTTGGTGGAACAGAGGATGTTATCGATAACACTCGAGAAATCCTTAACCAGCAATATAAAACCTTCACTCATGTCAAAGGGGAGACCCTGACTTAGCAGTTTGAACAATTTTCATGTCTTATCAGTGAATTGAAGTTAGTTAATAAAGAATTTACTAAAACAACTTTAAGTAACCGATTTATGAGGTCTTTGCCTAAAAAATGGGACAGTATAACTATAGCGATGATGACATCCCAGATTTCAAGGACATGAGCCTAACACAGCTACTTAGAAAACTCCTAACCTTTGAGAGGGAGCTTGTCCAAAAGAAAACGCTCCTGGAAACTAGAAAGGCGTCTGATAGTTACATTTTTGGTAACACAACACTTTTAAGTCAGGAAGAATTATCCTCTAGAATGGGAAATGATCAGAGTTTTGATCATTTTATTGATATATCAACAGGAATCAACTCTGATCAACATTCCACGAGTTATGCTTTTGCAGCAACTGATGATACTCATGTCAGTGATAATATGTCATTTGTGCTCGATGATCTTAAGCACATAGACCTAACTGACCTAGAGGAGATGGATATCCTGCACCAGGTAGCCCTGCTCAGTCAAAGAGCCAATAGTTTTTACAAACGGACTGGTAGGACTTACCCAGGATTAAGCGGGAGGTCGAAAGTGGGGTTGGATAAATCAAATATTAAATGCTTTAAGTGCAATAGATTAGGACACTTTGCTAGGGAATGCAAGAGTCAAACAAGTAACTCTGCACCAATGATCACATACCCTAGTCAAAGATCTGAAAAAAATAAACAACAACAGTTTTATCCCAAAAATGCCTATGGACCAAATGTGTAAAACACAACCCACTTTGAACAAAATCTGAATCCTATACGTGTGCACTATGTCCTTGCACCACATGTCCCTCACGTTGAGTATGTCCAAATGCCAATTGCACATGTTCAAGCACCACAAGCTACTCCAGCTCATGCACCAACAGAGCCTAGTCAACAGAGCTTCTTCACACATGGATATGTTGACTGGAGTAGCTTGCCAGAAAACTTAACAGATGAAAATTTTGCTTTAATTGCAAATGACTGTGATGAACATGAAAACCTTTGTTTTATTGCTATTGGGCATGCTTCAGGGGTGAAGAAGATCTAGTTTAAACTGCTGTTGGTGAAGAGATTGCTGGTGAAGCTGCTAAAAGCTCTAGTCAAACATCTGTTGGTGACCTGGTGCATGCAGAAAGGATGGATGAGAAATATCCCAAAAGTTCCATTGATTACATCCTTGTGGATCAAATTGAATTGGTTGCCTCTAAGGTATTACCTCAAACTCTTAAAGAGTTGTGCTCAGAAAAATGCATCATAGCTTTTGCAAACATAAAAGAGGTGAATGAAAACCTTAGAGAAAAGGTACAAATCAGTGAAATAGTTCTTGAAAATTTGAAAAAGGATTTTAAAACAAGAATTGCTAAAAAAGACCTTGAAATAAGCAGTCCTAAACATGAAGCATCAATAACCAAGGACCAACTCCAGTCAAAGATAGAAAAATATCAAAACTGTAAAAAGGAGTTGGAATCCACACAGATCACCTGTAAAAAATGGGTTGAATCTTGTCATGGTTATGATCTACTTATGGAAAAACAAATGAAAAGCAATGTGAAGTTTGGTGTTGGTTTTAGAAAATATGACCAAGAACAACAAGACCAAACTTACATTGACTCTGAACTGGTTGAAGTCATACCAACCACATCAAAAGGTGAAGAAGTCAAGATCACTGAACCTAATGGCAAGAAAATAACACTTGAAAAGCCACTAAGTTACATTCAATCTGAGAAGCAAAAGTATGAGTTTAAACCTACTTGGTCAGATGAATGTGATGTTCTTGAGAACTATAAACCATTTGACTTCACCAGCTCAAATGGACTAGACCCACCTAAGATAAAAATCATTCCTATTACCAATTCCCAAAGATGTTAAAACATCTGTTTCAGAAAAAAAAAAAAAAAAGATAAAGGTAAAAGGAAAGATAAGATTCTAGACATGCTGTGTGAATTTTGTGGAAAAAGAAATCATTGGGCAAAAGACTGCTTCAAGTTAAAAGCCTATGATATTAATCGAGGGAACAACATATGTGAACCTACTCTTGGGTGCACCATTTGTGGAAAACTCAACCATTTGACCCAACAACGCCATTTTCTTAGACCATATGGTATAAATAAAAACTGTTAGAACCGAGTTTGATATTTGCAAACAAATATTGATTATGAAAATACCATTCACAAATAGAAAGATAATATCATAAACTGTTTTTTAATTGATTCAAATGATTCAAAAGTTTTACAGAAATGATTCTACAATCTCCCCCTCAGCCAATCACTCACTAGAACTATTCATACAAAAGAGAATGTGTCAAGTGATAAAATAGATCTCTAACAGATGAGATCTATTTATACAAATACTACAGCTCTGTTCATGATAGGCTGACATCACCCTGATAGTGACATCTAACATTCCTAACAGAAAAGATTCCACAGATGTTGCAAAATCCTATCATCTGTTCTAACAAGTATAAACATTGTTACAAGATAAGTACTGTTACATTGGGAAACCACTATCTAAGCTATCATCTGTTGTAGTTAACCAAACATCTGTTTGGCCATACAAATGTTTTGTCTTCTTCATCAGACCTTTGACTTCATCAGTGCTTTGGTCTTCAACAGTCTTTAGCCTTCAACAGATGTTGTTCTTCTTGAAAAGTGGTTCCAAGACTTGGACAAATGTTTGCTTTGTTCTTGAATAGATGTTCAGATTAGATGTTCAAGATTGACTATCTTTGGGGAGAGAATTGCTTCATCAACTGTTTATTTCTTGATTATTGAATCATGTCTTGGGTTTTGGATATCATCTGTTCTTTTATAGGTCCAACAATCTCCCCCTAGAACTGATGATGCCAAAACAGATGTTTATTTGATCATCCTTTATTCTCTCATAAATTGTTCTCTTATGTAACCTTTGAATTATAATTCAAAGTCAAGAGAAACAGTATCTTCTAGGTCTCTTTCCAGTGGTAGACTTATTAAGTCTTGCAGATCTTCAATTTTTAGGCCACATGCACTTTTCATTGTGATCTTCTCCACCTCCCCACTAGGCCCGAGCAAAGTCAATTCATGGGTGTCTTTATTTGACTTCGATTTTATAATCTTTTGACTAGGAGGATTTAACGGGACTAGAGTTATTGCTGATGAGTTTGGAGAGATTGGTCTTACCATGATAGTGTGAACTAGGTCTTCTTTCCTGATGTCCTTCTTCTGTTCATATTTTCTTTTAAGAAATTCCCTTGCAGCCATTGAAATGAATCTTGCTGATGGGAACGCAGAAGGCCTGACCAAAGTCTTGATAGGAAAGTCTAGTTGCTCATACTCTAGCCTTTTTGGTAATGAGGGATCGTTTTCTCTTTAAATTTCTATTTGTTTATAGTTTTAAAGGGTTGTTGACTCATTCCATTTAGCCATTGTTTTCATGGTGCCTTTTTTTGCAGCTACCAGCTCTTCCTTCATTCTCCTTATCTTCATAGCCCTTTTGTCATTTGGCTTTTTGCCATCTTTCCAATTTGGGGGTGAAGGTGTGATATTGGGAAATAGCTTTAACTTTTCAGTCCTTACTATTTTATCTAGCAGGAATCAGTTGGCCATCCAAAAAAATATAACTTATCAGCATCATATGGTTTTGTCACCATGATGTGATTAAGGTAATCCACTCTGAGCAGCTTTTTGAGATCTGCATCAGTTATGGGATCATGTGATAGGTTCTTGCAGATCATGTTGGCATAGCCTCTTAAAACTTCTACCTTTTTGTATTCTTTTGTCAGAATCTGCAGGATCTGCTTATCATCCTTCCCTTGATTTCTTTTTAAAACCATTCTTTGGCCTGGCTTTTCTTCAATTCTAGGTATTTTTCAACACTGACTGGGCTAGGAAGGTTTGCAGATGGTATATATGATGATGGTGGTAAAGATGTTAGGATAGAAAGTGTTGAGTTTTTGGGATTTTATTCTCAAAATTCTTCGGTTGAAGTCTAGAGTTTTTCAAGAAAACTTCTAGTCCACTAACAACTATTGGCTCAGATAACAACTTTTATCACACCCCAAAAATGTCGCAGAGGAAATGCAAACGTGGTGGTGATGGAGGTTGGTACCCATAAGTATCTTAGTGGACGATGCAATATATATTTTTGGACATGTAACTTATTAAAACATAAAGTTTAAGGTTTAAACATAAACACAAACATAACTTAGTTGTTTGATCACTTATGGATCTTAATACAAACGGTCCCATATAGTCTTAAAAGTTGTCCAAAACATTATTTATTATACAACTGCATCAACAACCACAAGACAAGCCAAAATCCCGAAGCAGAATTCATGTACCTGAAGAACACGTAAAAATCAAGTGTCAACACAAATAGGTTGCTGAGTTCACTTATTCAAATCATAATCAATTTGTTATGAATTTCATGTCAAACCATTCATATATTTTAAGAAAGTGAAACCAAATTTTCTTATTAAAAATCCAAGGTTCAGTTCTCTGGTCGCAAGCTTTTCCCAAAAACCTTTGATACAAATCATCTTCCCAAGGGTAGGTTTAATTATATATTCAATTTTCAGCATCAAATTTTAGATTCATAGGGTTGCAAGGCCTATGAGCTATATATTAACAATAAGGTTATAATCAACGCTAGACAATCACAGAATATCAATTTGTTGCTTGACTTGACATAGAGCTACCGATCACGACGGGGTTGTCAACCCGATAGATCTACCAACAATTCAACGCATACTGGTATTAATGATTAAACAACTAAATTCGCGCAAAGTGACTCAAATTAGGTCACTTATGGTGCCTGCCTCGTGAATAGTACATATGCTACTAAAATGATCAATTTAATACTTTGCATTGTACGAACTCCCCGAAGTCACCACCGAGACGTAGGCCTATTTCGATACCTACTCTCTTAAGATCAGGCAAATTCGTCACAACTTAGATTTAAATACTTTTAAATCTATACAGTCGTTTTACCCCAAACACTATAATTCTCCCTGTTTCTCCCCGAAACAATTTATATTCAATACATTCCCGTTTTCTTAGGAAAAAAAAATTATACCATTCACATTCCAAAACCATGTTTTCCTCGAAAACACAACACATCATTTTCAAACCATATTTTCCTCGAAAATATATTAATATTTTATTTAAATGTATGTTTTATATAAAAACATATTATATCCTTTTTAAGGTGTGTTCTTCCCCCAAAACGTTATATAAAACAGTAAAAGAGGGGTAGTGACACTCACCTTTGGGTGCGTTTTCAATAAGCACAATTCCACAAAGTTGGTTTGCACGTCCTAATTTCAAGTAGGAACGATTTAATGACCAAAATTCTAAAAATCCCTAAGTTTTTCCAAAACTTATGATTTTTCACATAACTTTGAGATTTTATCGAAAAGTCTTTATTTTGGTTATGTTGGCGTGTGTGTATATATATAGGGTCAGGATTTAGAGAAAATGCTCAAAAGTGTGAGAACGGTGAGAACGCTTATGGGTCGTCCGATCAAAACAATCTATGAACTAGATGATGCGGTGGCGTTTTCGTAAATAACATCACTTTTATTACTCTGGCGCGCTTCATTAAGGGTAAACATATAAAATGCCAAACATATAGCACACACCATTCTAACTAAAAACGCCATTAGATATAAAACGCCAAACTTAATTATAATAAAATTGCGCCAAAAAAAACCGCCAAAAAAATCCTATATATACAACATCTCAGACCTTGAATTAAAAACACACACAAAACCCCCAAACGCCATATTTAATATATACCATTCGTCTTAGAAACGCCAAAAAACCCAAACATCAAATATCTTCTAAACCAAAACGTTTATTTGAAATTCAGTTTGGTTGTCTGTAAGGTTTCACTCAATGTAATGAACAAAAATCTTTAAGTGAGGATATTGTCCATTTCATTGAGTAAAATCTTATTGACTTTATCATCAACTTCCTTCCAATTTATAACGCCAAAACATACAACAACGTTATTGAGTTTGTTGTCAATAAAGTTTAGCTGTATGGGGTGGACAACATTGTCAGTTATCTTTCTTAACCGAGGATTAACAATGTTGTCCATCTCATACAGCAAAACATTATTGATTTTAGCATGATCAAATTTTGAGGTTTAAGATGCTTTTGTTTAGTGGCGTTCTTTTTATCGGTAAAACGCCAAAATTAAAAAATCAAACATCGTTTCATTTGAAAATTCAAGATTGTTGGCTGAAAGGGTGTAAACTCAATAACATTTTGCTGCATAAGATGGACAAATCTTCAAGAAAAAGATGATGATGTCAGACTTTGTGCTTCCAAACGGCGACAAAAAAAACTACTTGAAAAACAAAAAAATAAAATGAATCATACGAAAGTCGAACCAGCCAGTTAACATGATTCAAAAAAGAAGAAAGAGACCGGTGACAGTGAAGATTTGGAAGATCAATTGTTTATATATTCTTTTTTTTAATTTTCTTTTTCAGTTGATTGTTAGATAATAAAAATGTCGTATATAATAAAAACGCCAGACACCTAAATGCTTGTTAAAACACTATCATGCCGTAAAACGCCCCAAAAACTCTTAAACTATAATAAAATTACTTTGGAAAAGTATTATAAAAAACCCAAAACTTAAAAAAAAATAAAAACCAAACTTAAAAATGTAACTAGAAACAGTAAATACAAAACAGTAAAAATGAAGAGACAAAAAATTTATTATATTAGAATCTAAAACGCCAAACTTGAAAGACGGGACGTGTTACAGACTTCAGAGATAAAAGCTTGTCAAAAACAATAATTACAAATAGTAACTGAAACGGCACCACCTAACCTATGCCGCCAAAAGAAATCCTATAAAATAATAACTCTCAACAACTTCCATTTAATAAAACCAAAAAAACAAATGCCAAATACTACTAAATACCACTCACTGTAAAATGCCAAAAAATTAAAAAAAAAATCAAAGATGGCTAATATGCTTTCTTGGATATTCAGTATTGTTCTTCGTGAAGTTTCACTGAATGGATTGTTAGCTGAGGGGAGTAACTCAGTAAGACTTTGCTGCATGAGATGGACAAATCTTCAAGAAAAAGATACTAATGACAATCAAATGTCATTTTGTGTTCTTTGTTCTTGAATAAGACTTGGATGAGGAGAAGAGATCAATGACACTGAAGAGTGGGATGATGATAAAGATGAAGAAAAAGCGAAAAACTTACCCACACGTCATAGATCTATGTCCCCAAACATTCAGAAAAGCCACTTCAACAGACGAGTAGGCAAAATAATCAAACCGATGGGTTTGTTAAGTTTTACATAAAACGTCATATATTTGGTGACAGTTCTTGTACTATTAAAGAAGAGAGAGACTGATGACAGTGAAGATTGTGAAGAGAGATCCGGTTAGGATTTTTAATTAATTTTCTTTGCTTCTATTTTTTTCCCTCTGGTTGTAATATAATTTCACAATTGTAAAACACCAAGATACCACAAACGCCAAAATGTATATAAAAATATTAGAACAATGGGGAATCTTGTTTAAAACGCCTTGAAAAAACGCCATTCAGATAGATTTCCTGACCCCCTAGGGTTCCAATGGCATACAATTTGAAAAACGCCATAAACGCCAAAATGTTAATACAATGAAACCATTAAACGCCATTAATTATTGAAATTGGTTAACGCCAAAAATAAAACAATAATGTGAAAAGAGGAACTGGAAAAGGAGAAGATAAAAGGACAAAAAAGCCCCTCCGCCCTTCTCTATGCCGCGTGACACGTGTTGGGCCAGGATGCTGTGACAACCGGTAATTTACGGCTCCTAAGTGCGTAATTAACTGGCGATTAACGCGATAATAAATAATGCTTACGACGCTAATTAACTTAACCAGGCCCTTGGAATGCCCAGAAACGTTTGTTCAGCTATACAGTGCGCGTGTGGTGATTTATGGGAAATCTGCTGAATATGACGCGACAACGGACTGATACCAAACAAAATACTGACGACGCCGACAAATATGAATGTTATGCGAATATTTTATGCTTACGGAGTATGGGTCGCGATATCGGGTCTCGTAGGAATTACGGGCCACTTACACATAAGATGGGCTTGTGGGCCCTGGGCCCAAGCCCAAAACCACAAGCCTAAACCCACACATAATAGACAAAATCTCATCAAATCTCATACAAAAGATTTGTCTCTAAAAATTAGAGCATAAGGTCTTATGGTTAATAGATTGTTATATGATCCACCAAACAATACCCATTATACATCTTTATAAAAAGGGGGCTACCCCTTGATTCCTTTAAGCAGACACAGCAAACACCCTCATACCTTACCCTCTCTCTCTCTCGATAACTTACACAAACAAACCAACACAGACTTGAAGTCTGTCTTTTTCACTCATATACAAAACAACAACACACACAACACAAACAATACACAGAGCTCTCATTTTCAAGTCAGATGTTCACAAACAACCTCCCCCACCTCTGATCGATCTCCTTGCCGGCGACATGTCCTACCGGCCGGCGACAGCTGGTAGTCCGACACCCTCACCCACACACATCAAGCCGACACAGACCCCCCCCCCCAATCTCGATGACAAAACGGACCACCACCACTCCGGTGGTGGTGCGGCGGCGGCGATAACCTGAAAGAGAGAGGGAGAACCGACGGTCAAAGGCTCGGACCGCCGGTCGGTTCGTTTATCCGGTGATCGATGTCTTTATCCGACGAGCTTCGATTCAGGTGGTGGCATTCATGACATCAGGAGCGGCGGAGGTTGCTGTTGGCGGCGGTGGTGGTGGTGACCGGCGGTCCTGGTCTTGGACCGGCGGTCCTTGCTTCGGTCCGTCGGATTTCAGCGGTAAGACCCCCCCTGCTTGTTTCTTGTATTTTGTTTGAAGATTTGTTAAAAATGAGGAGAGGTTGAAGATGTTTGGTTTGTTCATGATTCACGATCGGGTCCAGATTCAAGCATGATTCGGGTTATGTTTCGGGTCAGACGGTTCAGATTTGGTTTGAGATATAGCAGCTTTGGTCCAGTCAAAAGCGGTCAACAGGAAGCCGGTACGGTTCGGGTCAGTCGCGGTCAACCCAGATCAAACTCAGTTAACCCAGTTAACTCGGTTGACTCGGTCAACTCAGCGAGTCAACTGGTCAACTCGGTCAGCGAAAACGACACGGAGATTCGGTAAAGATTTAGGATGAATATTATTTTCATTGATTATTCCTTATTTCATACGTGGAAAACGAGCTTGAACCGCACAAAACGATGAGTTATTAGTTAATATTAACTTGGTCTTATTTATCATTTCGTTTATATAAACTGGCTATGCACAAAAATGGTTGAGTAATTGTTGAATCTTGATAAAAAATAACGACACTTAGTTGTCAGGGCCGTCCAAAAACAGAGGAAACTCTGCCCGTTTTTTGAGAAAACCCGTAAAATAAAACGAGTTTTATTATAAAAACGTGCTTTTCTTGTAAAACGACAACTATTGTTATAAAGCGACTTTTACGAGATACAAATATAAAGTTTCCTTTGACAACAACTTACAACTTACGAAAACAACGATTCGGAAAATATTTACAACGACAAACATAGTTGTTTTGAACTTCGGAAATTCGATGAATTCGTTTTATAAAAATAAATATAGTTTTTATATTTATACCACACGAATTCCCTTATAAAAATAAATATAGTTTTATATTTATTTCAAACTTCAAACAACTCGATGATACTTTCGCAAAATAAATATAACTTTTTATATTTATTACAAACGCCGAAACGGCATATACGTATATTTTTGGCAAATATACACAAGACGTGATATATATAATACAAGTTATTATATATTATTTTCGTACGACTACTCGAGACGGCTAATGCAATTACAACGAAGTATTTATATATTTTATATATAAATATTTATTTATTTTTAAATCTCTCGAGAATCAAGTCTTTTCAAGACTTAGTGGTTTTATCGACAATAAACGACACTTATCAAATATGACCTATCATTTCCGATAAGTTAACTACTTACCATTGAACCGTTCGACTAACGATTCGGTAGAGCTCGGTAACACGTAGTTTAGTTACCGCATTATTCAGAAACTTATAAGATATTCCGTGTTAGGAATATTGTAGAATGCACGCTAGCGAGTCAAGTCTTGGAAACGACATCACGAAGTCGTAATTAGCTAGCTTTGCACAAGGCTATTCAGGTGAGTTCATAACCCCACCTTTTACGGTTTTACATTTTTCTAAATGTTTTCGGGGTGGAAAGACATGCACTTTTTGCAAAGCATACAAGAATTACAAATTTCTAAACCATTTTACAAGCAAGTTTTAACTGACACAAATGGTTTACGAAAAGCTTATGTTTTATACCGGTTTTTCAAACAAGCGTATTTTTCGAAATATGCATACATACGAGATTCTAGTTTTATAAACTACGGGAAAATACAAATACAAGAGTTTACAAAATACAAATGTTAAAATGTATACAAATGGTATGATAAAAATACAAGAAGCACAATTGGTGAGGACGAGTACCAAGTGTGATGAGATATAAGAATACGAGAAGCGCACTTGGTGAGGACGAGTACCAAGTAGGATGCGTTATGAGAAATGATACGAGAAATCGTGTCACGAATAGGGTACCATAAGCACCATTAATCAACTATATACCTAGACTGCAGAACAAAAGGTTAGATCTAACGGGTGCCGGGCAGCCACACTCTCGGTGAGGGCGAGAATCGAGTAGTGCTTTTGTGTCTCAGAATATGCCAACTAGAAAAAATGCCTAAGGTTTGGTGACTTCCTATGTCGTGTCACATGTTAATGGCTTTGCAACCCATTAACAATCCTGATACTTACAGGAATACTTTATTTACTTAAAATTCATACCATATTAAAACTTGATTTATACTTGAGTACGTGGGGTACACAAGTAAACTTGAACTAAACTTGAGTACGTGGGGTACTCAAGTAAACTTGAATTATACATGAGTACGTGGGGTACACATGAAAACTTGATTTATATATGAAAACTTGATTTATACATGACACATACCATGTTTTCATACAAAGTTTCTGTATAACATGACAAGAAAATGATTTTAAATTCGTTTTCTCAACAATACTTCAAAAACCGGTTATTCAAAAAGATTTATTTCAAATCTTTTACAAACAAACTATGAACTCGCTCAACTTTATGTTGACTTTTTTTCGCATGTTTCTTTCTCAGGTTACTTTACAGAAACAATGGAACGGTTGGAATAGGAGAACCATGAAGAGTCGAGTACTTAGCGGGCGTTCAATTTTCTAAAAGACTTAGCTTATTTGCTTCCGCTGTGCAATGAAGATACTAGTCCAGTCACGCCAATGCTCTGATATTTCGGGGTGTGGCAGATTGGTATCAGAGCTATAGGTTACAGCGAATAGGGTTTCTGTATGAGATACCTAGGCTCTAACCTCACTTTCCTCTGGGAACTTAAAATATTAAAACCTGAATACATACAGAACGCATAGTACTCGAATATGGTCTCCAACCGTTGCCGAAAAACAAACAGTCAAAAATTTTGTTTCCAAACATACGCTAAAGTGGTGTTACCCACGATACACAAAACAGTCGCATACAGTACACTAAACTCTGAGAGTTTAGGAAACATGCATTTAAGAGCTTCGGAAACTCATGTTGAAGTTCATTAAAGGTCATCACGTAGGAACCGCGAATATTAACTCGGGCACATGCTATTATCCCTATTGTCTATGATATTTTGACTTCCCGAGCAGGTAGCCTACGTAGAACGAAACGCTAGTGCACAGGTATACGTGAAACGCAACTATACATCAACGGAGGTTGAAGTACGTTACATATACTATCAAGGCGAGGCCTTTGAAAAGGCACGATGGCGCTAATCAACGACGACGCTAGATTCCTGTCAGCAGGAGAACTAACGATCAGGAAGCGGAAACTTGTCACGCGATCCTGCAAACGACACGAGTCATGCTTAGAAGAAGACGTATGTCTCCGCATTCCCCCTAACTTGTTAACGACGAATACGCTATGGTAATGTCACCTAACAACTGGTTATCACATGCAACCCCAGGTAAAGTCCTTAAATTTCTTTTATTGAGATTTCGACTTTCACATTTACTAAGTAGATTTTCGTATCTCTACTCCTCTTAATGGTCATTGTGTCATGACCATTTCTTTCAGTATAACGAATATTCATTTGCTTCATTCATATGTTACGCATGCATCGTTTGTTGCGCATGTGGTTTCGTTTCGAATAAAGCGTTTCATTAAAGTTCAAATATTATTTCGCTTGTGATTCGAATGACCCGCATTATTGCAATTGTTGGCTTCTTTGTTGTCAAGTCAACACACTTTCTTGAATTTTCTTTTCTTTTCAAGTTACATACATGGTATTTCTTTGTGGCCATGCCGAGAGTTTTCTTGTCGATACATGTAATTATTGTCGGCTTGCGCCAAAGTCAAATTCAATTGTTTGAACTTGTTCATTACACATATTCAATTCAAGACACCATATGATGTATTGAAGACATCATATTCGAATTCGTTTTAACAAGCGTTTCATTGTTCCGAGTCGTAGTAGATTTGTTTGGTCTACGACTCCATTAAGTCGTTTGTTAACTACGATACCTTGTGGTGTCAGTACAAACTTGTAGCTTGGGCTAATCATGATTGAGCGTTTTATGCAAAACACAGGTGATACTTTTTCGATCACCGCTATATTTGAATTGTTTCATTCACTACGACACCTTGTGGCGTCGGAAGAACTTGCAGCTTGGGCTGATCATGATCGAGCATTTCTGTAACAACCCTCGGTAAAACCAACACTCTCATAATATGTCTGACACCCTATTATATTTTAGAATGTCCCAATATGTCTTTAATTACACCCCGTATGTGAAAACCGAGCCCAAATTATGTTATAGTTTATAAAAATAAAATAAAAATCTGAAATTAGAACTGAGGCGGGCCGCGTAAGATCCTACCTCAAGTTCATGCGGGCCGCGCGGACTCATAACACGCGATCGCACCAGAGGCAGACACGTGTCGTAATCGTGTCAAGCCTAGTGATGACCCAGCTAAGCTACTGCGTTGACCAAGGTTGACGCGGGCCACGTAACCTTGGCCTGTATCTTACGCGGGCCGCGTGGAAACCCAATTTCACAACTATAAATAGCAGGCATCAGTTTTCAGTTTCCGTCGCTCATTCTCAAATCTCATTCACGAATTCTGAAGTTATAGACATAATATTTTGGGTATTATACCCCTAATTAGCGAGGTTCTGCTCCATTGTAAGTATTATAACCCCGGTTTCATAATAGTTACGCTGCCCGATTGATTTAGGGTTCCGTAACAACTGTCGTGGTTCTGCCCGACGTAGTTGTTGGAATGCCGTCTCGGGGAGGGTATCATTAATAATTTAAAAGGGTTATGGTACTAATCAATGTACATTTGTGTAAATTATAGATTATAGCCAGGAAACCCTTACAAAAAGTCTAAGATAGCAATGTGAGTTTATCCTCTTTTTGTTAATGTTTTTGGTAATGTTTTACCAAACCTTAAATGTTTTTCTATGAAAATTAGCAGTAATTGAGTCTTTGTAGTTATTCAATTACTGCCGGTATGTTGGGGTTTTGTATACAAAATTTTGTACTACTTGCGAGTAGTAAGTCGGGATGACAATGCGTTACCATTGGGCAATGAGTTAGCCAATGGGTAATATGACCCACAAGTCAGGATTGATAGTACCAAATGGAGTAATTGTGTAGACATAAACAAAGTGATCACTCTCAATACTGTTCACTGTGACTTTAAACTTGATTAAATTGGGATTCACTCACCAGTATTTCCCGCTGACAAATATTTTTAAAACATGTTT
This sequence comes from Helianthus tuberosus, assembly GCA_030545235.1. Taxonomy (NCBI): domain Eukaryota; kingdom Viridiplantae; phylum Streptophyta; class Magnoliopsida; order Asterales; family Asteraceae; genus Helianthus; species Helianthus tuberosus. The sequence continues at coordinate 68,751,497 of CM060406.1, forward strand.
CAGGTAACCCCATGTGACAGCCAATTAGTAAAAAGCCAGCTGGAGAGCACTGAAGGCTTGGGAAAATGTGGCTATAAAAGTTACCTAATAAATGATGTTTTAAATTTAAATAAAATAGGGTTTGTCCCTAATAATGTATTGTAATAAGAAACTTGGGTTTTACCCATGTGATTATTAATATGAAATGAGGTGGTTTTACTCTGATAAACATTTCCTAACTACGGTCCTGATGTAAATTCCGCTGCAAGACTAAATAAAACTGATACCACCAAACTCTGTGATCACGTCCGCCCGTTCCCGGGGATCAGGGATCGGGGGTTGTGACAGAAGGTGGTATCAGAGCCTAGCCACTGGTCTGAGCCAAAGAAGTGTTCTGCTGACACCTAAATTCTGAAATTTGTGTTAGGAAATTATGTAAATAAATGCATAACTGTAATTAGGTGTTATGTGTTATTTGACTATTTGTTAGTTTTCAGTATGAGTGATCAAGGACCAGCAGACGTGAATCGTCAGTTGTCTGAATCACCTAGGAATGAGGGTACATCATCCTAGCCTGCCCTTTCCGGGTATACTGCTGATCAGGAAGATGGAATATTTGCTTTTAGAGCTCAATCTGAAGAACCATTCCCTACTAAGAAACGAGGATGGTTCAGTAAAGAAGCTTTTGCTCGTAGGAAGAGAATGCGAAAATTGCAACAGCAAAGGGCCTTAGCAGCTATTAAGAGAGAGACAGATGCCCATACTCAAGATATGTTAAATAGAAGCCTAGCTAATTTTCATATCTTAGCTACGACTGCTGCTGACCCAGGTCTGGAACAACTAGTAGCCCCATAACCACAAAACCCAGAACACCCCATGGAGATAGAAAATCAGGAAAACCAGGTGGAGATGCATGATTTTAACCCAGAAGAAATCCCTAGGGTGCCTGCACCAAACCCACTAGACCCGAATTACATTCCCTGGTGGGATGATAATAGGGACTTTGTGCAACGTTACCTTGTCCAGGATTATCCACCCATACAGAACATAGAAGTCTACCCAGGTATGGACCCTTTAGATCCCTATTACCAAGATAACTACATTAGGGAAATTTTAGAGGATCCTTACCAATTTCAGGAATTGTCACCCCCATATCAGGAACCCGTACCCCAGATTCCAAACCCAGTCCGAGAACCTGCACCCCCAATGAGTGCAGAAAACGTTCAAGAACTTAGGACTTTCGGGGAGGAAATTTTAGAAAGCAGTGAGAGGATGCGTCAGGTGGGAGAGCGTCTCGTATGGAAATACGATGAGCGCAATATGGATTTTTGGATAAATCCATATCCATGAATGTTTGAATGGAGGAAGTGGTAGTAATAATAATATAATAAAAATAAAATAAAATATGTGTGTATGGATGCATATTATTATTTTATTTCTGTTGGTATTGTAATCTTTATTTCTGTACTAGTGTGTAATAGACGCATAAGTATATGAAAAGAGTATAGTAGCAATGATCTACGCTTTTGGCAAAACTGCGTATCGTGTGATTAATTATATTAAGATATTATTTGTGATATTAATATGGGATAAATGTTTAAAATTCAGATGGCCGACCAAGGAAATCAAGTCAATTTGGATAATAACCCGGAAATCCAGAATGATAATATTCAGAATGACGATAATCTGAATAATGAAAACCCAAACAACAATAACAACAGGAACCAAGTGGATAATAGTGCTATCCAACACATAGTAGCACAGGGAATTATAGATGCAATGCCATTTATACTTCAAACTGTTAAGGATGCTGATAATAAAAGTAAGCATAGCAGTAAGCGACCAAGTGAACCAGAAAACAGTGTGAACAATGAACCGGTACTTCAAATGCCTATTCCTAAAAGAAGGAGAACCATGCCTTATGGTTGTTCTTATAAAGAATTCTGGTCTTGTAAACCAATGGAATTCTCGGGAAATGAAGGAGCCATTGCAACTTTACGCTGGATAGAGAAGACTGAGGCAGTCTTAAGGATAAGTAAGTGTGCTGAAGAAGATAGAATATTGTTTGCTTCTAATCTGTTTAAGAACGCAACATTAGAATGGTGGAACACTATCCTCCAGACAAGAGGAAGTGATCAAACCTACAATATGGAATGGGAAGAATTTAAAAACAAGGTAGAAAGGAAATTCTGTCCACCCAATGAAAAGGAACAGATAGCAAACAAATTCCTAAATCTTAGAATGACTGGTGTAGATAGCAAAGGGTACACTAAGCTATTCTTCGAATATGCTAGGATAGTGCCAACTCTTGCATCACCAGAACCAGTGTTAATCTCTCGTTATATTTGGGGATTAATTGGAGAGATTAGACACATAGTCAAGGCAGCTAGACCTCAAACCATAGAAGAAGCTGTAGAATTAACAAATACCTTGACTGATGAGTTAGTCCGTACTAGAGAAGAGGATCAGAGGAGGAACTTAACTCAAAAGCTTACACAAGAATTTCGTTTCGGAAATTATAATCATAAGAATATGGGTTCTACCTCTGCAACATACTGCAAGGTCTGCAAGAAAAAGCATTCGGGAAAATGCTCCATTCTCTGCAATCATTGTAAGATGCCAGGACACAAGGAAGAAAATTGCAGGAAGAAAACCAGTAATGGATTATGCTACAACTGTGGAGAAAAAGATCATATCAGGCCAAATTGTCCAAAATTAGCTCCAGCTGCAAACAACAAGAATACCAAAAATGCTAGAGCATTTGTTCTGACTGCAGAAGAAGCCAAGATGATCCCAGATGTCATAGCTGGTACGTTTTTAGTTAATGATGTTTTTGCCAAAGTATTATTTGACTCTGGTGCAAACCAAAGTTTTATTAATACATCGTTTTGCAAATTTCTAAATCAATCATTAACTAAACTACCACATGAATGCGTAGTAGAAACAGCTAATGGAGAAACTGTTAGAATTTCTGAAATCTTGCAGGGAGCTAGAATAGAAATTTTAAATCAGAAATTTATTGCAAACCTGTATCCCATGAATTTGGCAGGATTTGATGTTGTGTTAGGAATGGATTGGTTAATAGCCAATAAAACAAGTATTTTATGTGATCAAAAGTTAATTCAAGTAAATTCACCAAAAGGTAAAATGATCACAATTAAGGGAGATAAACCTTCTAGGTCTACTAAATTCATTTCTGTGATGAAAACTGCAAGTTGTATGAGAAAAGGTTCTATAGTGTATTTGATTTCTATAATCACTAACACTAAAGGAAAGGATTTAAAAGATATTCCAGTAGTATCTCAGTTTTCAGATGTCTTTCCAGAAGAATTACCAGGACTACCTCCAGATAGAGAAGTTGAATTCAGGATTCATCTAATACTAGGAACGTCACCAATTGCCAAAGCACCTTACCGTTTGGCACCTGCAGAAATGCAAGAATTGAAGAAACAATTAGATGAATTGCTGGAAAAAGGATTCATACAGCCAAGTTCGTCGCCATGGGGAGCGCCGATACTGTTCGTTAAAAAGAAGGACGACTCAATGCGTATGTGCATTGATTACCGTGAATTAAACAAAGTCACGATTAAGAATCGGTACCCATTACCAAGAATCGATGATTTGTTTGATCAGCTACAAGGAGCTCGATTTTTCTCTAAAATCGATTTAAGGTCAGGATATCATCAATTAAAAGTACAGGAAGAGGATATTCCTAAAACTGCTTTTAGAACAAGGTATGGTCATTATGAATTTACTGTCATGCCATTTGGTTTAACCAATGCCCCAGCTGCATTTATGGACATGATGAACCGAATATGTAAGCCATATTTGGATAAATTCATAATTGTTTTTATAGATGATATTCTAATTTACTCTAAGAGTAAAGAAGATCATGCAAGACATTTGCACGCACTTTTAAGTCTGTTAAGAAAGGAAAAACTTTATGCTAAGTTTTCTAAGTGTGAATTTTGGTTAGAACAGGTACAATTCCTTGGACACCTAGTTAATCATGAAGGAATTCATGTAGATCCAACAAAGATCGAAGCAATTACGAAATGGAAAAACCCTGAGTCACCAACCGAGGTTAGAAGTTTCTTAGGATTGGCCGGTTATTATAGAAGATTTATTAAAGATTTCTCTAGAATAGCCATTCCCTTAACTAAGCTAACCTGTAAATCTGTTAAGTTTGATTGGGGATTAAAACAAGAAGAAGCCTTTATAATTCTTAAGCAAAGATTAACCCATACACCTATATTAGCATTACCAGAAGGAACTGAAGACTTCGTAGTCTATTGTGATGCTTCTAGATTAGGTTATGGATGTGTATTGATGCAACACCAAAAGGTTATAGCTTACGCATCTAGACAACTTAAGAATCATGAAGAGAATTATTCAACCCATGATTTAGAGTTAGGAGCCATAATTTTTGCTCTTAAAATTTGGAGACATTACCTTTATGGTAGTAAGTTTACCATATTCACTGATCATAAGAGTTTAAGGTATGTTTTCGGGCAGAAAGAGTTGAATATGAGACAAAGACGCTGGATGGAATTTCTTAGTGACTATAACTGTGATATCCAGTATCATGAAGGAAAAGCAAATGTAGTGGCAGATGTTTTAAGTAGAAAGTATCATGAAAAGCCAAGAAGGGTACGATCCCTTAAATTAAATCTACAAATAGATTTAAATGAACAAATAAGAGAAGCACAAGAATCAGTAATCAAGGATGATTCTGAAAAATTAAAAGGTATGTTGAAAGAATTACAACAAGGAATAGATGGAATATGGAGATTCCATGAAAAGAGAATGTGGATACCTAAATTAGGAAATCTACGTCATCGTATATTAGAAGAAGCCCATAAGTCTAAGTATACGATGCATCCAGGAAGTGATAAAATGTACCAGGATTTAAGGAAAAATTTCTGGTGGATAGGAATGAAGAAGGACATAGCAGTCTATGTTTCTAAATGTTTAACTTGTTCACAAGTTAAAACTGAACATCAGAAACCCTCAGGTTTGTTACAGCAATTAGAAATGCCAGTATGGAAATGGGATTTAATAACAATGGATTTTGTTACTAAATTACCCAAAACTAGGAAAGGAAATGATACAATCTGGGTGATTGTAGATAGACTAACCAAGTCAGCTCATTTCTTACCAATGAAGGAAACAATTAGTATGGAACAATTATCTAAATTGTATGTAAATGAAATTGTTTCTTTACATGGCATTCCTTTATCAATTGTTTCTGACAGAGATAGTCGATTTACCTCTCATTTTTGGTCAAGTTTCCAAAAGGCAATGGGAACCAAGTTAAGATTAAGCACAGCCTATCACCCACAAACGGATGGACAAAGCGAAAGAACAATTCAGACAATGGAAGATATGCTTAGAGCTTGTGTAATCGATTTTGGAGGTAATTGGGACGATCACTTACCTTTAATAGAATTTTCTTATAATAATAGTTATCACACAAGTATCAATGCTGCACCATTTGAAGCACTTTATGGATGAAAGTGTCGAACCCCAGTCTGTTGGGCAGAAATTGGGGAAAAGCAACTATCTGGACCTGAGATAGTGCAAGAAACAACTGACAAGATTATTCAAGTCAAGGAACGACTGAAAGCAGCACGTGATCGACAAAAGAGTTATGCTGATAACCGATGCAAACCCTTGGAATTTCAAGTAGGAGATAGAGTATTGTTGAAAGTCTCTCCTTGGAAAGGAGTGGTAAGATTCATCAAACGGGGAAAGTTAAGTCCTAGGTATGTTGGACCTTTTAAGATTATTAGAAGAATAGGACCTGTAGCCTATCAGCTACAACTGCCAGAGGAAATGGCAGGAATACATGATGTGTTTCATGTATCTAATCTTAAAAAGTGTTTAGCTGATGAATCATTGATAGTACCTCTTAAGGATATAGAGGTAAATGAACAACTCAAGTTTGTAGAAAGACCTCTACAAAGTGAAGACAGGAAAGTCAAGAATCTCAAACATAAGAGACTAGTTCTGGTCAAAGTGAAATGGGATTCCAAAAGAGGACCTGAGTACACATGGGAACTCGAGTCAGAAATGAAAAGGAAATATCCGCACTTGTTTTAGTAGATCTCGAGGACGAGCTCTAAAACAAGGTGGGGAGAATGTAACAACCCTCGGTAAAACCAACACTCTCATAATATGTCTGACACCCTATTATATTTTAGAATGTCCCAATATGTCTTTAATTACACCCCGTATGTGAAAACCGAGCCCAAATTATGTTATAGTTTATAAAAATAAAATAAAAATCTGAAATTAGAACTGAGGCGGGCCGCGTAAGATCCCACCTCAAGTTCATGCGGGCCGCGCGGACTCATAACACGCGATCGCACGAGAGGCCGACACGTGTCGTAATCGTGTCAAGCCTAGTGATGACCCAGCTAAGCTACTGCGTTGACCAAGGTTGACGCGGGCCGCGTAACCTTGGCCTGTATCTTACGCGGGCCGCGTGGAAACCCAATTTCACAACTATAAATAGCAAGCATCAGTTTTCAGTTTCCGTCGCTCATTCTCAAATCTCATTCACAAATTCTGAAGTTATAGACATAATATTTTGGGTATTATACCCCTAATTAGCGAGGTTCTGCTCCATTGTAAGTATTATAACCCCGGTTTCATAATAGTTACGCTGCCCGATTGATTTAGGGTTCCGTAACAACTGTCGTGGTTCTGCCCGACGTAGTTGTTGGAATGCCGTCTCGGGGAGGGTATCATTAATAATTTAAAAGGGTTATGGTACTAATCAATGTACATTTGTGTAAATTATAGATTATAGCCAGGAAACACTTATAAAAAGCCTAAGATAGCAATGTGAGTTTATCCTCTTTTTGTTAATGTTTTTGGTAATGTTTTACCAAACCTTAAATGTTTTTCTATGAAAATTAGCAGTAATTGAGTCTTTGTAGTTATTCAATTACTGCCGGTATGTTGGGGTTTTGTATACAAAATTTTGTACTACTTGCGAGTAGTAAGTCGGGATGACAATGCGTTACCATTGGACAATGAGTTAGCCAATGGGTAATATGACCCACAAGTCAGGATTGATAGTACCAAATGGAGTAATTGTGTAGACATAAACAAAGTGATCACTCTCAATACTGTTCACTGTGACTTTAAACTTGATTAAATTGGGATTCACTCACCAGTATTTCCCGCAGACAAATATTTTTAAAACATGTTTCAGGTAACCCCATGTGACAGCCAATTAGTAAAAAGCCAGCTGGAGAGCACTGAAGGCTTGGGAAAATGTGGCTATAAAAGTTACCTAATAAACGATGTTTTAAATTTAATTAAAATAGGGTTTGTCCCTAATAATGTATTGTAATAAGAAACTTGGGTTTTACCCATGTGATTATTAATATGAAATGAGGTGGTTTTACTCTGATAAACATTTCCTAACTACGGTCCTGATGTAAATTCCGCTGCAAGACTAAATAAAACTGATACCACCGAACTCTGTGATCACGTCCGCCCGTTCCCGGGGATCAGGGATCGGGGGTTGTGACAGTTTCATGCAAACTATTACATTTGAGCTTGTTCATTTATTGGATGCGATCATTTCTAGAATTCATTTGCATCTTGTGATATGACCTTGAATTCACATCATTCGAATAAGTCTTGATTCGATTTCATGATCTTTCACTTTGGTATTATTCGTAATTACTTACGCATAACGTAACTCTAAGGAGTTAACGTTGACTAAATTTCGAGGACGAAATTTTATTAACAGGGGAGAATGTGACAACCGGTAATTTATGGCTCCTAAGTACGTAATTAACTGGCGATTAACGCGATAATAAATAGTGCTTACGACGCTAATTAACTTAACCAGGCCCTTGGAATGCCCAGAAACGTTTGTTCAGCTATACAGTGCGCGTGTGGTGATTTATGGGAAATCTGCTGAATGTGACGCGACAACGGACTGATACCGTACAAAATACTGACGACGCCGACAAATATGAATGTTACACGAATATTTTATGCTTACGGAGTATGGGTCGCGATATCGGGTCTCGTAGGAATTACGGGCCACTTACACATAAGATGGGCTTGTGGGCCCTGGGCCCAAGCCCAAGACCACAAGCCTAAACCCACACATAATAGACAAAATCTCATCAAATCTCATACAAAAAATTTGTCTCTAAAATTAGAGCATAAGGTCTTATGGTTAATAGATTGTTATATGATCCACCAAACAATACCCATTATACATCTTTATAAAAAGGGGGCTACCCCTTGATTCCTTTAAGCAGACACAGCAAACACCCTCATACCTTACCCTCTAAGAGCATTCTCATCCAAACCACCAAAATCTGTGTGGGGGGTTTTTAAAATATAAGAAGTATAAAAAGTGGTTGTGAGTGGAGGAGAGAGAAAATGTTACTGTTCATCTGTATATTTGGGGGGACACTGTTCACCCCCTATACTTTTTTAATATATATTGAAAGTGGTTGTGAGTGGAGGAGAGAGAATGTAATATATATTGAAAAGGAGAGAGAAAAAGTATTCGTTTTTAGTGGAAATATATTGATATAGGAGTTGTTTTTTAGTGGAATGTATGTATATTTTTAGTGGATTGGATGTGAATGCTCTTATGGTTAATAGATTGTTATATGATCCACCAAACAATACCCATTATACATCTTTATAAAAAGGGGGCTACCCCTTGATTCCTTTAAGCAGACACAACAAACACCCTCATACCTTACCCTCTCTCTCTCGATAACTTACACAAACAAACCAACACAGACTTGAAGTCTGTCTTTTTCACTCATATACAAAACAACAACACACACAACACAAACAATAAACAGAGCTCTCATCTTCAAGTCAGATGTTCACAAACAACCTCCCCCACCTCTGATCGATCTCCTTGCCGGCGACATGTCCTACCGGCCGGCGACAGCTGGTAGTCCGACACCGACACCCTCACCCACACACATCAAGCCGACACAGACCCCCCCCAATCTCGACGACAAAACGGACCACCACCACTCCGGTGGTGGTGCGGCGGCGATAACCTGAAAGAGAGAGGGAGAACCAGCGGTCAAAGGCTCGGACCGCCGGTCGGTTCGTTTATCCGGTGATCGATGTCTTTATCCGATGAGCTTCGATTCAGGTGGTGGCATTCACGACATCAGGAGCGGCGGAGGTTGCTGTTGGCGGCGGTGGTGGTGGTGACCGGCGGTCCTTGTCTCGGACCGGCGGTCCTTGCTTCGGTCCGTCGGATTTCAGCGGTAAGACCCCCCCTGCTTGTTTCTTGTATTTTGTTTGAAGATTTGTTAAAAAGGAGGAGAGGTTGAAGATGTTTGGTTTGTTCATGATTCACGATCGGGTCCAGATTCAAGCATGATTCGGGTTATGTTTCGGGTCAGACGGTTCAGATTTGGTTTGAGATATAGCAGCTTTGGTCCAGTCAAAAGCGGTCAACAGGAAGCCGGTTCGGTTCGGGTCAGTCGCGGTCAACCCGGATCAAACTCAGTTAACCCAGTTAACTCGGTTGACTCGGTCAACTCAGCGAGTCAACTGGTCAACTCGGTCAGCGAAAACGACACGGAGATTCGGTAAAGATTTAGGATGAATATTATTTTCATTGATTATTCCTTATTTCATACGTGGAAAACGAGCTCGAACCGCACAAAACGATGAGTTATTAGTTAATATTAACTTGGTCTTATTTATCATTTCGTTTATATAAACTGGCTATGCACAAAAATGGTTGAGTAATTGTTGAATCTTGATAAAAAAATAACGACACTTAGTTGTCAGGGCCGTCCAAAAACAGAGGAAACTCTGCCCGTTTTTCGAGAAAACCCGTAAATTAAAACGAGTTTTATTATAAAAACGTGCTTTTCTTGTAAAACGACAACTATTGTTATAAAGCGACTTTTACGATATACAAATATAAAGTTTCCTTCGACAACAACTTACAACTTACGAAAACAACGATTCGGAAAATATTTACAACGACAAACATAGTTGTTTTGAACTTCGGAAATTCGACGAATTCGTTTTATAAAAATAAACATAGTTTTTATATTTATACCACACGAATTCCCTTATAAAAATAAATATAGTTTTATATTTATTTCAAACTTCAAACAACTCGATGATACTTTCGCAAAATAAATATAACTTTTTATATTTATTACAAACGCCGAAACGGCATATACGTATATTTTTGGCAAATATACACAAGACGTGATATATATAATACAAGTTATTATATATTATTTTCGTACGACTACTCGAGACGGCTAATGCAATTACAACGAAGTATTTATATATTTTATATATAAATATTTATTTATTTTTAAATCTCTCGAGAATCAAGTCTTTTCAAGACTTAGTGGTTTTATCGACAATAAACGACACTTATCAAATATGACCTATCATTTCCGATAAGTTAACTACTTACCATTGAACCGTTCGACTAATGATTCGGTAGAGCTCGGTAACACATAGTTTAGTTACCGCATTATTCAGAAACTTATAAGATATTCCGTGTTAGGAATATTGTAGAATGCACGCTAGCGAGTCAAGTCTTGGAAACGACATCACGAAGTCGTAATTAGCTAGCTTTGCACAAGGCTATTCAGGTGAGTTCATAACCCCACCTTTTACGGTTTTACATTTTTCTAAATGTTTTCGGGGTGGAAAGACATGCACTTTTTGCAAAGCATACAAGAATTACAAATTTCTAAACCATTTTACAAGCAAGTTTTAACTGACACAAATGGTTTACGAAAAGCTTATGTTTTATACCGGTTTTTCAAACAAGCGTATTTTTTGAAATATGCATACACACGAGATTCTAGTTTTATAAACTACGAGAAAATACAAATACAAGAGTTTACAAAATACAAATGTTAAAATGTATACAAATGGTATGATAAAAATACAAGAAGCACACTTAGTGAGGACGAGTACCAAGTGTGATGAGATATAAGAATACGAGAAGCGCACTTGGTGAGGACGAGTACCAAGTAGGATGCGTTATGAGAAATGATACGAGAAATCGTGTCACGAATAGGGTACCATAAGCACCATTAATCAACTATATACCTAGACCGCAGAACAAAAGGTTAGATCTAACGGGTGCCGGGCAGCCACACTCTCGGTGAGGGCGAGAATCGAGTAGTGCTTTTGTGTCTCAGAATATGCCAATTAGAAAAAATGCCTAAGGTTTGGTGACTTCCTATGTCGTGTCACATGTTAATGGCTTTGCAACCCATTAACAATCCTGATACTTACAGGAATACTTTATTTACTTAAAATTCATACCATATTAAAACTTGGTTTATACTTGAGTATGTGGGGTACACAAGTAAACTTGAACTAAACTTGAGTACGTGTGGTACTCAAGTAAACTTGAATTATACATGAGTACGTGGGGTACACATGAAAACTTGATTTATATATGAAAACTTGATTTATACATGACACATACCATGTTTTCATACAAAGTTTCTGTATAACATGACAAGAAAATGATTTTAAATTCGTTTTCTTAACAATACTTCAAAAACCGGTTATTCAAAAAGATTTATTTCAAATCTTTTACAAACAAACTATGAACTCGCTCAACTTTATGTTGACTTTTTTACGCATGTTTCTTTCTCAGGTTACTTTACAGAAACAATGGAACGGTTGGAATAGGAGAACCATGAAGAGTCGAGTACTTAGCGGGCGTTCAATTTTCTAAAAGACTTAGCTTATTTGCTTCCGCTGTGCAATGAAGATACTAGTCCAGTCACGCCAATGCTCTGATATTTCGGGGTGTGACAGATGCGTTCTCACCGTTCTCACACTTTTGAGCGTTTTCTCCTGATCCCGTTCCTATATATATATATATGTGTGTGTGTGTGTGTGTGTGTGTGTTTGTGTATATAGGGGCAGGATTTAGGGAAAACGCCTAAAAGTGTGAAAACGGTGAGAACACCCCTCATCCGTTGGATCAAAACAATCTATGGAGTAGAATGGCACAGTGGTGTTTTCGTAAATAACATCAACTTTATTACTTGGACGTGCTTCATTAAGGGTAAAAGGGTTTTTTTACTGATCTAATTCAAAATGCCAAACTAATGAGCAAAACGCCATTAATACAAAATGCCAACACATTAATGATAAAATGTGTTGTAGATTTAATAGATAGATGGAACAAACAGTAACTGAAAGTTAATTAATAACATTTATTACAAAAAATTCTCTCCTAAACTACGCGCCAAAAACATCATTATGTAAACGACATTACCATCGCTTCCATTGATCATACTAAAAATGCCATCTTTAACCAAAACGCCAAATTTAAAAAAAAAAATTTCTGAAAGGAAGAAAAATGGCAACCATCGGTTCATGGAGATACACCCTCGGAATCAGAAGATTCGTGATCCGTTTTTGACAACAGAAGAAGAGTGTTTGTTAAAACAATCAAAGCCATATTGAACATGGAAGAAGAAGTACAGAAGGGGATCCTAGCACTTGGCGTCCCTCTTGATAACCACTGTGATAAAACACATACGGTTATAAGAAGATTAACCAGAAAATTTGGACCAAACAATGCAAATGCAAAAATGGACCCAGTCATCAGATCATGACGTTTTGATGAAGACACAGACATGGTCACCGTTATATGTGACAATGGAGAGCAGGAAGACTACATGCTTGAAAATATCATGACCAAGCAGGGTCTTGGGTTCCTAGAGGAGTTACACAATGCAACATGTTTGAACACAGACATGAACATAAAATTGGCGTTGTTGCAGGACATGTTCAAATGGAGGCTTCAAAATCTTCAAGAAGAAGAGGCCAATGAAAGTGAAAGTGATTACCTGGATGAGAGACTGGAAGAAGAATCCAAAGAAGAAGACGAGGGGAGTGATGGATGCTTCTTAGACAAAGTCCCTTCTGACGAGGAGTTTTAATTTTTTTTCCTTTGTGTAATTTTTTCTATGTTTGTTATGTACTTTTCAAATAATAAAATACTATATTTCTCTCGTTAGTTACAAAACGCCAAAATGCCACAAAAGCCAGACACTAAAATTTAATTAGTATATTTTAGCATCTTGATCTACAAAACACCACTAAAATACAAAACGACAAACTTGAAAGATAGGACGTGTTATAGTCCTAACAGATAAAGCTGAACAAACAGTAAATACAAATAGTAACTGAAATGACGGATACTTTATTACTAACATTTATTATAATAAAATCCCACCTAAACTACGCGCCAAAAACATCTTATATAAACAAATGTCTCAGGACCTTCCATTGATCACACCCAAAAACAAACGCCATGTTTCCTAAATACCACTAACTTTAAAACGCCAAAAAAGTTAACACAACCACATATGGCATACGTCGTTTCTTGGATATTCAGTATTGTTCTGCATGAAGTTTCACTGAATGGATTCTTAGCTGAGGGGGGTAACTCAATAAGATTTTGTTGAATGAGATAGACAAATCTTCAAGAAAAAGAGACCACGACAGTGATATGTCATTTTGTGTGCTTTGATCTTAAAGAAGGTTTGGATGAGAAGAAGAGACCGATACCAGTGTAAATGCTATTTTGGTCTCCATTATTAATCATGAAGAGTGGGATGAAGATAAAGATGAAGACCAAAGATTAACCAAGCGAAAAAACCACTCACAATCACACCTAGAAAATAGCATCCACACATATGACATCGAAATATGTCTCCCACCATCCACAAAACAACTTCAACAATCAACAACAATAGATGACACCAAAAACCAAAACGCCATATTTTACTGACTGATCAGCTTCGTCTAGAGTCGGGCGTTTCAGTTGTGTAGGGAAATCGACATCTATCTAAGGTATTCAAAGGTTCAACGCACAAAAACTTCAAGAAGAAGAGACTGATGACAATGAAGATTTGGATGAGAAATTGGATTAGGATTTTTAATCTTTTTTCTTTTCTATTTTTTGGTGTCATTTTATGTGGTTTGTTATCTAATTTTCCGCTAATAAAATACATTACTTCTGTAAATTGTTTATAAAACGCAAATATGCCACAAACGCCAAAACTAAAATAACATCTCTTTAAACAAGTATTATTAAAAAACTCCAAAAATTTACTGAAATGTATAAAACAATGTGCAAGAGAATAGAACAAAAGGGTGTCTTAAAAAAGTTCTATTTGGCCATCTTTATCTAAATGCCATTAAATACAAAATGCCAAAACCTAAAAGATGGGACGTGTTACAGCCTTAACAGATAAAGCTGAACAAATAGTAACTGAAATGATGGAAACTTTATTACTAACATTTATTATATTAAAAACCACGCCATGGCAATTGATTTTTTTATATTTTCAAAACGTCATAATTGCCTGTCAAATTATAGGTCTGCATCCTACATCACATGACAAAAGATACAAAAAATACACATCAAAAAAATATAATTACTATTGTTTTTTTAGCGGCAAAAACATATATCTACCACGCGCAAAAAAAAGGTCATTATATAAGTAGAACAGGTAAACAAACTTAACACTCCACAGATTGTCTAAACACGCCACACATTGTCTAAAACGCCATACAACTTCAAAAAAATGGCTCAGGTTATTGCATGGAGGTTTGAGAGGTCGGAGAAACGTTTCGTCCTAAAGTTCTCTGACAGGAGAAGGGTGAAGGTCAAGACCATCAAGGACATATTTAGTATGGATGAAGCCGTTCAGAGGGATATTCTGGACCTTGGGGTTCCAAGGGCTGACAATTGTGAAAGGACTCAAATGGTAATAAGAAGATTGAATAGAAAATTTCCAGCAGATGATGATGATGTTGACAAAATTGATCTACCAACAGTTACCAGTTGGAGTTTGGATGAACAATCAAGAACGGTGAAAGAGACTTATCAACACGGGGTGGATTATTCATTGACGATGGACGAAGTGCTGAACACAGATAGACTACACCTTCTTGAACAACTCTGTGATTTAGCACCTTCGAACGATGCAACATCCAGAGTTGTGATGATATTTAAATAAAGGATGCAACAAAGACTAAACGAGGTTATGGCGTTATATGCCAATGAACAAGATGATGATGATGATGATGAGTCTTATTTGTAATGTTTTGAACTATTAATGAATTATAATGAATTTAAGAACGCCATGAACACCAAGATATTTACCTTTATAAGATATAAGAGATTAATTCAACTGGTCAGATCTACAAAAATGCCAAAAATTGTAATGTTTGAATTATTAAAGGTATATAATGAATTTGGGAACGCCATGGACGCCAAGATGTTTGAATTATTAATTGATATTAATGAGTTTGGGAACGTCATAAACGCCAAAATATTTACTTTGTAACACAAAAACGATTAATTCATCAAGGCAGATCTAAAAAAAACAATAAAACGCTAGGTAGTTATTGTTTCTAACTATACGCCAAAAAAATCCTACACACCAAAAATGACAACGGTGTTGTGAGAAATGCATTAGAAAAGAAGATAAAAGGACAAAAAAGCCCCTCCGCCTTGATTATATCACGCGCCACGTTTCGGCCAGGATTCGTTCTCACCGTTTTCATACTTCCAAGCGTTTTCTCTTGATCCCGGTTCTATATATATATATATTCAAATTTTTGTGTACTTGCACGATTCTATTGGCGACCCTTATTATGTTATATCCGTTATCACACCCGTTTATGTACAATATATCTACAATTTGCGCTTTGTGACATATTTACACAAACATTAACATGTCATCAAACATCGTAGGGCACGTATTCCATAAACATATAGTTTATCATTTTTAAAGAATTTTATACATGCAATAACTTCACAAGTTAACCTATGTATCATTTTCATGCTTGACAAATAAGTTGGATTTTAACGTGTCTTTTTAGCGAAACCATCATTTTAACCGTACAAGTATATATGTATAGTCCTACATCATACTATAATGTTATCATTTATCATTCCGCATATCACATAATCATGTTCAAATATCACATATCACATCTCATAATGAAAAATCACACTTGAACAACCCGTTTTCGTGACGTCAAAATATGCGTATTTTTAACGTTTCTTTAACGTTTTTAGGCATCGAAAGTCACGTATGACTAGTCAAACACCATGGATACTTAATATAAGTTTAAATACTTAAATTTGTCATGAAAATATCATTTTACAACCTGATCTAAATCAGTTTTGCAAAATCACTTTAAAAGCCGATTTTTACCGTCTTTAACGCATAGTTTTGTACCGAGCTTTACTACAACCATCCCAAGTCATCATGACTTCATATTTTAACATATTACATGTTATTTACTGAATAAAATGGTACTAATAATTATATTAGTACAGGTTTCATGTAAGTCACATAAATCAAGCATTTTCACCCATTTACTACTTTTTAAGCCTCATGTACAACATGCAAGATCATCTAACTTATGGCACACACTTCTTTGTATCGTTAAAACACATCATATATTATCATATTAACATGCATGCAACCTGATTTAATTCGACTTTCATGCATCATATTATATCATTATCTAGTCATCACTAACACTTATGTACAAGTACTTAATGCATGACCACCATTTCCAAACTTTTATAAACTAACAAACAAAAACTCACATGTACACATATACATATACATACACGACACATATACATATGTCCAAACATCAACTTTTCATTTCCTCCAACTCAAATCATACATGAAATCACTTTTCAAAATTCATCATAATCATATCACAAATTTTAACAAAACATCAACACTAACACACACCCACACACACCTACGGCTCACTCTCACACACATACATTTCCATTTTCATTTGTTTATAAACCATTTCATTGTTTAAAATTCATGTGTGTGAAGAATCCAAGCTTTTGAGAAACAATCTTTTGTAAATCAATATTTACAAGCAAAATTGTAAACAAGGAAGATGAAGGTTCATACCCTTGATGACCACTAAAATAAATGAAAGGTTTTGATGGGTGTTCTTGGGTAGATCTTCCGAATGTGCTTGAACCTCCATCATAAAGCTTCAAAATTACCACAAACTTTACCAAAACAATTTGAAAGAACTTGGATTTCCACTAGAATCTTTAAGAAAAGTTTGAAGGGAAACGAAATAAGGGAGGTGATGGAGCTATGCAATTATGGAGGGAGAGAGAAGAGATTTGCATGTCTTGGTAAGGGAAATGGTGGCATGTGGAAGCCATGCATGCATCCAAGACACATAAGCAAGACACATGTAGCATATTCCACCTTCCAAGATCCACATAATCATTCCCACTTTAAAATTCTTCATTTTTGTGGGGCCCAACCCTATTTAGCCGAAATTTAGGTAAGGGAAAGGGTTCCCTCTTTCTTTTTTTTTATAAAAAGTCTTATTTTTTATAACATTTCATGCAAGTTTTTATAAAAAATAAGGTGTGTTTAAGGTAGTTTTCCAATCTAATAATTATCCAAATAATTTTTCCAACCATCTACCATTATTTATAGCCAACAATTATTAATTTTGGTTTTTGTTGGCGTAACGCGCTTTAAAAGTGCGTAAAAGGGTCATACACGTGCCAATTTCTAGCATTGCGAAATAAAAACTACCCACTATAGTTTTTGTGTGTTTAAATATTATTTCTACTAATTTATGAATATTAGCTTGCCATAATATTGTTGATCAATATATTATTTGCTTTGACTGGCATTGTCGGTTAAATTTTGTAAGATACACATGGTATTGCGCAGTATGCAATTAAAATCACAAAACAGTGTTTTTAAGCGTTTTACTTAAATTTTCCTCACGGATATGACTAAAAATAGCATTTTAATCATAACGGAAAATTTTTAGGATTCTAACATTAATCAGGCGGGCACCGACGTTCATTTCGCATTTTGTTCGTTACGCGATAAGCTTATATCTTGTTTTTGCTAACATGATTTTTAATAAAGTTTGGACTTGCCAACACATCAAATACCATCAATTAACACCAAATCAAATCAGATAATGCATTTATAGACTCTAAATAGTCGGGTGTCCACTACTAGAAAACATGGTTTAATTTTTTGTTACAAAATGGTAGCAATTTCCTTGTTGTCACCAGTTTGCCACCAAAAATACGGTGACAAAAAACACCCGTGTCAATTGTCCTAATGCCACCAAATAGCCACCATTTTTATATTTTGCTACCTTATTTTTACCACCACAAAATTGGTCAAAATTATTTGCTACCGCTTCATGTTTGCTACGCTCCGCCTTGTTTGCCACCGAGTTGTGACGTGTTTTCATACCATTTAGCCACTGATATTGCCACCATTTAGCCATCGGTTTTTGCACGTTTTGATACCATTTAGCCACCGATATTGCCACCATTTTTTACATAATTTGCGAGTTTTGATGCCATTTACCCACCGATATTGCCACCATTTAGCCACCATGTTTTACACAGTTTACAACCAAGTTGTGACCGCGTTGGTATAGTTATTTGCAACCTTTTACTACGATTTGTTTGCTACTATTTACTAATTACTGGAATATTGTTTTGGTTTGGAATATTGGTTTTTACTTCAGATTTCTTTTTCTCCCTTCTATTTTCATCAAAATTACATATCAATAAAACTACAAATAATATAAAAAAAGTCTAATAAAATCCCAAAATCATACAAAACATCTCGTTTTCAAAAGCATATAAAAAATACCAACTAAAACATAAAATAACAAAAATTATCCTAATAAGATAAACATCTAAACATTCAAAACCAAATGTTTATAGCCTATCTTCAAACTGTAGTTGTTAACATAGCTTCAATATGTGACATCCTATCAAGCATAACATCTTTATCCACCTTATCTTTTTCTTTTTCAGCCAACAACCTCGCAATAATTCCATTGAACCGTTCTTTTTCTTCATCTTTTTCCTTAACAAGCTCTTTGATAACTAAGTTCAACTTTTCAATCTACAAAACAACCAATAAATAGAATCAAGTAATCAGAATTAACGAAAGGTAATAATGGGTCAAGTTGGTTGCAAAGAAAACAAAATACAAGTGTGAACTACAATTCAAGTGCTAGAAGCTAAATAGCATGTTCTAGTTTATTTACATATTAAGAAGGAAATTATACCTAATTTTAACAACTTTTTTTGTATGAAACAACCCGTAAAGAAGGTGTAATCAAATCAATATGAAATTCCTTAACATTCTCACTAATTTAAGAGCATCAAACCTAACAATAAAAAACAAACATCGCAAACCAAACAAACATAATAACAATGGGAAACGATACAAATGCACAAAAGTTATTAGTCTAAAAGGACTAAAAATACCTCATGGTCTTCTCTGCTATGTACACACGGGTCACTAACATTGCCTAACCCGTACACTTTTCTTTTATTCTTGCCCTCAGCTCGTGACCACAATTCTTTGTCAAATTTTGGATGTTTATTACGTTCTTTCCCATACTTCTCCACAAGAAAACCTTAATATTTCACCTAATGGATAAACACATAATTATATTATACAAATTTCATTGTAATAAACTTCGTGTTTTTTATTATGAAATAGTTTGTTCAGATTTACTAATCAATTGACTTACCCAAGTGGCATCTGCCCTTCCGAATCAACATCCAAAAGTAGTGAACTGCTACAACTTAGATCTTTATCCAATGGTCGACTTCCTTTTCTGCAGTATGATTGCTTCCACGCTTCATGGGCCGACAATTCACGCCCAAGTTTCTTAGCCTACAAATGTAGAATTTGGAAGTTAATAAAAATGATAATATTGACATGATATATATATATATATACATATATACATATAAAATAAAAGAGGGAAATTAACAATTTTTACTGCTTTTTATTTCATGGTCACATAGGATTGAGATCCTAGTGTATGTTTGCCGCCAGTTGCCTTACTTCTAATTTCTTTTTTTCTTAGAGACTTTTTTTTTTCCACTTAGGTGTGTTCCAGTGGTCAAGCATTTGTTTCCATATCTCAGATCTTATCCATGTTGGTTTAAAGTCAATAAGATCTGTTATATCGTCTCCAACATTTTTACCTTGTTCCATCGCCTTAGCTTTAGCATCATTTCGTACGTTACGCAACAAAGTGGGGAATTTACCAGCAATGCACTTCTCCCAGCACCTATGAATTTGTGCATCGTTTTTATCCTCCCACTGAAAATACATCTATGAAGAAAAAAACAATAAATAAACGTACAAAATGTTCCAACAAGTTAAATAAAAATTGTCTAATTACACACACCTGGAATCGCTCAAACAACCCTGTCCCGTGCTCATTAGGAACATCTCTCCAGCTGTCCCATGGACCGGACCACAAACTTATTAAATTTGATGAAATGGTCCGGGTAGCAGTCCCTTGATTACTAAATCTACAAAATGAAAGCAATGAATACAAAACCATATTAGTAACATATTTTATGTACATAAAGAAACAATATATGTGTACTTACTCTCCTTCTACAATCCAAATCCAATCGCGATTGATAAGTTCAGGTACTTGGGCTTGGGAGGCGCTTCCCCGCCTTGCGGGAGCAACATGAAAAGCAGACTCATACGCTTACTTGGGATAGATGGTGTATTTGATGTAATGTTTGGCGGATTTGCGCATGATTGGTGGCTGTAATCTTTGGGCTTGCTCAATGTTAGCCTTGTATATAATAAAGTTTTGTTGGTCATTCAAAAGAAAAAGAATCATAGTGTCTTAAGGTAACGGGTCAAGTCAAACGCCATATAAGTTGTTCAGAATTATGCAGGACCTGCGTAGCGTACGCTGGTTCGATAGGCTACGTTGGAACTTTTTTGTATTACGCTAAGCCATGCGGCTTGTTTTCTAATTTAGTTTTTGGTTTCTCGTAGCCTATGTAAATTTAATTTAATAGTATGTGTGTAGGTAAAGCTCAAGTGCAATGAAGGTCGGATCAGACACAAAAGCATGCATTTATAGTTAATTCAACTACATCCACTTAAAAAGGTTTTTTTAACTCTCTCTCTCTCTCGATATATATATATATATATATAGAGAGAGAGAGAGAAAGTGTACTGTACAAATGCCCTTATCGTACAATACGTACGCGTCAATCTCAGCCGTCAGATCTTTCATCCCGCATTGAAATCGCATGTTGTTTTTTTGTAACAATTTCGCATGTGATAATTTTGATGAAATAGCATGTTGTTTTTTGTAACAATTTCGCATGTGGTAATTTTGATGAAATCGCATGTTAAAAAACAACATGCGAAATTGTTACAAAAAACCAACATGCGATTTCAATGCGGGATGAAAGATCTGACGGCTGAGATTGACGCGTACGTATTGTACGATAAGGGCATTTGTACGTTAACCTAACCCTATATATATATATATATATATATATATGGAAAGGATGTATAGAAAACCCACTTGTGGTTAGAAAACCCGGGAAACTCAAAGCTCCAGATTTTTTTTTTTAAATTTACACATGTTATATACATCTTTTTTAGGGTTTTGGGCAAAAAAATAAAAATAAAAATAGCGCCAAGTAGATATTTTTAAGCGCCAAGTTTTGGTGTAACATATGTTGCATTCGTCTGACATATGTTACCCCAGAAATTTGTTTATTTTTTTTTTAAATATCCATTCGGCGCTTTTTTTATTTTTTTTGCCCAAAACCCTTAAAAACATGTATATAACATGTGTAATTTAAAAAAAAAAAAATTCGGGAGGTTAGAGTTTTCCAAGTTTTCTAATTTATAAGGGTTTTCTATAGATACTTCCATTATATATATATATATATATGTGTGTGTGTGTGTGTGTATATATATATATATATATATGTATATAGTGTCCGGATCAGGAGAAAATGCCCAAAAGTGTGAGAACGCAATTCCGCTTTTCACAATATTGATTTATTTTTGGGGTTTAAGATTTTTTAGCTTTAACCAATGTTAGGATCTGAGTCTCTTTAGATTGTATTTGTTTGAATTAATTGATGTAAAATGGTAGAACAGAGATGTAGTAACTGCAGCGGAAATAATAAGCAAACTTTATAAACACAATCACGGAAGAAAAGCTTTAAGCAAACATGTTTTCCATTGAGTCGAATGATTGTATCAAATTACAATAATCAAAACAATTGCATGCATTCACTAGACTCCCCCTCAGCCTGAGCTCAGAGATTTGTTCATACAAGATGACTTGTGAAGAAAGAGCTAATGGAACAGTACAGAGTACTGTTCTATTTATAGTACAGACGAAATCACTGAGCATCTTTAGCTGACGTCACCATGAAAGTGACATCTAACCTCCTAACAAACTCTAAACACTGTTCTATATAAACACTGATTACAATAGACACTGATTACATAAAACACTGATGCAGTATCCACTGTTGTATCATAAGCACCGATGTTGAGAATCAGTGCTTTGGTCTTCATCAGTACTTAGGAGGCATAAGTAGTTAGGCTTCAGTCTTTATATCAGATCAGGTCTTTGGCTAAACAGTTGTTTTGCTGATCAGTGCTTGGAGTCTGTCAGATGCTAGTAATCCACTGTCAAGGGGAAAGTTTTATACAAGCTCTGCTTATGATGATCAACTGTTCTGAACCAGTTTTAGCTTTTCTTATCATCTGTTCTTCTGGGCTTGAATACATGGACCAACAATCTCCCCCTAGAACAGATGATGCCAAAACACTTCATTATTCATGATCTTTATTGTCTCATCAACATTTCCCTAACTTGACCCTTGAATTGAAGTTCAAAGTTAAGGGAATCTTCATCATCCTCATCCCTGCAAAGTTGAAGTTATAAGAGATCTTGGAGGTCAGCTACACTCAGGCCTAGTGCATCCTCCCTTGATATGTGTTCAACTACTCCACTGGACTTGAGCAAGGTCAATACATGGGTCTTTTGATCAGACGTCCACTTTATTATTTTTGAGTTCAGTGGGTTTCTTGGGAGAGTTTTTATTTTTGATGAGTTTGGTGATGGAGGCCTGCTCATGAATCTTTTAGCAATTTCTTATAACTTTGCTGAGTTAGGATTCTCTTCAATCATCTTTTGATAGCCTCTTTCATATAGTCAGCTTCTCTCTGTGCATCTTCTTCATCTATCTGCTTTTGCCTTTTTCTTTAATTCATGGCTATGATGGAAGTGTCAGATGATGTGAACAGAGGTTTTAGAGAGAGGGCCTGCTGCTGAGACTCATCGGTTTTCTTGTTTCTATATGCTGGTTTCTTTGGAGCTTTAGGATTTGTCCCTCTTAGTTTTTCCAGCTTCTCATACACCATGTCAGTGTACTGCCTAGACCATTTTGATATGGCTTTTGCTGAACCATACTTGGCTGCAACCAACTCTTGCTTCTTTCTTTTGTATTCCAAGGTAAGATCTGCAATTGTCTTTTTGTACTTATTCTAATCTGGTGCAGATTTTTTCATACCTAGATCATTTCTTACCCTTTCAATTCTGCTTGCTTCAGCTTTGAGTGCAATAAGTGGCCAGTCTTTAAATTGATCAACCTTGGCAGGATAGAACTTGTCTCTCGTGATTAGCTCTAAGAGATCCTTTCTCATCTCTCTTTGTAGGTCGCATTTGGTGGTAAGTTTGACATCTCTTTGCTTAAGTCTCTTGCATAATCTTCCAATTTCTTGACTTTGCTAAGCAAATGCTGCATTCGACTTGAGATGCTACTATCATTCTCCCCTTGACCTTCATACTTGGCATGTAATTCGGCTTGCTTTGCTTTGAGTTTTAAATACTCATCCATATTCTTGGGAGGTCTGAAGCCATGAAGGGAAGGGAATTTCCTTTTTGCAGGATCATCCACTGTATAGAATTACCTCATTTCATTTTTAACTGCATGCAATTCCAAAGGATAGTCTGCTGCTAATGGAACAAATCTTGAGGGATCATGTCCTTCAAGTGTTTTTGGGTCAGTGATTGGCTTTGATAATGATGATGGTGGTGGAATGGATGGTTTAGGTTTGGTTTGAATGATAGGTGTGGATGATATAGGAGTAGGTGATGGTATGTCATCATCATGTACCTGAAACTTCCTTTTTCTGGTGTAAACTTTTGCAGGAGAAGGGATTTTTGTTTGGGATTTGGAAACAGGAATGATTAAAGCTTAGGAAGGAATTTTGAGAGTGATGGATGGTTGACTAACAGCTGTTGAAACAACTGGTGTTTCAACCACTGTTGTCATAACAACTGTTGAAGTGTCAACAGTTGTCTTCTGCTTTTTGCCAGGTGGTTTTTGTGGTGAAGGTGTAGTTTTGGGTGTATCAGTGGTTGGTTTTTCTAAACCATCTGTGGTTTTGAGACCAGCAGTGGGAGGCTTTTTGGGTGTTTGTGGTTTTGAGAATTTGGCAAGTGGTGGTTTGTTATGTTTGAAAGATTTCTTCCTGGTGGAAGTGCCAACATTCTTTGTTTTCATTTCCCATTCTTTTCTTGCATTTTGTTCCTTTCTCCACTGCCTTTCCTTTGTTGCATTCCAATTTTGAACTGTCTTTTTGTTTTTCTTCACTTCATCTGCTAGAAGATTAAGGGTTTCATCAACTCCCTTTTTCCTTTCATTTGCAGGTGTTTCAGTAGTGGTTTCAGAAGACTTCTTTTCTGATTCTGGCTTTGTCTTTAGCTGCCTTGGAGTAGGCCTGCCAAACTTTTTCATATCATATTTCTCCCCCTTTTTGGCATCATCATCTTTGTAGATGGATGCAGGGGCAACGCCAGTCTTTGTTGTCAAGGCTTCTTTGATGGCCTTGATATCTGCCTCAGTATCTTTGTATCTTGCATCAATCATGTTTCTAATCAAATCCATTTGATGGTTGTGTTGGGTTTCTGCAAGTTCCCTTTGAGCAGTGATAATTGGTTGAATTGCATTCCAAAGCTCTTGGGAATACTGTTGTGGAGTGGGTTGACTTTTGGAAACTTCTACCAACTGTTTGATCATATCTTGCATGTTGTTAACAGTGGTTTTAATTGTATCAAGTCTCTTCGTCAATTCATGATATCTTAAACCGTCACCCAAGTTAATGGGATCATCTGATTTCCCACCAGTAGTGGTTGTATCAGCTGTTGGACCAGGAGAATTCTCCAATGGTTCATCAACTGATGCTCCTTTTTCTTGGTACTGGGGACTTCTTAGTGGTTACCTTAGTAAGCTCACCAGTGGTTAACTTGAACACACCAGGGGATACCTTGGTCCCCAAAGAAGAAATTGCCTTCAAGGGAGTCTGACTTATGAAACTACTGTCCAGGTGTAGATCAGTGGATCCAACACCTGTAGTAGCTGCTCCATTTGAACTACTAACAGGAATTTCATGAAACTCATGTAGTGTAACCTCCTCAACTGTTTGTGGGATAACCAATTGAGGTGTTTCAGACACAACCATTGTTGTGGTTGTACTCTCAGTAATGTGTTGGTAAGAGGGGCTGTTTTGTGTCTGAAGCTCAATGGTATCAAACAGAGGTATGATGGATGGTGGTAATTATGATGAGGGGATAGGAGTTGAAAGAGAATTTGCCAAGGTAGAAGGGCTGTTAAACATATCCTCAAGTGAGGTATATGCTTCATTTTGTGGTGTCCCTGTGCTTACAACCTGTTCCTTTTGTGAGGAAGCAGGAGGAGTTAAGGCTTTAGGTGGAGATCTTTCCAACTGTTGTGAGGAAGTAGCAACAGTGGTTATTTGTGACATTTATGTTGTCACTGGATTAACTTCTGGGATCTCATCTTCCAGAAGGTCCTTTTTATAGGGTTTGGGGGGCTTGTTGGATATTTTCTTTTTGGTCTTTTTAGGAAGTGTTGGTGGGGGTTGCACAGCAGTGGTTGTGCTACTGTGGTCACCAAGAGCAGTGGGCTCAACGACAGAAACCTGAGGAGCAGATGTGGACTCATCCAAATTTTTCTCAGGCTCCTCTGTTTGTATTTTTGAAGGTTTTGACTCTGACAACCTTGTAAAAGTTTCAGCAGATAGACTATTTATTTGACAAGAAGCACCTTGGACAAGCACTTGTGCACTATCTTTTGGTACTTTCTGCTGTAAATAGTAGCTTAAAAACCTTTGAAACAACAAAAGTGGTTTCTTCTTTTCTTTTATATTATTTACATTCTTAACCAAATCATTGAAAATCTCTTGGGAGTAATTGAAATCAACTTCTGCCATTATAGCATATCCCATGTATTGAATTTTCAATGGAATTTCATTGAAAGCTATTGTTTTATTTGAAACACACATGAGCAGGGTATGAAATAAAAATTTCATGGGAGGTGGGAAATCTCCCTTTTGCAAAGTGGCTTTTGTCATTTGTCCCACATACCCTCTTTCGATCAAATCAGTTTGATACTCATCTTTAGGAAAAGAATTATTACCTATAAGATCGTTCATCTAAAAAACCTCGGATATGGATTGTGGTGTGATTGAAACAAGAATTTCTCCTACTTTTGATGTAATAGCCCAAGGCTTTTTGTCTTGAACTTCCAATTTTTCTTTTTTTCCGAAAATCTCATAGGGTTTCTTGATAGATGGCTGCGTTGCAGGTCAACAAAGTTTTGTACTTTGAAGATGAGATAGCATCGATGATTGAGTGGAAATCTTTGTTTTTTACTTGTTTTCTCAAGTGTGCAAAGATAGTTATGTGGGTTTTTGAGAGCAAGAGCCATGGTGATTTGAAGAAATTTATGAGTGGAAGAAGAAGATGAATGAAAGATGGAAACCGTTTTTGAAGGAATTTTGAATTCGATACGGCAGTGTAACCTCTTATTGGGGTTTTAATCAGGGTTTTATAAAGTGAAAAGTGAATGTTGATGTGGCAGTGGTTACAAAGATCGGACGGCTAAGAACGGTGCACGTGACAACCTCTGATGAAAATGGATGACAGTTGTTTAGGGAAACCACTGATGGACAATATCAGTGGTTGACAACAATAAGAATGTGAGTAGTGGCTCTTTTTAACTATCAGTGGATAGCCAACAGTGATTGAAACACTGATGTTTGGTCACCGGTGGTCCACAAGAAGAATGAAGAAACAAATGTTGTCTTTCAGCAGTGGATAATTTTCAACAAACAGTGGATGTAACAGACTTTTAAGGATTAATGAAAACATTCATTTTTAACTATTTTTAAGGATGAAATTTTTGGTTTTCTGAAAACATTTTAATGCTTTATTCATAGAAAAACAGGATTTTGCCTATTATTCCATGTTCAGCATGCCAATTCTAGAGATCAAGTTTTCAAAGGTGGATGTGTCTAATGCTTTTGTTAGCACATCTGACAGCTGATCCTTAGTTGGAACATGATGCAGAGAAATCAAACCTTTTTCAATGTGCTTGGTGGTTGAGTGTGAAACTGGATTTTTGATGATATTTTCAGCTGCTTGACTATCCAACATGAGGGGTATCTTTAAAGCAGTTATACCAAAATCCAGCAGTTGATTTTGAAGCCAAAACAGTTGGGTTGTGCAGCTTGCAACATCAATATATTCTGCCTCAGCAGTGGATGTTGAAACAACTGCTTGCTTTTTGCTTTGCCAAGACACTAAGCAATTGCCTAGGAATTGACACCCTCCTGAAGTGGACTTCCTTGTTGTGTTACATCCAGCAAAGTCACTATCTGAGAAACCTGAAAGCTTGATATTTCCATTAGCTGGATACCAGATACCAAGTGTGGGAGCACCTTTTATGTATCTGAATATCCTTTTTACAGCAATAAGATTTGACTTTCTAGGGGCTGATTGGGATCTTGCACAGACACATGTTGCAAACATGATGTCTGGCCTAGATGCAGTTAGGTACAATAAAGACCCAGTCATGCTTCTATAAAGAGTTTGATCAACCAAATCATCCTTTTCATCAGACATGACTATCTTGGTGGTTGCCATGGGTGTACTACATGGTTTGCAATCATTCATCTCAAATTTGTTTAAAAGTTCTTTAGCATATTTGCTTTGATGAATGAAAGTTCCATTTTGCATTTGCTTAACTTGGAGACCAAGAAAGCATTGTAGTTCACCCATTGCACTCATCTCAAACTCAGCTGTCATGAGTTTTCTAAAGTCTTCACACATTTTATTACATGTGCTTCCAAATATGATGTCATCCACATAAATCTGGACAATCATCAAGTCTTTTCCTCTCTATTTTAAAAACAGTGTTTTGTCAATTTTACCTATAGTGAAACCAATAGAGATTAGAAAAGTGGAAAGAGTTCATACCAGGCTCTAGGTGCTTGTTTTAGTCCATACAAAGCTTTGTTTAGCTTGTAGACTTGATTTGGATTAAATGGATCCTCAAAGCCAGGAGGTTGACAAACATATACCTCTTCTTGAATCTTACCATAGAGGAAAGCACATTTTATATCCATTTGAAACACCTTTATGTTGTGGTTGACAGCAAAGGCTAAGAACAGTCTAATAGCTTCCAATCTTGCTACAGGGGCAAATGTTTCATCATAGTCAATGCCCTCTTCCTGTCTGAACCCTTGAACCACAAGCCTAGCTTTATTCTTGACAACAATGCCCCTTTCATCAGTTTTATTTTTGAAGACCCACTTTGTGCCAATAGGACTCACACCCTCTGGCAGTGGTACAAGTTCCCATGCTTGTTGTCTTTTAAACTGCTGGAGCTCCTCTTGCATAGCTTCTACCCAACTATTATCTTTTAGTGCCTCTTAGTACTTGACTGGTTGATGGAGTGATAGAAAGCCGGCAAAAAGACAAATGTTTTGGGATTGACTTCTGGTGAGAACCCCTTCATTGATGTTGCCAATGATTTGATCTGGTGGATGGGACTTCAGGAAGATTAGATCTCCCTTGTATGGAACAATGGCATTAAATGGTGAAGGCTGCAGATGTGAATTATCTGAGCTAACATCTGTTGGTGACTTTGATGATCCAATATCTGTTTGATATGGAGGTGGAGGGATAGGAGGAATTGGTGTGACACAATGTTGATTTTTATCCACTGTTGGTAGATTTTTATCAACAGTGGTTGAGGATATGGTGGCAGAGGTTGAAGGACTACTTTGGTCAACAACTGTTGAGGTAGCAGTGGTTGAGCTTTGACAGCAGTTTTGAACATCTGCCGCTCTGGTGGTGGATGTGAATTTTTGTTGTGGAATTACAACTTCATATCCATTGTCTGGTGGTGGAGATTGTGGTGAACCTGCATGGTTAGTCTTGACAGACACATCTTCAAAAGTGAATTTATCTAAAATCAAACAATTCAGCAGGATTTGCTGGGATTTTCAGAGATGAAAGTTCATTGAACTTAACACTCAAAGTCTCTTCCACACACCTAGTCCTTGTGTTAAACACTTTGTAGGCCTTGGCAATGGTTGAGTATCCCAGATGATAACCACAATCTACTTTGGCTGCAAATTTTGAAATTGAATCTTTAAGTTTAAAATGAAACATGGGCAGCCAAAGACTTTAAAGCATGAGATCAATGGTTTGATTTTATACAGAATTTCATAGGCAGTCTTTTGATGCCTGGGGTTGATCAAAACTCTGTTCTGGACATAGCAGGAAGCGTTTACAGCCTCTGCCCAGAAAGTTAATGGCAAACATGAATCTGCAAGCATGGTTCTGGCAGCCTCAATCAAAATTCTGTTTTTCTTTTCAACCACCCTATTTTGCTCTGGTGTTCTTGGGATGCTGTACTGCCTTACAATCCCTTTTGACACACAAAACTCATCCAACTCCCTATTTCTGAATTTTGTGCCATTGTCACTCCTAAAGACTTTTCCTGGCAAGTCAAATTGCTTTTCAACCTGTTTGACAAAGTCTTGCAAAATTCCTACAGTCTCATCTTTAGAATGTAAGAAATAAGTCCATGTAAACCTAGAAAAATCATCTACAATTACCAAACAATATCTCTTCTTTTTCAAGCTCATGATTTTTACTGGGCCAAACAAGTCCATGTGCAGCATTTGTAAACATTTGGTTGTTTTGGACTCTTCAATGGACTTAAATGAGCTTTTATGTTGATTTCCTTTTAAACAGGAAACACAATGCTCAAGACAGGTGAATAATTTTTGTGGAAGACCTCTTATAAGGCCTTGTTTTGACAAAACAGTGATTGTCTTGAGATTTGTGTGCTCCAATCTTCTGTGCCATAATTCTGTCTCTTTGTTAGATGCAGCTGAGAACAGACAGGCATCAGTTATAGGGCTCTCTTTTGACAAATCAACTACATAAACATCGCCACTTCTTTGAGCAACATGTTGGGTTTTTCCGTTGGCTATTATTTCTTCAATCTTTTTGACCATTTATGGTCCAACAATCTTGCAACTCTCCTTAGTAAAGAATGACCCATAGCCTTTGTCACTCACTTGTGAGACACTAAGGAGGTTGAATTTCAGATTGTCAATGAGATTAACATTTTCAAACTTGACTTTTCCAGACTGAACTGTTCCAGACCCCAAAACCTTACCCTTATAATTGTTACCAAAAGATATATCACCCCCTCCATGAGTTTTGAATTCTTTGAGTAGGGCTCTACATCCAGTCATGTGCCTGGAGCCTCCACTATCTACATACCAAAGACTATCTAAGCATGCAGAAGCTCCCTGCACATCAAGTAAACAATTAGTTCAGGAGGGTCTCCAAAGCCTTATAGGCTTTGGATGGGGTTACAACAGTGTCAGTGTCAAGTCCAGGAACATGGACAGTGGTTAGCTCAAGGGATTGGACAGTTTTTTAAACTTGTTTCTCTAACCACTTTTGTGGACCATTTCCTATCAGATGTTGAAACCCATAAGGATGCCTATTCACTTTTGGTTTAGGGGGCCTTTTGTAGGCCTCATAAACATGTGGAACCCTTTGGTATGGTGGTTGACCTTTTCCTTTTTGGAATTGGTTGGCAGGTGGTGCATCTGTCACTTGCACATCTCTTGGAACATTGTTCTTATTCAACTGTTTTGTAACAGCTGTTTGGACAGACACAAAAGGTTGTTGTTTCATGACAGGTTGTTTTGATGAGCTCATGGGTGTTTTGAGGTGTACTCTTTTCTTTTGACATCAAAGGTTTTGAGGTACACACACTCATGAGTGACATGGTTGGTTTTTCCACAGATGGAACAACTGTTTGCAGGCTCAATTATGCTTGTTTTGTTAATATCTTATGCTTTAAGATGAAAACAGTCCATTGTGGAATGGTTTTTCTTTTCACAGAAATCACAAAACAAATTTTTAACTTATTTTCTCTTCTTCCTCTTTTCAACTTCCTTTGCAACAGAGTTTTGAACCACTATTGGGATGTCTTTAAGAGGGATTACTTTGGCCTTAGGTGCTTTCACACCTTCAACAGTGGAAAAATCCATGGGTTTGAAATTCTCAAGGATGTCACACTCCTCTGACCAAGTCGGTTTGAATTGGTATTTTTCAATCTCCTCAAAAGTTAAGGACCCCTCTGGTCTTTCAAGAGTGATTTCGTTACCATTTTTATCAATTATTTTTATTTCTTGACCATCCTTGTTTGTTGGTATTATCTCAACAGTGTTTTGAACAGATTCATTTACAGCAGTGTTTTCAACTTGGTCATTTTTCCTGAAACCTATGCCAAATTTTACATTGCTTTTGATCTATTTCTCTAGCATAACTTCATAACCCTTGCAGGATTCCACCCATTTTTCACATGTGATTTGGGTGGATTCCAACTCCTTTTTACAGGTTTGATATTTTTCTATCATAGCCTGGAGTTGGTCCTTGGTTATGCTATCCTCATGCTTGAGGCTGCGAATTTCACTTTCTTTTTCAAACAGTTTGTTTTTCAGTTCTTTAACGGATTTTTCAAATTGTATTTCATCTTTTAAAATCTTGTCTCTAAGGTTTTCATTCACCTCTTTAATATTAGCAAATGCTATGACGCATTTGTCTGAACATAGGTTTTCAAGTCCTGAGGTGATACCTTAGCTGCAGCCATCATGGCACAATCACACACATTTTCACAAGTATTGTTGTTCTCCTTCTCCTTCCTTTCTCTTCTTCCTTACACCATGGGTCAGCAAGAGGCTCTAACAGTGGTTTGACTTCCTTCTCCATCAGATGTTCACCAACAAAAGCAGTAACCACTGCTTCAGCAATCTCATCCACTGTTTTAGCACTAGATTCTCCTTCTTCAGTTTCCAGCCCTTCAGGAATTGACTCTAATGCTACAAAACAGAATTCATCGATAAGAGCATCATTTTTAGCAAATGGAGCAAAGTTTTCATCAGTTAAATCATTAGGCATGCTACTCCAATCAACAAAGCCTTGGGTAAAGAAGCTTTGCTGACTGGCCTCTGCTGGAGCAGATGTTTGTGCAGCATGTTGTGCAGGTTGTTGCACTTGGACCTGAGAGACTGGGGCTTGGACATACTGTATTTGAGGAACAGTGGTTTGAACATATTGCACTGGAACAGGTGTTACCGGGTGTGCATAATGAGCAATGTTTACATGAGCAATAGGGGTATTTTGGTAATAATGCATAGTGTTTTGTGTGTTTTGAGGTCTAGGGCTAGGATGTGTTATGATAGGTCCACTGTTTTTGCTTCTACATTCTCTAGCAAAGTGTCCTAGCCTATTACACTTGTAGCACTTTAACTTTTGATTTATCCAACGCAACTTTCAAGTTCCCATGTAACCCTGGAAATTTTATCCCTGTTCTTTTATAAAACTTGTTGGTTCTTACACTCAGCTGTGCTAATTGATGCAATATGTCCATTTCCTACAGATTAGTGGGATCAAAATGCTGGAGGTCATTGAGTTCAAAGGAAAGGTTGACAGAATTCTGGCTTTCACTACTAGCTGTGAAGGCATTGTTAGTTGAGTAAGAATCAGAGTTGTTAAAAGCTCCACCAGCAGTTATGTCAATGTAATGATCATAACTCTGATCCTTACTACTACCAGATTCCTCTTGACAAAGAAGTGTTGTGCTACCAAATGTGTAGTCATCAGCAACCTTCCCTGACTCTTGTAACTTCTTTTTCTGGTTCAACTCTCTCTCTCATAGGTGAGAAGTCGACCATGAAGTTGAGTCAGTGTTAACTCTTTGAATCCAACTGAATTTCTGGTTACAAAATCAATTGTGTCCCATTTTTCAGGAAGTGACCTTAGAAACCTACTATTTAGAGTTGATTTTTCAAATTCAACACTAACAAGTTTCAGTTCACTATTGAGACAACTAAAACGTTCAAAATGCTGTGTCAGTGATTCTCCTTTCACATGGCAAAATGTTTCATACTGTTGATTCAAAACCTCCCTGTTATTTTCTATCACTTCTTCTATACCACCGAACTGTTCTTTTAAAGCATCCCATAGCTCTTTGGCACTGTTACAATGTAACAGTCCAGCATAAATATCATTTGGAAGAGCTGAGGCTACTATGCTAAAAGCCTTTGCATCTAGTTCAATTTTTTGAAAATCTTGTTCTGAGTAGTTTTCAGGGCTTTTAGGCACAAAGCCTTTGGGATCTTCAGTACTAGGCACCTGTGGAACATGTGGTCCATAGATGACTGACTTCCAACAACCGGTATTTTGTTGTGCAAGGACATGACCCATTCGACGCTGCCAGATGTTGTACTCAGATCTGACAAGCATCAGTGGTTTGAAAAGAGTCCCTGTGTTGTGAGGGTCATGTGATTGTGATGCCATCTTGGTTGATTTTTACAAAAGTTTTCAGAATAATCAACTTTGTACGTGATTACCTTTTTACTCTGTTTTTATCAACTGATACGAACAATTTTGAGTATCAATAAATCTGAGTTGAACTTTTACGTCAAATTGATTGTTAGATCGAATTTTGACTGTCCAAGCTCTGATACCAATTGTTAGGATCTGAGTCTCTTTAGATTGTGTTTGTTTGAATTAAATGATGTAAAATGGTAGAACAAAGATGTAGTAATTGCAGCGGAAATAATAAGCAAACATTATATACACAATCACGGAAGAAAAGCTTTAAGCAAACATGTTTTCCATTGAGTCGAATGATTGTATCAAATTACAATAATAAAAAAAATTGCATGCATGCACTAGACTCCCCCTCAGCCTGAGCTCAGTGATTTGTTCTTACAAGATGAATTGTGAAGAAAGAGCTAATGGAACAGTACAGAGTACTGTTCTATTTATAGTACAGACGAAACCACTGAGCATCTTTAGCTAACGTCACCATGAAAGTGACATCTAACCTCCTAACAAACTCTAAATACTGTTCTATATAAACACTGATTACAATAGACACTGATTACATAAAACACTGATGCAGTATCCAATGTTGTATCATAAGTACTGATGTTGAGAATCAGTGCTTTGGTCTTCATCAGTACTTAGGAGGCATTAGTAGTTAGGCTTCAGTCTTTATATCAGATCAGGTCTTTGGCTAAACAGTTGTTATGCTGATCAGTGCTTGGAGTCTGTCAGATGCTAGTAATCCACTGTCAAGGGGAAAGTCTTGTACAAGCTCTGCTTATGATGATCCACTGTTCTGAACCAGTTTTGGCTTTCCTTATCATCTGTTCTTCTGGGCTTGAATACATGGACCAACAACCAAATTCAATAACTATATGGCGTTTTAATGGTTTCATTGTATTAACATTTTGGTGTTTATGGAGTTTATGGCGTTTTTCAAATCGTATGCCATTGGGACCCCAAAGGGTCAGAATATCTCTCTGAATGACGTTTTTCAAGGCGTTTTAAACAAGATGGCCCATTGTTCTATTATTTTTATATACATTTTGGCGTTTGGGGTATCTTGGCGTTTTACAATCGAAAAATTATATTACAACCAAAGGGAAAAAACATAAAAGCGAAAAAAATAAATTAAAAATCCTAATCGGATCTCTCTTCACAATCTTCACTGTCATCATTCTCTCTCTTCTTTAATACTACAAGAACTGTCACCAAATATATGGCGTTTTATGTAAAACTTAACAAACCCATCGGTTTGATTATTTTGCCTGCTCGTCTGTTGAAGTGGCTTTTGTGGATGTTTGGGGACATAGATCTATGACGTGTGGGTGGGTTTTTCGCGTTGTTTTTCAACTTGATCTTCATCTTTATAATCATCCCACTCTTCAGTGTCATTGATCTCTTCTTCTCATCCAAGCCTTCTTCAAGAACAAAGAACACAAAATGACATATGACTGTCATTAGTATCTTTTTCTTAAAGATTTGTCCATCTCATGCAGCAAAATCTTACTGAGTTACTCCCCTCACCTAACAATCCATTCAGTGAAACTTCATGAAGAACAATACTGAATATCCAAGAAAGCATATTAGCCATTTTTGATTTTTATATTTTTTTGGCGTTTTACAGTGAGTGATATTTAGTAGTGTTGGGGTTTGTTTTTTTGGTATGATCAAATGGAAGTTGCTGAGAGGTATCATTTTATAGGATGTCTTTTGGCACGTAGGTTAGGCGGTGGATTATTATAATAAAGTATTCGTCGTTTCAGTTACTATTTTGATTACTGTTTTTGATAAGCTTTATCTCTGAAGTCTGTAACACGTCCCATCTTTCAAGTTTGGCGTTTTAGATTCTAATATAATAAATTTTCCGTCTCTTCAGTTTTACTGTTTTGTAGTTACTGTTTCTAGTTACCTTTTCAAGTTTTGTTTTTATTTTTTTATTTTATTTTATTATTTTATTTTATTTTATTTTTTGGGTTTTTTATAATACCTGTCCAAAGTAATTTTATTATAGTTTGGTAGTTTTTGGGGCGTTTTATGGCATGATGGCGTTTTGACAAGCATTTTGGCTGTGTGGTGTTTTTATTATATATGGCGTTGTTATTATATAACAATCAACTGAAAAAAAAATTAATATATATATAAACAATTGATCTTCTAAATCTTCACTGTCACCAGTCTCTTTCTTTTTTTGAAGCATCTTCACTGGCTGTTTCGACTTTTGTATGATTTATTTTAATTTTTTGTGTTTGAAGTAGTTTTTTTATTGTCGTGTGGAAGCACAAAGTCAGAAATCAGCCTCTTTTTCTTGAAGATTTGTCCATCTCATGCAGCAAAATGTTATTGAGTTTACACCCTTCAGCCAACAATCTTGAATTTCCAATGAACGATGTTTGATTCTTTTAATTTTTGGCGTTTTACCGAGAAAAAGAACGCCACTAAATAAAAGCACCTTAAACCTCTAAATTTGATCATGCTAAATCAATAATGTTTTGTTGTATGATGATGGACAACATTGTTAATCCTCAGTAAAGAAAGATGTCTGACAATGTTGTCCACCCCATACAGCTAAACTTTATTGACAACAAACCTCAATAATGTTTTTGTATGTTTTGGAATTATAAATTGGATGGAAGTTGAGGATAAAGTGAATAAGATTTTACTCAATGAAATGGACAATATCCTCACTTAAGGATTTTGTCCATTACATTGAGTGAAACCTTAACGACAACCAAACTGAATTTGAAATAAATGTTTTGGTTTAGAGGATATTTGATGTTTGGGTTTTTTGGACTTTCTAAGACGAATGGTATATATTACATATGGCGTTTGGGTTTTTGTGTGTTTTAATGGAAGGTCTGAGATGTTGCATATATAGGATGTTTTTTGGCGGTTTTTTTAGGCGGGATTTTATTATAATTAAGTTTGGCGTTTTATATCTAATGGCATTTTTAGATTAGGGTGGTGTGTGCTATTGTAGGTTAAGGCGGTAATTTTAATGGCGTTTTATTTCATGAGATGGCGTTTTGTGTGGAGAAGTCAAAAGACTTTTTTACCCTTAATGAAGCGCGTCCACGTAATAAAAGTGATGTTATTTACGAAAACGCCACCGCGCCAATGTAGTCCATAGATTGTTTTAATATGACGATCCATAACCGTTCTCTTCGTTCTTACACTTTTCACCGTTTTCTCTAAATCTTGACCCTATATATATATATGTATATATATATATATATATATATATATATATATATGAGATCATTGCCATGAAAAACTATTAAAAATTCAAATGGCAGAAATTTCAAGGGAAAGCAATCTTAGTATAAATAACTTACCAAGCACAACAAATACCCTAACATTATTATATAGATTTAAATATCAACAACACATAAAGATCAAATATACGTATGAGGTCTAAACCAAAAGAGAACTAACCTTGACTTTATCATAAACCAAAACCATTTGTTTCAACGTTGTGCATATTCAAACACTCTGGAAAATCAACACTTATATTTTTATCTTAAATTATTCAAACTGGATTTAAAGAAGCAAAATTGGAATAAAAACCCCTAACCCTAATTACATATCATTCAAACTATGTACATGGTGTAAACCTAGATAATTAGAAATCAAAATATAAAAACAAATCAAATCCCCAATCCTAATTACACATCGAAATTGGAATCAAAATCAATCAACTAAGCAATCAAGTGACATATGAACAAAATTAAAAACCGAATAGCTTCAATCAGAAAGTGAGAATAGTATTTATGAACCTGGATTTATGGCAATCATGGAAACACGATTAGTTCTTCAAAACCAGGTCGTTGTGGAGAGACGTCCCAAAGAGAAATCCAACTAGTTGATCAATGTGGGAGGTTAATTTTTGGGAGATGTTAATTTGTATAGTACCCTAGCAATTCTAAAAGGATCGGACTAGATAAAAAAGGCCCGCTAAATTAAATTTTAATGTTGCTACCGCTCTCCCGGTCACAATTACGAAAATCTGGCCCACGAATTTCGTTTGGCACAATTTTAAGACCAAATATAAATAAGGGCAATTTCTTTCCCACGAATTTGTGATGGGAAATAAAAGGTGGCAAAATTTGCAACCGCTTAGCTACCATATCCTATAAGCACGCTTAATTTGCTAGATTGCTACCTTCTTTTTCTCCGGTAGCAAAACTTTGGTGACAATTGCCTAATTTTCTAGTAGTGGTCACAGCCTGGGTTGAAGGTAACACAAGAGTGTCGCCTTATAACTAGTTCAAAATTCATGTTAGATTATAATTACAATGTCGCCTAAATAGATTGTCCATGTCATCATCTTCTTAATGATAGTGAGTGTCACCAAATTCAAGTGTAGTGTCTCCAAATTCAAGTTATGTGTCGCCAACTTCAAGATAGAATAACCCCTTTTTCAAGAACTACACAAAGATCACATAAATCAGTCCACAAACATTACTAATTGATCAAAAATAGCAACCAAACTCTTTAAAAACATTTTTATAACAACTTTTTGACAATTTCACTGTTTCAGGTCCAAATTTTGAGGTTTTGTAAACTTTTTGAAACTTTTAAAAAACCCAAAAATTTTAAACAATCAAGAGAATCTAGGCTCTGATACCAAATTGTAAGATCAAAATCCCAGAAATATCGATACTAGTGATGTTTCTCAACAATAATCAAATCTGAAACGTCAAATACTTTGACCGTTTGACCTGAAAATGATAGAAAGCTCAAAACGCTTTAAGAATAGAGTAGAAGAAGATAAATACTAAACTGAGGTTTTGATTAGATAGTCGAGAGATGTATACAACGAAAACCGACTTTGCTATTTCTGCACAAACACACACATAAAGTGTAATCAAAGATCCAAAAGCCTAACCTAGTGAAATGAAACAACAACTATTTATAGGCACTGGTTAGGTCAACTGGCGACACTATTAGAGTGGCGCCATGTGTGTTGCCGTCAAATGAGACTTGTGATACATCTTTAAGTGACGCTTGATAACCAAGATCAACTGTATATTGATGATAATCAGGCGGCACTCAATCCAATCCGAGTGTCGCTCACAATAGTAAACTTTCTTTGTTCGTCTTGAACAGTATGCTACAGTCTTATAAGTTCCAACAGTTATTACCACGTCATAATGTTCCAAGTGCACCCCCAAGGGTTCCAACATCTCAATTGTTTACTTCTTTACCTAGACAACCTGGGTTGAGTAATTTTTTTGCTAGACCACCTCCTCCGAGATCTGTTATGTCAGATTTTATACCACGACCTCTTGGTTTTAGAATGAAGAGATAAGCTAGAATAAGTGTTGAAGAACCTATACATACTAGACCTAGAGCTGAAAGACCGATTTGCCCAAGGCCTGAAATTCCACGTCTAGAAGGTTCAACACAAGGTGCAAGTGTAATAACCTGACTTTTCGGATCATTACTTATCGCCAATTGTATGGCACGAGATCGGAGACGCTCAAATCACCGATCCTGAGTTATTACAAGAAACGACTGACAAGATCCTCCAAAGACGAGACAATCTCTTGAAAGCTCGGAGTCGTCAAAAGAGTTACGCCGATAAACGATGCAAGCCCCTTGAGTTTGAAATTGGTGATCACGTACTCCTAAAGGTTTCACCTTGGAAGGGGGTGATCTGATTCGGCAAGAAAGGAAAGCTAGCGCCACTATACGTGGGTCCCTTTAAGATTCTGGAAAGAATTGATACAGTGGCCTACCGACTCGAATTACCGGAGGAACTCAACAACGTACACCCGACTTTCCACGTCTCGAACCTCAAAAAGTGCCTAGCTGAAGAAAACCTTCATGTCCCTCTCAAGGACTTACAAATAAACAAGACCCTGCACTTTGTGGAAAAGCCAGTTGAAATCAGGGATCGAGAGACCAAGAAACTTCGACGCTCTCGCATTCCTATAGTGAAGGTTCACTGGAAAGGCAAAGGCGGCGCCGAGTTCACTTGGGAACTCGAAAGTGATATGAAAGCTAAATATCCGCAACTCTTTGTTACGCCTGCTCCTTAATTTCGAGATGAAATTTCCTAAAGTAGGGGAGGCTGTAACAACCCGACTTTTCAGATCGTTACTTGTCGCTGTCATTTCATGCGTAAACACTTGTACTCTGGGGATTCAATTAACGCTACGGGTTAAACTATTTTCAAACGCATATTACAACACTATTTTACAACACTTATTACAACGCTTACTACTTAAACGCATTTTATCGCATTTTACATCGCTTATCTAGACGCTTGTTACTTAAACGCTTATCACAACGCAAACTTGAAACGCGAATTTAATTATATTATGTATGTTAATTGTGTGACTATTTCCTGAATGTTATGTGGTTATCAACGTAACGCTTATACCCTCAAACGCTTACTCGTAACTCGATTAAACGCAACGCAACGCTTGACAAACAAACCAAAGTTGGGAAACTAACTCGCGTAACACGGCCGTCCGAATAGCCTTCCGTCCGAATGGACATCCGCCCGAATGGAGCCATCCGAATGCTGCCCCTCGCGCACCGGCTTAAATCTCGCTATCCTCTTTATAAATACCCGCCGTACACACACATTTCGAGACTTTGACACTCCCATTCGCTCCCGAGCTCTCAGACACGATTCAAGGCCTTTTTGTAAGCTTTTTCCCTCAAATCTTCTACAATATTCATCTCTAATCACTTCTACTTCATCTTCTTCATCAAAATCACATACACGCACTAACTTTTTCCCCGAAATCATTTGATTTGGACCTCTTGAAGGTGGTTTCCACTCGTTTTGCTTAGGCAAACTGTTGTGGAGCATCATTCAATCAAGATTGGTTCCAGATCTAAAGGATTCTCACACTTTTCAGCTAAGATATGAAAGATTTCAACACATTTCATCTGTTTTCAACTTTTCTTCAGATTTTACACAAATTTCGATGGAATCTGGACTCAATCAGACTCTCGACTCGTTCCTTAGTCGAAAGCCGGCTTGAAGACGGATTTCCACCAGAGAGATGGACCGATTAGCGGGCCAAACATGAATATTCATCAAGAACAGCTCGTCTATCCGAATGGGCGAGACCCATCCGACCGAGTGATTGGATTTGGTGTGTTCCGTTGTTTGACACGTCGTCACGCCGTTTCCGATTAACTCAAAACTTTACTTAGAAAATTTTTACAAAAACTTCACCCAAGACCATTCGCCCGAATGGCCATCCGTCCTGATGACCATCCGTCCGAATGGCTTGGTTCTTATAATCTCCATTGTTTATAACAATTTCAACTAAACTTCAAATTTTAATGTTTTCGCAAACAATCCCCTCCTATTCGAATGGCCATCCGCTCGGATGGAACCCATCCATTCGGATAGACTGTTAAACACACTTATCCCCACCTAACATTCTGTTTACAACTATTCAGCCTGAGAAGACTTATGCTTCTATTTCCATGCACAGGCTAACCCGACGCGCTCCCTTCAATCCAATCCAGATTATGTTACTTTCTAAACACACACTGTGAGTATACTCGAACCCATTTTCGTTTAACGCACTTTTGGGTGTTACATATGTTCTATATCAAAACACAACACACTACGCAAACACTCTATAAACGCTAACCGCTCCCGCATGTTATACATGATTTGTTGAATGCTTGATACTATGCTATACAGTGTTACACTAGACCACCTCTAGCAACGATAGTACTATAGTTTGGACTCAGCACCTATCGTGGACAGGGGTTGCTAGGGATCACATTCTACTTCACGTGTTCGCTTTGGTGAACATGTGTCGCGCATACTCTACAACGCAATCTCGTGGTTAGGTTGTAATCATTGTTGATAGTTACATGCTTCGCCCGATACGTGTTACATGCTGGTTATGCGTAAACGCTTTTCATACTATTATTATGCAAACTTGTGTACTCACCTCTACTTTATGTATTGACTTTATTTAGCATGTGTGACAGGTTGATAGGATGTTGTGCTGCAAACAAGCTAGGAGTCTAGAAACCCACTAAATAAAATCTGAGTTGTCGGAACAGTATTTGTTTTTGAGACTGAATATTTGTAATGACTATGATGCTTTATTTGTTTAATAGTATGGGATATTGAACCTTAAAAATATTGTCATTAATAGTTGTTATGGATCCTCATGAACAATCTGTTTCACTCAGTGCGACGCCAGGATGATTCCGCCATCGGTTGGGGTGTGACAGCAAGTGCTACTGGTGTTCTGATAAACCAAAGTTTGTTGATTATGTTATGAATAAGTTTGACGAAATTTCAAAATTCTTTGATGGTTAAACTAGAATGATTCATTAGAATGCAACCTTAATTAAAGAGCAGCAAAAGACCATTGATGCTCATCGTGTTATACTTCAATATAATGAACGAAGAAAATGTAAGGGCATAGACTAGTGTAGGTTTGCGTCTGTCTTGGGTTGTTCTGTATGGGTTGGGTTTGATATAAACAGTGGACCGATTTGGTTGTTTTGTATGCTATGGGGTATGGGCTTGGCCCAATGTAAATGGATCTCCTATGTTAGTATAAATAGGGGAATCCATAGTCGATGTGGTTGTTGATTCTAG
Organism: Helianthus tuberosus; assembly: GCA_030545235.1. Lineage (NCBI taxonomy): Eukaryota > Viridiplantae > Streptophyta > Magnoliopsida > Asterales > Asteraceae > Helianthus > Helianthus tuberosus. The sequence continues at coordinate 68,793,756 of CM060406.1, forward strand.
TCGAAACTTTTGTGCTTTGTGCGACATTGAGTACCAGACGATCCTTGAATCGTGTGCTCCTTGTTCTTGAATCAATACACTTTGCCTTTCAATCTTCGACATCTCACTTGTATTTCCGCTACTTGTTTGGTGTTTGATATCCGATTGTAGTGATTCTGGACTTACAATTCGTATCAGAGCCTAAGTAGTCTCACGAAGGCTCGGTTGGATCGGATATCTTGAAGATTGAAGGTTGCTTTTGCTGCTGAGTGTGTTCGAAGTTCGACAAGAAAGGTCTGATTTCTTGGCTTATTCTAGCTTTGTTTTATAATTTTCTTCTGTCAACTGTTTATTGGGTTCGAAAGGATTTGAGTTGTCAATTTTTGCTTTAAGAATCTGCTTATTTGCGTCTGTTTATCAACCCAAGTTGAAGCACGAACACAGATTTTAAAGTGATTTTTCTGTTTTGGTTAAAATAAATCTGACATATTGTGAATCAAAACAGATCTGTTAATCTGGAATTTTGACTTGTTTTGGTTAGAATTCTCATGAAAATCAATTGTTTTGGATATCAAAACAGGAACTTAATTATCGATTTCTGATATTAAAATCTCGTTTTGATAAAATTGAAAGATTTTTAAGGATACATATAAATTTTTTGACTGAAAGTTCATTGGAAAATTTTTGAATTTCTGGGTTCTTGTGCTTCGGATTCCTTCAAATTATTCTTTAGAATTTTTGAAAATAGTGGGTTTGATCTGTTTGTGTGGAAGTTGGTTGTGTTTGCAGATTTTTGGAAAGTTGTTGCAGGTATTTTCAAAAGGGGATTCGAAAATTAAATCACCATATCTTTCAGGATTTTAGTTGAAAGACTAAAATATTGCATTTCCAAATTTTGGCTTGTGCGATTGAAGAACATGTACGATTGGTGTGTATTGGGATTTTAAAGGACTGAGGCCCAATATTATACCTTTTGCGATTCAAGTTGGGTTGTGCGATCACAAATTACTAGGCTGTTAAGAACTCAGGCCCAAAGTTTTACAACTTGTGCGATTGAAGACCTCTTGTGTGACTCGGAAGACCTTGTGCGATCCACTGTTGCTTTGAATTGTTATCAGTGGTGTTGTAAGATTTGACTCTTGTGTGACTCAAAGGTTAATTTGAAAGGGGTCATATCATCTTGTGCGTTTGGCCAAGGGTTCAACTGAAGATGTCTAGTGCGACTTACCTTGTGCGATCGGTCTTGTGCGATCAAAGGGGTCATACTGACTTGTGCGATTGACAAAAGGTTCAGCTGAAAGGTGTCTTGTGCGATTCATTTTGTGCGATTCATCTTGTGCGACTGTGATCGGACCTATTCACGTGGAATGGACCGTTTGGGCTTGTGGACTGTTTTACAGAACTGTTTTGTATTGGATCTTTAATTATCTGTTGAACCATCTGAATTGTTGTTTGAACTGTATTGTAATCATTAGTGATATTCATATGGTTTTTATATTTAATATTACGTGTTACTCATAAGTTCAATTGTCTTTTCAGAAACGGCTCAAACTAATCAATTGGGATTGACTGAAACTGCTGCTATTAACCAGGATCTAGATAACATAATCGGAACTAACAACAGGATTCCCAGGCTCATTTCTGGGGGATCCTTTTCAGAATGGAAGTTTAGTTTCATCCAATACATGAGAATCAAGGATCTAAAGGCGTGGAGGTCCATCTGCAACGGACCAACTGTGATCACCTACGTTGTGAATGATGCTGAGGGAACAACTGCTCCTAAGCCCGAGTCTCAATTTACTGAAGAGGATTGTGAAAAGAAGACATTGATAACAAGGCTCTTGCTATGCTGCACTCTGCTCTTGCACCAGAAGTTGACATTGGAGTTCGTGATTACAAAACTGCTAAGGAAATGTGGGAAGCTCTGCTGGCTATCTATGAGGGAAACGAAGAGATGAAGGAAAGTAGAAGGGAAATGCTTACCCAGAAGTTCAACCTATTCAATCACTTCCCAGGGGAAACTTTGGAAAATCAAATCCAAAGATTTGTTGCCTTGGTCAGTGATATGAAAACTCATGATATCAGCCTTGAAAAGTCTGTTACTAACAAGAAACTGCTTAATGCTCTTCCAAGAAACTGGGATACCAATGTAACTCTCATCAAAAGAACCAGGGACTTAGCTAGAATGACTCTTTCTGAGCTGATTTCATTGCTAAAGTCTTATGAAATGGATGACAAACAAAGGCTCTACAACCACACTGCTAGTTACAACAATGCTGGTGTGTTGACCAACAGCGCTTTGATGTCTTAGCAAGGAATGAGCTCGCTTCCAGGACCCTCCACTGTGCAGTTCCCTGCTAATCTTGGAACTTTTGTTAACCAATCTAGCTACTTTCCTGCTGTTACTCAACAAGTGAACCAAACTTCATCTGCTGCATAGCCCACTAATCAATCTGCTCCTACACCCACACAACTTCTTTCGAATATCACTACTGCCTTTGCTGCTACAAACTCCTCAGTTGCTACTTCAAGGGAATTTGAGCAAGCTATGGCTTTCATGACAGGGGTCATGAACTTTTATCACGCATTCATTGTTGGAAGGGTAAAAAAACAACATCGACTCTGCTGAACTGCTGGAAGTCCATCCTGATGATGTTGAAGAAATGGATATCACTTGGCAAATGGCCATGGCAGTGTTTCATGCCAAGAATTTCGTGAATAAAACTGGTAGAAACAAATGGGAAACAATTGATGGTGAGATTGGTTGGAATAAGGCTAAGCTCAGATGTTATAACTGCCATGAGCCTGGGCACTATGCTAGAGAGTGCAAACAGCCAAGAACGGAAAGAGTCGATCCAAATGTTACTGTCACTGTTAGTTCAGCAGCTCGACCAGCTCCAAATGTTGTTTCAACTTCGAACATCACTTTCACTCGTCCCACTCAAGGTTCACCATCAAACACTACTGCCAAAACTCAAGCTGCTGAATCGGTTGCAACTCCTGGAAATGCATTGGTGGTTCAGGAAGGAGGGGGATTTGACTGGACCCAACAGATGAACGATCTGCAGATCACTACAGACACTTTATACCAGTCAAATCAAGCTCTCATGGCAGAAGTGAAAGAAGATGCTGACTCGGCCACTGAAGACGTTGAGGGAACGATCTATCATGCCCTCCTGGCTCAAATGAATGACTACACTCCTTCTGAGGCTGAGGTATGTGTAGATGATGTTTGTTGTACTTTAAAATGTAAAGAGAAGGTAAAAGGGTTTAAGGAACAGGCTGAATCGCTTACTATGCAACTTCAATATACCAGATCCTGTAGTTCTGAAGTTAAAAAGAAACTGGATGGGTATAAGGATATGGTGGAGGCACAAAAAAGTGATATTCGAAAGTTGCATAGTGATTTAAGCGAAGCGAACTTTCGATATCTCCACTTCAAGGAGCTATCTGAAAAATTAACTGTTGAACTAAACGACTTAAAATCAACTTTCAAAAATACTGAATTTAATTTTAAAAAATTTGATGTTTCAAGCGAAAAAGTCGAGAAAATGATAAATCAACAGTTAAAGTATAGCAAAAAGGAAATGAGGAATAAAGGGTTGGGTTTTGTGTGCATACCTCCACCATACAACCACAACTATTCCTCAATTCCAATGACTGAAGAGGAGATAGACAATTTACCCAAGATGGAATATGGAAAACTAGAGGATAGGAAGCCTGAGCCTGTCAAGCCTCGAAAGATAAAAATCACTAGGCCTGATAATACTGAAGTCATCTTAGAAAAACAGGCTTATAATCAAACTTTTGTTAAATCAGAAAATGTTTTAAATCACACTGAAACCCTAAACTTTGAGAAAAATGTAAGTGTTGATAAACATTTTCAAGTATTGGAAAAGGAAGCTTCGAGTGAGTCACAACAATCTTTTGAAAATAAATCAGCAACACAAGAGCCTGAGGTAAGAGCGCCTAGAGTTAATGTAGACAACATTGAATTTGCCATGTTGAAAGGTTTGACTGATTTTATGAAAGAATTCAACAATGGCAAACAAGGTGAATCTGCTTCTTCATGTGATACATCGTGTGATAATTCTGAGTCAGCCACTTCTGAGAAATCAGAAATGGATGAGTCATCTAGTGTCAATAGTGCATCACCTGAGGAAGCAGAGGCATCTTAGACTGAATCATCAGCTTCATCTTATTCAACCTATGACTCCTATGAAAAGACTGACTGTGATAATTCAGAGTCAGTTGTTTCAGTGGAATCAACAAACGAATCATCTGAAATAGTTGATTTAAATTCGATCAAAGAAGAATCAGAAACAACATCAGGAGCCTCTGTTGAGTTAGATGGTAATGAAACCACAGGAGCCCCTACTGACTGTTCAAAGGAAAATAATTCTGATCCTTCTGAACCAATTGTGTCACAAGAAGCTGAGAGCAATTCTGCAGCATCAAGTGACACTGTTTATGAGAAAATTAATGATACTAACCATGTTGCTTCAAATGCAGACCAAGTAATTATTGAAGATTGGGTAGATGGAGATGATGAGGACGACGTTGCATTTAAAGTTTTGAAAAATAAAATTCAGAAAAATAATTCTTTAATTTCTGAAAAGTCAAACAATATTTCAATTTCTTCTGATGCTTTGAATTGTGTGGGCTCTGTTTTAAAGAGCGATGAATGTTCTGACATTTATTTTGGTTCTATTTGTGTGGATTTGAATTCAGTTGTTTTGCCTAATAAAGTTGACAAGTCTAATAATCTATTGGTAAAACAAACTAAAAGAGGAAATGAAGGTAAATATGTTCCTCCAAAATCAAGATAAAACAAACCAATTAAATGTCATTCTGTTTCTAAAGATACGGCTAAACAAGTCTCGTTTGCATCTCAGGAACCACACAAGCCCTTAGGTTCTGCAAAGACTGATGGATGTCAAGCAAAACCACATGTGAAATGACAAATATGTTACACGTGTGGAATTGTTGGACACATTGCAAGAAATTTTCAGCATCGTCCTGATAAACTCAAAAGGGAGAGCATCAGAAGGCTCCAAAAGGGAATGTCAAGCATTCAAAACAGGAGAAGACTTCAAACTCTAAACCTGTTAGGAAGCTGAATTCCAAAATGAAGCCCTCTGATGGAGATTGGAACAAAGCTAAACAAATGAAAATGAAAAGAAACAATTACATTACAAATTCTTTTTCTGATTCGCCTAAAGCATCCAAGAAATTGGAGAGTTCTAGGCGAGTTTGGAAACCCAAGAATCATGTTCCAAACAACTCTCCTAAATCATCACGCATCAATAATAAACCTATCTACTCTAAAGAAAAGTTGATTGGGATGCAAGTCACGTATTTTAATGAACAGGGTGTACCCACTACAACTATGGCTTGGGTACCAAAATCTAACTAATCCCGCGTAATGTGCAGGAACGGCTATGGAGGGCTGTCATTCGACTTTAGGTCATTGACAGTGGCTGTTCCAGGCATATGACTGGCGATCTGTCCCAACTTTCTGATCTTGAAGAATTCAATGGAGGATATGTTGCTTTTGTGGGTGGCGAGAAAGGAAAGATCACACAAAGAGGCACAGTCAAGAATGGTGATCTCTGTTTCAAAGATGTCAACTACGTTCCTGAGTTGAAGCACAGTCTGCTAAGTGTTGCTCAAATTTGCGACAACGGTTACTCAACTCACTTCACTGATAAACATTGTCTCATTCTGAAACCAGGAATGCTCATTCCTGACGAATGGATTTTGTTAAATCTGAACGAAAAGGCAACGCTTATGTCACTGACATGAATAAACCTTCCACTGAAGGTGTTGCCTGTTTGTTTACCCAAATCTCTGAGCACAATTCTATGCTGTGGCATCGTCGTTTAGGACATTCTAATGTGAAAAATCTAAACCGTCTTGCAAAACTGGGGTTGGTAAGGGGTCTACCTGTAAAAGACTTCATAACTTTTGAAAAATGTGTTTCTTGTGCAAAGGGTAATGTAAGGACTCTCAAAAATGTCCTAAAACCGACCCACAAGTGAAAACCCGGACCCCTGAAGCCATACCGTGCATCAAAAATCAAGAAATCAAGATTTGTGGTCTTCAGGCGGGCCGCGTAAAGGTCAATCTTAAGTTGACGCGGGCCGCGTCAAAGATGGGTTGACCGGATAAGTGTTCCGGATCCACGTGTCGTCCATGTGGCACACCTACTCGTGACCCAGCAAGCCTACACGTAGACTAGGTGGCCACGCGGGCCGCGTAAAGGTTGGCTGAGGGTTCCCGCAGGCCGCGACAGGCCTAAAATTCACCTATAAATAGAGTTGATCAGGAGCAATTCTCTGGTGTCGAAACCAACTTTCAAAAACGAAGTTTGGCTGCTCTAAAGTCGAAATTACAATAAATATAGCGAGGCACTGCTACGATACAGGGTATTAACTCGATCGCTGCTACGGTTCAATGTCCGATCGATTGAAACTATCCAATGGATGTTTAAGTGCTACCCACATTAGGGTTATGCTTTGTCATTCGTCGTGAATTCGATGGATGTTTGAGTATCGCACTTTGTCATTCGTTGTGAGGGTTTAATCTCGTGAGTTATCGTAAATGCTGTATTAGTTACTGACCTAGTTCGTGTGAATGTTATTTAAATTTAGGTTACAAGGCTAATCAGTAGGCTAAACTCTGCCCGTATAAATCTGCAATGTGAGTCATTCTCTTTTTATCAAAAGTATTTTACAATACTCCATTTTCAAATGTTATAATTACAGGGAGTAAGTCGTGGTTATCTTAATCACTGGCTAGTGGGGTATTGTGCACATTAATAATTTCTCACGGGTTAGGCTAATAAATCCTAACAGTGATAAACGTCACTACTTGGGGAAAGACCCAATAGTGATATGACCATCGTCACCAGGTGACACAGCGCCAGATAAAAATAAGATAGAAGCCATTGTAATCGCACTTGTGCTGTAATTGATAACTAATGTGTTATTTTACATACTTGAATGACTCGCCAGCATTTCCCCACTGATAAAATATTTTTAAAACATGTTTCAGGCAACCTGCTGTAAATCAAGGAAAACGTGCTACGGAGCTCTAGCAAGCTTGAAGAGGTGGCTCAGTTAAAATGAATAAACATGTTTTAAATAAATCAAGGAATTTCCTAGTTAAATTCCTCTATTGTAAATTACGGGGTTTATCCCGAATTATGAAATAAATTAATCGGGCATTTTCGAGTTTTAAACAGATCATGTTAAAATCTTCCGCTGTCGCATCATAGATACCACGGGTTCCTATCCCGCGGCTCCTGACTGGGTCAAACCGGGGCTGGGGCCGTGACAGGTAAACAACATCGAAGACCTCATTTTCCCAAAACTGTAAACACCATTAACAGTGTGATGCAGCTTCTTCACATGGATCTTTTTGGTCCAGTGAATGTGCTCAGTTTGTCTAGAAAGTCTTACTGTCTTGTAATTACTGATGACTACTCACGTTTTACTTGGGTTTTCTTCTTAGTTAACAAAAGTGAGACTGCAGAATTAATTGTCACACCCCCAAAATCCACACGCGGAGTATCACCGCTTGGAGGCGTGACTGACCAGGATCAAGCCACCAATCATATTGAACAAGCATGTAAGTGACAATAATTCAACCAAACAATATGAAAGGTGTTCAAAAACCAAAGCATAGTTAAGTGTTTAGCGGAAGCATAATTGTAAAACCCATTGTATGTATTAAGTACGAAATAACATAATGTTTATAGCATGGCACACACTGCCATGTCCCACAACGACCGTTCCTCCCTGCGCAAGCTCCATAAGTACCTATTGACCTGCAAGGCATGTAGCAACGAATCAACAACAAAGTTGAGCGAGTTCACAGTTGGTTGTTTAGTTATAGTATTCGTTTTGTAAATCGTTTGTCGTTTTGTAAACCATATATCATATTAATTCATATCGCGGTCGTCCTGACATGTTTGCGATGATTAGTGGGGGCTTCCCATGTGTAACTAGACCACGCGTATCGACTGCTACGAAAATGTAAGAGGTGCCCTAAGTCAATGTCTATCAGCATTGACCCTTTTCCCATAGTCCATTAGTACACGCCCGTCCGACTAGCACGGTGTGAGGTTTGTTAAACCTAATAGCGCTATTAACTAATGACCCGCTCGCCATAGGCCTCGGCAATTAAGTCGATAAATGAGGGACTTCAATTGATAGAGTTGATGGTCTTATGATCGTGTACGTAGGTTTTACGTACGTGCCCTTCAATCCGAGGACAGTAGTAAGTAGTTTAATAGTAATGGTTGTACGAGTAGTTATTCAATCCCATTCCCAACCCACCGGGAATCCCATGCCTTGGCTAGTGTGAACTCACCTTGGTTTGCTCGGCAGATACACAGAAAGGTCAAGTCTAGCTGCTAGTGGTCAACCACGTCCTAACATGGTTACCATATAAGTCAAGTTTTGGTTTCAAGTAGTGCACATAAGTATCACATAAGCTAGCAGATAAGGAACACACACAGATCATGGCAACACACATCATCACGTTCAACAGTTATAACGTATTCAAGATTGGGCTCGCACAAGCTTAGTGGCCTTATGCGAGTCATCCGTTGGAGCCCAATAATACCCGGCCCAATATCAAGAAACCCCAACAAAACTATAAACATGAATACGGCCCAATCAAATAAAACTAATCCTTGTGCGATCCAGACAGCCTGTACGATCCGGTCGACTTGTGCGATCCGATTGGGTTGTGCGATCAGAACTAGCCCAGCCCAACATGAACATCCGGCCCAATAGTTAAACAAACATAACAACTTGTGCGATCCAACAGTCTTGTGCTACTGGGGACCTCTTGTGCGATCAGGTCATCTTGTGCGACCAGATCAGCTTGTGCGACTGGACTTCTTGTGCGAATGGACCTCTTGTGCGACCAAGAGGTCTTGTGCGAATGGTTAACTAATTCTCGTGATTCATGCAATCAGTTACATCTATTCAATTAGTTTCCAAATTCACAATTTATCAATAAATGCTAACAACTTCCAAACCAAACAGAAATCGATCAAATCATTGTTTTTAACAATTGATTCTCATAAACCCTAAAATCATAATTATGAACAACAACTTAACAAAACCCTCAATCATATTATCAGTCGAAGATTCCTATTTCTAGCATACGTGCTAACATAATCAATCCATCAACCAATCATTCGAATGTGAATACATCTCGGCCAAATATCATTCAATCGATTCTAGATCATTAACACTTAATTATCAACTCTACATGATTCACCATCATAATCTATTCAAGTCATGCAACACTTATGAACCGATTATTTGAACACAAAATCATCATGTATCGTTTACGAATCAATGTATAGAATCATATAAATCATAACATCATTCGACAAAACACCAAATCATAAATCACTAACCGATTAAGATAAGATGAGAATGATCTGAATCAAGAGCTTCGATGAGAATGGAATGTTGTTTGGCGTCGGCTTTGAGAGGAGAGAAAGAGAGCTAGGGTTTGTGTGTGTGAGTGTTTTGCAACAAATGAGAAACAAACTTTCTAAGGGTGTGTGTGTATACATATGATGGAGTGGGCCGAACCCAACTTGGGCTGCCCTAGGTTCGGATGCAAGGAGTGTAGCCCGAGTGGGCTTGTGTGATTGGTTCGTGTTGTGTGTTTGGGCTGTTTATATACATACATACATTACACAAAGTACATATCAAACATAACATTCATTTAATCAATCACTTTTATATAATCACATCACGTACACATACGTTACATTGCCTAAAGATATGTTCTGAAATGTGAGTTGTCACATTAATCAAGAGATTCATAATCTTTATGGAAAATCAGATTGGCAAGAAAGTGAAAGGGATTCGAAGCGACAATGGAACCGAATTCATAAATGCTGAATTGAATTTCTTTTGTGGCGAGAGGGGAATCACCCGACAATACAGTGCTGCTAGAACTCCTCAGCAAAATGGAGTTGCTGAAAGAAGGAATCGAACCCTGATTGAAGCAGCTTGCACGATGCTCTGTGATTCGAAACTCCCAGTTTTCTTCTGGGAAGAGGCCATTAACATTGCGTGCTATGTTCAAAACAAAGTTGTTATCAACAAGGCACGCATGAAGACGCCTCATGAAGTAATGTTTGGCAAGAAACCATATGTGGGGCACTTTAGAGCTTTCGGTTGTCCATGTACTCTCTTACACTTGGAATCCATACCAAAGTTTGACACTAGGGGAGATGAATGCTATTTCATTGGATATGCTGGGAAGGTTGCTCATGAAAACAAGACGGCATATAGAGTGTACAACAAGAAGACTAGACAGATCATTGAGTCTTATGATGTGCAGTGGCTCGAAGAAAATTAGACGGAAGCTGGAAATGGGCCATTTACTCTTTATAATTATGCCTATCTATTTAAATCTTTTGATATTCTTAATGATCCTCCTATTACTCATGAAGGTACTTCTGGTACAACTAATGTTGTCTCTCAACCCTTAATTGTTCCACATAATTCTGAAGAAGAGGGGGGTGTTGAATTTGAGGGGGATTCTACAGCTGTGGGGGATCACACACCTGCAGTCTCATCTTCAACATCTACACCAGAGATTCAAGTGGCTCCTGATTATACTGACATTCTTAATGATGGAGGGGAGGGGTTGGACTCGTCTGATAAGGAGGACACACCCATCGATCAAAGTGACATGTTTAATGGTCCCATTCCTGAAGATTTTGTCGGAAATGGTGCAGAAGAAGAGCAAGTCTCTGACCAAACTGAGTCAGTAGCAGTTGATCATTTAACGAATGTCTCTCCAACTGGAACTGCACCAGAAATTGCTATTCCTACCAGTGTCCAGCGTGATCATCCCATCGAAAATGTGATTGGACCAGTAGAGGCTGGAGTGTTGACTAGAAGTCAGTCAGGAATTATTAACAACTGCTTGTTTTCATGTTTCATCTCTCAAATCGAGCCAAAGACAACTGATGCGGCTCTTTGGAACCTAGCTGGGTAGATGCGATGCAGGATGAGTTGAATCAGTTTGAGAAACTGAAAGTATGGAAGTTGGTTACTCTACCTACTGGAAAGAAATCACTCGGGACCAGATGGTCGTCCAAGGGTTAGGCCTTGACTACGATGAAGTGTATGCTCCTGTGGCCCGTTTGGAAGCAATCAGCATCTTTCTGGCATACGCATCTTACATGGGATTCAAGGTCTATCAGATGGATGTCAAGACGACGTTTCTCTACGACAAAGTAAAGGAAGAGATCTATGTTTCACAGCCACCGGGCTTTGTGAACAAACAGTGTCCCCGTCATGTGTATAAGCTTGATAAAGCATTATATGGGTTACATCAGGCTCCTCGTGCATGGTATGGCACTTTGACAGAGCATCTGATTGCTCATGGATACACACGGGGAGTGATTGATCAGACACTATTCATTCAAAAAGTAGGAGAGGATCAAATCTTGGTGCAGATCTATGTAGACGACATCATCTTCGGATCCACTAGTGATGCACTGTGTAAGGAATTCGAAGAAGTTATAAAGAAGCAATTTGAAATGAGTGCGTTGGGAGAAATGAGTTTCTTTTTAGGTCTGCAGATTCGTCAAGATTCGAAAGGAATTCTCGTTCATTAGGGAAAATATGTCGATGATATTCTTGCAAAGTTCAAACTTCAAGATGCCAAACCTGCAAATACTCCTATAGCAGAAAGACCAGTGATGACTGAAGATCTGGAAGGGGAAGCTGTTGATGCTACACTGTACCAGTCGATGATTGGCTCGTTGATGTACTTGACAGCCAGTAGACCAGATATTATGTTTGTTGTGTATCAGTGTGCTCGTTATCAAGCTGCTCCTAAACTTTCTCATTTAAATGTTGTTCAGAGAATCTTTTGATATCTTAAGGGCAGGCCTCGGTGTGGACTTTTGTATCGAAAAGAATCTCCATTTGATCTGTGTGCTTTTTCTGACAGCAATTTTGGAGGTACTGGCAGGGACATGAAGTCTACGTCAGCTGGATGCCAGTTTCTGGGGGATCGCCTCATCTCCTGGCAATGTAAGAAGCAGCAAACTGTCTCTCTGTCAACTGCAGAAGCGGAATACGTGGCCGCTTCAGCATGCTGCTCGCAGGTTATCTGGATTCAACATCAGCTGGTAGACTACGGTTTGAATTTTTCCCAAACTCCCATTTATTGTGACAATGATGCAGCTATCCAAATAGTGAAAAATCCGGTGTATTTTTCAAAAACCAAGCACACTGACATAAAAATTCACTTTATTCGTGATTCTTTCAACCAGGGTTTAATTAAAATGGAACAAATTCATACTGACGACAATGTCGCAGATATTTTTACAAAACCGGTTGATAAAGCACGTTTTCTTGAACTTCTCAAAATGGTCGAATTCGAGGATTGACCGCGGTCACACAAAATTATTTTTCTTCGTTTCTGTAAATTTGTTTCTTAAAATAGCTTTTCTTTCATTTTAAGCAAAAATTTAGGGGGATATAGTCTCTCAGAAAAATACAAAAACATTGAAAAAATCAGAAAAATACAAAAACATTAAAAAATCAGAAAAATACAAAAACATTAAAAAATCAGAAAAATACAAAAATAGCTCTTTGCTTTTGCCATGCCTTGGCTACAACCCGGGAAATGAAATAAATTTTCACTATGTGGATTAAGGTTGACTCATGTAAGACCAATATTAAAATGGTCTGACTCCAAAGTGATGTGCTGGTAGGCTTTATCCTGATGGCTGGACTCTTTGATTGGTACTGCGTAGAACACTAATTTATTCTATGACCTCAGGAAAGAACGTTCACTTGGAATTAGAGCATAGCTATTTGAATACGTGTGTGATGTCCCGATACACACAATTTCGTTCTAGTTCTGAAATCTTTTCTAAACAACTCTTGTATCTCCTCTGTTTTGCGTGAGCAAAGACCTAGAGGTGCTAGGCAACGTCGGCTTCTGTTTTGCGTGAGCAAAGACCTAGCTGTACATTGTCGCTCTGTGGATCAAATACACCCGAAAGAGGCCTTCTAGTGCCCAAAAGAAACCCCAAAATAAAAACCTATATCAAACTGAGAAAATCTCATTTGATTTGTATATTATATCCATCTCCGCTGATCCATTCTGTTCTTTTCTCAATCCAGTCCAGTCAAGGTTTCAGAACTCTAGAATGGGCTTGTGAAATATGTGGTAGGGAAACTACTCGTATGATAGCCTGTTCAAATCTAAAATTCTGTGATTTGATCGTGATTGATTTGAGTGTTCATATAATTTAAAATGAAAACATGATAAATAAGTTGCAGCCCGTCATTTGATAAAAGCCTAGGTAGATAAGTTTAAGAGGAAAAACATACTGGCAATCGCTCGGATCTACCAGAGTAAATTAGTGTTGATAAATGCAGTCTAGCCCGAATCTCTGTGATTTGATCCCGTAAGAAAAGTGCATTGCAAAACTGATGTGTAGGTTGTTTTGTTTTTGTAAATATTTCAATATCGTTTCATGTATTTTGTGTAAATATCTGTTGCTTTTGTGTAAATACTTATTTATCATTTTATTTATATAAAATCATGTGGCCGTGTAGTTATGAATCGAGGGAGACCGAACTTTTATACAATATCCTTTGCACAAAGTTTTAAAAGGGTATTTTATCCTCGGGAATTGAGCTGGGCCCACCGTAAACTTGGTGGGCCCCACAAAATCCAAAACACTTTTCAAGTTTTAAATCGGTAAACAAAAAAGGGTGTGGAATAATGGTTGGGCCCACCGCAGACTTGGTGGGCCCCCTTGGTTGAAAATCTAATCGGTAGGGTTATGGGGTCTTGTGCGATGGAATTGGAGATATTTTCAAATCATTGAATTTGAAAAGCTATTTTTCTCTCAAAAACCCTCACAAGTTCTGATCGCACAAGTCCTATAGTTTCTTCATCATCGTCTACAATCATGTCAAGTGATAAAGGAAAATCAAAAGGTCAGTTGTTCTATTTCAATCCTTCTTGAATCTGTGTTTGTTGATCGGAATTGAAAGGTGAGAAAGTAGGTTTGTTTGGATAGTTGTTTGAATGATGATAATGTGTGCTTAGAAGGATTCTTTTGTTGAAATCAAAAATTTTAGGGTTTATAAGTTTTTGACAAGTTAAATGTTAACTGAAAAATGGATTAAAACTCGTATGGTTTTGATCAGGAAAACCTGTTTTGGAACCCTAGATAGTCGCCGGAATTTGCAGGTCTCGCCGGAGAAGACAACGGAGACGGCGAGTGAATCGCACAAGTTAGGGATAGACGTTTATATCCATGAAGTTTTGTGTGAAAAGACTGTTTTGCCCTTGCAATTAAAAATCTTGTGCGATTGAAATATCTTTGACTTGTGTTGACCTTTTGTCACACCCCGACCACGTTAAAACAACAAACCGTGGCGGAAACATCGGGGAGTGTTGTAACAGAATCATCGTTTCACAACCATGGTAGTTAAATGTTTCGTTTTATTGATTAATTAAGTAATTTACATTGTCTTAAAAACCAAACAAACAAATTAAACATCGTCTACTATCGTTTTTATGTCACTAAGGCCACGTCCAAATCCTAAGTGAACATGCTCCCTAGCAATCATCACGCAATATCACCTGAAACATATGTAAAAACAAAGTCAGCAAAGAAATGCTGGCAAGCACATAGGTTTTATAAGAGTATCGGAATCATGGCTCATTTATATATATTGCAATACCTCGAAAACCTTGTTTTGAAAAGTATATAATATTGCAACATGATTAACCAACTCAAATCAAGATGGTTAAAATTTATAAAATTCTCGTAGCCATGATTCTTAACTAAAAGACTTTTGTTTTAGTAAACCAATTCGTAAATACTCTCGTTAAAACTCGTTGACCGAAACTACGACTCGTCACTACGCCTAGTCAACGTGGTAATCAGTAGGTATAGTCACTAAGGACTATAACCATCGTGATTACGCTCACGTTGCGAATTTCAAACGAACTTCTCGTTAACCATTGACTGATCAAAGCTGAAAGTCAAACACTGTTTTACTTTTAAGCTAAGAAAGCAATAAAAGAATGAGAAAGGACTTACGAAGGGTCCAAATAGATTTGATTCCAAGTTTTTCTCAGGTAGGAAGTGAAATATCACAACCACTTAGAGAAAATCTCAGATCAAATGTGAGGAAATGCAATGAATGGCATGGCCTTATATAGTTTTTCGCAAACCTTTAGGATTATTTCTTGGAGAAGAGGGAATGATCTAGGCCATACAAATGTTAGAGAAAGATTGGGGGACTTGTTCTCCACACAAACCAGCCCATAGCATTGAAAACCATTGATCAAAACCATCAAAATCGAGCTAAATGACCAGATTCAATGTTTCTTTCTGGCACGGCCACACGCCCCGCGTAAGATATGGCTTGGGCTTACGCGCCCCGCCTGGGCCATCTTTGGCAGATAGTCAAAACAGGTCCCTGAACTTGTAAAACTTGCATTTTGGCTCATTTTTGACACGTTTAAGCCCCATTAACCTCATTTCAAGGCTCTAAAATGAAGTTAAAGTATTGGGAACTCAAAACATGCTCAAAAATATCTCGGGTGTCGGCTCGTTTGGTCGTACGGTCGCGTTGTTCGGTTAATTACGACGAAACTCAAACGGACACGAAAACGATCCAAATTAAGCGACGAATGGTATTTTTGCATGCCGATCACTAAAATAAAAATATTTTAGTGTGTACAAAAATTTTGGATGTCTATATGTGGTCAGAACGTAAGATATGCGCAAAAATGCAAACTTACGCCGTTTTTGACACTTTTAGTCCCTATAAGATCAAATAAGCATATTTTCGCACACCGAACCACTCAAAGCTTATTTCTAAGCTATGTTTAGGTTATTTATGGTATGTTTAGCTTATGATCAAGTTCCAGATTGTTCGACACCATACAATTTGCTATAGTTTCGCAGTTTGACATAAATAGTCCCTGCGATCGAATAGACTTGTTTTCAACACACCAAACCATCCAGAACTTATTTCTAAGTTATGTGGAGGTTATTTTAGGTATGTTAAGCCTATGTCACTATTCCAGAGTGTTTGTTGTGTTAAACTGACTGCGTTTACGCACCAGTTTGCGTATAACCTTCCAGAAAGCGATTTAAAGCTTGAGATCGGAATTGAATCGAATCGTAAAATCATCAAACACAAATACACATATAATAACATCAAAGCACATTGTTTTATTGATAAATAACATTGTTTTACATTGTACATCGATTACAGAGCACAGTTGTCACAGTCTCCCCTACTTTAGGAAATTTCGTCCCGAAATTTTAACTAGAGGAAACTTGTGAGAACAATTGCGGATATTTTCCTTCATTTGGTCCTCATGTTCCCAAGTAAATTCTGGGCCACGTTTGGATTTCCAGCGAACCTTGACCAAATGAATTCGTTTTTTCTTCAACTGTTTGTATGTACGGTCCACTATCTCCACAGGTTTCTCGACAAAGTGCATCGTTTCATCAATTTGGATTTCGTCGAGTGGAATGTGAAGATTAGCGTCAGCTAAACACTTTTGCAAATTGGACACGTGAAAAGTCGGATGAATATTTCCAAGCTCTGGAGGTAGCTCTAGTCGATAGGCAACCTTTCCAACTCTTTCAACAATCTTAAATGGTCCAACATATCTTGGTGCAAGTTTTCCTTTCTTTCCAAATCACACCATTCCCTTCCAAGGTGACACCTTGAGTAGGACATGCTCTCCGACCTGAAATTCTAAGGGCTTACATCGTAAATCCACATAACTCTTTTGACGGCATCTAGCTGTCACAAGATTATCGCGAATTTTCTTGATTTTGTCTGTTGTTTCCAGAACAAGCTCCGATCCAGTAAGCTGAGCTTCACCGGTCTCGTTCCAACAAACAGGTGAACGACATTTTCGACCGTAAAGAGATTCGAATGGTGCCATATTGATGCTAGCGTGATAACTATTGTTGTAAGAGAACTCGATCAATGGAAGATGAGAATCCCAATTACCACCAAAGTCTATAACGCATGCTCTAAGCATATCCTCCAAAGTTTGAATCGTTCTCTCATATTGTCCATCTGTTTGGGGATGATAAGCAGTGCTTAGATTTAGTTGGGTTCCCATAGAAGATTGCATGGTTCTCCAAAAATGAGATGAAAATCGAGCATCACGATCGGATATGATGTCCAAAGGAACACCATGTCGAGATACAATCTCATCAACATAAATCTTTGCAAGTTTAGCAGCAGATAGATCCTCGCGAATCGATAGAAAATGAGCTGACTTCCTTAATCGATCGATAACAATCCAAATAGCATCATGACCTTTAGATGTACGCGGTAATTTAGTGACGAGATCCATCGCAATGTTCTCCCATTTCCAAACCGGTATCTCTGGTTGTACAAGAAAACCAGAAGGTCGTTGATGTTCAGCCTTGACTTTGAGACAAGTTAGGCATTTCGACACATACAAGGCAACATCTTTCTTCAGGCCAGGCCACCAACACTGAGTACGAAGATCCTTGTACATTGTATCAGCACCAGGATGGATAGAATATCGAGACTTGTGAGATTCGTCCATTACCAAGGTGCGAAGATCGTCTTGTTTCGGAATCCATAAACGATCCTTGAAATAGAGTAAACCATCATCCTTCGCTTCGAGTTTAAGCTCAAGCTGATGTGGTAATTCCTTACCTATCAAATCTTGTGAAACACAAAATTGCTGAGCTTGAAGAACACGAGTTTGAAGATCAGATAGAGTTCGAATAGAATGAAGCTTGACTCGCTCCTTTTGACTAAGTGCATTGGCTACAACATTCGCCTTACCAGGATGGTAGCGAATTTCGCAATCGTAATCATTTAGGAATTCAACCCAACGTCGTTGCCTCATGTTCAACTCCTTCTGATTAAGAATGTGCTGGAGACTTTTGTGGTCTGTAAAAACCACACACCTCGTGCCATAGAGGTAGTGTCTCCAGATTTTGAGAGCGAAAACCACAACTCCTAACTCGAGATCATTAGTCATATAGTTCTTCTCGTGAACTTTCAATTGTCTATACGCATATGCTATAACTTTGCCTCGTTGCATGAGGACACAACCAAGGCCTAAGTTGGACGCATCGCAGTAGACAACGAAATCATCGTTTCCCTCGGGCAGAGATAGAACAGGAGCATCACATAGCTTCTGTTTTAGCGTTTGGAACGCTTCTTCTTGTTTGGGTCCCCACACAAAAGGCTTATTCTTTTGAGTCAAAGTAGTGAGTGGAACCGCAATCTTCGAGAAGTTAGAAATGAATCGACGATAATAACCAGCAAGACCAAGAAAAGATCGAATCTCGGTAGGCGTCGTCGGGTGTGTTCCAATCCTTAATTGCAACAATCTTGGATGGATCCACATGAATACCTTGCTTGTTGACAATATGACCCAAGAATTGAACTTCTTTAAGCCAAAATTCACACTTGGAGAATTTAGCAAAAAGTTGTTCCTTCTTCAGAAGTTCCAGTGTCAAATGAAGGTGTTGCTCGTGATCGGCTCGAGACTTTGAATAGATGAGAATATCGTCGATGAACACAATGATGAACTTGTCTAGATAAGGTTTACAAACCCTATTCATTAAGTCCATGATGATGGCTGGAGCATTTATCAAACCAAAAGGCATGACAGTGAACTCGTAATGCCCATATCTTGTGCGGAATGCAGTTTTGGGAATATCTTCTTCGAGAACACGGAGCTAAGGATACCCAGAACGCAGGTCGATCTTGGAGAAACAGGTAGCACCTTGCAGCTGATCAAAGAGATCATCAATTCGAGGTAGGGGATATCGATTCTTGATGGTAAGCTTATTAAGCTCACGATAATCGATACACATTCGAAAAGATCCATCTTTCTTTTTCACAAAGAGGACAGGAGCTCCCCAAGGTGAATAACTCGGACGGATGAATCCTTTATCTGATAACTCTTGAATCTGTTTCGATAACTCTTGCATCTCAGACGGTGCAAGAAGATAAGGTGCTTTCGCAATTGGGTTAGCATTGGGTACAAGGTCAATATGAAACTCGACTTGACGAACTGGAGGCAAACCAGGCAGTTCATCAGGAAACACCTCTGGATAATCCCGAACAATCGAAATATCCTGAACACTCTTGCTCTTGCCTTTCTCCTCGATGACATGTGCCAGAAAAGCAACATATCCTTTTCGTAAATAACTCTGGGCCTTCGTACACGACATGAGTTTCAATCCACCAGATGGTTTCTCTCCACGAACTTCCAAAACATCGCCAGACGAAAGAGGAATACGAATGATCTTATCGAAACAAACAACCTCAGCATGATGTTTGGTTAACCAATCCATTCCCACGATAATGTTGAAACTCCCAAGTTGCATTGGCGTGAGGTCGATAGGAAAAAGATGGTTATCGAGGTTCAATTGACAACCATAAAGAACAGAATCGAGTATGAGAGGTTTACCAGTAGCAACTTCGACAGATAAGGGTTTCCTCAGTTTAGTTCTAGGTATCGCAAGTAAAGGCTCAAAGGATAATGAAACAAAACTCCTATCGGCACCAGAATCGAAAAGAACAGATGCAAGTTGATTGTTAACAAGGAACGTACCGTTAACAACCTCGTTATCTGCCCTCGCCTCGTTCGCGTTCAGATTAAATGCTCGTCCACGAGCGGGATTCACATTCGCGTTCGCGTTGACATTCGGATTTGCATTCGCATTTACCAATCTCGGGTAATTGTTGCGGAAATGACCCATTTCTCCGCAATTGAAACACGAACCAGGTGGGAATCT
This sequence comes from Helianthus tuberosus, assembly GCA_030545235.1. NCBI lineage: Eukaryota > Viridiplantae > Streptophyta > Magnoliopsida > Asterales > Asteraceae > Helianthus > Helianthus tuberosus. Next base: position 68,813,590 of record CM060406.1, read on the forward strand.
CGCAGCATTCCCTTGAGCTTGTGCTGGAACCTGAGCAGCTTGATTTTGACCAAAACGACAAATGTTGGCCAAATGCCCAAGTCTACCACACGTAGCACACTGTTTACAGGCCTGCTGGGCAACATGGTGACCGTTGCATCGGGCACAGTGAGGTGCGGTACCAGCATATGCTTTCTTTGTAGGAGGTTGAGTCGGTGGGTTCTGAGCAGTCTGTGCTGTAACAGCAAAGTTCTGAGCACCCTTTCGCTTTCTCGACTTCTTCGACGACTCACCCTGCTTCTTACCCTTACCCTTTTCCTTGTCAGAATCGGTCGACTTCTTTTTATCACCCTTGCGGGTAAGTTTACCCTTCCTGACTTGAGACTCAGTCAGGGTAGCAGACAACTCGATTGCATGACAAACGGTAGTAGGATTAACACCGGTCATAATATCCTGAATGGAATCGGGTAAACCATCGATATACCTCTCGATTGCTTTCTCCAGGGGGGTAACCATAGTGGGACACAACAAACTAAGCTCCTCAAATAGATCCGTATAAGCACGGTGTTCTCCCCCGTCTTGTTTCAAATCATCGAATTCTCGTTCCAAAGCTCGAATCTCGTGACGGGGACAGAACTCTCTCATCATGAGAGCTCGGAGCTCTTCCTAAGTTTGTGTTACTGCCACTTCGGCACCCCTATCACGCATCACTCCGTTCCACCATGTAAGAGCTCGCTTCTCAAACACGCTTGAAGCAAATTCAACCTTACGCGCATTCGGACACTGCACATGTCTGAATGTGTTCTCGATACTCTCAAACCACTGCAGGAGCGCAGTTGCTCCTTGTGACCCAGAAAACTTAAGCGGCTTCGCAGAATTGAAATTCTTGAAACTACATTGAGCATTATTGTTGTTATTATTGTTGTTGTTGTATAGCTCATGGATTTGGGTCACAACGCCTGGAAGTACAGCAGCCATTTGCTGAGAAACAAGGGCTGCGACTTCTTCAACAGTAAAAGTTTGAGCATCGCGTCGAGGAGGCATTGTCTAACAAGAAAACATGAGAAACGAGTGAGGTTGACAATTGGAAAAACAAGAGGGGCATTGAAAACATCGACAAAACACAAGGAGTACGATCATTCGTTCATTACCTCAAACAAACAAACGACACGCATCGACAAATCAAAGTAAATGGGTCATAATAATGTATCACCGAAGACATGCTCGCCTATAAGTGAACACTCACCCCAAGAGTTCCCAGGTAAGAGTGACTGGTCCGATACTGCGGATTTGTACGAACACTCTAGCCTTAGACAGAAAACTCAGGGTACAGGCATTCACTCTTCCAGTTTGCACATGTTCACATTATTTAAACCCAAACTTTGACGAGATTTTGAAAACTCAGAGGGCATAAAGCCGAAAATGAATCAAACTGGAAGGGTTCAAAACCTTACAATCAATCATCCAAGGATAGATGATTAATTTTCGAAGCGGATTTGTTATTGTGTTCTCGTTGTGGTTATCACCTAAGGATATGTAACGGTATTGTTTTAAAATCTAAACGAAAGATAACTCGCGTAAGGGTCCTAGAAAGTTATAGTCTAGGTCAACGCAATGCTAATAACCTAATTCCCTATAACCATTGGCTCCGATACCAACTCTTCTGTCACACCCCGACCACGTTAAAACAACAAACCATGGCGGAAACGTCGGGGAGTGTTGTAACAGAATCATCGTTTCACAACCATGGTAGTTAAAAGTTTCGTTTTATTGATTAATTAAGTAATTTACATTGTCTTAAAAACCAAACAAACAAATTAAACATCGTCTACTATCGTTTTTATGTCACTAAGGCCACGTCCAAATCCTAAGTGAACATGCTCCCTAGCAATTATCACGCAACATCACCTGAAACATATGTAAAAACAAAGTCAGCAAAGAAATGCTGGCGAGCACATAGGTTTTATATGAGTATCGGAATCATGGCTCGTTTATATATATTGCAATACCTCGAAAACCTTGTTTTGAAAAGTATATAATATTGCAACATGATTAACCAACTCAAATCAAGATGGTTAAAATTTATAAAATTCTCGTAGCCATGATTCTTAACTCAAAGACTTTTGTTTTAGTAAACCAATTCGTAAATACTCTCGTTAAAACTCTTTAATAAAACTCGTATGGTTTATATCATTTCGAAAACCTCGTTGTGTGACATCGTTTCAAATCGTTTCCCAAGTGAACTAAATAATGGCACGCAATGTAATATGATAGAAGCACTTATATATAAGATGTACCAGTGGTGTATCTACCATGATTCTATCATACTACACCCGTCCCATTATCTAATCACTACCCAAAGCAATCGTTTAACCAAATCGTTTACCATCTCAAATCGTTTTAATTCGTCCCAAAATCGTATTTATTTTAATTGTGAAACTACTTATGGTCGTCTCGCTAATAACATTCAAACCTTCGTGACTCGACTACCTCGTTCCTCGTATTAACAAACCACCAAAGGGTAAGTTAACAATCACAGATTCGGTCGTTACCTACATAACCCCCACACATAACCATGGGTGTAGTCTGATAACGGGATTTGTCAGATCCTATGGTACCATAACCTAATACTGGTCGGTTCAACCAAAATTAATGAATGTCATTCGTTATGTAACTACAACCAACAAGTTCGTTAACTTTATCGAAATCGTTATTAGTTTAATATAAACCATCTTTATCGCTTTTGAAACCATCGTTTAAATATCGAAATCGTTTTTAATACATATGAATCACCCCAAAATGATTGAAAATAGTAAAATAGGGGAACTATGTACTCACATTGAATGGAAGGGTATCCTTGATCTAAAGAACTTAGCGAAGCTCAGACAAACCAAGGAAATTCAAGTAGTACCTAGTAATTGGATCACTAGTAAATAAATCGACACCTAAATCGGAAGATCGGACAGAATGAGGTCTTGTAAACCAAATGAGTGTTGGAACTCATGTGATATGGTTTAACAAATCCTACATTCTAAATCGGAACCTAACCTAAGTGCTTTCGACCCGTTACAACCCATTAAGGTAGCTTACGCTACTTTAACGCGTCGTGCGCGCAAAAGCGCGTTTCGAAACGTCTAACTAGTCCTATGACAAGTATTATATGCCCTAACATGTTTAATTAAGTTGCATAATCAGTTAAGTGACAAATGTTTAGGTTACATATGCTTAAAATCCAATTATGCATGAAAAGGGCATTATGGTCATTTACCTAAGGCATATAAACTACCTATCATACAACTACTTAAACTAGGTGACCATAAGGTATAACCTCGGAAGGTTATTCCCTATATAACTATGGTCACTAAACATGCTTGGTCGAATCCTAATGATCGACCAAACAGGTCGAGTTCGAAAGTCTAACCGGTGGTTTAGACCGCTTGACTTACGACTCTAAACAAGCACTAAACTAAAAGTGACGAGCTAAGCATGTTAAAACATGCTTAACTAATTTAGAAAACAAGTTTTGATGTCAAAACAAAGTGTTTTGATACCAAGAGTAGTTTGGTTGCAAAATACGCTTAAATGCGCATTTTGACCGAAACTATGACTCGTCACTACGCCTAGTCAACGTGGTAATCAGTAGGTATAGTCACTAAGGACTATAACCATCGTGATTAGCTCACGTTGCGAAGTTCAAACGAACTTCTCGTTGACCATTGACTGGTCAAAGCTGAAAGTCAAACACTGTTTGACTTTTAAGCTAAGAAAGCAATAAAAGAATGAAAGATGACTTACAAAGGGTCCAAATAGATTTGATTCCAAGTTTTTCTCAGGTAGGAAGTGAAATATCACAACCACTTAGAGAAAATCTCAGATCAAATGTGAGGAAATGGAATGAATGGCATGGCCTTATATAGTTTTTCGTAAACCGTTAGGATCATTTCTTGGAGAAGAGGGAATGATCTAGGCCATACAAATGTTAGAGAAAGATTGGGGGACTTGTTCTCCACACAAACCAGCCCATAGCATTGAAAACCATTGATCAAAACCATCAAAATCGAGCTAAATGACCAGATTCAATGTTTCTGTCTGGCATAGCCATGCACCTCGTGTAAGATATGGCTTGGGCTTACGCGCCCCGCTTGGGCCATCTTTGGCAGATTGTCAAAACAGGTCCCTAAACTTGTAAAACTTGCATTTTGGCTCATTTTTGACACGTTTAAGCCCCCATTAACCTCATTTCAAGGCTCTAAAATGAAGTTAAAGTATTGTGAACTCAAAACATGCTCAAAAATATCTTGGGTGTCGGCTCGTTTGGTCGTACGGTCGCGTTGTTCGGTTAATTACGACGAAACTCAAACGGACGCGAAAACGATCCAAATTAAGCGACGAATGGTAGTTTTGCATGCCGATCACTAAAATAAAAATATTTTAGTGTGTACAAAAATTTTGGATGTCTATATGTGGTCAGAACGTAAGATATGCGCAAAAATGCAAACTTACGCCGTTTTTGACACTTTTAGTCCCTATAAGATCAAATAAGCATATTTTCGAACACCGAACCACTCAAAGCTTATTTCTAAGCTATGTTTAGGTTATTTATGGTATGTTTAGATTATGATCAAGTTCCAGACTGTTCGACACCATACAATTCGGTATAGTTTCGCAGTTTGACATAAATAGTCCCTGCGATCGAATAGACTTGTTTTCAACACACCAAACCATCCAGAACTTATTTCTAAGTTATGTGGAGGTTATTTTAGGTATGTTAAGCCTATGTCACTATTCTGGAGTGTTTGTTGCATTAAACTGACTGCGTTTACGCACCAGTTTGCGTATAACCTTCCAGAAAGCGATTTAAAGCTTGAGATCGGAATTGAATCGAATCGTAAAATCATCAAACACAAATACACATATAATAACATCAAAGCACATTGTTTTATTGATAACTAACATTGTTTTACATTGTACATCGATTACAGAGCACAGTTGTCACACCTTTCTTGTGCGATTGACTGTTGTGACCATCTTGTGCGTTTAACTTTCGTTGACTGTCTTGTGCGATTGAGTCTTGTTGACTTTGGTTGACCAATCTTGTGCGATTCCACTTATCATTATTTAATTAAAATCTATTGAATTAATTACAAAGGTGCCATCGCACAAAAGATGTCCAATCGCACAAGGAAGTTTCAATCGCACAAGGTGTTGTCTTTGGGCCTGATCCAATTCTTTGGGCCAATATTAACACGGTGGGTATGATTAACTGTTATGTTATGATTTGTGAATTCTTTTAAACAGAATACAGTTATGTGTTTTGTTTTTAAGGATTCTAAAATTATGATATATCAGTTGATTTGGTTTGACCAAGTTTACGGTCAAACTCATAAATCTTTAAGAATAATGTGTATGTGTCCGCATTGATTTGTTTCTTTGTATGCAGATACGGGAAAGAAAGCAAAAGGTCCGCATGTTCCAGCATGGGAGAAGACAATGAACATTGCTTGTTATCTATCAGATCCTCCAAAGGGATTCGAGACGTACAAATCATTGATTGTGGGCCTTAATACTTGCAGATTGGCACATTCGCTTTGGGAGAATCCAGTTATTCGTGAAGACTGGATCAAAGATTTCTGGGATAACTCAACGGCAAAGAAATGAGACGCGGTCATCAAGTCAAAGGTTCAGGGTACGGAAGTTTCAATTAGTGAACAAGACATTCATGATGTGTTATTGCTTGGAGATGCAGCTGATGATCAGACAGAGTATTCAAAGGAAAAGGTCATGGAGATTTTAGTCAAAATGAGCTATGAGGGAGCGGTTCCTCCTCCCACAATCAAGAAGCTGTTACATCCATACTGGAGACTTTTGGCTCATATTTATCTAGTGTGCATCAGTGGAAATAAGAGTGGTTTGGATAAACTGACATTGAAGTAAACTTCTGCAGTAGTTTCAGTGGTTGAAGGATGGAACTACAACTATTCAAAGAGTGTCTTCGATGATATGTTTGTGAATGTAAAAACACTGAATGAGAAGTACTGGTACAAGTTCCCTAGATTTATACAGATGATTTTGGAAAAGAAGTATCCTAAATTGCCAGTTACTGTGAAGACATATGACGTCAAGATGATGAACCACTTGGTGTTTACATGGATAAATCAGAAGTCAAGAGAAAATCTTGGGATCAAGTATCAAAACAAGCGAAATTTAGAGAAGTTTTGGGTGTTTAGTGAGATTCAAGAAGAAGCACCTGTTCAGATAAATGCTATAGTAGCTGAAGAGCATGATGTAGAGATAATTGAAGCTCCTGCTGGAGTTCAAGAGCCAATTGAGAATGTTGACTTGACGGGTATTAAAAGTGAGGAAGAGGTTGCAGATGACAGGATGGATGATGATGAAGAAGAAGATGAAAATGTTGATGAGAGTGAAACAAAAACAGAGATCATGGCTGAAGGCCTTACAGGAGAAACTGAAGAGATTAGTGAACCAGTTCACGTGAGCCCTCCTCATGATGAACCTGTGTCTATAACGAAAGCTGCTGTTGTTGATCATTCTTTAGAAGAACCTACTGCTGATCTTCCTCCTAGGAAACGAAGCAGAAGGGATCCTAGGCTCAGTGGTGAGGTAAATGTTCAAACAAACTCAGAGACATCAAACCCCTCTAGCACTTCACAACCAAAGATCAACTATACACCATCAGAACTGAATCCCAAGATAGTTGATTTTATTTTGAATGAAAGATCAGCAATGTATATGCCTGCTCCTAAGCCAGATGAGGGTTCAAGCAGTGCCCCATCTGAAGTTGATGTTGTTAAAGCTGCTGAGTTGCTACAAGCTGCTGTTGTTCAAGTTGAAGCAGCAGCTAAGTTAAAACAAGTTGAAACTCCTGAAACTGCTGCAACTGCTGATAGTTCCGACAGGAAGATCTGTTTGAAGAAAATGAGACAACAATCTTGATGCGAAGAATTTCTACTCTTGAAGAAGACAAGATATTCAAGGATGCACAGATTGCTAGTCTAATGGAGGAATTAGTGGTTAAGAATTAAAAGATCAATGAGTCGGAGACTAACCTGGGAGCTCTTAGTGCTATAGTGATGGATATGAAGTAGAAACTGCAAGGAAAATTTCCTAAGGAATTTGCTGATCCACCAAAGGAATCCACTGCTGAAGAGACAGAGCAGCAGAGAAAAGAGCATGAAGATGCGATGAACAGGTATTATGAAAGCACTCCCCGTACAACAAATCAAAAACCAAGAAAGAAGATGGTTGTTAGGAGAAATGTAGGGGTTGAACGGAACTTGCAGTTTGGTGACAAACCTGACAGATATGTGATCACCACTGAGAAGAGCAAGAAAGGAAATAGATCGGGTATTAAAGCTAGGCATACAACGATGAGAAAGAAATGTTTATCGTGCTGAGGAAGAATAATGAGGTGGAGTATTATGCTAATTCTGAAGCTTTCAACTCCTGGACTCCAGTTGATTTGAGGGAACTGAGCAATGCTGGATTTCATGATCAAGTCAAGAATCCAAATTGCAAGATTGGAGTTAATTTCTTTAATAAACTGCAGCAACAGGCTAGAGTCAACTTTCGAGATATGAATTTGGCTGAGTCTACCATTGAAGAAGATGAAGAGGTATTGGATCCTGCCACAGGGAAACCATATAAGATTGTGAAGTGGCCTGCTACTAAGCAGACAAATACTGTGCCATTGTTGAAGGAGCTTCCTGATAATTCTCTGAAGAACTTTCAATTTTGGATGTATAATCCTATCTCTGGTCAAGGTGTGGTTGTGTGTGATGATGCTGAGTACAGGTTCATTGACACTCGAGACTTGATGTGCTTTGGTGAAAAAGACATCAATCTCTTAGCAAAATCACAAATTCAGAGTGATCCTCAGTATGAAGTGTGTGCCAAAATCTGGACAGGAGCCGTGGCCCAGATTATGAGTTTCAAGTTATGGTCAGGGCAACGTACGAGAGTTGAAACACGGTTGTTTGGTCCATATGTGGGAAGAAATATACCAATCTTGCCTGAACTTCAAAAGAAATAGAAAGAACAAGCTAAGAAGCAGAAGAGGAGGCAGCAATGAAGCAGAGGACGCCAAGCCAACACAAACCTAGGGGGATATTGTAAGGGCATAAACTAGTGTAGGTTTGCGTCTGTCTTGGGTTGTTCTGTATGGGTTGGGTTTGATATAAACAGTGGACCGATTTGGTTGTTTTGTATGCTATGGGGTATGGGCTTGGCCCAATGTAAATGGATCTCCTATGTTAGTATAAATAGGGGAATCCATAGTCGATGTGGTTGTTGATTCTAGTCAAAACTTTTGTGCTTTGTGCGACATTGAGTACCAGACGATCCTTGAATCGTGTGCTCCTTGTTCTTGAATCAATACACTTTGCCTTTCAATCTTCGACATCTCACTTGCATTTCCGCTACTTGTTTGGTGTTTGATATCCGATTGTAGTGATTCTGGACTTACAGAAAAGTTGAGTTGACTGCAATTGTTGCAAGCCAATCACAGAAATTGAAGACATTAGAGCATCATGATACAATTTACATAGAATGGCATAAACGGGTGATTGGTTTGAATGAGAATATCAATAAAGTGATTAGTGTGCTTGTTGCACTAATTGCTGCTCAGAGGGAGAATGGCCAGATCAGGTGTATGGTTAATGAATTGAAGAAGTTACAAGATGATTTTAACCGTGACAATGATCCTAAAGCTGCAAGGTCAAGGGAGCAGGGTAGTAGTACACAAGTATGACAACTGTGCTCTGTAAACGATGTATAATGTAAAACAATATCAATTATCAATAAAACAATGTGTTTTGGGGTGATTCATATGTGTTAAACAACTTCGATACTTTTAACGATGATTTCAAAAACGAATACTATGGTTTATATTAAACAAATAACGATTTCGATAATGTGAACGAACTTGTTGGACGTATTTACATAACGAATAACATTCATTAGTTTTGGCCAAACCGACCAGTATTAGGTTATGGTACCATTGGATCTGACAAATCCCGTTATCAGACTGCACCCATGGTTATGTGTGGGGGTTATGTGGGTAACGACTGAATCTGTGATTGTTAACTTACCCTTTGGTGGTTTGTTAATGCGAGATTAGCGACAGACGAGTTGCGAAGGTTTGGATGTTATTAGCGAGACGACCAAAAGTAGTTTTCACAATTAAAACGAGAATGACTTAAACGATTTAACAATTTGAAATGATTTTAACGAGTTAAACGAATTGAACAAACGATTGGTTTTGGGTTGTGATTAGATAATGGGACGGGTGTAACATGATAAAAGCATGGTAGATACGCCGCTGGTACTTCGTATATATAAGTGTTTTTATCATATTACATTCTGTGGCATTATTTAGTTCACTTGGGCAAACGATTTTAAAACGATGTCACATAACGATGTTTTTTCTAAATATAAACGATACGAGTTTTACTAACGAGAGGATTTAAAATTTGGTTTATTTAAACAAATGTTTTGGGTTAAGAATCATGGCTACGAGATTTTATAAACTATAACCAACTTGATTTGAGTTGGTTAATTATGTTGCAATACTATACACTTTTCAAAACAAGGTTTTTAACTTTTGACTCTTTTAGTCTAATGAGGTATTGCAACATGTAAACGAGCCCTAAATCTAACACTCTCACAAAACCTATGTGCTCGCCAGCATTTCTTTGCTGACTTTGTTTTTACATATGTTTCAGGTGTTGTTGAATGATGTTGATTGCTAGGATGCATGCTCACTTAGGACTTGACGAGGCCTTAGTGACTTGATAATGATGATAGACTATGTTCAACTTGTTTGTTTTGTTTTAAGACAATGTAAATTACCTAATGAATCAATAAAACGAAACTTTTTGAACCCATGGTTGTGAAACAATGATTCTGCCACGACACTCCCCGACGTTTCCGCAGCGGTTTCATTGTTTTAACGCGGTCAGGGTGTGACAGAAGAGTTGGTATCAGAGCCAATGGTTATAGGGAATTAGGTTATTAGTAATGCTTTGACCTAGACTATAACTTTACTAGGACCCTAACGCGAGTTTACTTGCGTTTAGATTCTAAAACAATACCGTCACCTATCTTTAGGTGATAACCACAACAAGAACACAATAACAAATCCGTTTTGAAAATAATCACCCACCCTTTCGGATGATTTGTTTTTGGCTTAGTGCTTTATGAATTTTCAAAATCTCGTCAAATTTTGGGTCTTATAATGTGAACACGTGCAATCTGGAAGAGTAGATGCCTGTACCTCGGGTCTTCTGTCTAAGGCTAGAGTGTTCGTACAAATCCACATAATCGGACCAGTCACTCTTACCTGGGAACTCTTGGGGTGAGTGTCCACTTATAGGCTAAAGCAGGTCTTCACAATACATTATACTGACCCATTTACTTTGATTAGTCACTGTGCATCATTGGTTTGTTTGAGGTAACGAACAAATGATCACCTTCCTTGTGTTTTGTCGATGTTTTCAATACCTCTTTTGTTTATCCAATTGTCGATCTCACTCGTTTCTCATGTTTCCTTGCTCCTTTTAGAAAATGCCTCCTCGACGAGATGCACAACCTCAAACTAAGGAAGAAATCGCAGCCCTTGTCTCTTAGCAAATGGCCGCTGTGCTTTCGAACATAGTAACCCAGATCCATCAATTATACAACACTAACAACAACAATGCTCAATGTAGTTTCAAGAATTTCAATTCGGCTAAACCTTTGAAGTTTTCTGGGTCTCAAGGAGCAACTGCGCTCCTGCAATGGTTCGAGAGCCTCGAAAGTACATTTAGACATGTGCAATGTCCAAATGAGCGTAAGGTCGAGTTTGCGTCAAGTGTGTTTGAGAAGCGTGCTCTTACATGGTGGAACGGTGTGATGCATGATAGGGGTGCCGATGTGGCGATGACACAAACGTGGGAAGAGCTTCGAGCTCTCATGATGAAAGAATTCTGTCCCCGTCACGAGATTAGGGCGTTGGAGCAAGAATTCGATGATCTGAAACAAGATGGGGGAGAACACCGTGCTTACACGGATCATTATGAAGAGCTGAGTTTGTTATGTCCCACCATGGTTACCCCATTGGAGAAGGCGATTGAGAGGTATATCGATGGTTTGCCTGATACTGTGCAAGATATTGTCACTGGTAGTAATCCTACCACTGTTTGTCAGGCAATCGAATTGGCTGCTACTCTGACCGAGTCTCAGGTCAGAAAAGGTAAACTGACCCGCAAGGGTGACAAGAAGCAGTCGACCGATTCAGTTCAAGACAAGGGTAAAGGTAAGGGAAAGAAGAAAGGCGAGTCTTCTAAAAGGTCGAGGAAGGGCAGGGCTTCCCAGAACTTTGCAGTCACTGCGCAGAATGCTCAGAACCCACCGGCTCAACCTCCTGCGAAGAAACAGTATACCGGTACCGCACCTCACCTCACTGTATAAGGTGCAACGGTCATCATGTGGCACAACGGGCATGTAAACAGTGTACTACTTGTGGTAAACTTGGGCACTTGGCCAACATTTGTCGTTTGGGTCAGAACCAAGCTGCTCAGAATCCAGCACAGGCTCAGGGAAATGCTGCTAGATTCCCACCTGGTTCGTGCTACAACTGCGGAAAGATGGGTCATTTCCGCAACAATTGTCCAAGGCTTGCGAATCCGAATGTGAATGCAAATGTAAATGTGAATCCCGCTCGTGGACGAGCGTACAACTTGAATGCAAACGAGGCGAGGGCCGACAACGAGGTTGTTAATGGTACGTTCCTTGTTAACCGACAACTTGCATCTGTTCTTTTCGATTCTGGTGCCGATAGAAGTTTTGTTTTGTTATCTTTTGAGCCTTTGCTTACGATACCTAGATCTAAACTGAGGAAACCCTTATCTGTTGAAGTTGCTACTGGTAAACCTCTTGTACTCGATTTTGTTATTCGTAACTGTCAATTGAACCTCGATAACCATCTTTTTCCTATTAACCTCACACCGATGCAACTTGGGAGTTTCGACATTATCGTAGGGATGGATTGGTTAACTAAGTTTCATGATGAGGTGGTTTGTTTCGATAAGATTGTTTGTATTCCTCTTTCGTCTAATGAAGTTCTAGAAGTTTGTGGTGAAAAACCATCTGGTGGATTGAACCTCATGTCGTGTACGAAAGCCCAAAGTTATTTACGAGAAGGATATGTGGCATTTCTGGCACATGTCACCGAGGAGAAAGGCAAGAGCAAGTGTATTCAAGATATTCTGATTATCCGCGATTATCTAGAGGTGTTTCCTGATGAACTGCCTGGTTTGCCTCCAGTTCATCAAGTCGAATTTCATATTGATCTTTTACCCAATGCCAACCCGATTGCGAAAGCACCTTATAGTCTTGCACTGTCTGAGAGTTATCGAAGCAGCTTCAAGAGTTATCTGACAAAGGATTCATCTGACCAAGTTATTCACCGTGGGGCGCTCCTGTCCTATTTGTGAAAAAGAAAGATGGGTCTTTTCGAAATGTGTATCGATTATCGTGAGCTTAATAAGCTTACTATCAAGAATCGATATCCCCTACCACGAATCGATGATACCTTTGATCAGCTGCAAGGTGCATCATATTTTCCTAAAATCGATCTACGTTCTGGGTATCATCAGCTTCGTGTATTCGAAGAAGGCATTCCCAAAACTGCTTTCCGCACAAGATATGGGCATTACGAGTTCACTGTCATGCCTTTTGGTTTGACGAATGCCCCTGCTATCTTCATGGACTTAATGAATAGGGTTTATAAACCTTATTTAGACAAGTTCATCATTGTGTTCATCGATGATATTCTCATTTATTCGAAGTCTCCAGCCGATCACGAACAACATCTTCGTCTAACTCTGGAACTCCTGAAGAAGGAACAACTTTTTGCTAAATTCTCCAAGTGTGAATTTTGTCTTAAGGAAGTTCAGTTTGGGTCATATAGTCAACGAGCAGGGTATTCATGTGGATCCTTCCAAAATTGATGCTATTAAAGATTGGAATACACCTACGACACCCACCGAAATTCGTTCTTTTCTTGGTCTTGCTGGTTATTATCGTCGATTCATTTTGAATTTCTCTAAGATCGTGGTTCCTCTCACTGCTTTGACTCAGAAGAATAAGCCTTTTGAGTGGGGACCTAAACAAGAAGAAGCGTTCCAAACGCTGAAACAAAAACTCTGTAATGCTCCTGTTTTATCTTTGCCCGATGGAAACGATGATTTTGTTGTCTATTGTGATGCGTCGAATCTAGGCCTTGGTTGTGTTCTTATGCAACGAGGTAAAGTTATAGCTTATATATCAAGACAGCTGAAAGTTCACGAGAAGAACTATACGACTCATGATCTTGAGTTGGGTGTTGTGGTATTTGCTCTCAAAATATGGAGACACTATCTCTATGGCACGAAATGTGTGGTTTCCACAGACCACAAAAGTCTCCAGCACATTCTTAATCAGAAGGAGCTGAACATGAGGCAGCAACGCTGGGTTGAGCTATTAAACGACTACGATTGCGAAATTTGCTACCATCCTGGTAAGGCGAATGTCGTAGCCGATGCGCTTAGCCGAAAGGAACGAGTCAAGCTTCATTTTGTTCGAACTCTATCTGATATCTAATCTTGCGTCCTTCAAGCTCAACGATCTTGTGTAATCAAAGGCTTATTGAAATATGAGCTACCACTTCAACTTGAGCTTAGACTCGAAACGAAAGACGATGGGTTACTCTATTTCAAGGATCGTTTGTGGATTCCAAAACAAGACGATCTTCGCACTTTAGTGATGGACGAATCTCATAAGTCTCGATATTCTATCCATCCTGGTGCTGACAAAATGTACAAGGATCTTCGTACTCAGTATTGGTGGCCTGGTATGAAGAAGGATATTGCCTTATATGTATCGAAATGCCTAACTTGTCTCAAAGTCAAGGCTGAACATCAACGACCTTCTGGTTTGCTTGTACAACCAGAGATACCGGTATGGAAGTGGGAGAACATTGCAATGGATCTTATCACTAAATTACCGCGTACATCTAAAGGTCACAAAGCTATTTGGGTTGTTATCGATCGATTAACGAAGTCAGCTCATTTTATTCCCATTCGCGAGGATCTATCTGCTGATAAACTTGCCAAGATTTATGTTGATGAGATTGTATCTCGACATGGTGTTCATTTGGATATCATTTCTGATCGTGATGCTTGATTTTCAACTCATTTTTGGAAGACCATGCAAGCTGCTTTGGGAACCCAACTAAATCTAAGCACTGCTTATCATCCCCAAACAGATGGGCAATCTGAGAGGACGATTCAAACATTGGAGGATATGCTTAGAGCATGCGTGATAGACTTTGGTGGTAATTGGGATTCTCATCTTCCATTGATCGAGTTCTCTTACAACAACAGTTATCATGCTAGCATCAATATGGCACCGTTCGAAGCTCTCTATGGTCGAAAATGTCGTTCACCTGTCAGTTGGAATGAGACCGGGGAAGCTCAGCTTACTGGACCTGAGCTCATTCTAGAAACAACAGACAAAATCAAGAAAATTCGCGATAATCTTATGACAGCTAGAAGCCGTCAAAAGAGTTATGCGGATATACGACGCAAGCCCTTGGAATTTCAAGTTGGAGACCATGTCCTACTCAAGGTGTCCCCTTGGAAGGGAGTGGTGAGATTTGGAAAGAAAGGAAAACTTGCACCTCGATATGTTGGACCATTTAAGATTGTTGAAAGAATCGGAAATGTTGCCTATCGATTAGAGCTACCTCTAGAGCTTGGGAATATTCACCCAACATTCCATGTGTCCAATTTGCGAAAGTGTTTAGCCGATGATGATCTTCACATTCCACTCGACGAAATTCAAGTTGATGAAACAATGCACTTTGTCGAAAAAACTGTGGAAATAGTGGACCATGCAGTCAAACAGTTGAAGAACAAGCGAATTCGATTAGTCAAAGTTCGCTGGGAGTCCAAACGTGGCACAGAGTTTACTTGGGAGCATGAGGACCAAATGAAAGCGAAATATCCGCATTTGTTTTCATAAATCTCCTCAAGTTAAAATTTCGGGACGAAATTTCCTAAAGTAGGGGAGACTGTGACAACTGTGCTCTGTAAACGATGTATAATGTAAAACAATATCAATTATCAATAAAACAATGTGTTTTGGCGTTATTATATGTGTATTTGTGTTTGATGATTTTACGATTTGATTCAAGTTCGGTTTCAAGCTCTAAATCGCTTTCTTGAAAGTTATACGCAAACTGGTACGTAAACGCAGTCAGTTTAACGCGAAAAACACTCCGTAATAGTAAAATAGGCTTAACATACCTTAAATAACCTTTACATAACTTAGAAATAAGTTTTGGATGGTTTGGTGTGTCGAAAGCAAGTCTATTCGATCGCAGGGACTATTGGTGTCAAACTGCGAAAGTATGCCGATTCGTTCTGTAACAAACATTCCGAAACTTGATCATAAGTTAAACATGCCCTAAATATCCTTTAAATAGCTTAGAAATAGGCTTTGAGGTGTTTGGTGCGCAAAAATAAACTTTCTTGATCAATAGGGACTAAAAGCGTCAAAAAGTGCATAAGTTTGCATTTCGCGCATATCTTACGTTCTGAATATATCCGGACATCCAAAAATTTTTGTAATCATTAGAATATCTTATTTTAATGATTGGAATGCAAAAATACCATTCGTCGCTTAATTTGGATCGTTTTCGCGTCCATTCGAGTTTTCATCGTAATTAACCGAATAACGCAACCGTACGACCAAACGAACTGACATCCGAGATTTTTTGAGCATATTTTAAGTTCCCTATACTTTAAATTCATTTTAGAGCCTTAAAATGGGGTTAACGGGGCTTAAACGTGTCAAAAATGCATCGAAAACCAAGTTTTAGGCTTGCAGGGACTAAACTTGTCAATCTGTGAAAGATGCTAGGCGGGGCGCGTAAGCCTAGCCCTTTTCCTACGTGGCCCGTGTCAGCTGCCTAGTACAGAAACATTGAATCTGTCCATTCCAGCTGTTTTTTATGGTTTTGTTAATGGTTTTGCAATACCATTTGATTGTTTTTAGTGTCCCATTGTTTTATAAACCTTGTGCCCACATGTATGGTCTTGATCAAAGCACGAGTTACGAGAAATGATCCTAACGGTTGTGGGAATTCTATAAATACCCACATAAGTTTCACTCATTTCTCAACTCTTGGTCTGAATTGCTCTAAGTTGAAGTTCAAAACTTCATACCTGAGTATTTTGGATCAACATCTTCCTAGCTTAGACCCTTTGTAAGTCTCTTTCGTGCTTTTTTATGCTTTTCAAGCATGAAAGTCAAACCGTGTTTGACTTTCTGCTTTGACCATGATTTGGTCAACACAAAGCTTGTTTTAACTTTGCAACGTGAGCGTAATCACGATGGTTATAGTCCCTTGTGACTATACCTACTGATTACCACGTTGATTAGTCAAAGTGACGAGTCATAGTTTCGGTCAAAATGCGTATTTACGCGTATTTTGCAACCAAACTATTCTTGGGTATCAAAACCCTTTGTTTTGATATCAAAACCTGTTTTCTAACTTAGTTAAACATGTTTTAACATGTTTAACTCATTACTTTTAGTCTAGTGCTTGTGTAGAGTCGTAAGTCAAGCGGTCTAAACCACCGCTTAGACTTTCGACCTCGACCCGTTTGGTCGATCATTAGGATCCGACCAAGCATGTTTAGTGACCATAGTTGTATAGGGAATAACCTTCCAAGGTTTTACCTTATGGTCACTGATGAAACACTAGATGACACTATGGTTAACCGGTGGGGTTACTTCAATGATGGGTTCAACCTCTTTTCTCACTCGTTGATAATGGCTCGGCTCCTGCAAAACAGCAACACCGTTAGTCTCGTTAAGAGGGGAATATGGGGGTTTCCCTCTTAACCAGGCTCCGGCGTGAGAATAAGTACTGTTCCGAAGAAGGTAAAGCAGTGTGTGTTAAGTGTGTGAATAGAGAGAGCAAGGTGATCAACCTGGATGGTGAAGGGTCCTATTTATAGCCGGAGGGTTAAGAAAGGGAGGAGCAGTAGTGCTAGCTGTAGACGCGCGCCAGCTGTCCGACCAAGGGGAATATCCCTTTGGTCTCCTCTGCCGCGGTCAGTGTAGTGGTACACGTGGCGCGCCTGCATTCGCCTAATTGCAAACATCGTACTGATGTTGTCGGACTGCTCCCTGACCTGTAGCAGGTCTACTTGGCGCTTGCTGGTTGGTGACACGTTGTCCTCCATGTCGGGCGGAGCATCTTTGGTGTCACCAGAATATTTTCCAGAAGCTTCTAGAAGCTTCTGGATGATATGGTTGATGTCAACGCCATGTAGGATGGAGAAAGTGGTATGGTCCTTGCCATGTTGGCAAGGAATTTGGGACCATACCTCTTCAAGTCCCCCCAGTCCAGTGTGCCTTCTAGGTGAGTTGATCGTCTAGGAGGGATTCTGGACTTATGAAAGTAGTTTTTGGTACGGTGTCCGGCGTATGGATTTTTAATTCCTTGCGGAACTGAGCCAGACGGTCGCATGGCTCATGACGCATGGGTTCTGATTTCGTGCGGAGGTGAGCCAAATGGACGCATGGTTCGTGACGCATGGGTTTTGACTTCTTGCGGAAGTGAGCCAAATGGACGCATGGTTCATGACGCATGGGTTTTGACTCCTTGCGGAAGTGAGCCAAATGGACGCATGGATCATGACGCATGGGTTTTGACTCCTTGCGGAAGTGAGCCAAATGGACGCATGGTTCGTGACGCATGGGTTTTGACTTCTTGCGGAAGTGAGCCAAATGGACGCATGGGTCATGACGCATGGGTTTTGGCTCCTTGCGGAAGTGAGCCACATGGACGCATGGGTCATGACGCATGGGTTTTGGCTCCTTGCGGAAGTGAGCCAAATGGACGCATGGGTCATGACGCATGGGTTTTGGTTCTTTATGAGTGTTGTCTTCAGGAGGAAGCTTTGTTGTCTTCGGGAGGAGTGACTGACGTGACTGTCTGATGTCAGGCGAACAGGCACCTTTTCAGTCATGGCAGTTGTTTTTTCGGCGACGTGTCAGATGTTTGTTCAACTGCTTCCGGAAAAAGAGGTGCCACCGTCTCTCTCCTCTGACGTGTCCGTCTTCTGTTGGTTGCTTTTTCAAAGCCTGACTTCTCCACTACCCATCGCATTAAATGCGATGGGTATAAATAGATGGTGGTTTCTCTTCCTTCAACACTTTTCTCCAATTCAAATTTTGAAATCCAAGTTTCTCTCTTCTCCCCTTATCTCCCTCCTTCTACGTGTAGAATTCATCTGCTTTCTCCTTCCGTTTTTCATGATGTCTACTTCAAATCCTTTGTCGAAGAAAAAGAGGAATAAGGGTAGAACTCCTCCCGGCCCAGATCAGGCGGTTATTGGTTGGAAAGAGGAGGAGTTTCAGAATCTGGTAAGGGAGATGGGTTTCCTCCCTGAATGGGGTGCTGAATATCCTGTTGCTGGTTCCACCGCCATGGATGCTCCTCCCGGGTACATGACTTTGTACGCTGCTTTCTTCCGGGAGGGCAACTTTAGACTTCCGATGACTCGGTTTACTGCCGACGTTTTGAGGGGTTATGGTCTCCATATTTCTCAAATAAATGCCATCGGACTTCCTCGGATTACTCACTTCGAGTTTATTTGTATGGCGAACCGTTTCGATCCGACGTTTGAGATGTTCAACGTCTTTTACACTGTGACGTATACGAGTGGGTTCTACTCCTTTAGTGCTCGGACCGGAGTGTTGCCAGTTTGTTCTGTGCCGTTGAAGGGTATACATGATTGGAAGCAGAAGTTTTTCTATATTCGTCGAGGTGTTGTGCCTGTGGACATGCATTATAGATCTGTGGACGAGGGTATCCCAAAGGTAGATGTGGTTGCAAATTTTGCTGACCAAAACTGGTACAAGAGGTTGTCTCGGAAGGCCACCCCGATTACCCAGCTGGAGGAAATGGCGTTGGTTGGTGCTGGGATGAGCATGAAGTGGATCCCAAAAAATCCGTTGGGGGTCCCGGTGTATGGTCATGAAGGCAAATGTACTTGTTACTTTCCTTCTCATTTCTTTCTTCTTCTTCTTCTTCTCTTTTTTTTTTTTTTGTGTGTTGTACTTCTTGTTGAGTTGTTCCTTATCCGCGTCGTTTTGTGTAGTAGGGTTCACGCTGTTGAACGTTTTGGATCGCGAGGCGCCTGGTGCGATGGTTGAGGCAATACAAAAACCTGACAAACAGCCTTGGTTAGATCAGATTCGTGGCCGGTTTCTGCATCCGAGCAACGAGAGTTTTGTCGCTTATGCTAACACTGTCTTAGGTGAAGATAGTGAGGATGATGATGATGCGTTTGGTTCTATTCGAGAGGAAGTTATCGTTCTCTCGAGTGATGGGTCTGGCAGATCCTTTGAAGATCTAACTTCTCCTTTCGCGCGTGCAGGTCCAGTGAAAGGGGCTGTGCAAGAACCGGTGCATGAGCCGGTGAATGAGCCCGTGGAGGAAAATGTGGAGATTCCGGTGGAGGTTGTTAATCCGTTGGAGACGAAAAGGAAGTCGAAAGCTGACAAGGCCGCGGGAGAAGGGAAAAAGGCTGAAGGAACTTCCTCTAAGTCTCCTCGTAAGCGACTTCACACTGCTCGTACCCTTGATTATTTTGTCGTGTCTGACACGTTACCTGGTTTAGGGGTTGTAGAGAAACGCCCTGAGTCGGACCCTGAGGACCGTGCAACCCTAACCGAGATTATGCAGAAGAAACTGTTTGCTGATAGGAAACGAAAACTTGACGAGCAGGCTGCTGCTGCGCTTGCCGCGAAGAAGATTAAACTTCAGAAAGAGAATCCCCCCGCCCCTTCTGAGTCAGAGATTGACATGGGTATTTTTGCTGAAAAACCCTCTGATTTGCTGGAGAAGATTTTTGAAGCTTCTGGTACTCGTTTTTACAGTTTCCAGCATCTCTCTTGAGTTTTACTCGTCTTGTTTGTGTATTTTATTCTCTATTATCTGAATGTACTGCTCGTTTTGGGGCAGGTGTTAAAACAGCCCAAAGTGGGCACAAGATTGATATTTCTAAGATTACACCTCCCGCGTCTCCGCCGTCGAGGACATTCGGTGTGTCTCCTCATGATAGCCCTGCCGGGCAGGAAGAGACTGTGAATGTCGAACAAGTTGGGGAAGGTGGTGATAAAGCGGGTGGTAATGATGCTGCGGAAGGTGCTGATGCTGCAGGAGGTGCTGGTGCTGATCGTGGTAAAAATGTGGAGGTTGAAGTGGAGGTGAGTGATACTACTCCCCATCACACGGTGTACACCAAACGCCCCCCAGGTGATGGTGGTGGTGCAACTTCGGGTGCCGTCCGCAGCCCTCACTTTGAAAAATTTCATGCTGATTCCTTCGATACCACGAATCCTGCCTGCGACGATCTCCCGTACATCCCTCGCTGGAACTTGAACCAAGGTTCTAGGATGGACAACCTTGAAAATTGTCATGAATTCTACTCGATGTCCCTCCCCCCTGCTGAGAGGATGTTTCAGAGGAAACGCCACCGGTTTGCACTGTTGGATGATCATGTGCAGGCCGGGGTTAATTTTTTCTCTACCACTCAGGAGATTGTCCGCGAGTGGAAGCAGCTGGGGGAGGACGTAATGGAGTTTGAGAATGATAAAAGACTGTTTGCGGAGGAGAAGGAGAGGTTCAATGCTGAGAAAAAGGGGTTGGAGTGGAGGGTTGCTGATGCAGAGGCTAAACTTGCTCAAGAGAAGCAGGCTAATGCTGATAAGCAAAAGGACTGGGAAGGCGCGTGTGCGCGCACAAATGTCGAGCTCAAGACTCAGCGTGACACGATCACTCGTTTGTCCGGCGAGAAGAAGGAAATTGCGGATGAGGCTAATAAGGCGCGCATGATGTTTGAGAAGAAGGAGACAGAGTATGTTGAACGCATTGCTAAGCTGGAAGTTCTTGCTAGGCAATGTAAGACTTCTGAACGTCTTCTTCAGGAAAAAACTGCCGAGTGCCAAGCCGCTGAACTCCTTGCTGAGGAGGGTCTGCTGATTGCAAATGGTTGCTCTCACGTGCGGTGCCTCTGGTAATTTCTTGTATTGTCGGTTTTTGTGATTGTTGTGAATTATCCCTTACTTGTGTTGTTTGCTGTAGATTGCTGAACGCATTGTTAAGTCGCACGAGCTTGCCCACTATATGTATGAGTTGGGGCAAGCTGGTTACAGCAGTGGTCGTAAGGACGGATACAACGAGGGCAGGGCTGCAGCCCTTAATAAGGAGAAAGAACATCATTTCGAGCTGTGGAAGGAAGATTGTACTGGTGCTTACACCGCGAAGAGGCAAGAGTTTTCGTCCTTGGAGTTTGCGGTGGTTAAAGCTGCGAAGAAGCTGGCTCGGAGGCCAGATGGTGTTGCTAAGTTGAAGAGCGCTTTGGGTGATGAAGGTGGTGCAACTGGGGGTGTTGGACCCAGTCACCCGGAATGAAGCCTTCTGGCCTGCGCGCCGCGTATGACCTTATGTGGTCTTGTATTTGACAGTTTGATGAACAATTTTAACCTCCTTGTTATCGTTATGGGTATATGGCTTTGTTTGACATATGTGATGCTAACAGTTGTCTGTTTTTACGCGAATTTGTTATCGTCATAATATGTGCATTTGTGATTACTTTGATTCAGGTATCACGAATGAATAATGGCGCTGACAGGTTGTGTTGTGTTTATTACAACGTTTTGTTCTGTCGTATTTGTGCGTAGGTGGGTCATGAATACGAAGTGATCGAGTGACAGGCTATTGTGTGTACCCGGCTGTTCTCGGCCTCGGGGGTGTTTACAATGTTTTGTTTGTCCTGTGTTCGATGTTTTCGTGTTGATGTGGGCACGAAGTGTTTGATTGGCGTTTGTTAGGATTTAGTTGTGTGTCTGACCCGGCTGTGCACTTGTTTGTGACAAGCCTTGGAGGTCTACAACGTTTCCTAATGGTCGAGCCATTGATGTTTTCGTGTATGCCCAAAGTGATGCATGCAGTTGTGACAAAGAAATTTGCATAATAAAAGATAGCCGAACACTTGTTGTATTATAAATGTGTTGGCAACTAAGCCATTGCAATTACAGAGACTTCGTTCATAAGTAACACCTTCTCAGCTGTTGAGCGTTCCATGTGCGAGGAACCTCTTTGTTATCGATGGTGCGCAGTTTGTAGGCCCCCTTTCCGAGCACGGCGTCGATGACGTATGGACCCTCCCATTTGGGAGCCAACTTCCCGGGTCTTTCTGCATTTGAGGCTTCATTGTCTCTGAGGACGTATTCTCCCGGGTTGAACGTGCATATTCGGACTTTAGAGTTGTAATATTTTTCCAGCTTTGTTTTGTACTTTGCTTCGTTGATTGCCGCCATTTCTCTCCGTTCTTCCAGGAGGTCGAGGTCGATCCTCCTTTCTTCTTCATTGTTGATCACGTTCATGGAGAGCATTCTGGGTGACGGCAATCCTATCTCTGCTGGTATTACAGCCTCCGACCCATAAACCAAGCTAAACGGTGTTTCTCCGTTGCTTGTTTTGGGCATCGTCCTGTGGGCCCATAAGATGCTTGGCAGTTCGTCAACCCAACCTCTTCTCTTTTCTCCTAACCTTGCCTTAATTCCGTCGACTATACTCTTGTTGACGGCTTCAACTTGACCGTTCCCCTGCGGGTGCGCGACCGAGGAGAAAGTGTGTTCGATGTGTAGTTCCTTGAACCACTGTTGAAGGTTGTCTTCGGCAAAATTGGTTCCGTTGTCGGTGATTATCTTGAGAGGTAAACCAAAACGACATATTATTTGTTCCCAAATGAACTTTTTGACAACGGTGGCTGTGGTCGACGCGAGGGCCTTCGCCTCTACCCATTTGGTGAAATAGTCAACTGCGACTATTATAAACTTGACAGCTCCTGGGGCTTCGGGAAAAGGTCCGACCATGTCGATTCCCCATTGCTGGAAAGGCCATGCCGTAGTCACTGGTACTAGCTCGTTCTTGGGGCGCATCGTTTTGGGCGCATGTCTTTGACAGCCAACGCATTTCCGCAACTCTTTGACCGCGTCTAGATGCATTCCGGGCCAGTAGTATCCCGCATTCATGACCTTCGCTACCACCATCCTTGGACCGGCATGTATACCACAAATTCCCTCGTGCACCTCTCTGATCAGATAACGTGCGTCTTCAAGGTCAACACATCTTAACAACGGCCCGAGGTATGATTTTCTGTACAATATTCCGTCAGCCATCTGGTAATGTTCGGATTTGTACTGGACCTTCCTTGCTTCCGCCTTGTTCTCCGGGAGTACTCCAGATTGGAGGTATGTGATTATCGGAGTCATCCAAGACGTTGTCCCTAGTTGAACGACGCTTACTTCTCGAAGTGGTACGGACGGGTTGCTCAAAACTTCTATTCGTACATCCTTTGCTAAGTGTTGGAAGCTTGTAGAGGCGAGTTTGCTAAGCGCATCCGCTGGCTTGTTTTCGCTTCTATTTATGTGATGCACTTTGTAGGAATAGAAGGTTTGCAGCAATGTCTTTGCTTGGCTCAGGTAAAGTGCCATTGTATCTCCCCTGGCTTCATATTCTCCGTTGATTTGTCCTGCCACCAACATGGAGTCTACGTGTGCTTCGATGTGTCGTACGCCCATTTTGATTGCCAATCTTAGCCCAGCAAGGAAGGCTTCGTATTCGGCTTCGTTGTTTGTGCTTTTAAAATCCAGGCGTATGGCGTAGGTGAACTCGTGTTTGTCGGGGCTCACCAGCCGGAGGCCAGCACCTGCGCCATCCTCGTTGGACGCACCATCTGTGTATAGCAGCCATGGTTCTTCCACTTGTTGTTTCTCGGCCTTTTCCATTGCCTTGCATTCTCGATCTCTGTCATCTGGTACCTCTGTCACGAAATCTGCGAGCACTTGGCCCTTGATCGCCGGTCTTGGTCTGAACACTACGTTATGACCCCCGAGCTCTATCGCCCATTTTGCCAGTCTCCCTGAAATCTCCGGTCTTGCGAGTATGTTGCCAATGTTGTAGTTAGTTAACACGTGAATGACGTGATTGGCAAAGTACCGACGCAGCCGTCTTGATGCGTGAATTAGTGCGAGCACTAGTTTCTCCATGATTGCGTACCGGGTTTCTGGATCGGTTAGAGTTCGTGACACGTAATAGACCGGCGTCTGGACGCCCTGTCGGTCGACAAGTAACACTGCTCCCACTGCCCTGTCAGAGGCTGACAAGTATAGTACCAAGGGTTCGCCCTTGACTGGTGCGGTTAAAGTTGGCAGCTTGATGAGGCAGTCTTTCATCTCGCGGAAAGCGCTCTCGGCTTCCGGAGTCCACTGGAATTTACTCTTCTTCATGCAGTTTCGGAGAGTTTTTATAAACGGAAATGATTTCGCCGCGTGATTGGCTAGGAAGCGGTTGAGTGCTGCCAACCGTCCTGCCAATTTTTGCATCTCCTTGATCGTTGATGGTGACGGCATGCGTTCTATTGCTTGTACTTTATCGGGGTTCACCTTGAAACCATCTTTCGTGACAATGAAACCCAGGAATTTCCCCTCCTCCATGCCGAAGGAGCACTTCGCCGGGTTTAACTTGATGTTGACTCCGCGCAGAGTGTCAAATGTCTTTTGGATGTTCAGCAGCATTGTACTTTCCTCTTTGCTCATGATAACCAGATCGTCCATATACACTTCTATGTACTTGCCGATGGCGTCGTGGAAGGTTTCGTTCATGAGCCTCTGATAAGTCGCTCCCGCATTTTTTAAACCAAAGGGCATTTTGGTATAGCAGTATAGCCCTGTTGGTGTACGGAAAGCGGTTTTGTCTTCATCCTGCACGGCCATTTGTACCTGATGGTACCCTTTGTAGCAGTCGAGGAAACATTTCCATCGGAACGTGGCAAGTGAATCGATCTTTTCGTCGATGTCTGGTAAGGCGTAACAGTCGCGCGGGCATGCCTTATTCAGATCTTTGTAGTCTACGCACATCCTCCAGCTACCATTGTTTTTCTGAACCATCACTGGGCTTGCCACCCATGTTTGATACCTGACCTCTCTGATGATCCCCGCGTTTAACAGCTCTATCACTTGTTCTTTCATGGCGTCGTGCTTTATATCTCCCAAATGGCGCTTGGTATGTACCACCGGCTTGGCCTCTTCCGATACGTTTAAGCGGTGTTCAGCTATGTGCCGTGGAACACCTACCATGTCTGCTGGCGTCCAGGCAAAGACATCCATATTTTGGAACAGCAGTTTCTTTAGCGCCGCGCGCGTCAGGTCGGACATTGCGGGTCCCAAGGTTACCGTCTGTTCCGGATATGCGCTGTTGAGCACCCATTTTTCTGCTTCTTGGCGTGCTTCAGGTTTCCTCGTCTTTGCAGGTCTTAGCTCATCTGTCGCTAATACTTCTTTGCTTGCGTAGATGATGGCTACTCCTGTTTCTGTTGGAAATCCCACTGCGGAGTGTGGGCCAGAGCAGATCATGCTGAAGTCACCTTGGGATTCTCTTCCCAGCAAAATATCGTGTCTTGAATGTGCTGGCAGCACCATGAATGTGACTTCCTCTGTTCTTGAATTTCTTCCGTCCGAGAGCAGCACTGGGAAAGATATCTGTCCTAGAGGAAAAACGGCTTCGTTGCAGAATCCAGTGAGCGGGTAATCAACTGGTTCTAAGCGCGCTTTGTCCTCCTGATCGAACTGATTAAAACACTGTTCATATATGATATCCGCAGTGCTCCCTGGATCGATGAAGATGTAATCCGTTTGGTAATGCCCTATGACGCCTGAGATGACTATGGGCCTTCTCTCTCGTGGGCCTCCTCTTACAACTGGGAAAACGACTTGTTTCTCGCGCCATGAGTCATCCTGCGCGCGCTTGTTGTAATTTTTTCTTGGCCTTCGTGGACCCCCTTGAACCATGTGGGTCTCCAACTTCCTGAGTTTCTTGTTGTCCGGCCCTTCTTCTCTTCGTTGAATTTGACGGTAATCGCGCCTGCCACCTTTGACCAGATGAGTTAACTTTCCGTCTCTTAGAGCCCTTTCGATTTCTTGTTTAAGGCTGAAACAATCGTCGGTTAAGTGGCCGGTGTCTTTGTGGAAGTCACAGAAGAGATTCGGGTCTTGGCCCCTCTTGTTGCGCATTTGCAGTGGTGGCTTAAACTGGTGGTTTTCGGTTGCCAAGACTTCTGAAGGGGTTTTCGTTAGGGGTGTCCACTGCTTCTCTCTGTTCTCTTTTTTCACCTCTTTCCGGTGTGCGATTTGGTTGATCATGTGGCGCGCGTCCTCTCTTGCCGGGCTTCTTTCCCTTTGACCGGATGGTCTCCAAGGTTGGTTTCTGCCTTTCTTGCTGTGCCGGTCGGCATGATTGTAACTGCGCTGATGGTGATCGTCACCGGTCAGCTGCCTATCCGACTGCGCGATGGTTTTGGCTGCCTCAATGAAGGTGTCCCAATCTTTGGGTCCTCCGTCTCTACCTTTTATACGTTTGATTAAATCATCGCACTTCACTGCCCGCATGAAGTGTGCGCGCATCATCTTCTCGCCGCAGTCGCCAATCTCTAAACATTCCTTGTTGTACCGAGTAATGAAATCTTCTACGCTTTCGTGGTCTCTGCGCCATATGTTCAAGCAGTCGGCTGGGTCCCTGGTGTGTCGTCGTTGTTGTGAGAAGTGTGCCAGGAACTTCTCTCGGAAATCGATCCATGATTTGATTTTCCCCGCTGGTAAGCTGTCAAACCAGATGCGCGCCGCACCTACGAAGGTTTGAGCAAAGAGATGACACCAGGTTGGCAGGTTCCATCCGCCCGTTGTTCCCGCACCGTTAAAAACTTGGAGATGATCGTCTGGGTCTGTCAGCCCGTTGTATTTGCCCACGTTATGTGGCAATTTCGTTTTGTCTATGGCAGCCGTGGCGATCTCTCGGATGAACTTTGAATTCTCGGCTATGTCGTCTGGACGATAGCTTAGAGAGAAATCATGCTCTGCTTTTGGATCGTAACCTGCACGCTTGCGAGGTTTGTATGCTTCATGCTCTGGTGGGAGCCTGCTGAACACCGTGTGCGTCTCCTCATCGTTTTCAAATTCGTCGTTTATGTTGCGCGGACCCAAACGACTTTGTATTGGCTTCTTCGGTTGGTTGGAGTACTGCGCGTAGTTGCTCTCTGTCTCTCCGTATGTGTCGCGCGTGTCGTGCGCGCTTGGTCTTCTGACATGTGGTGGAGGTACTGACTCAGGACGCAGATTGAATGCATTGGCCTGTTGAGGCATGGGTGCGCTCAAGGGCCTCTGCGGTGGAGTGACAAATGCTGACTGGAGAGCTTGTGCCTGAAGCAGGGCTTGCTGCGCACTGAGTTGTTTGTAAACAAGGTTTATGGACGCCACTTGTTCAGCATACCAGGAAGCCAAAGTTTTTCCTTCGGGTAGCCCTAGTAGTGCAGAGAAGTTCAGTTGTGCTTGGTCCGATGGAGCTGAGGGGCCAGCTCCATGGCTTTGAGTTTGCACTGCCGGTGTCGGTTGGACTACCTCTGATGGAGGCTGAAACGTAGCTCCATCTGTGGTCTGAGTGATGATTCTGGATGGAGTTTGAAAAGTAGCACCAGGCGCGTTTTGAACGGCGATCCTGGATGTACTCCCGAAGATGCTGGGAAACTCCATGTTCGGTGGCCCTTCCTGGATAGCTTCGTTCCTTGGACCTCGTTGGACGTGTATGTTGTCTGAAATGAGTTCGAAGGAAGAAACGTCTCCATCGACCTGGTGGGAAGGGTTTTGTTCAGCCATGTTACGAGTGTTTTCTGAAAAGAAAAAGAGATGAGAGTGGTTTTTCTAAAAGCGGATGGCGCCAATGATGAAACACTGGATGACACTATGGTTAACCGGTGGGGTTACTTCAATGATGGGTTCAACCTCTTTTCTCACTCGTTGATAATGGCTCGGCTCCTGCAAAACAGCAACACCGTTAGTCTCGTTAAGAGGGGAATATGGGGGTTTCCCTCTTAACCAGGCTCCGGCGTGAGAATAAGTACTGTTCCGAAGAAGGTAAAGCAGTGTGTGTTAAGTGTGTGAATAGAGAGAGCAAGGTGATCAACCTGGATGGTGAAGGGTCCTATTTATAGCCGAAGGGTTAAGAAAGGGATGAGCAGTAGTGCTAGCTGTAGACGCGCGCCAGCTGTCCGACCAAGGGGAATATCCCTTTGGTCTCCTCTGCCGCGGTCAGTGTAGTGGTACACGTGGCGCGCCTGCATTCGCCTAATTGCAAACATCGTACTGATGTTGTCGGACTGCTCCCTGACCTGTAGCAGGTCTACTTGGCGCTTGCTGGTTGGTGACACGTTGTCCTCCATGTCGGGCGGAGCATCTTTGGTGTCACCAGAATATTTTCCAGAAGCTTCTAGAAGCTTCTGGATGATATGGTTGATGTCAACGCCATGTAGGATGGAGAAAGTGGTATGGTCCTTGCCATGTTGGCAAGGAATTTGGGACCATACCTCTTCAGTCACTTAGTTTAATTAGTTGTATGATAGGTAGTTTATATGCCTTAGGAAAATGACCAAAATGCCCTTTTTATGCATAATTGGATTTTAAGCATATGTAACTTAACTTTTGTCACTTAAACTGATTATGAAACATATTTAATCATGTTAGGGCATATAATACTTGTCATAGGACTAGTTAGGCATCTCGAACGCGCATTTACGCGAACGACGCGTTAAAGTAGCATAAGCTACCTTAATGGGTCGCAACAGGTCGAAAGCACTTAGGATAGGTTCCGATTTAGAATGTAGGCTTTGTTAAAAAATATCACATGAGCTTCAATACTCATTTGGTTTACGAAACCTCATCATATCCGATCTTCTGATTTAGGTCCGGTTTATTAATATAGTTACCTATATTAGGTGCCGATTGATTTCCATGATCCTTCTAGCTTTGCTTGGTTGTTATTCAAGACTTCTAAGCATTCTCAAGTGAGTACATAGATCCCCTCTTTTTAAATGTTTTGTGGTAACTATGTGAGTACATAGTTCCCCTATTTTACTGTTTTCAATTGTTTTGGGGTGATTCATATGTGTTAAACAACTTCGATACTTTTAACGATGATTTGAAAAACGAATAATATGGTTTATATTAAACAAATAACGATTTCGATAATGTGAACAAACTTGTTGGACGTATTTACATAACGAATAACATTCATTTGTTTTGGCCGAACCAACCAGTATTAGGTTATGGTACCATAGGATCTAACAAATCCCGTTATCAGACTGCACCCATGGTTATGTGTGGGGGTTATGTGGGTAACGACTGAATCTGTGATTGTTAACTTACCCTTTGGTGGTTTGTTAATGCGAGATTAGCGATAGACGAGTTGCGAAGGTTTGGATGTTATTAGAGAGACGACCAAAAGTAGTTTTCACAATTAAAACGAGAATGACTTAAACGATTTAACGATTTGAAACGGTCTTAACGAGTTAAACGAATTGAATAAACGATTGGTTTTGGGTTGTGATTAGATAATGGGATGGGTGTAACATGATAAAAGCATGGTAGATACGCCGCTGGTACTTCTTATATATAAGTGTTTTTATCATATTACATTCCGTGGCATTATTTAGTTCACTTGGGAAAACGATTTTAAAACTATGTCACATAACGATGTTTTTTTCTAAATATAAACCATACGAGTTTTACTAACGAGAGGATTTAAAATTTGGTTTATTTAAACAAATGTTTTGGGTTAAGAATCATGGCTACGAGATTTTATAAACTATAACCAACTTGATTTGAGTTGGTTAATTATGTTGCAACACTATACACTTTTCAAAATAAGGTTTTTAACTTTTGACTCTTGTAGTCTAATGAGGTATTGCAACATGTAAACGAGCCCTGAATCCGACACTCTCACAAAACCTATGTGCTCGCCAGCATTTCTTTGCTGACTTTGTTTTTACATATGTTTCAGGTGTTGTTGAATGATGTTGATTGCTAGGATGCATGCTCACTTAGGACTGGACGAGGCCTTAGTGACTTAATAATGATGATAGACTATGTTTAACTTGTTTGTTTTGTTTTAAGACAATGTAAATTACCTAATGAATCAATAAAACAAAACTTTTTGAACCCATGGTTGTGAAACAATGATTCTGCCACGACACTCCCTGACATTTCCGCCGCGGTTTCATTGTTTTAACGTGGCCGGGGTGTGACAACAAGCTACTACAACTTCAACTAAGACAACAGCTAAGAGGGAGTCTAGAAGTGGTAAAGGAACTGGTGGAACAACTGAAGCTGAGGTGACAAAAGATGTAGGTGGTGATAAAGGTAAAGGTGTAGAAGTTGAAGAAGATCAACAAAATGATACATTGATTGGTTTGGATGATGTGTTTATCAGAGGATTTAGATCATGAAGAAGATACTCTAGTAGAAAATTATCTGGTTAACAATGATTTGGAAGAAGGTGAGATTGTTGAAAGTGTTGTAGAAGATTGGAAGTCAGATGATGACATTGCTGAAGTTGAGATTAAGAAAGGTGAAGGAATAGCTTACACTTATGAAGACATTGCTAATATTGATTATGAATCTTTTAGAGCTAAGATTTATTCAGAAGAAGATGTTGAGGAGATTCCAAATCTCGAAGATATCCTAGAAGAAACAACCTATACGTTTAAGAAATGGCTAAGAGAGCATGTGCTAGAGTTGACTCAGAAAAAACAATTTGTTATTACTCGTGGTGAGTATGTTAGGCAGATTATTAGTCGGGATTATGATGAAGTTCATAATTTGATAATGTTAAAGAGAAGTTATGATGCACGATACTTCAAGTGTCGAGCTAAATATTTGAGAAGTTTGCCAACAAAAGATCTACATCATCTGCTCAGCTTGATTTGAATAATAGACTGTCTGTGGATAATGTGAATAGGTTAATAAACAATCTTGTTTTTTAGAGCGGAAATTGTTTAAACCAACAATTGGAAGACGTGTAAAAAGCAGGATCTCGTGATTGGTAAAAGGATATATAAGATGATATACAAACCTGCTAAGTGTATTAGAAAGATTCCGATGAGCGAATTTGATCTGGATTGCTTGTAAGGGATCAGGAGTTGGTATATGGATGGCTAGACAGGTGGAGCAGTCTTCACAACAAAGAATGTTTTGGATGAAATAGTTAGAATTTTGGAACCTATGTGGCTCATCAACCTGAAGATTGAAGATATAAAGAGACTGAGAAGACATGCATTATAGTATCGTGATGACATGAGAACATTTGCGTTGCAGTACATTCGAGTGGTTCAATTTTGTGTGAAGTACAGAGTTTATACAGGAAGGTTATACTCGAAGCATCAATGAAGAGTTACAGCCAAAAGGTTTTGAAGATCCGAGCATTCATCAAGGGGGAGTCTGTAAATGTACTAAAGTGATGAAGTGCTAGATCTGACAACTCTAACATTGAGTAGGGTCAAAATTATAATTTTGGTCGTATTTGTGTTTATGTAATTTGACTTAGTGTCAAGTCCGGAATTGTGGATAATCCGGAACTAGTGTGTTCCGGATTAGTAGGTTCCGTGTTATTGTAGTTCAGGGGTTTGCTCCCCTGAACAAGTGTGGTTGTAGTGTAAGATAGATTATCCGTAACTTATAGAAGTTTTGGATTGTGTGCTAACCATATATATGGGTCTGTGTGATGTATCGGTGGAACTTTTGAGCATTATTAAAATATAAACTGTGTGTTTACAGTGTGTGTTAATATAAGTTCATATTTTGTAAACTCTTGTGTTTCTATTCCTTTCTGTTTATTGATAATACTCTAGTAGAAAATTATTTGGTTAACGATTATTTGGAAGAAGGTGAGATAGTTGAAGGTGTTGTAGAAGATTGGAAGTTAGATGATGACATTGCTGAAGTTGATATCAAGAAAGGTGAAAGAATAGATTACACTTGTGAAGACATTGCTAATATTGATTATGAATCTTTTAGAGCAAAGATTCATTCCGAAGAAGATGTTGAAGAGATTCCAAATCCCGAAGATATCCCAGAAGAAATAGCCTATACGTTTAAGAAATGGCTAAGAGAGCATGTGTCAATGTTAACTCGGAAGAAACAATATGTTAATACTCGTGGTGTGTATGATGGGCAGATTATTGGCTAGGATTATGATGAAGTGCATAAATTGATAATGATAAAGAGAAGTGATGGTGTGCAATACTTCAAATGTCAAGCTTAATATTTGAGAAGTTTGCTAGCAAGAGATTTACATCATCTTGCTCAGCTTGATTTGAATCATAGAATGTTTGTGGCAAATGTGAATGGGTTAATAAACAATCTTGTTGTTGAAAGCAGCAAAAGCAAGTAGAAAATGTTAGAAGCAGCAATTGGAAGACGTGTAAAAAGCAGGGGTCCTGTGACTGGTAAAAGGATCTATAAGATGGTATACAAACCTGCTAAGTGTATTAGAAAGATTACGATGAGAGAATTTGATCTGAATTGCTTGAATGGGATCAGAAGTTGGTATGTGGATGGCTAGACAGGTGGAGCAGTCATCACACCAAAGAATGTTATGGGTGAAATCGTCAGATGTTTGGATCTTATGTGGCTCATCAACCAGAAGATTGAAGATCTAACAAGACTGAGAAGACATGCATTACAGTACCGTGATGACATGAGAATAGTTGCGTTTCAGTAGATTCGAGTGGTTCAATTTTGTGTGAAGTACGGAGTTTGTGCAGGAAGTTTATACTCGAAGCATCAATGAGGGGTTGTAGCCAAAAAATTTTGAAGATCCGAGCATTCACCATGGGGGAGTCTATAAATGCACTGAAGTGATGAAGTTCTGGATTTGACAACTCTCACATTGAGTAAGGTCTAATTTGTAATTTTGAATGTGTTTATGTAATTTGATTAATTGTCAAGAGTGTCCGGATTTGTGAATAAACCGGAACTAGTGTGTTCCGGGTTAGTAGGTTTCGGGTTTATTGTAGCTCAGGGATTTGTTCTCCTGAATAAGTGTGGGCGTAGTATAGGATAGATTATCCGGAACTTGTAGAAGTTCTGGATTATGTTTAACCCTATATATATATATATATATGGGTCTATGTGATGTATTGGTAGAACTTTTGAGTATTTGTAAACTGTAAACTGTGTTTTTACATTGTTTGTTAACGCAAGTGCATATTTAGTAAATTCTCTGTTTTTCTACTCCTTTCAGTTTAGCGTCTACAGTGTGTGCATGCTTCATGATGGATTTTGCACATCATGATGTATCGTGTTCTTGATTCAATCCGTATAGTTGAGTATTAGGTGACCTCCCTTACAAACGTGAGACTTTATCTTAAATTTGATGCAAAATTACTATTTTAGACATCTAGTTTTATTTACACGGTATTATAGATATAGATTTCTAGCTTTTATACCTTCATTTCATGTATGTTAATCTTTTATACAATCATTTCATATCTTTATATCTCAGTTTCATGTATTTGTACTTCCGTTCCATCTGTTTATACCTCCATTTCATGTATTTCTAAGCACAAAAATAGCCAGTTTTGGTTATTGACTAAACCGAAAATTGACAATTAACCGAATAAACTGAACCGATTTGTTAATAAAATAGATTAACTGATTACTTCGGTTTCAATTTCGATTGAGGCTAATAATCTATGTAAACCGAACCATGCACACCCTTAAAGTTCTTGTATTCCTGACGCATCATGCAGACACCCTTATAATACATACTGATATATCACTATAAAAGAATCCACTTCACAAAATACATACTGATCAGTGTTGTAAAAGTCGCTAGGCGGTTCCTAGTCGGCCGACTGGGGAGTTGGGAGTAATCGGAGTACTCGGAGAGTACTCAGGGAGTACACGGACATGGTAACTATAAAGAAAATTAATTGTTATATATTATATATATGTTAAAATAAGCATAATTCATGTCAACTGAGTATAATTTAAAATGAAACATGTTTAAAGTTCAAATATTCTGAATACAAGTCCGACTAGTCTGAGTACAAGGTCGAGTAGTCCGAGTACAAGGTCGAGTAGTCCGAGTACAAGGCCGAGTAGGCCGATGTTGACCGATTTTGACTAATTAAAAGTCAACAAACCACGTTGACCGCCTAGACCGACTAGGCCGACTTTTTCCGACTACGTCCGACTAGGCCGACTAGGCGCCGAGTTTGACCGAGGCCGACTAATTGAGTCCGCCTAGGAGGAAGTCGCCTCGGAGGGGTTCCGAGGACCGAGTACTCGGCCTTGGAATCCGACTTTTACAACACTGATACTGATATATCACTATAAAAGAAGCCACTTCACAAAATCAAAAGACATGTTGCGTGTTTGAGAGAACCCGAAGTCATAAATCACATAGCTCTCAATCTCTCATTTAGCGTTCTTTTGGTGATATGTTTTGAAAGTTGGGTTCTTCCAATTATGTGACATAAAACCTGGTACACAATTTAAACAATTGACTTATATCCAATCAATTATTTCAATATACGAATATATATTAATTTATTACCTAAATAAATGGATATTCATAACGAAAGAATTATCTTTTTGTGAAATTAATATGTTAATCAATATAGTTATCTATCTATACTTTATGAATATCCATTTATTTCTCTTCACCTACACAACCCAACCCAACCAAACCCAACCCAATTCAATTTTTCACTCACATTCCCAACCCAACCTAAACTAATATTTTATTAAATAAAAATGATTTATAGTTATTGTTTATAAGGAAAAAAGACAAAAAAAAAAAACAATTAAATATTAATATAAGTGGTTGCAAACTTTGGTTGTGTATACAATCTGGTCGTGGAGCAGGGCAATTTTTTTAATTAAAATACTTGCTTGCTTTTTTGTCTCATTGTCCACCTTGCAACCGGTTGCGAAACTTTTTCACCATAGTGAGTAGTTTAGTAGTAAGTAATATTTGTTACACAAATAGCATTAACTAATACGAAAGACATTTTATTTTAATCATATGATTCATGATCCTCTTTTGTTCATGTCATAAGATATGTTTGATATCTCATCATTGCTAAGTTATGAAATCTAGCTGTGCTCAATTGTAAAGTATATTATAAATTTGGATTGATAAATGCTTCGCAAAATGTATAGTGCATTTTGTATAAAGATAATTGAATTCGAATTCTTGAAATGAGTATAATACTTTGTAGTTTGTACACTGATTTAGTAAAATAAAATAAAAAATAGCATAGACAAACAGTCGACACAAACGAGCGAGTGAATAAAAGGTCCACGTATGCATGTTTGACTTAGGCATTTTTTTAATTAATTTCTGAAGTCTGGACATTTCAAACACTGACCTCAGGATAACGTCTCTACTCGAACAATGTCAAATGATAATTCAAACGTTTATCTTATGATTTAATGATTTTTACGCCGATCTCATACGTTTTTTTTTTTAATTGTGTGAATTATTCGCGAATGTCGGGAGGTCTAGCATACGTTGTTTTAACCAGGTCCACGCTAGAGAGCCCCCTCGCACAATAGATCCCTCAATTTAAATTCCTCAATAAGAAACCCCTATCACCCAGACTCGAACATTAATAATGTAGGTCTGGCTCATTTAATATATGCTCTTGCCTCCTAGTGAAAGATCTGCCCTCTAGCCCAAACAAAGGACTTATAGTTTGGGGAATTTGTAAAGGATTTCTTGGTGTTGTCCTCTTTATCCCAAGGGTCTCCTGAGTGTCGTCATTTTAGGGGAAAAAAACATGATGAAACTTCAACAAAACAGTTAGGCCGGTGGGTGTGGCTTAACGTCACCCCGCCACCTCACCCTCCATAGCGCTTCCAGGGCGCCATTGTCCACACCGCCGGATTGAAAGGGGGGGGGGGGCATCCTTCTCTCGCCAGCATAACGAAGCAATTTTGGCATTTTCGAAGCTAATGGTCTTTAAAGGGGGGCGCTATAGTGTAAAGGGGGGGCTTTATACCACACCCTGCAAGTTAAAGGAAGAGGCTTTAAAGCCCCCTATGTGAAGTGGCGTTGACGTGATAAAGCCCCTAAGAGCTTTATACCACACCCTCCAGCATCTCCTCGATAGATAAAAATTATTAAAGATATCTACAAATCTAGAATAATATCAGAAATTACCTAATATTTGACCCTAAAATGAAACAATGTGTAAATTTCACCAACCTTCATTATCTAAAAGCAACCGATTCAATTCAAACTACTGTGAATTAAATAATTTTGTTTAGTGTTATTAGTTTACCAAAATGGATTGCCAACCAACTATGGGTTGGAATTGAAAGCAACCCTATTGTTTTTTTCTGCCATTGAAAGTGACCTCTCGGTTGGTACTTTTATGACCTTTTCCATCTATGAAAATTACAAAAAAAAACCCTCTAACGATGTCAGAATAAGAATTAAGAATATCTTGAACTCGAAGCGAGCACACAGGCATATATGTAATTTTGACATCAAAGGGTATTATCGGAACTCAAAAAAATGATCCCGGTTACCTGAAACCTAAGAGCATCTACAATGGGTCCGTCAAAGCGTCAACCCCTACAAAAAGAGAATGGCGACAAACCACACGCCTCTCGTGGTTTCCCAATACCAAAGTTCGTGTGAAAGGACCTCTAGAACCACTTCTTGGTGATCCTTGACTCGTGGTTTTCGCCACATAACTCCTTGGCCCCAATCTTCACACGCGTGTTCAACCTCCTGGATCGCGCAGCTAACATGAAACTAGCATATCATATCATGATCAAAATATATACATGATCATCTTTCTCAAAAACATAAAGCCAAAACAGGATCAAAACACTGCAAACTATAACATAGGAAAGCAAATAGTAACTGAATAATTAGTTGATAACAACAAACTGTGCACTTATCATTTGTGTATACAACCATTCTTTTTGTATCAAAAAAAAAAAAAAAAACTTGAAGACTCTCAGCTTGTTGAGAGCTCTTCAAAGATACCTGAAACCATCAAGATTATACTTCTTGACTATTTTGATTATTCGCTCTTCGATCGACTTTAACCAAATCAAACCCGAAATCCCCATCACCCGATCGAATCTGAACATCATGCCGATCCGAATAATAATTATTATGATTATTATTATTATTATTACCACATATATCAGATCTAACCCTACAAGCTTCATAATCATTCAAAGAAACTGATCTTCTAATAGTTCCACTTCCACCAACACTTTCCCCTTTATGTTCATCATCAACAACAACTCCAATTGTCATATCAGAACTCTCATCATCTTCCTGTCCCCCACCCGCTTCCTCGGGTATCGAAACCGTCATAGTTTCATCAATCTCATTCAAATTATCGTTACTATTACTATTACTGTTACTATTACTACCGGAACCCGAGTTAGCAACACTAGTTTTAACAATCCCAGCTCGACACAAGGGGCAATTTGTGTGTGATCTAAGCCACGTGTCAATACAGGATACGTGGAAAGCATGATTACACTTTGGTAACAACCTTAGGGTTTCATCTTCTTGAAAATCACTCAAACAAACAGAGCAAGATGCACCGTCGATTAACCCGTCAGATTTGTTGTATTTAACGACGGTTATAGCGCTTATTACCGACGGTTGGAGACCGATTGTTCTTATGTACCATATGGGGTGATCCAAAACATCGTGATCAAGAAACTCGTTATTGATTTCTTGATTTTCCGGCGGCGGTGGCGGCGGCGTACGGCGGCGGCGGGTGCGGTACCAGACGGTGTAGAATTTGTAAAGGGTGTAGAGGAGGAAGAAGGAGAAGGTTAGGACGAGGATCACGAGGGAGATTTTGAGGGGGAGAGAGAGGGATGAGTGGTGGGGTTTGGGTGGTGTGTCGAGGATGTAACCGCCGGTGTACGGCGGCGATGGTGGTGGCGGGGAGGATGAGTCGTTGAAAAAACAGGAGAGGCAAGTGATGGAGGGGTTTTTTAGTGGGTCGCAATCGGTTGTGCAGGATCCAGTGGTGGAATTTGATGGATCTTGGATGATTTTCCGGTGAGCTGCCATTGGAGAAAGGTTGTTACGGTGGCGTTGAGGATCATTCACTTTAAGGATTTTGGTTTAGGATTGGGTTGGGGTTGGATTGATCTACTACATGAATAATTCACGTGTAAATCGATTTTGAAGATATAAGATTCAAAAGTCAACATTCAAAAACCTCACACATTTGTGTTTGAAGAGAAGTGGATTTTGTAGACAATAATAATATAGGAACTTATTATTCAAGATAGTATTTTAAGAATGATATAATAATATATACGACTTATTATTCAAGATAGTATTTTAATAATGATATAATAATATATACGACTTATTATTCAAGATAGTATTTTAGTGATGATATCTATCTATACTATATAATAAAAGAAACCAATGGAGGGATACTTGTCATTATTCTGGACAATCCTTAATTGTAGATAATTATTATTTAATTTAAATTATTAAATATTAAATAAATTAAATTAATATAACTTAACTTCAAATCGTACTCATTTATCCAAATTTTATTTTCAAATTAATATCATGATTATCTTTAGTTATGAGGAATATTAATTTAATAACAAAAATTAATTCTTACCAATAATCAATAATCTATACCAAAAATTCATACTAATGAGCAAGTATAGATTAGGGATGGCAAAAAAGCCCAAGCCCAACGGGTATACCCGAAACATACGGGCCGGGTATACCCGAAGCCCAATGGGTATGGGCCGGGTACGGGCTTAAGAAAAGAAAAAAAAACCGGGTACAGGTATGGGATTTAGTGATACCCGCCCGATACCCGGCCCATTTACCCGAATAATACCCGAAAGTATCATTATATATTTCCATATATATAAACTTAGTACATGTACTTATTAACTTCTCTATAGTCATATGTTGATATGTATTTGGCAGGTGCTAGTGAACAAATAACTTATTTTTTGAGCATGTATATTGGATATGGAAGCTAACACTCTTTATTATGTGGATGTTTATGTAATTTGGTGGTCTTGATACAATTACTTAATTAAGTAATCGTTTTGATTTAGTTTGGTATATGATGTCTGAATATGATATGTAAGTTATTAATCGTATTTTCATTTGTTATAGTTATTAAAATAGCAAATTATATAAACATCAAACTAAAAATTGCACATTTGTCCCCACGGGTATTTTTATGAAATTAACGGGTATACCCGATACCCGCGGGTATGCCCGATACCCAACGGGTAATTACCCGATAAATACCCGACGGGTAACGGGCCGGGTATGGGACAAAGAATTACAAATGGGTACGGGCCTGGGATTACTAATACCCGGCCCAAGCCTGGCCCATTGCCATTCCTAGTATAGATAATTAAACCATCAACTTTTGGGTACACTTCAAAATATCCATAGATTAAAATCTTTCTTTTCGTATTCAATATCAATATCCAAAAATCCAGATCCATATACAAACAAAATACACAGGATTTTTAAATATATAACATTTTTTTATTATTTGCTATATAAAATTAAATTTATTCAACCCATACAATACACAGAGTTTTTTTTTAATATAACTTTTTTTTATTATTTAGTATATAAAATTACATTTCTTCCACCCGTGAATACATATAGTTTTTTTTAAATATAACTTTTTTATTGTTTGGTATATAAAATTACTTTTATTCAACCCGCACAATACACGAGTTTCTTACAGATATAATTTTTTATTATTTAATATATAAAATTATATTTACTTAACACGTGTAATAAATGAGGTTTTTAAAAATATATTGTTTTTTTTATTTAGTATATAAAATGGCAAATTGGATTTAAATAATCCCAACTCACTGTTATTAGCCAATAATAATCCCAACTCATTTAATCACCAATAATAATCCGAACTATTCACTTTTGTTTGTAAAATACTCCCAGTTAAAAAAAACACTAACTAGGTTAAAAATTTGCTGATGTGGCTTGCCACGTCACCTGCCACATCAGTTGCCACGCAATCGAAAAATGCCACGTAGACTGCCACGTCAGCTGCCACGTCATCAAAAATGCCACGTGGCCTGCCACATCAGCTACCACGTCATCAAAAAATGCCACATCAACTGCCACGTCATATGACACATCAGCTAAAAGGGCCACATCAGATGCCACATCAGCAAATTTTTAACCTAGTTAGTGTTTTTTTAACTGGGAGTATTTACAAACAAAAGTGAATAGTTCGGATTATTATTGGTGATTAAATGAGTTTGGATTATTATTGGCCAATAACAGTGAGTTGGGATTATTTAAATCCAATTTGCCATATAAAATTACATTAATTAAACCCGTGTAATACACGGGGTTCTAACCTAGTAATAATATACACGACTTATTGTTCAAGATAGTATTTTTAGTATTGATAAGGTACGTTAAAAATACCAGGATTCAAGATATTTATTTTATTAAATACAAAAATACCAAGATTCAAGGAATTAAATACAAATGATTGATTTATTTATTGATATTATATATATTTTAAGAGGGTGTTTGGGTTGGCTTATTTTGAAACAACTTTTAACTTATTGACTTAAACCCACCGTAGTGGGGCGGTACATCATGCGGTTGAAGCCTATGGCGCCTGGCCACAGTACTACGGCTGGTGCTATGGGTGAGAAAACTCCAAATCCGATGAAAATTATAATGCGCAAATTTTGTGAATTTAAAAAAAAAATATGACCGTTGAACGGTCATGTATTTAAAAAAAATTAATTTGTTTTACATTTTTATATATATTCGCATCTTCAACTCATTTTTTTTAAAAACATACATACTCTACCACCATTCACTCTCTTTTTATTTTTATAAAAATCTAGGTGTTTATACCATGTATCCCTACAACCGCGGTTTTTTTCCTCCGTGTTCTAGTGCAGACACGAACCAAACAACCAATCTTAGCCAACCCGTTTCTCCAATTCCTACACAACCCACCCCCTACGGATCCGGTTTTGTCGAGTACAATCAAAATCTAACCGGCTTCATGAACCTATTGAACCAACCCCTTTCATGGGACCCAAATCTATACGGTCGGAACCCGAATCACAACGTGGGAGGAATCGGGTCGTCTCAAGCTTTCGGTTCACCACTACGCGAGCCCGACTTCGTCCCGGATACACAAACGGAGCCACAACCGGTAGTAGACGAGGCGAAAAAAAAAAAACAAAACCACACGCAACCATAAAAAGAAAACCGAGACCCGAACGAAAAAAAACGTGCAACCATGTGATGAGAAAGAGGAGTACGCATTAACTCGAGCTTGGCTCGACGTGTCGGAGGACCCCGAAATAGGTAATATTTTTTAAACTTTTTAAAGGGTTTGGTATTAATTTTTTTTTGTATTTTTTAGCAAACAACCAAAATAAACACGTGTTATGGAAATGAATTCAAGAACTATTTTTCGGGCTCATGGGTAGGGGGAGAACTACCGGCTACCGGATTCAATATCGGGCAAGTAGACCGATATGAACAAAAGTGCACAAATTTTCAATCAGTTTACCAACGAGTAAAAAATGGATGGAAAAGTGGCCATAACGACGAGGAGATTATGCATGCCGCCTTAATAGAATATCAAGCCGTTCAAGATAATTTCTCATACTTGAAGTGTTGGCAATCTCTTCGTAATTGCGCCAAATGGGCCAACGTCCCTACCACGGTAGAAACATCTTCAGATTGGTCGGCAAATAAAAGACTGTCAAAGAGATCGAAAACCACCGAGTCGGTTGAACCCGAAACTCCAACGTCCAGCGCTCGAAACACCGACTTAAACGATGTTAATCCATTATTCACCCGGGAGGAAGGGGCGGATGAGCCGGGGGAAGAGCTAGCACGACCATCCGGTAGAAGAAGCGGTGTAGGATCGAGGAGGCCGGAGTCATCGTCGGTGGGATCCGACTTGACTAATGCCTTTTTGGAGATGAACCAATTCCTTCAAGACATATGTGACCTAGGGGCTCAACGTATGCAAGAGAACCGGGAAGTGACCAAGATTATGCGGGATAGACAATGGGAAAAAGACTCTGCTTTATACTCGAAACCGTCCGACCACCAAGCCGGAAAGGCGTTGCAAATGGCAATACAACAAAAGGAGTGAATCGAAAAAAAACTTAATCTTTGAGTTTTAGAGTTTTTTTTTTTAATTTTAATGTAATGTTTTTTTTTTTACTTTTTGTAATGATTTTTAATTTAATGAAATGTTTTTTTTTTTACTTTTTTTATTTTGTAAATTTAGAAATTAATTATAAAGATAGAAAATTAATAATTAAGTAATGATGGGGTATTTGGTTATGATTACACCCTCTTGTGATATAACCCCGCATAAAGCCCCGTCTTGCACTTTTTCGTTACTTGTCGCATAACCCTCACTAAAAGGCTTTATGGGGTTTTATAACTATACATGACCGTATAAAAGTTAGTAAGTTGTTTTTATAGTGTTTGGATAACAAGTTAAAAAGGAATTGTGTGTTGAAAAGTTGAAAGGGAGAAGTTAGTTTTGTGACTTTTCAAAAAAAGTTGAAAATAAGAAGTTAAAAGGAGAAGAGTGAAAGAATCTCAAACACCCTTTAAATTATTTCAATTAAAAATAAATTATGAAAAATATATTATTTTTCATCAACGTAAGTTGTACAAACTAGTTTTTTTTTTTTTTTTTTTTTTTAACGGCAAATTTGGATCACTGACGGACCACTAGAGTATCATCGTGCCACCAGCAGAACCACCCGAACCACCCGATTATATCCATCTCCACTAGACACCACTAGAGTATCATCGTGCCACCA
Source organism: Helianthus tuberosus (assembly GCA_030545235.1). Classification (NCBI taxonomy): domain Eukaryota; kingdom Viridiplantae; phylum Streptophyta; class Magnoliopsida; order Asterales; family Asteraceae; genus Helianthus; species Helianthus tuberosus. The sequence goes on from CM060406.1 coordinate 68,856,424, forward strand.
GCAGAACCACCCGATTATATCCATCTCCACTAGACAATATAATGCCTGTACACCAATTCAGGAGGAAACCCAATAAATCTGGAAAAAACCCCCTTTGTGGGAATTGAACCCATAACCTGATGGTCATAAGCCTTATCCCACCACCAAAATACCACTAGGCTATAATGCCATAGGTACAAACTAGTTTTTTTTTACCCAGGCTTCAAACTGGTTTATGTTACTTCAAAACATGTTTTTTTAAAAACCAGTCCGAATAAGTAACTGGTTTTGTATTTGAAAACGTGAAATCTATAGGAAGCGGATAGGTAGGTTTCGAGCTGTTAACAGGAAACAGGTTATTTAAGAATTGGTTTCGTTAAGAAAAAAATACTTTATTTTGTAAAATTATAGTATAAAGTAAAATAAAAAATGACATTATTTTTGGAAGAGTATAATATGAAAAGTCGAAGAGGTTAGGTGATCAATTTAAAAATACAATTGTGTACGTATATGAAGTTAGTTGAGCAACACTCGTTTGACCTTTTCATTTTTAGTAAAATAATAAAAGGTTTATATGACAAGGATTGGACGGGACAATATGGACAATAATTTAATTTTAATCTATTAATTAATTAAAATTAAAATATGATAAATAAATGAAAAGTAAAATTATCAACCATCAAAATGAAGCTGATTAACAATGGAGAAAACTATGCGTAAAATTTTAAATGAAGTTGATTTTTAGCCTGTTAAATTAGATGACCCGATCAATTAATATATTAAAACTTCAATTAAATGGAGTTGATTTTTTTTTTTGAATTGCAAGGAACGACGTGTTAACCATCGTGACACCGGGCACCAGTGACGGAATGTTGGGATTGAACCCTACCAGAGGAACAGATAATTAAAGCCAAAACTGGGTCAGAGCAGTGGATCCAGAATAAGCAGATGTTACATACAAGTCTCTCCCCTTGATAGTGATTTCAACATCTGCTGACCTCCTATCTACTGATCGTGCAAACTGCTGACCTACAACTGCTGATCAAGTAAAGGCCTGATGAAAGACTAAAGCTCTGCTGTTCAATCTACTGCCTTGAGTCAAGCACTGCTGATCCGGACAAGTACTGCTGGGTTCATAGCAGTGGAGGGATGCAGCAGTTGGTTATTCTGTCTTTTTGTAATGTAATGTAATAGCAGTAGTTAGCATAGCAGTGTTTGTATTGATCAGAGGTTAGAGTTTGTTAGGAGGTTAGATGTCACTTTCATGGTGATGTTAGCTTAGATGCTCAGTGGTTTGCTAGTGCCTATAAATAGAACAGTGCTCTGTACTGTTCTATTAGCTCTTTGCAAAACCGTCTTCTCTACACGAACAAACACTGAGCTCTGGCTGAGGGGGAGTTTGTATTCAATCATTGCAATTGTAATCGTTGTTGAAAATAAATTCAATCTTTCGGTTCATTGTGAAAAATGTTTGATCAAAGCAATACTCTCGTTTGATTGTATGCAAAGTTTGTTTCCATCTTAATTCCGCTGCACAACTCATCCATTTCCATCTTAATTTCAAACGTAAAATACAATCAAAACAAAACTCAGATCCAACAATTGGTATCAGAGCTAGAACAGTCAAATTTGATTTAACAATCATTTTGACGTAAATAGTTCAGCTCATAACAGTTGATACTGATAGTTTGTTCGTTTGTGTTGAAAAACAGAGCAAGGTTTAATCACCATCAAAGTTGATTAATCAGTGTCTGTAAAACAACCAGGATGACGTCACAATCTCAAGATGATAAGAATAACATTGGCTCGCTTTTTAAACCACCTATGCTTAAACGAAATGAATACAACATCTGGGAGCGGAGGATGGGTCACATCCTCGCTCAACAAAACACCGGATGTTGGAGGTCTGTTGTTTTTGGTCCCCATGTTCCTATGGTGCCAAGCGCCGAAGATGCTAAGAAGTTCGTTCCTAAACCAACTGAAAACTATACTGAAACTGATTTCCAAAAGTTCGAACTCGATGCTAAAGCGTTTAGCATCATAGCATCTGCGCTACCCAATGAGATTTACGCTGGACTGTTACACTGTAACAGTGCCAAAGAGCTTTGGGATGCGCTGAAGGAACAGTTTGGGGGAACCGAAGAAGTCATTGAAAACAATAGGGAAATACTGAACCAGCAGTATGAAACATTTTGTCATATCAAAGGTGAATCACTGACGCGACAATTTGAGCGTTTCAGTTGTCTCATCAGTGAACTAAGACTTGTTAAAGTAACTTTTCCGAACTCAACTCAAAATAGCAGGTTCCTTAGGTCACTGCTAGAAAAATGGGACACCATAGCTTTTGTCACCAGAAACTCTGCTGAGTTCAAAGATCTGACCCTGACCCAACTTCATGGTAGACTCCTGACCTATGAAAGGGAGTTGAACTAGAAAAAGAAGTTGCAAGAGTCTGGAAAAGTTGCTGATGATTACTCATTCGGTAGCACAGCTCTTTTCGGTCAGGAAGAATCTGGGAGCAGTGGTAAGGATCAGGGTTATGATCACTTCATTGATATAACTGCTGGTGCAAATTTTAACAACCCTGATCCTCACTCTGCAAACTATGCGTTTACAGCTAATGAAAACCAGATGTTAGATAATTTGTGTTTTGAACTCAATGATTTGTAACATTTTGATCCCACTGACTTAGAAGAGATGGACATTCTGCACCAATTGGCTTTGCTCAGTGTTAGAACTAGCAAATTCTATAAAAGAACAGAGAGAAAATTCCCAGGGTTACATGGGAATTTAAGGGTGGGGTTGGATAAATCGAAAATTAAGTGTTATAAGTGCAATAGGCTAGGGCACTTTGCTAGGGAATGCAGAAGTCAAAACACTGGACCAATAGTCACTCATCCCAGCTCAAACCCTAGACCACAAAATCAAAGCACTGTGCACTATACCCAATATACCCCTGCAGCTCATGTTAACACTGCTCACTATGCTGCTACCCCTGTGCCTGTGCATTATGTCCAAACCACTGTTCCACAAATTCAGTACGTGCAAACCCCTGTCTCTCAGGCACAAGTGCAAACTGTTGCACCTCAAACAGCTGCTCCAGCAGTAGTACAACCAGATCAGCAAAGCTTTTTCACTCAAGGCTTTGTTGACTGGAGCAGTATGCCTGATGAGCTTGGTGATGGAAACTTTGCACTCTATGCCTTTAATGAACCTTCTAATGATGAATTTTGTTTGATGGCATTAGAGTCAATACCAGAGGGGATTGAAACTGAAGGTGAACAGCTAAGTGCTGAAACAGTGGATAAGGTGACTGAAGCAGTGGTTACTGCTGTGGCTGGTGAACTACTGCTGGGAGAAAGTTCAGGAACCCTGATTGAACCACTGAAAGACCCATGGTCCGAAGAGGATAAAGAAGAAGAGGAAGAGAAGAAAGCAGGTGAGAAAGAAGTTAGAGCTGATGATGAAGAAAATCATCAATGTGATTGTGCAATGATGGCTGCTGCCAAGGTATCTCCTCAAGTTCTTGAAAAACTGTGTTCTGACAATTGCATTATTGCTTTTGCTAACATCAAAGAGGTAAATGAAAACCTTCAGGATAAAATCTTAACTGATGAAGTCAAATTTGAAAGGTCTGTAAAAGAACTTAAAAACAAATTGGCTGAAAAAGAGAAAGAGATCAGCAGTCTGAAAGAAGAGCAGAGTATAACCAAAACTCAACTCCAAACTATGGTAGAAAAATACCAAGTTTGCAAAAAGGAGTTGGAGTCTACCCAGATCACCTGTGAAAAATGGGTGGAATCATGCAAAGGGTATGAGGTTATGCTTGAAAAACAGATTAAAAGCAATGTAAAATTTGGTGTTGGTTATAGAAAACATGATGATGAAAACACTGCTTTTGAAAAATCTGTTCAAACCACTGATGTAACCACTGAGTACATTCCAACAAACAAGAAGGGCCAAGAAGTGAAAATCACTGACAAACTTGGTAACAAAATCACACTTGACAGACCAATGGGATCCTCTACTTTTGAGGAGATTGAGAAATATCAGTTTAAACCCACATGGTCTGATGAGTGTGATATTCTTAAAAATTTCAAGCCTATGGACTTTACAACCACTGATGGTGTTAAAGCTCCAAAAGCTAAAGTCATTCCTCTCAAGGATATCCCAGCAGAGGTTAAAAACTCTGCTGCAAAGGAATCCGAAAAGAGAAAGAAGAGAGAAAAGATCAATAACCTGTTTTGTGAATTTTGTGAGAAAAGGAATCATCTAACAAAAGATTGGTTCCATTTAAAAGCATATGATTTGAACAAAACAAGTGTCATTGTTTCTGCAGAAAGCTGCATTGTCTGTGGTAAATCAAACCACAAAACTCAAGCATATGTGTATCTCAAAAACTTTGATGTGAAAAAGAATGAATACACTGCTAAAACATCCTTGAGTCCATCAACATCATCAGTCAAATTCACCAAAAACCAACCACTGTTTGTGCCAGTTCAAACAGCTGTCACAAAACAGCTGAACCAAACATCTGTCAAAAGAGATGTTTAGGTTACTGATGCACCCCCTGCCAATCAATACAGAAGAAGTAAAGAACAACCATCTTACCAAAGGATTCCACACGTTTATGAGACCTACAAAAGGCCCTCTAAACCTAAAGTGAATAGGCATCCTTTTGGGTATCAACAGGTGATTGGCCAAGACCCCCAACAGTGGTTAGCAAGAAACAGTCCTAAAACTGTCCAAACCCCTGACCTAACCACTGTCCATCAATCTGCATCCATCCCAGACACTGTTGAGACCCCATCCAAAGCCTTATTGGCTTTGGAAACCCTAATGAACTAATCCTTTTACTTCATGTGCAGGGAGCTTCTGCTTGCTTAGATAGCCTTTGGTATGTTGATAGTGGAGGCTCCAGGCACATGACTGGATGTAAAGCCCTACTCAAAGATTTCAAAATTCATGGAGGGGGTGATATATCCTTTGGGAATAACAGTAAAGGGAAAGTTCTGGGGTCTGGTACAGTACAGTCTAGCAATGTAAAATTTGAAAATGTCAATCTGATAGACAGTCTGAAATTTAACCTCCTGAGTGTTTCACAAATGAGTGACAAGGGGTATGGGTCATTCTTCACAGAGGAGTGTTGTAGGATTGTTGGACCAGAAATGGTCAAAAAGATTGAAGCAATAATAAAAACTGGTCAAACAAAACTTGTTGCTCAAAGAAGTGGCAATGTTTATGTTGTTGATATGTCAAAAGAGTGTCCCAGAGCTGATGCCTGTCTGTTCTCAGCTGCCTCTAACAAAGAGACAGAACTGTGGCACAGAAGACTGGGGCACACAAATCTTAAGACAATCACTGAAATTTCAAAAAATGGTTTGGTAAGAGGCTTACCACAAAAATTGTTTTCATGTTCTGAGCATTGTGTTTCCTGTTTAAAAGGAAAGCAACATAAGAGCTCTTTCAAGTCCATTGAAGAGTCCAAAACAACCCAGTGTTTGCAAATGCTACACATGGACTTGTTTGGCCCAGTTCAAGTCATGAGTCTCAAAAAGAAGAAATACTGTTTGGTTATTATTGATGACTTTTCTAGGTTTACATGGACTTTCTTTTTACACTCAAAAGATGAGACTGCAGGCATTTTGCAAGACTTTGTGATACAGGTTGAAAAGCAATTTGACCTTCCAGTGAAAGTCTTCAGGAGTGACAATGGCACAGAATTCAAGAATAAAGGAGTTGGATGCCTTCTGTGTGAAGAAAGGGATTGTAAGGCAGTACAGCATCCCTAGAACACCAGAGCAAAACGGGGTTGTGGAGAGAAAGAATAGAACACTGATTGAAGCTGCTAGGACCATGCTTGCTGATTCAGGTTTGCCTTTGACTTTTTGGGCAGAGGCAGTAAACACTGCTTGCTATGTCCAAAACAGAGATTTAATCAACCCCAGGCACAAAAAGACTGCTTATGAAATTCTGTATAAAATCAAACCACTGATCTCTTACTTCAAGGTATTTGGCTGCCCATGCTTTATTTTGAACTTAAAAGACCCCATTTCAAAATTTGCAACCAAAATTGATTGTGGTTATCATCTGGGATACTCAACCACTGCCAAGGCCTACAAAGTGTTTAATACACGGACCAAGGCAGTGGAGGAGACCTTGAATGTAAAGTTCAATGAACTTTCATCAATGAAAATCCCAGCAAATCCTCCTGATCTGTTTGATCTTGATAAATTTACTTTTGAAAATACTGCTGTCAAGACTAACAGTGCAGGTCCATCAGAGGATTCAACACCAGACTATGGGTATGAGATCATCATCCCTCAAAAGTCTGTCAGAATGGGAAGAGCATCAGATGTTCAAAACAGCTGTCAAAGCTCAACCACTGCTACATCAACAGTTGTTGACCAAAGTAGCCCCATAACCACTGCTTCCACATCAACAAACACTGCTGACAAAAGTCCCCAAACAGTGGATAAAAGTCAGCATGTGTCCACACCATTGCTTCCAATTCCACCTCCTTTTGAAGCCACTGCTGGGTCATCAAAGACACCAGCAGTGGTTAGCTCAGATGATACACATCTGCAGCCCTCACCAACAAATGCCGTCATACCATACCAAGGAGATTTAATCTTCTTGAGATCTCATCCACCTGATCAAATCATTGGTAACATCAATGAAGGGGTGCTCACAAGAAGCCAAACCCAAAACATTTGTCTTTTTGCTGGTTTTCTATCACTCCATCAGCCAGTCAAGTACCAAGAGGCACTGAAAGATAACAGCTGGGTAGAAGACATGCAAGAGGAGCTCCAACAGTTCAAAAGACAACAAGTATGGGAGCTTGTACCACTGCCAAAAGATGTCAGTCCCATCGGCACAAAGTGGGTCTTTAAAAACAAAACTGATGAAAGGGGCATTGTTGTCAAGAATAAAGCCAGGCTTGTGGTTCAAGGTTACAGACAGGAAGAGGGGATTGATTATGATGAAACATTTGCCCCTGTAGCAAGACTGGAAGCTATAAGACTGTTCCTGGCCTTTGCTGTCAACCACAACATGAAGGTGTTTCAAATGGATATCAAAAGTGCTTTCCTCTATGGTACAATTCAAGAAGAGGTGTATGTTTGTCAACCTCCAGGTTTTGAGGATCCATTTTATCCAGATCATGTCTACAGGCTAAACAAAGCTTTGTATGGCCTGAAACAAGCACCTAGGGCCTGGTATGAAACTCTTTCCACCTTTCTACTCTCAAATGGTTTCAAAAGAGGTACCATTGATAAAACACTGTTTTTAAAATGGAGAGGAAAGGATTTAATGATTGTCCAAATTTATATGGATGACATTATTTTTGGAAGCACATGTAACAAAATGTGTGAAGAGTTTAGGGAACTCATGACAGCTGAGTTTGAAATGAGTGCAATGGGTGAGCTGCAATGCTTTCTTGGTCTCTAAGTTCAGCAAATGCAAAATGGAACTTTCATTCATCAAAGCAAATATGCTAAAGAACTTTTAAACAAATTTGATATGAATGATTGTAAACCATGCAGCACACCCATGGCAACAAATAAGCTTGTCATGTCTGATGAAAGGGATGAGCTGATTGACCAAACACTTTATAGAAGCATGATTGAAGTCTTTACTGTACCTAACTGCATCTAGACCAGACATCATGTTTGCAACATGTGTCTGTGCAAGAAGTCAATCAGCTCCCAGAAAATCAAACCTCATTGCTGTAAAAAGGATCTTCAGATACATAAAAGGTGCTCCCACACTTGGTATCTGGTATCCAGCTAATGGGAATATCAAGCTTTCAGGTTTTTCAGACAGTGACTTTGCTGGATGTCACACCACAAGGAAGTCCACATCAGGAGGGTGCCAGTTTCTAGGTGATTGCTTAGTTTCATGGCAAAGCAAAAAGCAAGCAGCTGTTTCAACATCCACTGCAGAAGCTGAATACATTGCTGCTGCAAGCTGTACAGCCCAACTCCTGTGGCTTCAAAACCAGTTGCTGGATTTTGGTATCACTGCCTTAAAGACACCACTCATGTTGGATAGCCAGGCAGCAGAAAATATCATCAAAAATCCAGTTTCCCATTCAACCACCAAACACATCGACATCAGACATCACTTTGTGAGGGATTGCTATGAAAAAGGTTTGATTTCTCTGCATCATGTCCCAACTAAAGACCAGTTGGCAGATGTGCTCACAAAAGCACTTGATACAGCCACCTTTGAAAGCTTGGTCTCTAGAATTGGGATGCTAAACATGGAATAACAAGCAACATCTTGTTTTTCTATGAATAAAAGCATTAAAATGTTTTCAGAAAATCAAAAATCCATCCTTAAAAATAGCTAAAAATGAAGTTTTCATTAAAATCCTTAAAGTCTGCCATAACCACTGCTTGTTCAAAAGTCTGTTCTACTTCAAAGTCTGTCCACTGCTGAAAGCCATCCTCTGTCCTTTCATTTCCTTGATAAACTCTGTTGTTCAAAAGCAGTGTCTTATCCACTGATAGTTAAAATCATCCACTGTTTCCATTTTACCGTTGTAACCACTGCTTTCATCAGTAACTTTCATAAAAGTACTGTCCTTCATTTCATCAGAGGTTGGCATGTGGGCAGTACATAGTGGTCGGACCTTTTGTAACCGCTGCCACGTCAGCCTTCACTTTTTCCTCTATAAAACCCCCACTTCACATCAAAAACAGGGTTTTACTGTCGAATTGAATTCTCAAAAATTCTCTTCTCAAAACAGTTTTTCTTCAAATTCCTTCACAACTTCCTTCGATCATCATCTCCAAAATGACAAAATCGAAGTCATCTGCAAAACCCACTTCCAAATCAACATCAAAACAAGCCTCTCAAAAGGCAAAACCCGCTGAAATTCCACACAAACCATCTCACAATCTTCTGGGTCTTCTCACAAAACCCGGCACCACAAATATCTTCGACTCCATCCTTGCTACCATCTCCGCATCAAAGTACAAAACTTTGTTAACAGCGGATGCACCAATTTACTTGACAACCCAAAGAGAGTTCTGGAAGAATGCAATCCTTGAAAAACAAGGAGACAATGTGTTAGTGCACTATGTCTATTGACTTCGTCTTGTATCTTGAAATAGTATGTGTAATGTAATTTAGCTTGAAAGTGGTGATTTCCCTTGAAAATGTTACTTGACAGTTTCAAGCTAAATCTAATAGTGAAGGTTTCCCTTGAACTGAACACATGTTCATTTCAAGCTAAATCTAAGGTTTCCCTTGAAATGGTCATGACATTTTCAAGCTAAACCTCAACTCTATATATAGGGTTCAAGCTAAATCATTAAAGACTTTTGCACATTTGACATTTGGAGAGCTTAGATTCTAGAGAGAGAGTCTAGAGAGAGAAAGTACTCCAAGTGATTCAAGGTTCATTGTACGTTTCAGATTTATAAATAGAATCACGTTTATATTACATCTTGTGTGTTTCGGTCTCGATCGTTCACGGATTCCGCAGGTCGAACTTTCGTTACGCAACTGTACGGTGTCGAAACAGGTCCTAACAAGTGGTATCAGAGCAGGAGCTCGATTGCGTTGATCAATCAACAAGATTCGTACCAGATTACAGCGTTTTTAGATCTAAATTGCATCATTTCTTCATCATCTACTTATTCTTTCACATTTTCTACGGTTTTTAGACAAATTGAACGGGATTTCATGGTCCGAATCAGCTGATATTTTAGTATGTTGTGTGAAAATAGTTGATAAACAATCCTGCCAAGTTTCAGATTCAAATCCGGTGTCGTTTAGGAGAATTTCAAGTTTTTCTGTCCGATTTCGTAACATACAGCAAGATTTCGCTTGAAAAAGCTGATGATTTCGCTTGAAAAAGTCTGCTAAGTCTTGATTTCGCTTCAGAATTGTTCAACTTTAGATTTCGCTTGAAAGTTGTTAAGTGCTGATTTCGCTTCAAAACTGGTTACTTGGGATTTCACTTGAAAGTCTGTTAAATCTAGATTTCGATTGAAAGTCTGTTAAGTCTAGGTTTCGCTTCAGAACTGTTCAACTTGGGATTTCGCTTGAAAGTCTGTCAACAGTTGATTTCGCTTCAAGTGGTCAATAGTTGATTTCGCTTCAACTGGTCAACAGTTGATTTCGCTTCAACTGTTCAACAAAGTGATTTCGATTGAATTTTCTATTTCGCTTGAAAAGTGAAATTTCGTATCGAGATTATTTCACGTCAACTGTGTATCAGTCTGTTTCAGGATATTACTGTGTATACTGATTGTGTTTGTTTGTTTTCTTGTGTTTCAAGGTTTGCATCATGGCTGAGGAATTCTACAACACGTTTTACAACGCGTTCGCAACCGAATCGTCTGAGGCTGCAAATATTACACCAAAAACCATTTCTAAGGTGCTAAATGAGAACATCAAGCATGATAACTTTTACGGAACTCACTCAAAGCCACCAACTCTTGATAGCATTGAGGATTATACCTGGTGGAAAGAACGCTTTATTAACTAGGCGAAAGCGTATGCTCATGAAAGCTGGTTTTGCTTGGAGTATGGGTATGAAAAACCAAAAGACGATAAAGGCGAAGATCTTGTATTCAAGAAGTTTTCCAGAGAAGATAAAGCTGAATACGGAGCTGAACAAAGAATGATAGCATTGATCCAGTCAGCAATCAGAAATGATATTTTTGCTTTACTTACTCATGATGGGTCATCTAAGTCTGTCTGGGAAGCTTTACGTGTTAAAGCTGAAGGGGGTAAACAGATTAAAAAGAACAAAATCGCTTTATTAAAGAAAGAATTTGATCTGTTTGATAACATAAAAGGAGAGTCGGTGAGGCAAATGATTGAGAGATTCTGTCATCTTAAAATTGAATTGGAAAGATTAGAGATAAATAAAACAAGAGAGGAATTGATAGACAAAGTGATTGAAGCGTTACCACGAGCTGATCAGTGGCAAACGTTTGTTTTTATTTTGAAAAATGATGCTTTGTATGATACAATTACTCTTGATGCTTTGTTTGAAAAGATTGAAAGTCATGATCTGGAGCTACAAAAGCAAAACAAGATGACTGATTCTTCACATCAACAGAACGTTGGCTTGTACTACAAAAGCAGTGTGCTTTCTGATAAAGGTGTTGGTTCACCAAAAACAGCATTTAGTGGTGAAAAGATGAAAGAACCACCAACAATGTCAACAAGTCATCATTCTGGATATCATTCATCTTCAAAGACAAATTCTGATGATTCTGAAGAAATTCTGTGCAACATTGCTCTTAAACTAAAGAATTTTTCTGCAATGAGCATAAATGCAGCGAAGCAGCAAATGAGTTTCCTGGCATCTGTTCTGGAGTCATATGAAGGTCTAGTAGCTGGAAAAATTGGAAATTCTGAATTGACCAAAGAAGACTATGACCAGATTGATCCGGAAGAGATGGAGCTCATTGACATTCGTTGGTGTTTAGCTAGTTGTATTCGAAGAGCTCAGAGGTATATGGAGATTACCGGGAAACAATCGCTTGGAGGTGCTTCAACAAAGCTTGGATTCGACAAATCCAAAGTGACATGCTTCAAATGCAAGCAAAAGGGTCATTTCAAAAGAGAATGCAGAAACTCTGAAGTTGCTGAAGGAAGTGAACGTCCTTTCAACGATGATTATTATCGAAAGGCGATTTACCATCGAAGCAGAGAAGAACCAAAGTTGATTGAAGATAAGCCGAGAGAAAAATCAAGAGCATATGCAGTAATCTATCATGATAAAGGATTTGACTGGAGCACAGTTTGTCCAGAAGAAGATCGTTTAGAGAATGTTCGTAAAACAGCTCAAGGGAGAGCTATGACAGAAGAAAGAAAGTTTGTTTTTGTTGCTAAGATTCAAGATGAAAACAAAGACAAAGACACTAATGAAGTCCATGAAGAAAAAGTTGAGATCAAAGAAAAAACTCGAGAAGAGATCTTGAGTGAGAAGACCTACAGAGAAAGAAACGTGGTCTACAACAGAATGGATGACATGCAAGAGGAGTATGAGATGGCTGTCGGTAGCAAAAGATGGGATAAAAAGAGAGAATGCTATTATAACAGAGAAGGAGAACCGGTTGTTCCCAAGAAAGACATAATTTTCGATGATGTTCTTCTCAAAGTCCCATTAAGAGCTGAATACTATAGAAATGTATTGAAAGATGACACATATGTTAAGAGATTTGAAAAGGAGATCAGATATGCTATGTTATCATGTTTGAGAAAAAGGGATGAGGAGAGGATGAAGAAGAATGTTGAAGAAATGGTGAACAATCTGAAGAAAGATGCTGAAGAGGTTAAAACAGAAACTGTTGAAGCTGAAGCTGTGAAGGAAATCAAAAGTGAAGATGTTGTTGTGAATGAAGAGGTTGAGAAAGCTGTTAATGAAGAACAGCAGATTGAAGAAGAGGTGAAGAAAGAAGAAAAAGAAGAAAAGAATGAGAATGAGGAAGCTGATAATGTTGGTGATGAAGTCGATGTTGAAGAAAAGCTGAATGTTGATGAGAAGACAGAGGTTGCTGAAAACACCGAAGTGCCAATCACTGAGGTAAATTCTGATTCTGAAAATTTGAAACAGATTGATCAGTGCAAGAAATGCATGGAACCGTGCAGAGCTTGTACTGAAAAAGATGAGCAATTTAGAACAAGAGATCTTGAGTTCACAAAAATTGAAAAGATTTTCAAAGAAAAATGCAAAGAAATGCTAGAAAAAGAAAAAGTTTTTAAAGAAAATGATGAAAAACTTTCAGAAAAATGTAACGAATTAGAGAAAGAAAATGAAGTTTTGAAAGAGAATGTTTTGAAAATGACAAATGAATGTGAACAAAAAGAAATTGCTTGTCAAGAAATGAAAAAGGAATATGACTCAATGAAATTATCATATCACATTACGAAAGAGTCATATGATAAAGTGAAAGACGAAATGAAATATGCTCAATCAAGAATGAATTATCTTTCTGAAACAACCAAAGAACTTAAACGAATGTATGCTATAAAACAAGATGTTGTTAATTCTTATATTGAAGATGTTGCTAAGTTGAAACGACAGATTGCTGATTTAGAACAGGATAACAACAAGTTAAAGAGTTACCATGTGTCGTCATATGTGCTTGAACGAATTTTCAATATAAAACCGGCTGATGGTGAGTCTGAGCAGAACAAGAAAGGCATTGGCTCAGAGTTTCATCAAGTTCCACCACCGGAAAAATTTGCATTTTATAATGAGGAAAAGGTCGAAAAAGCTTTCAACATGGTAGACCAATTGCCAGACAACATTGACATAACCTATTCCAAATCTGATGATTCTCATGATTCAGAGGTGGTAGGTAAAGTCGTTGAAAGTGTGTTGAAAGAAGAGTCGATTGATACAGGTAAATCTGAATCACAGGATGAAGATGAAGGAAATCTTCATGATGGTTATCTGAAAAACACAAAATCCGAGAAAAGTTTGAATGATGATTCAAAAGGATTGGTTTATACCATGATTGGATCGGACAAATTGTTCTTAGATGTTGTTTTCCCGATTCAAAATGTGATTTTAGAAAAGGTTGATAAAGTTTTCAAAATGGTTGAGATTGAGAAGTCTGAGATTTCAAAGTTTGTTGGTAAGAGTCATAAAGGTTCGTATAACAAACCTGGTTTCAAAAAGAAGAACATGAAGGCTGGGTTGGGTTATAAGAAGAAACAGAATCGAAACAAAAATGAAATGCCAAATTTTCAAGCAAAAATGAGTTTTGTTCAAGGAGGCAGTTTAGAAAAAGAAAAAGAACTCAAAATGAGACAGTCTAATGATGAATTCTTTGCTAAAAAGAGAAAGCAACAACCACAGGTCAAAGATGTGTCCATGAGAACATGTTTCAAATGTGATCAAAAAGGACATCTTGCACGCAAGTGTCCTAATCTAAAATCTGTGGATGTTGACAAAATGAAGATTGATGCTGAGAAACAAAAATCTGAGAATGTGAGACAAAGGTCAACCAAATTTGATTCGAAACAAACTTGGAGGTACAATACAAACAAGTTTGCTTCAAATCAAAATTGGAAATCAAACCCAAACAGGTTCGATTCTAGACAGACTTGGGATTCTCACACACCCAGATTTAGAACAACACAGAGTTGGAAAACCACAGTTGATATGACAAAACCTCAAGAGTTTTGGAAACCAAGAGTTGTTGTTCAAAATCAAAATGTTCAAAAAGTTTCACATTTTTACAAACGAGGAACACCAAAAGGTCAAACACGGAGTGTTAAGAAACGTGTTGATTTGGTAAAAGATGAGAAAGTTGAAGTTAAAATTGAGAAAGTTTTTGTGAAAAATGACAAAGAATTTCCAGCATTGAATGAAAATTATTGTGTTGAAATGCCTAAGGTTCAACAGGCATGGGCTAAATTGTTCAAGTAATTGAGTAGTTTGTTTGTGCAGGTGCTCATGGAATTCAAAGATTGTGAGAATGGAGATTGGAGCAGCCTGACACAACAAGGAGAGGAGGCTGCTGGATCCTGTGTGGTTGAAACAGGAAGTTTATATGTTTTTTATGTATATAAATAAACAATATTTCAAAAATTCTAAAAATTGAAAAACTTGAAAAACCAAAAATATGTTTGTTTTTAATTTTTGTCAAATATTCAAAAATACAAAAATATGTGTTGATTGAATACGCCGAAACCCTCACGGCTGAACAAACATGATTACTTTCATCAGATTGAAAAACGGTTTTCAAACTGTTAAGATCAATGTGTTGTAAATCATGGGGGTATGTTAGATTTTCTGCAAATCAGTACACTTTTAGCAGAAAATGGACGGCGAGACAAAGCTATCAGTGTTGGTTGTCAAATTTTCTTTATATGATTTTGCATTCTAGGGGGAGTAATATTGTTAGAAAATACAAAAACATTTGAAAAATTTGAAAAAGTCAAAAACATGATAAAATTCAAAAATTGAGTTTTTGCGTAAAAAGAGGAAATGATAGTACATCAGTAGATGGTTACAGTACGCTAAAGAATTGGAAAGGTTAAATGTGTTAAACGATCTCACTGATGATGTGTCGGTAGGTTTTTATACACTTAGTAAACTTTTTCGGGATATAAACCTAAATTTCACACTTGCTTATTTCGTGGGGAACACTACTTGGATATATAGGTAACCCCTGAAATCTCGTTTGAAAGGTCTCATAATCTGATATACTAGGTCTTTATACTCAATGATGTCTGGGGTATTATTCCGGGACTTCTGCTGAACGATAGTTCTGACCTAGTCCTTGGATAATACTTTCTGCAAATGCTTGAAACATAGCATTAAACCCTCAGGATGCCGATGAAACAATAAAATTGATAGTCGCTGCTGTTGTAGCTAAAAGATCCTCTAAAGGGGACATTCCAAAAAGTCGAAGCTGATATCTCTCTGCGTATACGGAAGTATCGACCTGAGATCCCTCGGCCCTCGCATACCTAATTTATATACAGATATCATTGTAGTATACTCACCTGTAAGACTGATTATTGGGATTCTGGATACGGGAGTATATTCAAGAGGTGGGACACATGAATGAGTTTAAGTTCTTAATACATCTAATTCATATCCTGAATCAGTTGAAATTTGTATGAAAATTTAAGTGGACAAGTATATCGACAATCTAAGTGAATTGTTTAATTCTTACTGTGTAACTAAGCTCAATGGTACTTGTGACTTGTCATAAACTGATATGATCTTCTAACGCATACTCAAAACAAAAATATTGTCTGTAAATATGTTTGTACATATTTCGTTACTGCTTTATATTTTCAGAAAATACAAAAAGATTTTTTATTCTGTTTTATTTTCGATAATCGATGTCTGAGTGCTGAGTTTCAAAATCTAAGTAAGCTGATCGTGTTTCTGAAAATAAAACAAGTTCATTAATTTGAAACTTGAAGTATTAAAATAAAAATTTCAAAAACAGTTTGTGATATCTCCAAGGTCATTAACTTGAACTTGGATGATAAACTGTGAGGGAGTTGGATTCTTTAACACTGCCATATCAGTAAAGTTTGTTGATAGGGGGAGTAGATTAAAGAAGATTGATTGATATCATGAAAATGTTGTTACTTATAAATGGATGAGAAATTGCAGATAGTCCAGACTACGATCCCGGAAGCTGAGTCTAAGGGGGAGTCTGAAGACAAGTTTAAAGCAAGGGGGAGCTTGTAGATGGAAAGCTAGGTGTTGATCCCAAAACACGGAAGCTTGATGAAAGGGGGAGCCTGAAGCTGATGGAGAAGATAAAGATTGAAAGATGCTTATATTGTTATAACTTGAAAGAGAAGGCAGAATGATCAAGACTGAAGAAGGTGTCATAACAGAGATTAGTCACTGAAGACTTCGTCAATATCCAAGGGGGAGTCTGTTAGTGCACTATGTCTATTGACTTCGTCTTGTATCTTGAAATAGTATGTGTAATGTAATTTAGCTTGAAAGTGGTGATTTCCCTTGAAAATGTTACTTGACAGTTTCAAGCTAAATCTAATAGTGAAGGTTTCCCTTGAACTGAACACATGTTCATTTCAAGCTAAATCTAAGGTTTCCCTTGAAATGGTCATGACATTTTCAAGCTAAACCTCAACTCTATATATAGGGTTCAAGCTAAATCGTTAAAGACTTTTGCACATTTGACATTTGGAGAGCTTAGATTCTAGAGAGAGAGTCTAGAGAGAGAAAGTACTCCAAGTGATTCAAGGTTCATTGTACGTTTCAGATTTATAAATAGAATCACGTTTATATTACATCTTGTGTGTTTCGGTCTCGATCGTTCACGGATTCCGCACGTCGAACTTTCGTTACGCAATTGTACGGTGTCGAAATAGGTCCTAACACAATGTAATAGCCATCAACTCTTCTCTAAAGGGTAAAGCCGTCAAGATTACATCACAATCCATCTCAGAGGTCTTTCAACTCGACAACCAGGAAGGTAAAATTACTTTTCCCAAAAACGAGTTAAAAAATGATTTTCTGGAAAGAGGGTATAATGCAGAAGTGAAAAAGGACACCTTACAAAAAGGTTACTTTCCTTCTGCAACAAGGTTTTTATTTCATACCCTTCTAATGTGTGTTTCAAACAAAACCACTGCTTTTAATGAAATACCATTAAAAATTCAAAATCTGGGATATGCTATTCTTCAAGAAGAAAATTTTAATTATTCCTGGGAAATTTTTAATGATCTGGTTAAAAATGTTGAAACAAAATCATTCTTACTGTTTCCAAGATTTCTAAGCTATTATTTTGAAAAGAAATTCAGTAAGGATGATATTGCTGCAATAAACCAAGGTGACTCTTTACAAATGCACAGCTTAACTGCTGAAACTTTTACCATAATGTCAACACCTTGTAAAACACAAGCAGAGGTGCCTGAGCAGAATTTAGCAGCTACCACTGCTCCTCAGGTATCTGCTGCTGAGCCCACTGCTCAAGGTGATTAAAGTAGCAGCACAACTGCTTTGAAACCCACACCTAAAATCACCAAAAAGCCACAGAAAAAGAAAAATAAAAAACCCCCCAAACCCATCAAAAAGGCAACTCTGGAGGATGAGATACTAGAGCAACTGCCTGTGACAAAACAAAAGTCACAAGAAACCACTGCTGCTTCTTCCTCACAGCAGTTGGTACAAATATCTCAACCCATAACCGAAACTCCTCCTGCTTCTTCTAAAAAAGAACAGGTTGTACAAATAGGGACTCCAGAATATGATGCTCTGGAAACACTCGTTTCCATCTTCCACAGCCCAATGCCCGGGGTAAATTCTCTTTCTACACCAAACATCACATCCACAATTCCCCCACCAACAAAACTTCTGTTGGATGCAATTGATTTGAACCAGGCACTATCCAGTCCTTCTCAATCACCTATTAATGAGAACATGCCTCAACAAATGACTGGGTCTGTTGTATCAATCTTTGCTAACCCACCAACACAACCTGAGGAGGTTACACCCCTTGAGTTACAAGTAACTCTTGGTGGTAATCCAAGTGAAGCAGCCACTACAACTGTTGAACCCATTGGTTTACAGTTGGACAGTGGTTACATTAATAAGACTTCCTTGGAGGCAATTCCTTCCATAGCACCTCTGACATCTACCAGTGGACTTTTCTTGACCTCTGGCAACTTCAAAAGACTGTCAAGTGTTGAAGGGAGAAGACCCCAGCACCAAGAAAAAGGGGCATCAGTGGTTAATGTTTGGAGTAAACTCCCTACCTCAACCACTGATAAAACCACTGCTAGTGGGAAATTAGATGATCCCATTAAATTAGGTGATGGTTTAAAGTACCAGAAATTGACGGATCGTGTTGAAAAACTTGATAACTCTGTTGCAGAACTCAAAGATATGCTGCAACAGTTGTTACAAGTACAAAAGGTGCAATCCACTGCTGTTCCACCTCAAGCACCTGCTCCACCACAAGCACCTGCTACAAATGAGCTCTGGAACCTATTTCAACCTTTTCTCCATCAACAAGCACAAATGGCAGATCAGCAACATGAAAAATATGTACTAAAGCTGAGAAATACAATGGAGTCTAGGTTCAAGAACACCCAGGCTAATCTCAAGGCTCTAAAAGCTCATATCCTGCATACCACTGGCACTGCTCCTCCAACTGTCCTCTTTATTGATCAACTCCCTCCAGATAATGCCAAAAAGGGGGAGAAAATTCAGGAGTGGAAGAAGAAGGGAATAGATGATGGTCTTTACCTTGAACCAGAAAGAGAAAACATGACCAAAAATATCCCTTTGCCAGATGGTAGCAAGAAAATTGATAAGACCACAAATGCACTGGCAGAAGCAGTTGCAAGTGTCAAAAAGGATAGAGAGGCCAAGAAGAAAGCTAGGGTGGATTATCCAGATCAGGGTACTTCTGGGTCAAAGGATGATGAAAATCCTGTTGATGAAAAGAATAAGCCTACTAGAAAAGTAAGGCAACCCAAATCCATCCCAACCAGACGTTCAAAGTCTGCTCCAAAACCACCATCCAAAACAGCTGTTGTAACTCCTGTTGTATCAACTACTGCTGGTACTTCAGTGGTTTCAACATCTGTTCTCACTTCAACACACACCACTTCAACACACATCACATCCACTGCTTTACCACCATCACCACCAAAAACAACATCACCTGCTGCCAAAAAGCAGAAGACAACAGATGTTATAACATCCGTTGTAATGAAAACAGTGGTTGAAACACCAGTTGTTTCAACAGCTATTGGTCAATCACAAACCACTGCCACTCAAACTACTACCACTATTCCACCCAAAACATCATCAGTCCCTCCTCAAACAAAAAGGAGAAGGCTAATCCTTAAAGATGATGACACTTCACCACCACTAACATCTTCAAAATCCTTGTCACTTACTACAATACCCAAACCTGTTCCTCTCTCATCAGCACAAGTTCAACAGCCCTTAGCTCCTGCAGGTGTTCAATTTCCTCTTGAGCTCATTGCAGTCAGAGATGAAATCAAGTCCTTTTATTATGAGGATGACCCTACTAAAAGGAGATTGCCATCAGTTGAAGGATATCCCAGGCCTAACAATATTGAAGAATATTTGAAAATCAAGGGTAAACAAGCAGAGGATATCTCTAAAAGAAACACACAAGGGAAATCTGATAGGGAAATACAACAGAACCTTCAATACTTGCTCACACAAGTCAGATCCCTGGAACAATTTGCAAAAAATGTATGTCAACAAATTTCAGAAAGAGCAGATGAAACTCTGAGAAAAGACTACATTGAAAGCATCATGGCAACAAAGAAATACAAGGGAGAAAAACACATGTACAAGGAGTGGACCATTCCTGAGCTTGAACAAGAAGCAGCCAGGATTCAAGAAATGATAAAGAATGAGGTCAAACACACTCCTCCAGAATGGTCAAAATTCAAAAAGAATGTGCCTGATAAATCACTTGAGCTGAAGAGAATGAAAGAGGAACTGGTTGCTGCTGATTATGGGTCTAAACGACAAATAGCAAGGTGGAAAGAAGATGTAGTCAGGGCTACCTACAAAAGGTTAGAGGAACTTAGAAAGAAAGATCCAACAGTTCCACAAAAGCCTGACTATTCCAAAGCAGAGGTCTCAAAAAGACCACCAAAGCTGCAAGTCAAAAGAGCCACTGCTCCAGTTGGTGCTGCCATCTACAAAAGAAGGAGTCAAAACCAGTTAGGTGCTGAAACAATTCAAGATCTAAATGCTGGAAATGACCTTGTAAAAGAGGGAATTAGATTAATGATGAAAGAAGATCCTGAATTGGAACAATCTGCAAGTACTGCTCAGCCAGTCATGAATAGGCCAGCATCTCCAAACACCTCTTCAAATAAAAATCTCCCAAGAAACCCACCAGGCTCAAAAGTACTAAAGTGGGAAACTGACAAACAGACCCATGTATTGACTATGTTCAGGTCTGATGGAGAAGTGAAGAAAATATCAAGGGAACAAGCACTTGGCCTAAGTCTTGAAGATTTGAAGGATCTCCTTGATCTTCCACTTGGCAGGGATGATGATGATATAGATGCCTTAACCTTTGAACTACAACTTAAAGGGCAAATAAGGGAACTGTTGATGAGGCAATAAAGTTCCACAATAATGAAGAGTTTTGGCATTATCTGTTCCAGGGGGAGATTGTTGGGATTGAACCCTACCAGAGGAACAGATAATTAAAGCCAAAACTGGATCAGAGCAGTGGATCCAGAATAAGCAGATGTTACATACAAGTCTCTCCCCTTGATAGTGATTTCAACATCTGCTAACCTCCTATCTACTGATCGTACAAACTGCTGACCTACAACTGCTGATCAAGTAAATGCCTGATGAAAGACTAAAGCTCTTCTGTTCAATCTACTGCCTTGAGTCAAGCACTGCTGATCCGGACAAGTACTGCTGGGTTCACAGCAGTGGAGGGATGCAGCAGTTGGTTATTCTGTCTTTTTGAAATGTAATGTAATAGCAGTAGTTAGCATAGCAGTGTTTGTATTGATCAGAGGTTAGAGTTTGTTAGGAGGTTAGATGTCACTTTCATGGTGACGTCAGCTTAGATGCTCAGCGGTTTGCTAGTGCCTATAAATAGAACAGTGCTCTGTACTGTTCTATTAGCTCTTTGCAAAACCGTCTTCTCTGCACGAACAAACACTGAGCTCTGGCTGAGGGGGAGTTTGTATTCAATCATTGCAATTGTAATCGTTGTTGAAAATAAATTCAATCTTTCGGTTCATTGTGAAAAATGTTTGATCAAAGCAATACTCTCGTTTGATTGTATGCAAAGTTTGTTTCCATCTTAATTCCGCTGCACAACTCATCCATTTCCATCTTAATTTCAAACGTAAAATACAATCAAAACCAAACTCAGATCCAACACGGAACTAAAAGAAATATCCAAGACTATCCCAATTTTTTTACTGTACATTTATAGAACAAAATTTTTTTTACCTACATTACGGGGCGTGGCCGATCCTGGAAATTCAAGTGCTCTGGGCGAGCTAAAAAAGGCCCTTAGGCTTTACCGAATTAAATCTTATAAACTAGTTTAACGACAAAAATAAACTCTTAAAACCTAGCAAATAACAAATATACAAAATTACAAAATACTTACTAGTTACTATTAAACGTCTAAACTAGAATTCAAGAAGTCAAAAAATCAAAATATCAAAAATAAAATAGAATACACAATACATTCATATACATATACATACAAGAAGTCAAGAAATCAAACTATCAAAAATCAAATAGATATATATTAAACATTCAGATATCAAACGTTCAAAAAATCAAATACACAGATATCAAAACTCAGATTTAGATGACAGTAAAACTCACAAACTGCGTGTGCGACGATTGTGTGAAGATCCGTTCGGCTGCTCCAATCCACTGTGTGTGCGAATATGCAATTGTTTGGCAGTTCAGATTCAGGCGTTCAGTTTCTTTGCGTGTAACGTTTGGGAATATACATATAGATAATTTTGAATCTAGAAGTTACCTATAGATAATTTTGTAGTTAACTGGAAGTTACCTATGAATATGATAGACCAAAAGCGGAATCATTATATAGAATTGACTTGTTAAAATCTACTGACGACAAGTTTTTTAAACTCAAGGTGTAGGATAAATGGAGGTCATAGGTTCAATCCTTATGGTATGCAATGCAAGTTAGTCATTTAGAAAAAGTAACGTATATATTTTATTTATTTTTCTTCTTAATTAGATCACAAAATCCAAATAACAATTTTGTTTGATTTGGTCATAGTATTTGTATATTTATATACTCTTAAATATAAAGGTCGGTGACCTGACCAAAAGACATACTTGCCCCTAAGAAACAACAGCTCATTTGCATAATTACAAAAATGCCACTCTTCCAAATTACAATATTATCCAGTCTTCACAAACAAACACCACTGTCTTCTTTCTCTATCTAGGGTTAGATCTCCGATTATACAACCAAGACAACCACCACCATGGAGGGCTAGGATCTAACTGCCGAATCCAGTTACACGACGTCGTTGAAGCTTTTTATAGAGACGGCTGGTGGACCGGTGTTTTTACCAGGGTTGTTGACACGTGTAAGTTTGTTGTTGGTTTTGAAAACCCTTCTGAGGAAGTTGAGTTTGGTGGGTCTGAGTTACGGCCGCATAAGAAATGGGTCGGTGGCAAATGGGTGCAGCAGCCTCACAAGCAGGTTTCATTTTTACGTTTTTTAAGTTGTTTTTTAGTCATAGTTTTTGAATTAGTGTGTATGCTATGCACCCTCTATTTGTGCTAGGGTTTGTTGTTCTTACTATAAAAAGACATTTAATTTGGGGATTATTTGGTGTCGGGTTGATGGGTTGCGGGTTGGTGGGTTGAAATGTGGAATTTGAACCCGACCTATATTATTATGTGTGTCAAAGATTTCCACCCTAACCTGCACACATAAATTCGGGTCAACCCAAACCCGACCTGTTTAACCCTTTTTTTTTTTTTACAGAAACACATCTATTTTGTGGATTATATGTCTTCTTCACCATACAGTAAGGGTGAAGAGGGCACCTTTGGGTAACCCTTTCGGGTAGTTTGGGTAAATAGGGTACACTGGGGTGATGCTTATATTTGATAGTAAGCCTAAGCTATATGAATTTGTTACAATTAGGGTATTTGATTTTGAGATTTTAATGCATGTGCTTACATTGTAACAAATATAATTGTTGTGTTATGCTCAATTAGAATTGCATTTATAAATTTTGTAAGGGTTTTAAATACTGATGGTAAGCCTAAGCTACATATATTTGTTACAAATAGGGAAATTGATTTTTGTCATTTTCACCTGGTGCTTGCACTTACAGATTGTAGTTATGGTTGGTGGGTATTATTTCAGTCTTGATGGTTGAGTTCAAAATTGGTTGATTGGGAGCTAAGATGTCTTGAAGTTATATATATCTACTGGAATATTGTATTGGGATTAGCTTCAGTTTACATTTGTTATGTTTTGATTGTGCAGGGGAAGCCTTTGAAGAACAGTGGGAATCAAGTTTGCCACATATGTGGGGAAAATACTAATAGCACAGAGAAAGAAAAAGTGTTTATGCCTGTGATGTATGTGCATTCCCAGTTCGCAGGTTGTGCTATGAGTATGAGCGCAAGGATGACAATCAGTCTTGCCATCAATGCAAAACTAGATACAGGTGACAAAAAGGTTTCATTCACTTCAAAGCCAGCTTATACCAATCTCTTTGCTAATTTACTATGTATATATATATATTGTAGGGTTATGAGCATCTATTGTTCATAAACAAGATTGATAAGGATCTGTTTTTAATTTGTTGATGATATTCCTGCATTCTTATCTTTTATTTGGTCCAGATGTAAATTTTGCTTGGCAACCACATATCTATGTTTGAATTCCAGTTACTCTATGTTTCGATTTCTATGTAAATTTTGTTTAGAATGAGACGGGTACGCCGCCGCAACACGCGGCGGGTAAAAGTACTAGTGTTATCTTAAAAACAACAATTTTCAAAAGGACTATTTGAGCGTGGGACAAGCATTGCCTTCAAAACTGTTACAAGGGTACATCTAACTCAATTACATCGTCTAACAATGGTGCAACTAATTAACTTTGTTGTTGTGATGAGTTTTGCCTATGAAAAACACCTCCCAAGTACACTTTGCGTCTAATATTTCATATCTTAAAATAATTAAAAATAAAATCTAATGTTATACATGTAATGCTGTTTGTTTTCACTCATTTCTCCCGAAATTCAAAAAAACAAGCATCAAATTTTGTTTAATTGCTCATGTCACTACTACAAATTTAATCAAAAGATGCGGTTAAATTGGCTATAAGATGCGGTTTTAGACCCGCATCTTATGGCAAGGCATCTTTTGGCTATATGCCAAATAATGCGGGTCCAAGAGATGCGGTTTTAGAACCGCATCTTTTGATATATTAACAAAAAACTATTTTTTCCTAATATACTCAAGAGATGGGGTTCTAGAACCGCATTTTTTGATATATTAACAAGAAACTAATTTTTCCTAATGTACTTAAGAAAGACGGTTCTAAAACCACATCTCTTGGTGTTTAGGGTAAAATTATATACATATATATTGTTAATTTCCATGAAATTTTATGAAAAATTTCAAATAAATTCCTATGATTAACAAATTGCCTAAAATTAAATAAAATATAGAAAAACAACAAAATTAAATTAGAACCAATATAATATAACCCAAGAATATAAAATACAAAGGTCTCAAAGTAACACAATATTACAAAAGTTTTAAAGTAATAAAAATACATATGCAATAACTTTCCGAACTGATGTCTTCATACTTTCAACCCAAACCAACGTCTTCAATCCATACATGCAATCAGAACCGTAGAAATTCTCTAACAAAACATAACGTTACATTAATATAAAGAAGATTAAAATGTATACGCAAATGTACATATGTATAAAATGCAATCTTTAAATTCAAATCTACCCTACATAAAGATTGAAATCCATGACCTACAAGTCAGACAATATTACAAAACCAATAAGTCTACCAAATCATAAATCACAAAGACAAACCATACAAAAAGCATTTATCAAACAATGCAAAAAGCATTCATCTAATGCAAAAACATACATGTCTTGTGTCTTATGTGAAAATCAAAATCCACTATATTTTAACAAGTGCGACAATCTTCTATTTGCATATTTCAATGTGACTGTGAATATGAAAATCACCACAGAACTAAAATCCACTATATTTTAATTGATGGCTATGTAATTTTATGACAATGAATATGCTCCACTTGTTTACTTATCAATTGACCAAACTGAATTCCCAAGTGCAAGTGTTTAACTTAAATTGGTGGTACTTGTCATAAGAAATTGACCATGTTGAAATGCCAAAAGAGTTAAGGTCACAAGTTTTCGATATATATGCTTAAAACTTTCATAACTAATACAAATGATAAATATATTTAAAGCAAATTTACCGAGCCCTATGCTATATCAATGCCTACATGGTATCCAATTTTTGCCTTGTCCCATTTGATCAGATCACCATCCTGGTAAAAAAAGAATAAGTCAATATTAAATTTTAAACAATTTAATTAAGTCCAAAATATAAACATACACATATGCCTACAGTGGGAGATTGAAGAGACACATAGATGCTTGCTAAACCATTTGGGATTAATTCAGATAAAAAATTATAACATCAGATCAAAAATTACAGTGAGAGATTATACATTATAACATCAGATCAAAATTAATTCAGATAATTGAAGAATTAGAGGCAAGCACCAAGAGCCCGAATGGAGTTTCCAGAACTTTATGCCATTCCTGCATTCAATTAAAGGCATAAAAACTAAGAAGAAAAGAAGAGAACTCGACACTATTCCTGCATTTTGGAGGATCAAATGGAGTTCTAAAAAAAATACACACACATAGATATCTAAATTAAACCAATAAACTGGCTGGTACATATTAAATAGCTATATCATAAAGAAAGACCAGTAATACTCGATGAACAACGAATAATCAAATTAAATACAGTTAGGTTAACTAAATTTACATTGAATCGATGAAAATCGGAATTGAAGGGAGACCGCTGGTTATGAAGTGAATCAAAACTGTACATACAAGTGATACACGCATGTCTTTCACTATAACCGGTAATCTTTTCGTTTGCCAGCTCACTTTCGTCGGAAATAATAAAATATTTCTGGTGGTTATAGTGCGTTCAGAGAGAAAGCGATTCGATGAAACGGAATGAACCAAAAAAATTCAACAGGACATCAAAAATCGAATAGTTTCGTCGTTTGGGTTTGTTTTGTTCGTCTGAAACGACAACAGCGGCACGGTGGCCGGAAGTTAACTCCATTTTTCGTCGATGATGGAAGATCAACTCGTTTGAAATGAGCATGCTCTAGGATTCTCTCATTCTTCTTCGTTTTCTTTCGATTCTACTCAATTGAACCCTAGTTATGTATGTGTGTGAACAGATGTGAGAATCAAAAAGGATTTGATGAAAGTTTTAGGCGGGAAATTTTAAATTAGGAGAAAATTAGAGAGGGAAATAAAAAGATATGGGAATCGTGGGAGATTTGAGTTTAGGTGAGAGAACAAAATTAAATTTTGATTATTTAAAATAATAATTCTTTATAGGGTAAATTACACTTTTCGTCCTTTATGTTTGTATCGGATTGCAATGGATACCCTTTAACTTCAATAATTACAGTGACAGTCCTTTCTTTGTTAAAAACATTACACCCTTGGTCCTTTGACACTAACCCAGTTAAAATTTCAGTTAACTCTGATCATGTGACTTGCACATGAGGGTAAATCGGTAATTTTACTGGTTTATTTAAAATATATTATAATATTAAACAAAATAAGACAATTAAAAAATTATACATTAATCAATTATATATAAAACAATTAACTATTAAAGTTACTTTTACAGGTAAGACAAGATGAATTTCGATCATGTGATTGATCTAAACTGTATTGTTCATTCACCATCTATGGCTCAAAAGGGGTTTCTGTTTAGTATTTAGCATATGGTTGTGCTTTGTGAAAATTGAAATACTCATCATTTTGTTGTTCAGACATAACAAATTAATCAATCAACATTATACCAACTAAATTTCCTCAATAGCTCAGATCTAAACATTACATCACCCACCACCCGTTACATCGTTTTCTGCCGTCTTCACCAGCCCGTTCTTCGCTTCGATGATTTTCTGCACCTGTTTTGCAATCGATGACACGACAAGTTAAGTTTCAATTAATTTGTTGCAAACAAGTTCAAACACCTTAATAATCTCCTTAATCAGATCTGTTCGTTTGCTCTCGATTATGGATCAGATCTAGAGGTAGAGGATGCGATCGAGAGATACTAGGGATAGATTGAACCTGAAATCAGATCTAGGGTTTTCAACGACCGCCGACCATCAAATCCTATCACCTGCTTAACTCGGATCTAGAGGTAGAGGATGAGATCGATTCGATGGATTGTCACTCAAATCCCGTCGCCGACCACCCAATCCCGTCGCCTGCGTCGTTTCTGACGGTGGTGGTGAAGAGGTTGATTTTCTTATGGTGGTGGTTTGGGGCCAGTGGTAATGTGACGAAGATGGTGGTTAATGGTAATGGTTGTGATGGTGGTGGAGGTCAGAGAGGGAAAGAGAGCAGTGTGAAAGAAGGAGATGAGAGAGATGATGATTATAAGGGGAGAAGAAATAGGGGTGAAAAGACATAATTGCCCTCACATGAGGTGCATGTGACCTCACTTAACGTTTAAATTTAACCAGATTAGTGTTAAAGGACCAATGGTGTAATGTTTTTAACAAAGAAAGGACTGTCACTGTAATTATTAAAGTCAAAGGGTATCCATTGCAATCCGATACAAACATAAAGGACGAAAAATGTAATTTATCCTTCTTTATATTATATTTCAGAAGTTTTCGTTATATATTAACTTAAAAAAACTAATTTGTATTTTTATTATATACATCTACACCCAAATCCTAAAGAGTTCTTTCTAATTGGCTTGATACATCTACACCTAAATTCCAAAGAGTTTTACGTCATCAATTATAGAATATTCTCGTCTGAATTTAGCCCAAATCGTATGTTTCTCATCTCCTTCCTGAATTCAGGATACTTGTTATCAATGGTTCTCCAGTGAGGTGAATCCGCCACATGTCTTAGTTTTCAGTCAGTTACGTATCCATTTGAATGCGAGAGGAAGGCTCCTGACGCGCAAAAGGGTTAACCTTTCGTGCGAGAGGGTTGCCTTTCGGGCGACGACCACTATTTCGAGATAAAATCAGTTGGGTTTTGGTTGAACTGTTCATCTTCTCGGCTGGAATTGACTCTAACATAAATCCATAGCTATGAACTTAGCTTGTAAAGGAAAGTTGAGTGTTTGTGAGTTGAAAACTCACTTAGAGTGTTGCTGAACAAGCTCAGCTGGAAAGTGCGAAATCAGAAATTTAAAGAGAATTTCGGAGTTGTGGAAGTGGAAAAATGAAGTAGTGGGTTGGTATTTATAGGCTGACGCGGAGTTTGGGATGAGAGGGGCCTCTCATGCGAGATGGCCTTTCGCACGAGAAGGGCTTTCCCCTTTTGTTCGAAATTCAAGTTTGTTGGTTACGCGCATTTTGTCGGTTCTAAGCGTTTTAAATGTGTAAGTGCAATGCATAAGTTGATGGCGGCGTTGGTGGTTTACATTTCAAGCTTCGATTCAATGTTGATGGTGGTGTTGGTGGTTTAGGTTTCGAATTTCGCTTGAATGTTGGTTGGGTTCCGGTGAGGTGGTGGTTCTATGACAGGGTGATGGTGGCAATTCTAAGAGAGAAGGGGGGAGAGTCAGAGAGAGGGGGAAGAATGAGAGAGTGATGAATAGAATGTATTGTTTGATGATTGGATGAAACAATAATGGAACATGAACAACCCCGGTTAACCACCATTATTAATAATCCTCATAGACCACTAATCATCCTCAACAACCTCATTAACAAAAATTTAGCATTAACAACCCTCGTTAACCACCACTATCCCTAATTGATTTATCAGTCATTCTAATGGACCATTAATCATCATAAACAACCTTCATTGACACTAACGTAGCATGAACAACCCTAATTGACCGTTACTAGCCCTAATTGGTTCATCAATCATTCTAATAGACCATTGATCATTCTTAAAGCCCTTAGCATGAACAACCCTACTTGACCATCGCTAGCCCTAATTGGCCCGCCAATCATCCTAATGGACTATTGATCATCTTAAACGCCATTCATTGAAAATAATGGAACATGAACAACCTTAGTTGACTATCAGTGTCCCTAATTGGCCCATGAAGCATCCTAATGAACCATTAATCATCCTAAACACCCTTCGTTGACAATAATGGAACATGAACAACCCTAGTTGACCACAAGTGGCCCTAATTGACCTATCAATCATCCTAATGGAACATTAATCATCTTAAATTTCCTTCATTAACAAAAATGTAGCATGAATAACCCTAGTTGACCAACACTGCCCCTAATTGATCTATCAATCATCCTAATGGACCATTAACAATCCTAAACAACCTTCATCGACACTAATGTAGCATGAACAACCCTAATTAGCCCATCAATCATTCTAATAGACCATTGATCATTTTAAACGCCCTTTATTGACAATAAAAGGAACATGAATAACCCTAAATGACAACCACTGGCCCTAATTAACCTATCAATCATCCTAATGGACTACTAATCATCCTAGACATCCTTTATTAACAAAAATGTAGCATGAACAACCCTAGTTAATCACCTTTGTTCTAATTGATATATCGATCATCCTAATATACCATTAATTATCCTAAACAAGCTTCATTAACACCAATGTAGCATAAACAACTCTAGTTGACCATTACTAGCCTAATTGGTCTATTAATCTCCCTAATAGACAACTGATGACCCTTAAAGCCCTTTATTGACAAAATCGGAGCATGAACAACTCTAGTTGAGCACCATTGTCCCTACTTGACATAATAGTTATCTTAATGGACCATTAATCTGTCACACCCCAACTGATGACGGAAACATTGGGGCGCGGCACTGAGCGAAACAGATTGTCCAAGAGTTTCCATAACAACTACGATTACCAATTATTTAAGCATCACGTCCCAAACCATGACATAACAAGTAGCATAGTTATTATAGACAATTCAAGACAACTAGTTCTGTTTCGACAACTCAAATATAAATAGTTAAATTGTTCGTTTGTTTCTAGACTCTCATTCCTACTTGATTCCACAAAGCAGGTAAGCACAGCATCCTAAGCAATCGATAGAAATTGAGAGAAAAGACGGCTTGAGTGCTGCTGGTCGAATGAAGGAGCTGTCACATCACAAGTGATGTGACATGAGGGTATTTATAAGGTTTCCAAAAGAGGAAAGTGCACAAGTGTCGGATTGGTCACCGATCGGATGGCGGTTCGATCGGATGGCAATCCGATCGGATGGCCACTCGATCAGTTGGCCATTCGATCCAGGTGGCCGGCGTGTTGAGTTTTGTCGTTTCGATTCGCGTGTCGAGCATTGCGATGCGTTTCGAGTGATCGATGCGATAGTATTACCCAATAGTCACACAAATAACCTAACTACTATATCTAACATACAATCACTATAAATAACTTGCGTTTGGCGTTTGCGATTAGATTGCGATGCGATGGAATTGCGATTGCGATTGCGATTAACACCTCAACATAAACATAACATGCACAAGTAACATATAAAAGCACACACACGTAAAACAATATCCAGAACACATAATTCGAGTTGCGAATGCGATAGCTGTCACGGCCCCCGACCCGGTTTGACCCGTTTCAGGAGCCGTGGGACAGAAATCCCGTGGTATTTATTTAATTGAGTTAACAGCGGAAGATTTTAACAGGATCTTTTTCAAACTGAAATATTTCCCGATTATTTTATTTCACAATTCGGGACAAACCCTGGTATTTTACAATCATATGATTTCACGGAGAAATCTTTATTTTTCCAAAACATGTTTCTTTATTTTATACTGAGCCACTTCCTTAAGCTTGTAGTGCTTCGCGGCACTTTTCCTGGATCACAACAGATCACCTGAAACATGTTTGAAAAAGGTTTTGTCAGCGGAAAATACTGGTGAATCATTCTTTTTACTAAAACGACACATTTGTTATAATTTACAGTATTAAGAGCGATTACAATGTTTCCATATATCAACCAACTACCCACAGTATTTGTCACTCGAACATCCATCAGTAACCTCAGAGTCCAATGGTGTCTGTGACTATGGTCATATCACCCCTTGGCTAACTCGTTGTCCAATGGTGAAGTTTATCAAGTAATGTATACAAAACCTCACATACCGGCTGTAATTTGGTGACTACAAAGACTTAATCCCCGTAATTATAACTTTGATAATAAACATGCTTTTGAAATTAAATTTGATAAAAAGAGAATGACTCACATTGCAGATTTTATATGAGCAGAGCTTAGCCTACTGATTAGCCTTGTTAACCTAATTTAAATAACAATGCACACAAACTAGGTTAGTAACTAATACAGCATTTACGATAACTCACGAGATTAAACCTTCACAACGAATGACAAAGTGCGATACTTAAACATCCATCGTATTCACGACGAATGACAAAGCATTCTAATTTTTCTAAATTAAAAAAAGGATTAAAAACAGGATGCAAGTACAAAAACCCTAATGTGGGCAGCACTTAAACATCCATTGGATAGTTTAATCGATCGGACATTGAATCGTAGCAGCGATCGAGTTATTACCCTGTTGCGGCAGCACTTCGTGAATTGTGTGTGTTTTTGGACTGTTTCTACTATAACTCAGTGTACGAAATGACTTTGAACGTCGAATCAACGCAGAAAATAAAGTCCCAAAGCCTACTACTTATACCTGAAAAACCGCCCCCCTCGCGTGGCGCGAGGGGTTGCCCCCTACCATAGGGTAGCCCCGTGTAATTGCAGGCTTGCTGAGTTGGTCGTTTGATCAAATTCAATTCACACGTAAAACTGTGTGGATAATACTAACGGGATTTTACCCCCCCTGAGTTTTAGGGGCCCTGATCCTGATTCCGAGTGTTCTGAAAATTTTAGGGTTTATGCAGAATCACTTGGGTGTCTTAATTAGGGTTACCTATTGGACAATTAAAATAATAAATAGGACTTTTAATAAGAGTTGTTACAATAGCGATTAGCGATAAGTCGATTAACGATAAGCATGCGATTAAACCTCGATTATTAATAGATACTCCACATAATACAACTAAAGCGATTAAATAAAAGATTCGATTACAAGTCAAAAGTACGATTTAATTGTCAAGCAAGGAGTGACAGATTGCAATTAGCAATCTTTTCTTCCTTTGACTTTGACTTGTACTTTGACTTTTCAAAAAGCATGTTGTTACATAATCATCCTAAACAGTCTTTATTGACAAATATGTAGCACGAAGAACCTTAGTTGACCATCTTCGCTATATGTTTAAACAACATACACACGATTGTCGATATATCTTTAAACCCCATTTTATTAATCATTTAACGATACATCGATATGTACACATATACATACATTAACACATGCATATTACTATATAAGTACTTACATGCATACACAATAAATCAATAAATAAATAAAATAAATATTTGTAATCATTAAAAAAGTAATTAGTATATCATAAGAAAATTATTCATATATTATTATTTCTAACCTATAAATTACCAACATGTTTTTGCTTTATGTTGTGGTAACATGTGCATTGGGGGATTTTCAAAAAAAAATTGCATTTTGCATTTTTAACCTACAAGTTTCTATCTTTTGCATTTTAATCCCTTAACTTTTTTACTAATAACCCAAAACTTTTCATCTTTTACAATTTAACCACAACACGTTTTTGTTTTCAACTTTATACCCCCATACTTTTCATCTTTCGCAAGTTTCCCGTTTTACGTTTCGATTTGAGTGGAGTCAAATTGTGGTTTATTTTTTTCCCCTTTTTAAAAGCTCTAATTAACCTCTTTTGATTATACGTGTCAACTTTTCCGTTATACCCGCTACGTTTTCTATGTATGACTCGAGGTCACATATAATATGTTATGATTGTACGGTATAAATTTGATTTACTTTATGTTTGATCCAATCGCTATGCTTATATACGTTACATTGAGTTCAATCAGATACAACGAAGCGTGTGTTTTCATATAGTTAATACTAATAACCCAAAACTTTACATCTTTTACAATTTAACCACAACACTTTTTTGTTTTCAACTTTGTACCCCCATACTTTTCATCTTTCGCAAGTTTCCCGTTTTACGTTTTGATTTGAGTGGAGTCAAATTGTAGTTTATTTTTTTCTCTTTTTTAAAATCTCTAATTAACCTCTTTTGATTATACGTGTCAGGTTTTCCGTTATACCCGTTACGTTTTCTATGTATGACTCGAGGTCACATATAATATGTTATGATTGTACGGTATAAATTTGATTTACTTTATGTTTGATCTAATCGCTATGCTTATATAGGTTACATTGAGTTCAATCAGATACAACGAAACGTGTGTTTTCATATAGTTAATGCATCACATAACGTTTGGACTAATCAATTCGATGTTTGCGATGTACCCGCGCCGCAACGCGCGCGAAATCTTATTTCTAGTTAATACTATATATGAAAACATTTTTGTTTATATTTGTTAGAGTAAAATGCATGGATAGCCCCTGTGGTTTGGTGAAATTTCATCTTTAGTCCCCAATTTTTCAGAATTACACTCTTAGTCCCTGTGGTTTGACAAGTTGTTACTCAGATAGTCCCTAAAGCGGGTGAAGGTTACTCAGATAGTCCCTGTGGTTTGACAAGTTGTTACTCAAATAGTCCATGTGGTTTGACAAGTTGTTACTCAGACAGTCCTTGTCATTTCACACCCACTTAACCAGAAAAACTAACCGCCATCCGCTTTGGGGACTATCCGAGTAACAACTTGTCAAACTACAAGGACTAAGAGTGTAATTTTGAAAAGTTGGGGACTAAAGGTGAAATTTTATCAAACTACAGGGACTATCCGTGCATTTTACTCTATTTGTTATTTAGTATCATTAATAAAAAATATTCAATCATACGTATACAACTAATATATACTTATTTTTTTAATATTAGTTTTTGTTTATTATCGTTATATCAAGAGATGCGGTTCTAGAACCGCATCTTTTGGCTTTTGATTTTTTTTCAAAACTCCTATAAGATGCGGTTCCATAAGAACCACATCTTTTGGCCCATGTTTGTTTTGAAACATACATAAATCATTTTCAAAACACCCATAAGATGCGGTTAGAGAGGGGAACCGCATCTTTTGAAAACACCCACAACATCTTTTGATCAGTTATGTACTAGTGTGTATATAAGCCTCACATGTATAACGTATATTATTTAGGGTTATTGGATTTTATCACCCTCAACTATCGGCCTTTGGCCGTTGCCACCCGCAACTAACACTTTGACACCTGGCACCCCCAACTTGACTTTTTGTTTGCAATGACACCACCTAGTTAAATCTGCACTAACTTGGTTAGTTTTTTTGCTGACGTGGCATTTTTTGATGACGTGGCTTATTTTTGATGAGGTGTCATTATGAGATGGCAAATTTATATATATAACAATAGGTGTATGTATATGTACAGGCAAATTTATATATACAACAATATGTGTGTGTATAAATCAAATCATCATATCATCTTCATCTTCAAATCAACTCCTCAACTCCTCCGCTTCAACTCACAACTCCAAAGCCTATGACCTCCGATGATCTCTGAGAGATGATCTCTCCGACGACCTCCAAAGCCTCAACTCCTCCGCCACCACCGGTTCCGGCACCCCCACTCCACCACTCAACACCATCGCTCACAACTCACCAAATCCTAAAAACCCTAATTTCCATTTTCATCATTTTTCAGTGAAATTGATTCCTGTTGCTCATGGCGGAAGTGATGTTGAACACCACGGCGGCTGCGGTGGAGTCTACGGCGGTGACGGCGGTGAATGGTGGTAAGGGATGTGACGTTTCTTGGTTCGAGCAAGTGGGTTTCGAGACAGAATTTGGTGGGTCTCGAGACAGAAGTGAGTTTTGATGAGGGCGGTGGTGGTGGGTTTTGAAGAGGAGAGAGGGTGGCGGTGGTGGTGGATTTTGAAGATCTTGATTTGAAGATGATATATAATTTGTATGTTGGGTTTTGCAGATGATTTGGGATGAAAGATGGTATAGAATCTGTATGTTGGATTTTGTAGAATAATATAGAAGTTAGATTTTGGATTAGATTTAGGTTTTGTTTTTTTATTTGTTCTTGTTTGCATATGATTAAATTTAGCTTCTTGAATTTGCAGATGAATTTGATGATGTTTGAATATGTTCTTGATTTTCTGGGTTTTAGATGTTCTTGAAGATGATGAACGATGTCTGAAGATGAACTTTGACGATGTTTGAATATGTTTGAAGATGAAATTTGATGATGTTTGAATTTGCAGATGATTAAATTACTTAGGCCCAGATCTTCAGAATAATGAAATTAGATTACATAGGCCCAAATCTTCAGAATAATGAAATTAGAATTTGCTGATGAAATTTGATGATGTTTGAATATGTTTGAAGATGTTCTTGCTATGAAGATGTTCTGGTGTAATAGAGATATACTGCCACGTATTTGCCACGTAGTTATGTCCAAGTAATCAAGAGTGTGCCACGTCGGACAAAAAACAAACAAAGTTAGTGCAGATTTAACTGGGTGGTGTCAGTGCAAACAAAAAGTCAAGTTGGGGGTGCCAGGTGTCAAAGTGTTAATTGCGGGTGGCAACGGCCAAAGGCCGATAGTTGGGGGTGATAAAATCCAATAACCCTATTATTTATGCATATATGTAGATAGGGGAGGATCCATTGAAAAGTGGATTTTGCCTAAGTAGCATAAGAAGGATTGTGATAATGACATGTGACACTCCTAATAAGTAGAAATGAAGGGCATTTTGGTCCTTATAAATAGGAGTGAAAATGACATGTGACACCCCTTTTGTTTTTTAAAAATACAACAAAAAAATCTAGCACAAAAAAATATAGTACAAAAAAATATAGCACGAAAAAATTCAGCAAAAAAAAATGTAGTACAAAAAAATCCAGAACAAAAAATTAAGAAAAAAAATTTAAGACAAAAAAATTTAGCATAAAAATATAGTAAAAAATCCAACACAAAAAAATGTTAAACAACATAGAAATACAACACATTTTAGTGGTTTTTTTTTAGTATTCATATTCTATATAACAATATAGTACTCAAATTAAAAATAAAAAGACGCTTGAATTTACGGTGAAACTTTTATGGAAAAATAATGTCGTATAAAAAATTTATGAACATTTAAAAAATGGGGTGGGATATGCATGTGCCTTGCATGTGAAGAGAAAAAATCCATAAATAAGATTTTCCCAAGATACCATTGCGCTTCTCCTTTCTCCTACATTTTCATCTTAACCATTGATTTGAAAAACGAATGGTTAAGATTCATTCTCATCCTACTTAAGAAAAATTAATTTTTTATTTGATCTTATCTGTATGTAGATAAATGATACAAAATAGTTATAGAAAACGTAAGAATAATTTAGTTTGATAGATTTTTATGTACATATATGTAGGAAGTTCAAAAAAGTAGAAAGTTATAACCACTGAAAAAGTATTAGATGGCTTAGATTTGTGTTACGTCTTCTCGTAAAATTTATTTGTACTAAGACAATCACGAGGTTTGAACCTATACCTTCCTTCTAAGCGGCAAGTGCCTCTACCCAGTAAGCTAGCTTCACACTGGCAATAACAACTTTTGTTATGTGAGATGCTGATGACTTAAACAAGTCCTAATACATAGTGTATAAGTTTGAGATGTCCAAAACTACAATTTGTGGGAGGTTTAATTTTTAGGTGATATATATGTATAATAATGAGGTGCCTCTTACGAGGGAATTGTTATTGATACGAAACACTGATAGAAACCAAGAAAATCATATGGGCCTCATATCTACATAAATGCATTGGCATATTACTGGCTGTTTGGTAGCCTCTGAATGGTCATTAAGAGACTACTTCTTAATGGAACCATTAAGAATTTTACCAATGAGAAGGTAGAAAAATGTGACATGTGATGATTTACCATTTAGATGTTACCTCTTAACCATTCAGACTTGAGGTTACCTTTTATTTATTCAGAGGTTTTAAACCATTAAGAGGTAGCATCTGAATGGTCATTAAGAGGCTACCAAACAGCCCAGCATACAAAGTCCAATACGCCTCTACGTGGGAGAAATATGTATATATCCTCAGAGAAACCATTGCAAGAATAGCGGTGTTATAACATGCTAACAATAAATGCACAGAACTCTCCTATTGAATCTTTCACCGGAACAAAATGCGAAAATCTATTTTAATATATTAATTAATACTTATTATTAGTTGAGAGGTTGGTAGCACTGAGATTATTATTATTATTACTAGGGGAACACCCGTGCGATGCACGACATGCATAATAGTTATTGTTTTTTCCTGGAACGACGACTGATATAGATAGTGCGTGACACGGTACGAAAGTGCGAATATAGTATAGATTTTTAAAACAAAAACCGGTTTTTTTTAAAGTTAGCCGTTTGACCATGGTTATTTTGACCAAAGTCCACTCCTCGTTCGGCGCTTTGTGGTAGCACTACCAGTCAAAAAAGGCCCAAAACGCCCGAGGGTACAGTGTTCCCCCGCGTTTTTAAGACGCTTTGAGAGAGGTTTGCGCCCCACCACATGTGGTCTCACAAAACTTCAAATCTATGGACGTGTGGTTTCTCAACCCTCTTCAAAAGACGTCATAGTTTTCAAATTTTTTTATTTTTATTTTTTCTTTTTCATTGTTTTAGATGGTGTAAAATAGATGTTAAATATATATATTATACTACATACACATATACATATAAATTCAGTTTTGACATCTAAAAGTCAAATTGCAGGTTTTGTTCCCTTTTATAGATAAGAAAGCAGTTTATTATTTATTACTAAAATGTTGTATTAACTTTATTCTGCAACATATTCTTTATAAACTATGCTTACCTTGACATAACCTAATAGCTATATTTCCTTATTAGAAGTCTCTGATAATTGAAAATTAGTACATATTATTACCTTGCTGGTGAACACATTTACTCTATGTTTAGGGAACAATTTGATTAGGTTGCTGATACTGAATTGAATATCACACCAAATTACAATAGCAGTTTATATTGCTACTATTCACCCAAATCAAGCACCTTAAATAAGTCAGTGTTTCTCTATATTAAAAAAACGAACTATAACTGACGATTATTAAATTGCAACAGTCAATTCAATCCAAATACTGCAATAGAAACATAAAATCTACCACAATTCGTTGGTTAATCACGTATAGTTCTTAATCGATTAGAATCAGAAAAAAGGAAATTGACTCACCGTAACTTAAAATCAGGAAGAAAGCGAACAAAGGGGCGGAGTTTTTCGAAATCAATGACCCCTGTCTTTCATTGTTATTCCTTGAATGAGGTAAGCAAGACCCCATACTACACACTGCATACACATACATAAAAATTGGGTTCTATATTATTGTATAAACACCGATTGAAAACCCTCACATTGCATTTGATGAAACCCTATTCAATTTATGACATTCTAAAACTAAATTAAATATACAGAAAAAAACAACTTTGAATTATTTATACATATAAATGTATTATATGGGCCTTCTTCCCCTCTACTCAACAACTTTGAAGTACTTCTTAGCCTTTGATTACCTGGTCATGATTCATAGATTAGAAAAAATATAAGCCAAGAAGATCTCAACCATCAAAATACGATCCAAGGGCTAAAAAGTGGTTCCTAATTATGCAATGGTTATCATTTGAACCTTATTCCATGAGACTTGAGGTAAGATGCAAGGAGCATTCTTTTGAGTTTTAAACCATCTGTAATTAAGTTCATTATTTAATCATTATTGTTGCAATTATTAGGTATTATAGATAATAATACCCCATGAAATTACCTTTTAGTAATTTTCGTTTCTAATTGGTTAGCATCTTTTAAGTTTTAAAACCATTTATAGTTATAATTAAATTCATAATAACGTTGATTAAGTTTTTTTTATATTTAATTATTATTATTATTATTTTTATTTTTATTTCATATGATGTTCATCAATTATGTGATAAAATTGCAAATAAGGTTGTAACCTTATTTGTATGATGTTTAGCAATTACTAAACCAAATAATAATGACTTAATTATAAAATTCAATCAAGTAATCAGTTACGAAGAACTTGAAATGGAAAAGAAATGTAAATATGAGGAAGGTGATGATGTTCAACTAAGTCAAATGATTTAATTCTTTATCAAGTATTTAACAATACTTAATTTATAAAGTTATCAATTTAATTGTATTTATCAATTTATACTCATGTAGAAAGACTAATTTGTCCCTTTACTAACTTCATTGAGTTGTTGTACTATAAGCATAATATGTTGCAATTATTTAAATTTGGTTGGAACCCTTGTGAAATGCTTTATACGATAGTATAGATAAACGCAATCAATTTAAATCTTTTGCGCGGGTTGAAAACATCCGAGCCCTTAAAGTTTGCTGTCCAATCCTGTCAAACAATACCTCCTCAAATATTTCCTCTGCATCTATATTGCCTATATATAGTATCAATTAAATCACACAAAAGCATCATATGTTTAAAAAAAAATAGTAAAGTAGAAATTAAAAAAGGAAATACCAATAGGCCAAATAAATGTCTATCTCCAAATGAATAACTTTTCTCGTACCCACCCTTTTACACCTCCATATACATGAAGCTGCAAAAAAGGAAAAAGACTATAAATTTATGAACAATTAAACAATACATTGGTAAATGGTTCCAGATACTATAGTCATGCAAGGGTACCTTGATGAAGTATGAAGTGTCTGTCTTTTTGTATCCAATAACCTGTGTGTATACTTTATATGTAATATAAAATCATAATTTGAAAAAAAAAAACCACTAAATCACCACAAACATAATAAAACATCAATATAAACTCATAGATTATGTAAAAGAAAACTGTTATCCCATTTGAATATTTTAAGAAACAAACCAAAGTTTTTTCGAATAAATGTTGAAATGGGTATAAAAGAACACACCTTTCCACCAAGATAAATAAATTTCATATCAACTTATCTCTTTCTTATCTCTTTCTTTTCGACTCTAACTGGCACAATAGTAGACAAAGGAGTTGATGTTGAGTGAAATGGTGAATTTATAGCAATGATAGGAGATTCCTTAATCGATCAAATTTATTACATATTGATTGAAATTGGACCTTTGGAGTGCTTTTGCGGTTTAGCCCAATAGGTTTCGTTTATTAATTGCATTTAAGTACCGAACTTATTATTGTATTATTATAATTAATTGTGATTATATTCTCATTTAATTATTTTTTTATTTTTTAATATTAATGTAGAAAGACCATTTCACCCCTTACTAACTATTAAGTTGTTGTACCATAAGTATAAAAGATTGTAATTACTTAAATTTGGTTGGTATCCTTATAAAATGCTTTATAATATAGTATAGATAGATAGATATAGATATAGATAATTATTTTTTTTTATTTTTTAATATTAATGTAGAAAGACCATTTCACCCCTTACTAACATCATTAAGTTGTTGTACCATAAGTATAAAAGATTGTAATTACTTAAATTTGGTTGGTATTCTTATGAAATGGTTTATAATATAGTATAGATTAGGTTCTAGCATTAATGTACTGTACTATATGTTAATATGGTGTTTCATGCATTGCTTTGTTGCAAATTGTGTTGTTTTATTTGTAAATTATTATTATTATTTATAATAATCTAATTAATTTAGCCAAAATCTTGTTAATAATATATTAGAATATATATATATAGTTATTTTAATACTTTTATTATTTTAATATTATAATAATAATTCCTTTTTTTTACTGTTTAACTTTAATTTAATGATTTTTTAGTATCACGGGGTGGAATAAGCTTGGTGTCAACCGGTACTGGTATCGAAAATACCGGTACGGTCTAGTTTGGTATCGGTACAAATAGTAATTTTAATATTTTAATAATATATATAGTTTTTTAAATATTTTTATTATTTTAATATTATAATAATAATTCTTTTCTTTACTTTTTAACTTTAATTTAATGATATTTTTATGATACTTATGATCTTTCGGTTTAAATTTTATCTTAATCTATTAAATTCTGATACTAATATCATGGATAAGTTCTTAATATTTGATATCATTTGGATCCCTTTACCTATTTTTTTTATTATATGTTTTCTTTGAAAATATATTGTTGTGTTTTTATTACGAATTATATTTGAGCTACTTTTAATATATTAGTTACTTCGAAATTTAAATTTATGGTTACCTTGTCAAAGATCATTTTATAGAATAATCATAAGTTTGGAATAATTATCTTTAAACCAATTATTAAAACAAATTAAGATCAAAGTTAACTTTAAACTAATCTACCTTTATCTATAATATATTATTTAGTATAATGTGTTATTGATTGATATTAATTTTAATGATTATTGATATATAATTATTTTATTTTATTTTTTATCTTATCTCTTATTTATTTAATGTAAATTAAATGCAATTAATAGGATTTTTATAGGATGATGCATTTAAAACAACCATAAATTTTGGTTTTAAAATAGAACATATAACTAAACTTTAGAATATATATAGATTACACCTGAAATAGGAGAAACAGATAGTCAAACACCAAGCTCACCAAGAGGAGCTTCAAGCCACGTTAGTTTAGTTGGGGTACCAAGGCCTCTAGGGCCTTAATTTTCAACGCTAAATGTGTTCATGGCTATTTGTTGCTTTCTCGAGCATCACAAGA
This sequence comes from Helianthus tuberosus, assembly GCA_030545235.1. Classification (NCBI taxonomy): domain Eukaryota; kingdom Viridiplantae; phylum Streptophyta; class Magnoliopsida; order Asterales; family Asteraceae; genus Helianthus; species Helianthus tuberosus. Next base: position 68,898,435 of record CM060406.1, read on the forward strand.
TTGAACTCGCCCCAAGATATATCGCAAACACTCCTATAGAGTGACATATTACAAGGGCATCCAACCTAGTCGATATTAGAGAAAGCATTAAGTATAGAACCAGGAAAAGCATGTAGAGCCACATAATAATTTCGGTGAATGAGGAGTCTATGAGAATTTGGTACCACACGTGTAATGTAAGATACTAAGATGTGATTTAGAATGGATCGAGTAATGTGTATTTGTGAGGGCATGCATAAATGGTAATACTTTATTGACAAAAAAGTAATCTTAGGATCATATAATAATTTATCATTATCACGACTTAATTATTAGTTGCCTCGAAAAGTTTGGGGGGTCAACCTTCCGGACTTGACATATAGAACCCCTCAACTATACAATATATATAACAACAAGAACTAATCAGATAAACTTAACTGAAAACTCAATTGGATACTTAGATGAGAGATAACTTCTTTTAACAACTGGAAAGACAGTTGATTTCGAATGATAGGATCAAAAGTAAATTATTTTTGAGATAACACAACACAACCATTATAACCCTCGATATCTAGGAAAATATGCAATGTCCCCAAGTCATTTAAGAAAAATATGCACTTGAGGCAGGGGCTGACATAGGTGATGGCTTGGGTGGGCGGGCGCACCATTTGAGAAAAGTTTTCTAGTATATTTATAGGTAAAAATCTCGATCGCATCCCTTGAAAGTTTGGTTAAACCTCTGATTCACACCTCCATAAAATAATTTTTAGGTCTGCCACTGACTTGAGGCAAAGAAAAGTCAAAGAACAACCTATTTCAATGATGTCATCAATATAGATCGATAGGGGCGAAGGTTAGAAGGGGCCGGGGGGGGGGGGGGCTGACCCCCCAAACTTTTCGCTCAGTAGTGTTATGTATATAGCTTTCGTATAGAAATTTTTGGGTATATACGTTTTCGACCCCCCGGTTCTATAGAAAATTTTGGGTATATACGTTTTCGACCCCCGTCGGAGTCTCAAGCTTTGCCAACGTAGATGGACACATAAATTATTACAAATGTTTGTGCATATACATATAGAGGGGAGTTGACATTAGTGTTAGTAAACCCTATGGTTTATAGTTACTGTAATGTTAATAAAACCATGCTCAAGATGCATGCTTAGGCCATATATAAACGAGTAAAGACAATACACATGATTCGGTAGATTTCAGTCTAGAAACACGTTTTAAAAATCTAATGGAAATTAAGGAGCCCAACCTTGAGAAATAGCTGGTAAAGTGGACTACGGATTCTCGTATATCTGACTTAACCTCTCATCAAAATCAACACATGGTTGTTGGTGAAGTCTCTTTTAAACCTGAAAACGTTATATATATTTTTAGAACTAGTCGTTTACCCGCGCGATGCTGCGGGACGACCTAAATTTAAGACGTGATACTCGTTTTCTAGTTAGTTTATCAATTAGCTCACTCGTGTACCATACATATGTTAGTTTTCTTAATTATAGCATCGGGGTGGTCTATCAAGTAGGGGACCCGCGCGATGCGGCGGTGGCGACAATTTACAACACAATACTCGTTTTCCGTTATTTTATCAATCCTCTTGGGATATATTTTAGTTTACGTTTGTCGTGTTTTTATTGTTAGCATTGGTGTGGTCTATCTATGTCATAAGCCTTACAAATCTTAACTAAAAAATATTATGAGAAACAAGTAGGTCGCGCACAACAATTTCTCAACACTGAGAAACAAGAGTTCTATTTTCGATAGAATTAGATTTGCTATTCAAAAATGGGTGTGACGCAGCTTGTTGCTTGTTTACCTGACATTTTGATATAATTTTTCTTGTTTATTTTTTGTTTATATTGAAATATCAGTCATAAACATAGTAATTTAAAGATAAAATCTACATGTCAACTAAAGCCATTAAATGACATTAGGATGCAGTTTCACAAAAATATCCAAGCTAGGTGCAAATTGAATATACATATTGCAATTACAAAGCCATTAACACCAACATTTGCACATTCCATTAAAAATACAATCACATAAGGGCTTTACCAAACATTACAAGGTTGTAATTCTGGTCCATTACACAAACTGCAGCTATATGAACAGCTTTGCAACAACAATACCAAAAACAAATATCCAAGTAGTATTCAAATATTCTTTGAAGCCTGTAGTTGTTCATTTGAAGCCTATAGCTGTTGAACTGAAGCTTGTAGCTTATTCCTTAACCTTAATAAACCTGGTATAATATGGACGGATTGTTGACACATATCAGGATCAACCCATCCAATGAAATTTGTACATTTTGACCCTACAAGACAATTTGAATATTTAGTTGTAAAAAATAAGGTAACCTTCAGTGGACATGAATAGAACCAACGTCCAAGAGGCTCTAATGATTGCCCCTCCCCATGAGCAGTATATGATAGACATGGAATTCGCAGATAATGAATTGGTACACATCAAATTTATTAGGGTACACTTTTTACCAGCTATAATAGATAGCAGGCCAACAAGAGGCTAACCACAACAAAACATCAAGGTTACAACATATTACCAGCTATAATCAATAAACTAAACACCTACACGATATTAATAAAGGGGCAAACTGTACATATTAATAAATAATTCCTTATAAAGATACCTAAAAAATCATATTAGTAATTACTCTATAGAAAAAAAAATGAAATTTCATGCTCATGTAATTGATTTTCTAGTTATCTTTATATTATACAGCCACTTCAGGGGTTCCAAAAACATTTCACAACCTCAATTTAAATAGAAACGAATCCTATTGTTAGGGGTCATCTCATTGTCTCAGTGACATGAATACTATTGTTAACAATATAGTTATTATGGTTTTATGATATTTTTCACATTAATACAAGTAGTATGGTTCCAAAACTAAGAGTACAAAGAATTATTTTGTGAGATGTGACTGAACTAATACAAAAGCATTGCCAACAACCAAAGGCGAACAATATACACCGCCTACACAAGTATCGCCAACAACCACCACCGTCGCAGACATTGCTGGCAAAATGGGTTGGACGAGTCGGGTCAGAACGGGTACATTTCATGACCAGTCATTTAAAAAACGTGTTATTTTGGTTCGAGTCAGAATGGGCTATGGCGATAATGGGTTCGGGTTAGAACGGGTTTCATTATGGACCATCTGATTTAAATTAAAAAACCATGATGCGCCTGAAACGATGAAACAAAAGATGATAATGACACCAGATTTGCTCGACCAAGACAACCACCCCAAATCTCTTTAGCGAACCGACAAATGATGAAGACATCGTCTTTGAGGCCCGCTTCAGTTCTGCAAAAGCAACATCTATCAAAACCAACTGATTTTTCATCCTTCCTTTCGTGTCAGCCAGTTAATAGATGAATCGAAAGGTGATAAATAAGAGGATGATGGGTTTTCAAACCAGAGGGAGGATGGAAAATGCGCCGCTGTAAAGAGTTTAGGGTTTCAAACCAGGTCATTTTCTGGCTTGCACACTATACTCGATATACACAAGCATACCTTCGGATAGGTATTCCAGAGCCAAATAACCAGAAGTACCTGAAAGCTTAACTCTGTTCTTCGCATGCAGCTCAGTGGTAGCAAGTGCAAAATTTGAAATCTGAAATAAGTTTAATACAATTAGGTAAATCAAAAGCAAAAATATATTCTTGTTAAACTATAAAGGATCTTACTTTAGCGTTGGAATTGGAATCTATCAAAATGTTCGATGACTTGAGATCTCTATGAATCACAGGCGGGTTGCATCGTTCATGAAGATACTCTAATCCTCTGTTAAATAAAAGTCATAATCTTTTTTAAACCGGAAAAAAATAATCAGACAAGATCAAGAAATGGAAATAACATTATACCGAGCAATATCAAGTGCAACTTTCATTCTTCGATGCCAGGTTAATGTGGTTCCGTGAGTTGGTCCTAATGTTATGAAATAACACAAATGAAAATAAAAGTATAAATTAACTTGAAAAAATATGTAGAATGCAAAAGGAGAAAAAGGAAAAAGCAACCATCCCTGACATCTTCCGTCGTGGGGTTATCACCACCACCGTGTTGGAGAAAAAAAAAAGCTAGAATTATGTGACATTTGAAGGATTATGGGGCAGATCTAAAGGTTTTTGAAGAGAAAGGGAGAGAAATAGTGAGAGAAACCAGATCTAAAGGTTTAGAAAGAGAAGGCATCAGAACAGTTCTTGCAGCGTCTTCATCCACTTGACCACTTACATAGTAATGTCTGTGAACCAGCATGTATACATCTGCACCAGCAACCAGTTCTCTCTGAATTTCGTCGGTCTTCCTTAACGTAAAAGAAGTGGGCTTTCCACACAGTTCATATCTCGCTTTTACCATAGCTACAAACTCTGCAATCGGTATTATATGAAGCACTTTAAACCGCACATATATATTCAATCATCAAATAACAATACACTGTGTGGCTGAAATAAAACTATTACATAATAAGTCAAAGGTTTGACATGGTCACATGTAAATGTGTCTATTTGAACCGTGTTTAATCCCAAACGGGTGAAAATGGAAGTGCGCCGAATGTCGCCAAAAGTCTATTTTAGTGCGTACAACATCCAAAAATGTTTTGTTTAAGGAAATCAATTTATTATTGTAATCAAAGTTCACAAAACTGAGAACAAAAGGTTTGTGGGTCAACCCAACCCAACCCGCCTCATATTAAAAATGACCCTTTTCTACCAACCCATATTTCAACCTTCACAAAAAGCTCACATCAACATCAGATAGATGTCTGCCAATATCCTTAAAGGTTGTACTCTATCCATTGACCAAACCCTTGTTCTGTCATGGATGCACTCGCAAAATGATGTCCAAATGAACTAAGCTACATACACATATAGAAATTAAGAGAAAAACTAAAGCAATAGGTAAATGATTAACGGTTTTGACCCGAACATCGCACACAGGGTAATTGTGACCCATGTAGAGGACAAACTTTGCATTGAATTTCGTGCTGCATAGTTGTACTGTAGTAGATCATAAACTAATTCATAAAGACATGTATTAACTGAGACAAATAGAACATGTAACTGCATTTTATATAACATACTTGTTGAATTTAATGAAATGATAGAAGAAAATCCCGCGAGGATCTATATGAAGCTGAATAAACAGGTTCAGAATGACCTTGAGACATGAGCGGTTTAGGGTACATCAAATCATCACTGGTGTTCTTAATCTTGCCCCACATGTACATCTGCCCTGCACCTGAAATTACAAATTTGCCACTCAATCCAAGTGAACGTAAACAATCACCAAAAATTTTGTCCAAGAAGCATATAACAAAAGCGCGTACCAGCAGTAACAGCAGAATTTGCAGAACCAGTAGAAACGACTGCACCTGGAGGTAAAACATTATGCTTGGTGAAAACATCAAAACGAAGAGGGGTAAACTGGTCCTTTTGCTCTCTATGCCCAAGCCTGTATCATTGTATAATAAAATTTAATGTAACAGGATGGTAAAAAATAAGTTACTAACGGTACTTAAAATAAGAAGTACCAACCTTCCATATCCTCCAAAGCCCCACCTAGAACAAATTTACGAAGCAAGTGTTTAGTAAAGAAGAACCACATCAATTAATCATCAAAAACTTTCATTTCATCAATATTTGGTAAGAAGAGTGCAAGAAAGCTTACGTGTAAACGTAGCCCTTTGAGTCCACAGCAACTGAACACAACCACATTAGATACACATTAGTTATCAGGTTATTTAGGGGTTAAATAATTAAAAAACTGTGGTCTCAATAAAACAAGTAGTTTGGTGAGCTCACCCTTTTTTGCTGAGCCTGTACCAAGCTGACCATGTTTATTCCAACCAAAAGAAAAAGAGAGACCATCTTCGGTCGCTACGACGGTATGAGATTTCCCACTTCCTGCATTAACAACTTTGTACCTGAAACGTTTAAAAAACCAAATCAAGAAACACTAATGTTCGTTCGGTTCATTTACAACCATAGAAAGAATCATATATGACACCTGAAACAGCTGCTTTCCTAACTTCTTCATGGAAATAAAACTTGAGAAGTGGTACGAACGTTGGTGCAACCTGTTAAATATATAGATTAGCGTTTATTCATACTATAACAATAAAGTGGTGTGTGGTTTGTTCAGGTTCTAAACGGGGTTGGGGTACTTCTAGCAGGAACATCCAACCTGATATTATCATGAACCTTCTCACCATTCGCATCTTGAGGATAACCTTTACGGCGACGGTAAGTTGAAGTTTTCGATGATGTTGGGACACCATGACTCTTGGAATTCATCCCGGTTCGATCGGATCTACAACTGCTTGCATACACACACATTCAGATTTCAGGTATGAGCAAATAATCGAATTAACTGAACTGAAACCAAAATAACCTAACTGACCAAACATAAACCAAAATAACTGGACTGACCAAACCGAAACCAAAAATAATCAAATTAACCGAGCTGAAACAAACCATATTAACCGAACCAAAACCAAAACCAAAATCAGCAGCTTAAGCCTTGACCAAACTGAAACCAAACTGAACTGACCAAACCGAAACCTAAAATAATCGAATTAACAGAACTGAAATCAATATGACCTAATTGACTGAACCAAAACCAAAATAACCGAAGCAAAACCAAATTAGCAGCTTAAGCCTTAATCGAACTGAAACCAAAATAACCAAACTGATGAAACTGAAACTAAGAACTAATCAGATAAACTTAACTGAAAACTCAAATGGATACTTAGATGAGAGGTAACTTCTTTTAACAACTGGAAAGACAGTTGATTTGGAATGATAGGATCAAAAGTAAATTATTTTTGAGATAACACAACACAACCATTATAACCCTCGATATCTAGAAAAATATGTAATGTCCCCAAGTCATTTAAGAAAAATATGCACTTGAGGCAGGGGCGGACCTAGGTGATGGCTTGGGTGGGCGGGCGCACCCCTTGAGAAAAGTTTTCTAGTATATTTATAGGTAAAAATCTCGATCGCACCCCTTGAAAGTTTGGTTAAACCTCTGATTCACACCTCCATAAAATAATTCTTAGGTCTGCCACTGACTTGAGGCAAAGAAAAGTCACTCTGTTTGATCCAAAGAACAACCTATTTCAATGATGTCATCAATATAGATCGACAGGGGCGAAGGTTAGAAGGGGGCGGGGGGGGGGGGACTGACCCCCCAAACTTTTCGCTCAGTAGTGTTATGTATGTAGTTTTCGTATAGAAATTTTTGGGTATATACGTTTTCAACACCCCGGTTCTATAGAAAATTTTGGGTATATACGTTTTCGACCCCCGTCGGAGTCTCAAGCTTTGCCAACGTAGATGGACACATAAATTATTACAAATGTTTGTGCATATACATATAGAGGGGAGTTGACATTAGTGTTAGTAAACCCTATGGTTAATAGTTACTGTAATGTTAATAAAACCATGCGCAAGATGCATGCTTAGGCCATATATAAACGAGTAAAGACAATACACATGATTCGGTAGATTTCAGTCTAGAAACACGTTTTAAAAATCTAATGGAAATTAAGGAGCCCAACCTTGAGAAATAGCTGGTAAAGTGGACTACGGATTCTCGTATATCTGACTTAACGTCTCATCAAAATCAACACATGGTTGTTGGTGAAGTCTCTTTTAAACCTGAAAACATTATAATATATTTTTAGAATAGGCACAAGGGTGCATGTGCCATCTTAGAAAATCCATATAAGGAGTTTTTTAGTCATTTATCATCTTTAATAAAAGACTCTTTAGTCATTTGACATCTAGAAATTTGTAATTTAACTAACACAAGCTAATAGCAATTCCATTAATAATTAGAATATACAAAAATGGAAAATTTAGACACTTTAACGGTAGGCAAAATCCGCACGTTTTGGTGGGAATATTAAAATTTGTAACCCCTGATTTTGACAACCTGTATATTAGTGTTCACCCCGTGGTAAAAATAAGTACAAAGAAATGAAAAAAATCTAATTTTTATAAAACGTCGTATTTTAAAGGCCGTGTAAGGAAATAAAACCATTGTTATTTCACTGTATTTTATTAGTTTGTAGGCAGAGAAAAAATGAAGTGAAAATTATCGGTAAAACTAAGTGTTAAACGGAGAAATTGATTCATAACCGAAGCAACTGAAGAATAAATGATGCTTTAAAAAGATTTCAAATCCAGCAGAGTGAAGGTATGATTTATTAATCCTATAAAATCTCTATAGGAATTGTTGTTAAAAAAATTTAAAAAATTTATTATTAATTGGTGAATAATAAAATAAATAAGTTATTAACTAATTAGTGCAATAATCAATCAAAAGAATTGGGCTAAAAAGTTGAAGTTGGGCTGTTGAGTAATTGGGGTTGCTTCTTCCTAACATGGGCCGCAGGGAATTGATATTGATATTAGTGAATAAAAAACTTATAAATTCATTTTTTTTATTAGAAATATTACAATACACCTTAATACTGCTAGTGTATGTGCCCTTCATCCGATCTTTTTAAGTAAGAATTTAAATGAGATTTGTTTTTGAGTTTTTATGCTTTTGAGCATCTTTGTTAGAAAATATCTTTCTTCAACGGCTACATTGGTGAATCTGTTGAAAATATTTTATGTACTCTCAAGTTATTATCCATTTATGATGTTTTATTCGGTGGTCCATCAGTAATATACATCGATGAATGTGTTGTAGGTGATCAACCAGTGAAGCATTCATCGGTAAGTTCACTGGCAGATTCTGCCCCAGTAATGAAAAAAATATTTTTATATGTTTCTAAACTTGCAAAAAGAGATTTGATGTACCAAATTGATAGAATTACTAGTTTCTTACGATTGGTTAACTACATAAATTTATACAATTTCTATTTACTTATAGTTTTTTAGTAGAACTAATCTTATAAGAAAGTGTTTTCTACTGTTTTCAACAGAACTAATCTTTATAACAGATTTGATGTACTCAATATCTAAATATCTTGATACACTTAACCTTACAAAAACTATTAATCCGAAACATTAAAGTTCGTTGAACAATAGCGATTTGTGTCCAATTTTTTTAAATCGTTGAACAATAGGGATTTGTGTCCAATTTTTTAAAGCTATGTGCATTAATATGAATCTTTATAGTTCATTAAACAATAGCGATTTGTGTTCAGTTTGATATATTTTAAGACAATTAACCATTTTATATTTTTTTGGAAGGTGACTTTCTATGTACTGGACCAATGGTCACCGGGTTTATGTCAAAGACATTCCCCCGTCAGCCCCGCATCTGCGGACGCGATGTTCGATTGGGCCCCGGCCTGCCGCGTGAGCTGACTTCCGCCCGGAAACCATACTGCCCCCACACGAGAGACTCGCTGGGGTAACAGCTGGGTAAAACCGGGTTGCCCTCAAGACCGTTCCATGCCTCGGTAGGAGACGATCCATCATCGGGACATCCCAACCCCCAAACCGTAGACGCCGGGATTCGAACCGGGGTAGCCATTGGCAAACCCCCGGCCTCCTCCCAACTGGGCTAGGAAGCACCTTTTATAAAAATAAACTAATATTTATTACATAAAATATGGAACCATAGCTGATCGGAGCAAACTTCTTATCTAAAGATTGATCTAATCTATTAGCAATTTAATATCTTTTAATACAACTCTAAACCTTTTTAGTAATGTTTTACTTTAAAAAAGCTAACTTAATGCCTTTATTTCTTCAAAACTTGCAAGGAACACATAACTTGTGAAACAAAATACTCTATTGCTTATCTTAAAGTCATCAAAACCTATAACAAATTCTCACATGCAACATCATTCTTATTTATACCATTCAAAAATCATTTTGTTAGCTTTCTGAAAACCTTTTGGGATATCAACTTGACCACCATGAGCCCAGGAAGTGCTTCATCATCTTATGGGGTCCGAACCTTTGCCACCACGTTGATACACCGTTACAGAGCTAGCTCAATGACTGCGGCTAGTAATTCGGGCTACCAACATATAGGTGGTGGCATTAGGCGTTCCATGTTTGGGTATGGCAGTACAAGCCATCACGCGTTAAGCATTTCTAGTGGCGGCTCAATTGAAAGGCCGGAGTCTAAAGTGTGAGTGTCTTCACCTTTTGGGCTTCTTTTCGGTTCCATGATATTAGTTGAACATTGAAGAACTTGTTTTACTCACTTATGATTGGTAAACGTAGGGAACATGAAAGTAACTTGAAGGCTCAACCATCTGATCCAGATCCTCCAAGGGACAACCTCTTTTCTTGGTATATACTCTTTTAGCTTTATACAAAACAAACCATTACTACACTTTACGAAAAGTGTTCAAACAGTTTAGTCATTTCTGATGTGAATTCTGGGTCGATTCGCTAATTACTTGTTTTGAAAACGACAAACCAAACTGGCCAAGTTGGGCGATTTTACCATTTGGTTTTGACGGGTTGAAGTGAATTTTAATTTTAATTTTTAGAACTGGTATATTTATCATGATAAAGATGGCTTATAAATATAATACATAAATAACTACATATTTTAAAAATAAATATGCTTCAATAAATCAGATGATTTGGGTTTTGTTTTGTTTTGTCTCAAACATGGCAAATTAAAAACAAAATATTGAAAAATGGAAACAAGTCAAATAAGTTGAATGGACGTAGTCCATATCAAATTTAATGCATCTAAACTCCTAAGTTAGATTTCCATTTGTAATTTATAACAACCAAATCAAATAAATTACATATAAAAATATGTTTATGGGTCAACCCAACTAGATCTAACCCGTTTTAACCCGTAAAAGATGCTTGTATCAACCCGAAACCCTTTTGGCATGTTACCTAACCACTCTGACTGTCTCAACACCACTATAGACATAACCAAGTAACCAACACTGAACTAATAAAGATCATGTAATCTGGTGCAGGGTAAAATGGGTATTGGGCTCTATGTTACCTATAATGTTCTCATTTTGGAAGCAAAAATGGGATTCCATGCTAAAGCTAGAAGGCAAGCAAATTTACATTAATGTGGTTGTACTTGCTACATGATGGTTCAATTATTGAAACATATAATTGATATGTTTCAATAAACTAATGCAAAAAGAATTTAAAGATGATGATAATTGTAGGTAAGGTTGAAGGAGTTGTTAAAGAGGTGGAGGAGGTGGCCGAGGTGGTAGAAAAGGTTGCCTCTAAAACAGAAAAGTTATCGGCAGTGGTCGCAGAGAGGCTAAACAATGGTGAACTGAAAGAAGTTGCTTTAAATGTAGAGCATGTATCTAATGTCATTGCTAAGGATGCTCGAATGACGGAAGATTTCATCCACAAGGTATTTAGCAACAAACTGTTAGATTACATATTACAATTACGACTTGTTTAGTTCCAGATAAATATGTTGAATTGGGCTATGCCCTGTCTCACATGGTGGTCACTTCTTTTAAAGGCAAAAATACATCCACCCAGTACACACTTATAAGTTATAACACACGTTTGCGCCACTTCGAGGGGCCTGTTGGTCTAAACGGGTCAGTTTAGATATATTAGGCAAAGGGTAAAAGTCGGCCGTTGTGTATTATATATCATACATACTGCTAAATCATTGTATTTGTAAAGTTATAATATTATTGTTATAATATAGGTCTTATAACCAAATCTAACATGTTCATACAAAAACTACTGTATTGTTTCGACCAAAACTATATTTGACCTATCTTTGAACAGACCGGACTCGTCCATTTTGTAACATCCATGTACAATGTTTGCCTCGGCCATTTTTTGTAACAGACTTTTTTCCTTGCAGGTTGGTGATCTTAAGCAAGACTTGAAGGACTTGGAGGCTATGGTAGGACCTGTCATTGATAAAATGGAACATAAAAAGTAGACCATGAACATTTTTTTGATTAAATTTCTCATTTCTATTGGCAAAGTTGTATATTTGTTGTACAGTGTTTTTAGACACAATCAACTAGAATTTACTTTTATTCTAAGTTTCTGATAATATATATTCTTGTTTTAGTTAACTTATTGTTTTATAGTTATATGTTGTTTGATTACTACTTTTGAAAAGTGATCTCCATACACATACAAAAAACACTATTTGTTAAAATTCATGTATACATTCAGTAGATATGAAATTGATATAGTTAGTAACTTGGATAAGAACAGGCTTGTGTGTAGGGCCGTCCAATAGGTCATGGCTCTATGCTTGCTCACAATCAGCTTGTCCTGTGAATGAGCGAAGCTCGAACCAAGTTTGGCTCGCTCATTAGCTCGTTCGAATATTTTAATTTTAATTTATTTTTACATTTTAAAAGTTTACAAAAATTCTATTCTATTCTATTCTATTCTATTACTAGTAAAAGGAAACTTGCGTAAATAGTAACCTAAAAGCATGACATTTCTAGTTTTAAATTGATGCTGTCCGAATTCCAGCTGCGTATCGCAGGAACTATGTGATATGAATTATGAAACATGAAAGCCACCAATATGTGAAAGCCCAAATAAAAAGTTTGATAAAGCCCACTCAAGAATCATAATCAAAGTAACTTATTTTGCCCTGATCAGTTATTTCCTCACTTTTGGCTGGTCAACGGTATGATTCCATGACACCTATTCCAGATCTTTCAAACTCTACAAACAAACAAATAAACAACTGTCAGTTTCATTGACAAAGCATTCAACTATCACAAACATCTATCATTGAAACCATAAAGCATACTCCAGATCTTTTAACTCTACAAACAAACATATATCATTGAAACCATGGAGATTAAGATTCAATCAGTTCAGTTCATAAAACCATCAAAGTCAACCCCACAAAATCTACACCCCTTCAAGCTCTCCTTGCTGGATCAACTAGCTCCATCTTCTTACATAAATCTGATCTTCTACTATAAGGCCAATGGAGAGGTTGACATCTCAGAAATATGTGATCACCTGGTCAACTCTTTGTCAGAGGCTCTAAGTTTGTATTATCCACTAGCTGGCAGACTCACAAAAGATGGGCTGGAAGTTGATTGTATTGATCAAGGGGTCAAGTATTTGGTGACTCAAGTGAGTTCAAGCCTTGATGAATTTCTCAAACTAGATCCCAAGAATGACCATATAAGTCAACTCATATCTGCAAAGGATCTAGACACAACTCGGTTGGTTACGGTGCAGGTCAACGTCTTTGCTTGTGGTGCACTTGCTATTGGTGTGATTGCTTCACATCAAGTCACTGACGGATGCAATCTAGTCAGGTTTATTAACCAGTGGGCGAGTATGAACCGCGGAGGTGGTAGCAATATCATTGGTTCATTTGAACCTACTTTTGATAAACTAGATCTTCTGTTCCCGCCTATGAAAGTTTCATCACGTGGACACTCGTTGGTTTCGGTTGACCAAGAAGCCATGGTTGTGACAAAAAGGTTTCGGTTTAATGGGACTTCAATGTCAAAGCTAAAAGCGAAAAGTGGTTCAGCGAATGGCCAACATACTCGGGTGACACTGGTGGCTTCGTTAATATGGAAGGCTCTTATCGCGGTTGACCAAGTGAAATGTGGGAGTCTCAGGAACTGTTTATTGGCCCCGGCCATGAGTTTGAGAGGAAAGGCAAGCTCACCGGTATCAGAAAGCTCGTTTGGGAATGTATGGGCTCCCTATCCGATCCGGTTTTTGCAAAATGAAACCGGATTGGAGTTTGGTGATCTTGTGGATCTGATAGAAGACACTACAAGAAATGTTATAATGTGGGTTCAAAAGGCAAGTGGTGAAGAGATATGTAGACATGCACAGGAAAGTTACGCTTTGGCTCATGAAGAATTAGAGCACAACAAGTTTTGCATTTTTACAAGTTGGTGTCGCTTTCATATTTACGAGGCGGATTTTGGTTGGGGTAAGCCATACTGGGTGAATACTGCTGGAAGTTCAGTTGAGATGGTGACTTTAATGGATGACAAAGATGGTGATGGAATCGAAGCATGGGTTAGTTTGAACCAGAAAGAAATGTATGTATTTGAAAGTGATCAGGACATCTTAGACTTAACCTCCTAAAGAATTGCTTTAAACTATTGTTGTATGTATATCTCATCTCAATTGCAGTGAAGTTACAAACTATAGGACTGTGACCCTTCATCTTTGTATGTATGCTTTAACTTACTGTTGCATGTCTACCTCATCTTTGTTTATATTACTCATATTCCAACGGAGGGGAACCCTTCAAGAAACCTTAGGAAAGCTCATATTGGACCCATGGGCCATAAACTAATAAGCAGACTAATACAAATACTAGAATGTAAACAACTAGCAGTGTAGCACTACTTGAGGCTATCTGCAATACGAAAAGTCCATCTTATTATCTTAATACAGTTGAGCTAAATAAATGGAGGGTCTGTTTGAGTGCTTACAACCCGATCCCTGATGATTAGATCACAATCAACTTCAACATGCTTTGTTGATAGAACCCAAAAAACTGAAAGCTTTGATTACTAAGAGAACGATTACAATTAGCCACATTCGAGATAGGCTTGATCTCCAATTATAAGGTGAGAACCCTAATTTAATAACATAAACATATGCATCCAGAAAGATGACCTAATCTCCCTATTTAACATAAAAGAAACAGAAGTTAATTAACTGCTAGAAAACAACTTGTGAAACTGTTCCTGCTATTTTTTTTTGAGTTAACTGAATCTGCAGCTGGTCTAGATTTGGGTTGGATTTGGGTCGGGTTCTGGGTCACCCAATAATGGGTATGTAACAATACATCCGACCCGGACACACGACTTGTCCTCATGTCGAAAATCTGATAGTTGTGCCAAGCGATCATCCATTCAATCGTAGGCTGACCATCTTCATGGACCCCGTAACTGTCTCGGACTGAATGAAGGACCCATCGATGAACTCGCACGGAAGAAAGTTCGTGTCGACCAGGAGCTAGAATAAGCACTGAAACGTCAAAGATAGAACCAGGTGGCTGGCTAGGGTTGATTTTAACTCTTGTACTTATGAATTGTGTTTGCACCGCAACCCATTTAGAGGTGACATAAGGCTTAGTTTCTTGGGTCTTATACCAAGCACACTTTCTTTTCCCTATGAAAATTGCATCACTGGCGAGACTTATAGTCTTCGTAATAGGGTTAAACACGTGATTTGGATTGTTTGTTTTTGGGTTTTCTTTGGTAAATTCTTCTCCATGTGTTTCAAGAGAAAAATCTTCGGGAATTGTTTCTTTGACTCCAGGTATGGAATTTTCACCCGTATTTCCCTCTTTAACCTGAAGTGGCTGCGGATTGTGAGGGTCATCATCTGGTTCCATTTGATTGCTAGACCAGAAGGGTGTACCAAGCATCCTGTTCTCCAAATCGCTGCTAGATTCTTCACTGTTACGGCCATCTCGGATTACCTGAGCCTTGATCTCTGCGATATCCTTCCGCATAGAGTCTATGCTGGCTGCAATTGATGCTAAGTGAGAAGCAAGCACAACCTGATCGGTTGATGGTAGAATCGGACTGGTTGGAGTGGCTAATTGAGTAGAAATTCCTTCTTTCAATGACTCCCTCGTATCCAACTTTGCATCCAATTGTGTGGTGATGTGAACTCAGGAACTGTACCGGGTCTGCACCAACTTCGAATTTCCCGGCAATGGAACCATTTGATAGAACCCAAAAAACTGAAAGCTTTGATTACTAAGAGAACGATTACAATTACCCACATTCGAGATAGGCTTGGTCTCCAATTATAAAGTGAGAACCCTAATTTAATAACATAAACATAGACATCCAGAAAGATGACCTAATCTCCCTATTTAACATAAAAGAAACAGAAGTTAATTAACTGCTAGAAAACCACTTGTGAAACTGTTCCCGCTATTTTTTTTGAATTAACTGAATCTGCAGCTGGTCTGGATTTGGATTGGATTTGGGTCGGGTTCTGGGTCACCCAATAATGGGTATGTAACATTTGTCCTCTCACTAAAATCTTTATTCCTGGCTAAATGTATAGTTGATTGGCTATAACGATATAACCGATATAACCACATCAAGTCATTAGAAATAACCTACAGTTCTTCGAGAAGATGACAAACACATACCATCTCTAATGTGACACCTATTATCACTCTATACTTTGACTCAACACTCGATCTAGATATTGGGTATGTTTGGCAACGAGCTTTTAGGAGCTTCAAGCTTTTAAGAAAAGGCTCCAGGCCCAATAAAAGCCTTGTTTGGTTGAAACAGGCTTAAGGCTTTTAGATTAGTTGAAAAGCTCTTTTTGAAACGCTGGTAGAAGTAGCGTTTAAAAAACCTACAAGCTTTTAGGGTTAAAATTACTTGAATAACCTAAAATCTTCATCATCCCAGAACAAGAAGAACAGTCGATCGATCGCACGTAGGGCAAAGGTATGCATGTTCTTATTTAATTAGTTTCAAAAGTTTAAGTTTTGCTTTCTATTGTTGTTACTAAAATCCGACAGCCGTAAGTTCGATTTGATTACAAATCTAAAAGGGTTTGTTTGAAACACTTTCATGGAAAAAAAAAGAATCTTTATCTAGGAATTTGGGAACCCAGATGGCAAAATCTAAATTTGTGTGTCAAGATTGAAACGCTTACAAGCATGCAGAGTGTCTTTTTTTTTTTTTTGAGCTTTGACTTTACTGCCATAGAATATAATATGTTTTGTTATGATGCATGTTGCTTTCTTGGTCTCTTGTTTGTCGTTATTGTTCATGTTTTATTCAGTATTTTGTTCTTTGAGGTGTTTCCATGACTTTTTCCAGGCCTTAAGCATCCTAATCTCATTCACAGCACAATAATCCATTAACTCTTTCTTGTGGTATCAAAGTTTTAAACATGTAACCTTTATATTAGTCTTGGTTTTAACATCAGCCCAGCATCAAGTCGGTACAGAAACCGAAACCGGCCAAAACGATAAAAAAAATGAAAAAGTCGATAGCGAACCAAAACGAAACCGGAAAAACTAAACAAAAAAACCGAAACTAAAACCAACCAAAACGAAAAAAAAAAAAAAAAAAAACTGAAACCGAACCCGTTCCGATCCGAAACTTGTCCCGTTTTGGCCCGAAAATATATGAGATGGAATTTTAATTGACCAATTTTGACCCATTAAGTGAAAATATCTTACCTAAACCAACCCATATAATTTAAAAAGTAACCCAAAGTGACCCACTTGGAAGGCTTTGGGTCAAGATTGCCCCTCTACTAGTACTCCAACTATCTTCATCATTACGTGTCCCACTGAGATTAGAGTTCTCTTGAGATGAGGAATATACCCGATAGTCATGAGCTTCCAGTTGGTACAAAGAGACTTTTTTAGGGCAGTATCATTAATGCTTAGACTTTTTTTAGTCCCAATAGTCCCACTGAGATTAGTTCTGAGCCCTACATTCCATACGGGCCAGGCCCCTCTTCTAGTTTATATAGTGACTTCCAAAAATTTCCCCTATGTTTTTCAAAATTGTGGGTTCAACTTTAGTGGATGTTGATATGTTGCTTGAAGGGTACTTGATGTCTTGAGTGTAAAACTTACAGCAAAATGACTATTTTGATCAGTCAAGAATTGCAAGGGTGTTCAGGATTGCCTTTAATGGTTTTAGATGGTTTAAGTTTACCTTATAGGATTTTCATTACATGAACTGAATTGGATACAAGGGTTATTATTTGTATAGTGTTGGTAAATTTTAAGTTTTAGATGGTTTAAGTTTACCTTACGAGTTGGTAAATTTTTTTTGTTGTTGATTTGCCATATTTGAATGTAACGTGTAACAGTCTTAAGTTCTTTGATTATTATGCTGTTAAAAAATGCAATTTTTGCGACATAATTCTGATTTTGCAATTGTGTACATATGTATGTATGCGTGGTTGGTAGATGGATTCTAAAAAAGAGAAAGGGAAAAGAGAAATTTGGCCAAAAGATATGGTTTTAGAATTATGTCGGTTCCTAAACAAATTTATCACGAAGCATGGTCGAACTTCCCCATTCAAATGGGTCACTCTTCAGCCAGAGTTTGAAAAAGTTATAAACCATAAATTCGCCAGTGACAAAGCTATGAAGAACAAGTATGACAGTATGAGAAAAGAATACAACCTTTGGAAGTCACTTAAGAATGGAGAGACTGGTCTAGGTTGGAATGAAAGTACCAAGCAACTTAATTGTTCTGATGAATGATGGAAAAGAAAAATTCAGGTGACATAATATAACTCATTCAAAATTTAAATACCATATAATATTCCAGTCATAATGATAACTAAAGATTCACCATTATATTGTGTAGGAAAACCCGAAAGTTCTAACAATTATATATATGATTGTATTGGATGTATTGACGGTACACACATAGGGGCCTGCATCCCAGAGAGTCAGCAACTACCTTATATTGGTAGAAAAGGGATACCAACTTTCAACGTAATGGCAACATGTGATTTTGATATGTGTTTCACATTCGTATCGATCGGATGGGAGGGATCAGCACATGACACGCGTGTTTTCATTAACGCGACCCAAAATAGTAAATTCAACTTCCCACAACCACCTGAAGGTAATATTTCGAATTACTTACACATATATTTGGAATTGTTTCATGTTACTTTTAATAAATTCTAACGCCTTTTGTTTTTCAACCCCTTTATCAGGTAGATATTATTTGGTTGATAAAGGATATCCAGATAGAAAAGGATACCTTGTTCCATATTCCAAGACAAGATACCACCAATCTCAATTTCAAAGAGAGCCCCCGAATAATATGCAAGAAGCTTTCAATCGTTCACATTCATCTTTACGAAGTCATATTGAGAGGTCATTTGGAATTTTGAAGAAACGATTTAAGATACTTGGTAAAATGCCCAAGTATAGCGTGCAAACACAAATTGATGTTATCATGGCTACATTTGCATTGCATAACTATATACGTAATTCTCAAGAAGATTTCATGTTTACTGCAATGGAGCAACATCCAAACTACATACCACGAGATGAACTGCATGATGTTCGTAACCATGACACAAGCACTAGCGGTCTATTTGAAGGAACATCGAATGAGATGAAACATGTTCGCAACGAAATTGCTACTTTGATATGGAATGCACGGTATTAATGATTTAATAGTATTATATTATGTTATGACTGTTTGTCAATAACTATGTTTTATTTAATTGAAAATGACCATGTTTTATTCATTTGAGAAATAACTTATATATATATATATATGTATATGTATATATATATATGTATATGTATGTATATATGTGTGTGTGTGTGATTACGTTTATTGTATTATGTTTTTTTTTATTTATGCCCATTTTGGTCATTTTATACATTTTATTAAAAGCTCCAGCTACTCTGCCAAACACTTTAATATCTAAAAAGCTACAGCTACCAGCTACTAGCTACAGCTACCAGCTACCAGCCACCAGCTTCCAGCTACCAGCTAGTTTTGCCAAACATACCCATAGTGTGTTGCTTCTTACTCTTTCAAGGCTCAAGATTTCATTCACAACAAACACACAATACCAATTCGTAGAATGTCGAGAAACAGGACATCCTACCGAATCTACGTCTGAGAATCCCAATACCTGTCCATCTCCATCCTCGGTAAATACCCGAGACTAATGTGGCCCTAATCAGACTACAAAATCCACCAACCTGGTGTGGCATTAAGATATCTCAAAATACGCAGAGATTATCTCATTCCAGTGTATGGTGTGGCCATGAACAGACTCAAGACATTAACAACAAAACAATATATCATCGTGTAACTGTCAAGTAGTTAAGCTTCCCAACTAGTCGTATGCATCATTCTAGATCCTTCCTCAGCCTCCCTTCTTCACAAGAGCTTACCTATAGGAAGCATTGGGATATCAACTTGCTTGCAACACACTCACATATCAAGGACATACTTGTTTTGAAAGAAAAGTACTCATTATGGAGAAAGAGATACCTCGATGGAACCACGATTGAATGAACTGTTGGAGAATGGTAATCTTGACCTCGTCATCCTATATAATTAAGATGTCATCCACATAAAAAACTACAATAATCCTCATGCCTTTATAGTGTCTAAAGAATAAATAGTGCTCATATGTACTACAAACCATCCTGAACTCTCCCATAACACGAGACAACGAACCAAACTATGACTTGAGAGACTGCTTAAGGCCATATAAGGAGTAACGTAATCTATATAATTTCGGAGTCTCCTCCTTGATAAAGAATTTAGGATCCAAATATACCTTCTCCTCAAGGCCACCATTAAGAAATGGGTTCTTGACATTACACTAGTGGGTGGTCAATGATTAATGGCAACGAGAGCAATACAAATACCTACAAATGACCTTTTGGAAACCAGGAAGAAAGTCTCATCATAATCTGTCACACCCTGGCTTTGCGGAAGCGTGGTTAATTTTGGTGTGACTTCTTAATACCATAGCTTAATCATAACAAAGCTATATGAAATAAAATCATGCAAGATCATCCATTCGATTAAGTTTAAAACCAGAGTAACATAACATTGTCTTAAGGACTTACAACCTCATAACATAAAACATTGTCTTGAAAACCATAAACATCAACATGAAATAAACGCAGTTTAAGATTTGTGACTTGTCCAGGAAAGAGTCACATTTCCTAAACGGGGATGACCTTGGAACCCTTATGCAGCGGGAAAACATAACATACCACGCCAGATCTTTAATTTCCTGAAATACATGTAAGTTGAAAAATCAACAATAATGTTGAGCGAGTTCATGTGTAAGTGAGTAAGTAAACCTTTGTGAGTATAAAAATAGTCTTGGTATGTAGCAAATAAGGGAATTGAGATCACCAATGGTTTTCAAGGCCACTGATATATGTGAAGTGCAAATAGGGAGACTCAAACCTAGCAGATTTCGCCACGGCATTAGTATGTGGACAAAGTCACCCCGAGGTCCGTTTCTAGTTTGGCCTGGGGCTGGGCTCGCTACACCCAGATAGATCTACCGCTCCTGTCCCTCGGTCCCGACATGAGGACTAATGGCCTCATATTGCTCCTACCCACTCACATGATCTGAGTAATAAACCTCCTTACGCTAACCATACCGTGTATAAAGTACTCGTAATCATAGTAACATGTATTTCACCCCCGCAGTTAAGAAAACTGAAAACAGTTAGAGAAAAGGGGGACATGAACTCACAGTGAAGCGTCTCTACCAAGTATCTCCTGCTCACGCAGCTGTGCGACGACCTACAGGTGCTAATTTCTATTAGACGGACGGCCGTGCCTTAGCTTCATGGTTTATGTTTTTGAGAAATAGTTAGACAACTATTTCGTGTTTACATTTTGTAAATACTTGGTAGTTATTTTCCTTCCCAAGGATGGGGGATTCAATACATGTGCGTTCATAAATATTTCCGTAAGTGCGTAAGTTACGTTTAAAAATCGAGTGGTAATATAATCACCGGTGTAACTTATATATTTATGGTGAAAGCGTTCGTATTATTTTGGGATCGTTAACGTTCGTAAATATTATTTTTACTCTAAAAATAATATCTATGCATTTTCACAAAATAATCATAAACAGTGTGTGAAAATATATATTTATCACGTTAAATTTTGTGAAAATCCCACCTCCGAATATTTAGTAAATAAAGTCATGGCGAAATTCATATTTCGAAAACATGTCAAAAATAATTCTAACACTTGTAGTGTAAATAGTTCTAAGTGTTAGGTTTTTAGAAAAATTTCGCCAGAGTTTCCTCTGTAACTGGAGGTGGCCACGCTTTCAAGCGTATCATTTTCTTTAACAAATCAACTCAACAATTTTCTTTATTTGATCAGAACAACTTTTCTCACAACAACTAATCAACACATGTGTAAATTACCAAAAATTACATGAACTTGCAGTTTTTCCCAAAACTGTGGTGTAAACCCCTTAAATTTAGTAGATCTTCATATAAGGTAATTTGATCTTGTAAAAACCTCGTTTTTAGAGAAAATCCATCTTTACAACTTCCAGTCATCTTTTACAAAAACTGTTATTTTGTCGGATCTTTTCATTTCACAAGTGTTTACACACTTGTGGTTTATAAAAATCATGCTTGTTAGTGTAAGATCTATCTTTTAAAATACATGATTTCTTTGATACGTGGTTCTTTGAAAATACCACTTGCAGACACGTAGATCTGCTAGTTTTTAAACACAATGTCACAAGTAAAACTCTTTTACACAAGTTCATGATTCGCGTGTGGTAGAGTTTCACCTTTTAACCCTTGTATTATTCAAAACAAGCTTATGTTAAGATCCATGATCTTACCAAACCGGGTTAAACGATGATCCGAGCTACCACATCATAGATCGGGCCTAAATAATCATACATTTCGAATACTACGTCATTTACACAACTTATGTGCTATTAACCACCATTTTTAGTGTTTTTAGTAAACTTTAATGCTTCAAAATGCAAGAATCCGAGTTTTAATCATCATACATCTTATTAACCACCTTAGATTAGTTCAAGAACGAGTTTTAAGCATTATACCTCTAGCTCGAGGCTAGGGAAGAATCTATGCGCAAAAGAGGTGGATAAAAGCTAAGTAGAGAGGTCCTTCGCGTTCCGCTTGCACCAAGCTTCCTAATACGAGACCCTTAACGCGTGTGTGAGCTTGGAATGGCTTGATCAAAACTCGAAGATGATGGATGTGGGTGGGGTGCTCTCGGCCGAGACCTCCAAGAGAGGGAGAGAAAGTGTGGTTGTGATGTTGTGTGTGTGAAATGATCATATGTGTTAAGCCTTGATCTTATAGACAAAGTTTAGTGTTATTAACCAATGGTTACTATGTTCATTAGATATTAGACACAAGCAATAAACTAATCAACAAAAGTACAAGGGTGTCCCCTTGGGGGGACGGTTTCGGTTGGGGGGGGGGGGTACCTAGTTCGAATCCAACTAGATGATTAGGTATTAGTTAGGTTAAACCAAGTTAGTTAAGTGTTTAACCCAGTTATTAGTGTGTCACGCGTTACAGTGGGTGTTAGGGTAATCAGGGACCCTAACTGGCTCAGAAAAAGATAAATAATGAAAGTAACAATATTTTCATGTTTCGGGTATAGTCCGGTTGTTCGGTTGGATAGTAATCCGTTAAAGCGTTACTAAAGCTTTAAAGTGTCGTTAATACTCTTTTTAGTGACACAACTCATTCCTGACACTTTGGAAAGTGTCTAGTGTTATTTTTCTCATGTTTTGGCACTTTATTAGTTAGCTAAAAGCTGAATTATTTTGTAAAGTGCTGAGTTTTGTACTTAGAGTACGTTTTAGGCACATCCAGTCATAGTGACTTATCCCTAGAGACGCAGTTCCACAACCCTTATATCCCTACACTCACTACTAGTGTAGCAAAACATTTCAGGCTCTTACAGGCCTTAGAGGCAGTGTTTGCCTGATGCTGGCTTTATCAGCATGTTCAATAGGTTATCCGTTATAGTGCTACTGTGCTTTTTGTGCATCATGGTTGTCACTAGGGTTCAGCACGTAAATAATGTAGTGACGATAAGTAAAGTATGATGCAAGTAAGTACATGTATCAGATATCAAGTAGCAGTTCATCAGCTAGTTCAAACAAGCACAGTAATTAAGCAGTAATTAATCATTAGTTAAGTCGTACGGATACCTGGTTTAGTGCGGGTTGTCACATTCTCCCTCCGTTAAATAAATTTTGTCCCGAAATTTAAGTTCTGCTTGTAGACGCGGGGTTCTTAGGAAAAAGGTGAGGGTATTTCTCTTTCATCCGGTCCTCACGTTCCCAGGTGTATTCAGGACCATGTCTGGCATTCCAACGAACTTTGACGAGCTTGACACTGCTCCGGCGGGTCTTGTTAACTTTCCAATCCGTGACCTCAACAGGTTCTTCAACGAAGTGGAGCGTGTCGTCAACATGAATCTCGTCGGTGGGAATGGCAACGGTGACTTGAGTTGGACTTTTCTTTAGATTGGATACATGAAATGTATCGTGAACACCATTCAGTTCAGCAGGTAGGTCCAACTTGTATGCTACCAGTCCTATTCTTTCCAGAATTCTGAAAGGACCAATGTAGCGCGGATTTAACTTCCCACGCTTCCCGAAGCGTGCCACACCCTTCCAGGGTGAGACTTTCAATAACACCATTTCTGCAACTTGGAAATCCACATGTTTTCGGTTTGGATCCGCATAGGCCTTCTGTCTGTGGCGAGCTGCTTCGATGCGTTTAAGAATCTGCGCGATCTTATCTGTCGTCTCTTGGACGATTTCGGGACCAGCAAGCTGCCTATCACCTGCGTCAGCCCAACATAAGGGTGATCGGCACTTGCGTCCGTAAAGGGCTTCAAATGGCGCGACACCAATACTGGTGTGGTAGCTGTTGTTGTATGAAAATTCGACCAAAGGTAAATGTTTATCCCAGCTACCGCCCAAATCCATAACACACGCCCTCAGCATGTCTTCCAAAGTCTGTATCGTTCGCTCGCTCTGGCCGTCAGTTTGCGGATGAAACGCAGTGCTCAGATTCAATTGTGAGCCAAAGGCTTCTTGGAAGGATTGCCATATTCTTGACACAAACCTTCCGTCTCTATCAGAGATGATTGAGAGAGGTACTCCATGGCGCGCGACGATCTCTCTCATGTAAATTTCAGCCAATTTGCTAGTGTTATCCTTCTCCCTGATAGGTAAGAAGTGTGCTGACTTTGTTAATCGATCCACTATTACCCAAATAGTGTCCTGGCCTCTCGGCATTCTTGGCAGCTTTGTAACAAAATCCATGGAGATTTGTTCCCATTTCCACTTGGGAATCTCAGGTTGTTGTAGAAGTCCTGAAGGCTTCTGGTATTCCGCTTTAACCTTAGCGCACGTTAAACATTTGCTCACGTACACAGCAACATCGCCTTTTATCCTAGGCCACCAATAATAATCTTTGAGATCCTGGTACATCTTATCCGCTCCAGGATGGATAGAGTACCGTGATTTGTGAGCTTCATAAAAAATAACTTTCCTTAAACCACCAAACAGAGGAACCCAAATCCTTTTCTCGAAGCATAACGTTCCTTCCTCGTTTGGTACCAGTAGCTTCTCCATTCCACGGAGATATTCTTCTTCAAGGTTTCCTTCTGTAACACCCCAAAAACGGGTTTGGTAAATTAGAACCCGGTTAATATAAAGAAGTGAGTTTTAGTCTCTTATATAATTAAAATGAAACTTGAGGGACCAAAACCGTTAAGTGGGGAAACATGATGTTTATAAAATAAACTTAAAACACCACACACACATAGTGTGTGTGTGTGTGTGTCGACATCCAGGAAGAAGAAACAAGGTTCCAAACCCTAGTTTCACAAAAATCCTCCAATTGGAAGGGTAAATGAAGTCTAAATCCATAACCGAGTACGGATTAACGATCACCTTCTCAATGGGATCCTAAGGTATGTTTCAAAAGTTAGATTGGTGATCTTTCACGAAGTGGGTTATGATGTAAATTGCGAAATTGTATGAAATTGATGATGGGTATGTGTTAGAATCATCATATATAACATGGATTATGCATGGTTTAGGTTAATTTGATGTTTAATGGTGAAACCCATTTCTAGTAGTAATGTTATGAAGATGATGATGTTGCATGTGTTAAATTAAGTATGGTTTTGATGTATATGAAGTTGAATATTGTAGATTATTGTTAATGACCTTGATTTAGGATGAAAGTTATGTGAGGATTAGTGGAAATTTGATGATCTTGATATGAACTAGTAAGAAGATGCAAAGAATGCTTGTATTTTATGCTTAGGAAGTAGTATGCACACCAAGTGTATGATAAAATGTCTAAGTGAAGTTAAGATGTGAAATTTTAGAAAAGCGGCTTGACATATATGAATGATGTATGACAATGATGTAATTAGTGGTATACTAACTTGAAGAGTGTGCTTTGGATGGAACTAGTACAAGAATTCGGGTTGAATGTATGTGTTGTCAAGATTATGCATTAGAGGCTTGTACATTATGCTTGAATGGGCGATGCTCGCCATGTGTTTCTATTGATCACTTAATTGCGATTAAGAAGTGAATGTATATTAAATGTATAACATATGACCATACTAGTAAAGAGTGATGTTATGAATTACGTTAAGTTGTCTAACTTAGCTATGTGATTGTCAAATGTAGAATCATGAAAGCATAAGTATGTGTATATTGTGTATGTGAATAGGCGATCATGTAGTTGTTTGTGTCGTACAACATTATGTATGAAATGAATATCATGTCATTAATATGGTCCACTATATCAACATGAATGCGTGTTCATAAGTTGGGGGTTATATGCTAAAAGGTTGACTTTCTGAAAGTCAACCGAGAAATTATAACATGGTTAGGTATTTTGACACAAATATAAGAATCGAGAGATCAAGGAATACGTGTTAGACCAATTATGTGTTACGTGTGATAACGAATTTAGATTTCGAAGATATTGAACTATGTGATTGACGAGTCATGTCATATGCGTGTTAGTGAAAGTCAAATAGATAAAAGTTGGAAAATATGTGTTAATATGAATAAGCATGAATACTAACATAATCATGGCATGACGACATGAAAGAATAGGAACCACACTAGCACGGACCAAGCATGGAAGGCTAACGGGTCAAGATGAGGCAAGGAAGATGTTACGAACGCGGATGCACAAGGTAAGTGATTTCCGTAATCACTTCTTAGTTGTTTATGTAAGGATATGTGTTAGTAATTAAAGTATGATCATTGAGGGCAATTGAGGATGGATGGTATGAAATCGATGATTTTCGTTAAGAAGATATAACGGGTCAAAGATGGGGTTTGTTGTTATATCGGGAATAAGAGTATGAAAGGGTTACGGTATGATAATCGGGTAACGGGGATTGGGTGTGTAAACCCCAAGTACGAAACTCCGGATAGTGTAAAGGTATCTTGGTAGTAATGTTCATGCAAGTTTCGGAGTAAAACAAATGAGTTGTGTGATGAAAACAAGAATGGGTAAAGTTGTCCGGAAATGGAAATATAGGCGTAAACGCGTAAGTTAGGAATTTCCTTAACTCGGATATGGGATTTTAAGTTTATATGTTAGAATGTGAATTTACAAGCATGTAGGAAGAAACGGGAGGTTAAACGGTTCAAAAGTTACGCGCGTTTTAGTGCGTACGAACGACAAAACAACACAGCAGAAAAATGTTGTTTCTGATAGGCGTCGCCGACGCGGGTAGGTGGCGTCGCCGACGCCGCCCAGAAACCTCGTTTGTCTTCGACGCCAGTTTCCCCTGGATGACGCCAAGCCGACGCCGTTAGGCGTCGTCGACGCCTAAAGTGGCGTCTCCGACGCCCCTCCCATCATACACTTCGGGTTTTCGCCGTTTTGGCTCGTTTTGCTTGATCCGTCGTCCGTTTTGGATGTAGGAATAGTATGTACGTATGTAGTTGTGTATGTAAGTACGCATGAAGGTATGTATGAGTATATGCATGTATGTAAAGTTGTAGTAAAGGTACGTTTGTACGTGGATGTGTATGTATGTATGCTTAAGGGTATGTACGAGTGAATACATGAATGTAATGATGTAGTATAGGTATGTACGTATGTAGTTGTGTATGTAAGTACGCATGAAGGTATGTATGAGTATATGCATGTATGTAAAGTTGTAGTAAAGGTATGTTTGTACATGGATGTGTATGTATGTATGCTTAAGGGTATGTACGAGTGAATACATGAATGTAATGATGTAGTATAGGTATGTACGTATGTGGATGTGTATGTAGGTATGTATAAGGATATGTACGAGCTTATGCATGTATGTAAATATGTAGGAATGGTATGTACGTATGTAGTTGTGTATGTAAGTACGTACGGAGGTATGTATGAGTGTTTGTACGTATATAAAGTTGTAGGAAAGGTATGGATGTATGCAGATGTGTATGTATGTTTGTATGTAAGTACGTATGTATGCATGATCTAGACACATTGAGTGTTAATGGTACTAATGGTGTACCTTGAGAATGAAAAGTAATGCAGGTACATTAATGAAGCCTCACCAGGAAATGGATATGCAGATGAATTGCTTAAAGCTTAAAAGATGACGAAATGTGAAGTGTACGCGAATGATATTGTTTATATAATGTGTGCTAATGTTTTGAATGTATGTGGTGAGTGCAGGTTGTACGGATGATGAGCGATTATCACAAGGATTAGGGATCGAAGACCGAGTCACTAGAGAGATTGTACGGGGACGTTGAATATAAAATGTAGTAAACGTAAGCTATGTTTAGTTAGTAAGTAAGAGGATGACGGATTTATGAATAAGAATTATGTTAAAGTTAAATTTTAAATGAGTTGAGGTATTTATAATGAAAGGAATTTTATGGTTAGTGTTTCCGCTGCGACCTTTTTGTCAAATACGAATTAGGGTGTAACAAGTTGGTATCAGAGCCCTGGTTTGAGAGAATCAAGTGTAAGAAGGTAAGTGCTTGAACTCAAACCTGTGTGCTCTTGTGATGAGAAACCCGTACAATCCAAGACTCGGTCAAGATCCAAAGGTAAAAGAGAATGTAAGTATGTACTTATGTATACGCATAAAGAAACTGACGGTTTTGTATATGCAAGGTAAGTATAAGCGTTTGAAGAGGATGATCCGCGAGTGCGGTCAAGTACCGACACCAAGGCATGACATAAGATAAAGTTGAACCCAGGTACGTAAATTCAATATGTCGGTATATGAAATGGTAAAATGCATTAAGGGAAGAAAAATGCTAAATGAAGGACCATGATGGTATAGTAAACATGTTTTGAAAAATGATACACGTGCCGAAACCTAATTCTTCGGACATAAGGTGACAATTACACGAAGACACGAAACTAGTATGTGGATTGTGTACCTGGCCAGTACACGTGAAGCATATGACGTTCGTGGGACCGTGATAATTGATACAGGTATGTCCGTTAGAATCAAGTAGTAGGTGGACGTGAGGGTGAAGAGAAATGTAAAACTCTCAAGAACGAGAATATGAAATGCTATGCTAGAATCCGCGAGACGGATTCGAAAGATGAAATGCTATGCTAGAATCCGCGAGACGGATTCGAAAGATGAAATGCTATGCTAGAATCCGCGAGACGGATTCGAAAGATGAAATGCTATGCTAGAATCCGCGAGACGGATTCGAAAGATGAAATGCTATGCTAGAATCCGCGAGACGGATTCGAAAGATGAAATGCTATGCTAGAATCCGCGAGACGGATTCGAAACATGAAATGCTATGCTAGAATCCGCGAGACGGATTCGAAACATGAAATGCTATGCTAGAATCCGCGAGACGGATTCGAAACATGAAAGGAGTTAAAGTATAAATGAAATGTCTGAAACCGTTAGATGGATTCAAAACATAGGAGGTACGAAAGATATGAATGATGTGTTCGAATCCGCGAAACAGATTTAAGATATAAAAGACGGAACTAGTCTGAATAAGAAAAAGTCAATAACTTGACCATGTATGCGTCAAACAAGTCATATAAGTAAATGTAAGGCAAATGAACAAAAGAATGATAGGAATGAAAATATCCGAATGTGCAAGTAACGTGAGGATATGTATGGTACAAAAGATTATAGAAATGTAGAATGATGTTAGCTACGGAGTTAAGCACGTAGGTATGACGATGACATAGCAGTTTTGTTATGATAACAAAACAAGAGTTAAATGTTATACAATGTGTCTATAGAATGGAATCTTTAAGGATGAGGTGAAAGTACTAAATCCGTTATAAACGGATCATATGAGTGTAAGCATTATTATAAGTTTGAATAAATATGTATATTAACCTGTTATTAACGGGTCAAAGGAAATGAGAATGTTATATGAAAGTATGACATGGAAAGTATAGACTTGTTAAGAAGAGGAAGCCAAATTGATTGAATAATTATGAAATGAGGTAGGATGATTACTTATGATTATGATGTGACTATGAAGTCAAACATAGATGTGTGTGTGTAAGATAAATGAGAAAGGTTTCGGGGATGAAACCTCATTTAAGGGGGGTAGACTTGTAACACCCCAAAAACGGGTTTGGTAAATTAGAACCCGGTTAATATAAAGAAGTGAGTTTTAGTCTCTTATATAATTAAAATGAAACTTGAGGGACCAAAACCGTTAAGTGGGGAAACATGATGTTTATAAAATAAACTTAAAACACCACACACACATAGTGTGTGTGTGTGTGTGTCGACATCCAGGAAGAAGAAACAAGGTTCCAAACCCTAGTTTCACAAAAATCCTCCAATTGGAAGGGTAAATGAAGTCTAAATCCATAACCGAGTACGGATTAACGATCACCTTCTCAATGGGATCCTAAGGTATGTTTCAAAAGTTAGATTGGTGATCTTTCACGAAGTGGGTTATGATGTAAATTGCGAAATTGTATGAAATTGATGATGGGTATGTGTTAGAATCATCATATATAACATGGATTATGCATGGTTTAGGTTAATTTGATGTTTAATGGTGAAACCCATTTCTAGTAGTAATGTTATGAAGATGATGATGTTGCATGTGTTAAATTAAGTATGGTTTTGATGTATATGAAGTTGAATATTGTAGATTATTGTTAATGACCTTGATTTAGGATGAAAGTTATGTGAGGATTAGTGGAAATTTGATGATCTTGATATGAACTAGTAAGAAGATGCAAAGAATGCTTGTATTTTATGCTTAGGAAGTAGTATGCACACCAAGTGTATGATAAAATGTCTAAGTGAAGTTAAGATGTGAAATTTTAGAAAAGCGGCTTGACATATATGAATGATGTATGACAATGATGTAATTAGTGGTATACTAACTTGAAGAGTGTGCTTTGGATGGAACTAGTACAAGAATTCGGGTTGAATGTATGTGTTGTCAAGATTATGCATTAGAGGCTTGTACATTATGCTTGAATGGGCGATGCTCGCCATGTGTTTCTATTGATCACTTAATTGCGATTAAGAAGTGAATGTATATTAAATGTATAACATATGACCATACTAGTAAAGAGTGATGTTATGAATTACGTTAAGTTGTCTAACTTAGCTATGTGATTGTCAAATGTAGAATCATGAAAGCATAAGTATGTGTATATTGTGTATGTGAATAGGCGATCATGTAGTTGTTTGTGTCGTACAACATTATGTATGAAATGAATATCATGTCATTAATATGGTCCACTATATCAACATGAATGCGTGTTCATAAGTTGGGGGTTATATGCTAAAAGGTTGACTTTCTGAAAGTCAACCGAGAAATTATAACATGGTTAGGTATTTTGACACAAATATAAGAATCGAGAGATCAAGGAATACGTGTTAGACCAATTATGTGTTACGTGTGATAACGAATTTAGATTTCGAAGATATTGAACTATGTGATTGACGAGTCATGTCATATGCGTGTTAGTGAAAGTCAAATAGATAAAAGTTGGAAAATATGTGTTAATATGAATAAGCATGAATACTAACATAATCATGGCATGACGGCATGAAAGAATAGGAACCACACTAGCACGGACCAAGCATGGAAGGCTAACGGGTCAAGATGAGGCAAGGAAGATGTTACGAACGCGGATGCACAAGGTAAGTGATTTCCGTAATCACTTCTTAGTTGTTTACGTAAGGATATGTGTTAGTAATTAAAGTATGATCATTGAGGGCAATTGAGGATGGATGGTATGAAATCGATGATTTTCGTTAAGAAGATATAACGGGTCAAAGATGGGGTTTGTTGTTATATCGGGAATAAGAGTATGAAAGGGTTACGGTATGATAATCGGGTAACGGGGATTGGGTGTGTAAACCCCAAGTACGAAACTCCGGATAGTGTAAAGGTATCTTGGTAGTAATGTTCATGCAAGTTTCGGAGTAAAACAAATGAGTTGTGTGATGAAAACAAGAATGGGTAAAGTTGTCCGGAAATGGAAATATAGGCGTAAACGCGTAAGTTAGGAATTTCCTTAACTCGGATATGGGATTTTAAGTTTATATGTTAGAATGTGAATTTACAAGCATGTAGGAAGAAACGGGAGGTTAAACGGGTAAACGGTTCAAAAGTTACGCGCGTTTTAGTGCGTACGAACGACAAAACAACACAGCAGAAAAATGTTGTTTCTGATAGGCGTCGCCGACGCAGGTAGGTGGCGTCGCCGACGCCGCCCAGAAACCTCGTTTGTCTTCGACGCCAGTTTCCCCTGGATGACGCCAAGCCGACGCCGTTAGGCGTCGTCGACGCCTAAAGTGGCGTCTCCGACGCCCCTCCCATCATACACTTCGGGTTTTCGCCGTTTTGGCTCGTTTTGCTTGATCCGTCGTCCGTTTTGGATGTAGGAATAGTATGTACGTATGTAGTTGTGTATGTAAGTATGCATGAAGGTATGTATGAGTATATGCATGTATGTAAAGTTGTAGTAAAGGTACGTTTGTACGTGGATGTGTATGTATGTATGCTTAAGGGTATGTACGAGTGAATACATGAATGTAATGATGTAGTATAGGTATGTACGTATGTAGTTGTGTATGTAAGTACGCATGAAGGTATGTATGAGTATATGCATGTATGTAAAGTTGTAGTAAAGGTATGTTTGTACATGGATGTGTATGTATGTATGCTTAAGGGTATGTACGAGTGAATACATGAATGTGATGATGTAGTATAGGTATGTACGTATGTGGATGTGTATGTAGGTATGTATAAGGATATGTACGAGCTTATGCATGTATGTAAATATGTAGGAATGGTATGTACGTATGTAGTTGTGTATGTAAGTACGTACGGAGGTATGTATGAGTGTTTGTACGTATATAAAGTTGTAGGAAAGGTATGGATGTATGCAGATGTGTATGTATGTTTGTATGTAAGTACGTATGTATGCATGATCTAGACACATTGAGTGTTAATGGTACTAATGGTGTACCTTGAGAATGAAAAGTAATGCAGGTACATTAATGAAGCCTCACCAGGAAATGGATATGCAGATGAATTGCTTAAAGCTTAAAAGATGACGAAATGTGAAGTGTACGCGAATGATATTGTTTATATAATGTGTGCTAATGTTTTGAATGTATGTGGTGCGTGCAGGTTGTACGGATGATGAGCGATTATCACAAGGATTAGGGATCGAAGACCGAGTCACTAGAGAGATTGTACGGGGACGTTGAATATAAAATGTAGTAAACGTAAGCTATGTTTAGTTAGTAAGTAAGAGGATGACGGATTTATGAATAAGAATTATGTTAAAGTTAAATTTTAAATGAGTTGAGGTATTTATAATGAAAGGAATTTTATGGTTAGTGTTTCCGCTGCGACCTTTTTGTCAAATACGAATTAGGGTGTAACACCTTCCTTGAGAGCTTCCTTCTGCGCGGCACGAATGCACAAGGAAAGATCGGTTTGGATGATCATTTCTAAAGCTCTAACCCTTATGGGCTTGATTCTCTCTTTACGACTTAGGGCATCGGTGACTACATTCGCCTTCCCTGGGTGATACTTTATCTCGCAGTCGTAGTCGTTCAGCAACTCAACCCATCGTCTTTGTCTCATGCTGTCACACCCTGGCTTTGCGGAAGCGTGGTTAATTTTGGTGTGACTTCTTAATACCATAGCTTAATCATAACAAAGCTATATGAAATAAAATCATGCAAGATCATCCATTTGATTAAGTTTAAAACCAGAGTAACATAACATTGTCTTAGGGACTTACAACCTCATAACGTAAGACATTGTCTTGAAAACCATAAACATCAACATGAAATAAGCGCAGTTTAAGATTTGTGACTTGTCCAGGAAAGAGTCACATTTCCTAAACTGGGATGACCTTGGAACCCTTATGCAGCGGGAAAACATAACATACCGCGCCAGATCTTTAGTTTCCTGAAATACATGTAAGTTGAAAAATCAACAATAATGTTGAGCGAGTTCATGTGTAAGTGAGTAAGTAAACCTTTATGAGTATAAACATAGTCTTGGTATGTAGCAAATAAGGGAATTGAGATCACCAATGGTTTGCAAGGCCACTGATATATGTGAAGTGCAAATAGGGAGACTCAAACCTAGCAGATTTCGCCACGGCATTAGTATGTGGACAAAGTCACCCCAAGGTCCGTTTCTAGTTTGGCCTGGGGCTGGGCTCGCTACACCCAGATAGATCTACCGCTCCTGTCCCTCGGTCCCGACATGAGGACTAATGGCCTCATATTCAGCTCTTTCTGGTTGAATATATGCTGTAGCCTTTTGTGATCTGTAAAGATTGTACACTTTGTACCACAAAGGTAGTGTCTCCAGATCTTTAGTGCGAATACCACTTTGCCAAGTTCCAAATCATGTGTGGTATAGTTCTTTTCGTGCACTTTCAGTTGACGCGATGCGTAAGCAATAACCTTTTGGCGTTGCATCAACACACAACCCAATCCTTGACGCGATGCGTCGCAGTATACCACAAAATCATCAGTACCTTCCGATAGTGCTAAGATTAGCGCATTGCAGAGCTTATCCTTCAGTATCTGGAACGCTTCTTCCTGTTTGATTCCCCAATCAAACTTCTTATCTTTCTGAGTGAGGAGCGTCAAAGGTTGAGCGATTTTTGAAAAATCCTCAATGAACCTTCGATAGTAGCCAGCCAAACCCAAGAATTGTCGAATCTCGGTTGGCGTCTTTGGCGTTTCCCAATTCTTGATCGCCTCGATCTTTGTTGGATCCACATGGATTCCATCTCTATTTACCACGTGCCCAAGGAATTGGACTTCACGTAGCCAAAATTCGCACTTGGAGAATTTGGCATACAGCTGTTCCTTCTTTAGCAGCTCCAAAATAGCTCTTAGATGCTGTTCGTGCTCGGCCTTTGTTCTTGAATAGATCAAGATGTCGTCGATAAACACGATCACGAACTTGTCCAAGTACGGCTTGCAAACTCTATTCATCAAGTCCATAAAGACTGCAGGTGCGTTTGTCAAACCAAACGGCATAACAAGGAACTCGTAGTGTCCATAACGAGTTCTGAAGGCTGTCTTCGGGATACTCTCCTCTTGTATCCTTAACTGATGGTATCCAGATCGAAGATCGATCTTTGAATAAAAGCTTGAGCCTTGCAGTTGATCAAACAGATCATCGATTCTTGGCAGAGGGTATCTATTCTTGATCGTCAGCTTGTTCAGCTCCCGGTAGTCGATGCACATTCGAAAACTACCGTCCTTCTTTTTGACAAACAGGACCGGAGCTCCCCAAGGCGAGAAGCTTGGTCGGATAAATCCCTTGTCTAACAACTCTTGAAGTTGTGTCGACAGTTCCTGCATCTCAGATGGAGCAAGTCTGTAAGGTGCCTTAGCCACAGGCGCGGCGCCTGGAACTAAGTCAATGCGGAACTCTACTTGACTCTGAGGTGGCAGTCCAGGCAAGTCTTCTGGGAAGACTTCTGGATACTCCCTCACGACAGGGATGTCTTCGATCTTTGGCTCAGTAGCCTTTTTATCCACAATGTGTGCCAGAAAAGCAACACATCCTTTCTGTAAACACTTCCTTGCTTTCAAGCAGCTGATAATTCTTAACGGCGTATCGCGCTTCTCTCCGTGAACCACAATTGTCTCGCCATCTTCGGTTGGGATACGAACAATCTTTTCGTGACAAACTATCTCAGCCTTGTTGCCTGATAACCAATCCATTCCTACCACCACGTCGAAGCTTCCCAACTGGACTGGTAGTAGATCTAAAGCAAACTCACGCTCTCCTAATTCGATCACACAACCTCTGATAACTTCATTGGCTTCTACTAACTTCCCATTGGCCAATTCGATCGAGTAGGGAATATCTAACTTATTAGCGGCTAACCCAAGCATATTCTTAAATTCTAACGACACGAAGCTATAATCGGCACCAGTATCAAATAAAACGGATGCATAGCGTTGATTTACAGGGAACGTACCAGTAACAACATTGGGGTCCTGGCGCGCTTCCCTAGCTTCGATTTGGAACACTCTTCCACGGGCTTGGTTTAACTCTGGGCAGTTCTTCTTAAAATGCCCGATATCACCGCAGTTATAACATCCAAGTCTTTGCCCGTTTCCACCTCCATTTCCAGCTTGGTTGTTGTTCTGGTTTGCATTGCCAGCTTGGTTCGCAAAGTTGCCTCGATTCCCGTTTCCTCCATAGTTTCCTTGTGAGCGATTACCACCACGATTGTTATTCCTATTCCCAAATCCTCCCTGGCCTCCCCGGCCAGCACTAGCCCAACAAGAATCCTTCAAGTGGCCCGGCTTTCCACATGCTTCGCATACTTTCACACTACAATGGCCAGTATGATGGCGTTGACAGATATTACACTTGGGCTGGGTGCCCTGATATCCTTTTCCTTTCTTTCCACTACCAGCTGTAACCTGAGCTGGTGTGCCTGATCCTCCTTTCTTAACTGCCACACTGGCGCCCTGCTTGAAGTTTGAGAACTTCCGCTTGTTACCTCCTGACGACTCGACGTGAGTCTCTTTCTTCTTATGCTCAGCATCATCAAACTTGTTCAGGCGAATGGCCTCCTCTGTGAGAGCCACGCTCAAATCAATCGCCTCAGTAATGGTCGCAGGCTTGGATGAGGTTACCATGCTTATGATTTGAGGAGCTAGTCCCCAAATGAAGCGTTCAATTCTCTTGAACTCAGGAGTGACCATGTAGGGTACCACATGCGATAAGTCATGGAACCTTTGAACGTATTCTGCTATCTTTGGACCGTCCATTTTCAAGTGCCAGAACTCGGTCTCCAATCGCTGGATTTCTGCGCGGGAACAGTACTTTTTGCGCATAAGTTCCTTTAGTTCGGTCCAGGTCAGTGCGTAGGCAGCAGCTTCGCCTAGTGTCTGTACTTGTAGATTCCACCAGGATAGGGCTCCATCTAGAAACAGCCCTGAGATATAGGTGACTTGCTGATCCAGCGCGCACTTGCTTATGCGAAGAACAGATTCGGTTTTCTCAGCCCAACGAACAAAGGCGACAGCACCTCCTGTGCCATCAAAGTTTACGGGCTTGCAGTCTAAGAACTGCTTGTAGGTGCATCCATGAGGTGGATTATTGTTGTTGCCAGTGTTGCCAGAGTTGCTTCCACTAGTCCCTCCTTGAGAGGCGGCGTATTGTGCAATGGCAGCAACGATAATTTGCTGGAGTTCTGCCTCATTAGTAGGCATGTGTGTCTCACGTCTCGGCGGCATCATCTAAAATATGGTTTACGTTGGTCAGGCCATAGTGAAACGTACGTATATAGTAATAGTAATAGCACATAACATCTCATGTTATCAACACATCACAAATACCAATCACCCAACATCCCATATCATAAAAATAAGCAATCAAGCGAATCAAATATGGTGAGAATACTGCGATTGCCATATATCGAGACCACATAGTAAGTGTATCAGTACATCCCTGTGTCATACAATCATCAATCAACTAGGGGCTACATCACCCCTGTCCAAAAACTATATCATGTCAGTGTCAAATACGTCAAATACATGTCAACAAAAGTCAGGATCATAAAGTAGTCTCCAAAAATGCTGTGCAGTCCAACAATCGCCGTCTTCTCACCCTCGTCTACCCAAACAGCACTGATGAGCTCTATACAGATGGTGGTGGAGGAGGGGGAAAGTGGGTGTAAAGCAAACGACGTAACTGGAGCCAGTCCTCCCCCAGGGCTCGCTGGGTACGAATGATAGAAGCAACCTGCTGCTCTAGTGTAAAGAGACGGGCAGCATAATCTGGAGGTAAGGGTCGAAATGGCTGCAGAGGAGAGTGTGTCTGACCATGGCACTGGCATGGTGGCAGCTGAGCTCTCTCAAGCTCCTGGATGCGCTGCGTGTGCGACTCGTGCTGGGCGACAAAAGACATCAAAACGTCCTCGATGGTATACCCCATGTGGAAAGAATGGTAGGGGTCAGTAGGTGGCATAGCAGAGTCTGGTGCCCAAAGGAACGGCTCACAGGTGGGATCAAAATGTGCCACATGAAATGGAGCAACAGAGGGTGGAACAGATGACATCTGGGGCATGAAGGGAATAGACATCGGTACATGCCCAAAAGGATGGGCTGAAGAACCCTCTCCAGTCCTCGCTGGAGGTACAAACTGGGGAACCTGAAAAGAAAAATCAACATGTCGTGTATCAGGGATCTGAGGGGGAAATGGTGGAACATCCTCATCAGCAGGTATCCAACCGTGCTGTGCATGCTCATCTGGTGGATCCATGCGTGCCGCGAACAGTGCATGCTCGGGCTCTAGTGGGATGGGATCAGGTGGGGGAGCAACAAAAGGATGAACAGGTGCAATGTGCTCAACAGGTATATCAACAACAGGTAGAGGAACAACAGGATCAACAACAACATGATCGCCCTCTAACAAAGGAACATCCATGGGGAGATCACCAACAGGTGGGTCTGCTATAACAGGCTCAATAGGGATGTCAGCATGTACGGGGTCATGCTCAAGTATGGGGTCTAGAGCGGCTGCCTGCTCAGGAGCGACGACAGGCTCGGGATCATCAAAAGCCATCTCGAAGTCAAACTCGGGGTCGATAGGATCTACTGGGTCAGCTGGATCCTCCATGCGCTGATCCATAGGTATAAACTCGATATCATGATCCGGGTCGTATCCCGGGGAAAAGATAGGATCAGAATCCTCTATGTCATCATGGTCAAACGCAAAGCTGGGAATAGGTGCAACAGAGGATGCCTGGTCAGGATCAGAATCATGCGCAAAGTGCTGTGCGCTCAATGTGTGAGAAGGTGCGGATGCCACAGACTCGAAGGAGTCTGGGACAGGAGAATGTGCAGGCGAATCCTCAGCGGGAACGTCAGCGATCATCAGAAGATCGTCTGCAGGAAGAAGGGCCTCGCCCTGGATCTCATCCTCAAAGGGCTCATCCTCAAACAGGTCAATATCGCCATCAGCCTCGGCGTCAAGAAGGAAATCATAGGCTGGATAAACGGCTAAGGGTATAGGGGCCGGAATCTCTACTAGAGGTAGGTACTCAGCGGGAGGGTCATCTGCAGGCTCATCAGCACCATCGGGTAGTGCGAAAGGCTGGAAATCATCCTCGTCAGTACTGGTATAGTCAGATGTGTACACCTCGTGCTCGGAGGATGTGAGGTCATCAGATACGATAGGTATGGGTCCCGTGGTGTCCGAATCACCAGTACCGGCTGAATCCATGAGTCTGTAACATAAACACAAATATGCTCAAATAATCAGTCATACAATCAGATAATCACATAAGTCACCAAGTAAGGTATCACATAATTCTCCTAGTCCACTAGCCAAATTCCTCCCAGTCTCGAAGACTGCTCTATCCTCCACCTCGACCTCTTAGATCGAGCCTCGGTCCCCTTGACCGAGCCTCAGCCTTCATGACTGAGCCTACTCTTCCTAGCCAACTACCTTGGTCACCTAGACCAAGCCTCGATCCTCCAGACCGAGCCTCAGCCCTCCAGGCTGAGCCTATAATAAATCAACGTGTTCAACTACCTCGGTCACCTAGACCGAGCCTCGATCCTCCAGACCGAGCCTCAGCCCTCCAGGCTGAGCCTATAAATAATAAAATGTGCTCAACATTTGTTTGTAAAAAGTTTTGGATCTGGACTTAAGTGGTATGCAGTAAAATGTTTTCGTGAGAGCCCTAGTGATCATAGTCTAGACTCGAGAAAGAATCCTAGTTCGCTATGATCAGAGCTCTGATACCAAGCTGTCACACCCTGGCTTTGCGGAAGCGTGGTTAATTTTGGTGTGACTTCTTAATACCATAGCTTAATCATAACAAAGCTATATGAAATAAAATCATGCAAGATCATCCGTTCGATTAAGTTTAAAACCAGAGTAACATAACATTGTCTTAAGGACTTACAACCTCATAACATAAAACATAGTCTTGAAAACCATAAACATCAACATGAAATAAACGCAGTTTAAGATTTGTGACTTGTCCAGGAAAGAGTCACATTTCCTAAACTGGGATGACCTTGGAACCCTTATGCAGCGGGAAAACATAACATACCACGCCAGATCTTTAATTTCCTGAAATACATGTAAGTTGAAAAATCAACAATAATGTTGAGCGAGTTCATGTGTAAGTGAGTAAGTAAACCTTTGTGAGTATAAAAATAGTCTTGGTATGTAGCAAATAAGGGAATTGAGATCACCAATGGTTTGCAAGGCCACTGATATATGTGAAGTGCAAATAGGGAGACTCAAACCTAGCAGATTTCGCCACGGCATTAGTATGTGGACAAAGTCACCCCGAGGTCCGTTTCTAGTTTGGCCTGGGGCTGGGCTCGCTACACCCAGATAGATCTACCGCTCCTGTCCCTCGGTCCCGACATGAGGACTAATGGCCTCATATTGCTCCTACCCACTCACATGATCTGAGTAATAAACCTCCTTACGCTAACCATACCGTGTATAAAGTACTCGTAATCATAGTAACATGTATTTCACCCCCGCAGTTAAGAAAACTGAAAACAGTTAGAGAAAAGGGGGACATGAACTCACAGTGAAGCGTCTCTACCAAGTATCTCCTGCTCACGCAGCTGTGCGACGACCTACAGGTGCTAATTTCTATTAGACGGACGGCCGTGCCTTAGCTTCATGGTTTATGTTTTTGGGAAATAGTTAGACAACTATTTCGTGTTTACATTTTGTAAATACTTGGTAGTTATTTTCCTTCCCAAGGATGGGGGATTCAATACATGTGCGTTCATAAATATTTCCGTAAGTGCGTAAGTTACGTTTAAAAATCGAGTGGTAATATAATCACCGGTGTAACTTATATATTTATGGTGAAAGCGTTCGTATTATTTTGGGATCGTTAACGTTCGTAAATATTATTTTTACTCTAAAAATAATATCTATGCATTTTCACAAAATAATCATAAACAGTGTGTGAAAATATATATTTATCACGTTAAATTTTGTGAAAATCCCACCTCCGAATATTTAGTAAATAAAGTCATGGCGAAATTCATATTTCGAAAACATGTCAAAAATAATTCTAACACTTGTAGTGTAAATAGTTCTAAGTGTTAGGTTTTTAGAAAAATTTCGCCAGAGTTTCCTCTGTAACTGGAGGTGGCCACGCTTTCAAGCGTATCATTTTCTTTAACAAAGCAACTCAACAATTTTCTTTATTTGATCAGAACAACTTTTCTCACAACAACTAATCAACACATGTGTAAATTACCAAAAATTACATGAACTTGCAGTTTTTCCCAAAACTGTGGTGTAAACCCCTTAAATTTAGTAGATCTTCATATAAGGTAATTTGATCTTGTAAAAACCTCGTTTTTAGAGAAAATCCATCTTTACAACTTCCAGTCATCTTTTACAAAAACTGTAATTTTGTCGGATCTTTTCATTTCACAAGTGTTTACACACTTGTGGTTTATAAAAATCATGCTTGTTAGTGTAAGATCTATCTTTTAAAATACATGATTTATTTGATACGTGGTTCTTTGAAAATACCACTTGCAGACACGTAGATCTGCTAGTTTTTAAACACAATGTCACAAGTAAAACTCTTTTACACAAGTTCATGATTCGCGTGTGGTAGAGTTTCACCTTTTAACCCTTGTATTATTCAAAACAAGCTTATGTTAAGATCCATGATCTTACCAAACCGGGTTAAACGATGATCCGAGCTACCACATCATAGATCGGGCCTAAATAATCATACATTTCGAATACTACGTCATTTACACAACTTATGTGCTATTAACCACCATTTTTAGTGTTTTTAGTAAACTTTAATGCTTCAAAATGCAAGAATCCGAGTTTTAATCATCATACATCTTATTAACCACCTTAGATTAGTTCAAGAACGAGTTTTAAGCATTATACCTCTAGCTCGAGGCTAGGGAAGAATCTATGCGCAAAAGAGGTGGATAAAAGCTAAGTAGAGAGGTCCTTCGCGTTCCGCTTGCACCAAGCTTCCTAATACGAGACCCTTAACGCGTGTGTGAGCTTGGAATGGCTTGATCAAAACTCGAAGATGATGGATGTGGGTGGGGTGCTCTCGGCCGAGACCTCCAAGAGAGGGAGAGAAAGTGTGGTTGTGATGTTGTGTGTGTGAAATGATCATATGTGTTAAGCCTTGATCTTATAGACAAAGTTTAGTGTTATTAACCAATGGTTACTATGTTCATTAGATATTAGACACAAGCAATAAACTGATCAACAAAAGTACAAGGGTGTCCCCTTGGGGGGACGGTTTCGGTTGGGGGGGGGGGGGGTACCTAGTTCGAATCCAACTAGATGATTAGGTATTAGTTAGGTTAAACCAAGTTAGTTAAGTGTTTAACCCAGTTATTAGTGTGTCACGCGTTACAGTGGGTGTTAGGGTAATCAGGGACCCTAACTGGCTCAGAAAAAGATAAATAATGAAAGTAACAATATTTTCATGTTTCGGGTATAGTCCGGTTGTTCGGTTGGATAGTAATCCGTTAAAGCGTTACTAAAGCTTTAAAGTGTCGTTAATACTCTTTTTAGTGACACAACTCATTCCTGACACTTTGGAAAGTGTCTAGTGTTATTTTTCTCATGTTTTGGCACTTTATTAGTTAGCTAAAAGCTGAATTATTTTGTAAAGTGCTGAGTTTTGTACTTAGAGTACGTTTTAGGCACATCCAGTCATAGTGACTTATCCCTAGAGACGCAGTTCCACAACCCTTATATCCCTACACTCACTACTAGTGTAGCAAAACATTTCAGGCTCTTACAGGCCTTAGAGGCAGTGTTTGCCTGATGCTGGCTTTATCAGCATGTTCAATAGGTTATCCGTTATAGTGCTACTGTGCTTTTTGTGCATCATGGTTGTCACTAGGGTTCAGCACGTAAATAATGTAGTGACGATAAGTAAAGTATGATGCAAGTAAGTACATGTATCAGATATCAAGTAGCAGTTCATCAGCTAGTTCAAACAAGCACAGTAATTAAGCAGTAATTAATCATTAGTTAAGTCGTACGGATACCTGGTTTAGTGCGGGTTGTCACATAATCAATACCATATGCCTGAGAATAACCTAATGACAACGGGCAACATTTTTACATAATCAACTTAACCACCATGTAAGTTCTTTAGCATCTTATGAGGTTCGAACCGTCATTGTGTTGATATGTCGTTAGAGAGTTGTAAGACCAAAACTAGTAATTCCGACTACTAGCATATGGGCGGTGGCTTGAGG
Source organism: Helianthus tuberosus (assembly GCA_030545235.1). NCBI lineage: Eukaryota > Viridiplantae > Streptophyta > Magnoliopsida > Asterales > Asteraceae > Helianthus > Helianthus tuberosus. Next base: position 68,941,652 of record CM060406.1, read on the forward strand.
TGTTCCAACTTTGTGTATAGCATTGGCTGTTCAAGGCACCACACACTAAGCATTTCTGGTGCCAGTTCAACTAAAAGGCCAGGGTCTAGAATGTGCATCTCTTCACCTTTTCATCTTTTTAGATTTTATGATATTAATGTTTTTTTGAACGGCAACAACTATATTTAGATATAGCGAACAACAAGAAGCTAAAAGTACAAGGGGGAAAAAGACATTATACAATCGAGGAAATATTAATTGAACAGTGAAGAAATTTGTCTTTTGTGATTGGTAAACGTAGGGAACATGAAAATAATTGAAAGACTCAACGATATGATCTAGATCCTCCAAGGGCCAACATGTTTTCTTGTTATATACTCTTTCAGATTTATATAAAACAAACCATTCTTTATGTAAAGCATTCACGGTCTTGTTCATAAATAGATATAAACTATTCTTAGTCTTCTTTACCCCGCAATCTAAGGAGGATGGTCACTAATGCTTAGAATCGTCGGTGAATATAACTATTCGTAAGCCCTTGGTGAAAAGCTATCAGGTAACTGGTTGGAACATGCAAAACCCGAATCTGACCTCGTTGACCTTTTTCTTAAACAAAATGTATATCGATTTCAATGTGTTTAGTGTGTTGTTGTTAAATAGGGATTCCTGACATGTAGATGGCAATAACATTGTCGCAATACACGAAAGAGGTATGACATAGAGGACATCCAAGTTCAAGAAGCAGGTTGCATAACTCAAGTGTGAAAAGTGTATAGATAAATATTTCAACAAGTTTTAATAGTTGGACTCGCAAATATACCACACACACACGATAAGTGTACCAGTCATAGTGTAATATATGCGGTAAGACCAGATATTAAACCTAAGGACTATTTTAAGCAACTTTTAATGAATAACCTTTACCGAATACTAGTCAATTTTAAATACAATTTTTTGAGTTTTATTCAATTAAATATTAACTACAAATTAAACTAAGAAAACGAATGCTAAGCACATAATTATATGGTCGAAATCAGAAGAGAAAAGGCAACTACCTAGGCATAGGCTCCTACAGCCAAACTCGCAACTCTTAGAATTGGATAATTGATTGTTAACCAGTTTCTAAGGATACGACTAACATGGGATTACTAAGACACACTAGATCTCCTTCCGGTCTCACTAATGCTACATGACAATCCCCAAATAGGTGTGTAAGCTCACAATTTTAATTCGATTCACCTATTGGTCTCACCTGCTAGCATGCTAAGGTACCCAAGACTAGATCTCCTTCCGATCTCACTAATCACAATACACCCAAAGATGTAAAGGGGTAATCTCTTTACTATGGTTTTAGCTCCGAATTGCTAAGGATCTAAAGACTACTAGGATGGATCTACTCCCGGTCTCACCAAAAGCCATAAACTATAGAGTTAGACAACCCGATACTCTATCTCCTCCTTGTCTCAAGAATAACAGAACACAAGTTTTAGCTAAGATACAACTCTTTCCAAGGGTTTTAAGACAACAAACCACTAATCCATTATCATAATCATAAACACAAAGTAGTTGACAAAGACATGAAATTCAAATCAACTAATACAAAATTAATTAATATAAGAATCACGCAGAACAAGATCATAAAACTAAGCCAAACATATAGCATGCATACGTATCAAAACAAAGTAGATAAACAATTTACCAAAGAATGAAAAACAATCAGTAAATTCAAATGAAAAAGTGTAAATAAGTATAACTAGCAATCACCATGAGCCTAGGTAGTTTAAAAGAGTTTAGCTGATCATGGTGATGATAGACAACTTAAACTTGTTCAAAGAAATCGGATTCAACATGATTCAAAAATGAAAACAAAAGGTTTAGAAATGTTTTTTAACCAATTACAACTCTAGTCCTTCCTCTAATCCTCCTTGATCTTCAATACCAGCCAAAAATCGCCTTAAACAGTAGGTTTTTGCACCTAGAGGTGTTAAAAACGTAGCTGGGGACGAACATGAGTTTAAATAAGGTTCAAAACCCTACTATGCTGAGTTTAGGGGGTTTCACATGTCACAATGGGGCATTAAACTTGCCTCGCGACACACTTAGGGACGGGATGACGATAATTTAATCGGTCAACGCATCCGCGTTTTGGTCAAACCAATGTTTTCAGGACCAGACCGGAGGTCAACCCGGTCTCCTTACAGGGTCAAAGGTCGGACTGGTCCGAACGATTTGACCGGGATTTAAGATCCTGATTATGTCATAAATTATATAAAAATATAGAAAAATTTCATCAATAAATTAGCAATTTAACAACATCAATTCACTAAATTTCTTCCCCAAATAAGGTCTTTATACCTAATTTGACAAATTTTATCAATAAATTAGCAATTTAACAACATCAATTCACTGATATACATCATATCATCAATGAAAAAAATAAACAAATCCTATCATAGATTTATAGAGAAACCCATTGGAGATTCAAAGCCAAAATTATAAACAAGAACATAGATTCAAAGACAAAGTTATCATAGATTCAAAGCCAAATACAAGAAAATTGCACACCCGATTCAAGAAGATGATGAATTGCTGATGAAGATAATCGAAGAAGAAGATGACAATGGTGGCTGAGTGTCACGGCCCCGACCCGGTTTGACCCGTTTCAGGAGCCGCGGGACAGAAAATCCCGTGGTATTTATTTAATTGAGTTAACAGCGGAAGATTTTAACAGGATATTTTTAAAACTGCAATTTCCCGATTATTTTATTTCACAACTCGGGATAAACCCCGGTAATTACAATCATATGATTTCACGGAGAAATCTTTATTTTTCCAAAACATGTTTCTTTATTTTATTCTGAGCCATTTCCTTAAGCTTGTAGTGCTACGCGGCACTTTTTCTGGATCACAACAGATCACCTGAAACATGTTTGAAAAAGGTTTTGTCAGTGGGAAATACTGGTGAATCATTCTTTTTACTAAAACGACCCGTTTGTTATAATTTATAGTATTAAGAGCGATTACAACGTTTCCATATATCAACCAACTACCCGCAGTATTTGTCACTCGAACATCCATCGGTAACCTCAGAGTCCAATGGTATCTGTGACTATGGTCATATCACCCCTTGGCTAACTCGTTGTCCAATGGTGACGGTTATCAAGTAATGTATACAAAACCCCACATACCGGCTGTAATTTGGTGACTACAAAGACTTAATCCCCGTAATTATAACTTTTGAAAATAAACATACTTCGGTAAACAAATTTGATAAAAAGAGAATGACTCACATTGCAGATTTATTTGAGCAGAGCCTAGCCTACTGATTAGCCTTTTAACCTAAATTTAATAACATGCACACGAACTCGGTTAGTAACTAATACAGCATTTACGATAACTCACGAGATTAAACCTTCACAACGAATGACAAAGTGCGATACTTAAACATCCATCGTATTCACGACGAATGACAAAGCATAAACCCTAATGTGGGCAGCACTTAAACATCCATTGGATAGTTTAATCGATCGGACATTGAACCGTAGCAGCGACCGAGTTAATACCCGGTATCGGAGCAGCGCCTCGCTAATATTAAAGGTAATTTCGACTTCAGAGTACTAAAACTTCATTTTTGAAGTTTGTTTCGACACCATCAGACTGTGCATGCAACAAGCTATTTATAGCTGAAAAATAGGGCTCACGCGGCCCGCGTAAACCCAAGGTTAACACTTACGCGGCCTGCGAGGCCGCCTAGTCTACGAATAGCCTTGATTGGTCATCAGTAGGTGTGACACGTAGGCGACACTTGGATCCGGAACACTTATCCGGTCAAACATGAGTTGACGCGGCACGTGTAAGACATAGATTGTCTTTTACGCGGCCCGCCTGGAACCCAGAATTTTGTTTTTCTTAATTTTTAATATGGTTTATGGTTTCAGGGGTCCGGGTTTGAACTTACGGGTATTTTTATGAAAATTTTGAGAGTCCTTACATCCTCCCCACCTTATTTAAAATCTCGTCCTCGAGATTCATGGGAATAAGTGAGGATACTTTCGCTTCATCTCCGATTCCAGCTCCCAAGTGTATTCAGGTCCTCTTTTTGAATTCCACTTGACCTTGACAAGTACTAACCGTTTATGTTTGAGAAATTTCACCTTTCTGTCTTCTATCTGAAGAGGTTTCTCAAAAAATTTTAACTTTTTGTTTACCTTTATATCTTGAAGAGGTACTACCAAAGATTCATCTGATAGGCATTTCTTGAGGTTGGATACATGAAATACGTCATGTACTCCTGCTAACTCTTCTGGTAGTTGTAAACGATAAGCAACTGGTCCTATACGTTGGATCACTGAAAATGGTCCTACGTATCTTGGACTTAGCTTTCTCTTCTTTCCGAATCGAACTACTCCTTTCCAGGGTGAAACTTTCAAGAGTACCTTGTCTCCAACTTGGAATTCTAGTGGTTTGCGTCGATTGTCAGCATAACTCTTTTGACGATCCCGAGCAGTCTTTAATCTTTCCTTGATTTGAGTGATCTTGTCAGTAGTTTCTTGTACAATCTCAGGACCTGACAATTGACTCTCTCCTATTTCTGCCCAACAAACTGGAGTTCTGCACTTTCTTCCATATAGTGCTTCAAATGGGGCAGTTTCAATGCTTGAATGATAACTATTGTTATAGGAGAATTCAATTAAGGGTAAATGATCGTCCCAGTTTCCACCAAAATCTATTACACATGCTCGGAGCATGTCTTCCACAGTTTGGATTGTTCTTTCACTTTGTCCGTCTGTCTGAGGATGATATGCCGTACTTAAATTTAGTCGAGTTCCCATTGCTTTTTGGAAACTTGTCCAAAAATGAGAAGTGAAACGAATATCCCTATCTGAAACAATGGAGAGTGGAACTCCATGTAAAGATACTACTTCGTCTACGTACAATTTGGCTAACCTTTCCATACTAAAGGTTTCCTTCATAGGTAGAAAGTGAGCTGATTTGGTTAATCGATCCACAATTACCCAAATCGCATCATTACCTTTTCTGGTTTTGGGTAACTTAGTAACAAAATCCATTGTTATGAGTTCCCATTTCCATACAGGCATTTCTAATTGTTGTAGTAGACCTGAGGGTTTCTGATGTGCTGCCTTAACTTGTGAATAAGTAAGACACTTAGAAACATATCGAGCTATGTTCTTTTTCATTCCTATCCACCAAAAGTTATTTCTTAAGTCTTGGTACATTTTATTGTTTCCAGGGTGTATGGTATACCTAGATTTATGAACTTATTCTAAAATCTTATTTCTTAATTCTCCCTGCTTAGGTACCCAAATTCTTCTTTGGTGGAATCTCCAAATTCCATCAGCTCCTTGTTCTAATTCTTTTATTCGTCCTTTCATTCCTTCAGCAGCATCCTTGATTGCTGTTTCTTGAAAAAGCTTCAGTTGTTCCATTAAATCTAACTGTAGATTTAATCTAAGAGCACGGACCCGTCGTTGTTTCTCATGGTATTTACTACTTAAGGCATCTGCAACTACATTTTCCTTTCCTTCGGGATACTGAATATCACAATCGTAGTCACTTAGGATTTCCATCCATCTCCTTTGCCTCATGTTTAATTCTTTTTGCCCAAATATATATCTTAAACTTTTGTGATCCGTATAGACAGTAAATTTACTTCCGTACAGATAATGTCTACAAATCTTAAGGGCAAAAATTATGGCTCCTAATTCTAAATCATGAGTTGTATAGTTTTCCTCGTGCTTTTTCAATTGCCTTGAAGCATATGCAATTACCTTCTTGCGTTGCATAAGCACACATCCTAATCCTAGTTTTGAAGCATCACAATATACTTCAAAATCTTCTGTTCCTTCTGGTAAGGCTAGGATTGGAGCATTTGTTAATTTCTGCTTTAAGATCCTAAAGGCTTCTTCTTGTTTAGGTCCCCATTCAAACTTAACTTCTTTACAGGTTAGCTTAGTTAATGGTACAGCTATTTTGGAAAAATCCTTAATAAACCGCCTATAGTATCCAGCTAAACCTATAAAACTTCTAATTTCCATTGCTGATTGGGGAACCTTCCATTTAGTAATTGCCTCTATCTTAGCAGGATCTACATGAATACCTTTATGATTCACCATGTGTCCTAGGAATTGTACTTCTTGTAGCCAAAATTCACACTTCGAGAATTTGGCATAAAGCTTTTCTTTTCTTAACAAAGTTAAGAGTGCATGCAAATGCTGACAATGCTCATTCTGACTTTTGGAGTAAATAAGTATATCGTCTATAATAACAATTACAAATTTATCCAAGTACGGTTTACAGATTCTATTCATCATGTCTATGAATGCGGCAGGTGCATTCGTTAATCCGAAGGGCATGACTGTAAACTTGTAATGACCATACCTAGTTCTGAAAGTAGTTTTAGGTATGTCTTCTTCTTGTACCATTAATTGATGGTATCCGGAGCGTAAATCGATCTTAGAAAAGTATCTAGCTCCTTGAAGTTGATCGAAAAGATCATCAATCCTAGGTAATGGGTATCGATTCTTAATTGTAACCTTATTCAATTCTCTATAATCAATACGCATTCTCATTGACCCATCCTTTTTCTTTACAAACAACACTGGTGCTCCCCAAGGGGATGAACTAGGTTGTATAAAACCTTTACTTAGTAATTCATCTAATTGCTTTTTCAATTCTAACATTTCTGTAGGTGCTAACCGATAAGGTGCCTTAGCTATCGGTGTAGTTCCTGGAATTAGATGAATTCTAAATTCTACTTCCCTATCTGGGGGTAATCCTGGTAATTCTTCTGGAAATACATCTGGGTATTCTGAGACTACAGGAATCTCCTTAAGTTCGTTACCCTTAGTACTAATGATTACTGAAATTATATATACTATTCCTTGCTTTCGTTCATAATTAGCAACTTTCATTACTGATATGAACTTCATGGGTTTACGTGGTTTATCTCCTGTAATCACTAACATTTCTCCGGTAGGTGCCTGAATTTCTATAGAATTCTTATCACAATGGATTCGAGCATGGTTGGCTACCAACCAATCCATTCCTAACACAACATCGAATCCGGCTAAATTCATTGGTAATAGGTTTGCATGAAATTTATGACCTGAAAGTTCTATATTTTCTTTTTGCAAAACCTTATCTATTTTAATAAAATTCCCATCTGCCGTTTCTACTGTAAAAATCTGGCTAAGGTTGGTTAAAGGTAAGTTAAGAGCTTGGCAGAATGAAGTATTGATAAAACTTTGGTTTGCACCAGAGTCAAATAATACTTTTGCGTAAATGTTGTGAACTAGGAACGTACCAGCTATTACGTCAGGAATTAGCTCGGCTTCCTGAGTAGTTAACTGGAAGGCTCGAACATTCTTCTTGGTAGCTCCGTCGGCCGGCTTGGCTTTGTTGTCTGCTGGTTTGACCAATTTAGGACATTCTGTTTTGAAATGCCCATTTTCTCCACAGTTATAGCAGATCCGGGTTTTCTTTCTGCAATCTTCTTCACGATGTCCTACAACTTTGCAAAAGTTGCAGGTTACATTACATCTTCCATAATGTTTCTTTCTGCAATTCCTGCAGAACGACGGAGTTGAAGATTGCCCTGTTCCTCTTTTCCTGAAACTACTATTATTACCTGTACGAAATCCTTGGGAAATTTTCTGAGCCAGTTCCTTTTTCCTGTTTTCATCTCTTGTACGTACCAGTTCGTCAGTTAGGGTGTTAGCTAATTCTACCGCATCGTCAATAGTACGAGGTCTCGCAGCTTTAACGATATTACGGATTTCGCTAATTAATCCCCAAATATAGCAAGAAATGAGTACTGGTTCTGGCGAAGCCAGTGTTGGTACCACTCTAGCATATTCAAAGAATGTCGAAGTATAGCCGCGACAATCTACATCCATCATTCGATGATTTAGGAACTTATTTGCCATTTGATCTTTTTCATATTCGGGACAGAATTTTCTTTCTACAAGACTCTTAAATTCTACCCAGTTCATGGCATATGCCATATTTCTTCCTTTAGCTTGAAGTACTGTATTCCACCATTCTAGCGCCCCTTCTTTGAAAAGATTTGACGCGTACATGACCTTGTCGTCCTTGACACATTTACTTATTGTAATCACTGCCTCGGTTTTCTCTAACCAACGCAGTGCTGCAGTCGCTCCTTCATTGCCTGCAAATTCAGCGGGTTTACAAGCAAGAAATTCTCTGTAAGTGCAACCAGGCGTTGCAGCTTTCATTTTCTTAGGGAGCGGAGCTTGCCGTGGTTCATTATCATGATTAGTATGATTACCGCCTCCGTTTACGCTATTACTGAAGTTATCTTCAGAAATACGTTTGCTAGGAATTATTTGTTGAGGTTCAACAGGTTTCTGGGCAGCAGCAAGTATTGCTGGAATAGCATTAGCTATTCCTTGAGCAACGGTATTTTCTATATCTTGCCTAGTCATAAATTGATCCTCTGGGTGTTGCTCGGAATGGTTAATCTTGTTTACTGGTTCATTATTAGCGTTTTCCATCTGATAATTAATATATATATAATTTATTAGTATCGAATAAATAACAATCGTACACAAAACAATCATACAATTTTCATAACACATATATAGCCAAAACTATCGATTTCTCGATTCCCATTTTTATATTTTATAATATGCGTCAATACTTACACACCATTTATCTTACAAAGTTTTATTTGTAGTTATTTTACAGACTGATTTTATTATTATTACTATTATTACACAACCATAGTTTCACCACCATCCTATCCCTGAGTACTTTTAGAAGCGACGTTCCCTCTCGTCGTACTTCCAGGAGATCTGTTCTCCTACTTCTCGAATCCCATTTCCTGCATCCACCAGTTCCTCACCAAAGTGGCGGAGTTCAGCTAAATTTTCATTGCTCATTGGTGGGTTTGGTATCGGTTTCGGGTCGAACTGAGGAAGAAAAGTATAAGGATTATTGAGCAGATTTTGAAACTGCCAATCATTAGTCCACCACTCGTCCATTCCTAAAGGTTGGGTGTGGATTATAGGTTCTGGGATTACTGGTTCCTAGTTTATTGGGATTTGATTTTCAGCAGGATAAGGGTAGATATTATTATTAATAGGCCTGGCGATATCACAGCTCACCAATGCATGATCCAATTCCTCCTGAAATGGTAACTCCTCAACTTGTCTAGAGTTTTCCCCAATTTCCATCTCTGGTTGCCTAGAACCTTCCCCAGTCTCCATTTCTACCTGCTTAGAAATTTCCCCTACTTCAATCCCCTTTCCTTTATCTAAGGGATTTTCTATTTTAGGAATCTTCCTAGTTGCGGGTTTCCTCCTGCGCACACGCCTCCATCCTACAAATCTTCTCTTTTTCTTAGGCTTGGGTTTCTCCGGAGGTGGAGCGTTATATTCCATAGGTTCTTCTATATTTGGTATATAACCAGTAAAATCTCTAGAAACCTCTATTTTCACCGGATAGAGATTTAGATTTTGAAGGGCTTCAGACAAGTCATTCATGCTGTTTAGCATATATGCAAAATACACAAAAATTTCTAAGTTAAAATTTTATAACAAAATTTCATAGATAACCTTTAAACATTATTGCATACCATGTGACTCATTTAATACAAAGGACAATTGACAATTAAAACATATTAGGGTTTACTGTAAACTTATTTATTTACTGGATAAGGTTTCTGGCTTGTAGGTGATAAGGGTGCTAAAACTTGAGTCAGAGTATTTAAAGATTTGCATTTAATGCTACAGTGGCTAGCATATAAAGATCTGCCCATTTTTCATCTAACTTGTCTTCCCATGGTGGTTTATTGCCTATTTTCTGGGTTTTCTGTAACTTTTCCATTTTCTCTTGACTTTTCCTAATAATCAAACTTCTTTTATTAGGAGAAAGTGGTTCCTCATAGTGTGCCTTTCGAACAAATATTCCTTCATCAATATCTGTTGGGTATTTTGAGGATTTTGTTTAGGATGAACTTCCCTTCTCTTTGGAAGACCTATCTAATTTAAGATAGATGTTTGAAAGCTTTTGCTTACCCATACTGTAACTAACAAATAGTCAATTAATAAAACACATAATCACAGAATAGCAATTAGTAAAATTAAGTATTTTCAAAATACTTAATAGGCTTAAATCAGTGGCTCTGATACCACCTTTTTCTGTCACGGCCCCCGACCCGGTTTGACCCGTTTCAGGAGCCGCGGGACAGAAAATCCCGTGGTATTTATTTAATTGAGTTAACAGCGGAAGATTTTAATAGGATCTTTTTAAAACTGCAATTTCCCAATTATTTTATTTCACAACTCGGGATAAACCCCGGTAATTACAATTATATGATTTCACGGAGAAATCTTTATTTTTCCAAAACATGTTTCTTTATTTTATTCTAAGCCCCTTCCTTAAGCTTGTAGTGCTACGCGGCACTTTTTCTGGATCACAACAGATCACCTGAAACATGTTTGAAAAAGGTTTTGTCAGTGGGAAATACTGGTGAATCATTCTTTTTACTAAAACGACCCGTTTGTTATAATTTACAGTATTAAGAGCGATTACAATGTTTCCATATATCAACCAACTACCCACAGTATTTGTCACTCGAACATCCATCGGTAACCTTAGAGTCCAATGGTGTCTGTGACTATGGTCATATCACCCCTTGGCTAACTCGTTGTCCAATGGTGACGGTTATCAAGTAATGTATACAAAACCCCACATACTGGCTGTAATTTGGTGACTACAAAGACTTAATCCCCGTAATTATAACTTTTGAAAATAAACATACTTTGGTAAACAAATTTGATAAAAAGAGAATGACTCACATTGCAGATTTATTTGAGCAGAGCCTAGCCTACTGATTAGCCTTTTAACCTAAATTTAATAACATGCACACGAACTCGGTTAGTAACTAATACAACATTTATGATAACTCACGAGATTAAACCTTCACAACGAATGACAAAGTGCGATACTTAAACATCCATCGTATTCACGACGAATGACAAAGCATAAACCCTAATGTGGGCAACACTTAAACATCCATTGGATAGTTTAATCGTTTGGACATTGAATCGTAGCAGCGATTGAGTTAATACCCGGTATCGGAGCAGCGCCTCGCTAATATTAAAGGTAATTTCGACTTCAGAGTACTAAAACTTCGTTTTTGAAAGTTTGTTTCAACACCATCAAACTGTGCATGCAACAAGCTATTTATAGCTGAAAAATAGGGCTCACGCGGCCCGCATAAACCCAAGGTTAACACTTATGTGGCCCGCGAGGCCGCCTAGTCTACGAATAGCCTTGATTGGTCATCAGTAGGTGTGACACGTAGGCGACACTTGGATCCGGAACACTTATCCGGTCAAACATGAGTTGACGCGACCCGCGTAAGACATAGATTGTCTTTTACGCGGCCCGCCTGGAACCCAGAATTTTGTTTTTCTTAATTTTTAATATGGTTTATGGTTTCAGGGGTCCGGGTTTGAACTTACTGGTATTTTTATGAAAATCTTGAGAGTCCTTACACTGAGCTTTTTGTGCGTACAGAAGAAAAAAGTGTAGGCGTACAGAAGAGGCTGAGTTTGTGTTTGTATTGTGCGTATAGAAAAGAAAAGAACTAAGAAGTAGGGTTTCAAATAATGGATGATTGAAAAAAAATAATAATCATACACATGACCGGTCTGACCCAATCCCATGACCCGCCGGCCCGACCACCGACCCAATGTTGAAACAGCTAAAACCACTGACCCGACCCGCTTTAGTCATCGGCTCCTTGCCGGACCGGTCTAACCGGCCGGCCCGGTTCGGGTTTAAAAACATTAGGTCAAACTCAAAAGCCACTACGCGTGTCGTGAGAGCCACCTCTTCTCAGCTCGTGACACGCCTACTTACAAAAATTTTAGAAATTGCAATTTTGACCCATGGACTTCATCTCTTACTCCAGGATGCTAGTTTCTTGGTTATTTTTGCTCTTTTTTCTTCCTTTATGCACCGGGACATGCATTAACACAAACTAATCAAATATACGCCAAAAACTAACAAAGATGACACAAATGCTAAATTAAATAGTATAAAATACATAGGACAAAAGCTTGTGTTTTGCAACACGTCAGTAACCAACAAATTTCAACAACAATATTAACTACACCTGATTATCCACCTCAACACTAGAATGAGAAATGGTAGTTTGCATCTTAGATGAACAAGATATCAAATTATTAACCAGGTAGACATAATAGCTGATGTAGAGCGTTGTGTATCTGGGCACCCAACCTAATTTGCCTCGATGTAGAAGAGCAACGTCGTTGGTAAGCTGGTGTGTGTGTAAAGACCCATTTGAATTGTCCCCTTAACATACCTTAAAATGCGTTTCAAAGCATTAAAGTGTTATGTCCTTAGGGTGTTTGGTCCTTAAGGTATGCATAGATATGCACATTTGTTGAACGAAAACAGAGATGTTTGGAAGAGTAAAAGTCAAATACTAAGGAGCCCCAACTTGACTCCTATAAGATGTGGAATCAGAAACTAGCTCCCCCGATGTGCTACTTAATTTACCAGTGGTGTCAACGGGAGTATTAACTGAATTACAATCAGCTATCTTTACCCGCAACAGAGTATTTGAAGCACGTCTTGTAACACTTCACATTTCTCTACTTTCCTTATTTAGAAAGTACTGTTGTAATTCTTTTTTTGGAAACTTGTATTTGTGTTGTATTCTATTTCGTTTCAACTTTGTAATCAGAGACTAGTGATCATAATGAAAATTCAAGTATTTTATTCACATTATTATTATTCATGTTAGACTTGTTTGCATGTTTATACTCAAAATCAATGTTTTAAACACCATTATACATGTTTCATAATTGCACGATACACATTTATGCTTATTACACGTAAAATCGACTGAAACTCATAACATAATCGAACTCGGACCTTCGAGAGGAAGGGAAGCACCTCTCTCACGAAAGGACCCCATTTTGTGCGAAAGGGCCTGTCGCTCGAACTCCCCTCTCACCCCAAACTCATCCTAAACCTATAAATAGGCACACTACTTCACTCATTTCTCCTTCCAGTCGCTCAGAAACACTCTAAAACGCTCTGAAAAATCCCTTTGTGATCAGAAGCCATTTCAATATATTTTCTATCTCTTTCTTTCATTTTATTACATTTTCTTGCATTTTAATTCCATTTCTTAAACTTTCCTTACAAATCCTCTTGATTGAACATATCTCATGGATGGTTTCAGGAGTTTGCTTGGGCAAACTGATGTTGCAAACTCACGACATGTGAGATTCAAATAAAGATTTACAAACTTTGATGTTTTACAACTTGTTCATACATTTCATTTTAATTTCTATACAAGCTTGCTGGAATCTGGTACTCATCAGACCCTCAACTTGATTCATAGTTAAGGGTTTGCATTAGGGTTAATTTCCACCAAGAAATGATGTGTTTCGGATAGATCAAACAAGTGTTTTCGACACAAACTGTCACCTTTCGCACGAAAGGGGACTATTTCATATATTTTGTTTTCGATTTCATTTCTGTTCAATATCAGTTCATCATGGATGAACACCAAACAATTTGCTAGTCACAAAGTAAGTTAACCCCGTCCAGCCTCCAACACTTGGTTTACTTATAACACCTCGCAAAATCATGACCAATAAAGTGAAGACACGTGTCATAAACCCTAAACATGTAAAAAGTTGATTTTGAGGGACTAAAGTTATCAAACAGAGAAAAGACGTTTGTGGAAGGACTAAAAGTGTCAATTTGTGAAAACTATGCTTTTAAATACCCTTATATGGTGTTCGTATTCTTAAACGATTAAATTATTGGGCGTGAGAAGCCATTCGTGAAAAACAAGTGAAACTTATAAGATGAAGGGGTTAAATGTGTCAACATGTTAATTCTTACCTCTGAGTGACCTTTTAATGATCTCGGAGCTTCGTAATGTCCAATTATATATCCAAGAATGCTAGATGATAATTATATGTGGTTTCGATAACATTATTTAAAAATTATGCAAGATTTCAAGGAAAAAAGGATTAAAATCGTCAACGAGAGAAATAGTACCTTTCCGGTGATCTCGTAACTATTCGGAAGCCTAAAAATGTTTGTATAAGTCCCAAGACACTTAAAAATCAAGTTTGGGGGTCAAAAGTGCAATAAACGAAAGTTATTTGGAGTTAATAAGGACTAGGGACTGAAAATGAAAATTTTGAAAGTTGTTTACCGGAATAAGGGTAGCGTCGCGGGGCGCGTAAGCCCCCTTTAAAGTCTACACGGGCCGCGAGAGAGCTGCTAGTGTCCAAAAAACTGGCATCTGCATGGTACAGGTCTGTCCACCGCCCTCGCATGCAAAAACTCGATACCAGGGACTGTGCTGATGGTTTTTACTGCCACAATAACACTTGTAATCATCTGGCATCACTCCATAACAGCTGGAATGATCTTAAGGACCCTCAATTCACTATATATAGGTGCCTTTGTTGCACCATTGAACTTGCACATTCAAATTTCTTTCTCTAACTTCTTCTCTGGAGCTTCCTGGATCTAAAGGAGTCTCCTCTAAGTTCAAACTTCGTGCTAGGACCTTGTGTAAGTGTTCCTAGCTTTTATAGTTCGGTTTTTAGATGTTTAAAGACCGAAAGTCAAAGTTGCCGTAAATACGCTTTGACCTTTAGGTTAAACTTTATCGGTCCAGTCTTTATTAGAAATGAAAGTGGCTACGTGATTGTAATTAGATAGGAGATAATCCCTCAAAAGGGCACCTCCTAATTACCACGTTTACTTAGTTATTTGTCGGGTCAAAGTATTAACATAAAAAGTCAAACGGGTCAGTTTTTAAATAAATTTATATATGATAATGTAGAAGCAATAAAATATGTTTTGTCACTTTAATAAATTGGTAAATATTATTAGAACATGTCTAGACATGTTCGACCCGACAATTCTGAGTTTAGGCTCGGTTCGCAACCGAAAGTCGCGAAAGTTGACATTTGCCTTGACTTTCAGTTCTTACCCGAATTAGCTTAGTTTCTTCATGCATTAAGGTTCCTCAGTGACCATATTATATAGTAGTATAACCCTCTGAGGTTTTATTACATGGTCCCTTAGTAATCTGAGTTTATATACTTGTTTCCATTATTATGCTTAAACTTTGACTATTATGCCCTTATGGTCTAAAAACGAGATTTTTGAATATGTAAGCATGCAAATAACTTAATTACTGATATATAAACGTGTCTAAATTATTTTGACATTATTTTCTTGTCTCAAACTAATGTTATGCAAGATATCATAAAATTTAACTTTTTATAAATTTAAATTGCGCTTTTATACATAAATCATGTTTAAACCCAAATTTTGGCACCAAACTCATTACCTACTGTTATGATATTATTTTTAGGGATTTTTGGAATGTTGGGTCAGATTATATACTGACTGTTAGGGATAGATTTTCTAAACCTAAGGATCACGGATCCTCAAGTACTGCCAGGATCACGGATCCTCAATTCTGTTTGAATTAAGGATCCTCAGAAGACGTAGCAGGATCAGGATCCAGGATCCTTATTGTTATCCTAACACTAACGGTTGTTTCCTCTATGTTTAAGCTTGTTACGCAGGAATGGACGAGTGGACTTGGTCTTACCGATATTCTTGGGGAATATGCCCTCAATATTCCGCACGTGCATGGCTTGGTGACCGTTTTAGAAATCGTGGGGAGCTTGCACATTTAGCGGATAGTTAGTTATTGTGACACCTGTGTCACTTCAACCATCAAAAAAATACCAAGCTAATGAAATATTGTATTTCATACTTGGGATCTGTATAAATATGTGTATCTTTTGCACATATCAACTCTTGTTCGATTTCAAGCTCTAAATCGCTTTCTGGAAGGTTATACGCGCACTGATGCGTAAATATAACCAGTTTAATGCAACGAACACTCCGGAATAGTGAAATATACTTAACATACCTTAAATAACCTTTAAATAACTTAGAAATAAGTTTTGAAGGCTTTGGTATGGCAAAAACAAGTTAATTCGCCTACAGGGACTAAATTTGACAAACTGCGAAAGTATGCCAATTTGAACTGTAACAGACATTCCGGAACATGACCATAAGTTAAACATACCATAAATATCCTTTACATAGCTTAGAAATAGGCTTTGAGGGGTTCGGTGTGCTAAAATAAACTTGTGGGTCATTCAGGGACTAAAAGCGTCAAAAAGTGCATAAGTTTGCACTTTCGCGCATAACATACGTTTTGAATACATCCGGACATCCAAAAATTTATGTAAGCACTAAAATATTTTATTTTAGTATTTTGCATAAGAAAAATCCATTCGTCACGCCATTTGGATCGTTTTTCGCACTTATGCGCATTCCGTCGTAATTAACCGAACATCGCAACCGTACGGCTAAACGAACCGACATCCGAGATATTTTTAAGCACATTTTAAGTTCCCTATACTTTAACTTCATTTTAGAGCTTTGAAATGGGGTTAACGGGCCTTAAACGTGTCGTAAATGAGCCTATTACACAGCAGGGACCAAAACTGTAAATCTGCCAAACTGGGTCCTTGCGCACCTCAACAATGGGAGTGTTGCGGTGCGTAAGCAGGGGCCAGATGTAGCAAAACATTTTTCTCAGCTGTTAACTGCCCTTAAACACTCCCCAAAGGCCAAGTGCCACATGTTAATCTCTTGTGGTGGCCAAAATCAGTTACCACAACATTCCGACAAGTGTACGGGCTAGATCATTCCCTCTTCTCCAAGAAACGATCCTAACGGTGAACCGAAAACTATAAATACCCACCTCCACCCTTCACTTTTCCTCACAAGAATCTGATCTAATGTGCTCTAAGTTGAAACCTTTGTTTCATACCTGAGCTATTTTGATCTAGATTAGCATTCGGGGACCCTTTGTAAGTGTTCCTTCGTTCTTTTATTGTTTTTCGAGTCCGAAAGTCAAACTTTGTTTGACTTTCTGCGTGGACCAGTTTATGGTCAATGCGAAGTTCGTTTGAACTTCGCAACGTGATTGTAATCACGATGGTTATAGTCCTTTGTGACTATGCCTACTGATTACCACGTTGTCTAGGGTCGTAAGGGTAAGCGATCTAATAAATCGCTTATACCTTCGAACCCGACCCATTTGGTCGATCATTAGGATCCGACCAAGCACATTAGGTGACCATAGTATATAGGGAATAACCTTCCGAGGTTATACCTTATGGTCGTTTCGTTTAAGTAGTTGTATGATAGGTAGTTTATATGCCTTAGGTAAATTACCAAAATACCCCTTTGATGCCAAAATTCATTTTTAAACATATGTAACATAACTTTTGACATCTAAACTGATTTGACAACAATATTAGACATGTTAAGGCATATGTTACTTGTCATAGGACTAGCTAAGCGGTCCGAACGCGTTTCACGCGAACGACGCGTTAAAGTAGCATAAGCTACCTAAACGGGTCGTAATGGGTCGTAAGCACCTAGGCTAGGTTTCATTTAGTATGTAGGCTTTGTTAAACCATACTACATGAGTTCCTATACTCGTTTGGTTTACGAACCCTCATTCTATCTAAATCCTCCGATATAGGTCCGGTTTATTAACATAGTTACCTATATTAGGTGCCGTTTGATTCCGAGATCTCTAGCGTTGCTTGGTGGTTATGTTAGGACTTCTGAGCAATCTCAAGTGAGTACATAGACCCCTCTTTTACTGTTTTCCAAACTGTTTTGGGGTGAAACACATGTGCCTACTTGTTACTTTCATTGCTTTCCTGTTTTCACATCATATACTCGCTATGTTCATTAGTACATTTATAGTACATGATTTCAATACTTTTCATGCTATGTATGTCCATTGTGTGCATACTTAGTACATTGTTTTACATTACATTTCATGCTATGTATGTCCATTGTGTGCATACTTAGTACATCGTTTTACATTACATTTCATGCTAGGTACGCCCATTGTGTGCATACTTAGTACATTGTTTTACATTACATTTCATGCTAGGTACACCCATTGTGTGCATACTTAGTACATTGTTTTACATTACATTTTGTTGCATATGCTCATCCAGCATATGAACACATTATATTACATTTTGAACCGTTGTAACTATTTGAACCATGTGAACCGTTTGTAACTGTTGAACCGTGTGAACCATTTGCATCTGTTGACATGATTTACATTTGACAATAGACATTTGACTATACATAAACATTTCTACAATTGTTAAACATTACATCTTGGTGGTTTGGTTTGAGTAAGTGATTTAAGTAACGAGGCGTGAGTAATATGATACAAGCATGGTGGATACGCCGCTGGTACTTCCTATATATAAGTGCTTGTATGATATTACATATCGTAGCGTTATTTGAATCATTTCAATTTGAGACATATAACATTTTATACAAATAACATACTTTTCACAAGACATTGTTTACAAACAACTTATCTTATACAAACTCATTTTACATGGTTATTCATTTAACCATACATTATTCTTTTATCTATAGATATCATCTGAACTTATTGTTTATCAAACGATTTACAAGACAAAGCAAATTACAAGGTTCATGACTAAACATTTTCTCAAACATAAGTCATGAATCCTATTTTCACAAAACCTATGTATCTCACAGGCATTTTTATGCTGACGTACCTATTTTCACATGTGTTTTCAGGAGATGATGCATAGGACTTATCAAGACATACTTAGGCGGACCTGTGCCTTAGTGACTTAAAACGAGACAAGAACTAGTTAATTTATGTTATGTACTCTTTGGTTATTGTTTAAAAGAATGTAAACTTTCATGTTTGATTAATAAAACGAAACTTCAATTTCCATGGTTGTGAAACATTAATTCTGTTACAACACTCCCCGACGTTTCCGCCACGTTTGGTTGTCCTACGTGGTCGGGGTGTGACAGAAAAGATGGTATCAGAGCCAATGGTTATAGGGAATTAGGTTATTAGTAATGCTTTGACATAGTCTATAACCTTCTTAGGACCCTAACGCGAGTTTACTTGCGTTTAGTCATAAAACAATACCGTCACCTATCCTTAGGCGACGACCAAAACAAGAACATAAATTTCAAAAACCGCTTTGAAAACTAATCATCTGTTCTAGGATGATTGATTACTAGGTTTTGAACCCTCAGTTATAAGGTTTTGAACCCCTTTGAATTTTCAAAATCCCGTCAAAGTTGGTCTAAATAATGTGAACACGTGCAAACTGGAAGGGTGGGTTCCTGTACCCTGAGTTTTCTGTCTAAGGCTAGAGTGTTCGTACAAATCCACATAATCGAACCAGTCACTCTTACCTGGGAACTCTTGGGGTGAGTGTCCACTTATAGGCGAGCATGTCTTCGGGATACATTATTTTTGACCTATTTACTTTGATAAATCACCAGGGTCGTTTGTTGCTTTGTAGTAACAAACAAATGACCACCATCCTTGCTTTCATCAGATTTGTTTCATCGCATTCTTTTCGTCTAATTCTGTCACTCGTTTCCTTTCATGTTTTCCTCTTTTAGAATGCCTCCTCGACGCGAAAACCAGATAGCGACTGCCGAACTGGCAGAAATCATTGCGCAGCAAATGGCTGCTCAATTCCCAAACCTCTTTGCTCAATGGAACCAAGCCAACAACAACAACAATGGTCCATGCAATTTCAAGAGTTTTAACTCGGCTAAACCACTCAAGTTTAGTGGTTCTGAGGGAGCGACTGGGCTTCTTCAATGGTTCGAGAGCATTGAGAATACTTTCCGCCACGTGCAGTGTCCTGACAATCACAAGGTCGAGTTTTCTTCGAGTGTGTTCCAGAAGAGGGCCCTTACGTGGTGGAACAGGGTGATGAGAGACCGTGGTGCAGAAGTTGCTCTAGAACAAACATGGGCCGAACTTAGGGCCCTTATGATGAGGGAATTCTGTCCTCGTCACGAGATCAGGGCCTTGGAAAGGGAATTCGACGATCTTAAGCAAGACAGCGGTGAACATCGAGCATACACTGATTCGATATGAGGAGCTGAGCCTGTTGTGTCCTACCATGGTCACGCCTTTGGATAAGGTAATCGAAAAGTACATTGATGGCCTCCCTGACTCAATACAAGACATTGTGACTGGTAGCAACCCTACTACAGTTAGACAGGCCATTGAGCTATCTGCAACCTTGACCGAATCAAAGATCAGGAAAGGTAAACTTTTCCGAAAAGGTGACAAGAAACCGGTCGAGGAACCTAACCCAATCAAGGAATCAAAGACCATGGATGAACAGACTGGATCCCCTAAGAAGTCAAAGAAGCGAAAGGCTTCTCAGAACTTCGCCATGGTTACTCACAATGATCAAGCCATCCGCAACCAACCAGCTCAACCCCCTGCTAGGAAGCCATACAATGGAACTGCACCCTTGTGCAACCAATGTAGCCTCCATCATCATGCCAATGTAAAGTGCCGCAAATGCGAAACTTGTGGACTTATAGGCCATACAGCAAGAGTTTGCCCAGCTGCAGCTGTACCAAACCAAGCTGGCAACAATCCCGCTCAAGGTCGTTTTCTACCAGGTTCTTGTTTCAACTGTGGCGAGATGGGTCATTTCTGAAGAAATTGCCCAAAGCTTGCTAATGCAAATCCAGCACAGGGATGAGCATCTGACCGACCAGAAGACAGCATCGTTTAGAAATAATCACGTCTTATGTATTATTTTCTTTTGTTGTCAAGGTCCATGAAACAGTTGATATCATTGTTTATAAATAAATCTTTTATTTACATTGCAATGTATTTATGTGGTTGTATGTATTAAGAACATATCCCCTACAATACCGACAAGCAAGGAATCGTATTCCTTGTAAAGCAAACTACCCCCAAAAGTTTTCCATCTTATGATCTCTTGCGTTTTCCACGAAAATCCTAAGTACCCGTTTCTTCCAAGGAAAACGAAGTACAAGACGCCAAGTTGATAACAATCAATAACAAAATAACAATTATGTGATTATGTGCTTATGTGTTATTTTTTTTTTATGTTTTGTGTGATCCAAGTCTTGTTATCCAAATCCTCGTAGAATTCTCAATACCTTTGTATAAGGGATTCATAGTAGGATACCCAAAGGTACTATCTAAAATCCTTAATGGACTTCTACGTTGTAGTTAAGTCCCTTGGGTTATAAAGTACTACTCCATAATTAGACCCCTTGAGTGGTCTAGTTAAACAGATTGATCTAAAAATCTGGTTAGGAACATCATGTGATGATATAGCTGAAAGGACTCCTTCGTGGCCTGATTAATAAGATCATCTGTCGATCTAATTAAAAGGACCCTATGGTAGTCTAGTCACCCTCATCACAGGTTTGATTTTCCTCCCCTAAACATTACAAAACAAACTGTGCGGACTATGCAAGGAATTACGTAATTATGGATGCATACATAATTATGGAATTTAGTGCACAGAAACCACAGCGAGCTTTGTCATGTGCCTAGAAGTTAACTCTATTCATTTCCGTTTCTGAGGAAGCACCCGTTGAAAATGACTCCGTTTGTTCATTTTCGTTTCTGAAGATTTCTCCGTTGAGGAAATGAATATCCGTTTGACTATCCTTTTTCATTTCCGTTTCTGAGGAAGCACCCGTTGAAAATGACTTCGTTTGTTCATTTTCGTTTCTGAAGATTTGTCCGTTGAGGAAATGAATATCCGTTTGACTATCCATTTTCATTTCCGTTTCTGAGGAAACACCCGTTGAAAATGACTCCGTTTGTTCATTTTTGTTTCTGAAGATTTGTTCGTTGAGGAAATGAATATCCGTTTGACTATCCTTTTTCATTTCCGTTTCTGAGGAAGCACCCGTTGAAAATGACTCCGTTTGTTCATTTTCGTTTCTGAAGATTTGTTCGTTGAGGAAATGAATATCCGTTTGACTATCCTTTTTCATTTCCGTTTCTGAGGAAGCACCCGTTGAAAATGACTCCGTTTGTTCATTTTCGTTTCTGAAGATTGTCCGTTGAGAAAATGAATATCCGTTTGTCTATCATTTTCATTTCCATTTCTGATGAAGCACCCGTTGAAAATGACTCCGTTAGTTCATTTGATGTTTCTGAAGATTGTCCGTTGAGGAAATGAATCCTCGTTTGTTTATTCCTTCATTTCCGCTTCTGAAGAATACTCGTTGAGGAAAATGACTCCGTTTGTTCATTTTCGTTCTAAAGAATGTCTGTTAAGGAAATGACAGGATTATGCCTTTCATATCTCTGGTGGTTATTTGACACAAAGTCACAGATAGACTCCTACGAATAAATTTCGGGACGAAATTTCCTAAAGTAGGGGAGACTGTGACACCTGTGTCACTTCAACCATCAAACAAATACCAAGCCAATGAAATATTGTATTTCATACTTGGGATCTGTATAAATATGTGTATCTTTTGCACATATCAACTCTTGTTCGATTTCAAGCTCTAAATCGCTTTCTGGAAGGTTATACGCGCGCTGATGCGTAAATATAACCAGTTTAATGCAACGAACACTCTAGAATAGTGAAATATACTTAACATACCTTAAATAACCTTTACATAACTTAGAAATATGTTTTGAAGGCTTTGGTATGGCAAAAACAAGTTAATTCGCCTACAGGGACTAAATTTGACAAACTGCGAAAGTATGCCAATTTGAACTGTAACAGACATTCCAGAACATGACCATAAGTTAAACATACCATAAATATCCTTTACATAGCTTAGAAATAGGCTTTGAGGGGTTCGGTGTGCTAAAATAATCTTGTGGGTCATTCAGGGACTAAAAGCGTCAAAAAGTGCATAAGTTTGCACTTTCGCGCATAACATACATTCTGAATACATCCGGACATCCAAAATTTATGTAAGCACTAAAATATTTTATTTTAGTATTTTTCATAAGAAAAATCCATTCGTCACGCCATTTGGATCGTTTTTCGCACTTATGCGCATTCCGTCGTAATTAACCGAACATCGCAACCGTACGGCTAAACGAACCGACATCCGAGATATTTTTAAGCACATTTTAAGTTCCCTATACTTTAACTTCATTTTAGAGCTTTGAAATGGGGTTAACGGGCCTTAAACGTGTCGTAAATGAGACTATTACACAGCAGGGACCAAAACTGTAAATCTGCCAAACTTGGTCCTTGCGCACCTCAACAATGGGAGTGTTGTGGTGCGCAAGCAGGGGCCAGATGCAGCAAAACATTTTTCTAAGCTGTTAACTGCCCTTAAACACTCCCCAAAGGCCAAGTGCCACATGTTAATCTCTTGTGGTGGCCAAAATCAGTTACCACAACATTCCGACAAGTGTACGGGCTAGATCATTCCCTCTTCTCCAAGAAACGATCCTAACGGTGAACCGAAAACTATAAATACCCACCTCCACCCTTCACTTTTCCTCACAAGAATCTGATCTAATGTGCTCTAAGTTGAAACCTTTGTTTCATACCTGAGCTATTTTGATCTAGATTAGCATTCGGGGACCCTTTGTAAGTGTTCCTTCGTTCTTTTATTGTTTTTCGAGTCCGAAAGTCAAACTTTGTTTGACTTTCTGCGTGGACCAGTTTATGGTCAATGCGAAGTTCGTTTGAACTTCGCAACGTGATTGTAATCACGATGGTTATAGTCCTTTGTGACTATGCCTACTGATTACCACGTTGTCTAGGGTCGTAAGGGTAAGCGATCTAATAAATCGCTTATACCTTCGAACCCGGCCCATTTGGTCGATCATTAGGATCCGACCAAGCACATTAGGTGACCATAGTATATAGGGAATAACCTTCCGAGGTTATAAAGGTCGTTTCGTTTAAGTAGTTGTATGATAGGTAGTTTATATGCCTTAGGTAAATTACCAAAATACCCCTTTGATGCCAAAATTCATTTTTAAACATATGTAACATAACTTTTGACATCTAAACTGATTTGACAACAATATTAGACATGTTAAGGCATATGTTACTTGTCATAGGACTAGCTAAGCGGTCCGAACGCGTTTCACGCGAACGACGCGTTAAAGTAGCATAAGCTACCTAAACGGGTCGTAATGGGTCGTAAGCACCTAGGCTAGGTTTCATTTAGTATGTAGGCTTTGTTAAACCATACTACATGAGTTCCTATACTCGTTTGGTTTACGAACCCTCATTCTATCTAAATCCTCCGATATAGGTCCGGTTTATTAACATAGTTACCTATATTAGGTGCCGTTTGATTCCGAGATCTCTAGCGTTGCTTGGTGGTTATGTTAGGACTTCTGAGCAATCTCAAGTGAGTACATAGACCCCTCTTTTACTGTTTTCCAAACTGTTTTGGGGTGAAACACATGTGCCTACTTGTTACTTTCATTGCTTTCCTGTTTTCACATCATATACTCGCTATGTTCATTAGTACATTTATAGTACATGATTTCAATACTTTTCATGCTATGTATGTCCATTGTGTGCATACTTAGTACATTGTTTTACATTACATTTCATGCTATGTATGTCCATTGTGTGCATACTTAGTACATCGTTTTACATTACATTTCATGCTAGGTACGCCCATTGTGTGCATACTTAGTACATTGTTTTACATTACATTTCATGCTATGTATGTCCATTGTGTGCATACTTAGTACATCGTTTTACATTACATTTCATGCTAGGTACACCCATTGTGTGCATACTTAGTACATTGTTTTACATTACATTTTGTTGCATATGCTCATCCAGCATATGAACACATTATATTACATTTTGAACCGTTGTAACTATTTGAACCATGTGAACCGTTTGTAACTGTTGAACCGTGTGAACCATTTGCATCTGTTGACATGATTTACATTTGACAATAGACATTTGACTATACATAAACATTTCTACAATTGTTAAACATTACATCTTGGTGGTTTGGTTTGAGTAAGTGATTTAAGTAACGAGGCGTGTGTAATATGATACAAGCATGGTGGATACGCCGCTGGTACTTCCTATATATAAGTGCTTGTATGATATTACATATCGTAGCGTTATTTGAATCATTTCAATTTGAGACATATAACATTTTATACAAATAACATACTTTTCACAAGACATTGTTTACAAACAACTTATCTTATACAAACTCATTTTACATGGTTATTCATTTAACCATACATTATTCTTTTATCTATACATATCATCTGAACTTATTGTTTTTCAAACGATTTACAAGACAAAGCAAATTACAAGGTTCATGACTAAACATTTTCTCAAACATAAGTCATGAATCCTATTTTCACAAAACCTATGTATCTCACAGGCATTTTTATACTGACGTACCTATTTTCACATGTGTTTTCAGGAGATGATGCATAGGACTTATCAAGACATACTTAGGCGGACCTGTGCCTTAGTGACTTAAAACGAGACAAGAACTAGTTAATTTATGTTATGTACTCTTTGGTTATTGTTTAAAACAATGTAAACTTTCATGTTTGATTAATAAAACGAAACTTCAATTTCCATGGTTGTGAAACATTAATTCTGTTACAACACTCCCCGACGTTTCCGCCACGTTTGGTTGTCCTACGTGGTCGGGGTGTGACAGTTATTTAAGTTATTTCTATTTTTAAAGGGGATAACAAGCTTGAGTGAGAACAATTAAGCAAACACACACACTCGAAACAACTCTCTGCAATACATTGGCGATTTCATACACATTGCACTCTAGTGATCCTTGTAACAAACTTGTTATCATCCCGAGTTGTAACAATCATTTGTTTAAATATAGTTGGTGATCTGTAGTTTCCATCACCCGAGGTTTTTTATGCCGAAGATCAACTCTTGATCAAGGGCTTTTTCCTCGTACAAATCCTTCTGTCACTTGTTCATTTCATTTTACAAGTTATCCATACATTTGTTCATTGATTCAAGCATCATACCTCACAACAAAAGATTTGGTTGTATTATCCTAGCTTGATTTTTGACCAAAACAGTTTGTCGCCCACCGTGGGGCAATTGGTGCTTCATTTCTGAAAAATTTTGCTCATTGTGTTTATTTCGGTTCATTATCTTCAACCATATGGCTTCTTCAGCAAAGAACACTTCAAGCTCTATGCCGGCAGTCACTTCTTCACAGGGCATTCCACCTTTGCCTCCACCACCTTTTGGATCCCAGAAGAATGCTGAAAATGCTGCAAAGAGACAAAGCCCCATTTTCCCAAAACCACCAACTTCTGCTGTTTCTTCTAACCCTACTAACAGTGATCTTTTTACTTTGATTTTGCAGATGAGGGATCACATACAAGAGCAGGATAAAACCAATGAAAGGATCCTTTGGGAGATTGGTGACATCAAGAAACAGAAGAAATCAGGAGAGGATCACTCTCCTCTGATACCTAGATCACTGGATTTCGACACTCCAGCTATAACCGCCCTGCAATCTGCAACTCCGGACATCTAGTACCAGAGTGGACCATTGGGAAGGCGTTATGGATCAACAACTATGAGTCAGGCTTTAGGGTCTCACTTCCAGCCTTCAGGATCCTGTTTTCAGCCTTCGGGATCCTCTTTCCAACATCAGGGATCCTTCGTTAGCTCAGGAGGATATATGGGGACGCACATGGTTCAAGGATCCTCTCAGGTTCAAGGATCCTCTCAGGTTCAAGGATTCTCTCAGGTTCAAGGATCCTCTCAGGTTCATGGATCCTCTTAGGTTCAAGGATCCTCCTTTCAGGTTCAAGGATTCTCATCTCAGGTTCACGGATCCATGGATTATCCTCCAAGACCCCCAGTCACAGCACATCAAGGATCCAACATCTTTCAGGATCAGGGATTCTTAAGAAGTGTGCAGCCCTCAAGTTCAGATGTTCATCAAGGAGACTTCATTCCAATGCAGACCATTGCTTCTTCTGGTCCTTTAGTCATACCAGAATCTCGTCAATATGGATTCACATCTAGGTTTCCAAACTTGAATCCTCCGGGAGGTAACACTTTGAATAATTCTTATAACACTAACCATAGCTTTGTGCAGGATACAGGTATCAATCAAGCTATGACTAGGGAATTACAAAAACTAAAGGATATGATATCCAGCGTTCCAGGAGTGGTTAAGCCCATTCCTGAAATTGCAGATGGAAGCCACAGGATATCTCGCTTTGCACCACCCATTTGTGATGCAGAAATTCCAAAGAGGTTCCAAATACCAACCATGAAGTTGTATGATGGTTCAACGGATCCAGAGGAGCATGTAGCTCATTACAGAGAAAGGATGGGGATCAATCCAATTCCTGAGAGGTTAAAAGAAGCATGTCTATGCAAGGGTTTTGGATCCACACTCACAGGATCAGCTCTTAAATGGCTGCTAAGTTTTCCCCCTTACTCTATTACTTCATTTGCTAATCTAGTTAATCTATTTAATAGCCAATTCTCATGTAGTAGAAAATTTGAACGTTTAACTAGTGATCTATATAGGGTAACACAAGGTCAAAATGAATCACTTAGAGATTATATCACTAAGTTTAGTAAAGAATCCTTAGATATTCCTAATTTGGATATTGCTACGGTTGTAGAAGCCTTTAAAATGGGTTTACTTAGGGATTCATTATTCTATGATGATCTTGTCATGACCCCATGCAGGAATCTTGATGAAGTGAGAACCAGGGCCCTCGGATTCATCCGGTTAGAGGATGATAAAAGGATTCAGGAAAGGCTGGCAGGATCCCCGAAACAGGAAAAACAAGGATCCTACTTCAGGAACAACAAGTCCAAGTCTTACAACAAGACTGACAACCAGAACGTGCATGCAGTGGAACAGGAAGAGGATGATGAGGATTATCCTCCCATTTCTGAATATTGTTTTTCTGTCGATAACAATGAACTAATTCTTGCAATGCAGAATCTAGGTGAGAAAGCAAGATGGCCTAGAAAAAGTGATAAACCGGCTGCAACAAAAGACAAGTCCAAATGGTGTGCATATCATGAGGAATTCGGACATCTCACTGAAGAATGTATTGCACTTAGAAAATAAATTGGTTACTTGTTAAGCAAGGGGCACTTGAAGGAGCTTTTGGGAAGAAAAAAATCAAGGATCCAGGATCCTGAAAAGGTTCCAGAAAGAGCTCCTGCTCCTCCGGCAGATGCATAAGTTATAAACTTCATATCTGGTGGATCAGACATTTGTGGTACTTCCTTTTCAAAAGCCAAAAGACATGCCAAGGAGACCAAGATGGATAATGGGGACAGACCCATCCGGACCTCTACTGTCACACAGGAGAAAGTCATAACTTTTGATGAGGATGATCGTGTTGATGTTCAGGATCCTCATCATGATGATCTTGTCATTACTTTGTTCATTTCTAACCATTTTGTTTGCAGGATCCTAATCGATGGAGGAAGCTCGGTGAATATCATTCAGCTTGATGTCCTCAAGAAAATGAACATCCCTGAATCGGATATTGTCCCAAGATCCTCAGTTCTTGTGGGATTCAGTGGAGAAACCAATAATACATTGGGGGGCATTAAACTTCCCATCTACATTGAAGGACTTCATTCTTATAAAATTTTTTGTGTAATGGATTGCTTATCCTGTTGCAATGTTATCCTTGGCAGGCCATGGATACATGACATGAAGGCAGTTGCATCTACATATCATCAATGTGTGAAGCTTCCTAGTCCATGGGGGTGATAAAGATTGAGAGTGACCAACAAGAAGCAAAGAATTACTATACCTCATCAATGAAGCCAGCCTCAAGACCAAGGGAGAAATAGCAACTAAAGTATCCTCCAAGAGACGTCTTGGAGGCAAGAGAACAGGATGTGAAAGATATCCTTATGGATCCTCATGATCCTAAATCCAAAGTTTTCATAGGATCAGGGATCCTCAGCAACATTGAACAGGATCTAGTATCCTTCCTTAAGAGGAGAAAAACTACCTTTGTCTAGAAGCATGAAGACATGACAGGTATCTCTAAAGATATAATTACTCATAAGCTTGGCATTGACAGGTTATTCAAGCCCATACATCAGAAGAGGAGGAAGTTTGCACCTGAGAGGAATGCTATTATCCAGGAGGAGGTAGACAAATTACTCTGAGCAGGTATGATTAGAGAGGTCAAGTATCCAAGGTGGTTAGCCAATGTGGTTGTTGTTCAAAATAAAAATGGAAAGTGGAGGGTATGTGTCGATTTCACTGATTTAAATAAGGCATGTCCCAAGGATCCTTTCCCATTACCCCACATTGACTCCATGGTGGATGCTACCGCAGGTCATGAGTTGTTGACTTTTATGGATGCTTCATCTGGATTTCAACAAATCCAGATGGAACCATCTGATCAAGATGATACAGCCTTTATGACCCCAACTGGTATCTATTGTTATATTGCTATGCCATTTGGACTAAGGAATGCAGGTGCTACTTATCAAAGGCTAGTCAATATGATGTTTAAGGAACAAATAGGACACACTATGGAAGTCTATATAGATGACATGGTGGTTAAGTCCAAGAGAGCTGAGGATCACCTTAGAGACCTGGAGGAAGCATTCAATATCCTTGACAAATTCATTATGAAGTTGAATCCTTCAAAGTGTCACTTTGGTGTTAAAGCAGGGAAGTTCCTAGGCTACATGGTAACAAAAAGAGGCATTGAAGCAAGTCCAGAGAAAATTAAGGCAATTGTGAATATCAAATCTCCTGCCAATGCCAAGGATGTGCAAAGGTTGACAGGGAGGATCGCAGCCTTGAATAGGTTCATATCAAAGTCATCAGAAAAGTGCAAGGAATTCTATGACATTTTGAGAAAGAACAAGAAATTTGAGTGGACTGAAAAGCATGAAAATGCTCTCAAAGCCCTTAAGGATTACCTATCCTCAGCTCCTGCCTTGATGAAACCAGAAAAAGGGGATATATTATCCTTATATCTAGCGATATCCTCTAAAGCGGTAAGTGCAGTCCTTGTGATATAAGATATGAACCAAGGACTGCCATCAAATCTCAAGCCTTAGCTGACTTTGTGGCAGATTTTAGTAGTGATTTACAAAGAGAAGCTGAGTTAGAAGTTCAGCAGCTTGAAGAGACTAAGGATCCTTGGATACTCTTCACTGATGGAGCCTCTAATGTCAAAGGAACAGGACTTGGAATACTACTAAAATCGCCACAGGGGGACATAATACCCCACTCAATAGCTTGTGAGTTTCAAACTACTAATAATGAGGCCTTGATAGCTGGTTTGCAAATTGCCAAGCATATGAGGATCAGGTATCTTGAGGTACATGTAGATTCATTGTTAATTACTAATCACTTTAATGGATCCTATGCTGTTAAAGGTGAAAAACTAATCAAATATTTAGAGATAGTCAAGGAATTGACACTCTCTTTTGTTTCTTTTAGTTTGACACAGGTACCTAGGGAAGAGAATGCAGAAGCTGATGCATTGGCCAACCTAGGATCATCCTTGAAAATTCCAGAGGATATCAAGATCCCTATCATCCATATTTTGGCTCCTGCTATTGAGGATCACATAGCTATGGAGATAGAGGAGGATTCTGCAGTGGTTCCTAGTGATAGTTCACAATCTCATTCAGGATCATGGATCCTTCCAATCATGAGATATATACAACATGGAGAGATTCCTATAGGAGAAAACCCCAGGGCTTTCAAAATCAAGGTATCTCAATTTACAATATTGAATAACATGTTATATAAACGATCCCTTGCAGGTCCATATCTAAGGTGCATTGAGGATCCTGGAATCCAAGAAGTCCTAAAGGATTTTCACGAAGGAGATTGTGGAAACCACACTGGGGGCAGGGCACTGTTCTCAAGGATCCTTAGGACAGGATACTATTGGCCTACTATGAAGAAGGATGCTGTGGATTATGCCAAGAAGTGTGATCCTTGTCAGAGACATAGTAATATCCTTCACTGAAGAAACACTAGATTAATCGATTGGAATCAATAATCTAGGGGGTTTGAATCTGCATAAAAAGGTGGGTTTCCTCTCGTTTGATTCGGTGATAGCTGATTTTCTTCTCCGATGATTCTGCAAAAAAGAAGCACCGTTAGCCTCGCCAAGGGGAGAAAGGGGTTCTCTCCTTGACCCGACTCCAGTGTGAGAATAAGTATCGGTTACGAAGAAGAAGATGTGTTTGAGAAGTGTGTGTCACTTGAATTTCATACCTGAATAGTTCTCATATTTATAGCCGAGAGTCTTTGGGAGGGAAAACCCGTTAGTGAAAAGTTGACGGAAGATGCTAACACTGTAAGCGGTTGCATTTCCTTCCGTCCAGCTCCTTGATCCGACGTAAGAGCACACAGATCATGGTTTTGATCGATGGCTGGGGGATTTGCCACGTGTAAAGTGATCAAGTGGAGATTACTCTCCAATTGCATGCTATCATTGTGATTTCAGGAACGTCTGGGGAGTCGACACGTGTCCAGGCGGTTATAACCGTCTTAGTGGTGCACGATTGATCTCCTTCTAGAAGATTACTGTTGCAATCTGGTGTGACTCCTTATCATGTGGATTCAGCTAAATAAATCCCAAGTCTGGGCAATAATATTCAAGTCTGGATATTAAGAGGAAGTGTTTTAGGATTTTCATCCTTTATTTATGGAAGCAGGCGCAAGGATTTATGATTTCCTTTTGGCGCGTAAGTGTTATCTGCTATTTGTTCTTAAGCCTTTCTTTAAAATCAGTGCGCGGCCACGCAAGGTCAAATAAAGAACTTGTAGATGAGGTTGTGGTATGGTTCCAAGCACTTGTTATGGGATTTTTGGGACCTTACCCCTTCAAGTCCCCCCAGTCTAGTGTTGCACTTATGCAAGTAAGTGGAGCACTGGACTTTTGGGAGGGAAATGCTTTTTGGTGCGAAAAATGAGGAAACTTCCGGAGGAAGATTCATTTTGATTATTGTAAAGATTTTTTGAAAAATCTTTGGCTTTGAATGAGACTGGTACAGTGGACCTGAATGACAGTCTGTCACTGTTAGTTGTTTTTTACTGCAAGTGTCTTGCACGTGCGCGTGTAAGCGCGTTTGTGTTAGTTATTGCTCTCTCTGCTGCTTGGAGAACTGTGATATCCGAAAAAGTTATTGTGGCGGTTACCAATGCTATTTATTGCGATGAGTATATATAACGTTTGAGTAACCCCCTTCCTTTGCAATCATTGTTTTGTTGAAAACGTTCTTGTTTCTTTCTTCTAAGAAAAAGTTTCATTCCTTCGTCTTATGTCAACCGAAGAATACCAAGAAGATCCTACTGAAGAAATGTCGACTGAACTTCCACCGTTAAAGTGGCCTAGAGCGACCTTCGACGGTTTGGTTCGGAATCTCAAATTTCCGGAAAACTGGGGTGCTCTGTACCCTGAAGAGGGGCAGACTGCAGCGGATGCTCCGGCTGGGTATATTACCCTTTTTTGGGATTTTTTCTGTGAAGGCAACTTTCTTTTGCCTGTCACTAAATTTTTTCTTGAAATCCTTGAGCTTTACAAACTGCACATCTCCCAACTTCATCCTATTGGCATGGTTAGGGTTTGACATTTCGAATTTGTTTGTCGGACAATGCATATTGAGCCGACCATTCCTCGATTTAGGGTTTTCTACCAGATGCACTGTACCCAAGGATTTTATTCGTTCTTTCAGAGGGCGTCTGCGAAGAAGATTCTACAACAACCCCCAAAATCCTTTCACGATTGGAAGCAAAAATTCTTTTTCATTAAGGCCGGAGTGATTCCGGTGAGGATGGTTTTAAGGGGGAAAGAGGATGTTCCTGTTGAAACGATTCAAACCCCCGTTGATGAGAACTGGTATCAAGATTTGAAGGACGTTCCCAACATTGTTTTGCCGGAGAAAGTTCTCGTTGGAGCCGACATGAGTTTGAATTGGAAAATGGAGCGTGATGATAAACCGGTGTACACCGAGGATGGTCATGGTAAGATTGGGGTTTTTCCCTCCTCTCTTTCTCTTTTTTTTTGACTTGCTATCCTTTGCTTGCAGTTGTTTCACTGTATGTTGTTGCCTTTAAGAGGGAAGGCGGAAGAATGGGTACTATCAAGAAAAAACCTGAAGAAGAGCTTTGGTACCATAGGATTGTTAAGAACTTCGTTCTTCCGCGGGATGCGGATTTATCTGTTCAACCTGCTGTTGGTGCTGGTAAGCTATATTTGTCTTTGTTCTCCTTTTTGTGCTTGCGGGTAAATTGTTCTTTTGCACTTTTGTAGGTGAGTTGTCGAATTTGGGCATAGGCCCTGAAAGGAAGAAACGCGCGACGACCTCTACCTCTGCGCCGAAGAAGGGTGAGGCTGCTAAAGTTCAAACTTTAAAAAATGTTGGAGAGAAGAAAGGTACGCGCCGTTCCTCTGACTCCAGGTGTGATTATGTGGTGGTTTCTGATTCTTTGGAGGGTCTTACACCTGCAGTAACTGTACGGGAACCGAAACCTGAACCTAGGGATTCTGCTGATATTCCCCCATCCAACCCAAGTGATCCAATTGATTTGGATTCTAGTCCTGAGCACTTGGTGCACAGGAAGGCTGGTAAGAGAAAACAAGCTGATAGTGATGTTGAGGGTCCGCCCTCTAAGAAGATCCAAAGGAGGAAAATTACCAGAAAGGGGAATCTAGATGCTTTTATTTCGGAATCTGTTCCTGGTAAGTGTTTTCTTTTACTTCTTTTTTATGCGCGTTAAATCTTTACAGATTTTGTTTGTTTTTTCAGAGGTTCCTGTTTCCTCTGTTCCCACAGAGCCACATCCTGTGGTTAATGAAGAGTTTCCACCCACCCCTCCACATGCTTCTGTTGTTGACCAGTTAGATACTATGGAGGTTGCTGATGGTGGTGTGGATAAAACTGTTGAGGCTGAGAAGCCTGTTGATGTTGCTGCAGAAATTGAAAAAGTTGTTGATCCAGG
Organism: Helianthus tuberosus; assembly: GCA_030545235.1. Lineage (NCBI taxonomy): Eukaryota > Viridiplantae > Streptophyta > Magnoliopsida > Asterales > Asteraceae > Helianthus > Helianthus tuberosus. Next base: position 68,975,543 of record CM060406.1, read on the forward strand.
GGTTGTGGGTGATGCTGGGAATTCACAAACCCCTGAAACTATTGCTCAAGATCTGGAGAAAGAACGATCTGCTAAAAAAACTTCAACTCCGTCCCCTAAACCTTCTGATGTTATGCCTGAGAATGTAGAGAAGGTTACTGCTGAGGAGCAGAACGTGTTTTCTGATGCGGGTCCAAGTTCTCCAATCCACCCAGAGGAAACTCTGGGGGACTATTACTACAGAACTTATACCGAAAAAAATGCTTCCGAACCTTTTGCCCCTGTTTGGAACTTGAGAAAAGGTGATACTTTCTCGGATTGGCGTGTGTGCCGAGATTGGCTGCAGGGGATATTTCCGCCTGGTGAAATCAAGTTTCAAGAAAACCGGTCTTACAAACAATCTTATCAAGCTTATCTTGAAGAGACTGCTTCTCATGCTTCTACCACTCATCGCATAGTGCGTGAGTGGTATAGTATGCATAAAGACTGGGAAACCCTTAGGGTATCCCAAAAGAAGTTTGCTAGTGATGAGAAGCGTTTAGCCCAGCTAAAAGCTAAATTGGAAGCTGATCAGGCCAAGTTTGAGGCTGATCATAAAACCGAAGAGTGGTCTGTTGCTGGTTGGAAGAGGAAAGCAGAAGCTGAAGCTGCTCTCCTTTCCGAAGAACGTAAAAACTGGAGGAGGATTTGTGAAAAAGACAATGCTGAGAAGGTAAACCTCCGTAATATCATTAATAACCTCAAGACTGAGGTTGAAAAACTGAAGAATCAGGATACGGAGGTTGAAAAGTTGAAAAAGGAGAAAGCTGACGCAGAAGCCGCTTTAGCAGAAGCGCGTTCTCATAGGGAGCGAAGTGAGCAACGAGAGGTACAAGCTTGCGCCACTCTTGCTCTTAGAGATAAAGAATTGGAAGGACTTACTGCTTTGCTTTCTATTCAGGAAAAATTAAAAAAGGATCTGGAGCTTGCACACTCTGAAAGGACTGAAACTTCCCGCCGTTTGACTGAGACCGAAGAAAAATTGGAAAATTCCGAAACGGCGCGAGCCACGGCGGAAAGTGAGCTTGAACCTTTGAAGAGTGATATGGCGTGGCTGAAAGATCGTGGAATTGCTTGTGTATGTTGCTTGTATTTTCTCTATTGTGGAACTGTTTATGCGCTTTCTTGTTTATTCATCTTTACTTGCTTTTACAGGTTACTGAATCTGTGTTGAACTCTGAAGAGTTCGATAAAATTGTTGCGTGATTAATTGTTGCTGCGCGAAAAGATGGGTATGCCCAAGGATATGCTGAATGCTCTCATCATGTAAATAATGCTTTAAAGGTTGACTGGGATGTTAGTAGATCTGCAACTTATGGTGTGAATACTGGTGCTGCGCTTGCTGCTTTAAAGACAGAATTCAACAACTTGCAACTTCCAGTTATGGATCTGATAAATGTTGCGCTGCAATCTGATGATCACGTGGCACAACTAAAAGAAATCTTTCCGGATGAGGGTGAAGATTTGTCGTAGGTTGGAAAATGTATTTGAACAATTTCCTTGTAATATTTGGGATGTAAATCCCCCTTTTTTTGTGCGCTGCTGCGCAAGTAACTAAAACACTGTCGTGTTTGATAGTTTTTAGACGTATTTGTACGCCAAGGATAGTATGACGTTTCTATTCGTTTGTTTGATGATTTTACAATATTTTGCATGGGCACAATTGCTTTTATTGAGTAAGGTGAATGAAGTTGGTATAAAGCTCATGTGTGAACTTATGGTCGTTTGTGACGTGATCACTAACCGTTCATGAAGCTTGTTTTATAACTACCATAATGTTTTTGCGCTTACTAAAAGAAATTGCATGCACTTTGTAAACACAGAAATAATAGAAACTTTGCAATTTTATTTAAGGATAGAGCACAGAGGCTTTTACAAAGTTTTGCTAATATAATTATGTGAAACTTAACTTACTCTCTAATATTCCTGCTTCGCTTGATAGGTCATGTTTTTCCGCAGGAAATTCATAGAGTTGCTCCTTAAGTTTTTGCCCTTTTTCTTGGGCCCTCCTCTCCCCGGGTTATCTGCTTAATTTCTTTACGCACATTTTGGAGCAAATGTGTTAGCTCGCCGCTTTTGAGGGCTTTCTCTATTTCTGTGCGTAAAGAGATGCAGTTGTTAGTGGTATGCCCGTTATCCTTGTGATACTCGCAGTATTGGGCAGAGTCTTGTCCGCGCTTATTTTTCATAGGGATCGGAGGTTTGAATTGATAGTCTTCGGTACTCAAGACTTCCGCCGGGGTCTTAGTTAGGGGAGTCCACTGCCTCTCCCTATTCTCCTGTTTGTTCTCCCTCTGCGCGGTGAGCTTGTTGATTGTTGCGCGAGCATCTTCAGACGATCGACTTCCTGAGCCAGACTCACGCCATGATTTCTTAAATCTTCTTTCGCCGGTTGAGCTTAAGTCCGCGGGTCTATTATGTGGTGGCGGTGGCCTGTTTGTGGTAAGGTTCTTTTCAGTTTGCGCATAAACCTTGGCCGCCGCCATTACCTTCTCCCAACTTTTTGGAAGGCCCTCTGTTCCAGATAAGACCTTAATCATGTCATCGCATCTAACCGCGTACTTGAATTGAGCGCGGATTAGTTGTTCATGAACTCCGCCGATCTCCAATACCTCTTTATTGTATCTGGTGATGAAATCTTCCAGATTTTCGTCATCACGGTGCAAAATGTTCATGACGTCAGATGTATCGCGAATGGAACGTCGTTGTTGGCTAAAGTGTGTTAAAAACTTTTCGCGCAGATCCTTCCATGATTCAATCTGTCCGATTGGTAGGTTATCGAACCAGATTCTTGCTGCGCCGGTCAGGGTCTGGACGAACAGATGGCACCATAGCGGGAGGGTCCAGCCCCCAACCAGACCTGCGCTGGTAAATACCCTTAAGTGGTCATCGGGGTCTGTCAGCCCGTTAAATTTTCCCACGTTGGATGGTAATTTAGCTTTCTCAAGTGGAGCCAAAGCTATTTCCATGATGAACTTTGAATTTTCCGCTGCTTCCGTAGGACGGTAAATCAAATCATAGTTGTGTTCTGCCTCAGGGTTATAAACCGCTCGAGGCCTGCATTTATTGTAATTTGGCTGCAATCGATTGAACACACTGGTATTTGCACTTAAACGGTATGTTGGATCAGACTCGTCGGTGTGGGTGTCCCGTTGGGAACCCAACCTATCGTGAACCGATTGTCTTCGGTGAGGGTGTGGTCTTCCATGATTTTCTCTCTGATGACTTCCTGTCTGAGTGTATTCATGTTTTGATGTAGATCTGGCATAAACTTATGTATTCTCGTAAGTTGAATCTTCTCATTGGGAAGCGTTAGCACGAGATCCTGGTTTACGGGATTGAGTTAAGGGAGCAGTTTGAGCACACAGCTGTGTGTACACTGCGTTTAGTGCCCCTTGAGACCTGACGTACCAGGAAATTGGAGTTTCTCCTGGTGGCAGAATTGATTGAGCAGGGTTTGCTGGTAACACTCCTGTAGTGACAGGGTCGTTTGCTCGATTGGATTGAACCTTGTTGTCATCCGAGGCATCCTCTGGGATTCCTTCTATTTGAACATTGTTTTCGACGTTCGGTCGAAGACCGGTTTGCCGATGAGATGATGAGTTTTCTGCCATGTTAAAACAGAGAACGAAAAGGACTGAATCGAAACGAGGTGAAAACTGATAAGACAAAGGAATCGGTGGGCGCCAATGAAGAAACACTAGATTAATCGATTGGAATCAATAATCTAGGGGGTTTGAATCTGCATAAAAAGGTGGGTTTCCTCTCGTTTGATTCGGTGATAGTTGATCTTCTTCTCCGATGATTCTGCAAAAAAGAAGCACCGTTAGCCTCGCCAAGGGGAGAAAGGGGTTCTCTCCTTGACCCGACTCCAGTGTGAGAATAAGTATCGGTTACGAAGAAGAAGATGTGTTTGAGAAGTGTGTGTCACTTGAATTTCATACCTGAATAGTTCTCATATTTATAGCCGGGAGTCTTTGGGCGGGAAAACCCGTTAGTGAAAAGTTGACGGAAGATGCTAACACCGTAAGCGGTTGCATTTCCTTCCGTCCAGCTCCTTGATCCGATGTAAGAGCACACGAATCGTGGTTTAGATCGATGGCTGGGGGATTTGCCACGTGTAAAGTGATCAAGTGGAGATTACTCTCCAATTGCATGCTATCATTGTGATTTCAGGAACGTCTGGGGAGTCGACACGTGTCCAGGCGGTTATAACCGTCTTAGTGGTGCACGATTGATCTCCTTCTAGAAGATTACTGTTGCAATCTGGTGTGACTCCTTATCGTGTGGATTCAGCTAAATAAATCCCAAGTCTGGGCAATAATATTCAAGTCTGGATATTAAGCGGAAGTGTTTTAGGATTTTCATCCTTTATTTATGGAAGCAGGCGCAAGGATTTATGATTTCCTTTTGGCGCATAAGTGTTATCTGCTATTTGTTCTTAAGCCTTTCTTTAAAACCAGTGCGCCCGCGCAAGGTCAAATAAAGAACTTGTAGATGAGGTTGTGGTATGGTTCCAAGCACTTGTTATGGGATTTTTGGGACCTTACCCCTTCATTCACCAACCAGCAGAACCCCTGCATCCTCTATCCTCTTCTTGGCCATTCATGAGATGGGGAATGGTTGCCATGACTGATTACTTCTCCAAGTAGATAGAGGCTGAAGCCTTTGCTCAAGTCAGAGAAAAAGAAGTTATATCCTTTATTAAAAGAAATATTATTACTAGATTTGGTATCCCTTATGAAATTGTTTGTGACAATGGATCCCAATTTATTGGGAGTAGAACTACTAACTTTTGTGACAGCTGGGAGATTAAGATGATAACATCAACACCAGTCCACCCACAAGCTAATGGTCAAGCAGAATCATCCAACAAGATCATCATCAACAACTTGAAAAGAAGCTTGGATCCAAGAAAGGAAAGTGGGCAGAAGAACTACCTTATGTGTTATGGGCTGATAGGACAACTCCCAAGAATGCTACTGGCCAAACTCCATTTTCTTTGGTATTTGGAGCAGAATCAGTGATCCCTACAGAGATGGTGGTTCCTACTGCAAGAACAAGCATCCGTGATCCTGAAGGAAATGCTGAAAACTTGGTTTAAGACTTGGATACCATAGAAGAACTCAGGGATTTGGCAAGGATAAGGATGGCTAGTTATCAACAAAGGATGGCTGGAGCCTACAATAAGAATGTCAGGATCAGGAAGTTCCAAGTTGGTGATATGGTATTGAGGAAAGCATTTCAGAATACCACAAATCCTGCTGATGGCAAGTTAGCACCAAAATGGGAAGGCCCCTATCTTATTGAAGCTGAGGCAGGAAAGGGGGCATATCGATTGCTAACAATGGAAGGTGATTTACTACCAAGAGCTTGGAATGCTGTCCACTTGAAGAGATACTTCATGTAATAAGGATCCATGATCCTTAGCAATATTCATGACCGATATCCTCGAAGGATCCTTAGAGGATAGATGATCCTCATTCTGGTAATGATCTAATTTCAATCTATTTAATTCTTTAATTATGTTATATACAAGGAGAAGGATCCTGGATGCTTTATCCTTCTTTCACTTAGTTCTGAGTTTTGCAGAAGATTAATGTATCCTCGGCAAAGGATCAAGTATCCTCAGAAGTCTCCTAAGTTTTATGGGCTTGTCCCCAGTTATTTGGGCTTGTCCCCAGTTTTTTGGGCTAGTCTCCAGCTTTTTGGGCCTGTCTCCAGTTTCGCCAGTAGCGCACGATGATCCTGATGCAGTTCAAGGCAATGGGACCAGTACCCGCTTTAGGGGCTGACAATTTCATTGTACTGGCTGTATTCAGGATCCTACATATAATGGTAGACGTACCATACATCTGTTCCTAAGGTTTCTAACATTTTCACGTTAGCTAAGGTTTTGGCATTTTCATTTCACTAAGTTTGGATAGTCGCCGGTGAGGGCCATACTCCAGTTTACACAAGATCCTTTGGGCTTGTCCCCAGTTTTTTGGGCTTGTCCCCAGTATATTGGGCTTGTCCCCAGAATTGTTGGGCTTGTCCCCAGTTGCTAACTCTTCTCTTATATTGGCTTAGTCCCAAGTTATGCTCCATTTCAGGTTTTGAAGCTAAACAGCTAAGGATCCTTGATCCCAACCTTTTATTATGGTTTGTCTTTTGGTTATCTTGATTGTAAATGTTAAAGGTTTAGGATCCTAACTTGGATTCTCAGGTATGATCCTTAATCACTTTAATTTTATACTTTATTAGTCCAAGTGACCCTTATTCTTTGACAACAGCTTGCATGATCCTTAAGTCAAATCACTTTTTGAATTTTTCGATTATAGGATATTTGATCCTTGATCATATCCTAATTTTTTTGACATAATCTACCAACCTTTTATTCTTAACTTATGAATTCAAACAAAGTGTATCATAACAACTGAAAGGTAAAGTATTCACAAACGTAACAACACATGAGATAGTCAAAAGATTAAGCTTTTATTTACCAAAAGTTAAACCCTTAAAAGGTTGTCAAAATTGCCAACCCAAGTTTCTACCAGCAAAACGTGGCCCGTTCACTTGGGTTGGCAAAGGGTGTCCATATTAACAAGGTCTAAGTGCAGGAAATAAAGGCGACATGATAACAAGTGGTTTCATCCCCCAAATAGAGGATCCATCCACCACCCATTATCCTACCTATTGTCCAGGGATCCATGATCCTCAACCCTAAAAACTATTGTTTAAGTACAGACCAGCATTGTTCAAGAAAAACACCATCAAACAAAAAACAACTACCAAACCATAAAAAATGGGCTCCAGCCACGTCTAGATAAATCCATCATCGCCCATTTTTGCAGCTCACACCTTCACTGCATCACCATCACCTCCAGCTTCTGCATCACCAGCCTTATCCTTTAGCCCACTGTTGCCAGCCTCGATAGCCAGGACCTCTCCAGTCTCCTCTTCATCGTCCAGCTTAGCTAGCTTGGCCTTCCAGCATTCTTGGTCCCAGGCAGTCCTGTTGAAATCAGGATCCTCAGCCTCCTTGACCATCTGTAGTTTGATCTTGTACATAGTAATGGCGGCAGAGAGCTTAGCATCCTCCATCACCTCATTCTTCTCATGATCAGCATTGATGTGGGCCATGACCAGCTGCTTTTTTGCCAAGTTAAGCTCCTTCTCGAGCCTAGAGATGGTCTCATCCTTTGCCAAGAAGATCTTCTGAAAGTCCAATTCCTTCTGATCAGCCTCTTCAGTGTACGCATCCAAGAGCATCTGGATCTCAGCAAATTTCTGCAAAGAAAGGAAGATACAATTCAGGATCCGTTATCCTCAAATGGGCAGGATAGAATTAAGGATCAGGGATCCTTACCTCAGCGAAGTATTCTTCAAACTGATGCCGGATGAGGGGCAGGCCTTCGAGATCATCAGCGGTCTTCCTCTTTTTTCCGCCCTTGCCCTTGGTGCTGACAGGCTTGGGGATTGTGATACTTGGGCTAGCAGCAGATTTCTTCTTTCCGGATCGGGCAGAGACAACATCAAGATTAGTGACGCTGAAGCGAGTGGCTGACTTTGAAGACTTTCCAGCACCTACAAATGGCAAACAACAGATAAGTATCCTTAATTTATTTAATCATACATAAATATAAACACTTACTTGACATTGTGACTAAACCGGAGGATACTTCTTGTGAATCCTTTGTGTTTTCCTGGAATGATCTAACTGCAGGATCAAGGCTCTAAAAAGCGATCCTTTCTTTTGTTGCAGGTGACTGAATGATATGAGAGACTGAGATAGCTGCACAAAAAGACAGGAAAGGATCAGTTACCCTTAATAGAAATAGAATCATCCTATGATCCTTCTATAAGGATCCTCTATCCTACCTTGGGTGGTCCACTTTTTCGGGAGATCTTTCCCGTCTGGGATAGAGTCTCTCCTAACAAAGAAGAAACGCTTTTTCCAGTTGGTGTCATTCTTTGTGGTCTTGAGGATTGGGTGTGCATCACCGGGTTTATGTTTGAATAGGTAGCGGTGTGAACCATGGCTCACAAGGTTATACGGTTCAGCCAGTTCCGACATTCCCAACTCTATGCCTTCCTGCTCAATGATGTTCTCTAGGGTATATAAAACCCTCCATATCATTGGCATGGCCTGGATATAGCACATGCCGGTGAGGGAAAAGAAAGATTCAGTGAAGGCAGGGAAAGGATAGGAGAATCCTATCAGGAATGGGGTGGCCGGAAAAGCAACCCAAGTGTCAGAGACGGAGTCGCTTTTGGCAGTAGGGTCAAACGGCTTGAAGACGGTATCCGCCGGAAAACAGTGGCGAATCCGGTCAATCTCCGGATCAGTGAAGCAGCAGAGTTCCTTCAAAGGATTTTTGATAATCCCTTGGCTTTTCAAAGGACTATCTTTCTGGTGATCCTTGGCTGGTGAGGATCGAAGAACCATCTTTGCCATGGATGTTCAGAAAAATGAAGATCAGAATAAGAAAATGAAGAGAAATGGAGAAAGAGAGATACCTGATCGGTCTTGGGATGAGGATTTAAAGGGAAGTAACGCACGAATTTAAATGCCTATCGATCCTTATCTCTAACCTATTTATAATGATGGTTCTGCAGGATGTCATGTCGCTGACGTATGATCAGCAACGGCTAGTTCGATTCTAACGGCTATATATCCGTTAGTCAGTTCGTTGGAGATAAGATCAAAAATACGACTCGTTAATTTACATTTTACTCCTCATATTTTGGGGGCAATTGTTAGGGATAGATTTTCTAAACCTAAGGATCACGGATCCTCAAGTACTGCTAGGATCACCGATCCTCAATTCTGTTTGAATTAAGGATCCTCAGAAGACGTAGCAAGATCAGGATCCAGGATCCTTATTGTTATCCTAAGACTAACGGTTGTTTCCTCTATGTTTAAGCTTGTTACGCAGGAATGGATGAGTGGACTTGGTCTTACCGATATTCTTGGGGAATATGCCCTCAATATTCCGCACGTGCATGGCTTGGTGACCGTTTTAGAAGTCGTGGGGAGCTTGCACATTTAGCGGATAGTTATTTATTTAAGTTATTTCTATTTTTAAAGGGGATAACAAGCTTGAGTGAAAACAATTAAGCAAACACACACACTCGAAACAACTCTCTGCAATACGTTGGCGATTTCATACACATTGCACTCTAGTGATCCTTGTAACAAGCTTGTTATCATCCCGAGTTGTAACAATCATTTGTTTAAATATAGTTGGTGATCGGTAGTTTCCATCACCCGAGGTTTTTTATGCCGGAGATCAACTCTTGATCAAGGGCTTTTTCCTCGTACAAATCCTTGTGTCACTTGTTCATTTCATTTTGCAAGTTATCCGTACATTTGTTCATTAATTCAAGCATCATACCTCACAACAAAAGATTTGGTTGTATTATCCTAGCTTGATTTTTGACCAAAACACTGACCATAACTTGGAGTTCTTGTATAAACTCTATAATTGACGATTATGCCCTTTTTGTTAATTAAATGTGATTTACATATATTTAACATGCCAAACCTTTTCCTACTGATTTAGTATGTAAAATAAAATATTTTGACCATACAAGGCTGGTCAAAATCTCAGAATCACATAAACATCGCAAATATCGTCAATTATCGATTTTTATGCTAATTAGGTGCATAGTATGGTTTAAAACCATATTTAGCACCCAAGACTTGTTACCTACTGAAATTATATATATTTTTTATTTTTACAGTTAAGTCATGAACTCAAACTTCCAATTTTGTGTCATCCCCTTTCTAAGGCGGAAGCACGAGGTGTGATCTTGAAAGGTCTCATTGCATACGAAAGGTAAACATACTACATGCTCGTAAAATAACTCCAAATACCATAACATAACATAAATTAAATGTTTACATCACAAGACAACATATTGTTTGATAAGTTTACAACTTATTTGAAAGACGAACATCGAGGACTTGGTTCTTATATCACACGTAGAATGAAATATAATAACCAATTCCCACAAAAACTGGCATCGGAGTCTTGACACAAGATAGTTAAAACATAAACAACATCCAAGAGCAAGAGTATGACCGCGCGCACATCCACTTTAGTTACCTGAAATACATGTGAGTTTTTGGAAAAATTGTCAACATAATCTTGGTGTGAATTCATGCAGCTTTTGTATTGAACGTTTGTGTACTTTGAATGAAAACATGGTGTGTAATTTGTATGAAACAAGTATTTATGTAAATATAAGGAAATCGAGATCGCTAATGGTTTGCAAGGCCATTAACATGTGACACGACATAGGAAGCATCCAAACCATAGGCATTTTTCGTTGTCGATTCACGACTAGAGACACAAAAGCACTGCTTGGTATTAGTTATGACCAAGAGTGTGGCTGCCTGAAACCCATTAGATCTAACCTTTTGTTCCGCGGTCTTAGTATGTACACGATTAATGGTGCTTCTGGTACCCTTTTTGTGACATGATCTTAAGTATCATTCCTTAGTTTTTGTATTCAACATACCATAACACATGTATTTTCCCCAAGTTTAGAAATGTATGTAGAAGTTTAAAAGTGGGGACATGAACTCACAACTTTGCGTTTCCTGCGCCGTAAACTTCACCGGGTTTGCTTATATAGCGTCGTGACCTATACATGTTTTATTAACGTTAGTCACTAGACTTGTATCGCACAAGTACAAGTCACCATCTTTTATGTATATGTTCTTTGTTGTTAAAAATAATTTATATTTTTAACTATGTATCTTACTTATATTATTTTCTCAAAAATAAATATAAGTATCTTGTATTTGTCACCCGAGTTACGTATTTTTGTCCAAAACTTCATTTTAAGTTCATAACTTGTCCAAGTTATTTAATCCATTAAGAAATATATTTTCATAAATATATTCTCTTGTATTTGTCTATGCATGTTGTATGTGTATTTTGTATTTTTACTCCTTAGGAGTATTTAGTGTATTTTCAAGTCCTAATACACTATCACATACAATACATATTACATACACTTAGCACAAAATTTGGTGACCAATAAATATATATATTTTCCTCAAAAATATACATACTTAATATCAATTTTTATCTTGAAGAAATCATCATTTCTTAACTTGAAATTTACAAAAATTAGGGACACCTTGGTAAATATTTTTAGGTGAATTTTTAGGGGAATAATTTTCAACAAAACTTATATTTTTCTAAGTGTCAAAATTTTATAGAAATTTTGACATGGTTTCCCCTAAAAATGGAGGTTTCCCATGTTTTCAAAATATGTGTTTATTTTCTTTTAAAATCATCACAAACAATCATCAACTCATTTAACACTTACCGAGTGTCAAAATCAAGCAAATTACACTACATCATGAACTTGAAGTTTTTGTAAAAACTTGTAGTAACTTACCATGTTATATAGTAGGTTTAGTTACCCTTTAAAACATTGTTATTTGTTTGTAAATCACATTCTTGAAAGATTTAGTCATTTACAACTTGTAAGATGATTTTTCTAGAAATATTTCTTTTGTATTTTTCTTGTTACAAACATGTTTCTAGTCTTGTTTAAACATTAAAAATATGATTAGTTTACTTAGAAACCATGACTTTGTAAATCTTATAAATAAACTTGGTTTCTTGAGAAAATTATTTTTGTAATCATCTATTTACAAGATTTGTATTTTGTTTAAATCATCTACACATATGTGAACCAATTTCATCATTCAAGTTCATGAAGACATAAAGCATGATGATCTTGGTCTTTCACAAGATCACCACCTTAACTTACTAGATCATGTGTTTAATCACAATCTAGTAGGTTTCCTATGATGTCTAACATCACTAACACAAACCATCAATCACCAAGAAGCAAATCAACACAATCAACATGTATTCTCATATTTTTAAGCTTATGTTAAAGTATCATGATCATGTTCTTTAGTGTTCATCAAGTTTATCAATGTTCATCATCTTTTAACCATAAAAATATGAAGTAACAAAGGGTTATGAGAGTCTTACAACTAGCACAAAGGCTAGGGAAGAACACTAGATGATGGTGATGACAAAAGTGTTAGGTAAAAGCAATCGGGAGAGGTCCTTCAATCTCCAAGAGCTCCAAACTTCTTGATGTTGCTCCTAGCACCTTATGTAAACCTTGGATTGGATGAAGATTGGATGAAAGTGGTGGTGATGTGGGTGCTTGGTTTCGGCCGTGAATGGATAAGAGGGAGGAAGGAAGATGGTGTGTGTGTTAGTGGGTGAAAGATGGTGAAGTCTTGATCCTCCATGCTTTTTTACAACCCCACTTTAGAGTATTATCTAAGGGATCATGTGTCTTCCAAGTACAAGGCAATTCTTATAACAAATCTCCACAAATCTTAAGAGATCAAGCAAGATCATGGGAAGATTATGGTGGGGGCCACCTCATGACCGTCCACTTACATGGGGGGGGGGGGTAAAGTGTAAGTTTCAATCACTAAATGTATAAATACGTTAGGTTTCAAGTGTCTTGATTAGGGATTTAATGCGTTAATATGTTATAAGAGGTGTCATGGTGTTCGGGGATCATAACTAGCTCAGAAACATTAAAACAATGCTTCTAGTATAATTTTGGTGTTTCGGGTAATGTCCGGTTGTTCGGTTAGATACCGGTTCGTTAAAGTGCTAAATTGCGTCGTTTAGTGTCCTTTATGTACCTTTTGTGACACTTTCAATTCCCGACACTTAGGAAAGCATTCATGACTAATTAATGTTAGTGCAGTTTTGTGTCTGTAACTTGTCTTGTTTAGTTGTATGTTAAACAGTCTTTCGTTATCGAGTCTGTACGTTCCGTCGTGTCTACCTAGTCGGATATCCTCCTATCCTACTTGGTATGACGTATTGTCTTTGTATCTTAACCTAATGCTAGTATGCATTATGTTTAGAGGTTGTGTAATCATACTTGACTGTCCATCTATGCCTTATTTATTTTGTCCTTATTTGGTTTTGATGAAAACACATGTGTTTTCATCAACAATCACATCCACGAAAACCCCTCCTGATTTCGTAAGACATGTGGGACGAAATCACTAGTGATTTCGTCCAAAGGGTTTTCGTACAAAGGATAGTATAAATACTTGGCATGTTTCATAGTTAGGTTCATGAGAGCATAGAGAGAAACTGAGAGTTTATCGTCAAGCATTGTGTGTATGTGTTTGCAGTTTGTTCTCATCCTGTTAATCTAAGTGAATCTTTGATTATCTGTTTGTGTTGTCCATTTTACATTGTTTGGTTTGCACCGTTACAGGGATTCCGCACCCGTGAAAGTGTTTGTGATAAACAAGGATAGGTTACGTATCGGATCCTCCGAGAAAAACGGACCTACAAGTGGTATCAGAGCTATGGCTCTTTTCCTTGTTTAAAACCAAACATTGTGTTGTTTGAAACAAGTGTGTTCTTGTTATTTTCAGATTGTTGTTCTTGAAAAATTTTATTTTTCTTTCTGGAAATTCTGCTGAAAATCTATGTTTACAAGTGTTATTTTGCTATATTTTTATTGAAAACCTGTTTTATTGCATCTATACATGTTGACATTTGGGTTTTTGTTGAAAATATAGGCAAAATCATTTTCGGAAATTTCATAATCTTCAAAGTGTTCTTGAAATCTTCAAACTGATTATTTGCATATCTCTGTGTTTGATCTTTGTGGAGTTCCTACTTACTTTGTTTATTAATATTTAATTCAAGGTGTTTGAATTTAGTGTACTATGATGATTAGTTGGTGAGAAAAAGGGACCTTCGAAAACAGAGAACCATGCTTTGTTGAAATTGTTGTCACCAACTTGTGATATTGTCAGAGGATAAGGTTTGCAAAATATCTAATAGCTGGTAACCACAATCAACGAAATCCTTCTGATTTCGTCCAAATCAGTTCAGTCAACAATATCAAGCTGAAAAACAACTGGCGAAATCACTTCTCAGCCGAAATCACCTCTCTCCAGCTGAAATCACCTATCTCCAGCCGAAAACACCTATCTGGACGAAAACAATTGATTTCAGTCAACGAAAACTTTCTGATTTCGTCCAAATCAAGTCAACAAAATCACCTGTTTTCTTTTTAATTGCAGTCAACGAAATCCTTCTGATTTTGTCCAATTCAAGTCAACGAAATCAACTGTTTTCGTCACACATAACTTCGACGAAATCACTATTGGATTTCGTCAGATATTTATAAATTACTGTAATTTTAAACAGAGGACTTGCAAAAGGTATCTAACTTTGTGTTTTCAAGTGTTTGACCAGGTGTTATCGTTCTAATATCAAATATGAGTAGTACAAGTCCGTGGGTAAAGAATGTTTTTGGTCAGCAATCTATAAGTGCAACTCAATGGGCTTTTGTATCAAATCAAAATCAAAACATTCAAAATCTTTTGCTTAGCGAGAGCGAAACGGGCAGCAACAATCGCCCACCAAAGTTAAATCATATGAACGACTTTCCATCATGGAAAGGTCGTTTCCATACATACGTTCAAGGGCAAAGCAACGATCTTTGGAGGTGTTTCATTACTTCACGCAACAATGCCCTCGAAGTAGCAGCATCAACGGCAGCGGGTTTTACTAATATGCATGAAGATGACAAGAAAGCCTATGACTTAGAGAAAAAGTCGTTTGCTATTCTTACCCAAGCGCTTCACAAAGAAATCTATCATCAATTCTCTTACTGTAACGACACGAAAACATTATGGGATGCTTTGGTAGCAAGAGGAGAAGGAAATGCAGCTACTAGAAAGACACGCCATGATCTATTGAAGAAAGAGTTTGAATCATTCCAGTTCTTGGAAAATGAAACATTAAATGACATGACTACACGTTTTTATCATTTGATTAGTGAACTGTTTACTTATGGTGTTACTGCAACTCAAACGGAATTGGTTACACGGTTTGCTGATGCTCTACCTCCAAAGTGGAGCCCATACATTGAGCTTTTAAAGCATACGGGCGTTCTAGATGCTGCCAATGTCAATATCTATGAATTCATTCAGAAGCTGGAACACAAGAATGATGAAGAAATTCGGAAAGCTAAACGAATTCCTGCTCCTCAAAATACCGAAATGTATCTTGGAGGTTTTAACCAGTTAGCTAGTTCAAGTTCGAGTTCAGTTCAGCAACCAAAGTTACAAACGGCGTTTGTATCAAATACAAACTCTTCTCCGTTTCCACAATCAGCTCCACCTCAGGTCTTCGATCCGAGTGCCTATTTTCCGCCAGCGCATTTGAGTGCTCAAGCTCAGGCTTATTCTAGACCTCAATTTGGTGGTCCTTTTATTCCTTTTACACCTCCAGTTACCACTACTCAACCTCAATTTGATCCGAGCGCTTATATTCCTGTCCCACCACAACAAGCCCAACCACAACAATAGCAAGCTCATTATACCAACAATCCTCCACCCCTAAACCCTAACACAGTCAAAGTTGATACATCAAACCTCTCAAATGTTAGCATTGAAGTAGCGAAGGAACATATGGAACTCATTAATACAATGGTCAGTGCTTACTGCGGTTTGGTCGCAGGTCAAATTGGAAACATTAGTTTGACCAACGAAGATTATCTACAAATCAACCGTGATGAAATGGAGTTAACGGATATAAAGTGGGCATTTGCAAGTGCTGTTAGAAGGGCGAAGGACTTTATGGTTCAAACAGGGAGAAGTTCTTTGGAAAGTAAACAGGATACGAAGTATGGATTTGATAAAGAAGCGGTTTCATGTTTTAATTGTGGCGAAAAGGGGCACTTCAAACGTGAGTGCACCCGACCAAGCAAATAAGGCAATCAGAACCCATTCAGAAATCAGATGAGTACTTCAAATGTCAATGTCAATCAAGACAATCATGAAAGAAGGATGGTAGCGATAAACAACAACCAGAACCAGAACCAGTCTGGACCATCAAACACCAATCGAGCATTGACCGTTCAAGCTGATGAAGGGTGTAATTGGTCTATACAACTTGGGGAAGGCGATCAAGGAGGAGGAGGAACAGCGTGTTATGCAAAGATCATCAATCACATCAAGCACGTTCACAAGGAAGAATTTTCTGAAAGTGACGACAATTCGGGTTATACCGGGAGTTCTGATGAAGAAAGTTCTACTTCGGGCGATTATCATTCTGAATCAGATGTGAAGGAAGAAACAAGTTCTGATCTTGATGACTTGTTAAATGAAGCAGAGGAGTTGAAATGTCAGAATTCAATTCTGATTAAGAAGGCTGCTGTAGCATCTGAAGAAATGGAGAAGTTCTTCTCTGAAGATGGATCTTTTTCTTTTCAAACTGCCTTTATGGCAAATGTCTCAGCCTCTACGAGTCAGGTAAATTCTGAAACTCCTGCTCCTAGTGTTTGTAATTTTTGTGCTGAATTGAAGCTTGAATCTGAAAAGCTTCATAGTCATAATCAAAGTTTGGTTATTGAATTGTCGAAGTGTAAAGAGGCAAATATGGCTCTGGTTAGAAACGAAAAAGATTTTAAATCTGCAATTGAAACCTTAAAGAAAAGTGTTTCCGAAGTGACCAAAACTGTTTATCATAAACAAGTTAGTATTAACGATTACATTAACATTGTTGAGGAAACCAAAAAGGAACTAGCCATTGCCAAATGCGAGCATGATGCAATCAAGCTCAAGTTGGAGAGTTATTCTAACTCCCGATTTGTACTCGATCACATTATTGATGTTCAACAACTGAAGGGAACCCAGAAAGGTGTTGGGTATAGGAAGTGTCCGCCCCCGTTGAGACACAACTATACTCGAATGCCTGATGAAGAGGATATGCCTCGTTTTGAATCCAGTGTGCCTCTTAATTATGAGGAAGTTACTACTGGCCTAGGGTTCAAAACGGACAGTTCCTCAAGTACATCATCTGAGCAAATAGAAACTTCAACATCTACGAAACAAAGTCCTCCAATTATTGAGGACTATGATTCATTGGATGATGAATCAGATGTGAATGACCAGGTTGAATCACTTGATAAGAAGAAGGGAATAGAAATTCCGATTGAGAATCATATTCTTTATGATCCTCCTATTCCTGTTGTGCAACAAGTTGCCAAACAAGTGATTAATCCTGTCAATGAAGTAAAAGAATCTGTGTCTACCGTTAAGAGTAATAACTTGTTGTACACTTTGGTTGGTGATTCTAAAATCTATTCAGATCATGATTTTCCAATTAAAAATGTCAATCCATCTTCGATTGATCAAGTTTTTGAAGATAATACAAACAAGTTTTTAGGAAAGACAATTCCAGGAGTCATTGTAACTCAATGTGACCCAATTCCTAAAGCTGAAATTAGAAAACAATTTGGAAATCAAAAATCACCAACAAAGCAACAACCTATTGCTTCTAAGGGTAAACAACCAGAAAGGCGAGCTCAAAAGCCTAACGTTTCTCAATCAAAATTTGAAACAAAAGGAGCTCGTTATCAAAAGAAAAACAGTAATGTCAGATTTGTAGCATCGAATGGTACGGATAAAATTGAGACTTTTGAAAACAAATCAAACAATGATTTTGTCCAACAAGTCACGATTTTAAAGCGTAATAGCCAAAACAATTACACTCAACATACAAACGGGTGTGATGAAAAAGCAAGTACCTCGGGTTCTACGGGTTCGACATCTGTTTGTCGATCAGATTCTCCTAAGTTTGTGGAAAGGAGAACATGTTTTAAATGTGGGGAGTTTGGGCATATCATTAAGAACTGCTCAAACACTCCAAAAGATAAATTTGTTGAGAAAGCACCACCTGAAAAGGTTCACCCTCAACGTCGTCCCGTTTCACCAAAACATGATAAAAGAACTGTTAAGGAACAAGAAACGAAACAACGACGTCAAAACGTCAAAGCTGTTGAAAAGGCTTTAAAATCTGAAGTCAAAACGGTCAACAGGGAACCAAGTTCTTCACAATTTTTAAAACCAGAAGTTTTAGAATCTGTTCATAAAAATGTATCTGGTAAAGCAAATCAAACTTGGAAACCTAAGATGGGTGAAAATTCAGGGGGAGATGTTGTGTTACAAAATCATCAAGAAATCGAGATCATCTTTCGTGATGCTCAGGGACGACCCAAGACCACTAAGGCTTGGGTCCCCATCCTCAACTGATCATTGATGATATGTGCAGGGTGTTCCAGGAGGAACTGTTAATAGTCATTGGATTGTTGATAGTGGAGCATCTAGGCACATGACAGGCGACTTACGGCTTCTATATGATGTGAGAAATATTAGAGGAGGCTATGTCGCGTTTGCTGGTGACAAAGGCGGATACATGACTGGAGAGGGAATGATCTCCAATGGTGTTGTATGTTTCGATAAGATCAATTATGTTCGTCAAATTGATCACAATCTTCTCAGTGTTTCACAAATCTGCGACAAGAAGTTCACCGTGCATTTTGATGATGCCGGTTGTTATGTGCTGAAACCTGGTTTCAAAATTCCAGATGAATGGATTATCTTATCGGCTCCAAGAGTTAATGATCTTTATATTCTTGATATGAGCCAAGCGATTACGACTTCTGCACAAGTCACATGTTTTGTCTCGAAAGCCACGGAGAAGGAGTCTATATCTTGGCACAGAAGAATGGGGCACATTCACTTAAGAAAAATGAACCATTTGGTGAAAAACAATCTTGTGAATGGCGTGCCCGTGAGAAGTTTTCATCTACAAGATATCTGTGTTTCGTGCCAGAAAGGGAAACAAACGAAGAAGTCTCACCCTCTTAAGAAAATCAACACTGTTAGCATGCCTCTCGAACGTCTTCATATGGACCTCTTTGGGCCTATGAGACACAAGACAACATTCGGGGATGTTTATTGTTTAGTGGTTACTGATGATTATTCTAGATTTTCTTGGGTAGCTTTTATGGTACAAAAGAGTGATACTCCTGGCATCCTCAAGGATCTTCTTACAATGTTGGAAAATCTCTACACGTTGAAAGTTAAGAGGATCAGAAGCGACAATGGAACTGAGTTCAAGAACCGTGTGATGGATGAGTTCTGTACTTCTAAGGGCATTCTTCATGAATACAGTTCTCGATACACTCCACAACAAAACGGTGTCACAGAGAGGAAGAATCGGATGATAATCGAAACAGCAAGAACGATGTTGGTAGAGTCGGAGCTTCCTGTTCAGTTCTGGGGGAGGCCATGTCGACTGCTTGCTACACATTAAACCGAGTTCTTACAGTTAAGAGACATGGCAAGACTTGTTTCGAACTTCTACAGAAAAGGAAACCGGATCTATCTTTTCTAGAACCTTTTGGCGGTCCATGCACTATGATTGAGCCGGATGGAAAGTTTGGAGCGAAAGCTATCGAGGGTTTCTTCCTTGGATATGCTACTCCGAATTTTTGTGTTTGGAATCTGGCTACCAAAAAGATTGAGCTATGGAGTGAAGTAAGGGTTCAATGGTATACAAGTCCTGTTAGGGCTCCAGGTGATCCTTGGATGTTCGACTACGATGGGCTATTCAACTCCTTTGATCTGCCAACCTTTGACGAAGATTCTGCAGCTGCTAGAATGTTATTTGATAGTGACAACGCTGCTGACTCGCCATTGGTTAGACCTGTTATTGTTAACCCACAAGGTTCTAATTCGGTTAACAGCACAGTTCAAAATGAGGGATTTGAAGATGCTACTGAGTACAATGAGTCATCGGAAGATGATGAATAACTAGATACGACTGAAGGCACTTCAGCTCCAGTTGCTCCTGTTCAGGGTACTTCTGTTGAAACTCCTCATGTGCAGGATGTTGATACTGCTGAAGGGAATGCATCCACTTCTATGCATATTCCAGGTGTGGAGTTGGTTGTTGATCTTTATATTAACAATTTGGGTGTTAATGCTCGTGTTCCTGAAAATCCTGAAATGAGGATACACGATACCCATCCACAGCAGAATATCATAGGAGATGTCCAACAAGGGGTGCAGACGCGTAATCAGCTGAGAAACAACCAGACTGCTGGTTTGTATTCAGCCATTAGAGAATCTGGTCTTCAAAATGATTGGTCCTTTGCGTGTTACGTTTCACAAGAAGAACCGAAATCTTGGAAAGAAGCCTTAAAGGATAATTCTTGGGTTGAAGCAATGCAAGAGGAACTACAACAGTTCCAGAAACTGGGTGTTTGGAGACTTGTTGAAAAACCCGACAACTACAAGAAAATTGGCACCCGTTGGGTTTACAAGTGCAAAAAGGATGATCGTGGAGTAGTCATTCGCAACAAGGCGAGATTGGTTGTTCAGGGCTTTCGTCAAATTGAAGGCATTGATTACAACGAGGTTTATGCACCAGTTGCTCGTCTGGAGGCTATTCGGATCTTTCTAGCTTATGGTTCTTTTAAAGGATTCAAAGTCTATCAGATGGACGTCAAAAGCGCATTCTTGCATGGTATTGTTGAAGAAGAGGTGTATGTCGAACAACCTCCAGGTTTCAAAGATCCTATCCATCCCGATCGGGTTTGGTTGCTCAACAAAGCTCTCTACGGATTACATCAAGCACCGAGGGCTTGGTATGCAACCTTATCTACTTATCTGGTGGAGAATGGTTTTCGCCGGGGTCTTATCGACTGTTGTTGGGATTGAACCCTACCAGAGGAACAGATAATGTAAAGCCAAAACCAGGTCACAACAGTGGATTCACAATAAGCAGCAGTTTACACTTTGCTCTCCCCTTGAAAGTGATTTATAACAACTGATGGTCTCTATCTGCTACTCATATTCAACTGCTGCTGTCCTTTCAACTGCTGATGAAAACCCTGAAGTATCCAACAACTGCTGGTCCTATCTACTGATGGTAAAGCACTGCCCAGTCAAGGACTGATCAACCTTGAGGAAAGCACTGACATTAAAGGAGAACAGCTGTTTAGTGAAATATCTGTTTTATGTATAGTCAGTGGTTAGGTTAGCAGTGTTTGTGTAAGGACAGTAGATACAGGTTGTTAGGCTGTTAGACGTCGCTTTCATGGTGACGTCAGCTAAGATACCTCAGTGGTTTGGTTTGCCTATAAATGTAACAGTACCCTGTACTGTTACATTTGATTGACTGAGCGAGTTCTTCTCCTCATGTCTAATCCTTTCATCTTGTGTGCAACCTACCTTGGGGCATCAGGCTGAGGGGGAGTATGGTTTGTAAATTTGACTGTAATCTTTTGCTTTGTTTTGTAATCTTTTGACTCCATGAAGCAATTGTTTATCAAACTATTTTCTCCTTTGATTGTGTTTACAAAGTTTGTTTTCATTTCCGTTGCACCTAACAGGTTTTCATATTCATTGATTATTCATTTTCAAACAAACAAACACTATCATGAGAGCCTCCGATCCTAACAATTGGTATCAGAGCTTGGATAGTCAAATTCGATCTAACAATCAATTTGACATAACAGTTCGGCTCAAAATTCATTGATACTAAGGTTGGTTGTATTTTGTTGAGAAACAGAGTATCGATTAAATCATGTTCAAAATGGTTATTCAAAAACTCTGTAAATCAACCAAGATGTCATATAACACACAAATTTCACACAACAGGTGATATCATGCAAAAGTCACCCATAGCTTTCAGATCTGTGAACATATCTGTCAAATTATGGGATTGTTTTATATTCTTCAATATTGATTTCAACTGTTGTTTTGATATTTGTGATGTTTTCATTAAATACTAAAGTACAAACCTCAGATTAACAAAACCTATGTTCATAAAAGCATTGTTGTTTTGTTAACACTAAAAGAGGGAAATTAAAACTTTAGTTATTTAGATTTTATGTGTTGAAAACAGGTTGAGTTCCTAAAAAGGACAAAATCAAGTATGTTCAAATACAGTAAGAAAACAGGGGTCAACATAGTCCGCATCATATGTAATGTGAGATTGGATGAAAAACTTGTGAAAACATGACCAAGTCTCTCAAAACATTACTGCAGAATGATTTTGGACTAATATTCACTAAAACTCAGAAGTGTGTTTATCTCAAAACTTTTGAAGTCAAAAGAAAAGAGTATAAACATAAAACACTTATGAGTCAAAGTTTAGGGTAATAATGGTCATTAAGCAACTATGTGCATTCATCTGTTCAGGAAAAGGTTTTGATTCCAGTAAATGAACTCCAAAAAGGACTAGACACATGTTTTAAAAATATATCCATGTGTCCTCATGTTTGCAATCAACTGACAAAGAAAATGGTACCAAACAGTGGTCAAAATGTTGTCAAAAAATTCTACCACTGATGTCAAACCACTGACCATTTTTCATAAAACTTGAGAATGATATGATTATGTTTTCTATTGAAAACATACCAGATCCTTTTTGATACTGTTCTCAAAAAATCCTTTAATCATTTTTCTTTCAAAGGATTTTCTCAAATAACCAGGATATATTATTCATTTTTTTTAAAAATAATATATTTGGAACTCTTGCTTGTTTTTGTTGGCAATAGTTTCAGCTCCTGTCAGGATGTAATACCTTATTTTTTTTGGTGGTATCTGTGTCCTCATAAATGGGTCAAAAGGAAATGGTACATATGTCATGATCATGTCATACTCAGGCTTGCTCCTAAATTTCCATCAAAAATTGATTGCAAACTGTGCTTGAATTACTAGGGTGCTTATGTTTTAATTGAATATTAAACGAAAATGAGTTGCCTTAGTAAAAAGTTTTCATCATCTGGGGTACCAATCCACTGTCTTTCAAAATTGACATGTGGCAAAACCTTGAATGAAAATCTTCAAAACTGTTGCTGAAACATCTGTCCTTCAGAATTATACCATTTACCCTAACCACTGTTTTGTTCCAACGTCTGATCTCTAAACACTGTCCACTGCTGAAAGTTAATCACTGATTCCTCATTTTCTTGAAAAGAACTGATGCTCAAAATCAGTGTCTTATCCACTGATATGCTATCTACTGATAGTGAAAATCATCCACTGCCCAAAATTTTTACCGTTGTAACCACTGATGCTTGATACATCAGTGGCTCTGAAAACAACTGTTCTCCATACTTCATCCGTTTCATCAGTGTTTGACACGTGGTCAGTTTTTAGCCCTCAGATATTAATAACCGCTGCCACATCAGCGATTATTTTTTTTCTTTCAAATAAAACGCTGCCCTAAACCCCAAACAGGGTTTTACACTGTCGAATTGAATTCCAAAAATTCTCTTCTCATAGCAGTTTCCAACCCTTTCTCTCAAAATTTCCAAAATCTTCCTTCGTTATTCTCCGCAAAAATGACAAAATCAAAATCAAAACCTAAATCACCATCATCTTCCAAAGAGGTCGCTCAAACGGCCGAAGAACCCATCGAAATACCATTCAAACAATCTCACAATTATTTGGGTTTACTCACAAAACCCAAAGACAACCACACCTTCGACTCCATCATTGATGCAATAACTGGATCAAAGTACAAAACTTTGTTGACAGTAAATGCTCCCATATATCTACAAACCCAGAGAGAGTTTTGGAAAAAGGCGACGCTTGAAAAACAAGACGATAAAGTCATTGCCATTAACTCCTCGATACAGGGAAAAGAGATCAAAATCACACCACAATCGATATCAGAAGTCTTCATACTCGATGATCAGAACGGTAAAACCTCTTTTGACAAAAACGAGTTAAAAGCTGATTTTCTGAAAAGGGGTTATGCAGAAGAATCAAAGGTAGATACCCTACAAAAGGGTTATTTTCCATCTGCACCCAGGTTTTTATTTCACACACTCTTGATGTGTGCCTCAAATAAAACAACATCTTTTAACGAAATACCATTAAAAATTCAAAGCCTGGGTTATGCTATTTTGAATAGTAAGGACTACAATTACTCCCAGGAGATTTTCAATGACATGGTGAAAAACGTTGAAAGTAAAGCATTTTTACTTTTTCCAAGATTTTTGAGTTACTATTTTGAACAAAAATTTGAAAAGGAAAGTTTAAATTTGCTAAAACAAGGTGTTCATTGTCAAAAAAAGAGCTTAACAAAAGAAACATTTTCAAGGATGATGGCACCAATAAAAACAAAAGCAGGGGTACCTGAGCAGATTTTAGTGGTTACAACTGCTCCTCAGGTATCAGCTGCTGAGCCCACTGCTCCAGGTGATCATAGCAGCACAACTACTGCGTTGAAACCCACACCTGACATAACCAAAAAGACCAAAAAGAAAACTTCCAGAAAACCCACCAAACCCAAAACAAAGGTAACTCTGGAAGATGAGATCCCAGAGGAAATGCCTGTGACAACACAAAAGTCACCACAAACCACTGCTGCTACTTCCTCACAGCAGTTGGAAGAAAGATCTCAACCCATGCCTAAAACTCCTCCTGCATCCTCACAAAAGGATCAGGTTGTAAGCATAGGGACACCACAATATGAAGCTCTGAATCCACTCGGATCCATCTTCCTCAGTCCTGATCCCAAGGACATGTCTCTTTCAACCCCCATCCCTTCACCAATAATAATGCCACAATCCATGCTACCTTTGTTGCATGCAGCTGCTATAGCTCAGACATAAACCAGTTCCTCTCTATCACCTGTCACTGAGAGTATACCACCACAGGTGACTGGGTCTGACGCTACTACTCCTGCTATCCCAGCAACAATTGAGGAGGTTACACCCCCTGAGTTACAAGTAACTCTCGGTGGTAGTTCAAGTGGAGCAGCAACTACAACTGGTGGATCAATAGGTCTCCAGTTGGCCAGTTGTTTCATAAATCAGACTCCATTGAAGGCAATTTCTTCAATAGCACCAATGTTAACCACTAGTGAGCCTATTTTGACCACTAGTAACATCAAAGGTTTATCAAGTGCTGAAGAAAGAAGTCCCCAGTACCAAGAACAAGGGGCATCAATGGGTGACTTTTGGGATTCAGTTCCTAAGTCAAACATTGATATAACCACTACTAGTGGGGATTCAGATGATCCTACTAAAGTAGGTGATGATTCAAAATATCAGGAATTGACGGGCAGAGTTGACAAACTTGAAGAATCAGTTGCTGAAATAAAAGAGATGGTGCAGGAGATTTTAAAAGCTCAGAAAGCACAATCCAATGCTGTTCCTGCTCAAGCACTTGCTCCACAACAAGCACCTGCTGCAAATGAGCTTTGGAATATTTTTCAACCCATGCTTGAAGCACAGCAACTTATGGCTGACAAAAAGCATGCTATTCAAGTACAAATGCTGACCAACATGGTTGAATCAAGGTTCAAGGACACTCAGGCAGATATCAAGGCCATAAAGGTAAGCATTCAAAGTGTCTCTGGCAAAGCTCCTACTTCCATATCATTCCTTGATAACCCCCCTTCAGATAATGCCAAAAAGGGGGAGAATATCAAGCTGTTGAGAAAACTGAATACAAAGGGAATAGAGCATGGCCTCCATATTGAGCCTGAAAAAGCAAAAGAAAAGCAGGTCTCAAAACCTGTTAGCCAAACAGCTGATACAGCAGCAGTTACAAAAACTGCTGCAGCAGCAGTTACAAAAACTGCTGTCAGTAGCCAAACAGCTGCCATGTCATCAACATCTTCAACACACACCACTCTACCACACACCATCACAACTACTGCTCCACCATCTTCATCTACAATCACACCATCACCACTGCCTCCTGTATTAAAACAGAAGACAACAGATGTTACAACATCTGTTGTAATGACAACAGTGATTGAAACACAAGTTGTCTCAACCACTGTCAGTCAATCACTGCCACAAACCACTGCTATTCAATCTACCACCACTGATCCACCCAAAACATCATCTGCTCCTTCTTCATTAAAAAGGAGAAGGAATCTCATATCAGATGTTGATTCACCACCACCTTCACCACTTCCATCCCCTGCTCAAAAGCAGAAGACAACTGCTGACATATCAGCAGTTGTAATGACAACAGATGTTGAGACACCAGTTGTTTCAATAGCTGTTAGTCAGTCATCTTCCACTGTTCCCACCAGTCTTGCATCACAACCTCCTAAGCTTTACAAACGAAAAAGAGAAACAACTCAGGACACTGATGAAAAGTATGATCCTGTTGCTGCTAAAAATCCACTGGAATTAGAAGCTGTGAAAAATGAGATGAAACAATTTTACACTGAAGATGATCCTTCTAAAAGGAAATTTCCTTCTCTCATAGGTTTCATAATTCCAGAAGACATGGATGAATACCTTGAAATGAAAGTAAGACAAGCAAGGATAAGAGCCAAACTTGAATGCAAGAATCAAGGCAATGAAGCTATTTTGAAAAGAAGAGAATTCCTGCTCAACAAGGTTAACCAAATAAAAGAATATGCAAGTGATTTGAACAAGGAAATGTCAAGCATATCTCCTGAAGCAGATCAACGAAATGAATTGAGGAAGGAATATCTTGCATACATAATGAAAGAGAAGTTCTATCCTGCTGAAGAAACAGATTTCAAAGATTGGCCAATAATTGCATTAAAGCATGAGGCAAAAAGAATTGAAAAGGTTAACAATGATCCAAGAAAGAAGAAGACAGCTCCAAATTGGAATAAATACAAGAAGCTCATAGCTGATCTTATTTCTGAATACAAGAGAAAGAAGCAGGAGTTGGTAGATGCAAGAGTGGATTCTGCAAGTGCCATAGCAAAATGGACCAAGCAGCAAACAGACGAAGCTTATGAAAGACTTAGGAAAAGGAGGGACACTCCTAAAAAGTCTGACTACAAAAAGCTGAAGGAACAGGTCAAGACCTTTGAAACACAGATCAGCACAGCAGAAGCCTTTGTTACAAGGTTGAGAAAAGAAAGGAAGGAAAAGCTGAATGTTGAAAAAGAAAGGCTTAAAGAAGATGATCTGATTGAAGAAGCTACCAAAAAGTTGGCTTCAGATAAAGAAAACTTAGCAAAACTACAAAACCTTGCAAAAAGGGTCAAAGTAGTAAGCAAACCATCATCAGCAGATATCACAGACAGTGAGCTTGATCAACAACAGAAACAAGAGCTGTTTGACAAAGAAGTTGCAGAAGACATAGCTGCAGCAAACAAAGTTATAGAAGAAGCTTTTAAAAGAATGTCTGAAGTTCAAGATACTGCTTTACAGTTTTTCTCAAGGCCAAATACATCCAGCTCATCAGGAAATAAATCTCTCCCAAGAAACCCATTTGGTTTAAAAATACTAAAGTGGATGTCTGATCAAAAGACTCACGTATTGACCTTGGTCAGAACCAATGGAGAAGTGAGGCATATATCAAGGAATCAAGCACTAGGCCTGGGTGTTGAAGATCAACTAGATCTCCTTGAGCTTACACTGTGCAGGGATGAAGATGACCAGAGTGCAAAGGAATTTGAAGCTGAATTCAAAGAACAAGCTAAGGCACTCTTGATGAGCAATAAAGGTCCTGAATAATGAAAGGTTTTGGCATTATCTGTTCCAGGGGGAGATTGTTGGGATTGAACCCTACCAGAGGAACAGATAATGTAAAGCCAAAACCAGGTCACAACAGTGGATTCACAATAAGCAGCAGTTTACACTTTGCTCTCCCCTTGAAAGTGATTTATAACAACTGATGGTCTCTATCTGCTGCTCATATTCAACTGCTGTTGTCCTTTCAACTGCTGATGAAAACCCTGAAGTATCCAACAACTGCTGGTCCTATCTACTGATGGTAAAGCACTGCCCAGTCAAGGACTGATCAACCTTGAGGAAAGCACTGACATTAAAGGAGAACAGCTGTTTAGTGAAATATCTGTTTTATGTATAGTCAGTGGTTAGGTTAGCAGTGTTTGTGTAAGGACAGTAGATACAGGTTGTTAGGTTGTTAGACGTCGCTTTCATGGTGACGTCAGCTAAGATACCTCAGTGGTTTGGTTTGCCTATAAATGTAACAGTACCCTGTACTGTTACATTTGATTGACTGAGCGAGTTCTTCTCCTCATGTCTAATCCTTTCATCTTGTGTGCAACCTACCTTGGGGCATCAGGCTGAGGGGGAGTATGGTTTGTAAATTTGACTGTAATCTTTTGCTTTGTTTTGTAATCTTTTGACTCCATGAAGCAATTGTTTATCAAACTATTTTCTCCTTTGATTGTGTTTACAAAGTTTGTTTTCATTTCCGCTGCACCTAACAGGTTTTCATATTCATTGATTATTCATTTTCAAACAAACAAACACTATCATGAGAGCCTCCGATCCTAACAACTGTACTCTTTTCATCAAGGAACAGGATGGAGATCTTTTGCTGGTACAGGTATACGTTGATGATATCATTTTTGGTTCTACTAACGATACTTTGTGCAGGCAATTTGAACGTGTTATGCAGGAGAAGTTTGAAATGAGCGCAATGGGAGAGATGAATTTCTTTTTGGGCCTACAAGTTCAACAAACTTAGTCTGGGATATTCATCCATCAGACTAAATATGTTGGTGACATCTTGAGCCGATTCCAGATGTCTGAAGCAATGCCCACTGGTACCCCACTTCCGACTAATCACGGGATTACTCCGGACTTGAAGGGTGAAAGTGTCAACTCTTCTTATTATCGCGCTATGATCGGATCTCTCATGTATCTCACAGCATCGAGGCCTGACATCATGTATCCAACGTGCCTGCTTGCAAGATATCAAGCTAACCCAAAAGCATCTCATCTTGGAGCTGTTAAAAGGATTTTTCACTACCTGAAGGGTTTCCCGGACACCGGTCTTTGGTACCCTAAGGATGATGGTTTTGACTTGGTAGCTTTTAGTGATTCAGATTTTGGCGGATGCAAAATAGATGGGAAATCCACAACGGCTGGATGTCAATTCTTAGGAAGTCGCTTAGTCACGTGGCAGTGCAAGAAGCAAACTTGTGTCGCTACATCAACTTGAAAAGCTGAATACATTGCTGCCTTAAGTTATTGCTCTCAAGTTCTGTGGATTCAGCAACAAATGCGCGACTACGGTTTTGAATTCATATCTACCTCTATTTTTGTTGATAATAATGCTGCTTTATCTATCACTAGAAATCCTGTCCAACACTCCAAGACCAAGAACATCGAAATTAAATATCACTTCATACGTGATTGTTTTGACAAAAGATTAATCGATGTTGTTAAAATCCACACTGATGAACAGCGTGCTGACCTGTTTACAAAATCTTTTGACAAATCTCGTTTTGACTATATTTTGTTGGTCAATGGTATTAAGGTGAAACAAGAGTAAACTTCGTTCGGCTGATCGTTTTTGGTAAATATTTTCTTAAGCGTCAAAAATCCAAAAAGATTTTCAGTTTACTTATCTTTTCGCATTTTAGGGGGAGAAATTTCAGAAAATACAAAAACATGTGGAAAATTCAAAAATCCAAAAATATGTCGTTTACTTTCTGTCTTTAATTTTAAAACATCGAAAAATGTCAAAAACCCAAAAACATGGCAATAGAAAACCAAAAAATGAGTTTCTTGGAGAAAAGAAGGGAAAGTGATGATATACACTGGTGTGGTCTGTCAATATGGTCAAAAGAAAAAGAAAAATTGAAAAATGATAAGTAGCTTTACTAACGATGTATCGGTAGGCTCACAATCAGACTAAAATGTGCTGGATGATATAAACCTAACAGACTTCAAGTCAGGTGGGAACCATTCATTGGCATATGGTCTTAGTACCGAAATTTCGTTTGATTGATTGCCGAGGTTCTGAGATATTCGGTCTTTATGCGGTCTTATCATCTGGGTATCATGGTTGTATCAAACCGAAACAAACGGAGACGAAGTCTAGATCTTCCATGATACTATACATACGTGTACATATTGCATTCGACCTCAATAAGTGATCAACAATCACATGTCCAACAAAACAAGTGATAATATATCACATTTATCCGGGAGTCAAGTTCATCTCTTTGCTGTAAGAAAGTACTGACCTGTTCACGGACTTGCTCTTGTGCCCTTCATGCATCTGAAAATCAAGTTCCTCATCAATAAGTGATTCTAACACATAGGGCTTGTTTTCATTCAAAATAAGTGAGTTTCTCACATCTTTTATATAGTCGAACGGATGATGAACAGTATACTCACCGGTAAGATGAACTCTCGTGCATACCTTGATACGGGAATGTGTCATGAGTGGATGAACACCGACAAGTAAGTATAACTCTTACCATAAATCATATCTCCTAATTATGATTACATCTGATAAGTTGAGCTTAGGTGGACAACAATACCGATAATTGTGGTAGAATACTTATCTAAAGCTTTAAACTGAAATCAGAAACCATTTTGACAAAGACCGTAAGCTGGTAATGATTCTCTTACCTTGAAACTCACAAAAAGTTGTTTCTTGTACAAATTTCTTATGTTATTGTCTTTCGTTAGTTTACCGCTCTTTAATTTATGTTGTAGTGTAAGTTGTATAACTTGTTTTGATTAGCCGATGTTGGTAACTCGAAGTTTTATGCCGAAAAGCCTGAAACTGACTCGTTTGTGATTTCTACTTCATAAAAATGCCCTTTTTGCAGTTGGTTATTCTAACAAAGCCAAAATGTTGTTTAAAAGTGTTCAAAGTTTGTTTGTAAATGTAAAACTGGTTTAACTGGTCAACAAAAACAAAGTGTTTCTGAAATTCGGCCCACAAGTGATTTCGTTGGGCACAAAGTATTTTCATCATACAAGATGTTAGGGCTAATTGTTTAAAACCCAAACAAATCAGTTTTCATCGGCCCACAACCGATTTTGTTGGCCCAAACAAATTTCAGAACCGGCCCAAACCGATTTCGTCGATCAAATGTGTTTTCGTCGGGCCACCACTGTTTTCGTCATTCTTTTGGGCTAAATGCTAAAAGCCCAAAACAAAATAAGCGAGCCCAAGTGATTTCGTCCATCCACAAAGGGATTTCGTCACCCTTTATGTTTTCGCCGTGTGGGACCAAATATAAAGGGGTCCTTCTGCATTATTGCTTTTCAACTTTTTCTAAAACATCACTCTCAAAAAGATCTACCTACTGTTACTGTTCATCCATCTTCTTCACCAAGTTCCCCAACCGACTTCAATTTTCTTTCAATTTCTTGGATACTTTTACAATCTAAGGTACTTTAAAGGCATCGACATCTTGATCGGAACTTCTAAACCCACTGTTTTTTATCTTTGTTTACTTAAAACCCTCATTAACTTGTGATTAATGCTTGTATCATATTACTGTTTGTCTCTAAGATATCTTGTTTGAATATGATTTGATTATCTTTGAATGTTAGAGTTTATATGTGTATGATAGTTACTTGTTTTTGGGTTTTGATTTGGACTTGTAAATTGATGGGTTTGGGTTTGAGTTTGATTATTGTTTGATATTGTTTGTTTGCTATTCGGTAAAAGTGTCGACAATAAGCTGGGTTTTTCATTTAAGTATTAACCGATGTATTCTTGTTTGACAAGGGTGGGTTTTTAAAATTAACTGGGTTTCACGAAATCAGGTTTTGTCAAAAACCCTCAAATGACGAAATCACTTTTGCAAAATCCCCAAATTGATGAAAACCCCTGTTTGCCAAAACCCCAAATTGCCGAAATCCCCAAATGGATGAAAACCCCTCTTTGCCGAAATCAAAATTTTTCCTAATCCAAAATCACCGAAATCACCTGTTTTCGTCGTCCCTCATCCGATTTCGTCATCCCAGGTGTTTGGGCTAAATGTTTAAAGTCCAACACATTGGTTTTCGTCGGCCCAAGTGTTTTCGTCGGCCCAAAATGTGTTTTCGTCAGACTTTATGTGTTTGGATAAGTCTTTTTGATTTCGTCACAGGGTCTATTACACAAACACTTAGAAACATTTTCTGAACTAAGAGACATTTTCTAAACTGTGAACTGTGTAACCTTACTGTGTACTTGGAAACTCTTATACAATATATATATTATACATGTTTAATGTCCAAATTACACATTAAATATGTATACTTATATATATTTTACATTTGTCACATAACTCGCTCTCATTACGTGTTTTTGTCCAACACAGAATGGCTCCGAAATCACGCAAACCCGCGACAAAGAAAGCAAACAAAACCGAAGAAGAAATTATGTCTGAGCCACGACACAATATGATTGCTCATCTTGATCCGGAAGGAAAGTTTGTCGATTTTAAAGAAATCACGCAATGGATTCGGGAATCAAGGATAAACAAGGCCGTTACTTTTTCGACACCGGTATACAAGACATTGATTAAAGCATTTTGGGATACTGCTCAGATAATTGAAGTTGATGGAAAGGAAGTGATTCGAGGACAAGTTCATAAGCTGAACGTGGATGTCACACCAGAGATTCTCAACACTGTTTTGGAACTTCAAGACGTTGCTGATGCTCCATTCTCTGTATTGATTATGTGCACACGCGGATGTCTGCTCAGGATGAAATGTACTGCTGACATTTTTGCTGGGCAAATCAACAAAGCTTCATTGCCTATGCGGTACAAGTTCCTGTTACATGTACTCATTCAATGTTTAGGCAAAAATCGTGCAGGTTATGACATGACTGGATTCGATCTCATCGGTTTGATGGTAGCACTTGTGCTGAATAAGCCATTTAGCATATCACAGTTCTTATTTGCATATATGAAAGACAATTTACGAAGAACTGGATCTCGGACGACCGGCAAGAAATTCTGGATGTATCCGAGATTCATGCAAATGGTCATGAATACTCAACATCCTGATCTTCCCAAAGCCGACACTGACATTCTCAAGATTGAAACTATGTTGGATCATTCATTTAACTTGTTCAAGGGTCACTCAGCTAAGAAATATAAAGAATCTGATCCTCCAAGGAAGATGTTTGGTGCTCTAGCAAACAAAGCATACGTGGCTCCTGATAATGACAAATGGCGTCACAATGACAGCCAGTCAGATGACGAAGAGCCTGAGTTAGCAAAGAGGATGAAAGAAAAGCTCAAGCGAAAGCGCGATTCATCTGATTCATCTGATAGTGATGATGATGAAGAAGGTGGTGATGGTGATGGTGGTAATGCTGGAGCGACAGCAGCTAGTGCACCTGGTGCTAGTAGTGCTGGTGGAGATGAGCGAGCAGATTATGATTATGTTCCATTGGATACTGAGACTGAACATGTGCAGAAAAAGAAAACGGCTGTCCTTCGTAAGAAGAAAGCTAAAAAGAACATCGGTACTTCCTCGTCTACTCAGCAATCTGTTCCTTCTGAGCCTATACAGGAAGCTTCAATGGATCCAAACTTTGGATTCACAGCTGAAGAAGCTTCTACAATGGTGTCGTCTCCTCCGAGGGCGACAGAACCACCAACCACAACTACTCAACCACCTCCTGTGGTATCTTCAGCTGCTGAAACTCCAACTGTAACCTCTCAGGCCGTTCCTCAAAGATCTATGGCAGCTGCAATTAGAGCAACTACTTCGCAACCTAGTTCTAAACGCCAAAGGATTTTCTCAGAAATGCCTCAAGATGAGAAGAATAACTTCCTATTTTCTCAATATGAAGCGGCTGCTGATCGAATTCAGGGGCAAACTGAGTTCATTAGAATCACGAAGAATGATCAGATCAGTCAATTGGTGGAAATAAACAATTTGAAGTCCACTGTTGATCAACAGCAAACTGTGATAGAGCGTCAACAAGTTGAGATTGATCTACTCAAGGCTGAAAATGTACGCTTGAAAGCTGCAGACGAAGAGAGAGAAAAGTAGCACTATACTTCAAAAGTTGGCTGAAGATCTTAAAGGAAGATGTGACTACATGAAAGAATGGTACGAGTCACGGAATACAAAGATACAGGATGGAGTTAGGACGCTAACTGCTGGCTATGAGTTTCTTCGAAAGAAGGTTATTACTCTGTGGGATGATCGATGTAAGCAACAAGAAGTTATGCAGAAACGGGATGATGATCCTGAAGATCAAGGGAATCCTGATCCTTCTACATCACAGCAGCCACCAGCCTCTACATCTTCTGCAATCGTTGTTGTTCAGCCGCCTGTGATCGAATCTTCTCAAGGAAACTCTTCTGAAACATTTCAACAGGTTGAAGGTACATCTTCTGCTCCTAGCAGTGCTGATCTTGCATTGCAGGTTATTCATCCAATCACTGGGGAATTTCTTGAAGAAGGTGAAATTGTCGAGGATCTTTCATATGAGCAATTGCTTGCTCTACATGCTATGAGAGAGATTGATGATACAGAGATTGATAGAATGCCTAGTGAGCCAGAATCTACTGATGTTGAAAATATTGAAGAGATTGTTTTTGAAGGAAATAAGAAGAAGTCTGCATATGTGCGTGAGGACGGGACTGAATTCGCTCCTTTCGATGAAGAATGGTTAGAAGAAAATGTGAATGTCATTGATGAGCACTTAAAAAATCGTGATACGTCTGAAAATTCCACAAATGCATTCTCAGCGTGGCGACAGCAGTTCTTATCGAGGGTTTCCAAGCCTGTGCCAGATGCTGCTCAAGTTGATTACTTACAGTTCGAGAAAGCGAAGCCGAGTGGACGAATCCTATGTTGGATGTTCGTCAAAGAAATACATTGCGTCGCAATCAAATGTGAATTTGGAATTCAATACTTCCGGTCGTTGCTGAGCATACTATCTTTGCCTTTTTATGATGTGGCAGCATTGACCAAGATTGATCTCATAAATCGCTCAAACTTTGATGGTGCAACTTTATTCGAACGGCTGATAAAGATGAACAAGAAGTCTGGTTGGAAAGACAAGTCATAAAAGCCTCAGTTCCCTATTTATCAACAAATTAAGTTTACTCTCGATCCGGCAACCAACATTGGCAGATATAAGCTTGTTTATGAGCCAGTGAAAGTTGTGGATAAGATACCCTTGATGCCGATGCCGCAGAACTTTCTAGGAGAAATGAGGATTTGGTGTTATGACTCTGACACGCACGAGGCAGTGATTGTTTTTGATGGAAATCGTGAAAATTTCAGAATGTTAGATCCGATGTGGATCGTTAACATGTCTGCGGCTGACATTGAAAAGTTATATCGTCATGACATTTTTTACGAAGACAAGGACGCGCAACAAGCGTTGCGATTTCAGCGCGTCGCTTGTTACTGCTACTACCGAGGAATACACGCGGGCAGTTCGTGGTCCGAACAACACTGAAGATTGAAGACTCAAAGAACGAAGACCAAGCAACAGACAAGGGGGAGTTTTTTAGTGCAGTTTTGTGTCTGTAACTTGTCTTGTTTAGTTGTATGTTAAACAGTCTTTCGTTATCGAGTCTGTACGTTCCGTCATGTCTACCTAGTCGGATATCCTCCTATCCTACTTGGTATGACGTATTGTCTTTGTATTTGTATCTTAACCTAATGCTAGTGTGCATTATGTTTAGAGGTTGTGTAATCATACTTGACTGTCCATCTATGCCTTATTTATTTTGTCCTTATTTGGTTTTGATGAAAACACATGTGTTTTCATCAACAATCACATCCACGAAAACCCCTCCTGATTTCGTAAGACATGTGGGACGAAATCACTAGTGATTTCGTCCAAAGGGTTTTCGTACAAAGGATAGTATAAATACTTGGCATGTTTCACAGTTAGGTTCATGAGAGCATAGAGAGAAACTGAGAGTTTATCGTCAAGCATTGTGTGTATGTGTTTGCAGTTTGTTCTCATCCTGTTAATCTAAGTGAATCTTTGATTATCTGTTTGTGTTGTCCATTTTACATTGTTTGGTTTGCACTGTTACGGGGATTCCGCACCCGTGAAAGTGTTTGTGATAAACAAGGATAGGTTACGTATCGGATCCTCCGAGAAAAACAGACCTACAATTAGTCATATTTTTACATGTTACTAACTTGTTACAATGCTGAATTTTGCTGAAATATATGAAATTCAGCATTTAAAGTGTGTTTTGGGTGCTTTTCAGTGAGTATTTTAGCTTCTGGAAAGTCTATATGTTAACCCTTGTATACATTCTTGGGTTTTAATGTATTTTAGACGTTGGACCTACTCCTAGGCCCCAATTCTATTGTCTGACTGCTTTCTGTAGAATTGCTGACACAATGTGTCTTACCGGTGAGTTTACTAGTCTTTTTGACGCAACACTAATCATTAATGCATAAAGCCATATTTGAAGTATAAAACGTGCATGAATTCACATGTATAGCATGAAATCAGACAATGTTGACATTTAAGCACATAATTGCAGACATTAAATAATAATTAAATTGTACGGAAATTACCGGTTTTGTGCCAGTTGTCACAGTCTCCCCCCGTTAAAAGAATTTCATCCCGAAATTCAGGCTGAGCTATCTCTCGCAGGATTTTTCTTGAATAGGTGGGGGTACTTTTCTTTAAACTGGTCTTCACGTTCCCACATGTACTCGGGTCCATGCTTAGAGTTCAAACGTACTTTGACAAGTTTGACACTACTCCTCCGGGTCTTGTTGACTTTCCAGTCTGTAACCTCAACGGGTTGTTCTGTTAATCGGAGTGTGTCGTCGACGTGCACTTCATCTGCAGGGATGATCACTGATTCTTGGGTTGGACTCTTCTTGAGGTTGGACACATGAAACGTATTATGTACTCCGTTAAGTTCTTCCGGTAATTCCAACTTGTAAGCCACGGTACCAATTCTTTCCAAAATCTTGAATGGTCCGATGTATCATGGATTCAACTTTCCACGTGTTCCGAATCTTACCACGCCCTTCGAAGGTGAGACCTTTAACAAAACTCTGTCTCCCACCTCGAATTCTAAAGGTTTTCGTCTTCGATCAGCGTAGCTCTTTTGTCGATCTCGAGCCGCCTTAATGCGCTCTCGGATCTGCATGATTTTTTCAGTTGTCTCTTGAACAAGTTCAGGACCAACCATTCGTTTGTCTCCAGCGTCTGCCCAACATAATGGCAAGCGGCACTTGCGGCCATACAGAGCTTCGAACAGTGTGGCTTTTATGCTCGTATGATAACTGTTATTGTAGGAAAACTCAACTAAAGGTAGGTGAGTATCCCAGCTGCCGCCTAGGTCCATAACATATGCGCGAAGAATATCTTCCAGCGTTTGTATGGTTCGTTCGCTCTGGCCGTCTGTTTATGGATGGAAGGCCGTGCTTAGATCTAGTTGGGATCCAAAGGCCTCCTGGAAGGATTTCCAGATCCTCGAGACAAAACTTCCATCTCTATCTGAAATAATTGAGATAGGCACCCCATGACGTGCCACGATTTCTTTCAAGCACAGCTCAGCAAGCTTTCCAGTGCTGTCTTTTTCTCGGATCGGTAGGAAATGCATAGACTTTGTTAACCGATCGACTATCACCCATATCATATCGTTCCCTCTAGGGGTCCTGGGTAATTTCGTTATGAAGTCCATCGAGATTTGCTCCCACTTCCACATGGGTATCTCTGGTTGTTGCAGTAGCCCAGACGGTTTTTGAAATTCAGCCTTAACCTTAGCACAGGTTAGGCACTTTCCAACATAGATAGAAACATCGCTTTTAAGCCTCGGCCACCAATAGTAATCCTTCAAATCTTGATACATTTTGTCCGATCCTGGATGGATCGAGTATCTCGACTTGTGAGCTTCATTAAGGATGACTTCTCGAACTCCACCATAGAGCGGAACCCAAATACGCCCCTTAAAGTACAAGGTTCCCTCTTTGTTTGGCACCAAATTCTTCAGCATACCTCGGAGGTATTCAGCTCTACGATTTTCTCCCTTAAGGTCTTCTTGTTGAGCGTCACGAATGCGTGCAGTGAGGTTCGTTTGAATAGTTATTTCCAATGCTCAAACCCTTAGGGTCTTAACCCTTTCCTTTCGGCTTAGCGCATCTGCTACAACGTTTGCCTTTCCAGGATGGTACTTAATCTCACAGTCATAATCGTTCAGCAGCTCGACCCAACGTCGTTGACGCATGTTTAATTCCTTCTGATCAAATATGTGCTGCAGGCTTTTGTGATCTGTGAAGATTATACATCGAGTACCATATTAATAGTGTCGTCAGATCTTCAAGGCGAACACCACTGCGCCTAGCTCTAGGTCGTGAGTGGTATAGTTCCTTTCAGGTACCTTCAATTGTCTTGAAGCGTAAGCGATGACCTTTTGGCGTTGCATGAGCACGCAACCCAAACCTTGATGCGAAGCGTCATAGTATACCACAAAGTCTTCAGTGCCTTCGGGTAAGGATAGTATCGGTGCATCGCATAGCTTATTTTTGAGCAGTTGGAAGGCTTCTTCCTGCTTATTACCCCAGTCGTACTTCTTGTCTTTCTGCGTAAGGGTTTTCAGCGGTTGAGCTATTTTGGAGAAATTCTCGATAAATCATTGGTAATAGCCCGCTAAGCCCAAGAATTGTCGAAGTTCAGTTGGGGTTTTGGGGGCTTCCCAATTCTTTATTGCTTCAATCTTGTATGGGTCTACATGAATGCCCTTCTCATTCACAACGTGTCCAAGGAACTGTACTTCGCGAATCCAAAATTCGCACTTGGAGAATTTTGCATAAAGTTTCTCTTTCTTCAGTAGTTCCAAAATGGTTATGAGGTGTTGCTCGTGCTCTTCTCTGGTTCACGAGTAAATCAGGATATCATCGATAAATACAATCACGAATTTATCGAGATATGGTTTGCAAACGCGGTTCATCAGATCCATAAATACCGCTGGCGCGTTCGTCAGTCCGAATGGCATCACAAGGAACTCGTAATGCCCATAACGTGTTCTGAATGCAGTCTTTGGTACGCTTTCCTCTTGGATTCTCAACTGATGGTATCCAGATCGAAGGTCGATCTTGGAATAGTAGCTCGATCCTTGCAACTGATCAAATAAGTCATCAATCCTCGGTAGTGGGTACCGATTCTTGATAGTGAGCTTGTTCAATTCTCTATAGTCGATACTCATCCGCAGTGTTCCATCCTTCTTCTTCACGAACAAAACTGGAGCTCCCCAAGGTGAGAAGCTTGGCCTTATGAATCCTTTATCCAACAACTCCTGGAGTTGTGTAGATAATTCTTGCATCTCGGATGGTGCAAGCTGATAGGGTGCCTTGGCTACAGGAGCGGCTCCTGGAACCAAGTCTATATGGAATTCGACTTGTCGTTGCGGAGGTAGTCCTGGCAGATCTTCGGGAAAAACATCAGGGAATTCCTTCACCACAGGAATGTCTTCGAGTTTCGGCTCCTCAGCCTTCTTATCTACAACGTGTGCCAGGAAAGCAACACATCCTTTCTGCGCTTTCATACAACTGATGATTCACAGAGGGGCGTCTCGTTTTTCTCCATGCACGATGAGTGTTTCATCATTTGCCAGAGGGATGCGAATGATCTTCTCGTGACAAACAACTTCAGCCTTGTTCTTGGACAACCAGTCCATTCCGACCACTACATCGAAGCTACCCAATTGAATAGGTAAGAGGTCGATGCTAAATCTTCGCTCACCAAGTTCTAATGTGCAACCCCTAACAACTTCGCCCGATTCAACAAGTTTACCATTGGCTAGTTCTATGGAATAAGGAATATCTAATCTACTAGATTCTATTCCAAGCATACGTTTAAATTCCACAGACATGAAGCTATAATCGGCACCAGTGTCAAATAGTATGGATGCAAAGTGATTGTTAACGAGAAATGTACCGGTGACCACATTAGGGCCCTCGCGTGCGTTCCTTGCTCCAATCACAAATGCTCGAGCCTGAGCATTGTTCTCCCTTGGGCAATCTTTCTTGAAATGATCTTTGTTTCCACAACCATAGCATCCTTGGTTCTGCCAAGCTCCATTACCATTCCGGTTACCATTGCCATTTCCATTTCCACCACCGTTTCTATTACCAGCATCACTGCGGTTTCCATTCCCATTTCTATTACCACTTCCATTTCCTTTTCCCCAACAGTTCTCAGTATGGTGACCCAGTTTTCCACACTTATCGCATTTTGGAACGCGACAAACTCCTTCGTGATGACGCTTGAACTGGTTGCAAATAGGCAGAGTGCCCAGGTATCCTCTGGCAGGAGCGTCATTCATGGTTGCAAGATTTTTCGCCTCCTGAGGCGGGTTGGGGTCGCGCTTCTTGTTGTTGGAACACTTGTTGTTACGTGTCGCTTGATTCAGGCTCACATGCTTCCTTTTCTTGTCACCAGACGACTCAGCATGCGTCTCGGTCTTTTCAATTGGGTTCAGTGATAACTTCTTCATACGGACAGCATCTTCAGTAAGGCTGACAGCCAGAGTTACAGCCTGAGTGATCGTTGCAGGTTTAGCCGAAGTTACCATACTGCGAAATTCTGGAGCCAATCCCCAGATGTAGCGTTCAACGCGCTTAAATTCGGGAGTCACCATATAGGGGATCACTCTTGACAAATCATGGAACCTTCGAGTATAACCAGTAATGTCTACACCTTCCATGGTCAAGTGCCAGAACTCAGTCTCCAGCCTTTGAAGTTCAGCACGAGAGCAATACTTCTCTCTCATTCGTTCCTTTAGCTCATCCCAGGTCATGCTGTATGCAGCATCATCACCCAGAGTCTGGACTTGCAAATTCCACCAAGTCAAAGCTTCATCAACAAACAACCCCGTAACAAAAGTGACTTGCTGATCCACGGTACACTTGCTCATACGGATAGTGGAGTCAGTCTTCTCCATCCAGCATAAAAAAGCCACTGCACCTCTAGTGCCGTCGTAGTTCAGTGGTTTGCAGTCGAGAAACTGCTTGAAGGTGCATCCTTGAGTTGTGTTTCCTCCAGATGAATCTCCCTGCCCATTACGTCTAGCATTGCTTGGTCCTCCACTGTGTTCGGTGCGGTTCGCCTCGTATTGGGCGATAGCTGCGGAGATCCTTTCTTCCAGTAGGGAGTTCAGTTCTTCAGCAGTCCTCGGTAGAAGAGGTGGAGGGGGTTGATCAGAATCCTGATTGTTCACAGCTCTCCTAGTGCCATGTTCTGTCAGAACATAACACAACAGGGTTAGACATTTGTTTGATATCATCATACGAGACAGTAGTAGTATATATACACAGGCATATACCCACATAAGTGATATTCAAACAATTCACCAAACGTATAAATCAATTCATACTGCAACAAGCATGCATAAATAGATAA
This sequence comes from Helianthus tuberosus, assembly GCA_030545235.1. Classification (NCBI taxonomy): domain Eukaryota; kingdom Viridiplantae; phylum Streptophyta; class Magnoliopsida; order Asterales; family Asteraceae; genus Helianthus; species Helianthus tuberosus. The sequence continues at coordinate 69,016,518 of CM060406.1, forward strand.
ATACTGATGTGTCATAAGATATTCACCGAGTCTTTACACATATCAGGGCAACTTGTTACATCATTGTTTGCGAGGTAAACAAAATGCATAAGGGTTACATCTTCCCAAAGTACAAGTTTAATATATGTAAAGGACAAAATATATTTCTTCACATTGGCGGTTCTTGTCTTTATACCCTAAATTATTACTCCAAAAGAGTATTTAATAGGCTGGGGGAAGGGTGTTCACGTTTGACCTTCTCTTGTATTGAAGGAATCTCATTTGATATGTGACAAGACTTGCTGTGGTTTCTGTGCACTGAATTCTATAATTATGTATACATCCATAATTACGTAAGTCCTTGCACAGTTCGTTTCATCGTCGGATCACTTCCTTCAGATAGGTCACTGTTTTTAGGTAAAGTCACGTATACATGTGATATTCTACTTCTAGTATATGTATATATTAATTATCACACATAATCGCAAGTAATTCTTAGTCAAAGGCAAGTGCTACTCCAGTGCACCCTAAGTCTCGTAGTGTCTTTTCTTGATTCTTTGAAAATAGTTTCAGGTAGTAGATGTCGCAGAAAGTTTTATGCAATGAAAATTTTTTGAAAAAAAATTGTTTTCGTGAGAGGATCCTAAAGATTGTAGTCTAGACTCGAGAAGGAATCCTGGTTCACTACAATCGCAGCTCTGATACCAATATGTCACACCCCTTTCTAAGGCGGAAGCACGCGGTGCGATCTTGAAAGGTCTCATTGCATACGAAAGGTAAACATACTACATGCTCGTAAAATAACTCCAAATACCATAACATAACATAAATTAAATGTTTACAACATAAGACAACATATTGTTTGATAAGTTTACAACTTATTTGAAAGACGAACATCGAGGACTTGGTTCTTATATCCCACGTAGAATGGAATATAATAACCAATTCCCACAAAAACCGGCATCGGAGTCTTGACACAAGATAGTTAAAACATAAACAACATCCAAGAGAAAGAGTATGACCACGCGCACATCCACTTTAGTTACCTGAAATACATGTGAGTTTTTGGAAAAATCGTCAACATAATGTTGGTGTGAATTCATGCAGCTTTTGTATTGAACGTTTGTATACTTTGAATGAAAACATGGTATGTAATTTGTATGAAACAAGTATTTCTGTAAATATAAGGAAATCGAGATCGCTAATGGTTTGCAAGGCCATTAACATGTGACACGACATAGGAAGCATCCAAACCATAGGCATTTTTCGTTGTCGATTCACGACTAGAGACACAAAAGCACTGCTTGGTATTAGTTATGACCAAGAGTGTGGCTGCCTGAAACCCATTAGATCTAACCTTTTGTTCCGCGGTCTTAGTATGTACACGATTAATGGTGCTTCTGGTAACCTATTCGTGACATGATCTAAAGTATCATTCCTTAGTTTTTGTATTTAACATACCATAACACATGTATTTTCCCCAAGTTTAGAAATGTATGTAAAAGTTTAAAAGTGGGGACATGAACTCACAACTTTGCGTTTCCTGCGCCGTAAACTTCACCTGGTTTGCTTATATAGCGTCGTGACCTATACGTGTTTTATTAACGTTAGTCACTAGACTTGTATCGCACAAGTACAAGTCACCATCTTTTATGTATATGTTCTTTGTTGTTAAAAATAATTTATATTTTTAACTATGTATCTTACTTATATTATTTTCTCAAAAATAAATATAAGTATCTTGTATTTGTCACCCGAGTTATGTATTTTTGTCCAAAACTTCATTTTAAGTTCATAACTTGTCCAAGTTATTTAATCCATTAAGAAATATATTTTCATAAATATATTCTCTTGTATTTGTATATGCATGTTGTATGTGTATTTTGTATTTTTACTCCTTAGGAGTATTTAGTGTATTTTCAAGTCCTAATACACTATCACATACAATACATATTACATACACTTAGCACAAAATTTGGTGACCAATAAATATATATATTTTCCTCAAAAATATACATACTTAATATCAATTTTTATTTTGAAGAAATCATCATTTCTTAACTTGAAATTTACAAAAATTAGGGACACCTTGGTAAATATTTTTAGGTGAATTTTTAAGGGAATAAGTTTCACCAAAACTTATATTTTTCTAAGTGTCAAAATTTTATAGAAATTTTGACATGGTTTCCCCTAAAAATGGAGGTTTCCCATGTTTTCAAAACATGTGTTTATTTTCTTTTAAAATCATCACAAACAATCATCAACTCATTCAACACTTACCGAGTGTCAAAATCAAGCAAATTACACTACATCATGAACTTGAAGTTTTTGTAAAAACTTGTAGTAACTTACCATGTTATATAGTAGGTTTAATTACCCTTTAAAACATTGTTATTTGTTTGTAAATCACATTCTTGAAAGATTTAGTCATTTGCAACTTGTAAGATGATTTTTCTAGAAATATTTCTTTTGTATTTTTCTTGTTACAAACATGTTTCTAGTCTTGTTTAAACATTAAAAATATGATTAGTTTACTTAGAAACCATGACTTTGTAAATCTTATAAATAAACTTGGTTTCTTGAGAAAATTATTTTTGTAATCATCTATTTACAAGATTTGTATTTTGTTTAAATCATCTTTACATATGAGAACCAATTTCGTCATTCAAGTTCATGAAGACATAAAGCATGATGATCTTGGTCTTTCACAAGATCACCACCTTAACTTACTAGATCATGTGTTTAATCACAATCTAGTAGGTTTCCTATGATGTTTAACATCACTAACACAAACCATCAATCACCAAGAAGCAAATCAACACAATCAACATGTATTCTCATATTTTTAAGCTTATGTTAAAGTATCATGATCATGTTCTTTAGTGTTCATCAAGTTTATCAATGTTCATCATCTTTTAACCATCAAAATATGAAGTAACAAATGGTTATGAGAGTCTTACAACTAGCACAAAAGCTAGGGAAGAACACTAGATGATGGTGATGACAAAAGTGTTGGGTAAAAGCAATCGGGAGAGGTCCTTCAATCTCCAAGAGCTCCAAACTTCTTGATGTTGCTCCTAGCACCTTATGTAAACCTTGGATTGGAAGAAGATTGGATGAAAGTGGTGGTGATGTGGGTTCTTGGTTTCGGCCGTGAATGGACAAGAGGGAGGAAGGAAGATGGTGTGTGTGTTAATGGGTGAAAGATGGTGAAGTCTTGATCCTCCATGCTTCTTTATAACCTCACTTTAGAGTATTATCCAAGGGATCATGTGTCTTCCAAGTACAAGGCAAATCTTATAACAAATCTCCACAAATCTTAAGAGATCAAGCAAGATCATGGGAAGATTATGGTGGGGGCCACCTCATGACCGTCCACTTACATGGGGGGGGGGGGGGGGGGTAAAGTGTAAGTTTCAATCACTAAATGTATAAATAAGTTAGGTTTCAAGTGTCTTGATTAGGGATTTAATGTGTTAATATGTTATAAGAGGTGTCATGGTGTTTGGGGATTATAAGTAGCTCAGAAACATTAAAACAATGCTTCTAGTATAATTTTGGTGTTTCGGGTAATGTCCGGTTGTTCGGTTAGATACCGGTTCGTTAAAGTGCTAAATTGTGTCGTTTAGTGTCCTTTATGTACCCTTTTGTGACACTTTCAATTCCCACACTTAGGAAAGCATTCAGGACTAATTAGTCATATTTTTACATGTTACTAACTTGTTACAATGCTGAATTTTGCTGAAATATATGAAATTCAGCATTTAAAGTGTGTTTCGGGTGCTTTTCAGTGCGTATTTTAGCTTCCGGAAAGTCTATATGTTAACCCTTGTATACATTCTTGGGTTTTAATGTATTTTAGACGTTGGACCTACTCCTAGGCCCCAATTCTATTGTCTGACTGTTTTCTGCAGAATTGCTGACACAATGTGTCTTACCGGTGAGTTTACTAGTCTTTTTGACGCAACGCTAATCATTAATGTATAAAGCCATATTTGAAGTATAAAACGTGCATGAATTCACATGTATAGCATGAAATCAGACAATGTCGACATTTAAGCACATAATTGCAGACATTAAATAATAATTAAATTGTACGGAAATTACCGGTTTTGTGCCAGTTGTCACATTTTGTCCCTAAACGCATATGTGAAATGACCAAAATACCCTTTCGGGGCATAGTTTGGTCATAAATGGTAAACCACACATATATATGATATCCTACTGCTATAACATCTTAAAATAAATATTTTTACAGAATGTTTTAGACCAGAACATCATGTAGGATCGTTTTCAGACCCGAACGAGTCGATCAGAAGAGTTTTGTTCAACACGAAAGGCGGAAACAGACTTGTAGAGGTCAATTCAGCAAGATTTACACTTTTAACTGTTGTATGATTGATTTGATAACAATTTACAATCTGACAACACTTCGGCAGCACTTCGTTACACTGACCGGAAAGTTACAAATGGAATCAAGACACAAGGTATTTATAGGGTGAGTGATTTCGTTTGAATGTGTCATGGAGTCTTTCAAACGAAATTAAACAAGGTAATTTCGTTTGAATGTGTCACATGTCATGTTCAAACGAAATTAGCTCAAACACACATAAATCCTACCCTATTTCTCGTACAACGCGTCCTGATCTAACAATTGTAATGTAAGACTCGATACAAGACGAAGTCGACAGACGCATGCACCAACAGACTCCCCCTCGAATGTTGACGACTCTTCAGTGTTGAGTCTTTGCATCTTCAGTCTTTATCAGTCCTCTCGAACTCTTTGAAGTATCTGACGCTATAAGCATCCTCAAAACTTTCTTCTCTTTTCACCAGCACTAACACACTCCTTCCTTTAGGTGTCTTCAGACTCCCCCTTTCGATATGCTGGGATCGCAGCCTGGCTTGTTAAAATCACAGAGTCCTCAGGTATCGGAACCTGGCTCTTTATCATTTATCCAAGATCACCTAGCTCTTATCCTGTACATTCTCTACCCAAAAATAAATTTTCTGATGATAACTTGTAAAAACAATCTCACCATCTAATGAACCACTTGCAGGAATTATACAATCAAAGAATGATTTTACAACATTAATCTTTGATGAACCACTTGAAAAAAATATCGTTTTTCTTATCAAAACAACACACTCTCCCAAACCATCTGTTCATCATGTCTAGCACTCGGAATTTTGAAAATCAGCTCTCCAACACCAGTTGTCGAAAATCTTTTTGAATTTTTCAAAACTTATGCTATAACACACTAAAATCTTTTTGGATTTTTTAATGTAATGAAATGCAGAGAAGAAATATTTACAAACAATATTTTTGTGAGTTTGTGTAAGAGGACCATATCAGTTTTTGAGACAATTCACCAACACCGTTAAGCTTTAATCATTTTAAGTTCTAAACGATTCACTTAGATTGTCAGTATACTGATCCACTTAAATTTTCACACAAAGTTCAACTGCTTTGAGATACTAGATTAATGTCTTAGATACTTAAACTTAATCGCGTGTCCCACCTCAGAATATACTCCCGTATCCAGATCCCAATATTCAGTCTTACAGGTGAGTATACCACAGATGATATCTGTAAGAGGTTAAATTGCGAAAACCGTGAGAGCTCAGGTCAGAACTTCCGTTCAGCAGAGAGATGACGGCTTCGACTTTTGGTGTGTCCCCTTTAGAGGATCTTTTTTACAACAGCATTGATTAGCAATTTTATTGTCTCATCATTTTATGCTGAGGGCGACGCTATATTTCAAGCAAGCGTAAAGTATTCTCCGGATACTAGGCCATTGCTTCCGCAAAATCAGAAGTCCCGGAATAATACCCCAGATATCACTGAGCATAAAGACCTAGTATCTCAGAAAGAGGGACCTTTCAAACAAGATTTCGGGGGTTACCCATATATCCGAGAGATGTTCCCCACGATATAAGCAAGTTTGAAATTTAGGTTTATATCTCGTCACAATATACTAAATGTGTAAAAACCTACTGGCACATCATCAGTGAGATCGTTTATCACATTTTTCTTTACAATTCTTTAGCATGCTGTGATAGTCCACTGATGTACTATCATTTCCTCTTCTTTGACACAAAAACTCATTTTTCATTTTATCATGTTTTTGACTTTTTCAAATTTTCAAATGTTTTTGGATTTTCAGTTACTCCCCCTAAAATGCAAACACATTTTAGGAAATTTGAAAACAAACTATACAAACAACGTGACAACTAATATCGAATCGCTTCACTTCGCCATCCACTTGGCATAAACAATCAGAACTCCCCCTCACAACAAACTATTTTCCCATTGTGATTTCAAAACACTTAAGTTTGTTTTAATCAAATGGTTTTTCCGGAAAATTAGTTTTGTTGATTTATTAAACCACTTGTAGGTTAAATCACTAGTAGGTTAGGGGTTCATCACATTGTCTTTCAACCATTTGTAAGATTAGTCCAATCAAGTTCAACCTAATGACCTTGATTGACCTACTTATAGAATCATAATCTCTATTTCAACCTCATGGCTTACCAACCAATACCATTTGTAGATCCAATTCTCAGGATGCCGATTCCTACTCCTCACTTACCAACCTGGGAGTTCCGGCAAGTCACACTTGTGAACTATTTTCAATTTTTTCAGACAAACAATATAAGAATGATGCCGATTCATGCTCCACGATTACCAACTTGGGAGCTCCGACAAGTCCAGAATTTTACTGTTCGTAGTAAGTACCATCCCAGTCACGAACCAGGGATGATACTTTACCTTGCTTCTTTGTTTTCTTCTCGTAAAATTCCTTGACTCCCTTGACCTTCCTGTCAACCATCTTTCCAAAAATGTTATGAACTTTGGAATTAAATGCCTTTTCAATATCAAATTCTTTCTTTTCAGAAAAGAATTGATTTGAAATCTCAACTTTACCAACTTTCTTCTTAAAGTTTTCAGCCCGAAGTGGTGGAAAATTCACATCATCCACAGTCGACACTGATTTTTCACATTTAATCTCAACCTGTGGCTCCTCTGACTTTGTGGAATCAGATTCATCGCCAGAAGATAGCTCCTCTGATTTTGATCTATCAGAATCATCGATAGAACTATCATCAGACTTCTTAACAACCCATTTCTGGTTGTCAAGATTTCCTTTTTCTTGTAAAATCTGTTTGAACATTCACCAATTTCAAATTTTGAATCTTTAAAAAGTTTTGTTCTATCAATTAGTGGTTCAAACACAACTTCTTTATCTTTCAGTTTATGAGAAACTCCCTGTTTTGATTGTATTACCTTGGAACAATCTTTGGCAATATGTCCAACATTGTTGCATTTGAAACATGTTCTCGTTTCTTTCATCTGATCAGCAAACTTCATCTCTTCTTGCTTCTTCGCAAGGAATTCTTTGTTCGATTGCTTCCAGAAAGGACTCTTTTGTTCTTCCTCAGCACTTGTCCCTGAAACAAATACCATTTTTGATTTAAAATCACGAACATATTTTTCATTTTTATAATTTTCTGGTGGAATAAAACCCAATCCTTTCTTTTTGAAATTACCGTTATGGTTTGGTTTCTTTCGATAACCAGAACCAGAACTGTAACCCTTTTTCTTGTTTTCTCTTTGTTTAACTCTTGAGGTGTAAGTTTTAGGTTTATCATTAAGATTTACATCTTTTATTTCAGAAATATTAATTTCTTTTAGTTTGAAAACCTTTTTTTATCATTTCTGGTTTTACACCTCTTATTGGAAATTCCTCATCAAAATATAATTTGTCAGAATCATTCAAAGTATATGCAACTTTAAACGTTTCGTCATTCAAATTAGACTTTGATAAAAGGAATTCTTTATTGTAAACCCTTTTGCCCTGTTTGTCGGTTTGACTCGGAATGCTTGACTCAGACTTCGACTCTGAACTAGACTCCGACTTTGACTCCTCGGATTCATCTTTATCCAACACCTGATCGACCACTTTCTTTATTAACTAAGACTCATGATCAGTGTCAGATGACGTAAACGTGACATCAATATTATCTGGCAAGTTAACTGTAGACTCCGACTCCCATTGTAAATTTGTTGCCTTTTCAACTCTTTCTGAATTTGGATTTCTCGGAGAATATCCAATTTCAAGCGGGGGTGGACACTTGTTGTAACTGAAACCTTGTTTCTTACCAGAATCATTCACTTTAGTATCCTTCTTCTTTTCTTTCTTTTTTTCAGGAGTCTTTTCTTCAGAAACTTTCTGTTCTTCAGTTACTTTATCATCTTCAAATGCCTTCATGCCTTCAACAGTTGGATAAATCCTGTCAATGACATAAGAAGTACATGAGTAACTTTTCAACAAACGATTAACTCTTTCAGTTTCAATTCTTTGTGTTTCCAGTTTCTGTTCTAGCACAGCACACTTCTCAATGTAGTTGTTCACAACTTTCTGCTTTATCATGAAAGCTCCTTGAAGGGTTTTCATTGTTGTTGCTTGTTCTTTACTTGATTGATTATACTGATTCATGGCTTTGTTCAGAACATCGTAAGACTCCTTCAAACTGTTCAAGTTATAAATCAATGTGCTGTTCTGCTTCTTTATAGCTTCACAGTTGTCACATTTAATCGGAATCTTACTTGCATCAACTTTTTCATCCATTTTGAACTTTGGAACCTCTTTTACATTTTGCCTTATCACTGGAACATCTTCATCATCACTGCTTACCGATGTTTTGATCTTTTTCTTTTTCTTTTTAGCTTTATGGTCATCACTGTCACTTTCTTCCATCAATTTAAAATAAGCTGCCAATCTTCTAGCATGATACTCACGATCATCATCACTATCTTCTTCAACTCGAGCGACATAAGCTTTGTGATTTGAATCTTTGTTTGGATCATAATCATCCCAATTGAAATTTGCCCAGCTAAAACCTTCAGGCAATTTTTCATCATCTTGGTTTATCAGGCATGCTTTGTTGTCAGCTGAGATATATTTGTCCCAACTGAAACCTTCCGTTGGCTTTTGATCATCCTGATTCACCATACAAGCTCTCTTTGAAGATTCTTCAATCACTTTTCTACCATGTGCCACTTGCGGTTCTTGTTGTTGTTGAGCAACTTGATGATAGATAGCCTTCCGGTAGTAATCATTGTTGTTGTTAAACGGATTTTGAGCTCCACTTGCTTCGCGGTTTTTGCACTCCCTCTTGAAGTGTCCTTTTTCCCTGCAACGAAAACAAGTGACTTTAGATTTATCAAATCCTAAAGTAGAAATATTAGCTTCACGTAAATCATCTCTTCCTGTGATCTGCTTAAATTTCTCAGCTCGTCTCAATACACTTGCCAAACACCACTTTATGTCAATCAGTTCCATCTCTTCAGCATCAATCTGATCATAATCCTCTTTTGTAAGCATTGGATTCCCGATCCGACCTGCAACAAAACTACTATAAGATTCCAACACAGTGCCCAACGAAGACATGTGACTTTTGGCCATTTCTGCTGAATAATCCTCATCATTCTCCAGATTCAGTACAATGTTGCATTGTAGCTTTTTGCCATTCTTTGTTGTAGAAATATTCGAATCAAATGATGGATATGATGAAAAACAAGTGTTGCTGTTTGATCCTTTGGATGAACTCCCGGAAGAACTCTTTGCATTGTAAGCAGTCTCTACCTTTGGTGACAAGTTGGTGGATTTATCACTGACACCACCTTTATAATAAAGTCCGATGTCTTGTTCACCGTCAAAATCTTTCATTCTCAAAACCTTTCTCTGCTCCATCTCCTGAGCCTCAATCTTTTCAATGAACTTACTTAGTTTCAGATTGCTGAAACCTTTCTTGTTCCTCAACATCATGAGATATGTACCCCAAGTCTCATATGGTAATGCATCAGCCAACTTTTCGATCAACTCTTCATTATCTTTTTCGATGCTCAATCTCTTCATGTTTGCTAGCAGATTGCAGTATCTTTCAATGATTTACTTTGTGCTTTCATTCTTCAATCCACGAACAGATCAAACTCTTTCTTTAAAAGTGACTCTTTGTTTTTAACCATCTCTTGGCTTCCATGAAACTTCGATCTTAATGCTTTCCAGATTGAATAAGAAGTTCCGTTGTGTTGTAATAGAACCAAGATATCTTCCTTCACATCTTGTTGTAATAAACTCAGCATCATTTTCTCATCTTTGTATTTCTTTCTGTCTGCAGCACTAAGGTCTTTAATAGCAACCTCCTCTTCGTCATCATTTGTCAGTCTAATATATTTCGTCTCAACGCATTCCCAAGCATCTAAGTAGTTTGCTTGAACCCAATTTTCAAACCGTCCCTCCCAACCTTTGTACTCTTCGATGTTCATGAGCTTAGGCGGTTTTTGCATCGTCCCCGTTTCATTTTCCAACATCGTGTTCTGTGCAAGAGTAATCGGAGTAACCGGGGTAGCAAATGCGTTGTAAAATTCCTCTTCCATGTTTCGAATTTTCAAATGTTCACAAACACAACCTTTCAAACGAAATGATTCTCCTCGTGAAACACCTGAAGACACAAAAACAAATGATCAGTTTAAATGAACTGAATATGTGAATGTGTGTGACGGTTGAATCGATCTAGGACTCGTGTCGAAGATTCGTGAACTCGTTTAATGTATTCCGCAAACTGAATGAATGGGCCGGATAGTTTTTCACATGGGCTTTCAACAATCCATAATCAACTTTTATTGAACCTTCACGATATGAAATAACATGGGCTTTCAACTCTTTAATCGATTGATAATTGGGCCGACAACAATTACCAATTTAAATCAAATTTAATTGGACCTCAAATTCCACTAACCCGACAACAACATTAATTGGCTGTACTGAATTGCTTTTAACCAAAAGCACATGGGCCGAATACACAATTTAATCTGATTGGACCTCCAATTTGATTCTTATTGGGCTGCAACTATATCACATGTATTCAATCAGTTTGTAGACAATTGATTGGACCGATGAATTATATGAAACTGGTTGAATTCAGAAATCCACTTCACACAGAATACTCCCTCAAACGAAATACCTAATATCAAACTGAATTGTTCTTCAAACGAGATAACCTGTTCAACCAATATACTTTATTTCGTTTAAAACACCTACTATCTCAAACGAAATTGCTGAATATGTATGACCTTTCAAACAAAATTACTAATTCAAACGGGATTGATACTTTCAAACGAAATCCATATGTAAACTCAAACGGAATCAGGTAAAACGTCCAATCTCAAACGAAATTATCACTTAATTTCAAATGAAATCAGCAAGCAATCTCAAACGGAATCAGCATGACATCATCATTTCGGTTCAAATTTTGTCCAATTGATCAAGCAAATGGTCGAATTTGGTTCTGAAACTTTCAAGGGTTTGTTAAAACAACATTACGCACATGATATATGAAAATCAGACGTTTTTAACCATGAAAACTTGTTTAATTTTGAAAGAAGGTGTAGAAAATCAGAATATGCAACTGAATTGGTATGAACTCTTCCTCCTGAGCTCTGATACCACTTGTAGGATCGTTTTCAGACCCGAACGAGTCGATCAGAAGAGTTTTGTTCAACATGAAAGGCGGAAACCGATGTGTAGAGGTCAATTCAGCAAGATTTACACTTTTAACTGTTGTATGATTGATTTGATAACAATTTACAATCTGACAACACTTCGGCAGCACTTCGTTACACTGACCGGAAAGTTACAAATGAAATCAAGACACAAGGTATTTATAGGGTGAGTGATTTCGTTTGAATGTGTCATGGAGTCTTTCAAACGAAATTAAACAAGGTAATTTCGTTTGAATGTGTCACATGTCATGTTCAAACGAAATTAGCTCAAACACACATAAATCCTACCCTATTTCTCGTACAACGCGTCCTGATCTAACAATTGTAATGTAAGACTCGATACAAGATGAAGTCGACAGACGCATGCACCAACACACCAGTTTACTTTAAAACCTCTATTATAAATCTTAAAATGACCAAAATGCCCTTACGGGACTTAATTGGGTTTTAAAATCTTTTTGGCCATGTTTGCTGATATCCTACTGATATCACAACATATTTTAAGCATAATAACTTTTGGAACTTGTATATGACTCATCCGGTTACCCGTTTATGCTTATAAGCGTACGGTGCGGTTTATGTGGCTAGTTTACATAAATTAGCCGAAACGGGTAAAATCTTATCATTTAAGCTTCAAATTCCAGAATGTATTTAGTTTACCCATATAATACAAGTCTCCATACTTATCGGGTCTAAATTACATTCCAATCCGGTCATTGCTTAATCTAGCGTTTCGTACCGTAAATCTTCCTCTAAACTAACCGGTCTAAGTTGTAACTTAAATAAGACCCGTTAGTAACCCGTTTTAATCTGTTTTGTTCATTGACATAACCCGTTTTAATCTGTTTTGTTTGATATATAAACTTTTGGGGGTTAATACGACCATGTCCTGGATATCCTCGGCTCATTTCATTTGAAAATGACCACAACTTAAGCACGGGGTGTAGGCATACACCTGACAGTTGCGTATGTATAAAGATATAACCACACGTGAGGATAACTCCTTGTGGGACTATATTAGTGGTGTGTCTATTAATCTTGTCTCTGCTTCTATCCCGGGCCCTGAACGTACGACAAGCATGTAAATCTGTATACAAGATTATTTTATATAATTGTCCCAAGTTATAAAAGAATTTTTTTGTTTTGTGCATTTAAATCATTTTCATAAATATTTTCAAAAGAGTCGGTTAACTGTATTTACCAGTGTAAACTGACGTATTTTCAAAAAGGCTAAGTGGCAGGTACTACTCGTAATTGGCTGGGAGCTCCTGGGCGTAATTAGTGAATCTTGCAGGTTCGTATTCCTTAAGTCTGTTGAACAAGTTTTTGTATTATATTTTAGATCCGCCTGTGGATCCTTTCTTACAACCGTCTGTATATTATTTTTATTCGTACTTTACACTTTTGGTTTGTAATAGTAATTTCTACCAAGACTTCCGTTGTGCTATAAATTGTGTATATTTGTCTATGATGATATCAACTACGTCATGATACTCCCCGCCGGGCCCACCGGTAATATGTGGAAATATCGGGGTGTGACAGGTTGGTATCAGAGCCAACATTGAGTGAATTAAACACTAGCCTTTTTTGTTTAATCTCAATGACACAGTAGCACATTCCTTGACTTCCGAGTCTAGGCAAATGACCCAGGATTAATCCTAATATTATTGGTTTATATATCTTTGTTGTTTCCTTGTTTTGACATGACTACATTTTAAGTATGCCGCCAAGAATCCGTGGACGAGGAGGATGAGGCAAAGCCCCAATGAAGGGAAGGAACGATCACGAAGCCGGGCCTTCGCATCGACGAACACCCTCCGCATCTTACGGCTCCTAACCGCATGAGGATTGGAGAACTTACCTTGAACCAGTGAGACGTTCCGTTTCGCTCAGTTCTTCGCCCTCCTACCATCACTCCTTTGGGCCACAACAAGAAGATGAGCCTCATGGCTCGCACCATTCCTTGCAATGATCTGGTTCCCACCATTCCTTCCAAAACCCGACTCCTTATTTTTAAAGTCGTTTTAACCCTATGAACCAAATCGAAGAACCAATGGGTCATAATCCATTGGGGCACACAGATCACTTTCCTGAATATCAAGACATGGACCTCGACGACAATCCAGATCCCGTTATGCCACCTTCTGGGACGCCTACGCATCCCATAGAAATCTCAAGCGGTTCTTCATTTGTAGGATCGCCATACAGAGGCCCCGACTTATGTGCCGAAAGGTGGAGCACTTACAAGTGGGAGTTTACTCCCCCACACCACTACTCACCACCACATCAGCGGACTCCTTCTGAGGACCCGCATTTCCAAGCGGTTACACCACCGCCACCACCGGAGCAGCCTCCGCCCCCAGAACCAGCGAGGCGAAAAAGAACAGGTTGTATAAATAGGGACACCACAATATGACGCTCTAGAATTACTTGCTTCTATCATCCACAGCCCACTTCCCGGGGCAAATTCGCTTTCAACACCCAACCTCACCTCCATAATTCCCCCACAAACAAAGTTATTCTTGGATGCTCTTGATTTGAACCAGACACAAATCAGTCCTTCTCACTCACCTGTTAATGAGAATATACTCCAACAAGTGACTGGGTCTGGTACTTCAATCATTGCTAACCCACCAACAACACCTGAGGAGGTTACCCCCTTGAGTTACAAGTAACTCTTGGTGGTAGTTCAAGTCAAGCAGCCACTACAAGTGCTGAACCCACTGGTTTGCATTTGGACAGTGGTTTCATCAATAAGACTTCCTTGAAGGCAATTTCTTCTCTGGGAACATTTGTGTATACAGTATTTACTGGTACACAAAAAAGTGTTTTTCAATTTGAAGGAAGAGGTCCCTAGTACCAAGACAAAGGGGCATCAGTGGATGATTTCTGGGATACACTTCCTGAATCAACCACTGTTACAACCACTGCTAGTGGGAAATCAGATGATCCCATTAAGTTGGGTGATGGTTTAATGTACCGAGAATTGACGGGTAGAATTGATAAACTTGATACATCTGTTGCTGAAATTAAAGATATGATGCAATAGTTGTTGAAAGCTCAAAAGGTACCAACCACTGCTGCTCCAGCTCAAGCATCTGCACCACAACCTGCACCTGCTGCAAATTAGCTCTGGAATTTGTTTCAACCTCTGCTCATCCATCAAAACCAAGTAGCTGATCAGAAACATGAAATACAGGTTCAAAAGATCAGAAATACTATGGAAGCAAGGTTTAAAGACACCCAAGCAGATATCAAGGCAATAAAGGCCCATTTGCTGAATACCACTGGCACTGCTCCTCCCTCTGTTATATTTGTGGATAACCCACCACCAGCTAATGCCAAAAAGGGGGAGAAAATAAAGCAGTGGAAGAAAAGGGGATATGAAGATGGGTTGTACATTGATGGGTCAAATTCAAGCATGCTTGCAGACATTCCCTTGCCAGATGGTAGTAAAAAGATTGATGTTACCACAAATGCAATTGCTGAAGCAAAAGCAAGTGTAAAAAGGGATAGAGAGGCTAAGGATAAATCCAGGTGGAATGAGGAGAAAAGAGCTTTTATGGAGCTGAATGAACAGGGTATTTCTGAGCCAAAGGATGATAAAAATCCTGAGCTAAAAAGAAAAAACCCCACTAGAAAAGTAAGGGAACCCAAACACACACCATCCAGACCCACATAGCATACTTCCAAACCACCATCCAAAAGCTCCAAACATCAATCTTCCACCCAAAAAGTTGTTGTAACACCTGCTGTATCAACAACTCTTGGTACTTCAGTTGTTTCAGCAGTTGTTAAACCAAAAACCACCACTTCCACCACAACAACTGTTCCCATTTCAACCACTGCCCCACCAAATATTCCATCACCACCAAAAACAATCTCACCACCATCACCTCCTGCCAAAAAGCAGAAGACAGCTGGTGACACATCATCAGTTGTAATGACAACAGTGGTTGAAACACCAGTTGTTTCAACAACTGTTAGTCAGCAACCTCCCACTTCAATCACATCCACTATAATCACCATCACTGAACCATCCAAAACATCATCAGCCTCTCCTCAACCAAAAAGGAGAAGGTTAATCCTGAAAGATGATGATCCTTCACCACCACCAACATCTTCACAACCTTTATCACTTGTCACTATACCAAACCCTTTTCCTCTCTCTTCAGCCGAAGTTCAACAACCAACCACTGCCATCACTCCTGCAGGTGTCCAATATCCTCTAGAACTTGCAGCAGTCAGAGAAGAGATCAAATCCTTCTACCTTGAGGATGAACCCTACTAAAAGGAGTTTGCCATCAGTTGAAGGATATCCTTGGCCTAAAAATATTGAAGAATATTTGGAAGTTAAAGCTCAACAAGCAGAGGATATCTCTAAAAGAGATTCACAAAGAAAATCTGACAAAGAAATTCAAAGGGATTATCAATTTTTGCTTACACAAGTAAGATCTTTGGAGCAGTTTGCAAAGAATGTATGTCGACAAATTTCAGAAAGAGCAGATGAATCCTTGAGAAAAGACTACATTGAAAACATCATGGCCCATAAGAAGTACAAGGGAGAAAAATACATGTACAAAGATTGGACAATTCCTGAGCTTGAAAGTGAAGCAGCCAGGATCCAAGACATGATCAAAAACAAGGTTAAACATACTCCTCCTGATTGGGCAAAATACAAGAAAAATGTATCTGATAAGACATTGGAGCTGAAGAGAATGAAAGAGGAATTAATCACTGCTGATTTTGGGTCAAGAAACTAAGTGATGAGGTGGAAAGAAGATAAAGTCAGGGTCTCCTACAAAAGGTTGGAGGAACTAAGAAAGAAAGATCCAAAGGTTCCACAAAAACCTGACTACCCTGAAGCAGTGGTTCCAGCAAAACCACAAAAGCTACAAGTCAGGAGATCCACTGCTCCAGCTGGTGCTGCCATCTATCAAAGAAGACCACAGAAGCAGTTGGATGCTGAAACAGTGGAAGAAATGATTGCAAGAGATGACCTTGTAAAAGAGGGTATTAAAAGGATGATAGTAGAAACTCTTGGATTGAATCAACCTGCAAGCACTGTTCAGCCAGTTATCACCAGGCCAGCATCTCTAAACTCCTCATCTAATAAAAATCTCCCAAGAAACCCACCAGACTCAAAAGTACTAAAGTGGAAAACTGACAAACTGACCCATGTACTGACTGTGATCAAGTCTAATGGAGAAGTGAAGAAAATAACAAGGGAACAATCACTTGGCCTAAGTGTTGAAGATCTGCAAGATCTCCTTGATCTTCCATTGTGCACGGATGAAGATGATACAGATGCCTTAGACTTTGAGTTACAACTCAAAGGGCAAATAAGGGAACTGTTGATGAGGCAATAAAGTTCCACAATAATGAAGGGTTTTAGCATTATTTGTTCCAGGGGAAGATTGTTGGGATTGAACCCTATCAGAGGAACAGATAATTATAGCCAAAACTGGATCAGAGCAGTGGATCCAGAATAAGCAGATGTTATGTTTACATTCTCTCCCCTTGAAAGTGGTTTCAACATCTGATGACCTCCATCCACTGATCCTTTACATCAACTGCTGACTTACAACTACTGATCATGTTAAATACTGTTGAAGTCTAAAGCCCGGTTGAATCAATCTACTGCTATGGCTCAAGCACTGCTGAAGTTATCAAGTACTGCTGGAGTCACAACAGTGGAAGGATAAAACAGTAGTTTAGTTTCTCTTTTGAAATGTATTGTTATCAGTGGTTAGCATAGCAGTGTTTGTATTAGATCAGTTGGTAGAGTTTGTTAGGAGGTTAGATGTCACTTTCATGGTGACGTCAGCATAGATGCCACAGTGGTTTGTCCGTGCCAATAAATAGAACAGTACCCTTTACTGTTCTATTAGCTCTTTTCATCACTTTCATTCCTGTATGAACAAACACTATGAGCTCAGGCTGAGGGAGAGTTTGTTTCATGCATGCATTGTAATCGTAGTTGAAATAAATTCAATCTTTCGGTTCTATGTGAAAATGTTTGGTTAAAGCAATTCTCCTGTTTGACTGTGTGCAAAGTTTATTTCCATCTATATTCCGCTGCACTACTTGTTCATTTTCATCTTAATTCAAACGTAAAACACAATCAACCCAAACTCAGATCCTAACAAGACCTGTCCGGTTTTGACTCAGGACATGAGTCGAAACCTTAGGGTTTCGACTAATGAAGTTATCAGCTGAGATCATTGGTTTCGACTCGAGATCTAAAGGTTGCGAGTCGAGACCTTGTGGTTTCGACTGATGACCCACTTGAATTAATACATTGAAACTTTTGGGTTGTACATGTCTTTGGGCCACACATCTATATGAATTATGTATTGGACTGTTAAGTGTTTACTTGAAACATGGACTGGTGATGTGAACTCGTAGGTGGCCCGAATATCTGCTACGTGTTATTTGATGATTCTTGTGTGCGTGAAAACTGTAACTACATGGATTACTTGTACGAAATCCTAATTATTGTTGATAACCGTAATAGGACGTGGTTGAATAACTTAAAACAAAGTAACGTAACTTATCGAGCAAATCTAAGGTGAGTTCACTACTCTTTTACAAGCATGCGTCCCGGGGAGGGACAAACAAACTGGCTATTCTAGGGAGGAATACTTGTAATACTGTAGTTTAACTTCGATGTTGGATAATACACTCAACTCTATCACTTTAATTCCCATCTTACTACCGAACTAGTTGTCGGGGAGGCAACAGGGTATTAGTTGATAACGCTATTAGGCTTGACAACCTCACACCGTACCGGGGAGGACGGGCAAGAAGTAATGACTTTAACCACATGACCAATGTTCATAGGCATTGGGGAAGGGCAAATAAACTGATGTCATCTTGCGGTATTCGGGTTATTATCAACATGTCTTTAAACTAAACACTTTGTAACCAAACGTTTTACAAAACTGTGAACTCGCCAACTTTATGCTGATACACTTTTCTGCATGCTTGCAGGTCGTTAGACACATGGTATGGGACTTGCAGTCTGGAATGATGTTAGAGTGGTCATGGGTCGTGGCGCTTAGAAAACATTGAATGTTATATCGCGTAAACAATATGGTTTCGAAATGCTTGAACAATTAAGATATGCTTCCGCTGAACGTAAGTAATTCAATCAAATCCCAAACGTTATACGAACACATAAAATTAGTTTTACTAGAAAACAGTCTTACTCCATTTAGAAGATTGATTGATGATAATGGCTTAATCTGAAGAGATTGGACCAGTGAACTTCTCCAAAATCCAATTCAACTTCAATTAGGGAGGTTATGTAATCATCAAAATTAGTAGGTTTTTAAACCTAGATGACCTCCTGAGTTGATTATTGGGTTTGTTAGAAGTTTCAGTTTTATGGATTAGCTCTTGGTTAGGTTGCTATCACTTTCAGGATTCTAAGTTTGTATGAGTTGGTGCAGTATGGTGTACAAGAGGTGTAATCGGAGTTAAATTCGGAGTAAAATTTAAGGAATCTCTCCCCCCCCCCGGCTCTTGTATTCCTTGCAAATCATGTAAGGAATTTAACTGCTCTCACTAACCTTAGAAATCTTTAGGAACTTAGCATGCTTAGGGCGAATATGTAACGACCAACAAAATCTAATAGAGAAAAAAATAATTAATGACGCCAGTCGTTGTAGTTTCTCTTGTTGAGGATTATGTTAGTTTAGGTAAGAAATCTAAGTGTGCCCACAATTAAGCAACAATGAAACTTTTGTAAGTGTAGCATTATATTTTAAGGAGACAAGTTTTGATAGAACAATGTCGAGATAGAGCAGTGTCTTGTACAAGAGGTGTAAATTGAAGTAATATGAAGTTTTCACTCCCCCACCTCTTGCAACTATTGCAAGTAATTATTATGACACTTAATGCTCCCACTGATCTTTGATATCTCTAAAAATGCTACAAGAGAAATTTCATTGAGGTACATGACGTGGGAACCTATCATATATATGTTAGACTTTATTTGATTTCCTTAATGTCCAGATGTCATAAGAAACTTAGGGACATATTTAATATAAATCTTATTAAGTATATATATGAATAGATTTCTTTTAAGACCGTGGGCTATATGTGACAAAATTTAGATACAAGTATATAGTCTTTAAATTATAAATGAATTATGTCTGAATATTCCATTTGGAATAAGTTCCACGAATGTCAATGAATAACTTATGATGGACCCATACTTATTCTTTAAGCCAAGTAATATTTTAGGGCTTTTAACATTATGGTTTAAAATCACTTAGAATGAGATTAGATGAAAAATCATCCTCATTAACCATGTCATGATCTCTCATGAATTTTGGTTACAATGGATGAGATTTATCGGCCTCATTTTCCTTTTGTCAAATTCTCATTTGCATGATAACAAAAGTTGTGAAAGTGTAAGGTATCATCTAGTTTCATCTTAGTAATGTTTCTATCCAGATATTGAGAACAAATAATATGAGGGTTTAAGGTAAGTGTGACTTTATGTTGACTATGCAAACCTCACAACCTTCATAACATAGCTTAATTATTGATACTATATTATAATTAATCTTTAGAATATGTAAGGTATCAAAAAGCGTTGTTAGAAGACTGCTTATTATGGTTCTTATAGCCTTAGGGGCTGTTTGTTTGCCTCTTAATGAGGCTCTTAATGGTTCAGGCATATTACTGGTTCAACACTTAATGATTCAGAGTGTTTGTTTCGCGAGCAGATGTCTGAATGGTTCAGACATTTTCCTCTGAATGGTTAAGCATTATATTGAGTCTAAATGGTTAAGACCTCGAATCTGAATTGGTCAGACATTTACCTCTGAATGGTTAAGCATTATACTGACTCTTAATGGTTCAGACCTCTTACTGATTTAGCACTTAATGGTTCAGACCTCTTATTGGTTCAGCACTTAACCATTTAGAAGTTGTCAAACAGCCCCTTAGCATTTAATTTTGTCACTAACTTTCATTTGAGTTATTTTGTTGAATTCTGGTAAGGAAACGTATAGAACTAGAGTAAACTAATCATGTGTTAACAGGAATATTAAAATTAGCAGACTTAAATGTCATTAATAAGTGACTATCTAATTAATTTATCCAACTGTTCTTTTGAATAATGGATAGTCTCATTGTTTATGCCTAGTCTAATGGCATAAATATGCAGTGAGATTTTCCCTTGAAGAAAACTTAGAGTTGGAATTTTGTACTTGTATTTTGACTATGGACATTAGAACTATCCTCTTTTGATGTTTCAGTGGTCGTAAGGTGAATAATATCTTATTTTCCAGTTTCAAACATTTATTTCTATGTATATATGTTGCTTATCAACACACTCATTTTACTTTGGTACTTTTGAGTGTTATAGTTGATTTATAAGGCATCAAATTGTACAAGTGAAAATTTTAGTATGTAACCTACTGGAAAATGTACTTATTTCCATGCATAATCCCTTAATTTTATGACTCATGGTACTGTACATTATAATGTATTCACATATACCACTTCACCTTATAACTTAGAATTTTAAATGAAGGCATGCATCTTAGGAATTGTTGTGATTATTCCACAGATAATAGATTAGTTTTAGGAAAGACTTCATCTGGAATAACTTTAGTGATTTCATTTATGTTAGAGAGTTCTTGATTATCATAAGAGACATCATGTTCGATTTGTTTTATTCATCATGCTTTACTTTTCTTCTGTAGTACTTTTATCAGAAGAGAGCAGTATGATTATCGTGTCTTAAGTGATAACCAAGGATTTAATTTAAGGGTTAATCTTATAGAAACTTTCAGTAAAGCAAACCATATTAGGTTTAGGAATTAGAGTGGATGAGATATTGATTTATAAAAGAAAATTACAGTGAGTAAAGTTATGGGTACTTCAAAAATTAAGGCAGACAAAAAATAATCATAAGATTAATGAAGGATCATTAATATAAGGATCATTATATGAAGAAGTCGTGACATGTCTATTACTAACATCAAAATAATAGACTTAGTTAAATTCTACTTAAACGAAGACAAACCAGCTTTGGCCAGAAGTGTAATCATTTAAGCATGTGTGCAAAGTAATCGTGACAAATCAGCTTTGGCCAGAAATGAGACAATCACTTTAGTTATGCAGTTGTTAAGTATGCTAGACATAAGTGAATTAAATCAGCTTTCGCCAGAAATAAGACATTCACGTTTGTAATGCATACTTAACATAACTTTTATAATACTTGAACAATAAATAGATGCATCAGACTAGCTTTGTCCAGACGTGATACATCAGAAGCTCATTCAAGTTAAGCCATTTTGGTTTTGCGAAAATTATCTGATTAATTAAGTATTTACAAAACCAATTATTTAATAACAAACCACCTTTTAGTTCACATTAATAGCTAATAAAATAATGAGATTTCGAGTACATGTTCCATTTCGAGTGAGATCTCGACTTAGTTATGAAATCTCGAGTTCATTTGAGATTTCGAGTGAGATCTCGAGTTAGTTATGAGTCCCTTATGAGATTTCGAGTGACTTATGAGATTTCGAGTTCCTTATGAGATTTCGAGTGACTTATGAGATTTCAAGTTCCTTATGAGGTTTCGAGTTCTAACCCCAGTTGAAATCAAGCAACTGTTTTCTTAGTCGCAATCCCACTTGAAAACTCACTCGTAATCCCACTCGGAATCTCAAGGTTTCGAGTGATGAAGACCAAAACCCTTATTGTTTCGAGTAGCAATCTCAGTCGGAATCTCAAGGTTTCGAGTTTTAATGAGATTTTGAGTTCCATGTTTATCTTGAAATCTCTTATGGGTCTCGAAACTTGTTCTCTAAGTCTTGAAATCTACTGTGATACCTGTTAGTTGATTGTGATAAGTTTGAAAAATTCGAATTTTTAGGGATTACGGGATTAAGTTTCCTGTGTTTAAAGCTGATCTAAGTTTATCAAAATATTTTGAGATAATATCCATTAATCTTATAACAGATTTCGAAATTTTTAAGAGATAAAAAATAGATCAAAACCAGGAAAAACACCCAATAATCCAAATTTCATTCCAAAACATAAGGGAATTTTCGAATTTTCATAAGAACATAAGATGAACCTTAAAAAATTAATCTTAAATTCTAGAATCTGAAATCTGGGATTTTAATGATTTCGGAACAGTAACTTAACACATTTGATTTCGGAACAGTGATTTAAACATCATATCATAAGATCTGAAATATTTAAGAAGAGTGACTCGAAACGGGGTTTCGAATTTTATTAGGTTTTCAAAATTCTGTTTTCCAGATTTTAATTCCAGAATTATGGATGAAAAACAGAACTGATTTATCAACATATGCTCTGATACCACATGTTGATCAGTTCTGTTTAAACATAATGGAAAACATGAATAACATACCTGATGCAGCAGACATGACAGAAGAGAATCCAGATGGAGACGCAGCAATAGAGTTTGACATGATTGTCAGCTTGATCTGGTTACCCTTAGGGTACAAAGTTATGATGGTGATGAAGAACCGAAAAAGGGTTATTCGGTTATGGAGAGAGGCGATAATGATGTTATTGAGTAATCAAGATGTCTCTAACCTTGTAACCTCTATAATGATCTCCTTATATATACACTAAAGAGAAAACCTAATTAGTTAATAAGGGTAATATAACTATCAACAATTACCAACTAATTATTTAATAGGTTGTTATATATTTTGATCTATATAATATAAAGGATTATAATGGCTACTAGATTAGATATCATATCATAATATATTTAATCTTATATTAGACACTTTAACTTTAACGGTAGGCAAAATCCGTATGTTTTGGTGGGAATGTTAAAATTTGTAACACCCGATTTTGACAACCTGTATGTTAGTGTTCACCCCGTGGTAAAAATAAGTACATTGAAACGAAAAAAATCTAAATTTTATAAAAGGCCGTGTAAGGAAATAAAACCAATTGTTATTTCACTGTATTTTATTAGTTTGTAGGTAGAGAAGAAATGAAGTGAAAATTATCGATAAAACTAACCAAGTGTTAAACGGAGAAATTGATTCATAACCAAAGCAACTAAAGAATAAAAGATGCTTTAAAAAAGATTTCAAGTCCAGCAGAGTGAAGGTATGATTTATTAATCCTATAAAATCTATGTAGGAATTATCCTATATATTAATAGAGAAACCCAATGAATAGTGTTTTTGTCCACTTCTTCTGTCCCTTTGTTCTTACTGTATACATACTATTATTGTTCAATATTTGCCAGATTAGAGTGTATGGTAAATTGGTTAAGTCTCTTATTGAATTCAACTTCATCTCAGGTTCGATCCATTCCCCACCTATTTTTCGCCCGTTTGTTAAATACTCTACGGACTGAAGACACCTCTCAAAACCCTAATCTTAACCCTCACCTCATCTTCCTCGCCCAAAACCCCTGGATTTCTTCTCAAATCCACAACAAAGCTTTCCAGAACACCACAACCATCGTCACTTTTCCGGTCAAAACCCATCACCCTGTCTAGCTCGGTGGTGGTGGCGAGGTGGGTCTTGGTGGCGTTCTTCACGGGAAAGGCACAATACATGAGCGGGAGATGATGTTCTGTGGTGGTGAGCAACCAACGACAATATACAAATCGACGACCGTGTAAACATCATCTGGTGGAGATTTAGGGATTTTTGGACTGGATCTTGCGGCACTGACGGCTCCGTGAGCAGTGACGGAAAGATTTTGTGGTGTATTGGCCGCTTTTTCGCAGATCTAGAAACGACGAACTGTGGAGAAAACTTAGGTTTAGCCACTAGTCTCGCCCGCAAACCCTCCGATCACCTGCCAAGGTAAGGTTGCCATTGTACATATTGTTTTTTCTTCATTGTTGCGTATGTTTCTTCCTTTTTGGCGGTCTTTGTTCGTTCTTTGTAGCTGGTGAAATAACCTAATATTTATCTCATTGTTTTTCAGATTTTGGAAATGGGAATTTAGCTAATTTTGTAACGATGGTTCTTGCGATTTAGCATATCAGGTATAAATGTTCCAAAAAGTTTGCAAATTACTGGAATCACAGTTCACTTGAGATGAACTGGCTATTTAACTTCTAAAGTATATGGACTTTACGATTTTATGTTGTATAGGGTGTGTGTATACACACGTATGTGCTAGATGGTTCAAAAGAATCAATATTCAAATCCCCACTTTCATACAAGTATAAATTGTTGTTAAAAAAACTTAAAATATTTACTATTAATTGTGAATAATAAAATAATTAAGTTATTTACTAATTAGTGCAATAATCGATCAAAAGAAATGGGCTAAAAAGTTGAAGTTGGGCTGTTGAGTAATTGGGGTTGCTTCTTCCTAACATGGGCCGCAGAGAATTGATATTGATATTAGTGAATAAAAAGCTTATAAATTCATTTTTTATTAGAAAATACTGCTAGCCATCCGATCTTTTTAAGTAATTTATTGGTTAAGAGAAATTTGTTACAACAAAGATTGAAGGGATTTAAATGAGATTCCTTTTTAAGTTTTTATGCTTTTGAGCATTTTTGTTAGAAAATATCTTTCTCCAACGGCTATGTTGGTGAATCTGTTGAAAATATTTTATGTACTCTCAAGATATTATCCATCGATAATGTTTTCTTCGGTGGTCCATCAGTAATATACATCGATGAATGTGTTGTAGGTGATCAACTAGTGAAGCATTCATCGGTAAGATCACTCGTAGATTCTGCCCCGGTAATGACAAAGAAAATATATTTTTATATGTTTCTAAACTTGCAAAAAGAGATTTGATGTACCAAATTGATAGAAGTACTAGTTTCTTACGATTGGTTAACTATATAAATTTATACAATTTCTATTTATTTAATGTTTTTTAGTAGAACTAATCTTATAAGAGAGTGTTTTCTACTGTTTTCAACAGAACTAATCTTATAACAGATTTTATACACTTAACCTTACAAAAACTAATAATCCGAAACATTAAAGTTCGTTGAACAATAGCGATTTGTGTCCAATTTTTTAAATTGTTGGACGATAGGGATTTGTGTCCAATTTTTTAAAGCTATATGCATTAATATGAATCTTTAAAGTTCGTTAAACAATAGCGATTTGTGTTCAGTTTGATTTATTTTAACGCAATTAACCATTTTATATAAGCACCTTTTATAAAAATAAACTAATATTTATTACATAAAATATGGAACCATAGCTGATCGGAGCAAACTTCTTATCTAAAGATGGATCTAATCTATTAGCAATTTAGTATCTTTTAAATACAACTCTAACCTTTTTAGTAATGTTTTACTTTAAAAAAGCTAACTTAATGCCTTTATTTCTTCAAAACTTGCAAGGAACACATAACTTGTGAAACAAAATACTCTATTACTTATCTTAAAGTCATCAAAACCTATAACAAATTCTCACATGCATCATCATTCTTATTTATACCATTCAAAAATCATTTTGTTAGCTTTCTGAAAACCTTTTGGGATATCAACTTGACCACCAATATGAGCCCAGGAAGTGCTTCATCATCTTATGGGGTCCGAACCTTTGCCACCACGTTGATACACAGTTACAGAGCTAGCTCAACGACTGCGGCTAGTAATTCGGGCTACCAGCATATAGGTGGTGGCATGAGGCGTTCCATGTTCGGGTATGGCAGTTCAAGGCATCACGCGTTAAGCTTTTCTAGTGGCAGTTTGATTGAAAGGCCGGAGTCTAAAATGTGAGTGTCTTCACCTTCGGGCTTCTTTTCGGTTCCATGATATTAGTTGAACATTGAAGAACTTGTTTTACTCATTTATGATTGGTAAACATAGGGAACATGAAAGTAACTTGAAGGCTCAACCATCTGATCCAGATCCTCCAAGGGACAACCTCTTTTCTTGGTCTATACTCTTTTAGCTTTATACAAAACAAACCATTCTACTACACTTTACGAAAAATGTTCAAACAGTTTAGTCATTTCTGATGTGAATTCTTGGTCGATTCGCTAATTACTTGTTTTGAAAACGACAAACCAAACTGACCAAGTTGGGTGATTTGACCATTTGGTTTTGACAGTTTGAAGTGAATATTTATTTTAATTTTTAGAACTGGTATATTTGGAATTGATAAAGATGGCTTATAAATATAATACATAAATAACTACATATTTTAAAAATAAATATGCTTCAATAAATCAGATGATTTGGGTTTTGTTTTGTCTCAAACATGGCAAATTAAAAACAAAATATTGAAAAATGGAAACAAGTCAAATAAGTTGAATGGGCTAAGAGTAGTCCATATCAAATTTAAAGAATCTAAACTCCTTAGTAAGATTTCCATTTGTAATTTACAACAACCACACCAAATAAATTACAAATAAAAAAGATGTTTACGGGTCAACCCAACTAGATCTAACTCGTTTTAACCCGTAAAAGATTCTTGTATCAACCCGAAACCCTTTTGGCATGTTACCTAACCACTCTGACTGTCTCAACACCACTATAGACATAACCAAGTAACCAACAGTGAACTAATAAAGATCATGTAATCTGGTGCAGGGTAAAATGGGTATTGGGCTCTATGTTACCTATAATGTTCTCATTTTGGAAGCAAAAATGGGATTCCATGCTAAAGCTAGAAGGCAAGCAAATTTACATTAATGTGGTTGTACTTGCTACATGATGGTTCAATTATTGAAACATATAATTGATATGTTTCAATAAACTAATGGAAAAAGAATATAAAGATGATGATAATTGTAGGTAAGGTTGAAGGAGTTGTTAAAGAGGTGGAGGAGGTGGCCGAGGTGGTAGAAAAGGTTGCCTCTAAAACAGAAAAGTTGTCGGCAGAGGTCGCAGAGAGGCTAAACAATGGTGAACTGAAAGAAGTTGCTTTTAATGTAGAGCATGTATCTAATGTCATTGCTAAGGATGCTCGAATGACGGAAGATTTCATCCACAAGGTATTTAGCAACAAACTGTTAGATTACATATTACAATTACGACTTGTTTAGTTCCAGATAAATATGTTGAATTGGGCTATGCCCTGTCTCACATGGTGGTCACTTCTTTTAAAAGCAAAAATACATCCACCCAGTACACACTTATAAGTTATAACACACGTTTGCGCCACTTCGAGGGGCCTGTTGGTCTAAACGGGTCAGTTTAGATATATTAGGCAAAGGGTAAAAGTCGG
Source organism: Helianthus tuberosus (assembly GCA_030545235.1). Lineage (NCBI taxonomy): Eukaryota > Viridiplantae > Streptophyta > Magnoliopsida > Asterales > Asteraceae > Helianthus > Helianthus tuberosus. The sequence continues at coordinate 69,044,252 of CM060406.1, forward strand.
CCGTTGTGTATCATACTCCTAAATCATTTTATTCGTAAATTTATAATATTATTGTTATAATATAGGTCTTATAACCAAATCTAACATGTTCATACAAACACTACTGTATTGTTTCGACCAAAACTATATTTGACCTATCTTTGAACAGACCGGACTCGTCCATTTTGTAACATCCATGTACAATGTTTGCCTCGGCCATTTTTTGTAACAGACTTTTTTCCTTGCAGCTTGGTGATCTTAAGCAAGACTTGAAGGACTTGGAGGCTATGGTAGAACCTGTCATCGATAAAATGGAACATAAAAAGTAGACCATGAACATTTTTTTTAATTAAATTTCTCATTTCTATTGGCAAAGTTGTATATATTTGTTGTACAGTGTTTTTAGACACAATCAACTAGAATTTACTTTTATTCTAAGTTTCTGATAATATATATTCTTGTTTTAGTTAACTTATTTGAGCTGGGGGTCTCACCAGAAGCAGTCTCTCTATTCCTACTGTGTAGAGGTTAAGCTGTTTACATTTTACCATCCCCAGACCCTACCTTAGCTTTGCTATTGATGTGATTTACTGAGTATGATGATGATGTTTTAGTTAAAGTTTTTTCCCAAACTAGTGATGGTGGAAAAAGTATTTACCAAAACGGTGTTCTTCGTAAAATATTTACTAAAATGGAGTTTTAGTCTCTCTTCTCATCTCATTGAATAAAAACTACTTTATAAATTAATTATTTATTTCTATTAATACTTGATTATTTTTTTAAACCAAACGTCACACGTCTTATTTATTATTATTTTTTTGTTATAATTTTTTTATTCACTCAATATAATATTTTGTTTTACACCAATCAATCTCCATTATAGTTTTTTTTTTTTTTTTTTTTTTTTTTTTTATTACCAATTCTTTATATTTTGTTTACCAACTTCTTATCTTTTTATATATATTAAACGGTATGAAATAAGAAACATAAAAAAGTTTGACAAACATCATAACTTTACTCGCTATGGGTTTATAAAAATGATCTTTCTTAAAATTTTCAATTATTTAATAAAAAAATTATTTATCACTCTTATCTAGGCTAATATGTTTTTTTTTTATTTTTAATGAAATAAGTAATATATCATATATTTTTTTTTATCGATTAAACTACTTTAAAGTGTTGTCAATTCATAGAAAACGAACTCAAAATTTTATTTTTATGGCCTACTTTTTTTTCTTTTTTGTAATCTTATATTAACAAATGTATTAAACTATTTTAGTTTATGACCTTTTCAATAATCACCTAACTTAACAGTTTTATTATTACAACTAAAAAAACAAAATATATGTTAAAGTGAAATTTAAATATAATTATAAATTAAGTAAATTATGTGAATCGTATATAAATTATTAGATAAGACATATTAGGTGACACAATTGGAACCTCAAGTCTTATGCTGGGTTTCAAAAAGAAAATAAAGTGTCAATATAACTAAATAATAAAATTACTAATTTAGTTTTATTGGGTTTCAAAAGAATAATAATAAATAAAGTTTTAATAGAAATAAATAATAGAATTAGTAATTTAGTTTTTATTCAATGAGATGAGAAAAGACATAAAAACACCATTTAGGTAAATATTTTGCAAGGAACACCAATTTGGTAAATATTTTTTCAAGGAACGCCAATTTGGTAAATACTTTTTCCACCAACACTAGTTTAAGAAAAAAACTCGTTTTAGTTAACTTATTGTTTTATAGTTAAATGTTGTTTGATTACTACTTTTGAAAAGTGATCTCCATACACATACAAAAAACACTATTTGTTGAAATTCACTATCATGTATACATTCAGTAGATATGAAATTGATATACTTAGTAACTTGTGTAGGGCCGTCCAATAGGTCATGGCTCTATGCTCGCTCACAATCAGCTTGTCCTGTGAACGAGCGAAGCTCGAACCAAGTTTGGCTCACTCATTAGCTCGCTCAAATATTTTAATTTTAATTTGTTTTTACATTTTAAAAGTTTATAAAAATTCTATTCTATTCTATTATATATATATATTAATAGAAAGTCGACATGAATAGTGTTTTAAAATTATTTTAATATTGTTTGTTTTTAATATTTAATTATTTTATTAACATATTTTTTAATTGATTTCATATGTTTTTTATATTATCTATTAATAGAAAGTCACCATAAATAGTTTTTAAAAATTATTTTAATAATGTTAATTTAAATTATTTAATTATTTTATTAATATATTTTAATTCATTTCGTTTGTTTTTTTCTTTTATAACTATTAAGATACAATATTATATATAATTTTGAGTATGTTGTTACGACGTGCCTAAATTTTTCTCCGTATTGATACATTTATTTTCACGAAATTTAGTTGTGAGTGGTAAAGCTTAAGTAATCGAAGCACAAACGTACATATTATCAAACTTAACTCACATTTAGTTTTTTATATATAAATTGACATTACTTTTTTCATTATTCTAATAATATAGTTTAATACTTTATAAAGTTCTAAACATATGCGACATCTTTATTTTTATCTTCGTTCCGATAAGAGTTTTGTTCAAAATCAAACGGATCAATATAATGGATTTTTTTTGTTCTTTACTGTGATCAACCGAACAGATACCATGCGAAACTTGGATAGCGGTATATAGTATCTTTTTATAGTATAAACTATAGTGAGTATGAATACCCTACCGGTACCCTGACGAACCGAATTTATACCGCATGTTCTTTACCATGACGAATTGAACTGATACCGTGCGAACAAATTTTTTGGTAGTATAGAGTTTTTTTAATTATCGTAAACTATAACGAGTATTGGTACCATGTCAATTCCAATCAAACAACATTAGTACCGGTATCGGTACTATCAGGATGAATACCAATATTCATTTTCGAAGACATTAGTGATCTTCGTTTTTATGGTTTTCGATTTATGTAAAATATGCGTCGATATCCTTGTGGGCATATAACGATTTTATTTTTGGGTTTTGCCTTTCGATTGCTATAACGAGTGCTCGTATCGTACCGATATGTTGTTCAGTCGGTTTCAATTCGGTTTAGTACGATAGCAGCACCCGCCGCAAAGCGCGGGGAACCTCCCTAGTTACTATTAAAATGAAACTTGCGTAAATAGTAACGTAAGAGCATGACATTACTAGTTTTAAATTGATACCGACCAAACTCCGGGTACATATCACATATCGTACAAACTATATGAATTATGAAACATGAAAGCCACCAATGTGTAAAAGCCCAAGGCTCCCCTTATTCCCACATACCCTATATCTTATTTTCACATCCCCTATTGTATACGGGCCGTATACAATTATGCGGCTCGTATAGAATGTTTTTTAATAGGAAAATGCGCAGGGAATGTTTTTTTTGTTTTATTATATACGGCCCATATACAGTTATACGGGTCGTATACATGTGTATACGATTTGAAAAACGTATACGGCTCAATTGATTTATTTTTGTGGGTTTTTGATGTTACCACATGTATACGGGCCGTATAACTATATACGGGCCGTATATATTGGCGTTTTTTCAAGTATCACGTTTTATTCCCGTAAAAACACAATCATTCTAGGGTTTCTAAACTCTTCATCACCTTTAACAATGTCGATAAACGTTGATCGGAACATGCCACTTAAATCGGAGCACAGGTAGAGTAACGTTACCGATCAGTCCGTTGATGAAAACCTTAGCGATCGCAGAGATCTTCGTGTTGGTTATTTATCGATTCCGAGTAACTAGCAGAAGAACCTAACACAAACAAGTTCTCCACAGTTGTGTGATTTGACCAGGAAATGATTGGAGATGATTGCTACTTTTAATAAGCTGTTATAGTTGTCAAATTTGATTTCAACAAATTTTTTTCCTTTTCCTTCAATTTCTAAAACATTCTCCGGTACATGAAGACGTGTCGGGCTCTTGTACTGGTATTTTAATGAAGTATTGAAGATTGAATGTGCAAACCCAACCGTTTTTTACTACGGAAACGGTGGCTATGCGAAATACAAACCGCAATCTTTTGTGACTATGGGAAACACAAGTTTTCTTTTTGAGCTTGATGGATGTCCGTTATCTCAGTTGAGGCGGGCATTGTTTAAATCTGAATATAACTAGATGTTACGTGTATCAGCGTTGTTTATCACCCTGTGTGAGCATTGGAAACCCGACAAACAGTCTTGACAACTGTGACATTTTATCTTTCTATGTGTGTCATATCCAAAAGAATGCATACACAAATAGTTCTAGTGGACGAAGCAAAGAGACCGTTGTGTATCTGAATCAGGTTCTCAAACAAACACTACCAAAGATGAGTTGGTGATAAATACCGGAGCTGTTATCTCGGTTGTTCAGTACTTTCGTGATAACAAAACAAGCAGGCATTGATTTTGCCAAGATTGAAGGAAAGAATCTGGCCATAAGCATCGTGATAATAAAACAAGCAGGCATTGATTTTGCAGGAATCAATTCAAAACCCTCACCCTCAAAATCAACCAGAAACCAAATGAAAAAAGGGCTGATAATGGCTGATGGTTCTTCGTTGAGGAAACCAAACGTAGACGGAGATGATAGGCCTGGTAACCGGAAGAGAAATCAATTGTATTTTTTTAGTTGCTTCTCTTGTTAAGTTTCTGAACCAACCGAAATCCACAAATTCCAACAGTTTCTTCATAGATTCCGTCCGGTTTCCAAACTCTTTCACTCAAAGTTAATATTCACTGTGGTGAATGCAAGCTTAAAGTTAGAAAATTACTCAACAAGATTGAAGGGTACACAACTGAAGGTTCAGTGCACGAACAGTTTCTTACGAACGATATGTATCAGGAAGCTCAACTTGAACGGACGATATGTATCAACAACTTGTGAGTGGGAATATGGCTATGAAGAATAGTATGGATAAACAATCACCGGTACGGGTTTTGGTGTTTTGGTAGGTTGAAAGACGTGTCGGGTTCTTCTGCTAGTAGTATGAGTCTGAGTCCATTGTGGTTCGTGAATGTTTCGAATCATCACAGAAGACGTGTCGGGTTCTTCTGCTAGTAGTATGATCCAAAAATTCCATTGTTTAAATCAGAATCAGGTTCTCAAGACAAGGATCGTTCTAATAGATTAAAGAGAATAATCCCCTTTTTACCATTTTTTACCCATAGTATACGAGCCGTATAATAATATATGGCCCGTATACAACCATCGTATACATTGTATACGATCGGTAAAAATATTTTTTACCAATAGTATACGGCCGTATAAACCGTATACGACTCGTATACATATGGTAAAAAATGGTAAAAACCTCTTTAATCTATTAGAACGATCCAATAAACGAAGAACAAAGCCTATTTTCAAAACGCAGGTTCATACAGTGCTGTAATAGGTTGTGGTTCAGCCAAAATGACATCTAGCATTACTAACGGTTCAAGTAAGTGTCTAAATTTTTGAAAATTAAGGTTTACCTTGTTAGTTTCTCAAACACTACTAAACGTCTGTTTTCTGAATCTGAATCAGAATGTTAACTTTTTAGTTGCTTATTTTGTTAAGTTTCTGACCCAACCGAAATCCACAAATTCTGTCACTTTGTGTATTGACGAAGCTGACAAACACATTGGTATTTTCTCAAAATGTGCAAACTTGAAGAATCTCACATTAAAGGAGTTTGCAACAACGGGATCAGATGGTTTGAGTATCTTTCATCCTCGTTTGGCTAATCTCACACTTGAAAATGACAACTTTGTGAGGGCCGTATATTGTTATTTCTGTTGTTCAGTACTTCCGAGATCTGACCCAACCGAAATCCACAATTCTTTTACTCATAAACCCTTGAATCCCAACGCTTCATTTGTAACCGTAAGGATGATGCAAATTTGTACGTAAAGATCTCTACACAAACTCTTCTACATCTTTTAACCAGTTGTCCATCACTTAAGACCTTGAAAGATTTGTTGAAATCGAAGCATTCACGAACCACAATGGACTCAGACTCATGTTCAAGTAAGTGTCTAAAACTCTGAAAATTCAGGTTTACCTTGTTAATTTCTCAAAACAAACTCTCGTTTCTTCATCTTCATCTTCATCTTCAAGAACAATGATGAACAGATGATGTCAGATAATACTTCATTTGTCGAGAAACCATTATCTTGTGATACATGAACGTTGTATTCTTGTCTTTCAGAAGAGTTTGTATTGAACCAAGAATACTTCAAAATTCTATACCTTGCAACGTATACAGGTGCAAGAGAATGGCGAGTTATTTTCAGTTATTTCTGTTGATCCACAAATTCCATTGTTTAAACCAGAATCAGGTTCTCAAGACAAGGATCGTTCTAATAGATTAAAGAGAATAAACCATTTTTTACCATTTTTACCCATAGTATACGAGCCGTATCAGAATATACGGCCCGTATACAATCATCGTATACATTGTATACGAACGGTAAATTTATTTTTTACCGAGAGTATACGGCCGTATAAACGGTATACGGCCCGTATACATATGGTAAAAAATGGTAAAAAATTTCTTTCTTTCCTTTTCATGAGGTAAAACCGGTTTCAACATCAAGGGTTGTATCGGAATCAGGCGTTGGAAGGATTGTAGTAGTAGGACATTGGTACGACTGTGAAAATTGCATCAGGAGGGGAGAGAGTCTGATACAATAAGGATGTTGGGAATTAAACGCATGTACGTGACAAAATAAGGATGTTCGCATAAACATATATTCGTTTCATAACCTCCTCCTATAAATCAACCACAACTGACAAAGAGGCTGTATTAGAAGCCATCCTATGTCTTTTACCAACCGAAGTAGTAGGACATTGGAATCTGGTTCTCAAACAAACCAACAAAATCCTGATAGTGAAAAACATCAGCAACCATTTTTTCTTTTCCTTCAATTTCGAGAACATTCTCCCTGTGTATGTGCTTGTGCTGTAGAAACCGGTGATGAATTTGTGTACACAACTGAACGTTAATTGATATTGTTTTAGACAACAACAGATAATGAACGGATTGTTGGTGGATAACGCAAACAAGTTCTCCACAGTTTGTTATTCAGATCTCTATTCGGTCATCTTTCCAAACTACAACACACGATAAGTTTAAACTTTATAGTGTGTGATTTGACCAGGAAATGATTGAAGGTGAAGGTTCAGTGCACGAAAAGTTTCTTACGAAATGTATGTGACAAAACAAATATGTTGGGAATTAAACGCATGTCCGTAATCCCACGTTGATAGCTTCCGTTTTATTCAGACTCCTTACAACTCTCATCAAATGCCTCAGCCTTCCTTTTATTGTATAAATATTAAATAAAGAATAACATGGTGTATACGGGCGTATAACAGTATACGGCCCGTATACACGTTCGTATACATTGTATACGACCAGGCAAACTTATTTACACATGGTGTATACGGGCCGTATACTGTTATACGGCCCGTATAGAATAAAAAAAACTGACAAAGTCTGTGCCAGCAGACTTTGTCAGTTTTTTTATTCCATACGGATCGTATAACAGTATACGGCCCGTATACACCATGTGTAAATAAATTTTCCCAAACAGGAACCAAGCCCAATAAAAAGTTTGATAAAGCCCACTCAAGAATCATAATCAAAGTAACTTATTTTGCCCTAATCAGTTATTTCCTCAGCCGTCTTTTGACTCTTTACCTCTCTCTCTCTCTCTCTCTCTGCCTTTTTGAGTTCTGGTCAACGGTATGATTCCAGGACACCTATTCCAGATCTTTCAAACTCTACAAACAAACAAATAAACAACTGTCAGTTTCATTGACAAAGCATTCAACTATCACAAACATCTATCATTGAAACCATAAAGCATACTCCAGATCTTTTAACTCTACAAACAAACATCTATCATTGAAACCATGGAGATTAAAATTCAATCAGTTCAGTTCATAAAACCATCAAAGTCAACCCCACAAAATCTACGCCACTTCAAGCTCTCCTTGCTGGATCAACTAGCTTCATCTTCTTACATAGATATGATCTTCTACTATAAGACCAATGGAGAGGTTGACATCTCAGAAAGATGTGATCACCTTGTCAACTCTTTGTCAGAGGCTCTAAGTTTGTATTACCCACTAGCTGGCAGACTCACAAAAGATGGGCTGGAAGTTGATTGTATTGATCAAGGGGTCAAGTATTTGGTGACTCAAGTGAGTTCAAGCCTTGATGAATTTCTCAAACTAGATCCCAAGAATGACCATATAAGTCAACTCATATCTGCAAAGGATCTAGACACAACCTGGTTGGTTATGGTGCAGGTCAACTTCTTTGCTTGTGGTGCACTTGCTATTGGTGTGACTGCTTCACATCAAGTCACTGACGGATGCAATCTAGTCAGGTTTATTAACCAGTGGGCGAGTATGAACTGCGGAGGTGGTAGCAATATCAATGGTTCATTTGAACCTACTTTTGATAATCTGGATCTTCTGTTCCCGCCTATGAAAGTTTCATCAGGTGGACACTCGTTGATTTCGGTTGACCAAGAAGCCATGGTTGTGACAAAAAGGTTTCGGTTTAATGGGACTTCAATATCAAAGCTAAGAGCGAAAAGTGGTTCAGCGAATGGTCAACAACATACTCGGGTGACACTGGTGGCTTCGTTAATATGGAAGGCTCTTATCGCGGTTGACCAAGTGAAATGTGGGAGTCTCAGGAACTGTTTATTGGCCCCGGCCATGAGTTTGAGAGGAAAGGCAAGCTCACCGGTATCAGAAAGATCGTTTGGGAATGTATGGGCTCCGTATCCGATCCGGTTTTTGCAAAATGAAACCGGATTGGAGTTTGGTGATCTTGTGGATCTGATAGAAGACACTACAAGAAATGTTATAATGTTGGTTCAAAAGGCAAGTGGTGAAGAGATATGTAGACATGCGCAGGAAAGTTATGCTTTGGTTTATGAAGAATTAAAGCACAACAAATTTTGCATTTTTACAAGTTGGTGTCGCTTTCCGATTTACCAGGCGGATTTTGGTTGGGGTAAGCCATACTGGGTGAATACTGCTGGAAGTTCAGTTGAGAAGGTGACTTTAATGGATGACAAAGATGGTGATGGAATCGAAGCATGGGTTAGTTTGAACCAGAAAGAAATGTATGTATTTGAAAGTGATCAGGACATCTTAGACTTAACCTCCTAAATAATTGCTTTAACCTATTGTTGTATGTGTATCTCATGTCAATTGCAATGAAGTTACAAGCTATCAGGATTGTGACCCTTCATCTTTGTATGTATGCTTTAATTTACTGTTGCATGTCTACCTCATCTCCATTCTGGTAAGGTTTGAAACCGTCAAGATTGTGACTCTATATCTTTGTTGATATTACTCATACTAGTTTATATACCCGTGACCTTAATGGGTTATTGGTTTCGATAAAAAAAATCTATATCTATAAAAGTATTTTTTTGTATGATTTATAACCTAAGACCCATGTTTCGCAAACCTTACCAAGAAGAAAAAAACAGAAATTGAATTACTTAGGACATTTACTTCGATAGTGGAGAGTTCAAATGAGAAGAAATTCTTTATAAGAAGAAAAAAGAAGAAATTTCAACCAATAGAAATGCTTCATTAGACTTCATTTAATATTTTTACTTAGGGGCTGTTTGGTAGCCTCTGAATGGTCATTAAGAGGCTACCTCTTAATGGAACCATTAATGTAACTATAAGGGTATATTGGTAAACTTACATACATCATTAATTGGTAGTTTCATCTTTAATAACTAACTATATTAAATTTGTAACTTATTTTTAAGATATATATTTTTCTCAAAAAATAAAAATAAAAATTCATTTATAATGTAGGATAAATACGAGGCGTGTAGGATAAATTACGAGTTGTGTAGGATAAATTTTAATATGTGTATGATAAATTTCGAAATGTGTAGGATAACTTTTGATGTGTGTAGGCAAATTTTTTTAGTGTGAAGGATGATTGTCTTAATGACTAATTAATTAGTCAAACATAATAATAAATAAGATGAGAAAAAACTATTTAGTGGTTTACCATTGTACCCTTTTGTTCTTTTTATTCTTAATAAAATTTTCTTCTCAAATGAACCTTCCCCTACTTCAATATGTCAATAAGTAATAGAAATTGCAATACTATTAATTCTCTACAAAATACCTATTTAATTTCAGATAGATGGATACGGATCCGAATAAATATGGATCTGACCTTTTGATTCGGATCATCCAACTTGTACTAATGGATATGAGTTCTAACTGTCAAACGGTGGAAATTGAAGTTATTTAAATTAAATATTACAAAATAATTTCATAATGGTATTTTAATAAGTATAATTGAAATTATACGGGTAAATGGTGTATATATTGATCACCAAAAACAATAAAGGAGTAAATTACAAGTTTTGTCCTTTATGTTTACATCAAATTGCAGGCGTTGTCCTTTAGCGCAAAAGTTTACGAGTTTTGTCCTTAACGTTTCAAAATCTTGCACGTTATGTCCTTTAGGCCAAACTCAGTTAAATTTTTTTGGTTAAATCAGGATATTTTTGTAATTTTGGTAGGCAAATAAGGATATTTTTGTAATTTTACCCATTTAATTAAAAAATATGTTAATTAAATTAAAAAACCCATTTAAATAAGGATATTATAAACCCTGCTCTCTTCAGTGTCTCTTTATCTCTCTCAGCCAACATCCACCATAGACACCACCACCACCTCCGGCGACTACCCCCTCTCTCTTCAGTCGCCATCGTCCACCACAGACCACCACCACCTCCGGCGATCCTTTATCTCTATTAGTCCCCATTTCTTTCTCTCGTATTCCGACGATGAAGGCAGCAAATAGAGGTGAGATGGTTCACAAAAACAACAATGGTTTGAGTGGAGGTGGTGGAATACGAACCAACATCAGATTCCGACAAGATATTTAAGGTATGGTGATGAAGGATTCAGAGTTTTACAGATCGATTACAAGGCCTAGGGTTTCAATGGTAAACCGAACGACCAACGACGACCGTCTCTCTGGTAAGAGAACCCTAGCCCCTTTATCATTTCCTCTCTCTTTCCCTCTCTAAAACCAGTCACCGGAGATGATAATGTTGACTGAGATGATGATGACGATGGAGAATGGCAGTGGTCGAGATGGGAAGATGAGGACAGCAGGTGGAGATTTGGTTGAGACAGTGGTGGGAGCCGACAGCAGATGCGGCGCACAGGAATGGCACTGGCGGACCGCCGGAACTCCAGTTCACGGTCATGACAGTGGCAGCAGACATTTAAAAGAAACCCTCGGTCAGTAGTCGACTATTGTTTGCATTTTGTGGTTCCTTACTTTGTTCATGTGTTTAACTGTTTTGGTCAAGTATGTATATCCATCATTAAGCGTCTGCATTTTGTAAGAAAAATGTATGTTTTTATGTGTTTGATGATATTCTTGTAACAAGCTGTTTGATTAGATCTGAACATACGTCTGTTGATTAATTAGAGATGAGGTTTTTTATATAAGTCGTGGTGGTGATTTGAGGGTGGTGATTTGGGGGTTTTGTTTATGAATGATGGTTGAAGAGACTAATTGAAGAGATGATCTTGGATTAGTGGGGTTGTTGTGGATGTAAATGGGGAATTTAATGAGTTGAGAGGGAATTACCATTTTACCCCCATGTGCACTGCACATGACCTTTTTTAACTGAGATTTCTAACCAGGTTTGGCCTAAAGGACAAAACGTGCAAGATTTTGAAAGTTAAAGGACAGCGCCTGCAAGATTTTGGCAAAAAGGACAGCACCTGAAATTTGATGTAAACATAAAGGACAAAACTTGTAATTTACTCAACAATAAAGCAATTTTCTCAATTATTGAACTTCTCCTTCACCGTGTCTTCACAATCTTCTCTCATAAGATTCTCAATACTATCCCTCCGAAATCATCTGGATTGGGAACTTCGTTATGTATATCACCAACTGATCTTATTTCTTGATTTTATTTCCGATTTGGTATTTTATCTGTTTGTTAGGATTTCATTTGAATCTTAGTGTCAGCTAACCAACTAATAATGATTTGAACATAATAGTTTACTTCATGTTTTTGTGTTTTTTTGTTGATTTGTTCACCTGTTGTAGGAATTTGATGTTTAATCTTTTTTATTGTGATTTTTTTCGATTTGGTACTTTATTGTTTTGATAAAACATTCATTGGAATGTTAGTGTAACTATAGTTATTATTTTTTAGCAAATCATAATAGTTTACTTCACCTGTTTGTGTTTTATGTTGATTTGTTCACCTGTTTTTCGATCTTACTAATGTTTAGTTTATGTTTCCTTTTACATAAAACCCTAAATCCTTGATAACAATTAAACGCCTTATCTTCCATTGACATAGCAGATTAGTAAATGTTTTGTTACAGGTTGTTGATTTTGATCACTTGAAAACCCTAAATCTTAGATTACGATTGTTTGCACTTCATTAGTGCCCTGTTTTAGTTTATTTGTTTTTGTGCAATCTTCGGATCACTATTAGTTGTGCGAATGTGTCACACCCCAACCGATGGCGGAATCATCGGGGCGCGGCACTAGTCGAATCAGATTGCTTAAGAGAATCCATAACAACTATTATGTGACAATATTTTTAATACGTTTAATATCCCATACTATCAAACAAAATAATCCACAAATAGTCATATAGATATCAAAATCTCTCAAACAAAGACAGATCCGACAACCTAGATTTTTATTAGATGAGTTTCTAGACTTCCTATCCTTTTTGTAGCATACCAATCATCAACCTGTCACGTACGTTAAAATAAAGTCAATAAAAAATGTAAAGGTGAGTAAACAAGTTTGCATAAATATAGTAAAAAAAACGTTTACGCATAACTAGCATGTAACACGTAACGGGTGAATCAAGTAAGCTATCAACAATGATACATCCTAACCACATGACTGTGAGTAGAGTATGCGCGACACATGCTCACCGGAGCGAACACGTGAAGTGAAGTAGGTAATCCTTAGCAACCCCTGACAAATTAGGTGCTGAGTCCAAACTATAGTACTATCATTGCTAAAGGCGGTCAGGCAAGTAATTACTTTATAAGCATGGCAACAGGCATTCAACTAATCACGTATAGCATGCGGGAGCGGTTAGCGTTTATAAAAGTGTTAAGCGTTGTGTGTTGTGTTTTTGATAGAGAACGTATGTAACACCCAAAAGTGCGTTAAGAGAAAAAGGGTTAGAGTATACTCACAGTGCGTGTGTAATAAGTAAACACAGTCTGAGAATGGATTGAAGGGAGCGCCAACCTGCGTACGGGAACAGAAGCGTAAGTCCTCCAAAGTGCTGAAACGGCCGGAAATCAAAGTGTCGGTGGGAAACAGAAGGCTCGTACGAAGCTGAGCCTTCGTACGATGGCGTGCTTTCGTACGAAGGTGATGATCTTCGTACATGTGTTGCATCCGTTGGCCAAAATCGAGTGTCTTCGCGTCTGTCTTCGGAAAATCGAGCGTTCATCCCTCCAACCTTAAGCTACTGATTAAACTTAGAGTCGGAGAGGTCTTTATCTGAGTTACAGATGAGAGTCGGGTTGTGATGTGTAAATTATTAAACAGGTCTTTGTGTTAAACTGGTAATCGGGATTCCGGGTGGGGGTTACTTCTTCTTATTCTGATAACATTTTTCTTAGCAAGTGGTGTATTTCTCATTCAATCAAACAAACCCCCAATTTAGATAACACTAGTTAATTGATTAATTCACTAAACACTAACCATAAATTCCTTGTGGATACGACCTTGCTGACCCGTACTAGTATTGGTATTTAAGCAAAATACTTTTTTTTATTAGCCCACGACAGCTACATTAAAATGGCGCAGTTACTGGGGAATTCATGCGATTAGTGTTAGTTTAGAGTAGTTGTTTTTGCTTTCTAAAAAAACCATAAAAGCATATATATATAGGGTGATGCTCCTCTACAAAGTGTGTTTTTTTCTAAAAAGTGTAGGAAGTATTTTGTGCCATTAGATGTGTTTGATTAATGGTTGAGATTAGTTGGGTGACATTTTTGTAATATTTGTGTTTTAATTATTGATTCATTTAATAGGCGAGGGGCATTGTAGTAATTAATTTTGTTTTAAATAAAGACACTACCATCAGTTCCTTTATTCTAGTCATTTCTTCATTAATTAACCACTAATCTCTAAAATCATGGATCTAGACAACAACATGATTCAAGAACATTTAAACAATAGATAACACTAACACTATAATCTATTCAAAAAAAAAATGTTCATATTTTTTTGCGATCTAATTTGTTTATACTAATGTGTTATACGGAATGCAAGCTTTTATAATGGTGTGTTATACATAATCTAAGTTGTTTATATTGGTGTGTTATACTGGAGATCGAAGTTGTTTATACTGGTGTGTTATATGAAATCTAAGTTGTTTATACTAGTGTGTTATACTAGCGATCAAAGTTGTTTATACTGGTGTGTTATACGGAATCTAAGTTGTTTATACTAGTGTGTTATACTGGCGATCAAAGTTGTTTATATTGCTGTGTTATACGAAATTAAGTTGTTTATACTTGTGTGTTATATGGAATGTAAGTTGTTTATACTGGTGTGTTATACAGAATGTAAGTTATTTATATATGTGTATTATATAGAATATAAACTATTTATACCAGTGTGTTATACGGAAATGTAAGTTGTTTACACTTGTAACTGATAAAACACAACGTGAATAAACTAATAACTGCTAAAACACAACGTCAAGAATTTGTTCATGAGTGATCGCATGTCATGTTAATTTGTTCTTTATACGTTCTTTGTATTATAAGTAACTGACAATTTTGAATTCTTAAAAGATATGTTGTTTCCTTAAAAATCTCCTTATTTTGTTTTAAGAAATAAATCTTCCATAAATAAGTTAATTATTCAATTACCTTTATACCCTTTAATATAAAATCTCTAAATGTCACATGTCACCATTAGAACACTTCCTACAATTTGTAGGAAAAATAGACTTTGTATCCAACTCCCTCCCTCCCTATATGTGTGTGTGTATATATATATATATATATATAATATATATATTCTTGTTTCGTTCAGTGTTACATGTGGTTTCTTGTTTGCTTGTGTGTAGGTGATCTCTTCACTGCATGCATACCAGGTTTTCAAAAAGGTTATCACCGTTGATCTTTGATCCAGAAATTGAAAGAGCTGTTAAACACACGTGTGTTGTTCTCCGCTCAGCACTCAAAGGAAAGTCACAGTCTACCAACATGAATCCACCAAAGAATCAGCAAAATTTGAACCAACCGCCACCACAGCCATTGTAGCAAAATTCACTTCCTGACATGCCAGCTTCTCCCTTCCAGAATCAAAATCAACTAAACTGACTACAATACCCAAATCAATAGAATCAACCACCACCTCAAAATTTGAATGCCCGACAAGCACAACCACCATAAGGTGATTTGCACATTATTAGTGAGGCACTTGAATACCCACTAGAGAAGCAACAACACCGACAACCCAATCTGTTACAGGGTGTTCATATAGCCAACTAAGAGCCGCACTCGCACCGTGCAGGTGATTTGTTCGATCAAGGAGACAACCAGGCTAGAGTTGAGAACTGGGATGATGGTAGGTATGGTGATGGATAAGAAGATGAAGAAGATTGGGGTGGTGATGATGGATACATGGGGTATCGAGGTGGTAAGTTGAATCCGGCAGCAAACTAGAACCAACAAGGATTTCAGCAGAGACCGCATCGTCAGGGAGATGGATACCAAACTCCACCATGAGCAAACATGGCACCAGTTATGCCTCTTCATAGGCAAAAGGATCCTCTATTTCCGGATCCAAATATCGGGGGGGGGGGGGGAGGGAGCCACTTTCGATCGTGGATCGAAACATACTCTTCCCCAATAGTGATGCCGGTAGTGAATCGGGATAGGTCATTCGAGGCAGATCCGCATATTCTAAACATGGTACCTATTTTTCTCGGGAAAGGTAGTAAGGAACCCTATGCTTATATTACAGATTTCGAGGCAGTGCGTAGGATGATTGGCGGACACGGGTTTACACCAAATCATGTAAAGTTGGTATTATTCCAGTTCTCATTGAAGGATGCTTCGAAAGATTGGTTTACATCCTTTCCCTATGCTAGTATACATACATGGGAGGAGTTGCAACAACAGTTCTGAGAAGAATATTACACTCCTCAGCGAACAACTATAGCTAGGGCAGCCATCAAAGAGTTTCATCAGTTACCAGGTGAGTTGTTTCACGAGTCTTGGAATACAAAACTATCCCCATCATGGTATTAAATGATGGAAACTGATAACTTCATTCCACAATGGGATTTCTAATGACGATAAATGAGATACAAAGGTTACAACTGAGGGTACTATTCTCCATAATGTTGATGTGGATTGGGACTATTTGGAAATAGTAGCTACGGATTCAAAGAGACAAGCACAATCAAATAGAAATAAGACACATTCAACGATGACAACGATGAGTACTAGTACTTTAATGTTAGGGTAGCTCAGTTGGAGCGCGAGAAGGAGGCATTGGAGTGTCAACTGGAAAAGTTTAAAGGCCTAGAAGTACGGGCCACATTCCATGCCGCTCAAAATTTCTCGGTATGTGATTCATGTGGTGATTTGGGCCATATGATGGAAGATTGTCCGGACCAATTGGTGGAGCTGAAGAAGAGGTCAACATGGTGTATGGTGACCACAAGAAATATGATATGAATTCGAATACATATCATCTGGGTTTGCGTAATCACCCCAATTTTCGGTACAGTAGCACTACTAACCAATCTAATCCTAATTTTCAGGTACCAAATCAGGGAGGTCAGCAATACCAGAATCAAAAATCTGGTTATAATAACGAGAACTATAGACAATGTGGTTACAACTAGGGAAGTTAGAGAAGTTATCAGAAGAGCCCAGTGTAACACCCAGTGTTTCGAAAGTCAAAGTCAAGATTGAAGTCAAAGGAAGAAAAGATTTCTAATTGCAGTCTGTCTCTCCTCGCACAATCCCTGTTTTGACTTCTTTGACTGTATATGGTCTATTTTATGTATTACGTTAGTTGTATTATGTGCAGTAACAAATTAAAATCGCAGTAATCGAGTATTTAATGATACGAATCGCTTTACGACTGTGAATAATAGGATGTAACAATGCGATAAAGTCAAATAAACACTAATCGAACTAATCTAATCAACATCGCGCTCGCAACTCGAATTATGCATTTTGGTGACTACTATACGTGTGTGTGTGCCTTATGTGTTACTTGTGCGTGTTTATATTATATAATGTGTGGTGATCAATCGAAACGCAATTGAACACAATCGCAATCGAATCACAATCGAACTCAATCGCAATCGAATCGCAATCGCAAAACGAATACGAATTAAGATGATTGTATGACGATATAGTACGATAATTAGTGGAGAAAGGATAGTGCAAGATATGAGTAGTTGGGATTAAAAGTAATTTGAATAGGGAAAACTCTATCGCATTCGCATCGCTCACAATCGAAATTGAAATATCAAAAATTGTCGTGCCGCGCACTCGAACTAGATACCAGCCGGCCGGATTGCCATCTGACCGAGCTGTCATCCGGTCGGTGTGCCACCCGACCGACCTGTCATCCGGGTGTGGTGTCACCCGACCGGCCCACCCTTTCCTCTTTTGGAATCCTATAAATACCCATGCCACTTTCAAACTTTCTACTTTTGGAAATCCTCTGTCCGAACAACACGCTTTCTTCACCTTTTCTTCGATTTCTCTCAAACCAGGTAAGATCTCGTCCTAAATCTTGTACTTTCTTGATCTACATGCACTCCTACACCTTTCTATCTTTGGAGTCTTAACTTTTAACCGTGAAATCACCCGATTTGAGGTGTTCGAGGATGATGTCATCATGAGTTCTTGAAGAACTTCATGTTTTGGCTTCAATCCTTCAAGAACAACTTAGATCTAACCGATTTCCACATAAACTAACAAAGATCTCTAGTAGATCTAAACATTCTCACCAAAGAAAGGATTGAAAGATGGGTTCCAACTTTCTTTCAAATCTTTTACACTCAATGCACTCAAAACCGGTAGGAACGGAGCTTGTGTCGACATACTACTCATTCTTGTGGTTGTGAAAGCTCAAGATCCGATCCTATCCGCGAGGCTCACCGATTTTGGGTTAAACGTGAACCACTGTCTCGAATAGTTCACTGATCGGGTTTGGGTGATTCCTGTCCGATCAGGAAAACCAAGTAATGACAAAATTCCCGTTGTTTGACGCGATATCAAGATGCCTCGATAAAAACTACAAATAATCAAAACAACCAAGTGAAAGACGAACGGTACGACCATCACGGAGAGCTACCCGACCGGACTACTGTCCGACCGGACAGCCATCCGAGCGACTGGCGGACCGAACGGCTGACACTATGGGATCCACACTTAATCAACTTCACTAAAGATTGAGTATTGAATGAATTGCTACCCGATCGGACTACCATCCGACCGGATTACTCTTCGGATCATGAGATACTTGACTTTAACACTTAATCGATTTTCAACATGTTCAGTGCACTAGTGATGCCACCCGACCGGACTGCTGTCCGATCGAGTGACAACCTGCTGAGAACTTATTCTCACTTGAAGTGTCAACCAGTCGGATCGCTGTTCGATCGGACGACTGTCCGATCGACCGACCTGAAGGGTAGAGATACTTCAATGTTTTCAAATGCTACAACAAAAACTTCAAAGGACAAACCATCATACACAAACACATCCTTCTCATAGGAAGAAACAATCCACTCGAATAGTCATCCGACCGGACTACCGTCCGACCGGATAACCATCCGAACGGATTATCATCCGCACGAATTGGCTGTCCAATCGGATTACTGTCCGACCGTACTGCCATTCGACCCATCAACGCTTACCCTCGTTTTACGCGTCACTTACCGTTATTCTATCGAACTATTCAGGCTAACCTTACTCTCAAGCGCTCCCTTCAATCCATCCAACCGCTGTGAGTATACTCGATTCCTTTTTGCTTTATGCACTTTTGGGTGTTACATACGTTACTTATTCTAAATCACATCGAACACACTACGCAATATTTTAAACGCTAACCGTTACCGCATGTATTACGTGACTTAATGAATGCTTGTTTATTATGTTTACACATGGAATGTTGTCTACCTGCCTTAACGACGATAGTACTATAGTTTAGACTCAGCACCCGTTCACACGGGGGTTGTTAAGGACAATTACTTGCATGGACTATAGTGGTGGTCATGTATTGCGAACTGCCTTGTGCAGTCAACCCGCAGTCATTGGTATCGATAGATCCATGTCGATATTTAAAATGCTTCGTTTTCCTCTGTGTACGTGCTGGTTATGCGTAAACTATTTCGAACTCTATATGCTATTACTAAACTTGTATGCTCACCTTTACACTATGTGTATTGACTTTTATTTTAACGTATGTGACAGGTAATTAGGATGCTTATCTGCTAGGAAAGCGAGGCTAGAATAAGCTTCTAGAGTCCAACAAATAGTTGTCTGTAGATCTAAAATCAAGGGTCTCTAGAAGTAGATAAACAATTGGGCAATTTTTGTAAATTCTGAGTTGTCGGAACAGAATTATTTGCCTAGATTTGTCTGTAATAATTTGCTTACCTTTTGAGACATGGTATGGGACATGTTACTTTAAATTGATTGGTAATGATAATTGTTATGGAAACTTCTGGACAATCTGTCTCGCTCAGTGCCGCGCCCCGATGATTCCGTCATCGGTTGGGGTGTGACACCCAGATCAAGGAAGGCTAGGAAATCAGAATGAAGAATCTAATAATGAGATGATGGAAATTTTGAAGCAGATACGGAAAGACCAAGATTTGCAGTCTAAGGCTCATCAAGCCTTAGAAAAATAGGTTGTTCAGTTGGCAGCCGAGATGGCTTAAGGAAGTAAGGATTCAGGTAGATTACCAAGTGACACTACAAGAATCCTCAGCATCAGAGCGGCAGTTCATCTAATTCCAAAGTTAATCAGGTTAGTATTATTTGTTTTAGCAAAGTCTATGGTAACAAGGTCAGTCATCCCCCACCAGTTGCAGAGGGTATAGTGGAGGAGCTAGATGAAGAAAATGAGTTAGATGATTAGCCGAAACCTGTCAGCCTTAAAAAGACTAAAAAGTGAGTTTTCAATAATCAAATAATAGGGTGATAGAAACCGAAGCAGTCGAAGCTAAGGAAAGGGCATAGAGGGTAATACCGTCCCGTTTCCTAAAGCCTTGTTAAATCTGAACACAAAAGTTTCAACAAATGGGGCCCAAAACAAGATGAGATGTTGGAATTTTTCAAACAAGTCAAAATAAACCTTCCGTTACTTGATTCCATCAAACAGGTTCTGGCTTATGCAAAATATTTGAAAGAATTGTGTACCCGAAAATGACATAACATTTTTTCAAAGAAAATTGCTTTAACCGAAAATGTAAGTGTCTTTTCTCGGGTGTCCTCCATCCAAAGCTCCGAGATCCAGGTGCTGCTCTAATCCATTCAAGTGGGTGACATTAAAATGAGTCGAGCTTTGTTGGATTTGGGTGCTAGTGTCAATATTCTCCCGGGGAGTCTGTATGACTAGTATGACTTTGGACCTTTGAAATAGGGCGACTCCACAGTGGTGTTGGCTTATTTGACGTTAAAACTACGCAGGGGAATTTTGTGTAATGTCATTATCATAGTGGAAGATTTCTACTACCCGATCGACTTTTTGGTTTTGGATTATATACAAACTGAAAAATCTAAGCAACCTAATGTCATACTTGGTAGAACTTTTTAAGAAATTGTTGATGCTTTGATAGATTATAGTAATGGTACAGTTGACATCACGTTTTGTAATCAGAAGGTCAGTTTGAATGATTTTTCTCATGCATCTAACTCTCTAGTTGGTGATGAATGCTTTATGGCTGTCGCAACCCCCGACCCCTGCCTACTTAGAGACGGTGGTATCGGTGTTTATTATTATTTGGCAGCGAAAATTTCATCAGGACCGTAGTTAGGAAATATTTTATCAGAGTAAAACACCACATTTTATAATAATTATATTGGGACAAAACCCAAGGTTTCGTTACAAACAGGTTTTTAGGGATAAACCCTATTTTATTGAAATAAAACATCTTCTTTATTTAGGTAACTTTTATAGCCACTTTTCCAAGCCTTCCGTGCTGTCCAACTGGCTTCTATTTGGCTTTCACATTTTGTTACCTGAAACGCGTTTAAAAACATTTTGTCAGTGGGAAATACTGGTGAGTGAATCCCAATTTAATCAAGAAAGTTTTATCATTTTTCAATATTGAGAGCGATTACAATGTTTATATCTACACAATTACTCATTCAGTACTGTCAATCCTGACTGATAGGTCATATTACACATTGGCTACCTCGTTGTCCAATGGTAACGTGTTCCACATTTTGTATACAAAACCCCAACATACCGGCAGTAATTGAAGAATTACAAAGACTCAATCACTGCTAATTATAATTTAAAATAAATAAAGGTTTTTAAAAACAATTTACAAAAAGGTTTACAAAAAAGGAGATTACTCACATTGCTATCTTAAGTATTTTTCCTGTGGCTTCCTGGTTATAATCTTTAAATTTTAAATAGTGCACACGCGTTAGTATAATAACCCAAATTTACATTAGTTATACCCTCCCCGAGACAGAACTCCAACGACTACGTCGGGCAGAGCCTCGGAGCGCTAGATCAATCGAGCAGCGTATCTAATACGTAACCGGGGGTTAAAATACTTACAACGAGGCAGAGCTTCGCTATTTTAGTGGGTTTAATGCCCGGGTATAATTCTATTACTTCAGATTTTGAGAGAGATCGAAAAGAATTGAGCGAATTGGACTGAAGGCCGATGGCCTCCTTATATAGGGTTGATCGTCGAGTCCGTCACGCCCCACGAAAGATGAGGTGAGGGTTTACGCGGGCCGCGAGCTAGGGGATCTAGGGTGTAGCCTTCTCCGGTCAACAACTTAGCTTCGACAAGTGGTGACATGTGGTGGCTCCGAGTGAGGCCTCGTAACTAGGCTATCGCGCCCCGCGTAAGCCTTATGTGGCTCTATCGCGGGCCGCCAAGGACCATTAAAAATTGTTTTTATTTAATTTTTATAAAAATAAAGGTATTTAAGGCCAATTTACGTATACGGGGTGTATTTTAGGACATGTAGGGATGTTTTAAATATTTTAGGAGTGTCAAAATTATTTTAGGAGGGTTGTTATACCCTCCCCACCTTGTTTCAGAACTCTTCCTCGAGGTCTACTGGAATAGGTGTGGGTATTTCCTTTGCATCTCTGATTCAAGCTCCCATGTGTATTCTGGTCCTCTTTTGAAATCCCATTTTACTTTGACTAGAACTAATCTCTTGTGTTTGAGATTCTTGACTTTTCTGTCTTTAATCTGTAGAGGCTTTTCTATGAATTTAAGCTTTTCATTTACCTCTATGTCCTTAAGAGGTACTACTAATAATTCATCGGCTAAAAACTTTTTGAGATTGCATACATGAAATACATCATGTATTCCTGGCATTTCTTCTGGCAGTTGTAGCTGATAAGCTACTGGTCCTATCCTTCTGATAATCTCAAAGGGTCCAACATACCTGGGGCTTAGCTTTCCTCTTTTGATGAATCTCACCACTCCTTTCCAAGGAGAAACTTTAAATAAGACCTTATCTCCTACCTGAAATTCCAACTGTTTTCGCCTGTTGTCAGCATAACTCTTTTGTCGATCACGTGCTGCCTTTAGTCATTCCTTGACTTGAATAATTTTGTCTGTTGTTTCTTGTACTATCTCGGGTCCAGATAGTTGCTTTTCCCCAACTTCTGCCTAACAGACTGGAGTTCGGCACTTTCGTCCATAAAGTGCTTGGAATGGTGCAGCATTAATACTGGTATGGTAGCTGTTATTGTAAGAAAATTCTATTAATGGTAGATGATCATCCCAACTTCCTCCGAAATCAATCACACAAGCTCTAAGCATATCTTCCATTGTCTGAATTGTCCTTTCTCTTTGTCCATCCGTTTGAGGATGATAAGCGGTGCTTAGATTTAGCTTGGATCCCATTGCTTTTTGGAAACTAGTCCAAAAATGAGAGGTAAAACGGCTATCTCTATCAGAAACAATTGATAAAGGAATTCTATGTAATGAAACTATTTCATTTACATATAACTTGGCTAACTGTTCCATACTGAAAGTTTCCTTTATTGGTAAGAAATGAGCTGACTTGGTTAACCTGTCTACAATCACCCAGATTGTATCATTACCTTTTCTTGTCTTGGTTAATTTGGTAACAAAATCCATTGTTATCAATTCCCACTTCCATACTGATATTTCTAACTGTTGCAATAAACCTGAGGGTTTCTGATGTTCAGCTTTAACTTGTGAACAAGTTAGACACTTAAAAACATAAGCTGCTATATCCTTTTTCATTCCTATCCACCAGAAATTCTTTCTTAAATCTTGATACATCTTGTCATTCCCAGGGTGTATTGTATACTTAGACTTATGGGCTTCTTCTAATATACGGTGGCATAGACTTCCTAGTTTAGGTATCCAAATCCTTTTCTTATGGAATCGCCAAATTCCATCTATTCCTTGTTCTAATTCCTTAATCATTCCTTTCAATTTTTCAGTATAATCCTTGATTACTGATTCATGTGCTTCTCTAATCTGTTCATTTAAATCTATCTGCAGATTTAAATTAAGATAACATACTCTTTTTGGCTTTTCATGATACCTTTGACTTAAAGCATCAGCAATTACATTAGCCTTTCCTGCATGATACTGGATATTACAATCATAATCACTAAGGATTTCCATCCATCGTCTTTGTCTCATATTTAATTCCTTTTGCCCAAAAACATATCTTAAACTCTTATGATAAGTGAAAATGGTGAACTTACTACCATAAAGGTAATGTCTCTAAATCTTAAGGGCAAAAATTATGGCTCCTAATTCTAGATCATGTGTTGTATAATTCTCTTCATGATTCTTAAGTTGTCTAGAAGCATAGGCTATAACCTTTTGAGGCTGCATTAACACACATCCATAACCTAACTTAGAAGCGTCACAAAAGACTACAAAGTGTTCAGTTCCTTCTGGTAATGCGAGTATGGGTGCGTTGGTTAATCTTTGCTTAAGAATTCTAAATGCTTCTTCCTATTTTGGTCCCCATTCAAATTTAACAAATTTACAGGTTAGCTTAGTTAAGAGAATGTCTATTCTAGAAAAATCTCTAATAAACCGTCTATAATAACCGGCCAGTCCTTGAAAACTTCTAACCTCTGTTGGTGATTCAGGGGTTTTCCATTTAGTAATTGCCTCAATCTTTGTGGGATCCAAATGAATTCCTTCATGATTAACTAAATGTCCAAGAAATTGTACTTCTTCTAACCAAAACTCACACTTTGAAAATTTAGCATAAAACTTTTCTTTTCTCAATAAACTTAGGAGTGCATGCAGATGCGTTGCATGTTCCTCTTTACTCTTAAAGTAAATGAGAATATCATCTATAGAGACAATTATGAATTTATCCAAATATGGCTTACATATTCGGTTCATCATGTCTATAAATGCGGCTGGGGCATTGGTTAAACCAAATGGGATGACAGTAAATTCATAATGACCATACCTTGTTCTAAAAGCGGTCTTAGGAATGTCCTCTTCCTGTACCTTTAATTGATGATATCCTGAGCGTAAATCGATCTTAGAAAAAAATCGAGCTCCTTGTAACTGATCAAACAAATCATCGATTCTCAGTAATAGGTACCGATTTTTAATCGTGACTTTATTCAATTCATGGTAATCAATGCACATTCGCATTGACCCGTCTTTCTTTTTGATGAATAAGATCGGTGCTCCCGATGGCGATGAGCTTGGCTGTATGAATCCTTTCTCCAACAATTCGTCTAATTGCTTCTTTAACTCTTGCATTTCTGCGGGTGCCAAACGGTAAGGTGCTTTGGCAATTGGTGTTGTTTCTGGTAGCAGATGAATTCTGAATTTGACTTCTCTGTCTGGTGGTAGTCCTGGTAATTCTTCTGGAAATACGTCTTAAAATTGAGATACTACAGGGATATCTTTCAATTCTTTTCCTCTAGTGTTGATGATTATGGAAATCAGATACACTAGTGTAACACCCCGAAAACGAGTTTGGTAGTCAAACCACGTGAGTACTAAAAGACGGATAAAATACCGTTAACGGTAAAACTAACCCGGCGAGTATTAGGACTTAAACAAATAATCCTAATATTAATTAAAAAGGAAAATAAATGCTAGAGGAAATAAAGTTACGTAAGGCCCGAGTTAACGGGACTTAAAAACATAACGGGTTATAACTTCCTGAACCCGCTAAAGTAACAAGGAATAATTAACCTAGTTAGTAGCATGTGATTAAGTGACTAATGGTGAGTTATAGCTTCATTTGATCAAAAGGAAACATAAGGGACTAATAATGTCAAGTGGGAAACTTGTTTTATTAAAACAAAAGTTAAACACCAAAACACACACTTAAAGTGTGTGTTCTGGTCGAGATATCCACAGGAGCCAAGAACATCTTGAGCTCAAAACCCTAACAAGCACAAATCAAGAAAATTGGAAGGGCAAATCAAACCCAAATCGAAATTCAAGCACATATTCGTGATCACCAAGTCAAGGGGATCTTAAGGTATGTCGAATTTCTAACATTCATGAAGTTGTAAAAAGTTAATAATCATCCTAATCGTGAATTGGGCATGGATTAGAGAAGATAGGGCAAGATTAGTGATGTATACTTGCTTAGGAACGAAACCATAAGTGAAAATCATACATAACATGCTATGAATTGAAGGATTTGATGAATTAACACACTTAGATAAGTGAGTTTTAATGTTATGATGATTTTGATGAAATAACTATGCTTAGAATCAACATGCATGATAACAAATAGAAGGTGTTTGATTTAACCATGAATTTGGGTACTTGTTCATACATGATTGAAATGGGTTTTGAATGTTATGATGAAATTTGGTAGCCATATTCATATAACTAAGTGTATGAGATCATGTTATCTACTAATTGATAGATAGAACTTGATTTTATTAAATGTTTGGATGAATGCTAGTAATAGGATGAAATGGGGTTTTCGCTCATATATGAGAGACCCTTAGTTCTTGCGAAATGAATGAACAAACTAGCCTTGATAATCGCTTGAGCTAGTTGAAGTGTTGAAAAGACAATGGACATAGTTAGATCTTTAGTTAAAACGGGGGCCTAAAAATAATGCCTACCGGGTAATTTATTGGAATGTTTAAACTAGTTGTCGAACTTGAATGTGCATCTTATATGCTAAGGGGCGTTTGACTTATAGTAGTCAAACCGACCATTAATAAGATCGAATGATAATATTGATAGAAAAATACGTAAGATGGAATAGTTATGATTAACAATGACTAAATTAACCATCTTATGAAATATGATGATAGTTTGACGCCTAACAAGCTAGGTGGAAGCTTGTGGATGAAGCGGGTCAAACGGAGCGAGTACGGAAAGAAAAACGTGGCATGGATGCAAGGTAAGTATATCTTACACTAGTCATATATCTTATAATATTCTTTCTTCGTATTAGTTACGAAAAAGAAAAACACCTAATTGAGATATGGTGTTCTGGCGTGTAGTCGTACGGAACAAGATAATCAAATATGATAAGAAAACATAGTGATAGCTAAAAATGAGTTAAATCGGTAATTCGATCATATTATGACGAATGAAACATGTACTTTTAATGGTTATCATATAAGTTAAATCATAATAACCATTAAGGGCAAAATGGTAATTTGACAATTTGACAATGGTAATTGGTCATTTAGACCAAACGGGTCAAAAGGTGAAATTATCACCCTTTGACAATATCGACTAATGGGTTGTCAAGTTGTATGATTTTAGGAAATAAATAGCACATGGATGCTTACATCGCTATCACTTAGCAGCCACTAAGGAAAGGTATTGAAACGGGTCAATATATTGATCCGAGCCAGGTATGTATAATGATACAACTCATCATGTAGAAATTGGAGTTCTATAAGAGTTAGACAAGGTTAAAATATGGATATTTGGTTATCTTTTAGGTAAACCGAATAAATTTAGTTATGATTATGACGTTTTAGAAACATAATGGTTTCTAAACAAGACTATAGTTAGAAAGTCGGATTTTTGGGTTAAACATGTACTAAAAGTCCTTCGTCGTAAAAGAAGGACTAAAATTGACTAAAACGCCCTTGTAAGCGAAATTGAGCAAACGCACCATAAATGTTGTTTGGAAATAAGTGATAGGATGAAATAAATACTTTGAATAAGTATGAAAAGCGAAAGATGTAAAATATTGGTTCAATGACTCAATAAAGAGTCTTTGCCGTAAAATAATGATTTGAAGGGTAAAATTTGGAATATATAAATCACCACATTGAATCCACCACAAATATAGTTGTGGTGGGAGATCATTTGATAAGAAATGTGGACATATGTATTTAGAAACGAATGAAAGTGATTTGTGCTTAAATTATGCTTAAATACCCTTAACGGGTCAAAATAAGCATATGAGTGAAAATAGGTTTAAGAAGGTATATGAACCTGTAATTGGACCCTAAAATGTTAAACATCATTGAATTTAATAGGTTTAAGAGAAATAAGGGTCAAACAAACTTGTTTGCTTGATAAGTCACGAACGGGTCAAAATTTGGTAAAAAGGGTAATAAGCCGAAGACTTAAAAGTCTTAAATTTTGTTAATCCGGATGTTGGATTTTAACTCCATATGATGGAGGTTTAAATTACAATCACATAGGAAGAAACGGTAGGTCAAACGGACAAGCGGATTGAAAGATACGGAAGTTTCCGTGTCAAAAATGGCAAAATGGAAGGGGCTGATACAGGGGCCACCGTAACCTACGGTGCCCACCGTAAGTTACGGTGGGGGGCTGAAGTCTTTACGCCAATTTATTCCTGTTTTATGGTGGGGTACTTTTAAACACGGGCCACCGTAACTTACGGTGTGCACCGTAAGTTACGGTGGAGGCAAGTTTCAAGTTTTTTTTTTTTTGAATCAATCGTTTCTTGGACTCGTTTAGACACGTGTTAAATCCCGTATGACTAAAGCATTTCATGTTTATGAAGTGTAGGTACATTTTGGATGTCGGAAGACGATCAAGCTCATCGAAGAACCGAACACGATAAAGATACGTGCTTCCGCACAGTGTCCCGTCGTAAATTTTAAACGACGAATTCAATCACGTTATGTTGAATAACTTATGATTTGTAAAAGTTTTAATAAATCCATATTTATATAGTATGTGTAGTCTTAACTACACATCTAATTGTTGGTAATTACATGTAAGACCGTTAAATAGTAACTAGGGTGTTACAAGTTGGTATCAGAGCCTTGGTTTAAGAGATTCAAGTATGGTGGGGAAAACCATGCTTGGACTTAAACCTTATGCTCTTGACAAAGATTGGTGTTCGGTTCGAGGCTTGATCGCAAATCCGGTAAGTGCATGTATGTTAATGGTTTAGCATATTAAAGTGTTGTAAACAACACATAGGGTTATCGTGTAATACACATTACCCCAATTAAATGATAGATATAGCTAACAAAATTATGTGCGTTGACACATATAGTAGAAAAGCCTTGTATTATGATGCGGGCGTTTAGTAAAGTTGACATTACTAACTTTTTTGAATGTCTTAATTGAAGGACACTTGCATTTAAAGATGACAAGGGTTAAACAAATTACGGATATGATAGAAGAACAGTCCGAAGTATGACAAGAGGAGCATGCTCACCAAGGACTAAATTGCGTAACGACCGCGAACAAGGTTAACGGCAAGAAACGCCCGTCGGGGCAAGCATTACCAGGTGCGTGCTTTTAAATATAATCGCACAAATAACAATATGCAACAAACATGTAGAGAATGATT
Organism: Helianthus tuberosus; assembly: GCA_030545235.1. NCBI lineage: Eukaryota > Viridiplantae > Streptophyta > Magnoliopsida > Asterales > Asteraceae > Helianthus > Helianthus tuberosus. Next base: position 69,073,293 of record CM060406.1, read on the forward strand.
GTTGCATATGTAAATTAGAAACTTGGGGAAACCTGAATAGAATACCTATCCAGGATACTATTTCCAAGAAAACTAAATAGAGGTGTTACTTACATAGGGCGTGATGTGAAAATTATAAAAAGATCATGTGTGTCATGTGTTTATCGCTTACTCTGGCCAAGTAAGTAGTGGCACATGATACCATGAACTTTTTATGACGGACACATTTACATCCGATGTAGTAAGGACATGGTGAATGGGACGAATCGAAAAGGTGCCCAAAACAGATCAAATAAGTAAAATATTTGATAATAAACGTAAACGCAAGCCTGAAGATGGAAGTGTATTACGTTAGTACAATGGACCCAAGGGAAAGGACAATAACTAAGTAAATGAAAATACAAACCGACTACTAAGAATACTAAGGCATAGTGGATGAGGTTGACTATCAAAAGTGGTGAAACTCACACGAACAAGTTAAAACGGGTTAGATAAAACGTAACATTGGAAAGGATAATGAGCCCGGTAATGGGACAAGAGTGAATACAAATATGAGCGCAAACCGAATAAAGGAAAGCGCGAGATATTAATGAACCCATGTTGTAACAACTCTCATTAAAAGTCCTATTTATTTTATTATTTTATCCAATAGGAAACCCTAATTGAGACACCCAAGTGATTCTGGGTAAACCCTAAAATTTTCAGAACAATCAGAATCAGGATCAGGGCCCCTAAAACTCAGGGGGGTAAAACCCTAGTTACGATTATCCATATAAAACGTTGTCAAAAATGAATTTATGAAATCTGTCAACTCAGCTAGGCTAGTCCAGGACGTGGCTAACCTATGGTTAATAGGTGTCCCTTACGGACCGTAAGGGATGAGGCTTACGGTCCGTAAGCGAGGTAAATTTTGGGTATAAATACTGGACTTTGGGACTGGAATTTGGGCACTTGAACGACGTAAAATCTCGTTACGTACACTGAGTTATATCAGAAATAGTCTAAAAACACACACGAATCACAAATCGCCGCCGCAATACAGGGTAATAACTCGATCGCTGATACGATTCAATGTCCGATCGATTAAACTATCCAATGGATGTTTAAGTGCTGCCCACATCAGGGTTTATGCTTTGTCATTCGTCGTTAATTCGATGGATGTTTATGTATCGCACTTTGTCATTTGATGTGAGGGTTTAATCTCGTGAGTTATCGTAAATGATGTATTAAGTTACTAACCGAATAGTGCGCCTGTTATTAATTTAGGTTAAAAGGCTAATCAGTAGGCTAGGCTCTGCTCAATTAAATCTGCAATGTGAGTCATTCTCTTTTTATCAAATTTATTTACAAAAGTATGTTTATTTTCAAAGTTATAATTACAGGGATTAAGTCGTGGTAATCTTAATCAATGGCTAGTGGGGTATTGTGCACATTACTAATTTCTCATGGGGTTAGGCTAATAAGCCCTAACACAGGTTAGGCAAATAAGCCCTAACAGTGATATATCATCACTAGTTGAGTGACAGGACTCAATAGTGGTATGACCATCGTCACCAGGAGGTGACACGGTGCCATATAACAATAAGATAGAAACCATCGTAATCGCTCTTATGCTGTAATTAATAACTATGAGTCGTTTTAGCAAAATGAATGATTCACTCAGTATTTCCCGCTGACAAAACCTTTTTCAAACATGTTTCAGGTGATCTATTGTGATCCAGGAAAAGTGTCGTGAAGCACTACCAGCTTAAGAAAGTGGCTCAGTATAAAAATAAAGAAACATGTTTTGTAAAAATAAAGATTTCTCCGTGAAATCTTATGATTGTAAATTATCGGGGTTTTATCCCGAGTTGTGAAATAAAATAATCGGGAAATATTTCAGTTTTAAAAAGATCCTGAAGAAACTTCCGCTGTTAATTAAATACCACGGGTTTTCTGTCCCGCGGCTCCTGAACCGGGTCAAACCGGGTCGTGGGTCGTGACAGAAAAAGGTGGTATCAGAGCTACTGATTTAAGCCAATTAAGTATTTAGAAGATACTTAATTTTACTAATTGCTATTTCGTGATTATGTGTTTTTAATTGTGTAGAGTATGGGCAGATCTTTATATGCTAGCCACTGTAGCAGTAAATACAAATCTTTAAATAGTTTTATTCAAGTTTTAGCACCCTTATTAAATATAAGCCAGAAACTTGAACCAGTAAATAAATAAAATTACAAATAAAACCTAGTATGTTTTAATTTTCGGTTGTTTTGTAGTTACCGAATATGAAATAATATTTAAGGGTTTTCTATGAAATTTTGTTAGTAATTGTGTGTATTTTGCATAACAGCATGAGTGACTTGTCTGACGCCCTTCAGAATTTAAATCTCTATCCAGTAAGAAGAGAGGTTTCCAGAGATTTCAATAGGTATATACCAGACATAGAAGAACCTATAGAATTCAATGCTTTACCTCTCGAGAAACCCAAGCATAAGAAAATGGAAATTGGGGAAAGCTCTAGGCAAATTGAGAGGTTACCATCTCAGGAAGAGCTAGATTTTATATTGGCAAGCTATAATACTATTAAGCCTGTTAATGAAAATGTTTTTATTCATTCTCTTGAAACACAACTACCAATAAACTTAGAACCAGCAATCCCAGAACCTATAATTCACACCCAACCTCTAGGAATGGACGAATGGTGGACAAATGATTGGCAATTCCAAAACCTGCTTAATAGTCCTTATTCCTTTCTTCCTCAATTCGACCCTGAACCAATACCTAATCCACCTATGAGCAATGAGAATTTAGCTGAACTTCGCCACTTTGGCGAGGAGTTAATGGGTGCAGGAAATAGGATCAGGGAAATAGGAGAACAGATCTCCTGGAAGTATGATGAGAGGGAGCGCCGTTATTAAAATATTAGCTGACGAAGGATAAGGGGGTTATGAGACTATGGTTGTATAATAGCAATAAATAACCTAAAATAAAACTTTGTAAGATAAATGGTGTGTATTGATGCATACTATTAAATATAAAAATGGAAAATCAAGAAATCGATAGTTTTGACTATATGTGTGTAATTGAAATTATATGATTATTTTATGTATAATTGTTATTTATTTGATACTAATAAAATTAATTATCAGATGGAAAATGCTAATAATGAACCAGTTAATGAGGTGAATCAATCTGAGCAACACCCGGAGGATCAATTTCTAAATAGACAAGATATAGAAAATATCGTTGCTCAAGGGATAGCCAACGCTATTCCAGCAATAGTTGCTCAAGGGATAGCTAACGCTATTCCAACAATAGTTGCTGCTGTTAGAAATCCAATCGAACCTCAACAAATCGTTCCTAGCAAACGTATTTCTGAAGATAACTTCAGTAATAGCATAAACGGTGGCAGTAATCATAATCACGATAATGAACCACGGCAAGCTCCGCTCCCTAAGAAAATGAAAGCTGCAACACCTGGTTGCACTTACAAAGAATTTCTTGCTTGTAAACCATCTGAGTTTGCAGGCAATGAAGGAGCGACTGCGGCACTGCGTTGGTTAGAGAAAACCGAGGCAGTAATTGCCATAAGTAAATGTGACAAGGATGACAAAGTCATGTACGCGTCAAATCTTTTCAAAGAAGGGGCGCTAGAATGGTGGAACACGGTGTTACAAGCTAAAGGAAGGATGATGGCGTATGCCATGAAATGGTAAGAATTTAAGAATCTTGTAGAAAGAAAATTCTGTCCCGAATATGAAAAAGATCAAATGGCAAATAAATTCTTAAATCATCGAATGATGGGTGTAGATTGTCGAGGGTATACTTCGACATTCTTTGAGTATGCTAGAGTGGTACCAACACTGGCTTCGCCAGAACCGGTACTAATTTCTCGATATATTTGGGGATTAATTAGCGAAATCCGTAACATCGTTAAAGCTGCAAGACCTCGTACTATTGACGATGCAGTCGAATTAGCTAATTCCCTAACTGATTAACTGGTACGCACGAGAGATGAAAACAGGAAAAAGGAATTGGCTCAGAAAATTACCCATGGAGTTCGTATGGGTAATAGTAGCAGCTTCAAAAGAAGAGGAACATGGCAATCTTCAACTTCGCCATTCTGCAAGAATTGCAAAAAGAAACATTATGGAAGATGTAATGTAACCTGCAATTTTTGCAAAACCATAGGACATCGTGAAGAAAACTGCAGAAGGAAAACCATAGTCTGCTTTAACTATGGTGAAGCAGGACATTTCAAAACAGAATGTCCTAAATTGGTCAAACCAGCAGACAACAAAGCCAAGATAGCCGATGGAGCTACTAAGAAGAATGTTCTAGCTTTTCAGTTAACTACTCAGGAAGCCGAGATGATTCCTGATGTGATAGCTGGTACGTTCTTAGTTCACAACATTTACGCAAAAGTATTATTTGACTCTGGTGCAAACCAAAGTTTTATAAATACTTCATTTTGCTAAGCTCTTAATTTACCCTTAACCAACCTTAGGCAGATTTTTACAGTCGAAACGGCAGATGGAAATTCTGTCACAATAGATAAGATTTTGCAAAAAGAAAATATAGAACTTTCAGGTCATAAATTCTTTGCAAACCTATTACCTATGAAATTAGCCGAATTCGATGTTGTGTTAGGAATGGATTGGTTAGTAGCCAACCATGCTCGAATTCTTTGTGATCAGAATTCCATAGAAATTCAAGCACCCACCGGAGAAGTAATTATGATTACAGGAGATAAACCACCTAAGCCCATGAAGTTTATATCAGTAATGAAAGTTGCTAGTTATGAACGAAAGCAAGGAATAGTGTATATGATTTCTGTAATCATTAGCACTAAGGGTAAAGAATTTAAGGAAATACCAGTAGTATCAGAATACCCAGATGTATTTCCAGAAGAATTACCAGGGATACCACCAGATAGGGAGGTAGAATTTAGAATTCATCTAATTCCAGGAACTATACCGATAGCCAAGGCACCTTATCGGTTAGCACCCACAGAAATGTTAGAACTGAAAAAGCAATTAGATGAATTACTAAGTAAAGGTTTCATACAACCTAGTTCATCCCCGTGGGGAGCACCAGTGTTGTTTGTTAAGAAGAAGGATGGTTCGATGAGAATGTGTATTGATTATAGAGAATTGAATAAGGTTACAATTAAGAATCGATACCCATTACCTAGGATTGATGATCTTTTCGATCAACTTCAAGGAGCTAGATATTTTTCTAAGATAGATTTACGATCCGGATATCATCAATTGAAGGTACAAGAAGAAGACATACCTAAAACTGCTTTCAGAACTAGGTATGGTCATTACGAGTTTACAGTCATGCCCTTCGGACTAACGAATGCACCTGCAACATTCATGGACATGATGAATAGGATCTGTAAACCGTATTTGGATAAATTTGTAATTGTTTTCATTGACGATATACTTATTTATTACAAAAGTCAAGAAGAACATTGTCAGCACTTGCATGCACTCTTAACTTTGTTAAGAAAAGAAAAGCTGTATGCCAAATTCTCAAAGTGTGAATTTTGGTTGCAAGAAGTGCAATTTCTAGGTCATATGGTGAATCACGAAGGTATTCATGTAGATCCTGCTAAGATAGAAGCAATTACTAAATGGAAGGTTCCACAATCCGCAATAGAAATTAGAAGTTTTATAGGATTAGCTGGATATTATAGACGGTTTATTAAGGATTTTTCCAAAATAGTTGTACCATTAACTAAGCTAACCTGTAAAGCAGTTAAGTTTGAATGGGGACATAAACAAGAAGAAGCCTTTAGAATCTTGAAACAGAAATTAACCAATGTTCCAATCTTAGCCTTACCAGAAGGAACTGAAGATTTTGAAGTATATTGTGATGCTTCAAAACTAGGATTTGGATGTGTGCTAATGCAACGCAAGAAGGTAATTGCGTATGCTTCAAGACAATTGAAAAAGCACGAGGAAAACTATACGACTCATGATTTAGAATTAGGAGCCGTAATTTTTGCCCTAAAAATCTGGAGACATTATCTGTACGGAAGTAAGTTTACTATCTATACAGATCATAAAAGTCTAAGATATATATTTGGGCAAAAAGAGTTAAATATGAGGCAAAGAAGATGGATGGAAATCCTAAGCGACTACGACTGTGATATTCAATATCATGAAGGAAAGGAAAATGTAGTTGCAGATGCCTTAAGTCGTAAGTATCATGAGAAGCAACAACGAGTTCGTGCTCTTAGATTAAATCTACAGATAGATTTAATGGAACAAATAAAGATTGTTCAGGAAACAGCAATCAAGGATGATGCTGAAGGAATGAAGGGACGAATAAAAGAATTAGAGCAAGGAGCTGATGGAATTTGGAGATTCCACAAAAGAAGAATATGGGTACCTAAACAAGGAGAATTAAGAAATAAGATTTTAGAAGAAGCCCATAAGTCTAGATATACCATGCACCCAGGAAACAATAAGATGTACCAAGATTTAAGAAATAATTTCTGGTGGATAGGCATGAAGAAGGATATAGCTAAATATGTTTCTAAGTGTCTTACTTGTTCACAAGTTAAAGCAGAACATCAGAAACCTTCAAGTCTACTACAACAATTAGAAATGCCTGTATGGAAATGGGAACTTATAACAATGGATTTTGTTACCAAGTTACCCAAAACCAGAAAAGGTAATGATGCGATTTGGGTAATTGTGGATCGATTAACCAAATCTGCTCACTTTCTACCAATGAAAGAAACCTTTAGCATGGAAAGATTGGCAAAGTTGTATGTAGATGAAGTTGTATCCTTACATGGAGTTCCACTCTCCATTGTATCAGATAGGGATAGTCGTTTCACTTCTCATTTCTGGAAATGTTTCCAAGAAGCAATGGGAACTCGACTAAACCTAAGCACGACATATCATCCACAAACAGACGGGCAAAGTGAAAGGACAATCCAAACTCTAGAAGATATGTTTAGAGCATGTGTGATAGATTTTGGTGGGAATTGGGACGATCACTTACCATTAATTGAATTCTCCTATAACAATAGTTATCATTCAAGTATTGAAACTGCCCCATTCGAGGCACTGTATGGAAGAAAGTGCGGAACTCCAGTTTGTTGGGCAGAAATAAGAGAAAGTCAATTGTCAGGTCCCGAGATAGTACAAGAAACTACTGATAAGATTACTCAAATCAAGGAAAGGCTGAAAACTGCTCGAGATCGTCAAAAGAGTTATGCAGACAATAGATGCAAGCCGTTAGAATTTCAAGTTGGAGACAGAGTTCTGTTGAAAGTTTCCCCTTGGAAAGGAATTGTTCGATTCGGTAAAAAGGGAAAGCTAAGTCCAAGATACGTAGGACCATTTCCAGTGATCCAACGTATAGGACCAGTTGCTTATTGTTTACAACTACCAGAAGAGTTAGCTGGAGTACATGATGTATTTCATGTATCCAACCTCAAGAAATGTTTATCAGACGAATCTTTGGTAGTACCTCTCCAAGATATAGAGGTAAACGAAAAATTAAAATTTGTAGAGAAACCTCTTCAGATAGAAGACAGAAAAGTGAAGTTTCTCAAGCACAAGCGACTAGTACTAGTTAAAGTCAAGTGGGATTCGAAACGAGGACCCGAATACACTTGGGAATTAGAGTCAGAAATGAAGCGAAAGTATCCTCAATTATTCCAGTAAATCTCGAGGACGAGATTTTTATTAAGGTGGGGAGAATGTAACAACTCTCATTAAAAGTCCTATTTATTTTATTATTTTATCCAATAGGAAACCCTAATTGAGACACCCAAGTGATTCTGGGTAAACCCTAAAATTTTCAGAACAATCAGAATCAGGATCAGGGCCCCTAAAACTCAGGGGGGGTAAAACCCTAGTTACGATTATCCATATAAAACGTTGTCAAAAATGAATTTATGAAATCTGTCAACTCAGCTAGGCTAGTCCAGGACGTGGCTAACCTATGGTAAATAGGTGTCCCTTACGGACCGTAAGGGATGAGGCTTACGGTCCGTAAGCGAGGTAAATTTTGGGTATAAATAGTGGACTTTGGGACTGGAATTTGGGCACTTGAACGACGTAAAATCTCGTTACGTACACTGAGTTATATCAGAAATAGTCTAAAAACACACACGAATCACAAATCGCCGCCGCAATACAGGGTAATAACTCGATCGCTGATACGATTCAATGTCCGATCGATTAAACTATCCAATGGATGTTTAAGTGCTGCCCACATTAGGGTTTATGCTTTGTCATTCGTCGTTAATTCGATGGATGTTTAAGTATCGCACTTTGTCATTTGATGTGAAGGTTTAATCTCGCGAGTTATCGTAAATGTTGTATTAAGTTACTAACCGAATTGTGCGCCTGTTATTAATTTAGGTTAAAAGGCTAATCAGTAGGCTAGGCTCTGCTCAATTAAATCTGCAATGTGAGTCATTCTCTTTTTATCAAATTTGTTTACAAAAGTATGTTTATTTTCAAAGTTATAATCACCGGGATTAAGTCGTGGTAATCTTAATCAATGGCTAGTGGGGTATTGTGCACATTACTAATTTCTCACGGGGTTAGGCTAATAAGCCCTAACACAGGTTAGGCAAATAAGCACAGTGATATATCATCACTAGTTGAGTGACAGGACTCAATAGTGGTATGACCATCATCACCAGGAGGTGACACGGTGCCATATAACAATAAGATAGAAACCATCGTAATCGCTCTTATGCTGTAATTAATAACTATGAGTCGTTTTAGTAAAATGAATGATTCACTCAGCATTTCCCGCTGACAAAACCTTTTTCAAACATGTTTCAGGTGATCTATTTATCCAGGAAAAGTGCCGTGAAGCACTACCAGCTTAAGAAAGTGGCTCAGTATAAAAATAAAGAAACATGTTTTGTAAAAATAAAGATTTCTCCGGGAAATCTTATAATTGTAAATTATCGGGGTTTTATCCCGAGTTGTGAAATAAAATAATCGGGAAATATTTCAGTTTTAAAAAGATCCTGAAGAAACTTCCGCTGTTAATTAAATACCACGGGTTTTCTGTCCTGCGGCTCCTGAACCGGGTCAAACCCGGTCGGGGGCCGTGACACATGTAATGGGTCGGAATTAAATATGAAATGATTGTGGACACGAATCACAGTCGGAAGGAACGAAATTTTGATGCAAAAACAAATGATTTTCAAATATAAAAAGGACGATCTACAGGATCATTATAACCTTCGGGTTATAAACAGTGTAATGGTCTATGGGACTAAACTGACCCATGGGTCATGAATAAAAAGGAAAAGAATCATAAAGGCAACGCCCTAAAGAGGTGAAAGCCTAAAGAAATAGCCTACGAGGCTAAGTGAAAGAATCTACGGGTTACTTAGACGAGCGAGGGAACCAGTAGAGAATTCCCACATAAAACTAAGTCTGTAAAAGAATAAATTACAGACTGTCAATGTCCTGGTACGGATAATTGACAAAAGATAAAGAGAAGATCCTAAACTAAAACTTTGGTTTTAGTAAGAGATAACGTTTTTACAAATATGAATCCTGATAGGAAATTGAATATTAAGCATGAAAGGTTCAAGTCTTGACACTAATAGGCGCAAGACGTTATATTCGAAAAGTGATATTTTCGAAAATGAAATTTTGATATAAATTAAACATGATGTGACACGATCACGGTCAAGAAATGCAATGTGAAGTAGAATCACATTATAACCAAGCAAGTGGTAAAAAGTAACGGGACTAATAAGTCTAATTAGTGAGACCGGTTAAGGTCATTTAAATAATCTTGGTTTACTTGTAAGCGGTGGATTCGGTATAATTGAACCGAATAAATAAAATTGAAAAAAAAGAAAGAAATCGTTGCGAGAAGTGACAGATTTCATTAAAAACCTTTAAACGGGCCAAAGTAACGGATTCATAAAGAATTCGAGAGTATACGAAAGCGATGGAAATTGCTAATTTAACTAAACTAGTGGAAATAACGAGATTACGTTATTTCGAGTTGCACTATGTTGTATGAGATACATAGACAATTAGTAACCAGAAAGATGTTACCATACTTTTCTGGTAGTACTAACAATTGGTTAAAAGTATAAGTAATGTTTAAAAGATTTCTCGGATCAAATACATTGAGTTTAAACTCAATGAATTATGTAAGAAAAGGTTTCGAGGACGAAACCTCTTTAAGGGGGGTAGACTTGTAACACCCCGAAAACGGGTTTGGTAGTCAAACCACGTGAGTACTAAAAGACGGATAAAATACCGTTACTGGTAAAACTAACCCGGCGAGTATTAGGACTTAAGTAAATAATCCTAGTATTAATTAAAAAGGAAAATAAATGCTAGAAAAAAATAAAGTTACGAAAGGCCCGAGTTAACGGGACTTAAAAACATAACAGGTTATAACTTCACGAACCCGCTAAAGTAACAAGGAATAATTAACTTAGTTAGTAGCATGTGATTAAGTGACTAATGGTGAGTTATAGCTTCATTTGATCAAAAGGAAACATGAGGGACTAATAATGTCAAGTGGGAAACTTGTTTTATTAAAACAAAAGTTAAACACCAAAACACACATTTAAAGTATGTGTTATGGTCGAGATATCCACAGGAGACAAGAACATCTTGAGCTCAAAACCCTAACAAGCACAAATCAAGAAAATTGGAAGGGCAAATCAAACCCAAATTGAAATTCAAGCACATATTCGTGATCACCAAGTCAAGGGGATCTTAAGGTATGTCGAATTTCTAACATTCATGAAGTTGTAAAAAGTTGATAATCATCCTAATCGTGAATCAGGCATGGATTAGAGAAGATAGGACTAGATTAGTGATGTATACTTGCTTAGGAACGAAACCCTGAGTGAAAATCATACATAACATGCTATGAATTGAAGGATTTGATGAATTAACACACTTAGATAAGTGGGTTTTAATGTTATGATGATTTTGATGATATAACTATGCTTAGAATCAACATGCATGATAACAAATAGAAGGTGTTCGATTTAACCATGAATTTGGGTACTTGTTCATACATGATTGAAATGGGTTTTGAATGTTATGATGAAATTTGGTAGCCATATTCATGTAACTAAGTGCATGAGATCATGTTATCTACTAATTGATAGATAGAACTTGATTTTATTAAATGTTTGGATGAATGCTAGTAATAGGATGAAATGGGGTTTTCGCTCATATATGAGAGACCCTTAGTTCTTGCGAAATGAATGAACAAACTAGCCTTGATAATCGCTTGAGCTAGTTGAAGTGTTGAAAAGACAATGGACTTAGTTAGATCTTTAGTTAAAACGGGGGCCTAAAAATAATGCCTACCGGGTAATTTATTGGAATGTTTAAACTAGTTGTCGAACTTGAATGTGCATCTTATATGCTAAGGGGCGTTTGACTTTTAGTAGTCAAACCGACCATTAATAAGATCGAATGATAATATTGATAGAAAAATACGTAAGATGGAATAGTTATGATTAACAATGACTAAATTAACCATCTTATGAAATATGATGATAGTTTGACGCCTAACAAGCTAGGTGGAAGCTTGTGGATGAAGCGGGTCAAACGGAGTGAGTACGGAAAGAAAACCGTGGCATGGATGCAAGGTAAGTATATCTTACACTAGTCATATATCTTATAATATTCTTTCGTCGTATTAGTTACGAAAAAGAAAAACACCTAATTGAGATATGGTGTTCTGGCGTGTAGTCGTACGGAACAAGATAATCAAATATGATAAGAAAACATAGTGATAGCTAAAAATGAGTTAAATCGGTAATTCGATCATATTATGACGAATGAAACATGTACTTTTAATGGTTATCATATAAGTTAAATCATAATACCCATTAAGGGCAAAATGGTAATTTGACAATGGTAATTGGTCATTTAGACCAAACGGGTCAAAAGGTGAAATTATCACCCTTTGACAATATCGACTAATGGGTTGTCAAGTTGTATGATTTTAGGAAATAAATAGCACATGGATGCTTACATCGCTATCACTTAGCAGCCACTAAGGAAAGGTATTGAAACGGGTCAATATATTGATCCGAGCCAGGTATGTATAATGATACAACTCATCATGTAGAAATTGGAGTTCTATAAGAGTTAAACAAGGTTAAAATATAGATATTTGGTTATCTTTTAGGTAAACCGAATAAATTTACTTATGATTATGACGTTTTAGAAACATAATGGTTTCTAAACAAGACTATAGTTAGAAAGTCGGATTTTTGGGTTAAACATGTACTAAAAGTCCTTCGTCGTAAAAGAAGGACTAAAATTGACTAAAACGCCCTTGTAAGCGAAATTGAGCAAACGCACCATAAAGGTTGTTTGGAAATAAGTGATAGGATGAAATAACTACTTTGAATAAGTATGATAAACGAAAGATGTAAAATATTGGTTCAATGACTCTATAAAGAGTCTTTGCCGTAAAATAATGATTTGAAGGGTAAAATTTGGAATATATAAATCACCACATTGAATCCACCACAAATATAGTTGTGGTGGGAGATCATTTGATAAGAAATGTGGACATATGTATTTAGAAACGAATGAAAGTGATTTGTGCTTAAATTATGCTTAAATACCCTTAACGGGTCAAAATAAGCATATGAGTGAAAATGGGTTTAAGAAGGTATATGAACCTGTAATTGGACCCTAAAATGTTAAACATCATTGAATTTAATAGGTTTAAGAGAAATAAGGGTCAAACAAACTTGTTTGCTTGATAAGTCACGAACGGGTCAAAATTTGGTAAAAAGGGTAATAAGCAGAAGACTTAAAAGTCTTAAATTTTGTTAATCCGGATGTTGGATTTTAACTCCATATGATGGAGGTTTAAATTACAATCACATAGGAAGAAACGGTAGGTCTAACGGACAAGCGGATTGAAAGATACGGAAGTTTCCGTGTTAAAAACGGCAAAATGGAAAGGGCTGATACTGGGGCCACCGTAACTTACGGTGCCCACCGTAAGTTACGGTGGGGGGCTGAAGTCTTTACGCCAATTTATTCCTGTTTTACGGTGGGGTACTTTTAAACAGGGGCCACCGTAACTTACGGTGTCCACCGTAAGTTACGGTGGAGGCAAGTTTCAAGTTTTTTTTTTTGAATCAATCGTTTCTTGGACTCGTTTAGACACGTGTTAAATCCCGTATGACTAAAGCATTTCATGTTTATGAAGTGTAGGTACATTTTGGATGCCGGAAGACGATCAAGCTCATCGAAGAACCGAACACGATAAAGATACATGCTTCCGCACAGTGTCCCGTCGTAAATTTTAAACGACGAATTCAATCACGTTATGTTGAATAACTTATGATTTGTAAAAGTTTTAATAAATCCATATTTATATAGTATGTGTAGTCTTAACTACACATCTAATTGTTGGTAATTACATGTAAGACCGTTAAATAGTAACTAGGGTGTTACAACTAGTGATCCTTTTCTTACATAACTTGCTGTTTTCATTACAGAGATGAATTTTGTGGATCTAGATGGCTTATCTCCTTTAATTGTGATCTTTTCACCCTTTGGTGAGTTTACTTGGGTTGACTTTTGATCACATAGAATACTGGCTTTATTGGCTATTAACCAATCCATTCCTAATACAACATCAAATCCTGCCAGATTCATTGGGTAAAGATTTGCAATAAACTTTTGATTTAAAAATTCTATTCTTGCTCCCTGCAAGATCTCAGTAATCTTAATAGATTCTCCATTTGCTGTTTCTACCAGGCATTCTTGTTAAAGTTTAGTTGATGGTTGATTGAGAAGTTTGCAAAATGAAGTATTAATAAAATTTGGTTCGCACCAGAGTCAAATAATACTTTGGCAAAAACATCATTAACTAAAAACGTACCGGCAATCACGTCCGGAATCATCTTGGCTTCTTCTACAGTCAGAACAAATGCTCTAGCATTCTTAGTAGTCTTGTTGTCCACGGCTGGAGCTAGTTTCGGACAGTTCGGCTTAATATGACCTTGTTCCCCACAATTATAGCATATCCTATTGTTAGGTTTCTTCCTACAGTATTCTTCCTTGTGTCCAGATATTTTGCAGAAATTACAGTATATAGAGCATCTTCTAGAATGCTTCCTTTTGCAATACTTACAGTAAGGTGCAGAAGTAGAACCTACATTTTTCCCACGATTGGAATTTCCATAGCGAAATTCTTGGGTAAGTTTTTGAGCTAGGTTCTTCCTCTGGTTTTCTTCTTGTGTACGTACCAGTTCATCAGTCAAGGTATTTGCTAGTTCTACAGCTTCTTCTATAGTTTGTGGTCTAGCGGCCTTGACTGCATGTCTAATCTCACTGATTAATCCCCAGATGTAACGGGAGATTAATACGGGTTCTGTTGATGCTAGGGTTGGCACTATTCTAGCATATTCAAAGAATGTAGTAGTGTAACCCTTGCTATCTACTCCAGTCGTTCTAAGGTTTAGGAATTTATTAGCTATATGTTCCTTTTCATTAGCATGACAGAATTTCCTTTCCACCATATTCTTAAATTCATTCCATTCCATATTATAGGTTCTGTCACTTCCCCTGGACTGGAGGATAGTGTTCCACCATTCTAAAGCTGAGTTCTTAAACAGATTGGAAGCAAACATTATCTTATCTTCTTCCACGCACTTGCTTATTTTTAAGACTGCCTCAGTCTTTTCTATCCAGCGTAGAGCTGCAATGGCTCCTTCATTGCTAGAGAATTCTATTGGTTTACAGGACCAGAATTCTTTGTAAGAACAACCATAAGACATAGTCCTTCTTCTTTTTGGAATTGGCAATTGAAGTAAGGGTCCATTATTTACGCTCTATTCAGGTTCAGTAGGTGGTCGCTTACTTCCATTATTACTTTTATTATTTTCCGTTTCCTTAACCATTTTGATAATATATGGCATTACGTCTGTAATTCCTTATGCCACTATGTGTTGGATGGCACTGTTATCTACTTGGTGGAGTTATTATCGTTATTCGGATTTTCTTGATTCACTTCGTTGTCCATCTGGATTATAAACATTTACCACGTATTAATATCACAAGACAATATCCAATGCAAACAATCACACAACAAGCATATTGATCAAAATCGTCGAACATTGCGACAGTTACTCTATTTTATATATATATGCGTCTAGTACAAACTGTAACTGAAATCTAAAGTACAATACTAGTATGCATCCGTAGCTATTATCTATTTTAGGGGATATACCTATATATTATATATTTTTTTTCAACATACAAACATATTATGCATACATATATATATATATAGGGTACGATAATTGTAAAAAAGGTTAAAAGTGTGAGAAAGGTGAGAAATATTGTGCAGATGACATGTGTCCTAAATCTAAATTAATTCAAAAGGGTAAACAAGTAATTTTATCATTAATTCAATTAATTAAAAACTTCCCATAACCGCCACCTTAATTATAGGAACTGGATTTTTTTAAAAGACCTCTATAAACACCATTCAGTAAGTATATAACACCATTCAGCAAGTATATAACACCATTCAGTAACTATATAACACCATTTAGTAAGTATATAACACCATTCATGGACTAAATATCTGATCGAAACATATTTTTTTCTCTATATAAGTATAGCAATATGGTACTCATATTAAAGATAAAAAACGCTCGTTATTATGCTGTAATTTTTTAAAAAAAAATTACGTATAAAAAGTTATTGACGTTTAAAAAAGACGGGGGAAGTTACATTTGCATTAATGTTATTTTCTTAATTTAAAAATGTTAAATTTACCTATGTACCCTTAATTTAGAAAATTAATATGTTTAATAGTAAACATTATTTACAATTTTGCCATTATGATCTCAACCATTAGATCAAAGATCTAATGGTGTAGATTCTTTCTTACCTTTCTCACAAAAAAACCCTTTTTTTACAGGAACATTTACCTATATATATATATATATATATATGTATTATTATTACTATTACTGATAAGGATTAATCCATAATTGCATGTTACGCTCGTCATATTTCCAGACGAGTCTCTCCCCTATCTATCTCATTTTTTCACTTCCTTCTAATATCTCCTCACCAAATGTTCGGAGTTCTTGCACATTCTCAGTACTCATGGGTGGGGCTGGTGCTGGTATCGGGTCAGGAAACTGCGGCATCGGTTCTTCGTGTGGGTATGGGTTCTCTAGGATTTCCCTAATATACTGGTCCTTATCCCAATATGGATCTAGAGGGTCCAGGTTGGGATAGGGTGCTACTGGGTTTTGCATGAGTTCCTCTATTGGGTAAAGTTCCTGGTAATCTTTGTGGTCATCAAACCATGGGTCATAATCTAGGGGATGGGGTGCTGGGACTCTAGGGATTTCAGCTGGGTTGAAAGTAGGCACTGGAATTTGGTCTACTGGGTTTGGCTCAATTTTCATAGGTTGTGTGGAAAATAGTGGTAACGACTAGGGTGCAATGAGTTGTTCTAGATTCGGGTCTGCAGCTGTGGTAGCTAAGATATGAAAATTTGCTAATCTCCTATTGAGCATATCCTGGGTGTGAGCATTCATTTCTCTATTGGCCGCTTCTAAAGCTCGCTGTTGCTGTAACTTTCTCATTCTTTTTCTAAGCTCATGAGCTCCTCTGCTGAACCATCCTCTCTTATTGGGAGGGAATGACTCTTCAGATTGTGCTTTGAATACGAAAATCCCTTCTTCGGTGTTAGCCGAATACCCCGAGGGGGTAGGCTGGGAAGAAGTTCCTTCGTCCCTAGGAGAGCTGGACAATTGACGGTAAGCGTCCGAAGGTCCTTGATCACTCATACTGTAAACTAACAAATTTTCAAATAACATAAAACAATAAAATATGCACGCGGTTCCGTAGATAATTTCCTAACATAACAAATAAAATTTTGGTGTCAGCAGAACACTTTTGTGGATGAAATTAGTGGCTGTAGCTCTGATACCACCTTCTGTCGCAACCCCCGACCCCTGCCTTAGGAGGCGGGCGGCCGCGGCCTACTCAGATATGGTGGTATCGGTGTTTATTATTATTTGGCAGCGGAAATTTTATCAGGACCGTAGTTAGAAAATATTTTATCAGAGTAAAACACCACATTTTATAATAATTATATTGGGACAAAACCCAAGTTTTCGTTACAAACAGGTTTATAGGGATAAACCCTATTTTATTGAAATAAAACATCTTCTTTATTTAGGTAACTTTTATAGCCACTTTCCAAGCCTTCTGTGCTGTCCAACTGGCTTTTATTTGCCTTTCACATTTTGTTACCTGAAACGCGTTTAAAAACATTTTGTCAGTGGGAAATACTGGTGAGTGAATCCCAATTTAATCAAGAAAAGTTTTATCATTTTTCAGTATTGAGATCGATTACAATGTTTATATCTACACAATTACTCATTCAGTACTGTCAATCCTGACTGGTGGGTCATATTACACATTGGCTATCTCGTTGTCCAATGGTAACGTGTTCCACATTTTGTATAAAAAACCCCAACATACCGGCAGTAATTGAAGAATTACAAAGACTCAATCACTGCTAATTATAATTTAAAATAAATAAAGATTTTTTAAAAACAGTTTACGAAAAGGTTTACAAAAAGGAGATTACTCACATTACTATCTTAAGTATTTTTCATGTGGCTTCCTGGTTATAATCTATAAATTTTAAATAATGCACACGCCTTAGTATAATAACCCAAATTTACATTAGTTATACCCTCCCCGAGACAGAACTCCAACGACTACGTCGGGCAGAGCCTCAACAGCCGTTACGGAGCGCTAGATCAATCGGGCAGCGTATCTAATACGTAACCGGGGGTTAAAATACTTACAACGAGGCAGAGCTTCGCTATTTTAGCGGGTTTAATGCCCGGGTATAATTCTATTACTTCAGATTTTGAGAGAGATCGAAAAGAATTGAGCGAATTGGACTGAAGGCCGATGGCCTCCTTATATAGGGTTGATCGTCGAGTCCATCGCGCCCCGCGAAAGATGAGGCGAGGGTTTATGCGGGCCGCGAGCTAGGGGATCTAGGGTGTAGCCTTGTCCGGTCAACAACTTAGCTTCGACAAGTGGTGACACGTGGCGGCTCCAGGTGAGGCCTCGTAGCTAGGGTGTCGCGCCTCGTGTAAGCCTTAGGTTGCTCTATCGCGGGCCGCCAGGGACCATTAAAAATTGTTTTTATTTATTTTTTTATAAAAATAAAGGTACTTAAGGCCAATTTACATATACATGGTGTATTTTAGGACATGTAGGGATGTTTTAAATATTTTAGCAGTGTCGGAATTATTTTAGGATGGTTGTTATAATGGCGGACATCATTGACGGGTGTCAACCTCACCAAAGTGGGGAAGTCACTATAGATACGTGTTTTATTTGTGATAGGGATCTTGTAGAAGTTGACAAGGATTTAGACAATGCAGAGAATGTAACAATTGAGAAAATTTTGAGCCTTTAAATTCCGTACTAAATATTCCTTAACCGACATTCAAACATAATAAATTTTAACTTAACAACATTACCTGAGCTAAATCTAAGTTCAGGAGTGCATTTATGTCTATCGCCTCCGTCAATCTAGTCCGTAGCAGAAACTGAAGTATACTTGAGCTTATAGTGTTAGATTTAGTAAAATGGCAAGGTGGCATTTATGTAATTAATGAGAAATCTCATTAAGCCCCTTGGCCTATAAATAGGAGGCTTATGCCTTACTTTTAACACTTTTGTCATTTGGGAGCTTTGGAGAGCTAGACCTAGAGAGAGAAAGTATAGAGAGAGAAAGCTCGGTGTACGTGATTCAGGTGCTGTACGATTTCAAATCTGTTTATAGAATCACGGTTATAATTACGTCTCGTGTGTTCAGTCACGTTCATGTACGGATTCCGCACGTCACACGTTCGGTTCGCAATCGTTTCGGAGTCAAAACCGGTCCTAACAAGTGGTATCAGAGCAGGAGCTTGATTGCACAGATCAAACGCATGATTTTGCAAGGAAAATCATCAGAATCAGATTCAAATTTCACTCAGATTTGATCTATTTCTTCATCTTTTTCATATTCTTCACGTTTTTATCTGAAAATCATCAAATTAAACAGGATTTACGGTTAAAAATTGCTAATTTTTTGATATGTTGTGCAAAATTAGCTGATCTATAACCCTACAAATTTTCAGATCTTAATTCCTAGCCGTTTGAGAGAAATTAAAAATTTTTGGTTCGAAAAGTTTTGCAAAATGATAACTGTTGCTGTTGATGTTCAATTGAATGTCGTCCGATCGGACAAAAGTCCGATCGGCTAGCTGTTCGAACCAAAATTTCCATTGCTTTACACTTCTAAATTCATTAAAGTTGTTGACTTGTTGACTGCTAACCGATCGATCAGCAGTCCGATCGAACGCCTGTCCGATCCAAAGCACATCTTTGCAATTCATTTAATTGTTTGACTTGTTGACTCCTGACCGATCGAACATCTGTCCGATCCACAGCACCATACTTTATCTTTCATTAAAGTTTTTGAATTTGTTGACCTGACCGATCGGACACCTGTCCGATCCATAGCATCCCTGACCGATCGACCGGCAACTTGTTTCACACATCGTTTGTTTGTCAACATTTGTCAGTCTTAATTGTTCAACAGATTGCATGTGTAGGTTAGATATCATGTGCTGATTGTTCTAAGGTCCAATTAGTTTGTTACATGAAATTGTTTATCAGTCTAAAAAAATTCAATTGATCAGATATTGCATGTGAAGGTTATCGGCTCATGTGATCTCACAATTAAAAGGTCCAATTGAATAACAGTTTGTAATATTGTTGCATGAGATACTGATAGATGTCGGCCATTACCTGAAATCTCACATGATCATTAATTGAATAATACACATCTTGGTGTGGCCCAATCATAATCTTTTAGCACTTAAAGTTGTCGGTTTAGTGGGTTTCTCGGCCCAATCAAGTTCAAATATTATCATCAGTTCATTAATAGGTTTAAATCATTTTGCATGTGATAAGTTTGCACCTTTACATAAAGCATAGCAGTCCACGTAATCATTTCTCAGCCCAAGGTTTGCATGTGATGTTTAATTGCAAGATTAGTTTTCATGTGAAATATTAAAGACATTGTCGGCCATTATTGATTATTGTGTACAAGTGATTCAGTTTGCATAATAGTTGGTATCATTTTGTGGTCAAAGAAGTCAATAGGCTAACTGATCGACCAGCATATTGTCTTGTCGTATAGTGTGCTTAAATTGAACAGGCTAGCCGATCGGACAACAAGTTGACTTAGGTTGACTCACCCGATCGGACAACATATCAGCTTGTCTTTTGTGCCATCAAACGAACAGGCCGTCCGATCGACCAGCACCCTGTCCGATCGATCAGTATCCTGTCCGATCGAACAGCACCCTGTCCGATCGATCAGCACCCTGTCCGATCGACCAACATTCTGTTTGATCGATCAACCTCCCGTCCGATTCAAGTTGTTTGATAATTTTTAGAACTGATCATTGTTGTTTGCGTGATTTAGGTGATTCGAGGAGATAACATCATGGCTGAAATAAAAGTGAGAACAAGATAAGAGATTCTAAAAGAGAAAACCGATAGAGAAATATTCATTGTTGGGTGCAGAATGGAGAAAATGCAGGAAGAGTATGAAAATGCTGTAAGAAATAAAAGATGGGATAAAAACCGAGAATGTTATGTCAACAGAGATGGTGAACCTGTTGTTCCCAGAGAGATATAGTTCATGATGATGTTCTTCTAGTAATTCCTCTATCCGGCGAATTTTATTCAAAACGTGATAATGACAAGAATTATGAGAAAAAGCTGGATAAAATCATCAGACATGCTATGACATCAAGTCTGAGGAAGAGGGATGAAGAAAGAATGAAGAAAAATGTGGAGTGTATGGTGAATGAGTTGAAGAAGGTGGCTGAAGAAGTGAAAGAAAAGGAAGAAAAAGGTGATGTTGATGAAGAAGCTGTGAAAGAAACTGTTACTGAAGAACAGAAGGTTAAGAAAGCTGTTAACGAAGAACAGCAGTTTGATGAGATGAAGAAGAAAGAAGAAAAAGAAGAAGTGAGATGGAAAGTTCAGCTGATGTTGGTACTGGTGATGAGAAAAAGAAAGAAGCTGATCAGACGCAGACGGAAGCAAACACGAAGTGCCAATCACTGAGGTAAAATCTGATTCTGAAGTCTTAATCGAAACTGTTGAACAGTGCAAGAAATGCATGGAAATGTGCAGTGCTTGTACTGAAAAAGACGGAAAATTCAGAACAAGAGATCTTGAATTCAATAAAATCGAAGAAGTTTTCAAAAATAAATGCAAAGAAATGTTAGAAAACGAAAAGATTTTGAAAGATAATGATGAAAAACTTTCGGAAAAATGTAAAAAGTTAGAAAAAGAAAATGAAGTTTTGAAAGAAAATGTTTTGAAAATGACAGAAGAATGTTTGCAAAAAGAAAATGCATTTCAAGAGATGAAAAAGGAATATGATTCAATAAAATTGGCTTATCACATTACAAAAGAGTCATATGAAAATGTGAAGAGTCAAATGAAACTTGTTCAATCCAGATTGAAATACTGTTCTGAAACAACTGATACGCTTAAGCGACAATATTCAATAAAGCAACAAGTTGGCAATTCTTACATTGAGGATGTTGCTATACTAAAGCGTCAAATAGCTGATTTAGAACAGGATAACAACAAGTTACATAGTTATCATGCATCATCATATGTGCTTGAAATAGTTTTCAATCTAAAACAGGATGGTAAAGATTCTGAGCAAAACAAGAAGGGCATTGGCTCAGAGTTTCATCAAGTTCCACCACCGGAAAAGTTCGCATTTTATGACGATGAAAAGGTCGAAAAAGCTTTCAACATGGTAGATCAATTGCCAGATAACATTGACGTAACCTATTCCAAATCTGATGATTCTAGTGATTCAGAGGTGGTAGGTAAGGTCGTTGAAAGTGTGTTGAAAGAAAAGTCGGTTGAAACAGGTAAATCTGAATCACAGGATGAAAATGAAGGTAGTTTTCATGAAGAATATCTGAAAAACTCAAAATCTAAGAAAAATTTGAATGATGATTCAAAAGGATTGGTTTATACCATGATTGGATCGGACCGGACAAATTATTCTTAGATATTGTATTCCCGATTCAGAATGTGATTTCAGAAAAGATTGATAAAGTTTTCAAAATGGTTGAAATTGAAAAATCTGAAATTCCAAAGTTTGCTGGAAAGTGTTACAAAACTTTTGATAACAAACGTGGTTACAAGAAGAAAAACATAAAGGATGGGTTGGGTTATAAAAAGAATCAGAATTGGAAAAGAAATGAATCACCAAATTATCAGGCAAATATGAACTTTGTTCACGGAACAAGTTCCGAAGAAGAGAAAGAACTCCAATTTAGACGACAGTCTAATGGAGAGTTCTGTGCTCAAAAGAAAAAAGCAACAACCACAGGTCAAAGATGTTTCAAAGAGAACATGTTTTAAATGTGATCAAACTGGACATCTTGCACGCAAGTGTCCAAATCTGAAACCTGTTGATGTTGAGATGAAAAAGAAGTCTGATAAAGTTGAGAAACAGAAATCTGAGGATGTGAAACAAAGGTCAACCAAATTTGATTCAAAACAAACTTGGAGATACAACACAAACAAGTTTGCTTCGAATCAAACTTGGAAATCAAACCCGAACAGGTTTGATTCAAGACAGACCTGGAATTCTCACACACCCAGATTAAGAACAACACAAAGTTGGAAAACAACTGTTTGCGCAACGAAACCAAATCAATTTTGGAAACCAACTGTTATTCAAAATGAAAATGTTCAAAAAGAGTCACATTTTTACAAACGAGGTACTCCTAAAGGTCAAACATGGAGTGTTAAGAAACAAATGACTTCGGTAAATAAAGAAAAAGATGATGTTAAAATTGAAAAAGTCTTTGTGAAAAATGAAAAAGATTTTCCGAAGTTGAATGATGCATTTTGTGTTGAAATGCCTAAGGTTCAACATGTAACATATGAAAATTCGAAAACCCTAAAATTAAATGATATCGATTAATTATGTAGGTTCTCCTTTAAAACGAGTTTAATGCATTTTAAAATTTATTAAACGATAATTATTTTTTAACCGAACATTTTGTTTTGGTAAATAACTACTTTTAGTAATATTGGGTGTGTATATATACATATATATGCTAATAATAACAGTTTCATTAGGTTATAACAATTTTAGTGTTGATTAAAATTTAAAGTAAACTATGAGGTTTATTTCATAAATTGTCTAATAAGTTAGGGGAGAATATGAAAATATAAAATAAATCTTTTGATTTATTTTCACATCGTCATCTTCCCTTCCTCACATTTACATTCCTTTTTTTTTTCGTAGCATAATTTCCGTAACTGACGAAGTGATTGGAGTCTATGATTATTTACATTATTATTATCATTATGAGGTTAGTAATGAGGGGGATCCTTCAACCATATGGATTGCTCCATTTTCTGGTCACGCAATTTAACACACCTACACACTCTAGCAAATTCTTTTGAACCTCCGCCGCACACAAACCTACCGCCGCCGTTCGCCAAATGAATCGCAACCGTCGTGACAAGCCGTCACTGTACCACCTCTGCTCCCATACACTACACACGAGCCAACCACCACCGCCATTATGTTTCGTTGCATCCGGTGAGAACATCACCGATGCACAACACCACGTGTCCGTCCGCCGTGGTTCAGGTCGCTACCGCCGCCAACGGTCTCAACTCACGAATCAGTCTCTGTTGCCGTTTTTTTATACAGTTACCGATCATTGCCACCTACGGGTCCCCGGTTGATTGCTACAATACACTTCCGGTTAACGAGCACCATTTCTCTTGTCTTGAAACTTTTCGGTCACTCATTATATACTTATAGGCGGTCCTCGTCCCTGCAAGGTTGTCGTATATGATTCGGGTGAGACGTTATAATTTTTGTCAAGTTGCGAGCTAAGCTTTTAAGGTACGGATTCTGTTTTTCTTTCATCGTAGTATACTTTTATTTTCGTTACTAGTTGATACGGATTCTTTGGTCTTCTCATCAGAGTATTTATTTATTATTTTTTTTATCATATCCGTTACTTTGCAGTACGGATTTTTGTCTGTTTTCGTTTCAGTTCACATTTATTATTTGATAAGTTCGTAGTAGCATGCAATACCCCGTAGTAATTGTAATCATTGTTGCATGTTCTCGTTAGCATTATGTTCAGTTGCCTGTAAATGGCTTTAGTTTTTGGTACTCTGTCACCCGAGCATGTTTGGTTTGGTTTGGTTCGGTTCGGTTCGGTTCGGTTTGGTTTGGTTTGGTTTGGTTTGTGGAGATGGAACAATGGGTGCACGTCGTACTCACCGTCTCGGTGCATGGACTAGCTAGCTATGTGCCCCTCTGTTTAGGCTCGTGGGTGCTTCTATATTACGTGACTTATTTTATTGATACATGTTGTCACATATGTCTTGTCTCTGTTACCATATGTCTACTATGTTTATATGCATCTGATTGTGTTCAGTATCTGTTTTGTATAAGTATTGGGATTCAAGTTACATAAGTATTTGTTTCAGTGCCAGAATTTCAGTCTCTGTTTTCATCATTTGTCCGGTGCCACCTCAGTATTGGTTTTAGAACTGTTTTGTTTCCGGTATCGGTTTGCATAATCTTTACAAGTATTAGATTACTATGTTTTCAAAACTCAGGTTATCTAAACTATTTTGTTAATTAAATATATATTTTTTTTTCAAATTATAAATATACTTGTTTTGACTAAATAATGATTGTTACAAAATTCGAGTTATCATTAGATCTTGATTTAAATCTAAATGTTTATTCATTATATAGTAATTTTGATAATTTTCTTGTTTTAAAGGAATCGGGATTTTTAAACAATATTATATTATAAGTAAAACTATTTGAGAGAAGGAAAATTGTTTTAGTTTCAGATGTGGTTCAATGTCAGTCTCAATTCAGCTTCCGTTATGTAGTGTTTCGTTCTCATTTGTTCTTCTTTGCATGTACTTTTGATTTCCCTGTTACTGAGCAACTTTTTGGCTCAGCCGTATTTTTCTTTTTGTGTTTTTCGTATTTGTTTTACAGGTAATATGGGTTGATCTGGGATTTCAAGTGAGGAGAGTTAGGAAGTTGCTGGCCAGGATTATTTATTTCAGTAATGTAATAAATGGAATTAGGATCTTTTACTTAATGTTATGGATTGGTTTTTAGTTTTGATATCTGTAATAGTGACACGTCAGCCTTAGCGGGGTTGGGGTGTTACACAACAGACCTGGGCTAAATTGTTCAAGTGATTGAATTAAGTTGAATGCGCAGGTGCTTCCGAAGATATTTGAATGTCAAGAAGAGGAGTGTCAGAGCAGCCTGGCACGAGGAGAGGAGGCTGCTGGACCCTGCGATTGTTGAACAGGGAGTTTGTTTGTTTTTCTGTACATAAATAAACAATATTTCTAAAAACCCTAAAAATTGAAAAATTTAAAAACCAAAAATATGTTTTTAGTTTGTCAAAATTTTGAAAAATCAAAAATATGTTTGTTTTTAAATTTTGTCAAAAATCCAAAAATTCAAAAAAAAATGTTGATTGAATATGCCGAAACCCTCACGGCGGAACAAACATGATTAATTTCACAAGATTGAAAAACGGTTTTCAAACTGTAAAAAAAATCAATGTGTTGTAAATCATGGGGGTAATTACTGCTTCACATGTTATATTTTTTGTAATTCAGTGCACGAAAAGCAGAAAATGGATGGCGAGACAAAGCTATCAGTGTCGGTTTCTCAAATTTTCTTTAAATGGTTTTGCATTTTAGGGGGAGTAAGAATATTTCAGAAAATACAAAAACATTAGAAAATTTGAAAAATCCAAAAACATGATAAAAACCTACTGACAAAAACATTAAAAAATTCAAAAAAGAGTGTTTGTGTAAAAAGAGGAAATGATAGTACATCAGTAGACAATCACAGTACGCTAAAGAAATGGAATGTTTTAAATGTGATAAACGATCTCACTGACGATATGCCAGTAGATTTTTACACGCTTAGTAGATTGTTTTCGAGATATAAACCTAAATATTAAATACTTGCTTATTTCGTGGGGAACATCTCTCGGATATATAGATAACCCCTGAAATCTTTTTTGAAGGGCTTTCTATTTCTGACATACTAGGTCTTTGTGCGTGATGATATCTGGGGTATTATACCAGGACTTCTGATTTTGCGGGAGCAATAGCCTAGTCCTCGTATAATGCTCTGCACTGCTTTAATCTTAAAGCTCACCCTCAGCATAAAAAATGATGAAACATTGAAAAATGCTAATCATGTGCTGTTGAAGAAAAGATCCCCAAATGGGACACACCTAAAAGACTAGCCATCATCTCTCTGATTTTGTGGAAGCAATAGCCTGAGCTCTCATGGTCTCGCATTTACCCGTTTACAGATATCATTAGTGTACATTCACCTGTAAGACTGAATATAGGAGTCTGGATACGGGAGTATATTCTGAGGTGGGACACGCGAATAAGTTAAGTCCTTAAAACACTAAATCCGTATCTCGAAACAGTTGAATTTTGTGTGAAAATTTAAAGTGGATTAGTATACTTACAATCTAAGTGAATCGTTTAGAACTTAAAGTGATTAAAGCTCAACGGTACTAGTGATTTGTCATAAACTGATATGATCCTCTGACAGAAACTCAAACAAAAATATTGTTTGTAAATATGTTTGTAAATATTTCTTTACTGCTTTATGTTTCAGAAAAATTCAAAAAGATTTTGATTTCTGTTTTATTTTCGACAACCGATGTCTGGGATGCTGAGTTCAAAATCTAAGTATGCTGATTGTGTTTCTGAAAATAAAACAAGTTCATTAATTTGAAACTTGTAGTTTTAAAATCAAAAATAAAAAACAGTTTGTGATATCTCCAAGGTCATTAAGTTGGATTTGGATGATTAACTGTGAGGGATTTGGATGCTTATATTGTTAAAATCTGTAAAAGAGCCAGTTTCCGATGTGAAGATTGTTGATAGGGGGAGAGAATCAAGTATTCCTGGATATATTCATATTATTATATCTTAAAGCCAGGATCTTGATTTAGAAAGTTTAAAAGAGCCAGATTACAATTTTTGGACAATTGAATGTTCAAAATGTTTGTTACTTATAAACGTTTGAGATTTGCAGATGTTGTACCAGACTACGATCCTGATAGCCGAGTCTAAAGGGGAGTCTGAAGACGAGCTCAACGCAAGAGGAAGCATGGATTCAAGGAGCCATGTAACTATCCCAGAAGAGCTTGTATACGGAAAGCCAGGTGTCGATCCCAAAAGCACGGAAGCTTGACGAAAGGGGGAGCCTGAAGAGTCTCTTGAAAGAGGGAGCTGAAGCTGAAGACAGATCCAACAGGATTCTGTTCAAGAAAGAGGGAGTCTATGTTGCTGAAGATGATAAAGCTTCAAGAAGACTTAGAGAGAGAGAGAGAGAGAGAAAGATAAGACGCTACGAGTTTGACTACGGATTGACTGCGGCAATATCCAAGGGGGAGTCTGTTAGTGCATTTATGTCTATCGCCTCCGTCAATCCAGTCCGTAGCAGAAACTGAAGTATACTTGAGCTTATAGTGTTAGATTTAGTAAAATGGCAAGGTGGCATTTATGTAATTAATGAGAAATCTCATTAAGCCCCTTGGCCTATAAATAGGAGGCTTATGCCTTACTTTTAACACTTTTGTCATTTGGGAGCTTTGGAGAGCTAGACCTAGAGAGAGAAAGTCTAGAGAGAGAAAGCTCGGTGTACGTGATTCAGGTGCTGTACGATTTCAGATCTGTTTATAGAATCACGGTTATAATTACGTCTCGTATGTTCGGTCACGTTCGTGTACGGATTCCGCACGTCACACGTTCGGTTCGCAATCGTTTCGGAGTCAAAACGGTCCTAACAAAAAAAACAAAACTTTACGTGTCAGAGGGCCTTACGGACCGTAAGGCTTTATGTTTTACGGTTCGTAAGGGGTCACTGATAGAAGTTTTGCTGCTGGACAACAACATTTTGCTACATACTATGCCATCTAGCTCCCTCCTTGCCACCTTCTTCAGTGGCGGATCCAGGATTGTTTTTCCTATGGGTTCACTTTTTTTGGTAGTCAGATTTCTCACAACTAAACGTTTGAATTTTTGGTTCGGTTTGGGTCCAACATTTCATGGTCGAACAGTTGTTGCTATGAACTGATTCATAGTCATGAGGGGTGACTCAACCATTTTGAGGCTCAAAGCGAAGTAAAAAGTTCAAGGCCTTTTTTCTAAAAAGAAAAATATCTTATAGTCCTTTGTGGGACGTTGTTTTAGCTATTGTAGAGCACTTCAAAATAATTAGACTATATAAGTATTGTATAAGTAATACTTGCCAACATCTTTTAATAAAAATCTAAAATATTTTATGGAAACACATACCACAAATCTTGGCTTTTAGACGAAAATAACCACAACACTTAAGTTATTCGATCATGATTTCCAGTGTTCTCCATCGATGCATCACAGCTTTACAGACTTGCTAACATTCTCCCAGAACTTCCTATAATCCTATAGCTACTTTATTAAACTCGAGTCATATATACACACACCTTAATGAATAAAGAAAATAAGAAAGAAATATGTCAACAATCTTTTTTTTTGAAAGGTGTGAATTATTCGCGAATGTCGGGAGGTCTAGCATACGTTGTCTTAACCGGGTCCGCGCTAGAGAGCCCCCTCGCACAATAGATCCCCAATTTAAACCCCTCAATGAGAAACCCCTATCACCAAGACTCGAACTTAAGACCTTGAGGGGAAAACTCACCCGGGCCCACCATAAGTGGAACTTAAATACTCGTGACCACCACTAGAGCACTAGTGATGGTTAATATGTCAACAATCTTTACTAACCTTATTGTTCTCATTCTGATTGTATTATGTCAAAAGTTATCCTAACAAGCCTCTTTCACAATGTATAATTACCTGTGTTTCTAAATCTATAATTACCTAATATGACTCACATATAGATTAGGATCAAAGACGTGCAGATAACAAATTCACTTGTTGCATTCAAACCACCATTGAACTCAAGATTACTTAATCATTGAACAAGCACCGATCACTGATGTAGTTTTGAAATAAGCAACTTTAATCTTATATTTTTCAAAAACACACTCATATTGTTAGATAAGCAGTCTGAAAAAACAATTTTAGTCAGTCATTCTCAAAACGGCTTAATCCTTATATGGGTGTTACAATTACATTGAAAGAAGAACAAAAAGTTAAAAAAACGCAGGAAGAGGGAATCAATCTCGGGAACTGACTGTTGGGAAAAGTACATTATACCATTGGAACACTGGACATCTTTTGTTATGGGTTCACCCATAATTTATTCATGGGTTCCTACCATATTTTTTATATACGTTTCCGCTAAAAATTACAAACCGAATGGGTTCCTGGGAACCCGTTCTTTTAAAGTAGATCCGCCCCTGACCTTCTTACCTAGTGTTTACACATACCTAGACACTAATCCTTCTCTTAGAGCCTCTAAGACACTTTTCTCATCCTCCTTGATCCTTCTTGACTATAAATACCCCTTTAAATTTCATATTTTTCACACCACTTCAAAACAAACACAAAGTCTTGTGTGAGCTCCTTGGTCTTTGCTTTGTGCGCTCATCTTCTAGTCTTTTTGAAGAAGTCCCCTAAAGCAAGTAAGTATTCTTTCTTTAGTTCCTTTCTTTAGCTTTCAGTTTCGTAGTCTGATTTTGTCCAAAAGTCCAGAATTTTCAACCATTTAACTTTTTCTGTTGACCTTCGAATTCGACCACTTTGGTCAAACAAATTTTAAAGTCTTTTCACCTAGATAATCATCATAATGTAGGGTATAAATCCCTGCAAATACATGACATGAACATCAAACTTTAGGGTCAGGAATACCTTTTTACGAATAATTTTAAATTCCTTTCACCTAGATGATCATCATAAGCCTATTCTTGACCTTTTAAATTCTTTTCACCTATTGCATTACCAAACTTTGTATTTAATAGAATTGGTTTTTCTATTCAAAAGGGGGTGGAGGCGCAACTTGTTGCCCGACTACCTGCCATTGCTTTGTAATTGCCCTTTTTCGTGTGGAATGGTTACAGTTTATATTTGGTTTAGATGAAACTTTAGGTTAGAGACATTTACATTCTTGCATTCTTGTCTGAAATAAGAACCTTAGAAATATGGCTAAGAATCAAGATGAAAGTTATGACTTAGTCAAGGGTCACTAAGAACTTTTACTTGGTCAGCAAAACAACTTTGTTAGTCAGAACACGTGTTAGACCACCCGTAGTGGGGTGGGGTGAATTGGGTGCTTTTTAAGCCCAAAACGCCCCTAAATGCTGGAATCATCGCCCCTTTGGGCATTTTCTTTGAAAAAAATTGTTGAGGAGTTTTGTTAGACATGCCGGATCGAAATAAATTTGACCAATCAAAAGAGACGAACATTGGCAACGGTCGGGAGGCAACTGTCCTTTGAAAAAAAATAATAATAATAATCAAGTTCATTAAACACTTTTTTTATCTATATAACGGTCCCTTTTAAAAAAAATAATCAATTTCATTAAACACTTTTTTATCTATATACATACCAGGGCTGGCTCAACCAATTTGATGGCCTAAGGCGAAATAAAATCCTGTGGCCTTTTTCCCAAAAAAATGTATGTGATTGAAAGTTAAACTTGAAGGGCCCAAGTGTAATTATTTGAAAGATTGTGTTAAAATTTAAAAACAAGAAAAAAAATGGTGAACCAAGGATTCGAACCCGGGTCTCACCAACATCCATACATACACAAAACCACTACACTACCAACCATCAATCTGTTGATAACCCACACCCTAAATCTTTTATAAATGGACTGTGGTTTCATCAAATTATGGAGACCCTATAATTTTGGTTGCCCAAGGCCCAAGCCTCATTTGGCTTACCCTTGGGCCAGCCCTGATACATACACACACTTACAACTCACAACTCACAAAACTCTAGATAAATACGCACTCACAAGTAACAAAAACTCTACAAAAATATACACTCACACAAAACTCTACAAAAATGGATTCCCTGCCTCATCCGTTGCAAGAAATTTTTACAAAGAGTTTTTAGCTATGTGTGCTTGTATAATCCTGCATAATACGATATTAGAAATTAGAAGATGAAAGAAAAGAAATATGTTAGAATTATATATACCAGATGTTCACGAATATCCGCAAGCAACAATGGCTCAAAGACTGAACAATGCGAATCAAATGCGTTCCGAAACAGCACATTGCGCGTTAGCGTTGGATTTGGTCCAACATGCATGGTCGATTCAGTATATTCCAAATGAGGGTGAAGCAGAAGAGGAAGATGAAGACGAACACGATCATGAAGAAGAAGGCCAAGATGAAAACAAGTATGGCGAAAGCGAAAATGAAAAATTAAGATGAATAGTATTGTTTGTGTGTTTTTTTAATATTAACCACTTAGAGAATATTTATTATGAATCTTACTTTGTAACCACTTAGCATATAATTAACCACTTGTAATTGTGAAGCTATAATGGACCACCTACAAATATATTAACCACTTAGCATATATTTATTATGAATCTTACTTTGTAACCATGAGAACTCATTCTCGGAAAACTCAACGCACTGGCCTAGCTAGCTAAACAATGGGATCATATATTACATAGAAAAGTTTTTTGTTCATGAGAACCCTTAAAAAGAAAATTCATATGAGCGTCAATAACCTTCTAACCAACGGGATCAATAAAGAAAGTATATGATTAAATTAAAGTATATTACTGGCTACCGATATTGAGATAGAGGGTGGAAATGATATGATCTTCTCCTTCCGAGAAAGATCCATGCTTGATATTCGGACGAAGATAGTTTAACCATCGAAGGCGACAACTCTTGCCACATCTCCTGCGTCCTAATCGATTCATCGAATATAGAATATAGAATATTCATTATCAATAAGTTGTTCTTAATGAACTATGACATAAAAGATTCATTAGATCAGCATAGGTGTGATTTTAAGTACTATAGGATTAAAGAAGGATGGAGATTGAGAGAATATAGTACCTATTTTATGCGGTAGCGCGATCCAGTTGCCGCCGGTGCCATATTCATCGATATATGACTTGAGTTTGGCATCTCCTTCAGGTGACCATGGTCCTCTTTTGACATTAGCTTTGTCACAACAAGGTGCTCTTCCCATTGTAATTATTAGGGTTCTTGATATCCTTCTGCTTCTATCAAAGTGGAGTTGTTGGTGTTTGGTATTATCTATTTAAGTGGTTACAAAGTAAGATTCACCTACAAATATATTAACCACTTAGCATATATTTAATTATAGCATATAGTAGTGGTTAATATATTTGTAGGCCGCATGTAGTGGTTATGTCATTTCAGCCGGGTGGACCGGTACTAAATTCGCTAGGTTTGAGCCTTCCTACGCCATTGCACACATATTAATGTCCTTGCAAAACATTAATTGATCTGTTCATAGACGCTTTACATACCGGTTATCAAAAGAATTCTCTCAAATGTTTACAAGTTTATTTGGAACTCATACAAAAATACATGAACTCGCTCAACTTTTGTTGATGTTTTCAAATTACATGTATTTCAGGAAACTAGATGGATCTTCGGCTTTGGGATTGTTTTCAAGAAGTGAATTACAAGATTACATGCCATCCATTTTTGAAGGGTTTGATTTGTATATCTTATTCTGGATAAGATATATGAAGCAAAGCCTTGGTTAAACTAGCTTTTGTCAAAAGTACATGAATGGAACTTAATCTCTTTTGATGGGTTGTAATTTAATTTGAAGATTATGTTGGTTCAAACTTAACAACTTATGTTTGTAATATTTTTAAAATTATGAATGGATGAACATCATTTAACATCATTTTAGTCATATAGTCATTTATTATAATCGTATGCAATGAAAACTGATCAAGTCACACATACACGCTTCCGCAAAAGTCAGGGTGTGACACCAGTCTAGATTCATACGAATCTACTCACAAGACCCTTGATTCGTACGAATCAAGGTTGAATCGTTCAAACACATCAGCGCATAAAACAACCATTTTCGTCAAGTTTTTCATCGTTTTGACCAAGAATTAGTTTGAATTTGATTATGAAACTTTGTAGGGTTATTTAACAATAGTTTTTGCACATTATATAAAAAATCTAGCCAATTTTATCCAAGAAATCTCCGTAAATCTGAGTTTAAAGTTCAAAAAAATGAAGAAAGTGAGTAGAAGAAGAAATATGACGATTTTGATCAAATTCAGCTCCGATTTGATGAAATTACTTGATTTCTTGTATCTTCAATCCATGCAATCGATCTCCCGCTCTGATACCACTTGTATGTTCGTTTCCGGATCGAACTCGTAACACCGATGACTGCGTAGATCACGTATCACGTGCGGAATCTGTGTACCTGAGTGGACCAGACACAAGAAAGTAATTAAACGTTGATTCTATTTCAGATTTGAAAGTTACAAGCACCTTGAATCAATCTCCCACAAGTTCTCTCTCAAGTGGGCAAAAGTTCTAAAATGTCAAGACTAGCTCCCTATTTATAGCCCTTGTCCATCCTCTCCAACTAGCATGTCCATTTCGTGAGGATGGACTTTCGTGAGGATGGACTTTAGAGAGAATGGACTCTAAACTAAACATGTACATTATGTTTAACACAAAAACACTTCTAAATCTAGTCTTCATCATTTCTCAGCTACGATAAGTGATTGACGGAAGCGATAAACATACTGCACTCACACATCAAAACAACTTTGTTAGTCAGAACACGTGTTAGATCACCCGTAGTGTGTGTGTGTGTGGGGGGGGGGGTTAATTGGGTATTTTTTAAGCCTAAAATGCCCCTAAATGATGGAATCACCGCCTCCTTGGGCGTTTTCTTTGAAAAAAAATGTGAGGAATTTTGTTAAACACGCTGGATCGAAATAAATTTGGCCAATAAAAAGAGATGAACGTTGTTAACAGTCGGGAAGCAACGGTCCTTTTAAAAAAAATAATCAACTTCATTAAACACTTTTTATCTATATATATACACAGACACTCACAACTCACAGAAACTCTACAAAAATATACACTCACAAGTAACAAAAACTCTACAAAAATATACACTCGCAAAAACTCTACAAAAATGGATTCCCCTACATCATCCTCATCCGTTGCAAGACATTTTTACAAAGAGTTTTTAGCTATGTATGCTTGTATAATCATGCATAATACGATATTATAAATTAGAAGATGAAGGAAAAGCAATATGTCAGAATTATATACCGGATGATGTTCACGAATATCCGCAAGCAACAATGGCTGAAAGACTAAACAATGCAAATCAAATGCGTTCCGAAACAGCTCATTGCGCCTTAGCGTTGGATTTGGTCCAACATGCATGGTCGGTTCGGTATATTCTAAACGAGGGTGAAGCAGAAGAGGAAGAGTAAGACGAACACGATGATGACGAAGAAGGCCAAGATGAAGACAAGTATGGCGAAAGCGAAGAAGAAAAATTAAGATGAATAGTATTGTTTGTGTGTTTTTTTAATATTAATGTAATTTTTATATTTAATGTAATATTATTTAAAGTATTTTCCTTAAAAAAGAAAAGAATTAAAAATAAATAATAGGGTAATGATTGAATGGGGCATTAGGCTACACGGTATGGTGATGGTCCTCCTTTGCAGGATGGTCCGCCACGTAAGCGACACGTAGGATGGGCAAAGAGGATGGAGGTGTGAAAATGGAAGGATGGACCTAAAATGTGTGTGTATATATTATATGTATAGGGGTGTGTGAGAGGGGATGGCTGCCTTTTAGTCTTGTTGTGGACCGTCGGACACGTCCTCCAAAGAACGGTGAGGACGCGACGAGGGGGGGGGGGCAGCATGGATGGAGGACCGGCGCCGGTAGGGGACGATCCAAAGTCGATCCCCATACCGAGCAGCCTTATACTACCATACCCCTATTTTAGGCCATGTGTAGTGGGAGGGGAAGATAATGATCCCACCCTTGGGCGTTTTGCGCCATGTGACGGTTTAGTCAGCATGTGGGCATTATCTTAAAATGGGCATAGTGGCATAATGCCCCAACCAATGATTATGCAATTATTATTTTTTTTTCAAGCTAAAACTAATAATATTTCATTAAATAAAAAAAAATTACATTGTTAAAAATAAAATAAAAAACCGAAAAATGCAAGAAAAAAACATAAAACCCAAAGTCCGTATTTGTCACAGATTTGTTGTCGACGCATTTCCGCTAGGATCAACGCATCTCCGCTAGGATCAACGCATCTCCTAGGAGATGAAATTGGTTGCGGTTGGGTGGTGTTCGGGCTATATGTAGTTTGGTTATCGGGTCTAGACGGAACACCGAACGGGGGCTGGAAAGGATTCATGATGTGATTTTTTTATAAAATGAGTTGAAATCACCCCGCGCGTTGCGGCGGGATGTTGATTATAAAAAAAATTAGTATTACAATATGAGATGCGAAAATTATTTAATGTATGCGAAACATATTTTTATTTTGCTTTATCCCTAACCTAGATCAATCTATGTATTTTAATAGAAGGATTGATTATAAAAAAAAATAGTATTACAATATGAGATGTGAAAATTATTTAGTTTATGAGAAACATTCATTTCATTGTGCTTTATCCCTGTCCTAGATCAATACATGTATGTTTAAATGTCCAATTGAACTTCAAATATATGTAATAGAAAGACCGATAAGGAGATAAAACCACCCCACAACTATGAACCAAATAATGTCGTTTGTCTAATTTTCCGGTGTCACAACTATTTTAAAGATAACTAATTTTTATTTGAATAAATCATTATTTATAATGTGTTTTGTGAAAATATAAAGTTTAACCTTTATGTTTATAAAACCAATTAATGACATTCCAAACATATGCATAATTTTAACATTCTAAACTTGATATATATATTTTTTTATATACCGTTAGAAGTTAGAGATCAAAGATGTATAAATAAGAAAACGCTTAAAACGAAGCATCGGAAATACGATAAATGTCCAAATATGCGATAAATGTCTAAATGTGAAGTTTTGGGCCTTTGACGTATTACTAAATAACCTTTTCTACTCTACAAATGAGAGCCAAGCTTCCTGCATGGCAAAACACCCTAAAAATTCCGAAACACTTGAATGGTCCCTAGATTTAAATCTCAAAATTGGAGTTTGATCTTCAAAGAATAACAGCCCAACCAATCCATGGGATTCTTGTTTGCAAAGGATTGAAGGGTGCTCCTTTGACGGCAATCGAGATGGTGGAACGGGCGGCGGCGGTGGTTGTTTAAGCCGGAATTGCGTTGGCGGTGAGGTTTCATCGGCACTACATAGCACCACATGCGGACCAACCCATACGGTGTCGGGTGACTATGACAACAACGACGGTGTTCCAATTCTATGCGGGCGACAGTTTAACGGATTGTGAGTAGTGAGAACGGCGACGTTTGTTGAAACAAGACCCATATAAATCGCCGGAGATGAAGAGGCGGCGGATATGAATTGCCGGAGACGAAGAGGCGGCGGCTTCGAATCTCTAGAGACGAAGGGACGGCGGTTAAGAATCGCCGGAGAGGAAGGATTGAAGTTACAAATCGTTGGAAGGGGTTTTTTATTTTTCTTTTGCAAATGATAATGGGTAAGCATGGTTGCTATTTATGTATATATGGTTTTTTGCTGAAATGGTGCGTTGGAACAATGCATTTTTCAGATGGTGCGTCTGTTATATTGCAATATGTTGGAAAGGTGGTAACCTTTTAATGAACCATTGTGTCTTAAAAGTTGTAACCCTTTAAGTTACTTTTTCTATGTTTAGATAATAAAATGAAAGGGTGTGAGTAAAATTAACTAAAACGTGTGATTTTTAAACAAAGGAGACATAACCTAAGTTGATAATTGTATAAGGCTATAATTTGAAGTAGTACAAAAGAGAGTAGGGTAAAGTTTATAAAAAAATGAGTGAAAAGTAAGATATTTTATAGGTATACAAGTGGAATTGAAAAAATATTTTTTTTTGTTTGTTACCGTTGAAAGCAACGGTATAATTCAGAAAGATGTGCGAATTTTGGTATTTTAAATACAACCATTTGCCGTTCAAAAAAAAAAAAAAAAAAAAAAAAAAAATACAACCATTGAAATTTGATATCCATATATAATTCAGAAAAGACTATTCGCTGAAATTCCCTATCATGCATACATATTCAATTGAAATTGATATATGCCTAACTTGGATAAGAATGGGGCTTATGGATATGATTTCATACATATGATAGATCTTTTAAGTCCACAAAACAAACATCTATCACTTCCTCATTGAACCATGGAGATTAAGATTCAATCCATTCAGTTCATAAAACCATCAAAACCAACCCCGGAAAATCTACGCCACTTCAAGCTATCGTTGCTGGATCAACTAGCTCCATGTTCATTCATAAATCCGATCTTCTACTATAACACAAGTGGTGAAGTTGAAAACTCAGCTAGATGTGGTCAGTTGGCCAACTCTTTATCAGAGGTCCTAAATTTGTACTACCCACTAGCTGGCAGACTCACAGAAGATGGTCTGGAAGTAGATTGTAATGATCAAGGGGTCAAGTATTTGGTGACTCATGTGAGCACAAGCCTGGATGATTTTCTCAAACAAGGTCCCAGGATTGACCACATGAGTCAACTCATAGCTGCAAAGGATCAAGACACAACTTGGTTGGTTACAGTACAAGTCAACGTCTTTGTTTGTGGTGCACTTGCTATTGGTGTGATTGCTTCACATAAACTCACTGATGGATGCAATCTAGTCAGGTTTATTAACTCGTGGGCGAGCATGAACCGCGCATGTGGTGGCGATGGTGCCTTTGCACCTACTTATGATAAACTGGATCATCTGTTCCCACCGGTGACAAATTCATCACCTGGGCACTCATCCGATCCGGTTGACCAAGAAGCTATTGTTGTCACAAAGAGGTTTCTGTTCAATGGGACTTCAATATCAAAGCTAAGAGCAAAAGCTGGTTCAGCAAAAGGAGAACACACTCGGGTGACATTGGTGGCTTCGTTATTATGGAAGGCTCTGATAGCCGTTGATCGAGTCAAAAGTGGGAGCTTCAGGGATTGTTTGTTGACGGTTGCAATGAATTTGAGAGGTAAGGCAAGCTCACCAGTATCGAAAAGCTCGTTTGGGAACGTATGGGCTCCTTATCCAATTCGGTTTCTGCAAAACGAAACTGAACCTGAGTTTGGTGATCTTGTGGCTCTGATAGAAGACACAACAAGAAATGTTATCAAGTGGGTTCAAAAAGCAAGTGGTGAGGAGATATGCAGACATGCAAAGGCAGGTTATGCTTTGGTTGATGAAGAACTGAAGCAAAACAAGTTTTGCATTTTTACAAGTTGGTGTCGGTTTCCGATTTACGAGGTTGATTTTGGTTGGGGCACGCCCTGCTGGGTAACTGAAGCTGGAAGTGCACTTGAGATGGTGAGTTTAATGGATGACAAAGATGGTGATGGAATTGAAGCATGGGTTAGTTTGAACCAGAAAGAAATGTATGTGTTTGAACGCGATCATAACATCTTAGATTTCACCTCCTAGTTCATAACATCTTAGATTTCACCTCCTAAATAAGTGCTTTAAGAACATTCACATCCCTTCCCTCATATTATGTGGAGGGAGGTTTTTGTTTTATGAAAAGTTGTTGTAGGTGGTTATAAATGTTTGTGAGTAGAGGGGAAAGAAAAGAGGACACTGTTCTCCCTTTATAATTTTTTAATATATTTTTAAAATGGTTATGAGTGAAAGAGAAAGAAAACGTAATGATAAATGTATTAAAAAATATTATTTAATTGAAAAGTAGAAAGAAAAGATAGTGATTTTTAGTGTAATATAGTGTAAAAAATGTGGTGTTGGATATGAATGCTATAACCAACCGTTGTATGTATATTTCATCTCTATTCGAGTAAAGTTTCAAACCATCAAGAGATTACTCACACCCAAGTACCTCTTCATGTCAAAGACATCAACCCTAACCTACACACTTAATACCATGTAGCCTGAAGTTCAGAACACGGTCAAATGGGTTGGCAAGTTAAAACGGTTTGATGGGTAAGGGATTGACATGTTGTAAACACTAAACAGGTTAACAAGCTAGCAGAACTTATAAACTAATATTTTTTTCTAAGGGGTACGGTGGGTTGATTAAGTCAAGTCAAATAGTAGGTAACTTGGAGGATCAGATCACTAAAAGCTGGTACTATAACTTTCTCTCAGAACTCCTTCAAAGTATTATAACCACCTTACATCACGGAGATTAAGATTCAATCCACTCAGCTCATACAACCATTAAAGTATAGATAAATGTGACGTTTGTTTATTAGTTTAATTTAATTTAATAAATAATCCAAGTAATTTGTCAATATAAATAGAGGCTTTCGGGTTGATGTGATGTGTGTGTGTGTTTTTTTTTTTTTTTTTGCTTGTGGTATGACGGAAGCGTAGGTGGGTTGAGAAGTGAAGTCAAATAAGTTAGGTAAGCTGGCTGGGTCGTGAGGGTTGACCCTGCTAGTTTCTATATATATATAATTAAATTTAATGAGGGATGACCCTGCCAGATGTTATAAATATTTCTTAATAAAACTTACAAAAATACGGTGGAATGCCATTTGCTATAACTATTGTTAAAATAATATTTTGTATTGTTGTCATTCATTACTGGGCTTTAAACTTATGGTTATTGGGCTGCTTATTTGGGCTTCCTTAATTTTATATCGTTGGGCTAATGGTTGTTATAAAGCTGTTCAGGTTGTTGCAACGGTGTGATAGCTGGTTGGAAGTTGAGGGGGCAAACTGTAAGTTCAAGATCGAGGGCTGCGATCATCTTGTGTTAAACATTTGGGCTAAAGTGTAACTTTGGAAAAAGGTGGTATATAAGGCTTGAGACTTCTGGATATCCTGATTAGGGCTGTAAACGAGCCGAGTCAAGCCGAGCTCGACCCGGCTCGAGCTCGAATTTCAAATCGAGCTGAGATTTGAGGCTCGAGCTCAACTCGATTAAAATTCGAGCTAGCTCGAACTAACAAAGAATTGCAAAATTTACTACTTAAAAAGCCATAAAAATGAATATTTTCATAGACTAAGGGCCATAATTGCAATTACATTTAACCAAATGGCTAATATGCAAGTATAAATAGTTAACTCACTTTGTACATTTTCTGTACATTCTTTTATAGGGGAGGTACTCCTTTAGTTTTTGTCTTCTGAGCGATGTGGGACAAAAAAATGAAGGATGTAAACCTTATCGAGCTGGCTCACGAGCTCGCGAGCCGAGCCAGGCCAAAACTCGAGCTCGGCTCGTTTACAAACCGAGCCGAGCCGAGCTGGCTCGTTTACAACCGAGCCAATTTCGAGCCGAGCTCTTTTCGAACTTTTTCCGAGCGAGCTGCGAGCCACGAGTTTTTTGAACACCCCTAATCCTGATTCACCCCTTCACTTGTTCACTCTCAATTTTCTCTGTATAGAATTAGGGTTTGTGGCGTATCTTCACAGTGTTGTTTCTTCTCCTCTGTTCAGAGAGATTTTTGTGGTTGTTTGGTATAGATGATCATCAGGACTCTTTGTATTTCTTGTATCGTTTAGATCTTACAATTGTAAGATCATTGGGAGATTTGGGGGGTAAATTCTTTTGGTTTAGGTTAATAAGAGTTTTGTCACTTGTTTTGTCGCTATATTTGTGTTTATATTCTGTTGTTTGTTGTTGTTCATCATCATACCATTGTTTTTAACATGGTATTAGAGCCACCGTACTCCTGTTGATGATCAATTGTTTCTTCCGCTGTGTATTCAAGAATTTTTATCTGATTGTTGGCTGTTGTGGTTTTGTTTCTAGGGCTTTTGTGCCGGAAATCTGTGTGGACTACATATCTGTTTTTGATCTGTTTATATTGAAGGTGCATATGGCTTATCGGATTGAAACCCTAACTTAGGGTTTCGTGGTGTCTTTGTGCTTCTACACTCTACGTTAGTCTCTGAAACCTTAGAAGGTTCAGGGCAAACTAACCAGTAGTGTTATTTGGGAGTTGTTTTCTATATCAGATCTAGTAGCTCTTGAAAACTAGGATCTGATATTTCTTTGAGCTTTTGCACCCACTGTAAGATTGTTCCTATCTCTTTTATTTTCTGTTTCTGCATCATATTATTTCTGAGTCTAGGCATCCCCTGTTTACCGGACTAGTCGGGTCGGCACTTGATCGAGTCTACTTGCTATTTGGTGCATTGTTTGGTCTTGTTGTGGTGTTTCTTGTTTAGTTTGTATCTGTTTTTGTTTAGTGTTATTTCTGGTTGTTATTGTTGTTATCTGTTCATCTTGGATTGTTTCCTGTAGCCGTTCATATAGGTTTCAGTGTGGTTCCTGAGTAAAGGCTTGTCCAGGCACCATTGAGTGACGAACCTGGAATCTGGTCCCTGACTTAGCTTCGCCCTAGATTTTTATTGTTTGTTTGTCTATTATTCTCTGTGTTATCTGTTGATAACTTTTGTGATCTGTTCTTTGGTTGATTGTTTGCTCTTTGTGTGTTTTCATCATGGGTGATGGTGAAGGTACCTCTGTTACCCTTATTAGCAAGCTAGACATAGGGAACCCCCTTTATTTGCATCCTAGTGACTCAAGTAACTTGACCATAGTTAACATAAAACTTAAGGGCATTGAGAATTATGCTGTTTTGGTCTAGTGGAATGAAGCTTGCACTAGAAGCTAAAAATAAGTTTGGTTTTATAAATGGTAAGTGTGAAAAACCTAAGGATGATGATGTCTTAGCTGCCCAATGGGATAGATGCAACTCTGTGGTATTAACTTGGTTATTAAATTCAGTGTCTGAAGAGTTATTTTTAGGACAGGTCTTCTCCAAACTTGCTTCTGAAGTTTGGACCGACCTAAAAGAAACGTATGATAAGGTTGATGGTTTGTTGTCTATGATTTATATAAACGAATTAACTGTATTTCTCAAAATGGTAGTTCTGTGGCTGACTATTATAATAAGTTGACAACAATGTGGAAGCAGTTTGATGCAATGGTGCATCTGCCTTCATGTTCTTGTCAAGCAGCCAAAGACTACAATGATTTTTCAACTTTAATCAAGCTAATGCAATTTCTCATGGGTCTTGATAACGTACATCAACCTGTGAGGACAAATTTGTTGACAAGAGAACCACCCTTCTGTCAAGGCTGCTTATGCCTTGATTTCTAGAGAAGAGTCACATAGACTCTCTAGTAGTGGGTCAAAGGGCCAGTCTGTATCATTTGTGGCTAAGTCAAACCAGTCCAATCAAAACTTTGATTCTAGAAGGAGAAACTTTAGGGGGCCTAACCCAAATTTAAAATGTACTAATTGTAACATGGTAGGTCATACTGTTGATCGTTGTTTTGAGTTAATTGGTTATCCTCCTGGTATGAAGAAGAGATCTAGTGGGTCTTTTGTTAGAAATAATAGTGGTAATAATGCAAATAAGTCTAGTATGTCATCTGGTCCTTCTAGTTCTACTGTGTCTGCTTTACCTTTTACTCCTGAACAGATTTCAAAATTAATAAGTTTAGTTGGTGATAAGTCTGAGGGAGATCAGGTGAAGTCTAATATGGGAGGTATGTCTTCGTGTGCTTTTAATTTTGTTTGGTGTTCTAGTAGTGTGAGTTTTAGTAATGATTACAATTAGGTTGTTGATTCTGGTGCTAATCAACACACGATTAAAAGTGACAAAGATATGTTTAATTGTGTTGATGTTTCCGAATGTGGGTTGAAGGTTGGTCACCCTAATGGAACAAGTGTTAGTGTGTTAAAAATTGGAGAACTTAGGTTAATCAACAATGTTGTTATAAAAGATGTGTTTATGTTCCTGAGTATAGTGTCAATCTTTTGTCTGTACATAAGTTAGCCAAGGATAATAGTATTGCAATCTTGTTTAATGAAAACAATTATATGCTACAGGATTTGAAGTCAAAGAAAATCCCGGTGATTGGTAAACAGGAAAATGGACTGTGTTTTGTAGGAAAAGATCGTAATTCTGTGAATATGTGCTTTAATAGTGTTGTTAGGTCAAATTTGTGGCACAGTAGGTTAGGCCATCCTTCGGATCAGGTTCTGGCTATTTTAAAAGATAATTTAGGGGTTCATTCTATTGAACATGGTCCTTGTGAGATTTGTCATAGGTCTAAACAAGTCAGAGTTCCTTTTCCACTCAGCGAACATAAGTCTAAGGAAGTAGGTGATTTAATTCACTTAGACTTATGGGGTCCTTATAAGGTTTCCAGTTATGAAGGTTATAAATATTTTTTAACTGTTGTTGATGAGTTTTCTAAATCTGTATGATGTTATCTTCTCAAGAATAAAATGGAAGTTTTTGAAAACTTAAAAGTTTTTTATGAAATAGTTCAAACTCAGTTTAAAAAGAAAGTAAAGATGTTTAGAAGTGATAATGGCATAGAATTTGTGAATAATCAAATGACTATGTTTTGTAAAACAAAAGGTATTATTCATCAAACTTCTTGTCCATATACCCCACAACAAAATGGGGTAGTTGTACGAAAACATAGGCATCTTTTAAACATAGCCAGAGCATTGATGTTTCAGGGTGGTCTACCTCAAAGGTTTTGGAGTGATTGTCACTACAAAAAAAATGTCATCTAGTGGCATGCAAAAAGTGCCACAGAAAAACAAGAAAGTGCCACTAAAGAACCTTGTAAGAATGGGCGGCACACAAAAAAAAGTGCCACAAGAAGCGCTGACGCTAAAGCCTTTTAGTGGCACTTTTTCAATGTGTCGCACAAAGTTTTTAGGCTTTTAGTGGCACTTTTTTATTTGCCAGTACAAACTTTTGAACTTTTAGTGGCACATATTTTTTGCCACAAAAATCACATCAAAT
This sequence comes from Helianthus tuberosus, assembly GCA_030545235.1. Lineage (NCBI taxonomy): Eukaryota > Viridiplantae > Streptophyta > Magnoliopsida > Asterales > Asteraceae > Helianthus > Helianthus tuberosus. The sequence continues at coordinate 69,117,328 of CM060406.1, forward strand.
TAAATGCCATTCGAATTTATCATATTAATTTTAATTAATTACAATTATCATTTATTTACATTAAAAAATAAAAACAAAATTTTAAAATGTAGAAATCATAAAATAATCACTTCAATTAAAAGTTCAATCAATCTTCCAAAGATTCCAAATGTCTAATAAGTGTCGATCTAAGTCTAATGATCAAACATATAACCCAAATAAACTAACAAGTGTATGAATAAAAACTCAAAACTTAATTGTGTTCATGAACCTCTTCCACAATCTTCATGCGAGTTAAATAATCATCTTCAACAATTTTCTTGGCAACAGGTTCAAATGCAGCGCCATTCTGCATGGAATGCTTAATGATGCCAACGATTGAATCAAGATTTCGCTCAATATATGGGTGTCTCGATTTCAACAAGTGTCGCAATTTTCCAGTTGTCACCGACATTTGCTTTGCTTTAGAAATAGAACAGATAAAAAATAATAAGTTAATATCAAAATAAAAAAAAGAGGAATGGAATTATGAAAGAGCTACTGCATTACCAATTTCAATAAGAACTTTGTTTGGCAATATATAACCGGTACTTTCATCTTCTGAACGAGAAATTATGAAATAGCTACTGTTGATGATGAAAGCAGCTTTCTTTTCATAAGATTGTATATGTACAGAAGATAATGTGTGTCTCATCTTAGAAATTTTGGGTGTCTTTGTTTTAGTACCATTTTAAATGAACCTGACAAATTTGCTTATCATGCTGATAATTGTGTTTTGATAGGTTATTCAAATGTGAAAAAAAGGGTATAAACTTTGGAGTTTAGATGAAAAAAAGGTTTTCTATTCAAGAGATGTTAAGTTTTATGAACATGTGTACCCTTTAAGTCAAAACAGATTAATGATAATGTTGTGTTTGATAAAAGTTTAAATCTGATAAACTTTTTTGATCAATATGAAACAAATACACCTGAGGTTTCTTCTATTCCCAATGATGAAGAGGGTGCTACTGGATCTCATGACACAGTCAGTGATGATCAGCAGCCAGTTCCCTCTACATCTGCCACTCCTGGACAAGTTGACTTGGGTCATAGTTTAGGCTCTAGTGTAGAAAGTAGTGATAGGGAGGAGTCTGGCAAGGCAGAGGACACTGCTGTGTCAGATGCTGAGGTCAACCCATCTGAGGGAAGCCTAGTTGGTCTTAGAAGATCTTCTAGGAATATTTCTGCTCCAAAAAGATTTCAAGATTTTGTTCTTAATAACTGTGTAAAGTATGATATAAATAAAGTGGTTAACTATTCTTATTTGACTGTTGATTCTGTTTGTTTTATTAGTAGTTTAAATAAATCTATTGAACCAAGTAGCTATAGTGAAGCTTCGAAAGATCCTAAGTGGGTCGAAGCTATGAATTTAGAAATGGAAGCTTTACTTCGGAATAAAACCTGGGAAATTGTTGATTTGCCTGTTAATAGAAAACCCATAGGCTGTAAATGGATTTATAAGATCAAATACAAGGCTAACGGTGAAATAGAACGATATTAAACTAGGTTGGTAGCTAAAGGGTAATATCAACGGGAAGGTTTGGACTTTGGGGAAACATTTTCACCGGTTATGAAAATGGTTAGTGTTAGGTGCATATTAAATCTTGCTGTTCAAAGTGGTTGGACTTTCTATCAACTTGACGTAAATAATGCTTTTTTGTATGGTTCTATAACTGAAAATGTCTATATGTCTCTTCCTGAGGGTTATTATTCTAAAAATGACACCAAAGTATGTAAATTAGTTAAGTCCTTGTATGGGTTAAAACAGGCTCCTAGAAAATGGAATGAAAAATTAACTTATGTGTTACTTGGTGTTGGTTTTGTTCAGAGTCAGTGTGATCATTCTTTGTATATTATGAACAGAGATTCTGTGTTTGTTGCTTTGTTGGTATATGTCGATGATATTGTTATTACAGGGAACAATGATGTTGAAATTGGTAGAATAAAAGGGCTTCTTAGTAATAATTTTCAAATCAAGGATTTGGGTGTTCTAAAATATTTTTTAGGTTTAGAAGTTGTATATGATAAATCTGGTGTGTGTTTAAATCATCGAAAATACTGTTTAGAACTTTTGTCTGAGTTTGGTTATCTTGGATGTAAACCTGTGAATACACCTATTGAATTAAGTCATGTTGTTAATAACAAAATAGGTGATAACAAGGAAGAAGTTGTAGACATAACAAGTTATCAAAAGTTGATTGGAAATTTGATTTATTTGTCCTTAACACGACTTGATATTTGTTATGCAGTTCAGTTCTTGAGTCAATATATGCATAAACCTTAAGTTTCACATCTTAAAGTGGCTTTAAGATTGTTAAGGTATCTTAAGTCATGCCCTGGTAAAGGTCTTATGTTTAAAAAAGGTAATAGTCTTGATTTAATCTGTTTTGCTAATTCGGACTGGGCGAAATGTCTTGATACTAGGAGATCTGTGACTGGTTATTGCATATTCCTCGGTGATAATTTGATCTCCTGGAAAAGCAAGAAACAGAGTACAGTTTCCAGATCTTTAGGGGAAGCTGAGTACAGAGCAATGTGCTCAGCCACCAGTGAACTTGCTTGGACTGTTAATGTGTTAAAAGAGTTGAATGTTTACTGTAAAGTGCCTATAAATTTGTATTGTGACAGCAGCGCTGCTATCTCTATAGCAGCAAACTTAGTTTTTCATGAACGGACTAAGCATTTTGAGCTTGACTTGTATTTTCTTAGAGAAAAAGTTGCTTCAGGTTTTATACAGACTTTGAAGGTTGACTCTGAGAGTCAACTGGCTGATATTTTCACCAAAGGGTTAAATGCAAGTCAACATGAAGTGTTTTGCGAAAAACTTGGACTTGTGAATTTGTTTAAAGCCGTTTGAATGAAGGGGGTGTTAAAATAATACGTTGTATTATTGTCATTCGTAACTGGGCTTTAAACTTATGGTTATTGGGCTTCTTATTTGGGCTTCCTTAATTTTATATCGTTGGGCTTATGGTTGTTATAAAGTTGTTCAGGTTGTTGCAACGGTGTGATAGCTGGTTGGAAGTTGAGGGGGGCAAACTGTAAGTTCAGGAGTGATGCGATCAACTTGTGTTAAACATTTGGGCTAAAGTGTAACTTTGGAAAAAGGTGGTATATAAGGCTGGAGACTTCTGGATATCCTGATTCACCCTTTCACTTGTTCACTCTCAATTTTCTCTGTATAGAATTAGTGTTTGTGGCATATTTTCGCAGTTTTGTTTCTCTCATCTGTTCAGAGAGATTTTTGTGGTTGCTTGGTATAGATGATCATCTGTTGATGATCATCAGGACTCTTTGTATTTCTTGTATTGTTTAGATCTTACAATTGTAAGATCATTGGGAGATTTGGGGGGTAAATTCTTTTGGTTTGGGTTAATAAGAGTTTTGTCACTTGTTTTGTCGCTATATTTGTGTTCATATTTTGTTGCTTGTTATTGTTCATCATCATACCGTTGTTTTTAACAACTCTCTCAACATTTCTTTAAAAAATCAGCATTCATCATGGAGATTAAGATTCAATCGACAGTGCCAACGAGGTTTATTTATTTTTATCCACCATATTTATGAATTTACATCGAGATAGTTGGTAAACGGGCAACAAGCTACACCGCTACCCTTTTTGAATAGCAAAACTAAGCCTTTTAAATACTACGTCCATAGATCTCGGGGTCATAACATTACTATGCATGACCCTTTGAACTCGACTAAGTAGGTCCACAGCCTCTGGCGCCAGAAAACCAAAAGTATCGAAAGCAAATGGGATAAACACGTGCTGGTTGTCAAGGCACGCTTTCTCATGTTTGGTCACATTACCCGAAGCGGCCTTTAAAGGAGCCTAACCCACCGTGAAAGCACTACCCCATAAGCCCACAAGCGGGGAAACCCTTGTTAGATCCACACAGGCATGTTTTCCTCCTACCCATCCAAAGACCAAAATATCGGCGGGTCGAAGGGTAAATCTCCCTTCCAACAGGTCTGTTAAGAAATTAACTGGTGCCTCTTTCTTAGCAGAAATACCAGCGCACCTGAATATGTCAAAAAGGACATCCCTAACCAAATCATGTCGGTATTTTAACCCCGGGAGCTCTCTACCATGAACTGCATGCTCTCCAAAAGAATCCAAACATGCCTTATGACAAACAGGGCATACCTCATTAACTGGGAATAAAGGATTCAATCCACTCAGTTCATAAAACCATCAAACCCAACCCCACAGAATCGACACGACTTCAAGCTGTCAGCGCTCGATCAACTTACTCCACCTTCATCATACATTTTTAATGTGATCTTGTACTACAAGACCAGTGGCGAGGTCGATGTTTCCGAAAAAAGCGGTCAACTCGTTGTCCGAGGTGCTAAATTTGTATTACCCACTAGCTGGCAGAATCACACAAGATGGGTTCGAAGTTGATTGTAGCGATCAAGGGGTGAAGTATTTGGAGACTCGAGTAAGCGTAAGACTAGATGATTTTCTCAGCTACGGTCCCAAGATTGACCACGTTGGACAACTAATTGGTGCACCAGATCTAGTCACAAACGCATTGATTATTGTCCAAGCAAACGTCTTTGATTGTGGTTCGCTTGTTATTGGTGTTTTACATTGACCGAAAATGATAAAAACAAACACCAGTATCAACATCGATGTTGTTTGAACGATACTGATTGATTCAGATTACCGATATTCATATTATTGTCACGGACAGATGTGTACAAAAGAAAAATTATCAAAACCGGAAACTATAAAAATGAATTCAAGGACCGGTAAATATGTTGCTCGGTATGGTATGGTACCGTTACTGTGTCAGTTTATCGAAAGTAAAAACAATAAAAATAAATACCGGTACCGAAATTGATGTTGTTTGGTTGGTTTCGGTTCAGTTAACTACGGTAGTGGCACGGTATCCATTATCAAATATGAAACCAAAAAAATGGATATAGGTACCAATAACATTGTTGTTCAGTTCAATTTTGTACGAACGCTAGCGATACAATGTCAGTTTATTAAAAGGAAAAGAGTAAATTGCCATTTTAGTCCATGAGGTTTGGTAAAAATTGCCACTTTAGTCCAAATAGTTTTTTCTTGCCATTTTAGTCCAAATAATTTTGTTTTCTGCCATTTTAGTCCCTAACTTTTGTCATTTTTTGCCATTTTTTCATCCAACCCACTAACTCCATTCAAAAAATTTAGTTAACATAGGCGAATTTTCGTCAAACCACATTTTTCTTTCTTTTTTTGCAAGTGCGATGGTATGGGGATGGTGTTGTGCCGGTTTATAGTGAAGATGATGGCGGTGGTTGTTGGTTTTACGATGATGGCGGTGGTGTTGGTTGATGACGTGGGTGGCGGAAAAGTGGCCGGTGGTGGTGGAAATGGTGGGTGGTGATGGTGGTGGGGTGGGTGGTGACGGTGCAGGCAGGTGGTGGCGATGATAGAAGGTTGTGATGTGGTGGGTGGTGGTCGATGAAAATGGCAAAAAATAACAAAAGTCGGAGATTAAAATGGCAGAAAACAAAACTATTTGGACTAAAATGACAAGAAAAAAGCTATTTGGACTAAAGTGGTAATTTTGGTTAAACCTTAGGGACTAAAATAAAAATTTACTCAAAGGAAAAACAATAAAAATTAATAATGGTATCGATAAAGATGTTGTTTGGTCAATTCTGGTTTAGTTTGGTACAATAGCATAACAATATTTTCTTTCAATAATATTTTTATCATAAGGTTGACAAATTAATAAACAAAAACGCAAATTATTAAATAGAACAAATAAAATATTATTTATAAAATAATACTTAAAAATAATGAATTTTCATTCATCGTCGATTCCGGTTCAGCTTAATACGACAGTGGCACAGTTATTTTTAGCAAAGTTTATATGATTGTGGAGTAAGATTTTTCTAAAAAAGATAACGAACGCAAATTATTAAAAAAAATAAAACCAAATGATGAATAAAATGTAATTAAAAAATAAATACTTAAGAAAGCTTAAATAAAAATTATAAAAACACTTAAAAATAGAACCAGTATTCATACTCCTTATAAATTTATAAATTATAAATATAAATTATAAATTATAAATATAAATATAAATATAAATTATAAATATAAATTATAAACTATAAACTATAAACTATAAACTATAAACTATAAACTATAAATATAAACTATAAATATAAACTATAAACTATAAATATAAATATAAATATAAATATAAATATAAATATAAATATAAATATAAATATAAATATAAATATAAATGATGGATTTCCTAATGGATTTCAGGCATAAAATGACGATTATACCCTCCACTTAAATGAGGAAAACAACAAAACGGGTATAAATTTCTAGGGGAATTGGCATGTAATAATCTCACCTAGACCTTATTGGTCATTAATAATCCCACCTCAGAATATTCCCCCCATCAGTCCCACCTTTCACCTATTTTTCCTATAATGGTCCCCCGTTAAAAAAACTTAACGGAGTTAAGTTTTTTTCCAAATTACAAACAGATTTTTTAGGGCTTTTGATCAGAACGATGATACGAGTCCATTGATGTAAAACTTACTTCGAAATGGTGCTCAAAGTGACTTGATTTTGCTTAATTGGAAATTTAAACACCCGAATTGAAGCGCCGTTTTCATCGTTTGGAGTACCGTTTCGATACAAGTTTTACATCAATGAACTCGTATCGTCGTTCTAATCAAAAGTCCTGAAAAATCTGTTTGCAATTTGGAAAAAAAGCTTAACTCCGTTAAGTTTTTTTAACGGGGGACCATTGTAGGAAAATATGGTGAAAGAATTTCCCTAAATTTCTAACCCATTTTGCCAATTGGATGGAAATGACAAAAAAAATGAAACCACGGGGACCCAGATACAAAAAGTTTCATTTTTGGACTGAAGTGGCAAACTGACCTGAACTAAGGGAACATTTTAGCATTTTACTCTTGTATATATAACTAGGTTATTTGACCGCGCGTTAAGGGAGTACGTTATCGCGAGCATTCAATTGGTATCGGTTCGGTTCGTTACAATATCAAGCCGATACATGCACACAATATAGAAATCAACACGCGTTTTACATGGACTGATACAAACCGAACAATATCGGCATTGGTATCAGCATTATCTGAATTTGTACTGGTGTTCGTTTTTATGGTTTTCGATGGATGTAAAACACGTGCAGATAACATTTTGAGTATATCGCGACTTTATTTTTTTTTTTGTTTTCTCCTTATGTTGTTATACCAAGTGTCTTGGCCGTACATGTAGCTAAACAAACCGAATCAATAAAGTTTGAGTTCGCACCGCATCGAGTAGGAAACCCCACTAGTTACTAAAAAGGCCATGTTATATGAGATTGGATTACCTGTGAAGTTTTCCTTTTTCCTTTTTTAAGTTTCAGTTTAAGTCCTTATACTGTAAATAATATACTCCTTATGCCGAATAATTCATTTTATATCTTACAACTTCTGTTCGTTAGTTAGTTTTTTACAAAAATTAAATGTGGCTGCGTTTAATTTTCTCCTCTCGATATTCCGATATAAATTTTATTGAAATCGAAGTTGCATGCAAAATGGAGGTATCAGTATTTTAAAATACGACTTTACTTTGCGGGTTATAGCATACAACTTTTATGTAATAGTATAATTGTAAATAAGTTTTTTATCGTCGAAACAGAGTCTTAAAATTTTTAACTACCCGCCGTAACACATGGGTTTCACACTTTCACCAATTAAATACCTTGTTGCATTTAATTTTTTTCATGACATTCCGATATAAATTTTATTGAAATTGAGTTGTATTCAAAATAGTTATACCGTGACAAACCGAGCTTATACCGACCGAACAACATCGTTATCAGTGTTGTGGAAACCGATACCAGTATTCATTTTAATGGTTTTTGGTTAATGTGAAACACAAATTTATTTTTGGGTTAAATTATACAACCTTTTGTATAATAAAAATATTGTAAGTAATTTTTTATAGTCGTCAAAACGAAGTTTTACAAGTTTTAACATCTCTAACTATACATAGTATCTATATATGATAAAATATATGATAAAAAGCAAAGTGAATGAACAGTAACTGAGGCCATTTTTGTAATTTCCAAGCAGTGTGTTTTTGTTGGTGGTTTTCCCCAGTTGGCCTGTTTGGGCGGCCATCCCACGCGTGTTTTCCAGGTTAACATCTTACCCCTCTTTCTGGTTTGCTTCAAATGAGAGATGGGAAGAGGGAAAAGGGAGAGAGAAGAGAGAGGCGGTCACCGGAGGCTCATGTTCTAAAACCCTCCAGTCCACCTCTTACAATCTCATAGCTTTCAGAAGATAAGAGAGAGAACCAGAGGAGAGAGAGGGCTCTGCTAGAGAGATGCTGAGGTCGGAGAAGAGATGGCAGAGGGAAGGAATAGGCTGCTGCGAAGGAGATGGCGGTTCACCGGCGGCGACATGGAGATCCGGTGCTGAACCAGGAACTCCGATTAAGATTGCAAACCCGAATTATGGTAGATCCGACGACTAAGGTAAGCACCATAACCTAGGGTTTCATTGTCCGATTTATTGTGATGGATTAAAGTTAGATCTACTGATTTTAGAATTGCTATTACATACGCAGGTTATAGGGCTGGCTCTTATTGAAATGTATGTAGTTTTTCTCTCAGGGAGTTCATGTAATTTAGGTTTTTTTTTTTAAACAACATTTGAGAATCTATTTATCAATTTATGATTAAATATTCAAATTAAGTCTGTATCTTACATTTTGACACGATACATAACCAGAGATGGTTGATGTTCCTCCATACTAAAGTAGGATAGATTAAGAAGCAAATGTATTGTAATTTAGAAACCCATTATGAACTAATTTTGTGATCAACAGAGATTGAAATGACTATGAATTTTCTATTGAGCATAAAACAAAACCAGTTTGGCAAATAATTGGCTGACTTTTTGTTCAAGTTCATTCATAAAAAGAAGAATTTTGTTTTAATCTTTCATTCTTTGCTTATTTGAAGAAAATGTCACAAGTGAGAATTTAACATCTGTGGATATGAATTGGTTTTTAGCGACTCACCACCAATATAATAGCTTTGTGATCTTTCATACATCGTCTAGAAAACAGTTTAGTGATTCATGCTTCGGTTTTCAAGGCTTAACATAACTCCATCTATCTGACTTAAGAAGCTTTTTTGTAAAAGAAAAAAGAAACGGTTGAATATTTTAGTAATTCATAGGGCCGAATCACTGCTATGCTATTTCTAACTAAGAAAAACAACGTTGTCTACACTTAACGAAATGTACCAATGGAGAAGTTCAATGGGTCATTTGTTGTTTATTAATAGTTCATTTGTGAAGTGAGAGATCATGTAGGGGTTATGGTGTCAAAATGAAGAATTAATATCATGAAACTATTAGGATCAGTCATGTATGTGTCAGTATACGAATGTCATTGGGAAATATAATGAAAATGACGTTTCCTTCAATTAAAGCTGGATGATATAGATTTAGTGATCCATAAACCTTTGGGAATTGGGTGTTTTTTTTTTTAAATTTATATTTGTTTTCAAATGATGACAGGTTGACTCTGGAATTAGAGTTAAATCCATCTACGGGTTGAAAACGTTAATAATTTTAGTCTTAGTCACATGATCCTTGGGCTATGCTTTGTGGGGCAATATAACATCTCCGTCATGAGGGTATTTAGAACTCACATGAACTGCACCAGCAACAACAATCATGTCAACAGAGTTGAATTTGGTTAGATTTTATCTTTGCAAATTATAATATCGACGGCCACTAAAGAATACATAGCTCATGTGCCAAAGTAATAGAATAAGGAACAAGCCAGACGTTCTTTTTATCTTTCGGTAAGCAAATCCAACTTCAATCTTGATTGATTTGATTTACCATCTTTTTAAGTTGGTTTCGAATTAAGGTTCTTGTCATATCTCTGATGATAAATGTTCAAACTGATCATAGTTGCAACAAATGGATATAGACACTCAAAACGATTTCAATCTATTTTGATTGTAAAGTGGCCCCATTGGGGATCCATATTTACACATTGGGGAACCTAAATATCGGCCTTCCTTGAAATTGTTTTTTGATGGAAATCAATCTATCCTGTTAATGGAATGCATGTAACATTCATCAAAGTTGTTCCTAAAGAGAAAAAGTATGTTTGTCGTGTCTGGTGATTAATATAGTATCAGGTATGCGTTTTTTATGTTCTGATCTTAAAAACATGACTGATACATAGCGAAAGCATAAATAATATAGAGAATATTCTTGAGGAAAATTTTATATAATACTGAATGTGTGGACATTATATCCAGCCATCTTTTTGATTGCTTTGAGTTTTATTGTATAGGTGACATTTTTTGATTTTCAAGAATGCCTAGAATTTGAGTGTAAATATGATTTATAAGTATTAATGGAGGTATGCTAATGTGTATGTGTTTGTATACTAGAAAGTGGATTAGAGATGAGAAACTGAAGTCGTAAACGGATCCAGCAGCTGGCATAGCATGATTAGCTTTATGCTGGCTAGGCATAAAATACACTGCAGGCAGCCTGCTTACGCCAACTGTTACGCCAGTTGTATTCCAACCCACATTTTTGTGTGTGGTTGGATCATGACCTGCAATGAATAAGAATTAATATTGTTGTTGAAACATGTTCCATTAAAGGTGGACAAAATAGGTCTAAATTTACTTTTTGGTCAAGTAATAGCAAGTTAAAGAAAGTGTATTTATCCATGGATTTGTTATGTAATCCTCTTTTAGACGAGTATCCAAACATAGTAAGGTACTTTTTCCACTATTGTAGTTATGAAGTTCCTTATGTGTAGATGAATTGAATTTTATAACATTCTTAGAAATATAATATAGTGTAGAATTAAAATTGTGAATGATATATATGTGGCAGACTCGATTTTAAGTCTCAATAGGCTTTGGTTTTGTTTTATTTTTTTCCTAGAAAATGCGTATTTGGTGTCTTAAACATACTTATCTTGGTGTTGGGTGTGATGCAGGTTCAAGACATAAATGCGTTGAGCCAGCCGGAAGTTACAACGAGCCTAATAGTTCAATTACGTTTTGATGTGCTTTTTTATGTTTGGTACTTATCAGTACGTACCATATTTCCTTACTTCGTATAATGATACATGTTTGGTACAAATGTTTCATATTGTAATGTTGTTGTTCCCTTTCTTATAGGATGTTATCAAGTTAATTTCTTAAAAAAAAGGTAGTCACATAAATCGGTACTTTCCTTTCCTTTACGTAGCAGATCATTTTGTATATATTTAGATAGATTGGGTTATCTTTATTTTAGAGAATGTCCTTTTATTTTTTGGTTTTTATGTTTGTTGAAGAATTTGGTAATTATTTATTTACGTTAGGTTAATCTATTTTTTGATGGTTAGTGGTTTTAATAGGTTACCAAGTCTGCAAGGTTCGGCTATGATGGGGATGTTTATACCTGTTATGGGTCACTGCTGGCTTTGTTAAGTGGTGGTGCATGGGTTGTCGTGATTGAGGCCTGAAGGCAGTTGTTTGGCTCTCCATTCTTTGGGAGCGTTGGCTACAGAGTTTGTTTGTTGGCTACTTATAGAATTTTGAAGTATCTTTCTTGGGTTGAGGGAAATTGATGGATTCTGCGAGGAGTTGGCTACACAGGTTTTAGCCAAGAGAACTATCGAGGTCGAATACGAGGAGGGATTCGATGGATGCCACTGAAAATAACTCGATTTCGGAAGAGGCATCGAATATAACAAAGCAAAAGGTTGGTGCTGCTAGGAAGTATATTGAGCACCATTACAAGGAGCAAATAAAGAGTTTACAAGTTTGGAGAGAAAGGTAGTCTTTATGAATTTTTGTAGCTTTAGATATTTGTGTGCCTGTTTGTAGTTGCGTTACATTGTAAATATACTAGGAAAGAACTTTTAAGAAACGAATGAGCGAATTTTATTGTTAAATCATTAACAAAAACGTGAAGTGCGGCACAACGAGCGCACGGTGAAAACCCCTAGTTACATATCATAAATTATAGTAAATAGAAACTTTATGATTTACATCCCAAATTTGTATCTACGTTTTCTTAGTTGAATCATGTAATTTTTTTTGAATGATCAACTTTATTCACAACAATTTTAAGAAGTCATAATCGAAGTAGTTCTACGATAACAAACCGAGCTGGTCTCGAATTTATTTTTTGGGTTAAATTGTAAAATGAAATCATTATAAGTCATTTTTTTTTGAAAGATGTGAATTATTCGCGAATGTCGGAAGATTTAGCATAGGTTGTCTTAAACGGGTCCGTGCTAGAGAGCCCACTCGGACAATAGATTCCCAATTTAAACCCCTCAATGAGAAACCTCCACCACCCAGACTCGAAACTACCATAAGTGAAACTTAAATACCCGTGACTACCACTACTGAAACTTTTTCATAGTCGTCAAAACCAAGTTTTACAAATTTTATCATCTCTTACTATACATTGTATTACATATCATTAATTATTACAACGACAGAAACTTTATGATTTACATCGGAAATTTGTATTTAAGTTTTCTTAGTTGAATCATGTAAATTTTTTTGAATGATCAACTTTATTCACAACAATTTTATTTAGACTAATTATGTGCATATATGAGACCAAATACCAAAAATCAGATTGTCATTGTATTGATCTGCAGTTTATGTTCAAGATTATGATGGTTATTCTAAAAACATAAATTTTGATTTACCAAATATTATTCTTTCAAATATAATATTGTATTTTTATACTTTACTAATTTTATGTTGTCATCTATAGACCGAAGGGAAGACGTCTCTACAATATTTAGAATTATAATAAACAAATTAATACACTATCTCAGGATCTCATATCATAACCCAAAACATTAATAAATGAAACTCATTGAGGTCATAAACATCACTACCAATTTCATAAAAGTAATTATTTATTTAGTTAAGTCAATAACACCAAAAGAAAACATTATACTAATAAAGCCACTGTTAAAACACCAACAGCTAAAAATCCAACAGTTGCTTTGTTCAAAACACCACTGCTCGGCGCCGGAGCAGGCGCAACGTTGTCCGATGGAGGCGATGCATCCAATGTCATAGCCGGAGAAGGAGACGCTGCGTCACGTTCATATGGAGGAGAATCACCTACTGACAACCATGGAGATGGAGACATAGATGACGGAGCGGGTGTTATATCGTCAACAGAAGTTTGTGGTGCCGTTGTTGGGGACATGGATGACATTGTGGACACAACAAGCAGTGCAAGTGACAACATGGTGATTGTGAAGGAAGACATTGTAAAGTAGGGATGAAGGTGGCTGATGAGAATACATATAAGGGGGTGTGTGAGTTTTTATATACAGGATGTTTGAGGGTGGTCGGTGGTGTATGAGGGGACGCCAGTTTTCATCGAACTGAGACCGTTAGATTTTGTAGGCAACAAGTTCAACGGTGATGATGTGGTGTACCAAAGAGTCTTGCTTCATTAAAGAGAGATTACCATAAAGGCCTAAACTTAAACCAATTACGCAAAAGAAAGGTCACTAAAATATATTGAGGTTATAACTTATTATAAACAACCTCATATAGTTATATTATGTTTCGTATAATATTATGTTTTACCCCTAATCGATTATTCTGATCTTATAATAATAATATGTATAACATGTCAATATATTGTTATATTATCAGACACAATATATTTACATTCATCGATCTCTTCGAGGACATATTTATATTTGTTTCCAACCAAGTACTATTTTAAATCTCATTTCAAAATACCACATCATCATCATCATCATACTCGGTAAATCCTACCAGTAGCAAAAATAAGGTAGGGTCTAAGGAGAGTAGATATAGACAGCCTTGCCTACCTCGTAGGAATAGAGAGGCTGTTTCCGGTGAGACTCCCGGCTCGATTGTAGTTTTGTATCAAGCCTTGGATCTAAGACACATAACGCTCAAACAATCGGGACATAGACTGATTGATGCATGTACCCCCGTGTCTTTCAGCTATCAACGTCACCACATGATGCATGATTAACCATCCGCCGCTTTTAACGTTATTTTCACGAGATTAGTAAAACAACGTTAAAGTTAGTACCATTTCATTTTTTCCCCCGAGCGCCCACACACATATATACATTATATGTGCACACCGCAAGCAGTGATATTTCAAAATACCACACAATTTGAATATATATATATATATATATATATATATATATATATATATATATATATATATATATAGGGTCAGGATTTAGAGAAAACGATGAAAAGTGTGAGAACGGTGAGAACGCTTATCGATCGTCCGATCAAAACAATCTATGGACTAGATTGGCGCGGTGGCGTTTTCGTAAATAACACGAATTCTATTTTGTCGACGCGCTTCATTAAGGGTAAAAAGGTCTTTAGACTTCTATACCAAAACGCCAACTAATGAATAAAACGCCATTACTGGCCAAAACGCATCCCTATATAAACAAAACATTCTCATACATAAGAATACACTTCCCCCCAACCTGAAAACGCCATATTTCTACTATATAACATTCATCTTACAACGCCAAAAAATGCAAAACATCAAACACACGTACTCAAAAAACGCCATATTTTACTATATACCAATCATCTTAGAAAACGCCAAATCTCTCAAATATAAAAAATTTCCAAAAAATGGACTTTTCTTTCAGATACACAATTTCCTCAGAAAACGCCAAAAATGCCAAAAATCGTTTCTTGTATATTAAATATTGTTCTACGCGAATTTTCGGAAAATGCATTCTTTCATGAGGTGCTGGGACTCAAATAACATTTTGCTGAATGAGATGGACAAACTTCAAGAAAAAGATACTGGGGTCAGATTTATGTTAGTTTTTGTGTTTTGTTATTGATGAATATTATAATGGCATGAATTAGACGAATGATACTGATGAGTGGTTTGAAGATACATATTCAAACAAAAAACTCATGTCATATTGTCTTTCCAAACTGCCAAAAAACACAAGAATGACAAAGCCAAACCGCCAGTGAACATGTTTCATATTTCTTTTTCTGTTGTTTGTTATGTATTTTTCAACTTATAATAAAAAAATAACATTATATTAATAAAACGCCAAAAGTCATAATTATTGTCAAATGCCATAATGAAATAAAACGCCAAAAACTACTTAAAGCCATTAAAAAAGGCCAAAACTTGGAAGATGGAATGTCTAAGACCATAAAAACTCATAAAAAACCAGAACTAAAAATCAGTAAAAAATACACAGAGTAATTGAAAAGACGGCTACTTTATTAATATCATTTATTATAAATAAAAAATCCCGCCTAAACTACGCGCCAAAAACATCCTATAAGAGAGACGACTCTGCACAATCAACTGATCACACCACCAAAAAAAAAATAAACGACATCTTTCCAACAAACCATTTACTTTAAAACGCCAAAAAAGATACTTAAAAAAGCCACAGATGCGGAACGTCATTTCTTCTTTATTCAGAATGAAGTTTCACCGAATGGATTCTACTCTGAGGTGGGTATATCTATAAGCTTTTGTTGAATGAGATAGACAAATTATCATGAAAAAACAAAGAAAAAAGACTTTTACCCCTTAATGAAGACGGGCGTTATGTAGGAAAAAAAAGGATCTACATAAGTTATTCAAAACAGGTTCAAAACGCCAAAACAGGTTAAAGTAGAAGAGGCTGATGACAGTGAAGATTTCGAAGAGAAATTAGATTATAATTTTTATTTTATTTTTCAGTTTCTATTGTTTGTTATCTAATTCTCTGATTTTATTATCTAATTCTTTACTAAAAAAATTTAATATAAAACGCCAAAAACACCAAAACGACTGATAGTGTGAAAACTGAGAGAAAGGAAGCTAGCAAAGAACGATGTTGCTATAAAACGCCAAAAACACCAAACAAAGTATTACTGAAAAATCAACACTAATTAACCGATGAAAATTGAACGAAACAGAAATTGCTAAACAGTAAAATGAAGAGACGGTAACATTATTGCCAAACATTTATTATATTAAAAGCCACTACATGGAAAACTGAATTTATTTATCTTTTCAAAACGCCATAATTATCTGTCAAATTATTGACCTGTATCCTACTTGATATAATAAACATCAAGAAAATTACTGATGTTTTTTACATCATAGACATGAATCATGATTTAAAAAAACAATAAAAACGCCAAAACATAATTAAAACGCCAAAAATATTAACTATGATCCTAATCCACAAACAATAAAACACGGCGAATTTATTAAACGCCAAAAAAATGGAAACGGGATGTGACACGAGTTTAAAAAAAGAAAATATGAAAGGACAAAAAAGCCCCTCCGCCCTTCTATATGCCGCGTGACACGTGTTAAGCCAGGAAGCGTTCTCACCGTTCTCACACTTTTGAGCGTTTTCTCCTGATCCCGTTTCTATATATATATATATATTGTGAGGTTCTTGTAAAAAGGACCTTTTCGTGAGAAGTGTGAGAAAACATAGAAATTGGCATCATGTTTTGAACTTAGGCATGATGTTTTTGGTTGTTTTGGCAAGAAAAACACCAAACATAACAATTTAAAACACAATGCAACGTATTATGGGCGTGAAATTTAAAACACAATGCTTAACACTTAAAACACACTACTTAATTTTCTTGGCATGATGTTTTAAGTTTTAAGCCTAGAATTCATTGCATTGTTTCTCAAATTGTTATGTTTGGTGTTTTTCTTGTCAAAACAACCCAAAACATTATGCCCAAGTCCAAAACATAATGTCTAAATATGAATTTTTATGCCTTCTCACACTTCTCACGAAAAATGTCCTTTTTACATGATCCTAGGACTCTCTCTCTCTCTCTCTCTATATATATATATATATATATATATATATATATATATAGGGGAAGATTCATTGGGGAACACTAAAAAAGTGGGGAACAGCGGGGAAACGACTCAAAAGAACTCCGATTGGACTCATTCCAGCGGCGTTGGAACCGGCTCGTCGAACCCTAACCAAGATCTCTTAACCCTAAACTCTAAATCCTAACTCCTAAACTCTAAACCCTAAAGCTAAAAAATAAGGCTAAAACCTAAGCTAAACCGTAAAATCTAAACTATAAACCCTAAAAGTTAAACCCTAAAGGCTAAACCTAAAGCTAAACCCTATAGCTAAACCCTAAAGCTAAACCATAAACCCTAAAGCTAAACTCTAAACCCTAAAGCTAAACCATAAAGCTAAACCCTAAGGCTAAACCCTAACGCTAAACCCTAAGGCTAAACCCTAAAGCTAAACCGTAAAAGCCAAACCCTAATATATTTAGGGTTTAGGGGTTACGATTTAGGGTTTAGGGTTAAGAGATCCTAGTTAGGGTTCGACGAGATGGTTCCAACGCCGCTGGAATGAGTCCAATCGGAGTTCGTTTGAGTCGGTTCCCCACTGTTCCCCACTTTTTTAGTGTTCACCAATGAACCTCACACTATATATTAATAGGCATTAAAATTTTAAATTTCTTTTCTTTTATGTTATGCTTAACTAACAAAAAAAAAACATTTTCAAACATTCGTAAGTGATTTGCAAATCAACTATGAATATTTAAAGTTCAGCTTTTCATTTTCTTGTTGCGTAAGTTGCATCCTCTGTCCATGATCACCCAAGGATGACCAACAGCAATTTGAAAAACTAATTATTTTTTATATTTTATAGTTTTTGTTTGATTTGTCCGTGAAAATCAGTGATGACAAACGTATTTTCCATTGATGATCATCCCCGTGAACTTTCATTGTGTAGATGCATCTATTGTGTATAGCCGGTAGGATAATAGTCGGTTAGGAGTTTTGGTGTCAATTGTAATAGTATAAGAAGGGGTGGTAAAATGGGTGGATTAATGGGTTAGAATGGATATGGGTTAGAACAGGGGCGCAGGATGATAGGGGCCGGGGGGCGCCCGACCCCCCAAACTTTTCGTGCAGCAGTGTTATGTATGTACTTTTTGTATAGAATTTTTTAGGTATATGCGTTTTCGCCCCCCCCCCCCCCCCCCTCTCCCGGTTTAAAAAAAAATTATGTATATACGTTTTTGACCCCCCGGTTAAAAAAAAATTATGTACGTTTGGCCCCCCGATTTTATAAAAAAACTTTATTTATATAGCCCAAATCAGATCTATTCAGTTTCAGCCCAAATCATATTGTTATGTTTATTATAGCCCAAAATTAAAAGCCCAATCAATGACCCAAATACCCTTTCTATAAAAAAACCTAATATCTATTGATTGGATTACCAGGTCGCTAAACAAAAGAAGAAGAAGAAAAGGAACGACTGAACAGAAAGAAAACCAAAATCGCTGGGCAGTGGGCTAGCTGGTGTTGTTCGATCTTCGCTGAACAGAAAGCAACGGTCGGAATCGATTTAGTGCTTCTTCAATCTTCAAGGTATGTGTTTTATCTTTAGGTTTAATTTATTTAGGGCTTCAATTTATGTGATTTAGGTTGAAATTAGGGGTGAAATTGTTCATTTGTTTGTTAAACAATGTTTACGTTTTAATGTGTGAGAACGTTTTTTATTTGATATTAATGTTTGACCCAACCCGACCCGAATCGAATCACCGATGTCTGACCTGAACATACACCTCGAAACTACGCGATAGAAATTTTTTTTAGGTCCGTTACCTTCCGCCCCCCCCCCCCTGAATTTTTTTTTCAAGCTTCGCCACTGAGTTAGAATGAGTTTATTAAGAAATGGGTTAGGATTTGTTTAGGTCAAGATGAATTTGGGCATGATAGGCTAAAAATATAAAAAAGTGAATTAGATACACATTGTATAACTCTTGCCAGACATCACCATCCACTTAAATTCCTTCCACCAAACTCTTTTTCAATGGCGTTCATCATCTTCAATTAACTCTCTGCATCCATACATTCATCAGGTACCAAATCATCTCCACCACAATCTATCACAACATCATCTTAACACAATCGGTTCATAATCTCAGTACGTATCTCAATCAGATTCTTCCAATCCATCCTCATTATTTGAAAATCGGTGTGTTTAATCGTTCGATCATTGTCGAATTGAACCACCTGCAACTCAGATCGACATCGCGAAATGTGACAACTCGTATTTCAGAACCTATCTTTGTGTTAATGTAACGTATGTGAATCCTATGAAATTATATGAACCTTGATTGATTAATGAAATGTTATGTCTGATATGTGTTTATGTGTAACGAATGTATGTATATACACGAACCGATCGCACAACAACCCGATCGCACAAGCCCATTCGGGCTACACAACTTGTACTCGAACCAAAAGGGCAGCCCAAGTTTGGGTCCGACCCATTTCCCCATGCGCATACACATGAACTTAGGAGATTTATTTCTCATTTGTTACAAAACAAGAACACACACCAAACCCTAATATATCTCTCTCTCCCTCACGAACTCGACGGCAGCCACACCCCTCCTTTCCATCTAAGACTTCCTGGATTCGGATCATTCTTGTGTTATATCGGTTAGTGTTTTAATCATTAATTGCATGATAGATGATATGTTGGCCTACATGATGAGCTAGGGAGGTTATGTGTTTGATTACGATTTATGTTCATAATAATTGGCTCACATGTGTACTTGATGATATTCATATGAATCGGATTTCATGATCTAGATGTAGAACCGAATATATACAATCGGCTGTTGTGATTTGATAATCGAAGTGGTTGCATGATGGTTAGGATTGCATATTGATATAAAAGTTCACTAATCTAATGATCCGGATTGAACGTTGATTATTGCTCATGACTATGATTAATTAGGGTTTATACGAATCACATGACGATTGCTTGAATTTGATCGATTATTGGTTTGGATGGAAACTGTTGATTGTGTTGATTGTTAAATTGCAAATATGGAAACTGTTAATTTGGTCAAACGAATTGATTTGGAACTAGTAACTGACTTGCATGATTTTAGGGAATCATAAAACCAATCGCACAAGTTTGTTGGTCGCACAAGATCAGGTCACACAAGACCTGATCTGATCGCACAAGCTCCCAATCACACAAGATATGATACAACTGATTAAACACAGTGTACAACACAGCATTTGCATGATCGCACAAGACCTTGTGGATCGCACAAGAAAGTGCCGATCGCGCAAGGCTTGGGCCACACACGAACCACTTGGACTTTTACACAGTTGGGCCTCAAAGCCCAATCCCAATCGCACAAGGACTGGTCAGTCGCACAAGACCATCCGAACCGCACAAGACTTGTGTTATTTGTTTGGGCCGTTTACATGATGGACTACTTATGTTTTATTGGGCCGGGTATCTTTGGGCTTCATTGGGTGAATCGCACAAGGCTGTTAGACTTGTGCGAGCCCAATCTTTTGAATCGTACAAGTATGAATATGTTATGTACTTGATAGTTATGTGTTGCCATGATCAATACGTGCTCGTAACCTGTGAACTTGTGTGAAACTTATGTGCACTACTTGAAACCAAAACCTGACTTGTATTGTAACCATGTTAGGACGTGGTTGACCACATAGCTCAAGTAACCTTTTCGTGTATCTGCCGAGCAAACCAAGGTGAGTTCAGACTCTATCCAAGGCATGGGATTCCCAAGGGTTGGGAATGGGTTAAAGAACTGAACGGTAACTACAAACTTGAGTATTCCCCATACAACAGGATACGTACGATCATAAAACCATCACTCTATCACTTGAAGTCCCTCAATTATCGACTTAATCGCCGAGGCCTATGGCGAGCGGGTCATTAGTTAATAGCGCTATTAGGTTTAACAAACCTCACACTGTGCTAGTCGGATGGGCGTGTACTAATGGACTATGGGCAAAGGGTCAATGCTGATAGACATTGACTTAGGGCACCTCTTACATTTTCGTAGCAGTCGATACGCGTGGTCTAGTAACATATGGGAAGCACCCACTAATCTTCGCAAACATGTCAGGGTGACCGCGATACGAATCAATACGATACATGGTTTACAAAACGAACATACGATTTACGAAACGAATGCTATCACTAAACAACCAACTGTGAACTCGCTCAACTTTGTTGTTGATTCGTTGCTACATGCCTTGCAGGTCGTTAGGTACTCATGGAGCTTGCATAGGGAGGCGCAGTCGTTGTGGGACATGGCTGTGTGTGCCATGCTAAAAACATTTCTTTAATTCATACTTAATACTTACTTTGGGTTTTACAATTATGCTTCCGCTAAACACTTAACTACGTTTTTTATTTGAAACACCTTTCATATTGCGTGGTTGAATTTTATTTATTTCTGTTATGTTCAATATGATTGGTGGCTTGATCCTGGTCAGTCACGCCTCTAAGCGGTGATACTCCGCGTGTGGATTTTGGGGTGTGACAGATTGGTATCAGAGCCATTGGTTATAGCGAACTTGGTTTTAATAAGGGAAAAGTTTTTGTTAAAGCCAGACTATAACCTGTACAGTGCTCAACAATCCACAACGACGCTTCGCTCCACGTGCAAGACTCGACATTCTAGGTGATATGATTTATGTTTACATTGCCTACTTGCTAGTTACATAGAACTTTGCTCATGGTATGCTTAGATGAACGTAACAACTACTGTTTGAAAACACGTGTGTGCTTACTCCCTTCTGTCATCGCACTTTCGCGAACCCCTCTCACTCATGTTTTCCCTTGATATGAAGATCATGGCTGGACGCGTTAACATGACTCAAGCCCAGTTGACGGCTCTGATTAACCAACAAGTTGCTGCGGCACTTGCAGCCGCCCAAGCAGGAGGTATATCATGCATTCGCAACTCTCTCTAGGATCATTAGATCCTACACTCCTAACCCAACTCTTGTGTTTAACTTTGTCCTATTCTCGTTTATACAACAGGCCAGCATGCTCAGCTGCATGCGTGCACATTCAAAACCTTCATGGACTGAAGGGGCAGTTGGTCTCCTCCACCGGTTCGAGAAGCTCGAGTCAGTCTTCGAAATGTGTGAATGCCCTGAGGCTCGTAGGGTGAAATATGCCACTGGTACCCTCGAAGGCGTTGCGTTGACTTGGTGGAACGCACAAGTCCAAATGTTGGGGCTGGTAGCTGCCAATGCCACCCCATGGAACGACTTTAAGGAACTGATCAAGCAGGAATACTGTAGTCGTGATGACATCCACAAGTTGGAAGTGGAGTTCTTCAACCTGAAGATGACGGGATCAGAGATAGAGGCGTATACGAAAAGGTCAAATGAGCTGGCCATCTTGTGTCCAACTATGGTGGATCCTCCCATCAAACGTATCGAGTTGTACCTCAAAGGCTTAGTACCAGAGATTCAAAGCCATGTGACTTCGGCTAACCTTGCTACCATCCAGGATGTTACTCGTCTTGCTCATCGTCTCACAGATCAGGCAGTGGAACAGAACAGGCTGCCTAAGCGTATCAGTGCTACTACTACTACACCTGCTATCCCCAGTGATAACAAGCGAAAATGGGATGGAGCCTCAAGCAAAGGTTCGACTTCAGTTCAGTCCCAGGCACAGCAGCGAAGGACTGATGACTATCAGAGCCCTGGTCAGCAATCTTCTGGTAGTCAAGGGCAGAGTGGATATCGAGGAAACCTCCCGAAGTGCAACAAATGTAACAGACACCACAGTGGTCAGTGTAACAAGGGTCGTTGCTAGAGGTGTCTCAAGATGGGGCATGAAGCTAAGGATTGCACGAACTCACGACCTGCGAATCAGAACCATCAACAACAACCACCCGCTCCACAGAACCAGCAGCAGCAACAGCGAGGCAACAGGGGATGCTTTCAGTGTGGAGCTGAAGGCCATCTCAAGAGAGATTGTCCCCAGCTGAACCAGAATCAGAACAACAACAACAACGACAATAATCAGGGCAATGGGAACAACAACGAGGGAAACAATGATGGAAACCATGGTGCCAGGGGTCGTGTATTCGTGATTGGCCAGGGAGAAGTAAGGAACGATCCCAACGTTGTGACGGGTAAGTTCCTACTAGACGACTTTTATGTTACTGTTTTATTTGATTCGGGTGCCGATACCAGTTATGTGTCCCTAAAAGTTAGTCAAATGCTTAAACGCACATCAACTCCCTTAAACACCAAGCATGTCGTAGAGCTAGCTAATGGTAAGAGTTTAGAGGCCACACATGTAGTCAAGGGTTGTAATCTTGTTCTTGCTAATCAGACCTTCTCCATCGACCTTATTCCTATCGTCCTGGGTAGTTTCGACGTTGTCATTGGGATGGATTGGTTATCCCAACACCAGGCAGAGATTCTTTGCAACGAAAAGATTGTCCGTATTCCTCGTTCAGATGATGAACCTCTCATGATTCGTGGCGACAAGAGTGGTGCTGTTGTGAGCATCATCTCTTTCCTTAAGGCCCAAAAGTGTTTGCGAAAGGGCCACACTGCTATTTTGGCTCTCGTTACTGACACCTCGAAGAAAGAGAAGAAGATAGAAGATTTTCCTATCGTACGTCACTTTCCTGAGGTATTCCCTGAGGAATTACCTGGCCTTCTGCCTCATCGACAAGTCGAGTTTAAAATCGAGCTAACTCCTGGAGCAGCACCCATAGCTCGAGCGCCCTATCGTCTCGCTTCATCTGAATTGGAATAACTATCTACGCAACTACAAGAACTCTTGGATAAGGGTTTTATTCGTCCTAGCTCTTCGCCCTGGGGAGCTCCAGTGTTATTTGTGAAGAAGAAAGACGGTACCTTCAGGATGTGCATAGATTACCGAGAACTCAACAAGGTGACCGTGAAGAATCGCTATCCTCTTCCACGCATTGATGACTTGTTCGACCAATTGCAAGGGTCGAGCTACTACTCAAAGATTGACTTGAGGTCAGGCTACCATCAATTGAGAGTCCGAGACGAGGACATCTCTAAGACAGCGTTCAGGACTCGGTATGGACATTACGAGTTCCTGGTTATGCCATTCGGGTTAACAAACGCACCTGCGGTCTTCATGGACCTTATGAATAGAGTATGCAAGCCTTACCTGGACAAGTTTGTTATTGTCTTCATTGATGACATTCTGATTTATTCTAAGAGTCGGGAGGAACACGAGCAGCATCTACGACTTATTTTGGAACTACTTCGAGCAAAACAGCTGTACGCCAAGTTTTCAAAATGCGACTTCTGGCTTCGTGAAGTCCACTTTCTAGGCCACGTGGTAAACAAGGATGGGATCCATGTTGATCCGTCTAAGGTAGACTCGATTAAGAACTGGCCTGTACCTCGCACACCAACGGAAATTCGCCAATTCTTGGGCTTGGCAGGTTACTACAGATGGTTTATCAAGGATTTCTCCAAGATTGCGCAACCACTCACTTCGCTAACTCAGAAGGGTGTCATCTATCATTGGGATGATGCACAGGAAACAGCGTTTCAGTACTTAAAGGATAGACTTTGTAGCGCACCTATCCTCTCATTGCCTGAAGGCACAGATGATTTTGTAGTTTATTGCGACGTATCCATTCAGGGTCTTGGATGCGTGTTGATGCAACGTGACAAGGTTATTGCATATGCGTCACGTCAACTTAAAGTTCACGAAAGGAACTACACTATGCATGACTTGGAATTGGGTGCAGTGGTTTTTGCTCTTAAGATATGGAGACATTACCTGTATGGTACAAGGTGCACCATTTACACCGATCACAGGAGTCTCGAGCATATCTTCAAACAAAAGGAGTTGAACATGCGTCAACGTCGATGGGTTGAGCTATTGAATGATTACGAATGCGCAATCAAGTGCCATCCAGGAAAAGCCAATGTTGTGGTTGACGCCCTCAGTCGAAAGGACACTACGCCTAAACGCGTGCGAGCATTACAACTTACCATCCAATCTAGTCTTCCTTCCCAGATACGAGATGCTCAGGAAGAAGCATTGAAACCAGAAAACGTCAGGGCTGAAGCCCTACGTGGCTCAAGGCAACGGTTAGAACAAAAGGCAGACGGCGCCTACTATGTAACAGGATGCATCTGGGTCCCACTCTATGGCAACCTACGAGAGCTTGTGATGGATGAGGCACACAAGTCTCGCTACTCAGTACATCCTGGTTCGGATAAGATGTACCACGATCTCAAAACTACGTACTGGTGGCCTAGCATGAAAGCTCACATAGCAACCTACGTTAGTAAATGTTTGACTTGTGCGAGAGTCAAAGTCGAATATCAGAAACCCTTAGGCCTACTTCAACAACCAGAGATACCACAATGGAAATGGGAGCAGATTTCCATGGATTTCGTTACTGGCCTACCTAGATCTCAACGTGGAAATGATACTATTTGGGTGATCGTGGATCGACTCACAAAGTCTGCACACTTCTTAGCTATCAAGGAAACGGATAAGTTATCCATTCTAGCAGACGTATATCTTAAGGAAGTTGTCTCGAGGCACGGGGTGCCAACCTCTATTATCTCTGATCGTGATGCACATTTTACTTCTGAATTGTGGCAAGCAATGCACAAATCTTTTGGCTCTCGTTTAGACATGAGCACCGCTTATCATCCACAAACGGATGGGCAGTCTGAACGCACCATCCAAACCCTTGAAGACATGCTTAGGGCATGTGTGATTGACTTTGGAAACGGCTAGGAAAAGCATCTGCCATTAGTGGAATTTTCGTATAATAACAGCTACCACACAAGCATTAAAGCTACTCCGTTTGAGGCATTGTACGGGCGTAAATGCCGATCACCTCTTTGTTGGGCAGAGGTGGGGGATAGTCAGATCACTGGTCCAGAACTTGTGGTAGACACAACAGAAAGGATTGCTCAAATACGACAACGAATGGCGGCAGCTCATGACCGTCAGAAAAGCTACGCTGATAAGGGCAGGAAACCACTCGAATTCCAGGTTGGGGATCGAGTGCTACTCAAAGTCTCACCCTGGAAGGGTGTAGTTCGTTTTGGCAAACGAGGCAAGCTTAATCCACGATATGTCGGACCGTTCGAAATCATAGAGAAAATAGGCAAGGTGGCCTACAAACTAAACCTACCAGTAGAACTCAGTGCAGTTCACAACGTTTTTCACGTGTCGAATCTGAAGAAGTGTCTGTCAGATGAGACCCTCATAGTTCCTTTGAAGGAGCTCACTATCGACGATCAGTTACGATTCGTTGAGGAACCAGTTGAAATCACGGACCAAGACGTTAAGGTCCTCAAGCATACCAGAATACCTCTTGTTCGAGTTCGTTGGAACTCCCGTCGTGGCCCAGAGTTCACCTGGGAACGCGAAGATCAAATGAAACAAAAGTATCCCCAATTGTTCGCAAACAGTACAACCACTACTGAGGCTGAAGCTACTGCGGAATTTCGGGATGAAATTCCAGATCAACGGGGGGAGGATGTGACACCCCAGGAAAACCAGGAAAACCATACAACTTAACTAGCTACCTCAGTGAGTACGTACCAAATTTCGGGACGAAATTTCTTTCAACTTGGGGATAATGTGACAACTCGTATTTCAGAACCTATCTTTGTGTTAATGTAACGTATGTGAATCCTATGAGATTATATGAACCTTGATTGATTAATGAAATGTTATGTCTGATATGTGTTTATGTGTAACGAATGTATGTATATACACGAACCGATCGCACAACAACCCGATCGCACAAGCCCATTCGGGCTACACAACTTGTACTCGAACCAAAAGGGCAGCCCAAGTTTGGGTCCGGCCCATTTCCCCATGCGCATACACATGAACTTAGGAGATTTATTTCTCATTTGTTACAAAACAAGAACACACACCAAACCCTAATATCTCTCTCTCTCTCTCCCTCACGAACTCGACGGCAGCCACACCCCTCCTTTCCATCGAAGACTTCCTGGATTTGGATCATCCTTGTGTTATATCGGTTAGTGTTTTAATCATTAATTGCATAATAGATGATGTGTTGGCCTACATGATGAGCTAGGGAGGTTATGTGTTTGATTACGATTTATGTTCATAATAATCGGCTCACATGTGTACTTGATGATATTCATATGAATCGGATTTCATGATCTAGATGTAGAACCGAATATATACAATTGGCTGTTGTGATTTGATAATCGAAGTGGTTGCATGATGGTTAGGATTGCATATTGATATAAAAGTTCACTAATCTAATGATCCGGATTGAACGTTGATTATTGCTCATGACTATGATTAATTAGGGTTTATACGAATCACATGAGGATTGCTTGAATTTGATCGATTATTGGTTTGGATGGAAACTGTTGATTGTGTTGATTGTTAAATTGCAAATATGGAAACTGTTAATTTGGTCAAACGAATTGATTTGGAACTAGTAACTGACTTGCATGATTTTAGGGAATCATAAAACCAATCGCACAAGTTTGTTGGTCGTACAAGATCAGGTCACACAAGACCTGATCTGATCACACAAGCTCCCAATCGAACAAGATAGGATACAACTGATTAAACACAGTGTACAACACAGCATTTGCATGATCGCACAAGACCTTGTGGATCGCACAAGACAGTGCCGATCGCACAAGGCTTGGGCCACACACGAACCACTTGGACTTTTACACAGTTGGGCCTCAAGGCCCAATCCCAATCGCACAAGGACTGGTCAGTCGCACAAGACCATCCAAACCGCAGAAGACTTGTGTTATTTGTTTGGGCCGTTTACATGATGGACTACTTATGTTTTATTGGGCCGGGTATCTTTGGGCTTCATTGGGTGAATCGCACAAGGCTGTTAGACTTGTGCGAGCCCAATCTTTTGAATCGTACAAGTATGAATATGTTATGTTATGTTATGTACTTGATAGTTATGTGTTGCCATGATCAATACGTGCTCGTAACCTGTGAACTTGTGTGAAACTTATGTGCACTACTTGAAACCAAAACCTGACTTGTATGGTAACCATGTTAGGACGTGGTTGACCACATAGCTCAAGTAACCTTTTCGTGTATCTGCCGAGCAAACCAAGGTGAGTTCACACTCTATCCAAGGCATGGGATTCCCAAGGGTTGGGAATGGGTTAAAGAACTGAACGGTAACTACAAACTTGCATATTCCCCATACAACAGGATACGTACGGTCATAAGACCATCACTCTATCACTTGAAGTCCCTCAATTATCGACTTAATCGCCGAGGCCTATGGCGAGCGGGTCATTAGTTAATGGCGCTATTAGGTTTAACAAACCTCACACCGTGCCAATCGGACGGGCGTGTACTAATGGACTATGGCCAAAGGGTCAATGCTGATAGACATTGACTTAGGGCACCTCTTACATTTTCATAGCAGTCGATACACGTGGTCTAGTAACATATGGGAAGCCCCCACTAATCTTCGCAAACATGTCAGGGTGACCGCGATACGAATCAATACAATACATGGTTTACAAAACGAACATACGATTTACGAAACGAATGCTATCACTAAACAACCAACTGTGAACTCGCTCAACTTTGTTGTTGATTCGTTGCTACATGCCTTGCAGGTCGTTAGGTACTCATGGAGCTTGCAGAGGGAGGCGCGATCGTTGTGGGACATGGCAGTGTGTGCGATGCTAAAAACATTTCTTTAATTCATACTTAATACTTACTTTGGGTTTTACAATTATGCTTCCGCTAAACACTTAACTACGTTTTTGATTTGAAACACCTTTCATATTGCGTGGTTGAATTTTATTTATTTCTATTATGTTCAATATGATTGGTGGCTTGATCCTGGTCAGTCACGTTTCCAAGCGGTGATACTCCGCATGTGGATTTTGGGGGTGTGACACGAAATGAAGCACTTGCAACTCAGATCGTCCTCTGGTGCGAAAATTGAAGATAATGATGTCACTTTTCCCTTCACAAGTTCACCCATTGCCCGATTTAAATTCTAATAATACAGATAATTTTAGTTTTTTATTCAAGAGATTGAGTGATGGTATAGTGAATTAAAGAGAGAGAGAGAGAGACGTGTTTCATGATTGTATCTGGGTCTGGGTATCTTCCCACTATCTTCATGACAAAATGTTTGATCCATATGTACATCAGGTGTTCGAAAATACAGTATGCCCACAAGGTGTTTGACAGAATGGCTCAAAGAGAAGCTATTTCTTAGAACGCTATGGTTTTCGGGTATGCTGGGATTCGGAATATAGGTATTGCTAAGAATATGTTCGATTCAATGCCAAAGAGAGATGGGGTTTCATGGAACGCGTTGATTTCAGGAATTTGACCCACTCCTTATCTTGGCCTATCCTGACCCATTGGTTTTTCTTTCAGTTTTAAATTTACCCATCCTGACTCCTTTAACTATAAAGTCTTATCCAACTTAACCCATTGCATAGTTTTTTTTTGTACCCAAACCAACCCAAACTTTCTTAGTTGGGTCCATTTTGCCACCTCTAAGTATAAGGGTTGGTTATGTTAGGATTAGAAGTTACCGGTAAACATATGGGCTTGTAAACAATTAGGCTAAATTTTTAAGGTGTGCAGATTGCATGTTCAAAGCCACCTATATAAACCCACTTGTTTACACGTTCTCACAATGTCACACCCCGATATTTCCACGTATTACCGGTCGGCCCGGTGGGGAATATCGTGACGTAGTTGATATCATCATAGTCAATAATCACAGTTTAATGCACAGCGGAAGTCTTGGAAGAAAATAATAATACAAACCGAAATGCAAAGTATAATAAAATATTATACAAATGGTTGTATGTGGATCCACAGGTGTAACACCTCGTAAAATCACGACCAATATAATAAAGACACGTGTCATGGACTTTAAACATGTAATGGATTGATCTTGAGGGACTAAAGTTGTCAAACAATGTAAATATGCAAGTAAAAGGATCAAACATGTCATCATGCCAAACTCGTGCCTCTGAATGACCTCATAGGATGCTCGTATTCTTTGATGAATAAAATTATCGGACATTGAAAACCGTTTGCGCTTAAATTCAAAACTTTATGAAGCATAGGGGTTAAAAGTGTCAACATGTTAAATGTTACCTCTGAATGACCTTTAACGAACCCAAAAGCATTGTAATAATTATATATTTGGTTCCCAAGAATATTGGATATTAATTTTGTGGAGTTTCAAAGAAAACAAGACTTTTCGGGTGATCGTACAACTAACCGGGAGCTTAACGGAGTTAGTTTATGACCTAAGGCCCTTAAAAGTTAACTTTGGGGGTCAAAAGTGCAATAAATGAAAGTTAAATAAACTTATTATGAACCAGGGACCAAAACTGCAATAAATGAAACTTGTTTTCCGGTCATAGGGGAGCGTTGCGGCCCGCGTAGACTCCTTAAGAGTCTTACTCGGCCCGCGTAAGAGTGCCAGATACAGAAAAATCAGGACAGCTGCATGTTCAGCCTGTTGCACCGCCTTTGCATGCTTGTTTTTGATTCCAGGGTCTGAGCTAACAATTTTTCATGCACTAGGGACACCTAGTAACATCTGGGATCAATGTAGGGGCATGTGGATTGATCTTGGAGCTCTAGAAATCCTATATAAGGTTCTTCACTTGTCATTTGCACACTTGAAATTTTATTTCAAAACTCACTCTTTGGAGCCTCTTGGAGCTCAAGGAAGTTTTCTAAAGCTCCATACTCATGTTAAGTACCCTAGTAAGTGTTCTTAGCTCCCTAAGTTCAAGTTTTATTAGTTTAATGACCAAAAGTCAAAGCCATCGTAATTAAGCTTTCACTTAGTGATTAATCACTAATGGTCCAGCCATTATTCGAATTGAAAGTGGCTATAAGTTGGTAATTATGTAGATAATAAACCCTTAAGAGGGCACCTACTGATTATCATTCTAACTTGGTCAATTGTCGGGTCAAACTTATTTATAAAAATTCAACAAAAGCTATTTTTACAAATAAATTCATAACTGATAATGTAGAAGTTATGGAACATGTTTAAACACTAAAATAACATGGTAAATAATATAAGAACATGTTTAGGCATGTTCAACCCGACAATTCTAAGTTTAGGCTCGGTTCGCAACCAAAAGTCGTAAAAGTAGATTTTGCTTTGACTTTCAGTTCTGACCCGATTTAGCTTGTTTTAGATATGCCTTAGGGTTCCTTTAGGACCATATTATGGGTTAGTATAACCCCCTAAGGTTATACAACTTGGTTCCCATTAAATCTGATTCATATGCATGTTTCCGTTAATTGCTTAATTGTTGACCATTATGCCCTTTTGATATAAAAACGAGATTTTTGAAAATGTGAGAGAACTAAAACCTTTATTACTGATATTTAAGTGTGTCCAAAAAATTTGACATCAGTTTATGGTCTAAATTAGGACTTATGCTCAATATCGTAAATTAAAAGCTTTTTATTAATTAATCGTTATTTTCGGCATAAAACCTATTTAAACCCAAATTTTGTCACCAAACTTTCTACCCACTGATGTAATATAATATTTAGGAATTTTTGGAAATTTTTGTTAAATTTTAAACTGATCATAACATAGGGTTCTTGCATTGACTCGGTAATTGACGGTTATGCCCCTTTTGCTAATAAAATGAGTTTTACACATCCTTTACATATCAAACATTTTACTACTGATTTTATATATTAAATAATTTATTTTAAACAGTAAAGGCATTTAAAAATCTCAGATTTCATTAATCAACCCGAATATCGTCAAATACCGACTTTTATGCGATTTAGGCGCATAGTATAGGGCTTAAAACCATAGTTAGCACCTAAGACTTGTTACCTACTGATGTTATGAATAAATTTTCATAATTTAACAATAAGTAAATGTTTTAAACTCAGATTTCCAAATTTGACCCTTAAAACATATGTGAAATGACCAAAATGCCCCTTCGGTGCATAGTTTGGTCATAAAAGATAAATTTCACATATATATGATATCTTACTGATATAACTTATAAAAAATAAATATTTTTACTGATCATTTTAGACCAGAACCTCAGATTACTATTTAACATCTTTTATAATCTTTAAAATGACCAAAATACCCCTACGGGGCTTAAATAGATTTTAAATTTGTTTTGGGCATAATGGAAGGTATCCTACTGATATCATAACACATTTTAAGCATATTAACTTAGGGAACCTGTTCATGACTCATTTGGTTACCCGTTATGCATTTTTTGCGTTCGGTACGGTTTATGTAACTAGTTTGCATAAATTAACAGAAACTGGTCAAACCTTATCATTTTCACTTCAAAATCCAGAATGTGTTTAGTTTGCCCATATTAAACAACTCTTCATACTTGTCGGGTCTAAATCACAATCTAATCCGGTCTTCGCTTAATCTAGCGTTTTGAACCGTATACCTTTCTTTAAAACTAACCGGTCTAAGTTATAGCATAAATAAGACCCGTTAGGAATCTAATAGGTTATTAAAAACCTTCGTTCCAGATTAGGAGCCCGGTAAAAGCTATCTGTACTTGCTGATTGACATACAGCTGGGATAAAAATTATATTTTTGCTCAGGTAAATACTTTTAACTTATTTTCCCTTATACGGGCTTGGGGTACGGTATTTAATAATACCGCTTGGTCGGGTATTGAATTTTTAATCGAATAATGGTTAAATCATTGAGATAACCCGTTTAATCTGTTTTGTTTATTTTAAGCCTTTGGGGGGTTAATGACCATGTCCTGGATATCCTCGGCTCATTCACTGAAAGGGCCACGACTTAAGCACGGGGTGCAGGCATACACCTGCCGGTGCGTATGTAAAAAGATATACCCGCTTGTTGAGAATAACTCCCCGTGGGTTTATATTATGTGGTGTGTCTATTAATCTTGTTCCGGCTTCTATCTCGGATCCTGAATGTATAATAAACATATGAATCTTTTACAAGATTATTTTTTTAATAATTATCCCAAGTTATAAAAGAATATTTGTGCCTTGTGCATTTAAATAAATTTTCTTAAATATTTTCAAAAGTGTCGGTTAATTGTATTTACCAGTGTAAACTGACGTATTTTCAAAAAGGTTAAGTGCAGGTACTAAGCGTAATGGGCTGGAACTCCTGAGTGAATAAATAAAGAGTCTTGCAAGCTTTTATCACTTTAAGTCTGTTGAACAATACTTCTTTTGTTTTGATCCGCCTGTGGATCCATCTTACAATCCGTTGTAATTTTTTATGTTACTTTCAATCGGTTTGTATAATTATTAATTTTAGACTTCCGCTGTGCATTAAACTGTGATTATTGACCATGATGATATCAACTACGTCATGATACTCCCCACCAGGCCCACCGGTAATACGTGGAAATATCGGGGTGTGACATGTTGGTATCAGAGCCAACATTGAGTGAATTAAACACTAGCCTTTTGTGTTTAATCTCAATGACACAGTTTGCACATTCCTTGACCTCCGAGTCTAGGCTAACGACATAGGACTAATACTAATCTTATTGCTTTCTTTTGTTTGTTTTGACAGGAACATAAGAAAATACCGCCATGATTCAGAAGAGGAGGACGAGGCAAGGCGCCAATCACTGCTACTAATGACCACGAGGCTGGGCCATCACACCGGCGAACTCCTTTAGCAACTTTAAGCTCAAGTCCCCACGAGGATTGGAGGACTTACCTGGAGCCTGCAAGATGCTCTGTCTCGCTTAGTTCATCACCATCATACCACGACTCATTCGGGCTCCACCAGAACAACGAGTCCGACCACTCGCGCCACTCCTACCTCCCGTTGCAGCGTTCGGGTTCTCACCAGGCTTTTCTGGACCCGACCCCCTACTTTCAGAGCCGGTTCAATCCGGCAAACATGAGTGAAGAACCAATGGGCCATAACCCATTGGGACCAGAAGACCACTCTCCTGGAGCCCAGGATATGGATATGGATGAAGACCTGGACCTGGAGATGCCAACAGGGACGCCCACGCATCCCATCGAGATTTCTGACGGATCATCTTTTAATGGTTCGCCATACCGGGGCCAGACAGCTTTGCAGAAAGGTGTGCCACATACCACTGGGAGTTTACTTCCCCTTACAATCCACCTCAACAGCAGCAACATGATCCCTCTGAGGATTCGTGTTTCTAGGCGGTTACGCCACCGCCACCGCCGCCTCCAGAGCAGCAGCCGCCGAGGCAAAGAAGATCCGGTGCATGGATGTCCGTGCGAAGAGGGGATTTTCATTTCAGCACCCCTCAACACTCCAGTGGCAGCCACTACCTGCCGTTTCTAAAGTCGACTCTCCGCCAGTTGCACCACCGCCACCACACATGGGTTATGATAACCCAATTCTCTTTTACGCCGGTGCAGTAGCGTATAACCCTTTTGAGCAGCCAACTTATCCTGGCAGCAATTACTACAATGCCCCCGATGTTGACCCGTATCTCGTAGCGGCAAACTACAATGCTCTTCATCCTGAAGGACCCTTTCAAGCTTCATACCAAACAGGGTACCCAGCCTATGGGTATCAATACCCACCACCTCCTCAACCTCTGCAGCAGCAGCAGCCGCAGCCACCACAGATCCAACCACCGCAGCAGCAGGAGATCCTTCAGAGGTTGAACCAGGTGGAACGTGATGTTCAGGTGGAGCGTAGAAGCCGTCGGGGTCTACTTAAGGGTTTGGCTGATTTAATCAAAGGGAAGAACAGAAGAGATTATTGAAATTCCTTATTATTTGTTTTGTAATTTTTAATTTTCAATTAAGTCCCCGTGTGGACATTTATTTATGTACTTAGTCCCTACGAGGACTTGTATTTTCATTTTAGCCCCTGCGTGGGCAAGTTATTTATGTAAAAGTCCCGTTTAGGGCACCTATGTACTCCTTTTAAATTTAATGGAATATTTTGATTTTAAAATTTTCATTTGTCATCACATGTATGAATATAATATATGAAATAAATCAAATATAATTCCTTTTTGTAATTGATCTGCTATTAATTATTAAATCTGGTAAAAACCTAGCCCATATGTCATTCTAAGACAGGGCCATGATGGTAGTCCCTTTTTAAGATTCAAATCCTTGTTAACATCTGAAAATATGTTAACACTCCTGGCAAATGTGATTCGATAAAATCACACAAGTCATCCCTATATTGGATTCTTCTAATTCCTTTTCTCTATTTATTATTTAAACATCCATTAGTGATGAAATGCCTACGGGCCACACTTATTGTCCTATAAGACAAAAAGATAGTCGTAGTCTACGACTCCCTGTCAAGAAAAGGTAATGAACTACGTTCAAACCTAAATGCTTTGATTCTATAAAATCATGGCTTATGAATTAAAATTGTCCTTGTGACTAGGCCTTTTGTATGCCACCCTATTATCCTTAATAGTTTATAACTGGATAAAATATAATAAAAATTTAAATAAATTAAATTAACTAATATGGCTTAAGATTTCCATGGTTAATGAATTGCCATAAATGATAATTCCATAATAGACTTCTGAATGAATCATTATTAATATTTTATGTAGCAATCAAGCTACCTGGCCGGATCAGAGAATCTAGTAACACGAGCCATGGACAGGCAATTCAAAGAATCTAGTGGCACTTGTAGCAAGACCCTATCAATAGCTCATTCAAAGCCACCATCTAAGTCGCACGCATCACACAGAGACGATTCCCGTCACTCATTGAATCAGAGGAGTATTCCATCTAAGAAGGTTGTGCTCAATCAAGAGCCACGTGTTAAAACCTGTTCATATAAGTATTTCGTCTCCTGCAAGCCAAGAGACTTCACAGGGGAGAAAGGAGCCATTGATTGCATGACGTGGCTAGATGAGATGGATACAGTGGTTGATATTAGTGGTTGTGTAGAATAGGACATTGTGAAGTTTGTTTCACAATCATTCAAAGGTGAAGCTCTAGCTTGGTGGAGATCGTTAATCCAAGCTACTAGAAAGATTCCATTGTATAATCTGACGTGGGATCAGTTTGTTGCTTTAATCAAAGAAAATATCTGTCCTCAACATGAAGTTGAGAAAATTGAGACTGACTTCTTGACCTTGGTCATGAAGAACTTGGATTGTCAGGCATACCTTACCAGTTTCAACACCATGTCTCGATTGGTTCCGTACTTGGTCACGCCAGAACCGAAGCGTATAACTCGTTTTATTGGAGGTCTAGCCCCAGAAATTAAAGCTAGTGTGAAAGCATCTAGACCTACCACATTCAGGTCTGTGGCTGATTTGTCTTTATCTCTTACTCTCGATGCGGTCAGGTAGAGATCGCTTAAGAATTCTGACGAGGGGAAAAGGAAACGTGAGGATGAGAACTCACGCCGTTCTGATAAGAAACATAAGGGGAACTCTGAGAACAAGTAGGGTTCCGGATTTAAAAAGGATAGTCAGCAGTCGAGTGAAAAACCCAAGTGTAAAACCTGCAAGAAACGTCATCTAGGGAAGTGCAGGTTCGAATCGAAATCCCAATCGCAGCCCAGAGCTTGTGGGATCTGCAAATCAAGTGAGCATAAAACGTTGGATTGCAAGAAGATAAAGGATGCGACTTGTTACAACTGTATCGAGAAGGGGCATATCAAGTCTAATTGCCCAAAGTATGCAAAGAAACCTGAAGAGGGTAAAAAGACCAATGCTCGGGTTTTTCAAATGAATGCTCAAGAAGCGGTTCAGAACGACAATGTGATAACAGGTACCTTTCTTATCAATGATGTGTATGCTAGAGTATTGTTTGATTCGGGTGCAGACAAATATTTTGTGGATAATAAGTTTTGTAAGTTATTAAATCTGCATGTTAAAAATCTAAGCATAAAGCATGAGGTAGAATTAGCCGATGGTTCTTTAGAGACCGCGTCAACAGTTCTAGATGGATGTTTTATATCCATTAGGAACCATTCTTTTCCGCTTTCTTTGCTTCCATTGAAATTAGCAGGATTCGACATAGTAATAGGCATGGATTGGTTATCTCATAACCAAGCTCAGATCGTTTGTGATAAGAAACAAGTGGTTATCAAGACTCCTTATGGTGAACCGTTAACAATACAAGGAGATACTCAGCACGGGTTACCTAAGCAAGTGTCCTTTCTTAAAGCATCAAGGTGTATGAAGAAAGGATGTGTCATTTACATGGCACAGTTAACCATTGATGAACCAAAGCCCAAGATTGAAGACATCCCGTTATTTCTGAATATCCAGAAGTATTCCCTGAAGAACTACCTGGTTTACCCCTAGATAGGCAAGTGGAGTTCAGAATCGATATCATTCCTGGAGCTGCACCAATTGCAAGAGCACTTTATCGGTTGGCACTAACTGAGATGAAAGAGTTAAGGACTCAGTCGGATGATTTGTTGACGAAGGGTTTTATTCGAACTAGCTCGTCCCCTTGGGGAGCACCGATTCTGTTTGTGAAAAAGAAGGATGGCTCGATGCGTCTATGCATCGATTATCGCGAGCTGAATAAAGTAACAATCAAGAACAGGTATCCATTACCCAGGATCGACGATCTGTTCGATCAACTGCAAGGGGCAAGTTACTTCTCCAAGATTGATTTAAGGTCAGGTTACCATCAGCTAAAGGTAAGAGACGAAGATGTGCATAAGATTGCATTCAGGACTCGTTATGGTCACTATGAGTTCTTGGTGATGCCTTTCGGGCTCACTAATGCACCAGCAGCATTCATGGATCTCATGAATCGCGTTTGCAAACCATACTTGGATAAGTTTGTCATTGTATTCATTGATGACATTCTTATCTACTCGAAGAATCAAGCCGATCATGAAAGACATCTTCGATGTATCCTTAAACTTCTACAACAAGAGAAGCTCTACGCCAAGTTTTCAAAATGTGAGTTTTGGCTTCGTGAAGTTCAATTTCTTGGACATGTGGTAAGCGAGTGTGGTATCCAGGTAGATCCCGCTAAGATTGAAGCCATTATGAATTGGCAAGAACTAAATACGCCCCCAGAGATACGCAACTTTTTGGGTCTAGCAGGTTATTATAGACGTTTCATTGAAGACTTTTCAAGGATTGCTGCACCCCTAACTTCGTTGACTCGCAAGAATATAAAGTTTGATTGGGGTCCTAAGCAACAAGAATCCTTTGATATTCTTAAACAGAAATTAAGCAATGCACCTGTGTTGACATTGCCAGAAGGTATTGAAGAATTTGTGGTTTATTGCGACGCATCACACACAGGTATGGGATGTGTGCTTATGCAGAAGGGCAAAGTTATTGCATATGCTTCCCGACAATTAAAGGTGCACGAGAAGAATTACACCACCCACGATTTGGAGTTGGGTGCCGTTGTATTTGCTTTGAAGATTTGGAGGTATTACCTTTATGGGACTAAGTGCGTGATCTATTCTGACCTTTATGGGACTAAGTGCGTGATCTATTCTGATCATAAGAGCCTTCAGCATCTGTTTAACCAGAAGGATCTTAACATGAGACAGCGTCGATGGATGGAAACGCTGAATGATTATGATTGTGAAATCAGATATCATCCAGGCAAGGCGAATGTAGTCGCCGATGCCTTGAGCAGAAAAGAAAGGGTTAAGCCTATTAGAATCAATGCCAAGAGCATTGAGTTAAATAGCAGCTTGAATGAAAGGTTGTTAGCCGCTCAAAAGGAAGCCGTATTAGAAGCTAACTATCCGAATGAGAAATTAGGCATAACTGCTGAACAGTTGTCGTATGGCAAGGATGGAATTCTAAGATTGAACGGGCGAATATGGGTTCCAATCTATGGAGGACTTAGGGATGTGATCCTTCAAGAAGCCCATAGTTCCAAGTATTCTGTTCATCCTGGCAGTGATAAGATGTACCAGGATTTAAAGGCAAATTATTGGTGGATAGGTTTGAAGAAATCTATAGCCACTTATGTGGCAAAATGTTTGACGTGCGCGCAAGTTAAAGTATAGCATCAAAAGCCGTCAGGTTTGCTTCAACAGCCTGAACTTCCCACATGGAAATGGGAAATGGTAACCATGGATTTTATCACTAAGTTACCGAAGACAAAGCAAGGAAATGATACTATTTGGGTTATAGTCGACAGGTTGACTAAGTCAGCCCACTTCTTGCCGATTAAAGAAACTCACAGCTCCGACAAGTTAGCTCAGCTTTACGTGGATGAGATTGTATCTCTTCACAGAGTGCCAGTATCTATTATCTCTGATAGGGATACAAGATACACATCGCATTTTTGGAAAAGCTTTCAGCAATCTTTAGGCACTCGATTAAATTTCAGCACTGCATATCATCCTCAAACGGATGGACAAAGCGAGCATACAATTCAAACACTCGAGGATATGCTTAGGGCTTATGTCGTTGATTTAGGTGGAAGTTGGGATGACCATCTTCCGTTGATTGAATTTTCATACAATAATAGCTATCATTCACGTATTCAAGAAGCACCTTTCGAAGCCTTGTACGGAAGAAAGCGTAAAACGCCAGTTTGTTGGGCGGAAGTTGGATATGTCCAACTATCAGGACCAGATATAGTTCTGGAGATGACAGATAAGATCGTGCAAATCCGTGATCGTCTCAAAGCTGTCAGGGATAGGCAGAAAAGCTATGCGGATAAAAGGTGTAAACCTCTGAAATTCGAGGTAGGTGACAAGGTGTTACTTAAGGTATCACCCTGGAAAGGGGTAATTCATTTTGGCAAGAAGGGCAAGTTGAGCCCTAGATACATAGGACGATTCGAGATCATCAAATGTGTCAGGACTGTAGCTTAAAAGCTAAATCTGCCTGAAGAGCTCAGTGGAATCCAAAATGTGTTCCACATCTGCAATTTGAAGAAATGTCTAGCCGATGAATCTCTAGCAATGTCGCATAAGGACGTGCAGATAGATGAGAGCTTAAAGTTCGTTGAAAAACCTTTGTCGATCGAGGATCGACAGTTTAAGAAGCTTCGAAGAAAGCATGTATCGATTGTAAAGGTAAAGTGGGAGTGGGAGGTTGAATCCACAATGAAACAAAGTACCCACATTTATTTCAGTAAATCTCAAGGTTGAGATTTCTTTTAAGGGGGTGAGGATGTAACACCTCGTAAAATCACGACCAATATAATAAAGACACGTGTCATGGACTTTAAACATGTAATGGATTGATCTTAAGGGACTAAAGTTGTCAAACAATGTAAATATGCAAGTAAAAGGATCAAACGTGTCATCATGCCAAACTCGTGCCTCTGAATGACCTCATAGGATGTTCGTATTCTTTGATGAATAAAATGATCGGACATTGAAAACCGTTTGCGCTTAAATTCAAAACTTTATGAAGTATAGGGGTTAAAAGTGTCAACATGTTAAATGTTACCTCTGAATGACCTTTAACGAACCCAAAAACATTGTAATAATTATATATTTGGTTCCCAAGAATATTGGATATTAATTTTGTGGAGTTTCGAAGAAAACAAGACTTTTCGGGTGATCGTACAACTAACCGGGAGCTTAACGGAGTTAGTTTATGACCTAAGGCCCTTAAAAGTTAACTTTGGGGGTCAAAAGTGCAATAAATGAAAGTTAAATAAACTTATTATGAACCAGGGACCAAAACTGCAATAAATGAAACTTGTTTTTCGGTCATAGGGGAGCGTCACGGCCCGCGTAAGAGTGCCAGATGCAGAAAAATCAGGACAGCTGCATGTTCAGCCTGTTGCACCGCCTTTGCATGCTTGTTTTTGATTCCAGGGTCTGACCCAACAGTTTTTCATGCACTAGGGACACCTGGTAACATCTGGGATCTATGTAGGGGCATGTGGATTGATCTTGGAGCTCTACAAATCCTATATAAGGCACTTGTTCTTCACTTGTCATTTGCACACTAAAAATTTTATTTCAAAACTCACTCTTTGGAGCCTCCTGGAGCTCAAGGAAGTTTTCTAAAGCTCCATACTCGTGCTAAGTACCCTAGTAAGTGTTCTTAGCTCCCTAAGTTCAAGTTTTATTAGTTTAATGACCAAAAGTCAAAGCCATCGTAATTAAGCTTTGACTTAGTGATTAATCACTAATGGTCCAACCATTATTCAAATTGAAAGTGGCTATGAGTTGGTAATTATGTAGGTAATAAACCCTTAAGAGGGCACCTACTGATTATCACTCTAACTTGGTCAATTGTCGGGTCAAACTTATTAATAAAAAGTCAATAGAAGCTATTTTTACAAATAAATTCATAAATGATAATGTAGAAGTTATGGAACATGTTTAAACACTAAAATAACATGGTAAATAATATAAGAACATGTTTAGGCATGTTCAACCCGACAATTCTAAGTTTAGGCTCGGTTCGCAACCGAAAGTCGCAAAAGTAGACTTTTGCTTTGACTTTCAGTTCTGACCCGATTCAGCTTGTTTTAGATATGCCTTAGGGTTCCTTTAGGACCATATTATAGGTCAGTATAACCCTCTGAGGTTATACAACTTGGTTCCTATTAAATCTGATTATGCATGTTTCCGTTAATTGCTTAATTGTTGACCATTATGCCCTTTTGATATAAAAACGATATTTTTGAAAATGTGAGAGGACAAAAA
Organism: Helianthus tuberosus; assembly: GCA_030545235.1. NCBI lineage: Eukaryota > Viridiplantae > Streptophyta > Magnoliopsida > Asterales > Asteraceae > Helianthus > Helianthus tuberosus. The sequence goes on from CM060406.1 coordinate 69,158,830, forward strand.
CCTTTATTACTAATATTTAAGTATGTCCTAAAAATCTAAATTAGGAGTTATGCTCAATATCGTAAATTGAAAGCTTTTTATTAATTAATCGGCATTTTCGGCATAAAACCTATTTAAACCCAAATTTTGTCACCAAACTTTCTACCCATTGATGTAATATAATATTTAGGGATTTTTGGAAATTTTTGTTAAATTTTAAACTGATCATAACATAGGGTTCTTGCATTGACTCGGTAATTGACGGTTATGCCCTTTTTGCTGATAAAATGAGTTTTACACATCCTTTACATATCAAACCTTTAACTACTGATTTTATATATTAAATAAGTCATTTTAAACAGTAAAGGATGATAAAAATCTCAGATTTCATTAATCGACCCGAATATCGTCAAATACCGACTTTTATGCGATTTAGGCGCATAGTATGGCTTAAAACCATATTTACCACCTAATACTTGTTACCTACTGATATTATGAATAAATTTTCATACTTTAACAGTAAGTAAATGTTTTAAACTCAGATTTCCAAATTTGACCCTTAAAACATATGTGAAATGACCAAAATGCCCCTTCGGTGCATAGTTTGGTCATAAAAGATAAATTTCACATATATATGATATCTTACTGATATAACTTATAAAAATAAATATTTTTACTGATCATTTTAGACCAGAACCTCATATTACTATTTAACATCTTTTATAATCTTTAAAATGACCAAAATACCCCTACGGGGCTTAAATAGATTTTAAATTTGTTTTGGGCATAATGGAAGGTATCCTACTGATATCATAACACATTTTAAGCATATTAACTTAGGCAACCTGTTCATGACTCATTTGGTTACCCGTTATGCACTTTTCGCGTTCGGTACGGTTTATGTAACTAGTTTGCATAAATTAACCGAAACGGGTCAAACCTTATCATTTTCACTTCAAAATCCAGAATGTGTTTAGTTTGCCCATATCAAACAAGTCTTCATACTTGTCGGGTCTAAATCACAATCTAATCCGGTCTTCGCTTAATCTAGCGTTTTGAACCGTATACCTTTCTTTAAAACTAACCGGTCTAAGTTATAGCATAAATAAGACCCGCTAGGAATCTAATAGGTTATTAAAAACCTTCGTTCCAGATTAGGAGCCCGGTAAAAGCTATCTGTACTTGTTGATTGATATATAGTTGGGATAAAAATTATATTTTTGCTCAGGTAAATACTTTTAACTTATTTTCCCTTATACGGGCTTGGGGTACGGTATTTAATAATACCGCTTGGTCGGGTATTGAATTTTTAATCGAATAATGGTTAAATCATTGAGATAACCCGTTTAATCTGTTTTGTTTATTTTAAGCCTTTGGGGGGTTAATGACCATGTCCTGGATATCCTCGGCTGATTCATTGAAATGGCCACGACTTAAGCACGGGGTGTAGGCATACACCTGCCGGTGCGTATGTAAAAAGATATACCCGCTTGTTGAGAATAACTCTCCGTGGGTTTATATTATGTGGTGTGTCTATTAATCTTGTTCCGGCTTCTATCTCGGATCCTGAATGTATAATAAACATATGAATCTTTTACAAGATTATTTTTTTAATAATTATCCCAAGTTATAAAAGAATATTTGTTCCTTGTGCATTTAAATAAATTTTCTTAAATATTTTCAAAAGTGTCGGTTAATTGTATTTACCAGTGTAAACTGACGTATTTTCAAAAAGGTTAAGTGCAGGTACTAAGCGTAATGGGCTGGAACTCCTGAGTGAATAAATAAAGAGTCTTGCAAGCTTTTATCACTTTAAGTCTGTTGAACAATACTTCTATTGTTTTGATCTGCCTATGGATCCATCTTACAATCCGTTGTAATATTTTATGTTACTTTCAATCGGTTTGTATAATTATTACTTTTAGACTTCCGTTGTGCATTGAACTGTGATTATTGACCATGATGATATCAACTACGTCACGATACTCCCCATCGGGCCCTCCGGTATTACGTGGAAATATCGGGGTGTGACAACAGGCGGATCTAAAACATAAAGTAAAATATTGTTCGACAGACTTTAAACACTAAGAACTTGCAAGATTCTTTAATTAGTGCCCAGGAGCTTCCAGCCAATTTCGTTTAGTACTTGCCACTTAGTCTTTTTGAAAAATACGTCAGTTTACACTGGTAAATACAATTAACTGACTCTTTTGAAAAAAAATTATGAAAATTGATTTAAATGCACAAGGCACAAATATTCTTTTATAACTTGGGACAATTATATAAAATAATCTTGTATACAGATTTACATGTTTGTCGTACGTTCAGGGCCCGGGTTAGAAGCCGAGACAAGATTAATAGACACACCACTAGTATAAGCCCACAAGAAGTTATCCTCACGAGTGGGATACCATTTTACATACGCAACTGTCAGGTGTATGCCTACACCCCGTGCTTAAGTCGTGGCCATTTCAAATGAATGAGCCGAGGATATCCAGGACACAGTTATATAAACCCCCAAATGCTTTGTATCAAACAAAACATATTAAAACAGGTTATCTCAATGATTTAACCACTAATCGATTAAATATTCAATACCCGACCAAGCGGTAATAGTTTACCGTATCCCAAGCCCGTATAAGGGAAAATAAGTTAAAAGTATTTACCTGAGCTTAAAATGTAAAATTTGTATTCTCAGCCGTATATCCTACTCAACAAGTGTAAGTAGATTTTATTGGGCTCCTAATCTGGAACGGAGGTTTTAATAACCTATTAGATTCCTAACGAGTCTTATTTAAGTTGTAACTTAGACCGGTTAGTTTTAAAGAAAAGTTTACGGTACGAAACGCGAGATTAAGCGATGACCGGATTGGAATGCGATTTAGACCCAACAAGTATGAAGACTTGTATAAAATGGGTAAACTAAATACATTCTGGATTTTGAAATAAAAATGATAAGTTTTAACCCGTTTCGGTTAATTTATGCAAACTAGTTACATAAACCGTACCAAACGCGTATATGCATAACGGGTGACCGGATGAGTCAATTTCAAGATCCACAAGATATTATGCTTAAAATATGTTGTGATATCAGTAGGATATCAATAATTATGTCCAAAACGAATTTAAAAGCAATTTAAGCCACGTAAGGGTATTTTGGTCATTTTAAAGTTTATAAAAGGGATTTAATAGTAAACTAAGGTTCTGGTCTTAAACATTCAGTAAAAATATTTATTTTATCATGTTATATAAGTAAGATATCATATATATGTGAGGCTTCCCATTTATGGCCAAACTATGCACCGTAGGGGCATTTTGATCATTTCACATATGTTTTAAGGACCAAATTGGAAATCTGAGTTCAAGACTTATACTTACTGTTAAGATATTAAAATTCATTTTTAAAATCAGTAGGTACCATGTCTTAGGTGCAAGAACTCTATGTTATGGTCAGTATAAAATCTGACAAAAATTTCCAAAATTCCCTAAAAATTATATTAAAATAGTAGGTAATGAGTTTGGAGCCAAAATTTGGGTTTAAATATGATTTATGCTAAAAATGCCATTTAATTAACAATAAGTTTCATTTTACGCTAACTTGCATAACTTTAGTTTGAGACCAAAAACTGATGTCAAATTTTGTGGACATACTTATATTTCAGTAATAAAGTTTTTTGTCCTCTCACATTTTCAAAAATCTCATTTTTATAACATAAGGGCATAATAGTAAACTTTTAAGCAAATAACGGAAACATGCAATGAACTATTATTTCTAAGGGACCATGAAGTATAACCTCAGAGGGTTATTCTAACATATAACATGGTCACAAAGGAATCCTAAGGCATAACTAAACTAAGCTAATTCGGGTCAGAACTGAAAGTCAAAACAAAAGTCTACTTTTGCGACTTTCGGTTGCGAACTGAGCCTAATACTCAGAATTGTCGGGTTGAACATGTCTAAACATGTTCTTATATTATTTACCAAGTTATTTAAGTGATAAAATGTATTTTATAGCTTCTACATTATCAGTTAAGAATTATTTAAAAAAAACTAACTCGTTTGACTTTTCTGTTCATTACTTTGACCCGACAATTGACTAAGTAAACGTGATAATTAGGAGGTGCCCTTTTGAGGGATTATCACCTACTTAATTACCAACGCATAGCCACTTTCAATTCGAATAGTGGCTGGACCGTTAGTGATTAATCACAAAGTCAAAGAATCATTACGATATTTTTGACTTTTGGTCATTAAACTAATAAAAGCTTAACTACAGAAGCTAAGAACGCTTACAAAGGTCCTGAGCACGAAGATTAAACTTAAGAGAGCTTCCTTAATGATCAGGATGCTCCAAAGCTTGAGCAATTGAGAAATGAGAAAATATGAAGTGTGCAAGTGATAAAGCTGCCCAAATGCCTCTATTTATAGTGAATGTGAGCATGTCCAGATCATCCCAGGTGTTATGTGTTGATTCCAGATGAGAACAAGTGTCCAAGGTGGTATTAGAAACCATTAAAGAGTCCATTGTTTCGAGTTGTGAGTGTTTAAAGCTGAATTGGGGGAAGAAGCATGCAGGACCTGCACCTGTGCATGCATTCTATCAAAAACAGGCCGTCGCATCGTGCGACGGCAGGCCATGTTCAGGGTCGCGCAGCGCGAGCCCATGGGGGACTAGTATACCAAGTTTTAAACTTGGCAGAAACAACCGCTGGACCTTTTCAAGTATTAAATCTTTTGTTTTAGGCACAAATAACCCCTCTAGTTAGTATATAAATGATCTTAAGGTTATAATCAAACACCGTTAGGTCCGGTTTCGTTAAATGATAACCGAAAACACTAGTTTCACCATGTTGATGCATTTAACCCTTATTTACGAAAGTTAACGTATTTAATATCAAACGATATCGAAACCTCGTAAATTTTTCGTCACTTATTCTTGAAAGAATAATCACTTGTCACAAAGTCCCGGGTTCGTTAAAAGGTCACTCAGAGGTAGTAATTTAACATGTTGACACGTTTAACCCCCGTGTCTTGTAAACTTTCACTTTCCTTTACAAACGGCTTCATATGTTCCATAATTTATTCGTTTAAGAGTATAAACATCGTGTAGGGTTGTTGAAAGGCATAGTTTTCAAATGTTGACACTTTGGATCCTTTCACACATATCTTTTCCTTGTTTGTCAACTTTAGTCCTTCGAAACCAATTCATCACACGTTTAAAGTTTATGACACGGGTCATTACTATACTAGACATGATTTTTGCGAGGTGTTACATCCTCACCCCCTTAAAAGAAATCTTGACCTCGAGATTTAGTGGAATAGATGAGGGTATTTCTGTTTCATCGTGGATTCAACTTCCCACGTGTATTCTGGGCCTCTACGGGCATCCCATTTTACCTTTACAATTGGCACATTCTTTCTTCGAAGCTTTTTAACCTTTCGATCCTCAATCGACAAAGGTTTTTTTGACAAACTTCAAGCTCTCTTCAATCTGCACGTCCTTATGCGACATTGCTAGCGATTCATCGGCCAGACATTTCTTTAAATTGCAGATGTGGAATACATTGTGTATCCCACTAAGCTCTTCAGGTAGATTCAGCTTGTAAGCTACAGTTCCGATGCATTCGATGATCTCGAATGGTCCTACGTACCTTGGGCTCAGCTTGCCCTTTTTGCCAAAGCGCATCACCCTTTTCAAGGGTGACACCTTGAGTAGTACTTTATCACCAACTTCGAATTTTAGAGGTTTGCGCCTCATGTCTGCATAGCTTTTCTGCCTATCTCTGGCAGCTTTCAAACGATCACAGATCTGAACAATCTTGTCCGTCATCTCCAGGACTATATCAGGTCCTGATAGTTGGGTTTCTCCAACTTCCACCCAACAGACTGTCGTTCTGCATTTCCTTCTATATAAGGCCTCGAAAGGCGCGACTTGGATGCTCGAATGATAACTATTGTTGTATGAAAATTCAATCAAAGGGAGATGGTCATCCCAACTTCCACCCAAATCAATAACACAAGCCCTGAGCATGTCCTCAAGCATTTGAATCATACGCTCGCTTTGCCCATTCGTTTGAGGATGATAAGCAGTACTGAAATTTAAACGAGTGCTAAGAGATTGCTGAAAGCTTTTCCAAAAATGAGATGTGTATCTAGTGTCCCTATCAGAGATAATAGACACTGGCACTCTGTGGAGAGATACTATCTCATCCACATACAGTTGAGCTAGATTATCGGAGCTGTGCGTTTCTTTAATGGGCAAGAAGTGAGCTGACTTGGTCAGTCTGTCTACTATAACCCATATCGTATCATTCCCATGTTTCGTCCTTGGTAACTTAGTAATGAAGTCCATAGTTACCATTTCCTATTTCCAAGTGGGAAGTTCAGGCTGTTGCAGTAAACCTGACGGCTTTTGATGCTCGACTTTAACCTGTGCACACGTCAGACATTTAGCCACATAAGTGGCTATAGATTTCTTCAAACCTATCCACCAATAACTTGCCTTTAGATCCTGATACATCTTATCACTTCCTGGATGGACTGAATATTTTGAACTATGAGCGTCTTGGAGGATCACATCTCTAAGTCCTCCATGGAATGGAACCCAGATTTGACCATTTAATCTAAGGATTTCATCCTTACCATAAGACAATTGATCAGCAGTTACGCCTAACTTCTCATTCGGAAAGCTAGCTTCTAATGTAGCTTCCTTTTGGGCAGCTAACAATCTTTTATTCAAGCTATTCTTTAGTTCAATGCTTTTGGCATTGATCCTGATAGGTTTAATCCTTTCTTTCCTGCTCAAGGCATCAACGACCACATTTGCCTTGCCAGGATGATATCGTATTTCACAGTCATAATCGTTTAATGTTTCCATCCAGCGTCGCTGCCTCATATTAAGATCTTTCTGGTTAAACAGATGTTGAAGGCTCTTGTGATATGAATAGATTACACACTTAGTTCCATATAAGTAATGCCTCCATAATTTTAGTTTAAATACAACGACACCCAATTCCAAATCATGGGTGGTGTAGTTCTTTGCGTGCACCTTCAGTTGACGAGAAGCGTAGGCAATCACCTTGCCATTTTGCATAAGCACACAACCCATACCAGTGTGCGATGCGTCGCAGTACACAACAAACTCTTCAATCCCTTCTGCAATGTCAACACAGGAGCATTGCTTAATTTCTACTTGAGAATCTCAAAAGATTCTTGTTGTTTGGGACCCCAGTCAAACTCTATATTCTTGCGAGTCAACGAAGTCAAAGGTGCAGCAATTCTTGAAAAGTTTTCAATGAAACGTCTGTAGTAACCTGCCAAACCTAAGAAGTTGCGTATTTCTGTGGGCATCTTAGGTGCTTGCCAATTCATAATTGCTTCAATCTTAGCGGGATCCACCTGGATACCACACTCACTTACCACATGTCCAAGAAATTGGACGTCTTGGAGCCAGAATTCACATTTAGAGAACTTTGCGTAGAGCTTTTCTTGTTGCAGAAGTTTAAGAATACACCGGAGATGTTTTTCATGTTCAGCTTGGCTCTTTGAATAAATAAGTATGTCATCAATGAAAACAATGAAAAACTTGTCTAGATATGGCTTGCAGACACGATTCATGAGATCCATGAATGCTGCAGGTGCATTAGTGAGCCCGAAAGGCATCACTAAGAACTCGTAGTGGCCATATCGTGTTCTGAATGCAGTCTTGTGCACATCTTCGGTTCTGACCTTCAGCTGGTGATAACCTGACCTCAGATCAATCTTTGAGAAGAAACTTGCTCTTTGAGCTGATCGAACAAATCGTCGATCCTGGGCAATGGATATCTGTTCTTGATCGTAACTTTGTTCAACTCACGATAATCGATGCATAGGCGCATCGAGCCATCTTTCTTCTTCACAAATAGAATAGGCGCTCCCCAAGGATATGAACTTGGTTGAATAAAACCTTTCTCCAATAAATCATCCAACTGTGTCCTCAATTCCTTCATTTCAGTCGGTGCCAAACGATAAGGAGCTCGTGCAACTGGGGCTGCTCCAGGTATGATATCAATTCTGAATTCCACTTGTCTGTCGAGAGGTAAACCAGGTAATTCTTTAGGAAAAACATCTGAATATTCAGAAATAACAGGAATATCTTCTATCTTGGGTTTTGGTTCATCTATAGTCACCTGTGCCATGTAAATGACACAACCTTTCTTCAAACACTTTGATGCCTTAAGCATAGATACTTGTTTAGGCAATCCATACTGTGTATCTCCCTGAATTGTAAGTGATTCACCAAAAGGGGTTTTGATGACAACTTGCTTCTTATCACAGACAATTTGGGCTTGGTTAAAAGATAACCAATCCATGCCTATAACTATATCGAATCCTGCCAATTTCAACGGAAGCAAAGATAGCAAAAAAGAGTGATTCCTAATGGATATGAAACATCCATCTAAGATTGTTGAAGCAGTCTCTATGGTACCATCGGCCAATTCTACCTCATATTTTATGTTTAGAGTTTTAACAGGCAGACTTAACAGTTTATAAAATTTATTGTCTACAAAAGACTTGTCTGCACAAGAATCAAATAAAACTCTAGCATATACATCGTTGATGAGGAAAGTACCTGTTATAACATTATCGTTCTGTACTACCTCCTGAGCATTCATCTGGAAGACTCGAGCATTGGTCTTCTTGGCCTTTTCAGGCTTCTTTGGGTTTTTTGGGCAGTTGGTCCTTATGTGCCCCTTCTCATTGCAACCATAATAGGTTGCGTTCTTCATATTCTTACACTCCAAATTTTTATGCTCTTTTGACTTGCAGATTCCACAAACTTTAGGTTTCGTCTGTGATTCAACTTTGCATTTCCCAAAATGGTGTTTCTCGCAGGTTTTAAACTTAGGTTTCTCACCTATCTTCTGAGAGTCCTTCTTAAAACCAGAACTCTTTTTATGCTCAGAGTTACCCTTTCTTTTCTTGTCGGAGCGACGTGAGCTCTCATCTTCCCTTTTCCTCTTTCCCTCATCAGAAGTCTTAACAGACCTATTTCTAACTGCATCGAGTGTGAGGGATAAGGACAAAACTACCACAGACCTATAAGTGGTAGGCCGAGATGCTTTAATGCTGCCCTTGATTTCCGGAGCCAGACCTCCAATGAAGCGCGCTATGCGCTTGGGTTCAGGTGTAACCAGATAAGGGATAAGCCTAGACATGGTGTTGAAACTTGTGACATAAGCTTGGCAATCCAAATTCTTCATGACCAGAGTCAAGAAGTCTGTTTCAATCTGTTCTACCTCATTCTAAGGACAGAAGTTTTCCTTGATCAGTGCCACAAACTGTTCCCACGACAAATTATAAAGTGGGATTTTCCCCGTGGCTTGGATTAACGACCTCCACCAAGCCAAAGCTTCCCCTTTAAACGACTGTGAAACAAACTTCACAACATCCTGCTCTGCGCATCCGCTGATATCCACAACAGTATCCATCTCATCAAGCCATGTCATACAGTCAATGGCACCCTTTTCGCCTGTAAAGTCCCTTGGCTTGCAAGAGACGAAGTATTTGTAAGAACAAGTCTTTGTGCGCGGTTCCTGATTAAGCACAATTTGTCTGGATGGGAGGCTCTTCTGATTCGACGAGTGACGAGAATTGTACTTATTTGACTCATGTGTTTTAGAAGGCGGCTTACTATGAGCCACAAATTGAGTCTTTATGCGAGTATTACTTGGTTCCTTGAACTGTCTGCCAATGGCTCTAGTAACAGCATTGTCTATCAATGCTTGAAGGTCTGCACCAGCTACATTTATTCTGGTGTTATCATTTCTCTCCCTTGGATGACTATTAACCTCTTGAGACTCAACCATGAAGCTTGATTGCTATAAAACAATTGACAATAATTTGTTCAGAAGTTTATTATGGAATCATCATTTTCGATGATTCATTAACCATGGTAAATATAGACCATATTGGTAAATTTTTAAAAATTTTTCCATTATAATTATACCCAGTTATAAAGCATAAGGGATATTATGGTGGCACAAAAGGCCTAGTCACAAGGACAGTTTAATTTATAAGCCATGATCTCATAGGATCGAGGTATTAAGGGTTGAACATAGTTCATCACCTTTTTCTTGACAGGAAGTCCTAGACTACACTGTCATTTGTCTTATAGGACAATAAGTATAGCCCATAGGCACTTCATCACTAATGGATGTTTAAATCATCAGGTTAGATAAGGAATTGGAAAAATCCAATATAAGGATGACTAGTGTGACTTTATCGAATCACATTTGCCAGGAGTGCTAACATGTTTTCAGATGTTAACAAAGATTTAAATCTTAAAAAGTTTTTACCATCATGACCATGTCTAAAATGACATATGGGCTAGGTTATTCCTTTAAGATTTTCTTTTAAGATTTAATGGCAGATCAATTAAAAATTGAATTGATATTTTGATTTGTTTTATATTGTACATGCATATATATAATGACAAACAAGAATTTAAAATGAAATATTCAATAAGTTGTCTTAAGAAGTACAATAGTTGCCCTAAACGGGACTTTAAATAAATAACTTGTCCACGTAGGGACTAAAACAAGAAAGACAAGTCCACGCAGGGATCAATTACATAAATGAATGTCCACGCAGGGACTTAATTGAAATAAAATAACAATATAATAATTAAAGATTTCTAATAATCCCTCTTCTTCTTCCCCTTAATGAGGTTTGCCAAACCCTTTAGAAGACCGCGACGACTTCTACGCTCTTCGTCTACCCTTTGTTCCACCTCATGCAACCTTTGGAGAATTTCTTGCTGCCGAGGTTGCTGGATTTGGGGTTGCGGTGGCTGCTGCTGCTGGGGTTGAGGAGGCGGTGGGTATTGATACCCATATGCAGGGTACCCAGTTGGGTACGTAGGTGGAAAGGGCCCAGGGTAGAGAGCATTGAAGTTTGCTGCTTCAATGTACGGGTCAACGGCAGGTGCATTGTTGTAGTTATAACCCGAATAAGCTTGCTGCTCAAACGGGTTGTATCCAGCTACACATGGGTAAGATGGAATTGGGTTTTCATAACCCATGGGTGGTGCAGGTGCGACTGGTGCAGAGTCGACTTAAGAAACTGCATTTGAAGGCCCACCCATTTGCGGGTCTTCAAAGAGCGGCGGGTAGTTGCTGTTGCTGGAGTGTTGGGGGGTGCTGAAGTGAAAACCCCCATGCACGGACATCCGTGTAGTTCTTCGTGGCCTCGATGGTTCCGGAGGCGGTAGCTGCTCTGGCGCTGGTGGTGGCGGTGGCGTGACCGCCTGAAAACGTGGGTCCTCCGAAGGGACGTGCTGGTGTGGTGGTGAGTTGCGGTGAGGGGGAGTATATTCCAACTTGTACGTGCTCCATCTCTCGGCCCAGATATCAGGGCCCTGTAAGGCGAACCATGAAAAGATGATCCGCTAGAAATCTCGATGGGATGCGTCGACGTCCCAGATGGCGGCATCTCAGGATCTGGATCCTCGTCCACATCCATGTTTTGGTACTCGGGAAAATGGTTAGCTGGTCCCAAAGGGTTTTGGCCCTCTGGTTCTTCCATTTGGTTCATCGGGTTGAACCGGCTCTGGAAATAAGGAGTTGGGTTCTGGAAAGAACTGTGAGATCCCGAACGCTGCAAAGGAATGAAAGAATGATGTGAATCATGGGGCTCTTCATCCTGATGTGGCCTGAACGAATGATGGTAAGACGGTGAGAAGCTAAGCGAGACTGAGCGTCTCGCAGGCTCCAAATAGGTTCTCCAGTCTTCGTGTGGGCTGGAGCTGAGTGTTGCTGATGGTGTGCGCCGGTGAGATGGTCCAGGCTTGTGATCATTCCTACCCCTCATTGGGGTTTTTCCTCGTCCGCTCCTTCCCCTAACTCTTGGCGGCATGTTAATTGAAGTCCTGACAAAACAAAAATAACAAAACAAAAACGGTTAAGATTAGGATTAGTCCTAAGTTGTTTGCCTAGACTCGGAAGTCAAGGAATGTGCTACTGTGTCACTGAGATTAAACACAAAAGGCTAGTGTTTAATTCACTCAATGTTGGCTCTGATACCAACCTGTCACACCCTGATATTTCCACGTATTACCGGTGGGCCCGGTGGGGAGTATCGTGACGTAGTTGATATTATCATAGTCAATAATCACAGTGTAACACCATGTGTTTTGAAAGTCAAAGTCAAGATTGAAGTCAAAGGGAGACAAGATTGCTAATTGCGATCTGTCACTCCTTGCTCAATTCCTGTTTTGACTTCTTTGACTTGTAGATAGTCTATTTTATGCTTTACGTTAGTTGTATTATGTGGAGTAATTAATAATAATCTAGGTTTATTCGATATTTATCGCATGTTTTATCGCTATATCGCTATCGCGATCGCCCTCGCAACTCGAATTACGCGTTCAGGATATTGTTCTATGTGTGTGAGTGCCTTATGTGTTACTTGTGCATGTTTAATTATGTTTATGTGTGGGGATTAATCGAAACGCAATCGAAACTCAATCGCAATCGAACTGCAAACGCTAAACGAGTATGAAATAAGGATGATTGTATGTTGATATAGTAGTTGGGATTAAAAGTAATTTGACTAGGAAACTCTATTGCGTCGCAACACTCGCAATCGCAATCGAAACAGCAAAACTCGTCGTGCCTTGCACACCAATCGAGTGGCCAGCCGATCAAGCTGCCACCCGATCGAGGTGCCACTCGATCGAGCAATCACCCGATCGGGTTACCACCCGATCGACCAGCCTCTCCTCCCTCTTTCCTATTATGGAAAGCCTATAAATACCCCTGTCAACATCACAAACTTACCTTTTCTGCACCTCTCGTCCGACCAGCGCTTCTTGCCCACTTTTCTTCAGATTTCTCATGATTCTTGTAAGTTTTCCATCTAAATCTTGTACTTTCTTGATCTACACGCACTCCCACACCTTTCTATCTTTTGAATCTTAACTTTTAACTTTGAAATCACTAGATTTGAGGTGTTCTAGGATGATGTCATCATGGTGTTCTTATGAACTTCATGTTTTGATTTCAATCCACCAAGAACAACTTAGATCTGAACGATTTCCACACAAATAAACAAGGATCTTGCATAGATCTAAACATATTCATGGTGAAAAAGGGATTGAAAAATGGTTTCTAACTTTCTTTCAACTCTTTTAAACTCAATGCACTCAAACCGATAGGATCGGACCTTGTTTTAACCTTCTACTCCTTCTTGGGGATGTGTTGGTTCAAGATCTGAGTTCTACCAACGAGACAACTGACTTCGGGTTAAGCAAGAACAACCGTCTTGAACCGGTTAACTGGTTGAACTTGGGTGATTCCTGTTCGATCGGGTCACTGGTGTCAAGATGGGGTTCTGTTGATTAGCACGTTGTCACACCGTCTCGATAAAACTACAAACCATCGAAAACAACCAAGTGTAAGATGATCAGGCCTACCAGGATGGAGTGCCACCCGATCGGACTGCTGTCCGATCGGATTGTCACCCGATCGGGTTGCCACCCGACCGGCTTACACCTTGGCCCCACACTCAATTTTTATTTTCAAACTTTGGAGGTTGAACATTGAACGGAATGTTGTCCGATCGGATTACCACCCGAACGGATTACCACTTGACCATGAGATGTTCTGACTTCAACACGTAATGATTTTCAAACATGTTCACTCCAAACGGATTGCTACCCGATCGGATAGCCATCCGATGGAGTGACTGTCCTGCTGTGAATTTGTTCTCAAACCTGAGAAGCCTCGCCAATCGGATTACTGTCCGATCGGACTGCCGTCCGATCGACCGACCTGAAAGGTAGAGATGCTTCTCCATTTTCAAAATGCTACAATAAAAACTTCAAAAGACAAGCCATCATACACAAACACATCCTTCCTAAACGAAGAATCAATCCACTCGAAAGGTCACCCGATCGGATGACCATCCGAGCGGATTATCACCCGATCGACCAGCCACCTGATCGGACTACCATCCGATCGGATTGTTGTTCGACCCACTGACACTTTATTCCGTTTTGCGCGCCGCTTATCGTTAAGCTATCGTTCTTATCAGGCTAATTTCCGCCCTAAGCGCTCCCTTCAATCCATCAATCGCTGTGAGTATACTCGATCCCTTTTTGGTTTACGCACTTTTGGGTGTTACATACGTTACTTATATTAAATCACATCGAACACACTACGCAATACTTTAACGCTAACCCTTACCGCATGTTATACGTGACTTAATGAATGCTTGTTTGTTATGTTTACACATGGAATGCTGTCTACCTGCCTTAGCAACGATAGTACTATTTGTTTGGACTCAGCACCTGTTTACTCAGGGGTTGTTAAGGACAATTTGTTACATGGCTCACAGTGGTGAGTGTGTATTACGAACTGCATTGGGCAGTCAACCCGCAGTCATTGGTATCAATAGGTTCATGTCGATAACTAACATGCCTCATTTTACACTGTGTACGTGCGTGTTATGCGTAACGATTTCGAGCTCTATTATATCTATTAAACTTGTATGCTCACCTTTACACTATGTGTATTGACTTTTACTTTAACGTATGTGACAGGTTCTTAGGATGCTTATATGGTTAGCTTGCTGTGAAATCGAGGCTAGGAAAGGTCTAGAAACAAATAAACAATTGTCTGTATTTTGAAATCTGAGTTGTCGGAACAAAACAATTTGACTAGATCTTGTCTGTAATAATTATGATATCTTTTATGACATGGTATGGGACATGTTGCTTTAAATAACTGGTAATTATAGTTGTTATAGAAACTTCTGGACAATCTGTTTCGCTTAGTGCCGCGCCCCGATGATTCCGCCATCGGTTGGGGTGTGACAGATTGGTATCAGAGCCATAACTATAGGGAATTAGGCAAGACTCGACATCGTCTGGGTCGATGTCTTAGAAACGACCTAGTCTATAGTTAGGTACCAACAGACCGACTTGTGCGTACCCTTGGAGGTATTGTACGAACTTGCTAGCTATTCTCGCTATTCTCGCCTACGCCACACTATCACTGCACTTTAGTTTTCGAAAATGAACAAGCGATTAGGTCGAGATTAGGTGTGAAAACCGCAAACTCTCGATTAAATTGATTGTACGACCCGCATTTTATCTATAAACACGAGAATTTGCGTTGAATCAGGAGTGAAATCCATACTTTGACGCATAATTCTCTTTTGTTTTATCAAAACCAGAAAAAAGTTGTTAAGTCAGGGGTGAAACCCGAACCTTGACGACTTATTCCGCCCAATTTTGTTTTAAGAACTCTCACCTAAGTCTCGACGGACTCCAACGACTTGAAGACACGATATGGCTGGAAGGATGCGTGCCGATCGCCCATATTCGAGGCAAGAGCACAATCCCGAAGGTCAAAGTGTGTACTGAAGGTCTTTGAGAATAGTCGAACTGCTTTGGTTAGTCGACGTCTATCAGCCACAGACAATCTATCCTCGAATTTTATGTGTTTCGATTCTGAGATCGCTACTGCCAACTCTGATATTTCGTCATTTTATGTGGATTTTTATGTGTTTACGTGTTATGATTTTTGGTAATTTATTCGCTTTCATTTTTCACTTTGATCGACACATACGACTCGCACTGCACTTCTATCTCAAAACGATGACAAATCGCTACTACATGAGAAACGACTTTACGCCATGTTGATTGCTATGTTATTCGCTTATGCTATACTACTCGCTATGTTAATCGCGATCGCTATTTCTGAACGATCGAGGACTTTGAATGATAGGTTTCTGTATTCTGACTGCCTCTTATGCTTACATGCTTCGGTGTTCCTGTGATTCTGTGTTTCTGTGCCTTACATGCTTACATGCTTCTGTGCTTATGTGAATTTGTGATTATGTGCCTATGTGCTTACATGATTATACGTTTTCCTGAGCTTTAGTAGTGTTAGACGTATGAGGTGAGATTCGATTATATTGAGTTTGAGCCCTATGGCGATGTCTGTTGCAGACAATGTCGTCATCTGGACCCTCATCTGGACCCCATCACCCACGAGTTACTCGTCAAGAACAGAGAGACAAACGTCTTACTGCTCTCGTCGCTAAGCAAGTAGCAAAGGTAGTTCCTCAGATCATGAGTGAACTGTACGAGAATGTGAGCAAATCGTCCGAGGAATCCAGGACCAAAACTCCTAAAGCTACACCCAAAGCTGCTTTCAGCTTCAAACAGTTCAAGGCATGCGGACCGAAAGAGTTCACTGGCGAAGATGGCCCCACGGCCTTGTTTCAATGGTTTGACTCAATCGAGGTCACCCTGCGACAGATCGGGTGCCCTGACAATCTCCTCACACTGAATGATACCGGCGTTTTCCAGTCCCTCGCACTAGACTGGTGGACGGCCGAGAAGAACAAGCGCAGAAATGATGCAGCCTATGGTCTGTCATGGGATGACTTGAAGAACGTTATGCTCGAAGAGTTCTGCCCTCCCCATGAGCACCAAATGCTGGAGGATGAATTCTGGCATCTGAAGCAGAAAGATGGTGACAACGCTGCCCTGACTGCTCGCTTTAAGCAGCTCAGTATCATCTGCCTCGATCAAGTGAAGACTACTGACATAACGATCAAGAAATACATCCGCGCTCTGCCGGATTGTGTTGCCGATTTTGTACATGCTTCAAAGCCAGCAACGATCGAAGAAACTTACTTGCTTGCCGCTGAAATCAACGACAAGTGAGTAAAAGCTGGTTTTGAGATATAAAACTTCAAAGAACCTGCACCAAGCTACCGCCGTACCAACCGCCGACACCGCCACCGCATCTCAATCATCCAAGTCCTCTCGTCGCAAGAGAAAGAATAACAACAGCAACTCCAGCAACAAGAACTGTGCTGTCACAACCACTGCTGCTCCACTCCAAGCCGTACCGGCTCAGCAGCAACCCCAACACCGATCAGCACTAGCACCAATCACCTATACACCACCCGCTAAGTGTGCATACACAGGCCCTCACCCTGCCTGCCTGACATGTACTTATCATCACCCGGTGGGTATCGCCTGCCGATGTTGCATGCACTGCAATATGTATGGCCACTACACTGCCAACTACCGTACTGGTCCCCGCTAAGCACCAGCTCAAACTACTGCTCATCAAGCTCTGCTTCCAGCTCCTCAAGGCCAACAAGCGGCTCAGGCACCCGCGGTCAACATCAATGCGCGCCAAGCCTAGGCTGACAACAATGTGGTTAATGGTACGTTCCTTGTGAATGGTATTTATGCTTCGTGTTTGTTTGATACCGGAGCCGATAACTGTTTCGTGTCGTTCGAATTCGAGAAGCTCCTTAATCGTAAGCGCTCCGCTGCTCCCATCTCCCCTCGACGTTCGATGTCAAAGTCACCACCGGAAGAACCGTCGCCGTCAATTCTATTCTCCGTGATTGTACTCTTGAGCTCAACAATCACATCTTCCCCTTTGATCTCATCCCGATGCAGCTCGGAAGTTTTTACATCATAGTAGGCATGGACTTTCTTCGTGAAAACCATGCTGAAGTTGTGTGCTTTGATAAGATGATTCGATTCACGCTCGCTAATGGTGATGTATTGTGTGTTTACGGTGAAACTGCTTCGAAAGGTCTCAAGCTCATGTCATGTGTCTAAGCTAGTAAGTATCTCCGCAAGGAATACAGAGCTTTCTTGGCTAATATTGTAGTAGCGGAGAAGGAAAAGAAAGGCAGACCAGGAGTGAAAGATGTTCCTGTGGTTCCTGAATTTCCTAATGTATTTCCTGATGACCTTCCCGGTCTACCGCCAAGTTGTGATATCGACTTTCGTATCGACCTCATTCCTGGAGCAAACCCTATTGCTAGAGCTCCTTATCGACTCGCTCCGTCCGAAATGTGTGAACTCTCGAGTCAGCTCCAGGAACTGCTTGATAAAGGTTTCATTCACCCGAGCACCTCTCCGTGGGGCGCACCAGTCCTTTTCGTCAAAAAGAAGGATGGGTCGTCCAGGATGTGCATCGACTATCGGGAATTGAATAAGTTGACAATCAAGAATCGCTATCCCCTGCCTCGCATCGACGATTTGTTTGATCAGCTAAAAGGTGCTACATATTTCTCCAAGATCGATCTACGCTTAGGCTATCACCAGTTACGCATTCAAGAGGAAGATATACCCAAAACCGCTTTTCGCACTCGATACGGTCACTATGAGTTCGTTGTTATGCCTTTTGGTTTAACCAACGCACCTGCGGCTTTCATGGACCTGATGAATCGCGTGTGTAAACCTTATCTCGATCGCTTCGTCATCGTGTTCATCGATGATGTCTTGATCTATTCCAAGTCGAAAGCCGAACACGCGCAACATCTACATTTGGTTCTCGAGCTACTCCAGGGAAATCGACTCTATGCCAAGTTCTCCAAGTGCGAATTCTGGATGGAGGAGGTTCAATTCCTCGGTTACATTGTCAATAGTTAAGGTATTCACGTCGATCCTACGAAGATTGAAGCAGTTAAGAGTTGGATCACACCTAAGAACCCGTCTGAAGTCCGTTCTTTCCTCGGACTAGCGGGCTATTATCGTCGATTTATCGAAGGATTCTAAAAAATAGCTATGCCGCTTACCGCTCTCACACATAAAGACAAGCCTTTTGTTTGGGGAACTGAACAAGAGTCTGCTTTCCAAACACTCAAGCACATGCTTTGCAATGCTCCCATTCTCACTTTACCCGACGGAAACGACGACTTTATTGTCTATTGTGATGCCTCGAACCTCGGTCTTGGTTGTGTCCTTATGCAACGGGATAAGGTCATTGCTTACGCATCTCGACAGCTCAAAATCCATGAGAAGAACTATACAACCCATGATCTCAAGCTAGGCTCAGTTGTTTTTGCGTTAAATATTTGGCGACACTACCTGTATGGTACCAAGTGCATGATCTTCACCGATCATAGGAGCCTACAACATATCTTTGACCAGAAGGAACTTAATATGCATCAACGCCGATAGGTAGAACTTCTCAACGATTATGACAGTGAGATCCGTTATCACCCAGGCAAAGCGAATGTCGTTGACGACACCCTCAGCAGACGGAGCTATTTGCTCAGCATTCGAAATATTCAAGCCCCATATGATCTTGAAACCCTCATCCGCGAAGCCCAACATGCTTGTTTTAATGAGCGCACTCTGAAGAAGGAAAGAATCTACCACGATGGAGCCCAGCTTGTGAATAAGTCAAATGGGATATTCCACTTTCTGGACCGACTTTGGATCCCTAAGCGGACAAATTTACGACAGATATTGATGGACGAAGCCCACAAATCTCGGTACTCTATTCATCCCAGTGCCGACAAAATGTACCAGGACCTTCGCTACAAGTACTGGTGGCTGGGCATGAAGAGGGATATCGCTCTCTATGTTGGGAAGTGCCTGACTTGCTCGAAAGTCAAGGCTGAACACCAAAGACCCTCTGGATTACTCGAACAACCCCCGATCCCTACGTGGAAGTGGGAAAGTATAGCTACGGACTTCATAACAAAACTCCCGCGTACGCCATCAGGTCACGACAGCATCTGGGTTGTCGTTGACTGTTTGACCAAATCTGTCACACCCCGACCACGTAAAACAACAAAACGTGGCGGAAACATCGAGGCGTGTTGCAACAGAATCATTGTTTCATAACCATGGATACCAAAAAGTGTTTCGTTTTATTAAACATTGAATAATTACATCGTCTGGAATTGCTAATACACAATTTAAACATAGTCTATCATTGTTATTGAGTCACTAAGGCCTTGTCCAGTCCTATGTGAGCATGCATCCTATTAATCGATATCTTTCAACAATACCTGAAACACATGTGAAAACGAGGTCAGCAAAGAAATGCTGGCGAATACATAGGTTTTGTAGGAGTGTCGAAATCATGGCTAGTTTAGATGTTGCAATACTTTATTAAAAACCTTGTTTTGAAAAGAGTATAATATTGCAACTTAATTAACCAACTCAAATCAAGCGGGTTATAGTTTATAAAACCTCGTAGCCATGACTCTTAACCCAGAAACATTTGTTTTAGTAAAGCAAGTTATGAAACATCTCGAAATAAATCCTTAATAAAACTCGTTAATAAATCTCGTTAAAAACTCGTATAGTTTATATCATATCGAAAACCTCGTTTGTGTGACATCGTTTCAAAATCGTTTACCCAATTCGTTAAAACATCGTGTGAAAACCAATCGTTTACCCAAATCGTATAATTCGTTTTAGGTCGTGAAACTACTTAAATGGTCGTCTCGCTAATAACATTCAAACCTTCTTGACTCGCATTAATAAACCCTTACCAAAGGATAGATTAACAACTCGCATTAATAAACCCTTACCAAAGGATAGATTAACAACTCGCATTAATAAACCCTTACCAAAGAGTAAATTAACTATTACAGATTCAGTCGCTACCCACAACACCCACACATAACTACGGGAGTAGTAAATAACGGGATTTGTCAGATCCTATGGTACCATAACCTAATACTGGTCGGCTTGATCATTGCTAATGAATGTCATTTGTTATGTAAATACAACCAACAAGTTTGTTCACTTTTTGAAATCGTTATTAGTTTTGTATAAATCGTCTTAATTGTTTTTGAAACCATCGTTATAACATCGAAAACATTTAGCACATATGAGTCACCCCAAAACAATTGAAAGCAGTAAAATAGGGGAATAATGTACTCGCCTGAGAATGCTTAGAGATCTTGAACAACAACCAAGCAAAGCTAGAGGGAGCACGGAATCAATCGGCAGTCTAAAACTATATAAATAAACCGGACTTAAATTGAGAGATCGGATAGGATGAGGCTTGGTAACCCAAATGAGTATTGGAACTCATATGATATGGTTTAACAAGGCCTACATACTACATGAAACCTAACCTACGTGCTTTCGACCCATCGCGACCCATTAAGGTAACATACGCTACTTTAACGCGTCCTGCGCGCAAAGCGCGTTCGAGACGTCTAACTAGTCCTATGACAAGTATTATATGCCTAAACGTGTTTAATCATGTTGTATAATCAGTTATGTACAAAAGTTTAGGTTACATAAGCTTAATTACCAATTATACATAAAAAGGGTATTCTGGTAATTTACCTAAGGCATATAAACTACCTATCATACAACTATTCAAACGAAGCGACCATAAGGTATAACCTCAGAAGGTTATTCCCTATATACTATGGTCACCTAATGTATTTGGTCGGATCCTAATGATCGACCAAATGGGTCGGGTTCGAAGGTATAAGCGATTTATTAGATCGCTTACCCTACGACCCTAGACAACGTGGTAATCAGTAGGCATAGTCCCAAGGGACTATAACCAACGTGATTACAATCACGTTGCGAAGTTCAAACGAACTTCGCATTGACCATAAGCTGGTCAACGCTGAAAGTCAAACAGAGTTTGACTTTCTGACTCTAAAAGCAATAAAATAAAGAAAAGAACGAAAGAATACTTACGAAGGGTCCCCGAATGCTAATCCCGATTCAAGAATCTCAGGTATGAAACAATGGTTTCAACTTAGAGCTCCTCAAATCAGAATTCTAGTGGTTTAAGCAATGGAGGTGGATGGGTATTTATAGGAATACCCAAACCGTTAAGATCGTTTGTCGAATATCATGCCTTAATCCAACCCGTACATGTGTTGCAAAGTTGTGGTGACTAAGAATGGGTTCTTATCAGCTGACTAGGCAAGGGAGAACATGTGGTTGTGGATTAATCAGCTGATAACAGGCTGTTTAATACTCTGCATCTGGTCTGGAGAACCCCTACGCATCGTAGGGCAAAAACCCATACGCATCGTAGGGCACAAGTTTGGCAGATTTACACTTTTGGTCCCTGTTATGCAATAAGGTCATTTTCGACACGTTTAAGGCCCGTTAACCCCATTTCAAAGCTCTAAAATGAATTTAAAGTATAGGGAACTTAAAATGTGCTCAAAAATATCTCGGATGTCGGTTCGTTTAGCCGTACGGTTGCGATGTTCGGTTAATTACGACGGAATGCGCATAAGCGCGAAAAACGATCCAAATGACGCGACGAATGGATTTTTCTTATGCCGAACACTAAAATAAATTATTTTAGTGCTTACATAAATTTTTGGATGTCCGGATGTATTCAGAACGTAAGTTATGCGCGAAAATGCAAACTTGTGCACTTTTTGACGCTTTTAGTCCCTGAATGACCCAAAAGTTTATTTTAGCACACCGAACACCTCAAAGCCTATTTCTAAGCTATGTAAAGGATATTTATGGTATGTTTAACTTATGGTCATGTTCCGGAATGTCTGTTACAGTTCAGATTGGCATACTTTCGCAGTTTGTCAAATTTAGTCCCTGTAGACGAATTAACTTGTTTTTGCCATACCAAAGCCTTCAAAACTTATTTCTAAGTTATGTAAAGGTTATTTAAGGTATGTTAAGCCAATGTCACTATTCCGGAGTGTTCGTTGCATTAAACTGGTTATATTTACGCATCAGTGCGCGTATAACCTTCTAGAAAGCGATTTAGAGTTTGAATTTGAACAAAAATTGATATGTGCAAATGATACACATATTTTTACAAATCCCAAGTATGAAATACAATATTTCATTGGTTCGGTATTTGTTTGATGGCCGTGGAGGCACAGGTGTTACAGTCTCCCCTACTTTAGGAAATTTCGTCCCGAAATTTATTTAGAGGAAACTTGTGAGAGTTTGAAAATATGAAGTTGAAAAGATCGAACAACATTGGTTAGGGTTCTTGAACTTCTAGTAACCTTAATAACATTATGTTTGCAATGCAAGAGGGACACTTATATACAAGTATATGAAGCGTCATTGGTGCGTCCACCGTACCTCCATTACATCGTTCTCATTTTGTTATTGTTGTCACTATCGGTTCTTACACATAATAAACCTTACTGGGTTTCTGTGCACTAAATTTCATAATTATGTACGTGTCCATAATCAGACAATTCCTTGCACAGTTCACACAGTCTATTTTATAATGTGTAGGGGAAAACCAAATGAAAAATCCTGTGATGAGTGTGACTAGACCACCATAGAGTCCTTTTAATTAAATCAATAAATGATCTAAATAGACTATCAAGGAGTCTGTTCAGCTATATCACTAGATGTCGTTCTTTAACCAGATTGTGAATCAATCTTTTTTTTTTTTTTACTAGACCTCTAAAAGGGTCTCTTATGAAACATGGAGTGGTACTATATAATCCAAGGGTCTTAACTATTACATAGAAGCCCATTAAGGATTTAAGGTAGTACCTTTTTGAATATCCATTCCACGAATCCCTCATATGGAGATATGAAAGATCCTGCGAGGATTTGGATAACGAATATCCAGAGTATACAAAAACACAAAAAAATGCATAAAAGAAAACATAAGATGAATAAACACATAGTCACATAACCACAAAATTGTTTGTTAATTTGTCTTGTAAATTGCGTACATGCATTTAAAGCACACTAGGAATCCATTCCATGGATTTCATTTTGTACTTTAAACGTTATCAAGAATCCAACTAAAAAGATAAAAAGATTCAAAAAGAAAATTCGATTTCGATTATTAGGAACCGAAGTGTTCGAATTTAGGTACATAAGGAATCCAATTAAGGACTATGATTTGAATGATAATCATCCACAAGGATCTAATTGTGAAGATAAAAAGATCCCATATGAATTTTAGAAGTTGAAGATGTTTTGAAACCTTGCATTGGATGTGCTTAGGTCAAAACATGATGTAAAATGCTTATGAAGTTGAGATGCTTGATATGTCAAGGCGACATATGAAGCAGAATTTTGAAGGTTAAGTCAATGTATGAGGAAAATATTTTTGAAAACTATGCATGGGGTTCTTTTAAGAAAAAAGTGTTTAACGTTTTTGAAACCTTATATATAATACTTTTTGAAATCATAAAGTAGGTGTATTAGGTAGATATATTTACAAAAATGTTTTAAAATCATGCGAGATGAATTTTGAAATTATGTATAAGGTTTTTGAAAGACATGAATGATGCTTTTCGAAATCATGCACTTGATCAGAAAATGTATTGTGTTAATATTGTGTTCAGACTATATGAAACATTTTGAAATTATGAACGTTGTTTTTGAAAGTATAGCCAATGTTTTTGAAATACTTGTACTGTGTATGTTGAAAAATCAAAACGTAATGGGTATGAGATTTGAAAATATCCTTAGTTATCTAACCAATGATTCAAAGGCACAGATGTGCGAAGAGCACGATTACTCATAATGTCACTTAATTTTCTGTACTTTGTTTCTTAGAGTGAAACGAGTACTAAAATTTTTCGAGGGAATCATGAGCAATCATTTGAAAGAGAGAAATCACAAGAGTAGTTTGTAAGGTACATAGGTCCTTGATGTAGGTATCATAGGAAAAGTCATACACACATGTAACTACACTCGTATATTAGAACTGTGAACAACAATTTATTTATTAACAAATCAGATTGTTTCTCATTACAAGAAAACGAAAGAAACAAAAGCATAAGATAGCAACATCTTCTACTCAGCCAACTGCTCATCCGTGGGTCAGATTTGCAGTAGCAAGCTTTGGGCAATCCCTTTGGAAATGGCCCATCTCGCCACAGTTGAAGCAAGACCCTCGTGTGAAACGAGTTTGAGTAGGATTGTTGTCAGCTTGATTTGGTGCAACTGCTGCTACGCAAACTTTTGCCGTATGACCTTTACGTCCACAAATTTGGCATTCGCGGCACTTCACACTAGGGTGATGATGAAGGCTACATTGGTTGCACAAGGGTGCAGTTCCGTTGTATGGCTTCCTAGCAGGGGGTTGAGCTGGTTGGTTGGGGACTGCTTTACCATTGTGAGCGACCATGGCGAAGTTCTGAGAAGCCTTTCGCTTCTTTGACTTCTTAGGGGATCGTTCATCCATGGTCTTTGATTCCTCGATTGGTTTCTTGGCTGGTGGTGTTGTCGCCTGACTAGGTCCTGCCTGTCTTGGTGACTCTTGAGTGGCTTCATCCTGGAGATGATACATGGCAGTAGCTAATTCAACAGTCTTCAGGACTACTTCGCCTATTCGCTGAGCGAATTTGGCTGCTTGCTCAGATATCTGGGCGTCATCGTGATGAAGAGACATTCTTGAAGAAAAAGAAAGGCATAGGGAGAACCAGGTGAAAGGTTCTTGGACAATCAAAACAGAATGATAACGCATGAAAATTGCGATCATTTGTTTGTTACCTAAGGCAAACAAATGAGACGGTGACTAATCAAAGTAAATGGGTCAAAAATAATGTATCGCGAAGACATGCTCGCCTATAAGTGAACACTCACCCCAAGAATTCCCAGGTAAGCACAACTGGTCTCGCGTCTGATGAGATGTATACGAAGTGCTTGCCTAGACAGAAAACCCAGAATACAGGCATTCACCCTTCCAGTTTGCACGTGTTCACATTATTTAAAACCCAAAATCTTGACGAGATTTTAAAAACTCAAAGGGGTTCAAAACCATATAACAGAGGGTTCAAAACCTAGAAATCAATCATCCTAGAACAGATGATTAGTTTTCAAAGCGGTTTTGAAATTTATGTTCTTGTTGTGGTCGTCGCCTAAGGATAGGTGACGGTATTGTTTTATGACTAAACGCAAGTAAACTCGCGTTAGGGTCCTAGAAAGGTTATAGACTAGGTCAAAGCATTACTAATAACCTAATTCCCTATAACCATTGGCTCTGATACCAACTTTTCTGTCACACCCCGACCACGTAAAACAACAAAACGTGGCGGAAACATCGAGGCGTGTTGCAACAGAATCATTGTTTCATAACCATGGATACCAAAAAGTGGTTCGTTTTATTAAACATTGAATAATTACATCGTCTAGAATTGCTAATACATAATTTAAACATAGTCTATCATTGTTATTGAGTCACTAAGGCCTTGTCCAGTCCTATGTGAGCATGCATCCTATTAATCGATATCTTTCAACAATACCTGAAACACATGTGAAAACGAGGTCAGCAAAGAAATGCTGGCGAATACATAGGTTTTGTAGGAGTGTCGAAATCATGGCTAGTTTAGATGTTGCAATACTTTATTAAAAACCTTGTTTTGAAAAGAGTATAATATTGCAACTTAATTAACCAACTCAAATCAAGCGGGTTATAGTTTATAAAACCTCGTAGCCATGACTCTTAACCCAGAAACATTTGTTTTAGTAAAGCAAGTTATGAAACATCTCGAAATAAATCCTTAATAAAACTCGTTAATAAATCTCGTTAAAAACTCGTATAGTTTATATCGTATCGAAAACCTCGTTTGTGTGACATCGTTTCAAAATCGTTTACCCAATTCGTTAAAACATCGTGTGAAAACCAATCGTTTACCCAAATCGTATAATTCGTTTTAGGTCGTGAAACTACTTAAATGGTCGTCTCGCTAATAACATTCAAACCTTCTTGACTCGCATTAATAAACCCTTACCAAAGGATAGATTAACAACTCGCATTAATAAACCCTTACCAAAGGATAGATTAACAACTCGCATTAATAAACCCTTACCAAAGAGTAAATTAACTATTACAGATTCAGTCGCTACCCACAACACCCACACATAACTACGGGAGTAGTAAATAACGGGATTTGTCAGATCCTATGGTACCATAACCTAATACTGGTCGGCTTGATCATTGCTAATGAATGTCATTTGTTATGTAAATACAACCAACAAGTTTGTTCACTTTTTGAAATCGTTATTAGTTTTGTATAAATCGTCTTAATTGTTTTTGAAACCATCGTTATAACATCGAAAACATTTAGCACATATGAGTCACCCCAAAACAATTGAAAGCAGTAAAATAGGGGAATAATGTACTCACCTGAGAATGCTTAGTGATCTTGAACAACAACCAAGCAAAGCTAGAGGGAGCACGGAATCAATCGGCAGTCTAAAACTATATAAATAAACCGGACTTAAATCAGGAGATCGGATAGGATGAGGCTTGGTAACCCAAATGAGTATTGGAACTCATATGATATGGTTTAACAAGGCCTACATACTACATGAAACCTAACCTACGTGCTTTCGACCCATCGCGACCCATTAAGGTAACATACGCTACTTTAACGCGTCCTGCGCGCAAAGCGCGTTCGAGACGTCTAACTAGTCCTATGACAAGTATTATATGCCTAAACGTGTTTAATCATGTTGTATAATCAGTTATGTACAAAAGTTTAGGTTACATAAGCTTAATTACCAATTATACATAAAAAGGGTATTCTGGTAATTTACCTAAGGCATATAAACTACCTATCATACAACTATTCAAACGAAGCGACCATAAGGTATAACCTCAGAAGGTTATTCCCTATATACTATGGTCACCTAATGTATTTGGTCGGATCCTAATGATCGACCAAATGGGTCGGGTTCGAAGGTATAAGCGATTTATTAGATCGCTTACCCTACGACCCTAGACAACGTGGTAATCAGTAGGCATAGTCCCAAGGGACTATAACCAACGTGATTACAATCACGTTGCGAAGTTCAAACGAACTTCGCATTGACCATAAGCTGGTCAACGCTGAAAGTCAAACAAAGTTTGACTTTCTGACTCTAAAAGCAATAAAATAAAGAAAAGAACGAAAGAATACTTACGAAGGGTCCCCGAATGCTAATCCTGATTCAAGAATCTCAGGTATGAAACAATGGTTTCAACTTAGAGCTCCTCAAATCAGAATTCTAGTGGTTTAAGCAATGGGGGTGGATGGGTATTTATAGGAATACCTGAACCTTTAAGATCGTTTGTCGAATATCGTGCCTTAATCCAACCCGTACATGTGTTGCAAAGTTGTGGTGACTAAGAATGGGTTCTTATCAGCTGACTAGGCAAGGGAGAACACGTGGTTGTGGATTAATCAGCTGATAACAGGCTGTTTAATACTCTGCATCTGGTCTGGAGAACCCCTACGCATCGTAGGGCAAAAACCCATACGCATCGTAGGGCACAAGTTTGGCAGATTTACACTTTTGGTCCCTGTTATGCAATAAGGTCATTTTCGACACGTTTAAGGCCCGTTAACCCCATTTCAAAGCTCTAAAATGAAGTTAAAGTATAGGGAACTTAAAATGTGCTCAAAAATATCTCGGATGTCGGTTCGTTTAGCCGTACGGTTGCGATGTTCGGTTAATTACGACGGAATGCGCATAAGCGCGAAAAACGATCCAAATGACGCGACGAATGGATTTTTCTTATGCCGAACACTAAAATAAATTATTTTAGTGCTTATATAAATTTTTGGATGTCCGGATGTATTCAGAACGTAAGTTATGCGCGAAAATGCAAACTTGTGCACTTTTTGACGCTTTTAGTCCCTGAATGACCCAAAAGTTTATTTTAGCACACCGAACACCTCAAAGCCTATTTCTAAGCTATGTAAAGGATATTTATGGTATGTTTAACTTAGGTCATATTCCGGAATGTCTGTTACAGTTCAGATTGGCATACTTTCGCAGTTTGTCAAATTTAGTCCCTGTAGACGAATTAACTTGTTTTTGCCATACCAAAGCCTTCAAAACTTATTTCTAAGTTATGTAAAGGTTATTTAAGGTATGTTAAGCCAATGTCACTATTCCGGAGTGTTCGTTGAATTAAACTGGTTATATTTACGCATCAGTGCGCGTATAACCTTCCAGAAAGCGATTTAGAGTTTGAATTTGAACAAAAATTGATATGTGCAAATGATACACATATTTTTACAAATCCCAAGTATGAAATACAATATTTCATTGGTTCGGTATTTGTTTGATGGCCGTGGAGGCACAGGTGTTACAAAATCTGCTCACTTTTTGCTAATACGGGAAGACTACAAGGTAGAACGATTAGCCCGAATCTACACCGATGAGATCATTTGTCGTCATGGGTCGCCTCGCAACATCATCTCTAACCGTGATGCTCGGTTTACCTCGCGTCTGTGGGAAATTTTTCAAGCGGCTCTCGGTACTACGCTTAATCTAAGTACCGCATTCCACCCTCAAACCGACGGTCAGACTGAGAGAACGATCCGTACCCTTGAAGACATGCTCCGTTCGTGTGTCATAGATTTCGGTGGTAATTGGGACGCTTACCTGCCATTATTCGAATTCTCGTATAATAACAGTTATCATTCCAGCATTCAAATGGTACCGTTTGAGGCTTTATACGAAAGAAAATGTCGATCGCCTATTGTATGGCACGAGATCGGGCACTCGCAATTAACCGGTCCTGAGCTACTGCAAGAAACGACTGACAAAGTCCTCCGAATTCGAGACAATCTGCTGAAAGCTCGGAGTCGACAAAAAAGTCACGCCGATAAACGACGCAAGCCCCTTGAATTTGATGTTGGCGACTACGTACTCCTAAAGGTATCACCTTGGAAGGGTGTGGTCAGATTCGGCAAGAAAGGGAAACTAGCACCTCGATATGTTGGACCTTTTAAGATTCTGGAAAGAATCGGAAAAGTCGCCTACAGACTCGAACTACCGGAGGAACTTAGTAACGTCCACCCGACTTTCCATGTGTCGAACCTCCGAAAGTGCCTGGCTGAGCATGATTTAATTGTACCACTTGATGATCTCCAAATAAACGAAACACTACACTTCGTGGAAAATCCTGTCGAAATCATGGATCGCCAAACCAAGCAGCTCAGACGCTCGCGCATTCCAATTGTGAAAGTCCGATGGGAAGGCAAACGAGGCGTAGAGTTCACTTGGGAACTCGAAAGCGACATGAAGGCAAAGTATCCACGATTGTTTGTTACGGCTTCGACCTAATTTCGGGACGAAATTCCCTCAACTAGGGGAGGCTGTAACACCCCGTGTTTCGAAAGTCAAAGTCAAAGTCAAGATTGAAGTCAAAGGGAGACAAGATTGCTAATTGCGATCTGTCACTCCTTGCTCAATTCCTGTTTTGACTTCTTTGACTTGTAGATAGTCTATTTTATGCTTTACGTTAGTTGTATTATGTGGAGTAATTAATAATAATTGAGGTTTATTCGATATTTATCGCATGTTATATCGCTATATCGCTATCGCGATCGCACTCGCAACTCGAATTATGTGTTCTGGATATTGTTCTATGTGTGTGTGTGCCTTATGTGTTACTTGTGCATGTTTAATTATGTTTATGTGTGGTGATTAATCGAAACGCAACCGAAATTCAATCGCAATCGAACTGCAAACGCTAAACGAGTATGAAATAAGGATGATTGTATGTTGATATAGTAGTTGGGATTAAAAGTAATTTGACTAGGAAACTCTATCGCGTCGCAACGCTCACAATCTCAATTGAAACAGCAAAACTCATTGCGCCTTGCACACCAATCGAGTGGCCAGCCGATCGAGCTGCCACCCGACTGAGGTGCCACTCGATCGAGCAGTCACCCGATCGGGTTACCACCCAATCGACAAGCCTCTCCTCCCCCTTTCCTGTTATGGAAAGCCTATAAATACCCCTGTCAACATCACAAAGTTACCTTTTCTGCACCTCTCATCCGACCAGCGCTTCTTGCCCACTTTTCTTCAGATTTCTCACGATTCTTGTAAGTTTTCCATCTAAATCTTGTACTTTCTTGATCTACACGCACTCCCACACCTTTCTATCTTTTGAATCTTAACTTTTAACCGTGAAATCACTAGATTTGAGGTGTTCTAAGATGATGTCATCATGGTGTTCTTATGAACGTCATTTTTTGATTTCAATCCACCAAGAACAACTTAGATCTGAACGATTTTCACACAAATAAACAAGGATCTTGCATAGATCTAAACATAATCATGGTGAAAAAGGATTGAAAAATGGTTTCTAACTTTCTTTCAACTCTTTTACACTCAGTGCACTCAAACCGATAGGATCGGACCTTGTTCTAACCTTCTACTCCTTCTTGGTGATGTGTTGGTTCAAGATCTGAGTTCTACCAACGAGACAACCGACTTCAGGTTAAGCAAGAACAACCATCTTGAACCGATTAACTGGTTGAACTTGGGTGATTCCTGTTCGATCGGGTCACTGGTGTCAAGATGGGGTTCTGTTGATTAGCATGTTGTCACACCGTCTCGATAAAACTACAAACCATTGAAAACAACCAAGTGTAAGACGATCAGGCCGACCAGGACGGAGTGCCGCTCGATCGGACTGCTGTCCGATCGGATTGTCACCCGATCGGGTTGCCACCCGATCGGTTTACACCTTGGCCCCACACTCAATTTTTATTTTCAAACTTTGGAGGTTGAACATTGAACGAAATGCTGTCCGATCGGATTACCTCCCGAACGGATTACCACTCGACCATGAGATGTTCTGACTTCAACACGTAATGATTTTCTAACATGTTCACTTCGAACGGATTGCCACCCGATCGGATAGCCATCCGATCGAGTGACCGTCCTGCTGTGAATTTGTTCTCAAACCTGAGAAGCCTCGCCAACCGGATTACTGTCCGATCGGACTGCCATCCGTTCGACCGACCTGATAGGTAGAGATGCTTCTCCATTTTCAAAATGCTACAACGAAAACTTCAAAAGACAAGCCATCATACACAAACACATCATTCCCAAACGAAGAAACAATCCACTCGTAAGGTCACCCGATCGGATGACCATTCGAGCGGGTTGTCACCCGATCAACCAGCCAACCGATCGGACTACCATCCGATCGGATTGCTGTTCGACCCACTGACACTTTATTCCGTTTTACGCGCCGCTTATCGTTATGCTATCGTTCTGATCAGTCTAATTTCCGCCCTAAGCGCTCCCTTCAATCCATCAATTACTGTGAGTATACTCGATCCCTTTTTGCTTTACGCACTTTTGGGTGTTACATACGTTACTTATCTTAAATCACATCGAACACACTACGCAATACTTTAACGCTAATCGTTACCGCATGTTATACGTGACTTAATGAATGCTTGTTTGCTATGTTTACACATGGAATGCTGTCTACCTGCCTTAGCAACGATAGTACTATTTGTTTGGACTCAACACCTGTTTACTCAGGGGTTGTTAAGGAAACTTTGTTACTTGGGTCACAGTGGTGAGTGTGTATTACGAACTGCCTTGGGCAGTCAACCCGCAGTCATTGGTATCGATAGGTTCATGTCGATAACTAACATGCCTCATTTTACACTGTGTACATGCTGGTTATGCGTAACGATTTCGAACTCTATTATATCTATTAAACTTGTATGCTCACCTTTACACTATATGTATTGACTTTTACTTTAACGTATGTGACAGGTGCTTAGGATGCTTATATGCTTAGCTTGCTGTGAAATCGAGGCTAGGAAAGGTCTAGAAACAAATAAACAATTGTCTGTATTTTGAAATCTGAGTTGTCGGAACAGAACAATTTGACTAGATCTTGTCTGTAATAATTATGATATCTTTTATGACATGGTATGGGACATGTTGCTTTAAATAACTGGTAATTATAGTTGTTATAGAAACTTCTGGACAATCTGTTTCGCTCAGTGCCGCGCCCCGATGATTCCGCCATCGGTTGGGGTGTGACAGATTGGTATCAGAGCCATAACTATAGGGAATTAGGCAAGACTCGACCTCGTCTGGGTCGATGTCTTAGAAACGACCTAGTCTATAGTTAGGTACCAACAGACCGACTTGTGCGTACCCTTGGAGGTATTGTACGAACTTGCTAGCTATTCTCGCTATTCTCGCCTACGCCACACTATCACTGCACTTTAGTTTTCGAAAATGAACAAGCGATTAGGTCAAGATTAGGTGTGAAAACCGCAAACTCTCGATTAAATTGATTGTACGACCCGCATTTTATCTATAAACACGAGAATTTGCGTTGAATCAGGAGTGAAATCCATACTTTGATGCATAATTCTCTTTTGTTTTATCAAAACCGGAAAAAAGTTGTTAAGTCAGGGGTGAAACCCGAACCTTGACGACTTATTCCGCCCAATTTTGTTTTAAGAACTCTCACCTAAGTCTCGACGGACTCCAACGACTTGAAGACACGATATGGCTGGAAGGATGCGTGCCGATCGCCCATATTCGAGGCAAGAGCACAATCCCGAAGGTCAAAGTGTGTACTGAAGGTCTTTGAGAATAGTCGAACTGCTTTGGTTAGTCGACGTCTATCAGCCGCAGACAATCTATCCTCGAATTTTATGTGTTTCGATTCTGAGATCGCTACTGCCAACTCTGATATTTCGTCATTTTATGTGGATTTTTATGTGTCAAACGCTCACGGACTTTGAATGATAGGTTTCTGTATTCTGACTGCCTCTTATGCTTAGATGCTTCGGTGTTCCTGTGATTCTGTGTTTCTCTGCCTTACATGCTTACGTGCTTCTGTGCTTATGTGAATCTGTGATTATGTGCCTATGTGCTTACGTGATTATTCGTGTTCCTGAGCTTTAGTAGTGTTAGACGTGTGAGGTGAGATTCGATTATATTGAGTTTGAGCTCTATGGCGATGTCTGTTGCACACAATGTCGTCATCTGGACCCTGTCACCCACGAGTTACTCGTCAAGAACAGAGAGACAAACCCCTTGCTGCTCTCGTCGCTAAGCAAGTAGCAAAGGTAGTTCCTCAGATGGTGAGTGAACTGTACGAGAATGTGAGCAAATCGTCCGGGGAATCCAGGACCGAAACTCCTAAAGCTACATTTTATGAAAATTGATTTAAATGCACAAGGCACAAATATTTTTTTATAACTTGGGACAATTATATAAAATAATCTTGTATACAGATTTACATGTTTGTCGTACGTTCAAGGCCCAGGTTAGAAGCCGAGACAAGATTAATAGACACACCACTAGTATAAGCCCACAAGAAGTTATCCTCACAAGTGGGATACCATTTTACATACGCAACTGTCAAGTGTATGCCTACACCTCGTGCTTAAGTCGTGGGCATTTCAAATGAATGAGCCGAGGACACGGTCATATTAACCCCCAAATTCTTTGTATCAAACAAAACAGATTAAAACATGTTATCTCAATGATTTAACCACTAATCGATTAAATATTCAATACCCGACCAAGCAGTAATAATTTACCGTATCCCAAGCCCGTATAAGGGAAAATAAGTTAAAAGTATTTACCTGAGCTTAAAATGTAAAATTTGTATTCTCAGCCGTATATCCTACTCAACAAGTGTAGGTAGCTTTTACTGGGCTCCTAATCTGGAACGGAGGTTTTAATAACCTATTAGATTCCTAACGGGTTTTATTTAAATTGTAACTTAGACCGGTTAGTTTTAAAGAAAAGTTTACGGTACGAAACGCGAGATTAAACGATGACCGGATTGGAATGCGATTTAGACCCAACAAGTATGAAGACTTGTATAAAATGGGTAAACTAAATACGTTCTGGATTTTGAAATAAAAATGATAAGGTTTAACCCGTTTCGGTTAATTTATGCAAACTAGTTACATAAATTGTACCGAACACGTATAAGCATAACGGGTGACCGGATGAGTCAAGTACAAGTTCCACAAGTTACTATGCTTAAAATATGTTGTGATATCAGTAGGATATCAATAATTATGCCCAAAACGAATTTAAAACCAATTTAAGCCCCTAAGGGTACTTTGGTCATTTTAAAGTTTATAAAATAGATTTAATAGTAAACTGAGGTTCTGGTCTTAAACATTCAGTAAAAATATTTATTTTATTATGTTATATCAGTAAGATATCATATATATGTGAGGCTTCCCATTTATGGCCAAACTATGCACCGTAGGGGCATTTTGGTCATTTCACATATGTTTTAAGGACCAAATTGGAAATCTGAGTTCAAGTCTTATACTTACTGTTAAGATATTAAAATTCATTTATAAAATCAGTAGGTATCATGTCTTAGGTGCTAAATATGGTTTTAAACTATACTATGCACCTAATTTGCGTAAAAGTCGATATTTGACGATAGTTGAGATGTCTATGAAATTCTGAGATTTATATCAGTCTTGAATGCTTAAAATATTTTATTTAATATATAACATCAGTAGGAATAGGTTTGGCATGTAAATGATATGTAAATCTCATTTTATTAATGAAAAGGACATTATCGTCAATTACCGAATTTATGCAAGAACTCTATGTTATGGTCAGTATAAAATCTGACCAAAATTTCCAAACTTCCCTAAAAATTATATTAAAACAGTAGGTAATGAGTTTGGTGCCAAAATTTGGGTTTAAATATGATTTATGCTAAAAATGCCATTTAATTAACAAAAAGTTTCATTTTACGCTATCTTGCATAACTTTAGTTTGAGACAAGAAACTGATGTCAAATTTTGTGGACATACTTATATTTCAGTAATAAAGCTTTTTGTCCTCTCACATTTTCAAAAATCTCATTTTTATAACATAAGGGCATAATAGTCAACTTTTAAGCAAATAACGGAAACATGCAATGAACTATGATTTCTAAGGGACCATGAAGTATAACCTCAGAGGGTTATTCTAACATATAACATGGTCACAAAGGAATCCTAAGGCATAACCAAACTAAGCTAATTCGGGTCAGAACTGAAAGTCAAAGCAAAAGCCTACTTTTGCGACTTTCGGTTACGCACCGAGCCTAATACTCAGAATTGTCGGGTTGAACATGTCTAAACATGTTCTTATATTATTTACCAAGTTATTTAAGTGATAAAACGTATTTTATAGCTTCTACATTATCAGTTATGAATTATTTTAAAAAAAACTGACTCGTTTGACTTTTCTGTTCATTACTTTGACCCGACAATTGACTAAGTAAACGTGATGATTAGGATGTGCCCTTTTGAGGGATTATCACATACCTAATTACCAACACATAGCCACTTTCAATTTGAATAGTGGCGGGACCGTTAGTGATTAATCACAAAGTCAAAGTATCATTACAATATTTTTGACTTTCGGTCATTAAACTAATAAATGCTTAACTACAGAAGCTAAGAACGCTTCCTTAATGCTCAGGATGCTCCAGAGAAGGCTCCAAAGCTTGAGCAATTAAGAAATGAGAAAATATGAAGTGTGCAAGTGAGAAAGCTGCCTAAATGCATCTATTTATAGTGAATGTGAGCATGTCCAGATCATCCCAGGTGTTATGTGTTGATTCCAGATGAGAACAAGTGTCCAAGGTGGTATTAGAAACCATTAAAGAGTCCATTGTTTCGAGTTGTGAGTGTTTAAAGCTGAATTGGGGGAAGAAGCATGCAGGACCTGCACCTGTGCATGCATTCTGACAAAAACAGGCCGTCGCATCGCGCGACGGCAGGCCATGTTCAGGGTCGCGCAACACGAGCCCATGGGGGACCAGTATACCAAGTTTCAAACTTGGCAGAAACAACCCCTGGACCTTTTCAAGTATTAAATCTTTTGTTTTAGGCACAAATAACCCCTCTAGTTAGTATATGAATGATCTTAAGGTTATAATCAAACACCGTTAGGTCCGGTTTCGTTAAACGATAACCGAAAACACTATTTTCACCATGTTGACGCTTTTAACCCTTATTTACAAAAGTTAACGTATTTAATATCAAACGACATCGAAACCTCATGAATTTTGTCACTTATTCTTGAAAGTATAATCACTTGTTACAAAGTCCCGGGTTTGTTAAAAGGTCACTCAGAGGTAGTAATTTAACATGTTGACACGTTTAACCCCCGTGTCTTTAAACTTTCACTTTCCTTTACAAACGGCTTCATACGTTCAATAATTTATTCGTTTAAGAGTATAAACATCGTGTAGGGTTGTTGAAAGGCATAGTTTTCAAATGTTGACACTTTGGATCCTTTCACACATATCTTTTCCTTGTTTGTCAACTTTAGTCCTTCGAAACCAATTCATTACACGTTTAAAGTTTATGACACGTGTCATTACTATACTGGACATGATTTTTGCAAGGTGTTACACACAACTTCTTCCTTCTACCTTTCTTAGAGCTCAGAGCATTTTTGTGTGTTTTCAGTGTGTGTTTTTATTGTAGATCCAAAATGCTTAAATGTTTATGAATGAAATGGATTGAGTTTATTTAGTTGTTGCTTGTTGATTAATTGCGTATCAATTTGGATTCCGCACTTGTTAATGTGTTGGATTACATATAGGAGTAGTAGTAGTTCTCGATTTAGATCGAGAACGTGGACCTACACACTGTAAAAGTCTATTCCTAGTAGTGCATTAACTCTGTTGTATACCTTACGTGAGTATGAAAAAATGTCTAAAAATGTTCAAATAACCTATAAACAATGTTTATAACCTAATAATCGGAACACGATCCAATACAATAAATAATAGATCTACTAAAAGTGATGATGTCTTTTCAAAATAGGTAGTACTGAAAGTAGAACATATGCCACTTAATTTAATACACGACATCATGAGTGAGTCCCTAAGCTATAAACATGCCCCATCTATGCTTTTTTGGTTTCGAGATATCGTTTGTTTGTTGTCCTTGGTAACATGAGTAAGAATGGGAACTCTCTGAAACTTCTAAGCCATTTCTTTTAAGTTTAATGCACTTAATTGGGTTGTTTGTCATCAATTTCATTGTTTTAACTCTCAAATCCTTCAAAATCTAAACATGATTACAGAAAAAATATAAATAAAAATAATTAAATGAATCATAACAAGGAAAACACATAATGTTTCTTACCATTGAAATATGTTAACCAGATATGTAACATAAGTAAAACGTCTACTTTCGTATTTGATGTGTAGGTGACACCAATCAATATTTGCATAAAGAAAATAATCTTAATGTTAACAAGTTGCATATATGCACATAAATTAAAAGTTCCTAAAAAAGAACTTGTCATATTTTTTATGTTAAACTACAGACATATTCATATATAGACAGTGTTGCAAAAATCGGCCTAGGCGGCCGATTAATCGGCGCCTAGGCGCTAGGCGGCTAGTTACTGACTAATTTTGAGCTAGTCGGCCAATTAATCGGAGTCGGTCAAAGTCGGTCAAAATCGGTCCTAGGCGGTCAAAAATCGGATTAATCGGCCTATATTAATCGGTTAAAATCGGTCAAAATCGGTCCCAGGCGGTCCCAGGCGGTCCTAGGCGGTCAAAATTGGTCAGAATCAGTCAAAATCGGTCAAAATCGAACCATACTATCTGAAACTTGAAGTATTTATGTGAATTTTGAAGTATTATTTTTATATTATTGGGTATATATATATAATTTTGAAAAAATACATATAAAAATCCCAATCCGATTAATCCCGATTAATCCCTAGGCGGTACCTCACCGCCCGACTAGCACCTAGCGCCTTCTACAACACTGTATATAGATAATAGTAGGTTTAGCTTGCGCGTTGCAGTGGGGATTCAATGAGCCTTCTACGATATATGTTCGGTTTTCTATATATAGTACAAGTGATAATCAAAACAAAAGGTTATTTACAAATCTCATCTTTGTTTTTTTTTCTAATTTAATTGCATCATTATTTTACATTTAGAATGTAGTTGTGATATAATATCATTTTATATTAAAATGTTTAGAATAATATTTATTATTACAGTAAATGACAAAAACATAACTAGTTCTTGGCTTCTCAACGGATGCAATTAACTTGAGTTGAGCTATCAATGATCTTGTAACTAAATTAAAGATGATTTCAATAAAAAATACTCTTTCTCTCTCTCTTTATATTTATATTTATAAATATATATATATATATATGAGGGTATGGTACAAAGTGAAAAAACGTGAGAAAGGTAGGAAAACCAACATAGAATAACATGTGTCTAAGTGGCGACCAAAGAAAAAGTTAAAATGTGTTAAAAGGGGAAAGGAAGTTGCATATGCTTCTCACATGTCAATGACCTTGCACATGCAAGTGTCTCCATCATTTTTAAAGGTCTATAACTTTTTATTATATGTCATTTAAAAAAATTATATCATGAATTTAGTATCATTTTATTTTTAGTATAAGTATACTATTGCTATACTTTTGAAAAAAAAAAATTCAAAAACCGAATTGTGTAAAACATAATGAACAACACACTAAAGACGCAATGAACAACACATTAAAAACACGGTGTACAAGAAACTAAAAAAATCAAGGTCAGCAGAACAAAAACACAATGGATGTCAAACTAAAATACAATGGACAACAGAACTAAAAACACCATCGACAACTGACTAAATTACATTGAAAAGGAAACTAAAAACACCATGAACGCCAAACTAAAAACACCATTAACAACTAGTAAAAAGATAGTGAACAAGAGATTAAAACCACCATGGACAACAATCAAAACACTATGGACAATAAACAAGAAACACAATGAACATCAGGCTAAAACACACTGGATAGTAGAAAAACACAATGAACAATTACTAAAACACAATGGTTAACATACAAAACATAGTAGACAGCATACTAAAAAAGCGGAGTTAACAAGTAACTTTTTATAATTTTTGTATAACCATATCATACACATATTAAAGATAAAAAATGTTTGTTATAAGGTATAAGGATGTAACTTTTTATGAAGAAATAATATCATATAAAAAGGTTTCTAATGTTTAAAGATTATGGGATAATATGCATATGTTTTGCATGTGAGCGAGGAAGTCAACAAAAACAAATGTAAGATATTCCTTTTCTACCATTCTCCTCGTTTTCAATGTCACTTGCAAGTGGCTACTTTACCAACCTAATCTCAACCCTCCTTATTCAAAATCAATAAATCATATCCCTTCCTACCATCCGCACGATTTTTAGACTTTGTATCCTAACTCATACATACACATACACACACAAACATATATATATACACACACATTACCTAATAAATAAATACAAAATTTCATATATGTAACCACCATTTTTTCACCTAATAAATATTTTTTTCCGTCCATACCCTAAATAAAGAAATTGTTTTATAAAGTAGGAAGAGCTATCTTAATCCTATTTTTATATAACTAATTTCTTTTATGTACATACTAGGTTATTCCTCGTGAACTTCACGGGGTTAAAACCATTTAAATTATATATACAACAAATGTACAATAAACACACTACCTGAATTTCTCGGGCAACAAAAAATAATTTATATTAATTTAAATATGTCGTTAAATAAAATAAAAAGGAATGTTTACAAAAGCTATATTTTTTATAATTGTCTTGTATTAACAGTAGTAGCTGAGATAAATTTTAACTTAATTTACAAAATTTGTAAAAAAATGTATTAAACAATGTTTATAGACATAGTAAAGGGCTCCATAAAAAATACTTAAAATAAAGTGACACTACGTCAAAAAAGGCTTACCGCCACACAAAAAAAGTGTGACCATACGCTCTTTGCCACACTTTCTTTTTTCAACTAAAGTGTGACCATAGGTCGAGTCATCGTAGGTATCATACGGCCACATTCAGGTTTAGTGGCTGTAGCAACTTAAAAGTGTGGCTAAAGGGTACCATTATTTCTTGTGGGAATAAGACAAAATTGTGGCTAAAAGGTAGCAACGGCCACTTAAGTTTACTTTACATGTGACGGTGTCTATTATATGGTCACATATATTTACTAAAAAGTTTGTTTTAGCCACATCAATTAAAAAAAAGTGTAGCAAAAAAAGGTTGTTGTAATCAAGCATTTTGTTCATTAAGTGTGGCTAAAGGGTAGCAACAGCCACATAAATTTATCATAAGTGTGACTAGTTCTATTATGTAGTCACATGAATTTATTGTAAGTGTGTCGAAAAAGCATTACTAGACACACAAAACACTTTTGTAATTTTAAGTGTGGCTATTATCTAACATTTCGCCACGCATAGTTGTTTTTCCCATGACGTTTGGTACCATCCTGTCACACAAATAAAAAACAAAATGACTATGTTGTGGCTAATGGTTACTTATAGCCACACGAAATTGTGTAATTTTAGGTGTGACTATTGTTTAACCTTTGGTCACAAATATTTTTTTCCCATGACGTTTGGTATCCTTTCGTCACACAAACAAGAAACAAAGTGACTATGGTATGGATAACGGTTATTTATAGCCACATGATATTTTGTAAATTTAAGTGGTGGCTGTTGTCTAATTTTTGTCACACATAATTTTATTCTAGTAACATTTGTTTTTCTTTCGTCACACAAAAAAAAAAAAAAAAAAAATCAAAGTGACAAATGTGTGGCTAATGGTTATGTATAACCACATATATTTGTGTATCTTTAAGTGCGGCTATTTGCTAACATTTGATCACACATGTTTATTTTTTTTGTGTAATAGGCCATTTTATTTTCATTTTTTTTTTGTAAAATTAAAACAGTAAACATGAGACAACCGAAAAACAAAATAATATTAAAGATAACTTTTAATGAAAATCTATCTACAAAATTTGCAATGGGAAATGACTATACACATAAACTGCAAACTATTTCTATGCTGAATTTTTTTATTACACCACGGTAGTTGATGTTGATGATGAAACTGTTGCTCATGTTGATCTTGAAACTGCTGCTTATGTTGATCTTGAAACTGCTAGGAGACATAAGTAGACAGATGTTGAAGATGAAACTGTTGCTCATGTTGATCTTGAAATTGCTGCTGATGTTGAAACAAGAGACAAAAGTAAACATAAACTGTACAGAAGCAGTCTGTCAACATATAATGTAATTAACCAACACTACAAGATGACTTAACTGTATTACAGTATCAGTTTGAACAAAAGAAAGCAAGAACCTTATTATGACATGTATAAGATTATAATACCTCTTCTAGTGTTGTATAGCGAAACAGGGTTTCTATAAATTATGCACTATACCCTCAACAATAGCTTGCCGTCCAGCAACTGCTCCAGCTGATCCATGGGGTTCAGATGTTTGATAGCAACTGCATCTCATGTGTTCAGATCACATACAGGGCACCGAATAACTAAACTGTAAATCAGAACATAACATCCCGATTTAGGATAATAAGAAAAGGATATCTGATTCAAGTAACAATGAATACTAATCAAACTTTGAAGAGAATTTTACAAGATATTACATGCTATCCATACTCCAGTTTTGATGGCCATAGCACCAGCGCTTGAAAGCTTCTTGTGGCAGACATGACACTTGAAATGCTTAGGCTTCTAGTGCTGAACCAAGATCTTCTCACCATCGAATTATTTGTCGCAATAATAACACCATACATTTGACGATACTCTCTTCTTCTTCCCCTGTGATTGTTATATTTTTCAGCAAATCTAACAAACAACTATATGCAATGGAACAACAAATTCATAAGATTACCAAATTAAAAGATGCTTTTATAAAAAAAATTAAAAAAAAGTGTACCAATGGTAGGGATGGTAGTCACAATCTCCCCAAGTATGAGCTTGTAAAAATGGTTGTCTTACCAGCAACATCTAGGCCCAGCATCAATATACCCATTTCTTTCTTGGTGAAAAGCCAGCTAAAGAGTTTGGTAGTAAATGTAAGCCCCATTGTCTGATGAGGACCCCTGCACATAAAGTCATATCAGTCATACTTTACGGCTTTTAACCTGCTTGACACCCCAACCTAACCAATTTTCCACCTCTATGTAAAAGATAATGAACTCTTGTTTATACCTTTAGAGACAAGGTCGTCCCTGAAAATCCTTAAAAATTCCTAGGCCCGAGCGACTAGAAAAACGGGCCCCTGAGTCACAACCCAGCTGGCTCATCTACAAATTTGAACTTGAAAGTTGAAACTGCTTATAGGGAGCATGAAAGGCAT
Source organism: Helianthus tuberosus (assembly GCA_030545235.1). NCBI lineage: Eukaryota > Viridiplantae > Streptophyta > Magnoliopsida > Asterales > Asteraceae > Helianthus > Helianthus tuberosus. The sequence continues at coordinate 69,201,536 of CM060406.1, forward strand.
TAAAAACAAATTTGAGGAAATAAAGCTATAAAAACCAATTCACATGTGTCAACGATTATATATATAATACATGATGCTAACGCCTAGATGAGAAGATAGTAAATAAAGTCCAAAAAAGCCACATCAATAAGGAATATGTATATATTATGGACATCAATAATGAATATATACACAACTAGAGCTGGCAAACGGGTCGGGTCGGGTTGAGTCGGGTCATGGGTCAAAACAGGTTAGGGTCAAAACGGGTCAATTATAAAAAAGGTTGTTTTGGTTCGGGTCGAAACGGGTCTGGGTCGGAATGGATCCGGGTCAGAACGGGTTTCGGGTCGGGTCCGGTCAGTCTTTTTTTCTTTTTTATGATGACTAATATGCATTAATTATTCATATACTAATGGGGTTGTACACAAGTTTTTACCTGTTGTCCGGGCCTAAACAAACAACTTACAACTATGGAGTTTTTTTGTGCTAGTGTCTGCATACACAACTCCAACTACTGTTTTCAACACTCCAGGAAGCTTTGTACCTTGTTGGCCATCTTTAAATGCCTATCACTCAACAACAGAAAATATTATTTGAAAATTTGTTAAAACGGGTCACGAGTTTTGAAACTAAAGCATAATACTACCTGCATACGGGTTCTCGCAAGTTCAACCGAGTATTGTAAAGGTTTATTCTCGCTGATATGAACGTAATCGCTCTCACCAGTTAAGCTAGATTCATCGAACAACAAGTTGTATCCCGATATGAATATCCCGTCTGCTGGTACTTGATCACCGATCGACAAGTGGACAATATCTCCAACAACTAAGTCGTAAAATCGACACCTTTTTTCTACATCCGTCTCTCGCTCACAGTCGTAACAATGACCACTAACAAAATACTTAATAAAATTCCTAACCCATCATATATCCCATCGGGCCAACCCCTCGGTTGCGAGTCCGACATTGATTGAAACAATGGCACAAACTATAAGGATCATAAGTGTTAGATCATGAAGCGCGTCCCATACAAACATTAGAAAGCTCTTGGAAGGTTTTTTGGTGTATTTGTTGAAGCCATAAGTCTCTTGTCTGGTAGACAATTCACTAGATTTGACTCCTTCATTAATCGACACATTTAATGCGTTTGCTATTCCATCAGCCCCGTTAACGGCCCGCAAAGTCTTCATGTCGTAGTTAAGTACCATTGTTGCAAGTTTATCGGGATCTTTGCTAAATTCTAAAACGTTTACTTCGCTTCATTGGTTATGTTCTTAAGTATTTCGATGTTGACCACCAGCTATTCATATAGAATTAAAAGCATAACACTACCTAACTGCATTACAAACTAACCTAATTGCACCAGTACTCAACAGATAAGGCATCTATCATGCATGAAAAAAAAAGAAAACACCACTGGAGACTTCAGTAATGTTGATGCGCGTGTGGTGTGATATATATTTAAATATATTTTAAGCCCTTTTTACACGTTAGCCAAGTTTTAAATTTATAAAACACGGTATTTTACTAACACCAAACACACATATGGGCAAGTGCACCCATCGTGAGCGTAGTATAGTGTTGGAAAGATACCGAGGTCGTCCAAGGACACAAGAGCTTTTAGTACCGGTTTATCTTTAACGTCTAATCAAATCAAAAGTTAGAAAAAGGTTTTTAAATAAGAAAAATAAAACTAACTAAAATGCTGAAAAATAAAATAAAATAAAAATAAAAATAGATAGACAAGATGAATCACTTGGCTCCGACTCGTGTTTAGTGTAACCTTTGATTATTTCCGCACTTTTTCACTTTTTAAGAGATTATCTTAGTTATTGTAGTAGGCCCCTCTTTTGAAGGTGACGTTACCCTCAACCCAGTAGTTTGAGTCAGCAAGGATACAATCCTAAAGGGTCGGATTATTGAAAGATAATTAATTAAGTTATTAATGCATATTATGGTAGGCCCCTCTTTTAAAGGTGACGTTACCCTCGGCTAAGTAGTCTGAGTCAGCAGGGATACAGTCCTAAGTAGCCGGGTTAAAGTATTAATAGTAGCTTACATATGAGGGGATCAAAGAGTTTGGACCCCCGCCATCCAATACCGGTGGGTATTGAAGGAGGTCCTACAAAATTTGACCCAGGTCCTTGCAGGATCTATACACTGAACAAGGCAAGACTCTTACCAAACCGTTCCCTTAACCCCGACCAGGTAGCCAACATATCTCCATATAGACCGTGGAGATATGAATGGTGAAAATCTTTTATTTTATATAGACAGTAAAATAATGCCAAGACACCACGGACAAACGATAAGGAAAAATCACCTTCAACATAAGAAACTAGTTATTAAAGTCATTAATACATAACCAAGTAAAAAGTGCGAAAAGATTAAAAATAAAAAGTATTACACTAGACACTTGTCTTCACCAAGTGATGTAAGAGACTTAGGCAAACATGGCCTTTGATTGTCAAGAACTCTTACGATCAATCTTGGATCCCGAGACGACTCACACACTCTATGATGGATGATGGATGATGGTGGTGGATGATGGTGTTGTGATGGTGGTGGGTGAAGTGTGAGAGAGGTGGTGTGCCAATGGATGGTTTGCAAATGAGCCAAGCACCCCTATTTATAGGCTGAACAGAGGCTCAGGCACGGCCCCGTGTCCACCTTCCTTCTCTTTCTTCATTAATTGCAGTTTGTCTGCATTAGTTGACCACGCCCCCGTGTCCGCTGGGCACGCCCCCGTGTGCAGAAGTGTATCTGTACTATCAAGATTTCCCCAGATTCTGTGAATCTTAGAGTTGACCACGGCCCCGTGTCTGCTGGGCACGCCCCCGTGGTGGGTGATAGAAGCTTCTACAGCTTTGTCTTTTCTGCTGACACTTGGGCATGTCCCCGTGCTCATTGAGCACTGGGCGTGTTCAGCCTTCTGTTATCTTGTTTTGCTTGGGAAGATGCTGTCGGGGAGGCCAGGCATGCCACGTTTGTTCCTTTTCTTGTATTTATGTTAGGTTTAGCTGCCTTTTTGCTTCTTTTATTCATTTGAGCTCATTTAATCCTAGAAATACAAAAGGAAGACAAAAACACACTTTTTCCAACATTAGTACTAAAAAAGGGTTAGTTTTATGCCACAATTGATATAATTTATATGTTGCATTTTGTGCACATCAAATACCCCCACACTTGAATCTTTGCTTGTCCTCAAGCAAAACTCTTTAAAATGTGACTTTACACTCCCAAATGGAATGGGTAGAAGAGAAGGTTTTTTTTGGGCTTGTTATAGAGTGTCGGAATTTCCAAGATTCTTTATTAAGTTTTATTTTTATTTATTTACAATCCTATTCGTCATGATTTATTTAGCACATTTCATAAGATAAATTACTTATTAGGGCATAACATGCCTTTTTTTTAAAAAAAAAATTCATTTATATACAAGTTCACATACCTCACGGGGGATCACTCAACACCCGGCCGAAGATGTATTTTAGTGGATCACTCGAGAGCGGCATGGAACTTACTCCTACCATAAGCTTGCCAAGCAATCAATCCTCCTCCTTTTTAACTATACACCTTTGTAAATATCAAGAGGACTTTTGGGGTGAATGGTAAGGCTTGGGTTAAATTTAGGTGGTTGGGTTAGTGGTTAGTAAAAGGGCGAAAGGCGTAAAAAGCGTCGGTTTTCGTAAGACTTTTTATTTTTGAAATTTTTATTTTGATGAAGCCATTATTCAAACAAAGTTATTTTTGATAAACTTGTTTGTTTATTTCTCTTTTGCTTCATCATCATCATCATCATCATTTTTTTTGAAAGTCATAAGAAAAACCGAGCTTGTTACTAAAACAAAAGGGTTAAAAATAAAAAGGTTTTGGTGGGTAAAAGGGTGTTTGTTTTTTGGGTTAAGAAATGAAAAGGTTTAGGCTCAAAGGGGTTAACTAGGGGGATTTTGGGTAGGTGGTAAGAAAAAAGAAAAATAATGGTGTAGAAATAAAAAAGGGTTAGTCCTAATGCCTCCATCATTTACTTACTCGGGTTTAAGTTGGTAAGGACCGGGAATGTATTATCGTGGCAAGTTCTAGAGTCGTAAGAACCAAGCGGCTATTCACACAAAAAACGAAAAATGAGCAATTAGTTTAAAGATATGTATTTGTATGCTCAATAAAGGCTCAAAACTCACTTTTTGTGGGAATGGGTTTTTATGTGATCAAGTATATATAGTTAAATTTTAACTAAACTTGTCATGCCGTTTCATAATTTTCTTATGTTGGTTCTTTTTATCACGACGCTATCGGTTGTAAATTTGTAAAAATATAACCTTTTTAGAATTTGAAATTCCCAAATTAAACCTAGACAAGTAAAGAAAATGAAAAATTTTTGAAAAAAATTTGGGGTGATTAGCGGTTCCAATAGAGTTTTGTGTAAGGCTTGTATTTAGGACTTGCAAGATTCAAGGTTTTAGCATCCCCCCCACACTTAAATTACACATTGTCCTCAATGTGTCCCAAAAATTAGTTTTTTTGGGTTGATTGAATGTGTAAAAAGGTGTGAAAAAACAAAAATTCATGTCACTGGGCGTCTGGACACGGCCCCGTGGTGTCCGGGCACGGCCCCGTGTTCAGATCGCCAGTAACAAATTGAGTACAAAGAAACAAAAGCCTGGGCACGGGGGCATGTTGGGTGAACACGGCCCGTGTCCAGATACCTGAACTGGGCATTTTCTGCCGATGGTTAGGCACGGGCCGTGTTGGGCGAGCACGGCCCCGTGCTGAACTTACTATAATGAAGAAAAATTTGTCGGGTGGCCCTGTTTTTGTGCATGGGGTGCTGGTTCAAGTTTCCTTTGTTATCCTTCACCACCCCAAATGTGTTTTATCCATTACAACATCATCCAAACACCAATTTAGTTAAAACCATCACTCCATTAAATAGAGAGAATTACATAATATTCCTAATAAGTTAAAATTCTAGATAAATAGGTCAAAAGAAACACAAGAAATCTAAACCAAGAAGTTCTAGCCTAATACTTATTCTATTAGCAAAATTTGCGAAAAGATAATTCTCCCTGTTGGATGCGGCTTGAAAAACTTCTTTCTCCGGGCATGGGTCCCTCACACGTCTGTGAGCCACTCCTCTATCTCCCTAGGGAGAAGAAAGGCGGCTCATTGGCATTGGTTTGAGGGGGTGCAACCTCCACCGGGACTTCTTGTAGATCTTCAAGAGGAGGTTTCGCTGGAATGTCATCCCATCCGGTAGGATTGTTGACTCCAAGTGCTAGGTTCCAATCCTCTTGAGGGAGGATTGGCTCCATGGGAGGTGTCACAAGAATGTTTAACCTCTGGTGCAAGAGGTTAATTTCTTGAAAACTGTTTTCCAGCCACACCGTAAGATAGTTTATACGGTCTATAAGGACCTCCTCTACCGAAGTCATCTCATCAAGAGCTTCACGTAATGCCATTACGTAGCGTACGAGAGTTGCTTCAATTGAAGACCTTCTTTCCCTTCGACTGTTTCTGGAGTGCGCAGAAGAGGTTCCACTGTTTTGGCTTGACATTCTACGAAAATAAACGGAAAGGAGTTTATTTTAATGAAACAGTTCCCTCGGACACGGCCCCATGCTCAATGAGCACGGCCCCATGTTCACCTCTCTGCAGATTTTTGAATAAGGAATCTTGGAGTTTCAAATTACTTTTCCAACTTATGAAGCATTTTTGAGCAGAAATAACTTAAAACAATGTTATACAACTGTTGGTGCATTCATCTGTCGTCTTCGTCTTATATCGAGTCTTGGGTTCGTTGCGGTTCGGAACAAGAATGATGTCATCATTCTTGATGATGACATCATCCAAGTGACATAGTGCTTGCATAATCACTACAACATATGCTCGTGAAACTGAATTGAAACATCACAAGAAGACAAAATAGAATGCACGTGCATGTGAAACTTATGTTAGTGGCTGATTTCGCTCCAAACATCATGTGAAGGTGTTTCCGCCCGGAATCTAAACTTCTAATTCCGCTCCTACTGTATTTGTGTGTTTCGAGCGGAATCAAGGCTACTATATATAGTTCTTAGGAGCGAAATCATTAGAAGAGTTCTTGATTTCCATACCGAGGTGCTGCCGGTGTGACATTTGCATGTAATCTGTTAGATATCAATACAAAAGGTGTTAAAAAGTGAATTGCTTGTTGTTTCGAAGTCAGTTTCTTGTTTTCCGCACCTGAAACTGATTAACACTCCTCTGAAAGACTCTTTCAGGTCCGTATACGATCCTACAATTGGTATCAGAGCCAAGTACGAGGAGTTTTGTCGAATTCAGCTGGATGTCATTGTTTTTCTGTCTTCTACATCATTCTTTCTTCATTTCAGCAATTTTTAACGGTTAAAATCAGTCCAATTTTTCACAGATTGTGTAAAATTATGTATTGATAAACCCTTGAAAGTTACACGTTAAAATTCAGACTAAAAATGGGTAAAAATGATGTCCGAAGTGATTCCGCTCGAACTGTTTTTGTTTGAATTGATCTGATTCCGCTCCAGAGATTTTTCTGATTCCGCTCCTAATTACCAAAATTGTTGATTCCGCTCCAGAGATTTATCTGATTCCGATCCAAAGTTATCAAAGTGTTTTGAGTTTGTCGGTTTAGTGGAATTAAAGGTCCAATGGGAATTGAGTAATCATCATTAAAAGTTGTCGGCAGGTATAATATTCAAATAAAGTGCATCGTGTTGTGTGAAATGTAAAACAAGGATCTCAGGTATTTTTACGAGGTGAACCAGTTCGTTTGAAAGCTTGTTTGAGAAATTCTTCAATACCGAAACATGGATTCTGAATTCTACAACGCATTTGCTTCAACCCAGACTACTCCGGCTGACATTGCTAAGAACATGAACATGGAGAATGAAACCGGAACAATGCAAAAACCCCCGAAACTTATGGGAATTGAAGACTATCATGGATGGAAGAAAAGTTTCGAGAATTGGGTTCAGGCGAATCATTTAAAAGCTTGGGAAAGCATTGAAACTGAATATGAGAGGCCACAAAACTCAGTGGGAGTTGGTAAAATGATTTCAGAATTCACAGAGCAAGAAAGAGAAAGTTATAAAGGAGAGAAAATGATGATCAATCTATTACAACAAGCTGTTAAAGAGGATATATTTGTGTTGCTTCAACATGATGACAGTGCTTATTCTATCTGGGAAGCTCTTAAAAAGAAATTTGAAGGAAGTACAGAAATGCTACAGAGTAAAGCAGCTTTGTTGAAAAAAGAGTTTAAATTGTTTACTTGTATGCCTGGTGAGACAACAAAGACTCTCATTGAGAGATATTGTCATCTTGTACGCACCATGTCACAGTTGAAGATTACAAAAACTCCAGCAGAATGGGTAGAAAAGCTTGCTGATGCATTACCACAAAAGGAATGGGGTACATATCTGATGATTCTGAAAAATTCTGGACAGTTTTGCAGATTATCAATTGCTCAGTTTATTGAAAAGCTGGAGGCACAGGATCTTGAACAGCAGAAAATTGCCAGAATGAACAGTTCAAGTAATCTGCAAGATATAAAACTGTATTATAAAGGAAATGTTCAGACAGTTGAAGTGAGTCCAAAAATCCAAACAACATTTAGTGCAGGAAATTCATCCGGAACAAGCAGTCAAAGCTCAATCAATACTAGTGAATTTTCAAATGTGAATTCTCCAAGTGTTCAAAGTGCATCTGTTGGAAATGGGCATCTGATTCAGTGTAATGTGGCTTTACATCTTCATAATAGACAAAATTATTCTGAAGAAGTTGTGAAAAATCATATGGGATTACTGGTCACTGCAATAGAATCTTATGAAGGGTTGATTGCTGGAAAAATTGGTAATCCGATGCTCACAAAGGAAGATTATGACCAGATCGATGCAGAAGAGTTGGAACTGATGGACATTGAATGGGCATTAGCTAGTGTTTTGAGGAGAGCAGAAAAATTTAGAATGATTACAGGAAGAAGTGATTTCTTGGATGCAAATCTTTCTAATTTAGGTTTTGAAAAATCTAAAGTTGTCTGTTTTCGTTGCAGGGAGAAAGGCCATTTTAAAAGAGAGTGCAAGAATCAGGAGCCGAGAGGAACAAAGGATTCTTTTGGAAAAGAAGATTATTATAAGAAGTCCATATATCAACAAATCACTCATCTACCACATCAACAAAGAGATTCACAAGCGGCACATGGGAAAATGATCGAAGATACAAACAAGAAGGCTTACTATGGCATTATTGATCAAGATGATGAGAAAGTGGCTGAAGGTTTTAACTGGGACAAGTACATTCCAGCTGATCCTAATGTTAAAGCTTTTATTGCTCAGATTGTGCAAAAGCCAGAGTTGATAAAGGAATGGATGGCTGTATTATCTGATGATGAGAAAAGTGAAGATGAAGAATCTGTTTCTTCTAAAAACAGTTCAACAGATACAAGTGATGATGATGAAGAAGTTGAACAGATAAACAATGGAAAATCTCATTTATCTTCTGATAGTTTTGAATTTTATTTTGCAGATAAATTGAAGAAACTCAAAGAGAGAAAAGCTGCAAAAGAATTGAAGGAAGTCAAAGTGATTGAGAAAATAGTGGAAGTGGAAAAGATAGTTGAAGTTGAAAAGACGGTGGAGATAGAAAAGATAGTTGAAGTCACAAAACCTTGTCTTACTTGTTTAGAGTCATGTAAACAATGTATAGAAAAAGATGAGAGGTTTAGTGAGTTAGAAAAGATGAAAGAAAAGTTGTTGTTTTATGTAAAAAATTTGAAAGAGTCATATGATGTATTGAACAGAACTGTGAATAGTCTGGAAAAGACTAACTCTGAAAGAGAGAAAGCTTTGAAGATGTTGAATGCTACCATGATGTCAAAGCAGAAAGAGATAAATTTTTACATTGAAGAATGTGCAAAATGGAAGCAAGAGTTGGAAACCGAGAAAGCTAAAAATGAAAGAATCAGAAGATTGCTGCGAAGTTATACAAGTTGTGATTACATAATTGATAGAATTTATCCAACGGTTGAAGGTTTTGAAGTGTTTAACGAAGATCAAAATAAGTCGAAGAAAAAGGATACTGGTAAGAAACAGAGTGTTAGTTATAACAAGTGTCCGCCTCCAATTTGGGAAGGGTATTCATCTAGAAAACCAAATGAGGAGCAAGTAAAAAAGGCAGTCAATATAAAGTTGGAGTCCGAGATAACCGACGTATTACCAGACAATATTGATATCACGTTCACAGCGTCCGACATAGATCATGAGTCTGAGTTAATAAAAAGGATGGTCGATCAGGTGTTAGATAAGGATGAGGAGTCCGAGTCAATGTCTAAGTCCAGGAGTTCGAGTTCGTCTGTCAAGAGTTCAGAGTCGTCGGGAAAACGGGTGTATAGTAAAGAATTTTTGTTGTCAAAATCTAATTTGAATGATGAAACATTTGAAGTTGTATATACTTTGAATGATTCTGACAAATTATATTTTGATAAAGAATTTCCAATAAGAAGTGTTCGATTTGAAATGATCAAAAAGGTTTTCAAAATGACAGAAATTAATATTTCTGAAATAAAAGATTTAAATCTTACTGAAAAACATAAAAAATACACTTCAAGATTTCAACAACGGTTAAACAAGAAAATGGGTTACAATTATGGTTCGGAATTTCGAAAGAAACCAAACCATAATAGTAAGTTCTAAAAGAAAGGTCTTGGTTTTATTCCATCTGAAAACTATAAAAATGAAAAATATGTTCAAGATTTTAAATCAAAAATGACATATGTTGCAGGAACTAGCCATGAAGAAGAAGCAAAGAGCTCATTTTGGAAACAGTCAAACCAGGATTTTCTTGCTGAAAAGATGAAATATGGAGCTTTTCAAAGGAAAGAGACAAGAACCTGTTACAGATGCAATGAAGTTGGTCATATTGCATGGAACTGTCCTCAAGCAACAAAAACAAAACAGGGAGTCTCAGAAAAACTTAAAGAAGTAGTTGTTGACAAAGCTGAACCACCAACTGAAAGATTTAAAGTGTTTAAGAATTCAACATATGAGGTTGGTGAGTGTTCGAAAAGGTTTTACAAGAAGAGGGGAAACCTTGACAACCAAGCTTGGGTTGTTAAGAAATCAGAGGTAAAATCTGGCGATGAATCTGATTCCACAAAATCGGAGGAGCCACAGGTTGAGGTAAAAAGAGAAAACTCAGTTCCTCTGATGGATGATGAGAACTTTCCACCATTAAAGACTGAGAATTTTAAACGAAAACTTGGAAAGGTTGAAATCTCAAATCAGTTTTATTCTGAGAAGGATAATTTTGATGTTGAGAAAGCTTTTAATGGGAATGTAAAGAAAATTTTCGGAAAGATGGTCGATGGGAAGGTTAAAGGAGTTAAAGATTTTTACGCTACAAAGAAGGCAACTTATACTCCAACTGAATCTGAATTGAAAACACCCAAGGCTGGTCAGGCTTGGGTGGATATTTTCTTTCATTGAAAAACCTGACTTGCCGGAGATCCCAAGTTTGTAATCGTGGATCAGGAATCGGCATCTTTCTTAAAAATTGATTGTGTAAATGAATCTTAAAGTTTGTTAAATTTTACAGATTGTGAATTGCCGGAGCTTCCAGGTTGGTAAGTGTGAAGCAGGAATCGGCATCTTGATTGGTAACATGTATTTGTGTAGATGTTTATTCCTACATGTGATTAAATGTTTTGGATATACTTACAAGTGGTAAGAGATTGATTCTGACAAAGTGATTACTCAAGGTCATTAGTTTGAACTTGATGTAATCCTTATACGAATGATTGAATGGACAAGATGATGAACCAATCCCTACAAGTGGTTTTCTTTCAAACTTACTAGTGGTAAAAACAAACTTATTTTCCGGAAAAATCATTTTGATTAAAACAAACTTAAGTGTTTTGAAATCATAATGAGAAAATAGTTTGTTGGAAGGGGGAGTTCTGATTGTTTATGCCAAGTGAATGGCGATTTGAAGCGATTTGATATCGCTTGTCAATTTTCTTGTATAGTTGGTTTTCTAATTTCCTAAAATGTGTTTGCATTTAGGGGGAGTAAAAATTTTCAGAAAATCCAAAAACATTAGAAAATTTGGAAAAGGCAAAAACATGATAAAATTCAAAAATGAGTTTTGTTGTAAAGAAGAGGAAATGATAGTACATCAGTGGGCTATCACAGCATGCTAAAGAATTGGAAAGTATAAATATGATAAACGGTCTCACTAAAGATGTGACGATAGGCTCAGCTAGACTAGTAGATTTGCGATAACGATACAAACATAAAGCAAAAAGCCTAGTTCTAGTGGGAAACATGGTCGAAAGCATAGTACTTAGTTTAGTCCTTCTTGACTGTGTGCCTGCTCGGTAATCGCTGATTGTCGAAAGACATAAAACTGGTTAGGTCTGTGAAGTTTCACAACTTTGCTGAAAAATCACTGTGATTGTGCTTTTCATTTTGCAAAGATTTAAACTTGTTTTATTTCTTTATTTTGTTTAAGCATTGGACATCCTCTGCGTATACGTGAGTATCGACCTGGATGTTATTGCCTAAACGTTCTGCTTTATTTTCTTTGGTGTTTCATTTAAGCTTTGGACCTCCTCTGCGTATACGGAAGTATCGACCTGGTGGTTAAAGCCTAAACAATTTCAACTTGTTTTATTTTTCTTATTTTGTTTAAACATTGGACTTTCTCTGCGTATACGGAAGTATCGACCTGATTGTTAATGTTTAAACATTCTGCTTTGTTTTCGCACAAATCACAGTTGATAAAAGTTTAAAAGCATTACTCGAGTCAGTGTATTGCATGATGAGGGGATATGCTGAGATTGTGGGGTCCATAAGAACTTAGTGCGAAATTATTTATACCTTAACGTATCGGTAAGCTTGTCGAAAGTTTTTAGATTGAGTTTACGTGGACAACAATATCGTCAATCAATGTGAATCGTTTAGAACTTAAAATGTTTAAAGCTTAACGGTGTTGGTGATTTGTCTTAGAAACTGATATGATCCTCTTACACAAACTCACAAAAATATTGTCTGTAAATATTTCTTTACTGCATTTTCTTAATATCTCAAAATCCAAAAAGATTTTTAGTGTGTTTTAGCATAAATTTTGAAAAAGTCAAAAAGATTTTCGACAACTGGTGTTGGAGAGCTGATTTTCAAAATTCCAAGTGCTAGACATGATGACCATGTTGTGAGGGGGAGTTTATGTTTTTAATCAAATGTGTTTTAATCTAATTTACAAGTGGTTCATCAGGATTATCATTGATAAATTTTTTTGTTTGATTTGAGGGAGAGTTTGAGTTGATGTATTCATGTCAATGTTTAAAAATTGTAAAATTTACTTTGAGGTAGAGATGGTGCAGGTTTGAGGAAAAGCTGGATGTGAGCCAGGTTGATAGATTCTGAGAAGCTTATGTTTGAAAAGCCAGGTTTCGATATTTGAGGACTCTGAAGACAAAGTTTGAGTCAGGCAAAGATTGAACTTGTGAAAGTCAGATTATGATCCTGAAGCAGATGATGCTGATGAACTGAAAGAATGCCAGCACATTGCAAGGGGGAGTCTGTTAATGCTGATTGAAAGAGTGAAGCACAAAGACTGATAAAGACTGAAGATTGTAAAGACTCGACACTTAAGACTCGTCAACATCTGAGGGGGAGTCTGTTGGTGCATTCATCTGTCGTCTTCGTCTTATATCGAGTCTTGGGTTCGCTGCGGTTCGGAACAAGAATGATGTCATCATTCTTGATGATGACATCATCCAAGTGACATAGTGCTTGCATCATCACTACAACATATGCTCGTGAAACTGAATTGAAACTTCACAAGAAGACAAAATAGAATGCACGTGCATGTGAAACTTATGTTAGTGGCTGATTTCGCTCCAAACATCATGTGAAGGTGATTCCGCCCGGAATCTAAACTTCTAATTCCGCTCCTACTGTATTTGTGTGTTTCGAGCGGAATCAAGGCTACTATATATAGTTCTTAGGAGCGAAATCATTAGAAGAGTTCTTGATTTCCATACCGAGGTGCTGCCGGTGTGACATTTGCATGTAATCTGTTAGATATCAATACAAAAGGTGTTAAAAAGTGAATTGCTTGTTGTTTCGAAGTCAGTTTCTTGTTTTCCGCACCTGAAACTGATTAACACTCCTCTGAAAGACTCATTCAGGTCCGTATACGATCCTACAACAACTTATTTTTAATAAGTTTCCTTGAATAAAAACCCAACAAACATCATAATAAAGCTTGGAATCTTGGTGATCTCAAGCTTCAATGGAGGTGTTGAAGCAAGAAAGATGAAGAAGAAGGTAATGGATAAAAGAGGAAAGGACAAGATGGTTGTTAGAACCTTCTTTTAGAAAATACCTAGGATGGTAGGTGAGAAGATCCTCTCAAATCTCTGTCCCTGGATGGTCCAAATGTGTAGGATTCTTGGCTGCATTTATAGAAAACGACAGCACGCTGCACACGGCCCTGTGTCGGCTGGACACGGCCCCGTGTGCAGGCAAGATCCTGATACATTTTGTCTGTATTCTAACACGAAATCAGACGGGAATCTTTTGGTTGACACGGGGGCGTGTTGACCTGGACACAGCCCCGTGTCTAGAGGCTGTTTATGAAGTTTCGTCTATTTCTAAGGAACTTATCCGGATCGGGTGGTTCCTTACTGGATGGAACAACCCCAAAGTGCCTAAGATACCTTAATTGTTCTAGATTAAGACGAGAACGCAAGAGGTTCTCGGTGAGGGTGATTCCTATGCTAAATGTAGGTGGACAAGTCCAACCCTTTCCTGGGCTCTCGTTAAAGAAGGTGTATGCCGAATCGCTCAGGTCTATGTATGCATCGAACGAAGTCGATGGGGAGTCCTTCATGGCACAATCGACACAGGGACGACTATCGCTCAAGTCCTCGCTAGAGTTAGAGGTAACATCGGGAACAACGAAGTTGTTTTTATTTGAATGCGATCCCAACAATTCTTCTTGGTTATCGTCTTGAGATAAATTATTGAAATCCATCATAAGTTCTTTTAACCAATTAAGAATTAGATCTTCCATTTGAAATAGTTCATAAAGAAGCATTTCTCCTAAAAGATCCGGTTGAGAGCATTCGAGGGAGAGATAGGGATTATTTTTACTTTCGCCCCTCTTAAGGCTACAGGAAAACAATGGGTCTATATAATGGGGTTTATAATTTAGAAAATAACATTCTAAATCTTTATGGGAACCACCACATATTTGACACCACGTACCATAAGAGTGCCGAAAGTAAAAAATATCAGTATCACTCATGTTTGTGTAAGAAATTACCAACCGTCGGGATCTTACGGTTCTGTTTTCAGTAACTGAATCTTGGGCACGGGGCGTGTTGAGTGGGCACGGCCCCGTTTTCAGCTTACTGTCTGACCTAAAACAGGATTGCTAGTTCCAAGGATTGGGCACGGGGCGTGTTCAGCGGGCACGGCCCGTACTGAGTTCTGCAGAAGCTGAAAATTTTAAGAAAATCCTAAAAAAAATAGAAAAATTAGAAAAAAAACGATTAGGCCGTTGATTCCTAACTTTCATAAAATCCTTGTGTCCCCGGCAGCGGCGCCAAAAACTTGATGCGCGTGTGGTGTGATATATATTTAAATATATTTTAAGCCCTTTTTACACGTTAGCCAAGTTTTAAATTTATAAAACACGATATTTTACTAACACCAAACACACATATGGGCAAGTGCTCCCATCGTGAGCGTAGTATAGTGTTGGCAAGATACCGAGGTCGTCCAAGGACACAAGAGCTTTTACTACCGTTTTATCCTCAACGTCTAATCAAATCAAAAGTTAGAAAAAGGTTTTTAAATAAGAAAAATATAACTAACTAAAATGCTGAAAAATAAAATAAAAATAAAAACAGATAGACAAGATGAATCACTTGGCTCCGACTTGTGTTTAGTGTAACCTTTGATCATTTCCGCACTTTTGCACTTTTTAAGAGATTATCTTAGTTATTGTAGTAGGCCCCTCTTTTGAAGGTGACGTTACCCTCAACCCTGTAGTTTGAGTCAGCTAGGATACAATCCTAAAGGGTCGGATTATTGAAAGATAATTAATTAAGTTATTAATGCATATTATGGTAGGCCCCTCTTTTGAAGGTGACGTTACCCTCAGCTAAGTAGTCTGAGTCAGCAGGGATATAGTCCTAAGTAGCCGGGTTAAAGTATTAATAGTAGCTTACATATGAGGGGATTAAAGAGTTTGGACCCCTGCCATCCAATACCGGTGGGTATTGAAGGAGGTCCTACTAAATTTGACCCAGGTCCTTGCAGGATCTATACACTGAACAAGGCAAGACTCTTACCAAACCGTTCCTTTAACCCCCGACTAGGTAGCCAACATATCTCCATATAGACCGTGGAGATATGAATGGTGAAAATCTTTTATTTTATATAGACAGTAAAATAATGCCAAGACACCACGGACAAACGATAAGGAAGAATCACCTTCAACATAAGAAACTAGTTATTAAAGTCATTAATACATAACCAAGTAAAAAGTGCGAAAAGATTAAAAATAAAAAGTATTACACTAGACACTTGTCTTCACCAAGTGATGTAAGAGACTTAGGCAAACATGGCCTTTGATTGTCAAGAACTCTTACAATCAATCTTGGATCCCGAGACGACTCACACACTCTATGATGGATGATGGATGATGGTGGTGGATGATGGTGTTGTGAGGGTGGTGGGTGGTGGGTGAAGTGTGAGAGAGGTGGTGTGCCAAGGGATGGTTTGCAAATAAGCCAAACACCCCTATTTATAGGCTAAACAGAGGCTCGGGCACGGCCCCGTGTCCACCTTCCTTCTCTTTCTTCATTAATTGCAGTTTGTCTGCATTAGTTGACCACGCCCCCGTGTGCAGAAGCGTATCTGTACTATCAAGATTTCCCCAGATTCTGCGAATCTTAGAGTTGACCACGACCCCGTGTCCGCTGGGCACGCCCCCGTGGTGGGTGATAGAAGCTTCTACAGCTTTGTCTTTTCTGCTGACACTTGGGCACGCCCCCGTACTCATTGAGCACGGGGCGTGTTCAGCCTTCTGTTCTCTTGTTTTGCTTGGGAAGATGCTGTCGGGGAGGCCGGGCATGCCACGTTTGTTCCTTTTCTTGTATTTATGTTAGATTTAGCTGCCTTTTTGCTTCTTTTGTTCATTTGAGCTCATTTAATCCTGGAAATACAAAAGGAAGACAAAAACACACTTTTTCCAACATTAGTACTAAAAAAGGGTTAGTTTTATGCCACAATTGATGTAATTTAAATGTTGCATTTTGTGCACATCAAATGTATATAAAGGAATCTACCATGGATGAAAAAAATGCCATTAACAAGTCTAGAACCACAGATGGGCTCAAATATAATCTTCAACAGTTAAGTACCACAAAACCCTTTTATAGAACCTACCTCCAATTCTACTGAACTAATAACAAATCAAGTTTGTGCATTATCAAGAACTTTTAGGAAATGTAACGCTAAATTTGTGGAGGTTTATAGTTATAAAAACTGCCAAATTAGAAGCAGATAATAATAACAAAACTCTTTTATCGCACACATAGATCTAGAATGTGACAACCCGAGATTTCAAGACATTTCCTTTACGCGTCACCTGTTTTACGAATCCTGTTTCACATTTCGTTGAGCGTTGTATCGTTATTATCATTGTAGAATGATTTAATGTTAGTTGTGTGGTGGGTTTAATGTTTGAGCATAAAGGACTTTCGTCACTCATGGGTCTCGACGAAACACTAGGTGTTTCGCCAGGAGAGTTTCGCCAATAAGGGCTTCGGTCCAATCCATTTTGTGGCCCAACTATGTAATGTTATCTAATATCATAAGATGTAAACGAAAACCCTAGACGCACATATTCGCGACGGCAAATTCTCCTCCTCCATCTTATCGTGCCATCATCTTTGTAGCCTCTCTTCATCCACTCGAAGCTTTCCATCTCACCGATTCAAGTACCGTTATTCCTCTATGATTCTCCGGTGAGTGCGACAACACTAGTTTTAATATTTGTTGCTTGTTCTAAGTGATGTGCAAACTGTTGATCGTTTATGGCTACGACAATCATGAATTTGTATAGTTTTAAAGAGGTTGCAATTTTGTGTATCCTGTTGATGATGTAATTATGTGTATGATAATTGACCTACATGATGATTATATGTTAAACTGTCTTTCCTGAGATAGTAAATGATTAGGGTTGCATGCTGACGATTGAAATCATTGTATTATTGATCTGAATAGGATGTTGTGGACTGTTGGTCGATGAGATTGGTTGTTAATGTTGATGAATTTGATTGCATATAATGGATACCAAATGTGTTAGATTGATCTGAAGGAGACGAACCAAAAAGTCTTTAACTGTTGATTTGTGCGACGAAACATAAGAGTTTCGCCATGACTGTAACTCGATGAAACATAAGAGTTTCGCCATGTCTGACCTTTCGTCGGAAACATTTTGAGAACGAATTAACAGAACCATTAATATAGCATGTATAGTGTGTGTAATCGGCTGGAGTATGATTTGATTTAGAGTATTATATAAGTGCTTGTTAACCTTGATCGTTAAGAGGTCTAGATCCTTACATGAAAACCCAATTTGTGGGTTATGTATGCATGAAATTGCTGAATGGTTATAAACCTATGTGGGAATGCGTGATGATGATTTCAGAAGGGTTAGTATGATCATGTTAATGATTGACTTCATGATAAGTGTGTTTGTTTAGTTGTGTATGAAACTGTTAGTGAAATGGACTGCGTGAAAACTATTCATGAATTGGGCTTCATGTATTGGGTCGAACGCCTAAAGTCGGCCATACGTTTGATTGGACCTGAGCTAATGAGTCGTACACTATAGGAACAACGTGTTTGACTGAATTATTGTTTATGTAACACACGAAACTTGTTTGCTTGTGTATTGATGATTAGAGTATGAGTTTGGCTATGTGTTTTACTTGTACGTTACTTTCGTAATGTGAACGAAGAATATGTGATCGATGTGTTTACAAAACTGACTATTTTTGGTAACCACGGTAGGGTTTGGTTGACCAACTGGGAACTGGTAAAGTAAATTAACAATCCGAGCAATCTAAGGTGAGTTTATTTCTCTTGAGCATGCGTCCCGGTGGTTGGGACAGTCATTGGGTATCCCTGTGAGGGATCGATTTTTGGGTAAATCAACTGGGTATTCCGGAGAGGAATACATCTCGTGGGTAAAATCTGGTATGTTGGATAATACACTCGTCCTATCACTCTTAAGTCCCATCTTTTTGTTACCGGAGAGGTAACGGGGTATTAGTTGGTAGCACTACTTAGGTTTGGCACCCTCACCCCGTACCGGAGAGTACGGGTGTGAACTAATGACCTAGTCATGACCAATGCTTTGATAGGAGCATTGGGGAAAGGGCAAAATAAATCAGGAGCCATCTTGTATCCGAGGTATTATCAACATTGAAATCAATGAACGGAATTAAACACTTGGTAACTAACGTTTTCGTAAAACTATGAACTCACCAGCGTTGTCTGATACACGTGTGTGCATGCTCGCAGGTTATAGGTATGTATGAATGTGGAACTTACTGTCTGGGATGCTGGAGTGGTCATGGGTCGAGATACATGGAATCGCGAGATGAGTCTAGTGGTTATCATACATATGAAACACTTAACCAATGTTTTATGCTTCCGCTGAATACGATGAATTGTAATTACTGTTTTGTGACACTTAATGTTATTGAATGAAAGTTTTATTTAAAATATTGTATGAGTTCAATGTGATTGGTGGCTAGATCCTGGTACGTCACACGCTCCGCTGGGGTTTCCGCTTGGGGTATTTTGGGGGTGTGACAGTTTGGTATCAGAGCCACTGGTTATAGTGAACTTGGTTTTAAAACGTTTTTATAAAACCAAGCTATAACCGAACAGTTCTGAAAACAAGAATACGACCATGACACTCAGCTCCAGACTGCAAGGTTCGTCTCTCATTTGCTCATTGTACTGCATAACTAGTGAACAAAAGCATATGATATTGCATGTGATTGCACGTTTAGCACAACAGTATGAATTCATGTACTACTTGCATGTGTTAAGTGATTGATAGTGTGGTATTTCCCTAGACATTCATGACACACGTTTTGTGATGCTCTTTGTTTGCTACTCGAGTTCGAGGAACCATTTGACATGAGTTAGGAGGAGCTGAGATGAGCATGCAAATCACAATATTGTTGTGGGTGCACACATAATAATAATAATGTGGGGTGCATGTGAGTCCCAGTGAGACTTAACAAGTGAAAAAGGGGTTCTGCTCTGTTATTTGATCAATGTGAAACGTAACAAGTCTATAGGAGTCATAGCAGTGATTGTCTCCTACTCGAACGTGATCTTTTCACTCCTCTTTGAATCCTTTCGAATCTTGATGCTATCGAGTATTATCTGAACACCCATCTGAATGCCTAGCGAACTGTGTAGAATGTTAGGCGCTTGTACGAACATCCCTGAGTTGGATGTTACAACGTCGAATGATTGGTCTATACCTCCCTCACTTCTCTCTGTTTACTGGAACTTAATGTAATAGACCGTGTATTACTCAAGCAACTTGCAACAACGGTGGACAAAAGGATGAGAGTAGTACTTTACCGACTTCAGTATTTGGACGACCCTGATTACCAACAACGAACATCAGCAATTTGACGCCAATCAGATCTTTAACCCTAGTCAGTGGCTCATGAGAGCCAACTCTTACGAATCAACCGGGACATAAGCGATGACAAATGACCATGGTGCGGAAATGTGTAACGGCCAGCACAATGAGTAGCACCTTAGGACGTGGCACGGAAATGTGACAAGATGGACTTTGTCGGTGAAAAATCGTAGGGCTCTGTTTCAAGAAACGACATTAGAAGCAACAGTCATGGCAACATCAAGGTACTCGTAATCGTAGTCTACAGAATGGAAATGAAGGTGGCATTGGCAAGGATTGACTGTTGTTAAGTCAAGACGTCAACAACCAAGGGGATAATGACAGTATTGGGAATCCTCGCAACTGTAACAACAACACTGGAAGTGGTACCCGTGGTAGGGCATTTATGATTGGCGTAGGCGACGCCAGGCGTTGTAGCAACATGGTAGCTTGGATGGGTAGCTATTCGCTCCGTCTCTGTTCTGTTTAACCCTGGTGCTTCTTGAAACTGAACCTGTTGTGGAGTCGGCTGATGCAAGTCAATTAAAGCCTTATATGTTCGCTGGGATGCAAACTCGACCTTGGGGGACATGTGTTCGACATCGACCTTCCTTCTGCTATCCTTGATAGGTTTGATGCAGTAGTTGTGTAGATTGGTTATCTAGATATCGCGTAGGTATACCCTGTGAGAAGGAAATTTTGCGTCACTTTATACCTTGAAGTGTCAGAATGGTGTAAAGGTTAGCACCAATTCAGCAATGAAGGCCAGAAGTATCCACCGAAGGGTTACCCCGCTATATTAGCACTCGTTACTGATGTTAAGGCTAAGGAAAAGAGGATCGAGGATCCACCCATTGTTCGTGATTTCTCCCTATGTGATACCAGAAGAGCTATCAGGTTTACCTTCACATCGTCAAGTGGAATACTAGATCGGTATCATGTCAGAGGCAGCCCTAATTACTCGTACTTTTACCGTCTTGCACCAGGAGGGTTGCAAGAGCTGTCTAATCAACTACGGGAACCGTTGAATAGGAGTTTTTTTGAACCTATATTTTCTCTTTGGGAAGCCCAGTTATATCCGTGAAGATAAGCCTTTTCGTATGTGTACTGATTATCGAGAACTCAACAAGGTAACAGTCAAGAACCGTTTGCTTCAACCATGTATTGACAACCTGTTGACTAGCTGCGAGGGTTAAGCTCCTATTCGAGGGTTAACTAACGAACGAACTATCATCAGATGAAAGTCCAAGGGAAAAATGATTCCTACAACAGCATATCGAACGCAGTACGACCAATGCGACTTTGTATTCCATGACTTTTGGGCTAATCATCACATCAGCAGCTGTATGGATCACATGAATCGGCTATGCTTATTGATGACGTGTTGAATCATTTCCAGGAGAAAGGAACATCATGGACGGCATCTGTATCTTATTTTAGAGCTCCTGAGGGAGGAGCCATCCTATGCGAAGTCTTGTCAAAGGTAACTTCTGGATTCGAGAGGTACAGATTTTGGTCATATAAACAACGAAGTGGGGAAAACACGTGGATCTCGCTTAGATCCATTTTGTTAGAAACTGATCGACACCAAAGATCCCTTCGAGGACACAGCAATTCCTTGGTTTCGCTAGTTATTATCACAGGTTCATCACGGGATTTTCGAAGATCGCACCGCTTAAATTTCTTCAGCACAGCAGGGTGCTGTGTATACGTGAGAAACAAAACAGGAGGATGTCTTTCTAGCTTTTGAAACCCAACCCCCCAATGCACTGAGCATCGTCTTTACCTAAGGGTACGGGTGGTTTAGTGGTATACCATGATGGATCGAATCAGAGTCCCAGTTACACACCGATGCAACACGAGAGAGTGATGACGTACGTAATGGAGTTACAACGAGGGACTGCACAGCACACAACCTATGGTGGAAACCGTGGTCTTTGGAGTTAAGTTGGAGGCATTACTTGGACGGTACCGAATGCACTACTTAGACCGATCACAAGTGCCTCCCGTGTACCCTGGTTACGAAAGAGCTAAATCAGTTAATGGCATCACTGGATGGAACTTTTGGATGATTATGATTGTGGAACTTGAATATGCTCGAGCTTTGCAGCACACTATCGACTTTAACCTACCTGATCAAACTCGCTCTGTTCAAATTGGAGAACTGTAGGAAGAGGATTTTCAAGTTGAACCCATGCGGGGCATGGAGAAGCAACCTTTGGCGGGTCGGACGATATTTGCTACCTCGTGGAACGAACATGGATCTCATTATACGGCAACTTTAGGGAATTTGTGTTGAGCAAAGCACACCGGCCTCGATATTCCAGTCGTCTGAGTTATGATGAGAGATATTAGGGTCTATGAATCTTGTACTGGTGATAAGGCATGAAGGCCCACCTGGCAAGGTATGTGAATAATGTTTGGCTTGTGGGAAAGTCAAGGTGGAGTATCAGCAACTAGAAGCATCGAAACAGAAACAATAACACTTGGGTGATCGTTGATTGTCTCACGCTACCAGCACGCCTTCTTGCAACCAAGGAAACTGACGAGTCTTCACAGCTGTGAACGTTCCTCTGAGAGAGGCGGCTTCTAGGCATGAGGTGCCAACTCCTGTTACTTCTGATTTTGAGGTATACCTGTTTTATGACAGGCAATACATGATACCCTGGGCTCACGTCTAGACATGGGCATTGCTTATCACTGTAGGACAAACGGTCTGAGTAAGCGAACAATCCTGACACTCGAAGACATGCTGTGTGCACGTGTGTGATTGACTATAGTGAAATTTGAGGGATATTTACCTATGGCTGAGTTCTACTGCGGCAGTTGCCATTCTAGTATTCGGACGGCTCTGTTTGGGGCATTGCATGGATGATAATACCAGTCTTCTTGTTGGACTAAGGTGGGTGACATCACCGATCCAGGATTTGTACTCGAAACTCTTGGGAAAAGCGCTTAGATCAGAAATTGTTTAACGGCAACGCGTGACTGTCAGGAGAGCTGATAAGCTTAGGAAACATTGGGATTTCGCTGTAGGCGAACGTGTCATAATCGAAAGTCTCACCCTGGGAGGGTGCGGTACGCTATCAAAAACGTGGCAAGCTTAGCTTACGATGCGTTGGGACATTCGGATTCCTGGAACGAATCAGTGACATGGTTCACAAACTCGAGTTACTTGGTGAATTGGGTAACGTTCATGATGTCAGTATGACTCGAATCGATAGAAACGTTTGACCAAGAAAACATTTGTGATACCTACTACCCTCGAGTTATCCCGTGGGAGTTCGTTGGAGTTCGTTGGAACTCAAAAGGTGGACCGGAGTTCACCAGGGAACGCAATGATCGGAGTAAGCCCTACTACCCTCAGGAGTTCAGACGGTTGTATCAACTTCTGGTATCATTGGCAAATTTCGGGACGAAATTCCCTTTCAAGTTGGGGATGATGTGGTACCCGAGGAAAATCCACAGTCATCCGAATCTAGCACTTTGCCGCTTCGTGTTACTTTTGAGTTACCGTTTCACTTTTGGTTTGCTTATCAAATTTCGGGATGAAATTTCTTTCAAGTTGGGGATGATGTGACAACCTGAGATTTCAAGACCTTTCCTTTACGCGTCACTTGTTTTATGAATCCTGTTTTACATTTTGTTGAGCGTTGTATCGTTATTATCATTGTAGAATGATTTAATGTTAGTTGTGTGGTGGGTTTAATGTTTGAGCATGAAGGACTTTCGTCACTCATGGGTCTTGACGAAACACTAGGTGTTTTGCCAGGAGAGTTTCGCCAATAAGGGCATCAGCCCAATCCATTCCGTGGCCCAACTGTGTAATGTTATCTAATATCATAGGATGTAAACGAAAATCCTAGACCCTCATATTCACGACGACAGTTTCTCCTCCTCCATCTTATCGTGCCATCATCTTTGTAGCCTCTCTTCATCCACTCGAAGCTTTCCCACTCACCGATTCAAGTTCCATTATTCCTCTATAATTCTTCGGTGAGTGCGACAACACTTGTTTTAATATTTGTTGCTTGTTCTAAGTGATGTGCAAACTGTTGATCGTTTGATGGCTACGACAATCATGAATTTGTATAGTTTTAAAGAGGTTGCAATTTTGTGTATCCTGTTGATGATGTAATTATGTGTATGATAATTGACCTACATGATGATTATATGTTAACCTATCTTTCCTGAGATAGTAAATGATTAGGGTTGCATGCTGACGATTGAAATCATTGTATTATTGATCTGAATAGGATGTTGTGGACTGTTGGTCGATGAGATTAGTTGATAATGTTGATGAATTTGATTGCATATAATGGATACCAAATGTGTTGGATTGATCTGAAGGAGACGAACCAAAAAGTCTGTAATTGTTGATTTGTGCGACGAAACATAAGAGTTTTGCCATGACTGTAACTCGACGAAACATAAGAGTTTCGCCATGTCTGACCTTTCGTCGAAAACCTTTTGAGAACGAATTAACAGAACCATTAATATAGCAGGTATAGTGTGTGTAATCGGCTGTAGTATGATTTGATTTAGAGTATTATATAAGTGCTTGTTAACCTTGATCATTAAGAGGTCTAGATCCTTACATGAAAACCCAGTTTGTGGGATATGTATGCATGAAATTGCTAAATGGTTATAAACCTATGTGGGAATGCGTGATAATGATTTCAGAAGGGTTAGTATGATCATGTTAATGATTGACTTCATGATAAGTGTGTTTGTTTAGTTGTGTATGAAACTGTTAGTGAAATGGACTGCGTGAAAACTATTCATGAATTGGGCTTCATGTATTGGGTCGAACGCCTGAAGTCGGCCATACGCTTGATTGGACCTGAGCTAGTGAGCCGTACACTATAGGAACAGCGTGTTTGACTGAATTATTGTTTATGTAACACACGAAACCTGTTTGCTTGTGTATTGATGATTAGAGTATGAGTATGGCTATGTGTTTTACTTGGACGTTACTTGCGTAATGTGAACGAAGAATATGTGATCGATGTGTTTACAAAACTGACTATTTTTTGTAACCACGGTAGGGTTTGGTTGACCAACTGGGAACTGGTAAAGTAAATTAACAATCCGAGCAATCTAAGGCGAGTTCATTTCTCTTGAGCATACGTCCAGGTGGTTGGGACAGTCATTGGGTATCCCTGTGAGGGATCGGTTTTTGGGTAAATCAACTGGGTATTCCAGAGAGGAATACGTCTCGTGGGTAAAATATGGTGTGTTGGATAATACACTCGTCCTATCACTCTTAAGTCCCATATTTTTGTTACCGGAGAGGTAACGGGGTATTAGTTGGTAGCGCTACTTAGGTTTGGCACCCTCACCCCGTACCGGAGAGGACGTGTGTGAACTAATGACCTAGTCATGACCAATGCTTTGATAGGAGCATTGGGGAAAGAGCAAAATAAATCAGGAGCCGTCTTGTATCCGAGGTATTATCAACATTGAAATCAATGAACGGAATTAAACACTTGGTAACTAACGTTTTCGTAAAACTATGAACTCACCAGCGTTGTTTGATACACGTGTGTGCATGCTCGCAGGTTATAGGTATATATGAATGTGGAACTTGCTGTCTGGGATGCTGGAGTGGTCATGGGTCGAGATACATGGAATCGCGAGATGAGTCTAATGGTTATCATACATATGAAACACTTAACCAATGTTTTATGCTTCCGCTGAATACAATGAATTGTAATTACTGTTTTGTGACACTTAATGTTATTGAATGAAAGTTTTATTTAAAATATTGTATGAGTTCAATGTGATTGGTGGCTAGATCCTGGTACGTCACACGCTCCGCGGGGGTTTCCGCTTGGGGTATTTTGGGGGTGTGACATAGAATACTAAAATTTACATCTAAGATCTAAAACAATCATCAGTCTCAAATAAGAATGGAATCTGCGTTCTTGAAGGAACCGCGGTAAACTAGAAAAACACTTTATTCACCAAAATTCCATTGTTCGGATGTGAAAGGGGTTTACGGTGGTGGTTTCGAGACGTCAAAGCGGTAACGTGGTGGTGGTTCTGGTGTAAGATAGTGATGGTGGTGAGATGGTGAACGGTTTTGAGTGGGCTAGGGTGGTTGATGGTGGGATTAATTAGCCCAGTTGCTATACACTCTGGTAAAAACTCCGATACCGCTGGTGACGGAAAGGTGGGGCATCTACGGTCCCTTTCGTTGATCTCAAACATAGAACAGATGTCACACCCCAACCGATGGCGGAATCATCGGGGCATGGCACTGAGCGAAACAGATTGTCCAGAAGTTTCCATAACAATTATCAATACTACTCAATTTAAATAATACGTCCCATACCGTATCTCAAACAGTAAAATAATTATTACAGACAAAAATCTAGGCAAATATTCTGTTCCGACAACTCAGATTTAAATGTAGATAGTTTATTTATTGGTTTCTAGGACCTCCTTTCCTAGCTTTGATTTCATCACAGCACAGAGAGCATCCTAGACCTTTCCTAGCCTCAAGTTCACAGCATGCTAAGCATGTAAACTTCCTAAGCACCAGTCACATACGTTAAAATAAAGTCAATACATAAAATGTAAAGGTGAGCATACAAGTTTGATAATAGCATATAGAGTTCGAATTCGTTTACGCATAACCAACACGTACACATAGTGAAATGAAGCACATTAGTTATCGACATAGATCCATCGATACCAATGACTGCGGGTTGACTGCCCGAGGCAGTTCGCAATACATGATTACCACCGTAATCCATGCAAGTAAAATGATCCTTAACAACCCCCGTGAGAACAGGTGCTGAGTCCAAACTATAGTACTATCGTTGCTAAGGCAGGTAGACAGCATTCCATGTGTAAACATAACAAACAAGCATTCATAAGCCACGTATAACATGCATTAACGGTTAGCGTTCAAATAGTATTGAGTAGTGTGATTTATTGTAGTTTGAATATTCGTAACGTATGTAACACCCAAAAGTGTTTAAAGTAAAAGGGGATCGAGTATACTCACAGCGATTAATGGATTGAAGGGAGCGCTTAGCGAGTATGGTTAGCCTGAATAGATTCGATAGCATAACGATAAGGAACACGTCAAATGATACAAAGTGAAGATGGGTCGGATGGTAGTTCGATCGGATGGTAATCCGATCGGACAGTAATCCGTGCGGATGGTAATCCGTGCGGATGGTAATCCGTTCGGGTGGTCATCCGGTCGGATGATGATTCGAGTGGATTGTTTCTTCCTATAATAAGGATGTGTTTGTGTATGATGGCTTGACGTTTGAAGTTTTCGTTGTAGTATTTAGAAAACATTGAAGTATCTCTATCCATCAAGTCGTTCGATCGGATGCTGGGTCGTACGGATGACAATCCGTTCGGACGGTCATCCGGTCGGACGGCGACTTAGTGGTGAGATTACTCGTTGAAAACAAGTTCACAGTTGAAGTGTCACTCGATCGGATGACCATCCGATCGGGTGGCAACTCTGGTGATGAACATGTTGAAAATTGTTTAAGTCCTTAAAGTCTTAGTATCTCATGATCCGAAGAGTAATCCATTCAGATGGTCGTCCGATCGGATTACATTTCGTTCAATACTCAAACTCTAGATGAGATAGTTTAAAAGGTGGGACCCGAGTGTGATCCGTTCGGATGACCTATTCGATCGGATGGCAATCCGGTCGGATAGCAATCCGTTCTGATTGTTCCTTTCGTCCTACCCTTGGTCGTTTTGATGTTTTGTCGTTGTTTCGAGACGTCTTGACAACTTGTTAACCAACCAGAACCCTGCCTCGACCCAAGTGACCAAACCGACCAGGAATCACCCTAGTTCAGCCAGTTACCGGCTCGAGACGGTTGTTCTTGCTTAACCCGAAGTCGGTAGTCTCGTGGGTAGAATCCAGATCTGAACTAGTACAACACTATGGATGAGTAGGAGACTAGATCTGATCCTGATTCTACCGGTTTTGAGTGTTTTGAGTGTAAAAGAGTTGAAAGAAAGTTAGAAACCATCTTTCAATCCTTTTTCACCACTCACGTGTCGAGATCTTCACTAGATCTTTATGTATTCGGGTGGAAATCGGTTAGATCTCGATTGTTCTTGGTGGATTGAGGTCAAAGCATGAAGTTCTTTGAAGAACACATGATGACGTCACCCTAGAACACCCGAAATCGAGTGATTTCATGGTTAAAAGTTAGGATTTAAAAGATAGAAAGGTATAGGAGTGCGTGTAGATCAAGAAAGTACAAGATTTAGGGCGAGATCTTACCTGGATTGAGAGAAATCAAAGAAAAGGTGAGGAGCACGAGCTGTTCGGACAGAAGGTTTCCAAAAGTGGAAAGAATGACAATGACAGGGGTATTTATAGGATTCCAAAAGAGGAAAGGGTGATCCGATCGGATGGTACTCCGCCCGGATGACGATCCGGTCGGATGACATCCTGGTCGGATGACATATGGCCTGTCACCAAATGGGTTATCCGGTCGGATGGCTATCCGGCCGGATGGCGCTTGGTTCAAGTTTTCGATGCGACGATTTTCGGTGTTTCGATTGCGAGCGGTTCGATTCGATAGGGTTTCCTAGTCAAATTACTTTTAGTCCCAACTACTTCATATCTCGCATAGTCTACTTCCACTAACTATCATAGTTCGATTGTGATTCGAGTTCAAGTTCGATTGCATTCGAGTTTTGATTGAGTTCGCTTGATTACCTCAACATAACATAAATAAACATGCACAGATAACACGTAAGGCACACTCACACGTAATAACAACAAGTAAAAATACGTAGTTCGAGTTGCGATTTGATGTCGATTCGATTAGCATAGCTTGATTACTGATTAATTAACTTTATCGCATTGTTACTTCCTATAGTTCACAGTCGTAGATCGATTGAATAGTGACTAATATACGTCGATTATTGCATTTGACAACACTTACTCCACATAATACAAATAAAATAAAGAAATTTCTATAAGTCAAGTTGCGCGAAATCGGTCATTGACTTTGACCTTGACTTTGACTTTGACTTGTGAAAACACGGGGTGTTACAACAGATCTGGTGGAGAATTTCAGAAGGTGTAGTGTTTTGCAATTGGAGAAGCAGGGGAGTTAGGGTTTAGAATGGACATCGAGAGGAAACTTCAATTTAGAAGTGAAAATCTGAAAATTTTGAAAGGTTTAAAGGAAATTGAAATTTTATAAAAAGAAAATCATTACATAGAGGGAAACTTAAATTTAGAGGTGAAAATCTGAAAATTTTGAAAGATTTAAAGGAAACTGAAATTTATAAAAAGAAAATCAATACATATAAATTTATAAAAAGTAAACTTTGAAAGGTTTAAATTAATACATACAAATTTTAGTGGCTAATAACTATTTTTATCACAAAAACTAATATATTTATACAAATATATAAAAATAATACATAAAATATATAAAAATAAATTGAAATTATATGTTTTTTATGTATTTTATATATGAACTAGTATCTATGACGTTAGGCGAACAAAAAGTAAACCGTAAAAGTGACGAATCATGCATGCACGTTACGGTATGTTAACTTGCAAAAATTAGACCAAAAAACTAAAAGATGGAAAAAATAACTAAGTCGGCTTAGGACATGCGCGTTTCGAGGGATCCGTTAAACCATATAATTTTTGAACCACATGGTCCATTAAGACATGTATGATATACCATTGTCCATGGTGATCCATTAAGGCCCAATATGGTCCATTAAGACATGTATGATCTACCATTGTCCATAGCGATCCATTAAGACCTAATATGGTCCATTAAGACATGTATAATATACCATTGTCCATAGCGATCCATTAAGGCCCAATATGGTCCATTAAGACATGTATGATATACCATTACCCATAGCGATCCATTAAGGCCAAATATGGTCCACTAAGACATGTATGATCTACTATTGTCCATTGTGATCCGTTAGCACCCAATATGATCCACTTAGACATGTATGATCTACCATTGTCCATTGTGATCCATTAAGGCCTAACATGGTCCATTATGATATGTGTGATCTACTATTGCCCACTGTGATCTATTAAGTACCAATATGTTCCATTAAGACATTTATGATCTACCATTGTCCTTTATTATCCATTAAGGCCCAACATGGTCCATTAAGACATGTATGATCTACTATTGTCCATTGTGATCCATATGGTTTATTAAAACAAGTATGATCTACTATTGTGCACTATGATCCATTCAGGCCCAACATTGTCCATTAAAACATGTATGATATAATATTATCCATTGTGATCCATTAAGACCCAATATGCTCCATTAAGGCCTAATATGG
This sequence comes from Helianthus tuberosus, assembly GCA_030545235.1. Classification (NCBI taxonomy): domain Eukaryota; kingdom Viridiplantae; phylum Streptophyta; class Magnoliopsida; order Asterales; family Asteraceae; genus Helianthus; species Helianthus tuberosus. The sequence continues at coordinate 69,231,589 of CM060406.1, forward strand.
TCCATTAAAACATGTATGATCAACTATCGTCCACTTTGATCCATTAAGGGGCAATACGGTCCATTAAGACATATACGATCCACTATTTAGCCATTGTGAAATATTTAGGCCCAATTTGGTCCATTAAACACATATTTGATCTACTACTGTTTATCATGATCCATTAAGGCCCAATATTGTCCATTAAGACTTGTATAATCTACTATTGTGCATTATGGTCGATTAACAAATATATGATCCATTATTTGTCTTTGTGATCCATTTAGGCCCAATACGGCCCATTAAGACATGTGTGATCCACTATTGGTCCTTGTGATCCACTAAGGCCCAATATGGTCTATTAAGATATGTATGATCTATTATTGGCCATTGTGATCCATTTAGGCCCAACATGGTCCATTAAGACATGTTTAACTACGATTCTCCATTATGATCCATTAAGGCCCAATACGGTCCACTAACACACATATATGACCCAACATTGGCCATTGTGATCTATTAAAGCCCAATATGGTCTATTAATACATATATGATTAGGGATGAGCTCGGTACTGGTACGAAAATACCGCTACCGAAAATCGTCAAATATGGGTACTGGTACCAGTACCGAAAATGTTCAGTACGATACTCTATGTTACCGATATTTGAAAATTAAATTTGGTATATTTATTGGTGTTGTACCGAAAACGCCGAAAAGTGGGTACCGAAAATAATTTGTTATGGGAAATTTGGTACAAGTACTAATTTTGCATACATTAAAAACGTATATAAACATAACTAATATGCATACTCACATATTATTTAGAAGAAAAAACATATGGTTAGAATATATAATATTAATAATAGGATAAATTTTTAAATATATAGTAAGATTTTTTTTTGTTTAACAATATTAACTAATATAATTTTTCAAATGAGAATATTATTTGAGAGGGAAGTTTTGAATGAAATATTTTGGTGGGAAGTTTTAGAATGAAATATTTTTGGGGGAAGTTATTTTGGGGGTAAGTTTAACTTTTAGGATGACATATTTTGGTGGAGAGTTATTTTGGGGGTAAGTTTAATTTTTAGGATGAAATGTTTTGGTGGGAAGTTTTAGGATGAAATATATTGGTGAGAAGTTTTAAGATGAAATATTTTGAGGGAAAGTTTAAATTCTAGGATAAATATTTTGGTGAGAAGTTTTAAAATAAAATATTTTTGGAGATTTTTTTTAATATATAGTAAGTTTAACATTTAGTCACACATTTTTTTCATGAAATTTGATAATATTTCGTCACACGAAATAAACAAAGTGACAATGATGTGATGAATGTTTATCTAAAGGCACATGATTTTATTTTATTTTTTAATTTTAAGTGTAGCTATTGTATAACCTTTGGTCACAGAAAATATTATACATAACCATATGTATTAGATTTTAGCCACATTAGTAAACATATAATGTGATCGTAAATCACATTTGGCCATACTTTTATAGTGTGGTTGTTTTTTTCTTAACACGTGGCTAAAGGTTTCGAATACTTATGTTTTTAGTCACATGAAACAATATATTGTGGCCGTAGCTCATATTTGACACACTTTTTTAGTGTGGCTAATAAATGTCATAACTTTTTTCTTAAAGTGTGGGTAAAGGTTTTGAATTCATATATTATTAGTCACATGAATACAAATATTGTGATCATAGATAACAATTGGCCACACTTTGCTAGTGTGGCTAATATATGCCACAGTTTTTTTTTAAAGTGTGGCTAAAGCCGTTCAATAAATATGATTTTGGTCACATGAAACAAAAATATGTGGCCATAAATCACATTTGGTCACACATTTCGAGTTGTGGCTAATAATTTTCTAAAAGTGTGGCTAAAAGTTCTGAACAGGTATAAATGGTCACATTAATAATAAAATATGTGGCTAAAGGTGTTTTAAAATGTGATGAATGACCTTTAGCCACACATTTTTTCAAATGTGTGGCAGGGCGGTTTTGCCAAAAGTGTGGCCATAGCCCTTTTTTCACGTAGTGTGATAACTATTTACTATAAATACGGCACATTAAAAATGTTAGGTTTGACTATTAACATAAATCTATTTACATATTTGTATAAATAATGTTAAAAACAAATATCACCAATAAACGCATAACCCAAATTATAACAAACATTTTAATGTGTTAAAAAACATAATAAATCAACGGAAACATTCAAATGCACCACAATGTGAAACAAATAACACCAACATGTCTTAAAAGACACTTCATGAAAAATGAAATATAATGAAACACACCACTTCTCCATATTTGAAATCAAAAGTTTGCCAAGTCCTTCAGCATCGGCTTCGTCTTTTTCATCTTCGATTCGGCGTTTTGTTGAAGAACAATTTAGTGAGTCGTCTACCTTATAGACTTCACGAAGGTTACGCTTAACTTCACCAGAGGATGATGATTTCTAATTACTTCGAATAGCATTAGATACATGCGTTGAATTGTCTCTAATATAATACACTTCATCCTACAAATAAATACATAAAAATAGTTTTAAAAAATGGTAATCAAAACTATATAAAAAATTGAAAAAATTTGAGATAACCATAGAAAATTCAGGAGGATGAGATTGAAGTTCTGACATAGGAACACCAAATGATTCTGATATGGTTTGAGAATCCCTCCAGAACTAAACACCTATAATATATGAGTAAAATATGAATACGTAAGATATTGAAATAGTTTTAATGACAAAGTTGTAAATAAAATTTACCTCACCTTGTGCTGCTGAGAGTTCTTTTGCGGATTTCTTGAGAATCTTATAGGCTTCATAATCAAACAGGGTCAAAGTCACAGTACCAGTACAATCTTGCACGCAAACGGGTAGCTTGAATTTGTTTACGTTACAAAGAAATAAAACGTGAAGGATTAAATATTGTTGGTTTATCTAATAAAGTATAAAATGAGTAAAATTATAACCGATGAATTGACAAAATATCAAGGCCTCCACAGTCACCATATCTTATCATTACAAATGACAGAAATTGTCCCAATAACCAAGATCTTCTTCTTCTAATAAAAACTAACAAATCAAATACTAACTAAAATTCATCATAAATCAAAAAGTATATACAAAAAAAGTAGACCACTATTATTGTACCGAGAAAAGCTATAAGAGTAAAATCAGTGTTGTTAAGGAATTCATCCTCGACGCTTAAAATAACATACGACCCAACTTGGTCACTGGATGCTGATGCTGAAGATCGTTTCTCAATATACCTATATATTTATTAGTGTGTTTTATCTTATACAAAATAAAATGTATACATGTTCATAATGATTGATAATATCATTTGTTAATCTGAAACAATTTTAGTACGCTTTGACTTAAATAAATTAATTTATTCAAGATTATAGTTGATGAACAATCTACTAACATTAGATGTGTTAGAAACACCATGTTTATCTACACTAAAAATGTATTCAATTTAAATATCATTGAAATTAAAAATGGTATTTAGAATTTAGAATCTATTATTAATAAAATTATTTTTCTGACATTTAAATTACTTAATAAAATATCATATATTTTACATATGATTTGATTTGATTAAAAGATAACATATTCAAAATTGAATTTGAATTTGAAATTGTAATTTCCCAAGTAATTATGTATTTCAATTAAAAAGATTTTCTTACCATACAAAATAAAAAATGCTTACCAAATTGAAAATTGTAAATTATTAAATAAAAATGAGTTTCATATAATATAACATCTATGCTTTAAAATTAAAAGTTAGTAAAATAATAACTTGATTGGTCTTAATTTGCTTCATAATTATATTACCATCATAATTAAATCTTTTTATATTCAAGAATAAAAAAATAAAATAAGTTTTGGTTATAAGTTTGTTAAATTAGGAAGCTAATAAATGACATTACAAATTAATGAATAATTGAAATTGATTTAAAAATCTGCCATAAATAAAAATATTTCAAATTTAAAATATATATATATATATATATATATATATATATATATATATCTGAATATTCAATAAAAATGAGTTTCAAATAATATAACATCTTTAAAATTAAAAGTTAGTAAAATTATAACTTGATTGGTTTAAAAGTTGCTAATTTAGGAAGTTAATAAATGATAATTGCAAATTAAATAATGATTGAAATTAATTTAGAAATATGCCATAAATAAACAAATTTGAAATTTAAAAAATATAACTGAATATTTAATAAAAATGAGTTGTCTATAATATAACATCTATGCTCTATAATTATATTACCACCATAATAAAATCTTTTAGGGAGTTAATACATGATAATTACAAATTAAAGAACTATTAAACTTGATTTAGATATTTTCCATAAATAAAAATATTTCAAAATTTAAAATTTCAAAAATATACATAATTGAATATTTAATAACGATAAGTTTAATATAATATAACATCTATGCTTTAAAATTAAAAGTTAACAAAATAGTAACTTGATTGGTCTTAATTTGCTCTATAATTATATTGCCAACATAAAAAATATTTTATATTCGACAATAAACAAATAAAATAAGTTTTAAGTTATAAGGTTGTTAAATTAGGAAGTTAATAAATGACAATTACAAATTAAAGAATGATGGAAACTGATTTAGAAATCGGTCATAAATAAACATATTTCAAATTTAAAAATTTAAAAAATATAAATAAATGAATATGGTAATTATTTAGACAATGCAATAAATATAGTAAAAAAAGAGACAAAAAAGAATTATTAACATTTACTCAGTATAAATCATCAAACATGTAAAATTAACAAAATTGGTTTTATAAAATTTCAAATATTTTTGAATCTATCTAAACATATCATAAGAACATTGAAAACAAAAATTAATTGAAAATATAAAAACTAAAACATGTCAATAGTTAGAAAATCTATTTATTTACATTATCTCCCCACAGATTGGCTACAAAATCACTTGGTATTGTCTGTAAAAGAACATGCTAAAAAGTCAGATTATACATATTATAAAAATAATCAAGCTTAATAAAAGTAAATATAAAAAGAGAATAATGTAACATACAAAGTAAAACGCGATTCTAGATCATCGGTAAATTTAAATAAACTGGGATTTATCTTTTTTGGATTCATATTTGCAGAAAATTTGTCATCACAATTAAAAAACCGCATTATATAATCTTAATAATAAGAATAATAATTAAATATTAACAATACTAAATACAAATCATCAAAAAATGTAACTGAAGTGTCAATATATTGCATTTACTGTAGAATCTCTAATTAAAACTTTCATATTTTAAAAAGGCAATAATTGAAGTGTCAATATTTTTAATCTTTAACAACTATGGATGAAATTTTGAAAGATCTAAAACCTAAATATTGTAATTATTCAAAAAAAATTGAATGCAAACAACCCTGAATGAAAAACATGAACAATCTAAAAAACTGAAAACAACAAATATGGACAAAAAATAAACAAATCTTGATAACATATACACACACGAAAAATATTTTCGTGAAAAAATTCGAAAAATACATACAAAAACACCTTTTATACGTTAACATGAGAGGATCATTAAACATGTACTAACAACTTAAACATCATAAAATCCATAGTTTATTTTTAGGAATAATGGATTTTAATAATCCAAACTTTCATCCATTGGCCGGCAACGGACCCAACTTCAAAAATAACCGGTGGTGGTCCCAACTTTTCGTATATTGTAAACCAATGGACTTTTACTAAAAAAAAACCTTAATTTCTTTTTGTCTCCTTATCCTTTTCGGTTTAGTAAAGGTCCATTGGTTTACATTATACGAAAAAGTTTCCGAAAAGGATAAGGAGACAAAAAGAAATTAAGGTTTTTTTTTAGTAAAAGTCCATTGGTTTACAATATACGAAAAGTTGGGACCACCACCGGTTATTTTTGAAGTTGGGTCCGTTACCGGCCAATGGGTGAAAGTTTGGATTATTAAAATCCATTATTCCTTTTTTTTATTTCAGAAAAATAATAGAGCTAAAACCTTAAAACACGTTTAAACTTATTAAAATAAAAAAAAAACAGTAACAACATTCGACTAACATGTTAAGTGGTTTGAAGATTCCTCGTTTGATTAATAGTTCAGATTTGGGATTTGGGCATAAAAAGATCAAAACAAAACATCAGTAACTTCGATTAATGTTGAACAATCAAATATAACACACAAACAACATACCAATGATTTTGTCCGCATAATGAAGAAGATGATGCCGAATACGTCGATGTTGATTTAAATAACAACAAAATATGCAATCAAACATCAACAACTTCGATTAAAAAAAATCAATACATAAACAACACAAATATATCACATTCGGTCGGATCTGAAAATAGTAAAAGAAGAATATTGTTAACATGATTCTAATCAATGTTTTTAAAAACTAATAATCTACATGATCAAAACAATGAAATACACAAAGAAATTAATAGATCAACACTACCTTTGATCTTGAAATATTGTTAATCTTGTTCAAAAAGCAGAAGAAGAAGAGAGAGAGATAGAATGTTGTGTAGATATGGAATGAGATTATGATATCAATAATTGATATGATTTAATTTATAGTATATCCGATTAAGTGAATTCGGGTGAACCAAATCATAAATCTGACCCGAATACAATTTGGATCCCCCCTCAACATGGCCTAGAATTTATTCCATCCCAAAATCACCTTGAGACTTCACCACAACATGCCAAGTGTCCCAAATCCATCTCATTTATTATATTACTAGGTTATCACCCGGGAACTTCCCGGGTAGGAGTGTAACACCCCAATCACGTAATATAACAACACGCGGCGGAAATATCAGGGAGTCACGTTACAAATTGCTCACAACTACTGCTTCTAAATTGTTTCAATATCATTAACATCGTTTTACAAACAAAGAATACATGTAATTGTTCTTTTGTTTTAGAAGTCTAAGGCCCGTATGCAGTCCTATGCGTTGCATGCTTGAACAGTCGAAAACCTGAAACATATGCGAAAACAGTCAGCATAAAAATGCCGGCGAATACATAGGTTTTATTAGCCAAGTAAATGGCAAAACATTTGGTATTATAATCTTAATTCTGAAAACTCGTGACAAAATATTTTTGTATATGACAATATGATTATTACTAAGTCATTTTATGCCTTACATTGATATCTCGCTTAAACCATCGTAAAAACTTGTTAATATGTTATTAGGACTCCAATCAAGGATTAATAATAACTGTTTTGAAATAAATCAAAACTTATATAAGTATTATATAAATCAAATCAATGAGTCATGATAATACTTCAGATATCTTTCTAAGAATCTAACATATAAAATATGGGAGATTCTACAAAGATTTTGATAATCAAACATTGAAACAATTGTACACAAAATCCTAAAGTGATCCAGATAACGCTACAAGAATAATAAAATAAGAACACTTATATATAGGAAGTACCAGCGGCGTATCCACCATGTTCTTATTTTATTGTACCCGTTTCGTTATCTAAATCACAACTACCACATAACACATAAATCGTCAACTTGTACCAACTCGTAAACACGCATTAAAGCACACAATGAATCCAATCAAGGACTCCAATATCAGTACTTTAAACATCCTACAAGAATCAACCTATGAAGATAGATAGATGCTATAAGGAATCGGGTTCTGTCACATTGTCTAATCTAACATGCATTAAAGTACACAATGAATCCAAACATGGACTCCAATATTAGTACTCTAAACATCCCATATAATTCTAACTATGAAGATAGGTAGATACTACAGGGATCCTGGGTTCTTGTCATATTGAATTATTGAATCAAAACAATCCTAAATCCTAATGGTGATTCGGGATAACGCCACGAAGGGTAATACAATAAGCACACTTATATATAGGAAGTACCAGCGGCGTACCCACCATGTTCTTATTGTATTATCTAGTTTTGTTATCTAAATCACCAACAAACTACACAAAAACCAACCATCGAGTTGTAAAGTACTTCTTAAAAACCTTACTATGAAGATAGGAAGATCAAAGACTGTACTTCAAATATCCTATATGAATCTAGCTATGAAGATAGGTAGATCACTTAAGGATAAAACATTACATTTGCATAATCGGAATAATACACATAAAAACACTTATACATATGGCATACATTTTGAAAACAGATCGATTACACATATGAATCACCCCAAAACATTTAAAAATGGTAAAAGAGGGGAACTATGTACTCGCCTGGGGTTGCGTATAGTCTCGGTCCAAAGGGTATAACAAAGCTCAAAAGACCAAGAGTTCAAGTGTTGAAGCGGTTCCTAGGGTAACAGATACTATGTTAGGGAATCGACACCTAAATCGGAAGATCGGGTAGAATGAGGTCTTGTAAATCAAATGAGTGTTGGAACTCATGTGATATGGTTTAACAAAGCCTATATTCTAAATTGAAACCTATCCTAAGCGCTTACGACCCATTACGACCCATTAAGGTAGCTTACACCACTTTAACGCGTCGTTCGCGCGAAAGCGCGTTCGAGACGCCTAACTAGTCCTATGACAAGTATTATATGCCTTAACATATCTAATTATGTTATATAATCAGTTTAGATGTCAAAACATGTGTTACATATGCTTAAAATGAAATTATGCAAAAAAGGGCATTTTGGTCATTTTCCTAAGGCATATAAACTACCTATCATACAACTAACTAAACGAAGTGACCATAAGGTATAACCTCGGAAGGTTATTCCCTATACAACTATGGTCACATTATATATTTGGTCGGATCCTAATGATTGACCAAACGGGTCGGGTTCGAAAGTCTAAGCGGTTGTCAAAACCGCTTAACTTACGACTCTACACAAGCACTATCCTAAAAGTGGCGAGTTAAACATGTTAAAACATGTTTAACGAAGTTAGAAAACAAGTTTGATATCAAAACAAACGGTTTTGATACCCAAGAATAGTTTGGTTGCAAAATACGCATGAATACGCATTTTGGCCGAAACTACGACTCGTCACTACGCCTAGTCAACGTGGTAATCAGTAGGTATAGTCACACGGGACTATAACCATCGTGATTATGCTCACGTTGCGAAGTTCAACGAAATTCGTGTTGACCAACTCGTGGTCAAAGCAGAAAGTCAAACACTGTTTGACTTTCGTGCTAAAAACGCATAAAAACACGAAAGAATACTTACAAAGGGTCCACGCTAGGAAGTTTGATCCAAGTTTTCTCAGGTATGAAGTGTTTAAACCTCAACTTAGAGAAAAATGAATCAAGTGTGAGTTGAAGTGAATGAAAGCATGGGTATTTATAGATTTTGGAGAACCGTCAGGATCGTTCCTCGCAAAACGTGCCTTGATCTAGACCTTACATGTGGGCACAAGGTATTTCTAAACCATGGGACACTCAAAACAAGCAAATAGTATTTGAAATCAGGGGTTAAAAACCATCAAAGCATCAAAATTGGACTAGATACAATGAATCTGGTCATTTGGGCACTTTTTGAGGCTTTTAGTCCCTGTTGATCAAATAAGTTTATTTTTGCGCACCAAACACCTCAAAGCCTATTTCTAAGCTTTGTAAAGGATATTTAGGGCATGTTTAACTTATGATCATATTCCAGAAGGTTCGTTACAGTACGAATCGGCATACTTTCACAGTTTGTTGAAATTAGTCCCTGTAAGCGAATAAACTTGATTTAAACACACCGAACCATCCAAAACTTATTTCTAAGTTATGTGGAGGTTATTTAAGGTATGTTAAGCCTATGTCACTATTCCAAAGTGTTTGCCGCATTAAACTGATTACGTTTACGCATCAGTTCGCGTTTAACTTTCCAGAAAGCGATTTAAAGCTTGAAAATGAACTAGAATCAAAATGTGAAATTGTAAAACCAAAATAAACAAATTTTTGAGACCAAAACACATTGTTTCTTTGATAAAAGATAGTGTCCTACATTGTGTGTGTTTACGGAGCACAAGTGTCACAAGGAGAGATTTGATTAGATATATATATATATATATATATATATATATATATATATATATATATGTTAAGTGTATAAATAAAACAAAATAAAATACAAACAAAGTGTCATGTTAAATAAACAAAGTGCCAAACTTTGACATCAAATGTTAGAAGCCAATCACAATACCAATCATTATAAGAAGTCATATAAGATATTTAAATAAACACGCTGGCAATCATGTCAACAAAAGCATCATGATTTGTTCCATAAATTTCTGATTTGCTTACCCTCATGCCTTCCTTTGCACACTTTGCCATCTTCTTCATTAAACTGAAAACCATGAATCATTATATTTTAGAAATGAGAAAATAAAAGGACTTTTTGACAGAGTTGTTTCCAATTGCATTCCTAATTTGTTTCTTAATAATTGAAAACCTCATACCTTATACATTTGTTTAGTTATTTCAATAAAGTTTCCTATCAAGTTTTTATCCCCACACAACAAAATCCCCAAGACAGTGTTAAGGAATACCCATAAGTGATATCATATGATAAAACATTATTCATTAATTTCAATATAGAAAAGGAACAACCAACAAAATATATTACTTTTGCTTGGTTCTTTTTTATATATAAAAACCAAGTTCAAGATAATAAATCTTCTAATAAAATGAGAAAGGTGTACCTGTGTGAAACAAAGTCCGTTATGATAGTTGAGGTTGTGGACATCACGTTTCTCCTAACCACTTCACTCACATCACAAACTTTATCTGTAAAATTTCACCAGAAATATCAAGAAATGCAACCACCAGTGACATAGTTAAATAAGTTTTTGGTAGGTTTCGAGTCGATAATAGAACCTGTGACGATTCCAAATGCCTTCACTACACCATAATGTACCCCAGTCGCCACATCTTTGTTAAGCTCTTAAACCTGAAACAAAATTCATTTGTTCATATTATACCAATGTGCAATAATATTACTACCTCGCTTTAATATGGTTGAGTCCAAATAATGATATGCTCATTTTACTGAAATATAACATGTTAATCTCTGCCTTGATAATAAGAAGGATAAGTAAAATGGTTGAAATTGTAATATTTAAGTGTTTTCCACTCAAAAAGTATGGTGTGTAGAACAAATGGCAATGCATATAGGAATCGCATCACTTTTGAGGTCAAACTGGCGACTCTTAAATTCAAAATCAATATGAATTTTTATATACAGGTAACACCACTCTTTTGTTCTTTCCTAATATTCATAAAAAACTTGCTACTATTGACTTCATAATGAATATCATAAGGGTTTAAACACATTCTGAAGTCAAAACATAGCTCAGTTAACCCTAAAAGTCAAATTTACAGACCTTTTGCAATGGAATTATGGAAGCAGTAATAAGCTTAGCTATCTTGTTGTGAAATATGTTTGATTACACTTTCAATTGATTTACTTATGAATGAGTTAATTTGTTTTGTTTTATCTCAAAGGATTACACTTTCAATTGATTTACTTATGAAAAGGTTAAATAACATAAACACAACATATAATTTAATATAGGTCCAATTAAAAGCTTTTTAATATATTTTAATAAACATTTTAACTTGATTAGACAATTAAATAAATTAAATTTAAAGTGTTTCAAAAATATATGTTATTGGAAATGAAAATTTTGTTAGATTACTTTTTGGTCATTTCAACCTAGCTTTCTTTGCATATTGTTATATTGTTGCTTACTTTTGACTTCAACAAAGTCAAATGGCCACCAAACAATTCAACTCCAGTTAGTGCTATTTTTTTATTGATTTTTCTTTAACTTTCGAGCTTGACTACATATTTTCATACACTAATTTCCTTTTCTAACACACAAAGTTAAACAATTCTATTATGAAGCCTAAGTTTTAATTTTTATATTTTCAATCTCTTTTACATAGATTTTATTCTGTTGCTGTTATCATGCTTAAAATAACTATGTCATTTCTACATCAGAAAAATTATAGCAAAATGACCCAACTCAAATTGAACCGGATTCTTGCATGTACCTTGCCTTTTTCCCACCATAATGATCTACTTCAAACTGAAGTGTCTATAATAAAGTCAAACTTAAAATCAAATAATCAATGATAAAAGCATGTTTCAAATGAAATAGTACAGAGTGCTATTATCACATCAGCAATTTAATTTTGTTTTGTATCCTGTTTGTCTATCCATCCAATCTACTACAAAAGGGAATGGCTTTGAATGATTGGCAAACTGAATACATAATATTTTCCATGTCCCAACCATGTGTAGGCGAGTCGGTGTCAAAAAAAATGAAACGGTTTTGGATTGCAATTTGCTGCAGAGTTGAAAGTCATACCATTTGGGAGTTTTGACTTAACAATTGTATTCTAAAAACCCCTTATCTCTAATAATGAGTTTTCATTTTAAACCATACCAATCCACCATTTATCTTTTACTTGGTCACTAAAACTAAGTTCACGACCAAACTTTTCACTTATACACAGGATTAAAAAAAATCAAGTTTTAAGATTCAAAACAAACAAATTAAAAAACAGCCCTATACCCCTATTAGAAAAGAATCATTAACAGGATTATAACCAATATTATGCCAAATCAGCGTAATAATCCAGGTACAATGGCAAATAGAAGCCGAAACAAAGATCAGGAATTCCAAATAATGAACACTAACCTGAAAACTGAAAGTCACCGGAAAGCACGCACTGAAGAATGGAAGACAGATCTCTGCATTATAAACCTAACATTAGAAGAAGAAGCCACGTAACAGGAGATAAAATCCTACCTTATCGACCCAATCCAACACGCCCTCCAAATTCGATACCAATTAACAATCTGTTTACTTGCTTTATAATAAAAATCATACCAAAATCAGACTTGTTTGGTTCTAGAGATCGAACCGATAAGGGGTTGGTTGGTGGACTTGCAACCTTTTCCTTTGAAAAAGAATATAAGAGTAGTTTTTCATGTGAGGCTAGAAACGCTTCAGCTTTTACATATCCTTTCTTTCTTAACTATACATCCACATAATTTAACTACAGGAAAAGAACTTAAATGTATATCTTAAAAAAATAAAATTAAACTCATGTTGAAATTACTTACCAAATATTTTTCCTTTTTTGCATCCACATTAGCTTTCTTTTTCGAAGCTTGCTGGCCTAACAAGAACACTTGCCATACGATGCACATAAGGGGAAACTAAGAACAGTGTAAAACATTATTAGCACCTGTAATACGATGTACGAATCACCAACGTAGAATTTCCCATAATTAGATTAGGGCAATGGTACTGGCTGAAAGTTTTTGATTCTCCATATCTCGGTTCCTCTACAAGGTGTTAAGCAAAACCCCATGTTTTCTACTTCCTGTTTTTTATTTTGATTTAGATTTATAAACCAAGCAGTCAAGTTTGTAGGTTTTATTCTTGACAAAACCCCAGCCCCCACTGAACTCATAAAATGGTTCTTCCTTAACCTCAACATACTGACTTAAGGCCTTCCTCTATTGGCGTTTTGGGCCTTGACGGTGTGCACATTTATTCTTACTCTCAACCCCTCTTCGCCCATAAAACATAATTAATTTCCATGGTGTCACACTCCAACCGATGGCGGAAACATGGGAGTGAGACGAACGAGATTGCTCGAGACTTCATACCACTAAATATGACAAGTATTTAATAAACAATTTCATTTCATTAATAATATCAAGTACATTGTTTGAAATAGAATACTTAGAGTTTGAAACAAAATGAATTACAACAATTATCGAATGACTAAGCTAATAAACATGAATTAAAGTTTGGTGTGTTTCTAGGCATCCTACTAGATTCCGTGCATCGACATCATCATCAAAATCATGCAATACATTTTAAAGTATAGTACAATACCAAAGTATTGGCGAGTATACAAGTTTGAGTACTAGCATATATGAATAAGAGTTCGAACAATCCATATGACAAAAATAGTTAACGAGATTAATGTAAACATGGCATGCAATTTAACAAGTCAACCCTCTGATTACCGCAAGAATAAAAGATTTAACATGACCTTAAGAATATGGGCGGTGCGTTACTCCTATAACGTTATACATGTTATGAGGAGGGTCGTACGAAGTTAATGAGAAGTAAATCACTCAAAAGAATCATCCACGTCTACAAATCAAGTCTCACGTATTTAAACATGTATGATTGGATTTTTTTTGTTTGTGATAAGCATAAAGTATGATTACATATGTTTAAATAGTATAACGTATTGCACCCAAAAGTGTAAGAGGAAAATGGGTCATGTATACTCATAAGTTTGTAAAATCTTTCCGATTATCCGGGAGTGACGAGTTGTTTGAGAATGAGGAATCGAAGGAAAGGTCATACGGCATTTATAGAGTAGTTAGATTCAGGATTTAGAATTTAAGTACAAAAGTATGTATGCATAAAAGTATATCTAGTCTAAGTACTCGTTTTAACACTAAGTTGTATGTGATTTCATGGGTCCTAGTTTGCCCATTAGAATCAACAACGAAAGACTTAGAATCGTAGATAAGTAGCCTAGGTTTATGACGGATAATCATAAACCGATTATCATCATAAATTCAGCCATGTTCATATATATATATATATATATATATATATAGTTAGAGAGGTTGTATTTATAGTTGGGAAGTTAGGTTAAGAGTTAATAGTGTTTTAAAGAGAGTTGGGTGGGAAAATGAATGAGAAAATGGACCAATCCGTGAAAGGAAACAACATTCTGCAGATTAAGCGGTTTCATGGGCCGCGATAGATAAGGCTTAGGGTATCGCGCCCTGTGAAACCCCATTTTATCGGCCCCAAGTTTGATTTATTGCATTTTGGCCCCTGAACTTTGATATTCTTATTATTTTAAGCCATAACTTCCAATTTTAGCACATTTTCAAGTATGTAACATGTATGCAACCATAATTTGAGTGTCGTGAATGCGTGTATAAGTATTTGCGCGTATAAAGAGTATTGAAACATGTATAAATGATAGTTTGTAAGTAAAACAAGTTCAAGTTTGCGTGAGAGATGATTATGTAACGGGCATGTATGTAAATTGATGGTAAAACAAACACGAATAATCAAGGTATAATATTCATACAAAATGATCAAGTTTTACTACGATCAAAGCCTCGAATTACAATGATTTGAAACGAAATACGATTACAAGAGATACAAGTTTCCAAAAATAGAAGTACGAAACAAACTTTCTAAATAAGGAAAGTTATAAAAGCGAGGCGCTACAGTCTCCCCTCCTTTAGGAAATTTCCTCCTGAAATTTACTCAAGAGGAAGACTTTGTAAAAGGCATTTTAGCTAAAAGGTTTGGCTAAAATCAAAATTTTTAAAGTTTGAAGCGTGTTAAAAATGCATGAAATTTTGAGGAACGAAAAGGGTAGGTTTGTAAAAGTAGTTCGTTTGACTAGGGTGACTTGAGGCACCCGCTATAAGTATGAGTAAAATGTGCATGTGTGTGTAGGCAAAGTGTGTTTGACTAAGTTTGTATAACTCGATGGGGGAATTATTTAAAAAAAATGTTACCTAAGAATTAGGGTTTTCGTATAAAACAGAATGTATTTTGATGAAAAGTGCGGCCCGCCCGTAGGTTGTAAGAAAAGTTTTATCGGTTTTAAGGCGTATTAGTAAAATCACATGTTTGTAGAAAATTGCTTATTTGTGAGAAACTGGGATGGTAGGTATTTATGATTTCAAAAAGGGTTTGGTGGTAATGGGCCGACTAAGTAAAGTTCGTGCGTAAATAAGAAGGAAAATAATTTTAATAAGTAAGGAAGTATTTTAAGGGATTGGACGTTAGGCCGATTTATTGTAAATACGGTTTGTATGAAAGGTCAAAGAATAATTAGGAATATTCGTGGAATGAGAGTGAACGAACGATTCAATAGATGAATGCAAGGGTAGGAATGGTATGATTTTTGGATATAATGCGAATATGAAACGTTGAGGATGAGGTTTTGTCTTGGATAATTGGATATCGCACACTTAGATGTGCGTTTGTGAGTCACTAAAGTTTGTGTAATTGTGTTAGAATAAGGTCTGGGAAAACACCGAATTTCTCATGGCACGTTTTACGAAAGTTTGGTAATATGGTAAAAATATTTATATATAGGATGTACCAGCGGTATATCCACCATGTTTTAGCCATGTTACATCCGTTTCGTTCTTTGATGTCATGTTACGTTCTATGTCTTACCATACACAGTAGCACACCCTATGCTTTTCATACGCCTACCACCATAATCTCGTGTGCACCTGTGATTATATTGGTTGTTTCATGATCCGCATAGTTTGTACCTGTAACGTATGAGTCAGGGTATGCAGTAGCATTAATAGTTAGAATGTGTGCGTGTGATAGCGTATAAAAATTTAGCATTTAAGCATGATTATGTTTAAGTATGTATGTGATCAACGTAAGAGAACCACTCGGGCTATGCTCACTTATAGGTGCGAATGTATGAGTATGAGTATGATTAATGACAATTGCGTATACAGTATAAGTTGAAACATAACGAATTTAAGCATATAAAATGATCGAGAAATTGTGGGTGTGTAAAAACGAAGTGTAATGATAATATGTGTGAGATTGTCATTAAATATTGACTAAAACGTGTACGATAATATGCATGTGTAGTTGTTTGAGAAAATCATTGAGTTTATTGAATCAAAATGGATTGAGTTTGTCGAGAGTGGAGAATCAGATTTGTGAATGTCAAGAGCATATAAAGTATCTATTTGTTATGTGAGATGTGTTTTGTAAGAAGAAAATGCTACTTTTGTTTCAAAAAGAATGGGATTTACGTATGGCATAGATTGTTTGCTCCTATGAAGTTTCCTTTCCCACGTGTTTGGAACTGGAATTGTGTATTTAGCGGTGTCTGAAAAGATTTTTTTTGAAAGTAGCGGGTTTGCTTCATTTAAAGTATGTTGTATTAAAATACGAAGAGTTGCATTTCGGAAATTCTCATGAAAACTTTGGTCTTTGAAAAGAATTTTAGCAAAATGAACTTATAGATAGTCGGATTTCGTTGGTATAGGCGTATAGGTGCAGGGTTACTATGTCTAGTGTGTGTATTGGGAGTGAGTTTAAGCGACGATTGTGGTAAGTTGATTGAATGCTAGTTTGGTGGTAAGGTGTTATGTTTCGACTAAGTGCTTATAGGTTCGGTTTCTTGGTGTTTGCGGCATGGTGTATGAGTAAGTTACTAGTCATGGATATTGGGAGTTCCTCTAGGTATGGTTTGTATCGAGTTTCTTGGGTTGTGAGTATAGATGAGGGTTGTAGGAGTTTCATCCTTGTTCTAAGTTATAGATGGATTTTCTGGTAAGAGAGCTGGTTCTAGTTAGGATTCACTATTGAAAGTCGAAGTCTCGAGGGTGTATGGATTGACTATTTGCATTTTTTGGTTAGATTGACTATGGATCGATCATGTTTATCAACTGAATGAGGTTAACGAAGCGACATCTATAAGATTTGTGTGTATGTGAGCGAAAGTTTCATTGGTTCCCTGTTGGGAACGAGATGTCTTTAGTATAATAGTATAATGTGTTGAATACGAATTTCGTGGGCAAGAGATTCATTAGACCGACTAGGTTGATAGGTAGCATTTCATAAGATTTTGAAAATCGGGTGATAAAATATTTAAGGTATGATTATGAATTTTGTGCATGTGATTTTCGTAAAAAAAGGTTGTAAGAAATACGCTTGATAAAACAATGAGGTTTGAGATTTTTGCATAGGTAGAAGTGTTGACAAAATGATAAAAGATTTAGGTATAAAACTTGATTGTGTTGTTGGCATGATAAAGTCTCTTTGAAAAAGGAAGGTTTGGTAATGGTCACCAAGGTAAGGGAATCACCCCTAGCCCGTTGGTGAGGTCATTTTAAGAAGGGAAGTAGCGGAGCTAATCGTCAAGGTAAGGGAATCACTCCTATCTTGATGATATATCCCCATTTTGGGATTATGAGTTGTGTAAATCTTGTTGGTGACATTTTGAAATCATGCATATAAATAACGTATATGTATATCAAAAAGGATTAGTATGATGTGTGTGTAACCATGGTGAAAATAATTCGAATTTTGAAAAGGAAAAGTTTGGATCGTGATAAGCGTAAAATTGATACTAGTAAAACGAAGGTTTGATTAAATTTTGGATTGTTATGAAACGGAACTTTGACTAAACCAAAGTGGTCGAAAGTTCTTTTGAGTTTGAAAAGCATGCTTTCGCCTAATAGGTAAAATACTCTCGCCGAAATTTTGGTTAACAGTATTCACCCTTCCAGTTACTACATGTCCCTAATCAATCGAAAATTCAAGACTTGGCGGGATTTTGAAAATCGAGGAGTGGGACTAGTAGACAAGATGCGGGTTTCACCCCTAACTTGACAACTTCGTACCCTAAACCTGGTTAGTACTCGTTGGGTAAAGAAAGTTAATTCCGACACGTTGACGTGGGTCCACTAGATTTGTAATGGAAATTCTCCATCAAGGTGAGGATTTCACTCCTAACCTGATGGAGAATTTCATGCAAAACGAATAAGCGGATTGAGATTCGTTCACCAAATTGTGGGTTTCACGCCTATTTTGGTAAAGTCGTCTTGTTTGTATAATATGAGTGTTTTCACATAATCGTGCAAAGTTACCTTAGGAAAGGCATATGTTTGGAAATGGAAAATATATGAATACATAAAAGATGTTTCAAGAATTTAGCACATAAATCAGGTATGGTCAAGTATGGTGCTTAACTATAGACTAGGTCAAAAGCCTGGCAATTTTCCTAATTCCCTATAGTTATGGCTCTGATACCAAGATGTCACACCCCAACCGATGGCGGAAACATCGGAGTGAGACGAACAAGATTGCTCGAGACTTCATAACACTAAATGTGACAAGTATTAATAAACAATTACATTTCATTAATAATATCAAGTACATTGTTTCAAATAGAATACATCGAGTTTGAAACACAATGAATTACAACAATTATCTAATGACTAAGCTAATAAACATGAATTAAAGTTTGGTGTGTTTCTAGGTATCCTACTAGATTCTGTGCATCATCATCATCATCATCATCATCATCATCAAAATCCTGCAATACGTTTTAAAGTATAGTTCAGTACAAAAGTATTGGCGAGTATACAAGTTTTGAGTACTCGCATATATGAATAAGAGTTTGAACAATCCACATGACAAAGTAGTTAACAAGATTAATGTAAACATGGTATGCAATTTAACAAGTCAACCCTCTGGTTACCGTAAGAATAAAAGACTTAACATGACCTTAAGAATACGGGTGGTGCGTTACTCCTATAGCGCTATACATGTTTAGGGGAGGCTCGTACGAAGTTAATGAGAAGTAAATCACACAAAAGAATCATCCGCGTATACAAATAAAGTCTCACATATTTAAGTATGTATGATTAGATTTTTTGTGTTTGTGATTTAAGCATAAAGTATGATTACGTGTGTTTAATTAGTATAACGTATTGCACCCAAAAGTGTAAAAGGAAAAGGGGTCATGTATACTAATAAGTTTGCAAAAGCTTTCCGATTATCCGTGAGTAACGAGTTGTTTGAGAATGGGGAATCGAAGGTAAGGTCATACGGCGTTTATGGAGTAGTTAGATTCGGGATTTAGAATTTAAGTACAAAAGTATGTATGCATAAAAGTATATCTAGTCTAAGTACCCGTTTTGACACTAAGTTATATGTGATTTCATGAGTCCTAGTTTGCCCATTAAAATCAACAATGAGAGATTTATAATCGTAGATAAAGTAGCCTAGGTTTATGAAGGATAATCATAAACCGATTATCATCATAAATTCAGCCATGTTCACACACACACGCACATATATATATATATATATATATATGTATATATTTGTATAGTTATAATAATAATCCTAAGCTAAGTCCATCATGAGTTTCATAGATTGTCATATAAGTCAAGCATGAAGCATTTTCCTCATTGTATGATTCACCACTACACAAATCATCACATGGATAATTCGGAGGGTCATGAATGAAAAGAAATAACAACTAACTAATACATCATCAAGTAGCCACGTAAGACCTAACCCGAGTGAACCATCATAACAAGGAAAGAGTTAACTAAGTGTTGGAGGCTAGACGGGGTTATGTTACTTTGGTACTAGAAAACTACTTGAGTGTTCATACATAAGGTTTACAAGTGAGGTAGTGGAACTAGGTTGGAAAGCCAAAGCTCCCACGGTTCACACTCTTACACATCACAAGTTCAACCATATAGAAGATGGTGAATCAGGGTGAATCAAGAATGTTTTCAACACTTGAATATAACATGTATGAACTTAAAGTAAAGAGTTTTGAACTCACAACTTGATGGAAATCAACCTCAACACAAACCCACAACTTGGTGGGTACAAGATTTCACCAAGTTTAGTAAAGACAAAGAAGATATAAGAACTTTGTACAAAACAAAATTTAATCTCACTTTGGACCTCGAATATGGTGAGATTTCACCTTAGTTTGCCATGGAAAACTTATGAAAACCTTCCTAGAGGTTATCCAAGCAAGATGAAAGAAGAAACAAGAAAGAAATGAGTGAAGAAGTGAGCTAGAACTCACTTAAAAGTCTTGAAAGTTTCTGTCCAAAAATCAGAATTTTTGTAACACCCTAGTTACTATTTAACGATTTTATGTGTAAATACCAACAGTTAGATGTGTAGCTAAGACTACACATACTATAAAAATACGGGTTTATTAAAATTTTTACAAATCATATGTTATTCTACATAACGTGGTTGAATTCGTTGTTTAAAATTTACAACGTGGCAGAGTGCGGAAGCATGTATCTATATCGTGTTCGGTTCTTCGTTGAGCTTGATCGTCTTCCGGCTTCCAAAGTGTACCTACATTTCATAAATATGAAATGCTTTAGTCATACGGCGTTTAAAACGTGTTTAAACGAATCCGGAATTGAAACTAATTAAAATATATTTTATTACTGGGTCCACCGTAAATTACGGTGGGTACCGTAATTTACGGTAGCCCCTGAAAGTATATTCTTCCACCGTAACTCAGTAGAAACCCACCGTAACTATATCAGCTCCACCGTAACTTACGGTGGCACCGTAAGTTACGGTGGTCCCTGCATTCCATCTTTCTATTTTGCCGGTTAATGACACGAAAACTTTCATATCTTTCAAACCGCTTGTCCGTTTGACCTACCGTTTCTTCCTACGTGATTGTAATTTGATTCTCCACCTTATGGAGTTAAAATCCAACCTCCGGTTTTACAAAATTTTAGAATTTTAAGTCTTCGGCTT
Organism: Helianthus tuberosus; assembly: GCA_030545235.1. Lineage (NCBI taxonomy): Eukaryota > Viridiplantae > Streptophyta > Magnoliopsida > Asterales > Asteraceae > Helianthus > Helianthus tuberosus. The sequence goes on from CM060406.1 coordinate 69,252,945, forward strand.
ATTTCCCTTTTTACCAACTTTTGACCCGTTCTATTTTTATCAAACAAACAAGTTTGTTTGACCTTTATTTCCCATAAACCTATCAAGTTCAAAAATGTTTAACATAATAGGTTTTAAATTACAGGTTTATATACCTTCTTAAACCCATTTTCACTCATATGCTCATTTTGACCCGTTAATGGTATTTATGCATATTTTAAACACCAATCTCTTTCATTCGTTTCTAAATACTTATGCCCACATTTCTTATCAAATGACCTACCACCACAACTATATTTGTGGTGGATTCAATGTGGTGATTTATATATATATATATATATATATATATATATATATATATATATATCAAATTACACACTTCAAATCATTATTTTACGGCAAAGACTCTTTATAGAGACTTTTGACCAATAATTTACGTCTTTTTCTTTTCATACTTATTCAAGTATTTATTTCATCCTATCGCTTATTTCCAAACAACCTTTATGGTTCGTTTGCTCAATTTCACTTACAAGGGCGTTTTAGTCAATTTTAATCCTTCATTTACGACGAAGGACTATTAGTACTTGTTTGATCCCAAATTACGACCTTTTAACTATATTCTTGTTTAGAAATCAATATGTTTCTAAAACACCTTAATCATAACTCAATTTATTCGCTTTACCTAAAAGATAACCGAATATCTTATTTTAACCTTGTCTAACTGTTATAGAACTCCAATTTCTACATGATGAGTTGTATCATTATACATACCTGACTCGGGTCAATATATTGACCCGTTTTAATACCTTGCCTTAGTGGCTGCTAAGTGATAGCGATGTAAACATCCATATGCTATTTATTCCCTAAAATCATACAACTCGACTACCCATTAGTCGATATTGTCAAAGGGTGATTATTTCACCTTTTGACCCGTTTGGTCTTTACGACCAATTACTAGCGAGGTGACATTTATTACAATTTTACCCTTATTGGTTATCATGATTTACCTTATATGGTAACCTTTAAAATTAGATATTTCATTCGTCACAACATGATCGAATTACCGATTTAACTCATTTTTAACCATCAATACGGTTTCTTATTCTATTTGGTTATCTTGTTCCGTACGACTACACGCCGGAACACCATATCTCAATTTAGCATTTATCTTATTCGTAATTAATACGACAAAGAACATTCTAAGATTTATGACTAGTGTAAGCTATACTTACCTTGCATCCAAGCTACGCTTTTCTTTTGTACTCGATCCGTTTGACCCGCTTCCTCCACAAGCCTCCACCTAGCTCGTTAAGCGTCAAACTATAATCATAATTCGTAAGATGGTTAGTTTAGTCATTATAAATCATGACTATTCCCACCTTACGTTTTTCGTATAAAAATAAGTATTCATCATATTGTAGGTCGGTTTGACTTTTTAAAAGTCAAATCGCCAATTATCATGTATGATTGCACTATCAAGTTCACAAGACTCAATTAGGCACATTATCAACACTTAGTGAGCATCATCTTTTGAGACGCCAAATTAACTAACATGTCATCCAATTCCTACCTCAAGTAATAATAAATTAACATGTAAATTTAAGTTATTATAAGCATATACACACTTTGACCATCAAAATCATGGTTTTAACTCTTATGTCAAAACCCATTTCAAGTCATGTATGTTCAACACCCAACTTGCAAATTGTTCAAGTATCTTGTTTCTACTAGCAACTATGATGATTTTAAACATGTGTACATCATCATCTTTACTACATAATCAAAACCCACTTGACACATGAGTGTATGATCGTGAATTCACAACCATGAACATCAATTCAACAAATACATGGCTAGGGTTTACTACTAGACATAATTTCATCCCTAATTTCATCTAAACAACAAACATGCAAGCTCAGATTCGAATTCTCTAGGTTTGCTCAGAATTTCAACTAGAGATTTCTCAAGAAATTTACATACCTCGTGACTCCTTTTTCCATGGAGATCACTAATTCATACTCGGATTTTGATTTGGACTTGATTTGCCCCCTTCAATTAGTTGAGATTGTTTGAGCTAGGGTTTGGAGCTTCTTGCTCCTTCTCCTGGACTACTTCACGCACGCACACACACCTCAAGTGTGTGTGTTGTGTTATATTTTAAGTTTATAATTCCATTTTCAAGTTACCCGGCTTTGGTCCCTCTTGTTTGGTTAGTTATTAATTAGGTCATAACCTAATTATTTTCAATAATATTCCCACTTATTAACCTGGTTTAATATTCCTAGTTAACTTAGCGGGTTCAGGAATATTTATGACTAAGTTTATTTTAGGTCCCGTTAACCCGGGCCTTTTATCCATTTTATTTCTTTAAAAGCTTTTATTGACTTTTTGTTTAATATTAGGATTAATTATTTAAATCCTAATATTTACCGGGTAAATTTTACCACTAACGGTACTTTACCCGTCTTTTAGTATTAACGGAGTTTGATTACCCAAACCCGTTTTCGGGGTGTTACAAGTCTACCCCCTTTAAAGAGGTTTCGTCCTCGAAACCTTTTCTTACATAATTTATTGATTTTCAACCCAATGTACATAAACTGAGTAACCTTCTAAGCATTACTCACCCTTTGACCATTTGTTAGTGTCATTAGACAAATATGGTAACATGTTTTAATTACACAACATATGTATCTTTCATGCGAATTTACGCAACTCAGAATAACGCCATCTTGTTATTTCGACTTGTTTGATTAACTTAGCGAAATCCATCGCCTTTATACTTTCGGATTCTTTGTGAATCCGTTATTTTCACCCATTTGGATGTTTCTAGTGAGATCTTTCACTTTTTTTTTACAAACAGACCCTTTCCTTTACGAACTTATTCATTTGGTTCATTCATACAGAATTCGCCGCTAAAATGAATTTCCTGATTTTATCTTATTTATTTAGCACTATCTAGGTGTGCTATTAACGGAATTCTACAAGGCATATTACCACATACCTTTCGGCTTTATCCTTTTTATCGTGCCTTTACTCGAACTGACTTCCCAACACTTTGCTTGTGTTGTCTTGTGATCGCTCAGTATAGGCGATCAATGCTTTTCGTTATTATGACCTCATGGACCATCACTGCCGTCTTCTACTCACTTACCTTTATTGTTTGGCTTGACTGGGTAGCTGTTTGGCCACTTGGTCATACACGCTTATCAACTATGATTATTTCACGCTAATCTTAATATAGATAGCGTGTTGAACACTTTCTTAATTTAAATATTGACCTTAACCGGCCTCACTAACTAGACTTATTAGTCCAGTTACTTTATACCCATCTCTCGGGCTACTATGTGATTTTATTTCACATAACTTTCCTGACCGTGATTGCGTTACGTCGTGTTTTAGGTTTATTTCCCAATCATCTCATACTATATATGTTTTGTTAAAACGTTATTTTTGACTAAAACTGAATTTTAGTTTAATGTTTTATCTTTAATTTATGTCAAGCCATTTTGACGACTTGGCATTTACTCTTTTACAGTCTTTGTTTCACGCGAGGATTCTCAACTGGTTCTCTCGCTTTGTTTAAGTAACTCGTAGGTTCTCTCACGTGGCCCCGTAGGCTATTTCCTTAGGTCTTCACCCTCTTTTTAATGGGAACCCTAAGGTTTATTCCCCTTTTCTTTTCGTGACCCGAGGGTCATTCTGGTCCCGTAGACCTTAACACTAATCGCATTCCCGTAGGTTACGATGATCCCACAGATTCATCTTTTTATTTGTATCTACATTCAAATGTATATATGTATATATAGGCATATATAGCTTCAAAGCATGTCTTGTTATGTTTGGAATCGTATATTTCCGCTTTTGAACTTTAGTTGACCTTGACCGTAGTCTAAGGCTTCATTTGTTTATTTTCGGGTGAAATTTTTTTTCCGAATTTATGACTTCTCATGTCGTTTATGCGTCGGTTCATCTTATGCTCACCATTCTCCAGTTTACATATATCCGTACTTGATTATGTCCCATTACCGGGCTCATTATTCTTTTGCTTTTAACGGTACCATTATCCCGCTTGTATTTACTCATGTCGTCCGGCATGATATTGTAATCGACCCGTTCAACTTTAAAATAGTTGAACATAATTTATTCACAATTTTTATTTACATTATTTTGTCATCTTTTAGTTATGACCCAAAACCCGAGTCCTTTAACTTTCCATCCGAGTTCCCGTTTCTCGGTCTACACATGTGTTCAATTCTTACCCATCAACCGGGTGTTTTACCGAAGTCGTTATTATTGCAACCCTCCCGGTATGCATTAAGACCTCGCTTCATTTCTATATTCCGACTTTGTCCTCGAGTTTGACGTTTTACAAAAACGACTCGTTTAGAGACATATTGCATTTTTCGGGTTCGAGTGTAAGTACACTCCCTCCCAATGCATATCTTGATCATTCTACATGTTTATATTCTTCGGGTTCGAGTGTAAGTACACCCCCTCCCAATGCGTACCTTAATTATTTTACATGTTTCTCTGTCCCTTCTTTCGGGCTCATTATCCTAATGCAATACGCTTCCGTCACTCAGCTGTGCGTTTACATTATTATCAAATATTTTGCTCATTTGATTCATTTGGGTACTTTTTAAGTTAGTCCCATTCACTCCACCCTTACTACATCGGATGTAGATGTGTCCGCTATAAGAAACTCGTGGTATCATATGCCACTACTTACTTGGCCAGAGTAAGCGATTAACACATGACATACACGACCTTTTTATAGTTTTCACATCATGCCCTATGTAAGTAACGCCTCTATTTAATTTTCTTGGAAATGATATCCTGGATATGTATTTCTATTCAGGTTTTCCAAGTTTCTAAGTTACCTATGCAACAATCATTCTCTACTTGTTTATTGCATTTTACTATTTGTGTGATTATATTTAAAAGCGTGCACCTGGTATTGCTTGCCCCGTCGGGCGTTCCCTGCCATTAACCTTGTTCGCGGTCGTTACGCGATTTAGGTCCTTAATGAGCATGCTCTCCTTGGCATAGCTCGGACCGTTCCATCATCATATCCACAATTCGTTCAACTCTCGTCATCTTCAGATGCGAGTGTCCTTCAATTAAGACATTCACAAGAGTTAGTAATGTCAACTTCAATAATCGCCCGTATTATAATACAAGGCTTTTTCTACTATACGCGTCAACGCGCGTATTTTCGTCGACTACATCAATCATTTCAATTGGGGTAACGTGTATCACCCGATAGCCCTATGTGTTATTTACAACACTTTAGCATACTAAACTATTAACATACACGTACTTACCAGATTTGCGATCAAGCCTCGAACCAAACACTATTCTATATCAAGAGCGTAAGGTTTAAGTCCAAGCATGGTTTTCCCCACCATACTTGAATCTCTTAAACCAGGGCTCTGATACCAACTTGTAACACCCTAGTTACTATTTAACGATTTTATGAGTAAATACCAACAGTTAGATGTGTAGCTAAGACTACACATAGTATAAAAATACGGGTTTATTAAAATTTTTACAAATCATATGTTATTCTACATAACGTGGTTGAATTCGTTGTTTAAAATTTACAACGTGGCAGAGTGCGGAAGCATGTATCTATATCGTGTTCGGTTCTCCGATGAGCTTGATCGTCTTCCGGCTTCCAAAGTGTACCTACATTTCATAAATATGAAATGCTTTAGTCATACGGGGTTTAAAACGTGTTTAAACGAATCCGGAATTGAAACTAATTAAAATATATTTTATTACTGGGTCCACCGTAAATTACGGTGGGTACCGTAATTTACGGTAGCCCCTGAAAGTATATTCTTCCACCGTAACTCAGTAGAAACCCACCGTAACTATATCAGCTCCTCCGTAACTTACGGTGGCACCGTAAGTTACGGTGGTCCCTGCATTCCATCTTTCTATTTTGCCGGTTAATGACACGAAAACTTTCGTATCTTTCAAACCGCTTGTCTGTTTGACCTACTGTTTCTTCCTACGTGCTTATAATTTGATTCTCCACCTTATGGAGTTAAAATCCAACCTCCGGTTTTACAAAATTTTAGACTTTTAAGTCTTCGGCTTATTTCCCTTTTTACCAACTTTTAACCCGTTCTATTTTTATCAAACAAACAAGTTTGTTTGACCTTTATTTCCCATAAACCTATCAAGTTCAAAAATGTTTAACATAATAGGTTTTAAATTACAGGTTTATATACCTTCTTAAACCCATTTTCACTCATATGCTCATTTTGACCCGTTAATGGTATTTATGCATATTTTAAACACCAATCTCTTTCATTCGTTTCTAAATAGTTATGCCCACATTTCTTATCAAATGACCTACCACCACAACTATATTTGTGGTGGATTCAATGTGGTGATTTATATATATATATATATATATATATATATATCAAATTACACACTTCAAATCATTATTTTACGGCAAAGACTCTTTATAGAGACTTTTGACCAATAATTTACGTCTTTTGCATTTCATACTTATTCAAGTATTTATTTCATCCTATCGCTTATTTCCAAACAACCTTTATGGTTCGTTTGCTCAATTTCACTTACAAGGGCGTTTTAGTCAATTTTAGTCCTTCATTTACGACGAAGGACTATTAGTACTTGTTTGATCCCAAATTACGACCTTTTAACTATATTCTTGTTTAGAAATCAATATGTTTCTAAAACACCTTAATCATAACTCAATTTATTCGCTTTACCTAAAAGATAACCGAATATCTTATTTTAACCTTGTCTAACTGTTATAGAACTCCAATTTCTACATGATGAGTTGTATCATTATACATACCTGACTCGGGTCAATATATTGACCCGTTTTAATACCTTGCCTTAGTGGCTGCTAAGTGATAGCGCTGTAAACATCCATATGCTATTTATTCCCTAAAATCATACAACTCGACAACCCATTAGTCGATATTGTCAAAGGGTGATTATTTCACCTTTTGACCCGTTTGGTCTCTACGACCAATTACTAGCGAGGTGACATTTATTACAATTTTACCCTTATTGGTTATCATGATTTACCTTATATGGTAACCTTTAAAATTAGATATTTCATTCGTCACAACATGATCGAATTACCGATTTAACTCATTTTTAACCATCAATACGGTTTCTTATTCTATTTGGTTATCTTGTTCCGTACGACTACACGCCGGAACACCATATCTCAATTTAGCATTTATCTTATTCGTAATTAACACGACAAAGAACATTCTAAGATTTATGACTAGTGTAAGCTATACTTACCTTGCATCCAAGCCACGCTTTTCTTTTGTACTCGATCCGTTTGACCCGCTTCCTCCACAAGCCTCCACCTAGCTCGTTAAGCGTCAAACTATAATCATAATTCGTAAGATGGTTAGTTTAGTCATTATAAATCATGACTATTCCCACCTTACGTTTTTCGTATAAAAATTAGTATTCATCATATTGTAGGTCGGTTTGACTTTTTAAAAGTCAAATCGCCAATTATCACGTATGATTGCACTATCAAGTTCACAAGACTCAATTAGGCACATTATCAACATTTAGTGAGCATCATCTTTTGAGACGCCAAATTAACTAACATGTCATCCAATTCCTACCTCAAGTAATAATAAATTAACATGTAAATTTCAGTTATTATAAGCATATACACACTTTGACCATCAAAATCATGGTTTTAACTCTTATGTCAAAACCCATTTCGAGTCATGTATGTTCAACACCTAACTTGCAAATTGTTCAACTATCTTGTTTCTACTAGCAACTATGATGATTTTAAACATGTGTACATCATCATCTTTACTACATAATCAAAACCCACTTGACACATGAGTGTATGATCATGAATTCACAACCATGAACATCAATTCAACAAATACATGGCTAGGGTTTACTACTAGACATAGTTTCATCCCTAATTTCATCCAAACAACAAACATGCAAGCTCAGATTCGAATTCTCTAGGTTTGCTCAGAATTTCAACTAGAGATTTCTCAAGAAATTTACATACCTCGTGATTCCTTTTTCCATGGAGATCACTAATTCATACTCGGATTTTGATTTGGACTTGATTTGCCCCCTTCAATTTGTTGAGATTGTTTGAGCTAGGGTTTGGAGCTTCTTGCTCCTTCTCCTGGACTACTTCACGCACGCACACACACCTCAAGTGTGTGTGTTGTGTTATATTTTAAGTTTATAATTCCATTTTCAAGTTACCCGGCTTTGGTCCCTCTTGTTTGGTTAGTTATTAATTAGGTCATAACCTAATTATTTTCAATAATATTCCCACTTATTAACCTGGTTTAATAGTCCTAGTTAACTTAGCGGGTTCGGGAATATTTATGACTAAGTTTATTTTAGGTCCCGTTAACCCGGGCCTTTTATCCATTTTATTTCTTTAAAAGCTTTTATTGACTTTTTGTTTAATATTAGGATTAATTATTTAAATCCTAATATTTACCGGGTAAATTTTACCACTAATGGTACTTTACCCGTCTTTTAGTATTAACGGAGTTTGATTACCCAAACCCGTTTTCGGGGTGTTACAATTTTTTAGTGTTCTTGAGAGGATTTGAGAGTGAATAAGGTGTTTGGAAAGTGGAAATGAGGGTTAGGGAGGTTGTATTTATAGTGGGAAAGTTAGGTTAAGAGTTAATGGTGTTTTAAAGAGAGTTAGGTGGGAAAATGAGTGAGAAAATGGACCAATCCGTGAAAGGAAACAACATTCTGCGGATTAAGGGGTTTCATGGGCCGCGATAGATAATGCTTAGGGTATCGCGCCCCGTGAAACCCCACTTTATCAGCCCCAAGTTTGATTTATTGCATTTTGTCCCCTGGACTTTGATATTCTTATTATTTTAAGCCATAACTTCCATTTTTAGCACATTTTCAAGTATGTAACATTTATACAACCATAATTTGAGTGTCGTGAATGCATGTATAAGTATTTACACATATAAAGAGTACCGAAACACGTATAAATGATAGTTTGTAAGTAAAACAAGTTCAAGTTTGCGTGAGAGATGATTATGTAACGGGCATATATGTAAATTGATTGTAAAACAAACATGAATAATCAAGGTATAATATTCATACGAAATGATCAAGTTTTATTACGATTAAAGCCTCGGATTACAACGATTTGAAACGAAATACGATTACAAGAGATACTAGTTTCCAAAAATAGAAGGACAAAACAAACTTTCTAAATAAGGAAAGTTACAAAAGCGAGGCATTACACATGGTGTTTTAGTTTTTCATGGCGTTTAATAACACAAATGATACAATATATGTTGTTCGATAAGACGATCACAGATGATACATGACGTTTAATAACACAAATGATATATGTAAAATAGCGTTTTCATACAGTCAAACAATATTATACAAACAATACATGTATTGGCGTTTAGTAACAAACTATCAAAATATATTTCATGATATATCTAGTTTTACAAACAAACATCATAAAAAGTAACCATCTGTACCATGTTTTATTGTTTGTCTTCTTTCTTTGCTCGGTGGTTCTTTGTCGTTTTGGAGCAGGTGACCCTTCCTTTTCCACACCCATAGAAATCGCACATTTATTGGTAAAATTAGAACGCCAAAAATATCATAAAACTAGCATAATGTAAATCGAAGTTAACTCACTCTGTTTTTTGCCTCTAGATCTTGTTTGATCTTTAGATGCCATAATATTTGTGGTTTCGCGTTTTCTAGGGTTTTCGCGTTTTTCGTAGGAGTTGGAGAGGTTTCTCTAGGAAGTATATATGTTTCAGTCCCGTTTGATGGGTTTTGTAGATGCACAATTACCTTTTTGCCCTTAATGAAGCGCGTCCACTTTAGAAAGTTGATGTTATTTACAAAAACGTCACCGTGCCAATCTAATCCATTGATTGTTTTGATCGGACGGATCAGAACCATTCTCACCGTTTTCACACTTTTAGGTGTTTTCCCTAAATCCTGCCTATATATATATATAGGGTGGGAGTTGGCTACAAAGTCCATTTTTCCTACAAAATGTAAAAAGTCATAAAACACAATCATGTCAACCATAAAACACACTCAAAACCCACAAAAAACAAAGTGAAGATTACTAAAACGCCATATTTGTGTGTTTTGTGTTGTATTTTGGATGATAAGGCTTTGATTAGCGAATGACTAACATTAGTGTGTTTTATGTTGATTATCATGTTGTGTTTTATATTCATAGTTCTACGATGGTGTGTTTGAAGTTTTTATGGACTGTTAGGGTTTGGATATTGTGTTTTAGTGATCTTCACTCTGTTATTTGTGGGTTTTGAGTGTGTTTTATGGCTGAAATTGTGGTGTTTTATGACTTTGTACACTTTGTAGGAAAAATGGACTTTGTAGCCGAAATATATATATATATATATATATATATATATACATATACATATACATATACATATATACATATACATATATACATATACATATATACATATACATATATATATATATATACAGTGTTGTAAAAGTCGGATTACTCGGCCGAGTACTCGGCGAGTACTCGGTCCTCGGACCCCCTCCGAGGCGACTTCCTCCTAGGCGGTCTCAATTAGTCGGCCTCGGGATTACTCGGGAGTACTCGGTGCCTAGTCGGCCTAGTCGGCGCCTAGTCGGACGTAGTCAGCCTAGTTGGTCTAGGCGGTCAACGTGGTTTGTTGACTTTTAATCGGTCAAACTCGGTCAAAATCGGCCTAATCGGCCTTGTACTCGGACTACTCGGCCTTGTACTCAGACTAGTCGGACTTGTATTCAGAATATTTGAACTTTAAACATGTTTCATTTTAAATTATACTCAGTTGACATGAATTATGCTTATTTTAACACATAAATAATATATAACAATTAATTTTCTTTATATTTACCATGTCCGCGTACTCCCCGAGTACTCTCCGAGTACTCCGACTACTCCCAACTCCCCAGTCGGCCGACTAGGGACCGCCTAGCGACTTTTACAACACTTTATATATATGTGGATGAGTTAAAATGAAAACCACCCCTAGTTGCGAGAATCGTATGAACCACTTTTCCACCATTGATCTTTTGTGTTGGATGGTTGAGATTAAAAGGACATATATCACATGCCAAATTTTTTTTTATCTTATTATATTTTTAATATTTTATTGTGATAAGGGTATTTTGGTCAATTGTTAATTGTCAAATCAAATCACAAGTCTTTGTCTCTCTCTTTTTCATATAAATCAGATTTTTTATAAAAAACAAATTTTTTATAGACTTTTACAAAGCATATTTTTTATAAATTTTTTTACAAAGCAGATTTATACCCGGTTATAAACTCATTTTTACACACAAGTTGTAAATTTTACGCCCCAGTTATAATTTTTTTTAACCGCACCCCCGGTTGAAATTTTTTTTACGCCCCAGTTTTAAACTTTTTCTATGACCCGAGTTTAAACTTTTTTTATGACCCGGTTGTAAACTTTTTACGCCCCGGGTTTACTATTTCTTTACGCCCCGGTTTTAAACTTTTTACGCCCCGGTTTTAAACTTTTGTTACGCCTCGGTTTTAAACTTTTTTTACGCCTTGGTTTTTAACTTATCCTCATAGACATCATAATCAAACAAACATCAGTATCAAACTCCAACCCGACCCGACCCGATTTCGAGTTTACGAAATTTCAGAATCTTAACAAACAAACTCAACCAAAATCACGACTCGTAGATGTCTCAGATAAGTTAATACTTATCATCATCGACTGAAATATAAAAACCAACAACAAAAATCAAAACCATCTGTGGATCTTGAAAAAACACGGTTTGTCTCAAAGTTTCCAAAAATCATAGCTGCAAGTGGGTTGCAGGTCAAGACCTACCCTCCACCATCCTTGGCTCGCCATCCTCATCAATTGTCAGAAAAAAAAATCAACTATCACTGCCAAAGAAAAAAACCGATGACAAAAATTTAGAACTAACCACTTGCAAATCGGTCACCGCGCCATCGTCATCAATTGTCGGAAAAAAAAAGATTTGAACTATCATTGCCAACTCAACCCAAACCTTTATTTCAACACAAAATATCAATAACAAAAACAAAGAACAAAAAACACAGTTTCAAATAATAAAAACTAAAGAATGGCAATTTACCGATGATATAAAAAATCGGCACCACCGGCACCATCGAGATGAAACAAAGACCACAGGCACCAACGGCGCCATTGGCATCACCCACCTCTGCATCCTCTCTCTCTCTCTCTCTCTCTACTGTCTCTCTTTCTCTCTCTGCCCCACACCGTCACCCAGCAAACCATTTCATAAGAAAACCCAGCAAACCATTTAAGCAAACACCTCCTCTACCCACCACAACCATCGACATCACCCACCACCACCACCTAGGGTTCTGCCACCAACCCCAACGCCACCACCACCAAGCACCAGTCACAAGGGAGACGGCGGAGAGGAAAGGTAAGCCAAAGATGCCGTCGGAGATGTCGCCGCCACCAACCCCAATGCCACCACCACCAACACCGTCATCCACCTCTGCCCCACACCACCACTACCCGTCGCAGAAACCACCATACCCCCCTGAAACCACCAGAAACCACCGTCGTCTTCGAGTAGGTGGTGGTTTGCTCCGTTAATGGCGAGAGGTTCCTCTCAATTGTCTTCGAACAGGTGGATGTGGTTGAACAGAGGTGTTCAGTGGTGTGAATTTGAAGAGAGAAAGAGATTAGATTTTTGATATGAGAGAGACAGAGAGAGAAAAATATCTGAAAGTTGATAGTTTTGAATGAGAGAGAGAGAAGGTGATCTAATATAATTGCATATATGTTAGTCGCTTAAATTACAAAAATACCCCTCAATTATACTCACATGTTTAATGAGGTGTCCACTTTTGATTGGTTAATATTGGTTCTTACGGTTCTCACAACTAGGGGTGGTTTTCATTTGAACTGATCCCTATATATATATATATATATATATATACACACACACGAATGTGATTATTGAGTTGTTGCAAACTTTAAATTGTTGTGGAATATTGTTCTTGATTCTGAATCTCTTAAGCATTTTGATTTCACAATGTCTTATCATTTGTATAAATCTCAGATGAGCGTTTTTAACATGACTCAATCAACCAATAGGTTAGGTTAGGTTACGAAAGATAAGCATGTTTTAAGGTAGGGTTTGCTATCGAAAGCCACACATTCAAGTTCATTGATTGAAATGCTGGCGAGCATGTTGTTTTTCTATAGTTAACTCCATTGTATGGTAAGTATGAAAATATGCACAAGATGTCCAAAAAAATTCAAATAACCCATAAACAATGCTTATAACATGATCTAGCACAAAGTATATTAGATCTACTAAAAGTAACAATGTCTTTTTGAAATGGGTAATACCGGAAGAAGATCACATGCCACTTAAGTTAATATATGGCGTTTTGAGACCCTAAGCTATAAAGATGCCCCATCTTTTCTTCTTTGGTTTCGAGATACCGTTTGTTGTCCTTGGTAATAGGAGTAAGAATGGGAACTCTCTTTGAAACTTCTAAGCCATACCCTTTAAGTTTAATGCACTTGATTGGGTTGTTTGTCATCAATTTCATTGTTTTAACTCCCAAATCCTTCAAAATCTAAACATGAATAATTAAATGAATCATAACATGGAAAATGCAAAATGTTTCATACCATTGAAATATATATTAACTTGATATTGATATGTAACTTAAGTAAAATGTCTACATTCGTATCAGCTGACACCAATCAATTTTTGCATTAAGAAAATAATCTTAATGTTAGGAAGTTGTATACATGCACATTAATAAAAGTCCCTAAACAAGATCTGTCTCAATTTTTTATTTTAAACTACAAGCATTTTCATATTGAGATACCACTAAGTTCAATATGTGCGTTGCGACGGGGATGCGATGAGTCTTCACGAAAAATGTTTGGTTTTTATAGTACAAGTGATATTAAAAAAGAAAAGTTATTCACATATCTCACCTTTGTTTTTTTTTTTTTTTTTTTCTAATTTAATTGCATCATTATTTTACATTCAGAATGTAGTGGTGATACAATATTAATTTATATTAAACTGTTTAGAATATATTAATATACATTGTATCTTAACTTAATATTTATTATTGTATTAAAATATGAAAACATAATTACTTTTTGGCTTCTCAACATGCAATTAATTAATTGAGTGAATTAAAGAGTAATAGATATAGACATGGTTGTAAAAATCCCGACTAGTCTCCGATTAGTCGCCGATTAATCACTAATCGGGGGTTCACCGATTAATGGCCGATTAATAGCTAGGCAGTCAATGGCGGTCCTATTCTGGCTAAATTTTGGCTAGATGCCGGCCAAATTTTGACCAAACCATATAAATTCCTTCCAATTACTTAAAAAAATGGGTTAATGAGGGGTTAAAACATGTCTACTTTAAAAAACTACACATAAAAATGTTTATGTATATATGTAACTAAAAATCACATATAAAAATCTCAATCCGATTAATTCCGATTAATCCCTATTAATCCCGATTAGTCGCTAGTCGGTACCCCACCGCCCGACTAGCGCCTAGCGATTCTTACAACACTGGATATAGATAGTGGTGATATAATATTAATTTATATTAAAATGTTTAGAATATATTAATATATATTGTATCTTAACTTAATATTTATTATTGTATTAAAATAGAAAAAACATAATTACTTTCTGGCTTTTCAACATGCAATTAATTGAGCGAACTAAAGAGTAATAGATCTAGATATGTGCATTTGTGTATGTGTATGTGTATACCTGAGCTCCAATGCCATAATCTCTTGAATCTACAGGCAAACCAAGGTCCTCGTTGGCTTGTACCGTATCGCGACCATTATCTTGTAAGTTATAAGCACGAAGCTTGTGACCTAACCCGATGCCTCTTCCCTCATGACCTCTGAGATAAACCACTACTCCCCTACCGGCCTCTTCGATTAGTTTCATTGCAAGTTCCAATTGGTTCCCACAATCACATCTAGCAGACCCGAATATGTCTCCTGTTAAGCATTCTGAGTGAACCCTAACAAGAACATTCTTTCCCTTGCCAATCTCACCCTGTTGTCAACACATAAATATTACATATCAACTTTTTGTGTCATAAATCAAATTTTAAAAATCGACCTTTACTATCGCGACATGCTCCAATCCATCCGACATTGCTGTATAACAATAAACAACAAATGATCCACATGCAGTAGGCAGCCGTGCTGAAGATACTCGTTTAACTATTTTATTTATCTTCTTTTTATACCTGAAAAAGTTAAAAGATGTGTGACACCTTAGACAAATTTCACATCGTTATATTCAGTTTTGCCTGAAACTGGGCCATACATACGTATACATGCATATATACATATACACATACGTACATAATAATTACATATATATACTCATAATAAAATACAATCTGAATAGAGAACATACAGAGACAATGCTATCACTAAAAAGCCAACGGAGAAAATTGTTGCTTCAATCTGGATCAGTGGAGAAGATGACTGAAGTGTTGTTCCAATGAGCAAAGCAGCTAAAAGATAAACTACAGTGAGAAAATCCATTGTTGACAGACAAAACACTCGTTGAACGGAGAAGAATATGGGGTGGTGCTGAGGGTTTATATAAGAAGAATTTTAGGGCATACATTTGAGTGACCACACTGCCCACATGGTTTAATTAGAACTTAACCGTTGGATATTAGTAATCAACGGCGGCCGCAAAGGAGTAGATTGAAATAGCAGGTCAGGTTTTGTTGGAAATATTAAAGAGGATATTAAAGAGGAACATACAAGTTGGTATGTTTCCTCCATCCCACATCGGTGGAGTGAGTGAAGTTTAAGTGGTTTATAAGGGATTACCCCTTACAGGCTTCCATAGTGTTAAATGGGTTGAGAAGTGGGTTAAGCCCACACGCGCGCCGAGCCGAGCCGAGCCGCGAGCTCGCGAATGGGCGCGTTTGAGGCGCACGTACGCATCGTCGCTAGGAGCTTTTATTTTTAGCTAAGGTTCGGTTTCAGGTGAGACAGATCTGTAAATCGAATGAGATGAGATAAGAAGGAGATAGAGATGGATTCAAAACAGTGGGGGTTATCCCATAGTAAATCGAATTCGTATAGGATAATTATCCAGCAACAGAATTCGTATGAGATAAGTAATTCGAATTGGTTAAGGATTGTTATCTCACTCCCTATTTTTCTCATTCTCTGGTATAACCAAACCTATAAATAAAAGCTTCCTGATACCTATTCAAAACACCAATTTTCGCATCTCTCTCTCTCTATTCTGTGTTTCTGTTTTCATTCCAGCTTCTGCGTTTTCTGGTTTTCATTGCTGTTGGAATAGCAGATCAGTTCTGCATTAAATCCTGGGAGTTTACGCTGCAGCTCACAGCAATACGAGCGCGTAAAATCCTTTAAGGACAGGAATCATCCGTGCAGTTCGAAGATAGTTTTTCCGTAATCGCCAGGTTGGTATTTAATTTACGTGTTCTTTAAATTCGTCCGACAACGGGACAGTCTCCTTCTACCTTTCTTTAATCAGTTTGCTCAAGTTGGAACAAACTGGTTTGGCTGATAACTCGGTAATTAATAAAATTATATTAATTTATCGTTGATTAATTTAATTTTCAACAATCTTAAAGGATTTTAAACTTGTGTTTAATCAACAGAACAAATGGACGCTGAACTACCAACAGCCAATCTGAGATTCATGAATCAAGAGTTTGTCAAGTTGGACAGATTCGCTGGTCAGAACTATACCCGCTGGGCGGACAAGGTTAAGTTCATGCTAGTTGTACTGAAACTCTACTATATCCTTGATCCTGATTTGCCTGCAATCCCTGATGACCCTCCTCGTGAGGCAGGAGAGCTACCAGATGCAGATTTGGCAAGGCAAAGACTTGTCCGTAAGGAAGCTGAAGATCTTTGCCTGGGCCACATAAAAAATTCTCTTTCGGATCGTCTCTATGACTTGTACGCGCCGGTAAAAAGTGCTAGAGAATTGTGGAAAGCTTTGGAAGATAAGTATAAGGCACATGAAGAAGGTACTAACAAATACCTTATTGCCAAGTACTTAGACTTCCAAATGGTCGATGACAAGTCAATCCTGGAGCAAGTGCATGAACTCCAAGTTCTTGTTAACAAATTGACTGCACTTTCTATTCCGCTGCCAGAAATATTTCAAGTAGGGGTCATTATTGCAAAATTGCCTCCTAATTGGAAAGATTTCTCAAAGAGAATGATGCACAAGTCTGAGGACTACTCGTTGGATGAACTGTTGAAGCACCTTCGAATTGAGGAGGAAACGCGCAACAGGGACAAAAGAGGTAAAGTCGTATCGAGTGTAAATCATGTTGCTGGAGGATCTGGTCAAAAGGGAAAAGGGGCATCAAAGAATAAGAAGTTTACTGCTCCAAAGAAAAAAGAATTCAAGAAGACACAACACACTAACAACCATAAACCAAAGAGGTCTGGTAAATGCCATGTTTGTGGAGAAATAGGGCATTATGCACGAGAGTGCTCTCAGAGGAAATCTGGATCTACGGTTGGTTCTACAAGTGCTGTTGATGTTGAGAAAGTCACCAATCTAGTGGCCAGTGTGGGTCTTGGTGAAGTTAATATGCTTTCTCAATATACACGCATTGTAGCATGTAGAGGATGGTTCTTGGATTCTGGAGCCACTGTTCATGTTTGTGGGAATCGTGGCTCGTTTCTTACTTATGCTCCTGTTCCTCAAGGAACAGTGGTGGTGTGTGCTGATGGACATCGTGTAGAAGTACATGGTAAAGGCACGGTGCGACTAAACTTTAGAGATGGTCAAGTGGTTACCCTTCAGGACGTGTTGCATGTTCCTGGTATCACCAAGGGTCTGGTTTCTGCTGATAAATTTGATCGGAATGGTTACAAGTTGGTTATCAAGAATCTTCGTGTGAAGTTTTCTCTAAATGACATCTATGTGGGTCAAGCAAAGAACACGGGTGGAATGTATCGTCTTGACTTAGCTAAAGATGGGATTGATGAAGAAGATTCGGATGAAGGGGGCGTTTCAGTGATTGATGGGTTTGGAAATGAAAGTGATAGTGATAGTGGTGGTAGTGATAGTACAAGTATTGGTGAATGTAATGCAATTGGTTTTGATTTGAATGAAATTATGTCTTCTAATTATATCGCTTGTTCAATTTCTTTATGGCATAAACGTTTAGCTCATACAAATATTAAAAACATTGAAAAAATGCAAACTAAAGGTTTATTAAAATTGAAAGATAAAGATTTTGAAAAATGTGAAACATGTGTTAAATCAAAATTCACAAAGAAACCTTTTCCAAGTGTCCATAAACGCAGTACATCACTGCTAGAACTAATTCATTCAGATATTTATGAACTGAATGGAGTTCTTACTCGTGGGGGTAAGAGATACTTTATCACTTTCTGCGATGACTCGAGCCGATACTTATATGTTTATTTGTTGCATTCAAAAGACGAAGCTTTTGAGGCATTTAAAATATATAAGGCTGAGGTCGAAAAACAAAAGGAGAAACGCATTAAAATTCTTCGCTCGGACAGAGGCGGAGAATACTTTAACCAAAAGTTTGATGCATTCTGCGAAGAAGAAGGCATCATACATGAGAGAACTGCACCTTATACTCCCCAACAAAATGGTTTGGCTGAGAGAAAGAACCGAACCTTGGTAGAGATGGCTAACTGTATGTTAAACCAATCGGGTCTACCTCGTAATATGTGGGGGGAAGCTGTGTTAACCCGATGTTATGTTCACAATAGGATCACTAGTCGTGTGATACCTACGAGTCCATATGCGTTGTGGAAAGGAAGAAAACCAAACCTAGAGTATTTGAGGGTTTGGGGATGTCTTGCCTACTATCGCGTACCTGATCCAAAGACACTCAAACTGGGAGAACGAGCTTTCAAGAGTGTATTCATTGGATATGCTTCGCATAGTAAATCTTACCGATTGTTGGATGACGAATCAGGTATAGTTGTAGAATCCAGAGATGTGGAATTCTTTGAGAACAAGTTTTCTAGAGATGATGAAAACTCAAATGGCACCACAACTTCTAGTACTTCTGAGAAAAGGGTTCAACCCTCACCAATAGTTGAAGAACCAAGGAAAAGTACTAGAGTTAGAAAAGAGAAAAGTTATGGAGATGATTTCTTTTCTTACCTGGTTGAAGGAACTCAAAAGAAAGTGACGAGAGAGGTCATTTTCACTGTAAATTTGGATGATGATCCTAAAACTTTCAGCGAAGCAATGTCATCTAGAGATGCCCCTTTGTGGAAGGAGGCAGTCAATGATGAAATGGATTCCATTATGGGAAATGGAACTTGGGAGTTAGCTGATCTACCCAAGGGAAAGAAACCTATTAGATCCAAATGGATTTTCAAAAGGAAGTATCATCCAGATGGATCCATCTCTGCCTATAAAGCGAGATTAGTTGCTAAAGGGTATAGGCAGAGAGAAGGGATCGACTATTTTGATACCTATGCACCTGTGGCTAGAATAAGTTCTATTAGAACTCTAATAGCGGTGTCTGCTTTGAAAGGGTTGTACATTCATCAAATGGATGTAAAGATAGCATTTCTAAATAGGTATCTAAATGAGGAGATTTATTTGGAGCAACCAGAAGGGTTTGTGATGCCTGGACAAGAGAACAAAGTGTGTATACTTATTAAATCTCTGTATGGTTTGAAGCAAGCTCCTAAACAGTGGCATGAGAGATTTGACACCACTGTGACTGCTTTCGGGTTTCGACACAACAGTGCTGACAGATGTATTTATACTAAATGTGAACCCGGTTATACAGTCGTGATTTGTCTTTATGTTGATGATATGTTGATCATTAGCACTCACCTTGAAGGTATTTATGAAACTAAGAAATATTTGTCCTCGAACTTTAAGATGAAAGATCTAGGAGAAGTTGATACCATTCTTGGGATCAAGGTGAAGAGAACTGGAAGTCAGATTTCTCTTAGTCAATCTCATTACATAGAGAAAATTCTGACTAAGTTTCAACACTTAAATATTAAAGAGTTTAATACTCCGTTTGATCCAAGTGTGAAACTTAATGTGAACTCTGGAAGAGCAGTGGCTCAACTGGAGTATGCGAGTGCTATTGGAAGTATGATGTATGCAACGCATTGCACTCGTCCTGACATTGCTTTTGCTGTAAGCAAACTGAGTCAGTATACTGTTAATCCAGGGACAGAACACTGGAAGGCAGTGGGCAGAGTACTTGGATACCTGAAAAGGACCAGTAACTTAGAGCTGACTTACACGTCTTCTTCCAGAATACTTGAAGGTTATTCTGATGCAAGCTGGATTGATCGCACCAATGATTCAAAATCTACAAGTGGGTGGATTTACACTCTAGCAGGAGGAGCAATTTCTTGGGCGAGCAAGAAACAGACGTGTATTACCCACTCAACTATGGAAGCTGAGTTCATAGCGCTAGCTGCGGCTGGCAAGGAAGCGGAGTGGATTAGAGATCTACTTATTGACATCCGTCTGTGGGATGTTCCAATGCCGTCTATTCCCATGTATTGTGATAGTGAGGCCACACTATCTAAAGTATACAACGCAGTGTATAATGGGAGGTCAAGACACATAGGTCTTCGGCACAATTATGTGAGACAACTGCTTGAAAGTGGTACCATCAAGGTTGTCTATGTCAAGACAAGTAAAAACTTGGCAGATCCGTTTACTAAACCTCTGACGAGAGATTTGGTTGTGAATACCGCGAGAGACATGGGTCTAAAACCACAATAGAATCGTTAATGATGGAAACCCAACTTGAACTTAGTGCTCCTATTTCTCAAGTTTAATGGGTAAAAACGAAGTCACTTAACGATAGAAGGTACTATCAAATTTGATAGATCCATGTGAGGTATGATAGTACGTCGTTGCCGAGAACAAGGGTGAGCTTATGCTCTTAACAAAGTTTTGGAGGCATCCAAGCAACGTGGATGATGTAAAACTTTGCCTATATGATCTAGGGGTGGTGCCGCCTCGAGTGAAGATTAGTGGTTTATCTTCTAAAGGGTCATGAAAAGGATTTATAGCGCACGGCCATATTCGCGCTCAGTGAGAATGCAAAGTCAGCTGGTGATGTGTAGGGGTAAACCGAAGGGGGCTATCAGGTTAATGGTTTAATTCCATAGGACACCATCTAATCTGTCTCTTCTTGTTTATCAACATAAACTGGGTTTAATCTTCGTGACACCTAGTGACATCATTAGTCTAAGTGAAAGGAAACATTCCAACTTGGTGGGGGATTGTTGGAAATATTAAAGAGGATATTAAAGAGGAACATACAAGTTGGTATGTTTCCTCCATCCCACATCGGTGGAGTGAATGAAGTTTAAGTGGTTTATAAGGGATTACCCCTTATGGGCTTCCATAGTGTTAAATGGGTTGAGAAGTGGGTTAAGCCCACACGCGCGCCGAGCCGAGCCGAGCCGCGAGCTCGCGAATGGTCGCGTTTGAGGCGCGAATGGGCGCGTTTGAGGCGCACTTTGCACTTCGCATCGTCGCTAGGAGCTGAGGAGCTTTTATTTTTAGCTAAGGTTCGGTTTCAGGTGAGACAGATCTGTAAATCGAATGAGATGAGATAAGAAGGAGATAGAGATGGATTCAAAACAGTGGGGGTTATCCCATAGTAAATCGAATTCGTATAGGATAATTATCCAGCAACAGAATTCGTATGAGATAAGTAATTCGAATTGGTTAAGGATTGTTATCTCACTCCCTATTTTTCTCATTCTCTGGTATAACCAAACCTATAAATAAAAGCTTCCTGATACCTATTCAAAACACCAATTTTCGCAGCTCTCTCTCTCTCTCTATTCTGTGTTTCTGTTTTCGTTCCAGCTTCTGCGTTTTCTGGTTTTCATTGCTGTTGGAATAGCAGATCAGTTCTGCATTAAATCCTGGGAGTTTACGCTGCAGCTCACAGCAATACGAGCGCGTAAAATCCTTTAAGGACAGGAATCATCCGTGCAGTTCGAAGATAGTTCTTCCGTAATCGCCAGGTTGGTATTTAATTTACGTGTTCTTTAAATTCGTCCGACAACGGGACAGTCTCCTTCTACCTTTCTTTAATCAGTTTGCTCAAGTTGGAACAAACTGGTTTGGCTGATAACTCGGTAATTAATAAAATTATATTAATTTATCGTTGATTAATTTAATTTTCAACAGGTTTTGTTTCCCCCTAACAATTTAATGCTGATATAATTCTTGCTGATTGAAAAATTAATTAAACAAATATACAAATCGAAATATGTCAGAAAATTGATGGCTAAAATTAAATATATACATTTTTGGGAAATCAATTAGGGACGGCAATGGTTCGGGTTCGGACGGGTATTGGTAATCTCATGGCATACTTGGTTGAAAAATCGAGTTTCATACTTGGCCCAACACCCGGTGAGTATTTGTCAGTAATTACCCATTGGGTATCGTACATACCCGTTAATTTGTTAAACGATGTCAAGTGGGATTTCCAAATATATGTCCTTTTACTATTTTAATTATTATATAATTTTATTTGGGTTTTTTTGCATATTAAAAAACTTTGAAATTGTATATATACCCGAGCAAAAAATTAAATTGCATATTTCCCCTCTATTAACTAGTAAAATTACAAATTTACTCATTTTAATTTAATTTATCAAAATTAAATTATAGAAAGACTATTTTACCTTTAAAAAAAAAAAAGACTAATCACTAAATACTTCAAGCTAAAAAAAAAAAAGACTAATCACAAGATGACAAAGAAGAGTCAATACTGTTAATTTTTATAATCAAATACTTCAAGCTAAAAAAAAGACTAATCACAAGATGACAAACAAGAGTCAGTACTGTTATTTTTTATAATCAAAATGACAAACTGTTATTTATATGCTTTAGTGTTCAAAGATTCTTATATGAAGAGTCAATACTGAGTAGGGTAAAACGAATCCTTGTTAATTTCTATTATCACATACTTCTGCTCTTTTAAAAAAAATCCACTCTCCAATGCTCTAGGATAAAAATAATCCACTGTCAGTTATAGAATACATGTTTAGGATAAACATGATTCATCTTTTTGGAGGATATTATTTTACTTACCAATATGTGGAGTTTGCAAGATGGGCCATTGGGTGGCTTAAGGTAACATCTCAATCAACAGTAGACGCCGTAGAAGAAATAAAACAATATGGCCGGAAAAGTGATGCAGACGGTTTCAGGTTTCTTTACAAATAAAACAATAACTAATCTTAAATACTCAGAGACGCCGTGGAAGAAACGCCGGCCGCCTGAAGAAACGCCGTAGAAGAACTGAAGATGCTGCTGGAGTGTTGCCGTAGAAGAGCTGCTGGGCTGTCGCCGTAGAAGAAGAAACTGAAACATCGTGTTGTGAATCTAGAATGATAACTATGAACCAGATTTTTCTCAAAAATGTAATCTTTTAATTTTGAGAAAGGTAGTTTTGCCATTTTAACTGAGAAGGGAAAATATGCAATTTTTATTTAGATTTGGGTAAATATGCAATTAAGGTGTTTTAAAGGGGAAATATGCATTTTTTTCCATTTTATTTATATAACTATTATAAATTAAAATATACATTACATACATACAAGTAACATTATAATTTTACTTATATATTTCACAACACATAAAAAAATAAATAATATTATCAAATACATATTTCAAAAAATAAATTACACATAATGAACCTACTAAAATCTTTCACTAACAGATAATGGTGAAGGAAAATAAAAATATACATAAAAAATTCCAGTTATATGATAGTGTATATATATATAGTTCGGGTAAAGGGGTTTGTGATTTCTGGTAACCGAGCCGGATATCACCTAATCCCCAACCCGTCCATACCCACAAAGTTTTTTTAAAACTAATCTTTTACCCGACCCATACCTTCGAGCTTCGGGTATGCCCGTCCCATATGTTTTGGGTATACCTATCAACCTCGGGTTTTTTGGCCAACCGTAAAATCAAGTGCATTTTCTTTAGTATTTATTAATAAAATACAATTTTATAAAGTAACGAGGAACCCGTAAGATGCAGCGGAGTGAACAATTTTGAACATTGTACTCGTTTTAAGAGTCTTAAAATTTGAGATAAATTAGAATGTTACTCTCCTCGTATATATGTGTTTAACTTATGTATATTGTTGTCAGAAAACTACGGACATAAAGTCCTTAAAACGCAAACATACACGTGTATGATTCATTTTATGATTTTAGTGTTTTTAGAGCAATACCACCTAGCACTAGTATGTTTAGTAACAGTTTACGGTAGCAACAATAGTAGTAACACCAGCAGCAAGAGGAGAAGCAGCACCAAGAGCAGGAATAGTAGTGACACCAATAATAATAATATTAATATATTATGTATAATGGGTGAGTAATTAAATACATATTTTAATTTTAGTTTGACTATTGTTTAATTTAATTTTTGATGAATTATTATAAGTAGTTTTTTTTTTTACATCGTACGTTGCGGTGAAACCGAGCAAATGATAATGTAAAACAACCGTGATTTGAAAATAAAGCATGTTGTTTAGAAAGTTATACCATTAGAGTGGTTTAATTTATCATTGAATCGTTTTATTATACCGAATAAATACTTTATTTTGAGTGCAACTTCGTTTTTAACAAAATCTATAACGGAATGCCAGAGAAAAAATCAAGCACAACTACGTGCTTAAGTTTTTAGAAAAAAAAAGTTATAAACGTAAATCATTAAAGGAGTATCAAATTAATCAATAAATTAATATATGTTCTAAAAAAAGAAAAAAAAAGAATTATTAAAGAAAATGGCAAAGGGAATATATGGTTTTAAAAAAGGAAAAAAATTAAAAGTATGTTAGTAAAAGTAAAGATAATAATAAACTATTATAATATATTAAATTGAAAAAATAATAAAAAGCTATATATTATTATAAAAATAAAGTTACTATTCATCGTCCTTCGTCAACAATGTATGTACTAGTTTTTTTTAAGTCGCGCGTTGCGGCGAAACCGAGCAAATGATAATATAAAACAAAGGTGATTTGAAAATAAAGCATGTTGTTTAGAAAGACAGACCATTAGCACGGTTTAGTTTATCATCGTACCGTTTTATAATATCAAATAAATACTTTATTTTGAGTACAAATTCGTTTTTAACAAAACTTATAACGGAATGTAAGGGAAAAAATAAAGCATAGCTTAAGTTTTAGAAAAAAGTTATAAACGTAAATCATTAAAGAAGTATCAAATTACTCGATAAATTAATATATGTTCTAAAAAAGAAAAAAAAAGAATTTTAAAAAAAATTGGTAAAGGAAATATATGGTTTTAAAAAAGGAAAAAAATTAAAAATATTATGCTAAAAGTAAATATAATAATAAAGTATTATAATTATAATATATTAAATAGCCCTTTCTTAACTATATATAATATAATTATAATATATTAAATAAAAACAATAAAAAGCTATATATTATTATAAATATAAAGTTACTATTCATCGTCATTCGTTAACTATATATAACTAGGGTCATTCCCCGTCGCGCCTTGCGCTATTTACATTGTTGTTAGCATATCTGATAATAAACCATTAAAATGATGTTTCTAGATACCTTGTGTCATATGTTTGGTTTGTGGGTTTAATGTGTACATAGTTTGATACTAAATATCAAAAGGCCAAACATGTTAATCTTTGCACAAAAGTTGTTCCTTGCATGTGTTGTTGACTTGGTGCTTTACTTGTTGTGTCGTCACGCCTTCTTTCTTTGGCGACTTAGGGTGGAAACGAACGTCGATCGTGATGTGTCTATAATCTCGTCAAACCATAAAACCTGCATTTCAACACAGTTCGCGTAGTGTCAGTTCACATATATTACTCATGTTGGGATTGAACCCTATCAGAGGAACAGATAATTAGAGCCAAAACTGGTTCACAACAGTGGATTCATCATAAGCAGTTGTTTACACCAGACTTTCCCCTTGAAAGTGTTTATAACATCTGATGTCCTCCATCCACTGTCCGTATACAACAGCTGCTGTCCTTCAAACTGCTGATGAAGCCCTAAAGACTAAACACTGCTGGTTCAATCTACTGAAGACTTTGAAGTACTGCTGATTAAAGGACTGCCCACTCAAGGACTGATCAACCTTGAGGAAAGCACTGATGGAAGGAGAAAGCAGTAGTTCAGTGTGTCATGTATATTGTATAGAGTCAGTGATTAAGTTAGCAGCGTTTATATAAGAACAGTGGTTATAGGTTGTTAGGTTGTTAGATGTCACTTTCATGGTGACGTCAGCTTAGATGCTTTAGTGGTTTGATTTGCCTATAAATGGAACAGTACCCTGTACTGTTACATTTGATTGACTGAGTGAGTTCTTCTCCTCCAATCCTTTCATCTTGTGCAATCAACCAGGGAGCATCAGGCTGAGGGGGAGTTTAGTTTGTAAGCATGCATTGTAATCTTTTGATTTAATTTGTAATCTTTCGACCTAATGAAAAGCATGTGTTTATCTATTCTCCCTTTTTGATTGTGTTTATAAAGTTTGTTTACATTTCCGCTGAACTTTACATTATTTCATACTCATTTATTGTTCAAATTATACACACAAACACAATCATTAGAGCCTCCGATCCTAACAATTGGTATCAGAGCTTGGACAGTCAAATTCGATCTAACAATCAATTTGACATAACAGTTCAGCTCAAAATTCATTGATGTTAAGGTTGATCGTATTTAGTTGAAAAACAGAGTAACGAGTAATCACGTTCAAAGTTGCTATTCAAAAACTCTGTAAAACAACCAAGATGTCATAAGACACACAACCTTCACATAACAAGTGATGTCATACATAAGACACCTATAGTTTTCAGATCTGAAAAAATGTCTAATAACTATGGTATAATTATTTTCTTTACAAAATTGATCTCAATTGTTGTTATGAAGTTTTGTGTTGTAACCTTCATGTTTACCGCTAAAGTATGTACCTCAGGTCGACAAAAATCTATGTTCGTAAAAACATTAGTGTTTTTGTTAACATAAAAAGAGGGAAATTAAAACTTTAGTTATTAGAACTTATGTGTTGAAAAACAGGTTGGGAATCCTGTTAAAAAGGATCCAATCAACTTTGTTAAAAATACATTAAGAAAATCAGGTGCTAAAAGAGTCCAAATCATATGTAATGTGAGATTTGACATAAGCATGTACAAATATATTCAGATCTCTCAAAACATTGCTGCAAAATGATTCTGGAATAAGTATTCCTTCAATAAAACCTCCCAGTGAGTATTTCAGTACTTATGAATGGGAAGGGTAAAAAGGGAAGAAGAAAAATCACAAAAACTCAAAAGTCTGTTTATCTCAAAACCTTTGAAGTCAAAGGAAAAGAGCATAAATATAAAACACTTAAGAGTCCAAAATTAGGTGAACAATGGTCATCATGCAACTGTGTGCATTCGGTGGTTCAGGAAAGTTCAGGTAACAATAGTATCACCAGTGATTAAACTTACAAGAGGACTAGACAAGTTTTTCAGAACCATCACATGGTAACAAAGTTTATAACCGGACTTTCAAAAACTTAGGTGAACATGTCTCCTCATTTTTCCAATCAATTAAACAAAAGAATGGTCTCAAACAGTGGTTATTACAATGTATTTCAAACCACTGACC
Organism: Helianthus tuberosus; assembly: GCA_030545235.1. Lineage (NCBI taxonomy): Eukaryota > Viridiplantae > Streptophyta > Magnoliopsida > Asterales > Asteraceae > Helianthus > Helianthus tuberosus. The sequence goes on from CM060406.1 coordinate 69,280,692, forward strand.
ATTTTCATAAAACTTGAGAATGATATGATTATGAGTTTGATTGGACAATATACCAGATCCTTTTTGATGCTGTTTTCAGAAAAACCTTTAATTTTTTTAAGGTTTTTCTCAAATAAAACAGGATATATTATTCTTTTTTTAAGAGTGATATATTTTGAACTTTTACTTGTTTTTTATAGCAAAAGTTTCAAACACCTGTTAGGATATAGAACTCTTATTTTTGGTAATATTATCCTTGAGAATAGGTCAAAAGGAAATGGTACAAGTGTCAAGGTCATGTCCAACTCAAGTTTGTTTTAACACAGATCAAAGATTGATTGCTAACAGACCTTAAAATACTTGGTACTCATGTTCTAATTTAAATATTATAACACAAAATGAGTTGCCATTGTAAAAAGGTTTCCATCATCTGGGGTACTAAACCACTGTCAGGAATTTATAAAAGCTTCAAAACTTATAATAGACATGTGGCAGAACCTTGAATGCAAATTTTTGTAAAAACTGGTGACATATTAAACTTGAAAATTTGCATCTAAAATGTGTTTTGTTAAGGATAACAATCTTGCAGATGTTTCATAGTCAATCATCAACAGATGTTGAAAATGATGTTGTGGTTTCACAAGACAAAATCATTTCTTTCATCAAGCATCAGACGTTCAAAACAACTGTCAAAAGCTTATCCACTGTTGCACTAACAGTTGCTGACCTAATAGCCCTCAAATCCTTACCATTACCTTACTTCTAATCACTGTTCTGTTCAAACATCTGCTTTCTAAATACTGTCCACTGCTGAAAGTCAACCTCTGTTCTCTCATTTCTTGATAAGCACTGTTGTTCAAAATCAGTGTTTTATCCACTGATGTGCTATCCACTGATAGTTAAAATCATTCACTGTCTTCACTTTGATCGTTGCAACCACTTATATTTGCTTCATCAGTGGTTCCCTAAACAACTGTCCTCCATTATTCATCTTTCCATCAGAGGTTGGCACGTGGTCAGTTATTAGCCATCAGATCTTTGTAAACCGCTGCCACGTCAGCATTCACTTTTTCCCTTATAAAACCCTGATCAAAACCCCCAAACAGGGTTTTACAATGTCGATTTGAATTCCAAAATTCTCTTCTCAAAGCAGTTCCCAACTTTCCGTCTCAAATCATTCTTCGTTCTTCTTCATCAAAATGACAAAATCAAAATCAAAATCATCCTCATCTTCCAAAAAGGTCGCTCAAAAGGCCGCTGAACCCATTGAAATACCATACAAAGCACCTCACAACTACTTGGGTCTACTCACAAAACCCACCACCACCAAAACCTTCGATTCCATCATTGACACTCTTGCAGCTTCAAAGTACAAAACTTTGTTGACTGCTGATGCTCCTATTTACGAACAAACCCAGAGAGAATTATGGAAAAATGCCGCACTTGAGTATCAAGGTGAAACAGTTATAGCCATAAATTCTTCCATAAAGGGTAAAGAGATTCAAATCACTCCACAATCAATTTCAGAAGACTTTGCACTCGATGATCAGGAAGGTAAAACTTCTTTTCCCAAAAACGAGTTAAAAACTGATTTTCTGGAAAGAGGGTATGGTGCGGAAATGAAAAGGGTCACCTTACAAAAAGGCTTCTTCCCTTCTGCACCAAGGTTTTTATTTCATACCCTTTTGATGTGTGTCTCAAATAAAACAACTGCGTTTAATGAAATACCATTAAAGATCCAAAACCTGGGCTTCGCTATTTAACATAATGAAAATTTTAACTATTCCCAGGAGATCTTTGATGATTTAGTAAAAAATGTTGATAGCAAATCATTTCTACATTTTTCCAAGGTTCTTAAGTTACTATTTAAACAAAAATTTGGAAAGGAAAATGAAAATTTGCTCATTCAAGGTAAATCTTTTCAAATACATAGTTTAACATCTGAAACATTCACTAGAATGTTAACACCTGCAAAAACACAAGCAGAGATGCCTGAGCAGACTTTAGCAGCTACCACTGCTCCTCAGGTATCTGCTGCTGAGCCCACTGCTCCAGGTGATGATGGCCGCACACCCACTGCTATGAAACCCACACCTGCCATCACCAAAAAGACTAAAAAGAAATCATCCAAAAAACCCTACAAACCCACTAAAAAGGCAACTCTGGAAGATGAGATCCCAGAGCCACTGCCAGTGACAACACAAATGTCACAAAAAACCACTGCTGCTACTTCCTCACAGCAGATGGAAGAAAGATCTCCACCCTTGCCTCAAACTCCTCCTGCATCCTCACAAAAGGATCAGGTTGTAAGCACAGGGACCCCACATTATGAAGCTCTGGATCCAATTGGATCCATCTTCCTCAGTCCTGATCCCAAGGACATGTCTCTTTCAACACCCATATCTTCACCCCTCACATTACCACAATCCATAATACCCTTGTTGCATGCAGTTGCTATAGCTCAGACACAAACCAGTTCCTCTCAATCACCTATCACTGAGAGTACACTCCCACAAGTGACTGGGTCTGATGCCTATACCTCTGCTATCCCAGCAACATTTGAGGAGGTTACACTACAGGAGTTACAAGTAATTCCTGACAGTAGTTCAAGTGGAGCAGCAACTACAAGTGTTGGATCAACAGATCTACACTTGGCCAGTTGTTTCATCAATAAGACTCCCTTGAAGGCAATTTCTTCTATAGCACCTCTGGTAACCACTAGTGAGTTTGTTTTGACCACTGGTACCTTCAAAAGGTTATCAAGTGTTGAAGAAAGAAGACCCCAGAACCAAGAACAAGGGGCATCAATGGGTGATTTTTGGGATTCATTTCCTAAGTCACACATTGATACAACCACTGCTGGTGGGGAATCAGATGATCCCATTAACTTGGGTGATGATTTAAAATATCAGGAATTGACGGGTAGAATTGACAACCTTGAGACATCTGTTGCTGAAATAAAAGATATGATGCAACAGTTGTTAAAAGCTCAAAAGGTCTCAACCACTGTTGTTCCAACTCAAGCATCTGCTCCATCACAAGCACCTGCTGCAAATGAGTTATGGAATTTATTCCAACCCCTGCTCCAACAACAAAGACAAATGGTTGATCAGCAGCATGCAATACATGTTCAAGAGCTGAGAAACATGATGGAGTCAAGGTTTAGAAATACTCAAGCAGACATCAAGGCTATAAAGGCCCACATCCTAAACACCACTGGCACTGCTCCTCCCACTGTTCTCTTCATTGATAAACTTCCTCCAGATAATGCCAAAAAGGGGGAGAAAATTAAGCAGTGGAAGAAGAAGGGAATCGAAGATGGTCTTTATATTGAACCAGAAAAAGAAAATATGACTAAAAACATCCCTTTGCCAGATGGTAGTAAGAAAATTGATGTTACTACAAATGCACTTGCAGAAGCAAAAGCAAGTGTCAAAAGAGATAGAGAGGCTAAGGATAAAGCCAGGTGGCAACAGGAGAAAAGAGCTTACATGGAGCTGAATGCACAGGGTACTTCTGGGCCAAAGGATGATGAAAATCCTAAGGATGAAAAGAAGAAGCCCACTAGACAAGTGAGGCAACCCAAATCCACACCATCCAGACCCACAAAGCATGCCTCCAAACCACCTCCCAAAGGCTCCAAACCTCAAACCACAAAATCTCAAACTTCCACCCAAACAGTTGCTGCAACATCTGTTGTATCAACAACTGTTAGCCAAACACCTGTCATCACTAAAACGCACACCACAACCATCACTTCCACTACATCACCACCCACTAAATCACCACCTGCTGAAAAGTAGAAGACATCTACTGACACATCAGTAGTTGTAATGACAACAGAGGTTGAAACACCAGTTGTTTCAACAGCTGTTAGTCAGACATCTACCACTGCCCTCACCATACAACCCATTGTCACATCACAACCAAAACCCCCTTCACCCAAAAGGCTTTACACAATGAAAAGGAAATCTCATGAGGGTACTGATGATATACCAGCACCTATTCCTTTATCCTCCACACCTTACATAGCCATCAAACCACAACAATCCATTTCATCAACTTTTGTCAAACCAATAAACCCTGGTAATATTGTATCCACTGTTGTAAGCTATCCACTGGAATTGGAAGCTGTAAAGGATGAGATGAGACAATTCTATACAGTGGATGATCCTTTACAAAGAAAATTTCCTTCTCTCATGGGATTCAGAAATCCAGTAAATATGGATGAGTATTTAAAACTCAAAGCCAGGCAAGCAGATATAAGAGCTAGACTTGAATGTAAAGATCAAGGTGATAAAGCCATTTATGAGAGAATGGAATTTTTGCTCACTAAGGTCAAACAAATGGAAGATTATGCAAGAGACCTAAGCAAAGACATGTCAAATATGCCACCAGAAGCTACCCTACTAAAGGAAATGAGAAAGGATTATCTTGCATTCATCATGAAAGAAAAGTTCTATCTAGCCAAAGAAGAACAATTCAGTGAATGGCCACTCATTGCACTAAAGCATGAGGTAAACAGAATCGAGAGAATAAAGAATGATCCAAGTAAGAAAAAGACAGCTCCAAACTGGAGCAAATACAAAAAGGCCATTGATAAACTTACCTCAGAATATAAGAGGAAGAAACAAGACCTGGTGGATGCAAAGGTTGGACCTGCCAAAGCCATAGCAAAATGGACAAGGCAATACACAGATGAGGCTTATGAAAGGTTAAAGAAAAGAAGGATGACAGATCCTAGTTTACCACAGAAGCCTGAATACAAAAATCCAGATCAGCAAATTAATACTTCTGAACCACTGTTCACCTCAGCAGTTGTCTCAGTCATTGAGATAGATCAAAGAAAGAGACAAGAGCAGATTGAAAAAGAAACTGCAGAAGATATAGCTGCAGCAAATGAAATCATCAACAAGGCTTTCCAACAAATGTCAGCTAAAGATTCTGAACTAGCAAAAGCTCAGAGCACTGCTCAACAAATTATCACAAGGCCAGCATCACCAAACTCATCAGTAAATAAAACTCTCCCAAGAAACCCATTGGGTTCAAAAATACTAAAATAGATGTCTGATCAAAAGACCCATGTATTGACCCTGATCAGATCCAATGGAGAAGTAAAGCACATATCAAGGGTACAAGCACTGGGCCTGAGTGTTGAAGATCTACAAGATCTCCTTGAGCTTATACTGTGTAGGGATGAGGATGATACAAGTTCCATGGATTTTGAGTTACAATTTAAATGACAAGTTAGGAAACTTCTGATGAGACAATAAAGATCCAAAATAATGAAGAGTTTTGGCATTATCTGTTCCAGGGGGGAGATTGTTGGGATTGAACCCTATCAGAGGAACATATAATTAGAGCCAAAACTGGTTCACAACAGTGGATTCATCATAAGCAGTTGTTTACACCAGAATTTCCCCTTGAAAGTGTTTATAACATCTGATGTCCTCTATCCACTGTCCGTATACAACAGCTGCTGTCCTTCAAACTGCTGATGAAGCCCTAAAGACTAAACACTGCTGGTTCAATCTACTGAAGACTGTTAAGTACTGCTGATTAAAGGACTGCCCACTCAAGGACTAATCAACCTTGAGGAAAGAACTGATGGAAGGAGAAAGCAGTAGTTCAGTGTGTCATGTATATTGTATAGAGTCAGTGGTTAAGTTAGCAGTGTTTATATAAGAACAGTGGTTATAGGTTGTTAGGTTGTTAGATGTCACTTTCATGGTGACGTCAGCTTAGATGCTTCAGTGGTTTGATTTGCCTATAAATGGAACAATACCCTGTACTGTTACATTTGATTGACTGAGTGAGTTCTTCTCCTCCAATCCTTTCATCTTGTGCAATCAACCAGGGAGCATCAGGCTGAGGGGGAGTTTAGTTTGTAAGCATGCATTGTAATCTTTTGATTTGATTTGTAATCTTTCGACCTAATGAAAAGCATGTGTTTATCAGAACTATTCTCCCTTTTTTATTGTGTTTATAAAGTTTGTTTACATTTCCGCTGCACTTTACATTATTTCATACTCATTTATTGTTCAAATTATACACACAAACACAATCATTAGAGCCTCCGATCCTAACAACTCAACAATGAGAAGACGGTAAATTCACATGTGCCAGTTCGGGTTAGGATGGGTCGTTTTAAAAAGGTGTAAGTTTGGTTCAAGTCAAAATGGGTATCAACAAAAATTAGTACCGGTCAAAATGCGTTGTTTCAAAAGGGAAATTGATTATTTCAAACATAAAAACAGATGTGGACCCGAACAGTCGCAAGACCAGCGGATCAAGACTCATTCTTGCTTTAATTCTAAACACAAAAACAGACTTGGAACCGATTATTCCAAGCACAAAAACAAACTTCGAACCGATTATTCCTAACACAAAAACAGGCCTGCTTAGTTTTTTTCTATTTTTTTTAAACGGCATAAATTGTCTTTTATAACAAAGAAAATTTAATCAAGCTGACACGAACCTCAAACCTAAAATCATAAGCGGAGGTACAATCTTAGGCGTTAAAAGCATCTTATAATGTTCAGACTTTAAAAGTATAATATCCATATACTTAGGTAACATACAGTTAGCATAGTTACATAAATACTTGCATGAATTTGATAGCAATCTGGTAAAGAGAAATAAATAAGAGATTGTGAAAATATATGTACCTTTTCACTAAGAGCACATTGAATTACTTGAACATTAATCAAGACTTGGTTCACTATGTCCCCATTGTTTCCATATGTATCAAAAAAGCTCATGTTCCGGTTTAATATGACTTGGACATACTTTGTCCTTATTACAGCAGTTTACCTTTCAGCCAGTCGGATAAGTGTTAATTGCTGCACAAATAAAAAGTTCATATGGTGCGTTTTTAAATAAAGTGAATATTAAATCGTGTTTGACATTTATATGTCCATACCATAATAAAATATTCTATTTCTACTCGTTTATTCAATTCTTCTATCAATATTACATGATTCGTATGCGCTATCTAATTAAATGTTGTACATGTACAATATCACTTTAAACAAATAGGAAATTTTCATGGTGGTTGTAAGTTTGTAACTAACCTCATAAGTGAATCGAGCAATTTATAATAAGAACATAACAGTAGTAATATCAAAAACTATGAAAGTGACTTGAATGGCTCATGTTCTTACAAGGTTAACCCTTTCTTTAGAATATCTTATACTATTTAAATTATCTCATTCACCTGCTGATTTAAGAAACATTTTGCAGCATTGGCGAATCTCTATCTGCAGGCACCAAGCAATTAGAACTATGTTACACCCTGAACAAATGTTGCTTGTTAGGGGGGAGGGGGTGGTGATCACTCATCACTCACAACTTCCAATCAAGTTCCGCCATGTCATCAACCGTTATTCCATTACTCAAAACCTTTTTTTAGTGGAAATGGTTGGATTTTATAAAAAAAAACCCTCAAATGGTCATCTTGTCAACTGAAACATCGAAATCCAACGCGTGATAAATATCACGTGTGGTAAGTTTCACGAGTGATAAATGATGGTGGCGGCGGTGTGCTACAGTTTTTCACGAGTGATGGGGTTCCATCTCTCACCACCCCGGGTCCCCTTAAAGAATTCTAATGATCGTTGTTAAAACCAAAAAACAATAAACGCCGAATACAATTCAAAGATTCATGTCAAGTCAGATAATTATACATGTCACGCTGATAACGATACTCGTTATTATTCTATTATTAACCACAAGAAAGTTGCCAATAGTAAGTGAAACCCGTGTAAATTTCTCCTCTAAACCATTACAAAATCAGTCAGAGCCCATCGAAGGCATGCCAAACGGTGGTGCATTGGTGAAACTCCCATTCCACCCATTGGCAGTAGTAGTCCTAGTTGACCATATCCACCACCCATACCCTAAGATTCAGGTTGAGCGAGTGGTCGTAGTTGGGCATACATGTTCTGCAACCAACCAATGCATTGTCATTAGTAACTTCCATTTACTGTACTTGGTGATGATAAAAAAATATTAAAAAAAAAGTAAAAACCGGCTACTTGATTACATCCTACTCTTCAGTCTCCTTAGGTTTACTCTCCTTCTTCGTTTCAATCTTGTCCTTGATTAGTTCATCAACCTTTGCGAGTATATTCACGGATAAACTGCAAGAAACCAAATAACTGAAACTTGAATATCCAATCTCCAATCGTAGCAAACTCCCTTAGGCACACAAAAACAAACATCATTACACATCATCTAGTCATCTACTCATCTTCGACTGTATACAACCACACATTTTTATTCACAACATTCACGGATGAACTGCAAGAAAACCAAATAACCCAATTCTAATTCTCAACGAAATCTAATTACAGCCCTAAATCTCCACATAAACTCAGAAAGACGAAATAATAACCAACATAAAGTCACCTGGACGTTGGCGATGCAGTGTGTTCATTTCACTTTGTCTATTATTAGATAGATAGAGATATAAAATAAAATAAAATAAATATAATATAATATAATATAATATAATATAATATAATATTACTACTATAATAAAAGAAACTTGTTTTTGGACATGTGTCACTCAATCAGGCCACCTTAGTTTTTTTCCCCGCTCAATGCCCACGTTATAATATGGGTCAACACGCGGTGCTCAACGAATCCTAAATTTCCAACCCAAATACTCCAATAGATGATGCGTACAACTGAATGAACTTATTCTCTTGCGTTTCCTCTATTCCAATCAAAACCCTAATCTCGAACCGTAACATGAACACAGGAAATCGATGCATCTTCTGTTGATCATCTCTATCTCCAGTCTTCTTCCCTGCTACGCTATCAAGGTGTGTTTATTGTATAATATAATATAAATTGCGATACTTGTGTAGAAACATAGAATAACAGTACTTTAGTTCTTTTTGAAAATATTTAATAGAGTTAATTGCTTGGTGTAAGGACCTGCAAAAATGTCCCAAAACGACCCGTAAGTGAAAACCCGGACCCCTAAAACCCTAGTTCTCATGAAAAACCAAGAAAATCAAAATTTAAGGGTCTCTCGCGGTCCGCGTAAGACTTAAGGGAAGCTTACACGGGTCGCGACAGCTGGGTGGTTCGACCGGATAAGCTTTAGGCCACGTGGCGGACCTACGCGTGACACGCTAGCCCTAATCGTAGAATAGGTGGCCCTCGCGGGCCGCGTAAGATCTTGAGAGGGTTTAAGCGGGCCGCGTAAAACCCAAATTTTTGCTATAAATGGGGCAGTGCATGGCCTGTTCATCTGTGTGTGTAAAACTTTCTCAAAGACGAAGTATACTGCCCAATTTTGAAATTTTAAGTAGGGAAACACTGCTACGAGTACATGGTATTAACTCGATCACTGCTACGATACAATGTCCGATCGATTGAAACCGATCTGATGGATGTTTAAGTGCTGCCCGAAATCGGGCTATACTTTGTCATTTGTCGTGAGGGTTTTGATTTCGTGAGTTTATCGTAAATGTTGTATTAAGTTACTGACCTAGTTTCGTGTGCATTGTTATTTAACTAGGTTACGAGGCTAAATCAGTAGGCAAAGTTATGTCCAACTAAACTTGCAATGTGAGTCATTCTCTTTTGTTAAAAGTGTTTTACAAATACCTAAATGTTTTCCAGTTATATGTTACAGGGATTAAGTCTTGGTTATCTTAAATTACTGGCAAGCGGGGTATTGTGCACATTACTATTATTTCTCACTTTTAACAAGTGATAATTATCACTGTTGGGTGAAAGGACCTAATGGGGGTATGACCATCGTCACCAGGGTGTGACACGAGGCCAGATAATGATAAGATAGGGGCCATTGTAATCGCTCTTATGCTGTAATCTATATCTAATGTGTCATTTTATACTTGAATGACTCGCCAGTATTTCCCCGCTGATAAAATCTTTTTTAAACATGTTTCAGGTAATTTACTGTGAATCAGGAAAAGTGTCGCATAGCACACCAGCTTGAAGAATGTGGCTCAGTAAAATAAATAAACATGTTTTGTAAAACAAGGAATTTCCTCGTGAAATTCCTTTATTGAAAATTACGGGGTTTGCCCCAAATTGTGAAATAAAATAATTGGGCATTTTCAGTTTAAAAGATCCTGTTAAAAATTCCGCTGCCAAAATAAACAATACCACGGGTTTTCTGTCCCGCGGCTCCTGAAACGGGTAAAACCGGGTCGGGGGCCGTGACAGAAAAAGGTGGTATCAGAGCCACTGATTTAAGCCAATTAAGTATTTAGAAATACTTAATTTTTCTGATTGCCATTCTGTGATTTTGTGAAAATTTAATTTACAATAAATAAAATTTTAACTTAAATTGTCTGTGTTTCTTCATGTGTGCTAACAGCATGAATGAACTGTTAGAGGCACTCCGAAACTTTACTATCCATACCACCGATATGGATACCATAGGGAATCCATCTGGCTATCTAGCAGATACGGAGGAACCACTAACATTCCAGGCCCAGGCCCAGGAGAAACCAAAGCCGAAAAAGAGGAGGAGAATCTTGGACTGGAAACGTGGGCGAAGGAAGAAACCAGCTGCGCAGAAGGTTAAAAAGACTGAGGATCCAAAGGATAAAGGGAAAGGAAAAGAGATCGGGGAAAGTTCTGGGCAAGCCCAGGAAATGCCACCATGGGAGGAGCTGGATCGCAAACTGGCGAATTGCGACCTCATCGGACCTGCAGATGAAAACCTCTTCAATTACCCAGTTGAATCACAACTCCCAGTTAATTTGGAACCTGCTATCCCAGATCCTATTGTCAACCCCCGACCTGTTATAGGCCAGCTGGAGGAATGGTAGACAAATGACTGGCAGTTTCAGAATTTCATGAATAACCCCAACGTCTATTTTCCTCAGTTTGACCCTGAGCCTGCACCAAACCCACCTATGAGCACAAAAAACTTGGATGAACTCCGTCACTATGGCGAGGAACTGGTGGATGCAGGAAATAGAATTAGGGATGTGGGAGAGAGAATCTCATGGAAATACGACGAGAGGGAACGTCGTTTCTGAGGGGCCAGTTATCTGTGGTTGTGTGTTTAATAATAAAATAATAATAATAAATAATAAAAATACAATTATGTAAAATAACTCAAATAAAACTTTTGTAAAATACTTGGTGTGTATCGATGCATACTAATATATATATAAAAATATGAAAGTCGCAAAGTCGACAATTTTGGCTATACGTATTGACATGATTATGTGTGATTGCTTTATTGTGTTTGGTTGCTATTTATTTTGTGACAATAATTTATATTGTTAATTATTGTTCAGATGGAAAACGCGGAAAACCAATCAGTCAACGAAGTTAATCAATCTGAACAAAACAATGAGGATCATTTCCTTAATAGGCAAGATATAGAAAATATCGTCGCCCAGGGAATAGCCAATGCTATCCCGGCAATCGTCGCTGCTATTAAAAGCCCTGTGGATCCTTCGCAAGCCAACCCCAGTAAACGCACGCGCGATGATAATTTCAGTAACAGTGTTAACGGAGGCGGCAATAATGACAACAACGTGATTCAAGCCCCAATACTTAAGAAAATGAAAGTTGCAACACCTGGTTGCACTTATAAGGAATTTCTTGCCTGTAAACCGATTGAATTTGCAGGCAACGAAGGGGCAACTGCTGCACTGCGTTGGTTAGAGAAAACTGAAGCAGTAATTAAAATAAGTAAATGTGCTGAGGAGGATAAGGTCATGTATGCTTCTCACCTTTTCAAGGAAGAGGCATTAGAATGGTGGAATACAGTATTGCAAGCCAAAGGAAGTGACATGGCTTATGCCATGAATTGAGAAGAATTTAAGCAATTGGTGGAAAGGAAATTATGTCCCGAGTATGAAAAGGAACAAATGGCAAATAAGTTTCTAAGCCACCGGATGGTAGATGTTGACTATCGAGGGTATACTTCGAAATTCTTCGAATATGCCAGAATTGTACCAACTCTGGCCTCGCTAGAACCGGTACTTATTTCTCGCTATATTTGGGGTTTAATTAGGGAGATTCGAGATGTTCTCAAAGCTACGAGACCCCGCACAATTGACGATGCGGTAGAATTAGCCAACACCCTGACCGACGGGCTGGTACGTACGCGGGAAGAAAATAGGAAAAAGGAATTGGCTCAAAAGATTACCCAAGGATTTCGTGGGGGTAATACTAGTAGCAACTTCAAGAAAAGAGGAACTAGGCAATCCTCCACTGCTCCATTTTGCAGTACCTGTAAAAGAAAGCACTTTGGAAAATGTAAGGGGTACTGTAATTTCTGCAAAATTCCGGGGCACCAAGAAGAAGAATACAGGAGAAAGAAATCAACAATTTGCTTCAACTGTGGAGAAGTTGGACATTTTAGACCAGACTGCCCTAAACTGGTCAAACCAGCTGACAACAAGACCAAACCTGCTGAAGGAACTAATAAGAAGAACGCAAGAGCCTTTCAGCTAACAACCCAGGAAGCAGATCTGATTCCAGACGTGATAGCTGGTACGTTCCTAGTTCACGACGTTTATGCGAAAGTATTATTTGACTCTGGTGCAAACCAAAGTTTTATAAATACTTCATTCTGCCAAGCTCTTAAGCAACCCCTAACCAAACTTAGGCAGATTTATATGGTAGAAACGACAGATGGAAATTCTGTTCAAATAGATAAGATTTTGCAAAAAGGAAAGATAGAACCCTCTAGCCATAAATTTTCCGCCAATCTTTAACCTATGAATTTAGCTGGATTCGATGTCGTGTTAGGAATGGATTGGTTAGTAGCCAACCATGCTCGAATCCTCTGTGATAAGAATTCCATAGAAATTCATACACCCGCAGGAGAAGTAATTATGATTACAGGTGATAAGTCGCGCAACCCATTAAAGTTCATTTCGGTAATGAAAGTTGCTAGTTATGAGCGAAAACAAGGAATAGTGTATATGATTTCGGTAATCATTAACACTAAAAATAAGGAACTTAAGGAAATTCCTGTAGTATCATAATACCCGGATGTATTCCCAGAAGAGCTACCAGGATTACCACCAGATAGGTGTTAGGGATAGATTTTCTAAGCCTAAGGATCACGGATCCTCAAATACTGTCAGGATCACGGATCCTCAATTCTGTTTGAATTAAGGATCCTCAGAAGACGTTGCAGGATCAGGATCCAGGATCCTCATTGTTATCCTTACACTAACGGTTGCTTTCATTATATTTAAGCTTGTTTTGCAGGAGTATACGCATTGGACTTTGTCTTGCCGATATTCCTGGGGAATATGCTCTAATATTCCACACGTGCATGGCTGGAATGACCATTTTAGAAGTCATGGGTAGCTTGCACAATTAGTAGACAGTTTGTTATTTGGATTATTTCTATTTTTAAAGGGGATAGCAAGCTTGAATTAGAACAAGTTAGCAAAAACACACACACTCTCGCAAGCTCTCAACAGTTCATTGGCGATTACATACACTTTGCACTCTAGTGATCCTTGTAACAAGCTTGTTATTATCCCGAGTTGTGATCATCATTTGTTTAATTATAGTTGGTGATCGGTAGTTTCCATCACCCGAGGTTTTTTATGCCGGAGATCAACTCTTGATCAAGGGCTTTTTCCTCGTATAAATCCTTGTGTCACTTGTTCATTTCATTGGAAGTTTTTTCATACATTCACTATTCAATTCAAGCATCACACCTCACAAAATAAGATTTGGTTGCATAATCCTAGTCTGATTTTTGACCAAAACAGTTTGGCGCTCACCGTGGGGCAATTGGTGCTTCATTTCTGAGAAATTTTAGTCATTGTGATCATTTCGGTTCAACCAGATGGCTTCTTCAGCAAAAAACACTTCAAGTTCCATGCCGGCAATCCCTTCTTCACAGGGCGTTCCACCTTTACCTCCACTGCCTTTTGGATCTCAGAAGAATACTTAGAGTCCTGCGAAGAAACCGACCCCCGTTTTCTCAAAACCACCAACTTCTGCTGTTTCTTCTAGCCCTACTAACAGTGATCTTTTTACTTTGATCTTGCAGATAAGGGATCACATATAAGAGCTGGATAAAACCAACGAAAGGATCCTCCGGGAGATTGGTGACATCAAGAAACATAAGAGATCAGTGGAGGATCACTCTTCATTAGTGCCTAGATCGCTGAATTTCGACACTCCGGTCATAACTTCCCAGCATTCTGCGGCTCCGGATGTCCAAGACCAGGGTGGATCAATAGGAATGCGTTTTGGATCATCGGCAATGACTCAGGCTCCGGGATCCTACTTTCAACCTTCAGGATCCTCTTCTCAGCCTCAAAGATCCTTTTTCCAGCATCAGGGATCCTTCACTAGCTTAGGAGGATATATGGGGACGCACACAGTTCAAGGATCCTCTCAGTTTCAAGGATCCTCTCAGGTTCAAGGATCCTCTCAGGTTCAAGGATCCTCCTTTCAGGTTCAAGGATCCTCGCCTCAGGTTTTTGGATCCATGGATTATCCTCCATGACCCCCATCTACAGCGCATCAAGGATCCAACATCTTTCAGGATCAAGGATTCTTAAGAAGCGTGTAACCCGGAAGTTCAGATGTCCATCTAGGGGACTTCATTCCAATGCAGACCATTGCTTCTTCTGGTCCTTCAGTCATACCAGAATCTCGTCAATATGGATTCATATCTGGAATTCCAAACTTGAATCCTCCGGGAGGTAACACTCTGAATAATTCTTATAACACTAACCATGGCTTTGTGCAGGATACAGATATCAATCAAGCTATGGCTAGGGAATTACAGAAACTGAAGGATATGATATCCAGCGTTCCAGGAGTGGTTAAACCCATTCATGAAATTGCAGATGGAAGCCACATGATATCTCGCTTTGCACCACCCATTTGTGATGCAGAAATCCCGAAGAGGTTTCAAATACCAACAATGAAGCTATATGATGGCTCGACGGATCCAGAAGAACATGTAGCTCAATATAGAGAAAGGATGGAGATCAATCCCATCCCGGAGAGGTTAAAAGAAGCATGTCTATGCAAGGGTTTCGGATCCACATTAACAGGATCAGCTCTTAAATGGCTGCTAAGTCTTCCCCCTTACTCTATTACTTCATTTGCTAATTTAGTTAATCTGTTTAATAGGCAATTCTCATGTAGTAGAAAATTTAAACGATTAACTAGTGATCTATATAGGGTAACACAAGGTCAAAATGAATCACTTAGAGATTATATCACTAAGTTTAGTAAAGAATCCTTAGATATTCCTAATTTGGTTATTGCTACGGCTGTAAAAGCCTTCAAAATGGGTTTACTTAGGGATTCATTGTTCTATGATGATCTTGTCATGACCCCTTGCAGGAACCTTGATGAAGTGAGAACCAGGGCCCTTAGATTCATCCGATTAGATGATGATAAAAGGATCCAAGAAAGACTGGCAGGATCCTCGAAGCAGGAGAAACAAGGATCCTACTTCAGGAACAACAAGTCTAAATCTTACAACAAGTCTGACAACCAGAACGTGCATACAGTAGAACAAGAAGAGGATGATGAGGATTATCCTCCCATTTCTTAATATTGTTTTTCTGTTGATAACAATGAACTAATCCTTGCAATGCAGAACCTAGGTAACAAAGCAAGATGGCCCAGAAAAAGTGATAAGCCAGCTGCAACAAAAGACAAATCCAAATGGTGTGCATATCATGAGGATTTCGGACATCTCACTGAAGAATGTATTGCACTGAGAAAAGAGATTGGTTACTTGTTAACCAAGGGGCACTTGAAGGAGCTTTTGGGAAGAAAAAAGTCAAGGATCCAGGATCCTAAAAAGGTTCCAGAAAGAGCTCCTGCTCCTCCGGCAGATGCACAAGTTATAAACTTCATATCCGGTGGATCAGACATTTGTGGTACCTCCTTTTCAGCAGCCAAGAGACATGCCAAGGAAACCAAGATGGATAATGGGGATAGACCCATCCGAACCTCTACTGTTACACAGGAAAAAGTTATAACTTTTGATGAGGATGATCGTGTTGATGTCCAGGATCCTCATCATGATGGTCTTGTTATTACCTTATTTATATCTAACCATTTTGTTCGCAGGATCTTGATAGATGGAGGAAGCTCAGTAAACATCATTCAGCTTGATGTCCTCAAGAAAATGAGCATCCCTGAATCGGATATTGTCCCAAGATCCTCAGTTCTTGTGAGATTCAGCGGAGAAACCAAGAATACACTGGGGGACATTAAACTCCCCATCTACATTGAAGGACTTCATTCTTATAAAAATTTTTGTGTTATAGATTGCTTATCCTGTTGCAATGTTATCCTTGGCAGGCCATGGATACATGACATGAAGGCAGTTGCATCTACATATCATCAATGTGTGAAGCTTCCTAGTCCATGGGGAGTGATAAAGATTGAGAGTGACCAACAAGAAGCAAAGAATTGCTATACCTCATCAATGAAGCCAGCCTCGAGACCAAGGGAGCAATAGCAACTAAAGTATCCTCCAAGAGACGTCTTGGAGGTAAGAGAACAGGATGTGAAAGATATCCTTATGGATCCTCATGATCCTGAATCCAAAATCTTCATAGGATCAGGGATCCTCAGCAATATTGAACAGGATTTGGTATCCTTCCTTAAGAGGAGAAAAACTACCTTTGCCTGGAAGAATGAAGACATGACAGGTATCTCTAAAGATATAATTACTCATAAACTTGGCATTGACAAGTCATTCAAACCCATACATCAGAAGAGGAGGAAGTTTGCACCTGAGAGGAATGCTATTATCCAGGAGGAGGTAGATAAACTGCTCCGAGCAGGTATGATTAGAGAGCTCAAGTATCCAAGGTGGTTAGCCAATGTGGTTGTTGTTCAAAAGAAAAATGGAAAGTGGAGGGTATGGGTCGATTTTACTGATTTAAACAAGGCATGTCCCAAGGATCCTTTCTGATTACCCCACATTGACTCCATGGTGGATGCTACCGCGGGTCATGAGTTGTTGACTTTTATGGATGCTTCATCTGGATTTCAGCAAATTCAGATGGAACCATCTGATCAAGAGGATACAGCCTTTATGACCCCAACTGGTATATATTGTTATATTGCTATGCCATTTGGACTAAGAAATGCAGGTGCTACTTATCAAAGGCTAGTAAATATGATGTTCAAGGAACAAATTGGACACACTATGGAAGTCTATATAGATGACATGGTGGTTAAGTCCAAGAAAGCTGAGGATCACCTTAGAGACTTGGAGGAAGCATTCGATATCCTTGATAGATTTAACATGAAATTGAATCCTTCAAAGTGTCACTTTGATGTTAAAGCAGGGAAGTTCCTAGGCTATATAGTAACAAAAAGAGGCATTGAAGCAAGTCCAGAGCAAATTAAGGAAATTGTGAATATCAAATCTCCTGCCAATTCCAAGGATGTCCAAAGGTTGACAAGGAGGATCGCAGCCTTGAACAGGTTCATATCAAAGTCATCAGAAAAGTGCAAGGAATTCTATGACATTTTGAGAAAGAACCAGAAATTTGAGTGGACTGAAAAGCATGAAAATGCTCTCAAAGCCCTTAAGGATTACCTGTCCTCAACTCCTGCCTTGATGAAACCAGAAAAAGGGGATATATTATCCTTATATCTAGCGGTATCCTCTAAAGCAGTAAGTGCAGTCCTTGTTAAGGATCACGAAGGTACACAACATCCTATCTATTATGTAAGTAAGAGTTTGCTTGATGCTGAATCCAGTTATTCACATTTAGAAAACTTTTCCTTGCTTTGATTATGGCATCTACTAAATTAAGACATTATTTTGAAACTCATGCCATTATTGTTAAGACTAACTTTCCAATTAAGAATGTTCTCAGGAAACCTAAACTCTCAGGGAGGATGGCTAAATGGGCAGTGAAGCTTAGTGCTTATGATATAAGATATGAACCAAGGACTGCCATTAAATCCCAAGCCTTAGCTGACTTTGTGGCAGATTTTAGTAGTGACTTACAAAGAGAAGCTGAGTTGGAAGTTCAGCAGCTTGAAGAAACTAAGGATCCTTGGATACTTTTCACTGATGGATCCTCTAATGTCAAAGGAACAGGACTTGGAATACTAATAAAATCGCCACAGGGGGACATAATACCCCACTCAATAGCTTGCGAGTTTCAAACTACTAACAATGAGGCTGAATATGAAGACTTGATAGCTGGTTTGCAAATTGCCAAGAATATGAGGATCAGGTATCTTGAGGTACATGTAGATTCATTGTTAATTACTAATCACTTTAATGGATCCTATGTTGTTAAAGGTGAAAAGCTAATCAAATATTTAGAGATAGTCAAAGAATTGGCACTCTCTTTTGTTTCCTTTAGTTTGACACAGGTACCCAGAGAAGAAAATGCAGAAGCTGATGCATTGGCCAACCTAGGATCATCCTTGAAGATTCCAGAGGATATCAAAATCCCTATTATTCATATCCTAACTCCTGCTATTGAGGATCATGTAGCTATGGAGATAGGAGAGAATTCTGCAGTCATCCCTAGTAATCATACACAATCTCACTCAGGATCATGGATCCTTCCAATCATGAGATATATACAACATGGAGAGATTCCTACAGGAGAAAACCCCAGGGCTTTCAAAATCAAGGTATCTCAATTTACAATATTGAATAACATGTTATATAAACGATCTCTTGTAGGACTATATCTAAGATGCATTGAGGATCCTGAAATCCAATAAGTCCTAAAGGATTTTCATGAAGGAGATTGTGGAAACCACACTGGAGGCAGGACACTGTTCTCAAGGATCCTGAGGACAGGATACTATTGGCATACAATGAAGAAGGATGCTGTGGATTATGCCAAGAAATGTGATCCTTGTCAGAGACATAGTAATATCCTTCACCAACCAGCAGAACTGCTGCATCCTATATCCTCTTCTTGGCCATTAATGAGATGGGGAATGGATATAGTTGGAAAACTTCCCAAGGCACCTGGTGGAAAAGTGTTCATGCTTGCTGTTTTGGTCAAAAATCAAGCAAGGATAATGCAACCAAATCTTTTGTTGTGAGGTGTGATGCTTGAATCTACGAACAATTGTATGAACAATTTGCAAATCAAATAAAGAGGTGACACAAGGATTTATACGAGGAAAAAGCCCTTGATGAAGAGTTGATCTCCGGCATAAAAAGCCTTGGGTGATGGAAACTACCGATCACCAACTAAGATTAATCAAAAGGTTGTTACAACTCGGGATGATAACAAGCTTGTTACAAGGATCACTAGTGTGTAAAAGTGCAAGAGTGTATAAAATCGCCAAGTAAACTGCCGAGAGCTGTTCGAGAGTGTGTGTTTTTGCTAAATTAGCCAAGTGTTCTCACTCAAGCTTGTTATCCCCTATTTAAAATTAGAAATAACTAAACTAACTAACTTTCCGCTAATCACGCTGGCTTCCCACAATCTCCATAACGTTCACAAGGGCCAAGCACGTGCGGAATATTGAGGGAATATGCTCCACGAATATAGGCAAGACCAAGTCCATGCACATACTCCTGCAAAACAAACTTACGCATAATGAAGACAATCGTTAGTACAAGGATAACAATAAGGATCCTGAATCCTGATCCTGCAACACCTACTGAGGATCCTTAATTCAAACAGAATTCATGATCCTGGCAGTACATGAGGATCCATGATCCTTAGGATTGGAAAATCCTCCCCTAACAATTGCCCCCAAAATATAAGGAGTAAAGTGTAAATTAGCGAGTTATATTTTTTGATCTTATCTGCAACTGACTAACGGATATATAGCCGTTAGGATCGAACTAGCCGTTACCGATCATACGTCATTGAAGCGACATCCCTGCAGAATCATCATTATAAATTCAAGTTAGAGATAAGGGTCAGGAAGCATTTAAATTCGTGCGTTACACCCTTTAAATCCTCATTCGAAGATCAAGCAGGTACTTCTCTCTCCTTTCTCTCTTCTCCGTCTTACTCTGTTCCTTCTTTCTTTACCATCGCCCATGACCAAGATGATGTTAAGATCTTCACCGGCTAAGGATCACCAAAAGGATAGTCCCCTAAAGAGCCAAGGAATCATCAAAGATTCTCCGAAGGAACGTTGCTGCTTTACTGATCCAGAGATAGACAGGATTCGTCATTGCTTTCCGGTGAACACTGTCTTTAAACCTTTCGACCCTACCGCCTTGAGTGGCTTCGTTTCTGTAACTTGGGTCGCTTTTCCGGCCACCCCATTTCTGATAGGATACTCCTATCCTTTCCCTGCTTTTACCCAATCTTTCTTCTCCCTTACCGGCATATCCTATATCCAGGCTATGCCAATGATGTGGAGGGTTTTGTATACCCTTGAGAGAATCATTGAGCAGGAGTATATAGATTTGGGAATGTCGGAATTGGCCGAACTGTACAACCTTGTGAGCCATGGTTCACACCGCTTTTTATTCAAACATAAACCCGGCGAAGCACACCCAATCCTCAAGACCACCAAGAATGACACCAATTGGAAGAAGCGAATCTTCTTCGTTAGGAGGGATTCCATCCCGGATGATAAGGATCTACCAAGAGAGTGGGCCACCCACGGTAGGATAGAGGATCCTTATAGAAGGATCATAGGATAACCCTGTTTCTGCTGAGGATCACTAACCCCTTTTCGTATCTTTTGTGCAGCTATCTCTATTTCTCACATTATTCCATCACCTGCAACCAAAGAGAGGATCACCGCTTTTCGGAATCTTGATCCTGCAGCAAGATCATTCCAAACAAACACCAAGGATTCTCAAGAAGTATCCTCAGGCTCAGTCACAATGTCAAGTAAGTATCCGAGTTCGTATATAATTAAATGTTAAAACGTAAATAAAACAAGAATACTTATCTGTTGTTTTGGATTGGTAGGCGCTGGAAAATCTTCGAAGTCAGCCTCCCGCTTTAGTGTCAGTGATCTCAGCACTGTGGCTCCCAGGTCTGGGAAGAAGAAGACTGCTGCTAGCCCAAGTGCTCTAGTCCCCAAGCCTGTCACCTCCAAGGGGGGGAAAGAAGAGGAAGGCCACCGAAGCTGACAATCTTGAAGGCCTGCCCCTCATCCGCCACCAGTTTCAGGAATACTTTGCTGATGTAAGGATCACTGATCCTGACTGATTATCCTGCCCACTTGAGGATAATGGATTCTGAACTTTACCTTTTCTTTTTGCAGAAATTTGCCGAGATCGAAATGCTGTTCGATGCATATGTTGAAGAGGCTGAGCATAAGCATTTGGAGTTCCAGAAATTCTTCTTGGCTAAGGATGAGACTATCTCTCGCCTTGAGAAGGATCTGAACTTGGCAAAGCAGCAGGTAGTCATGGCCCAGATAAATGCTGATCATGAGAAGCATGAGGTGCTGGAGGATGCTAAAGTCTCTGCTGCCATCATCATGTACAAGATCAAGCTGCAAATGGCCAGGGAAGCTGAGGATCCTGACTTCGACAGGACCACTTGGGACAAGGAAGGCTGGAAGGCGAAGCTGGCTGAGCTAGATGATGAGGAGGAGGCTACCGAGGTCTTGGCGATTGAGGCAAGTGGCAGCGGGAAGGATCAAGCTGGTGGTGCTGATGCTGGTGGTGATGCAGCCAAGGTGTGAGCTGCAGAAATGGGCGATGATGGATATTTCTAGACGCGGCCGGAGCCCATTTTTTAGGATTTGAAAGTTTTTTGGTTGTGATGTTTTAAACAATGTTGGGTTGTAATAACTAAAAAATAGCTATTAGGGTTGAGGATCATGGATCCTTTGAACAATAGGTAGGATAATATGTGGTGGAGGGATCCTCTGTTTGGGAGATAAAACCACTTGTTATCCTACCATCTTTTATTTCCTGCACTTTCAAGACCTGTTAACAATGGACACCCTTTGCCAACCCAAGTGGACGGGCCACGTATTGCTGGTAGAAACTTGGGTTGGCAATTTTGACAACCTTTAAGGGTTTAACTTTTGGTGAATAAATAAAACTTTAATCTTTTGGCTATTTCTTGTGTTGTTATTCTTGTTAATTCTTCATTTTTCAACTGTTGTTATATACTTTCTTTGAATTCATAAGTAAAGAATAAAGGTTTAATAAATCATGTCAAAAAGTTTTAGGATATGATTGTTTTGGTCAAAAATCAAGCAATGATAATGCAACCAAACTTTCTGTTGTGGGGTATGATGCTTGAATCAATGAACAACACTAAGGATCACTCAGAAATGAAATGAATAAGTGACACAAAGATTTATACGAGGAAAAAGCCCTTGATCAATGAATGATCTCCGGCATAAAAAACCTCGGGTGATGGAAACTACGGATCACCAACTCAGATTAAACAAGAAATGTATTACAACTTCGGATGATAGAGAGCTAACTACAAGGATCACTATAGTGTAACATGCAAAAAAGTGTGTAATCGCCAAGTGAATTGTCAAGAGCTGGTGAGAGCAGTTGCGAGTGTGTGTGTTAAGCTAAAAATAGCCAAGTGTTTCTATTTAGCTCGCTATCCCGTTTAAAAATGGAAAATATCTAAGCTAACAAACATTCCGCAATTGGTGCAAGTCCTCCACGACCTCCATAACGTCCATTTCAGCCATGCACGTGCGGAATAAATATGGAATATGCTCCAGGAATATCGCCAAGACCAAGTCCAAGCTCGTACTCCTGCAAAACAACATCATATTCAAAGTAGACAATCGTTAGTATAAGGATCCTTATGATGATCCATGATCCTGATCCTACAATACTTTCTGAGGATCACTAATTCAGACAGAATTGAGGATCACTAAACCCAACAGTAAATGAGGATCACTGATCATTGGAAAATCCTCCCCTAACAATTGCCCCAAAATATAAGGAGTAAAAATGTAAATAACGAGTTATATTTTCTATTCTTATCCGCAACGAATCAACGGATAACTAGCCGTTGTAGTCGGACTAGCCGTTACCAACCTGACGTCACTGAAGTGACTACCCTGCAAGATCATCATTATAAATTGAAGTTAGAGATAAGGGTTAGAGAGCATTTAAATTCGTGCTTTTCCTCTTTAAATCCTCATTCGAAGACTTGATCAAGTATTTCTCTTTCCTTTCTCTCTTCATCTTCTCACTCTGTTTCTTCTCCTTCACCACCGTCATAATCGAGATGATGCTAAGATCCTCACCGGCTAAGGATCACAAGAAGGACAGCCCCTTGAAAAGCCAAGGGATCATAAAAGATTCTGCAAAAGAACGATGCTGCTTCACTGATCCACAGATAGACAGAATCCGCCATTGTTTTCCGGCAAACACCGATTTCAAACCATTTGATCCCACCGTTCTAACTGACTACATTTCTGAAACCTGGGTAGCTTTTCCAGTCACACCATTCACAATAGGATACTCATATCCTTTTCCAGATTTCACCCAATCCTTCTTCTCTCTCACCGGCATCTCCTACATTCAAGCGATGCCAATGATCTGGAGGGTCTTATATACCCTTGAAAGGATCATTGAACATGAAGGAATTGATCTGGGAATGTCGGAGTTTGTAGAGATGTATGACTTCGTTAGTCATGGATCTCACCGATATCTACTCAAGCATAAACCTGGTGAAGAACATCCCATCTTCAAAGCCACTAAGAATGACACCAACTGGAAACGGCGATTCTTCTTTGTCAGAAGGGATTCTATCCCTGATGGAAAGGATCTGCCTAGAAAATGGGCCACCCATGGTAGGATAGAGGATCCTTAGAAGGATCACCAGATAACCTTGTTTCCGCTGAGGATCACTAACATCCTTTTGTTTCTATTTTGCAGCTATTACTGTCGCACACCTCATCACAACACCTGCAACAAAGGAAAGGCTTGCCACTTTCCGGAGACTTGATCCTGCAAGAAGATCATTTAAAGCCAATACCCAGGATTCTCAAGAAGTATCCTCAGGTTCTGTCACTATGTCAAGTAAGTATCCTGTTTTTTGCATAATTAAATGTTTAAATAAATAGTTAAATAGAAATGGGATAAGGATACTTATCTGTTTTGGGTGTGTAGGTGCTGGAAAATCTTCAAGATCTGCCTCCAAATTCAGTGTCACTGACCTTGACACTGTCTGATCCTCAAAGAAGAAGCTTGCTGCCAGCCCAGCTGTCACGATCCCCAAGGCAACCACTTCTAAGGGCAAGGGTAGCAAGAAAAGAAAGACCTCTAAGGCTGACAATCTAGAAGGCTTGCCTCTGATCCGCCATCTGTTCCTTGAGTACTTTACTGAGGTAAGGATCACTGACTTAGCCTAGTTATCCTGCCCACTCGAGGATCATGTTATCCTAAGCTTTATATTGTCTTCTTTGCAGAAATTTGCTGAAATCGAGGACTATGTAGGGAACGTCGAAGCGATTGAGGAGAAATACTCTGACCTCCAAAAAGTGGCGGTGCTCAAGGATCACAAGATTGCCTCCCTCGAAAAGGACCTCAATGATGCCAAAACTCAGGCGGTTGCAGCTCAGATCAATGCTGACTATGAGAAGCACGAGATCATGGAGGATGCTAAAGTCTCCGCTGCCATTGCTATGTACAAGACCAAGTTCCAGATGGCCCAAGAAGCTCAGGATCCTAATTTTGACTGGAGCAACTGGGACATGGAGGGCTGGAAGGCTAGGCTGGCTGAGTTGGAGGACGAAGAAGAGGCTGATGAGGTTCTGGCAATCAAGGCTGGTGTCAGTGGCAAGGATCAGGGTGGAGAAGCAGGTGGAGCTGGTGAAGGTGATGCAGCGAAGGTGTAAGCTGCATGAATGGGCGATGATGGACACTTCTAGACATAGCCGGAGCCCATTTTTTTTTTAAGTTTGGTTGTTTGGTTATGATGTTTTTGTTGAACAATGATGGGTTTTAATAACTTTAGACAATAGTTTCTAGGGTGAAGGATCATGGATCCTTGAAAAATAGGCAGGATAATGGGTGGTGGATGGATCCTCTATTTGGGGGATGAAGCCACTCGTTATCCTTCCGTCTTTTATTTCCTGCACTACAAAGACCCGTAAACAATGGACACCCTTTGCCAACCCATGTGGACGGGCCACGTTTTGCTGGTAGAAACGTGGGTTGGCAATTTTGACAACCTTAAAGGGTTTAACGTTTTGTGAATAAAATAACTTTAACTTTTTGGCTATCTCCCGTGTTGCTATCCTTGTTAGTACTTTACTTTTCAATTGTTGTGATATACATTTTGTCTAAACTTATCAAGTAAAGAAAAAACTTAATAAATATCCTCAAAAAGTTTAGGATATGATCAAGGATCACATATCCTATAGTCGACAAGTTCCGAAAAGTAGTATATTTTAAGGATCATAAGTTCAGTTGTCAAAGGATATGGATCACTCAAATGAATAATGAATAAAATCAAAATAGTTAGGGATCATACCTGAGAATCCAAGTTAGGATCCTAACCTTTAACACTTATAATCAGGATAACCAAAAGATAAACCTTAGTATAAGGTAAGGATCAAGGATCCTTGGTCATTTATCTCCAATAACCTGAAATAGGATACAACTTGGGACTAAGCCAATATAAGATAAGAGTTAGTAACTGGGGACAAGCCCAACAATTCTGGGGACAAGCCCAAAGGATAACTGGGGACAAGCCCAAAGGATAACTGGGGACAAGCCCAAAGGATCGTGTGTAAACTGGAGTATGGCCCTCACTGGCGACTATCCAAACTTAGTGACATGAAAATGCCAAAACCTTAGCTAACGTGAAAACGTTAGAAACCTTAGGAACGGATGTATGGTACGTCTACCATTATACGTAGGATCCTGAATATAGCCAGTACAATGAAATTTTCAGCCCCTAAAGCGAGTACTGGTCCCATTGCCATGAACTATACCAGGATCATCGTGCGCTACTGGCGAAACTGGGGACAGGCCCAAACTGGGGACTAGCCCAAATAACTGGGGTCAAGCCCAAAGAACTGGGGTCAAGCCCAGATAACTGGATACTTCTGTGGATAATCATTTCTTTGTTAAGGATACCTGAACCTTCAAAACTCAGAATCAAGTGAAAGGAGGATAAAGGATACAGGATCCTTACCCTTATATAGGATAATTAAAAGATGAAATAGTTTGGGATTAGATCATTACCAAAATGAGAATCATCTGTCTTGTAAGGATCCTTCAAGGATACTTGTCATGTTAGGATCATGGATCCTTGTCACATGAAGTATTTCTTCAAGTGGACAGCATTCCAAGCTCTTGGCAGCAAATCACCTTCCATTGTTAGCAATCGATATGCCCCCTTTCCTGCCTCAGCTTCAATCAAATAAGGGTCTTCCCACTTTGGTGCCAACTTTCCATCAGCAGGATTTGTGGTATTCTGAAATGCCTTCCTCAATACCATATCACCAACTTGGAACTTCCTGATCCTGACATTTTTATTGTAAGCTCCAGCCATCCTTTGTTGATAACTGGCCATCCTTATCCTTGCCAAATCCCTGATTTCTTCTATAGTATCCAAGTCTTGAACCAAGTTTTCAGCATTTTCTTCAGGATCACGAATGCTTGTTCTTGCAGTTGGAACCACCATCTCTGTAGGGATCACTGATTCTGCCCCAAATACCAAAGAAAATGGAGTTTGGCCAGTAGCATTCTTGGGAGTTGTCCTATCGGCCCAAAGCACATAAGGTAGTTCTTCTGCCCATTTTCCTTTCTTGGATCCAAGCTTCTTCTTCAAATTGTTGATGATGATCTTGTTGGATGATTCTGCCTGACCATTAGCTTGTGGGTGGACTGGTGTTGATGTTATCATCTTAATCCCCCAGCTGTCACAAAAGTTAGTAGTTCTATTCCCAATAAATTGGGATCCATTATCACAAACAATTTAGAAGGAATACCAAATCTAGTAATAATGTTTCTTTTAATAAAGGATATAACTTCCTTTTCTCTGACTTGAGCAAAGGCTTCAGCCTCTATCCACTTGGAGAAGTAATCAGTCATAGCAAGCATGAATACTTTTCCACCAGGTGCCTTAGGGAGCTTACCAACTATATCCATTCCCCATCTCATAAATGGCCAAGAAGAGGATATAGGATGCAAAAGCTCTGCTGGTTGGTGGAGGATATTACTATATCTCTGACAAGGATCACACTTCTTGGCATACTCCATAGCATCCTTCTTCATAGTAGGCCAATAGTATCCTGTCCTCAGGATCCTTGAGAATAATGCCCTGCCCCCAGTGTGGTTTCCACAATCTCCTTCATGGAAATCCTTTAGGACTTCTTGGATTTCAGGATCCTCAATGCATCTTAGATATGGTCCTGCAAGAGATCGTTTATACAACATATTATTCAATATTGTAAATTGAGATACCTTAATTTTGAAAGCCCTAGGGTTTTCTCCTGTAGGAATCTCTCCATGTTGTATGTATCTCATGATTGGGAGGATCCATGATCCTGAATGAGATTGAGTATCATCACTAGGGATGATTGCAGAATCTTCTCCTATCTCCATAGCTACATGATCCTCGATAGCAGGGGTCAGGATATGGATAATAGGGATCCTTATATCCTCCGGGATCTTCAAGGATGATCCTAGATTGGCTAATGCATCAGCCTCTGCATTCTCTTCCCTTGGTACCTGTGTCAAACTAAAGGAAACAAAAGAGAGTGCCAATTCTTTGACTATCTCTAAATATTTGATTAGCTTTTCACCTTTAACAGCATAGGATCCATTAAAGTGATTAGTGATTAATAATGAATCTACATGTACCTCAAGATACCTGATCCTCATATGCTTAGCAATTTGCAAACCAGCTATCAAGGCTTCATACTCAGCCTCATTGTTGGTAGTTTGAAATTCACAAGCTATGGAGTGGGGTATTATGTCCCCCTGTGGCGATTTTAGTAGTATTCCCAGCCCTGTTCCTTTGATATTAGAGGCTCCATCAGTGAAGAGTATCCAAGGATCCTTAGTTTCTTCAAGCTGTTGGACTTCTAACTCAGCCTCCTTTTGCAAATCACTACTAAAATCTGCCACAAAGTCAGCTAAGACTTGGGATTTGATGACAGTCCTTGGTTCATATCTTATATCATAAGCACTAAGCTTCACTGCCCACTTAGCCATCCTTCCTGACATTTCAGGTTTCCTGAGAACATTCTTAATTGGAAAATTAGTCTTAACAATAATGGCATGAGTCTCAAAATAATGTCTTAATTTAGTAGATGCCATTATTAATGCAAGGATAAGTTTCTCTAAGTGTGAATACCTGGATTCAGCATCAAGTAAACTCTTACTTACATAATAAACAGGATGTTGTGTACCTTGGTGATCCTTAACAAGGACCGCACTTACTGCTTTTGAGGATACTGCCAAGTATAAGGATAATATATCCCCTTTTTCTGGTTTCATCAGGGTCGGGGCTGAGGATAGGTAATCCTTAAGAGCTTTGAGGGCACTTTCATGCTTCTCAGTCCATTCAAATTTCTTGTTCTTCCTTAGGATATCATAGAATTCCTTGCACTTTTCTGAGGATTTGGATATGAATCTGTTCAAGGCTGCGATCCTTCCTGTTAGTCTTTGCACATCCTTAGCATTGGCAGGAGATTTGATATTCACAATAGCCTTGATTTGCTTTAGACTTGCTTCAATGCCCCTCTTTGTCACCATATAGCCTAAGAATTTACCTGCCTTAACACCAAAATGACACTTGGAAGGATTTAGTTTCATATTAAATTTATCAAGGATATTGAATGCTTCCTCCAAGTCTTTAAGGTGATCCTCAGCTTTCTTGGACTTAACCACCATGTCATCAATATAGACTTCCATAGTGTGTCCAATTTGTTCCTTAAACATCATATTGAATAGCCTTTGATAAGTAGCACCTGCATTCCTTAGTCCAAATGGCATAGCAATATAACAATATATACCAGTTGGGGTCATAAAGGCTGTATCCTCTTGATCTGATGGTTCCATCTGAATTTGTTGAAATCCAGATGAAGCATCCATAAAATTCAACAACTCATGACCCGCGGTAGCATCCACCATGGAGTCAATGTGGGGTAATGGGAAAGGATCCTTGGGACATGCCTTGTTTAAATCAGTAAAATCGACACATACCCTCCACTTTCCATTTTTCTTTTGAACAACAACCACATTGGCTAACCATCTTGGATACTTAACCTCTCTTATCATACCTGCCCGAAGTAGTTTGTCTACCTCTTCCTGGATAATAGCATTCCTTTCAGGTGCAAACTTCCTCCTCTTTTGATGAATTGGCTTGAATGACCTGTCAATGCCAAGTTTATGAGTAATTATATCTTTAGATATACCTGTCATATCCTCATGTTTCCAGGAAAAGGTAGTTTTTCTTCTTTTAAGGAAGGATATTAGCTCCTGTTCAATGTCGCTAAGGATCCCTGATCCTATGAAGATCTTGGATTCAGGATCATCAGGATCCATGAGGATTTCTTTCAAATCCCGTTCTCTTGCCTCCAAGACATCTCTTGAAGGATACTTTAATTGCTATTGCTCCCTTGGTCTTGAGGCTGGTTTCATTGATGATGTATAACAATTCTTAGCCTCTTGTTGATCACTCTCAATTTTAACCACTCCCCACGGACTTGGAAGCTTTACACACTGATGATAGGTAGATGGGACTGCCTTCATGTCATGTATCCATGGTCTGCCAAGGATAACATTACAACAAGATAAGCAATCTATAACGCAAAATTTCTGATAAGAATGGAGTCCTTCAATATAAATAGGAAGTTTGATGTCCCCCAATGTGTTTTTGGTTTCCCCATTAAATCCCACAAGGACTGAGGATCTTGGGACAATATCAGACTCCGGGATATTCATTTTCTTGAGGACATCAAGCTGAATGATGTTCACAGAGCTTCCTTCATCGATTAGGATCCTGCGAACAAAGTGGTTAGAAATAAACAATGTAATTACAAGAGCATCATGATGAGGATCCTGGACATCAACACGATCATTCTCATCAAAAGTTATGATCTTATCCTTGGTGACGGTGGAGGTCCGGATGTGTCTGTCCCTATTATCCATCTTGGTTTCCTTAGCATGTCTCTTGGCTGCTGAAAAGGAAGTACCACAAATGTCTGATCCACCGGATATGAAGTTTATAACTTGTGCATCTACTGGAGGAGCAGGAGCCCTTTCCGGGATCCTTTCAGGATCCTGGATCCTTGATTTCTTCGGTCCCAAAAGTTCCTTCAAATGCCCCTTGCTCAACAAGTAACCAATTTCCTTTCTTAGTGCAATATACTCTTCAGTGAGATGCCCGCAATCCTCATGATATGCACACCACTTGGACTTATCCTTTGTAGCAGCTGGTTTATCACTTTTTCTTGGCCACCTAGCTTTCTCACCTAGATTCTGCATTGCAAGGATTAGTTCATTGTTATCAACAGAAAAACAGTATTCAGAAATAGGAGGATAATCCTCATCATCCTCTTCTTGTTCCACCGCATGCACGTTCTGGTTATCAGACTTGTTGTAGGACTTGGATTTGTTGTTCCTGAAGTAGGATCCTTGTTTCTCCTGTTTTGAGGATCCTGTCAACCTATCCTGGATCCTTTTGTCATCCTCTAGGCGGATGAACCTAAGGGCCCTGGTTCTTACTTCATCAAGATTCCTGCAAGGTGTCATAACAAGATCATCATAGAATAATGAATCCCTAAGCAATCCCATTTTAAAGGCTTCTACAGCGATAGCAATATCCAAATTAGGAATATCTAAGGATTCTTTACTAAACTTAGTGATATAATCTCTAAGTGATTCATTTTGACCTTGTGTTACCCTATATAGATCACTAGTTAATCGTTCAAATTTTCTACTACAAGAGAATTGACTATTAAACAAATTAACTAGATTAGCAAATGAAGTAATAGAGTAAGGGGGAAGACTTAGCAGCCATTTAAGAGCAGATCCTGTGAGTGAGGATCCAAATCCCTTGCTTAGACATGCTTCCTTTAACCTCTCAGGAATTGGATTGATCTCCATCCTCTCCCTATACTAAGCTACATGCTCTTCTGGATCTGTTAAACCATCATACAGCTTCATAGATGGTATCTGGAACCTTTTGGGTATCTCAGCATCACATAAGGGTGGTGCAAAATGAGATATCCTATGGCTACCATCTGCAATTTCAGGAATGGGTTTAACCACTCCCGGTACACTGGATATCATATCCTTAAGTTTCTGTAATTCCCTAGCCATAGCTTGATTGATACCTGTATCCTGCATTGAGCCATGGTTAGTGTTATATGAATTATTAAAAGTGTTACCTCCCGGAGGATTCATGTTTGGAATTGCGGATGTGAATCCATATTGATGGGATTCTGGTATGATCGAAGGACCAGATGAAGCAATGGTCTGCATTGGTATGAAGTCTCCTTGATGAACATCGGTGCTCGGGGGTTGCATACTTCTTAAGAATCCCTGATCCTGAAAGATGTTGGATCCTTGAAGCTGAGATGATCCTTGAACCTGAAAGGATCCTTGGGGCATAGAGGATCCTAGAAGCTGGGAGGATCCTGGAATCGTAGAGGATCCTTGAAGCTGGAAGGATCCTTGAGCCATGGATGATCCTTGGACCCAGGAGGATACTGGAGCCGTGACGGGTGGTCCGTAGGACAACCCTTAAATGAGCTAATTACGTGCATATCCCATCTTTTACACGGTTATGTATCGTGAATGTGATAACTACGAGTACTCATGGTTTTTCAGGTTAGACGCTTAATTTGGTGAAGTTAACGTGATTAGAGATGAAGCAGAACAGCCGGGGATAATAATCGAGTGAATAACATTAAACTGTAGCTTATGGTATTGATACATGGTGGCGGCCTATATAGTGGATTGAAAGAAAAAGGAATTAAAAGGTTTGAACATTTATTGATGATGCACGTGATTTTCACTAGAGCAACAACAGATCATCATCACATTGGCATCACATCATCATCAATATTACAAGGATCACACAACATCATCATTGTTTTGACTTCTTGAACATGCTGCCATACTGAGAGACAAATGTTGGACTCCATACACGCATTAGTGGACCCTTTGGATTGGGCCGCCACACAAAGTGAAAAGAACATCATCATGGGGCTGTTGTTGGACGGCAACTTGGAGGGCTTCAAACACGCACGTGAAGAGGGGAGACATAAAAGTCAACAACATCAATTCAACATATTCACGTGAGGAGGCAGCCAACACTCATCATAACAACAATAGGGATAATGGGCCACGCATGGATCATTGGGCCGCACATGATTGGTCTTTGGGGGCGGCACATGTGAAGAAGCAAACAAACATTACATCACCGTAACACAGGAAGTTGCCACCGTAACAAATTGAACATCACTGTAAATTACGGTGATACCGTAATTTACGGTGGAGGCGACGCACAACTCGTAACTGCCATCATTAAGTGAGTTTTATGGTGTCTTTTGGAGTATTCTGATCATTGGTCGGTTTTGGAGCATCCTAGGGGCGATTTTGGCTGTTGGTACTTGGTTGCAAACAATTTCTAACATTTGTTTTGTGTTTTCGATTGGGATGAACATTGAAACTTTTGTTATGATGTTGATTCGAGCCATGTGTGGCTAAACACTTTATGATCGTCCTAGATTGAAGGTTTGTTTGAGACATTTTGTATTTGATTTCCTAATTTTTAGAATAGCAATCCTTATCTTTATGGTTGGTTTGTTATGGTGTGTGATTGTTTGTTAGTAACTTGTTAATTCTTATGATTTTCTAGTTTGAAACCATACGTTCTTGGTGCCGTTGGCAATCGAGATATCATGGGTAGAATTAGGATTGGGTAAGGGTTGATTGATCATCGGGTAACAACCTCACGTTCTAGGAATCTGAGTACTTAGTTCCCTTTCATCACTGCAAGTAATCACGCATGAGCTATGTCTATGTAGTTCTTTCTAGTGGAATGATAATATGAATGTCGAAACAAACCGGAAATCTAGGATGGTCATTTGTCTCTAATTTGCTTACAACCAAACTTTTCTCTTGCAATTTAATTAGTTTAATTTAGTATAAAACCAATTCACTCACATAAACTCTTGAATTTTATTTCTCTTGCAATTAGAATAATTTAGTTAAATTAGATAAACTTTTGAATAACAGATATTCCACAAACTCCCTGCGTTCGATACCCACTTGCCACTATCTATATATAGTTGTTATTGGGATTAAATTTGCGTGACCATGACAATCACGTCAAGCCGTAGAGGATCCTTGAACCTGGGAGGATCCTTGACCCTGGGAGGATCCTTGAACTGCGTGCATTCCCAAATATCCTCCTGACGTGATGTATCCTTGATGCTGAAAAGAGGATCCCGATGGTTGAGAAGAGGATCCTTGAGGCTGGAAGTGAGAGCCAAATGCCTGACTCGTAGTTGCTGTTCCATAACGCCTTTCTGATGGACCACTTTGATACTGGATGCTCGGAACTGCCGATTGTAAGGTAGTCACAACTGGAGTATCGAAATCCAATGACCTTGGTATCAGAGGAGAGTGATCCTCCACTGATTTCTTCTGTTTCTTAATATCACCAATCTCCTGAAGAATCCTTTCATTGGTTTTGTCCTGCTCTTGCATGCGATCTCTCATCTGCAAAATCAGAGTAAAAAGGTCATTAGTGGTAGGATTAGAGGAAACAGAAGAAGTTGGTGGTTTTGTGAAAATGGGGGTTTGTCTCTTCACGGCATTCTCAGCATTCTTCTGGGATCCAGAAGGTGGTGGAGGCAAAGGTGGAACGCCTTGTGAAGAACTAATTGCCGGCATAGAACTTGATGTATTCTTTGTTGAGGAAGCCATCTGCTTGGTTGTAATGAACCGAAATGACCACAAAAGTATGAATCTTCTTAGGAATGAAGCACCAATTGCCCCACGGTGGGCGCCAAACTGTTTTGGTCAAAAATCAAGCAATGATAATGCAACCAAACTTTCTGTTGTGAGGTATGATGCTTGAATCAATGAACAACACTAAGGATCACTCAGAAATGAAATGAATAAGTGACACAAAGATTTATACGAGGAAAAAGCCCTTGATCAATGAATGATCTCCGGCATAAAAAACATCGGGTGATGGAAACTACCGAACACCAACTCAGATTAAACAAGAAATGTATTACAACTTCGGATGATAGCGAGCTAACTACAAGGATCACTATAGTGTAGCATGCAAAAAAGTGTGTAATCGCCAAGTGAATTGTCAAGAGCTGGTGAGAGCAGTTGCGAGTGTGTGTGTTAAGCTAAAAATAGCCAAGTGTTTCTATTTAGCTCGCTATCCCGTTTAAAAATGGAAAATATCTAAGCTAACAAACATTCCGCAATTGGTGCAAGTCCTCCACGACCTCCATAACGTCCATTTCAGCCATGCACGTGTGGAATAAATATGGAATATGCTCCAGGAATATCGCCAAGACCAAGTCCAAGCTCGTACTCCTGCAAAACAACATCATATTCAAAGTAGAGAATCGTTAGTATAAGGATCCTTATGATGATCCATGATCCTGATCCTACAATACTTTCTGAGGATCACTAATTCAGACAGAATTGAGGATCACTAAACCCAACAGTAAATGAGGATCACTGATCATTGGAAAATCCTCCCCTAACAATGATCAAGGATCAAATATCCTATAATCGATAAATTCAAAAAAGTAGTATAGTTTAAGGATCATAAATCCTGTTGTCAAAGGATAAGGGTCACTTATATAAATAGTGAATAAAATTAAAATGATCAAGGATCATACCTGAGAATCCAAGTTAGGATCCTAAATCTTTAACATTCACAATTAGGATAACCAAAAGACAAACCTTAGTAAAAGGTAAGGATCAAGGATCCTTGGCTGTTTAACTTCAAAAACCTGAAATGGAACATAACTGTCACACCCCGACCGCGTAAAACAACAAATCGCGGCGGAAACATCGGGGCGTGTTGCAACAGAATTAATGTTTCATAACCATGGATATCAAAAGTGTTTCGTTTTATTAAACATTGAGTAATTACATCGTCTGGAAATCTAATTACACTATTTAAACATAGTCTATCATTGTTATTGAGTCACTAAGGCCTTGTCCAGTCCTATGTGAGCATGCATCTTATCAATCGATATCATCCAACAATACCTGAAACATATGTGAAAACGAGGTCAGCAAAGAAATGCTGGCGAGTACATAGGTTTTGTGATAATAAGATTCATGACTTCTGTTAAAGAAAATGTTTAGTCATGAACCTTGTAATTTGCTTTGTCTTTGTAAATCATTTGAAAATAATAAGTTTAGGTGATATGTATAAATAAGAAAATAATGCATGATTAAATGAATAACCATGTAATATGAGTTTGTATAAGATAAGTTGTTTGTAAATAAATGTCTTGTGAAAAGTATGTTACTTATATAAAATGTTCTATGTCTCAAACTGAAATGATTCACATAACGCTACAATATGTAATACCATACAAACACTTATATATAGGAAGTACCAGCGGCGTATCCACCATGCTTGTATCATATTACACACGCACCGTTACTCAAATCACTTACCCAAACCAAACCACCAAAGTAATGTTCATGCCCAATGTAAATCATGTAATATGTATAACCAAAATGATATGTATGGCTATTGAAATGCATCAACTAAACCATAGGTGAAACGCACAAAACAAAGTATTGAAGTAAAACTTGGTTTAAACCAATACTATGTTTCGTGTAAATGCATGATCAAATGTAAATCATATCCAAATGTTTACCCAATCGTTAAAACATCGTGTGAAACCCAATCGTAAATCGTTTAATTCGTTTTAGGTCGTGAAACTACTTATATGGTCGTCTCGCTAATAACATTCAAACCTTCGTGACTCATCACTCGTCGCTTCTCGTTTTCGTCGCTTCTCGTTTTCGCATTAACAAACCTCCATAGGGTAAGTTAATAATTACAGATTCAGTCGCTACCTGCCATACCCACACATAACCACGGGTGTAGTAAATAACGGGATTAGTCAGATCCTATGGTACCATAACCTAATACTGGTCGGCTTGATCATTGCTAATGAATGTCATTTGTTATGTAACTACAACCAACAAGTTTGTTCACTTTATGAAATCGTTATTAGTTTTGTATAAATCGTCTTAATCGTTTTTGAAACCATCGTTATAACATCGAAAACATTTAGCACATATGAGTCACCCCAAAACAGTTTGGAAAACAGTAAAAGAGGGGAATAATGTACTCGCCTGATAATGCTTGGAGGTCTTGAACAACAACCAAACAAAGCTAGAGGGAGCACGGAATCAGTCGGCAATCTAAAACTATATAAATAAACCGGACTTAAATCGGGAGATCGGATAGGATGAGGCTTGGTAAACCAAATGAGTATTGGAACTCATATAATATGGTTTAACAAGACCTACATACTACAATGAGACTAACCTATTTGCTTTCGACCCATCGCGACCCATTAAGGTAACATATGCTACTTTAACGCGTCGTGCGCGTGAAACGCGTTCAGACCGTCTAACTAGTCCTATGACAAGTGTTATATGCCTAAACATGTTACATAATCAGTTATGTGACAAAAGTTTAGGTTACATATGTTTAATTACCAATTATACATGAAAAGGGTATTCTGGTAATTTACCTAAGGCATATAAACTACCTATCATACAACTACTTAAACGATGTGACCATAGGGTATAACCTCGGAAGGTTATGCCCTATACTAGGGTCACCTAATGTATTTGGTCGGATCCTAATGATCGACCAAACTGGGTCGGGTTCGAGGTATAAGCGATTTATTAGATCGCTTACCCTACGACCCTAGACAACGTGGTAATCAGTAGGCATAGTCCCAAGGGACTATAACCAACGTGATTACACTCACGTTGCGAAGTTCAAACGAACTTCGCATTGACCATTACTGGTCAACGCTGAAAGTCAAACAAAGTTTGACTTTCTGACTCGAAAAGCAGTAAAATAAGGAAAAGAACGAAAGAATACTTACCCAGGGTCCCCGAATGCTAATCCCGATTCAAGAATCTCAGGTATGAAACAATGGTTTCAACTTAGAGCTCCTCAAATCAGAATTCTAGTGCATTTGGAGTAATGGGGGGTGGGGTATTTATAGTTTTCGGGTAACCGTTAAGATCGTTTGTCGAATATCGTGCCTTAATCGTAACCGTACAAGTGTCGGAATGTTGTGGTGGCTTAAAACCATCCTTATCAGCTGAAAATGCAAGTGGGAAAGATGTGGTTGTGGTTAAAACAGCTGGATCGTGCTGACTGTTCGATATTATCTGATCAGACATGCGGACGCGGCCCGCTTCAGGATCAGGGAAAACTCAGGCGGGCCGCCTGAGGCTTCTGATCAGCAAACAAGTTTCAGAAATTACAGTTTCAGTCCCTGCACGTGTTTAAGCCCATTTCCGGCACTTCCAAGGCCCGTAAGGCCAAATTTAAGGCCCTAAAATGTTGCCTAAACATTGTGGACATGAAACATGCTCAGAAATATGTCGGGTGTTGGTTCGTTTGGTCGTACGAACGCGATGTTCGCTTAATTACGACGGAATGCGCACAAGCGCGAAAAACGATCCAAATGACGCGACGAATGGATTTTTCTTATGGCGAACACTAAAATATAATGTAGTCATGCTTACATAAATTTTTGGATGTCCGGATGTATTCAGAACGTAAGTTATGCGCGAAAATGCAAACTTGTGCACTTTTTGACACTTTTAGTCCCTGAATGACCCAAAAGTTTATTTTAGCACACCGAACCCCTCAAAGCCTATTTCTAAGCTATGTAAAGGATATTTAAGGTGTGTTTAACTTATGGTTATGTTTCGGAATGTCTGTTACAGTTCAAATTGGCATACTTTCGCAGTTAGTCAACTTTAGTCCCTGTAAGCGATTTAACTTTGATTTCACCACACCAAACCTTCCAAAACTTATATCTAAGTTATGTAAAGGTTATTTAAGGTATGTTAAGCCTATTTCACTATTTTGGAGTGTTCGTTGCATTAAACTGGTTATATCTACGCATCAGTGCGCGTATAACCTTCCAGAAAGCGATTTAGAGCTTGAAATCGAACAAGAATTGATATGTGCAAAAGATACACATATTTTTACAAATCCCAAGTATGAAATATAATATTTCATTGGTTCGGTATTTGTTTGATGGCTGTGGAGGCATAGGTGTCACAGTCTCCCCTACTTTAGGAAATTTCGTCCCGAAATTTATATAGAGGAAACTTGTGAGAGCTTGAAAACATGAGTTGAAAAGATCGAACAACATTGGTTAGGGTTCTTGAACTTCTAGTAACCTTAATAACCTTGTGCTTGCAATGTAAGAGGGATACTTATATACAAGTATATGAAGTGTCATTGGTGCGTCCACCGTACCTTCATTACATTGTTCACGTTTCGTTATTGTTGTCACTATCGGTTCTTACACATAATAAATCTTACTGTGTTTCTGTGCACTAAATTTCATAATTATGTACGCGTCCATAATCAGACTATTCCTTGCACAGTTCACACAGTCTATTTTAAAATGTGTAGGGGAAAACCAAATGAATGAACCTGTGATGAGCGTGACTGGACCACCATAGGGTCCTTTCAGCTGTATCATCACATGCTATTCTTAACCAGATCTTGAATCAATCTTTAACTAGACCACTCAAGGGTCTCTCATCGAATCATGGAATGGTACCATATAATCCCAAGGGTCTTTAACTACAACGTAGAAGCCCATTAAGGATTTAAAGTAGTACCTTTTGAATATCCTACTATGAATCCCTCATATAAAGATACGAAAGATTCTATGAGGATTCGAAAATTGGATCACACAAAAACATAGAGGAGAACACATAACACATAAACACATAATCGCATAATTGTATAATCGTTTAATCGCAAAATTGTTTAATCGCAAAATCGTTTAATCGCAAAATCGTTTAATCGCAAAATCGTTTAATCGTATAATCGTTTAATTTGTTATCTTTGGACATGAGTATTTAAAGCATACTAGGAATCCAATCCGTGGATTTCACTTGGCACTTTAAATATTTTTAAGAATCTAACTATGAAAATAGGAAGATCTAAAAAGGAATTCGGCTTGTCCTAATTGAGTTGTAATGTACATATTAAGGTGTACAAGGAATCCAATCAAGCTCCGAAATCAACGAAGGTGTTGATCGTGGTCGGCTCGGGACTTTGAATAGATCAAGATGTCATCAATAAAAACAATGACGAACTGATCCAAATAAGGCTTGCAGACCCTATTTATTAAGTCCATGAAGATGGCTGGAGCATTTGTCAATCCAAAAGGTATGACTATAAACTCGTAATGGCCATACTTCGTGCAGAAAACCGTTTTGGGAACATCTTCTTCGAGAATACGAAGTTGATGATACCAAGAACGCAAATCGATCTTGGAAAAGCATGAAGTACCCTGCAGATGATTGGATCATTGATTTAAGGTAGGGAATATCGATTCTTGATGGTAAGCTTACTAGGCTTACGTTAATCGATATATAATCGAAAAGATCCATTGTTCTTTTCACAAGGAGAACAGGAGTTTCTCCAAGGTGAAAAGTTCGGACAGATGAATCCTTTATCAGACAACTCTTGAAGCTGTTTTGATAATTCTTGCATCTCGAACGGTACAAGACGATAAGATACTTTAGATTTAAAAGAAACAAGTGTTTGAGGTTCTTAGGGAGATTACAAGTGATCATAAAAATGACAGAACCACACGAGTAGTTTTGTCTTTGTGTTAACATCATAAGGTTGGATCAAACATTCATACAATTGCATTAGTTAAAAATAAAAACCACAAATTTTTATTTATATAACAACCGCATTGTCTTTAAATGTTACAAGATAACAACCAGAGGAAAATACAAAATACTAAAAGTTCACTTCTTCATCATCGATGGCCTCATTGATGTTAAACACTCGACCACGTGCTGGATTCACATTGACGTGAACGTTCGCATTCGGGTTTGCGTTAGCATTTGCATTCACCAGTCTCGGACAGTTGGGGCGGAAATGACCAAACTCTCCGCAGTTGAAACATGAACCCAGTGGGAATCTCGCAGCATTCCCTTGAACCGGAGCTTGAACCTGAGCAGCCTGATTTTGTCTCAGACGACAAGTATTGGCCAAATGCCCAAGTCTACCACACGTTGTGCATTTCT
Source organism: Helianthus tuberosus (assembly GCA_030545235.1). Taxonomy (NCBI): domain Eukaryota; kingdom Viridiplantae; phylum Streptophyta; class Magnoliopsida; order Asterales; family Asteraceae; genus Helianthus; species Helianthus tuberosus. The sequence continues at coordinate 69,320,872 of CM060406.1, forward strand.
TACAATCTTGCTGTGCAACGTGATGACCGTTGCAACGGGCACAATGTGGTGCGGTACCAGCATATGCCTTCTTTGCATGTGGCTGAGCCGGTGGATTCTGCAGGTTCTGAGCAGTCTGTGCTGTAACAGCAAAATTTTGGGCACCCTTCCGCTTCTTCGATTTCTTCGACGTCTCACCTTCCTTACCCTTCCCCTTATCCTTCTTCTTGTCCTTTCCAGAATCGGTTGCCTTCTTTTTATCACCCTTGCGGGTGAGTTTACCCTTTCTGACTTGAGACTCAGTCAGGGTAGCTGACAACTCGATTGCTTGACGAAGGGTGGTAGGATTAACACCGATCAAAATATCCATAATAGAATCGGGTAAACCATCTATGTATCTCTCGATCGCTTTCTCCAGAGGGGTAACCATGGTGGGACACAATAGACTGAGTTCTTCAAAACGATCCGTGTACGCACGGTGTTCAGCCCCATCTTGCTTTAAGTCGTCAAACTCTCGTTCCAAAACTCGAATCTCGTGACGGGGACAAAACTCCTTCATCATGAGAGCCCGAAGCTCTGCCCATGTTTGTGCCAACGCCACTTCGGCACCCCTATCTCGCATAACACCATTCCACCAAGTAAGCGCTCGCTTTTCAAACACACTCGAAGCAAATTCCACCTTACGCGCATCCTGACACTGCACATGTCTGAATGTGCTCTCGATACTCTCAAACCACTGCAGGAGCGCAGTTGCTCCTTGAGACCCAGAAAACTTAAGTGGCTTCGCAGAATTGAAGTTCTTGAAATTACACGGTGCATTATTGTTGTTGTTGTTGCCGTTGTTGTACATCTCGTGGACTTGGGTTACAACATCGGGAACCACAGCAGCCACCTGTTGACAGATCAGGGCTGCGAGTTCTTCAATAGTAAAAGTTCGAGTATCGGTTCGGGTATCGCGTCGAGGAGGCATTGTCTGACAAGGAAACGAGTGAGAGAATTAGACGAAAAGAATGAGATGAAACAAATCTGATGAAAGCAAGGATAGTGGTCATTTGTTTGTTACTACAAAGCAACAAACGACCTCGGTGATTTAATCAAAGTAAATAGGTCAAAAATAATGTATCGCGAAGACATGCTCGCCTATAAGTGAACACTCATCCCAAGAATTCCCAGGTAAGCACAACTGGTCTCGCGTCTGATGAGATGTATATGAAGTGCTTGCCTAGACAGAAAACCCAGAATACAGGCATTCACCCTTCCAGTTTGCACGTGTTCACATTATTTAAAACCCAAAACCTTGTTGAGATTTTGAAAATTTAAAAGGGGTTCAAAACCATATAACAGAGGGTTCAAAACCTTACAATAGAGGGTTCAAAACCTTGTAATCAATCATCCTAGAACAGATGATTAGTTTTCAAAGCGGTTTTGAAATTTATGTTCTTGTTGTGGTCGTCGCCTAAGGATAGGTGACGGTATTGTTTTATGACTAAACGCAAGTAAACTCGCGTTAGGGTCCTAAGAAAGTTATAGACTAGGTCAAAGCATTACTAATAACCTAATTCCCTATAACCATTGGCTCTGATACCATCTTTTCTGTCACACCCCGACCGCGTAAAACAACAAATCGCGGCGGAAACATCGGGGCGTGTTGCAACAGAATTAATGTTTCATAACCATGGATATCAAAAGTGTTTCGTTTTATTAAACATTGAGTAATTACATCGTCTGGAAATCTAATTACACTATTTAAACATAGTCTATCATTGTTATTGAGTCACTAAGGCCTTGTCGAGTCCTATGTGAGCATGCATCTTATCAATCGATATCATCCAACAATACCTGAAACATATGTGAAAACGAGGTCAGCAAAGAAATGCTGGCGAGTACATAGGTTTTGTGAAAATAAGATTCATGACTTCTGTTAAAGAAAATGTTTAGTCATGAACCTTGTAATTTGCTTTGTCTTTGTAAATCATTTGAAAATAATAAGTTTAGGTGATATGTATAAATAAGAAAATAATGCATGATTAAATGAATAACCATGTAATATGAGTTTGTATAAGATAAGTTGTTTGTAAATAAATGTCTTGTGAAAAGTATGTTACTTGTATAAAATGTTCTATGTCTCAAACTGAAATGATTCACATAACGCTACAATATGTAATACCATACAAACACTTATATATAGGAAGTACCAGCGGCGTATCCACCATGCTTGTATCATATTACACACGCACCGTTACTCAAATCACTTACCCAAACCAAACCACCAAAGTAATGTTCATGCCCAATGTAAATCATGTAATATGTATAACCAAAATGATATGTATGGCTATTGAAATGCATCAACTAAACCATAGGTGAAACGCACAAAACAAAGTATTGAAGTAAAACTTGGTTTAAACCAATACTATGTTTCGTGTAAATGCATGATCAAATGTAAATCATATCCAAATGTTTACCCAATCGTTAAAACATCGTGTGAAACCCAATCGTAAATCGTTTAATTCGTTTTAGGTCGTGAAACTACTTATATGGTCGTCTCGCTAATAACATTCAAACCTTCGTGACTCATCACTCGTCGCTTCTCGTTTTCGTCGCTTCTCGTTTTCGCATTAACAAACCTCCATAGGGTAAGTTAATAATTACAGATTCAGTCGCTACCTACCATACCCACACATAACCACGGGTGTAGTAAATAACGGGATTAGTCAGATCCTATGGTACCATAACCTAATACTGGTCGGCTTGATCATTGCTAATGAATGTCATTTGTTATGTAACTACAACCAACAAGTTTGTTCACTTTATGAAATCGTTATTAGTTTTGTATAAATCGTCTTAATCATTTTTGAAACCATCGTTATAACATCGAAAACATTTAGCACATATGAGTCACCCCAAAACAGTTTGGAAAACAGTAAAAGAGGGGAATAATGTACTCGCCTGATAATGCTTGGAGGTCTTGAACAACAACCAAACAAAGCTAGAGGGAGCACGGAATCAGTCGGCAATCTAAAACTATATAAATAAACCGGACTTAAATCGGGAGATCGGATAGGATGAGGCTTGGTAAACCAAATGAGTATTGGAACTCATATAATATGGTTTAACAAGACCTACATACTACAATGAGACTAACCTATTTGCTTTCGACCCATCGCGACCCATTAAGGTAACATATGCTACTTTAACGCGTCGTGCACGTGAAACGCGTTCAGACCGTCTAACTAGTCCTATGACAAGTGTTATATGCCTAAACATGTTACATAATCAGTTATGTGACAAAAGTTTAGGTTACATATGTTTAATTACCAATTATACATGAAAAGGGTATTCTGGTAATTTACCTAAGGCATATAAACTACCTATCATACAACTACTTAAACGATGTGACCATAGGGTATAACCTCGGAAGGTTATGCCCTATACTAGGGTCACCTAATGTATTTGGTCGGATCCTAATGATCGACCAAACTGGGTCGGGTTCGAGGTATAAGCGATTTATTAGATCGCTTACCCTACGACCCTAGACAACGTGGTAATCAGTAGGCATAGTCCCAAGGGACTATAACCAACGTGATTACACTCACGTTGCGAAGTTCAAACGAACTTCGCATTGACCATTACTGGTCAACGCTGAAAGTCAAACAAAGTTTGACTTTCTGACTCGAAAAGCAGTAAAATAAGGAAAAGAACGAAAGAATACTTACCCAGGGTCCCCGAATGCTAATCCCGATTCAAGAATCTCAGGTATGAAACAATGGTTTCAACTTAGAGCTCCTCAAATCAGAATTCTAGTGCATTTGGAGTAATGGGGGGTGGGGTATTTATAGTTTTCGGGTAACCGTTAAGATCGTTTGTCGAATATCGTGCCTTAATCGTAACCGTACAAGTGTCGGAATGTTGTGGTGGCTTAAAACCATCCTTATCAGCTGAAAATGCAAGTGGGAAAGATGTGGTTGTGGTTAAAACAGCTGGATCGTGCTGACTGTTCGATATTATCTGATCAGACATGCGGACGCGGCCCGCTTCAGGATCAGGGAAAACTCAGGCGGGCCGCCTGAGGCTTCTGATCAGCAAACAAGTTTCAGAAATTACAGTTTCAGTCCCTGCACGTGTTTAAGCCCATTTCCGGCACTTCCAAGGCCCGTAAGGCCAAATTTAAGGCCCTAAAATGTTGCCTAAACATTGTGGACATGAAACATGCTCAGAAATATGTCGGGTGTTGGTTCGTTTGGTCGTACGAACGCGATGTTCGCTTAATTACAACGGAATGCGCACAAGCGCGAAAAACGATCCAAATGACGCGACGAATGGATTTTTCTTATGGCGAACACTAAAATATAATGTAGTCATGCTTACATAAATTTTTGGATGTCCGGATGTATTTAGAACGTAAGTTATGCGCGAAAATGCAAACTTGTGCACTTTTTGACACTTTTAGTCCCTGAATGACCCAAAAGTTTATTTTAGCACACCGAACCCCTCAAAGCCTATTTCTAAGCTATGTAAAGGATATTTAAGGTGTGTTTAACTTATGGTTATGTTCCGGAATGTCTGTTACAGTTCAAATTGGCATACTTTCGCAGTTAGTCAACTTTAGTCCCTGTAAGCGATTTAACTTTGATTTCACCACACCAAACCTTCCAAAACTTATATCTAAGTTATGTAAAGGTTATTTAAGGTATGTTAAGCCTATTTCACTATTCCGGAGTGTTCGTTGCATTAAACTGGTTATATCTACGCATCAGTGCGCGTATAACCTTCCAGAAAGCGATTTAGAGCTTGAAATCGAACAAGAATTGATATGTGCAAAAGATACACATATTTTTACAAATCCCAAGTATGAAATATAATATTTCATTGGTTTGGTATTTGTTTGATGGCCGTGGAGGCACAGGTGTTACAATAACTTGGGACTAAACCAATATAAGAAAAGAGTTAGCAACTGGGGACAAGTCCAACAATTCTGGGGACAAGCCCAATATACTAGGGACAAGCCCAAAAAACTGGGGATAAGCCCAAAAAACTGGGGACAAGCCCAAAGGATCTTGTGTAAACTGGAGTATGACCCTCACTGGCGACTATCGAAACTTAGTGACATGAAGATGCCAAAACCTTAGCTAACATGAAAACGTTAGAAACCTTAGGAACGGATGTATGGTACGTCTACCATTATACGTAGGATCCCGGATACAGCCAGTACAATGAAATTGTCAGCCCCTAAAGCGAGTACTGGTCCCATTTCCATGAACTGTACCAGGATCATCTTGCGCTGCTGGCGATACTGGGGACAGGCCCAAATAACTGGGGTCAAGCCCAAATAACTGGGGTCAAGCCCAAATAACTGGAGACTTCTGTGGATACTCAATCCTTCATTAAGGATACATGAACCTTCTGCAAAACTCAGAATCAAGTGAAAGCAGGATAAAGGATCCGGGATCCTTTTCCTTGTATACAGGATAATTATAGAATGAAATAGTTTGAGATTAGATCATTACCAGAATGAGGATCAACTATCCTCTAAGGATCCTTTGAGGATATCGGTCATGGCAGTAGTTGAGGATCCTGGATCCATTCTACATGAAATATTTCTTCAGGTGAACAGCATTCTAAGCTGTTGGTAGTAAATCACCTTCCATTGTTAGCAATCGATATGCCCCCTTTCCAGCCTCAGCTTCAATTAGGTAGGGGCCTTCCCACTATGGTGCCAACTTTCCATCAGCAGGATTTGTGGTGTTCTGAAATGCTTTCCTCAATACCATATCACCAACTTGGAATTTCCTGATCCTGACATTTTTATTGTAGGCTCCAGCCATCCTTAGTTGATAACTAGCCATCCTTATCCTTGCCAAAGACCTGAGTTCTTCTATAGTATCCAAGTCTTGAACCAAGTTTTCAGCATTTCCTTCAGGATCACGAATGCTTGTTCTTGCAGTAGGAACCACCATCTCTGTAGGGATCACTGATTCTGCCCAAAATACCAATGAAAATGGAGTTTGACCAGTAGCATTCTTGGGAGTTGTCCTATCAGCCCATAATACATAAGGTAGTTCTTCTGCCCACTTTCCTTTCTTGGATCCAAGCTTCTTCTTCAAGTTGTTGATGATGATCTTGTTGGATGATTCTGCCTGACCATTAGCTTGTGGGTGGATTGGTGTTGATGTTATCATCTTAATCCCCCAGCTGTCACAAAAGTTAGTAGTTCTACTCCCAATAAATTGGGATCCATTATCACAAACAATTTCAGAAGGGATACCAAATCTAGTAATAATGTTTCTTTTAATAAAGGATATCACTTCCTTTTCTCTGACTTGAGCAAAGGCTTCAGCCTCTATCCACATGGAGAAGTAATCAGTCATAGCAAGCATGAATACTTTTCCACCAGGTGCCTTAGGAAGTTTACCAACTATATCCATTCCCCATCTCATAAATGGCCAAGAAGAGGATATAGGATGTAAGAGCTCTGCTGGTTGGTGAAGGTTCTTACTATGTCTCTGACAAGGATCACACTTTCTAGCATAATCCACAGCATCCTTCTTCATAGTAGGCCAATAGTATCCTGTCCTCAGGATCCTTGAGAATAATGCCCTGCCCCCAGTGTGGTTTCCACAATCTCCTTCATGAAAATCCTTTAGGACTTCTTGGATTTCAGGATCCTCAATGCATCTTAGATATGGTCCTGCAAGAGATCGTTTATATAACATGTTATTCAATATTGTAAACTGAGATACCTTAATTTTGAAAGCCCTGGGGTTTTCTCCTATAGGAATCTCTCCGTGTTGGATATATCTCATGATTGGAAGGATCCATGATCCTGAATGAGATTGTGTATCATCACTGGGGATGATTGCAGAATCCTCCCCTATCTCCATAGCCACATAATCCTCAATAGCAGCGGTTAGGATATGGATAATAGGGATCTTGGTATCCTCTGGAATCTTCAAGGATGATCCTAGATTGGCCAATGCATCAGCCTCTGCATTCTCTTCTCTGGGTACCTGTGTCAAACTAAAGGAAACAAAAGAGAGTGCCAATTCTTTGACTATCTCTAAATATTTGATTAGCTTTTCACCTTTAACAGCATAAGATCCATTAAAGTGATTAGTAATTAACAATGAATCTACATGTACCTCAAGATACCTGATCCTCATATGCTTGGCAATTTGCAAACCAGCTATCAAGGTTTCATACTCAGCCTCATTGTTAGTAGTTTGAAACTCACAAGCTATGGAGTGGGGTATTATGTCCCCCTGTGGCGATTTTAGTAGTATTCCAAGTCCTGTTCATTTGACATTTGAAGCTCCATCAGTGAAGAGTATCCAAGGATCCTTAGTTTCTTCAAGCTGTTGAACTTCTAACTCAGCTTCTTTTTGCAAGTCACTACTAAAATCTGCCACAAAGTCAGCTAAGGCTTGGGATTTGATGGCAGTCCTTGGTTCATATCTTATATCATAAGCACTAAGCTTCACTGCCCACTTAGCCATCCTTCCTGACATTTCAGGTTTCCTGAGAACATTCTTAATTGGAAAGTTAGTCTTAACAATAATCGCATGAGTTTCGAAATAATGTCTTAATTTAGTAGATGCCATAATTAATGCAAGGATAAGTTTTTCTAAATGTGAATACCTGGATTCAGCATTAAGCAAACTCTTACTTACATAATAGACAGGATGTTGTGTACCTTCGTGATCCTTAACAAGGACCGCATTTACTGCTTTAGAGGATACCGCCAGATATAAGGATAATATATCCCCTTTTTCTGGTTTCATCAAGGCAGGGGCTGAGGATAGGTAATCCTTAAGAGCTTTGAGAGCATTTTCATGCTTTTTAGTCCATTCAAATTTCTTGTTCTTTCTCAAAATGTCATAGAATTCCTTGCATTTTTCTGATGACTTAGATATGAACTTGTTCAAGGCTGCGATCCTGGCTGTCAATCTTTGCACATCCTTGGCATTGGCAAGAGATTTGATATTCACAATAGCCTTAATTTGCTCTGGACTTGCTTCAATGCCTCTTTTTGTCACCATATAGCCTAGGAATTTACCTACTTTAACACCAAAGGGACACTTGGAAGGATTTAGTTTCATATTAAATTTATCAAGGATATCGAATGCTTCCTCCAAGTCTCTAAGGTGATCCTCAGCTTTCTTGGACTTAACCACCATGTCGTCAATATAGACTTCCATAGTGTGTCCAATTTGTTCCTTGAACATCATATTGACTAGCCTTTGATAAGTAGCACATGCATTCCTTAGTCCAAATGGCATAGCAATATAACAATATATACCAGTTGGGGTCATAAAGGCTGTATCCTCTTGATCAGATGGTTCCATCTGAATTTGCTGAAATCCAGATGAGGCATCCATAAAAGTCAACAACTCATGACCCCCGGTAGCATCCACCATGGAGTCAATGTGGGGTAATGGGAAAGGATCCTTGGGACATGCCTTGTTTAAATCAGTGAAATCGACACATACCCTCCACTTTCCATTTTTCTTTTGAACAACAACCACATTGGCTAACCATCTTGGATACTTAACCTCTCTTATCATACCTGCTCGGAGTAGTTTATCTACCTCTTCCTGGATAATAGCATTCCTCTCAGGTGCAAACTTCCTCCTTTTTTGATGAATTGGCTTGAATGACCTGTCAATGCCAAGTTTATGAGTAATTATATCTTTAGATATACCTGTCATGTCCTCATGCTTCCAGGCAAAGGTAGTTTTTCTCCTTTTAAGGAAGGATACTAGATCATGTTCAATGTTGCTGAGGATCCCTGATCCTATGAAGATTATGGATTCAGGATCATGAGGATCCATAAGGATTTCTTTCACATCATGTTCTCTTGCCTCCAACACATCTCTTGGAGGATACTTTAGTTGCTATTGCTCCCTTGGTCTTGAGGCTGGCTTCATTGATGAGGTATAACAATTCTTTGCTTCTTGTTGATCACTCTCGATTTTCACCACTCCCCATGGACTAGGAAGCTTCACGCATTGATGATAGGTAGATGGGACTGCTTTTATGTAATGTATCCATGGCCTGCCAAGGATAACATTACAACAGGATAAGCAATCTATAACACAAAATTTTTGATAAGAATGGAGTCCTTCAATATAGATGGGAAGTTTAATGTCCCCTGATGTATTCTTGGTTTCTCCGCTGAATCCCACAAGAACTGAGGATCTTGGGACAATGTCTGATTCAGGAATGTTCATCTTCTTGAGGACATCAAGCTGAATGATGTTTACTGAGCTTCCACCATCTATCAGGATCCTGCGAATAAAGTGGTTAGATATAAACAAGGTAATAACAAGACCATCATGATGAGGATCCTGCACATCAACACGATCATCCTCATCAAAAGTTATAACTTTCTCCTGTGTAACAGTAGAGGTCCGAATAGGTCTATCCCCATTATCCATCTTGGTCTCCTTGGCATGTCTTTTGGCTGCTGAAAAGGAAGTACCACAAATGTTTGATCCACCGGATATGAAGTTTATAACTTGTGCATCTGCTGGAGGAGCAGGAACTCTTTCTGGGATCCTCTCAGGATCCTGAGTCCTTGACTTCTTTCTTCCCAAAAGCTCCTTCAAGTGCCCCTTGCTTAACAAATAACCAATCTCTTTTCTCAGTGCAATACACTCTTCAGTGAGATGTCCGAAATCCTCATGATATGCACACCATTTGGACTTGTCTTTTGTTGCGGCTGGTTTATCACTTTTCCTTGGCCATCTTGCTTTCTCACCTAGATTCTGCATTGCAAGAATTAGTTCATTGTTATCAACAAAAAAACAGTACTCAGAAATTGGAGGATAATCCTCATCATCCTCTTCTTGTTCTACTGCATGCACATTCTAATTATCAGACTTGTTGTAGGACTTGAACTTGTTATTCTTGAAGTAGGATCCTTGTTTTTCCTGTTACGAGGATCCTGCCAATCTCTCCTGTATCCTTTTATCATCCTCTAATCGGATGAATCTAAGGGCCCTAGTTCTCACTTCATCAAGATTCCAGCATGGGGTCATAACAAGATCATCATAGAATAATGAATCCCTAAGCAAACCCATTTTAAAGGCTTCCACAGCCGTAGCTATATCCAGATTAGGGATATCTAAGGATTCTTTACTAAACTTAGTGATGTAATCTCTAAGTGATTCATTTTGACCTTGTGTTACCCTATATAAATCACTAGTTAAACGTTCAAATTTTCTGCTACATGAGAATTGTCTATTAAACAGATTAACTAGATTAGCAAATGAAGTAATAGAGTAAGGGGGAAGACTTAGCAGCCATTTAAGAGCTGATCCTGTGAGCGTGGATCCAAAACCCTTGCATAGACATGCTTCTTTTAACCTCTCAGGAATTGGATTGATCTCCATCCTTTCTTTGTATTGAGCTACATGTTCCTCTGGATCCGTCGAACCATCATACAGCTTCATAGTTGGTATCTAGAACCTTTTGGGTATCTCAGCATCACAAATAGGTGGTGCAAAATGAGATATCCTATGGCTACTGTTTTGGTCAAAAATCACACAAGGATAATGCAACCAAATCTTTTGTTGTGAGGTGTGATGCTTGAATCAATGAACAATATTAAGGATCACTTAGAAATGTAATAAACAAGTGACACAATGATTTATACGAGGAAAAAGCCCTTGATCAAGAGTTGATCTCCGGCATAAAAAACCTCGGGTGATGGAAACTACCGATCACCAACTCAGATTAAACAGAAAATGTATTACAACTTTGGACGATAGCGAGCTTGTTACAAGGATCACTAGAGTGTAATGTGCAAAAAAGTGTGTAATTGCCGAGCAAACTGTCGAGAGCTGATGAGAACAGTTACGAGTGTGTGTGTTTAGCCAAAAATAGCCAAGTGTTCTAATCTAGCTCGCTATCCCCTTATAAATTTGGAAAATATCTAAGCTAACTAACTATCCGCATTTCGTGCAAGTCTTCCACGACCTCCATAACGTCCATATTAGTCAAGCACATGCGGAATAAAAAGGGAATATGCTCCAGGAATATCGCCAAAACCAAGTCCAAGCACGTACTCCTGCAAAACAACATCATATACAAGGCAGACAATCGTTAGTGTAAGGATCACTATGATGATCCTGGATCCTGATCCTACAATACTCTCTGAGGATCACTAATTCAAACAGAATTGAGGATCCCTAAGCCCGACAGTAATTGAGGATCACTGATCTTTGGAAAATCCTCCCCTAACAATTGCCCCCAAAATATTAGGAGTAAAGTGTAAATAAACGAGTTATATTTTCTCATTCTTATCCGTAACAAACCAACGGATATATAGCCGTTGCATCCTGACTAGCCGTTGCCAATCTGACGTCATTGAAGTGACTATCCTGCAAAATCATGATTATAAATTGAAGTTAGAGATAAGGGTTAGGAAGCATTTAAATTCGTGCGTTTCATCCTTTAAATCCTCATTCGAAGATCTGATCAGGTACTTCTATTTCCTTTCTCTCTTCATATTCTCATTCTGTTCCTTCTCCTTCACCATCATCATGACCAAGATGATGCTAAGATCTTCACCGGCTAAGGATCACAAAAAGGACAGTCCTTTGAAGGGCCAAGGGATCATCGAAGGCTCTGCGAAGGAACGATGCTGCTTTACCGATCCGCAGATAGACAGGATTCGCCATTGTTTTCCGGCGAGCACCGTTTTTAAAGCTTTTGACCCCACCGTCCTAAGCGACTTTGTTTCTGAAACCTGGGTAGCTTTTCCGGTCACCCCATTTACGATAGGATACTCGTACCCTTTTCCTGATTTCACCCAATCTTTTTTCTCTCTCACCGGCATCTCCTACATCCAAGCGATGCCAATGATGTGGAGGGTCTTATATACCCTTGAAAGAATCATTAAGCATGAAGGTATTGATCTGGGAATGTCGGAGTTAGCAGAAATGTACGACCTTGTGACCCATGGATCTCATCGATATCTATTCAAACACAAACCCGGTGAAGAAAAGCCCATCCTCAAAACCACTAAGAATGACACCAACTGGAAAAGGCGATTCTTCTTTGTCAGAAGGGATTCCATCCCTGATGGGAAGGATCTGCCAAGAAAGTGGGCCATCCACGGTAGGATAGAGGACCCTTAGAAGGATCACAGGATAACCTTGTTTCTGCTGAGGATTACTAACATCCTTATGTTTCTTTTGTGCAGCTGTCTCTGTTTCGCATATTATTCCATCGCCTGCCACCAAGGAGAGGCTCGCTGCTTTCCGAAAACTTGATCCTGCAATAAGATCATTTCAAGCAGATACCCAGGATTCTCAAGAAGTATCCTCAGGCTCTGTTACGATGTCAAGTAAGTATCCCATTTTGTGCATAACTAAATGTTTAAATTAAAATGAAATAAGGATACTTATCTGTTTTGGATGTGTAGGTGCTGGAAAATCATCGAAGTCTGCTACTCGTTTCAGTGTCACTGACCTTGATGCTATCCGATCCGCAAAGAAGAAGCCTGCTGCTAGTCCATCCGTCACGATCCCCATGGCAACCACTTCTAAGGGAAATGGCGGAAAGAAAAGGAAGACTGCTGATACCCTTGAAGGTCTGCCTCTGATCCAGCATCAGTTCGAGGAATACGTTGCTGAGGTGAGAATAGCTGATCCTTAAATGTGATTCTTGTACATGATCCTTCCATATTGAGGGTAAGGGATCCTGAATTGTATCCTTTCTTTTGCAGAAATTTGCTGAAATCCAAGATTACGTAGGGAGTCTTGAAGAGGTTGAGCTAAAGTGTTTGGACCTCCAAAAGATCATGCTGGCCAAGGATCAGAAGATTGCCTCCCTCGAAAACGATGTCAATCTGGTGAAGAGGGAACTTGTCCTGGCTCATATCACTGCTGATCAGGAGAAGGCTGAAATCACAAATGATGCTAAAGTCTCCGTTGTCATTGCTATGTACAAAACCAAGTTGCAGATGGCCCAAGAAGCTTAGGATCCTAACTTCGACAAGAGAAACTGGGACATAGAGGGCTGGAAGGCTAGATTGGCTGAGCAGGATGACGAAGAAGAGGCTGGTGATGTCTTAGCAATCGAGGCTGGCAGTAGTGGGGTTAAGGATCATGTGGGTGATGCCGGTGCTGGAGGAGCTGGTGAAGGTGATGGTGATGCAGCAAAGATTTGAGCTGCTGGAATGGGCGATGATGGATATTTCTAAACGTGGCCGGAGCCCATTTTTTAGGACTTGGTAGTTTTTTGGTTATGATGTTTTGAAACAATGTTGGTTTGTACTCGAACAATAGTTTCTAGGGTTATGGATCATGGATCCTCAGACAATAGGTAGGATAATGGGTAGTGGATGGATCCTCTGTTTGCGGGATGAAGCCAGTTGTTATCCTGCTATCTTTTATTTCCTGCACTCTTAAGACCAGTTAACAATGGACACCCTTTGCCAACCCATGTGGACGGGCCACGTTTTTCTGGTAGAAACGTGGGTTGGCAATTTTGACAACCTTGAAGGGTTTAACGTTTTGTGAATAAATAAAACCTTAACTTTTTGGCTATTTCCCATGTTGTTATCCTTGTGAATACTTTACTTTTCAATTGTTGTGATATACATTTTGTCTGAATTTATTAAGTATAGAAGAAAAAATTTAATAGATATCCTCAAAAAGTTTAGGATATGATCAAGGATCACATATCCTATAGTCGACAAGTTCTGAAAAGTAGTGTAGTTTAAGGATCATAAGTTCAGTTGTCAAAGGATAAGGGCCACTCATGTAAATAATAAATAAAATCAAAGTAATTAAGGATCATACCTGAGAATCCAAGTTAGGATCCTAACCTTTAACACTTATAATCAAGATAACCAAAAGACAAACCTTAATAGAAGGTAAGGATCAAGGATCCTTGGTCGTTTAGCTTCAAAAACCTGAAATAGGATACAACTTGGGACTAAGCCAATATAGGATAAAAGTTAGTAACTGGGGACAAGCCCAACAATTCTGGGGACAAGCCCAAAGGATAACTGGGGACAAGCCCAAAGGATAACTGGGGACAAGCCCAAAGGATCGTGTGTAAACTGCAGTATGGCCCTCACTGGCGACTATCCAAACTTAGTGACATGAAAATGCCAAAACCTTAGCTAACGTGAAAACGTTAGAAACCTTAGGAACGGATGTATGGTACGTCTACCATTATACGTAGGATCCTGAATACAGCCAGTACAATGAAATTGTCAGCCCCTAAAGCGAGTACTGGTCCCATTGCCATGAACTATACCAGGATCATCGTGCGCTATTGGCGAAACTGGGGACAGGCCCAAATAACTAGGGTCAAGCCCAAATAACTAGGGTCAAGTCCAAATAACTGGGGTCAAGCCCAAATAACTGGGGTCAAGCCCAAATAACTGGATACTTCTACGGATACTCAATCCTTTGTTAAGGATACCTGAACCTTCAAAACTCAGAATCAAGTGAAAGGAGGATAAAGGATGCAGGATCTTTGTCCTTATATAAGATAATTAAAGAATGAAATAGTTTGAGATTAGAATATTACCAAAATGAGGATCCTCTGTCCTGTAAGGATCCTTCAAGGATACTTGTCAGGTAAGGATCATAGATCCTTATTACATGAAGTATTTCTTTAAGTGGACAGCATTCCAAGCTCTTGGTAGCAAATCACCTTCCAATGTTAGCAATCGATATGCCCCCTTTCCTGCCTCAGCTTCGATCAAGGGCCTTCCCACTTTGGTGCCAACTTTCCATCAGCAGGATTGGTGGTATTCTGAAATGCTTTCCTTAACACCATATCACCAACTTGGAATTTCCTGATCCTGACATTTTTGTTGTAGGCTCCAGCCATCCTTTGTTGATAACTAGTCATCCTTATCCTCCCCAAATCCCTGAGTTCTTCTATAGTGTCCAAGTCTTGAACCAAGTTTTCAGCATTTTCTTCAGGATCACGAATGCTTGTTCTTGTAGTAGGAACCACCATCTCTGTAGGGATCACTGATTCTGCTCCAAATACCAAAGAGAATGGAGTTTGGCCAGTAGCATTCATGGGAGTTGTCCTATTAGCCCAAAGTACATAAGGTAGTTCTTCTGTCCATTTTCCTTTCTTGGATCCAAGCTTTTTCTTCAAATTGTTGATGATGATCTTGTTGGATGATTCTGCCTGACCATTAGCTTGTGGGTGGACTGGTGTTGATGTTATCATCTTAATCCCCCAGCTGTCACAAAAGTTAGTAGTTCTATTCCCAATAAATTGGGATCCATTATCACAAACAATTTCAGAAGGGATACCAAATCTAGTAATAATGTTTCTTTTAATAAAGGATATCACTTCTTTTTCTCTGACTTGAGCAAAGGCTTCAGCCTCTATCCACTTGGAGAAGTAATCAGTCATAGCAAGCAAGAATACTTTTCCACCAGGTGCCTTAGGAAGCTTACCGACTATATCCATTCCCCATCTCATAAATGGCCAAGAAGAGGATAAAGGATGCAAGAGTTCTGCTGGTTGGTGAAGGATATTACTATGTCTCTGACAAGGATCACACTTCTTGGCATATTCCACAGCATCCTTCTTCATAGTAGGCCAATAGTATCCTGCCCTCAGGATCCTTGAGAATAATGCCCTGCCCCCAGTGTGGTTTCCACAATCTCCTTCATGGAAATCCTTTAGGACTTCTTGGATTTCAGGATTCTCAATGCATCTTAAATATGGTCCTGCAAGAGATCGTTTATACAACACATTATTCAATATTGTAAATTGAGATACCTTGATTTTGAAAGCCCTAGGGTTTTCTCCTGTAGGAATCTCTCCATGTTGTATGTATCTCATGATTGGAAGGATCCATGATCCTGGATGAGATTGAGTATCCTCACTAGGGATGATTGCAGAATCCTCTCCTATCTCCATGGCTACATGATCCACGATAGCAGGGGTCAGGATGTGGATAATAGGGATCTTGATATCCTCCGGGATCTTTAAGGATGATCCTAGATTGGCTAATGCATCAACCTCTGCATTCTCTTCCCTTGGTACCTGTGTCAAACTAAAGGAAACAAAAGAGAGTGCCAATTCTTTGACTATCTCTAAATATTTGATTAGCTTTTCACCTTTAACAGCATAGGATCC
Source organism: Helianthus tuberosus (assembly GCA_030545235.1). Lineage (NCBI taxonomy): Eukaryota > Viridiplantae > Streptophyta > Magnoliopsida > Asterales > Asteraceae > Helianthus > Helianthus tuberosus. The sequence continues at coordinate 69,336,976 of CM060406.1, forward strand.
ATTAAAGTGATTAGTAATTAATAATGAATCTACATGTACCTCAACATACCTGATCCTCATATGCTTGGCAATTTGCAAACCAGCTATCAAGGCTTCATATTCAGCCTCATTATTGGTAGTTTGAAATTCACAAGCTATGGAGTCGGGTATTATGTCCCCCTGTGGCGATTTTAGTAGTATTCCAAGCCCTGTTCCTTTAACTTTAGAAGCACCATCAGTGAAGAGTATCCAAGGATCCTTAGTTTCTTCTAGCTGTTGGACCTCTAACTCAGCTTCCTTTTGCAAGTCACTACTAAAATCTGCCACAAAGTCAGCTAAGGCTTGAGATTTGATGGCAGTCCTTGGTTCATATCTTATATCATATGCACTAAGCTTCACTGCCCACTTAGCCATCTTTCCTGACATTTAAGGTTTCCTGAGAACATTCTTAATTGGGAAATTAGTTTTAACAATAATGGCATGAGTTTCAAAATAATGTCTTAACTTAGTAGATGCCATAATTAACGCAAGGATAAGTTTTTCTAAATGTGAATACATGGATTCAGCATCAAGCAAACTCTTACTTACATAATAGACAGGATGTTGTGTACCTTCGTGATCCTTAACAAGGACCGCACTTACTGCTTTAGAGGATACCGCTAAATACAACGATAATATATCCCCTTTCTCTTGTTTCATCAAGGCAGGGGCTGAGGATAGGTAATCCTTAAGAGCTTTGAGGGCACTTTCATGCTTCTCAGTCCATTCAAATTTTTTGTTCTTCCTCAGGATGTCATAGAATTCCTTGCACTGTCCTGAGGATTTGGATATGAACCTGTTCAAGGCTGCGATCCTGCCTGTCAATCTTTGCACATCCTTGGCATTGGCAGGAGATTTGATATTCACAATAGCCTTAATCTGCTCCGGACTTGCTTCAATGCCCCTCTTTGTCACCATATACCCTAAGAATTTACCTGCCTTAACACCAAAATGACACTTGGAAGGATTTAGTTTCATATTGAATTTATCAAGGATATTGAATGCTTCCTTCAAGTCTTTAAGGTGATCCTCAGCTTTCTTGGACTTAACCACCATGTCATCTATATTGACTTCCATAGTGTGTCCAATTTGTTCCTTGAACATCATATTGACTAGCCTTTGATAAGTAGCACCTGCATTCCTTAGTCCAAATGGCATAACAATATTACAATATATACCAGTTGGGGTCATAAAGGCTGTATCCTCTTGATCAGATGGTTCCATCTGAATTTGTTGAAATCCAGATGAAGCATCCATAAAAGTCAACAACTCATGACCCGCGGTAGCATCCACCATGGAGTCAATGTGGGGTAATGGGAAAGGATCCTTGGGACATGCCTTGTTTAAATCAGTAAAATCGACACATACCCTCCACTTTCCATTTTTCTTTTGAACAACAACCACCTTGGATACTTAACCTCTCTTATCATACCTGCCCGTAGTAGTTTGTCTACCTCTTCCTGGATAATAGCATTCCTTTCAGGTACAAACTTCCTCCTCTTCTGATGTCACACCCTGGCTTTGCGGAAGCGTGGTTAATTTTGGTGTGACTTCTTAATACCATAGCTTAACCATAACAAAGCTATATGAAATAAAATCATGCAAGATCATCCATTTGATTAAGTTTTAAAAACCAAATACAACAACATTGTCTTAACAATCACAAACATCAACATGACATAAACACAGTTTAAGGATTGTGACTTGTCCAGGAAAGAGTCACATTCCCCAAACCCGGATGACCTCGTAACTAGTGCAGCGGGAAAACGTGTCATACCGCGCCAGATCCTTTAATTTCCTGAAATACATGTAAGTTGAAAAATCAACAATAATGTTGAGCGAGTTTATGTGTTTAGTTTGTGCGCGCGAATAAACCTTTGTAATCATTGCAAGTATGAATGTTTTGTAAACTCTGGTATGAAAGCAAATAAGGAAACATATCAGTTATTGTGTATCCACATGGTCCAACCTGCGGGCGCATGGGGGGGGGGAATAGGACAAGGTCACCACATGGTCCAACCTGCGGGCGCATGGGTGGTGTTACGACAAGGTCACCACATGGTCCAACCTGCGGGCGCATGGGTGGTGTTAAGACGGGGTCACCACATGGTCCAACCTGCGGGCGCATGGGTGGTGTTAAGACAAGGTCACCACATGGTCCAACCTGCGGGCGCATGGGTGGTGTTTGTTATGCTCAAATAGGCCTATCACTCGTATCCCTCGATCGTACTATGAGGACTAATGTTCTTAAGGTTTCACCTACCCAATCACATAACCTAACAGTTCCTTCCTTAGCTGACCATGCCATGTAAGAAACATTCGTAATCATAGTAACATGTATTTCACCCCCGCAGTTAAAAACTGAAAACAGTTAAGAGAAAAGGGGGACATGAACTCACAGTGAAGCGTCTCTACCAAGTATCTCCTGCTCACGCAGCTGTGCGACGACCTACAGGTGCTAATTTCTATTAGACGGACGGCCGTGCCTTAGCTTTATAGTTTAGGTCTTTGGGAAATAGTTAGACAACTATTTCGTGTTTACATTCTGTATATACTTGGTAGTTAATCTCCTTCCCAAGGATGGGGGATTCAATACATGTGCGTTCAAATTATATCATTAAGTCTCACTTAATATATGTATCTATTTCCAATTTCCCATAATCTTTCTCCAATAATACGTTGTTAAAATACGCGTTCATAAATATTTCCGTAAGTGCGTCAGTTACGTTTTAACAATCGTGTGGTAATATGATTACCGGTGTAACTTATATATTTATGGTGAAAGCGTTCGTATTATTTTGGATTCGTTAACGTTCGAAAATATTATTTTTACTCTTAAAATAATATTTATGTATTTTCACAAAATAATCATAAACAGTGTGTGAAAAATATATATTTATCACGTTAAATTTTGTGAAAATCCCACCTCCGAATATTTAGTAAATAAAGTCATGGCGAAATTCATATTTCGAAAACATGTCAGAAATAATTCTAACACTTGTAGTGTAAATAGTTCTAAGTGTTAGGTTTTTAGAAAAATTTCGCCAGAGTTTCCTCTGTAACTGGAGGTGGCCACGCTTTCAAGCGTATCATTTTCTTTAACAAATCAGCTCAACAATTTTCTTTATTTGATCAGAACAACTTTCATCACAACAACTAATCAACATATGTGTAAATTGCTAAAAATTACATGAACTTGCAATTTTTCCCAAAACTGTGGTGTAAACCCCTTAAATTTAGTAGATCTCCATATAAGGTAATTTGATCTTGTAAAAACCTCATTTTTAGAGAAAATCCATCTTTACAACTTTCCGTCATCTTTTACAAAAACTGTTATTTTGTCGGATCTTTTCATGTCACAAGTGTTTACACACTTGTGGTTTATAAAAATCATGCTTGTTAGTGTCAGATCTATCTTTTAAAATACATGATTTCTTTGATACGTGGTTCTTTGAAAATACCACTTGCAGATACGTAGATCTGCTAGTTTTTAAACACAATTTCACAAGTAAAACTCTTTTACACAAGTTCATGATTCGCGTGTGGTAGAGTTTCACCTTTTAACCCTTGTATTATTCAAAACAAGCTTATGTTAAGATCCATGATCTTACCAAACCGGGTTAAACGATGATCCGAGCTACCACATCATAGATCAGGCCTAAATAATCATACATTTCGAATACTACATCATTTACACAACATATGAGTTATTATCCACCATTTTTAGTGTTTTTAGTAGACTTTTGTGCTTCATCTTGTAAGATTACGAGTTTTAGCCGTTACATATCATTTTAACCACTTCAAAATAGTTCGAGAAGGTGATTCAAGTAACTTACTACTAGCTCGAGGCTAGGGAAGAAACTAGTCGAAAAACAGGTGGTTAATAGCGACGTAGAGGGGTCCTTGGCAATCCGCAAGCACCGGGCTTCCTCGTATGTGATCCTTCACCCTTGGTTGTATATTAAATTGTAAGATGGAAATAAAAAAAAAAAAAGATGGTGGGTATGTGAGTGCTCACGGCCGAATGTTCAAGAGGAGGGAAGAGAGAGTTGATTTTTTTTTATGTGGTGTGATGAATGAAATGCTTGACCCATCATACTTTCTTATAGCCCATTTCTCCTAATTGTCCATTGGTTACCATGTAGTGTAGATATTTGACCAATCTCAATATAATAATCGAAAAAATGTGAGGTTGTCCCCTTGGGGAAATCCAATCGGTTGGGTGGGGTACTACATAGTTCAATTTCAACTAATGAATTAATCACTAGTTATTTTAATTAGGTACTTGAATTATGTTACTAATGTGTAGTGATTTATAATGGGGGCTAGGGTATTCGGGGACCCTAACTGGCTCAGAAAAGAAAAACAATGTCAATGACAATATTTTTTTTATGTCTCGGGTTAAGTCCGGTTGTACGGTTGGATATTACTCCGTTAAAGCGCTAAATAAATATATAAAGTGTCGTTAATATTATTTTTAGTGCCACAATTTGTTCCCGACATTTTGGAAGGTGTCTAGTAATATTTTCTCATGTTTTGGCACTTTACTAGTTAGCTTAATGCTGAATTTTTGTATTAAAGTGCAGAATTTTTGTACTCAAAGTACGTTTTAGGCACATCCAGTTATTGTGACTTATTCCTAGAGACGCAGTTCTACAACCATTGTATCCCTACACTCACCACTTAGTGTAGCAAAATATTTCAGGCTCTTACAGGCCTTAGAGGCAGTGTTTGCCTGACGCTGGCTTTATCCGCATGTTCAATAGGTTATCCGTTATAGTGCTACTGTGCTTTTTGTGCATCATGGTTGTCACTAGGGTTCAGCATGTAAATAATGTAGTGACGATAAGTAAAGTATGATGCAAGTAAGTACATGTATCAGATATCAAGTAGCAGTTCATCAGCTAGTTCAAAAAAGCACAGTAATTAAGTAGTAATTAATCATTAGTTAAGTTGTACGGATACCTGGTTTAGTGCGGGTTGTCACATTCTCCCCCCGTTAAATAAATTTCATCCCGAAATTTAAGTTCTGCTTGTAGATGCAGGGTTCTAAAAAAAAGGTGGGGGTATTTCTCTTTCATCCGGTCCTCACGTTCCCAGGTGTATTCAGGACCATGTCTGGCATTCCAACGAACTTTGACGAGCTTGACACTGCTCCGGCGGGTCTTGTTTACTTTCCAATCCGTAACCTCAACCGGTTCTTCAACGAAGTGGAGCGTGTCGTCAACATGAATCTCGTCGGTGGGAATGGCAACGGTGACTTGAGTTGGACCTTTCTTTAGATTGGATACATGAAATGTATCGTGAACACCATTTAGTTCAGCAGGTAGGTCCAACTTGTATGCTACTAGTCCTATTCTTTCCAGAATTCTGAAGGGACCAATGTAGCGCGGATTTAACTTCCCACGCTTTCCGAAGCGTGCCACCCCTTTCCAGGGCGAAACTTTCAATAACACCATTTCTCCAACTTGGAAATCCACATGTTTCCGGTTTGGATCCGCATAGGCCTTCTGTCTGTGGCGAGCTGCTTCGATGCGTTTAAGAATCTGCGCGATCTTGTCTGTCGTCTCTTGGATGATTTCGGGATCAGCAAGCTGCCTATCACCTGCGTCAGCCCAGCATAGGGGTGATCGACACTTGCGTCCGTAAAGGGCTTCGAATGGCGCGACACCAATACTGGTGTGGTAGCTGTTGTTGTATGAAAATTCGACCAAAGGCAAATGTTTGTCCCAGCTACCGCCCAAATTCATAACACACGCCCTTAGCATGTCTTCCAAAGTCTGTATCGTTCGCTCGCTCTGGCCGTCAGTTTGCGGATGAAACGCAGTGCTCAGATTCAATTGTGAGCCAAAGGCTTCTTGGAAGGATTGCCATATCCTTGACACAAACCTTCTGTTTCTATCAGAGATGATTGAGAGAGGCACTCCATGACGTGCAACGATCTCTCTCATGTAAATTTCAGCCAATTTGCTCGTATTATCCTTCTCTCTGATAGGTAAGAAGTGTGCTGACTTCGTTAATCGATCCACTATCACCCAGATAGTGTCATGGCCTCTTGGCGTTTTTGGCAATTTTGTAACAAAATCCATTGAGATTTGTTCCCATTTCCACTTGGGAATCTCAGGTTGTTGCAGAAGTCCTGAAGGCTTCTGGTATTCCGCTTTAACCTTAGCGCAAGTTAAACATTTGCTCACGTAAACAGCGACATCGCCTTTCATTCTAGGCCACCAATAATAATCTTTGAGATCCTGGTACATCTTATCCGCTCCAGGATGGATAGAGTACCGTGATTTGTGAGCTTCATCAAAAATAACTTTCCTCAAACCACCAAACAGAGGAACCCAAATCCTTTTCTCGAAGCATAATGTTCCTTCCTCGTTTGGTACCAGTAGCTTCTCCATCCCACGGAGATATTCTTCTCCAAGGTTTCCTTCTTTGAGGGCTTCTTTCTGCGCGGTACGAGTGCGCAAGGAAAGATCGGTTCGGATAATCATTTCCAGAGCTCTAACCCTTATGGGTTTGATTCTCTCTTTACGACTTAGGGCATCGGCGACTACATTCGCCTTCCCTGGATGATACTTTATCTCGCAGTCGTAGTCGTTCAGCAACTCATCCCATCGTCTTTGCCTCATATTCAACTCTTTCTGGTTGAATATATGCTGTAGGCTCTTGTGATCTGTAAAGATTGTACACTTCGTACCATAAAGGTAGTGTCTCCAGATCTTTAAAGCAAAAACCACTGCGCCGAGCTCCAAATCGTGTGTGGTATAGTTCTTTTCATGCGCTTTCAACTGACGCGATGCGTAAGCAATAACCTTTTGGCGTTGCATCAACACACAACCCAATCCTTGACGCGATGCGTCGCAGTATACCACAAAATCATCAGTACCTTCTGGTAGAGCTAAAATTGGCGCGTTACAAAGCTTATCCTTCAATATCTGAAACGCTTCATCCTGTTTGATTTCCCAATCAAACTTCTTATCCTTCTGCGTGAGGAGCGTCAATGGTTGAGCGATCTTTGAAAAATTCTCAATGAATCTTCGGTAATAACCAGCCAACCCCAAGAATTGCCGAATCTCGGTTGGCGTCTTTGGCGTTTCCCAATCCTTGATCGCCTCGATCTTGGTTGGATCCACGTGAATTCCATCTCCATTTACCACATGCCCAAGGAATTTCACCTCTCGTAGCCAAAACTCACACTTAGAGAATTTGGCATACAGCTGTTCCTTCTTCAGCAGCTCTAGAATGGCTGTAAGATGCTGCTCGTGTTCAGCCTTCGTCTTTGAATAAATTAAAATGTCATCGATGAATACAATCATGAACTTGTCCAAGTACGGCTTGCAAACTCTATTCATCAAGTCCATAAAGACTGCAGGTGCGTTTGTCAAACCATACGTCATAACAAGGAACTCGTAGTGTCCATAACGAGTTCTGAAGGCTGTCTTTGGGATACTCTCCCCTTGCATCCTTAACTGTTGGTATCCAGATCGAAGGTCGATCTTTGAATAAAAGCTTGAACCTTGCAGTTGGTCGAATAGATCATCAATCCTTGGCAGAGGATATCTATTCTTGATCGTCAGCTTGTTCAGCTCCCGGTAGTTGATGTTTATTTGAAAATCATCATCCTTCTTTTTGACGAGTAGAAATGGGGTTACCCCAAAAGGGAATTTTGGTCTGTTATCTTCCTTCTCTACCCATTTCTAAAACTTCTCTGTCAATCCTTGCATCTCCGAAAATGTAAGTTGCTACGATGTAACGACTACGGGTGCAGTGCCCGGAATTAAATCGACGCGGGATTCGACTAGTCGTTGAGGAGACGATTCCGGCAAGTCTTCGAGGAAGACTTCGGGGTATTCTCCAATCACAGGGATATCTTCGAGTTTTGGTTCTTTGGCTTCTTCTTCCACGACATGAGCCAAGAATACATCACATCCTTTGTGCGAAAATTTTTGTGTCTTCTTTGCCTGATAATCCGTAGGAGCGTATCTTGCTCCATGAATCACAATCATTTCTCCGTTCGTCGTCGGGGCGCGGATGACAATCTCCGCCGGGTTGTTCGACAATCAGTCCATCCCAATTATCACATCGAAGCTTCCGTTAGGCTTGTTCTATCGAGAACTGGGTATCTAGGTTACTTACTACTAAAACAACTATATTTTCTGAAGCTAAAATTTGACAATACTGTCAAATAGAGCATAACATTAACTATTATGAGACGTACCGATATCCACGCTTGGATTCTATCCCCGCTGTTGGGCTTTCATCCACGTGCCTGAGTGTTCTTAGGGCAATACTTCCTGAAATGCCCCACATCACCGCAATTAAAACATGCTTGGCCACAGTCTTGATTGTCAGCTTCCCTGCCTTGATAGTTGTTGTCGTCGTTATTTCCTCCGCGATTTCCGTTACCATCTTGACCTCTATTTCCATGTTTAGTACCTTGCCGACACGTTTCCTTGACATGTCCCACCTTGCCACAGTTACCACATTTTCCATATCTACATCGCCCGTTATGGGGTCGTCGACAGTTGTCGCACTTTGGTAGGATACCCGTGTACTCTTTTCTCTTTTTGGCCTTGTCGTTGCTACTCGACTGGGTACCCTGTTTGAAATTTGCCAACTTCCTCTTGTTGTCCCCAGATGACTCTACATGAGTCTCCTTCTTCTCCTCAGAGGTTGAAAATTTGTTCATCCTGACTGCCTCTTCCGTCAAGGCTATACTTAGATTGATGGCCTCAGTGATTGTCGCAGGCTTGGAGGAGGTTACCATGCTTATGATTTGAGGAGCTAAACCCCAAATGAAGCACTCGATTCGCTTGTATTCTGGTGTAACCATGTAAGGAACGATACGCGATAGAACTTGGAACTTCTCCACATACTCAACTATTTTTGGACCTTCCATCTTCAAGTTCCAGAACTCAGTTTCTACCTTCTGGCTTTCTGTTCTCGAACAGTACTTTTTATGCATTAGCTCTTTCAGCTCGTCCCATGATAAAGCATACGCAGCAGCCTCGCCCATTGTCTGAACCTGAAGTTTCCACCATGACAGAGCCCCATCTTGGAACAGCCCGGAAATGTACGTGACCTGATCACTTGGGGCGCATTTGCTCGCACGCAAAACAGTGTCCGTCTTCTCAATCCAGCGTACGAAGGTTACGGCACCCCCAGTGCCGTCAAAATGTAGGGGCTGGCAGCCTAAGAACTGCTTGTAAGTGCAGCCGTTGGGTGGGTTATTTCCTGAGGTACCTCCATTGCGCTCGGAGTGATGGGCCTCGTATTGTGCGATGACTGCAGCAATGATTCCCTGAAGTTCCGCCTCGTTGGTGGGTATGCGTACATCCCGTCTTGGAGGCATCTTCTGAATGATGATCGTATGGGTCAGGTCATAGTAAGTAAAGTGTACGTAAGGATACAACAATATCAACACATAACATCTCATGTTATAAATAAATCAATCACATAATATCTCATGTTATAAATTAATCACCCATATTGATAGCCTCTGCAATGGTTGAGGGCTTCGAGGTAGTAACCATACCCCTGATCTGGGGTGCAAGTGTCCAAATGAATCGTTCAATCCTTTTGAACTCCGGTTTGACTAAGTAGGGGGGGCGACCCTAGATAAGTCGTGCGATTGCTGGACAAGTTCAGGAATTTCTGGTTCGTCCATTTTCAAATTCCTGAACTCCACCTCAAGCTTCTAAATTCCAGTCCTAAAACAACATTTCTTCTCAATCGTTTCCTTGAGCTCGTCCCAGCTCAGTGCATAAGCAGCGTCTGTGCCAAGGGTCTGAACCTGGAGGTTCCATTAAGAGAGTGTGCCATCTAGAAATATCCCCGAGATATAGGTAACACTCTGTTGGGGCGAACAGTTACTCATTCTTAGAATGGAATCGGTCTTTTCGGACCAACGAACAAATGCAACGGCGCCTCCTGTTCCGTCAAAGTTCAAAGGCTTGCAGTTCAGGAACTGTTTATAGGTGCAGCCAGTTGGAGGGTTATTTCCAGTAATGCCATCGTTGTACTTAGAGCGGAGGGCTTCATGTCGTGCATTTATCTGTGAGATGCGTTTTTGCAGCTCGGCTTCTGTCCTTGGCAACGTACTGGTGTTTGTGTCGCGTCTGGGTGACATTCCCTTTTGTCGAAGTGGTGTGAAGCGGGTTAGACAACGTTTCAATTGTCTATGAGGTGTATATAGCAACATAAGCCATCATGAAGTCACCTAATTTCACACGCAAATATACTCAATGTATGAGTGGGGAAATAAATTTCTGAGCCTTCACATAGGCTTGCCAATTTGGCTTGTTGCTTGTAATGGAATGAACTCGAGGCTACATCGCCTCGCCTTGGTCATTCGTGTTTTAGATATTTCCTGCTACATTGGTTTTCATTAGCTTGACCCGCAGAGTCCACCAGGATTTATGTGCACTACAAGTCGTTATTACGTGGGCCCCCATAATAATAAATTGTCTTGCATAGTTACCCCAAATTTTCTCTCGTCCAAGCAGATGATCAATCAAGGAGCAACAGCAGGTGCATCGGCATGAACAGGGTCATGCTACAATGCGGGGTCAGGAGCAACGCCTGGCTCAGGGGCCACGGCTGGCTCCGGATCAAAAACTCCAACTCAAGATCAGCTGGATCAATAAACACAGGGGGTTACAGGATCCTCCAAGGGCTGGTCCAAGTGTATGAACTCAAGGTCATGGTCTGGATCAACACTGGTGGAAAAGCAGGATCAGCCTCACTATCGTGATCAAACTCAAACCTGTAGGCGGGATCCGGTGCAGCTGCATTCCCTGTATGTGCGAAGATGCGGATGTCAGAAACTCAAATGAGTCTGGGATAGGGGAATGGACATGAGTTTCCCCTACAGGAGCGTCCGCATGCAGTAGTCTAATACCAGCAACAATAGGGTCCTGCCCTCGAATGGGTCCTCCTCTAGTAGGTCGTTATCGTCGTTAGAGGCCACGTTGGGGGGGGCATATCATCAACAGGATAAGCGGCAAGGGGGCACAGGAGCAGGGATCACCGCGAGTGGAAAACTCCCAACAAGATGGCCATCAGTAGGCTCTGCTACGACTTCAGGCAGCGCAAAAAGGGCTGAAAGTCGTCATTGTCTGTGCCGGTAGTATCAGAAATGTACACCTCGTGCTGCGATGGAACTATGTCGTCTGATACTATGGCCATGGGATTCGTAGTGTCCATCTTTCTAGTATATGATGAAAGCATGATGTTTGTAACACAAACGCATATACGTATAATAATCAATCATATAATCATATAATCACATAAGTCACCAAGCATTCAAATCATTCTCCTAGTCCCACTGGCCAAATTCCTCCCAGTCTCTAAGACTGCTCTATCCTCCACCTCGACCACTTAGATCGAGCCTCGGTCCCCTTGACCGAGCCTCAGCCTTCATGACTGAGCCTACTCTTCCTAGTATCACTAGCCAACTACCTCGGTCACCTAGACCGAGCCTCGATCCTCCAGACCGAGCCTCAGCCCTCCAGGCTGAGCCTATAATAAATCAACGTGCTCAACTACCTCGGTCACCTAGACCGAGCCTCGATCCTCCAGACCGAGCCTCAGCCCTCCAGGCTGAGCCTATAAATAATAAAATGCGCTCAACATTTGTTTGTAAAAAGTTTTGGATCTGGACTTAAGTGGTATGCAGTAAAATGTTTTCGTGAGAGCCCTAGTGATCATAGTCTAGACTCGAGAAAGAATCCTAGTTTGCTATGATCAGAGCTCTGATACCAAGCTGTCACACCCTGGCTTTGCGGAAGCGTGGTTAATTTTGGTGTGACTTCTTAATACCATAGCTTAACCATAACAAAGCTATATGAAATAAAATCATGCAAGATCATCCATTTGATTAAGTTTTAAAAACCAAATACAACAACATTGTCTTAACAATCACAAACATCAACATGACATAAACACAGTTTAAGGATTGTGACTTGTCCAGGAAAGAGTCACATTCCCCAAACCCGGATGACCTCGTAACTAGTGCAGCGGGAAAACGTGTCATACCGCGCCAGATCCTTTAATTTCCTGAAATACATGTAAGTTGAAAAATCAACAATAATGTTGAGCGAGTTCATGTGTTTAGTTTGTGCGCGCGAATAAACCTTTGTAATCATTGCAAGTATGAATGTTTTGTAAACTCTGGTATGAAAGCAAATAAGGAAACATATCAGTTATTGTGTATCCACATGGTCCAACCTGCGGGCGCATGGGGGGGGAATAGGACAAGGTCACCACATGGTCCAACCTGCGGGCGCATGGGTGGTGTTACGACAAGGTCACCAGATGGTCCAACCTGCGGGCGCATGGGTGGTGTTACGACAAGGTCACCACATGGTCCAACCTGCGGGCGCATGGGTGGTGTTAAGACGGGGTCACCACATGGTCCAACCTGCGGGCGCATGGGTGGTGTTAAGACAAGGTCACCACATGGTCCAACCTGCGGGCGCATGGGTGGTGTTTGTTATGCTCAAATAGGCCTATCACTCGTATCCCTCGATCGTACTACGAGGACTAATGTTCTTAAGGTTTCACCTACCCAATCACATAACCTAACAGTTCCTTCCTTAGCTGACCATGCCATGTAAGAAACATTCGTAATCATAGTAACATGTATTTCACCCCCGCAGTTAAAAACTGAAAACAGTTAAGAGAAAAGGGGGACATGAACTCACAGTGAAGCGTCTCTACCAAGTATCTCCTGCTCACGCAGCTGTGCGACGACCTACAGGTGCTAATTTCTATTAGGCGGACGGCCGTGCCTTAGCTTTATAGTTTAGGTCTTTGGGAAATAGTTAGACAACTATTTCGTGTTTACATTCTGTATATACTTGGTAGTTAATCTCCTTCCCAAGGATGGGGGATTCAATACATGTGCGTTCAAATTATATCATTAAGTCTCACTTAATATATGTATCTATTTCCAATTTCCCATAATCTTTCTCCAATAATACGTTGTTAAAATACGCGTTCATAAATATTTCCGTAAGTGCGTAAGTTACGTTTTAACAATCGTGTGGTAATATGATTACCGGTGTAACTTATATATTTATGGTGAAAGCGTTCGTATTATTTTGGATTCGTTAACGTTCGAAAATATTATTTTTACTCTAAAAATAATATTTATGTATTTTCACAAAATAATCATAAACAGTGTGTGAAAAATATATATTTATCACGATAAATTTTGTGAAAATCCCACCTCCGAATATTTAGTAAATAAAGTCATGGCGAAATTCATATTTCGAAAACATGTCAGAAATAATTCTAACACTTGTAGTGTAAATAGTTCTAAGTGTTAGGTTTTTAGAAAAATTTCGCCAGAGTTTCCTCTGTAACTGGAGGTGGCCACGCTTTCAAGCGTATCATTTTCTTTAACAAATCAGCTCAACAATTTTCTTTATTTGATCAGAACAACTTTCATCACAACAACTAATCAACATATGTGTAAATTGCTAAAAATTACATGAACTTGCAATTTTTCCCAAAACTGTGGTGTAAACCCCTTAAATTTAGTAGATCTCCATATAAGGTAATTTGATCTTGTAAAAACCTCGTTTTTAGAGAAAATCCATCTTTACAACTTTCCCTCATCTTTTACAAAAACTGTTATTTTGTCGGATCTTTTCATGTCACAAGTGTTTACACACTTGTGGTTTATAAAAATCATGCTTGTTAGTGTCAGATCTATCTTTTAAAATACATGATTTCTTTGATACGTGGTTCTTTGAAAATACCACTTACAGATACGTAGATCTGCTAGTTTTTAAACACAATTTCACAAGTAAAACTCTTTTACACAAGTTCATGATTCGCGTGTGGTAGAGTTTCACCTTTTAACCCTTGTATTATTCAAAACAAGCTTATGTTAAGATCCATGATCTTACCAAACCGGGTTAAACGATGATCCGAGCTACCACATCATAGATCAGGCCTAAATAATCATACATTTCGAATACTACATCATTTACACAACATATGAGTTATTATCCACCATTTTTAGTGTTTTTAGTAGACTTTTGTGCTTCATCTTGTAAGATTACGAGTTTTAGCCGTTACATATCATTTTAACCACTTCAAAATAGTTCGAGAAGGTGATTCAAGTAACTTACTACTAGCTCGAGGCTAGGGAAGAAACTAGTCGAAAAACGGGTGGTTAATAGCGACGTAGAGGGGTCCTTGGCAATCCGCAAGCACCGGGCTTCCTCGTATGTGATCCTTCACCCTTGGTTGTATATTAAATTGTAAGATGGAAAAAAAAAAAAAGATGGTGGGTATGTGAGTGCTCACGGCCGAATGTTCAAGAGGAGGGAAGAGAGAGTTGATTTTTTTTTATGTGGTGTGATGAATGAAATGCTTGACCCATCATACTTTCTTATAGCCCATTTCTCCTAATTGTCCATTGGTTACCATGTAGTGTAGATATTTGACCAATCTCAATATAATAATCGAAAAAATGTGAGGTTGTCCCCTTGGGGAAATCCAATCGGTTGGGTGGGGTACTACATAGTTCAATTTCAACTAATGAATTAATCACTAGTTATTTTAATTAGGTACTTGAATTATGTTACTAATGTGTAGTGATTTATAATGGGGGCTAGGGTATTCGGGGACCCTAACTGGCTCAGAAAAGAAAAACAATGTCAATGACAATATTTTTTTTATGTCTCGGGTTAAGTCCGGTTGTACGGTTGGATATTACTCCGTTAAAGCGCTAAATAAATATATAAAGTGTCGTTAATATTATTTTTAGTGCCACAATTTGTTCCCGACATTTTGGAAGGTGTCTAGTAATATTTTCTAATGTTTTGGCACTTTACTAGTTAGCTTAATGCTGAATTTTTGTATTAAAGTGCAGAATTTTTGTACTCAAAGTACGTTTTAGGCACATCCAGTTATTGTGACTTATTCCTAGAGACGCAGTTCTACAACCATTGTATCCCTACACTCACCACTTAGTGTAGCAAAATATTTCAGGCTCTTACAGGCCTTAGAGGCAGTGTTTGCCTGACGCTGGCTTTATCCGCATGTTCAATAGGTTATCCGTTATAGTGCTACTGTGCTTTTTGTGCATCATGGTTGTCACTAGGGTTCAGCATGTAAATAATGTAGTGACGATAAGTAAAGTATGATGCAAGTAAGTACATGTATCAGATATCAAGTAGCAGTTCATCAGCTAGTTCAAAAAAGCACAGTAATTAAGTAGTAATTAATCATTAGTTAAGTCGTACGGATACCTGGTTTAGTGCGGGTTGTCACATATGATGTATAGGCTTGAATAACCTGTAAATGCCAAGCTTGTGAGTAATTATATCCTTAGATATACCTGTCATATCCCCATGCTTCCAGGCAAAGTGGTTTTCCTCCTCTTAAGGAAGGATACTAGATCCTGTTCAATGTCACTAAGGATCCCTGATCCTATAAAGACTATGGATTCAGGATCATGAGGATCCATAAGGATTTCCTTCACATCCTGCTCTCTTGCCTCCAAGACATCTCTTGGAGAATGCTTTAATTGCTATTGCTCCCTTGGTTTCGAGGCTGGTTTCATTGATGATGTGTAGCAATTCTTAGCTTCTTGCTGGTCACTTTCAATTTTCACCACCCCCCATGGACTAGGAAGCTTCACGCACTGATGATAAGTAGATGGGACTGCCTTCATGTCATGTATCCATGGCCTGCCAAGGATAACATTACAACAAGATAAGCAATCTATAACACAAAACTTTTGATAAGAATGGAGTCCTTCAATATAGATAGGGAGTTTGATGTCCCCCAATGTATTTTTGGTTTCCCCGCTAAATCCCACAAGTACTGAGGATCTTGGGACAATGTCTGATTCAGGAATGTTCAACTTCTTGAGGACATCAAGCTGAATGATATTCACTGAGCTTCCTCCATCTATAAGTATCCTGCGAACAAAATGATTAGAAATAAACAGGGTAATAACAAGACCATCATGATGAGGATCCTGAACATCAAGACGATCATCCTCATCAAAAGTTATGATCTTATCCTTGGTGACAGTGGAGGTCCAGATGGGTCTGTCTCCATTATCCATCTTGGTTTCCTTGGCATGTCTTTTGGCTGCTGAAAAGGAAGTACCACAAATGTCTGATCCACCGGATATGAAGTTTATAACTTGTGCATCTGCTGGAGGAACAGGAGCCTTGTCCGGGATCCTTTCAGGATCCTGGATCCTTGACTTCTTTCGTCCCAAAAGCTCCTTCAAGTGCCCCTTGCTTAACAAGTAACCAATTTCTTTTCTAAGTGCAATACACTCTTCAGTGAGATGCCCAAAATCCTCATGATATGCACACCACTTGGACTTGTCCTCTGTAGCAACTGGTTTATCACTTTTCCTTGGCCACCTAGCTTTCTCACCTAGATTCTGCATTGCAAGAATTAGTTCATTATTATCAACAGAAAAACTGTATTCAGAAATTGGAGGATAATCCTCATCATCCTCTTCTTGCTCTACTGCATGCACATTCTAGTTGTCAGACTTGTTGTAAGACTTGAACTTGTTATTCTTAAAGAAGGATCCTTGCTTCTCCTGTTTTGAGGATCCTGTCAATCTTTCCTGGATCCTTTTGTCATCCTCAAGACGGATGAACCTAAGGGCCCTGGTTCTTACTTCATCAAGATTCCTGCATGGGGTCATAACAAGATCATCATAGAACAATGAATCCCTAAGCAAACCCATTTTGAAGGCTTCTACAGCCGTAGCTATATCCAGGTTAGGGATATCTAAGGATTCTTTACTAAACTTAGTGATGTAATCTCTAAGTGATTCATTTTGACCTTGTGTTACCCTATATAGATCACTAGTTAATCGTTCAAATTTTCTACTACAAGAGAATTGTCTATTAAACAAATTAACTAGATTAGCAAATGAAGTAATAGAGTAAGGGGGAAGACTTAGCAGCCATTTAAGAGCAGATCCTGTGAGTGTGGATCCAAAACCCTTACATAGACATGCTTCTTTTAACCTCTCAGGAATTGGATTGATCTCCATCCTCTCCCTGTATTGAGCTACATGTTCCTCTGGATCCGTTGAACCATCATATAGCTTCATAGTTGGTATTTGGAACCTCTTGGGTATCTCAGCATCACAAATAGGTGGTGCAAAGCGAGATATCCTATGGCTACCATCTGCAATTTCAGGAATGGGTTTGACCACTCCCGGAACACTGGATATCATATCCTTAAGCTTCTGTAATTCCCTAGCCATAGCTTGATTGATACATGTATCCTACATAGAGCCATGGTTAGTGTTATATGAATTATTAAAAGTGTTACCTCCCACGGGATTCAAGTTTGGAATTGCCGATGTGAACCCATATTGACGGGGTTTCGGTATGATTGAAGGACCAGAGGAAGTAATGGTATGCATTGGTATGAAGTCTCCTTGATGAACATCCGAGCTTGGAGGCTGCATACTTCTTAAGAATCCTTGATCCTGAAAGTTGTTGGATCCTTGAAGCTGAGAGGATCCTTGAACCTGAAAGGATCCTGGAACCATAGAGAATCCTTGGGCCTGGGAGGATCCTTGGACCTGGGAGGATCCTTGGACCTGGGAGGATCCTTGGACTGTGTGCATTCCCAAATATCCTCCTGAGCTGACGAAGGATCCTTGATGCTGAAAAGAGGATCCCGATGGCTGAGAACAGGATCCTTGAGGCTGGAAGTGGGAGCCAAATGCTTGACTCATAGTTGCTGTTCCATAACGCCTTTCTGATGGACCACTTTGATACTGGATGCCCGGAACTGCCAATTGTAGGGTAGTTACAACCGGAGTGTCAAAATCCAATGACCTTGGTATCAGAGGAGAGTGATCCTCCACTGATTTCTTCTGTTTCTTGATATCACCAATCTCCTGGAGGATCCTATCGTTGGTTTTGTCCTGCTCTTGCATGCGATCCCATATTAGTCAAGCACGTGCGGAATAAAAAGGTAATATGCTCCAGGAATATCGCCAAGACCAAGTCCAAGCACGTACTCCTGCAAAACAACATCATATACAAGGCAGACAATCGTTAGTGTAAGGATCACTATGATGATCCTGGATCCTGATCCTACAATACTCTATGTGGATCACTAATTCAAACAGAATTGAGGATCCCTAAGCCCGACAGTAATTGAGGATCACTGATCTTTGGAAAATCCTCCCCTAACAGCTACCATCTGCGATTTCAGGAATGGGCTTAACCACTCCTGGAACACTGGATATCATATCCTTTAGCTTCTGTAGCTCCCTAGCCATAATTTGATTGATACCTGTATCATGCATAAAGCCATGGTTAGTATTGTAAGAATTATTCAAGGTGTTACCTCCCGGAGGATTCAAGTTTGGAATCCCAGATGTAAATCTATATTGACGAGATTCTGGTATGATGGAAGGACCAGAAGTAGCAATGGTCTGCATTGGAATGAAGTCTCCTTGATGAACATCTGAACTTGGGGATTGTACACTTCTTAAGAATCCTTGATCCTGAAAGATGTTGGATCCTTGAACCTGGAAGGAGGATCCTTGAACCTGAGAGGATCCTTGAACCTGTGAGGATCCTTGGACCTGAGAGGATCCTTGGACCTGAGAGGATCCTTGGACCTGAGAGGATCCTTGAACCTATGAGTATCCTTGGACTTGTGAGGATCCTTGGACCGTGTACGTTCCCATATATCCTCCTGGGCTGACAAAGGATCCCTGATGCTGGAAAGAGGATCCTGAAGGCTGAAAGTGAGAGCCAAAAGCCTGACTCATAGTTGTTCCATAACATCTTCCCAATGGTCCACCCTGATACTGGATATCCGGAGCTGCAGATTGCTGGACAGTCATAGCTAGAGTGTCGAAATCCAATGACCTTGGTATCAGAGGAGATTGATCCTCCCCCGATCTCTTCTGTTTCTTGATATCACCAATTTCCCGGAGGATCCTTTCATTGGTTTTGTCCTGCTCTTGTATGTGATCCCTCATCTGCAAAATCAAAGTAAAAATATCATTATTAGTAGGATTAGAAGAAATAGAAGAAGTTGGTGGTTTTGGAAAAATGGGGCTTTGTCTCTTTGCGGCATTTTCAGCATTCTTCTGGGATCCAGAAGGTGGTGGAGGCAAAGGTGGAACGCCCTGTGAAGAACTCATTGCCGGCATTGAACTTGAAGTGCTCTTTGCTGAAGAAGCCATCTGCTTGGTTATAATGGACCGAAATGATCACAAAAATAAAAATTTCTTAGGAATGAAGCACCAATTGCCCCACGGTGGGCGCCAAACTGTTTTGGTCAAAAATCAAGCAAGGATAATGCAACCAAATCTTTTGTTGTGAGGTGTGATGCTTGAATCTACAAACAATTGTATGAACAATTTGCAAATCAAATAAAGAGGTGACACAAGGATTTATACGAGGAAAAAGCCCTTGATCAAGAATTGATCTCCGGCATAAAAAACCTCGGGTGATGGAAACTACCGATCACCAACTAAGATTAATCAAAAGGTTGTTACAACTCGGGATGATAACAAGCTTGTTACAAGGATCACTAGTGTGTAAAAGTGCAAGAGTGTATAAAATCGTCAAGTAAACTGCCGAGAGCTGTTCGAGAGTGTGTGTTTTTGCTAAATTAGCCAAGTGTTCTCACTCAAGCTTGTTATCCCCTATTTAAAATTAGAAATAACTAAACTAACTATCCGCTAATCACGCTGGCTTCCCACGATCTCCATAACGTTCACAAGAGCCAAGCACGTGCGGAATATTGAGGGAATATGCTCCACGAATATAGGCAAGACCAAGTCCATGCACATACTCCTGCAAAACAAACTTACGCATAATGAAGACAATCGTTAGTACAAGGATAACAATAAGGATCCTGAATCCTGATCCTGCAACACCTACTGAGGATCCTTAATTCAAACAGAATTCATGATCCTGGCAGTACATGAGGATCCATGATCCTTAGGATTGGAAAATCCTCCCCTAACACTTGCTATGACTGATTACTTATCCAAGTGGATAGAAGCTGAAGCTTTTGCTCAAGTCTGAGAAAAAGAAGTGATATCCTTTATTAAAAGAAACATTATTACCAGATTTGGTATCCCTTCTGAAATTGTTTGTGATAATGGATCCCAATTTATTGGGAGTAGAACTACTAACTTTTGTGACAGCTGGGGGATTAAGATGATAACATCAACACCAGTCCACCCACAAGCCAATGGTCAGGAAGAATCATCCAACAAGATCATCATCAACAACTTGAAGAAGAAGCTTTGATCCAAGAAAGGAAAATGGGCAGAAGAACTACCTTATGTGTTATGGGCTGATAGGATAACTCCCAAGAATGCTACTGGCCAGACTCCATTTTCTTTAGTGTTTGGGGCAGAATCAGTGATCCCTACAGAGATGGTGGTTCCTACTGCAAGAACAAGCATCCGTGATCCTGAAGGAAATGCTGAAAACTTGGTTCAAGACCTGGATACCATAGAAGAACTCAGGGATTTGGCAAGGATAAGAATGGCTAGTTATCAACAAAGGATGGCTAGAGCTTATAACAAGAATGTCAGGATCATGAAATTTCAAGTCGGTGATATGGTGTTAAGGAAAGCATTCCAAAATACCACCAATCCTGCTGATGGCAAGTTAGCACCAAAGTGGGAAGGTCCCTACCTTATTGAAGCTGAGGCAGGAAAGGGGGCATATCGATTATTAACAATGGAAGGAGATTTGCTACTAAGAGCTTGGAATGCTGTCCACTTGAAGAAATACTTCATGTAATAAGGATCCAGGAT
Organism: Helianthus tuberosus; assembly: GCA_030545235.1. Classification (NCBI taxonomy): domain Eukaryota; kingdom Viridiplantae; phylum Streptophyta; class Magnoliopsida; order Asterales; family Asteraceae; genus Helianthus; species Helianthus tuberosus. The sequence continues at coordinate 69,357,803 of CM060406.1, forward strand.
CCTTTGCTATATTCATGACCGATATCCTCGAAGGATCCTTAGAGGATAGATGATCCTCATTCTGGTAATGATCTAATTTCAATCTATTTAATTCTTTAATTATCTTATATACAAGGAGAAGGATCCTGGATCCTTTATCCTTCTTTCATTTAGTTCTGAGTTTTGCAGAAGATTGATATATCCTTAATGAAGGATCAAGTATCCACAGAAGTCTCCTAAGTTTTTGGGCTTGTCCCCAGTTTTTGGGCTTGTCCCCAGTATTTGGGCTTGTCCCCAGTATTTGGGCTTGTCCCCAGTTTTTTGGGCCTGTTCCCAGTATCGCCAGTACCGCACGATGATCCTGGTGCAGTTCAAGGCAATGGGACCAGTACCCGCTTTAGGGGCTGACAATTTCATTGTACTGGCTGTATTCAGGATCCTATGTATAATGGTAGACGTACCATACATCTGTTCCTAAGGTTTCTAACGTTTTCACGTTAGCTAAGGTTTTGGCATTTTCATGTCACTAAGTTTGGATAGTCGCCAGTGAGGGCCATACTCCAGTTTACATAAGATCCTTTGGGCTTGTCCCCAGTTTTTTGGGCTTGTCCCCAGTTTTTTGGGCTTATCCCCAGTATATTGGGCTTGTCCCCAGAATTGTTGGGCTTGTCCCCAGTTGCTAACTCTTCTCTTATGATTGGCTTAGTCCCAAGTTACATTCCATTTCAGGTTTTCGAAGCTGAACAACTAAGGATCCTTGATCCTAACCTTTTATTAAGGTTTGTCTTATGGTTATTTTGATTAAGAGTTTAGGATCCTAACTTGGATTCTCAGGTATGATCCTTGATCACTTTAATTTTATTCTTTATTTACCGAAGTGACCATTATTCATTGACAACAGGATACATGATCCTTGAGATACACCACTTTTTTGAGTTTTTCGATTATAGGATATTTGATCCTTGATTATATCCTAAACTTTTTGATATAATCTACTAAACTTTTGTTCTTAACTAATGAATTCAAGCAAAATGTATCATAACAATTGAAAGGTAAAGTATTCACAAATATAACAACACATGAGATAGCCAAAAGATTAAGGTTTTATTTATTTATCAAAAGTTAAACCCTTTAAAGGTTGTCAAAATTGCCAACCCAAGTTTCTACCAGCAAAACGAGGCCCGTCCACTTGTGGCAAAGGGTGTCCATATTAACGAGGTCTAAGTGCAGGAATAAAAAGACGGCAAGATCACAATGGCTTCATCCCCCAAACAGAGGATCCCTCCACCATTTGTAATCCTACCTATTGTCTGAAGGATCAGTGATCCTTAAACCTAATTACTATTGTTTAAGTACAGACCAACATTGTTTGAAAACATCATCAAACATTCAAAAACTTCCAAATCATAAAAAATGGGCTCCGGCCACGTCTAGATAAATCCATCATCGCCCATTGTTGCAGCCTACACCTTCGCTGCATCACCATCACCTCCAGCCTCTGCATCACCAGCCTGATCCTTCAACCCGCTGCCACTAGCCTCAATAGCCAGGACCTCTTCAGTCTCCTCTTCATCGTCCAGCTCAGCTAGCTTGGCCTTCCAGCCTTCTTGGTCCCAGGCAGTCCTGTCGAAGTTAGGATCCTCAGCCTCCTTCGCCATCTGAAGCTTGATCTTGAACATAGCAATGGCGGCAGAAAGATTAGCACCCTCCATCACTTCAGCCTTCTCATGATCAGCATTGATGTGGGCCATGACCAGCTGCTTTTTCGCCAAGTTAAGCTCCTTCTTGAGGGTAGAGATGGTCTCATCCTTTGCCAGGAAGATCTTCTGAAAGTCCAACTCCTTCTGCTCAGCCTCTTCAACATACCCATCCAAGAGCATCTGGATCTTAGCAAATTTCTGCAAAAAAGTAAAGATACAATTCAGGATCCTTTATCCTCGAATGGGCAGGATAGAATTAAGGATCAGGGATCCTTACCTCGGAGAAGTATTCTTCAAACTGATGTCGGATGAGGGGCAGGCCTTCAAGATCATCAGCGGTCTTCCTCTTCTTTCCTCCCTTGCCCTTGGAGGTGACAGGCTTAGGAATTGGAAGGCTAGTGCTGGTAGCAATTCATTTCTAGCCGGACCGGGCAGCGACATCATCAAGATCACTGACGCTGAAGCGAGAAGCTGATTTCAAGGACTTTCCAGCACCTACAAACGGCAAACAACAGATAAGTATCCTTAATCTATATCTATTTAATCATACATAAATATAAATACTTAGTTGACATGGTAACTGAACCAGAGGATACTTCTTGTGAATCCTTTGTGTTTTCCTGGAATGATCTAACTGCAGGATCAAGGCTCCAAAAGGCAGCGATCCTTTCTTTTGTTGCAGGTGACTGAATGAGATGAGAAACTGAGATAGCTGCACAAAAAGACCGGAAAGGATCAGTTATCCTCAACAAAAACAGAATCATCCTATGATCCTTCTATAAGGATCCTATATCCTACCATGGGTGGTCCATTCTTTGGGGAGATCTTTCCCATCCGGGATAGAGTCCCTCCTAACAAAGAAGAAACGCTTCTTCCAGTTGGTATCATTTTTTGTGGTCTTGAGGATTGGGTGAGCATCACCAGGTTTGTGTTTGAATAAGAAACGATGTGAACCATGGCTCACAAGGTTATACAATTCAGCCAGTTCTGACATTCCCAATTCTATGCCTTCCTGCTCGATGATGTTCTCTAAAGTGTACAATACTCTCCACATCATTGGCATGGCCTGAATATAGCACATGCCAGTGAGTGAAAAGAAAGATTGAGTGAAGTCAGGGAAAGGGTAGGAGAATCCTGTCAGGAAAGGGGTGGCCGGAAAAGCAACCCAAGTGTCCGAGACAGAATCACTCTTCGCGGAAGGGTCGAAGGATTTGAAGACGGCATCCGTCGGAAAACAATGGCGAATCCAGTCAATCTCCAGATCGGTGAAGTAGCAGAGTTCCTTTGAAGGGTTTTGGATAATGCCTTGGCTTTTCAAGGGACTATCCTTCTTTGGATCCTTGGCTGGTGAGGATCGAAGAACCATCTTCGTCATGGATGTTCAGAAAGATGAAGATCAGAATAAGAAAATGAAGAGAGAAGTAGAAGAAAGATACCTGATCGGTCTTTGGATGAGGATTTAAAGGGAAGTAACACACGAATTTAAATGCCTATCGATCCTTATCTCTAATCTTAAATTTATAATGATGGTTTTGCAGGATGTCATGTCACTGACGTATGATCTGCAACGGCTAGTTCAAATTTAACGGCTATATATCCGTTAGTCAGTTCATTGGAGATAAGATAAAAAATATGACTCATTTAAGTGATATTTTATTCCTCATATTTTGGGGGCAATTGTTAGGGATAGATTTTCTAAACCTAAGGATCACGGATCCTCAAATACTGTCAGGATCACGGATCCTCAATTCTGTTTGAATTAAGGATCCTCAGAAGACGTTGCAGGATCAGGATCCAGGATCCTCATTGTTATCCTTACACTAACGGTTGCTTTCATTATATTTAAGCTTGTTTTGCAGGAGTATACGCTTTGGACTTGGTCTTGCCGATATTCCTGGGGAATATGCTCTAATATTCCACACGTGCATGGCTGGAATGACCGTTTTAGAAGTCGTGGGTAGCTTGCACAATTAGCGGACAGTTTGTTATTTGGATTATTTCTATTTTTAAAGGGGATAGCAAGCTTGAATCAGAACAAGTTAGCAAAAACACACACACTCTCGCAAGCTCTCAACAATTCACTGGCGATTACATACACTTTGCACTCTAGTGATCCTTGTAACAAGCTTGTTATTATCTCGAGTTGTAACCATCATTTGTTTAATTATAGTTGGTGATCGGTAGTTTCCATCACCCGAGGTTTTTTATGCCGGAGATCAACTCTTGATCAAGGGCTTTTTTCTCGTATAAATCCTTGTGTCACTTGTTCATTTCATTGGAAGTTTGTTCATACATTCACTATTCAATTCAAGCATCACACCTCACAAAATAAGATTTGGTTGCATAATCCTAGTCTGATTTTTGACCAAAACAATAGGGAAGTAGAGTTTAGAATTCATCTAATTCCTGGAACAACACCAATAGCCAAGGCACCCTCTCGACTAGCACCCACCGAAATGTTAGAACTGAAAAGCAGTTAGATGAATTGCTCAGTAAAGGATTTATACAACCTAGTTCATCCCCTTGGGGAGCACCAGTGTTGTTTGTAAAAAAGAAGGATGGGTCAATGCGAATGTGTATCGATTATAGGGAATTAAATAAGGTTACAATTAAAAATCGATACCCATTACCTAGGATTGACGATCTTTTTGACCAACTTCAGAGAGCTAGATATTTTTCTAAGATAGACTTGTGCTCCGGATACCATCAATTGAAGGTACAGGAGGAAGACATACCTAAAACTGCTCTCAGAACTAGGTATGGTCATTACGAGTTTACAGTCATGCCCTTTGGATTAACGAATGCTCCTGCAGCGTTCATGGACATGATGAATAGAATCTGTAAGTCGTACTTGGATAAATTTGTGATTGTCTTCATCGATGATATACTTATTTATTCCAAAAGTCAGGACGAGCATTGTGAGCATCTACGAGCACTCTTAACTTTGTTAAGAAAAGAAAATCATTACGCCAAATTTTCGAAGTGTGAATTTTGGCTGCAGGAGGTGCAATTTTTAGGACACATGGTGAATCACGAAGGTATTCATGTAGATCCCTCCAAGATAGAAGCGATCACGAACTGGAAAGTCCCGCAATCAGCTATGGAAGTTAGAAGTTTTCTAGGATTAGCTGGGTACTCTAGGCGCTTCATTAAGGATTTCTCTAAGATAGCATTGCCATTAACTAAGCTAACCTGTAAAACGGTTAAGTTTGAATGGGGACCTAGGCAAGAAGAGGCTTTTAAGATTTTAAAGCAAAGGTTAACACACTCTCCAATTCTAGCCTTACCAGAAGGAACAGAAGATTTTGAAGTTTACTGTGACGCTTCTAAGCTAGGATTAGGATGTGTGTTGATGCAACGCAAAAAGGTAATTGCGTATGCCTCAAGACAATTGAAAAAGCACGAGGAGAATTATACGACTCACGACTTAGAATTAGGAGCAATAATTTTTGCCCTTAAGATTTAGAGACACTATCTGTATGGAAGTAAGTTTACAGTCTATACAGATCATAAGAGTTTAAGGTACATATTTGGGCAAAAAGAACTAAATATGAGGCAAAGAAGGTGGATGGAAATTCTAAGTGACTACGATTGTAATATTCAATATCATGAAGGAAAGGCAAATGTAGTAGCAGATGCCTTAAGTCGTAAGTATCATGAAAAACAAAGACGAGTTCGTGCTCTTAGATTAAGTCTCCGATTAGATTTAATGGAACAATTGAAGAAAGTTCAAGAAATAGCAATCAAGGATGATGCTGAAGGAATGAAAGGAAGGATAAAAGAATTAGAACAAGGGACTGATGGAATTTGGAAATTCCACAAGAAAAGGATTTGGGTACCTAACCAAGGAAATTTAAGAGATAAAATTTTAGAGGAAGCCCATAATTCTAGATATACCATGCACCCTGGAAACAACAAGATGTACCAAGATTTAAGAAATAACTTCTGGTGGATAGGAATGAAAAAGGACATAGCTAGATATGTATCTAAGTGTCTGACATGTTCACAAGTTAAGGCAGAACATCAGAAACCTTCAGGGTTACTCCAACAATTAGAAATGTCTGTCTGGAAATGGGAACTAATAACAATGGATTTTGTTACTAAGTTACCCAAAACCAGAAAAGGTAACGACGCGATTTGGGTAATTGTGGATCGATTAGCCAAATCAGCTCATTTTCTGCCCATGAAGGCAACCTTTAGCATGGAAAGATTAGCAAATTTATACGTAGACGAGGTAGTATCCTTACATGGAGTTCCACTCTCCATAGTATCAGATAGGGATAGTCGTTTCACCTCACACTTTTGGACAAGTTTCCAAGAAGCGATGGGACCCGATTAAATTTGAGTACAGCATACCATCCCCAAACAGATGGACAGAGTGAAAGGATGATCCAAACCCTGGAAGACATGCTCAGAGCATGTGTAATAGATTTTGGTGGAAATTCGGATGACCACCTACCCTTAATCGAATTCTCCTATAATAATAGTTATCATGCAAGCATCGAAGCTGCCCCATTCGAAGCATTGTATGGACGAAAGTGTAAAACTCCCGTTTGCTGGGCAGAAATAGGAGAAAGTCAATTATCAGGTCCTGAGATTGTACAAGAAACCACCGACAAAATAACCCAAATCAAGAAAAGACTGAAAACAGCTCGAGATTGCCAGAAGAGTTATGCAGACAATCGACGCAAGCCGCTAGAATTTCAAGTGGGAGACAAGGTACTCTTAAAAGTTTCTCCTTGGAAGGGGGTAGTTCGGTTCGGTAAGAAAGGAAAGCTAAGTCCAAGGTACATAGGACCCTTCCCAATGATCCAACGCATAGGACCAGTCGCCTATCGCCTACAACTACCAGAAGAACTCCCGGGGGTACATAACGTGTTTCATGTATCTAATCTCAAGAAATGTCTATCTGACGAATCCCTGGTAGTACCTCTTCAAGATATAGAGGTGAATGAAAAGCTAAAATTTGTGGAGAAACCACTTTAAATAGAAGACAGAAAGGTTAAGTTTCTCAAGCACAAAAGACTAGTATTGGTCAAGGTCAAGTGGGATTCAAAAAGAGGACCTGAGTACACGTGGGAACTGGAATCGGAAATGAAGCGAAATTATCCTCACTTATTCCGGTAAATCTCGAGGACGAGATTTTAAATAAGGTGGGGAGGATGTAAGGACCTGCAAAAATGTCCCAAAATGACCCGTAAGTGAAAACCCGGACCCCTAAAACCCTAGTTCTCATGAAAAACCAAGAAAATCAAAATTTAAGGGTCTCTCGCGGGCCGTGTAAGACTTAAGGGAAGCTTACGCGGGCGGCGACAGCTGGGTGGTTCGACCGGATAAGCTTTAGGCCACGTGTCAGCCACGTGGCGAACCTACGCGTGACACTCTAGCCCTAATCATAGAATAGGTGGCCCTCGCGGCCGCGTAAGATCTTGAGAGGGTTTACGTGGGCCGCGTAAAACCCAAATTTTTGCTATAAATGGGGCAGTGCATGGCCTGTTCATCTGTGTGCGTAAAACTTTCTCAAAGACGAAGTATACTGCCCAATTTCGAAATTTTAAGTAGGGAAACGCTGCTACGAGTACAGGGTATTAACTCGATCACTGCTACGATACAATGTCCGATCGATTGAAACCGATCCTATGGATGTTTAATTGGCACCCGAAACCGGGCTATACTTTGTCATTCGTCGTGAGGGTTTTGATTTCGTGAGTTTATCGTAAATGTTGTATTAAGTTACTGACCTAGTTTCGTGTGCATTGTTATTTAACTAGGTTACGAGGCTAAATCAGTAGGCAAAGTTCTGTCCAACTAAACTTGCAATGTGAGTCATTCTCTTTTGTTAAAAGTGTTTTACAAATACCTAAATGTTTTCCAGTTATATGTTACAGGGATTAAGTCTTGGTTATCTTAAATTACTGGCAAGTGGGTATTGTGCACATTACTATTATTTCTCACTTTTAACAAGTGATAATCATCACTACTGGGTGAAAGGACCCAATGGGGGTATGACCATCGTCACCAGGGTGTGACACGGGGCCAGATAATGATAAGATAGGGGCCATTGTAATCACTCTTATGCTGTAATCTATAACTAATGTGTCATTTTATACTTGAATGACTCACCTGTATTTCCCCGCTGATAAAATCTTTTTTAAACATGTTTCAAGTGATTTACTGTGAACCAGGAAAAGTGTCACATAGCACACCAGCTTGAAGAATGTGGCTCAGTAAAATAAATAAACATGTTTTGTAAAACAGGGAATTTCCTCGTGAAATTCCTTTATTGAAAATTACGGGGTTTGCCCCAAATTGTGAAATAAAATAATTGGGCATTTTCAGTTTAAAAGATCCTGTTAAAAATTCCGCTGCCAAAATAAACAATACCACAGGTTTTCTGTCCCGCGGCTCCTGAAACGGGTAAAACCGGGTCAGGGGCCGTGACACTTGGATAGTCCCTTTGGTTTGCCGTTTTTCACGTTTCGTCCCCAACTTTTTAAAATAGCTGGTTTGATCCATGTGGTTTGATCGTTTGTTACTCGAAGAGTCGCTATGCTAGATGAACATTAACTTATTCAGTTAAATGTATGTAAAATTACAAAAATACCATTGTTAATTAAATAAACACTTTTTTTATTGCCTATATATAACAATTCACGTCGTTCCTTAGGAACAGTATAACAATTGGTCAAAATGTTGCGCTTATTTACGATATTGCCATTATTTCTTTTTGTCTAACATAGAGAGAGAGTGGAGAATAGAGAAGAAGAAGAGATAGCGTGAACGGGAGGGGACCACTAACTGATGAAGGATTACGGTGGTTTAGGTATTTTGATTGATGATGTCGAATTTTTGCGGCTGGCGAGTGAAGCGGCTGGAGGTGGTTCCGACAAGTGGGATTGTGACAATTGATGGGGACATGACTTAGAGGTTATAAAGAGAGTTACCATTCTTACTCCCTTTACCAAGGACACCAAACGAGATTATCTCGAGATTAAATAAGCCAAGACGGGCATCTTTATGCTCAGAGACTGAAGATGCCCTATATTGACTTCACTTCCATGTGTTACTCTTTCAACATTACCCATTCTTAGAAAAAAAAGTTACCGTCATTTTTAATAGTAAATATTTGATGTGTTTTGTACGAATAATGTTCCTATTATCAAATTATAACATTGTTCATCGGTTCTTTGAACATTTTTGGACATCTTTGTAACACCCCGAAAACGGGTTTGGTAATTAAACCCCGTTAATACTAAAGACGGGGAAAGTACCGTTAGTGGTAAAAGTAAACTGGCAAGTATTAGGAATTAATTGAATAATCCTAATATTTATTTAAAGTGAATAAGAGCTTTCAAGAAACTAGGAAGATAAAAGGCCCGATTTAACGAGACTTAAAGTAAAACGGGTTACGACTTCCCGAACCTACTAAGCTAACTAGGAATAATTCTAACCTAGTTAGATAGTGACTTATGAGTGGGTTAAAACACTTAAATTATGAACTAAGGAAAATGGAGGGGCCAAAGATGTTAAAATTGAAACTTATGTTACTAATTCTAATTAAAACAAAAACCAAACACCCCAGTTAGGATGTCTGGTCGTACAAGAACAAGCAGGGGCGATCCCCCACTCTCCACAACCCTAAACATCACTAAACTTTCAAATTGAAGGCTCAATCCAAGCTGAAATCGAAATTAAAGCATAGATTATTGATCCTCATCACAAGAGGATTACAAGGTATGTAAAATTTGATGAAAACTCTCAACTCGAAATTCTCATGAAATTGGGAATTTCTGAAATTTATGGTTGCATGTTAGTTTTATAATGAAATAAGAACAATACAGTGTCTAGGGACAAACCCTAGACCAATACAAGTTGAATTCATGTGAAAATCTAGTAAAATCCATAAACACCATTGTAGGTGATTAGTGGGTTATGTAGATTTTAATAAACACTAGGAAATTGGGTGATATTCTAGTGTAATTTGACAATTGTGAAGTGACTTCAGGATTATAGAAGCTAACAACTTTGTAAGATGGTTGATTTATGTGAAATTAGGGCTAAGAGATAAGCTAGAGACTTGATAAATAAACATGTAAAATTCTGCCCTTAAAGTGTTTGTTGAAATGCCTCAAAGAAGGCTAGAAATTAGAATTTTTGTAGTTAAAACACCTAATTGTGATGTTTTGGCTATTATGCAAAATGTGATTAAAAAGAGTTTTAAATGTGATAAACGTGGTTAGAACTTTGGTTAAAACGGTGGTCTAAAGATAACGCCTACCGGGTAATTAAAGAATGCTAAAACTAGTTGATGAACTCGAATATGCAATTAGTATACTAATGGGCATTTGACTTTTAAAAAGTCAAACTGACCTACGATGTGATGAAGGATAATTAGACATAGAAAATAAGTGAGGTGGAATAGTCGTGATTGTTAATGACTAATTTAACCGCCTTGTAAATGATTGACAATAGTTTGACGCGTAACAAGCTAGGTGAAAGCTTGGAGGAGGGAGCGGGTCAAACGGAGCAAGTACGGAAAGAAAAGCGTGGCGTAGATGCTAGGTAAGTGTAATTTACACACTTATGTAGAATACCCGTTTATTCGATACGTTGTAAACGTGATAATGATAATATTGGAAATATGGAAATTTGTCAAGTGCCGACTAATGTAAATCAAGGTTAAAAAGGATACCCATGGCGTAAGCCGAAATGGGTTGAATTTGTAAGAAAAGAGTCTAAAAGAAAATGGGTATGGTTATAAAATCCGGGATGGGATGGATGTATGAATTGGAAATCAAAAATGATGTTTTTGATTAAATAGATAATGTTGGGCATATAGTCCAAACGGGTCGAATGGTGGTGATAACACCATTTGACAATATCGACTAATGTGGTTGTCAAGTCTTATGTTAACAGGACCGATTAGCAAATCGGATAATTGCGTCACCATTGATGGTGTGATAATGAAAACAAGGTATAAATCGGGTCTACTTGTTGATCCGGGCCAGGTACGCGTAGTTATGTTGTAGTTAAAAGTGCTATTTTGGTCGAATAATTTGAGAGAGAGTCCTTAGTCATAAAAGGACTAAAATCGACCAAAACGCCCTTGTAGGCTAAATGGAACAAGCGATCCTTAAAGGTTGTTTGGAAACGAGTTTTATGACTAGGTAAATACTTAGAATAAGTATAGAAATTGAAAGAGGTATTATATTAGCCAAATGGCACTATTTGAGTTTTTGCCGTAAAATAATGATTCGAGAGGTAAAATTTGGTTTATATTGATCACCGCATTAAACCCGCCATAAACACAGTTGTGGTGGGAGATTATAGGATAAGAAATGTGGTGATGAAGTGCTAGAAGTAATCGAAAGCGATTTTAGGCTCGAAAGCGCTTAAATACCCTTAACGGGTCAAAATAAGCATACAAGCGAAAAAGGGTTTAAATTGTGTAATAAACCTATGATTAGAACCTAATATAGTAGGTAACATTAATTTGAAGAAGTGTATGAGATATAGGAATCAACTAAATACGTTTGTTTGATAAATTGCATAAACAGGTTAAAATTCGATAAAAAGGTAACGAGTCGAAGGCTTAGAAGTCTCGAAATTTCTTATGTTGGATGTAGGATTTTAACTCCATAAGATGGAGGATTAAATTACGGACGCGTAGGAAAAAGAATCGGGTAAAACGGATCAATAACGAAGAAGTTATGGCCGTTTCCGTGAAATCAGATCGTGCTGGGTATGTACAGCATCAGCTGAAGGCAGTAGGCTGTGAAAAACAGGGCTAGGCGTGACACCTAGGCCCTTGGCATCACGTCTAGCCCCCTAACTCCAAAAATTGTTAAATTTTGTCATTTTTAACCCCTGTACTTGTTTGAACTTAATATTTGTCTATCAAAACTAACTTTTAAGTTGGTTTTGATCATAGGTGAATGCCAAGAGTGCACGGATGAAGATCAAGCGACGAGCAAGAACCGAACACGATCACGAAATAAGCTTCTGCACTATGTATCGTTATTATGTTAAACGACGAACTTACACATGATATGTTGTATACTTTTTAAATTGTAAAAAGTTTTAATAAACCCGTAATTTCCAATGCATATGTAATCTTAATTACATGACTGTTTTACGTAAATGATACGTTAAACCATAATTTATAAGAACGGGTGTTACAAGTTGGTATCAGAGCCTTGGTTTAAGAGATTCAAGTATGGTGGGAAAACTATGCTTGGACTTAAACCTTATGTTGTTAATAAAGATTGGTGTTCGGTTCGTGGCTTGATCGCAAATCCGGTAAGTACATGTATGTTAATAGTTTAGCATGCTAAAGTGTTGTAAACAACACATAGGGCTACCGTGTGATACACGTTACCCCAATTGAAATGATTGATATAGTTGACGAAAATACGTGCATTGACGCGTATAGTAGAAAAAGCCTTGTATTATAATACGGGCGATTATTGAAGTAGATGTTACTAACTTTTGTGAATGTTTTAATTGAAGGACACTCGCGTTTGAAGACGACGAGAGTCAAACGAATTGTGGATATGATGATGGAATGGTCCGAGATATGACAAGAAGAGCATGCTCATTAAGGACCTAAATCGCGTAATGGTCGCGAACAAGGCTAATGGCAAGAAAAGCCCGTTAGGGCAAGCATTTACCAGGTGCACGTTTAAATTATTGCATGAATATAAACATGCAACCAATACGTAGAAATTGATAGTTGCAGATTTAGATTGAAAACTTGGAAAAACCTGAATAGAAAACCTATCCGGGATATTGTTTCCAAGAAAAATAAATAGAGGCATTACTTACATGGGGTGTAATGTGAAAATTATAAAAAGGTCATGTATACCAAGTGTTGATCGCTTACTCTGGCCAAGTAAGTAGTGAACACGTGGTACCATGAACTTCTTATGATGGACACATTTATGTCCGATGTAGTAAGGGTGGGGTGAATGGGACTAACTTAAAAAGTACCCAAGTGAATCAAATGAGCAAAAATAATTGATAATAATGTAAACGCACAGCCGGGTGACGGAAGCGTATTACATTAGGATGATGAGCCCGAGTGAAGGGACAAAGATTAATGTAAAACGATTAAGGTATGCAATTGGGAGGGGTGTGCTTACACTCGAACCCGAAGAATGCAAATAAGACTCTTAACGGGCCGATTTTGTAAAACACCAAATTTGAGAACAAAGTAGGAATATAAAAGCGAAACGAAGTCATAATGCATACCGTAAGGGTTGCAATAATAACGACTTCGGTAAAACACCCGGTTGGTGGGTAAGGATTTAAACACATGCGTAGACTGAGAAACAGGAACGCGAAATAGAAAGTCAAAAGACTCGGAATATGAGTCATGACTAAAAGATGACAAGAATTTTTGCAAACATAAATTTTGGTAATTACGTTCAACCATTTCAAAGTTGGACGGGTCAAATAAAGAATGAAGTTTGACATTCATAAGTGATGAAAATTCACCCAAAATGAGCCAAACGAGTCAATTAAGGAATAACGCTTAATAAAATAGGAAAACGCAAACCGGTGAAACCGGAAAGCTAAAAACAATAAGATAGAAGGACCCGGGTAATGGGTTGTAAAGGAGTATAAGTATGAACCGGGTAATGGTAAGCGTAAGACAAACCGACGTGTAAATGATGCTAGAAGTCGTAAAGTCGGAAAGGATAGTCTGAAAGTAAACAAATGAAAACTTAGACTACGGTCAAGGTCAACTAAAGCTCAAAAGCAAAATTTAATGATTCCAAACATAACAAAGGATGCTTCAAAGCTATATATGTATAAATAGACGATGGAACAAAGACTAGAATAAAAGATGATCTACGGGATCATCATAACCTACGGGATATTAATTAGTGTAAAGGTCTACGGGGCCAAAATGACCCACGGGTCATGAACTGAAGCAAAGGGATCATAAGGGCCTCGTCTTAAAGAGATGAAAGCTTAAGGAAATAGCCTACGAGGTTAAGTGAAGGAACCTACGGGTCAATAGTGTAAGGTGAGGGAACTTGTTACGATTCCTCGCGTAAAACGAGAACGGAAAACAATAAATTAGGGGTTGTCAATTTCCTTGATATGAGTAATTGACATAGTTAAAGAGAAAAACGTTAGACTAAAATTCAGTTTTAGTAAGAAATAACATTTTTATAAATATAAATTCTGATAGGAAATTGAATAGTAAGCATGAAGGATTCAAGTCTTGACGCTGATAGGCGCAAGACGATATATTCGAAAAGTGATCTTTTTGAAAATGAAAGGTTGATATAAATTAAACATGACGTGACACGATCACGGTCAAGAAATGCAATGTGAAGTGGAATCACATTATAACCAAGCGAGTGGTAAAAAGTAACTGGACTAATAAGTCTAGTTAGTGAGACCGGTTAAGGTCATTTAAGTAATTTGGTTGCTTTTAAGCGGTAGATTCGGTATAACCGAACCGAATAAATGAATTTTGAAAACAAAAGAAATTGTTGCTAAAAGTGAAAGATTTCACTAAAGACCTTTAAACGGGTCAAAGTAACGGATTCATAAGGAATTCGATAGTATATGAAAGCGATGGATATCGCTAAGTTAACTAAACTAGTGGAAATAACGAGATTACGTTATTTCGAAGTTACACTATGTCGTATGAGATATGTAGACAATTAGTTACCAAAAAGGTGTTACCATACTTTTCGGGTAATACTAACGATTGGTTAAAAAGTATAGGTAATGTTTAAAATATTTCTCGGATAGAATACATTGAGTTTAAACTCAATGAATTATGTAAGAAAAGGTTTCGAGGACGAAACCTCTTTAAGGGGGGTAGACTTGTAACACCCTGAAAACGGGTTTGGTAATTAAACCCCGTTAATACTAAAGACGGGGAAAGTACCGTTAGTGGTAAAAGTAAACTGGCAAGTATTAGGAATTAATTGAATAATCCTAATATTTATTTAAAGTGAATAAGAGCTTTCAAGAAAATAGGAAGATAAAAGGCCCGATTTAACGAGACTTAAAGTAAAACGGGTTACGACTTCCCGAACCTACTAAGCTAACTAGGAATAATTCTAACCTAGTTAGATAGTGACTTATGAGTGGGTTAAAACACTTAAATTATGAACTAAGGAAAATGGAGGGGCCAAAGATGTTAAAATTGAAACTTATGTTGCTAATTCTAATTAAAACAAAAACCAAACACCCCATTTGGGATGTCTGGTCGTACAAGAACAAGCAGGGGCGATCCCCCACTCTCCACAACCCTAAACATCACTAAACTTTCAAATTGAAGGCTCAATCCAAGCTGAAATCGAAATTAAAGCATAGATTATTAATCCTCATCACAAGAGGATTACAAGGTATGTAAAATTTGATGAAAACTCTCAACTCGAAATTCTCATGAAATTGGGAATTTCTGAAATTTGTGGTTGCATGTTAGTTTTATGATGAAATAAGAACAATACAGTGTCTAGGGACAAACCCTAGACCAATACAAGTTGAATTCATGTGAAAATCTAGTAAAATCCATAAACACCATTGTAGGTGATTAGTGGGTTATGTAGATTTTAATAAACACTAGGAAATTGGGTGATATTCTAGTGTAATTTGACAATTGTGAAGTGACTTCAGGATTATAGAAGCTAACAACTTTGTAAGATGGTTGATTTATGTGAAATTAGGGCTAAGAGATAAGCTAGAGACTTGATAAATAAACATGTAAAATTCTGCCCTTAAAGTGTTTGTTGAAATGCCTCAAAGAAGGCTCGAAATTAGAATTTTTGTAGTTAAAACACCTAATTGTGATGTTTTGGCTATTATGCAAAATGTGATTAAAAAGAGTTTTAAATGTGATAAACGTGGTTAGAACTTTGGTTAAAACGGTGGTCTAAAGATAACGCCTACCGGGTAATTAAAGAATGCTAAAACTAGTTGATGAACTCGAATATGCAATTAGTATACTAATGGGCATTTGACTTTTAAAAAGTCAAACTGACCTACGATGTGATGAATGATAATTAGACATAGAAAATAAGTGAGGTGGAATAGTCGTGATTGTTAATGACTAATTTAACCGCCTTGTAAATGATTGACAATAGTTTGACGCGTAACAAGCTAGGTGAAAGCTTGGAGGAGGGAGCGGGTCAAACGGAGCAAGTACGGAAAGAAAAGCGTGGCGTAGATGCGAGGTAAATGTAATTTACACACTTATGTAGAATACCCGTTTATTCGATAAGTTGTAAACGTGATAATGATAATATTGGAAATATGGAAATTTGTCAAGTGCCGACTAATGTAAATCAAGGTTAAAAAGGATACCCATGGCGTAGGCCGAAATGGGTTGAATTTGTAAGAAAAGAGTGTAAAAGAAAATGGGTATGGTTATAAAATCCGGGATGGGATGGATGTATGAATTGGAAATCAAAAACGATGTTTTTGATTAAATAGATAATGTTGGGTATATAGTCCAAACGGGTCGAATGGTGGTGATAACACCATTTGACAATATCGACTAATGTGGTTGTCAAGTCTTATGTTAACAGGACCGATTAGCAAATCGGATAATTGCGTCACCATTGATGGTGTGATAATGAAAACAAGGTATAAATCGGGTCTACTTCTTGATCCGGGCCAGGTACGCGTAGTTATGTTGTAGTTAAAAGTGCTATTTTGGTCGAATAATTTGAGAGAGAGTCCTTAGTCATAAAAGGACTAAAATCGACCAAAACGCCCTTGTAGGCTAAATGGAACAAGCGATCCTTAAAGGTTGTTTAGAAACGAGTTTTATGACTAGGTAAATACTTAGAATAAGTATAGAAATTGAAAGAGGTATTATATTAGCCAAATGGCACTATTTGAGTTTTTGCCGTAAAATAATGATTCGAGAGGTAAAATTTGGTTTATATTGATCACCACATTAAACCCGCCATAAACACTGTTGTGGTGGGAGATTATAGGATAAGAAATGTGGTGATGAAGTGCTAGATGTAATCGAAAGCGATTTTAGGCTCGAAAGCGCTTAAATACCCTTAACGGGTCAAAATAAGCATACAAGCGAAAAAGGGTTTAATTGTGTAATAAACCTATGATTAGAACCTAATATAGTAGGTAACATTAATTTGAAGAAGTGTATGAGATATAGGAATCAACTAAATATGTTTGTTAGATAAATTGCATAAACGGGTTAAAATTCGGTAAAAAGGTAACGAGTCGAAGGCTTAGAAGTCTCGAAATTTCTTATGTTGGATGTAGGATTTTAACTCCATAAGATGGAGGATTAAATTACGGACGCGTAGGAAAAAGAATCGGGTAAAACGGATCAATAACGAAGAAGTTATGGCCGTTTCCGTGAAATCAGATCGTGTTGGGTAAGTACAGCATCAGCTGAAGGCAGTAGGCTGTGAAAAACAGGGCTAGGCGTGACACCTAGGCCCTTGGCGTCACGTCTAGCCCCCTAACTCCGAAAATTGTTAAATTTTGTCATTTTTAACCCCTGTACTTGTTTGAACTTAATATTTGACTATCAAAACTAACTTTTAAGTTGGTTTTGATCATAGGTGAATGCCAAGAGTGCACGGATGAAGATCAAGCAACGAGCAAGAACCGAACACGATCACGAAATAAGCTTCCGCACTATGTATCGTTATTATGTTAAACGACGAACTTACACATGATATGTTGTATACTTTTTAAATTGTAAAAAGTTTTAATAAACCCGTAATTTCCAATGCATATGTAATCTTAATTACATGACTGTTTTACGTAAATGATACGTTAAACCTTAATTTATAAGAACGGGTGTTACAATCTTATTCATATTTTTCTATTTACATAAGATATACAACAGAGTTATCTATTTTGTACTTGCAAAACTATTGTGTGCCACGAATATAAGCAATGATCTTGAATGTGCAATTATAATATATCGATTTTAGGAATCCCGTCCTTGAGATAT
Organism: Helianthus tuberosus; assembly: GCA_030545235.1. Taxonomy (NCBI): domain Eukaryota; kingdom Viridiplantae; phylum Streptophyta; class Magnoliopsida; order Asterales; family Asteraceae; genus Helianthus; species Helianthus tuberosus. Next base: position 69,375,449 of record CM060406.1, read on the forward strand.
GCTTGACTTCCTTAACCTATCGGTTGACTGAATCATGTTAAAAAACAAATTTTCAGGACTGGACCAGATGTCGAACTAGTCTCCTTACCGATCCACTGGTCTAGTCCGATTTTCAAAACATTGATTTTCATCAGTTCATGTTTTACACATCTCACATTGTCAGGCTGTGCGTTTAATCCCAGTTCATGTTTTACACATCTCACATTATCAGGCTGTGCATTTAAACCCAGTGGGGCTATTAGTTGGGAAAACCTTAGGATTTACGGATTTGGCATGTGAATTTAGATGAAGATTTGATTGAAAATATATTATCCGGAAGTCCTATATTGGAAACTTTAGTGTTGAAGCATTGTTATGGTTACAAGCGGTTAAATATCACTTCAAAAAGGGTTAAGAACTTGGTCTCTAGAATGCATCCTTGCCACCCTCATATCATTGAAATCAATGCTCTGAATATTTGGACACTAAAAATTCAAGATGTATTTTTAGGTGTTGAGAATAATTTTGTTGCTAAAGGTGTCTTCTTTAGTTGAAGCTCACTTAGATTATACTTAGATTGTTAGAAGATTTTATTTCATTATGGGACACCCGCTGAAGAATTCAAGAGGAGATGCTTACAGGGTTTATACCAATGTTTTTTCAGGACTCGACCGGGCGTCGAACCAATCTCCTTGTCGATCCACTGGTCGGGCTAGTCAAATAGGATGTAAGAACCGGGTGATGCATAAATATTATAAAAACAAATAGGGTAAAGTTGAAAAACTTTGAACAAAATCCGATTCAACCTCCCAAAAAATCCGGTTCAACCGCCTGCTTTTCCGGTCCGACTGCCGGTTCAACCGCCCCAAAAAATCCGGTTCGACTCTAATCGGTTTTGATAGGGTGACCAGGACCGGCCAAACCCTCGGTTCCTGGTTTCATCGGTTCGACCGACCGGTCCAGTATGTTTTTCAAAACACTGCTGAATCAAAACTATACGTGGTTAAAATTGGTCAACGATATCTATACTTGACACTGATTAATCTAGGTGTAACACCTCGTAAAATCATGACCAATGTAATAAAGACACGTGTCATGAGCTTTAAACGTGTAATGAATTGAATACGAGGGACTAAAGTTGATAAACAAAGAAAGTATGTGTGTAAGAAGATTCAAAATGTCAACATTTGATGATTATACCTTTCAACAACCCTACACGATGTTTATAACCTTAAACGAATGAATTATGAAGCGTATGAAGCCATTTGTGAAAGAAAGTGAAAGTTTACAAACCGCAAGGGTTAAAAGTGTCAACATGTTTAATTTATACCTCTGAGTGACCTTTTAGCGAACCCGAAGCTTTGTAACGATTAATTATGCTCACGAGAATAAGTGATAAAAATTTCACAAGGTTTCGATATCGTATGAAGAAGTTATGCCAACATTCGTAAATAAGGGGTTAGAAGCGTCAACGTTGAAATTCAGGACTTATTCGGTGATCGTATAACTAACCGGGGACTTAACAAAGTTTGTTTATGTCTTGGGGTCCTTAAAAATCAAGTTGGAGGGTTAAAAGTGCAATAAATAAAGTTAAAACAACTATAAAAAGGACCAGGGACCAAATATGCAATTACTGAAACTTATTTAACCTGATCTGGCATTCATACCGGCCGTGTAGACCCTTGTCTGGGTCTTACGCGGGCCGCCTGGTAGTCACCAGCGACCAAAATCAAGCACAGGTGCCAGTTTCAGCCTGTTAACCGACCTTTATGCATGGTATTCGAAATCCAGAAGCGTGGCCAACAGTTTTGCATGCTTAGGGACACTTGTTATGCATCAGGGATCATGCATAGACTTGTTTGTCATGATCTTGATGAATTAAAACCCCTATATAAGAACTTCAAAGTTGCAACACTTGGACTTGCATTTCAAAAACCATTCCAACTTATTTTCTAGAGCTCAAGAGCTTTCTCTAAGGGTCATTAGTCGTGCTTAGGACCTTTGTAAGCCTCCTTGACCTTTCTTAATTCAGTTTTATTAGTTTAATGGCCTAAAGTCAAACCCGTCATAATTAAGGTTTGACTTAGTGATTAATCACTAATGGTCCAGTCAATTATCGAATAGAAAGTAGCTTTGAGTTGGTAATTATATGGGTAATAAACCCTTAAAAGCGCACCCTCTGATTCCCACTCTAACTAGGTTAATTGTCGGGTCAAAGTTAATTATAAAAAGTCAACAGAAAGCAAATTTTCGCATAAACACATAATTAACAATGTAGAAGCTATGAAACCTATTTTATCACTTATATAACTTAATAATTAATGTAAGAACATGTCTAAGCATGTTCAACCCGACAATTTTCAGTTTAAGCTCGGTTCGGAACCGAAAGTCGCAAAATTAGACTTTTGCTTTGACTTTCAGTTCTGACCCAATGTAGCATATTTTAGAATTTCCTTAGAGCTCTATTAGGACCAGGTTATAGGTTAGTGTAACCCTCTGAGGTTATACAACTTGGTTCATTAGTTATTCGATTCATGTACATGTTTCCGTTATATGCCTAAATATTGACCATAATGCCCTTTTGACCTTAAAACGAGATTTTTGAAAATGTGAGAGGACAAAAACCTTTATTACTGATTTATAAACTTGTCCTAAAAATTTGACATCAGTTTGAGGTCTAGATTAGGAGTTATGCTCAATATCGTAATTAAGAAGCTTTTTATTAATTAAACGGCGTAATTAGCATATAGCCTATTTAAACCCAAATTTTGACACCAAACTTTTTACCCACTGATGTAATATAATATTTTGGGATTTTTGAAGATTTTTATTTATTTTTAAGCTGAGCATAACAAAGGGTTCTTGCTATAATTCAGTAATTGTCGGTTTTACCCTTTTTTTTTGAATAAAATGAGTTTTACATAATATTTTGATACCAAACTTTTTGCTACTGATTTTATATGATAAATAAGATATTTTGAACTTTATAAACTGATCAAAAACTCAGATTTCTTATTTAAACCCGAAAATCGCTTAAAACCGACTTTTACGCGTTTTAAGCGCATAGTATGAGTTAAAACCATTTTTGGCATATGAAACTTAATACCTACTGATGTTTTAAGTAAATTTTTATAATTAAATAGTAAGCAAAAGTTTTGAACTCAGAATTCTAATTTTGACCTTCAAAGCTTATGTGAAATTACCAAAATGCCCCTACGGCGCATAGTTTGGTTATAAAAGATAAATTTCACATATATGCAATACCCTACTGTTATGACTTATAAAAATAAATATTTTTACTGATTATATCATATCTGAAACTCAGATTAGCATTTAAACTCTTTTATAACCTTTAAAATGACCAAAATACCCCTACGGGGCATAATTTGAGTTTAAATCCATTTTGGGCATAATGGAAGGTATCTTACTGATATCACAACATATTTAAGGCATATTAACTTAGGAAACCTGTTCATGACTCATTTGGTTACCCGTAACGCATTATTCGCGTTCGGTGCGGTTTATGTAACTAGTTTGCATAAATTAGCCGAAACGGGTCAAACCTTATTATTTTATCTCAAAATCCAGAATGTGTTTAGTTTACCCATATTATACAAGTATACAAACTTGTCGTGTCTAAACCACACTCTAATCCGGTCATCGCTTAATCATGCGTTTTGAACCGTATATCTTCCTTTAAAACTAACCGGTCTAAGTTTAGATTTAATTAAGACTCGTTAGGAATCTAATAGGTTATTAAAACCTTCGTTCCAGATTAGGAGACCAGTAAAAGATACTTGCACTCACTGATTGTGATATATACTTGCTCAGGTAAATACTTTTAACTTATTTTCCCTTATACGGGCTTGGGGTACGGTATATAAAATACCGCTTGGTTCGGTATTGAATATTTAATCGTATGGAGGTTAAATAATTGAGATAACCCATTTATTATGTTTTGTTTGTTTAAAGCCTTTGGGGGGTTAATGACCGTGTCCTGGATATCATCGGCTCATTCATTGAAATGGCCACGACTTAAGCACGGGGTGTAGGCATACACCTGCCGGTACGTATATAAAAAGATATAACCGCCTGTTCGAGAATAACTCGCCTAAGGATTATATTATGAGGTGTGTCTATTAATCTTTAACCCGGTATTCAGCCCGGGTTACTGAACGGATAACGAACATGTAATTCTTTTACAAGTTTATATATATAAATAATTATCCCAAGTTATAAAAGATTATTTTGTGCCTTGTGCATTCAAATCAAATTTTCTTAAACATTTTCAAAGTGAGTCGGTTAATTGTATTTACCAGTGTAAACTGACGTATTTTCCAAAAAGGTTAAGTGCAGGTACTAAACGGAATAGGCTGGCTACTCCTAACATCAATAAAGAGTCTTGCAAGCTTAGATGTTATAAATCTGCTGAACAACGTTTCTTTTAACTTTGATCCGCCTGTGGATCCTTTACAACCGTTTTGTAATAAATGATATTACTTTTGTTAGTGCATCCGTTTGTCGTCTACGTCTTGTATCGAGTCTTGTACTGTAATAGTTAGATCAGGGCACGAAAAACGAGATAGTGGTTTTTAGGAGTGATTCCGCTCGAAATGACACCTTGTCATTTCAAGCTAAATCACATAAGTTCTGATTCCGCTCGAAGTTGTAATGTCTGATTCCGCTCGAAAGCTAATGTTCTGATTCCGCTCGAAATGAATATTGCACTTTCGTCGGGAATCAGAAAGCCTATAAATAGGTGTCTTGGAGCGAAATCAGTATGAAGTTCTTCCGGTTTGCAACGAAGTGCTGCCGAAGTGTCAAGTCGCTGTAAAAGTCATTCAATCTATACAATCGACAGTTTAAAGTGTATTCCTTGCTGAATTGAACTTGATTTGTCTGTTTCCGCCATTCAAATCAAGAAAAGCTCTTCTGATAGACTCGTTCGGGTCCAAATACGATCCTACAACTTTCATTCGGTTTGTAATGATTTTATCTTTCGACTTCCGCTGTGCAAAAACCTTTGAAGAAGAAAGTGGAACAAAAACAAAAAGAGAAAAATTTGAAAAATGTACAAAAAGAAAATAAAAGCTCATCAGTTCAATCATCCAATCGAGATAAAAAACCACAAAAATTTGAAAATCAAAACTCACAAAAAGTTGGTAATAAGTGGTGCAGGTTTGACCATAGTGCTCAAAAGCCAAATCCAGCAAACAAGAAAAGAAAGGATTATCACCAAGCCAAACAGTGCTTTGATCTGAACATTTGGGCTGAAAATGGTGATTGGTACGATAACAGAGTGTGTTACAGATGCGGCTATCAAGGACACATTGCTGTTAACTGCCAGAGTAGAAGGTTTGAGTCAAGGAGATGCTTTAACTGCAACATCATTGGCCATATTGCTAGAGATTGCTCAATGAGATCAATGAGAAGATCGAGGGCTGAATCTCAGAAGCAGGTGAAGAAATCAGTCAATGTCAAGCCCAACGAACAGAAGGTTCAAGAACCTAAAGTTCAAGAAAAGAAAGTGAAGCTTTCTCAGGGGAAAAAAGACAGACTGAGGAAAAAGAGGAAGAAGGCCAGAGAGTATCTGGAGAAGATTTTGTCCTCGGATACAACTGTTAAAACAGATAAAAGTTCTGATAAATCGTCTTGCTCACCAAAGAATGACAAATCAAGCAAAACGAATTCATCAGATACAAATCTGAGGATAGAAGAGAAGAAGAAGAAGAAGAAGAAGAAGAAAGTTGCTGGCGATGAATTTGTTTCTGTGGAAACAAATGAGCCACATGTCCGCGATGAATCTGGCTCATCAAAGTCAGACAAACCACATTCAGGCAATGATTCTGGTTCATCAAAGCCAGAAGAGCCGGTTGTTGAGGTAAAATCTGAGAATTCTAGTCTAACAATGGATGATGTGAATTTTCCACCATTGTTGAACAAGAATTCAAAATCACCCAAGGACCGTCAGGCTTGGGTGAGTCTGTTTAAATAGAAAAACCTGACTTGCCGGAGTTCCCAGGTTGGTAAGCGTGGAACATGAATCGGCATCTTTCTTACAAGATTAATCAGGGACATTCAGTTGTACTTGATTTATCTTTGTCTTACTTGTGGTTGAAAAAGAACAAGGTGATGAAGTGACCCCGAACTTACAAATGTTTGGTAAACAAACTAATTTTTCCGGAAAAACCATTTTGATTAAAACAAACTTAAGTGTTTTGAAATCATAATGGGAAAATAGTTTGTTGTAGGGGGAGTTCTGATTGTTTATGCCTAGTGGATGGAGAATTGAAGCAATTCTCATCATGTTGTCATGTTTGTACAGTTTGATTTCAAATTGTTCCAGAAAATCAAAATTGAAATATATTTTGATTTTAGGGGGAGAAAATTTAAAAAAAAAAAATCAGAAATTTAAAAATGAGTTTTGCTGAAACAAGAGGAAATGATAGAAAATCAGTGGACTATCACAGCATGCTAATGATATGTAAAGTCTAAAAGTGATAAACGGTCTCACTAAAGATGTGACGATAGGCTCAGCTAGATTAGTAGATTTGCGATAACGATACGAACATAAAGCAAAAAAGCCTAATTCTAGTGGGAAACACGGTTGAAAGCATAGTACTTAGTTTTGTCCTTCTTGACTGTGTGCCTACTCAGTAATCGCTGATTGTCGAAAGACATAAAACTGGTTAAGTTTGTGAACTTTCACAACTTTGCTAAAAAGTCGCTGTGGTTGTGCATTTCTTTTTGCAAAGATTTAAACTTGTTTTATTTCTTTATTTTGTTTAAGCATTGGACATCCTCTGCGTATACGTGAGTATCGATCTGGATGTTAGTGCCTAAACGTTCTGCTTTATTTTCTTTGGTGTTTCATTTAAACTTTGGATCACCTCTGCGTATACGTGAGTATCGAACTGGTGGTTAAAGTCTAAACAAGTTCAACTTGTTTTATTTTTCTTATTTTGTTTAAACATTGGACTTTCTCTGCGTATCAAAAGATTGACCTGATTGTTAATGTTTAAACATTCTGCTTTGTTTTCGCACAAATCACAGTTGATAAAAGTTTAAAGGCATTACTTGAGTCAGTGTATTGCATGATGAGGGGATATGCTGAGATCGTGGGGTCCATAAGAATTTAGTGCAAAATTAATATACCTTAACGTATCGGTAAGCATTTCGAAAGTTTTTAGATTGAGTTTAAGTGGACAACAATATCGTCAATCTACGTGAATCGTTTAGAACTAAAAATGTTTAAAGCTTAACGGTGTTGGTGATTTGTCTCAAAAACTGATATGATCCTCTTACACAAACTCACAAAAATATTGTCTGTAAATATTTCTTTATTGCATTTCATTCCTTTACTTAAAAAATCTAAAAAGATTTTAGTGTGTTTTAGCATAAATTTTGAAAAATACAAAAATATTTTCGACAACTGGTGTTGAAGAGCTGATTTTCAAAATTCCAAATGCTAAACTTGACGAACTGGTTTGGGAGTGTTGTGTGTGAAAGATTTTAAAGTCTTGTTACAAGTGGTCATCAGAAGTTTTGAATTTGATACACCTGCAAATGGTTCATCAGAGGCTTTTTGGTAGATCAGTTTGTGAAGTAATCTACTAGTGGTGTCTGAGTGAATTAAAGGTGTATATCAGAAATTTATGTTTGAGGTAGAGATTGTGCAGATAACCTGAGCTGAAGAAGAGCCAGATCACGATCTTGGAATGGATTCTAAATCGGTGAAAGCCAGACTGCGATCCCAGCTAATTGAGAGGGGGAGTCTGAGTTGCATAAAGCCAGGTTTCTGATTCTGAGATTGTTTCTGCTGATGAATTTGAAAACGTCAACATCCGAGAGGAAGGAGTTTGTTGATAAAAGAGAAGAGATAGAGATTGAGGATGCTTACAGCGTCAAATACGTCAAAGAGAAGCCCAAAGGCTGATAAAGACTGAAGATGCGTAGACTCGGCACTGAAGACTCCGTCAACATCCGAGGGGGAGTTTGTTGGTGCATCCGTCTGTCGTCTACGTCGTGTATCGAGTCTTGTACTGTAATAGTTAGATCAGGGCACGAAAAACGAGATAGTGGTTTTTAGGAGTGATTCCGCTCGAAATGACACCTTGTCATTTCAAGCTAAATCACATAAGTTCTGATTCCGCTCGAAGTTGTAATGTCTGATTCCGCTCGAAAGCTAATGTTCTGATTCCGCTCGAAATGAATATTGCACTTTCGTGGGGAATCAGAAAGCTTATAAATAGGTGTCTTGGAGCGAAATCAGTATGAAGTTCTTCCGGTTTGCAACGAAGTGCTGCCGAAGTGTCAAGTCGCTGTAAAAGTCATTCAATCTATACAATCGACAGTTTAAAGTGTATTCCTTGCTGAATTGAACTTGATTTGTCTGTTTCCGCCGTTCAAATCAAGAAAAGCTCTTCTGATAGACTCGTTCGGGTCCAAATACGATCCTACAAGTGGTATCAGAGCTCAGGAGGAAGAGCTCTTGCCAATTCAGCTGCGAATTCTGTTTCTACACCTTTCCTTTTCAATCTGAACATCATTTCACGGTCAGAATTGGCTCAGATTTTCACACACTTCTCGGAATTGATAGTTAACAAAGCCTTAGAAGTTTCAAGTCAAAATTCGAACTAAAACTGATCATTTTTGAGGTTCCGCTTGAAAACACTCGAGAGTATGATGACATCACAGTGATTCCGCTCGAAACTTAGGTCCTGATTTCGCTCCAAATTGGATTTCTGCTTGAAATCTAAGTTGATTCCGCCTGAAAGTAGATCTCGATTGAAAGCATTGTGGTGATTCCGCTCCAAATTGTTCTGAGATTCCGCTCCAAAGTAATTTTGTGGTTTCGCTTGAAAGCTTTCGGGTGATTCTGCTCGAACTGAGGTTCCGCTCGAAACTTTGGTTTGATTTCGCTCGAACAGGACATTTTGCTTGAAAATAGTGTATATTCAAGCGAAATCAGTGTTATAGCTCAAACTTGTTGATTCCGCTCCAAATAGTGATCCTACGTAAACTGATATTCCGCTTGAATCAGGGTTTTTTGGTTGATTTGTTGATTTCGCTTGAGAAAGTGTTTGTTGTGTGAAATTTGTTATCAAAGCATGGAATCTGCTGAAGATATAATGTTGTATTACTATGTATCTCAATAGGAGAGTTATTTTCAGGCTAATGAAGAAACAGTCTCAGCAAAAGAAGTTGTTGAAAAAGTTCAAGTTTTTGATCATTCATCTGATGAAGAGGGTGACAAGTATGAAGAAGAAATCCAAAGACTTGAAAATCTTAAACAACAACTTCCATCTGATCAACGTAGTGGAAAGTTATTTTATGCCAATAAAATTGAAAAATTGAAAGAAAAACAAGATGCAAAAAGAAAGAATCAAAAGGCAGTTATTGTTAAAGAAGAGATCAGAGCTGAGAAAGAAGTAAAAGCAGCAACAACAGAAAAGCAAATCAAACCTAGTGTGAAAAGGCAGGTTGAACAAGTTCTAGCTGTCAAGATTGAGAAAGTAGAATCTGAAAAACCTGTATCTGTGAATCCTGAACCAGTATTAAAGAAAAAGGTTGAAGAAGATGCACCTATCTTTGATCATTCATCAGAAGAAGAGAGTAAGGATGAAAGTGTTCATGAGGAAAAGAAACAGGTTGAAAATATTTCAGTTTTAAAGGTTGAGACAAAAGCTGATGATAAACAGATTCTTGTTTTGCTGAAAAATTGTGAGAAGTTGACATCTGAAAATGACAAACTCTTGAAGGAGGTTGAGAGTTTGTCATTAGAAAACAAAAATCTCAAAAAATCAGAAAATGTTTTGAAAAATCAAATACACAATTTGGAAAATGAAAAAGTAAAGATTGAAAATGATTTTCAAAGTCAAAGAAAGATTCTTGAAGATGGGAGATCTATTTTTAGCAAGAATAACATTGAAAAGCAAAAAATGATAAATTCTCATCTTCAGACGATTATTCGACTTGAAAAAAAAGCTGAATGTGCCCAAGAGAAAATCAAAGAGTTAGAAGGTAAAATCAGGGAATGGGAAGAAAAGTTGAAGGTTTTTGTGAATACTTCAGATATTCCCTGCCCAAAACCAGTTAATTCAGATCCAATAAGTGACGATGTCACAAACTATGACAAAGTCGTAGTTGAAGATTGCGATGAGAAATCTGATGATGAAAATGAAAAAATTAAGAAAAAGAATTTGTTTTTGAAATTAAAAGAAAAATTTCAAGAAACTGTTCCGCAATCAACTGAAAAGGGAGAATGCTCTAAGCAAAAACCTTTGAAGAAGAAAGTGGAACAAAAACAAAAAGAGAAAAATTTGAAAAATGTACAAAAAGAAAATAAAAGCTCATCAGTTCAATCATCCAATCGAGATAAAAAACCACAAAAATTTGAAAATCAAAACTCACAAAAAGTTGGTAATAAGTGGTGCAGGTTTGACCATAGTGCTCAAAAGCCAAATCCAGCAAACAAGAAAAGAAAGGATTATCACCAAGCCAAACAGTGCTTTGATCTGAACATTTGGGCTGAAAATGGTGATTGGTACGATAACAGAGTGTGTTACAGATGCGGCTATCAAGGACACATTGCTGTTAACTGCCAGAGTAGAAGGTTTGAGTCAAGGAGATGCTTTAACTGCAACATCATTGGCCATATTGCTAGAGATTGCTCAATGAGATCAATGAGAAGATCGAGGGCTGAATCTCAGAAGTAGGTGAAGAAACCAGTCAATGTTAAGCCCAAAGAACAGAAGGTTCAAGAACCTAAAGTTCAAGAAAAGAAAGTGAAGCTTTCTCAGGGGTAAAAAGACAGACTGAGGAAAAAGAGGAAGAAGGCCAAAGAGTATCTGGAGAAGATTTTGTCCTCGGATACAACTGTTAAAACAGATAAAAGTTCTGATAAATCGTCTTGCTCACCAAAGAATGACAAATCAAGCAAAACGAATTCATCAGATACAAATCAGAGGATAGAAGAGAAGAAGAAGAAGAAGAAGAAGAAGAAGAAAGTTGCTGGCGATGAATTTGTTTCTGTGGAAACAAATGAGCCACATGTCCGCGATGAATCTGGCTCATCAAAGTCAGACAAACCACATTCAGGCAATGATTCTGGTTCATCAAAGCCAGAAGAGCCGGTTGTTGAGGTAAAATCTGAGAATTCTAGTCTAACAATGGATGATGTGAATTTTCCACCATTGTTGAACAAGAATTCAAAATCACCCAAGGACCGTCAGGCTTGGGTGAGTCTGTTTAAATAGAAAAACCTGACTTGCCGGAGTTCCCAGGTTGGTAAGCGTGGAACATGAATCGGCATCTTTCTTACAAGATTAATCAGGGACATTCAGTTGTACTTGATTTATCTTTGTCTTACTTGTGGTTGAAAAAGAACAAGGTGATGAAGTGACCCCGAACCTACAAATGTTTGGTAAACAAACTAAATTTTTCGGAAAAACCATTTTGATTAAAACAAACTTAAGTGTTTTGAAATCATAATGGGAAAATAGTTTGTTGTAGGGGGAGTTCTGATTGTTTATGCCTAGTGGATGGAGAATTGAAGCAATTCTCATCATGTTGTCATGTTTGTACAGTTTGATTTCAAATTGTTCCAGAAAATCAAAATTGAAATATATTTTGATTTTAGGGGGAGAAAATTTAAAAAAAAAATCAGAAATTTAAAAATGAGTTTTGCTGAAACAAGAGGAAATGATAGAAAATCAGTGGACTATCACAGCATGCTAATGATATGTAAAGTCTAAAAGTGATAAACGGTCTCACTAAAGATGTGACGATAGGCTCAGCTAGATTAGTAGATTTGCGATAACGATACAAACATAAAGCAAAAAAGCCTAATTCTAGTGGGAAACACGGTTGAAAGCATAGTACTTAGTTTTGTCCTTCTTGACTGTGTGCCTACTCAGTAATCGCTGATTGTCGAAAGACATAAAACTGGTTAAGTTTGTGAACTTTCACAACTTTGCTAAAAAGTCGCTGTGGTTGTGCATTTCTTTTTGCAAAGATTTAAACTTGTTTTATTTCTTTATTTTGTTTAAGCATTGGACATCCTCTGCGTATACGTGAGTATCGATCTGGATGTTAGTGCCTAAACGTTCTGCTTTATTTTCTTTGGTGTTTCGTTTAAACTTTGGATCACCTCTGCGTATACGTGAGTATCGAACTGGTGGTTAAAGTCTAAACAAGTTCAACTTGTTTTATTTTTCTTATTTTGTTTAAACATTGGACTTTCTCTGTGTATCAAAAGATTGACCTGATTGTTAATGTTTAAACATTCTGCTTTGTTTTCGCACAAATCACAGTTGATAAAAGTTTAAAGGCATTACTTGAGTCAGTGTATTGCATGATGAGGGGATATGCTGAGATCGTGGGGTCCATAAGAATTTAGTGCAAAATTAATATACCTTAACGTATCGGTAAGCATTTCGAAAGTTTTTAGATTGAGTTTAAGTGGACAACAATATCGTCAATCTACGTGAATCGTTTAGAACTAAAAATGTTTAAAGCTTAACGGTGTTGGTGATTTGTCTCAAAAACTGATATGATCCTCTTACACAAACTCACAAAAATATTGTCTGTAAATATTTCTTTATTGCATTTCATTCCTTTACTTAAAAAATCTAAAAAGATTTTAGTGTGTTTTAGCATAAATTTTGAAAAATACAAAAATATTTTCGACAACTGGTGTTGAAGAGCTGATTTTCAAAATTCCAAATGCTAAACTTGACGAACTGGTTTGGGAGTGTTGTGTGTGAAAGATTTTAAAGTCTTGTTACAAGTGGTCATCAGAAGTTTTGAATTTGATACACCTGCAAATGGTTCATCAGAGGCTTTTTGGTAGATCAGTTTGTGATGTAATCTACTTGTGGTGTCTGAGTGAATTAAAGGTGTATATCATAAATTTATGTTTGAGGTAGACATTGTGCAGATAACCTGAGCTGAAGAAGAGCCAGATCACGATCTTGGAATGGATTCTAAATCGGTGAAAGCCAGACTGCGATCCCAGCTGATTGAGAGGGGGAGTCTGAGTTGCATAAAGCCAGGTTTCTGATTCTGAGATTGTTTCTGCTGATGAATTTGAAAACGTCAACATCCGAGAGGAAAGAGTTTGTTGATAAAAGAGAAGAGATAGAGATTGAGGATGCTTACAGCGTCAAATACGTCAAAGAGAAGCCCAAAGGCTGATAAAGACTGAAGATGCGTAGACTCGACACTGAAGACTCCGTCAACATCCGAGGGGGAGTTTGTTGATGCATCCGTCTGTCGTCTACATCGTGTATCGAGTCTTGTACTGTAATAGTTAGATCAGGGCACGAAAAACGAGATAGTGGTTTTTAGGAGTGATTCCGCTCGAAATGACACCTTGTCATTTCAAGCTAAATCACATAAGTTCTGATTCCGCTCGAAGTTGTAATGTCTGATTCCGCTCGAAAGCTAATGTTCTGATTCCGCTCGAAATGAATATTGCACTTTCGTGGGGAATCAGAAAGCTTATAAATAGGTGTCTTGGAGCGAAATCAGTATGAAGTTCTTCCGGTTTGCAACGAAGTGCTGCCGAAGTGTCAAGTCGCTGTAAAAGTCATTCAATCTATACAATCGACAGTTTAAAGTGTATTCCTTGCTGAATTGAACTTGATTTGTCTGTTTCCGCCGTTCAAATCAAGAAAAGCTCTTCTGATAGACTCGTTCGGGTCCAAATACGATCCTACAACTTTCATTCGGTTTGTAATGATTTTATCTTTCGACTTCCGCTGTGTATATAAACTGTGATAAATTGTCTATGATGATATCAACTACGTCACGATACTCCCCACCGGGCCCACCGGTAATACGTGGAATTATCGGGGTGTAACAGGTTGGTATCAGAGCCAACGTTGAGTGAATTAAACACTAGCCTTTTGTGTTTAATCTCAATGACACAGTTTGCACATTCCTCGACTTTCGAGTCTAGACAAAGAACTTAGGACAAATTCTGACTTATTTTGTTTTGTCCTTTATTGTTTCTTTTATTGTTTCTGTTGTTTGTTTTGACAGGACCTACAAGAATGCCGCCCAGAATCCGAGGAAGAGGTAGAGGCATGGGGCCATTCATCGCCCCCAACGATCATGAGGCCGGGCCTTCACACCGGCGAACTCCATCAGACTCTTTAAGCAAAAGTCCTCAGGAAAACTGGAGGACCTCTTTAGAACCCGCGAGGCGTTCAGTCTCGCTGAGCTCCTCGCCTTCCTACCTTAACTCTTATGGGCCTCAATCGAGAACGAGCCCCACAACTCACATCACTCTTTTATACCCCTTCAAAGCCCCAACTCACACCATTCCTTTAACGACCCAACACCCTACTTCCAAAGCCGGTTCAACCCGGCAAACCTAATTGAAGAGCCAATGGGTTATAACCCGTTGGGACCGAAGGACCATTTCTCCATGGACATGGAAGAGGATCCGGAACCTGCCGAGCCGCCAACCGAAACACCTACTCACCCCATCGAGATTTCGGATGGGTCGTCATATCATGGATCACCTTATCGTGGTCCAGACAGTTATCAGGCAAGATTTGCCCAATACAACTGGGTGTTTACTCCCAGTTACCACTCATCACAGCAGCAGCAGCAGCAGCGGGATCCCTCGGAGGATTCGCGTTTTGTAGCGGTTACTCCACCGCCACCACCACCAGTGCAGCAACCGCCTCCGGAGCCACCGAGGTGTAGGAGATCAACCGCACGGATGTCCGTGCGAGGGGGAGTCCGTATCAGCACCCCTCAGCATTCAAGTGGCAGTCATTACCCGCCACTATACGAAGACCCACAAATGGGTGGGCCTTCGAACCCTGTTTCTGAGGTAGAATATGCGCCAGTCGTACCGCCACCAGTGGGTTATAATAACCCAATCCCTACATACCCCGGTGTAGCGACGTATAACCCTTTCGAGCAGCCAGCCCATACTAACTACAACTACGCCGAAATTGACCCATACCTTGCGGCAGTAAACTACAATGCTCTTCATCCCGAGGGGCCCTTTGGAGTCCCATATCAGGCTGGGTATCCACCCTATGGGTACCAATACCCGCCACCTCCTCAACCTCTACAACATCAGCAGCCGCCGCAGCCGCCACTGTTATCGCCACCGCAGCAACAGGAGATTCTACCAAGGTTGAGCCAGGTGGAACAAGAGGTTCGGGAAGAGTGTAGAAACAACAAGGATTTCTTAAAGGTTTGGCAAGCTTAATCAAGGGGAAGAGCAAAAAGGATCATTAAATCCTTTATTTGTTTAATTGTATTTCTTTAATTTTCAATCAAGTCCCTGCGTGGACATCTGTTTCTATAATCAGTCCCTGCGAGGACTTGTATTTCCAGTTAGCCCCTGCGTTGGCATGTCATTTCTGTTTATCCCCTGCGTGGGCAAATTATTTCAGTAAAAGTCCCGTTTAGGGCAACCATCTACTTTTTTTAAAATTTTTAGTGGCATGTTATCATTTAAATTTTATTTTGTCATTATATGCATAAATGAAAAATGTATGAAATAAATAAATAAATCCAAAATATGACATTCCTTTTATGAGATCTGCCTTTAAATATTAAATAAGAATCTTAAAGGTATAACCTAGCCTGCATGTCATTACAGACCTGGCCATAATGGTAAAACCTGTTTAAAAGGATTCAAACTCTTGTTAACATCTGAAAACATGTTAACACTCCTGGCAGATGTGATTCGTTAAAATCACACATGTCATTCTTATATTGGATTCTTCCAATTCTTTCTTTATTATTTAAACATCCATTTGTGATGTAGTGTAACAACTCTCACCAAAACTATTATTTATTATTATATTTAGTTCAATAGGAAACTCTAATTAAGACACCCAAGTGATTCTGCACAAACCCTAAAATTTTCAGAATCATCAGAATCAGGATCAGGGCCCCTAAAACTCAGGGGGGGGGGGGTAAACCCTAGTTACGATTATCCACATAACTATCTGTCAAAATCGAATTTTACAAAACTGTCAACTCAGCAAGCCTACAAACACACGTAGCTACCCTATGGTAAATAGGGACCCCTCGCGCCACGCGACGCCCAGAGGGGTACCCCTCGCGTCACGCGAGGGGGGTCAAAATTTATGTATAAATAATGGTGTTTGGGACTTGAATTCTGGAGTTAAAACGACGTAAAAATTCGTTATATACACCGAGTTATAGTCTGTTTACTATAAAAACACACACGATTCACAAATCCTGCTGCAAAACAGGGTAATAACTCGATCGCTGCTACGATTCAATGTCCGATCGATTAAACTATCCAATGGATGTTTAAGTGCTGCCCACATTAGGGTTATGCTTTGTCATTCGTCGTTAATTCGATGGATGTTTAAGTATCGCACTTTGTCATTCGTTGTGAGGGTTGATCTCGTGAGTTATCGTAAATGTTGTATTGATTACTAACCTAGTTTTGTGTGCATTGTTATTTAAAATAGGTTAACAAGGCTAATCAGTAGACTAAACTCTGTCCGTGTTAAATCTGCAATGTGAGTCATTCTCTTTTTATCAAAGTACTTTATAAATTCTTAAATATTTTCAAAGTTATAATTACAGTGATTAAGTATATGTAATCACCAAATTACAGCCAGTATGTGGGGTTTAGTATACATTACTTTATAATCGTCACCATTGGGGCAGCCAATGGGGGATATGACCATAGTCACAGATCCGGTCGAGTGACAAATACTGTGAGTAGTTGGTTGATATCTGAAACATTGTAATCTCTCTTAATACTGTAAATTATAACAAACGTGTCGTTTTAATAAATAGAATGATTCACTAGTATTTCCCGCTGACAAAACCTTTTTCAAACATGTTTCAGGTGATTTGTTGTGATTCAGGAAAAGTGTCGTGGAGCACTGCAAGCTTAAGAAAGTGGCTCATAATAAAATAAAGAAATGTGTTTTGTAAAAATAAAGATTTCTCCATGAAATCATATGATTGTAAATTACCGGGATCCCGAATTGTGAAATAAAATAATCGGGAAAATTTTAGCTTTAAAAAGATCCTGATGATAAACTTCCGCTGTTAAACTCAATTAAATAAATACCATCGGATTTTCTGTCCCGCGGCTCCTGAAACGGGTCAAACCGGGTCGGGGGCCGTGACAGAAAAAGGTGGTATCAGAGCCACTGAGTTAAGCTAATTAAGTATTTAGAAATACTTAATTTTTCCTGATTACCATTATGTGACTATTTGTTTTATTAACTGACTATTTGTTAGTTACAGTATGGGTAAGCAAAAGCTTTCAAACATCTATCTTAAATTAAATAGGTCTTCAAATGAGAAGGGAAGTTCATCCCAAACTCCTGAAGAAGGAATATTTGTTCGAAAAGCCCAATACGAGGAACCACTTTCTCCTGATAAAAGAAGTTTGATTATTAGGAAAAGTCAGGAGAAATTAAAGAAATCCCGAGAAAAGAAAGTTAAAAAGGAAACCCAGGAATTAATCAGTAAATCACCATGGGAAGACAAGTTAGATGAAAAATGGGCGGATCTTTATATGCTAGCCACTGTAGCAGTAAATGCTAATCTTTAGAATACCATGACTCAGTATTAGCAACCTTATCACTTTCAAGCTAGAAATATAATCCAGTAAATAAATAAAATTACAATAAAACCTAGTATGTTTAATTGTCAATTTTCCTTTGTATTAAATTAGTTACAGAATATGCAATAATATTTGAGGTTTATCAGTAAAATTTGTTATAAAATTTTAATTTATTATTTTTACATATATGTTAAACAGCATGAATGAGTTATCTGGAGCCCTAGAGAATCTCAACCTATACCCTGTAAACATAGAAGTCTCTAAAGAGTTTACTGGGTACTTTGCTGAATTGGAACAACCTATAGAATTCAACGCTCCACCTATGGAAAAGCCAAAACCTAAGAAAAGAAAGAGATTCGTATGGGGGAGGCGTGTCCATAAAAGAAAGCCAGCTAAGAGACTTCCTAAAATAAACAATCCCTTAGAAAAAGGAAAAAAAAAATTGAAACCGGGGAAAGTTTTAGACAGCAAGAATTGGAGACTGAAGTCAAGGAAGATTCTAGGCAAATGGGAATACAGTTTGAGGAATATTCTAAGCAAATAGAAAGGGAGGTTGGAAAAGGTTCTAGACAAACCAAGATAGAAATTGGAGAAAGCTCTAAGCAAACTCAAGAAATGACATTTCAGAAAGAGTTAGATTTTATATTGACAAGCTGTGATACTATTAAGCCTGTCAATAATAATAATTGTTACTCTAATCCTATCGAAAATCAACTCCCTATAAATCTGGAACCAGCAATCCCAGAACCAATAATCCATACTCAACCTCTAGGAATGGATGAGTGGTGGACTAATGATTGGCAATTCCAAAACCTTATCAACAGTCCCTATACGTTTTTCCCTCAGTTCGATCCAGAACCTTTACCAAATCCACCGATGAGTAATGAGAATATGGCTGAACTCCGCCATTTTGGTGAAGAGCTGATGGATGCTGGAAATAGGATCCGAGAGATAGGAGGACAAATCTCATGGAAATATGCTGAGAGGGAACATCGTTATTAATGCAAGTTGACAAGGGAGACATGGGTTATGAGTCTGTGTTTGTATAATAACAGTAATATTAATAAAAAATCAGTATGTGTAAAATAAACAATAAAACGTTTGTATATGGAAGCATAATATAATCTATAAAACAAATGAAAATTTAGAATTTTGGTTGTATATTTGTTTACATGATTATGTGTGATTAATTGTTATATTGGATTGTTTCTTATTCTATACTAATTATTTATCTATAAATTAATTATCAGATGGCAAACATTGGTAATGAACCAGTAAATGAAGTAAATCAATCTGAGCAAAATCAGGAAGAATTATTGTTAAATAGGCAAGATATCGAGGATATCGTTGCACAAGGAATAGCCAATGCTATTCCAGCAATCGTTGCTGCTGTCCAGAAACCTGTTAAACCTCAATCAATCATTCCTAGTAAACGTACCCAAGGCGACAATTTCAGTAATAGTATAAACGGAGGAGGCAATCATATTAATAATAACAATAATGATCTGCAAGCCCCAATTTTCAAGAAAATGAAAGCTGCAACACCTGGTTGCACTTACAAAGAATTCCTTGCCTGTAAACCAGCTGAGTTTGCAGGTAACGAAGGGGCTATTGCAGCACTGCGTTGGTTAGAGAAAACTGAGGCAGTGATCACCATAAGTAAATGTGCTGAGGAAGATCAAGTTATGTATGCGTCAAATCTTTTTAAAGAAGGGGCGCTAGAATGGTGGAACACAGTATTACAAGCTAAAAGAAGAATCGAGGCATATGCCATGAAATGGGAAGAATTTAAGAATATTGTAAAAAGAAAATTCTGTCCGGAGTAAGAAAAAGATCAAATGGCAAATAAATTTTTAAATCATCGAATGTTGGGTGTAGATTGTCGCAGTTATACTTCGACATTCTTCGAATATGCTAGAGTGGTACCAACGCTGGCTTCGCCAGAACCGGTACTCATTTCTCGCTATATTTGGGGATTAATTAGTGAAATCTGTCATATCGTTAAAGCTGTGAGACCTCGCACTATTGACGATGCGGTAGAACTAGCTAACACCCTAACTGACGAGCTGATACGCACAAGGGATGAAAACAAGAAGAAGGAACTGGCTCAGAAAATTACCCAAGGATTTCGTGTGGGAAATAGTAGTAACTTCAAGAAAAGAGGAACAGGGCAATCCTCAACTCCTCAGTTCTGCAGAAATTGTAAAAAGAAACATTATGGAAGATGTAATGTAACCTGCAACTTTTGCAAAACTGTAGGACATCATGAAGAAAACTGCAGAAAGAAAACCATAACCTGTTTCAACTGTGGAGAAAATGGGCATTTTAAAACAGAATGTCCTAAATTGGTCAAACCAGCAGACAACAAAACCAAGGCGACCGAAGGAGCTACCAAGAAGAATGTTCGAGCCTTCCAGTTAACTACGCAAGAAGCAGAACTCATTCCAGATGTAATAGCTGGTACGTTCTTAGTTCACAACATTTACGCAAAAGTATTATTTGACTCTGGTGCAAACCAAAGTTTTATAAATACTTCATTCTTCCAAGCTCTTAACTTACCTTTAACCCAACTTAGGCAGATTTTTACAGTTGAAACGGCAGATGGGAATTCAGTTAAAATAGATCAGGTTTGTTAGTGCAGTATGTCTATCGCCTCCGTCAATCTTAACCGTAGCAGAAATAGAAGAGATATAGACTTTATGTTAAATGTTGTAGTTAAAAAGGCAAGGTGGCATAATTGTAAATAAGGAAACCTTCCTTATAACCTTGGCCTATAAATAGGAGCCTTAGGGTTTCTTTTAGAGACTTTTGCTCATTTGGTGGTTTAGAGAGATAATCTTAGAGAGAGAAAGTCTAGAGAGAGAAAGTTCTCTCACGTGGTTCTAGGTGCTTGTATACGTCATCATAATCAATTGAATCACGGTTATTGTACATTTTTGTCTGTTCGATCCACACACGTTCACGGATTCCGCACGTCGAACGTGTTGTCACGCAATCGAAACGGAGTCAATCCGGGACCTACAATTGGTATCAGAGCAGGAGCTCGGTTGCGAGGATCAAACACACAATTACGCACTCAATTTCAGCAGAATCAGAGCTTAAAACATCCAGATTTGACATATTTCTCTTAACTTTCTTGTTCTTCACGTTTTTCTCTGAATTTTGCAAAATTGACAGGGTTTTCACGGTTCAAATTCGCTCATTTTTTGATATGTTATGCGAAATTGTCTGATCTATAACTCTACAAATTTTCAGGTCAAAATTCCATGCCGTTTGGGAGAAATCTAAGATTTTTTATCGAAAAAAAAAGGTTGAAAAATGTTGAATGTTGCTGCTGATGTGCCATCCGTGCGGATAACTAATCCGCATTGACTATTGTTGACTTGTCACTCGCGCGAACAAAAAATCCGCATTGACTTTTGATGACTTGTTGTTCGCACGGATAAAGTATCCGGGTTGACCATTATTTGACTATCCGGACGGATAACAATCCGTGTCATAGTAATACGTGTCACAATACTGCACGGATAAACAAGTCACTTAGAGCATATCACGTGATTTCTTTCAGTATTGCATGTGATCTTCATTACAGCAGATTGTTTTCATAATTGCTGTCACGTGACTGTTTAAGTGTCAGTTTGAAAGTCAAGAGCATGTGATAAGTGTCATGTGATAAATGCATATCAATACATGAGTTGTGTCACCCGTGCGGATAACACACTTCATACGGATTATTCAGTCGCACGAACAACTCACTCGGGCGGATTCATCACTCGTACGGATATCAATCTGTGTTGACCTTTGTTGACTGATTGATTCGCACGGATAATATCATTCATCACTCGTACGGATAACAATCCGCGTTGACTGTTATTTGACCATCCGGACGAACAACTTGTTCGCACGGATAACAATCCGCGTTGACTGTTATTTGACCATCCGGACGGACAACTTGTCTGCACGGATAACATCATTTGTTTCATCCGGATCTTTCACTCGCGCGGATAGCAATCCGTGTTGACTTGTTGACCACTCGCGCGGATAGCAATCCGTGTTGACTTGTTGACAACCCGTGCGGATAACATAGAAGAATATCCGTGCGGATTACCATCCGAGCGGATAGCAATCCGTATTGACTTGATTGACCTACTCGTGCGGATAGCAATCCGTGTTGACTATTAGTTGACCTATCCGCACGGACACTTGTCCGCACGGATAATAATCCGCGTCATAACATCTTGGCTGAACTAGTCAATTTAGTCAACATATTCAAGTTTGTTAGTCAACATATTCGGTGAACATGTGAATGTGTATGAAATTAAGTGTCTTGGCCATGTGAACATTTTAATTGTCTGACCATTTTGCATGTGAAGTTTGATATTAAAAAGGCATCATGTGATTTCATGTTTTAAGTGTAAGCGGCCCATGTGAAACAATTAAAGGCACCGATCCATAAAATTTGCGGCCCAATGAGAATTTAGATAACATCAAGATTGTCAGCCATTATCATATTGCAAGAAACCATCATTGATTTGTGCATGTTTTGTGAAAAGATAAAGATGGCAGTTTACATGGGAGAATTTTGTGAATATCAAAGCTCATCGTTGAAGTTTATCCGATCGGTCAAACAGTTTTGTCTTTTTGTGCCATCAAACGAGAAAGTAATCCGGTCGAATAACTCACCCGAACTACATTGAACGAGTCCACAAATCTTTGACACGAGTCTTAGATTAATTCCACGTCACATACTTTCACATATTCACTTCGTTTTTTAACTGATTGCTTGTTTGTTTGTTTGCAGGTGATTTACAAGGCGCAAATATCAAGAAGTTGAAATTTTGTGGATTCTAAGCTAAAAACAATTTTTAAACCAAGTCGTTTAACAAAGAATTTGTGGTTAAAATGTTTGACGAGAAGGAAAACGTTAAATTTGAAAGACTAAACAATTGGTATAGTGGTTGTTATCTTGAGAAAAAGGAGATTGTGGTTGAAAGATTTAAATATTTTATGTGTAGGAAATATGAGAACTTTAATGATATGGAAAAGAGATATGATGATTTACTTAAAGGTTTGAGAATGAATGAGATAAAGATATCAAATGCTGAACAGATATCTAAATTTGCAGATGCATTACCTTCAGATTGGGATGAATTTTTGGGTAAACTGAAAAAAGATTCTAAGTTCTCAAAATTTAGTTCAAATGATTTCATCAGAGAGCTTAGAAAACAAAATGATGAGAATGAAAATAAAAAGAAAGAGTTGATAGAGGAATTAGAAAGAAGCTCAAAATATATAAGTTTGGATGTGATTCTTGAAATAATCAAAAGAATTAGAAATGGTCTTGATGTAAGAAGTAGGATGAAATATGATTTAAAGAGAGGTTGTTTTTTAAATGAAGATTTGAATCCTGCTGATATGGTTAAAATTTTTCTTGCAGGAACGTCAAAGATTGAAGAATCCAAGAAAAAAGAAACTTCAAAATGCGAAATTGTG
The DNA here is from genome assembly GCA_030545235.1 of Helianthus tuberosus. Taxonomy (NCBI): domain Eukaryota; kingdom Viridiplantae; phylum Streptophyta; class Magnoliopsida; order Asterales; family Asteraceae; genus Helianthus; species Helianthus tuberosus. The sequence continues at coordinate 69,398,514 of CM060406.1, forward strand.
TGCTCAAAATGTGACAAATCTGCAGAAGACAATGTTAAACTCTTGAAAGATGTGGAGAGTTTGACATTGGAAATCAAAAAGCAGAAATCTGAGAATGTTAAATTGTTAAATGACTTGAACAGTTTGACATTAGAAAACAAGGTTTTGAAAGAAAAAGAAAAAGATTTTGAAAGTAAAAAGAAATTTTCAGATAAAGTTTTTGATAATAGAATAAAAGTTTTGGAAAATGAAAATTCTGTTTTTAAAGATAAAATCAAAAGTTTTGAAAATGAAAAAGTAAAAATTGAAAAAGATTTTTAAAGTCAAATAAAAATTCTTGAAGATGGGAGATCTGTTTTTAGCAAGAACAATGTTGAAAAGCAAAAGGTAATCAATTCCCATCGTCAGACGATTATTCGACTTGAAAAAGAAGCTGAATGTGATAGAAAGAAAATAAAAAATTTAGAGAATAAATTGAAAAGTTTTGTGACTTCTGCATCATATGTTTGTCCAAAACCGATCAATTCAGTTCCAATAAGTGACAATGTCACAAATTTTGACAAAGTCAAAATTGAAGATTGTGATGATAAATCTGATGATGAAAAAGAAAAAGAAGAAAAAAGAAAAACATTTTTGAAATTAAATGAAATGTTTAAAAATACTGTTTTACATTCTACTGAGAAAGGTGAATGCTCAACGCAAAAACCTGTAAAGAAGAATGTGGAACAGAAACAAAAGGATAAAAAATCGAAAAATTTTCAAAAAGAAAATAAAAGCTCATCAGATCAATCATCCAATCATTATAAAAAACCACAAAAATCTGAAAATAAAAACTCACAAAAAGTTGGTAACCAGTGGTGCAGGTTTGACCACAGTGCTCAAATGCCAAATCAAGGATACAAGAGGAGACATGAGTACCACAAGGCAAATCAATGCTATGATCTAAGTGTGTGGTATGAAGACGGTGTTTGGTATGAAGGTAGTGAGAGGTATGATAACAGAGTGTGTTACACTTGTGGCTATCAAGGACACATTGCTGTTAACTGCCAAAGTCAGAGATTCGAAATGAGAAGGTGCTATGAATGCCAAATCAGAGGTCATATTGCCAGAGTTTGCCCAATGAGATCAAAGGGAAGATTGAGGGCTGAATCTCAGAAAATGGCAAAGAAACCAGTCAATGTCAAGCCCAAAGAACAGAAAGTTCAAGAACCAAAAGTTCAAGAACAGAAAGTTCAAGAAAAGAAAGTAAAACTTTCACAAGGGCAGAAAGACAAACTGAGGAAGAAAAGAAAGAAGGCGAGAGAATATCTCGAGAGGATTTTGTCCTCGGATACAACTGGTAAAACAGATAAAAGTTCTGATAAATCGTCTTGTTCGCCAAAGAATGACAAATCAAGCAAAACGGATTCATCAGATACAAATCTGAGGACGAAAGAGGGAAAGAAGAAGAAGAAAGTTTGTGGCAATGAATCTGTTTCTTCGGAAACAAATGAGCCACATGTTGGCGATGAATCTGACTCATCAAAGTCAGACAAGCCACATTCAGGAAATGATTCTGGTTTGTCAAAACCAGAAGTGCCATCTGTTGAGGTAAAAACTGTCAAACCCAAGAATGGTCAGGCTTGGGTAGATCTTTTCAAATGAAAAACCTGACTTGCCGGAGTTCCCAGGTTGGTAAGTGTGGAACAGGAATCGGCATTTTTCTTGAGAAATTCACAGATTGGTAACTGTGATATTTTGAATCACAAAAGACTAATCAAGGACATTAAGTTGTACTTGATTTATCTTTCCGATAAGTGGATAAAGGTAAACAATGTGATGAAACCCCGAATTTGTGAAATGACACATAAAACTAATTTTCCGGAAAAACCATTTGATTAAAACAAACTTAAGTATTTTGAAATCATAATGGGAAAATAGTTTGTTGTCAGGGGGAGTTCTGATTGTTTATGCTAAGTGAATGGCGAATTGAAGTGATTCGATATCAGTTTGTCATTTTTGTACAGTTTGATTTCAAATTTTTCCAGAAAATCAAAATTGAAACATATTTTGATTTTAGGGGGAGAAAAATTTTAAAAAAAAAATTAGAAAATTTGAAAATGCCAAAAACATTGAAAAACAAAAATGAGTTTTGTTGTGAAAAGAGGAAATGATAGTACATCAGTGGACTATCACAGCATGCTAAAGAAATGAAATGTCAAATGTGATAAACGGTCTCACTAATGATGTGACGATAGGCTCAGCTAGACTAGTAGATTTGAGATAACGATACAAACTTAAATGAAAAAGCCTAGTTCTAGTGGGAAACACGGTTGAAAGCATAGTACTTAGTTTTGTCCTTCTTGACTGTGTGCCTGCTCGGTAATCGCTGATTGTCGAAAGACATAAAACCGGTTAAGTCTGTGAGCCTTCACAACTTTGCTGAAAAGTCACTGTGATTGTGTATTTCATTTTGCAAAGATTTAAACTTGTTTGATTTCTTTATTTTGTTTAAGCATTGGACATCCTCTGCGTATACGTGAGTATCGACCTGGATGTTATTGCCTAAACGTTCTGCTTTATTTTCTTTGGTGTTTCGTTTAAGCTTTGGACCTCCTCTGCGTATACGGGAGTATCGACCTGGTGGTTAAAGCCTAAACAACTTCAACTTGTTTTATTTTTCTTATTTTGTTTAAACATTGGACTTTCTCTGCGTATACGGAAGTATCGACCTGATTGTTAATGTTTAAACATTCTGCTTTATTTTCGCACATATCACAGTTGATGAAAGTTTAAAGGCATTACTTGAGTTAGTGTATTGCATGATGAGGGGATATGCTGAGATCGTGGGGTCCATAAGAATTTAGTGCAAAATTAATATACCTTAACGTATCGGTAAGCATTTCGAAAGTTTTTAGATTGAGTTTAAGAGGACAACTATATCGTCAATCTACGTGAATCGTTTAGAACTTAAAGTGTTAAAAGCTCAACGGTGCTAGTGATTTGTCTCATAAACTGATATGATCCTCTTACACAAACTCACAAAAATATTGTTTGTATATATTTCTTTAAACTCAAAATCCAAAAAGATTTTAGTGTGTTTTAGCATAAAGTTTTGAAAAATACAAAAAGATTTTCGACTACTGATGTTGGAGAGTTGATTTTCAAAATTCCAAGTGCTAAACATGATGAACTACATAGGTGTCACACCCCGACCACGTAGAACATACAAAACGTGGCGGAAATGTCGGGGAGTGTTGTAACAGAATTAATTGTTTCAAATCCATGGCAATTGAAGTTTCGTTTTATTGATTAAAAGTGTTACAATGTCTTAACAACCAAGGAAATAGAACATAATTAACTAGTCTTGTATCTTTTATTGTCACTAAAGCCCAAGTCTGCCTATGTGTATCTTGATCATCTTATGCAACAGTTCCTGAAAAACACATGTGAAAATAGGTACGTCAGCATAAAAATGCCTGTGAGATACATAGGTTTTGTGAAAATAAGATTCATGACTTATGTTTGAGAAAAGGTTTAGTCATGAACCTTGTTATTTGCTTTGTCTTTTAAATCATTTGAAAAACGATAAGATCAGATGATAAGTATAAATAAATGTAAGGTTAAATGAATAACCAAGTAAAATATGTTTGCATAAGATAAGTTGTTTATAAATCAATGTCTTGTGAAAAGTATGTTATTTGTATGAAATGTTCTATGTCTCAAACTGAAATGATTCAAATAACGTTACGACATGTAATACCATACAAACACTTATATATAGGAAGTACCAGCGGCGTATCCACCATGCTTGTATCATATTACACACGCATCGTTACTTAATCACTTAATCAAACCAAACCAAACAATGTAAAATGTTCATGTCAAGATGTAAATCATGTCAAAATGTCTATGTCAAATATCCATGTCAAATGTCTATAATCCAAAAGTAGTCAAGTAATGTATAACCAAAATGATATGTATGGCAAGTAAAATTTAGACTACTTAAACCATAAGTAAAAATGTACAAAACAAAGTATTGAAGTAAAACTTGGTTTAAATCAAAGTTATGTTTTGTAAGATATATGCATGCTATACTGAATATGAACATTTATGCGGTATTGTGAAAATTCATACATCCAAGCCTTGAGACAGCCGGATAACCCTTTTAGTCAAGGTTATCATTTAAACAAACCAAATGTCATACCAAAATGTAAGCATGTGATGAAGATAATGTACCTAGTATGCTAGAGTAAACATACAAGGTAGAGCTGTAAAACAATGTGTCCATATGTTACTGGAACATATGCAACAGAGATGCAATGTAAAATGATGTACTAAGTATGCTAAGTTAACATACAAAGCAGAGAAGTCATGTAAATCAATGTGCTAGCATGCTATCAGTCAACATACCCAGCAGAAATGTAATGTAAATCATGTACTAATAGTGTACTAATGAACATAACAAGTATATGATGTGAAAACAGGAAAGCACGAAAGTAACAAGTAGGCACATGTGTTCCACCCCAAAACAGTTTGGAAAACAGTAAAAGAGGGGTCTATGTACTCACTTGAGATTGTTCAGTTGTCTAAAGATAACCACCAAGCAGTGCTAGAGATCTCGGAATCAAACGGCACCTAATATAGGTAACTATGTTAATTAACCGGACCTAGATCGGAAGATCGGGTAGCGTGAGGGTTTGTAAACCAAACGAGTGTAGAGACTCGTGTCATTTGGTTTAACAAAGCCTACATACTAAAAGAAACCTAACATAATTGTTTACGACCCATTACGACCCGTTTAGGTAGCTTATGCTACTTTAACGCGTCGTTCGCGTGAAACGCGTTCGAACCGCCTAACTAGTCCTATGACAAGTGTTATATGCCTAAACATGTTACATAATCAGTTATGTGATGAAAGTTTAGGTTACATATGCTTAATTATCAATTATACATGAAAAGGGTATTTTGGTAATTTACCTAAGGCATATAAACTACTTATCATACAACTACTTAAACGATGTGACCATAGGGTATAACCTCGGAAGGTTATTCCTTACCTACTATGGTCACCTAATGTGTTTGGTCGGATCCTAATGATCGACCAAATGGGTCGGGTTCGAGGGTATAGGCGATTTATTAGATCGCCTACCCTACGACCCTAGACAACGTGGTAATCAGTGGGCATAGTCCCAAGGGACTATGACCAACGTGATTACACTCACGTTGCGAAGTTCAAACGAACTTCGCATTGACCATTACTGGTCAACGCTGAAAGTCAAACAAAGTTTGACTTTCGGACTCGAAAAGCAATAAAATAAGGAAAAGAACGAAAGAATACTAACCCAGGGTCCCCGAATGCTAATCCCGATCTAAGAACTCAGGTATGAAACAATGGTTTCAACTTAGAGCTCTCAAATCAGAATTCTTGTGGGTTTAGAAGCAATGGGGGGTGGGGTATTTATAGTATTCGGTCCACCGTTAAGATCGTTTCAAGGAAAACGTGCCTTAATCTTGCCCGTACATGTGTCGGGACCTTATGGTGACAAAAATTCCATCCTTATCAGCTGACTAGATAATTAGGAACTTGTGGTTGTGGGTTAATCTGCTGAAAACAGGCTGTGAAATACACTGCATCTGGTCTGCAGACCCCTAGCGCACCGCTACGCTAAAAGTGTAGCGCACCGCTAGGCCCTAGTTTGGCAGAATTACACTTTTGGTCCCTGTATTGCAATCAGCCCATTTTCGACACGTTTAAGGCCCGTTAACCCCATTTCAAAGCTCTAAAATGAAGTTAAAGTATAGGGAACTTAAAACATGTTCAAAAATATCTCGGATGTCGGTTCGTTTGGCCGTACGGTCGCGATGTTCGCTTAATTACGACGGAATGCGCATAAGCACGAAAAACGAACCAAATGACGCGACGAATGGATTTTTCTTATGCCGAACACTAAAATAAAATATTTTAGTGCTTACATAAATTTTTGGATGTCCGGATGTATTCAGAACGTAAGTTACGCGTAAAAATGCAAACTTGTGCACTTTTTGACGCTTTTAGTCCCTGAATGACACAAAAGTTTATTTTAGCATACCGAACACCTCAAAGCCTATTTCTAAGCTATGTAAAGGATATTTATGGTATGTTTAACTTATGGTCATGTTCCGGAAGGTCTGTTACAGTTCAAATTGGCATACTTTCGCAGTTTGTCAACTTTAGTCCCTGTAAGCGAATAAACTTTGATTTCAGCACAACAAACCTTCCAAAACTTATATCTAAGTTATGTAAAGGTTATTTAAGGTATGTTAAGCCTATTTCACTATTCCGGAGTGTTCTTTGGATTAAACTGGTTATATCTACTCATCAGAGCGCGTATAACCCTCCAGAAAGCGATTTAAAGCTTGAAATCGAACAAGAATTGATATGTGTAAACGATACACATATTTTTACAAATCCCAAGTATGAAATACTATATTTCATTGGTTTGGCATTTGTTTGATGGTTGGAGTGACACGGGTGTTACAGTCTCCCCTACTTTAGGAAATTTCGTCCCGAAATTAATTCGTAGGAGTCTATTTGTGACTTTGTGTTAAATAACCATCAAAGATGAACAAGACGTAATCCTGTAATTTCTCTTTAACGAACATTTTTCAGAAATGAAAAATGAACGGAGTTATTTTCAACAGGCATTCTTCAGAAACCAAAAATGAACGACAAGAGTCATTTTTCACCATTTCTTCAGAAACCAAAAATGAACGACAAGAGTCATTTTTCACCATTTCTTCAGAAACCAAAAATGAACGACAAGAGTCATTTTTCACCATTTCTTCAGAAACCAAAAATGAACGACAAGAGTCATTTTTCTCAGACACATGACCAAACTAGCTGTGGTTTCCGTGCACTGAATTCCATAATTATGTATGCATCCATAATTACGCAATTCCTTGCATAGTCCGCACAATTTGCTTGTAATGTGGAGGGGAGGAAAAATCAAACCTGATGATGAGTGTGACTAAACTACCATAGGGTCCTTTTAATTAGATCGACAAAGGATCCTTTTAAATTAGGCCACCAAGGAGTCCTTTCAGCTATATCATCACATGATATTCCTAACCAGATTTTTTTTGATCAATCTGTTTACCTAGACCTCTCAGGGTCTAATTATGGAATGGTATAATATAATCCAAGGGTCTTTACTATTACGTAGAAGCCCGTTGAGGATTTAATATAGCACCCAAAGATATGGAAGATTCTACGAGGATTTGAATGACAAGAATTTGGATCACACAAAAACATAAAAGGGAACACATAAACACATAATCACATAGTTGATTAATTTGTTATTAATTTGTTATCTTTGGACGCGGATACTTAAAGCACACCAGGAATCCAATTCGTGAATTTCATTTGGCACTTTAATCATTTCAAGAATCTATCTATGAAGATAGGATAATCTTAAAAAGGAATTCGGCTTTGTCCTTATTGAATTGTGATGTACGTATTGAATCATACAAAGAATTCAATTAAGGACTCCGATGAATGATACCCATCCACAAGGATCTAATTATGAGGATAGAAAGATCCTACATGGATTTTTTTGGAGTTTGTGTAACGGGAGGTGTTCCGACACCTTGCACTAGGCGTGCTTACGTTGATACACAAGGTAGAAAGTTCATGAGGTTGAGGCGCCAGATATGCCAAGCGACATATGAAGCAGAGTTTGAAGGTTGAGCAGTAGCAGGATTTGTAACAGCTTTGCTTTGGATTGCAAAGCGGCATATGTTAACCAAATGTCTCCATCGTCCACCGTGGGTACATTTGAAACAAGGTATTTGGTTCGGATGATGGCAGTGGTATTAATTTGCACCAAGGAACAGTTCCCTTTATACAGCTTCATCCCTGAGACGAGTCATGGTGATAGCTAAGTCATCGGTCCTCCGGAGTACGACGCCTATTCGCTGGGTAATTGCAGCACCTGGTTCGGACATTGTTGTGGCGATGAAGAAGCATCTTGAAGATAACGAAAGGCATAGGAGGAAACAAGCGAAAGATAGTCAAAAGGAAATGACAAGGCATGTAGATTGTGACCATTTGTTTGTTATCAAAGGCAAACAAATGAGACAATGACTAATCAAAGTAAGCGGGTCAATATAATGTATCGCGAAGACATGCTCGCCTATAAGTGAACACTCATCCCAAGAATTCCCAGGTAAGCACAACTGGTCTCGCGTCTGATGAGATGTATACGAAGTGCTTGCCTAGACAGAAAACCCAGGATACAGGCATTCACCCTTCCAGTTTGCACGTGTTCACATTATTTAAAACCCAAAACCTTGATGAGATTTTGAAAATTCAAAGGGGTTCAAAACCATATAATAGAGGGTTCAAAACCTTACAATAAATCATCCTAGAACAGATGATTAGTTTTCAAAGCGGTTTTGAAATTTATGTTCTTGTTGTGGTCGTCGCCTAAGGATAGGTGACGGTATTGTTTTATGACTAAACGCAAGTAAACTCGCGTTAGGGTCCTAAGAAGGTTATAGACTAGGTCAAAGCATTACAAATAACCTAATTCCCTATAACCATTAGCTCTGATACCATCTTTTCTGTCACACCCCGACCACGTAGAACATACAAAACGTGGCGGAAATGTCGGGGAGTGTTGTAACAGAATTAATTGTTTCAAATCCATGGCAATTGAAGTTTCGTTTTATTGATTAAAAGTGTTACAATGTCTTAACAACCAAGGAAATAGAACATAATTAACTAGTCTTGTATCTTTTATTGTCACTAAAGCCCAAGTCTGCCTATGTGTATCTTGATCATCTTATGCAACAGTTCCTGAAAAACACATGTGAAAATAGGTACGTCAGCATAAAAATGCCTGTGAGATACATAGGTTTTGTGAAAATAAGATTCATGACTTATGTTTGAGAAAAGGTTTAGTCATGAACCTTGTTATTTGCTTTGTCTTTTAAATCATTTGAAAAACGATAAGATCAGATGATAAGTATAAATAAATGTAAGGTTAAATGAATAACCAAGTAAAATATGTTTGCATAAGATAAGTTGTTTATAAATCAATGTCTTGTGAAAAGTATGTTATTTGTATGAAATGTTCTATGTCTCAAACTGAAATGATTCAAATAACGTTACGACATGTAATACCATACAAACACTTATATATAGGAAGTACCAGCGGCGTATCCACCATGCTTGTATCATATTACACACGCATCGTTACTTAATCACTTAATCAAACCAAACCAAACAATGTAAAATGTTCATGTCAAGATGTAAATCATGTCAAAATGTCTATGTCAAATATCCATGTCAAATGTCTATAATCCAAAAGTAGTCAAGTAATGTATAACCAAAATGATATGTATGGCAAGTAAAATTTAGACTACTTAAACCATAAGTAAAAATGTACAAAACAAAGTATTGAAGTAAAACTTGGTTTAAATCAAAGTTATGTTTTGTAAGATATATGCATGCTATACTGAATATGAACATTTATGCGGTATTGTGAAAATTCATACATCCAAGCCTTGAGACAGCCGGATAACCCTTTTAGTCAAGGTTATCATTTAAACAAACCAAATGTCATACCAAAATGTAAGCATGTGATGAAGATAATGTACCTAGTATGCTAGAGTAAACATACAAGGTAGAGCTGTAAAACAATGTGTCCATATGTTACTGGAACATATGCAACAGAGATGCAATGTAAAATGATGTACTAAGTATGCTAAGTTAACATACAAAGCAGAGAAGTCATGTAAATCAATGTGCTAGCATGCTATCAGTCAACATACCCAGCAGAAATGTAATGTAAATCATGTACTAATAGTGTACTAATGAACATAACAAGTATATGATGTGAAAACAGGAAAGCACGAAAGTAACAAGTAGGCACATGTGTTCCACCCCAAAACAGTTTGGAAAACAGTAAAAGAGGGGTCTATGTACTCACTTGAGATTGCTCAGTTGTCTAAAGATAACCACCAAGCAGTGCTAGAGATCTCGGAATCAAACGGCACCTAATATAGGTAACTATGTTAATTAACCGGACCTAGATCGGAAGATCGGGTAGCATGAGGGTTTGTAAACCAAACGAGTGTAGAGACTCGTGTCATTTGGTTTAACAAAGCCTACATACTAAAAGAAACCTAACATAATTGTTTACGACCCATTACGACCCGTTTAGGTAGCTTATGCTACTTTAACGCGTCGTTCGCGTGAAACGCGTTCGAACCGCCTAACTAGTCCTATGACAAGTGTTATATGCCTAAACATGTTACATAATCAGTTATGTGACGAAAGTTTAGGTTACATATGCTTAATTATCAATTATACATGAAAAGGGTATTTTGGTAATTTACCTAAGGCATATAAACTACTTATCATACAACTACTTAAACGATGTGACCATAGGGTATAACCTCGGAAGGTTATTCCCTACCTACTATGGTCACCTAATGTGTTTGGTCGGATCCTAATGATCGACCAAATGGGTCGGGTTCGAGGGCATAGGCGATTTATTAGATCGCCTACCCTACGACCCTAGACAACGTGGTAATCAGTGGGCATAGTCCCAAGGGACTATGACCAACGTGATTACACTCACGTTGCGAAGTTCAAACGAACTTCGCATTGACCATTACTGGTCAACGCTGAAAGTCAAACAAAGTTTGACTTTCGGACTCGAAAAGCAATAAAATAAGGAAAAGAACGAAAGAATACTAACCCAGGGTCCCCGAATGCTAATCCCGATCTAAGAACTCAGGTATGAAACAATGGTTTCAACTTAGAGCTCTCAAATCAGAATTCTTGTGGGTTTAGAAGCAATGGGGGGTGGGGTATTTATAGTATTTGGTCCACCGTTAAGATCGTTTCAAGGAAAACGTGCCTTAATCTTGCCCGTACATGTGTCGGGACCTTATGGTGACAAAAATTCCATCCTTATCAGCTGACTATATAATTAGGAACTTGTGGTTGTGGGTTAATCTGCTGAAAACAGGCTGTGAAATACACTGCATCTGGTCTGCAGACCCCTAGCGCACCGCTACGCTAAAAGTGTAGCGCACCGCTAGGCCCTAGTTTGGCAGAATTACACTTTTGGTCCCTGTATTGCAATCAGCCCATTTTCGACACGTTTAAGGCCCGTTAACCCCATTTCAAAGCTCTAAAATGAAGTTAAAGTATAGGGAACTTAAAACATGTTCAAAAATATCTCGGATGTCGGTTCGTTTGGCCGTACGGTCGCGATGTTCGCTTAATTACGACGGAATGCGCATAAGCACGAAAAACGAACCAAATGACGCGACGAATGGATTTTTCTTATGCCGAACACTAAAATAAAATATTTTAGTGCTTACATAAATTTTTGGATGTCCGGATGTATTCAGAACGTAAGTTACGCGTAAAAATGCAAACTTGTGCACTTTTTGACGCTTTTAGTCCCTGAATGACACAAAAGTTTATTTTAGCATACCGAACACCTCAAAGCCTATTTCTATGCTATGTAAAGGATATTTATGGTATGTTTAACTTATGGTCATGTTCCAGAAGGTCTGTTACAGTTTAAATTGGCATACTTTCGCAGTTTGTCAACTTTAGTCCCTGTAAGCGAATAAACTTTGATTTCACCACAACAAACCTTCCAAAACTTATATCTAAGTTATGTAAAGGTTATTTAAGGTATGTTAAGCCTATTTCACTATTCCGGAGTGTTCGTTGGATTAAACTGGTTATATCTACTCATCAGAGCGCGTATAACCCTCCAGAAAGCGATTTAAAGCTTGAAATCGAACAAGAATTGATATGTGTAAACGATACACATATTTTTACAAATCCCAAGTATGAAATACTATATTTCATTGGTTTGGCATTTGTTTGATGGTTGGAGTGACACGGGTGTTACAATAGGGTTGGGAGAACACGTTGAAAATTTGAATGTTAGATACAAATGTTTTGAAAGATTGTGTGATTAGTTAATCAAGGTAATTCATTTGAACTTGATGTATCTATACAGATTGATGCTTGAATGATTTCTACCAGTAAGTTTCTTAAATATAAGTGTTATAAATTTGTGAAACTTATGTTATGAGTAGAGGATTTGCAGGTTAACCAGGTTTCAAATCCTGAGCATATGCAGAACAGAGCCAGGAATTGATCCTGAACTTGTGAACATGTGAAAGCCAGACTACGATCCCGACAGCTAAGTCTAAGGGGGAGTCTGAAGACGAGCTCAACGCAAGAGGAAGCGTGGATTCAAGAAGCCAGATAACTATCCTGAAGGAGCTTGTATACGGAAAGCCAGGTGTCGATCCCAAAGCACGGAAGCTTGACGAAAGGGGGAGCCTGGAGAGTTTACTGAAAGGGGGAGCTAAAGGTTAAGACAGGTCCACCGGGATTCTGTTCAAGAAAGAGGGAGTCTATGTTGCTGAAGAGATGATAAAGCTTCAAGAAGACTCAGAGAGAGAGAAAGAAAAGTCGCTACGAGTTTGACTACAGATTGACTACGGCAATATCCAAGGGGGAGTCTGTTAGTGCAGTATGTCTATCGCCTCCGTCAATCTTAACCATAACAGAAATAGAAGAGATATAGACTTTATGTTAAATGTTGTAGTTAAAAAGGCAAGGTGGCATAATTGTAAATAAGGAAACCTTCCTTATAACCTTGGCCTATAAATAGGAGCCTTAGGGTTTCTTTTAGAGACTTTTGCTCATTTGGTGGTTTAGAGAGATAATCTTAGAGAGAGAAAGTCTAGAGAGAGAAAGTTCTCTCACGTGGTTCTAGGTGCTTGTATACGTCATCATAATCAATTGAATCACGGTTATTGTACGTTTTTGTCTGTTCGATCCACACACGTTCACGGATTCCGCACGTCGAACGTGTTGTCACGCAATCGAAACGGAGTCAATCCGGGACCTACAAGGTTTTGCAAAAAGAAAATATAGAACTTTCAGGTCATAAATTCTCTGCAAACCTATTGCCTATGAAATTAGCTGAATTCGATGTCGTGTTAGGAATGGATTGGATAGTAGCCAACCATGCTCGAATTCTTTGTGATAAAAATTCTATAGAGATCCAGGCACCAACCGGAGAAGTAATCATGATTACAGGAGATAAACCGTGTAAACCCATGAAGTTCATATCAGTAACGAAAGTTGCTAATTATGAACGAAAGCAAGGAATAGTATATATGATTTCAGTAATCATTAGCACTAAGAATAAAGAACTTAAGGAAATTCCTGTAGTCTCAGAATACCCAGATGTATTCCCAGAAGAGTTACTAGGATTACCACCAGATAGGGAAGTGGAATTTAGGATTCATCTAATTCCTGGAACTACACCGATAGCTAAGGCACCTTATCGGTTAGCTCCTACCGAAATGTTAGAACTGAAAACGCAATTAGATGAATTACTAAGTAAAGGATTCATACAACCTAGCTCATCCCCTTGGGGAGCACCAGTGTTGTTTGTAAAGAAGAAGGATGGTTCGATGAGAATGTGTATTGATTATAGAGAATTGAATAAGGTTACAATTAAGAATCGATACCCATTACCTAGGATTGATGATCTTTTCGATCAACTTCAAGGAGCTAGATATTTTTCTAAGATCGATTTACGCTCCGGATATCATCAATTAAAGGTACAAGAAGAAGACATACCTAAAACTGCTTTTAGAACTAGGTATGGTCATTACGAGTTTACTGTCATGCCCTTTGGATTAACGAATGCACCTACAGCATTCATGGACATGATGAATAGAATCTGTAAACCGTATTTGGATAAATTTGTGATTGTTTTTATAGACGATATACTTATTTATTCCAAAAGTCAGACAGAACATTGTGAGCACTTGCATGCACTCTTAACTTTGTTAAGAAAAGAAAAGCTTTATGCCAAATTCTCGAAGTGTGAATTTTGGCTACAAGAGGTGCAATTCCTAGGACACATGGTGAATCATGAAGGTATTCATGTAGATCTTGCTAAGATAGAGGCAATTACCAATTGGAGGGTTCCGCAAACCGCAATGGAAATTAGAAGTTTTATAGGTTTAGCTGGATATTATAGACGGTTTATTAAGGATTTTTCCAAGATAGCTGTACCATTAACTAAGCTAACCTGTAAAGCAGTTAAGTTTGAATAGGGACCTAAACAAGAAGAAGCCTTTAGAATCTTAAAGCAGAAATTAACAAATGCACCAATCCTAGCTTTACCTGAAGGAACAGAAGATTTTGAAGTATATTGTGATGCTTCAAAACTAGGATTAGGATGTATGCTTATGCAACGCAAAAAGGTAATTGCGTATGCATCGAGGCAATTGAAAAAGCACGAAGAAAACTATACAACTCAAGACTTAGAGTTAGGAGCTGTAATTTTTGCCCTTAAAATTTAGAGACATTATCTGTATGGAAGTAAATTTACTGTCTATACAGATCATAAAAGTTTAAGATATAAACATGAGACAAAGAAGATGGATGGAAATCCTAAGCGACTACGACTGTGATATTCAGTATCACGAAGGAAAAGCCAATGTAGTTGCAGATGCCTTAAGTCGTAAGTATCATGAGAAACAACAACGGGTTCGTGCTCTCAGATTAAATTTACAAGTAGATTTAATGGAACAACTAAGGAATGTTCAAGAAACAGCAATCAAAGATGATGCTGAAGGAATGAAAGGAAGAATAAAAGAATTAGAACAAGGATCTGATGGAATTTGGAGATTCCATAAGAAAAGGATGTGGGTACCGAAGCAAGGAGAATTAAGAAATAAAATTTTAGAAGAAGCCCATAAATCTAGGTATACCATGCATCCCGGAAACAATAAGATGTACCAAGATTTAAGAAATAATTTCTGGTGGATAGGCATGAAGAAGGATATAGCTAGATATGTTTCTAAGTGTCTTACTTGTTCACAAATTAAGGCAGAACACCAGAAACCTTCAGGTCTACTACAACAATTAGAAATGCCAGTATGGAAATGGGAACTCATAACAATGGATTTTGTTACTAAGTTGCCCAAAACCAGAAAAGGTAATGATGCGATTTGGGTAATTGTGGATCGATTAACCAAATCAGCTCATTTTCTACCCATGAAGGAAACCTTTAGTATGGAAAGGTTAGCCAAATTGTACGTAGACGAAGTAGTATCCTTACATGGAGTTCCACTCTCCATTGTATCAGATAGGGATTGTCGGTTTACTTCTCATTTTTGGACAAGTTTTCAGAAAGCAATGGGAACTCGACTAAACTTAAGCACTGCATATCATCCACAAACAGACGGACAAAGTAAAAGGACAATCCAAACTATGGAAGACATGCTCCGAGCATGTGTAATAGATTTTGGTGGAAACTGGGATGATTACTTACCGTTAATTGAATTCTCCTATAACAACAGTTATCATGCAAGCATTGAAACTGCCCCATTTGAAGCACTATATGGAAGGAAGTGTAGAACTCCAGTTTGTTGGGCAGAAATAGGAGAAAGTCAATTATCAGGTCCGGAGATTGTGCAAGAGACGACTGATAAGATCACACAAATCAAGGAAAGACTAAAGATGGCTCGAGATCGTCAAAAGAGTTATGCAAACAATAGAAGGAAGCCATTGGAGTTCCAAGTTGGAGATAAAGTACTATTGAAAGTTTCTCCTTGGAAAGGAGTAGTCCGATTCGGTAAGAAAGGAAAGCTAAGTCCAAGATACGTAGGACCATTTTCGGTGATCCAACGTATAGGACCCGTTGCTTATCGGTTACAATTACCAGAAGAGTTAGCTGGAGTACATGACGTATTTCATATATCCAATCTCAAGAAATGTCTATCAGACGAATCTTTGGTAGTACCTCTCCAAGATATAAAAGTGAATGAGAAATTGAAATTTGTTGAAAAACCACTTCAAATCGAGGATCGAAAGATCAAATTTCTCAAGCACAAGAGACTAGTTCTAGTCAAAGTAAAGTGGAATTCAAAGAGAGGAGCTGAATACACTTGGGAGCTGGAATCAGAAATGAAACGAAAGTATCCTCACTTATTCCAGTAAATCTCGAGGATGAGATTTTTATTAAGGTGGGGAGGATGTAACAACTCTCACCAAAACTATTATTTATTATTATATTTAGTTCAATAGGAAACTCTAATTAAGACACCCAAGTGATTTTGCACAAACCCTAAAATTTTCAGAATCATCAGAATCAGGATCAGGTCCCCTAAAACTCAGGGGGGGTAAACCCTAGTTACGATTATCCACATAACTATCTGTCAAAATCGAATTTTACAAAACTGTCAACTCAGCAAGCCTACAAACACACGTAGCTACCCTATGGTAAATAGGGACCCCTCGCGCCACGCGACGCCCAGAGGGGTACCCCTCGCGTCACGCGAGGGGGGTCAAAATTTATGTATAAATAATGGTGTTTGGGACTTGAATTCTGGAGTTAAAACGACGTAAAAATTCGTTATATACACCGAGTTATAGTCTGTTTACTATAAAAACACACACGATTCACAAATCGCTGCTGCAAAACAGGGTAATAACTCGATCGCTGCTATGATTAAAAGTCCGATCGATTAAACTATCCAATGGATGTTTAAGTGCTGCCCACATTAGGGTTATGCTTTGTCATTCGTCGTTAATTCGATGGATGTTTAAGTATCGCACTTTGTCATTTGTTGTGAGGGTTGATCTCGTGAGTTATCGTAAATGCTGTATTGATTACTAACCTAGTTTTGTGTGCATTGTTATTTAAAATAGGTTAACAAGGCTAATCAGTAGACTAAACTCTGTCCGTGTTAAATCTGCAATGAGAGTCATTCTCTTTTTATCATAGTGCTTTATAAATTCTTAAATATTTTCAAAGTTATAATTACAGTGATTAAGTATATGTAATCACCAAATTACAGCCAGTATGTGGGGTTTTGTATACATTACGTTATAATCGTCACCATTGGGGCAGCCAATGGGGGATATGACCATAGTCACAGATCCGGTCGAGTGACAAATACTGTGGGTAGTTGGTTGATATCAGAAACATTGTAATCTCTCTTAATACTGTAAATTATAACAAACGTGTCGTTTTAATAAATAGAATGATTCACCAGTATTTCCCGCTGACAAAACCTTTTTCAAACATGTTTCAGGTGATCTGTTGTGATTCAGGAAAAGTGCCGTGGAGCACTGCAAGCTTAAGAAAGTGGCTCATAATACAATAAAGAAATGTGTTTTGTAAAAATAAAGATTTCTCTGTGAAATCATATGATTGTAAATTACCGGGGTTTTATCCCGAATTGTGAAATAAAATAATCGGGAAAATTTTAGCTTTAAAAAGATCCTGATGATAAACTTCCGCTGTTAAACTCAATTAAATAAATACCACGGGATTTTCTGTCCCGCGGCTCCTGAAACGGGTCAAACCGGGTCGGGGGCCGTGACATGTAGGGCCTACGAGCCATAATCATTGTCATATAAGACAAAAGACAGATTGTAGTCTACGACTCCCTGTTAATAAAAGGTAATGAACTACGTTCAAACCTTAATACCTCGATTCTCTGAAATCATGGTTTATAAATTAAATTTGTCCCTGTGACTTGGCCTTTTGTGCCATTATTATATTCAATTATAACTAAGGATTATAATGAAAAATCCTAATGAAATACTTAATAAATTAACCAATATGGTTCTTTAATACCATGGTTAATAAGTTAATAAGATGACAAATCTATTATAAACCTCTAAGAAATCATTGTCATCATTTTATGTAGTGATCAAGCTATATGGCAGAGTCTGAAGAAGTCAACAGTCATCCAAGGGAGAATCATGATACTACTAGGATCAACGTAACTGGTGCGGAACTTCAAGCATTGATTGATAATGTTGTTACCAAGGTCATAGATAGGCAGTTTAATGAGTCAAGTGATACTCGAAGCAAGACCTCATCTGTACCCCATTCTAAACCTCAGACTCACTCTGAGGCTCATAGTAAGCCACCTCCTAAACATAACGGATCAAGGAGGAATGACGATCATCACTCCTCAAATCAGCATTGTGTTCCGTCGAAGAAGATTGAGCTCAAACAAGAACCACGTGGAAGGTCCTGTACATATAAGTATTTCGTCTCCTGCAAGCCTAGAGACTTCACAAGGGAGAAAGGAGCCATCGATTGTATGACTTGGCTCGATGAAATGGACACTGTGGTTGATATCAGTGGTTGCGCTGATAAGGACGTTATGAAGTTTGTATCTCAGTCATTTAAAGGAGAAGCGCTAGCTTGGTGGAGGTCTCTGATCCAAGCTACTGGAAAAGTCCATTTGTATGGCATGTCTTGGGAGCAGTTCATTACTCTCATCAAAGAAAATTACTGCCCTCAACATGAGGTTGAGAAGATCGAGACCGACTTCCTAACATTAGTTATGAAGAATTTAGACTGTCAGGCGTACCTTACGAGTTTTAATACCATGTCTCGATTGGTTCCATATTTGGTGACACCGGAACCAAAACGGATTAGCCCATTTCATTGGGGGTTTAGCCCTAGAGATCAAAGCTAGTGTGAAGGCATCTCGACCGACTACCTTTAGATCTGTAGCCGATCTGGCACTATCGCTTACCCTTGATGCAGTTAGGCAGAGATCGCTGAGAAATTCTGATATAGTGAAGAGGAAACGTGAGGATGAAAACTCACACCGATCAAACAAGAAACACAAAGGGAACTTTGATCACAAGAAGAGTTCCGGGTTTAGAAAGGATGAACAGCAGTCGGGCGAGAAGCCCAAATGCAAAATCTGTAAGAAGCGCCATTTGGGGAGGTGCAGATACGAGTCAAAATCCCAATCACAGCCAAGGGCTTGTGGGATTTGTATGTCAAGTGAGCACAATACGATAGAGTGCAAGAAGATAAAAGATGCAACGTGCTATAACTGTAATGAGAAAGGGCACATCAAGTCCAATTGCCCTAAGTATGCCAAAAAGCCTGAAGAAGTCAAAAAGACCAATGCAATGGTCTTTCGAATGGATGCACGAGAAGCCGTTCAGGATGATAATGTGATAACAGGTACCTTCCTTATAAATGATGTTTATCCAAGGGTGTTATTTGATTCGGGTGCGGATAAGTCATTTGTAGATGATAAGTTTTGTAAGTTGTTGAATTTACCTGTTAAAACCCTAAGCGTGAAATATGAAGTAGAGTTGGCCGATGGTACCTTAGAAACTGCCTCAACTGTGCTAGATGGATGCTTTATATCCATTAGGAACCACTCTTTTCCGTTATCCTTGCTTCCTTTGAAATTAGCTGGTTTCGACATAGTAATAGGCATGGATTGGTTATCTCATAACCAAGCCCAGATTGTTTGTGACAAGAAACAAGTGGTGATCAAGACTCCGTATGGTGAGCCACTTACCATATAAGGAGATACTCAGTATGGGTTGCCTAAGCAAGTGTCTGTGCTTAAGGCGTCAAGGTGTATGAAGAAGGGTTGTGTCATTTATATGGCACAAGTGACTATTGATGAACCAAAGCCCAAGATAGAAGACATCCCTGTCATTTCTGAATATTCAGAAGTATTCCCTGAAGAACTGCCTGGTTTACCCCCAGATAGGCAAGTAGAGTTCAGAATCGACATAATACTTGGAGCAGCACCTGTTGCAAGGGCACCTTACCGGTTGGCCCCGACTGAGATGAAGGAGTTAAGAACTCAGTTGGATGATTTGTTGGCAAAAGGATTTATCAGGCCTAGCTCATCTCCTTGGGGAGCACCGATTCTGTTTGTAAAAAAGAAGGATGGATCGATGCGCCTATGCATCGACTATCGCGAACTTAACAAGGTCACAATCTAGAACAGATATCCATTGCCCAGGATCGACGATCTGTTCGATCAATTGCAAGGAGCAAGTTACTTCTCCAAGATTGACTTGAGATCAGGTTACCATCAACTGAAGGTTAGAGATGAAGATGTGCACAAGACTGCATTTAGGACTCGTTATGGTCACTATGAGTTCCTAGTGATGCCCTTTGGGCTCACAAATGCACCGGCAGCGTTCATGGATCTCATGAACCGCGTATGCAAGCCCTACTTGGACAAGTTTGTCATTGTCTTCATCGATGACATTCTTATTTATTCAAAAAATCAGGCTGATCATGAGAAGCATCTTCGTTGTATTCTTAAACTTCTTCAACAAGAAAAGCTCTACGCCAAGTTTTCAAAGTGTGAATTTTGGCTTCGTGAAGTCCAATTTCTTGGACATATGGTTAGTGAGCGTGGAATCCAAGTAGATCCTGCTAAGATTGAAGCTATCATGAATTGGCAAGAGCCAAAGACGCCCACAGAGATTCGCAGCTTCTTAGGCCTGGCAGGATACTACAGGCATTTTATTGAGAATTTCTCAAGGATTGCAGCACCCCTAACTTCGTTGACTAGAAAGAATATTAAGTTTGATTGGGGTCCTAAGCAGTAATAATCCTTCGAGATTCTTAAACAGAAGTTAAGCAATGCTCCTGTGTTGACATTGCCTGAAGGAATTGAAGAATTTGTGGTTTACTGTGACGCATCGCACACTGGCATGGGATGTGTGCTAATGCAGAAGGGTAAAGTTATTGCATACACTTTCTGACAATTAAAAGTGCACGAAAAGAATTACACCACCCACGATTTGGAATTGGGTGCCGTTGTGTTTGCACTGAAACTTTGGAGGTATTATTTATATGGTACCAAGTGTGTGATCTATTCTGATCACAAGAGCCTTCAACATCTGTTTAACCAGAAGGATCTGAACATGAGGCAGCGACGATGGATGGAGACATTGAATGATTATGATTGTGAAATCCGATACCATCCAGGTAAGGCGAATGTGGTCGCCGATGCTTTGAGCAGAAAGGAAAGGGTTAAGCCCATTAGAATCAATGCCAAGAGCATTAAATTGAAGAGCAGCTTGAATGAAAGATTGTTAGCCGCTCAGAAGGAAGCTGTGTTAGAAGCCAACTATCTGAATGAAAAGTTGGGAGTAACTGCTGAACAGTTATCATATGGTAAGGACGGAATCCTAAGATTGAACGGACGGATATGGGTTCCAATCTATGGAGGACTTAGGGATTTTATCCTTCAAGAAGCCCACAGTTCCAAGTATCCTGTTTATCCTGGAAGTGACAAGATGTACCAGGATTTGAAGGCAAATTATTGGTGGATAGGCTTGAAAAAGTCTATAGCTACTTATGTAGCCAAATGTCTGACGTGCGCGCAAGTTAAAGCTGAACACCAGAAGCCGTCAGGTCTGCTACAACAGCCTGAACTTCCCACCTGGAAATGGGAAATGGTGACTATGGACTTTATCACCAAGTTGCCAAAGACAAAGCAAGGAAATGATACTATTTGGGTTATAGTGGATAGACTGACTAAGTCAGCCCACTTCTTACCTATTAAGGAAACACACAGCTCAGATAAGTTAGCTCAACTGTACGTGGATGAGATTGTATCTCTCCACGGAGTGCCAGTGTCTATCATCTCTGATAGGGATACGAGGTATACATCGCATTTCTGGAAAAGCTTCCAGCAATCCCTAGGCACTCGATTAAATTTCAGCACTGCATATCATCCTCAGAAGGATGGTCAAAGTGAACGTACTATACAGACACTCGAGGATATGCTACGAGCTTGTGTTATTGATCTAGGTGGAAGTTGGGATGATCATCTTCCATTGATTGAATTTTCATACAATAATGGTTATCATTCCAGTATACAAGCTGCACCTTTTGAAGCTCTGTATGGAAGAAAGTGTAGAACACCCGTTTGTTGGGCAGAAGTTGGAGATGTCCGACTAACAGGACCTGATATAGTCCTGGAGACGACAGATAAGATTGTACAGATACGAGATCGTCTCAAGGCTGCCAGAGATAGGCAGAAAAGCTACGCAGATAAAAGGCGTAAACCTCTAAAATTCGAGGTAGGCGACAAAGTATTACTTAAGGTATCTCCCTGGAAAGGGGTAATGCGATTTGGTAAGAAAGGCAAGTTAAGCCCAAGATACATAGGACCATTCGAGATCATCGAATGTGTCAGAACAGTGGCTTATAAGTTAAACCTGCCTGAAGAGCTCAGTGGTATTCATAATGTATTCCACATCTGCAATCTGAAGAAATGCCTAGCTGATGAAAACCTAGTTATACCCCATACGGATGTGCACATAGATGAGAGCCTGAAATTTGTTGAAAAACCTTTGTCGATCGAGGATTGACAGGTTAAGAAGCTTTGAAGGAAGCAGGTACCGATTGTAAAGGTTAAATGGGATACCCGTAGAGGTCCCGAGTATACGTGGGAGGTAGAGTCCACAATGAAAGAGAAGTACCCTCATTTATTTCAGTAAATCTCGAGGCCGAGATTTTGTTTAAGGGGGTGAGGATGTAACACCTCGTAAAATCACGACCAATGTAATAAAGACACGTGTCATGAGCTTTAAAAGTGTAATAAATTGAATACGAGGGACTAAAGTTGATAAACAAAGAAAGTATGTGTGTAAGAAGATTCAAAATGTCAACATTTGATTATTATACCTTTCAACAACCCTATACGATGTTTATAACCTTAAACGGATGAATTATGAAGTGTACGAATCCATTTGTGAAAGAAAGTGAAAGTTTTCAAACCGCAAGGGTTAAAAGTGTCAACATGTTTAATTTATACCTCTGAGTGACCTTTTAGCGAACCCGAAGCTTTTTAACGATTAATTATGCTAACGAGAATAAGTGATAAAAATTTCACAAGGTTTCGAGAATAAGTTATGCCAACATTCGTAAATAAGGGGTTAGAAGTGTCAACGTAATTCAGGACTTATTCGGTGATCGTATAACTAACCGGGGACTTAACAAAGTTTGTTTATGTCTTGGGGTCCTTAAAAATCAAGTTGGAGGGTTAAAAGTGCAATAAATAAAGTTAAAACAACTATAAAAAGGACCAGGGACCAAATATGCAATTGCTGAAACTTATTTAACCTGATCTGGCATTCATACCGGCCGCGTAGACCCTTGTCTGGGTCTTACGCGGGCCGCCTGGTAGTCACCAGCGACCAAAATCAAGCACAGGTGCCAGTTTCAGCCTGTTAACCGACCTTTATGCATGGTATTCGAATTCCAGAAGCGTGGCCAACAGTTTTGCATGCTTAGGGACACTTGTTATGCATCAGGGATCATGCATAGACTTGTTTGTCATGATCTTGATGAATTAAAACCCCTATATAAGAACTTCAAAGTTGCAACACTTGGACTTGCATTTCAAAAACCATTCCAACTTATTTTCTGGAGTCTCCTGGAGCTCAAGAGCTTTCCCTAAGGGTCATTAGTCGTGCTTAGGACCTTTGTAAGCCTCCTTGACCTTTCTTAATTCAGTTTTATTAGTTTAATGGCCTAAAGTCAAACCCGTCGTAATTAAGGTTTAACTTAGTGATTAATCACTAATGGTCCAGTCAATTCTCGAATTGAAAGTAGCTTTGAGTTGGTAATGATATGGATAATAAACCCTTAAAAGGGCACCCTCTGATTCCCACTCTAACTAGGTCAATTGTCGGGTCAAAGTTAATTATAAAAAGTCAACAGAAAGCAAATTTTCGCATAAACACATAATTAACAATGTAGAAGCTATGAAACCTGTTTTATCACTTATATAACTTAATAATTAATGTAAGAACATGTCTAAGCATGTTCAACCCGACAATTTTTAGTTTAAGCTCGGTTCGGAACCGAAAGTCGCAAAATTAGACTTTTGCTTTGACTTTCAGTTCTGATCCAATGTAGAATATTTTAGAATTGCCTTAGAGCTCTATTAGGACCAGGTTATAGGTTAGTGTAACCCTCTAAGGTTATACAACTTGGTTCATTAGTTATTCGATTCATGTACATGTTTCCGTTATAAGCCTAAATATTGACCATAATGCCCTTTTGACCTTAAAACGAGATTTTTGAAAATGTGAGAGGACAAAAACCTTTATTACTGATTTATAAACTTGTCTTAAAAATTTGACATCAGTTTGAGGTCTAGATTAGGAGTTATGCTCAATATCGTAATTAAGAAGCTTTTTATTAATTAAACGGCGTAATTAGCATATAGCCTATTTAAACCCAAATTTTGACACCAAAATTTTTACCCACTGATGTAATATAATATTTTGGGATTTTTGAAGATTTTTATTTATTTTTAAGCTGAGCATAACATAGGGTTCTTGCTATAATTCGGTAATTGTAGGTTTTACCCTTTTTTTTTTGAATAAAATGAGTTTTACATAATATTTTGATACCAAACTTTTTGCTACTGATTTTATATGATAAATAAAATATTTTGAACTTTATAAACTGATCAAAAACTCATATTTCTTATTTAAACCCGAAAATCGCTTAAAACCGACTTTTACGCGTTTTAAGCGCATAGTATGAGTTAAAACCATTTTTGGCATATGAACCTTAATACCTACTGATGTTTTAAGTAAATTTTTATAATTAAACAGTAAGCAAAAGTTTTGAACTCAGAATTCTAATTTTGCCCTTTAAAGCTTATGTGAAATTACCAAAATGCCCCTACGGTGCATAGTTTGGTTATAAAAGATAAATTTCACATATATGCAATACCCTACTGTTATGAATTATAAAAATAAATATTTTTACCGATTATATCAGACCTGAAACTCAGATTAGCATTTAAACTCTTTTATAACCTATAAAATGACCAAAATACCCCTACGAGGCATAATTTGAGTTTAAATCCATTTTGGGCATAATGGAAGGTATCTTACTGATATCATTACATATTTAAGGCATATTAACTTAGGAAACCTGTTCATGACTCATTTGGTTACCCGTAACGCATTATTCGCGTTCGGTGCTGTTTATGTAACTAGTTTGCATAAATTAGCCGAAACGGGTCAAACCTTATCGTTTTATCTCAAAATCCAGAATGTGTTTAGTTTACCCATATTATACAAGTATACAAACTTGTCGGGTCTAAACCACACTCTAATCTAGTCATCGCTTAATCATGCGTTTTGAACCGTATATCTTCCTTTAAAACTAACCGGTCTAAGTTTAGATTTAATTAAGACCCGTTAGGAATCTAATAGGTTATTAAAACCTTCGTTCCAGATTAGGAGACCAGTAAAAGATACTTGCACTCGCTGATTGTGATATATACTTGCTCAGGTAAATACTTTTAACTTATTTTCCCTTATACGGGCTTGGGGTACGGTATATAAAATACCGCTTGGTCGGGTATTGAATATTTAATCGTATGGAGGTTAAATTATTGAGATAACCCATTTATTCTGTTTTGTTTGTTTAAAGCCTTTGGGGGGTTAATGACCGTGTCCTGGATATCCTCGGCTCATTCATTGAAATGGCCACGACTTAAGCACGGGGTGTAGGCATACACCTGTCGGTGCGTATATAAAAAGATATAATCGCTTGTTCGAGAATAACTCGCCGCGGGATTATATTATGTGGTGTGTCTATTAATCTTTAACCCGGTATTCAGCCCGGGTTACTGAACGTATAACGAACATGTAATTCTTTTACAAGTTTATATATATAAATAATTATCCCAAGTTATAAAAGATTATTTTGTGCCTTGTGCATTCAAATCAAATTTTCTTAAACATTTTCAAAATGAGTCGGTTAATTTTATTTACCAGTGTAAACTGACGTATTTTCCAAAAAGGTTAAGTGCAGGTACTAAACGGAATAGGTTGGCTACTCCTAGCATCAATAAAGAGTCTTGCAAGCTTAGATGTTATAAATCTGCTGAACAACGTTTTTTTTAACTTTGATCCGCCTGTGGATCCTTTACAACCGTTTTGTAATAAATGATATTACTTTCATTCGGTTTGTAATGATTTTATCTTTCGACTTCCGCTGTGTATATAAACTGTGATAAATTGTCTATGATGATATCAACTACGTCACGATACTCCCCACCGGGCACACCGGTAATACGTGGAAATATCGGGGTGTGACACTAGGGCAATGATGATATTCACAACAGAACTTGATGAATCACAAATATTGTTGTATAATCATGCCATTACCTAGTCAATATCACTAATCCAAACCATACTTGGTAAACGTTGGTTAATCATAAATGTACTTGATATATATAAGTTAATCATGGTCTACAATTAGGGCTTTTTTATAACAAGGCTGACACAACACAATAAGACATGATGAGCTGAGGTGCTAGACACGAACACGACACGAATTTAGTTGTGTCTTAAACATATTATTAACAAGTTACTCTAAGGGCCACATATTATTTTTTAAATAAAAAATATAAATAGGTCATTAACAAGTTAATAGGTATTTAACATGGTTAGACATGAATTTAATTGTGTTTTAAAATATTGACCTATTTAAGACATGAAATCTTATAAGCTTAAACATGAAACCTTTTAACTATGTGTCATTTCGTATCGTGTTAATAGGTCCATGTCGTTTTGTATCGAATCGTATCAACAAGCCCGTGTCAGAAAATGCGAGTCTTATCCAATGTTTTAAAAACCGGTTTTTAAATCATACCGGGTTGGGCTTAAAAATGGTTCAACCGGTTGAACCGGGTTCTACCGAACGGTTCAACCGGGTTGCCTAGTGAACTCTATAAATCTATAAATATATTTTCAACTCAAAACATAATCCAAAAGTACAATTATTTCATAACAAAAAATAATCCAAAAGTTAATTCGCAATAAAAAAATAATCCAAAAATTCACTATCAACGTCATCCTTATCAAGTTAATCCATTGGAGTGTTGAAAGCATTAAGTTCACGATCGCTTAAAGGCTGAAATTCACTGTCAATGACATCCTCGTCAACAAGAGCGTAACTATTTTCGTTTCCTACAATATTAAATAAGAAATTTTAGTTACCAATAATCGTAATATACCAAAAGTACGTTAGATAAATAACATATATAACAAGTAACCTTGTGGTTGAGAAATCGGTACATGTTCTTCCTCACCAAACATGTTATCTATATCATCATTATCAAGTTCTCCTTCCGGCTCTTCTTCAACCACCCAAAATTCCGAATGATTAATACTTTCATAATCAACCGGATCATACGATCTCTTAGCATATTTGAGCCTAGAAAAACATTTACCCAAATGTTAACACTTTAAAACTAAATTACGATGTAATAAAAAAATCAAGACATTGTACCTATTTTGTAAACGCAAGTTGTAATGAACAAACACAAGGTCATTTAGTCTTTCATGTTCCAACCTATTTCTTTTTTTCGTGTGAATCCTTTCAAAGACACTCCAATTACGTTCACAACCCGAGGAAGATGCGGTTTGACTTAATATTCGAACGGCAAATTTTTGCATTAACGGATAATCTCCACCAAATAACCTCCACCATTCGGCTACAAAAAAATGGCTATCAAAATGATAAAAAAATAATAAACAAATAAAATTAAAATAATAACATTAAAAATATATCTTACCGGGTTGAGTAACATTACGAGAAGCAACCGCACTACTCCTACCAAAACATTCTAATCCATCACGAAACTTGCCTAAAGCCAGTGTAACATCTATAATATCATCACCCGAAAAATTCTTCTCAACCATGTCAAGAACACCCTTAAAAACTTCTTTATCTTTACAAAGATTTTCTTTATCATACTGAAAAGCTGGATTTAACCAATATGCCGCACAATGAATACTAGAACGTAACATATTTTTCCATCGAGCATCGATTATATCCACATATGGCTTATAGAAAGCTACTTTTTCCTGAAATAATGCCTTAATTCCCTTATCTGCCCGATTCATCCCCTCAAAAACATACGGCAAAGAAGGTTTTTCATCCGTATCACACAAACGTAAAACCCTCAACAAAGGAGTCATGACTGTCACAGTAATCAAACAATTTTTCCAAAAAGTTTCATTCATCACAATTTCTTTACATTCAGTTGCATTCCCCAACTTCAACATCTTTTTAAATTCGTTAGATATGACAAGAGCTTGTAAGTCATTTTTATGATCGACCAAACTTTTTAATGCAATGAAAGTCGTACCAAAACGGGTAGGACCTGGACGAATGATTTCTGTCCAACCCTTTCTCTTTCTTAACCAATTCAAAGGCATCTTGTGATTATAAATAAAAACAGTAACCCTAGATGCTAGTTTTACCAACTTTGCAACATTCTCCAACTCTGAAATATCTTTTAACACTAGATTAAGGCAATGAGCCGCACAAGGTGTCCAAGTAATTGAAGAATGTCTAGCACATAACAATTTACCAGCTTTCTTGTAATTAGCAGCATTGTCGGTAACTATCTGAACCACATTCTTAACCCCAACCATTTCAACAACCTCAGCAAACAAGTTACACAAATTCTCAGAATTGCTCTCAATATCTGATGCGTCTACAGATTTAATAAATGAAATCCCTTTCTCACAATAGACTAAGAAATTAATCAAATGGCGTTGCCTAACATCCCTCCACCCATCACTCATAATCGTGCAACCATTTTCTATCCAGTCACTTCTATATGAATCTATTAATAACCCAACTGAAGTTTTTGCATCTTTCAACAAATTGACCCTTAAAGCATGATAGTTAGGTGCTTTGTAACCATAACCTATAGATGCTATTTTATCTACAAAGATCATTTAAAAACAAACTTAGTCAACTTAGGTTAGTAACAATCTGCATGATTACTCACAACCAAACCTGGTCAATAGTGGTCATTCATAACCAAACTTCATCAATCTGGATCGATCGTTGTTGTTTAAGGTTAATCAAGATTATAGTCGATATCTGTCGACATCAATCATACACAACAATGGCCCATCACTACGATACCTGGTTAATCTTAGTGAACACTAGTTGTTCACAAACCATAATTGGTCAATTTTGATCAATCAAGGAACATAGGTAATAGTATCAATATCATCAAGACCAAGACCAAGACCAAGACCAATATCAACATCTATTTTTTTTTTAGATCGACTTTAAGTTGTAAACGAAGTTGTATTCAAAACAAAATGTTATTTTCTATATCGTATGCTATAGAGTGATGGTACCGATATTGTTACGAATCAACCGATTCAGAAACAAGCTGAGCCTAAACTAGCCGAGGTTACCCTGACTATACTTTGAAAGTTAAAGGGTCGTATAGTGAAACTCTCATAACTAGAATCAATACGTGGAGTGTGGGCGATAGATAACAAGACGAGATCTTTCCTCTCAGAATCGCTGCTCATCATCTATTGGCCACAATTGAAATTGAAAACCCTAGGCGCCTCTTACATCTCTATCGATCGGTAACTTTCCACAACTCTATATTCGATTCCGATTATTATTCCTTATGATGTTTTGATTTATGTTATTCGTTATTATTAATTGCTTGTAACGGTGGAGTTGCTATGTATATCGGCCTGTCTGTTGATAATTCAAAGAGTTTATTGTGTTGTTATAATCAGTGAAAATCGATGTTGTTAAAGATTCACGAAGACAGTTTTCATCCGAGATCTTTACATGTCATCGTAGTTTTTGGATTTTTGTTTCCGTGTTGCGTTTGAATTTGCTGTGTGAAGTTATATTTTGATCAGATTTTTTGTGTTTGGTTGCTCAATTGTGTTATTCATTGAATTGTTATAGTTTGATGATGAAACTTGTGGCTTCTGATTATTTGATGGAGCTTTGATTATTTGATTGAATCACCACTGTTTGTGTTTCGTTGTTGATTTGCTTTATCAGTGAACTTCTGGTAGGTTTGTTTCAATGCTGAAAATTTATGTGGGATGGTTGAGGGGATATGTTGACGAGATAGGTCTTATGATTCGTTTGCATTGTATTAGGGCTTGCATTAAATTTGATGTTATGTTATGTTATGTTATGTTATGTTATGTTATGTTATGTTATGTTATGTTATGTTATGTTATGTTATGTTATGTTATGTTATGTTATGTTATGTTATGTTATGTTAATGATGCTTTGATGCCATCTATAATATTCGAATGTATTTGTATAGTTTTGTCTTTGTGTATTTAACGGTTATCCTTTATGTGTGAGGTGTATTAAATATTGTTAAAAGTTACTTTTTTAGTGATCGTATTGAATGCAATTCTTAGTTATCTAAATAATTGGCACTGGTTTTATAATCACACATTCACACGCAAATTGTTAAAAGTCAATAAAAGGCAGTCGTGATGTCTCTGGTTGAAGGATGCATTTCTTATTCATAACAACGTAACTTAGCTGCCTAATTTTTAGTCATAAATGGTTATGTTGCGTTGTGGTTGAAAAAATCATAATTTTGTTATGTGCTTAAGCATTGTGTTGTTAAGTTATTAATGCTGCCGGTATATTTTTTTGACAACATTGGTGAGTAAGAGTGATTTTTTCAAGTAATCTTCATGTTTTTCCAATTGGCTTTATAATGCAACAATTAAAGCATCTAGTGGTGATTCACTCTTATAATTGAACTTGGTTAGAAGTTACCTTTCTATAACGATTATCTCTATGCAATTTTAAGGAACTTAAATAGTCGGCACTTGTTTAATAATCACATGTAAGTTGGACGATATAAAGCTGACTTGATATACCTCGTTGAAGGATGCATCCCTTACTCCTTATATTAACTTAATTTGCCTGTCTAGTTTTACTTCAGTCATACTTGGGGGGTAATGTATTCTATATGGATTTTGTTGGGATTACATGTGGTTGAAACAATCATATTTTTATTTTACTTGATTTATTTTTTACAATGATGTTCATAGAAGTGATTTGCTAAGTAGTCTTCATGTTTTTTAACTGGTGCTAATCGCTCTATACAATCCATCACTGCTTTACAGTTCGTGTGGTATAACAATTAAAGCGCATTGTGGTTATTTGCTCTTATTATGAATTGCTCTATAATTTATGATTAGTTATGTTACATTTCTGGGTTACTAATTTCTTATCATAATTTTCATGAAGGTGCAAGGCAATCGGCTCTCAAGATATTGCAAGGTCGAGTTTCCGGAAAGTTACAAAAAGGGTATTTTTATGTCCGCGCAGGGTATTCTCTACTTAGGGTCTATCAGGTTATTGGGAGAGTATTGTCCTATATTCTTTCAAGGAGGAAACTCCTATCCTGTTGAAAACAGTTGGCTGTATGCTTTGAGCTCCATTAGTGAATTCTGTGGTTGCAGCAGCTTGGCGCAGCTACCTTCATTCCTTACAACAACTGATTGCTCGTGTTTTTGCTCCAAAAATCTGTGATCTGACACTTTGACTACTCGAGGAACCAATAACAATGGCTTTGCAGAACATTGGTGCCAGCAACAGCGATGATGCATTCTACAGGTATAAGATGCCAAAGATGATTACGAAGATCGAGGGGCGAGGAAACGGCATCAAAACGAATATAGTGAACATGGTTGATGTTGCTAAAGCTTTGGCTAGGCCAGCTTCTTACACTACAAAATATTTCGGGTGTGAGCTTGGAGCACAGTCTAAGTTTGATGAAAAAACAGGGGTGTCACTTGTGAACGGTTCTCATGACACTGCAAAACTAGCTGGTCTCCTTGAGAATTTTATCAAAAAGTATGTTCAGTGTTACGGTTGCGGGAATCCGGAAACAGAGATACTAATTACAAAAAGTCAGATGGTTCAGTTGAAATGTGCTGCTTGTGGCTTTGTGTCTGATGTGGATATGAGAGACAAGCTGACGTCGTTTATCTTGAAGAATCCACCGGAACAGAAGAAAAGCTCTAAAGACAAAAAGGCAATGAGGAGGGCTGAAAAGGAGCGGCTGAAGGAAGGGGAGGCAGCAGATAAAGTACAAAAGAAGCTGCAGCAGCAAACGAAAGACGCGGTGAAGAAGACTAGTAAAGATAAAACATCGTCAAAGAAGAAAGGTAATGCTTCTGATGAGGATCGTGTTTCGCCAGTTGCAAGCCAGGCTGGCGACAAGGAGAATGGTTCTGGTGAGGAAGATGATGACGAGGTTCAGTGGCAGACTGACACATCAGCAGAAGCGGCCCGTCAACGCATTCAGGAACAGCTTAGTAGTGTGACAGCTGAAATGGTGATGCTGTCTACAAAAGAGCCTGTGGTGGAGGAGAAATCCAATGGCAACGTGAAGAAGAAGAATCTCGTTGACATGGCTAAGGCATATTTAAAGAAGGGTGTCGGTCCAAAGGAAATGATGGCATCATTGTCCGGCTCTCCACAAGAAAACGCAAGCGCTCTTTACGAGGCTTTACTGGATGGAGTGGAGAAAGGGTATGCAAAACACGCGCTCAAGAAGAAAAACTACTTGGCTGCTGTTGTTGATGGTGAGGGTGATTCACAGTTGCTTCTTTTAAGAGCAATTGAAGACTTTTGTGAGAAGTCAAACTCGATTGCGGTGAAGGAAGTGCCGCTTGTTTTGAAAGCGTTGTATGACGTGGACATTTTGGAAGAAGAGTGTATCGTGAAGTGGTATGAGGAGGGATTGAGTGGTGGGAACCAAAGCTCTCTCATCTGGAAGAATGCAAAGCCTTTTGTTGAGTGGCTTCAC